>CAKJTW010000003.1:31780000-34375000 GCA_917880005.1 Nanger dama
TGTTAAATATTGGATGGGATTTTTGAGCAATGTTGTTTAATATCAATAGATCTCTGAACCTCATAGAAATTTGACTATTTGAGGGTTGTTCATGAAAGGATTAGAATTCTTGAATTTTTATGATGGGACCATGATATGGTCTGAATATCTGTGTTCCTCTCCAAAATAAATTCCTATGTTGAAATACTAATTCCCAAAGATTATGAGGTGAAGTTTTTGGAAATGCTTAAGAAACCATTGCCTATCCAAAGTCATGAAGATTTACTCTTGTGTTTTCTTCTAAGAGTTTTATATTTTGGCTCTTACATTTAAGTCTTCAATGCACTTTGAGTTAATTTTTCATTTAGTGTGCGATAGGAGTCTGACTTCATTCTTTTGTATGTGGATATCCAGTGGAGGTGATGAAATTCCAACTGAGCTATTTCAAATTCTAAAAGATTATGTGTGAAAGTACTTCACTCAGTATGCAAGCAAATTTGGAAAACTCAGCAGTGGCCACAGGACTGGAGAAGGTCAGATTTTGTTCCAGTCCCAAAGAGAGGCCAAAGAATGTTCAAACTGCCATACAGTTGTGCTCATTTCACATGCTAGCAAGGTCATGCTCAAAATCCTTCAAGCTAGACTTAATAGTACATGAACTGAGAACTTCCAGATGTACAAGCTAGATTTAGAAAAGGCAGAGGAACCAGAGATCAAATTGCCAACATTCATTGAATCACAGAAAAAACAAGGGAATTAAAAAAATCTACTTTTGCTTCATTGACTGTGCTGAAGCCTTTTACTATATGGATCACAGCAAACTGTGGAAAATTCTTCAAGAGATGGGAATACCAGACCACGTTACCTGCCTCCTGAGAAACCTATATACAGGACAAGAAGCAACAGAACTGGCTATGGAACAAAGGCTGGTTCAAGATAGGGAAAGGAGTACGTCAAGGCTGTACTGTATATTGTTACCCTGCTTATTTAACTTGTACGCAAAGTACATCATGTGAAATGCTGGGCTAGATGACTCAGAAGCTGGAATCAAGGTTGTTGGGAGAAATATTACCAACCTCAGATATGCAGATGATACCACACTAATGGCAGAAAGTGAAAAAAAAAACAAAAACTGAGCCTCTTGATGATGGTGAAAGAGGAGAGTGAAAAGCTGTCTTAAAGCTCAATAAACATCAACAGAAACATCTATTTCTGCTTTATTGACTATGCCAAAGCCTTTGACTTTGTGGATCACAATAAACTGTGGAAAATTCTGAAAGAGATGGGAATACCAGATCACCTAACCTGCCTTTTGAGAAATCTGTATGCACGTCAGGAAGCAACAGTTAGAACTGGACATGGAACAACAGACTGGTTCCAAACAGGAAAAGGAGTACGTCAAGGCTATATATTGTCACCCTGCTTATTTAACTTATATGCAGAGTACATCATGAGAAACGCTGGGCTGGAAGAAACACAAGCTGGAATCAAGATTGCCAGGAGAAATATCAATAACCTCAGATATGCAGATGACACCACCCTTATGGCAGAAAGTGAAGAGGAGCTAAAAGTCTCTTGATGAAAGTGAAAGAGGAGAGTGAAAAAGTTGGCTTAAAGCTCAACATTCAGAAAACGAAGATCATGGCATCCGGTCCCATCACTTCATGGGAAATAGATGGGGAAACAGTGGAAACAGTGTCAGACTTTATTTTGGGGGCTCCAGAATCACTGCAGATGGTGACTGCAGCCATGAAATTAAAAGACGCTTACTCCTTGGAAGAAAAGTTATGACCAACCTAGATAGCATATTCAAAAGCAGAGACATTACTTTGCTGACTAAGGTCCATCTAGTCAAGGCTATGATTTTTCCTGTGGTCATGTATGGATGTGAGAGTTGGACTGTGAAGAAGGCTGAGCACTGAAGAATTGATGCTTTTGCACTGTGGTGTTGGAGAAGACTCTTGAGAGTCCCTTGGACTGCAAGGAGATCCAACCAGTCCATTCTGAAGGAGATCAGCCCTGGGATTTCTTTGGAAGGAATGATGCTAAAGCTGAAATTCCAGTACTTTGGCCACCTCATGCAAAGAGTTGACTCACTGGAAAAGACCCTGATGCTGGGAGGGATTGGGGGCAGGAGGAGAAGAGGACAACAGAGGATGAGATGGCTGGATGACATCACGGACTCGATGGACGTAAGTCTGAGTGAACTCCGAGAGATAGTGATGGACAGGGAGGCCTGGCGTGCTGCGATTCATGGGGTCACAAAGAGTTGGACACGACTGAGCGACTGAACTGAACTGAACTGAAAACTCAACATTTAAAAAACAAAAATCATGTCATCCGGTCCCATTACTTCATGACAAATAGATGGGGGAAAGTGGAAACAGTGATAGATTTTCTTTTAGGGGGCTCCAAAATCACTGTGGATACTGACTGCAGCCATGAAATTAAAAGACACTTGTTCCTTGGAAGAAAAGCTATGACCAACCTAGACAGCTTATTAAAAAGCAGAGACATTACTTTGCCGACAAAGATCCTTCTAGTCAAAGCTATGGTTTTTCCAGTAGTCATGTACGGTTGTGAGAGTTGGACCCTAAAGAAGGCTGAGTGCTGAAGAATTGACGTTTTCAAATTGTGCTGGAGAAGACTCTTGAGAGTTCCTTGGACAGCAAGGAGATCAAACTAGTCAATCTTAAAGGAAATCAACTCTAAATATTCATTGGAAGGACTGATGCTGAAGTGGAAGCTACAGTACTTTGGCCACCTGATGCAAAGAGCCAACTCATTGGAAAAGACCCTGATGTTGGGAAAGATTGAGGACAGAAGGAGAAGGGGAAAGCAGAGGATTAAAAGGTTGGATAGCATCACTGACTTAATCACTAGACATGAGTTTGGGCAAACTCTGGGATATAGTGAAGGACAGGGAAGCCTGGATGCTACTGTTCATAGGGTTGTAAAGAGTCAGACACAACTTACTGACTGAACAACAGCATCCAGTTGTTCAGGAATCATTTGTTAAAAAGATAGTTTTCCTTTGAAACATCTTCTTATCCTTGTCAGAAAACAATTGAAAACTTCCCTGGTAATACAGTGGATAAGAATCTGCCTGCCAATGCAGAGGACATGGGTTCAATTCCTGGCCCAGGAAAATTCCATATACCATGGAGCACCTAAGCCCACGCACCGCAACTACTGAGGCTGCATGCTAAAACTACTGAAGACCATGTACCTAGAGCCTGTGCTCCTCAGCAAGAGAAGCCACCGCAGTGAAAAGCCCAAGCACTGCAACTAAGACTAGCCCCTGCTCACCTCACTAGGTAAAGCCTGCTCGCAGCAACAAAGATCCAGTGCAGCAACGAAGATCCAGTGCAACTAAAAATAAATTAAAAAATTATTTAAAAAGATCAGTTGACCATAAATGTGGTATTTTATTTCTAGATTATCAGTTATATCCCACTGACCTATATTTCTAGCCTTATGCTAGTACCATTACTAGTTTGATTAATGTAGCTCTGTATAGGGCTTCCCTGGTGGCTCAGACGGTAAAAAATCTGCCTGCAAAGTAGGAGACCTGGATTTTATCCCTGGGTTGGGAAGATCTCTGGGAGGAGAGCATGGCAACTCACTCCAGTATTCTTGCCTGGAGAATCTCCATGAACAGAGGAGCCTGGTGGGCTACCGTCCATGGGGTCTCAGAGAGTCGGATATGACTGAGCCACAAAGCATTGCACAGCTCTGTATAAGTGAAATCTAGAAGTGTAAGCCCTCTAAACTTTTCTTTTTCAATATTGGTTTAGCTGTTCTGGGTCCTTTGCATTTCCACATGAAGTTTAGAGTCAACTGAAAAGCAGAAATTTGATAAAGGTTGCTTGGATTTTGATAGGGATCCCTTGATAGAGATTGTGTTAAATTTGTAGTTTGGGGAATACTGCCATGTTAACAGTATTAAGACTTTTAATTAATGAACATGGGCTATCTTTCCTTTTTTTATAATGGAAAATAATTGTTACCAATTTAAGAATTTAATTTCAACAATTGTCAATAATTTAACAATTTAGTTTCAACAATTAAATTGTTTTATAATTATCTTTGCATAAATCCTGCACTTATTAACTTTATCCCTAATTACTTTATTCTTTTGATGCTTAGTATAACACCACTCATTAGTTTTTAAATATAATTTTATTGAAACACAGCATACTGAATTGCTTACATATTGGCTTTTTTGCTACAAGGGTTTTTTTTGCTCAGAGGTTGCCTCTGAGACCATGTGACCCACAAAGTCTAAAGTATGTACTCTTTTTGATCCTTTACAAAAGAAGTTTGCTAATCTTTGTCTTAGAATATAATTCAGTTTTGGAAAATGCCACTTCTCTTCTTTTTCACCCTCAGAGATGCTATGTGGTAACATGGAAGAAAACTCAGAGGTATTTTATTTAATGTTGTGTGTGTGTGCATGTGCTCAGTCACGCATACAAATTATATTAGATGGGATGAGTTCCGGAGTTAGTGAGAGCTGGGTCCAGTACTGAGCCATCACTTTCTATTTGGTCTCTCTGAAATTCTGTCTCTCCTCCTTGAAATTTTAGTATGCTTTTCTTAAGAGGGCAGAAAGTGACTTACTGATGTCAAATGTTATAGCATATGTCAAGAACTGGGCCCAGAACCCCATAAACTGCTACCCTTTTGTTCATTTTCATTTCCAGTGATTGGAAGTTAAATTCGTGTGTGTGTGTGTCTGTGTGTGTACTCAGACGCTCAGTTGTGTCCGATTCTTTCCAATCCCATGAACTATGGCCTGCCAGGCTCCTCTGTCCACAGGATTATCCAGGCCGGTATACTGGGATAGGTTGCCATTTCCTCCTCCAAGCAATCTTCCCAACCCTGGAATCGAACCTGCATCTCTTCCATCTCCTGCATTGGCAGGCAGATTCTTTACCGCCGTGCCACCGGGAAGCCCATTAAATTCTTAACAGGAGATATAAGCTAAAAGTTGCTTTCTCCTTATTTCCCTCACTAAGTTCTTAATATCAATTTGCTGGATGCACCTTTATTACTTATTAAACCATTTTCTTCTTTTTCATAAAAACTTAAGCGCAGAAGAATATGCTGGTTACTCAATATTTAGGTGATTTTGGAGCAAGTTTTGTTTTCCACTTAAGAAAAAGATGTTACGTCCATTTCTTAGGTAATGGCATTCTAACCTGATTCATATACATGTAGAACACTTTTATATTAGCCACAATGAGATTGAAAACATAGCTGTTTCAGACACCAAAAGCGTATTGCTGGTGTTGTCTATTTTGTTGATATCAATGACAACAGAGAAGATTCAAATGGGTTTCCACTTGCTCCTTTATTTGAATCTAGAAAAACACTGACTGTACCAAAACAGATAAAAATATTACTCAGCAACTCTGGTTGTACAGGTATTAATAAACTAGACTACCACTCACCACTGAAAGTTTCAGAATGCTCCAGAAGGATGATTATCTGGTAACAGTGATTATCTGAGAAACACATCTTAAATCTATTGCTTACAGAAAGATAGAGGACTTTCTCGGTCACAATATATTTTTAGCTTGATTCTTAATGCTTCACAAAAAGTAGATGTTGCAATCTATAAATAAAATGACAGACTATTATGACTACTCATTCTTTCAGTGGGATGTAATACTAGGAATTATCACTGTTGAGATGACATTATCTTTTCTGGAGCCTCCATTTTTAAAACTTGAACGATCAAAGATCTCAGAATCAGAGAACTTCTGGGTTGGAGGGATCTAAAAGCTTATGATTCTTAGTGACAGGAAACTCACTGCTTCCAAGCTTACTTTCCATCTTTAGTCAGTTTTTATTAATATATGTATCTCATATGTTGATGATATTTATTGTGGTTGGAACTTTGAGTAGAAGTACTAGACCTTGCATTTTATTCTTGCTAAACATGATCTTGTTAGGTTAACCCTGTTTTTTCAGTCTGTCAAGATTTGAGAATATTGTTTCACTCAGTGCTGAAGAATTGATGCTTTTGAACTGTGGTGTTGGAGAAGACTCTTGAGAGTCCCTTGGAGTGCAAGGAGACCCAACCAGTCCATTCTAAAGGAAATCAGTCCTGAATATTCATTGGAGGGACTGATGCTGAAGCTGAAACTCCAATGTTCTGGCCACATGATGGGAAGAACTGTCTCACTGGAAAAGACCCTGATGCTGGGAAAGAGTAAAGGTGAGAGGAGAAGGGGATGACAGAGAACTAGATGGTTGGATGGCATCACCGACTCAATGGACATGAGTCTGAATAAACTCCAGGAGTTGGTGATAGACAGGAAGCCTGGCAAGCTGCAGTCCATGGGGTCGCAAACAGTCAGACATGACTGAGTGACTGAACTGAACTGAACTGAGCTTTCACTCAGTGCACCTGCCATGTCTGCCACTTTTTACATTATCTGTAGGTATGATCCCTAGCTTCCTACTTAACATGGATGGAAGGTTTGGGAGCCCAAATTCTATGATGGGGTATTAGAATATTTTTCAGATTTAAGTTCAATTCTGTAAGCATTTATTCAGCATTTTCTTGGTAATAAACAGTACTCTCAGTTGAGAACTCAATGATAAGCAAGATAGGATGGTGGATGCATGTGTACTCTGTCAGTCACATCTGACTCTTTGTGTCCCAGTCGCCTGCAGCCCACCAGGCTCTTTTGTCCATGGAATTTTCCAGGCAAGAATATTGGAATGGGCTGCCATTTCCTTCTCCAGGAAATCTTCCCAATCCAGGGATCAAATCCACGTCTCCTGCATTGGCAGGCAGATTCTTTATCACTGAGCCATCTGGGAAGCATGATAGGATGGTAGTCTCAAGAAAATCATCACTCTATATAGAGGGAAAGAGATCTGTACAGATAACCACAGTGTACAGTAATGAATAGAATAGCAAAGATATGAACATGGAACACAGAGGAGAAGCCAGTAATTACATGGGGAAATTAATGACGTGTACCAAGGTGAGATTATATTTGAGCCAGTCTTGAAAGAGGATGAGGTGTTTTTGAGAGGAAGGGAAGAGGAGAGTCTGATTGCTATTCATTAGTTATCATTTATTCACAGCAAAACAAAATGTTGTTTTTCTGAGAACTCTTCCCCTGGGGAACAAGTAGAGCAGAAAAATGAGATTCTACCATGTAACCTAACGTAACCAATGTAACCTAAACTCGAGATTATCCAGTGGTTACTTCACAGCATTACAGCAGTCATATTCTTTGAGAATAAGCAGTTTCATTTAAAAAGTTTCTAGGTCATGTATTTCCTGCTCTTTGCCTATTGAGATTGATGAAGGTCTTACTGATGTAATGTTTCTTAGACTTAGGGTGTAGGAGCCTGGAATAGGAAATCCTGAAAAATTGTTTCTTCATCATCTATCCTTATTGATCTGAATCTCTACTTTGTGACAGACCCATCCATCTTGAAGGAACGACTCCTGTCTAGATTACATCCTTTGACTGTTAGGTTATAGTAGCTTCCAGCTTCTTCAGTGAGTATTTAGGACCCCTGAGAATCACAGCGGGGGTTCCATACCTTTGTAGAAATGCAGAAATTTGTTGCTAACAGCATGTGAATTTGTCACTAGGCCTTCTGGCCCTGATCCCAGGATCAGTTCATGTAGGTGTAGTCAACTGCTTTTTCCATTAATCCAGCAAGAGATTTTTTCCTTTAAAAAATGAAACAAAATTACAATAGCCTCTCTTCTTTTACAACAAGACCTAAGAATGCACACACACACACACAACTTGTCCTTTTATTAAGTTATGCTATTGACCTTTTAAGTGATATCTTGGCCCTGGGAATGAGCCATCTGAAGACACCACGGTAATTCTGCTGTGGGCCAAGTCATTCCTTTAGTTGGAAGTGACCATGCATTTAGCAATGCTCCTGAAGCTGTAAAAGCAAAGTCATTCTACCTGCGTCCTCAGCATAAAGGCACATGACCTTGTCCTCTGCCAGGCAGGTAAATACAGGTATTAAATTGCTGTTGACAGTGGGAAAGTTGAGAAGTTTAAAACTTAGCTAAATTGTTGGAAACTGCTGAATACTTGCTCTGACTTCAACTTCATCGGCTAAATCTGTCTAAATCTCCAGGGAAGCCAAGAATAAAATGAGAGCCCTAAGAAGTAAAAAAAATTTTTTTAATTTTATTTTTACTTTATTCTACTTTACAATACTGTATTGGTTTTGCCATACATTGACATGAATCCGCCACGGGTGTATACGAGCTCCCAATCCTGAATCCCCCTCCCACCTCCCACCCCATATCATCTCTCTGGATCATCTCCGTGCACCAGCCCCAAGCAAAATCACATTAAATTTCTAGTAGCTTGCTATTCTTTGTAGATTTTATCATCATTTTAAATTGCAGATTTATTCCCATATTCATTCATTAATGAGTATATCCCTGATAGAGTGTAAGCTCTAGAAGGGCGTAAACAATGTTTTGTTTGTCATTTGTTTGTCATTGTTTATATGCTTACCACCTAGCGCAGTGTCTTCCTTGACCTGAAGGAACTTGAGATCCAGTAGAAGAAAAGTCACAGTTAGTAGTTGGTTCTTCTACCTTTGCTTTCTGAATCCATAGTCTGGCATCCTTGTTGGTTCTGCATACATCAGCCTGGAGCTGAATGTTCCTGGAGAGTAGTACCCCTAGTGAAGGTTGTTAAGACAAGTGAATGCTGAGAAGACTCTTCCTTGGTGATCCCTTTCCTCCTTGTCAACTCCTATTCAAAGACAAAAGTGAAAGCAGCATTCATAGACACATGTCTAGGATGAGAAATAGTGAACATAACTCGCATGTATTTTCTATCAAACTCTTCTTTGTCAGTTAAACAATTAATAGGAATTGCACTATGCATACAATCATTCTTTTTACTCATTCAATAAACATTATTAAATGTCTATTATTTACAAGCCTTGTACTAGGTTCCAAATGAAAATAATGAGTAAATAAAATTATGAAAACATTATCATTTCCTTTCAGGGGATTCCTTCCTAGGCTGGGGGACAGTGTATTGGTGGCTATTGAACTGGAAGGTTGACCAGGTGGCTCAAAGAATTTACCTGCTTGAAGGAAGTGTAAATGGTAGCAAATGAGAGTGCCTCTGGGTTCCGTTTCACCACTATTTGGTCACCCTTTGGTTCTTCCACATAAAGAAAGCTTAAGATTCACTCCCCTGCCCCCCACCCCATGTCATCATTCTAATGTGTGGTCTATATATATAAGACTTGGGGCCAAGTCAACATATCATTTGAATATTTTTATAGACTCAATCTATAAAGTGCTAGAATTTTTCTGTTATTGATAGGTAAGTGGATAGATAGATTCTATACAGTTAAATAGAACCTGCTGAAATAATGAAATGTAGGAATCAATAAAGTCAGAAAAGTAAAAGATTATTCTTAATTTATGTGGGCAAAGCAGATGGTAAATTCTTTTGTCACTCCCTAAATCCATGAATTCTCTAACTTCCTCTAGTTTATAACAAATAAATCCCAGAGCTCAGTGGTTTACAACAAGAAATAGTTTTTCTTCTGCACGTTTTATCACAATTTGGCTCTACTTCAAAGGTATGCTTTCTCCAGTAGTCATGTATGGATGTGAGAGTTGGACTATAAAGAAAGCTGAGCACCAAAGAATTGATGCTTTTGAACTGTGATGTTGAGAATCGACTCTTGAGAGTCCCTTGGACTACAAGGAGATCCAGCCAGTCCATCCTAAAAGAGAATCTGGCCTGGGTGTTCATCAGAAGGACTGATGTTGAAGCTGAAACTCCAATACTTTGGCCACCTGATGTGAAGAGCTGACTCATTTGAAAAGACCCTGATGCTGGGAAAGATTGAGGGCAGGAGGAGAAGGGGACAACAGAGGATAAGATGGGTAGATGGCATCACCGACTCAATGAACATGGGTTTGGGTGAACTTTGGGAGTTGGTGATGGACAGGAAGGCCTGGTGTACTGCGGTTCATGGGGTCGCAAAGAGTCGGACACGACTGAGAGACTGAACTGAACTGAACTGAAACTTCGGTGGGCTCAGCTCCATGTGCTTTTCCATTTTGGAACCCAGGTTAAAGGAGACATGCTGTTCTCCTGGTGCAAGGATGAATGAAGCAAGAGGGCCCCAGCCCAGCCACACTTCACATGAAATTTCTGCTCAGATGTGGAAGATGAATGTTCTCTCACACACCATTAGCTGAAGTATGCCATATTACCAAGTATGAAGTCAGTGGTTGGATAAGCAAGATGAAAGAAAGGAGAAAAAAAAAAATGTACCGAACAAATAATTACAGACTATGAATCAGCATTAAAACCGTAGTCATACTCCTTGGACTTTCTGGCATTCAGCTACATTGCTATAAAAATAATGTTCTGTTTTGAAAATAATTGAAATTAAAAACCTTTTAGTTCAATGTATACTGGGAGATTTGTGAGGCTTTAACTTATATATAGTGCTAAACATGAAACCTTAAAAGAAACAACATTACTATAGCAGATCCTTTTGATGCACATGGCAAAACTTTTGGGTTAAGTTCTTTCATAGTTACTAGGACTGACAATTTTGTAACAAAGCAGAACCCTTCTGATGGGTCTTTGGGGAAAAACTAGGATGACCACCAAAGAACCCTCCCAAGATATAATATGCAATTTAAGTAGATACATAAGCTAGATAGTGTCACTGTTGCCCTAAATGAGTAAAAATGGAAGGATCTAAGAAATCATTTGTGTTTTGAGCATTATGTGAATAATGTTAACGTCAGTGACCATTGTTGACATTAGAATAAAATACTTTCTTGAAATGTATAATTAAAGAATTTAATAAGTTTAAGTCAATACTAATCAAATTTCTGACCATGATGAATATTACCTAGAAAATGCAGAAATGTCCCATTTCAAACTAAACATTGCAGAGAAGTCATCTGTAGGTCATTTCAACCAATGCAGCAATATTAATAATACAGTCATTTCAAATGAAAGATTTAATTCAAGGTCTAAGAAAAGATATTGCTTCTAATAGCCTAATTAGACTATTCCATATTATTTAAGGTATTGTTAATATACTGTTCCTATGTCAGAGTGACCAAATTAATCTGATCAGGTCTGAAGACATAAGACACTTTCTAATAAACAATGATAAATGTTGACTGAGCCTTCAACTTTCAAAGAGCATACAAATGGATTTAATATGTTTGTGAGAGTGAACAAGCTAAATCTTTTTTTAATCTAGAAACCTCAGTTTCTGCTTAGGCACATAAAATGGTTAGCTATTGGTATATTGCAGTGGATTTCTATTCATGATAAATGTAGGGAACACACTCCTCAAATGCAGAAATACAGATTAATCATGTTCTTTAATATGATTATATGGATACTTATCAATCAATGAAAGGCCCCTCTCTGATTCTGTGTTATTTGATTTTACCTCTTCTTTCTGCTGACTCACTCCCATTCCCTTGTCCTTCTCATCGTCCAGTCTAAAGGGACTAATATATATCTTTGGGTTTGTGTGTATAAACTAGATGTTTGGTATAAGTGTTTTGAAATTTAAAAAGTGGTGCTGTGCTACAATTCTCATTTTGTTTCTTATATATTCTATTTTAACTATATTACATGTGCAACTAGTGAATTTCTTCCAACTACTGCATCATATCTCATTGTTTACTTCCATCGGAGTTCACTTCCGCATTCATTCCTTGCTCCCTGATGATGGACTCCTAGGTGGCTTCCAATCCCCCACTACCATTCATGCACAACACTAATGTAAGTATCCCACATGTGTCTTCTTGTAAACATATGGTAGAATTTCTATAGTCTATACGTACTATGAAGGGATTGCTACTTCATTAGGTATTTGCATATCTCAGTTCATACTGTTCATGGGGTTCTCAAAGCAAGAATACTGAAATGGTTTGCCATTCCCTTCCACAGAAGAACTAAAGCCTCTTGGTGAAAGTGCAAGAGGTAAGGTGAGGTGAAGTCGCTCAGTCGTGTCCAACTCTTTGTGACCCTGTGGACTGTAGCCTGCCAGGCTCCTCTGTCCATGGGATTCTCCAGGTAAGAACACTGGAGTGGGTTGCCATTTCCTTCTCCAGGGGATCTTCCCGACCCAGGGATCGAACCCAGGTCTCCCCGCATTGGAGGCAGACGCTTTAACCTCTGAGCCACCAGGGAAAGTGCAAAAGGAGAGTGAAAAAGTTGGCTTAAAACTCAACATTCAAAAAACTAAGATCATGGCATCCAGTCCCATCACTTCATGGCAAATAGATGGGGAAACAGTGGAAACAGTGACAGGCTATTTTCCTTGGGCTCCAAAATCACTTTAGATTGTGATTGCAGCCATGAAATTCAGCTCAGTTAAGGTATCATTGAACTGAAGCTCATTGAATTTCATTGAATTCATTCAATTGAATTCCTTGAATTAATTCAGTTGAATTCAATGAGTATCATTGAACTGAAATTCAATTCAGTTCAGATATCAGCCATGATACCTCAGTTCAGTTCAATTCAGTTCAGTCACTCAGTCATGTCCAACTCTTTGTGACCCAATGGATTGTAGCACTCCAGGCTTCCCTGTCCATCACCAACTCCCAGAGCTTGTTCAAACTCATGTCCATTGAGTCAGTGATACCATCCAACCATCTCATCCTCTGTCGTCCCCTTCTCCTCCTGCCTTCAATCTTTCCCAGCATCAGGGTCTTTTCAAATGAGTTGGCTCTTCACTTCAGGTGGCCAAAGTATTAGAGCTTCAGCTTCAGCATCAATCCTTCCAGATGTTCAGGACTGATTTCCTTTAGGATGGACTGGTTTGACCTCCTTGCAGTCCAAGGGACTCTTAAGAGTCTTCTCCAACACACAATTCAAAAACATCAATTGTTTGGCACTCAGTTTTTTTATGGTCCAATTCTCACATCCATACATGACTACTGGAAAAATCATATCTTTGACTACTCAGTCATGGAAAGGTTTTATTTCCTCTTCATTTCCCTCTATTCTTGCTAAAATTTGGTATTATCTGAATTTCTAATTTTGATGAATCTGGAAAAAATAAAAGACTTTTTCTTAGTTACAAGTGTGGTTGAGCATCTCTTTATGTGCTTGTGAGCTGTTCAGGCTTCCTTATATGTGAGTTGGCTAGTTATATTTGATTTTCCATCTTTTTCTTATTTATTCTCTCATTGGTTTAGACCTTCCTCTAGTTTGTCACCTGTTAACTTTACTGTGCAGTTTGTTGAGCAAAAGTTCTTATTTTAATGTAGTCAGATTTTCAGATTTTTCACTTTGTGGTTTCTGCTTCTTTGGTTAAAACAGATTTTCAAGGCACAAAGTTATTTTATTGCATTATCTTTTACTATCTAGATTTACATTTAATTACTTAATCCATTTGTAGTTTACCTTTAAATATACTATGAGTTAAGAATCTAGCATTCTGTACTTCATGTGTAATGAGTTGATTTTCTCAGCAGAATTTATGGGACAGCTTATCCTGCTCCTCAGAACCCATGGTACTACCTTTATCATATATCAAGCTTAAATCTGTGATTCTATTCATGAACTCTTGATTCTCTTCCATTGGTTTAGTTTTCCATTCTTGTGTCAAAACATTTGTTTTATGGGTATTATAGTTGACTTAGTTTTGATGGTTCTTTATTCTTACATATAAAGTTTTATAATAATTTCTTTAGGTTGTTCTAAAATCATACTGGAATTTTTATTAGATTTGAATTGAACTCATGTATTCAACTAGGAGAAAATTGACACTTTATAATCTTAAGTTTTTCATTCATGCACAGAATATGTACCTCCACTTACTTGAGTCTTTTGTTTATTTATTGGATTTTCAATGGAGTCTAAAATTTTTCTACATAGCAATCTTGTACCTTTTAGGCTAATTCCAGTATTTTCCATTGCTGTTGTAAATTCAACAGTGTATTTTTGGTGGCTGTTGCTGGTATAGAGGAATGCTCTGTGTGTATACCCGTGTGTGTGTGTGTGTGTGTGTGTGTGTGTGTGTGTGTTGGTTACTCAGTCACGTCCGACTCTTTGCCACCCTATGGACAGCCCACCTGGCTCCTCTGTCCTTGGGGTTCTTCAGGCAAGAATACTGGAGAGGGTTGCCATATATACATATATATTTTATGTCTGACACATTTGCCAAACTCACGTGCTAGTTCCATATCATGTCTGTTGAATCTTTTGGAATTTCTATATAGATGATCAAAATTGTCTTATGCTTAATCATACAAGGAATGCATTTAAACTTTTTCCATTAAGTATGATACCTGTAATTTGATTTCAACATACAGTTATAATCAAGGAAATTTCCTTTGATTCCTACTTCTTCAATATTTTTTAGTCATAAATAGGAATTTAACTTTAAATTTTTTATCCACATCTACTAAGATAGTCATGTGATTTTTCTCTTTCAGTCAATTAATGTAGTACATTTAAATTGATAGATTTTCTAAAGTTAAACAGTCTTACATTCCTAAAATAAACTCTGGTTTGATTACTGTTTTATATAGCTTTTTAATATCTGTTGGTTAGCTAATATATATAAGTTTGATATTCATGTCAATATTAGCAATTGCTAACACTTGCAGGGGTCCCCAATCTCCAGGCTGTGGACTGGTACCACCTATAAGATCAGTGATGGCATTAGATTAGAGATAAAGTGCACTATAAATGCAATGCCCTTGATTTATCCTGAAACACTGTCCCCACACACAACCATAGTCCATGGAAAACTCCTCTTCCTTGAAACCAGTCCCTAGTGCCAAAAAAGTTGGGGATCTCTGGCTTATAGGATATTTCCTTTAGGCTATTTATAGGACATTTACTTCCAAGATTTTTATAGGATATTTTATATATAGGATATTTACTTATTTATAGTATATTTCATACCAGGCACAGACCAAGGACTTTGACACACTCACAGCTTACAACATATATACTAATTCTCATTCTCATTTTACTGATGAAGAGACTAAGACACGAGGAAGTCAAGTAACATTCTCGAGGCCACACAGCTAGTCAATAGTGAAGCTGCAGTTGGACCTCAGAGCCTGACCCTGAAAGCCCTGTACCTCCATGGCGTGCTTCACTGCCTCTCATAAATGACGGGAGCCTGCAGTCGTTTTTCTTGTACTGCCCTCACTCATCCCATTTTGGAATCAAGATTATACTTGCAACATAAAATTATGTGGGTAGTTTTCCCTCTTTGTTTCTGGAACAACTTGCATGAAATAAGCATCATCTAATCTTTGAAAGTATGATAGAAATGAAATGTAAAGCCACCTGGAATCTATGGATTTCTTTTATGGAGGAAGTCTTTGATTACTATTTCAGTTTCTTTGAAGACTGTTGTTTAGTGTGAAATTTTGTCTCCTTTTTGTACTAATTTTTACTGTATTTCCCCCAAATATATGCATTTTATTCTAGTTTCCGTATAACTGATACATAGTTGCCCATAGCATTATTTTGTAATCTCTGTTTGTAGCTATTTCTTCTTTGTCATGTTGCATTTTATTTATTTTCTTCTTCTTTCTCCTTTTCTTGATCAATCCAGTCTGTTTTACTAATCTTTTCAAATAAGCAGATTTTGGTTTTTCATCTTCCCCATTTTTGTTATTTTCTTCTCTATTTATTGATTTATTTTCATCTTGTTTCCTTCTCACTTATTTCTTTGGATTTTTTTCTATTGCTCTTCTAACACTTGAGTTGAAAAATACAGCTCATTTATTTTTAGTGTCTTATTTTCTGACTAATATATTTATAACTCTCACAAATTTTGACATGTGTTTTTCACTGTCATTCAGATGTGATTTTTTATAGTTTCCTATGATTTTTAATTTTATTACATTTTGGTTAATCTTGAATGTCTATAATGTTGATTCTTTGAGATTTGTTAAGATTTTCATTGTGCCCTGGCAAGTAGTTTATTTTTACAAATGTTTCATGTATGCTTAAAGAAAACAAAATATCTATTCTGTGTCGCATATAAAGTTCTCTATTAGTTTGAGCTAAACTGTGATATTTAAATCTTATAAAATTTTGTTAATATTTTGTGTGCTTGATCTATGTATGAGCTTCTGTTCAGGGTTCATTATTCTATGCAGCTTTGATTTTCAATTACTTGTTTTACCCCATAGTTTGATGAGTTACGTTTTATTTATTTGGAGATTCTAGCTTGGGCCTCTCATAGTAAGCCTAGAGAGTGGCAACGAGAGTGTTCTTCAGAGTAGAAGGTCTCTGCTGTTATGGTCTGGGCTTGGTGTTCCCTCCTGCCCCACCAGCTCATCGCTGACCGCCTCTACCCATCATTCAACCAAAGCACCCCCAAATGCCTTTACCTTTCTGGGAGCCTCTCTGTCTCTTCATCCTAGAGGGTGGGGGAATGCTCCAGTGCCACCCTGAGAGTGGGTATTGCTGTTTTTCTGCCTCCAGTGATCTACCCCAGGGCAGTAAGGGGAGAAGAAAACTAGGACGCTCCATTCCAGTCTTTCCCTGTGGTTCTCTATCCTCTCACTCTGGACTGCTGTGCACAGTGGAACCCAAACACTACTCTCCTTGAAAGGATTTCTCAGTCTGTATATGAGTTTCCAAGATCCATTACTCCTTTTTCTTTCTGTGGCATCTCCAGCATTGGGTTTGGGAGAGAGAAAAGGAGCTAGTATAAGTTCACAATCTTATTAGGCTTTGTATTGTGTAACCAGTAATTTGTATATCTAACTATAATTTGGTTCATAATGTTGAGAACTTGGCAGTGAATACTGAATATTGTAGAAGGTAGAAGAATATAACAGATTTTTCTTTTCAACCTGAAGTTTTGAGATTCTAAGTCACCATATGGCAAATTCTCAGTGTTGTAATTGATGTACTTTAATATTTTTGCACCATGCAAATCTTCAGAATTATTTTCAGAAGCTTGCAAATAATGTTTCTTGAAAAAGATATTTAGTTATCCTTTGTCATATGAAGTATCTTGTGATTCAATTCCAACTCTCAAGTGTGCTGTATATAAGTTAGTACACACAGTCACATATGTTATTTTTCCTTCCGTTCTTATGGTGTTTGCTAATCTTTTATGTCCACTGAGAGTGATTTTCCCCTCCTTCCCACTTGAGCTATGGCTTTTCCTATTTCCAGATAGGTAATTTAATTGTCATTCTAGCATTACCTTTGTTGAGAGTTGACTATGATCAATAATTTATTGAAATAAAAATAAATCCTGATTTAAAAAAACAAAATAGTGACTGGCCAACTGAGGAATAAGAGCTGAAGAACAAAACACCTGAATGAAGGATGCAAATGCAGGTGAAGGCCCTATGCTGAAAGATGGTATTTAGAATGAAAGTAAGATTTCATAACCAAATGGACCATTTGCTTTGAGATGCATCTCCTTTAAACCAAACTGAGATGTGCACAAAAGTGAAGGAACGAAAAAGTCAGTCTGGTTCTGAGCATCTTCTGAATGCATCAGAAATCATCCTTGGATGTCTATTGTGAAGCAAATGGCAGAACTTGCTTATTGTAGTACAGACTAACCTTGCCTTGGATTCGCAGGGATTCTTTTATTGCATGCGTTTTTCTAAAGTAGCATTGTCTAAATGCATTATAAGCAAAAGTAAAGCACAGAGAGAAAACAGCTTTGGGCAGCAGCATCCGTATCAAATTGGACTACTAGAGTTAAAGCATACTTTGTGCAAAAAGAGTTAAAACCAAGATCCATAGTCAATTAAATGAACATAGAAATGTGCATTAATAGTCTAGTAAATGGGTATTGCACTAACTGTTCTCTTTACCTAGCATTTCCCTCTGTTCCTGATTTTTCTATGACTGTTTCTATCTTTTTATTCTGTTCTCAGCCTGTATGACATCTCCTCAGAGAGGACTTCTGTGACCATTAAATCTAAAGTAGCCACTGAGTTAGTTGCTTGTACATTATTCTATTTTACTTCTTCTTCTAAAGTAAATTTACTAAACTCTGGGGGAGCCAGAGTGTCCTAGTTATACAATACACGAAGGTCCTGCCTCTCTACATTAAAAAGGTATTTTACACAGGACACCCTGATTTTCAGATAGTGGCAGAATCCTATTCTAAAGACAATATTATAATCCTTAAATATTAATGATGGGAAGAAATTTAGAAAATCCCTATTAGCCCTCTTCTATTTAAAAATGAGGAGAACCAATACAAAGATGTTAAGTGAGTTTCCAAATAACTCCAACTGAGTTATAGCAAAGGCAGGAACAGTTATGTATTAATAAAACACTGGTTACATTTTCTGAGGAAAGTTTGGTGATGGGATTAAACTTTACCAGGCTTTAAAAGACATCCCGGAGAAGGCAATGGCACCCCACTCGAGTACTCTTGCCTGGCAAATCCCATGGACAGAGGAGCCTGAAAGGCTGCAGTCCATGGGGTCACTAAGAGTCGGACATGACTGAGTGACTTCACTTTCACTTTTCACTTTCATGCACTGGAGAAGGAAATGGCAACCCACTCCAGTGTTCTTGCCTGGAGAATCTTAGGGACGGGGGAGCCTGGTGGGCTGCTGTCTCTGGGGTCGCACAGAGTTGGACACGACTGAAGCAACTTAACAGCAGTAGCAGCAGAAGACATCCAGAATGATCTGAGGGACTGTCAGTCTAAGACAACAGAGCAAGCAATTGTGTCCATCTTCCTCCCATTTTTCCACTGAGATGACAGAAAATATTTTTAAAATTATACATTTATATAAGCATTGGAAAATATGAGCTAGTAGACTCAGTGGACAAGAAGTTTTGAAGAATTTCTGAAAAACAGAAAGCAGATCAGATTGGATTGGCAAAGAAATTACAGAGGAAACCATAATCCAATCAACAGCTTGGTGCAGTTCATCCCAAGAAAACCTTCAGAAAGGCCCCCAGCTTAACAGATACTGCAGCGAGGGGGGCTGGGGAAACTTTCCGAGTGAGACATCAGGGCTCCTAGCTGTGGGACTGGGAGGGCTTGAGACCTTTGGCTAAAGCTAGAGAACACTTTCTGATTTTTTTATTGGGAGAATGGCATTAAAATTAATTTATTTCTTTTAATTGGAGGATAATTACTTTACAATATCATGGTGGTTTTGGCCATACACTTTCTAAGGAAAGCACTCCTTCCTGCTAGGGAAGGCACCTTAAAAGAGAACTCTGGTTTCCGGGAGAAGAAACTCCAGACCTCCACAAAAGATATACAGGCAGAAGAAAAGAGAGGATAGGCATTTCTTTCCAGAAACACTAAACACTTCTTTTCCCAAATGGTAGCCCTCTTGCTCTGGTAATTGAGAGCTCTGGGTGTATGAGCTTGTTTTCCTGCACACATACCTAACAGCAGAACTTCTTAACCAGACTGCACATTAAAATACCTGAGGAGCTTTAAAAAATACTAATGCCTAAGCCCCACTGCTAATTTAATTGGCCTGAGACAGGGCCTGGATATCCGCATAGTTAAAAGTATCTTTTATGATGCTAAGATGTACTTAAGGTTGAGAATTATTTCCTTACTGGAGAATCTTACCTATTATCAATGGGAAAACATGTCTATCAATAGTGTATAAGTTATCTTATCAATTGTGTCCTTCATTCATAGGTAAGAATCACAATCAAGATCACCAGATTTTGGTGAATTTAAAATTTCATGTTATACCTCAATAAAGCTGTTTTTAAAAAGATAAAAAGGAAAAGAAGTCACTAGTGAGAGTGTTCAGGACACACCACCCTGACATATGGTATCATGGCATGCTGAATATTTCAAACTGAAAGGATTTGAGGAATGGCGTGTATAGGAAGGACTTTCTGACTTTCCCCTGAAGCCAGGCATAAGACCCTAATGTAAGAGGTATCTTATCCATACCTAGAGGTGAGGAGCATCTTTATCTTCAAAGACAAAGGGACACAGAGAGAAATCTGAATGAACAGGCCTTGCTAAGTAACCCTCAGTTTATACTTATTTCATACTTTTTTCCCTATCATATCTTTCCATGACTTTCTACTCTTTATCAAACCTAATGTAAAAATACTCAGGTTTAACCATTTCTTTGAGTCTTCATTTCCTTATGAAGACTTCCTGTAACGTAAAACTTAGATTAAATAATTTGTATGCTTTTCTCCTGTCTTTGTCTGTCTAATTTTCAAGCCCAGCCAGACACTTTAAGAAGGTTGAAGAAATCTTTTCCTCCCCTCCACCAGGTTTTGAGAAAAACCAACAACATAAAAGGAAACCAAGATGGGAAACAAATTTTAAAGACAGTTACTCATTTTAAAAAGACAAATGAGTAACTGGCCAAAAGGAAACAGAGATAAATCAAAGAAAATGGGTGAGGGGGGTGAAAGACTCTTTTAAAAACTCTAATTAGTATCTTTACAGTGATTAGAGAAAAGTACTTTAACCACAAAATGAAAACAATCTCTGTGAGTGAAGGACAAAGGAGAATGAGTTCCTTGGAATTATGAATATGATGTTTAAAAATCCAGTGGATTATAAGGCTAAAGACCAACCTGATGATCTGAATTTGATATCAAAGAACTCTCACAGAGAGTAAAATAAAATACTTAAAATCACCAAAAATGTAAAAGACCTGGAGCCTACATAAGGAAGCCTATCATCTAATCAGAGTTTCAGAACAATGGAAAGAAGGAGGTAATAATAACCAAAACACTAATAATAACAGAAAAAGAACATTTCCTTGAGCTTTGGAAAGATATGAATCTTCAAGCTGAAAATCTCTACCTAGTATGGAGAGAATGGAAGGAGATGCATAGCTAGACATAATCTGATGAAATTTTAGAACTGTAAAGATAAAGATACTTTTTAATATTCCAGAGTGGGGAGACTGAAGGAAGAACAGAGAATGAAGAATAAAGAATGAAGGAATGAAAATCAGTCAGATATTCTGTTTCTTATCAGCAGCACTATACACGAGAAGACAGAGGAACGGTAATTTCAGATTTGTGTGAAGGGATGATACTGAGTCTAGACTTCTACACTCACTCACCCAAACTATTATTCATGTAAAACAGCAAAATCAAGATATTTTCTGACTTGCAGACTTTGAAGATTTTTCCGTTCAAATAACTCAGATGACCATTATATCTACTACTGTGGGCAAGAATCCCTTAGAAGAAATGGAATAGCCATCATAGTTAAACAAAAGAGTTGAAATGCACACTTGGATGTGATCTCAAAAGAGACACAGATGTATAGAACAGTCTTTTGGATCTTGTGGGAAAAGGCGAGGGTGGGATGATTTGAGAGAATAGCATTGAAACATGTATATTATCATATGTGACACAGATCGCCAGTCCAGGTTTGATGCATAAGACAGGGTGCTCAGGGCTGGTGCGCTAGGATGACCCAGAGGGATGGGATGGGATGCGGAGGGAGATGGGAGGGGGGTTCAGGATGGGGAACACATGTACACCCATGGCTGATTCATATCAATGTACAGCAAAAACACTACAATATTATAAAGTAAATAGCCTCCCAATTAAAATAAATAAAAACTTTAAAAAGGAACGATCTCTGTTTGTTTCCAAGACAAACCATTCTATATCACAGTAATCCAAGTCTGTGCCCCGATCAGTAATGCTGAGGAAGCTGAAGTTGAATGGTTCTATGAAGACCTACAAGACCTTCTAGAACTAGCACTCAAAAAGATGTCCTTTTCATTATAGGGGACTGAAAAGCAAAAGTAGGAAGTCAAGAGGTACCTGGAGTAACAGGCAAATTTGGCCTTGGAATACAGAATGAAGCAGGGCAAAGGCTAACAGAGAATGCACTGGTCATAGCAAACACCCTCTTCCAACAACACAAGAAAAGACTACAAATGAACATCACCAGATGGTCAACACCGAAATCAGATTGATTATATTCTTTGCAGCCGAAGATGGAGAAGCTCTATACAGTCAGTAAAGACAAGACCAGGAGCGGACTGTGGCTCAGATCATAAACTCCTTATTGCCAAATTCAGACTGAAATTGAAAAAGTAGGGAAAACGACTAGACTATTCAGGTATGACCTAAATCAAATCCCTTACAACTATACAGTGGAAGTGACAAGTGGATTCAAGGGATTAGATCTGATAGACAGAGTACCTGAAGAACTATGGATGGAGGTTTGTGACACTGTATAGAAGGCAGTGATCAAGACCATCCCCAAGAAAAGAGGAGTGCAAAAAGGCAACATGGTTGTCTGAGGAGGCCTTACAAGTAGCTGAGAAAAAAAGAGAGCAAAAGGAAAAGGAGAAAAGGAAAGATATACCCATTTGAATGCAGAGTTCCAAAGAACAGCAAGGAGAGATAAGAAAGCCTTCCTCAGTGATCAGTCCAAAGAAATAGAGGAAAACAATAGAATGGGAAAAACTAGAAATCTCTTCAAGAAAATTAGAGATACCAAGGGAACTTTCCATGCAAAGATAGCACAATAAAGGACAGAAATGGTATGGATCTAACAGAAGCAGAAGATATTAAGAAGAGGTGGCAAGAATACACAGAAGAACTATATAAAAAAGATCTTCATGACCCAGATAATCATGATAGTGTGATCACTCAACCTAGAGCCAGACATCCTGGAATGTGAAGTCAAGTGGACCTTAGGAAGCATCACTACGAACAAAGCTAGTGGAGGTGATGGAATCCCAATGGAGCTATTTCAAATCCTGAAGATGATTCTTTGAAAGTGCTGCACTCAATATGTCAGCAAATTTGGAACACTCAGCAGTGGCCACAGGACTGGAAAAGGTAATTTTTTCATTCCAGTCCCAAAGAAAGACAATGCCGAAGAATGCTCAAACTGCCACACAAGTGCAGTCCTCTCACACACTAGCAAAGTAACGCTCAAAGTTCTTCAAGCCAGGCTTCAACAGTACATGAACTGTGAACTTCCAAATGTTCAAGTTGGATTTAGAAGAGACAGAGGAACCAGAGATCAAATTGCCAATATTCATTGAATCATTGAAAAAGCAAGAGAGTTCCAGAAAAACATCTACTTCTTTATTGACTGTGCCAAAGCCTTTGACTATGTGAATCACAACAAACTGTGGAAAAATTCAAGAGATGAGAATACCAGACCACCTGACCTGCCTTCTGAGAAATCTATATGCAGGTCAAGAAGGAATAGTTAGAACTGGACGTGGAACAGCAGACTGGTTCCAAGTCAGGTAAGGAGTACGTCAAGGCTATATGTTGTCACCCTGCTTATTTAACTTATATGCACAGTACCTCATGAGAAATGCTGGACTGAATGAAGCACAAGTTGGAATCAAGATTGCCGAGAGAAATATCAATAACCTCAGATATGCGGATGACACCACCCTTATGGCAGAAAGCAAAGAACTAAAGAGCCTTTTGATGAAAATGAAAGAGAGTGAAGAAGTTGGCTTAAGACTCAACATTCAGAAAATGAAGATCATGGCACCTGGTTCCATCACTTCATGGCAAATAAATGGGGAAACAGTGGAAACAGTGACAGACTTTATTTTGGGGGCTCCAAAATCACTGCAGATGGTGACTGCAGCCATGAAATTAAAAGACGCTTGCTCCTAGGAAGAAAAGTTATGACCAACCTAGGCAGCATATTAAAAAGCATGGACATTACTTTGCCAACAAAGGTCCATCTAGTCAAAGCTATGGTTTTTCCAGTAGTCATGTATGGATGTGAGAAATAAAGAAAGCCGAACACTTGAAGAATTGATGCTTTTGAATTGTGGTGTTGGAGAAGACTCTTGAGAGTCTCTTGGACTGCAAGGAGATCCAGTCAGTCCATCCTAAAGGAGATCAGTCCTGAATATTCACTGGAAGAACTGATGCTGAAGCTGAAACTCCAATACTTTGGCCACCTGGTACGAAGAACTGACTCATTTGAAAAGACCCTGATGCTGGGAAAGATTGAAGGCAGGAGGAGAAGGGGATGACAGAGGATGAGATGGTTGGATAGCATTACTGACTCAGTGAACATGTTGCTGCTGCTGCTAAGTCGCTTCAGTCATGTTCGACTCTGTGCAACCCCATAGCAGCCCACCAGGCTCTCCCATCCCTGGGATTCTCCAGGTAAGAACACTGAAGTGGGTTGCCGTTTCCTTCTCCAATGCATAAAAGTGAAATGTGAAACTGAAGACACTCAATCGTGCCCGACTCTTAGCGACCCCATGGACCGCAGCCCACCAGGCTCCTCCGTCCATGGGATTTTCCAGGCAAGAGTACTGGAGTGGGTTGCCATTGCCTTCTCACCAGTGGACATGAATCTGAGTAAATTCCAGGAGCTGGTAATGTGCAGGGAGGCCTGGTGTGCTGCAGTCCATGTGGTCACAAAGTGTCAGACAGGACTGTGCGACTGAACTGAACTGATCTGAACTGAACCCCATGTTAAAAAAAAACATTCTCAAAGAGAAAACCTTGACAAAGTAAAAGTAAATTCAAGGAAGTGGATGGTGCAAAATATAGGGAAGAGTGGTAGCTGAATATGAACTATAAAAGCAAAGAAAGTTGAAAAGTTAGTAGAAAATGTACTGAATTCTTAACAACTGAAGCTTTTTCCTGTTGAGCAGTGGGAGGTTTCATGACATGGATCACATGCCCTTTCTTTGAATCTAAATACATCACTTGTTTCTATGTAAATATTATTTAAATTGTTGTAAAACAATAACTCTATATATATACCATAAATTTTGTTATCTACTCCATGGATAAGGCAGAGAAATTCCTAATTATAGCTCTTTAAAAGAATGTACATTTTATAAACCTTGGTATCTGAAATAAGTGAAAAATCTGTAACTAGAAAGGAAATGAGTAGTAGTGAAAGTACATCAAGTTTTTAAATTTTTGTAACAGATACCACCTTTAATTAATAAATCAAGAAATAGTTGCAAAAAAATTCATTTAAATAAATCATTGTAACCACTATAAGTAAAAGTACCAGAAACTAAGTAAGAAGAACTGGTTGGAATGAGGAAGACTAAATTGTTAAAAAATAAAGCTTTGTTCTAATTAAAACTCAGTCTTTCTCAGCTGTATGATTATACAAGTGCAAACTAAATATTCTTGCTATATATCTTAGTTGATTCATTACAAAGCTTTAAATTCAGAAATTTTCTGAGTCTGCAAAGGTCAATTACTAAAATGATTACTTTTGAGAAACTAGCTCAAAGCACAGCACTTGATAATAAGGATTACACAAAGGCTATCAAAGCACTAGGGTACTATTCATAGTAAAAGAGTTAGCTTTGAGAAGAATTGACAATCAAAAAGAACAAATTAGATGGGTCATCTGTTCTCTTTCATGGCATACAAAAGCCAAAAACACTTTTCTTACTATTAAGGTCAACTACCTGAAACCAAAGAGATTAAGGAAATAAAGAGTAATTCTAAAGCAAGAGAAAGGAGCCCTTCAAGGAACCAGTTATTGAGCTAGAGTATCTAATCTTTCAGGAAGTAGAAATGAATAAACAGATCTGAAACTTGGCTCACCTGCTTTGAGGAACAAAAGAAGTTTTCACAAGTTGTGGTTAGACCCATCGTTTGCAACATTCAGTCCTACAGTGAATGGATCTTAGGAGAATATACAGTACATCATAGTGTTTGGGACCTGACCAAAGACATCCTCTAACCATGCTTCTTTCAATTTCCAAAGAAAGTTAAGAAAGAGGGAGAGAAGTCCTAGTCTTAAATGCTTTATAAATTGACAGATAAAGATTTATATTGAATCTGAAAAAAAGTGTTAGTCACTCAGTCATGTTTGACTCTGTGACACCGGACTGTAGCCTGTCAGTCTCCTCTGTCCTTGGAATTCTCCAGGCAAGAATACTGGAGTGGCTAGGCATTGCCTTCTCCAGGGAAACTTCCCGACCCAAGGATCAAACCCAGGTCTCCTGCACTGCAGGCAGATTCTTTAAGGAAGAATTCTTCAAGGAAGAATCAAGGAAGCCCTATATTGAGTCTACGTAATTTGAAATCTGAAAGATATATTTTCTATCTCAACCATATTATAAATGTGCAGTTTTTCACTTCCCCTATCCAAGGATAATTTGGAAACACTTAGATTTTAAAAAGTTATAGTGTTAACTTATGAAAATTAATACCATCTTATATATTTTAAAACTGATTAATGTATTTATTCAGTGAAAGAAAGCAAAAGGTGGATGCCAATTAGCAATTTTTAATAGAAACAGAACATAGGATTGAGTTTGGAATAAGCCTCAGTGTAAAACCCAGAGAATGCCTTTGTAAGAGAGAATGGAGTTGACAGATTCATACATCAACCACAGAGTGAATGTCAAATATTTTGCTTGACTTTTTAAATATTAATCAAGAACCAAAATGTTATCTCTCTAGCTATAAAGCTATAAATCAAATTTCTACTCTTTTCTCTTGCCTATATCTCTAAACCCTGAATAAAACCACAAAATTTCTATCAGGCAAATTAGTGCAGCATGGATTAGAAATCACAGTTTCTAGAAGTGGACTTCAGTGGGACTAAATGTGCTCTCCTATGTCACTTTAATTATGGATTATGAACTCAGAAATTATCCACTCGTATCTCAAAGCATCTTTAAAGACTCTTGAAGTGTGTACTCTCTGAATGCAGTTGACTTTGCTCCATGGAAACATAGAGTTGTGTTTTTCTCTAATGTAGAGTATCAAGCACTACTCATTGGAAACAATGAGTTACTTTAACAGTTGTAAAATTTCATCATTGAAAACACTGTAGTCAAAACACTGCTGTTTCAGTTGGTTTAATACACACTTATTAAGTACCTACCTTTGCCAAGTTCTGAGAATACAAAAATGATTATGATCCATTCCATACCCTCCAGCAGTTCAGGGCAGAGAGAGGTACAAATAGGCAAGGCAGTAAAAATGTTGAGAGTCCCTCTATAGAAATATCTATACATGTATGTACATCAGCAACAGAACAGTGAATGGCATAATATTGGATGCATAGTAGATTTTGGTTGAATAAATATCATTAGAATATACAAAGAAATTGTGATGCCTCAGAAGAAGGGAAACAAGAAGCACTGAACCTTAAGCTAAGTTTTGGAAAATGTGTAACTTGCATAGAGATTAAATAGATGAAAGGATCCTAGTTGAAGAGAATAATATGTGGAAAGTCCCAAAGGGACGAAATAGCATGTGGGTCAAAGAACCAGATTAGCAGTTTTGCTGGATTGCTGGATGTCAGTAGTGAAGGCATGAAAGGTGAAGTTGGGCAGGTGGGAAGGTGCCTGAACAGGTAGGGCATGCTAAGCAGACTTCTGTCTTCTTAAAGAGAAGTGCCATGATCCAATTTACATTTAAGAAAGATTTCTCCATGAGGATAGATTGGTAACCAAGAGCATAATTAGATCATAACAAAAATCCCAGAGGGACGAGGGTTTAAAACAAGCGGATGGACTTGAGAGATTTGGGAAGTAGAAATAAAGGTGTGAGAGCGGACACAGAGAGGAAAAGAACAAGGAATCTGAGGTGATCCTTGTGTTCTGATTTGACTGATTGTGTGAACAGGAGTGCTGGTTACCAGAACACAGTCTGCGGAGAAGCTGATGCAGGAAGGATGGGTTCATAGATGCTCATGAGACCTTCATAGGTACAAATTAAGAATTGTTCCTTGCCCATAGTTAGTATCTGATGAAGGGGTACATGTAGAATTCAGCAAAGTGATTCATGTGTCTGTGTGTGTGTGTGTGTGTGTTCTTTTTCAGGTTCTTTTCCATTATAAGTTATTACAAGATACTAAATATAGTTCCCTGTGTTATATAGTAGGTCCTTATTATTTATCTGTTGTATGCTTAGTAATGTTTATCTGTTAATCCCAAACTTCTAATTTATCCTTTATTGTCCCTTTTCTTGGGCTTCCCTGGTGGCTCAGATGGTGAAGAACCTGCTTGCAATGCAGGAGACACACGTTCTATCCCTGGGTATGGAAGATCCCTGGAGAAGGGAATGGCAACCCACTCCACTATTGTTGCCTGGAGAATTCCATGGACTGAGAAGCCTGGCAGGCTACAATCCATGGGGTCACAAAGAATCAGACACAACTGAGCTACTAATACAACAACAATATCCCTTTTCTTAACCTTTATGCAAAAGAATCTTAAAATGCAGTTCAAAGCACAAAACAGTCTGTATGTTTTGCTTGGTCTTGAAGCTTGGAAATGTTTCTCTAAATGAAAAAAAAAAAGAAAGAAATGTTTCTCTAACTGGTATGGAGGGGTAGAGGGTTTATTTTTATGAAATTAATAAGTATTTAGCAAGAGTTAATTTGTTTTAGAGGGGTTTATAGCTTCTTTTGAAAAAGAGAAAAACAAAATGGAAAGTCTCCCATTTATTTATTCAGGAGCAAAGCTTTTAGGATGCAGTAGCCAAAAGCTATATTACTAACCTGATTGTTCCAAGAGGAGTGCTGCTCAGCTGCCATGGTGATAGGTACCATGGAAATAGACACACTCTGTTAGATGTATTGTAAATGCTTTGGGGTATGAGGGCAGCAGTCGCAGCAAACATGTTATTGTGTTACATTGTGGAGGTTGTACAATGTAAGAGGCTTATGTAGAGTCTGCTGGTAAGTGTGACCTGGATTTAAAAGAAGCATTCTTTAAAAAAAAAAATAATGAACAAAAACAAACTGCAACCTATTAGACCTAAAATGAAATGAGAGCAATTTGCAAGGCTCACAGCCATCTTTTATGAGAAAAAGCAGGTCAGTGTGGAAGCTTCAGAAAATTATATGATATTCCAAAGAGCTGTAAACTTTGAAGTGTCTGTGGCAGTAGGTGATAGGCAGCATGTGGATAATTTAAATCCATAAATATTCCTCAGACTTTAACTAAGCAGTTCAGCTTTTCCTCATTGGCCACTGCAGCATTAGTTTCATTAACAATAATGTGAAATTATTAACAGTGATTACTAGTATTAATATCCATTTTGTGTCCTGCTTTTTTTTTTTTTTTTTTTTTGCTTTTCAGCCTCCTTTAACAACCCTAAAGGTACAAATGACTGGTACCATAAGCATGTCCATTCCATAATGAGGGAAATTAAGGCATAGAGAAGAAATAAAGACTTCCTAGTCTCAAGTGACATAGTTGGAGTCTGAACTGAGGAAAGCTAGAGTCCCAACCATCAACTTATTTACAAACATCGCAACAGTGGTAAACAAAACCTAAGTCAAAGGGTGTATGGGCTATCATCATGGCCTCTTAATAGGTAATGTGGCTTAGCAGCGAGCACTGTACTGCTGTTTCATTTTGGAGCAGCTACACAACCCTCACACTTAAGAGGGAAATCCAGGATACTTCCCCGATTCATACCCAGGCCACACTTACAATTATACTAGCTTGTGTTACTCGATACAGTTGAGTGAGGGATGCTGTTGGCCTTTTTCTACTGGGTTCTTCCCTGCCCTCAGTCCTTCCCAAATACATTATCTCTCACAATCCAGTCTCTCACTTTCCACATCCTAGGACACAGGATCCAAATGCTGTTCTTTACTTTTCAAATGCATTATTAGACTCAAGAACAAATAGATTTAGAAATTAAAACTTTAGATCCATGATTATGGTTCTTAAACCTATACATTCAGAAGAAGAACCTGGGGAGCATGTTTTAAAAAAAGTAGATTCCCTGACCCCCATTCTGACTCAGGAGGCCATATTTTAACAAGCTCTTGTGATGCTTCTGAAGCAGGTGGTTTGCATATTGTCCTTTGAGACACCAAGAAGCAGCTTGTCAGTCTGTTAGAGCCTCATCCATACCTGTGGTCCTAATGGAAGCAGTGGGGAGGTTATCTAGGTGGCCTTAGTGAGAAGGGAGTCCTGGGCCTCTGCGCCTGGGAGCCCAGCAAGGAGTCTTCTGTCCTTGAGGTCCCAGCATACGCTGTGGCCCAGACTGGATTCGTCTATGTGTGAGAAAAAAAAACAACAACAAACTTTGGGTCTTCACAGAGGAAGAAGCATGGGAAAGAAAAACAGATGCCACATGGCGATCCATATATAATCTGAGTAATTGGTTCCTGAGTTGGTGAGGGGATAAGAGTTGAAATCAGTTTTCTTCTCTCAGATATTGAACAACCGAAGATAAATTAAACAAAGACCAGGCCCCAGCCTTTTAGAGAAATGAAACGTTTTTTAACGTGTTGCTTCTTTCTTATTGTTAGGAAGGCCTGGCCATGGTAGCTGAAATAATGGAGCTGGGCAACTTGAACATTAAAATGCAGTCCTTGAATGACACTTTGGAGAAAAGACCCTTTTTCTCATCCCCTGTGTACCCCCACCATAGTCCTTAAGCTTTGGCAGCCTTTCACATCCTCTCTGAGCCCACAGCAGGACTTGTCGCCTTGGCTTGCTTTCTGGGACTTATATGATACCCTTGTTTTCTTCTCGGGAATTCAAGCAAAGCTCTCTATCTCTGGCTGCAGCAGTGGTAGTCATTGTTGTAAATAGCCTGGACTAATTTATCTTTCTAAAATGCTTAGAATAGCATTCAGATGCCAAGATATTTGGAGTGGGGAAAAGAATGTTATTTTTATAAGAAATACTATTTTAGGGAGTTGTTCTAACATTAAAAGACAGAAATGGGACATACGGTTTGTCAGGAAATATCCTTGCAAAGCTAAAATCCGTGTTACTGCCCACATGAGTAGGGTAGTTAGCCATTTTCCCACTTTCTCTTAAATCAGATCATGATTCCTGAGTTATAGCCATCTCTCAAAACTAGAAGGATGCATGAGCTTGGTCAAGTGCTTTGAACTGAGTCAAGGGAAAGCTAACACAGGCCTCATTTGTTTCCATCTGCCTTTAGAAGCCAGGTCCATATCTTCCTTGGGCTGAGTAATTATGACCATTTGTGTCTCCTTCCGCAGGGCCAGATTGTTTGATAGTTTCATTTTAGTGATTAAAAACTCCAGTGATAATGTCAGCCAATTGTTTCATTTTCTTTCACATCGTGCTCTAGCCACCTAATGAAGTATTTGACCCCTTGAGCTACATTTCAAACTATAAATCTCTCCTCATGCCTCCTAAAAAAAATGAGTTTTTTTAGTTTATTTCCTGCTTTTATCCCCAAATGATAACCACCATTTCCTCCATGACTAGAGTGATGAGGTACTATCAACCCTGGAAAAAGATATCCTGAATAACCTTCAAGGAAAATCAAATGAAGAGAGACTTTGGCTCTTTCGATGTTCAAAATCTGAGAAAAATCAACCTGATTTTTTTAAATTCAGAAACGTGGCAACTATGAGTACATCAAATCAGCATAACTTAAATATTGGCATCTCTAGGTGTGTTCTTTATAGAAGGACTCAAAAGACTGGGACTCTGGGGAGAGGCGCCAGGAAGCACAACAGAAGGAAGAAAGACCAAGACCTAAAGACAAGCTGGAGCTATCAGCCAGCCCCTCCCCTCAGAGACATGTGCAGGAGGGCAGTGGGGTGAGGAACGTGTGACAACCTGGAGGTACCAGCCCCAGCCCCTCCCCTCAGAGACACACAGATGAGGGTAGTGGGGTGAGGAACGTGTGTAGATTGGTGGGGTCTGCCTTCCTAAATAAGGTATGATGAATATGGTGAGTCTGTTCCTGTCATCTGAATTCATAATGCCTTTTCAATGCTCATCTTGCTTCTTAGAGAATAAGCATTTCTGAACTGCATTGCTTTTTAGCCCATGTTTCATGCATTTAAGACCTTGCAGTCCACTGGTTATTTTTAGCACTTAAAAATGACCCGAGAAACCTGTTAAAATGCAAATTTGTGGGTTCCATCCCTATCAATTCTGATTTGGTTAATCAAGGATGGATCCAGAAATTTTCAATTTTAGTGAACATACTAGTTGATTTTAAAGCTAGTCAACAGGGCTACACTGCCGTACCATTTGCTACTTTTTATCTTCCTCTTTCACAGTCCTGCCTCCTTTCTTATGTTCTTCCAACACGCACCATACTTGTGCATGTGTCCTTTGCCCTCAGAATTCTTTTTCAGTCATCTATTATCTAGATACCCACTTAAGCTTCAGCTTCTCTCTTGCGTTTCTCACAGAATCTCATTGTTTCTTTGCGTCGAACTGTGACTTCTTTCTCAGGCCATAAAACTACTGATAATTGATTAAAGTTGTATCCTTATTGCTGCCACTGCAATTATAAATGACGATGATATTCTCAAGGTCATTTATCTACCACAAAAAATAAACAGTGTCTGCTTCATGCACAGAACCGTCTGAGGACCTGGTGTATAACGCATTGACTCATTAATCTGTACAGTCCACGTGCAAAAACTAGATAGAACTACTCCTTCCACTTTCCAGTTGAAGGCAACAGGTCAGAAGTACACATTCCAGTGTCAATTTTTTCTATTAATCTTGACTTAGAAAATTCATGTAGTGGATATTTGTAGACTACCATACGTCAAGCATTATGCTAGGTGCTGATGATACAGTGATGATCCTGCCCTCATGAATCTTTCAGTCTAGTTGAGAAGCAGAGAGGAAGACAAAGGGAATTATGAGCACGTATATGGTAGCACCTAATGCATATTAAGGGTTTCCCAGAAGAAGGCAATGGCACCCCACTCCAGTGTTCTTGCCTGGAGAATCCTAGGGACGGGGAGAGCCTGGTAGGCTGCTGTCTCTGGGGTCGCACAGAGTCGGACACGACTGAAGCAACTCAGCAGCAGCAGCAGCAGCAGCAGGTGGTGCTAGTGGTACAGAACCCACTTGCCTGTGCGGGAGATGTAAGACACACAGATTCGATCCCTGAATCAGGAAGATATCCTAGAGAGGGGCTTGGCAACCCAGGTGTGTGTATCTGGAGAATCCTGTGGACAGAGGAGCCTGGAGGGCTACAAGTCCATAGAGTCACAAAGAGTAGGACATGACTGAAGCAACTTAGTATGCATGTATGGAACCTAATATTGAATAGAGGGGCAGGGCTTTTGAGGAGACTGAAAGTTAAATTGGACTAAAGGTTGAATATGTTGACACTAGATCATGTCCTTGATGGTTGGTTTCATTTAAAACAAAATTTTTAAATTTATTTTCTTGTGGTTTTATCTTAATTATGAAATTTCAATAGAAAATAGGTTATAAAAATAAACCAGGATGTTGGAATTGGAGCCTTCTGACTTTAAATCTGAGCTCCACCCCTTGTATGTTGTATGACTCTGGACAAATTAGTTTATCTTTTCAAATCTTAGAGTTCTAATTTATGAAGTAGAGTTAATGATCCCTAAACCACACGTTAGCAAAGTAATGCTCAAAATTCTCCAAGGCAGGCTTCAACAATACACAAACCAAGAACTTCCAGAAGTTCAAGCTGGATTTAGAAAGGGCAGAGGAACCAGAGATCAAATTGCCAACATCCATTGAACCATAGAAACAGCAAGAGAGTTCCAGCAAAACATCTACTTCTGCTTTATTGACTACGCCAAAGCCTTTGACTGTGTGGGTCACAACAAACTGTGGAAAATTCTTAAAGAGATGAGAATACCAGACCACCTGATCTGTCTCCTGAGAAATCTATATGCAGGTCAAGAAGCAAGAGTTACGACTGGATATGGAACAACAGACTGGTTCCAAATCGGAAAAGGATTAAGTCAAGGCTGCATATTGTCACCCTGCTTATTTAACTTATATGCAGAGTACATCATGCAAAATGCCTGGCTGGATGAAGCACAAGCTGAAATCAGGATTGCCGGGAGAAGTATCAATAACCTCAGATATGCAGATGACACCACCCTTATGACAGAAAGTGAAGAAGAACTAAAGAGCCTCTTGATGAAAGTGAACGAGGAGAGTAAAAGAGTTGGCTTAAAACTCAACATTCAGAAAACTAAGATCATGGCATCTGATTCCATCACTTCATGGCAAGTAGATGGGGAAACAATGGAAACAGTGACAGACTTTATTTTGGGGGCTCCAAAATCACTGCAGATGGTGACTGCAGCCATGAAATTAAAAGACACTTGCTCCTTGGAAGAAAAGCTATGACCAACACAGACAGCATATTAAAAGGAAGAGACATTACTTTGCCAACAAAGGTCCGTCTAGTCAAAGCTATGGTTTTTCCAGTAGTCATGGATGTGAGAGTTGGACTATAAAGAAAGCTGAGCACTGAAGAACTGATTCTTTTGAAGTGTGGTGTTGGAGAAGACTCTTGAGAGTCCCTTGAACTGCAGGGAGATCAAACCAGTCAATCCTAAATAAAATCAGTCCTGAATGTTGATTGGAAGGACTGATGCTGAAGCTGAAACTCCAATACTTTGGCCACCTGATGCGAAGAGCTGACTCATTGGAAAAGACCCTGATGCTGGGAAGGACTGAAGGCAGGAGAAGGGGACAGCAGAGGATGAGATGGCTGAATGGCATCACTGAGTCAATGAACATGAGTTTCAGCAAGCTCTAGGAGTTCGTTATGGACAGGGAAGCCTGGTATGCTGCAGTCCATGGGGTCACAAAGAGTTAGACATGACTGAGCAACTGAACTGAACTGAACTGAACTGATAGACTTCTTTTAGCATGGAAAAGACTTTTTCAGTATGAAAGATGAAAGTCTTTCAATATGTTGAATACTACACAAACATAAGTACATACACACACTCCCTATGTGCTTGGGTTTTCTTTGATGTGGTTTGTTAAATTATTTGGTAGTAATCCCCCTGTAAAAAGAATTTTTAGGGACTGGCAATTTTAGCTGTCATTAAAGTATCTCTTCATCTCTCCTGGTCTATGCTCTTTAGTCTATAACTAGAAACCAAGCATTTGAAAGAAACTGTGATCTCGTCTGTGTTGCAATTACTTCATTGCATTTCTGTCTTCTAAGTTTTGATGACCCATCTGTGCCTTACTCATCATCATTTTCCAGCACTTGTGCATGACTGGAACACTAAGCACTCAAAATCTATGGCTCAGACAGTAGAGAATCTGCCTGCAATGCAGGAGATCTGGGTTCGATCCCTGGTTCAGGTAGATCCCCTAGAGAAGCGAATGGCTACTCACTTAAGTATTCTTGCCTGGAGAATTCCTTGGACAGAGGAGCCTGGTGGGCTATAGTCCATGGGGTCACAAAGAATGAGACATAACTGAGTGAGTAACCCTTTCACTTTGGCTTTGAACTTCCTGGTTGGGCAAAAAGCCAAAGCAAAAAGATACTCTTTGTATTCATTCATTCACCAAATTATCTGTTATATAATTATCACTACCTAATATAATTTATTTGAGAAGTGTTACACACACCATGATATTAATTTGGAAAATAACTTGTCACATAATGTGTCCTCTTTGTGGATTATATGAAGCTCAAAACATCATAGCAGGAAGAAAATAATTCTTGGAGTACAGCACTGTTTTAAAGTAACATCCTTTAAGGTCCTGCACTTGCTTTATTCAAGCCAAGGCAACTTGTTAGCACCTCGCTTTCCTCTAAGGAATGACTTTGTGTTGAGGTGCTCTGAAAGTGAAAGTGTTAGTTGCTCAGTCATGTCCAACTCTGCGACCCCATGGACTCAGGTATTCTAATTTAACCCTCTTCCGAATTCCCCCTATCTGCTGGCAGTTGACCACCATAAGCACCATAAGCACTGGCCTATTTACAGCACTGGTATCCTCCTTCTGCTGATGAAGCTGAGCTCAGGGAAGTCAAACAGGCTGAAGTAGTCAGACTAGTAAATGGCACAGACAGAACTCTTTCAACTGCTATTGCTGCATCTTGACCAGAGTAGATTCATATCCTGAAGCCCAGAGAGAAAATGAGACTGTGAAAGTCGGTCAGTCGTGTTCGACTCTTTGTAACCCCATGGAGTGTACAGTCCATGAAATTCTCCAGGCCAATGTTCTGGAGTGGGTAGCGTTTCCCTTCTCCAGGGGATCTTCCCAACCCTGGGATCAAACCCAGGTCTCCCACATTGCAGGTGGATTCTTTACCAGCTGAGCCACAAAATTAGATGTTGCCAAGATTCATGCCTCCAGCTAATCCCTGCAGCATCAGGCTGTGTGGTATCCGCTTCAGGAAGGAGAAAGGCAGGAGCTAGATGTCAATATCTGAGCTTTCTTGGTTTCATTTTGTGGGCAGAACAAAACGTTAAACACATATTATCCTCCCCTTTCACTGAATTCTGAGCCCAAGTCCAGCTCTAGACACACTGGGGAAACTCAAAACTGCCCCTTACCTTGAGATTGGCCTTTTCAGCTTCAGAAACTTTAGACCCATTGTTTTGCCCAGCCCCTGGCCTCTCCAATGCAGACAGTATGTGGCTGTTAGGAAATGTCAGTATGTAGTACAGTATCCTGAATCACAGCTGGCATTCTGAGGCCAGGCAGACGTGGGTCTGTACCTGACTGCTGCATATGGCTTCTGGGGATGGAGTCAAGTTCCCTAATCCAAGTCATACTTCCCCTCTGGTGGAATGGATGTATTAGCAGCCCTTCTTCATAAATCTGTGGTGAGGATTAAATGAGAGAATCCGTGTGAAACACTTAGCCCAGTGTCTATCACTTGTATATGTTAATAAATGTGTGCTCTGATATGGCTTTTATTCTTTTAAGTGTGGAGTGTTTTCCTCTACTCTTTGTTTCATGTCTAAGTCACATATAATCTTCATTCCATGTTATCTGACAATTGCAAACGAAGGAATAAGGAGGACTTTTACATAAATTCCTGGTGGTTTATCTTAAACTAATGGAATTTTAAATGGAAAGTTAAGAATCCTTCCCCACAAATCTGGTAATACTATATGAAGAAGGATGTTTAAATAGGGAAGACTTTGACATTTTCTCCTTTCCTTCTCACAAGTTTGATTCTATGACATGTATCTTTGTAAGACAAACATTTCTTTAAAAACTTAAGTAACAACCTTCCCTCCTCCCCCACGTACTCTTCTGTCAACTCCCAAGCAGCCATCGTACACTTCTGTAGAGTCCACCGCCTTGAAGGCGATAGGATGGAGTGGTGTGTGCTCACTGTCATAGTAATGAAGGCATTGCTGTTCACTCTGTGTTGTGGTCTGGGTTAGAAAGTACTCAAGGAATGGTGTGCAAGCATAACCTACTTGCTGTGCTGTAAATGTTTAATGAGATCATTATTTTAAATCCAATTTCTGGTCCTTGTTCACTATTGCATGTTCAGCAGAGGGATTTTTTTTTTTTTTTTTTTTTTTGGTCAGTGGTGGGGAGACTTTGGGCTTCCCTGGTGGCTCAGTGCTAAAGAATCTACCTGCAATGCAGGAGACACAGGAGAGCTGGGTCCGATCCCTGGGTCAGGAAGCTCCCCCAAAGAAGGGAATGGCAACCCACTCCAGTATTCTGGCTTGGAAAATGCCATGGACAGAGAGCAAAATGGGCTATAGTCCGTAGGGTCACAAAGAGTCAAACATGACTGAGCATGCACAGAGGACTTTATGTTGCTGCTGCTGCTGCTGCTGCTGCTGCTGCTGCTGCTGCTGCTAAGTCACTTCAGTTGTGTCCGACTCTGGGCAACCCCACAGATGGCAGCCCACTAGGCTCCCTCGTCCCTGGGATTCTCCAGGCAAGAACACCAGAGTGGGTTGCCATTTCCTTCTCCAATGCATGACAGTGAAAAGTGAAAGTGAAATCGTTCAGTCGTCTGACTCTTTGCGACCCCATGGACTGCAGCCTACCAGGCTCCTCCGCCCATGGGATTTTCCAGGCAAGAGTACTGGAGTGGGGTGCCATTGCCTTCTCTGAGACTTTATGTTAATAAGGCACTATTGCAGAATCATCAATAGGTCCCTTTTGTGATGATTTATTGAGAATGTTTCTTTTTACCTTGAATGTATCAGGCATATTTTTGCAATACCAAACCATTCGTTTAGTTATTCTATTTGCTGTGGCTTTCTGTCAGAGTGGTCAATAATGACCTTCAGAAAAAATATCTAAGTCATTAATGGTGAGAGGAATAAGCAGAAAATGGAAACATGGTGTAGGGTTGCTCTTCACTGATACAAAGAATCTGTAAAATGAAGAAGGGAACCAGGAAAAAGTGCAACAGCGCTAACCCTGTCAGTGAGTGTATCCATAGCAATGCGTTGGGCTGCAGTGACAGAAAATCCAACTAGCATCAATGTGAACTGTGAGGACATTGGCTGCTTACTTAATAGAAAGTTTAGAGGTAGGAGGTTCCAGAGACACAAGTGGCTCAATGGCCTACAATGTCAGGGCACTGGGCTCGCTACAGTTATCGTGGCCTTCTCATGACCTCAGGATGGCTTCAGTAGTTCCAAGCTTCAAGTCCTCACAGTAAGTGGGGGCAATCAGAGTGACAAAAGAGTTTACTCTGCTTTTCATCAAGGAAAAAAACCTTTCACAGAAGCTCTCCAGTAGACTTCTCTTTATATCTCATTGGCTAAAACCTGACTACATTGCCACCCCTATGGGCAAGGCAATCTGGAAAGAGTATATGTGCACGTCATATAGCTATATGCCATTATGTTTTTATAGGCTCCATAGTAACAGGAGAACATGAGAGAGGAGGGTTTAAAAATGACTGGCATCTACCAGGGCAGGCCAACCACATTTTAGAGTGGTCAGTACGTGCACTCTTCTCTGTCACAACCTCATCTAGCATGCTCCAGATTTCCCTTTCAGGCCTTGTCCATTTCCTTGGAGTAAATTTGGTCATCAGTATTTGCCTAGAAAAATCAGAATGTTCCTTTACAAAAACAAGCAAAGATGCTATTATACTAGATCTTTCACCTCAGCCATTTCTTTCACGGTGTATGCAAGATTACCAGTTCATGTCCCAGCACAGATTCAAAGTCCACAGGCCAAAACTAAATCTCAGCACCAGCCTGTATTGATTAATCAGCAGAATAAAAGGGAATGGGCTTCCCAGGTGGTGCTAGTGGTAAAGAACCCACCTGGCAGTGCAGGAGATATAGAAACTAGGGTTCAGTCCCTAAGTGGAAGGGATCCCCTGGAGGAGGACATGGCAACCTACTCTAGGATTCTTGCCTGGAGAATCCCATAGACAGAAGAGCCTGGTGGGCTACAGTCCATAAGGTTGCAAAGATTAGGACATGACTGGAAGCAACTTGCCATGCACAATAAAGAGAATAAATTAGGACACTCCTGTTTATGATGGTAGTGAGAAGAAGGAGGTTGTGGAAGACCTTAATATCTGTGATTGGCAGTTTTATTTAAAAGTAATTAATGGAACTCTGGCATAGATCTGTTTCTGCCCACTCACTTCCTCTAAGCACAATTAAAAACACTGGAAATAATGCAAGAGACAACCAAAGGAGAATTCTAAAGGGTGGTAAGGAGGCAAACTAGTTTGGAACCCTAGGACTGGAAGAACAAAACAGAGGCAGGACATCTTATATTCCCCCCTCAAGAGAAGACCACTCATACCTAGTGTTATCTCATCCTCAACTTGGCAATAGAAGGAAGCCTAGGTAGGTTCATTTCTCCCTCAGGTCCAGTGGGACTTTTTCTGAAAACACCAGGCTAGTCTAGCAAAGCTGGCAAAGTAAGGTCAATCAGGAGCTCTGCCAATAATAAGCATCTAGGGAAACACTCTCCTTCCCTTCCAAGCCAGAAGCTCCCCATCTCTGCCAAGAGAAACTGAGGCAGGTAGGCAGAGCCAGCAAGAGGTGTCCAGCTGCAGCAAGCGGCCTAGTGCTGGAAGCCTCATTGCTGTGTGGGATTGAGGTTTTTCTCCCATGCCAGCAGATACCAGAGCAGCTGGGAGGCACCATTTGAGGGATCCCATCAGACCACTTCCCTACTAAGAGACACTGGTTAGCACAGTCTGGTAAAACCTCCTCTGCTGTCTTTGGCAGGACCAGCAGATACCAGTGGGAGCCTCAGTGGCAGCAGAAAAACAAAATAGACCAAAACAGTCTGCACAGGTTCTAAAAGTTAAACTGCCTTTAGAGTTATAGTTAACAAAACTTGATCAAGGCTCAAGACCCATATGCTAAACCTAAACAAGAGTACCTGCCTACTAAAACAAAAGACTTACATAGGAAACAAGGTCTCCTGACATAAATACACCAAATGCCTATGATACAACAGAATATCATCCATCATACCAAGAATGAAGATAATCACAGTTTAAGAGAAAACAAGTAACTGATGCCAATGCCAATATAAACCATATGCTGGAATTGTCTGGAAAGGATTTTAAAGCAAGCATCATAAAAATGCTTCAACAATCAATTACAAATGCTCTTGAAACAAAACAAAAATAGAAAATCTTAGCAAGGAAATAGAATTCATAAAATAACCAAATAGAAGTGCTAGTACTAAAAAAATTATAGAAAATTTTCAAAAATTACTGGATAGCTCAATGCTAGAGTGGAGATGACCTAGAATAGAATCAGTGAATCTGAAGACAGAACCATTAGAGTTCACCTCATCTGAACAATAAAAAGAAAATATACTGGAATAAATCATATGAACGCAGCCTTAGGGGCCAGTTGAGAAATAACAAAAGATCCATGGTTTGTATTATCAGAGTCCCAAAAGAGAGGAAAAGGAAGGAGGCTGAAAAAACATTTGAAAAACTCATGGCTGAAAACTAACCGTACCTGACAAAATACCAGCCTCGAGATTCAAGAAGCTGAGCAATCTTCCAAAAGTATAAACTTTCCAAATCTATGTCGACACATCATAATTAAACTTTTGAAAACTGAATACAAAACCTTGAAAACAATTAGAGTGAAATGACATATCAATATGGGAACAGCAATTCAAATGACAGCAAATTTCTCACCTAAAATTGTGGAAGTCATAAGAAGTGGCACAATATTTTATTTTAAACTGCTGTAAGAAAATTGTTAACTATAAATTCTGTATCTAGTTAAACTATGCTTCAGAAATAAAGGGAAAATAAAGACATTCCACCCTGGAGAAGGGAATGGCAACTGACTCTAATATTCTTGCATGGAGAATTCCTTGGACAGAGGAGCCTGGCAGGCTATGTGGTCCATGGGGTCGCAAAGAGTCTGACACAACTGACCGACTAACACACACACACACACACACACACACACACACACACACACATACATAAAGGCATTCCAGATAAAGAAGAAAGCCCTAAATCCTCTGTGCTCTGCAGATTCGTCTCTTACCTCACCCCTGGCAACCACATTGTCTCCATGGTTTTGCTTTTTCCAGAATGTCATATGTGTGCATGCATGCTAAGTCATTTCAGTTGTGTCTGACTCCTTGCAACCCTATGAATTGTACCCCGCCAGGCTCCTCTGTTCATGGGGATTCTCCAGGTAAGAATACTGGAGTGGGTTGCCATGTCCTCCTCCAGGGGATCTTCCTGAGCCGGGCATCAAACCCTCATCTCTTATGTCTCCTACTTTGGCAGGCAGGTTCTTTACCATTAGCGCCACTTGGGAAGTCCAGAATGTCAAGTATACTTGGACTCATATAGCACATAGCCTTTTCTGATCACCTTCTTTCCCTTAGTGGTGTGCATTAAAGTCTCCCCTTCGTCTTTTTGTGGCTTGATAGCTTTTTATTACTGAATAATATTTTGTTTTCTGCATATACCACAGTTTATATTTGTCCATTCACCTACTGAAGGTCATCTTGGTTACTTTCAAGTTTTGGCAACTTGCTACAAACATCTGTGTGCTGGTTTGTTTTTTTTTAAATTAAATTTATTTATTTTTTAATTACAATACTGTATTTGTTTTGCCATACAATGACACGAATCAGCCATAGGTGAACACAATCTCCCAATGCCGAAGCCCCCCTCCCACCTCCCACCTCACAATACTGTATTTGTTTTGCCATACATTGACATGAATCAGCCACAGGTGTCCACAATCTCCCAATGCCAAAGCCCCTCCCACCTCCCACCCCACATCCTCTCCCTGAATCATCCCGTGCACCCGCCCCATGCGTCCTGCATCCTGTATTGAACATAGACTGGCGCTTCATTCTTACAAGATAGTATACATGTTTCAATGCCGTTCTCCCGAATCATCCCACCCTCTCCCTCTCCCTCAGAGTCCAAAAGTCCGTTCTATACCTCTGAGTCTCTTTTATTGTCTCACATAGAGGGTCATCATTACTATCCTTCTAAATTCCATATATATGTGTCAGTATACTGTATTGGTGTTTTTCTTTCTGGCTTACTTCACTCTACACATGTACCCCAATGTTCATTGCAGCACTGTTTATAATAGACAGGACATGGAAACAACCTAGATGTCCATCAGCAGATGAATGGATAAGAAAGGTATGGTACATATACACAATGGAGTACTACTCAGCCCTTAAAAAGAATAAATTCGACTCAGTTCTAATGAGATGGATGAAATTGGAGCCAATTATACAGAGTGAAGTAAGCCAGAAAGAAAAACACCAATACAGTATACTGACACATATATATGGAATTTAGAAGGATAGTAATGAAGACCCTCTATGTGAGACAACAAAAAGAGACTCAGAGGTATAGAACGGACTTGTGCTGGTTTTTGTATGGAGACAAGTTTTTAAATTTCTTTGGGTAAATACCAAGAAGCACAATTGCTGTATCATATGATAAGAATGTGTTTCATTTTGTAAGAAACTGCCAAACTGTCTTAAAAGTAGCTGCAGCATTTTGTATTCCCACCAGCAGTGAACAGAGTTCCATGGTTTCACATCCTTCCCAGCATTTGATATTGTCATTGTTCTGGAATTTGGCTATTCTATTAGGTATACAGTGATGACATAAAAGTTTAATATTCTATGTTACTCGTTTCTTAATCGGGTTATTATTTCTCAAGTTACAGTCAACGTAAAAGTGAATGTCAGTCTCCTCAGCTGCATTTAATTTTATTGTTGGGGGGTTGATTTTGTGACTTTCATGTGTTTATTAGTTAAAAACTTCCCGCTTTCAAATTACAAGTTTTCTTCCACTAATGCCCTCTTCTAGTTTGTGGCTTTTCTTTTCACTTTGTTTACATGTGGATTAGGTGTCTTGTTTTGCTCTAAGCATAAAATGTTTTATATGTGCTAAGAAAAATAAAACTGAGAATCATGCTAATTCCTGTGAGTCAGCCATTGACTGACCTTCATCTTTGGCAAATTTGTTCAGTTTCATAATTGGTTTTGGGAAAGATAATTTGCCAGCTTCTTTACTCCACAGTTGCCAGAAATTATGTGGTATATATCCTCTTTCAATTTGCATTTTTTAACTAAGTATTCTATTTTCAGAGTTATGTGTGCTAATTCATGAAATCCTCATTCATTACTTTTAACTGCTATATAGGCTTCTGTTGTATGAATAAAGCACAGTTCATACAGTGAAATTCAGTCAGTTGCACTGCTAGTATTACAGGCATGACTGTAGTAAACAACTTTTTTCATATCTTCTTGTGCACAAGTTTGAGATTTTTTTTCCAGTTCAGTTCAGTCGCTTAGTCGTGTCCAACTCTTTGCGACCCCATGAATCGCAGCACGCCAGGCCTCCCTGTCCATCACCATCTCCCAGAGTTCATTCAGACTCACGTTCATCGAGTCTGTGATGCCATCCAGCTATCTCATCCTCGGTCGTCCCCTTCTCCTCCTGCTCCCAATCCTTTCCAGCATCAGAGTCTTTTCCAATGAGTCAACTCCTCACATGAGGTGGCTGAAGTACTGGAGTTTCAGCTTTAGCATCATTCCTTCCAAAGAAATCCCAGGGTTGATCTCCTTCAGAATGGACTGGTTGGATCTCCTTGCAGTCCAAGGGGCTCACAAGAGTCTTCTCCAACACCACAGTTCAAAAGCATCAATTCTTCGGCGCTCAGCCTTCTTCACAGTCCAACTCTCACATCCATACATGACCACAGGAAAAACCATAGCCTTGACTAGACGGACCTTAGTCAGCAAAGTAATGTTTCTGCTTTTGATTATGCTATCTAGGTTGGTCATAACTTTTCTTCCAAGGAGTAAGCGTCTTTTAGAAGTGGAATTGTTAGATCATAAGGAATGGATATCAACTTTACTAAAAGTAGCCAAATTGTTCTAATGATCTAGCATTATATGTGTTGCTTCTTCCACATCTTTACCAACACTTAGTAATATCAAACATTTAATTTTTTTCTAGTTTCATAAATGTAAATATTTCACAGTGGTCTTTACTTTTAGTTCCCTAATTAGTAGAAACCACACTCTTACTGTGTTTGTTGACTCAAAAGTATTTCCAGTTATACAAATTGCTTATTGTACTTTTTCCTATTTTCCTGTTAAATTTCTTTTCGTATGAATTTGAAGAAGTTCTTTCCCTGATGCCTTCTTCTAGTTTGTGGCTTTTCTTTTCACTTTGTTTATATTTTCAGCTGTCATACTTGAGGGCTTTAAAGATGATCACAATTTTCCTTTTAAATTTGTAACATTTCTACCTTATGCTGATATGGTAAAGCTATATTCTTTTATTTTTCTTAAAAATATTTTCAAAGTAAGTCTTTAAATCATGTTTTTTTAAATATATAGTGAGTTAGGAATTTCATTTTGTCTTTTTCCAGATGGCTAGCCAATTAGTCCACTACCTTTTATTGAATAACTATTCCTTTACCCCTGAACTTAATCACCATATAAAATGAATTAATATCTATAAAGTACTGAAAAATTTTCAAACTGTTTTATAGGTAGCAGTGACAATAGTAGTAATACTTATACTGCTCTATCAAAATTTTACATATAATGGGTACATTTCTAGGTTTTCTAGTTAGTTTCATGGGTCTATTTAACTATTGCTTACCAATATTTTTAATTATAATATCTATACAAGTCTTGACACCTAGAAGAGGATAATTTTTTTTTCCCTTTTTGTCTTCTTTCTCTTTCCCTTTTTCCTTTATCCTTTTCTCTTCAAAATTGTGCTGTTTCAGGCCTTTCCTTCTTCCACATGCATTTTAGGATTTGTTTGTTCAGCACTATGAAAAAAATTTATTGGAGTTTTGATTGAAATTGTTTAGAATTTACAAAATCATTTTAAGAAGTTCTATCTCTGCAACAGTGGGGCTTCCTAGCATGGAATATCTTTGTATTTAAGATTCCTTATATCCTTAACGTTTTTTTTTAATATTTTTCTTTTTATGTTTCTATAGAACTATATGTATACCTGATAACATTTTACATCTGTTACTTTTATGATAGGTAACCTAAATATGTTATTTTCCAAGTGAGTGCTATTTTATAGGGACACAGTTTTTGTATATTGAACTTTTGTTCAGCAGTACACCATGACAGCTCACTTCCTGACTGAAATGATGTGATAAACCTAGCTTCTTAACAAAAGACGATAATGCCTTTTATGGGAAAGCAACACCAGCTGTCAGTCTTTATGGTTCGTGTGTACACAGTATCCATTATACTATAAAAAATTGCTAGACATGTAAGAACTAAGAATATGTAACTGATAATCAAACAAAAAAGAAGACAATAGAAGCAGACCCACTGGTGATCTGGATATTGGAGTTAAAGTTTTTAATGACTATTATAAATATATGAAACAAGATGGAGACTTTAAATAAAGAAATGGAATTTATAAAAACAAAATCAAGTAAATTTCCTAAAACTGGAAATTAAAATTCTGAAATTAAAACTTAATTAGCCACATTTTATAGGTCTTTGGATGTAGAAGAAGAAAATTAGTGAACTCGGAGAGCTCAATAAGAAATATTCAAAATGTATCACAACAAACTGTGGAAAATTCTTCAAGAGACAGGAATACCAGACAACCTGACCTGCCTCCTGAGAAATCTGTATGCAGGTCAAGAAGCAACAGTTAGAACTGGACATGGAACAACAGATTGGTTCCAAATCAGGAAAGGAGTACGTCAAGGCTCCATATTGTCACCCTGTTTATTTAACTTATATGCAGAGTACATCATGCAAAATGCCAGGCTGGATAAAGCACAAGCTGGAATCAAGATTGCCAGGAGAAATATCAGTAACCTCAGATATGCAGATGATACCACCGTTATGGTATAAAGCAAAGAAGAGCCTCTTGATGAAAGTGAAAGAGGAGAGTGAAAAAGCTGACTTAAAACTCAGCATTCAGAAAACTAAGATCATAGCATCTGATCCCATCACTTCATGGCAAATAAATGGGGAAACAATGGAAAGATTGAGACACTTTACTTTGGGGGGCTCCAGAATCATTGCAGATGGTGACTGCAGCCATGAAATTAAAAAGATTCTTGCTCCTTGGTAGAAAAGCTGTGACCAATCTAGACAACATATTAAAAAGCAGAGACATTGCTGACAAAGGTCCATCTAGTCAAAGCTATGGTTTTTCCATTAGTCATGTATGGATGTAAGAGTTGGAGCATAAAAAAGTTGAGCGCTGAAGAATTGATGCCTTTCAAGTGTGGTGTTGGAGAAAACTCTAGAGAGTCCCTTGGACTGCAAGATCAAACCAGTCAATCCTAAAGGAAATCAGTCCTGAATGTTCACTGGAAGCTGAAACTCCAGTACTTTGGCCACCTGATGTGAAGAACTAACTCATTGGCAAAGGCTCTAATGCTGGGAAAGATTAAAGGCAAGAGGAGAAGGGGTCAACAGAGAAGGGGTCAACAGAGGATAAGATGGTTGGATGGCATCACTGACTTGATGGACCTGAGTTTGAGCAAGGTCCAGCAATTAGTGATGGACAGGGAATCCTGGTGTGCTGCAGTCCATGGGGTTGCAGAGTTGGACATGACTGAGTGACTGAACTGAACTGAACACAACTATCAATATGAAAATAAACAATAAGGATAGTTAGAACAATCCTCAAAATCCTCAAAATTACAATAATTACAGTCAGTGGACCAAAGAAAAAACTCTCAATGCCAATTAGAAAACATTTTGAACAATAATATTGACATAATGTATCAAAACTTGCAGGATGCAACTGTAGTGTTTAGAGGGTATTTAATACTTTTCAATGAAGTATTCGAAAAGAAGAAAGACTGACAGTAATCTAAGCTTTCATTTTAAGGAGCTAGTAAAGGAAGTCAAAGCTATGGTTTTTCCAGTAGTCACATACAGATGTAGGGGTTGAACCATAAAGAAGACTGAGTGCTAAAGAATTAATGCTTTCAAACTCTGGTCTGTTTTTTTTTTTTTTATTTTAATTTATTTATTTTTTTAATTACAATACTGTATTTGTTTTGCCATACATTGACATGAATCAGCCACAGGTGAACACAATCTCCCAATGCTGAAGCCCCCTCCCACCTCCCACCCCACATCCTCTACCTGAACCAGCTCATTGGAAAAGACCCTGTTGTTGGAAAAGATTGAAGGCAAAAAGAGAAGGAGAAGACAGAGGATTAGATGGTTGGATGGCATTACTGACTCGGTGGACATGAGTTGAGCAAACTCCAGGAGATAGTAAAGGACCAGGATGCTTGGCATGCTGAAGTCCACGGGGTTGGTCGCAAAGTTGCACATAGTTTAGCAAATGAAAGTAAAGTAAGATAATGATTATAATGATTATAATAAGAGAATAAAAGAGAGAGTATATATACAACAGAGAAAAGGCAATAGAGTAAAATTTTATTCTTTAAAACTAATTCATTATATTGAAAAATCTCCAAAAAATGATCAAGAAAGAGAGAAAAAGCTTAAATATCATAAATGAGAAAGGAAACATGACTGTGACTCCTCTAGATTATTAAAAATTTTTTAAATATTAAGTAACATGCCAATAAATTTGACAATATATTTTAAATGGATAAATTAATCTGGAAAAAACTGACCAAAATTGTTATAAGCAGAAATTAAAAAATCAGAATAATCCTACACTATTTAAGAAATCTGTAATTAAAGATCATCTCACAAATAAAACTCCAGGTCCAAATGGGTTCCCTGGTGAATTCTTACAAACATTCCGAAATGAAATAATGCCATCTTACATAAACTCCTTTGGAAAATATTAGAAGGATTAACACTTTCCAACTCTTTCGTGTCGCCAGTTTAACCCTGATGCAAAAACTTAAGAAAATATTATGAGAAGAAAAAAGAGGATAATATCCCTCATGAATATAGATAATAAAATTCTGCACAAAATATTAACAAATTGAATCCAAATTAGAGCAACAATATATAAAAAGAATGTCACATCAGGGCTACATGATGTTTATTCTAGGAATGCAAGTTTGCTCTAACACTCAAAATTGAATCCATGTAATGTATATATTAATAAAATTAAGGGAAAGCCCATGTGACCATCTCACTAGGCTCAGTAAAAGCATTTGATAAAATTCGGTATCTATTCATGACAAAAATTCTCAGAAAATTGGTACCAGAGGGAATTTTCTTATTCTGATAATGGATAGCTAAAAAGTTCACAGCTTGCATCATGTTTAATGGTGGAATTTTGAGCACATTTTCCCCCTTAATTCAAAAAAAAAGACAGGATAGTCCCTGTTAACCACCTCTGCTAAATATTATACTAGAAGTTCTAGCCAATGCAGTAAGTTAAGGTAAAGAAATGAAATATAAAGATTGGAAAGGAAGAGACAAAGCCATCTTTATTCAGAAAAGATATTCTTATGTATGGATAAAATTCAAAAGAATCTACAAATAAAATTAATAAGTAAATCTAGCAAGGTCACTATTATAAAAATTAATTAATCTGGTATAGCTTTTCCTCCTCCTACTTAGAACATTTCTGTGTCAGTATGTTTTAGGACTTTTTTTTGAAAACATCCTTTGGCTAGATCTTTTTCATCCATCATGAGAGCTTTCATCTTTTTAGTTGGCATTATTTAGATATATTTAGAAGCATTTTAATACTTTATTTTGTGTTTTCAATTTACTAGTTATTTTCTTTGCTTCTCATTTTTCCTCTGCCTAATTTGTTTGATTGAATTAATTACCTTGCATATAAATTTTATTCTTGTAGAAGTTATGTATTCTAATTATTTTCTTTTAGTGGAGACCATTAAATATTTAGCATATAAATATGACATTTTCATAGTCTAAATATCTCTGTCTTCCTCCTGAACAATACTAGGATCTTAGAATGCACTTGCTCTTATCACTGCTTTCTACCTATGTTCTATTTTTTTCCACTGTTTTACTTTTATCTTTCATTTATAACCCTTTCATTAAGTTAGCCATTACTGATCTTTATGCTCAGCATTCTTTCATGCATGCCACTTTTACCTTTTAACTGAATTTAGATTCAGTTTTATTCTTTCTGGAGTACTGTTTTTGGTATATTTTTCTACAGAGTCTGCCATTAGGAAATTCTCTCATTTCTTATTTTTTTGAAAATGCCTGTATTAGTCTTTCTGTGTATATAATTCTAGATGATGGTTATTCTCTTTCACCACTTTGAGAATATTATTTCATTGTCTTATAGCTTCTATTAATGAAAAGATTGCTGTTCATCTCATTTGTCTGTTATTTATATCTGCTTTTAAAATTTCTCCTTTGTTTTGATGCCCTGCAATTTCACTGTGATGTGAGTCAAGGTATGGATTTCTTACTTGTCTTGCTTAGGGCTAGAATTTATGTCTTTTGTCAATTCTGGATAACTGGATAACCATGAGGGTGTGGCCACTCATCTAGAGCCAGACGTCCTGGACTGTAAAGTCAAGTGGGCACTGCTATGAACAAAGCTAGTGGAGGTGATGGAATTCCAGCTGAGCTATTTCAGATCCCAAAACATGATGCTGTTAAAGTGCTGCACTCAATGTGCCAGCAAATTTGGAAAACTCAGTAAGTAGCCAAAGGACTGGAAAAGGTCAGTTTTCATTCCAGTCCCAAAGAAGGGCAATGCCAAAGAATGTTCTAACTGCCACTCAATTGTGGTCATTTCATATGCTAGCTAGATTATCAGAGAGGACAATGTCAACCCACTCTGTATTCCTGCCTGGCAAATCCCTTGGACAGAGGAGCCTGGTAGGCTGCAGTCCATGGGGTCGCTAAGAGTCGGACACGACTGAGCAACTTCCTTTCACTTTTCACTTTCATGCATTGGAAAAGGAAATGGCAACCCACTTCAGTGTTCTTGCCTAGAGAATCTCAGGGACGGGGGAGCCTGGTGGGCTGCAGTATATGGGGTCGCACAGAGTCAGACATGACTGAAGCGATTTAGCAGCAGCAAGATTATACTAAAAATCCTTCAAGCTAGGCTTCAGCAATATGTGAACCAAGAACTTCCAGATGTACAAGCTAGATTTAGAAAAGGAAGAAGAACCATAGATCAAATTGCCAACATCCATTGGATCATAGAAAAAGCAAGAGAATTCCAGAAAAACATCTGCTTTGATGATTATGCTAAAGCCTTTGACTGTGTGAATCAACAAACTGTGGACAAAAGAGATGAGAAACCTGTATGCAGGTCAAAAAGCAACAGAACTGGACATGGAACAATGGACTGGTTCAAAATTGGGAAAGGAGTATGACAAGGCTATATATTGTCACCCTGCTTATTAAACTGCTGTGCAGAGTAAATCTTGTGAAATGCCAGGCTGGATAAATCACAAGCTGAAATCAAGATTGCTGAAAGAAATATCAACAACCTCAGATATGCAGATGATACCACCCTGATGGCAAAGGTGAAAAGGAACTTAAGAGCCTCTTAAAGAGAGTGAAAGAAGAGAGTGAAAAGTCTGGCTTGAAAATCAGCATTCAAAAACTAAGATCATGGCATCTGGTCCCATCACTTCATGGCAAATAGAACAGAAAAAAGTGGAAACAGTGACAGATTTTATTTTCTTGGGCTCCAAAATCACTGCAGACAGTGACTGCAGCCATTAAATTAAAAGATACTTACTCCTTGGAAGGAAAGCTATGACAAACCTGAGCAGGATATTTAAACGCAAAGACATCAATCACATTGCCAACAAAGGTCCATATAGTCAAAGGTATGATTTTTCCAGTACAGATGTGAGAATTGGACCATAAAAAAAAAAGTTGAGTGCCGAACAATTGATGCTTTTGAATTGTGGTGTTGGAGACTCTTGAGAGTCCCTTGGACTACAAGGAGATCAAACCAATTCTAAAGGAAACCAACCCTGAATACCCTAAATATTCACTGGAAGGACTGATGCTGACGTTAAAGCTCCAGTTTGTTGGCCACCTAATGAGAAGGGCTGACTCATTGGAAAAGACCTTGATGCTGGAAATGATTGAAGGCAAAAGGAGCAGGAGGCAACAGAGGATAAGATGGTTAAGTAGCATCACCGATTCAATGGACATGAATTTGAGGAAACTCCAGGAGATAGTAAAGGACAAGGAAGTCTAGTGTGCTGCAGTTTATGATGTTGCAAAGAGTCCGACATGACTTAGTGACTGCACAGCAACAGTCGATTCTGGAAACTTCGCAGCCAAATTTGGATAAATTATGCAACTTCTCATGTTACTCCTCTGCTTAAAATCCTGCTGGGTCTCCCTCATCTATTGACAGTATTACTACTCAGGGCTGTCACAGTCTGGCCTCTACACATTTCTGAAATTAAGTTTCCACTTCTGTCTTCCAGGAAAGCCCATCACTCAAAACTGCTGATACATTTCTTACTCATAACTTAGCTTAATTGTCACCTATTCTCTGAAGGCTTTCCTGAAACCTCTGCCCCTAAGAACTCTGTGTACCCCTGGTTTCCTGTTCACACAATCCACTGATTGCATTTATCTATTTATATGTAAATCTTCCCCCAATAAACTCAAGTCCCAGTGGGCAGTTCCCTTTGTATTTACAGAGACAGGCACTTAGTGTGGGCTCGATAAACAGTTGTAGATTGAATGAATGAATGAATAAAGAAAATGAAAGTAAATACTGTCTACCTCATAGGGATCTTGTAACAACTAAATATCAGTGCATACCACAAGATAAAGCACCTGGAAAATAACAACTGATAATCTCTTATTTGAATTGAAGACAATTCATGCAGTGTTTTGGTACAGTGGGTTATGTACCAAATTGGTTTTTCCTTTAAATTTCCTTATTCCATATGGCATAGAACAGAGTTCTTAGTGTTCTTTGATTATAATGAAGTATTTTTTTGGTTTTGTGCCTTTTCTTCCAATTGCTGTACTTCTGAGCCTAAAAAACCAGGGAGTTCTATGAGAATGCTTGATATAGTTTACTAGCTGTTACATTCTGTTCTGAAAATTGAGTTCATCTGTGAATACTCTTCTCCCATACATGTTAGTGGCTTTCTCCTTTCTACCATTAAGTGTCTACTCTAATTTTACCATGAGTTAGGCCTTCACAGACTCTCATTATAAAATAGCAAATGTCCACACACATCCTTTTCTATCCTCTTTTACCTGCTTTATTTTCGCCAGTATACAGTCCTCCACAAGTGAAATATATACAGTATTTACCTCTTTTATTATTTTCTGCTCCTCCCATACACACTGGCATATAACTTCTTAAGGGTAGGAATTTTGCTTTATGCTTAGAGCACTATCTGGAATATAGTAGGTGCTTGGTATGTATGTATTCCTTAAATAAGTGTATCGATGCAGGTGCCATTGAGTCTCATCAGTATAAATCCTGATGCTATAGTAGACAAACACCTTTCGGCCACTCTGGACATGGTAGCCTTCAAGCCTTCAACGTTCATCTAGATTGGGATGAGATTACAAAACTTGGCTCCTTTGCTTTTCCCTATAACAGACTAATGCACGATTTCATCCTGAAAACTAAAGAAATCACTTCCCTTCCTGGCAGTACCTAAAGCGAGCTCTAAGCTGGCTGCATACAAAGCCCGTCTGTTCTCTCTTGGTTTAAAGACAGAGGCAGTTCCTGCCCACTTTCAGCAAGCATTATTTTGCTTTCTGTTTTCTTTCACTGCTAAAGGACAATTTACATATCTTTTCTACCCATTCTATCTTTTTGATCTTGCCAAGAGCTTTCAGTTAATACTTTGTGTGCACTTGTGCGAAGAAAGCACCTATTTGCAAAGTCTATGAGAAACAAATTCTTATTACTTCATAGAAACAAACGTCTAAATGTGTAATTCATGTGTATGAGAGAGGTTCAGAGATGATAAACGACTGGTTGAAAGCCACAGAACTAAAGTTTGTAACACAAGTAGATTTAACACCCACATCCCTTGTCAAGTTTGTGCTTTTCTGCCTGATTTTCCTTTAATACGATCATTTATGCTTCTCCTAAGCACCTGGGCATTAATAGAAAACCCTCGATTCTTACTAATGTGTATCTCTGTCTGTGACATCAGACATCTTACCTCCTCAATCGTCAGCTGTCAAAATGTTGTATTGATTTTTCGGGTGCCATCAAGCTTCTCTTTCCAGATTTAGCATGACTGAAAAGAATGGGGTCTTCCAGCTAAGCTGACAATTCCAAGGTCAGCTTTGTGGCCAGTGAAAACTCATGGCCTAAGGATTCTGACACAGCTACCCGACCCCTGAGGGAGAGCTTGCCTCTGCCTACTCGTCCTTGCTAGGGACATGCTGCCCCCACGTTGCTACTCAGTACTGACTGTCAGAGCCCATACTGGCTCCAGTAATGTGACTGTGAACACTCACCGCTCAAGATACCTGGGGCACCGTCTATGTTAAGGCTAATGCCTGGGGCTATCATTGGACAGGCAGTGCCTCCTAGTGGCCAAGGCTCCAAAGGTTTCCAGCTGAAAAGTGGCCAGGACAGCAACAACCCACCTGGCACCCCTTTCTCTCGCCTTCTGAGTCTTGTCCCTACCTTTTTGCAGTGTGTCCAGCTCCACACCATGCAATGAGAATTCATCATCAGGTCCCAGTCTTTTCAGTATGTTGCTGACTGATTTCCCAATCATGACCATGATGATGAAAAAATTGTGGGAGGACAGTAGGAAGTATAAATATAACAAAGTCACTAACACCTCCAGAGCAAGTCAGTTTGAAAAGTGCTTTGTAATCATGTGGTCACTGTTCCTCCTTCTCATCAGCCAAATGGGAGCTCTGACAACCCCACTCTTATAGGAGACTTATGATGCCCAGAAGTGCCGAATCATCCTGCTGAAGTCATTCTTCTTAAACTTTCCCTTAAGAATAATTCCAGATGTGTTACAGAGATATGCAGAAGCTTAGCTGGTTTCTCTGGAAGCTTTTATTCTAAAAGGAACATGCATGATTCTAAGGATCATATTTTAAAGTGTATATGCTTCATAAAATGAAAGGTAAATCATTTCCAGAAGCATAACCTTGAGATTAGGTCCTTAGGCTCTTGCTGGCACAGCATGTACAAATGCATATTTGGGTCTGGGAAGGAATGTATCTGGGAGCTGCAGAGGAATTATGGAGACTCCACTTCTCCATGAGGGAGAGAAATTCTATACAATGGATAAGGCCATGCTACAACAAATGGAAGTGGGAACTCTTCCTTCTATAAACCCCTTTGGTCTTCAAGGCATCTTTGTCCTCATGCTATGTCTTGTCTCCTCGAGGGTCCCTTCTACCAGTACTTTCCCCAGAAAATGCCTAAATTCCAGTCTTTTCTCTGTGCTATTTCTATCTTTTCCTCATTCTCTTAACTGTCTTGTAAAGTAATATGATAAAGCATTTCATGCTAAAATTTAAATAGTAGGTCACCACCCATTGCTGACAAAAGTCTGTGTGGTCAGAGCTATGGTTTTTCCAGTATTCATGTACGGATGTGAGAGTTGGACCATGAAGAAGGCTGAGCAAAAACAATTGATGCTTTTGAACTGTGAAGATGGAGAAGACTCTTGGGAGTCTCTTGGACAGCACGGAGATCAAAGCAGTCAATCCTAAAGGAAATCAATCCTGAATATTCATTGGAAGGACTGGTGCTAAAGCTGAAGCTCCAATACTCTGGCCACCTGATGCAAAGAGCTGACTCATTGGAAAAGAGCTGACTCACCTGATGCTGGTAAAGATTGAAGGCAGGAGGAGAAGGGGACGACAGAGGATGAGATCGTTGAATGGCATCACTGATTCACTGGCATAAGTCTGAGCAAACACTGGGAGATAGTAAAGGACAGGGAAGCCTGGTGTGCAGCAGTCCATGGGGTCACAAAGAGTCAGACAAAACTGAGTAACTGAACAACAACACATTGTTCTGCTCCTCCCACTGACATTCACATTGTTAAGTGGGGACACCTGAAGCCCTTGAATCATCTCCTGAATTAAACACACCACTCACATCCATCATCCCCTAACACTCAATCCCAAATATGATGTTGTTGAGAAACAGGCCCTTTGCTTCCTGAGCTCTCTTTGGATGTCCCCAAACTGACCACTCTTGGTGTGTCACTATAGTGACTACTCTGTGTGCCAGAGTCCAGAGGCCTTGATCCCGACCTACTGGCACCACATTCAGATATTGTTGAAAATTCATTCAACCCACAAACAGAGCTGAGAAGAGACACTAAACCTTCAGGGTTTCTTTGCAATGATTGCGGCTTGCCAGGGAAGGTTTTGGAGAGCCATGGGCTGTTCCAAAAGAGGGAAAGACTATGGCAATTGTTTGGAAGATGTCAAGCAATTAGTGTGGCCAGAATGTAAAGAACTGGAGCCTGGGTTGGGGGGAGGTGAATGAGCTTTGGACATTAAGGGGATATGATGCTGAAAGCCTGAGGTTCGTACTGCCATCATCAAGTTCTTGGGTTTCTAAGACATTTCTAGAAAATGCATCATGCCAGTAAGACTCAGAAACAGCCCGCGTGTTCTGCTCTCATTCCTACCCTTGGTACTTTCTCCTCCTTCTCTCAAACCTCCCACCCCTGGTCAGCTTTTCCGCCTGCCGGGTGCGACTGGCTAAACATCTCCAGGGCAGCGAGCCTCTGCTCTGAAGTCTTGCAGCACCCGCATCACCCGCATCAACGGGCGCGCAGGCTGATCTGCACCGCGCAGCGCTGATTCGCTGCCGCGGAGACTGCGGCGGCCGCGACGCGCCCGCCCCTCGCGGTACAAGCGGGCTGGTGCAGCCTCAGTCTGTCTGCAGCCTCGGCCACCGGGAGCAGCGCTGCAGCCGGGGCACCGACGCCTGAGTGCCCGCTCAGCGCCCCCGAGGATAGCAACGGCGAGCCCTCAAAGCGCGCACGATGCAGGCCACCGCCGATTCCACCAAGATGGATTGTGTTTGGAGCAACTGGAAAAGTCAGGGTATTCTCTTTATTTCAGTAGTGCATGCCTGCGGCGCACGGGAACCCGAGACCCGGAATCAGCCATTGTGCATCATTTCACCTGTGGGACCTATGCATGCTTTATACCCAAGAGCTTTCTGTTGGGGGAGTAAACTTGTTATGTCAAAAATCAGAGTGGATGGTGTTTGGTTTTTGTTTTTGCTTTTTACTTTTCCCATCTTAAAAAAAAATCCCCCACCCCCACCCCTTTGTTTTCTTGTTGTCAGGCTACTGTTTTAAACGCATCTTTTGCCTCCTCCTGGAGCTCTTTTGGGTTACGCTCAACGTCAAGAACTTGTTTAATCTCTTCTTATTCCCGGAGTTAAAATGCTTTCTTATTGTTCCATGTATCCCAGAGCATTTAATTTGTGCCTAAAGATTGAAATCTAGTAGAACCGTTAACTGAGTGGGTTCTAGTGCATCCTTTTAAGAGGGACACACCCATTTTAGGGTTATTATTTGTGGTCACACAAAGGAAACTGAAAATGCAGAATAGCTCTCAAAATCCTGAAAATATGATGGCGTAGACACATATTAGGATGATTCACTTTGAAATATTTCGGGTTTTTTTTGTCTGTCATTGGGGTAACTTGTAACTACTGTTCATTAATAATGGGTATATCTGGAACAAATGGAGGGAAATTAAAAAACAGTGCCAGTTGCTCTCTGATACAACAGATTTATTTTGAAACAGTCCATATTAGCACTGGGTGTGGCCACCCTCCAGCCTCGCTTGGATTGCTTTTCAGCCATTTTTATTCAGCCTCGTACTTCACACATCTCCATCTCGCCTTTGTTACATTAAGGTTCTCTACTTCACCTTGCTCAGTTTGAGATTACTAGGAGAAAGGGAGACTTTGCAAGAATGAATTATATGTTGTAAACTTGGATGTTTGTTATATGAAGTGTCTTTTAATGTTTAACAAATGGTTCTGAAGAAGGTGCGTTTGACTTAACCTGCAGGGTTGCAGCATCCCTCAGGGGACCAAGAATACTCTGGAGCAGAAACTGATTTTTTTTTTTTTTAAGGCACCTTTCTCTTGTAATATTGTATCACAAAAAGAATGAAATGTCTTAATGCCCCATAGAGTTTTTCTTTGGTAAATTTTTAAGCAAAGAAAAAGTGAACATGAACCTCAGAATTAAGAGCATATTTTCTCTGCCTCTTATTTGTTAGTTGGGTGGCAGAGACATAAAATGCAATAGTCTAGTTCAAATTATTTGGATCTATTGGAAATACAACTGTCAAAAGTGAATAAATGGACCTAATAAATTTAAAAGCCAGGAAATAAAAAATGTATGGCCATCCAGGGGCATCATTTTAGAGAATGATGATAACTACATGACCGGGCATATGTTTTATACAGAAGACAGCTGTGAAAATTCTTGGTAACATTTCATTCTTGCTACATGTTTAGACTCATCCAGTTTATTCCAAATACACACTCAATGGATATCTATGGCTTGATAGAATACCAAGTTTAGTTGGATATAAAGTTGGTTTTTAAGATTATTCTTACAGATTTCCTCTATTCTTACCAAAAGTAGGTAGCAGAAGTATCAAATTTTCCAATAAGTGTAAGATCTAAGACACTGTTTTATCACAATCCTATGTGTTTTGCCTCTGTTGACATTTTCACTGGGGGTTAAAAATATGGACATTTATAATCAGAAAACAACACAAAATGCTTTAATTTGTCCATTAAAGACTGTCATTTTCATTTGCAGTGTACAGCTGTTTATGAAGATTAATGCAGAATCGTTGAGGGTCTTTTATACTCTGTGACCTTTGGTAATCTTCAGAACCATTGATTTCCTTTTGTCAGATAGAACAAAGCCATTATCCTGAAAATTGACTGATAACTGGGTGGGTGGGTTTATAGGCATAAAGGAGAAATTATAAGTAAGTTATTGGTTTCTCCCCACTAGGGGAACTTTCATCTAAATTAAAATCTACAATAAGATTCTTGTTTAGTATTTTAAATGTATCTTCATTTTAGTTCTCTAATTATTAAAAAAAAAGCTGTTCTTAACACTGGCTGCATATTAATATCACCTGGGAAGCTTTAAAAGCACAAAGGATGCCTGTGCCCCACCCCTAGAGGTTCCAATTCCATTGAGCCAAGCATCAATGTTTTTCAAAAGCTCTCAAGTGAGTTTAACACATAATCGGGGTTGAAACCACTCAGGTGTAATAATTCTTAGCCCAATCCATAGCCCAGCAGAGCAAGGTCTAGTATACAAATGATGAAATGGGTTTGATACAAGAGCAGCTGTAAATGTAGTTAAAAGAAGTCAGTATAACATTGGGGATAATGTCCTCCAGAAACAGTGAGATGTGAAGGTTTTCCTTGGAAAAGGGAATAAAGGGAGCCCCCAGGCTTCCTCCATATTATTAAACAATTCCACAGAGAAATTGTAGTTCCTTAGGTATGTCAGAAAGACTCTACTGAAACTAATACAATGTGTCCTAAAAACTATAGTATACATGCAAAAGGAAGCTTATTTTATTAATATATATGATCTTAGCTGTAGACAAGAATGTTTAAAGAGAGACTAAAGTCCACATTATACTACATCACACAGATTCTGCTTCCATTAAAAGAATGATACTCGTACCCAATTTGTTGATAAACCAAAGCCCAATCTGCTCAGTGAAGATGAAATAAGAAAATAACCTAATAAAACTTGGCAATATACCTGGGATTCTTCAGATTACTAGTTATTACTGTTAAATATTAACATTTACCGGGCACTTTTACTACTTTACTTGTATCATTGCAGTTAATCTTCATGAATCCTATGATGTGTGAGTTTTATTATTATCCCATTTTAGAAGTGATGAACTGAGGCTTCTTGCCAACGCACACAGCTGGTAATGCCAGAGGCCAGATTCAAGCTGAGGCTGTCTGACTCCAAAGCCCTTTGATTCTTCTACTCTACCATCTGCCTCCAAAGTAGATAGCTTCTTCCTCAATGGTTTTTCTAAAAATGTTAAGAATTATCTAGGTAGTAGGGGGTGTTAAAAACCCCTTCCATTTACATACCTTTCATTTTGCCAAATGTCTTCTCATTTGAGCTTTTCAGTTTACTCTTGAACAACATGAAGCTCAAAGAGGTTGTGTGACTTGCCCAAAGTTTTTCATTAAGTGGCAAGTGGGGTAATGAAAAGGTGACTGTGGCTGAAAATCCTGAACTCTTCCCATCTCACATATGCCTCTTTCACTAATGCTGAGTTTCAGAAAGTGAACTCTCCTTTACTCCTTCCAAGATATTTTCACACAGCTTGTTTCTTTAAAGACAAAGCAATATCGAGCAGTTGAGTCAGTGATTTTGATCAATTTACACCGTTGTCATCATCATCATCATCATGAGCTCATCATTAAAAATTCTCCATCATTATTATCCATATGTTGGTCATTGTCCTAAACTCTTGTTACAGATCTTAATCTCGTATCTTTCTGAGATTATTGTTTTACTCTCACCTCCCTGGTGGCTCAAACAGTAAAGAATCTGCCTGCGATGCAGGAAACCCGGGTTTGATCCCTGGGTCCGGAAGATCCTCTGGGGAAAGGAATGGCTACCCACTCCAGTATTCTTGCCTAGAGAATTCCATGGACAAAAGAGCCTGGCAGGCTACAGTCCATGGGGTCGCAAAGAGTCGGACACAACTGAGCAACTAACACAACAACATTTTTAGAGGAGGAAATGGGATTTTAAGATTGAGATGGCTAGTAATTTGTCCTAGGACCTAGTGAGTCCCAAATGCAGAGCAGTCTGCTCTTTTGACCACTCTACTATACTACCTGAATCCAAATGGTACTGTGGCAGGGGACCACTCATTCATATCATTTCACTTGTACTCTAAAGATTGCTTTTGACAGTTTCATGGGCAGGACACTTGGCAATGTGGCAAGTTGAGACTAATAGCTCCCACTTACTGTATGTGGCAGCATTTTGTACTTACAGACCCCCCTAAAATACTGTAAAATATTGAAGGGTGAAATACCTTCCAGAGAATATAGTCTCTCATATTTCTCATTTTGTTAGAAAATAAAGTATTTTGAAAACTTTATGCTGACCTATAGTTCTCTGTGAAAACAGTGTTGAGGGTAGTCTGTTCTCAAAAGTGCTAGTTCAGAATAACCACGCCTCCCCAAATACAGAAGAAATGTCTGTTTTAGCCATAGGAATTGAATTGTATGCTTGTATTTTGAAAATGGTATTTAATAAAGACAATTTTACATACAGACGTAAAGATAGACCAGTCCCATCATTCAGCATTTTATTTAGGTTCAGTATTATTAGAACACTTGTGCAAACTTACAGCATAAATAATTTCATCTATAAACTTCCTCTCTCAGATTCTAAAGAGATCTAATGAGAAAACTTTCTTAGCTGATGATCTAGGGATTTGTTTTTAATAAAAGAAAACTCATTATACAGATAATATACCAAATGTAGGTAGTGATTACTTCACTGAAAAATAAAATTCTCCTTTTTTACAATGTATTATCATTTTCAAGAGAATTTTTTAAAGGACTATTTCAAAATTTGGGGAGAAAATAGTGGCTTTTTTGGTTTTCTAAAAATAATACATGTGCATTATGAAAATCTCCATTTCAACAAAGAGAGTTTCAAAGTCCTTCCATCTAGATTTGATTAATGTTAATATTTGTTGAATATCTTCCAATATCTGTATACCATATAAAATGAATCTAGAGGACTAGAGAACAAAAGCAGTTTTTATTAAACAAAAGACTGTACATATCTTAAAAATAATCTGAAATAATTTAATGGAAGAAACCAACATGAAAGAATTGCTCAACTTCAAATACATGTTTCTTTGTGTTATGAGCTATTCCTTACTAAAATTAAGAAAAAAACTATGATAAGCATCAATGGGGTAGACTCATTTTTTAATTGCTTGTTTTGGGTTTAGACTGTATAGATGGACTCTGCAGTGTTGTTTTTTTCTTAAAGGAAGATCCACCATGGGTAAGAAAGGTTGACAAAAATTCCAGTCTAAATCTACATCTTCAAATCTATGGTTTTTCTCATATTTCTATGAATTAGTATTTCTTTCATTAAAAAATAATAATATTCCTGATACTTCATCACTAAAGCATTAAGATTAGTATATATCAATAGGGGTTGTGGATGAAATCTTCTATCATAATCAGCAGGCCCTTCCTTCATTTTTAAAACGTTTCTCTCCTTGCCTCCTTCCCTCCTACTTTTTCTTATAGTATTTGAAATGATGTTCTTTACTCAGTTCTTTTTCATCTTTAGAAAAATTAATACATTCAGGAACAGAAATCTGTGAAGTAATTGACCTATTTTTAAGTTCACTTAAAATAGAATTCTAAAATCCACAGAAAGCTAATTCAATTTGCATCTCCACTAAGTTTCCCATCCTTCTCAACCTGTCCCCTAGGTTGTGTGCATACTTGACCAGGTGTTAATGTTTCCATTTGTCACTTTTCCAGTTCCATGACTACCTTATAATTCAGCTCACAATTTGAAAACTAAGAACTTGACATGAATAATTTTTAAAAACCCATCTTCTGCCTATATTATGGATAACAATAATAACTATATTAAAACATGAAATTATAACTGTATTTTAACTTCATAGAATATATTTCAAATAAAATATGATTGTTAGGAGTTTTAGAACATAGAAGTATAGAGTTCTATTTCCCCCAAATGCTTGAGCTATGAAGTTAAATCTGAGCAATTATCTTATTGTTTCACAAGAGAAAATCCTCAAGTTCTTTCTTATTTCTTATATTGACAAAGGCAGAAAATAATTCAAGTCTTACTTACAGGTTCTTTGACCAAACTGGTGTTTAATGTTTAGAATGTATTACGTGCATGTTTAGTTTCTCAGTCGTATCCAGCTCTGCTTCCCTGTGGACTGTAGGCTGCTGGGGTGCTCTGCCCATGGAATTTCCAGGCAGGAATACTGGGATGAGTTACCATTTCCCCTCCAGGAGATCTTCCCAACTCAGGGACTGAACCCAGGTCTCCTGCGTGTTCTGCATTGGCAGGTGGATTCTTTACCTCTGAGCCACCTGGGAAGCCCCAGAATTTATTACAGTTAGACCCATTTCACAGTGGGCATAGTTCAAGTGTAGTCATGTCTTAAGTTGGGCCTTCAGAATCATTTCACCAAACTGCAGACCAAATCTAGTGGTAATGGGGGTCAGGAACGCAAAATGTTTTATTGAACAGAACAAAAGTACAGTGAGAGATTATTCCTTTCCCTTGTCATATCTTTTCAGTTCAAGAAGTATTTTCGCCATTATCGTCTTTGTCAAGTTTTTAAAATATATTCTTTTTTAAAAAAGAACCAACAGCAGTCTTCCTCCATGGTTCTCTTCTATTCTGATACAATGATGGATTTTAATAAAGGTATGGCTCAGGCTAAAGATTTTGTGACTAATTATGACTGATGACAAACCAACCAATGAACTGTTTTGTATTTTGATCAAGTCAGAAAGCTTATTAAAGAAAGAAAAAGCACACAAAGACATTCATTATTCAATCTCCTGAAAATTTTTCTGTGTGCCTCCCTCTACTACCATGTCCCCAAGGCCTATCATTCTCTCCACGTGACCACAAATCTTCCTTTCATCCCAAATAAGCCCATTTGCTAGAGGTTTAGCACGAGGAGCTGACCCCTCATCTTAAATACTGGGCCCTACTGGTTCATGTCTTGGCCAGGCCTACTCTACCAAGGTGACCGTGGCCTAAGCAGCACTCTGTTAACTGCACAGCATGGAACGTGACCCTTCAGAAGCTTTGGGGCTTCCTGGAGGCTCAGATGGTAAAGAACACTCCTGCAACATGCAAGACCTGGGCTCGATCCCTGGGCTGGGAAGACCCTGGAGGAGGGCATGGCAACCCACTCCAGTATTCCTGCCTGGAGAATCCTCATGGACAGAGGAACCTGGTGGGCTGCAGTCCGTGGGGTCACAAAGAGTCAGACATGACTGAGCAACAAAGTACAGCACAGCAGCTGGTTCATTTCCTGGCCAGGCTGACTCTACCAAGACGACAATGGCCAAAGCACCACTGTGCTAGCTTTACAGCGTGGACTGCGACCCTGGCGGTTAGAACTAGAAACAGGAACCACATTCAGCGGCTAAGTCCAGGAAAATGATAAACCTTACATGAACATAAAAGTAGTTTACCTTATCAATCTAATCCGAAGGGTAGTTGTTAGGAGAATGTGTTTGCTTTTGTGTCTCATGGAAGAAAAATCCCGGAGACTGTTGCTAGCTGTGCCTTTGGCAGTAAAATCCTTCATTCCCCATTGTTCTGCCAAAGCTGATTAGAGTAGATCACCTGTGTGGGTTAAATGCTGTGCTCCTTTACTGTCTTATATGGAGCACCAGGCTTAATGTATCTTTCCTTTCAAAACATCCACTGAATTATTTACCTGTCTACAGATAATGTTGGCATTTTTCTCTTGACAGTCATTTTGACTGCATTTAAAAGATGTGAAGGAAGGAGCTAGAAAATGAAATCACTGTAGGAATCTTATTTGCAAAAATCTTTTAGCAATTTCCCCTCTGAATTCAGGGCTCCTGCATTACCTTTTTAAATTTTACCTTATGTAGAAGACTGTTTGATGGCAAATGAAACTCATAGATTAGTTGACCAGACAGTGTCATCTTTGAGGCTCTCTGTGTATGTTTAAAGTATTTTCTTACATATATTTCCATTATGTTTCTCTAGTTTAATGGCAAAATGAGGGAATAAAGTAGAAAAAGTTACTAATGTTTCTTGTTAACTTTTTGTGGTGATATTTTGTTTACCTAACAAAAATCAGAGTAATGGGTTTTTTTAAAAGATATTTTTATTATTATCATTAGGGTTTTTGGTCACTCCAGAGGGCCTTCAGGATCTTAGTTCCCCAACAAAGGTTCAAACGTCATTCCCGCTGCAGTGGATGTGTGGAGTCCCAACCACTGGGGCACCAAGGAAGTCCCATAATCACTGCTTTAGACACTGAGTTGTAAAGAACTGAGACTTTTTAGCCTTGTAATCCTTTCCACAAGGTAGGCAATTATTGGAAGCTTGCTAAAAAGTAAATAGAAGAGTCAGGTGAAAGTGAAAGTCAGTCGCATAGTTGTATCCAATTCTGCGATCCAGTGGACTATAGTCTGCCGAGCTTCTCTGTCAGTGGGATTCTCCAGGCAAGAGTACTGGAGTGGGTTGCCATTTCCTTCTCGAAGGGATCTTCCTGACCCAGGGATCGAACCTGAGTCTCCTGCATTGCAGGCAGATTCTTTACCAACTGAGTCACTATATCATTTTTCAGCAGTTCTTTTCTTGAAATGCTGATGTCATTTGTGAACAGGAATCTGACACATTTTCTGACCTTGTCTTTTTAAAAAGTAGCACTAACTTGTCACATAGCAAGTGGTGCAGTGCTACCTGAAATCTTTTCTAGACCAAGAGGAAATATAAATAAATACATTTAAGAATATGGTGCAATAATACAGATAATTGTGCACAATTTATTGCCATTTATATTATCTACATTTTGCCTTATAAATAGAATATGAATAGCTGCACCACTGTCTTTTCAGTTCATACATTTTTAATATACTTTTTGAATACTGGCATCACTATTAGATCATTTAATTTTATGTTTAAATGTTTTACATTTAAAATAAGGTGCCAATCCAACTGAAACATGTGTACTATCATGTAAGAAAAGAAGCGCCAGTCTGTGTTCAATACAGGATACAAGATGCTTGGGGCTGGTGCACGGGGATGATCCAGAGAGATGATATGGGGTGGGAGGTGGGAGGGGGCATAGGGATTGGGAGCTTGTGTACACCTGTGGCTGATTCATGTCAATGTATGGCAAAACCAATACAGTATTGTAACGCAGAATAAAGTAAAAATAAAATTTAAAAAAAAATAAAATAAAAGCAAAAAATAAAAAATAAAATAAGGTGCCAATCCAAAAACTTAGGACTGCCACAAAAAGGCTTTCTCCCTAGAAATTTGACATTGAATTTTATTTCCATTTAGCTATTAATTCAAACCTTGGATCACTTCTGTTTTATTGTTCTTTTCTTGCCCATATTATGGAAATGCGGGTAGCACTGATTTCAGCATTTGAGATTAGGATTCTTCAAATCCTCCAGTCCACCGCTGACTGAATTAGTTCTAAATCAGCTTCAGGCAGGCTGCAGTGTGAGCTCCCACCTGTGGTTTGGGGACCAAGATGAATTCACTGAGCCCTGTCTGTTTATTAGATTGATAGAAGGCACTGATCTCCCATTTCGTTTCATTGCTGCTTGGTATTTAGCAAAATGATTTTTATAATTGGCAAAGCAGTACAATAATTTACCTTAGTGAATGTACACTTAGCTATTTAAACTCTCACCTAGCCTTCCTGTATTAGGAGGATATTGAAGGACGAGACAAGCTAATTATTACAGTATCCAAAGGCTACGTGTGATCATTTGCTGCAATTACAGAGATGCTTATTTTTTTTTCTTACTTGGACTCTAAGGACTTTATTCAAATACTGATTTTTCTGGACCAGGTACCATAAAGCTTCCTACACAAGTTTGCATAACTCTAAGCAAAATTAAAATGTGAAAAATTGGCATTTATACAGCAACTTTGGAACACAAAAATTCTCTTCTGTGATCACACTTCATCACTTCCTACCCTTCCCACTGAATCCTCAGAACTTCAGGCTGTTTGCTAGCTTTCCCGACACACACAGCCCTTGTTGCTCTCCCAGCCCATACGCTCCCAAAGATCTTCACTGCTCGTCATTCCCAGCCTGAGCCCAAGGTGGTTCATTTCACTTCTGTCCTCTTGGATCTTTGACTCCTCCAGCCATGCCGCTGTGGCAGCTCACAAATCTGGTCCAGTCCCATCATCCACAGATCAGAGTGGATCCTGTTGACTGGATCCATAGAGATCCTTGACTCTAACCAAACCCTCTTACTTCCTGGAAGTTCTTTATTAATTTGTTTTTGAGTCCTTACTGTATTTTTCTAGATCAGTTCTGTCCAACAGAAATATAATGTGAGCCACACATGTTATTAAAAATTTTCTAGTAGTCACATTAAAAAGCAAAAAGGAACAGGAAAAATCAGTTTTGATAATATACTGTATTTAATCCAGCATACCTAGAGTATAAACTTTTCAACAACAAAAGATCACTATAAAAATGATTAATGAGATATTTTTATGTCTTTTTTTATACTGTCTAAAATCTGACATGTACTTTACACTTTCAATGTATTTTAATTGAGACTAGCCATATTTCAAGTATTCAGTAACTACGATGGCTCATCACTGCTGTATTGAACAATGCAGGTCTGGACCTCTCCCAGTCTCTTTAAGCCCTGCTTCTATCCTCCTCAGTCTCAAGAGGACCTCAGGACTCATTTTCCAAAGAAGAGTTGAATAAATTCAGCTTGAGCCACACGATGATGTTCTCTTTCCTCCTCAGTATATCTGTAGCCATGCCCATCCTTTGACAAAATGTTCCTCCATCTTTATCCAGCCTTTCATGCTTCTTCCTTCTTTGAGAAAAAAATGCTATGACAGAGCCCATCCTTTTCCTGCCTTTTCTTTCACTTTGCTCAAATAAATATCTCCTTATTCCAGGATCTCATCTCTCCCCTTTCTGCTAACATTCCCAAGTTTACTTGACCTTGAAATTTGCTTATTGCTGCCCCCTGAACTACCATTCTCTTTACCATCTTCTTTACTACTTTGAACTTCCCTCCACTGACTCAGCCCTTTGTATAGAGCTTCCATCCTCACTCTGTGCCAGTTATGGGTGACTTCCTAGTCTCCAAAACCAGGGGTCCTTTCTCATTTCCTTCATTGCATCTATACCATCCCACACTGTAGCCTACCCCTTTCTTCTGGAAGTTTCCTTCTTCTTGACTGCCATAACCAACACTCTTGAGGGACCCTTTCTAATACCTAGACAGGACTTTTTTTTTTTTAAGTGGAGGCTAATTGCTTTACAATATTGAGGTGGTTCTTGCCCTACATTGACATGAATCAGCCATGTGTGCACATGTGTCCCCCATCCTGAACCCCCCTCTACCTCCCTCCCCATCCCATCCCTCAGGGTCATCCCAGTGCACCGGCCCTGAGCACCCTAGACAGGACTTCCTTTACAGCTTTAGTCAGTCCTTTGAGTAAAGAATGAATTATAGGTCATCCTCTATTGTACCCCTTAGTCTCTCCTCTCTTGGAGATTTCCTCTACTCTCACGGCTTGAATCATCATTTCCACTCAAAATACATCCAAATGTAAATATTCAGCCTTCTTATCTAAGAGAGACTTCCCTGCTGGCTCAGACGGCAAAGCATCTGCCTACAACGCAGGAGAACTGGATTTGAGCACTGGGTCAGGGAGGTCCCCTGGAGAAGAAAATGGCAACCCATTCCAGCACTCTTGCCTGCAAAATCCCATGGACGGAGGAGCCTGGCCAGACGACGGTCCATGGAGTTGCAAAGAGTCAGACACAACTGAGCAACTTCACTTTCTTTCTTCCTTCTTATCTAAATGTCAGCCCAGCACTTCCACTTGTCTGCTCTGCATATCCATCTGAATATCACATGGATATTAGTGTCCATTTTAGCTCAGGGCTACTGTGACAAACCTATAAAAAGAAATTTTATTTCCAAGCCTCTAAAAAATTACCGTGTCGTGTGTAATTGTCAGCATCATCTCATTTGTGATCCCTGTCCCATCTCTGCCCCAGGCTGTATCAAAATGCCCTGCTTGATGTCATCACAGTGGAACCTAGAGATATGAAAACAAGTGTCAGCTTTTTGCCAAACCAGTTTCCCCTAAGATTTCCTATTTTTGTCACTGGTACTAATCATTCTATCACCCAGCTTTGAAATGTTGCTTTCCCCCTTAATTAGTTCTTCTTCCTTTCTCCCACAGCTAGTCAGTCACCATTCTTATCAACTAATCCTTCATAATATTTCCCTTTATTCACCCCATCTCATTAACAAACTGTTCACCACATTCCCAAACCATCCCCCATCCTCTTTCATCAATCCCAGTACTGTCCCTTTCTTGAACTCGGCTTTTGCCACTGCTGAAAACACAGGATATATTGGCACTGATGCAGCATTTTTTAAAAATGTTCAGTCTTCCCAGCTAGATCTTAAGTTCCTTAAAAGCAGGAACAGAATGTTATGATCTCTTCATGCCTGTGCTTACTAAATAACAGATGGCCAGTAACTGTGTACTGTTGACAATGACTTTATTTCCCTTAAAGAGAAAAATCACTATAAATATCTAGTTCTGGAAGCAGATTTAAATATAATCAAGTGGTCTCAAAGTAATTTAGCATGCTTTGGGAGACAGTTAACTTCCAACCACATAACAGAACAGAGGCAACTGTTCTGAGAAACACATCGAACTTCGGGTTTGATCTTGCTCCTCCTATTAACTAGTTAGTATGTTGTTGTTGTTTAGTTACTAAGTCGTGTCCTGTTCTTTGTGACTCAGTGGACTGTAATCTGCCAGGTCCCTCTGTCCATGGGATTTCCCAGGCGAGAACACTGGAGTGGGTTGCTATTTCCTTCCCCAGGGGATCTTCCCCACTCAGGGATTGAACCTGAGTCTCCTGTACCAGCAGGCAGACTCTACTGCTGAGACACTAGGGAAGCCCCAGCTAGTCAGTATATGAGTTTCTTCAGTTCCCTCACCTATTATACGCCTGTTTAATGGAGTTTATCGTGAGGTTTAAACGAAGTAATACGTGAAAGTGCTTTGAATATTTCAGAATCTGTGTAAATAGAGAATCGTGTCACAAAGTCCCCAGAATCAACTTCCCACTGATGTTTTGAGAGAAACTTTTGTTAACTTCCCAGTTAGAAACCTCCAGCAATTTTAAAAGTTGGTTGAAGGACCTGTTGTGTAATTACCCTACACCAAACTAATGTCACTTCATGCTAAGTCGCTTCAGTAGCGTCCGACTCTGCGACCCTATGGACTGTAGCCTGCTGGGCTCCTCTGTCCGTGGGATTCTCCAAGCAAGAATACTGAAATGGGTTGCCATTTATTCCTCCAGGGGATCTTCCCCACTCAGGGATCGAACCGGGTCTCATGTCTCCTGCACTGGCCCGTGGATTCTTTATCCATAGTGCCACCTGGGAAGCCCAGTTTCTTAGTTAACAGTTAGTGTTCTCTGTCACGGCTGCTTCTAGTAGGTCCCTGCCTGGTGCCTGCCAGTCTCAGGCTGTTTGAACAGGAGTCCAGAGAGTCGGAAGGCTTTTCTAGAGGCCACCGTCATTTTTATCAGGTGTTATGCAATTCATTAAGTGGAAATTCATTTGAAAAAACACATTCTATCTCCTCTTTGCCCGAAAACTCCCTGCAAGGTCCCCAGTGCCCCTTTACATCATCTCAGGGGTGGGTGAGCCCACCACCCCCAGCTCCCACAGGACAGATCATGCTGCTTTATAATGTGTCTGCCTCTTAATCTGTCTGTCATGGAAATCGGTGGGCATCGTAAAACAGAAGATTACCATTTATTTATTTACATGTAAGTTTTCTTTTTAAAACAGTTTACTTATTTTGATACCCCTGCACCTAGCACAAAGCGTGGCACTTAGTTCTTGCTCAGTAAATACTGAATAAATGAACTAACGTGGAAGCAGTCACACTGCTGGATATGGTGCTGTGTCAGCCTCCTGTTTGGTCTCCCTTCCCCTCTCCTGAACTTAGCATGTAGACAGTAGGAGGCTCCAGCTCCCTGGGGGCTAGACTTAGACTCCTAGGCTTATCTCAGCCACTCAAACAGGGGGAGCTGGGCTTCTTTGGAGATTTCCTTCTTCTCCCATTTTTGTCATCTACCCTCAGGGGCACAGGGGTTTCTTGTGTCATATCTTCAAAAAGAATCTTCTTCTCTGCCCAAAAGGATGATTATTTTGGTGCTCTGCTCTCAGCAGCTGTTCTGAAATGAAAATCATTTAGTGAACTCATTCAGATTTTTTTGTTAATGACATATCCCCTTCTAGGTCTTTGCAGTAAAAAAAAAAAAAAAAAAAGACAACAAATACTTTGAAGATTAAAAGGATTACTCCAAATAAATGAAATTCTAATAGTGAAATGTCAATGGCAATGTGACTGGGGCTGGGGATTGGGGCTGGGGAAAGAGAGAGACTTTGGAGCCAGCAGTGCTTTCACTTTGTCTAAGAAACTGATTTGTAGAACCGGCACCACTCAAAATAGAGGGGGAAATAATCTTTGTTTCACCCCCAAAACATGCTTGTGATCTTCTCTCCTTCCTACACTGCAGAAGTGTTCTAGGAGGAAGGGAACATATTTTTCCCTAACAAAATGGCTGCCTATTGTAATCTTTGTGAATTAATGTCATTGGTAGACCAAGCAGTGGTGAGAGGGGGATAGATAGGGGTGAGTGACAGATCAGTTCAGAAGTAAATTCTCTCTCCAGCTTCAGACTACTGGACTGTCCTCAGCTTGTTATAAAAGATCCCCCTCCCACTTTAAGCCCTTGATCTGATGTAGTCTCCATCCAGCCTGAGTTAGTCTGGTTCAAGGGTTGATACTTGCAACATTCCCTGTATCCTCTCCACAGCGTGGGGTTGTCACTAGGCTGTGAGACCTTTCCAGTACTGTCTCTCAGCTAGCTATGTACCAGAGTATGATGGGAGCATCACCTTCGTTTTCCGTTGAGTTGATGACTAGTGCCTTAAACATGGTGCCTCCACTTAAGCTGCAAATGAAACTGATAGTGTAAGCAATGGCCACTTTCATTTGGTTGTAAGATGGGAATTTCAAGTCTTATTTTCTTTTTCTGAGAATTTGTGTAATATTCTATAAAAACCATTTGTGTGTGTGTGTGTGTGTGTGACAACATGGATAGACCTTGAAGGCCTTATGCTAAAAGAGATAAGTCACACAGAGACAAACACTGTAGGATCCCACTTACATGTGGAATCTGAAGAAGCTGAATTCATAGAAACAGAATAGAATGGTGGCTACTGGAGTTTGGGGGAAGGGGAATTAGGGAGATGTTGACCAAAGAGTATAAACCTGCAACTAGTAGATAAAGGAGTCTGATGGATGTAATGCACAGCAAAGTAAATATAGTCAACAGTACTGTATTACATGCTTCAGAGATGCTGGATCTTACATGTTCTTACCAGAAAAAAGAAATGACCACGTGATGCGACAGAGGTGTCAGCTGATGCTGTGTCACTGTTGTTCAGTTGCTCAGTGACTCTTTGCTACCTCGTGGACTGTGGCACGCCAGGCTTCCCTGTCCTTCACTATCTCTCAGAGTTTGCTCAAACTCATGTTCATTGAGTCAGTGATGCCACCCAACCATCTCATCCTCTGTTGCCCCCTTCTCCTGCTGCCTTCAGTTGCTATACTGAAATATATAAATATATCCAGTCAGCATGTTGTACATCTTAAACTCACACAATGTTATGTCAATTGTATCTCCCTCCAAAAAGAAACCGTATGTTACTTGCCTAATTGGAGGACAAATTTGCATACATTCTTGAGCAAGCCTTCTATGCTTTTTCGTAATCTAGTGACTGAAATATTCAAAATATTTCCATTTTGCGTCATATTTGAAGCACCATAGGTTTATTCTTTTGAATTAATTTTTTGTTTCTAAGTTGAAAGAGAGAAATAACTGAATGGTAGATACAATGTAGATTTTTAAATTTTTATTCCAGGTTTTTAAGTCACAAGAACGTAAGCGAACAAATCATAGGATACAAAACAGTTTAACACAAACGTCAGCTCCAGGGATTCTTGCGATATCTACTAACTACTCATGTTTGGTTTTACTCATTTTAGAGGTAGACCATATCTCTATGCAGAAGCCTTTGGCATTGCCTGGAGTCTCCCAGACCAGCTGACATGCTTCTGAGGCTCCACTTCTGTTTTCATTCTTAGTGCCCCTTCTCAGCAGCAGGGACATGCCTATGACTGACGTGCTCATCTCCGGGCAACCGTTGAGACATTGAGTTGTGAGCAGGGCATCAAGATGCATGCGATCAATGCCATCCAAAGAAAGAGAACAGATGCTTCAGAGCGCTCTGAATTTTCAGTCTTATTTCAAAGGCCAATAACTGATGCCCACAGTTGTAACCCACTGAGATTTGCTCATGGAGATACTGTCACTGGAGTTTCAACAGCCTTTTCTTATCTGTGAATTTACTAATTGACCTCAGGGATGGAAAAGATGCTTCCAAAGCCAAACGGGAGGATGGGAAGGGCCCTAGGAGTGGTGCTCTATGCGCTCCCCTGAGTTTAGGAATCCAAGAGCTGGGGAGACCCTGTAGCGACCGGCCCAGTGGACCGAGCCGGGCAGCTCCCTGAAGGCGCTGCCGATGCTGAGTGCTCTGTGTGAATGTGCGTATCTCCTCCCACAGCTGTTGACCTGCTGTACTGGAGGGACGTCAAGCAGACGGGGATAGTGTTCGGGAGCTTCCTGCTGCTGCTCTTCTCCCTGACGCAGTTCAGCGTCGTGAGCGTCGTGGGCCTACCTCGCCCTCGCTGCGCTCTCAGCCACCATCAGTTTCCGCATCTACAAGTCTGTTTTACAAGCTGTGCAGAAAACCGACGAGGGTCACCCTTTCAAGTGAGTGCCCAGCCCGACCAGCCCTTGCCCCATCTCTCACGTGGCTCTTTTGTCAGCCTCTATTTCACCGCCTGTGCACTTTGGGTCCTGCTTCTTTTGACCTTTAACAGGCCTCTTAGAGTCTCCTTTAACGCTGTCTTTTAATACCAAATATTTCTGTTAAATTTCTAAAGCAAACTCATCCCTAGTCTAATGCTTCCTGCTTTATTGAGCTTTTTAAAACTTTAATCACTTCTAATTAATGTTAAATATTTATCTTTAATATACATTTCTATAATTTATATAATATAAATCCTTGTGGGAAAATTTATGAAATGTGAAAACATTTATATTTGAGATTATTTTGTATCTAATTACTTCTCATAGTAATCATAATTCACTCATATGCAAACAGTGTTTTATGATTTCAAGTGTTTCAACAGTTATTCTCCCAACTCTGTGATGAAGGCAGAATGTTATAATCCCTTTTCACAGATGGAAAAACAGAGGTTCTAAGAAGTAAAGTGACTTGCTCAAAGTAAATAGCACAGAACCAGGACCAAAGTGTTTGGATTTTAATTTCTGTGCTCTTTTCAAAAGTTTAATGTCAAAAGGCCCAAGTTCTGTGGGATGTGAAGTTCATCCCTTAGAATCTGTATAGTATTTTGTACTCACAATTGAATAGTACTATGTACCCTCTTCTGTATTTTAATACAGGGGAAATCTGACTCGAATGAGCACTGAGGAGGAGGATGGCTTTAAGGCAGTGTATTAAGAGGCTTTATGAAATGTGGCAGAGGGAGATATTAGCACTGCCAGCTGCACGCTCCCCCAACTCCACCATTTACTCCAGATTCTAGCTTGTAAGCCCTGGGCATTTTGGCACTGACCGTCAGTCATACCATCACCTGCTGCAGGCCCTGCTGCAGGTGTCCTCACCTCCTATAACCAAGGGATATTTCTGCATCCTGGATGAGACCTATAGATACTGCTACATAATGGCTTCTGAGCCAACCTCAGTGATTCCCTGGGGATACCTCTGAATCCTCCCTGGCTCAGCCTCATCAGCCAGCTGAATCAAGGTCTCAGGGCACCAGGCTCTTAAAAGAAGGAAAAGATGCCAGGACCTTGTCAACAAAGGCAAAATGCCGTGTTTCACACGTCACTTCCTAGCCTCGGGTTCCTGTGCTCATTGTCAAACACAGTTACAGTCTGATCATCATCACCCTTGGGATATATTTGGCCTTCTTTTAACGCAGAGTTAATGGGTCTTCTGAGCTATAACTTGGTTGCCTTCCCAAAGGTGGGAAGAATAGAGAAGTGGAGTGCCATCTTACCGGGGTGAATACTATGCCTACTTCAGTGGCCCTCGCCTGTGACCAGTATCCACACCTTTAGAGTCCTGTCCTGTTCCAGCCTCTACCCTTAGCCATACAAGAGAGGTTGGCTTCTCCTACGTTCCTGGATCCAGGACTGTCAAGTTACACTGGGGATTTACCTCTCACTTGACTTATTTCTTCTGTAACTACCCAGTTGTAGGACCAAGAGGCAAGCTGTTATTAGCTCAACTACTTTATCTTCCGTTAGGAGACACATTGAAAACCTAAACCTTCCTTTGGCTTAATTGTTTCTATCAATAAAAGGAATATCTAACTCAGAGTACATTTTGAATCAAAACATATCAGCTAGACAAATCCACTTTTCTGAGTGTTTTTCTAAAAAGCCAAACATAAAAATTCTCAATCTTCAGAGTTAGGTGAGCACTGTTAGAACTCTAGAAGTAGACAACATGGCAGAGAGAAGGAAGGAGAAAGAGAGGATAGGTCTCGTTGGCAGCCAGGAGTCGGGGGCAGATGGGGAGCACGGTGCGTATGGTCAAAGCAGGAGGATCAGTAGGTTTTTATAGATTTGTAGAGCCTGGTTTATCTACCCAAGAGTTCAAATTAACCCTTTGAACAAATGGAAATGCAGTTACTAAAAATACCACTCTTACTAGAACCAGTGAGCATTTTAATATGTCCCAGGTCACTTGTGTTTTCAGAACTCTCTAGAATAAAACCTAAAAGTACTTTCCAGAATCTAAATATGAAATCTTAGAGATTTGATGAGAAATAATAATTGGCAGCTAAGATTTTGAGATCTCTCAATTATTTAAAAAGACAATTCATCTTCATGCAGCTGAGAAGAAATAAGAACTTTTCACAATTGCCAATTGAACCAGATATACCGAGAATTCAGCAAGTGAACTGATTTGGGACTGTCTTTTCTCTGCTCCTAGCCTCTGAATTATCAGCTCACACTATCATGTTGCCTATGAGAGACAGAAGCAGCCACATTGCCCCACTGAGTGCCGTGATTCCTGTGTTCCCCAGTGTACTAACTGTGGGTGTGGGTGTGGTGCCCTGCAGTCTTCTGACTGGCGTAAATCCTGCAGGATGACCTGAATGTGGTCCTCAGGGTTGGAGAAGGGAACTTAGCTGTTTCAAGATTCCCTCTGATGGAGTTCTCTGTGGGGATGCTCTGTTGACAGGGCCTACTTGGAGCTCGAGATCACCCTGTCTCAGGAGCAGATTCAGAAGTACACAGACTGCCTGCAATTCTACGTGAACAACACACTCAAAGAACTGAGGAGGCTCTTCCTTGTCCAGGACCTGGTGGATTCCTTAAAAGTATGAGTGCTTAAGCCATTTCATTTGACAGTCTTGATTTTTGTTTTCTCTAAAAGTACACATAATGTTATAAACTTCCACATGATGGAGAATAAAATAAGTGCTAATTATATTCTAGGGAATGTCCAGCTGTACAGTACCATGGAGCTCATCCAGTCTGATATCATCATTAGTTACAGATGCTGAAACTATGGTTCAGAGGTTAAGACACCTGCCTGCGGTTGCCCAGTGAGTCACTGACAGAGCTGAGATCAAACCCAAGTTACATAGCTTCTAGTTTTGTACCACTTACAGTACCCCAGGCTGCTTCTTGTTCCCATTTTCAGTTCCTCAATTTCCTAAAACTATTTTAAAAATAAACATCTAGTTTAGGGAATGTGAAAAATACACATGCTTTTTCTTAGAAAGAAACACTGTACTCTGCTAATAATAAGACCTGTGGGCTGTGAGAATGAGCCCCTGAAGTGTAGAGGAGGGGCTGCTGCTGCTGCCGCTGCTAAGTCACTTCAGTCATGTCCGACTCTGTGTGACCCCATAGACGGCAGCCCACCAGGCTCCCCCATCCCTGGACTTCTCAAGGGAAGAACACTGGAGTGGGTTGCCATTTCCTTCTCCAATTCATGAGAGTGAAAAGTAAAGTGAAGTTGCTCAGTCATGTCCGACTCTTAGCTACCCCATGGACTGTAGCCCACCAGGCTCCTCCATCCATGGGATTTTCCAGGCAAGAGTACTGGAGTGGGGGTGCCATTGCCTTCTCCTGGGTGTTATTCCTGGTTCCATCATTGAACTCACTGGGCTTCTTGGAACAAACTGCTAGGACCACCACATGGCTTATAGGGAAAACCAGAGTCAATCAGTCATGACTCAACACGGCCATGAGCAGAGAGGTGGGAGCCCAAGCAAGGATTCTGTCGGTTCTCCATTCTCCCAGAGCACCGGGAGGGATCTGTACCATGGGCTGCTCCTTAATGAGGAAGAAAGAGCAGAAGGAAAGTGAGTGATGAGTCCTTGACGCTCAAGGTGCTTTACTGGAATAACATCTTGGCAAATAATGACTAAAAAAAGAGAGCAGGGAGATTAAAATTACTTAACCTTAGAGCTTTTAAGGTAACGTGTCTACTTAAATTTGTAATGTGAAAATTGTGAATTAGAATACGGATCAGCAAACCATATCTATTGTATAAAGGGCCACATGGTAAATATTTTAGGCTTTGTGGGCCACAGTCTTTGTTGTAGCTACTCAACTTTCTCCCTATAGCAGAAGAGCAGCCGAAGACAATACATAAATGAATAACTGTGGCTCTGTGCTAACATTGTTTATGAATACTGAACACTGAATTTCGTGTCATTTTCACGTTATACAAAATGTTATTTTTGTTTTAACTTTATTCGACCATGCAAAATTCATTCTTAACTTGTGGGCCTATATGAAAGCAGGTCAAGGGCAGTTTGCTGACCCCTGCCCTAGTTTATTATTTCACTGAGTCTCTCAAATCTTACAAGGAGATCCACAGGGTTCTGAGACAAGTAAAGACTGGATCCTCTTTCAGTAATTCTGTGACAAGCTTTAAATGCTCTTATACTTCCTATTGAAACCATGATGTCCTTTGCCTCAAATTTTAATCTAAACAAATCAATGAAATGAGACTCTTTTCTGTCATATGGGTTTAGAAGCTCTGATCATCATTTCATTTGTTAGTTTGCAGTCCTGATGTGGCTCCTGACTTACGTTGGCGCTCTCTTCAATGGCCTGACGCTGCTGCTCATGGGTAAGGACAGACAGTGTGTTCTGTCTCCCTTCATATACTCCATGTGAGCATCTCCCTAGGCTGTGAGCTTGCTTAGATGGATTCCTAGCAACAAATTCCAGATTTTCTGAGTGCAGAGCCTTTCCCTGACCATCATAGTTCAATTAAAGAGCATAATATATCAATATATTACACAGTAAAAATGAATTTCTTAAAGTTTTTTTCTTTTTCTTCAACCATAACTGGTTTTATCTGGCTTCAAATATATATCTGCTTCAATGGTGTTATGTATAGAAGATCATTTCTATCTTAGGAGGTCATTCTCTCATTCCAGAATTAATGATTTACTATTTGTGAAGGTCTCAGCATTTTTGGTTTTCCTTATGAACTAGTCCTGCAGTCTTTTAGCTAGAATGCTAGCTACTGCAAATAATGTCATTGTATATATCACATAAAGTGAAAGTGAAGTCACTCAGTCGTGTCTGACTCTTTGTGACCCTGTGGACTGTAGCCCACCAGACTCCTCTGTCCATGGGATTCTCCAGGAAAGAATACTGGAGTGGGTTGCCATTTCCTTCTCCAGGGGATCTTCCCAACCTAGGGATCAAGCCCAGGTCTCCTGCATTGCAGGCAGACACTTTAACCTCTGAGCCACCAGGGAAGCATTATATCACATAACTATATTAAAATGTATCTATAAGATTGTTCCTACTTACAACTCTCAATTTTAATACTGTATTTGTTTTTCATCCCAGCTGTGGTTTCAATGTTTACTCTACCTGTAGTGTATGTTAAGCACCAGGTAAGTTCTATGTGATGTCAAACATTCATGTTAAGTTTTGACCTTATGAACTGTGGATGTGCTCATGATTTCTTCTCTTTGTAGGCACAGATTGACCAATATCTGGGACTTGTGAGGACTCACATAAATGCTGTTGTGGCAAAGTAAGTTGCATAGTGCAATTTATAAAAGGAGAGACTGCCTGAGGAAGGCATTTGACTGGATTAGAAAGGAGTAATAAAAGGATAATAAAATAATAGACTGATTTTTGATCATTCACTTATTTGAGTTATATATTCATACCCCTACCAAATATATTATTTTGGAAATAAAGTATAAATTTAAAAACTTCCAGTTAAATAAAACTTTCAGTGGTTTATTTCAGGTATCATGAAACGAATTTTAATAAATGAATGATATTAATGTCTGTCTGGGGACTGGCTCATGTCCAAGAATAAGATGGATTAGAGGAAAGAAAGAAGCCTCAGTCAGAAAAGTAAAATTAAATTTTAGTAGATTAATCAAAATAAAAGTGTTAGCATTTTCAATTTTTAAATAATAAATATCACAAAGTTTTAAACCATTGAAATTATTTTTTAAAACAAAACATTTTTTAATCTTGAGAACTTTTGTTACCTTTTAGATTACACCATTTAAATTCAATAAGTGTGTGTGTTTGCCTATTTTATTAATACCATTGCTTTTTAAACCTGAGTCTTAAATAGACTCTACTTTATGGCTACTTTATATATTAGGAGATAATGATTCCAGTTATAAAAGCATTTGCAGTTAATATAGTCATTAACTTAGTAGTTTTCCCTAATTCTTAAATTAGTGTTTTTAGAAATATCTTCATCTAAAATGAAGTTTTTCTGTTGTTATTATTATTCAAGATTTTGTTTTAATCAAAAGCTAACCCTAGCTTTGACTACAAATACACGTCTGAAAAATACTAGAGTTTCTCTCCAGGAATCCTAGAATCATGTGGCTAGACTTAAATGACAGTAAGAATTAAATGCAAGTATTTTAGATAGTCAAAGACATACAGAGCAAAACAAATAAGAAAAAAGCAAGTGCTTTAAAGTTCCTCTGCTATTTGATTTGTGTGTCATCAGTTACAGTTCTCTCCTGAAGTTTATAAAGACTTTTGTTTTTATTATGTATTGTTTATATTCTTCCTCTTCAGTTCATGGTGAATTTGGATTCAGACATTTCAAAATGCCTGAAATTATCAGCTTAACACATATGCAATGAATACCTCGTGAAAATCAGCATATTGAAGACAAATATTTATTACTTTGTATTAGGAAATGACAGCATGGTATAACATGAGATTTGGTATTTGCAAACCTGGGGAACCTGTTAAAAATATGAATTCCCAGATTCTACAACAAACTTATGGAAATAAAATTCCTGGGATAAGGGACCCATAATCTATATTTTAACGACCCATAATCTATATTTTCTCTTGGCAACAATACTGGAATGGGTTGCCATGCCCTCCCTCCAGGGGATCTTCCCAACCTAGGGATCAAACCCGAGTCTCTTACATCTCCTGCATTGGCAAGTGGGTTCTTTACCACTAGTGCCACCTGGGGAGCCCCTAACTGAGGATAATAACACCTAACAACACTTTCTTAGTATTTCATTGAGGTTCTGAAAAGTCTTCCTGGTGTCCTTGAGGAGAAAATGGAGATGTACAGTCCAGATTATAGCACAATTGGTAGAGTTCCAGAATGTTGAAATAGTAGACCCTATGGATGTTCATTAGTCTACCGAAAATCCATCCAGGGTGAGGTGTAGTAATGTGACACAGGGCTCTGCCCTTGACTCCATGACTTTCCACACCAGTGCTTCACATGACTATGTGAAGACAAATCAGATATACTCATCAGAGTTCTAGGTGACACATAGCTTGGAGCAAAAGCACATTCAGGAGATGGCAAGCTCAAGATTCAGAATGAATTAAATGATCTTGAGTAATGTAGAATGTGGAACTGAAGTTAATAAAATGAAATTGACAGGGAAAGCAAAGTCCTATATTTAAATTTTTTTTTTAAGTCAACTTTTGCAAATATCGAATGGGAAGAGGGGCAGATGTGATAGAATACAACAGTAGAGTGTGTAAAAAATACCTGGGGGTGAGTGATAAATGGATTAATTGATCACAGCCAAATATGAATCCGTAATGTACTGAGGCATATTTTTTAAATCTATACAAGTTTAGATGTTATTAATAGAAGTATATGTCAAAATCAAAAGAGGCTATAGTTGTTTCATATCCCATATTGTCGTTCCATAGATGTGTTAAATTTCAGAGTTGAACACTTTAAGAGCTACAGTTATACACTGAAGTCATGTCCGAAAGATGACTGGGTATTGAAGTATTGGAAATATGGCAGTAATGTGAGTGACAACCAAACTTTACTGGAGGTGATTATTCTGGAAGAGATAACTTTAAAAGAACACACTGGAGGTCTAACATTGTAAGAGAAGTAATCATTCTTTTTCTCTAAAGAGCTATGAATGGAAAGGCCAGAAGTTCTGAGATTTGTATGAAACATAAGGGGAAACAGTACCAATTAGAGTTGTGCAACAATGAAGCCTTTTGCCCTGTGAAACAGTAGACTCACTGACACCCATTCAAGTAATCACATAAAAGTTAGTTGACCACTGTCACAGATACGGTTTAAAGGACTTCTGCAATGGGAGAAAAGTAGAATTAGTTAACACTTAGTCTACTGTGATATTCTAAAAGCATTTCAAAACTAATACATATATGTTATACTTTGGAGAAGACTAGACCTAAAGTGTCTCTATTGAAATGTTTCACATTCTCTGCTGCGTTATCAGTTTCTGCCTCTTCTGGCTCATTTCCACAAACATAATCTCTCCAGTCTTTCTGTCCTTGCTGTCTCTATTGCTTCTCTCCCCCACCTCACTGCAAGCAGGCCTGCACCTGAGCACTTAAGTTGCTCTTTGTCAGGGTCCTAGTGACCTTCATATTGCTAAATCCTGCAGTCATCACTCCATCCTCAACCTTATCCACCTCTCAGACACTCTTTATGATTACTGTCATCTTTGTTGAGCACTCTCCTTGACTCTTGGCACTGGTTGCGACTCAGCTGCTTTCTCTCAGTGTCTTCTCTTGGCTCTTCCTTCTCTGGTTCACCCTTCATCCCTAGTGGCCTCAAAGATTATCTCTATGTCAAAGACTCCAAAATGTGTGTCTCTACAAGCTTAGGTTTTTAAAAATTCCACTTTACAAATATAGAATATGAGGAGGAGGAGGTGGAGATGAGATAAGATACAACAGTAGTATGTATAAAAAATACTTGGAGGTTTTCATTGTTTAATTTGTCACAGCCAAATATGAGTCAGTTATGTGCCTGAGACATTTTTTTAGAAAGCGATGCAAGTCTCAGTCAGTTCAGTCGCTCATTTGTGTCCGACTCTTTGTGACCCCATGAACCGCAGCATGCCAGGCCTCCCTGTCCGTCACCAACTGCCAGAGTCTACCCAAACCCATGTCCGTTGAGTCAGTAAGGTAAAGTAAAGTCGCTCAGTCGTGTCTGACTCTTTGCGACCCCATGGGCTGTAGCCTACCAGGTTCCTCTGTTCATGGGATTTTCCATGGGATTTTCCAGGCAATACTACTGGAGTGGATTGCCATTTCCTTCTCCAGGCGATCTTCCCAACCCAGGGATCGAACCCAGGTCTCCCACATTGTAGACAGACGCTTAGCCTGAGCCACCAGGGAAGTCAGTGATGCATTGAGTCAGTGATGCCATCCAACCATCTCATCCTCTATCATCCCCTTCTCCTCCTGCCTTCAATCTTTCCCAGCATCAGGGTCTTTTAAAATGAGTCAGCTCTTCGTATCAGGTGGCCAAAGTATTGGAGTTTCAGCTTTAGCATCAGTCCTTCCAATAAATATTAAGGACTGATTTCCTTTAGGATGGACTGGTTGGATCTCCTTGCAGTCCAAGGGACTCTCAAGAGTCTTCTCCAACACCACAGTTCAAAAGCATCAATTCTTCAGTGCTCAGCCTTTATGGTCCCGACTCTCACATCCATACATGACTACTGGAAAAACCATAGCTTTGACTAGATGGACCTTTGTTGGCAAAATAATATCTCTGCTTTTTAATATGCTGTCTAGGTTTGTCATAGCTTTTCTTCCAAGGAGCAAGCGTCTTTTAATTTCATGGCTGCAGTCACCATCTGCAGTGATTTTGGAGCCCCCAAAAGTAAAGTCTCTCACTCTTTCCATTGTTTCCCCATCTATTTACCATGAAGTAATGGGACCAGATGCCATAATCTTAGTTTTCTGAATGTTGAGTTTTAAGCCAGCTTTTTCACTCTCCTCTTTCACATTCATCAAGATGCTCCTTAATTCCTCTTTGCTTTCTGTCCATAAGGTGGTGAGGTTATTGATATTTCTCCTGGAAATCTTGATTCCAGTTTGTGCTTCATCCAGCCTGGCATTTTGTATGATGTACTCTGCATATAAGTTAAATAAGCAGGGTGACAGTTATACAGCCTTGACGTACTCCTTTCCCAATTTGGAACCAGTCCATTGTTCCATGTCTGGTTCTAATTGTTGCTTCTTGACCTGCATACAGATTTCTCAGGAGGCAGGTCAGGTGGGCTGGTATTCCCATCTCATGAAGAATTTTCCACAGTTTGTTGTGATCCACATAGTCAAAGTCTTTGGTATAGTCAATAAAGCAGAAGTAGATGTTTTTCTGGAACTCTCTTGCTTTTTCAATGATCCAGAGAATGTTGGCAATTTGATCTCTGGTTCCTCTGCATTTTCTAAATCCAGCTTGAACATTTGAAAGTTCTTGGTTCACATACCGTTGAAGCCTCACTTGGAGAATTTTGAGCATTACTTTGCTAATGTGTGAGATGAGTGTAATTGTACAGTAGTTTGAACATTCTTTGGCATTGCCTTTCTTTGGGATTGAAATGAAAACGGACCTTTTTCAGTCCTGTGGCCACTGCTGAGTTTTCCAAATTTGCTGGCTGATTGAGGGCAGCATTTTAACCGCATCATCTTTTAGGATTTGAAATAACTTAACTGGAATTCCATTACCTCCACTAGCTTTGTTCACAGTTATGCTTCCGAAGGCCCAGTTAACTTCACATTCATCTGCTTACCTGATGTTATCTCTCGAATGTCCCATAGACATTTCAGATTCAGCATGGCCAAAGAGATCTTGCAGTTTCAGCCTATAATTTATTTTTACTTCAGTTGTCATACCATCTTTGTAAATGGCATTATTTTTCACCTGGTTGCTCAGGCCTAAAACCAAAGCATCTTCCTTGATTACTGTCAATCTTTCCCCTGCCCACACATTCAACCCATCAGCTTGGCAGGTGGGTCCTGTCTGCTCCATCCCCTCACTGGATACCCAGAGTGTGCACTTTACTCCACTGGCAAGGCTTCAGTCCATATAACCCAGGCCATTGCCATTCAGCCCCTAGACTGCTACAGTTGTCCTCCATCCATTATTGCTCTGTTTCTCCACTTATTTTACATAACCACCATCATGATCTTCTTTGATCACATCATTCCTTTGCTACAATTCATCAGTGGCTTCCCAGCCACAGAATAGAATCTAAATTCCTTTTACCACCTGCAAGTTTCAACACCATCTGGTTACCTCCTGCCTCTCAGACCTTCCCACCTCACTCCCCAAGCACACTGGTCTCATCCTTGCCTCCCTAAGCTTGTCCTCACTTTTGGCCTCTGTACTCCCTGCTTCCTCTTCCTGAAACACTTCAGCCCAGTGGCCCCTTCTTATCCTGCAGACATCTGTTTCTCACATCAGGGGACTTAAAGTAAGCGTCTCCCACCTAATGGAAATCAACCCTGAATATTCATTGGAAGGACTGATGCTGAAGCTGAAGCTCCAATAGTTTGGCCATCTGACGTGAAGAACCGACTCATTGGAAAAGACCCTGATGCTGGGAAAGATTGAAGGCAGCAGGAGAAGGGGGCAACAGAGAATGGGATGGTTGGATGGCATCACCAACTCAATGGTCATGAGTTTAAGCAAACTCTGGGAGATGGTGAAAGAGAGGGAAGCCTGGTGTCCTGCAGTCCATGGGGTTGTGAAGAGTCAGACACGACTGAGTGACTGAACAACATCTCTCAGCTATCACCACTACCCCCTCATTGCCTATCATTCCATCTTGTTTGGGTTTTTTTAAATAGCATTTGTCACAATATGTACTTCTGTTGTTTGTTTACTTGTTTATTTCTGGCTCCTCAACCCCTAGGAGAATGAAAGCTCCATGAGAGCAGGGCCTTCTCCCTTCTGTTCACTGAATTCCAGCATCTGGAAGGGTGCTTGGCACAGAGGAAGGTCTCAGTTAAACTCTGCATGGGGAGCTCATTAAGCTTTGATTTAATGACGCAAAATGCTTCCAGTATAAACCTACCTAAAATAATACTGCCATTCTGCAAGAATCACAGAAGTTTAGGGGCATTAGAAATATCTAATTTGCTCCTGGTAAATGCTCTAGGACTAGGAAGGCTCATTAGCTGCCAGACGGCACATAGCTAATTAGTAGAGAGCTGAAACTAGGACTCAGTTTTCTTCATTCCAGTTCTAGCAGTTTATGCTGAGGGTGACCATATGTTTCTTCACCTGGAACCATCCCTGTTCATGTGTGTTGTCCTGGTATAGTTAATAACAGCACTGTCTTTCTCTTTCAGAAGTGTCCCAGACTGAGTGATAAATGGTCACCTACGTATATCACAGCTTCTATAATTCTGAAATAAATCAACATCTTTGTCTACCTAAAAAGTTATAATTTAAGAAATATGGCTTCCTGGGGTCATTCATTATCTAATTATACTTCCTTATTGCATAGAAATGCATTTATAGACACTCATACATAAAAATTATGCTTTTTTAATATTAAGCTATTTGGTCACTTAGCTAATTAAAGCAACAACACATAGTGATGTCATAAGATGATTTCATTAATAATACTTGCGATTTACCACCATCTGATATTGTCTTTTTAGGATTCAGGCTAAAATCCCAGGCGCTAAAAGGCACACTGAGTAAGTGGATACCCCACCGGGGACTGAACACCAAGAGGAATGTCTGAAGTGGTAACAGCTCTGTCTTACATGTTACTGCAAATTGATTGTTTCTCCCCCCAGTACCATAATCTTAGAGACAAACTTTAAAACAGCTGTTTTTAGGCTGTTTCTGTACCCTTAGGATATTTGAGTCACTTGTGTCAAGCACTAAAGTATAGCGTAAAGTGTATTAGATGTGGTTTTTAATTTTGTGTTGCTAAAAAAAAAAGCGCATGATGGTGAGAACCCAAGTTATCTTTTCTTCGTCGGTGTTCTTCTCTCTGCAATGCTTCTGTAGCTTCTCATGTTCCCTGTGGCTAGGCCTTTCCTGCCCAGTGCACTGATGCAATAGTGGAAATCGCTTCTATGTCCTTGGGTTGTTGGTTGGATTAATCTTTAATAACAATATATAGACTTGTAAACCGATGTTTAAGTGTTTTTCCAACATACACACAACATAAAAATAAAAACAAGTCGACCGTACTTAGAGTAATCAGTTTTGTATAACTTAAAATAATTAAATAAATGAATAAACCCAAAACAAACACGCAGTACTTTTGTTGTGTGAGACTGATGGGCTGATTTACATGTATGGTAACTAAAAAGTACCAGCATGTTAACTTTATTACGATTTGTATTACTTTCTCTGTAGTTCCTAATGGACTTAATTATGGATTCTGGATATTTGCACTTATGTACTTGATACTGAATGCATAAATAAATGTTACTAAGTGTAGAAACTTCTCCCTCTCTTCTCGTGATCGCACCAGAAAACTCAGTGCTCTAAGAAATAGCATCTGTGGATGTGCCGGACAGGCTGAGACCAAGTACTCGCTTTGCTCCTGTTTCCAGAATCCACATAGTCCAACTCCAGCCTAACATATGGCTCATTTGGGTTATTGATAGAAATCACTGGAGACTGGTAAAACTGGAAAACATTCTTCATATTGTACTTGGTGGGACTTATGTAGATAAACAGTTTTTTTTAAACTTGAACGTGATATAAATCCTCCCATAAACTCTTATAATAACATGCAACACGATACTGGCATAAAGCAGTTATAATTGCTGTGAACTCACTGTTTTGGTAATTATTTATTGAGCATCTACTGTGCTTGATACTGAGTGCTTAGCGCTCAGAACAGGGTGGTGAATAAGAGAGACAATGAGTCCTGCCCTCACCAAGCTGAGTCTCTGGGGTTATTTACTACTCTTTGCAGAAGTCCAGTCGCCTGTGTTATGTCACCCTTAAAGTCAAAGTCAAAGATGCTGGGGTGGAAGGGGGGATGAAAGTAGTAGTAGTGGGAAAATAAAAATGGGAGAAAAAAGGATCGTTACTTATTTGGACTTGGCTCCATAAGCACTCGTGGAGTGACCCTTCTGTGTAAAATATTGTGACGACCACACAGTCAATTAACGGGACACTGCCAACAGCCAAGACTGGGGGAGATGGGAGGAGGTTATGTGGAAATGCTCACTAAGTAAAAAGCAGCTGAAATAACAGCTGCAATATAAAACTAGAGCAAACAGAGAAGGATTCTCAGAGGTGGACTTTGGGGCTGGGTTCTGATCTGGCTTTTTCCAGAGGGAGACGGTTCATCACAGTATGAAGAGAGAACATGGACTAAAGTGCTGAGACATGGGGGCACATGCAGAGCACAGGGAGTGATACGCTGTACGGTGCTTGAGTGGGCGTGTAGTGCCAGGTAAGGCTGCAAGGGTGGGCTGAACCCATGCTAAAAGAAACTTGAATGTTAAGGAGTTTGTGTTCTGTTTCTTAGATCTCAGAGAGTTAGATAGACACAGTGAGGGTGCATGATACTGGAGATTAGAAGAATATAGGAGATAATTGTGATATAGCCGACAGGTGATGAATGGCAAAGCTTCTACTAAGGCAATGACAATGACAGTAGAAAGGATATATTCACCTGTCTCTGATCCACTGTATCCAGCTAACATGCCTAGCACCCACGTGCACAGAGGAGCCACTCAGAGAGATGATATGGAGGGGGATGGGATTGGAGATGGTGACTGATTACATGTGGAAGTTCAAGACCAAGGCTAACCCTGAAAGTGAGTGCCTCCTTAAATTCTGCACCCTAGGCAGCTTGCCTGCATCACCCTAGCCCCAGCTCTGTTAAAGACTAGCTGATCAGGAGAGTGTGATACCATTTATCAGGTTAGAAAGCCCAGAAGAGCTCATCTGGGGAAGGAAAATAATAAACTTGGTTTGAGGCCTGCTTTTTTATGGTTACTAGATATAGGATTTTGTGTGTGTGTGTGTGTGTGTGTGTGTGTGTGTGTGTGTTTCAGTGTGCAACCTCTGAGATAAAGTTCCTTCTACACAGCTTTATTGTGTCAAATTAACCTTCAGAGTCTGCTTTTGCAGTATTTTCCTCCCTCCTGAGAACCCAGAATTCCTTTCATAAGCAGCTGCTTATTCAGAGGATCTAATGAGGAATTCTGTTTGCTAGCAGTGGTGTAGAAAGTTTCCTGAGGAAACTCCAGGCTGACAAAATGATAGGTATGGACGTAGAATTTAACAGATGGACAACACAGGACACAATGATCCTGCTTTATAAATATCGATACCAAATGATATTGGAGATGATGGAAATAATGTGAGGACCCAATAGCCAGGTAACAAGCAGACCAAGAACAGAGCCCTCAGGGGCCCAGAGTGAGTGAGGTTATCCTGAAAGCTGTGAACAGTAGAAATCTCTTAGAGCCGAAACACAAGGTAAGCAAGAATTGGGTGAGTAGGTGAAGAAGCCGTGGTGTTTTATAGATCATTTCAGGAAAAAAGGAAGTAGGATAGCTCATATTTTTTTCTGCTCTTTCCCCAGCTATATCAGTTTCCTAGTATTACCCTAACAAAGTGCAAACACCTGGGTGGCTTAAAGTGACAGAAATGTATTGTGTCCCAGTCCTGAAGGCTACAGGTCCGAAACCATGGTGCTAGCGGGGCCGCACTCTTCTCTGCCGGCTCTAGGAGAGGATTCTCCCTTGCCTCGTCTAGCTTCCGGTGGTTGCCAACAGTCCACGGCATTCCTTGGCTTGTAGATGCGTCACCCCAGACCCAAGGCCATCTTCTCACTGAGTATCTTCACATCACCTTCCCTCTGTGCCCAAATCTCCCCTTTCTATTAGGATACCCAGTCACATGGATTAGGGCCCCCTCGTGACCTCATTTTAACTTCATTGCTCTGTAAAGATCCTATTTGCAAATAAGCTAACATTTTGAGATATTGGGGTTTGGTACTTCAACATAGGTTTTGTTGGGGACACAATTCAACTCATAGGCCTCCCTGAGCATGAGAGTGGCCCTTAGAACACTGTGAAGGCTTTTCCTTCTGGGCAGAGCCCAGACCTGTTTCCCCAGTTGATTCTCACTATAGGGCATTCCTACTGAGAAGCAGTGGAACAGCTCCTCCCTTACCTGGGTGTCCCTGAGTGTAGCTGGGTGCTGAGCCTTACTTCACTACCATGGAGTTCCAGCAGCTGTCCCATTGTCACTGACTAGGGCAACTTCAGGCACCCGAACTTTAGCACTCTCTTCTGGAGAAAGGAATGGCTACCCACTCCAGTATTCCTGCCTGGAAAATTCCACGGACAGAAGAGCCTGGCGGGCTACAGACCACGGGGTTGCAAAGAGTCAGACATGACCAACCAACTAACACTTCCACTACTTTTTCTCTTTTCTAAGTATGGGAAGTAGGTGGGGGATATAGGAGCTCCCACTGCAGTTTGGTATCAGCTAGTGTGGTTGTGGTTAAGGTGTAATAAACAAGCTCTGTAGATCTGGGCAAAGAGTCAGTTTGCCTTCACACTCCAGCCTTCTTATCTAGTGCTTTATATTGGCAGCAATCTCAGGCTCCTCACTATGATTTTTTTCTTTAGTTCAGTACATTCAACATTACAGAATTAATTTGGCAGGCCACATTTTCTTTGGTGAGTAAATTGAGATGAATTATTTTGTATCCACTGTGTACCAGTTACCTTTTAAAAGAATTCTGCTGGAATTAGTTCTCTCTGGTTGCTCCCCAATATGCTGAAGGGAGTTTTTCAAGGAGAAATGCAAGGACACTATATGACAACATGAGAAAAGTATATAAAAATCTAAGTAAGCATGAACAATCCTCTGCTGCTACCTTTCTAAAAAGAGGATACCACCTGAAACATCAGGGACATAAGTTAATAATAGTAATTTAAAACATAAGACATTCTTGCTAAATATGGCATTGGTTGTTTCTGGCCCAATTTAATTTCTGACTACTCTGCAGATGCTCACTTGAAAAACACCGAGTGCCATAATTGATAATGATATTCTGCTGCTGCTGCTGCTCCTGCTAAGTCACTCAGTCATGTCAAACTCTCTGTAGCCTGCCAAGTTCCTTTGTCCATGGGATTCCTGGGGCAAGAATATTGGAGTGGGTTGCCATTTCCTTCTCCACAGAATCTTCCCAACCTAGGGATCAAACCTGCGTATCCTGCTTGGCAAGCATGTTCTTTACCAGGAGTCACCTGGGAAGCCCTTACCCTAGCCCCAGCCCCCTGCCCTGGTTAGAGCCACAGCGCAACTCTAGCACAACAAATAGTGCCCTGGTTCTGGAGTCAGAAGGACCGCTTTGCTACTGTCCCACTTTAAGGGCCTAACCCACGGTTATCCCCAAGGTCATTGAAGCTTTCATCTTAGTGTGATTTCCTGAAAAATAGAGTAATCATTATAATCACCCCAAAGAGTTATGATAAAGATTAAATAAGGCACAGAAACAGTTACAAAATGTTCATTTTCTCAAACTACATACTGCTTTGCAGGTGTGCTTCAAAACCTACTCTTCTTTCTCTACCTTCAAAGCCATTTTCTTAAAAACAGGGGCCATATCTTGTGCGTGAAAGTGAAAGTTGCTCAGTCGTGTCTAACTCTTGGCCACCCCATGGACTATACATCCATGTAATTGTCCAGGCCAAAATACTGCAGTGGGTAGCCCTTCCCTTCTCCAGGGTATCTTCCCAACCCAGGGATCGAACCCAGGTCTCCTGCATTGCAGGCAGATTGTTTACCAGCTGAGCCACAGGGAAGCCCAAGAATCCTGGAGTGGGTAGCCTATCCCTTCTCCAGCAGCTCTTCCCAACCCAGGAATTGAACTGAGGTCTCCTGCATTACAGGTGAATTCTTTACCAATTTAGTCAAAGCACTAATTAGAGTGGTATAAACGCTCATTACATGCTGGCTAGAGTCATCAGAGAAACTGAACTTTTAGGGAAAACAGAGAAAAAGGAAGATCTCAGGAGAGTAGACAGCTGACTTTTCTGGATTCCTACCCCTGTCTCTCCCCCTTCCTCCTTTTATTTCTCTTCCCTCTTTTGCCTTGTCTCTCTCTGACCTCTTTTTTCTTCCACTTAGAGACTAATTAAAGAAGCCTGGCTCCTTCTCACCACTCGTGTCTCCCTTCCCCAAAGAGGCCTTCCCGGGGGCCACCTATGGGTTTCTTTACATAAGTTCAGTGCCCGGCTCGATGCCCAGAACACAGCATGCACATCCCCAACATGTGAACCAATGAGTCCGATGCCAACTCGTGCAACCACACCTTTCTCTGGCAACCTGACAGGCATCTTTCTCTGCAGAGCCTCAGAATCCTCCCTAACTGAGCACTCCAGGCAGTCACTCATATCAAGCAGAAATAACATGGATATAAAGCCAATTCCCCATCTCTGGGACAGCAGAGATGATTGTTGATTTAATTGCAGTAATTGTCACTAAGGGTTGAATGACCAAGAGGTTTAAGGAAGGCAAGGGTTGCGAAAGGACATTAACATTTGTATTTCAGAAGAAATGTTTCTTATCTTCCATTTAGTAGAAATAAAAGATGGGAAATAGCATGTACTCTGTGCTAAGCACATTGTTATTTACTTAAGCTTCATAATCCCAGGATGTAAAATTCAATTTTATAGATGAAGAATGGAGATTAAGAGGTAAACTACCTAAACCAATCTAAAACCACCAGCAAATGATGCAAAGAGTATTTGATTCCAATCTATTTAGCCCCAAGAAATTGCAGATAATGGATAAAAACAAGTATTCAAGAGACAGAGTTGAAAAGGAGGGCCCTTATAAAGTGTTACAAACAGTGACATGGTCTGCCCTTCCTTGGTGATGCTCTGCTATCCTTGTTTGGCATAACTTCATCAGGAACACTAATCCCATCTGTTTGCTTCTCTAACCATCTGGCATTAACTAGGGGACACGGTCTTCCTTCCATTTCACCACAAATGACTGTGTGATAGAATTGCTGTAGCTGAGAATTGCAGCCTGATCACAAGAGAGGTACTTTAGAAGCTGTGCAAAGCCCAAGGGTTATGGAATCTTCGCCTAACATGCAAGCGTCTTGCAGACTAGGCATAAAGCCAATACAAAGCCAATATGAAGGCTTAAGTGGGGAAATCCTACTGGTATCAAGAAGCAAAGATCAAGCTCCACTTTCTATTCAATGCTAAAAGCTTCACTGATTCCTTTACCACCCCTAGGAAAGGCCCACCCAACCAGCTGTTTGGACCTAATGTTGGAGTTAGTTTGGAGAATGTGTGTGTCTGACATTCCTTGGGTAACTGTCCAGCTGTTCTGAAGCTTCTTCTCTCCTGCCACCTGCACAGAAGCTGGAAATTCAGAATCCTCTTGTCCTAACCTCCCTTTGATGGGCAGCCTTGTGATCTAGTGTTGGCCATTGAGACATAAAAGGAAGCGTGTAGGACTCTGGCCAGATTTCCTTCCCTGATGGAAGAGGAGAGGGGCTCCCACAGGTGGACCGTTTCCACTCCTTCCCACTTTGCACAAGGGCATGACGTCTGGGGTTGCAGTAGCCATCTGTGACCATACTGCAATAAGCCTGAAGGTGAAACACAACATGCAAAAAGGTGGCAAGACATTAAGATAAATCCTGCTAATCAACCATGATGGGCAGACAGGGCCAGGTGCCTATATTGTTGTTATTCAGTTGCTAAGTTGTGTCCAGCTCTTTGCAACCCCATGGACTGCAGCATGCCAGGCTTCCCTGACCTTCACCATCTCCTGGAGCTTGCTCAAACTCATGTCCATCGAGTCAGTGATGCCATCCAACCATCTCATCCTCTGCCATCCCCTCTCCTGCCTTCAATCTTTCCCAGCATCAGGCTTTTTCCATTGAGTTAGTTCTTTGCATCAGGTAGCCAAAGTATTGGAGTTTCAGCTTCAGCATCAGTCCTTTCAATGAATATTCAGGGCTGATTTCCTTTAGGATTGACTGGTTTGATCTCTTTGATGTCCAAGGGACTCTCAAGAGTCTCCTACAACACCACAGATCAAAAGCATCAGTTCTTTGGCACTGAGCCTTCTTTATGGCCCACCTCTCACAACTGTCCATGACTACTGGAAAAACCATAACTTTGACTATCTGGATCTAATATGGGCACATACCCTTTCATGGATCATAGCCTTATCGTGGCAAAGGGCTTGCATAATTCAGTGAAGCTATGAGCCATGCTGTGCAGGGCCATCCAAAATGGACAGGTCATAGTGAAGAGTTCTGACAAAACATGGCCCACTGGAGGAGGGACTGCAAACCATTCCAGTATTCTTGCCACAAGAACCCCATGGACTGTATGTACCATTAGTCCCTGTATTTGTTATCATTAGGAAGACAGACTCTATTTTGAATTTTTACTTCTGAAGAGGATTTGAGCATAGTCCAGTACTGAACCATTAGAGATCCTTAAATTCTGAGCAGAGCAAAGCATTGAAACACGAAACCACTTCCTATACATGAGATGTTTAACCAAGACTGGGACCCTGATGTGGTTTAACCCAGGGTCTAGAAACACAGCCAAGAAGTTGAGGTTTTCCCTAGAGGTACCAGATTTATGCAGAGGCAGGAACAAGAGCATGTCATCATCAAATACCATATAAACCTCAAATACTGTAGGAACTGCAAATGTACCTGAATACAGGATCATGAACACTCCTGTGCAAGTTAGGGGCCAAACTCATGCAGCAGTTGGATTCTCCTCCAGACCCTGTCAGCAACAGGGGAAGCAGAAGCAAACCTGCTTGTCCTAACTAAAAAAATAAATGTCAGCATGGGACTGGGGCATTCTAATATGCTGTTCTGCTCCTGAGTTAAAGTCTGCCTGAAAAATATTGACTAGAAGAGAGAAGTATCTGTTTATGTCACCAGAGAAAAACAGGAGAGAATAAGGCCTGACTGCTGGCCTGGTGAACACCATCTATGGCTACTGAAGGATAAGAATGCTTCTTTATGCTCTCAGCTATTTTAAGCTCGTGTATTTTCTTTTAAAAAAGTTTTTTTTTTTTTAAATAATAAAACACTTTACTGTCTTTTGTAATTACAAAAGTATGCAATGCCCCCTCAGGGACTGGCCTCACTCATAGACAGTGGGGGAACAATGTGATCCAAATGAAGTGATGAGTAGGAAGAATATTCTGGTGACAGCAAAAAGGTTGGCTTAGGGTTGTCCAGGCAGGATAGTTCAAGCAGAGGAATTTACCACAGGAAATTTGCTACAAGGGCTATAGAAACCGAAGGGAAGGAACATAAAGGAGATCCCAGAGACCAGAAAACTGCCACAAATCTGGTCCATGCCCACATGCCTGCACTGACTGATAAGCAGCTGGAGATTGCTAGAGGCACTGATTCCCACTCTTGCCACCTCGGGAGCCACCAAGGCTGCTGGGACACAGTCATTGCGGTGGCCTGAAACTGCCACTCCAGGGGATGAATAGAATGGCTTCTCTGCCAGTTATCTCCCAGCAGTGTCTGCAAGCAGCCAACAAGTCTGTTTGAGGAATGTGGTTTCTAGACATCCTCCCCTGACACACAGAGAAAAACACAGAAGGGCAGGGATAGATCTGAATGTCAAATCTTGCAGAAAGGACCCAGAAGAGGCCAGGATGTGGCTCTCCATAGAGGAAGGAGGCCTGGATTCGGGAGCTAGCTCTGCTGTTGGTGTGCTGTGCCCTCTCCAAGGCAGTATAGCACAATGATCCAGGACATACATATACTCTGTGACCTCATATGCAAAGTGGGGAATAACACCCACCCCAAAGGATGGTTCTAAGAGTTAAATAGGATACTGTAAGTAAAGTAGGACAAGGCCTGCAAGATAGTTCCATTCAACAAGATAGTTGTTGTCATGTTATTTTCACTATGATTTCAATTTCAATCTGTAAAGAAAAGTGAAGAAGGAGGGGGTTAAATCATCTTTGCTACTCTCTAACCAGCCAGAGGAAAGAGGAACCAACAGTTACTCTCTATCTGAGCCTGATGCAGGGCTGGATTTTAGAGACACAGAGAAAAATTAATAATATCTCTGCTCACAGTTTGATGAGAAAGCAGAAGAAATTCACTGATTCAAGGTAAAATGTGCTCAGAGTAGAAGGGTCTCCAGGGAAAGGTCTTGAAGAATACAGTGATGGGTTTTGTAGCATAATGGAAAGATTTACACAGGCTCCACTTTAAACTCAAAATGATTCTCTTGTGACCCTGGGCAATCCACTTAGTCATCTCTGCCTCAATTTCTTTGTCTGTTTAAGTGGAGATCATAAAAGAACTCTCCTTAATAGCCGTTGTGAACATTAAGGGAGCTGTACATAAAGCTCCTCCCTTTAGTACCTAGCACTGAAATGCGCTCAAACATGATCAGATTCCCCCTGGTCCATAAGAAGGGCACAAGTGTTCAGCTACAAGGCCTGAACTAGAGAAATGTAAACGCAAAGAGGAAATGACGGCTAAAGAGAGTCTCATAGCTACAAGACCCCTTAATTACTGTGGATAAAGTTAGAGAAATTGGCTAGGCACCGACCCCAGGTGAGAGCCACGAACTGGCGCACTGCCTCAGCGTCCTCGTTGCCCGTGGCAACCGGCAGTCCTTGCCTCTGGCCTGGTCGAAAATGCGCAAGAGCAGTAAGATGGCTCTGAGCTCCTGGTCCCCAGAGCTGGGGTTAGGCAGCGAGAAGGCGCTGCCGGTAGCAGCCGTCTCCACTGGCCCCTCCCTGGAATTATGCACCTTCCCCTCCACGCTGGGCTCCTCGGTCGCAACCGACGCTCTTGAGCAGCTCCTTGTTGTGGGTGAGCGGCCCGTGGGCTCCCGGAGGGACATCTCGGAAGTGGTGCTTCGAGAGCATGAAGCGGAAACCCTAGAGGGAACCTTCTCCAGCTCGTTGTGGGAGAGATGGGCGACAGAGTGGGACCCAAGGCTCAGCTCACACTCGTAGCTAGTGACAAATCCCAGACAAATCCTGAACTCCCGGGCTATTGCCATTTCCTTGTAATTAGAATGCCCAACTGCATTTAGGCTATGTATTTACTTTCAGTTTGTCTCTTTCTTGCTTTTTCTTGGCAAGTTAACTTTCTCCAACACTTAGTCATGGCAAACTGGAGAATTTAACAGGTAAATCAGAAAGCGAGTGTTCAAGAAGCCCCGGTTGCCTTAGGCAAGGAACTGTGCATTAGGCACAGATATTTTTTCTGCTAACAATTTCTGGACCGTCAGAAAATTTGTCATAGGAGAAAGCTTCATTATGCTTTCTTGCCCTAAGTGTGAGTTATAGAATATGTAGCTATCCAGTCCATTTGCAAGTGGGAACATGCTTGTACTCATTCATTCCATAGAAGAATTAAAAGGAGATAACGAAGGACAGGAAGTCTGGCATGCTGCAGTCCATGGGATCACAAAGATTCAGACATGACTTAGCAACTGAACAACAGCAACAGCAAGCCAAGCATGCCTGTCCCTCCCTAACACACACTTGCTTAGAAACTCAGCAACTGATTTTCACTCAGTTTGAGAACTTAGTCCATTAAGAGAATCCAAGTTCCCTGGAACGGAGGGCAGAAAATAGCATTTCTTCTGGGAGGTGAGGATGGCCACTCAGGGCATGGACTCTGGAGTCACACCCCTTGTGTCTGAATCCAGACTCAATCAGTGATAGGCTCTGTCACCTAAAGCACATCACATAACCTCAAGTCTTAGATCTCTCACTTGTGAAATGGGAAGTATCATGGAATTATAACAATCAATTTAGATTATACAAACATGTGAAAAATTAAGCTTATCAAACTCATGCTGCACATGGGGATGCAGCCCTGGAATCTGTTTAGACAGAATTTGTATAATGCAACAGAACCAAGGTGAGTGAGTTTCCTCTGTTGTCTCTCCTCTTCCTTTTTCTTTTCCTTCTCTGTCTGCATGTATCTTGTCTTCCTTACTTTTGCAAACATTTTCCAAATCTCTCTTCTCGTGTGTTTTCATCTTACAATCTGTGAGAGAAAGGTGATATCTTTTATATGGCAATGAATGAAAGGGGTTAAAAACTCTTATCTAACTCACACCTACCAGTTTCACAAATAGTTACTCTCACCCCATGATCAAAATACTGGCACAGAAGTGAAAATGACATGATGGATTTTTAAAGAATTAAGTGTTTTTTTTGTAAAATATTACATTTAGGATATATATGTATGTATATTACATTTAGGATATATATACATATACGCACATGAGGAGAGCATGCAACCCACTCCAGTACTCTTGCCTGCAGAATCCCCAGGGATGGAGGAGCCTGGCAGGCTATAGTCCATGCAGTCACAAAGAGTGACTGAAGTGACTCAGTAGCAGCAGCAGCATATATATACATACAAATATATATATGGAGACTTTCTTAAGCCCACACTATGGACATGTTATATTTATCCCTTTTGTAAAATATTTATTGAATTATTGAATTTTTTTGTCCTATACTATACAGATTCCTTCTTTCTACCGTTAATTATACAAAGGTGGAAACTTAACAGGAGGTTGGCCTCAAGAAACATGAAGTATATCCCTAAAATTTGTACACTGTAAAATAAGAAATAATAAGTACAAAGAGATTCATATTATTTAATATAAAATTAAGAGTTAGAAGATGTAATTTTCAACTGATTAAGTATTTGAGCTACACCTTTAAGGGTTAAATAGGATTTGGATAGATAAGTAAGAGATCTTAATTTTCTTATTTTTTTTAGAACAATCACTGCAAAGTGACTATTTTAAATGCAATGAAGAAGCTAAGAAGTTTCTTAAGGACGTTGCTATCGCTGTTAAGAAATTGGTATTGTATTACCTATAAGAGCTACTTTTTCAGTCTTCCACTTATTTCTTCATCAAACTTTAATTTAGCACCAACTCTGTTCAACGTACTTCAGTAGATGAATAAGGAAAATATTTGCCCCGAATGAAAATTTCTCTCAGTTTACTAACATTTGCACCAGTGTGGATCAGCCGTGGATTGCTGCCCAGTTTCCCAGGCAGAGCACTGAGTTAAGGACCTGTGCTATGCAGGAGGCAAGACTGCTCAAGAGAAGAGACCCTGGTGATAACAGAGCTCAGTTAAGAGTGAGTCACATGCCATCAATATGGGAACATTGCTTAAAACCAGCAAAGAACCTCTGGGATAAACTGCATGCATAGTGCCAATTTTCCCAAGTCTCTATAAGCAATTCCTCACAAAACTGGTGAAAGATTATTCGGGACTTACTCCATTAACATAGACAGTGCTTTTCAATGAAAGCAAACAGGTTCTCTTTCAGTTATGCTAACTGGGCCTCATCAAAGTAATATTTAAAGACTTTCCTTTTGAAGTATCACAACCAGGTCTCTCTATTGGCTCTGGCCCTGAATGATATTTCAGAAAGGCAACATCCCATTTGATTTAAAAATATTGAGTAAGAATCTCCTGCATATCAAATATCTAAAAATGTAGAAATATGGCTGTAAAATAGATGAGTCGAGTCTACAGATTGCTGAAAAAAGTTAATCCCGTTACTTTGTATTTTTATGGAATTATATGTAGTTGTACATGTATACTACAGAATTAGATTTTATAATCCCAGTAAATTAAGTACATATATATAAACACTGAGAGTTTGTGTGTGTGGTACTGCATTGTGATCCTGTGGAAACCTTTTCCTCATTTTGTTCTTTTATTAAAAGTTATGTCTTTCTCCAGGATTTGAAAGGTTCAAAGTATTTATTTTGGCTTATTAAGGTATTTAGCATGTCTCCATATACCATATGAGCTGTGAAATCCCTTAAATAGAGATAAATCCTCTCATTTTTATGGTAACATTTTCACTATTATAAAAGCATTGTGTGTTTACTCTGGAAAAGTTAGGGAAAAATAGACAAGCAAAAGGAAGAAAGTATAATAAAACATCATGATCCCACCCTAAAATAATCATAATTAACTCCTTGATGAATGTCTTTCCTACTTTCAGGATATAGATGATGCCTGTATTGAATTTTATTTTTTACCAGAAAAATGATCATACTAAATATACAGTTAGGCAACCTGCTTTTTATTATTCATAAAATATAATGGCAATTTTTCAGATCATAAAGAACTATATCCACTACCACCATTTATTTGAAACAGTTTATCTGTTTTTCCACTATCAGATTATCAGTTTTTTCAGTGTTTTTCCTTTTTTAAAAATAGTCCCACATATATATCCCCACCTGACTATTTGTTTGGATTTGTAGGTAGATATGAGGAAACTATCATTCTTTTTATACCTAAGCATGCTTTTATAGTCATGTTCCAGTTTATTAAGGAGATTTTTCTCAATGTCACTCTCTTTTAGGAGTCTTTCCTAAAAGAATACACACATAGCAAAAAAATAATTTCTGAGTAGAAGAAATTTAAAGATAAATGAAGAAAGATACCTTGAAATCTGATTGGAGAAAATTATTTCCCACTTTCTATTCCAAATAAAAATGACAGCAAAAGATGTTTACAGAAAAGCAAATTTTGATGTCTGAAAACATTCATGGGCATTGTTTAGGAAATCAATCTCATTATTTTAATGTCTTAACTTTTTAAATATGTAATTTACATTTTCAGGAAGAAATGAGAAAGTCCACAATAGATCTTCTGGAAATTGAAAGCATGGAACTCAGCAGATTATATTTTGTATTGGAAACTCTTCCCACTAGTGTTAGCAGAGAACTGGAAGGTACTTTGAATTTATTAACTATAGAAATTTAGTTATCTTACAAGGCAATAATCTAGTACTTGTAACAAGATGAGTTGAATAGTTATTCCATATCAAAAAAATAGCCAGAAATGGTATACAAGACACATACAGTGAGATCCATGTTTCCCTTTTAAGTGGAATAACATATATGACTTGAATTTATATAATTATTATAAATAGACTAAAGACAATATTTGTCCTTTTGTGACTGGCTTATTTCACTTGGCATGTCTTTAAGGGTAATTCATGTTATAGCATATGCCAGAATTTCTTTTATGGATGAACAATATTCCATTGTATGTATATACCATGGTTTGTTTATCCATTCATCCATCAATAGACCCTTGCATTATTTCCATTTTTTAGCTATTATAAATTATGTAGTTACAAAATAATAACAATTATAATACTAAATAACAGTGCTGTTACAAGCAGATGTTTATATCCATTGTATCAGGTATGCAAATATCTATTCAAGTCTCTCCTTCCAACTCTTTGGGTAGAAATGTAGAGGGGGATTGCTGGATTGTATGGTAATACAGTAATTTTGTGTTTAGTTTTCCAAGAAGCTGTCATATTGTTTTCCACAGTGACTGCACCATTTTACCTTCATTTGCACAATGCACAAACATTCTAATTTTTCTACATTCTTGCCAGCACTTGCTATTTTCTGTTTTTGTTTTGTTTTAAATAACAGCCATCCTACTGGATAAGAATTGCTGTCTCTTGTGGTTTTGATTTGCGCTTCCCTAATGATTAGTGATGCTGAGCATCTTTTCATGGGCTTATTGGCCATTGGTATATCTTCTTTGGAAAAATGTCTGTTCATTTCCTTTGCCCACTTCTTAATTAGGCTATTTGCTTCATTATTGTTGAGCTGTGGGAATTCTTTATACATTCAGGATGTTAACCCCTTTTCAGATTTATAATTTGCAAGGATTTTGTCCCATTCAATGGACTACTTTATCCCTCTTGTTGATAATGACTTTTGATACACAAAAGATTTTTAATTTTGACATAGTCCAGTTTATCTATATTTTCACGTGTTGCCTGTGCTTTTGGTGTCACATCCAAGAAATCGTGGCTAAATCCAATGTTATGAAGATTTTACCTATGTTTTCTTCTAAGTGTTTTATAGTTTTAGCTCTTATATTTAGGCCTTTAATCCACAGTGAGTTAAATTTTGTATTTGTTGTAAGATCAGACTCCAATTTTACTTTTCCAGCTGCCAGGAGTGTTGGCTGAAGCTCATAGCTTGGTTCCTCTGCAGGAATTGTCCTTGACAAAAGAGAAAGGCTTCACCCTAGTTACCGCCCTCCCCTAGGGCTGCCCACATTCAGTGACTGGTCACCAGGGGAGCAGCACAAGGTCTGCCTCCCTACATCACCTTAGAATAACTCTGAAGTGTCACTGCAGCTTTAAAACTCCTTATCATTTAAACCCTCCACCCTTCTGCAACTCTTATCTCCTCAGAGATGTTCCCCAGCTCTATACACATTTAAAAATTTATTTCCTAGGGAGCCCAACCTAAAACAGTGGTCTAAATAAACTGAAAAAAAAAAATTTTTTTAAGTAGCTGTTCCAGTTATCCATTTATTGCCTTGCATCTCCAAATCTACCTTCATTGCCTGCCCTTTCATAAGGGAATTTGGTCCTGTAAGTTTCTCCCTTTGCCAGCAGGCCCAGTGTTAAGCTTTGTTAGTACAGGGCACTGGAGGGACGCTGGAGGAAGAGGGGGTTCTCTTCGTGTTCCAATGTGCTCAGCTTGGCCAGCTCTTGCAGTGCAGGTAACTTCTCCCAGCAGCATGCAGCAGCCCTCGGTGCCCGGAAGCTCCCACCCATATGCCTCGGGCAGCTTCATGGTGGATTGCTACCAGTGCAGCACCTCCCTGTGAAGCTTCTCTGGCTCTGTTTGCAGTGAGTTCTGAAGTATAGCAGTTCCCTGCGGACAGGTCTCCCCAGTGTCCCCAGAAGCCATATTTCTAGTAAGTTCTGCCAACCTAGCATTTCATGAAGTTCTTTGCCATCCAATGATCCACAGCCCTCTTCAGTGGGGTTTGGATCTTGGGACTGGAGGTGCTGCTTCCTAGAAGGCACTCTATCTCAGCCTTCAGGATAGTGCTGCTCCTTGTGCTGAGTATTGCTGAATTCTTTAGAGTCCTCTTTGTGCGTGCTGTGCTAAATTGCTTCAGTCGTGTCTGACTCTTTGTGACCCCATGGACTGCAGCCCACTCAGCTACCCTGTCCATGGGATTCTCCAGGCAAGAATACTGGAGTGGGTTGCTGTGCCCTGCCCCAGGAGGTCTTCCTGATCCAGGGATCGAACCCATACTCTGCATTGGCAGATGGGTTCTTTACCACTAGCGCCATCTTACGTTTTTACTATTCATTCTCTGTTACTCTAATTCTCTGAAGTGAAGTGAAGTGAAAGTCACTCAGTTGTGTCCTACTCTTTGCGACCCCATGGACTGTAGTCCATGGAATTCTCAGGCCAGAATACTGGAGTGGGTAGCCTTTCCCTTCTCCAGGAGATCTTCCCAACCCAGGGATCAAACCCAGGTCTCCTGGATTGCAGGCAGATTCTTTACCAATTGAGCTAATTCTCTGATGCAGTTAATAATTCCTGATGTTAAAATTTCCCTATTCAATGTGAGATTTCTATCTCCCAATTAGACTCTGAATGATATAGTCAGTTATGAAACAATATGCTCAGTTAGTTGACAGGGAAAATCCAGCAAACTCCTACATGCAGATAAAAATAAAACTTAAAAGAATCTGTGCTCAAGACAGAATTAAGAATGTTTCTGTTTTATTTTCTTTGGTTGCTTTGTTTTGTTTTTTTTTTTAACTATCCAGTTACTTTTATAAGCAAGACAAATATTTTAGAAGGGAAAAGAAATACCATGCTAGTTTATAAGGTCTTTGATACACATAAAATACTTAACCAAATAAATTTAATTGGCCTTGTATTATAAAGCTTTTCAACTCTTAAAGTATGGTCCTTGGATCAGCAGCATCAACCTCACCTGGGAGTTTGTTACAAAATGCAGAATCTCTAGGTCCTCCTCAGACCTTCTGTATCAAATTCTATATTTCAACAATACCCCCAGGTGATGTATATGCATATTCAAGACATAAAGTTTGAGAAGCCCTGCTTCAATGGGCTATTTAACTTATAACCTATGAAAAAAATAATTTAGTTCTCTCAGGGGAGCTACCAGTTTCCAGGGAATTTGTTGCATAGAAATGGATAGCCCAATACTCATTTTTAAACAACAGTTCAAAAATTCATGCATTTTCACCATCTATCTCTCAAGCACGGAGGTGATCCTTTGAAGTCTTCTGTGATTTAAGCCTTATGTGATTACACAGATATGTTATTATTGATGGATAATTTAGTTTTTTAACACACTGGCTTCCCCAGAAAGCAGAGCCAGAAGCAGTGGCTTTTGCACTATTATTTCTTTATTTTTAATTTTAGTACTCTATTTATTTGGCTGCTCCAGGTCTTAGTTGTGGCACTCAGGATCTTCAGTCTTCATTGCAGCACTGAGGATCTTTTTACTTTCTGCATGCAGGATCTAGTTCCCTGACCATGATGGAACTCAGGCCCCCTGCATTGGGAGCATGGAGTCTTAGCCACTAGACCACCAGGAAAGCCCCTGCACTATTCTTTTATTAGGACATACAGTCCAGGTGGATGAGAGTGGGATAAGGAACCAAAGCAGGAAGAAGGGAGAGCTAATATGGAGGCAATATGATGCTGACTACTGGTGACAGAAACTAGTTAAGTATGAGAATATGCCCCCAGGATACAGTGGTACCCCTTCTCCGGGAACATCCAGGCAGTCCACTGGTTCATGCTTGCCACATCTCCCAAACTTTGTGTTACACATACATGGGGGGATGGGGGTGTGAGTATCTGAAGATGTCCCATAGTAGAGGCGACAGGGAAGTCCTAGATAGCTGAGAAGTGGATAGAACAGGCAGGAATCAGGAGCTGTCAGACTGCACCAGTCTAAAGTTGTGCAGAGCTCATAGAAAGCTGGTCACTGACCATAGCAGCAGCTGAAATTAGGGATATAATTGATAGGTGAGATTGAGAGGGTCCAAAGGGGTGAGAGAGAGGTTTCTGATCCAGAACATACTTAGAAGAATATTTCAAAGAAACACATAATTTGTTTATGACTTGAGAAGTCAGTATCTACAATTGTGCTGTTTCTCAACATTTCTTCCACTTACTTTTAAGAATGTGTCAGGGATGCTCGCAGAGTGAATCTTGTTGAGATAACTGAACTACACACAAAAATTACAAAGATAAATGATGAAATGGAGTTTCTGAAGAAGAAAATACTCCATCTGCAAACAGATAATACAGCTCTAGGGTAGGTATTTTTGTTTGTTTGTTTGAAGGAGTCAGGGTCTGGGGATAAAGTGGGAAATTTTTCCTAAGGGATTTGTCCTCTGGTCTGATCTTCCCTGTAGCTCAGTCAATAAACAATCTGTCTGCAAGGCAGGAGACCCGGATTCAATTCCTGGATCAGGAGGAAATGGCAACCCACTCCAGTATTCTTGCCTTAGAAAATCCCAATGGACAGAGGAGCCTGGCAGGCTAGAGTTCATGGGGTCACACAAAATCGGACATGTATTATTGACTGAACCACCTCTGAACTGGTGCAGGGCAAGTTAAGAGGCGGAGATAACTTGTAGAAGATGACTGGGCTGATGAAGGATTTGTGATAGCTTCAGAGAGCTGGGAACAGAGCAGAAAATCTTCTACCACCATAGCTAGGAGACTGTAGAATTTCAGAAGGAATTCAGCTTCCCACAGCAACTACACACAACTTACTGAGTGTAAGTCACACACTGCCTCACACCCACCTCCAAAGGTAGAAACACAGTGACTTTCATTTCATTTTTAGTAAAAGTAAGGTTACAAACCTCAACCACCAGAGCAAGAAATCTTTCTGGGTATTGTGTTGCAAGTATAATATCAAACCAGGTATACTGTAGCTAGATTAGTTCTTTAAAGACATTCAGGTATAGTCTACTGGAGGGCTGAGGATGGGATTGGTCCTAGATATTTATTACCTGCAATTAAATGGAAGCTGACACCTGTTAGTTTCATTTGTTTATTCTTCAGCTGTGTTATTAGCACTTCCCTCTGTGGGCTTCATCTTTTCCATCTGTAAAATGGAGATTACAAATCTTGACTTACCCAGTCCATGAAGGAAGAGATCTTCTGAAAGAAAAAACAATAAAATCCTGAAGAATATCTCAGCTCTGTGAGTAAATTTGCAAGAGTAATGTATAAATGTCAGACTTGCAGTTTGTGAGAGTAAGAAATACTCAAAGAACCCTCATTGTAGTGAAAAAAATCTTCTTGAGAAGGTAAAATATTCAGAAGATTGCTTTGTTGCAAAAGATATCAAAGCATCAGGAATTAGGTGGGATCTCAAGGCCCAGGGACCGTTTTCTCGGAACACCTGTTTTGGAAGATGCTCCATGAAAAAGAAAGGGCATGACCACATAAGTCTGAGAAGGACTGCAGACACTAACCCCTCTTGGAGATTCACAGTGCATACTTATGCATGGTGCATGCTAGCCACGATCACTGGAGACCACAGACTATCAATTTCTAAACTACTAACAAGGAAGCTAATGCCCAGGCTGGAATATTCATATCAATTGGCCAGTACCGTTACACCCCTATGGACCAATGACTCTCAAACTTGAGTGTACATTAGCATCACCTGGAGTGCTGGTTAAAACACAAATTACTGGGACCTCCACTGCAGATTTCTGATTCAGTAGGTCTAGGGGATGGGGGCAATAATTTCCATTTTTAACAAGTTCTTAGATGCTGCTGCTGGTCCTGATCACATTTTGAGAATCACTGCGCTAGAGAAATCTTCATGGAAAGCCAAATTACAAGTAAACATAATGTGGGTTGCCTGATGAGCCAGCATCACCATGCTACAGTCAATTATTGCATCCATTTTGGAAGAAAGATGTACATCAAGGTGCCCGCACTCTCTGACAAGCTGGTCCTCCCCTGGACAGTCCTCAAAAACTGGGCACATGCAAGCTCTTCAGGGGTGGGGGAAGGGGATTTCCTCAGGTCCTGAGAATTTGGGAGACCAACCCATCTCAGTATACCTAGTCAGGTGTATTGATTTGATATGTTTTGCTTTGTTTCCTTAAGGCTACTCAATCCTTAGTTTGCTTCATTCCTAGCAGGCTTCCTCTACTAAACCTACAAAATACTCATTATTTGACACCATCTAGCCTGGGATTCTTTCAATTGCCTTTCTGTGGTGGAGTTAACTTTTGGAAAATAAACTTACTGACAACCTGTGTTAGACCTCACGGCCTCCTTTCAGGGATCCGTCGCCCAAAAGATCACCAAGACTCGGACTCGATGCAAACTGCAAGAGGATTTATTAGGCCGGCGCGCCGGGTTTGATCACCACCAGGGAAGAACGAACCCTGAACATTTGTTACAGAGCAGTTTTTAAGCACAAAAGCCACAAACGGGTCCAGCTAGGGTGGAGCGACCTGATTGGTGTACAGGTCTTGACATTTTCAGGGATAGGTTTATTTGTTATCAGGTCAACACGGCTGTTCGAGCTGCATTTTTACTGTTAACCCGTTCTCTGGAAAATAATTTCCTGGAATGGTTTTTGAGGTAAACATCCCCCGGAAAGCCTCCCGGAGGCTACATGCCTGAGATATGAGCCGCTTACACATTCTTGAGATAAAGGTTTGTCTTAAGATTAACAGGAGGGCCTGTTTTCCTAAGGCTCTAGTGAAACTTTAACCTTTATTCTTATCCACCTTTCCTCTCATTCCCCTCTTCTTTTAGTTTGGATTTCAATCCTGAAATCATGGGCTGAGGTCTCCCTGAGGAAGTGCTGCATATTGTTGTCTTAGCATAAGCACCTGCACAGCACTTATCCAGTCTCGGATGAACGAAATTAACCGGTTGAGAATACAAGGCCCTATAGTGAGGAGGAGGAGTAAAATGACCAGTGGCCCCATTAGGGTGGATATTAAGGTTGCAAACCACTGGGTTCTGTTAAACCAGGACTCAAACCACCCTTGGGCACCTTCTCTTTCTTTCTATTTGCCAATCTTTCTCGTAGTTTATTCATGGAGTCAGTGATGACTCCAGAGTGGTCTACATAAAAACAGCATTCTTCTTTGAGGGCCGCACACAAGGTCTAGGCCTCTCTGATTTTGCATCGCTACTTCAGATAGAGAGGTCAGAGATTCTTTTAATTTAGTAATAGACTCTTCTAGGACTCGCATGTCCACGTCTATGGCTTGCTGCAAACTAGCATAATACTGGGGTTGTTGGATGAGGGCTGCTGTGCCGGTCCCAACCCCAGCTGCCACTCCGATGCCTAAAAGGGCTGCCAGAGTGAGAGCCACCAGTTCTCTTTTTGCTCGGTGACCGCCTTCGTAAGCCTCTAAGAAGGACTCGTTGGAGTGATAGAGGAGTCAGGGCACTAGCTGCACCAGAACACAAAAGTCAGCTGATCTATTGAATACTGCCATAGACACGCAAGGTGTGAGACCTGTCTTACACGCCCACCAACCATCTTCGGGGGAATGAGATATCCTGTATAGTTGAGGGTCTTATCAATACTTTTACAAAGATGAGCTTGGTGAGGAGCAGGAGAGCCTATACACAGTCTTTGGCCTGTCACAGCCAAAGGGTGAGTCTAACCGTTCCCTGTTGCTGCCACCTACAATGGCTGGGGAAAGGGGAGCTGTTTACTGTCCCAACTATCCTTGAGACTTCGTAATAAGGTGGGGGAGCTGTGTAACAGAGCCAGCAAGACTTAGTGACTTCCGGGTTGGTGGCATTTAAGACTCTGAAAGCACTGTCTACAAGGGTTAGCATTCTGTCCTGACTTGAGGATATGTTGTAGGGAGCCACCTGGGGTGGAGCTATTGTGGCTCCTGTTGTTGTTATTTTTCTTTTTCAGTAGGAGCTGGCTCCCGGGGATTTAGAACTGGGTTGGGACCGATAGATTGGGGGGTGGGGGTGGAGAGTCTATTTTTAATCTAATGGAGAATATGAGGCCATGGTAACGGCTTTTATATAGCTGTAGGCCCCACAAAAACCCGTGATCCATTCTGTAGTTCGCCCTGTTTTTGCCCCTCTCAGAAAACTGAATATGGAGCGGATTGCACCATGACTTGCATTTATACGCATCTTGATGATGTGTATAATTGGCCTTGACTGTAATAAGGTCCCAACTAGAAGACGGCCCCCAGTAAACATCACCCGTAGTCTCACAACCCCAGTGTTGACAATAGAAATCATCTACATCCCCACAATTGCTTAAGGCTCGTTCCCTATGGAGCCCCGGGCATATATACAGAGTATAAGTTCTTAGCACACTCCTTCGGATTTGATTGGCGCAACTCTCCCCCCCTCCACAGTCTGGGCAGTCGGAAAAGTCATCAAGCCCATACTTGCCAGGGGTGGATATCTGGGGAGCTTTGTGAAGGTCAGAATGTCCTTCAAGGTCCCATCCGGTAGGCGCTCCTACTGCCAGTTGACAGAGGTCTGGGTACAGGTCTGGCCACCAGGTGGTTGGTGGGACGATGTTAGTACTAGACCATACGACCCTTCCCGCCTGTGAAACTACTTGCCAAGTCAGTTGTTGAGGCTGGTGGGGATTTGATGCACTCACAGTTGGGAGGATCAGGAGGAGGGCTGTGAGCCCGAGGATTGGCACAGTTTGAGCTTTAAGGGGTGAGAAGTACAGTGCACCTTCCATTGAGGTGATGGTTCCGGAGTGGCCTTGACGTGGGAGGTGTGGATCCAGGAGGAGATTCCGTCGACCTTGACGGCAGTGGGGGTGGTAAGCAGGACGATGTAGGGTCCCTTCCACCTAGGCTCTAGGTTCTGCTGCCAGTGTCGGGCGGACGTAAAACCGAGTCTCCCATTTGGAACAGGTGGGCCTCTCCTGGGGTGCCGGGTTGATAAGCTTCAGCGAGCTTGGTCCACACCTCTCTCTGGACCAGTTGGAGTCCTTTAAGCCTGGCATATAGATCACCATTATTAAAACAGCGGGGATCAAACCCTTCTCTGAGTGACAGTATAGGGGAGGAGCCCCATATAGAATTTTGAAAGGAGAGAGACCGAAACAGGAAGGGGTGTTCCGTACTCGGAACAGGGCTAAGGGAAAGAGCACCGTCCAGTCAATACCGCCAGTCTCCAAGGACAATTTAGTTAGGGTCTCTTTTAGAGTCCTGTTCATCCTCTCTACCTGTCCTGAACTCTGGGGTCTGTATGCACAATGTAATTTCCAATTGGTCCCCAGAAACTTAGCTACTTCCTGGCTTACTTGGGTGGTAAAAGCTGGCCCATTATCTGACCCTATCATCTTTGGAGCCCCAAACCGCGGGAAGATTTCTTCTAAAATTTTCTTGGCCACCGTTAGTGCATTTTCGTTTTTGGTGGGGGAAAGCCTCTACCCACCCCGAGAAGGTATCTATAAAGACCAATAGATATTTGTGAAGTCCACTTCCCAATAAGCCCCCAGCCTGTCTCCGCGCAGCCGCTTACCTTGGCTCGCTTTGTTCTGGCTGGCATTCACCTCTTGGCAAGGCTTGCAATTCTGGACTATCTGTTCAGCCAATTTGACAAGCCCCGGCACCTCGTATCCTGTCTTATTTAAAAGGGAAACTAGCTTTTAGTTCCCAAATAAGTCCAATGGTGCATTTGCTCTAACATCTCCCTTAGCCTCTTCTGCATTCATAGCCTGTTTCTTTTTAGATCGCGGGGAGGGGCTGCTTTCAGAGTGAGTGACTAGCAGTTCCAAAATCTCGCCTCCTGTTGCCACCTCTTGCGCGACCCGATCTGCCATGTTGTTTCCCTTTGTCACTGGGGATTGATCTTTTGATGCCCCGGGCAGTGGATTATACTGACCTTTTGGGTAACATAAGAGCAGTTAGTAATTCCAGGATTTCATCTTTATTTTTAATCTCTTTACCAGCCGATGTGAGGAGCCCCCTTTGCTGATATATGGCTCCATGCACATGCACGGTAGCGAAGGCGTATCTACTGTCAGTGTAGATGTTAACCCGTTTTCCTTCTGACAGTTGGAGAGCCTTTGTGAGGGCTATTAGCTCGGCTTTTTGGGCTGATGTTCCTTGCGGGAGGGCAGTCGCCCAAATCACACTAGTCCCATCTACCACCGCGGCACCGGCCCGTCACTTACCTTCTTCGAGAAAGCTGCTTCCCGTCCGTATACCACGTCACCTCAGCATCCTGAAGCGGCTGGTCGGAAAGATCTTTGCAGGTCCCCTGTACGTCAGCCAGCACCTCTTGGCAATTGTGCGCCACCTCGGCTTGGCCGGGGTCTGGTAGCAGCGTGGCAGGATTAAGCCCAGTCGCCGGTGTGAATTTGATCCGTTCAGAGTTCAGGAGTAACGTCTGATAGTGGGTCACTCTGGCGTTGGTCAGCCATCTCTCAGGGGATTGTCAAATCACACTTTCTAAGGCGTGGGGCACGGTGACGATCAAGTTCTGTCCCAAAGTCAGTTTATCGGCATCTTTACCAGGACTGCCACAGCGGCCACTGTACGTAAACATTAGGCCAGCCGGCAGCCACAGGGTCCAGGCCACAGGCCGGTTCCATGGTCCCAGCTTTTGAGTGAGGACCCCTTTGGCGATGCCATTATTTTCTGCCACATAGAGATGGAATGGCTTGTTCACGTCTGGGAGTCCCAGGGCAGGAGCTGACAACAAGGCTCGCTTAATGTTGTCAAAAGCCTTTTGTTCGCTTTCTCCCCAGGCGAAGGGTGTACTGCCCTTTGTCAGTGGGTACAAGGGGGCAGCCATCTCCGCAAACCCTGGAATCCAGAGCCTGCAGAATCCTGCAGTGCCCAGGAACTCCCTGACTTGCCGAGGGTTCTCGGGAGCTGGTATGCTAGCCACCACCTCTTTTCTGGCCTCTGAAAGCCATCGCTTCCCATCCTTGATTTGGTACCCCAGGTAACTGACCTGCTGCCGGCAGATCTGGGCCTTTTGGTGGAGGCGCGGTAACCGAGAGATCCAAGCTCGATTAGTAAGGTCTCAGTCCCCTTCCTGCATTCTTCTTCAGTGTCAGCGGCCAGGAGCAAGTTATCTACATATTGGAGCAGAGTTACCTGGGGGTTGGTGACACGGAAATGCTCGAGGTCCTGGTGGAGGGCTTCGTCAAAGATCGTTGGCGAGTTTTTGAATCCTTGTGGCAGCCTGGTCCACGTTAGCTGTCCGGAGAGTCCTGTAAGAGGTCTTTCCACTCAAAAGCGAAAATAGGCTGGCTGATGGGACTGAGTTGGAGGCAGAAGAAGGCATCTTTTAAGTCCAAGACAGTATACCACCTTCAGCTGGGGGGAAGTGTACTCAACAGGCTGTAGGGGTTGGGTACCATGGGGTGTAAGTCGGTCACCCGCTTGTTGACCTCTCTCAGGTCCTGCACAGGCCGGTAGTCGCCTGTTCCGGGTTTGCGGACTGGGAACAGAGGGGTGTTCCAGGCTGACTGGCACTTTATTAGTATTCCCTAATTTGAGGAGCCACTGGATATAAGGGCGGATCCTGTCTCTGGCCTCTCTGCTCATCGGGTACTGACGGACAGATATGGGAGTAGAGGAGGCCTTGACTTCCACCACCACCGGGGCTGCTGGACCGCCATCCCCATGCCTGAAACTTCAGCCCAGGCTAGAGGGGTTTTAGTCAGCCATTCCTGCATATCAGTGGTCTCAGGGGAGGGGGAGGGGCTTTCAAACAGCCTGTGTTCATCTTCCAGTTTTAAGGTCAGAACCTGTAGCGGCCACCCCTTCCCATCTGTCACTGTGGCACCTTCGGTGTGGAAATGGATCTGAGTCCCCACTTTTGTGAGCAAGTCCCGTCCTAACAAGGGGTAAGGGCATTCAGGGATTACAAGGAACGAGTGGGATACCCAGCCCACGCTGAGATCCACTGTTCTTCGGGTAGTCCATGGGTACTGCCGGTACCCTGTAGCGCCCTGTACCCAAGCCTTCTTTGTAGACAGCGTCCCTTCTGACTGTAACAGGACCAAGTGTTAGGCTCCAGTGTCTACCAAGAACTGCACAGGCTTCCCCTCCACCTTGAGAGTTACCCTAGGCTTCTTCCTCGAGAGCTAGGATCTTGTCAGGAGTGGAGGGCCTTCCCTTCTTCTTTTGAGGCAGTCTCTGAGCCAGTGCCCTTTTCTTTGCAGTATGCACACTGGTCTTTATCTAGAGGTGGCCTAGTTCCCACTTTACTCCCCTTGTGGTCTTTCTCTTCAGCCCTATCTCTCCCTTTTCCCTCTCTGATTACCGTGGTCAAAATCTTAGTTAAGTTTCTCTCTTGTCTCTTTTTTCTCTCTAGCTCTCGTTCTTCCTGTTCTTTCCTTTTTCTCTCTTCTTTTTCTTCTTCTGTCTCCCTCTTATTGAATACTTTATCTGCTTCCCTAACCAGATCCTAAAGGGAGAATCCTTGTAACCCATCTAGTCTCTGTAATTTCTTTCTGATGTCTGAGGCTGACTGGTCAATAAAAGCCATTGCTATAGTTGCTCTATGCTCCTCAGACGTGGGGTCATAAGGAGTGAATCGTCTAAATGCCTCCATTAACCTATCTAGAAGCACAGTCGGTGACTCAGTGGATCCTTGAGTCACTTCTCTTACCTTGGCCAGATTCGTGGGGCATCTTGCAGCCCCTCAGAGACCCGCCACCAGAGCCTGGCGATAGACCCTCAGGTGCTCCCTACCTGCCGGAGAATTGTAGTCCCAGTTGGGTCTCGTCAGCGGAAATCCAGCATCTATCTCATTGGGTAGTGCCGTGGGGCACCCGTCGTCTCCGGGCACGTTTTTCCAGGCCTCCAGCAATACCTGCTGTCTCTCCTTGGTTGTGAGGAGAGTCTGTAACAATTGTTGGCAGTCATCCCAAGTGGGATGGTGTGAGAAAACAAGGGATTCTATTAGAGAAGTCAGCACTTGTGGATTATCGGAAAATGAAGGGTTATGAGTTTTCCAATTATAGAGATCTGAGGCGGAAAACGGCCAATACTGGAGCAGCCGATTTCCATGGTTATCGGGGGGCCATACTCCCGGAGGGGAAGGGCGGTAGAGGATTCTGGGGTAGCCGCTCGGTGGCTTCGCGTCTCCGCCACTGGGCCCAACTCCCCCTCGTCCAGGGCGGGCTTGGACGGAGCAGTTGGCTGGGTTGCCGGGGCCGGGGGGAGTGGGTCTGGTGAGGGGACCAATGCCGGCGGATAGGGCAGAGGAGGGTCCAGGAGCAGGAGATCGGTCTGAGTGTCCGGGTATATCTTTTGGCAGGAGCTTTTGCTTTTTCTCTTCTTTTTTCTCTGCTGGTTTCAAGGCTAGAATCCCCACAGCGGGTCTCGATGTCATTCCTGTGGAAAGAACAAAGGGCCGGACCCACGCCAGGGGGAGAGAACCAGGTCCTCCCATACTATAACATAGGGCACCTGGTCTGGGTGTCCGTGAGGTCCAGGGGTAAAAACTACAGCCTTGACTAGGCTGACCTGTTCTAAGGAGAAAGAACCTTCGGGTGGCCACCCTGTCTGAAAGCTGGGCCATTCTACTGAGCACAGAGTCTGCCAATTTCCCTTCTTAACCCTTACTGATAGGTTATGTGCCCTGGTCTTAACTTCAGTCCAATGACTTGTTGTCAGTGACAAAGGGGTTGTCACAGTCTGTCCCATCGTCAAGTCGTCTGGGGATGCCACAGGAAAGACAAGTTAGAAGAGAGACAAACAAGACAAAAACGGAAAGAGAGAACGGCTGCCACGTGTCTGACCAAAAACAGAAGAAACTACAGATGGGAGCCCCACCAGAGGCTCTGCCTGATTCGGACGAAGGGGGATCAAACTGAACCCTCCTTCCAGACTGACATCTTGGGCGTCCCCAAGGATCGTCACAGATCTGCCTCCCGGGCAGATTTCAGAAAATTCAGAAAACCAGAGTTGGACAGACGTGTGAGCGGTACCTCAGTTCCGAGTGAAAACAGAGTTAGCACAACAAGAACACACAGAGAGCTCGAGCGTACCTCCGAATCTGGGAGTCAGGGAGATCTGAGATGGGCGAGGGATCCTGGACGAGCCCCCAAATGTTAGACCTCACGGCCTCCTTTCAGAGATCCGTCGCCCAAAAGATCACCAAGACTCGGACTCAATGCAAACTGCAAGAGGATTTATTAGGCCGGTGCTCCGGGGTTCAATCACCACCAGGGAAGAACGAACCCTGAACATTTGTTACAGAGCAGTTTTTAAGCACAAAAACCACAAACGGGTCCAGCTAGGGCAGAGCGACCTGATTGGTGTACAGGTCTTGACATTTTCAGGGATAGGTTTATTTGTTATCAGGTCAACACGGCTGTTCGAGCTGCATTTTTACTGTTAACCCGTTCTCTGGAAAATAATTTCCTGGAATGGTTTTTGAGGTAAACATCCCCCGGAAAGCCTCCCGGAGGCTGCATGCCTGAGATATGAGCCCCCCTTACACATTCTTGAGATAAAGGTTTGTCTTAAGATTAACAGGAGGTCCTGTTTTCCTAAGGCTCTAGTGAAACTTTAACCTTTATTCTTATCCACCTTTCCTCTCACCTGTTTCCATTTTCCTGAGCCTTTACACACAATCCCCCTGAACTTAAGTGTTTAGCTTTGGAGATTAGAAGAAAGTCTTTACATTGCAGGAGATTTGAAAAAGGGAAAATAGAGAAATGGCATCACTGTTCTTCCTCCAAATCTTTGATTGTCATTCCTGGGGCAGATGTTTCTCACAATCTTAGGGTCTTCTTCAGGTAAGAGTGGCCAGCAATGAATATGTAAGGTTAACCTCTCCTCTTGAACTCAGATTTGGCTATGGCTATGAGAAGATAGGGCTTCCCAAGTGACTCAGCAGTAAAGAATTTGTCTGAGATACAGAAGACACAAAAGACAGCATGGGTTCAATCCTTGGGTCAGGAAGATCCCCTGGAAGAGGGCATGGCAACCTGCTCCAATGTTCTTGCCTTGGAGAATCCCATGGACAGAGGAGCCTGGCAGGCTACAGTCCATAGGGTCACACAGAGTCAGACACGACTGAAGCAACTGAGTACACACAAATGGGAGGAGTTAAGAGAGTTTAAATTAGATTTTAAGCTCCCTCTGAACTGTGAAGACAGACTCAGATCCCCTTTTCCCCAATTCCTGTCCTTAGAGGAGGATTAGGTTTCTCCCGGACATTCTATGCAGGGCAATGGCATCAGAAGGTGACTGGAAGAGTGGTGGGATGTTTGTCTATCTTTGGCTTAACTATATATCTCACGTTGATAAGGTAGTTAAAGCAAAGTTACATATCAAACCTTTTGTCCAGCGAGATTCCACTTGCCTGTTCAAAAGGATTTTTGAATCATTGTAAGCTTTAAACCAAAATATCCCATAGTAACTACCTGGTATATGAAGATGGCTGGGGTGAGGCAGGACCCAATGACACTTTGGCAGTGATAAACAGTTGGAAGAAAGGATACTGTGTTTCCTTCTGTCCTTCATCTCAACCAAGTTTACTGCTTCTGCTGCTGCTGCTAAGTCACTTCAGTCGTGTCCGACTCTGTGCGACCCCACAGACGGCAGCCCACCAGGCTCCCCCATCCCTGGGATTCTCCAGGCAAGAACACTGGAGTGGGTTTCCATTTCCTTCTCCAATGCATGAAAGTGAAAAGTGAAAGTGAAGTCACTCAGTCGTGTCAGACTCTTAGCGACGCCGTGGACTACAGGCTACCAGGCTCCTCCATCCATGGTATTTTCCAGGCAAGAGTACTGGAGTGGGGTGCCATTAAGTTTAGGCCATTACAAATACAACTCTAAAATAAGTGTCCCTTAAGTTTCCCTCTCTATGGTGGTTCATCTCATCAGACTTTAAATTTCATTCTGGAAAAAGCCATTCTTTTATGCCAAGAAGGATTCTTTTTCTCTAGTGAAAGGCAAGAGGAGCTAGCGAAGCATTATGGAAAGATTGTCTTATCACTCAACCATGCAATGAAAGAAAAAGCCACTACCACTATTTACATCAATGAGACTTATACCAAAATTAACTTGGAGAAGAAAGAACTCGAATTGCAAAAACATATATTCAAGAAATAGAGGAGCAAATAGAAAGAGAAAGAGCAGAATATTTGAAGAAAAAAGAAAAATTGAATCAAGAGGTAAGTGGTATGATTTATTTAAAAATAGAGAATTGTACACAATTGAAGCAGGGTATGAGAAATAATGTATTTGCCCTTGAAGATAGCAAGTGTTCCCATGGTATCTTCTGTAGGATAGAGCAGAGCCTCCATGACACTGGAGCCCATGGGCGAGATGTTTGATTTGTACCACCATCTCAGTTCACGGGAAGGAACACGAGGGATAGCAATGGCAACACTGGGGTGGCCCCTTGCTTATATGCAGCCCTATAGGAAGTAGGAATTTGGTTCTGTGTCATTTGGTTGTCTTCGACAGTTCTGAGGTCCTGTTTCTGTAGATAGGATCAGTGAGTTCAGCTCTGCTGGAACTGATGCCGAAACTTGGTCTCTATGCACTGTCACTGGATCGAATCTTGGAAACAGAGTTTTAGGTGAAGTAGAAAAGAATAGCTTTATTGCTTTGCCAACAAAAGGCAACCACAGTGGGCTAATACCGCAAAATTATGTATCCTAAGCCAGTGAGGGGGAGTCTTATAGTCAAGGAAAGGATTGCAGACAAGGATCAGGGTGCACACAGGGGTCTGCATTCCTTCAGTCCAGAGGTCATCTGGCCTGGCATCAGGTGATCTTGTGATGGCTTCTGTGATTCTCAAGGTTATTGAACTGTGACCTTCTCTCTGAAATGAAAAATGCTTCAACAAGTAGTTAATTAACATCATTACTTGATGAGGACTCCAGTTCTGTGTAACAGCTCAAAGGTACTGTTAGGTTTAGCCCTTGAGGAGGAATCACATCCTTGCCTCAAGGCTACACTATTGTTTCCTGACTGCTCCTCCCTTGTTGCTGCATCTTCTCCCTTCCTTGATACAGCAAACATTTGAACTGGCCTTTGGAACCCAGGGAAGGTCATGGAAGCTGTTGAGTTGAGTTCAGTTCAGTCGCTCAGTCATGTCTGACTCTTTGTGACCCCATGGACTGCAGCATGCCAGGCCTCCCTGTCCGTCACCAACTCCCGGAGTTTACTCAAACTCATGAGGATTGAGTCAGTGATGCCATCCAACTATCTCATTCCCTGTCCTTCCCTTTTCCTCCCACCTTCGATCTTTCTCAGCATCAAGATCTTTTCAAATAAGTCAGTTCTTCACATCAGGTGGCCAAAATACTGAAGTTTCAGCTTCAGCATCAGTCCTTCCAATGAATATATTCAGGACAGAGTTCCTTTAGGATAGACTGGATGGATCTCTTTACAGTCCAAGGGACTCTCAAGAGGCTTCTCCAACACCACAGTCCAGAAGCATCAATTCTTCATTGCTTAGCTTTCTTTATAGTCTAACTCTCACATCCATACATAACTACTGAAAAAACCATAGCTTTGACTAGACGGACCTTTGTTGGCAAAGTAATGTCTCTGCTTTTTAATATGCTGTCTAGGTTGGTCATAACTTTCCTTCCAAGGAGTAAGCATTTTTAATTTCATGGCTGCAGTCACCATCTGCAGTGATTTTGGAGCCCAAAAAATAAAGTCTCTCACTCTTTCCACTGTTTCACCATCTATTTCCCATGAAATGGGACTGGATGCCATGATCTTAGATTTCTGAATGTTGAGTCTTAAGCCAACTTTTTCACTCTCCTCTTTCACTTTCATCAAGAGGCTCTTTAATTCTTCTTCACTTTCTGCCATGAGGGTGGTGGCATCTGCGTATCTGAAGTTATTAATATTTCTCACTGCAGTCTTGATTCCAGCTTGTGCTTCATCCCGCCCAGTGTTTCTCATGATGTACTCTGCATATAAGTTAAATAAGTAGACTGACAATATACAACCTTGACATACTCCTTTCCCAATTTGGAACCAGCCCCTTGTTCCATATTTGGTTCCATCAGGCGAGTGTATGCTCCTTGGTTCTTTGTCTCATCACAACAATGATTTGGAGCGAGGGACATTAAAGCACTCAGAGCATCACAGCTCTCAGGTCTTGAACAAACCGTGTTATAGCTCTTAGACAAATCAGTGTTAAAGCTCTATTTTATTTAGAAGATAGCAGGCGAATCCATTCTCGAATAGAAGAGAGTGGAGGAGCACGCCAGCGGGCACGGGGGGTGAGGGCGGGGGTGGGGGGTGGTGGAGAGAGAGAAAGAAAGCACTTTGGCTCCTCCTTTTATATGTTTTTTCCTCCCCTGGGCCTGCCCTATGCAAATTGGGCTTAGCCAGGAGTGCTGTTTGTTCTTCCTGAGTTCTTCACTCTGGTCATCAGATCTTCCTTTGACCTTCCTTTGTTCTATTTTCACGGGCTTTTCCCTTCCTTGTCTTTCAGCCACCACCATTTGGGACTCCTTTTCCCTATTCTAACTACCTAACAGTTCTAACTGTTACTTCTTGACCTGCATACAGATTTCTCAGAAGCCAGGTCAGGTGGCCTGGTATTCTCATCTCTTTAAGAATTTTCCACGGTTTATTGTGATCCACACAGTCAAAGGCTTTGGCATAGTCAATACAGAAGAAGAAGATGTTTTCTAAAACTCTCTTATGAGAGTTCTATGATCCAACAGATGTTGGATCAGTATGAAAAGGCAAAATGATAGGACACTGAAAGATGAACTCCCCACATCCATAGGTGCCAAATGTGCTACGGGAAATCAGTGGAGAAATAACTCCAGAAAGAATGAAGAGATGGAGCCAAAGCAAAAAACACCCAGTTGTGGCTGTGACTGGTGATAGAAATAAAGTCTGATGCTGTGAAGAGCAATATTGCATAGGAACCTGGAATGTTAGGTCTGTGAATAAAAGTAAAGGCACAACCTAGAAGTTGTGAGTTATATTTTATTTGAGGACTTTACTGGAGAATGCAGCCTGGAAAGGTAGCCTCTCAAATAGTTCTGAGGAAGTGTCCCAAAGAGTTAATAGAGGAGCCAGGATATACATAGAGCTGAGAAAAACCACATAGTCCAAATTGAAACATTATTGCTAATCACACACAAAAAACAGATATCTCACGTTAAAGATTTTAGTGCTTTTCTCTATATGCGAAGATGCAAGAGTATGGGCTCATTGAAATAATTCCTTTTGGCACAGGAGGGAAGCTGTAGAGCACAACTTTTGAAAGGATGACATAGCCCAAGGACACAACATAAACAGATTAGAATCAAATGGATCCAAGATGGCAGACAAGTTAACTTTGACTAGACCTTGATCCTCAGTCAGCAAGCTAAATGACACACCAGAGGTGCCATGATAGTTGCAAGCCTCTATCAAAAGACCAAGGAGTGGATGGTGGCTCAGTTCCTGGAAATCTCCACACCTTCCCCCAAATAGTTAGAATAATCCTCCCACTTATTAGCATATGAAATTACCCAGTCCATAAAAACTAACCACATCACATTTCATAGCCATACTCACCCTCTCCCATGGCCTACACTCTGTCTGGGGAGTATGCCTCTCTCTGAATCTGAATAAATCCATTTCTTGCCTCTTTGTCTCTCACTGAATTATTTCTATAATGAGACATCAGGAGCCTGAGCTTCATTAGGTCTTGAAACTGAGTACCTTGCATTTAGGCTGGGTTCAAGTCTCAGCCTTTTCTAAAAACCAGCTTGAACATCAGGAGTTCACGGTTCACATATTGCTGAAGCCTGGCTTGCAGAATTTTGAGCATTACTTTACTAACATGTGAGATGAGTGCAATTGAAAAATACTTTGAGCATTCTTTGGCATTGCCTTTCTTTGGAATTGGAATGAAAACTGAACTTTTCCAGTCCTGTGGCCACTGCTGAGTTTTCCAAATTTGCTGGCATATTGAGTGCAGCACTTTCACAGCATCATCTTTCAGGATTTGAAACAGCTCCACTGGAATTCCATCACCTCCACTACCTTTGTTCGTAGTGATGCTTTCTAAGGCCCACTTGACTTCACATTCCAAGATGTCTGGCTCTAGATGAGTGATCACATCATCATGATTATCTGGGTCGTGAAGATCTTTTTGTACAGTTCTTCCATGTATTCTTGCCACCTCTTCTTAATATCTTCTGCTTCTGTTAGGTCCATACCATTTCTGTCATTTATATAGAGGCCATCTTTGCATGAAATGTTCCCTTGGTATCTCTAATTTTCTTGAAGAGATCTCTAGTCTTTCCCATTCTGTTTTTTCCTCTATTTCTTTGCATTGATTGCTGAAGAAGGCTTTCTTATCTCTTCTTGCTATTCTTTGGAACTCTGCATTCAGGTGCTTATATCTTTCCTTTTCTCCTTTGCTTTTGCCTCTCTTCTTTTCACAGCTATTTGCAAGGTCTCCCCAGACAGCCATTTCGCTTTTTTGCATTTCTTTTCCATGGGGATGGTCTTGATGCCTGTCTCCTGTACAATATCACGAACCTCTGTCCATAGTTCATCAGGCACTCTATCGATCAGATCTAGTCCCTTAAATCTATTTCTCACTTCCACTGTATAATCATAAGGGATTTGATTTAGGTCATACCTGAATGGTCTAGCGGTTTTCCCTACTTTCTTCAATTTGAGTCTGAATTTGGTAATAAGGAGTTCATGATCTGAGCCACAGTCAGCTCCCCATCTTGTTTTTGCTAACTGTATAGAGCTTCTCCATCTTTGGCTGCAAAGAATATAATCAATCTGACTTCGATGTTGACCATCTGGTGATGTCCATGTGTAGAGTCTTCTCTTGTGTTGTTGGAAGAGGGTGTTTGCTATGACCAGTGCATTTTCTTGGCAAAACTCTGTTGGTCTTTGCCCTGTTTCATTCCATATTCCAAGGCCAAATTTGCCTGTTACTCCAGGTGTTTCTTGACTTCCTACTTTCAAGCTGGTTTTAGAAAAGGCAGAGGAACCAGAGATCAAATTGACAACATCTGCTGGATCATTGAAAAAGCAACAGAGTTCCAGAAAAACATCTACTTCTGCTTTATTGACTATGCCAAAGCCTTTGATTGTGTGGATCACAGTCAAATAAACTGTGGAAAATTCTGAAAGAGGTGGGAATACCAGACCACCTAACCTGCATTTTGAGAAATCTGTATGCAGGTCAGGAAGCAACAGTTAGAACTGGACATGGAACAACAGACTGGTTTCAAATAGGAAAAGGAGTACGTCAAGGCTGTATACTGTCACCCTGTTTATTTAACTTATATGCAGACTACATCATGAGAAACGCTGGACTGGAAGAAACACAAGCTGGAATCAAGATTGCCAGGAGAAATATCAATAACCTCAGATATGCAGATGATACCACCCTTATGGCAGAAAGTGAAGAAGAACTAAAGAGACTCTTGAAGAAAGTGAAAGAGGAAAGTGAAAAAGTTGGCTTAAAGCTCAACATTCAGAAAACAAAGATCATGGCATCTGGTCCCATCACTTCATGGGAAACAGATGGGGAAACAGTGGGAACAGTGTCAGACTTTATTTTGGAGGGCTCCAAAATCACTGCAGATGGTGACTGCAGCCATGAAATTAGATGATGCTTACTCCTTGGAAGAAAAGTTATGACCAACCTAGATAGTATATTCAAAAGCAGAGACATTACTTTGCCGACTAAGGTCCGTCTAGTCAAGGCTATGGTTTTTCCAGTGGTCATGTATGGATATGAGAGTTGGACTGTGAAGAAGGCTGAGTGCCGAAGAATTGATCATTTTGACCTGTGGTGTTGGAGAAGACTCTTAAGAGTCCCTTGGACTGCAAGGAGATCCAACCAGTCCATTCTGAAGGAGATCAGCCCTGGGATTTCTTGGAAGGAATGATGCTGAAGTTGAAACTCCAGTACTTTGGCCACCTCATGTGAAGAGTTGACTCATTGGAAAAGACTCTGATGCTGGGAAGGATTGGAGGCAGGAGGAGAAGGGGACGACAGAGGATGAGATGGCTGGATGGCATCACGGACTCGATGAACGTGAGTCTGAGTGAACTCTGGGAGATGGTGCTGGACAGGGAGGCCTGGCGTCCTGCAATTCATGTGGTCGTGAAGAGTCGGACACAACTGAGCGACTGAACTGAACTGAACAAGTCCCAGCCATGTGGATTAGTGTCCCAATCTGAGGTAAACAGTTTCACTTTGTTATGAAACTTAACTCTAGGGCCAGTATCTTGTTTCACTCCATCCTGAATTCCCTAAGGGCACACCATCCAGGCTTAGGCTGCACAGTAGCTGATACTTGACAGTGAGCAACATTCACTGTTTACTGAAATGGCAGGCCACATGTTTTTTGTGTACAGCCCAACGCTGGTATTTTGAGACCAGCAATTTTATGAGGCTCAGCAGAGATAACTACTACCTCCTGAATTGTTAAGAATTCATCCTCAGAATGGCTTCTGATTGGTTCCTCTTTGTTCTTCAGGTTGCCCCAGGAAAAGCAGGTTTATCTCCATTTTAGGTGTTCCCAGCAGCAACCTTCTTTTCCTCCATGTAGTGAGGGTTCAGCCCAGGATGACAATTGCTGTTGAGCCCCTGGTGCTTCCCTCTCCATCATGAGAATATTTATAGTTATGAACTGGCATAACTAGAATGCAGAAAATGAGACCTGAGCTTGCAACCTGCTATATTAAATACACATACATATATACATATAAAGAAAGAAAAAAACATTCATTATATTGCATTTCTTGTGTCTTAATAGAAATTTAGTGGAATACTGTCTCTCAGTGATCAATATTTTGATGCATGAAAGAAAATATCACTTCCTGGTAGGAGTCAACCTCTGGGACAGACTGCCAAGTGAACATCCTTGGTTTTGATAAAGAAAAAATTTAAGAGTGAGCCAAAATCAAGCGAAAACAAGTTTATTTATAGACACACATATCCCACAAGCAGAATTTGGGCCTGTCTTGGAAAGTGAGAGAAGCCTCAGGATGTGGAGGTTCTTATGGTTTGGGTAATTTTATATAACTGGTGAGAGAAATATTCTGTTTTGGATAGTCAAGTCAGTCAGTTCAGTAGCTCAGTCATGTCTGACTTTTTGTGACCCCATTGACTGCAGCATGCCAGGCCTCCCTGTCCGTCACCAATCCTCTAGGTTTACTCAAACTCATGTCCATCAAGTCGGTGATGCCATTAAACCATCTCATACTCTGTTGTCCACTTCTTCTCCTGCCTCCAATCTTTCCCAGCATCAGGGTCTTTTCAATGAGTCAGCTCTTCACATCAGGTGGCCAATAAGTATTGGAGTTTCAGCTTCAGCATCAGTCCTTCCAATGAATATTCAGGACAGAGTTCCTTTAGGATGGACTGGTTGGATCTCTTTACAGTCCAAGGGACTCTCAAGAGGCTTCTCCAACACCACAGTCCAAAAGCATCAATTCTTGAGAGGTCAGCTTTCTTTATAGTCCAACTCTCATATCTGTACATGACTATTGGGAAAAACCTTAGCTTTGACTAGACGGACCTTTGTTGGCAAAGTAATGTCTCTGCTTTTTAATATGCTGTCTAGGTTGGTCATAACTTTCCTTCCAAGGAGTAAGCGTCTTTTAATTTCATGGCTGCAGTCACCATCTGCAGTGATTTTGGAGCCCCTAAAATAAAGTCTCTCACTCTTTCCACTGTTTCCCCATCTAAAGTGATGGGACCCGATGCCATGATCTTTATTTTCTGAATGCTGAGCTTAATCCAACTTTTTCACTCTCCTCTTTCACTTTCATCAAGAGGCTCTTTAGTTCTTCTTCACTTTCTGCCATGAAGGTGGTGGCATCTGCATTTCTGAGGTTATTGATATTTCTCCCAGCAATCTTGATTCCCGCTTGTGCTTCATCCAGCCCAGCGTTTCTCATGATGTACCCTGCATTTAAGTTAAATAAGCAGGGTGACAATATGCAGCCTTGACGTACTCCTTTTCCTTTTTGGAACCAGTCTCTTGTTCCTTGTCTAGTTCTGACTCTTGCTGCCTGACCTGCATACAGATTTCTTAAGAGACAGGTCAGGTGGTCTGGTATTTTCATCTCTTTAAGAATTTCCCACAGTTTGTTGTGATCCACACAGTCCAAGGCTTTGGCATAGTCAATAAAGCAGAAGTAGATGTTTTTCTGGAACGCTCTTGCTTTTTTGATGATCCAGCGGATGTTGTCAATTTGATCTCTGTTTCCTCTGCCTTTTCTAAATCTACCCTGAACATCTGGAAATTCAGAGTTTACATACTGTTGAAGCCTGCCTTGGAGAATTTTCAGCATTACTTTACTAGTGTGTGAGATGAGTGCAATTGTATGGTACTTTGAGAATTCTTTGGTGTTGCCTTTCTTTCGGATTGGAATGAAAATTGACATTTTCCAATCCTGTGGCCATTGCTGACTTTTCCCAATTTGCTGACATATTGAGTGCAGCACTTTCACAGCATCATCTTTTAGAATCTGAAATAACTCAACTGAAATTCCATCACCTCCACTAGTTTTGTTCATAGTGATGCTTCCTAAGGCCCACTTGACTTTGGATTCCAGAATGTCTGGCTCTAGGTGAGTGATCACACCATCGTGATTATCTGTGTCATGAAGATCTGTTTTGTATAGTTCTGTGTATTCTTGCCACTCACCTCTTTTAATATCTTCTGCTTCTGTTAGGTCTATACCATTTCTGTCCTCTATTGTGCCCATCTCTGCATGAAATGTTCCTTGGTATCTCTAATTTTCTTGAAGAGATCTGTAGTCTTTCCCATTCTATTGTTTTCCTCTATTCTTTGCATTGATCCCTGAGGAAGTCTTTCTTACCTCTCCTTTCTATTCTTTGGAACTCTGCATTCAGATGAGTATATCCTTCCTTTTCTCCTTTGCCTTTCACTTCTTTTCATTTCTCAGCCTCCTCAGACAACAATTTTGCCTTTTGCATTTCTTTTTCTTGAGGATGGTCTTGATCATTGCCTCCTGTACAATATCATGAACCTCCATCCACTGTTCTTCTGGTACACTGTTTATCAAATCTAATCCCTTGAATCTATTTGTTACCCCCACTGTATAATTGTAAATGATTTGATTTACGTCATACCTGAAAATGGTCTAGTGGTTTTCCCTACTTTCTTCAATTTAACTCTGAATTTGGCAATAAGGAGTTTATGATCTGAGCCACAGTCAACTCCCCATCTTGTTTTTGCTGACTGTATAGAGTGTCTCCATCTTTGGCTGCAAAGAATATAATCAACCTGATTTCAGTATTGACCATCTGGTGATGTCCATGTGTAGAGTTTTCTCTTATGTTGTTGGAAGAGGGTATTTGCTATGACCAGTGCATTCTCTTGGCAAAACTGTTTAGCCTTTGACCTCCTTCATTCTGTACTCCAAGGCCAAGTTTGCCTTGTTACTCCAGGTATTTCTTGACTTCCTACTTTTGCATTCCAGTCCCCTATAATGAAAATGACATCTTTTGGGGGTGTTAGTTCTAGAAGGTCATGTAGATCTTCATAGAACCATTTAACTTCAGCTTCTTCAGCATTACTGGTCACGGCATAGACTTGGATTACTGTGATACTGATTGGTTTGCCTTGGAAATGAACAGAAATTATTCTATTGTTTTTGAGATTGCATCCAAGTACTGCATTTCGGACTCTTTTGTTGACGATGATGGCTACTCCATTTCTTCTAAGGGATTCTTGCCTACAGTAGTAGATATAATGGTCATCTTAGTGAAATTCACCCATTCTAGTCCATTTTAGTTTTCTGATTCCTAAAATGTCAATGTTCACTCTTGCCATCTCCTGTTTGACCACTTCCAATTTGCTTTGATTCATGTACCTAACATTCCAGATTCCTATGCAATATTGCTCTTTACAGCGTCGGAACTTGCTTCTGTCACCAGTCACAGTCACAACTGGGTGGTGTTGTTGCTTTGGCTCCGTCTCTTCATTCTTTCTGGGCTTATTTCTCCACTGATTTCCAGTAGCACATAGGGCACCTACCAACCTGGGTAGTTCATCTTTAGTGTCCTATCTTTTGCCTTTTCATACTGTTCATGGGGTTCTCAAGGCAAGAATACTGAAGTGGCTTGCCATTCCCTTCTCCAGTGAACCATGTTTTGTCAGAACTCTTCACCATGACCCATCTGTCTTGGGTGGCCCTACACGGCATGGCTCCTAGTTTCTCTGAGTTAGACAAGGCTGTGGTTCATGTGATCAGATTGGTTAGTTTTCTGTGCTTGTGGTTTTCAGTCTGTCTGCCCTCTGATAGAGAAGGGTAAGAGGCTTATGGAAGCTACCTGATGGGAGAGACTGACTGAGGGGGAAACTGGGTCTTGTTCTCATGGGCAGGGCCATGCTCAATAAATTTGTAATTCAATTTTCTGTTGATGGGTGGAGCTGTGTTCCCTCCCTGTTATTTACCTGGGTCCAAACTATTGTGCCATTAATGAAGATAATGGCCTTCAAAAGGTCCCATGCACACACTGGTACACTCAGTGCCCCCAACCCTGCAGCAGGCAACCGCCACTGACGCCTCCACAGGAGACTCCCAGACACTCCCGGGCAAGTCTCAGTCAGTCTCTTGTGGCGTCACTGCTCCTTTCTCCTGGGTAGTGGTGCACACAAGATTCTGGTTGTGCCCTCCAAGAGTATTTCCTCAGTCTTGTGTAAGTTCTGGCAGCTCTATGGCGGGGTTAATGAGCAACCTCCTTCAAGAGGGCTTATGCCATACCCAAGTCTGCTGCACCCAGAGCCCCTGCCTCTGCAGCATTCCACTGCTGACCCATACCTCCATAGGAGACACTCACACATAGTTCTGTCTCAGTCTCCGTGGGGTCTCTGGATCCTGGTGCACACAAGGTTTGTTTGAGCCTTCTGAGCGTCTCTGGTGGGTATGTGGTTTGATTCTAAATGTGATTTTGCCCCTCCTACTGTCTTGCTGGGCTTCTCCTATGCCTTTGGATATGGGATATCTCCTCAAAGTCACTCCAGAACTGCACGGCTGTTTTGGGTAAGGGGTGGGGATTTTCAGAAATTTGGTCACTTTCTGGCTTTTTATGGTCAGCTTTCAAACTGTCATGGCACTTGTGGGTGTGTCATTTAGCATATGCTAATATCTTACAATGAGCATATAAAGAGGCTGAAGGTCAACTGAAAGTCAAATTTTCTGCCATCTTGCACCTATCTACAGTTTAACCAGTTTTTGTAGTATCCTGTTTTTCTCCATGACTTTGTCCCCTGCCCTCTTCGTTCTTGTCTCAGTTTGGTTCTTGTGATTGTTTCCATGATGCATGCAAAGTTGCTTCAGTTGTGTCTGACTCTTTGTGACCCTATGGACCATAGCCCACCAGGCTCCTCTGTCCATGGGATACTCTAGTTATGAGTACTGGAGTGGGTTGCTATGCCCTCCTCCAGGGATCTTCCTAACTCAGGGATTGAACCCACAACTTTACATCTCCTGCATTAGCAGACAAGTTCTTTACCACTAGCACCACCTTTTTTTTATGATAAGACATTCATAAGTTCCAGTTAGGTCTGAGAGTTTTTATCCTTTAAAGCACCTATGTCTTCAGAAACAGTTTTACACTAAAACCATGGATTTTTTTAAAAAGTGTAAATAGCTCAGTCTTAGTCATCCTTAGAACAGGTGCTTTGTGAAGTCATTGACAAGGGGTCCCTTGGGCAGTCTGCAACCACCAACCAGAATTTGTAAAAGTCGAGCTCCATGGACCTTTTCAGGGGACAAAACCATTGTTACCCTGCACTGCAGTGGTGGAGTCAACTGAAATCCATGGCTAGACCTTGCTTGGATTTATTGTTATTACAGTGAAATGGTATCAGAATAATAAGAACTAAAATGGATTTTTCCTCTTTTCTTTCTCTACCCGCAACAATGCTGAGAGGACTTAATTTCACCCACTGTTTCCAGCCCTCTGCTTGACTTTTTCTCTGAGCAGTCCAAACTCCCACACTTGAGGGGCTCACTGAAGTTACAGGGGTAAAAAGCGGGATGTGTCTACATGGGCACAGCTTGAGGGATGATGTGCAGGGCAGTGTAAGTGGGGAATGGGGAGAGCTTTGTCTCTCTTTATTTTTTTACTTCTGCTGGGGCTGAAACAATGGTCAGTGGTGGCTTGAGTGTTACTGATATTTGCCCACCAGAAGGAAGACTCCACCAGGCAGGGATTTTGTCTGTCTTTTTGTTGCTGAATTCTAGCACCATGATGGGTGCCTGGCATACCTTGCGTGTAGTAGGTACTCTATAATGTTACTGTATTAAATGATTGAGTTTCTAACTTCATTTTAAGCCCTAGAGAGAAGTTTCCACCCTCTCCCATCCCTTCCTATTCTTTAATATAAAGAATATAATATATATTATATAAAATATATATTTTACATCAAATTTTAAAAGGAAGCCCAGAGGGACTTCAGATTGAGAATTTGAGAACATGATGGGTTCTCCTTCCTTTTGTGGATAGTGTTTCTCAGTCAAAAGCACTAATTCAATGAATAAGTGTGGCTTTACAAAAACAAGTAGTGGCTGGATTTGGCCAACAGGTAGTAGTTTGCCTACCCTTGGTCTAGTGCCCTGGGAGAAAAGGAAAAGCATTAGAGTATTCAGATGCAAATAGCAAAAGCCTTGACTCAAACTTGCTTAAATAGTAAGGGCATTTATCATCTTACACAGTAGGAATCCCCAAGGTAGGGCAGACTCCAGGACCAGCTAATTCAGTGCCTCATCCCTCTTCCATCTTTCATTTTAAGGCTGGTGTCCCTCATCATCACAAGATGCCTGCCAGTGACAACTGGACTATATGCTTCCGTATTCGCATAGAAGAAGAAAACCTTTCCCAACCAGGGGCATAAATCTTTTTGCCAGGTTAAGATAGTGCCCACCCCAGAATACTAATGGATCCTAAGGGAATGCATGTACTAGTAGGCTAGACCAGCTAGGGTGGATATTAAGGAGTCAACCATTGATGCTCACTAAATGCACACCATATGCTATGGTATTAAGCTTGTTAATTCCCTTTATTTCCAATGAGAAAGGAAAACCTGTTTACAGCTGTCAGAGTCTTCAAACCTGTAAGGTCTCCTCTAACACAAAACAGAATTGGTTTTGCTAATATTATTTCTATAATCACAAGACTTTGGGAGAAGGTTTAAGCCAAAGAATGAGGACAGAATATCAATTTTCAACAAAATTTATTATCACCATGTTTCATTTTAATGCACCTGTGCCCTAGTGCAGAGATAATTGATAATGATTACATTCATTCAGAGTAGCCACTTTGAGTGAATTGGCTGATGACTGATGGAAAACCACACCAGTATATATTTTCATTAATTCTTTAATATAAAGTTAAATACGCTTTCTCAGGCCTTACTACTCACTTGCCTTGCTCTTGATAATTCACCTTGCCAACAAATCCGTGATGTGCTTGATTTTGATAAGAAGGTGACTCATTTAAGTAGGATCTGACAGGTAATCACAATATGTTTGATCTTAGTAAAATTGTTATTTATCCTGTTAATGAAAATAGTCAATAAACAATCTATAACAAGAACAGAAAATAGTTTCATTTGAGTCAAACTAAGAACAAGTTCAGAAGCCATCTTCCCAGATTACTCCAAGGAGCTGTTCTGGAAAAGCAGGGTTTTCAGCACAGTTTTATATCTTGTCAGAACAAAGAGTACTGAATAAGTCAGAGTTACATTTCTTCAACCTTCTGAAAAAAAAAAAAAAGAAGAAGAAGAAGAAGAACAGACCAGCACTTGGGAAGGGAGTCTTACCATCAAAGGAGTAACAACATACTTAGCATCCCAGGAAGAGGGACATTTAATCTTTACTTTTAACACGAATTTTCTTTACTTATTAATGTTTCCTTTTCTTAAATAGTTACAGCTGATGTAGAATGCAGATATGATAGACCATGAAAAGGCTATTTTAGTTAGCATAAAATTCAGATTAGCTGATGTATAAGCCAGAGTGACTTCCTTATATCTCAATATGTGAAAATTTAACAGTCCCCAACAGGTTGGTGACCCCCTCTCTGGGTCCTTTGCCCAGTGTTGCAAATGCCAGTCAAACGAAACAGGGTTCGGTATAGCAAATCAAGAACTCAATTCATTGATTAAAGAACAAAGAAGACAGAGCTTCTGCTCCAAATACACCATCTTCCTGAAGGAAGGAGAGTAAACGGATTCTCAGGAGTAGGAGGCAGCAGTCATCAGGGCTCTAGAAAAGGGGCGGAGATTTATAGAACCAGAGCAGCTGGAGCATGCGCGGTCTTTCATGCTTCCTTGCACAGGGTATGAGTTGTGCCTCCTGCTGCTGCTGCTGCTGCTGCTGCTGCTGCTGCTGCTGCTGCTGCTGCTGCATCGCTTCAGTCGTGTCCGACTCTGTGACCCCATAGACAGCAGCCCACCAGGCTTCCCAGTCCCTGGGATTCTCCAAGCAAGAACACTGGAGTGGTTTGCCTAGTAGAGTACAAATACCCTGTTTGGGCAGAGATCTTAACATGGTAAAGAAGCAAAGTTAACTTTCCAACACCTCAGGTCTTATGTGCACAGGAAGGGCATTCCTGTGGTCAAGTCACACAGCCAGTTCAAGGCATTTGACCACCTAGTATCTCTTAAGGCATAGCCACAAAGCATTTCTGCCAAATACCGGGTGCTTTTGAAACAGAGATAAATCAAAGTAAGGATCCTTTAGTTCTCAGAGCTGGTATGGGTGACACAGTGGTAAGCTGTTCAAGGCTGTGAGCTGCCCTACCTTCAATAATTTTGGTTTTGGTCTGTTTTATTCCTCATTAAATAATGTGAATTTAAATTTCTGAACAATTCTTAATTTCTTCCTTTGACTCTCCTCAGCTCAGTTCAGTTCATTCGCTCAGTTCAGTTCATTCGCTCAGTTGTGTCCGACTCTTTGCGACCCCATGAATCACAGCACACCAGGCCTCCCTGTCCATCACCAACTCCCAGAGTTCACTCAAACTCACGTCCATCAAGTTGGTGATGCCATCCAGCCATCTCATCCTCGGTCATCCCCTTCTTCTCCTGCCCCCAATCCCTCCCAGCATCAGAGTCTTTTCCAATGAGTCAACTCTTCGCCTGAGGTGGCCAAAGTACTGGAGTTTCAGCTTTAGCATCAGTCCTTCCAAAGAAATCCCAGGGCTGATCTCCTTCAGAATGGACTGGTTGGATCTCCTTGCATTCCAAGGGACTCTCAAGAGTCTTCTCCAACACCACAGCTCAAAAGCATCAATTCTTCAGCACTCAGCCTTCTTCACAGTCCAACTGTCACATCCATACATGACCACTGGAAAAACCATAGCCTTGACTAGACAGACCTTACTCGGCAAAGTAATGTCTCTGCTTTTGAATATACTATCTAGGTTGGTCATAACTTTTCTTCAAGGAATAAGCGTCCTCTAATTTCATGGCTTGTATCACCATCTGCAGTGATTTTGAAGCCCTGAAAAATAAAGTCTGACACTGTTTCCACTGTTTCCCCATCTCTTTCCCATGAAGTGATGGGACCGGGTGCCATGATCTTCGTTTTCTGAATGTTGAGCTTTAAGCCAACTTTTTCACTCTCCTCTTTCACTTTCATCAAGAGGCTTTTTAGTTCCTCTTCACTTTCTGCCATAAGGGTGGTGTCATCTGCATATCTGAGGTTATTGATATTTCTCCCAGCTACCTTGATTCCAGCTTGTGTTTCTTCCAGTCCAGCGTTTCTCATGATGTACTCTGCATAGAAGTTAAATAAGCAGGGTAACGATATACAGCCTTGACGTACTCCTTTTCCAATTTGAAACCAGTCTTTTGTTCCATGTCCAGTTCTAACTGTTGCTTCCTGACCTGCATACAGATTTCTCAAGAGGCTCCTAATGTGCTGTAAATCTGTTTTTTTATTTTAAATATTGTTATATTTTACCAGTAAATTTTTTAATGTCTTACTAGTAAATTTTAGAACAAAAGCTACTTTTATAATTTTCTTTTAATGATCATTGTTTTATTGTGACTCTAAATTTACTAGTTCAACATTTTATAATTACAGTTCAGTCTTTGTGATTTATTATTTTTCCTTTGATGCCTCAAAATAAGCCCAAACCTGGTTGTTTTAATTTGATAAAATACTTAGGTTAAATATGGTATACGTAAATATGAATTAGGTTGGCAAAAATTTTTTAAAGGATTTCCTAAGCTTTGTTGTCATCTTAAGCTTTCTGTTTGGTTTATTATGTTTATTAATACAGATTGAAGAATGTAAAAGACTCTGTGAACTTAAGAGAAAAGAAACTTACGCAGAGAAGAAAGAATTGGATGTATTAAGGCTTACAATGACAAAAATGAAAGAAACTGTTACTACGAGCACAGTGGTAAGAAAGAATAAAAACTGGTTTTTCGTGTCTGACCCCAGGCTTCTCAGTATACACTGCCTTAAACATAGCAGGAGGTTTTTAAAAAGGAGTTTATTTTAATTCATCTTCATGCTATTCTAGGAGAATGTTTTGAGCATGTTAACGTTTTCTGACATATTATTTAAGTGTCATAGTACAGTTATGTTTTCCTCAGGAATATGATGAAAAGAAGTAAGTTTGGAATGCCTTAGGTATACATTGCATTTAATGGACTGCCCAACCAAGAAATTGAACCAAGGCCTCCCTCAGTGCAGGCAGATGCTTTACTGACTGAGCTATACATGAAGTCCCTTTAATGGGCCAAAGTACTATAAAACTGGTTTAAAAAAAAAACACATATAGAACTGACCAAATGCATACAGAACCTTATGTAATGTTTCTGTGAGATTGCTTTATTCTGTATAACAAAGTGAATAACCATGGACAGGTCCCTTATTTCTGAATATGTGATAAACAGAATTTGGGCTCTCCATTTATACTGAGTATAAGAACATTAATATGCACTTTTACTTTTAAAAAATGGTAACATTGATTGAAAAAGCCAGTACTGTGATAGTCAGTACTTTAAAATGAGGGTTATCCTCATTTTAAAGATGAGAAAACTGAGCTTATGGAGGTGACTATAGTTGAAGAGGTCAATGTTAATACTACTTCTATGTTAATTAAAATAGAAACACCTGTAATCTATCATAATTAGTTGAATTAATGAGTCTTTAGTGATTTCTTCTGTTTTGAATTGTTGTTTAGTCACTAAGTCTGGAGAAGGAAATGGCAGCCCACTCCAGTGTTCTTGCCTGGAGAATCCCAGGGACAGGGAAGCCTGGTGGGCTGCCGTCTATGGGGTCGCACAGAGTCGGACACTATTGAAGCGACTTAGCAGCAGCAGCAGTCACTAAGTCATGTCTGATTCTTTGTGATCCCATGGACTGTGGCCCACCTGGTTCCTCTGTCCATGGGACTTTCCAGGCAAGAATACTGGAGTGGGTTGCCATTTACTGATCTAGGGGATCTTTCCCATCCAGGGATCGAACCCACATCTCCTGCATTGGCAGGTGGATCCTTACTGCTGTGCCACCAGGGAAGTCCTCCATCTATATTGAGAATTACATGTAAAACTATATGGGGCAATAGTAATACTAATATATATGTAACATTTCTTATTAGAATGTTCAGTTAATTCCATTTATAGGGTAGTTCTGACCATTATAGGCAAGTTCCCTGGTGGCTCAGAGTTTAAAGCGTCTACCTACAACGCAGAAGACTTGGGTTCAATCCCTGAGTCAGGAAGATCCCCTGGAGGAGGAAATGGCAACCCATTCCAGCATTCTTGCCTGGAGAATCCCATGGACAGAGGAGCCTGGTGGGCTACAGTCCATGGGTCGCAGAGTCGGAGATGACTGAGCGACTTCACTTTCTTTCTTTCTGACCATTATGGGCTTTCCTGGTGGCTCAGTGGTAAAGAATCCGCCTGCCAGTACAGGAGACATGGGTTTGATCCCTGGGTTGGGAAGATCCCCTGAAGGAGGAAATGGCGACCCATTCCCAATATTCTTGCCTGGAGAATACCTTGGACAGAGGAGCCTGGTGGGCTTCAGTCTATGGGGTCATGAAGAGTTGGACACAACTGAGTACCCACGCTTTTTTCCTTGACCATTATAGTTACAATACATTTATTATGATATCCAATTACAAAACACTAGTAAAACAAAAAATTTTCTCTGCATACAAGATCATTATCTGTTATTTTTCCAAATATCAATGCAGTAAGGAAGCATGAATCTAGTTAGGTTCAAAGGAGAAAATGGGCTGGATAAAACAGATTTTATCTGCATGCCTAAGCTCATATATTAGGGCCTCACAAATTATGTCACACTTATCACTTAGCTTGGAAAAATGAAGTATATGTTCCTTAACCTGTACTCCAAAGACCTCTAAGGCCAAATAAGACAAGGCTTGAGGTATCGGGGATACTCACCTCAAGTGTCTCGCTCTCTTTAGTTGCTAAGTCATATCCGACTCTTGCAACCTCATGGACTATAGCCCACCAAACTCCTCTGTCCATTGGATCCTCCAAGCAAGAATCCTTGAGTGGGTTGCCATTTCCTTCTCCAGGAGATCTTCCCTGACCCAGGGATTGAACCCGGTTCTCCTCCTCTGCAGGCAGATTCTTTACCGACTGAGCTATGAGGAAAACCCAGTGTCTCTCTACCTCCCCCAATCCAACACCCCACCCCACACATTGTGTTTAAAGCACAATGGCAGTATCACTGGGGCTTCCCAGGTGGCTCAGCATGCTAATTCAGGATAGGCAGATTTGATCCCTGGGTCAGTTAGATCCCCTGTAGTAGAAAATGGCAACCCCCTCCAGTATTCATGCCTGGAAAATTCCACAGACAGAGGAGCCGGGAAGGTGACAGTTCACTGGGTCTCAAAAGAGTCAGACATGACTGAGCATGAGCTTCACATACATATCAGAGAAACCTGCATCTGAATCTCAGCTTTACTAACCCAGAGTTTCCTTGTCTGTAATATGGAGGTCGTAGGACTGCCTACTTCAGAGGACTTTTGTGGAGAAGGAATGAGGTCATGCCTATAAGGCTTTTAGCTGAGTGCTTTGTATTTGGTAAAGTTTGTTGTGGTTGATGTTGTTATTTCCTGAGATTAGAAAACAACATTTTGGCCATGAACTTAAGACTACTGGGAATTTCAGGTTCACCTTCATATGGCGCTTTTGGTTTAGAAAACTCTGCAACCAGGTCAAGCTAATGTGATTCTGGCAAAAAGAACAGTGTATGATTGATTCTCAAGATGCCCTACAGTCCAGGGCAGGGAGGTTAGACTGCTAGAGGCAACGAATATCAGGCTGGATGGGCCTTGAGTATATAGTCACTAATCTTGATGGTCAGTCAGAGTCCCTTGGACAGTCTACTGACTTTTGATGGCAGTTCTAGGATTTCAGTCTCCTGTTAACTCTGGAACTATAGTCCACAAATTCAGTCATATGAGTGCTTTAGAAAAAAAGTAGTTTGGGGAGCTTTCACTCACCTGTCTCACCTAATATGACTGAGAGTGCCTCTATACCCCTGACACGTGTTCTCTGACCCCACATTGGTGTGCAGGATTGGGGGAAGTTAAATAATCTGCCCAGGTAACTCTAGGCAGAGAGCAAAGGAATCTCTTTGATTAGCTTTCCTCTCAGCTCCACTTTCCCTCACAAGTGGAAATGCAGATCTGAGCTCCAATAAATTTGCCTTCCCTTTTCTTTTACTAAAAGTGTGTCATAAAAATATCTATTTCACTATGAATTTTCTTCATTCATAGTTCTTTCTTTTAATTATGATAACATTTTTTCATCATACCCAATTTTTCCATTTCCAAAGTGCTGATTAAGTATTAAGAAAAAATCTTCAGCATGAACATAGCTATCAAATAAGGCAAAAGACCCGATTTGTTTTGACTTTTAAAATAATGCTCATTTCGGTATCCTGGAATAACATTTTGAAAATAATTATTAAAATGTGTATTTAATTTTTAAAATGGTATTCAAGATAAATTCATGTCTTTAACTTTTTTTAAATAGTTTTTACATTCCTATTGCTGTAATTCATTTCTCTTCCTCCCAAATTTTGTTTTCTTTTCTGATGATTTCAGGATTACTTCTGTCTCAGTTTGTTTTATAAAGAAACAAGTAATATGATTGATTTTTATTTTAACTAAAGGCACCCCCAGTATAAAAGATGAATGGATGATACATGAATATTTCATGAATTGAACTACTGTCATGAGTCATTTGATGATTTATTGAATTTTCAACAGGTTCTTAGTGATCACAATTTAGAAATAGCACGACTGCAGGAATCAATAAGAGAGTGGGAACAAAAGACTGAAGACATGAAGAAATCTTGTAAGAGCCTGGAGGATAAAATGTAAGGATAATACTTTCTTTTCACTGAAGCATTTCTAGATGTGATGTTACTTTCATTAGAAAATTTTTTCTAATATTAGATGAAAATTATATTCTCTTAGTTTACGAAAGTTTCTGTGATTTTCAGCTTTATAGAACCACATCTTCATTTTGAAATTAACCAGTTTTTCAGGTGATTAGGAGGAACAATTGAGGATGATGTGTTTAATTTAGGAAGAGGGAAGGATTTGGGGGTATGGATTATCCTCATTTCAGTTCCTTACTCCCGATAAACAAATATGCCCCTGGAGGAAGGCATTGCCGTAATGCTACAAACTCACCTAACCATGCTGTTACAATTGTTCATAGTCAAAGAGGACTTGCAGAACTTGAGAAAATACAGGGAAGCCTCAAGGCTAAAACTTTTACCCGAGGAACGGAAACCAGAAACATAAGAAAATATTCCTTCCATTTCAAAGGTCACTGTCTTTGCTTCCTTCTACGATCCTCTTTATCTACATACTGTGTTGTCTTCTTGGTGAGCCTGTGGCTAAGCATGGCTATTCTAAACACTGAATTTACCTGGCACAGGTTCATCTACTTTAGAGACTAACAGATTCTCCCAGGAGAATTCCCAGATTTCCCAACAAATACTGTTTAGCTCAGCTCTGGACAGGAAAGTGGGGTCTTTCAATATAAATATGGCTTCTGGGCTTACCCCTAGGGTTTGCCGACAGTTTAAAAGACAAATTGTGATCTGAACAGTTTCCAAAAAGGACATGTGATTTCACATATAGAATCCTATTCTAATAGGACTCTTTTCTACATAGGTTTGAATGTATGGCACTTAAAGTTATATCTCTAAAATAAATTGCCCCAGTGCTACTCTACCATTAACAGTCCATAAAATATGCAATAATCTCTATACTCAGTACTAGATGTAAAAACAGAAAGCTCAAGTAACACAACAATTAAAAATCAGAATAAAAAGTCTTTTTATTTGGCAAAGTTAGTTTTAGTTGATATCTATTTCTTAAATACCAAGCAGAGAATCATCATGAAATTTACAGATTAACTCTTGAAATCATTTCTAAGGGTTATCATTAAAAGCCTTGCTGCTACACTGATGAAAATTTTTAAATTTATAAGCAGTCTTCATGCTAGCTAACTAGTTTTAACCCTGGTTGGCTCAACGGTAAAGAGTCCACCTGCCAGTGCAAGAGACACAGGTTCAATCTCTGGTCTGGAAGATCCCACAGGCCAAGGAGCAACTAAGCCCATGCACCACAGCTGTTGAGCCTGTGCTCTAGAGCTGGGGATCTGTGACTACTGAGCTCAGATGCCGCAGTTACTGAAGTGTGTGTGTCTGAGAGCCCATGTTCTGAAACAGAAGAAGCCACCACGGTGAGAAGCCTGCGTATCACAGCCAGAGGGGCCCTGCTCACTGTAACCGGAGAAAAGCCCACGCAGCAACAAAGACCCAGCTTAGTCAAAAATAAATAAATAAAATAAATAAAATTGTTTTTAAAAAAGAAGGAAATGGAGATTCATTGATCTTTCATTTTGAATGGCTCACCTTTTTTTTTCAATCCAGTTTTTTAAGAGTTTTTTTTTTTTTAATTTTGTTTTTACTTTATTTTACTTTACAATACTGTATTGGTTTTGCCATACATTGACATGAATCCGCCACCGGTGTATACGAGCTCCCAATCCTGAACCCCCTCCCACCTCCCACCCCATATCATCTCTCTGGGTCATCCCCGTGCACCAGCCCCAATCATCCTGTATCCTGTATCGAACATATACTGGTGCTTCATTTCTTACATGATAGTATACATGTTTCAATGCCATTCTCCCAAATCATCCCACCCTCTTACTCTCCCTCAGAGTCCAAAAGTCCATTCTATACATCTGTGTCTCTTTTGCTGTCTTGCATACAGGGTCATCATTACCATCTTTCTAAATGAGAAAAAGTGCTTTTGACTAATTTGGTGATTAAGGATATTTACCTCCCTCCTTTTTATTAGTAAAACTTTACTTTTTCCTCTTCATTACTTGGCAAATTAAAAGAAAATTCTCTGTATTTTTATTTTCTCACTTAGTTCCTTTTTTCTAACTTTGATGGTAGAGAGAAGCAGCTCAGTTCTTGTTTGGTGAATTTAAAAATCAAAATGTTATTTTTATAATATCTATAAGATTCTTTAAATTAAACAAGAAACTAAATAATTTCCATAGGTTATCTTCTTAATGATCTATAAGTCTTAATTCCCCATGTCCCGCCCACCATGAATTCTTTAACTTGTAAGCTCATATCTATTTTGAGGTCAAAATATTAAGAGAAAACAAAAATTACTCAATTCTAAGTTTAAATTAAATATGTGGAAATTTAATTAAATTTAAATTAATTTAAATTATGTGGGAGTTAAGATTACCTAAAATTTACCACAAGTCCATGGGAGGCACTGCTAGTTTAATCTTTCTTCTTTGTTGTTATTAATATCCAGAATGATGTATTTGCATAGTAAAAGGCAAATCAGTACCTATCTTTCTAAATTGCTATGACCTTTCTTTGTCATTGAGCTGGTTATCAGTATATGGGAACTGAGAGATTAGAAACTAAATATTGTATGTAAATGACATCCAATTTGTGCAGGAGGCTGTAACAATTATAGATGCTTTTTTTTCTTTAAAGTGCTGAAGTGGTTTCAAAATTGTCAAGGTTACCAATGACTTTCATCCTGCCAAGTTTCAGTGATCTGGTCTAAAGTTTTTGAATTCTTAATAGAATTTGACACAGACGCTTACTTTCATCTTCTTGAAATGGTTTCTTCATTTGGCTTCCCAAACATCACCTTCTCTTATTTCACTTACCACACCGCTCCTTCTCAGGACCCTATACTTGATCCATTTCTTCTTTCTGTCTCTAAATTTTGGACTTCTCAGCCATTCACTAGCCTCTATTCTGTGCTCATACTCCCCGTACATGTCTTCATGCCATCTCATTCTTTCTGTACCCCCAATGACTTCCATATTTATATATTCAGCCCTAACCTCTAAATGCATATAGTGTGCAGCTTATTTGACCTTAGCACTTGGAAAATTGAAGTGATAGTTTCTCAGTTGTGTCTGACTTTTTGCGATCCCATGGACAATAGCCCATCAGGATTCTCTGTCCATGGAATTCTCCAGGCAAGCATCCTGGAGTGGGTTGCCATTTCTACTTCAGGGATCTTCTTGACTCAGGGATCAAACCCAGTTCTCCCACATTGCGAGCAGATTCTTTACCATTTGAGCCACCACACTTAAAGTATATCTCAAATATACATGTCCCAAACAGAATTCTTAATTTCCCATCTCCTTGAAATAGCTCTTCCTTTAGTCTTCCATATCACTGTTTACCTAATTACTCCAGCCAAAAACTAGAAGTCATCCACCATTCCAGTTTTCCTCACTACTTAACCCTAACCCAACTAGGTAACTAACCTCACCCAACCCTAATCCAATTCTGCTGCTGCTGCTGCTGCTGCTGCTAAGTCATTTCAGTCGTGTCTGACTCTGTGTGACCCCATAGACAGCAGCCCACCAGGCTCCCCCGTCCCTGGGATTCTCCAGGCAAGAACACTGGAGTGGGTTGCCATTTCCTTCTCCAATGCATGAAAGTGAAAAGTCAAAGTGAAGTCCTTCAGTCGTGTCTGATTCTTCGCGACCCCATGGACTGCAGCCTACCAGGCTCCTCCATCCCTGGGATTTTCCAGGCAAGAGTACTGGAGTGGGGTGCCATTGCCTTCTCTGAATCCAACTCTAACTCAAGCCAAATCCAAAAGCTTGTCCTATTGCCTTCATCTTCAAAATATGTCCTGAGTCCAGTTACTTCTCACCAGCTCCCCCACTCCAGCCTCAGTCTGAGCCACCATTATCTCTTCTGGACCCTTGCCATGGGCTTCTGCATAGTCTGTCTTCCTGTCCTACTGTCTTTCTCTACTAAATAGCCAGAGTCATCTTTACAAGGTATGAATCAGTTCCTGTCATTCCTTTCCTTAAAAAGTCCTCTCCTGATTTCCTTCAAAATAAAACCTGAACTGCTACCTTGTTCTCAAGACCCTGCGTGATCTGGGCTGTGTCTGTCTCTTCAGCCGTTTCAAACTCCTGTCTTCATCTAATACACCAGGCATGTTCCTGTCCAGGTTATTATCACCTGCTGTTCTTTCTATATGAAAAGCTCTTCCTTAAGGTCTTCACATATCTGGCTCCTTCTCATCCTTCAGATCTTTCACAAATTATTCCAAGAGATGTTCCCTAATCACCTGTCTACACTACCATCATCATTCTCGGGGGCTTCGCTATACTTCACCCTACTTTGTGGACTTTGGATCATTTAACGTTATCTGAAATATCTATTTTTTGATAACTTGCTTCTATTCTGCCTACTTCACTAGAGTATAATTTCCATGATGGTAGAGACTTTGCCTGTGCTGAATCTCCAGTATCTATATCATGTTCAGAGTGTAGGTATTCAAAAATTGCTTCTTAAATTAATGTATAAATAAATATTAATACATCATATCAAAAGAGTGCATTTTTTTATTTTAATGAATAGTAAATAAATATGTTGCACAGGGAGATGGACTGGAAGTTTCTGATATCATGAGTAAATGTGGTTTTTCTGGAAAAACATGTCCTAATAGGAATTTATTTACTTTCCTTTGTTCATAGGCTTTTTTTTTAAGAATAACAAGGAAAAACTGGATGATTCATCAAATTTTGAAAAAAATGAATTACTGTTGAAGATAAAACAGGTAGGAAGATAGAAATGATGGCTTTAAGATTATAATTAATTTTTAGTTAACATTTTAAGTATGTGTGAAAATGTAAAATTTTCTCAAGATAGTATTATTTTCATTAACTAATAATAATTATGATCATGATCATTCACAGTAACTGATTTAAAGATTTGCTCAGAAAGCTGGAAGAAAATAGTGAAAATCACCTAAGCTGAGCATTAAAAAAAAATTTTTGTTTTAAATGAGGATAGTTTAAGAGACCTCTGGGACAGCATCAGTGTGCTCTAATATTCAGATTATAGGGGTCCCAGAAAGAGGAGAGAGAGAAAGGGGCAGAGAACATAATTAAATAAATAATAGCTGAAAATTACCCTAACCTGAGAAAGAAAATAGATATCTAAGTCCAGGAAGCACAAAAATTCCCAAACAATATGAACCCAAAGAGGACTACACCAAGACACATTGTAATGAAAATGGCAAAAAAATAAAGAGAGACTCTTAAAAGCTGCAAAGGAAGAGCAACTGGCTGTATACAAGGGAACTCTGAGAAAACTATCAGCTGATGTTTTAGCAGAAGCTTTCTAGGCCAGAAAAAAAGTGGCATGATAAATTTAAAGTGATGAAAGGATGAAACATACACCCAGTTCTCTACCTGGCAAGGCTGTCATTCAGATTTTAATGAAAGATGAAGAGTTTTATAGATAAGCGAAAGCTGAAAGAGTTCAGCAGTACTAAACCTACTTTACAAGAGATGTTAAAGGGACCTCTCTAAATAGAAAAGACCATAGCTAGAAATATGAAAATTATGAAAGGAAAAATTTCACTGGTAAAGGCAAGCACAGAGTAAAGGTCAGCCACTTATAAAGCTAGTGGGAAGGTCAAAATATAAATGCAGTAAAATCATCTATCCACAATAAGTAGTTAAGTTATACAAAAAACAAAAAGATGGACAATATGACGTCAAAAATATTAAATGTGTAGGGGTAGTAAAAATGCCGAGTTGTTAGAATGTGTTCAAACTTAAGATCATTAACTTCAGTTCACGGATCACGTATTGCTGAAGCCTGGCTTGGAGAATTTTGAGCATTACTTTACTAGCATGTGCTGCTGCTGCTGCTGCTGCTGCTAAGTCGTTTCAGTCGTGTCCGACTCTGTGCAGCCCCATAGATGGAAGCCCACCAGGCTCCCCTGTCCCTGGGATTCTCCAGGCAAGAACACTGGAGTGGGTTGCCATTTCTTTCTCCAATACTAGCGTGTGAGATGAGTGCAATTATGCGGTCGTTTGAGCATTCTTTGGCATTTCCTTTGTGTGGGATTGGAATGAAAACTGACCTTTTTCAGTCCTGTGGCCACTGCTGGGTTGACTTAATCACACGTATATAAACGTTGTTATGTGTATGAAGTGAAAGTGCTAGTTGCTTTGTCATGTCTGACTCTTTATGACCCATGGACTGTATATAGCCTGCCAGGCTCCTCTGTCCATGGAATTCGCCAGGCAAGAATACTGGAGTGGGTGACCATTCCCTTCTCCAGGGGATCTTCCTGACCCAGGGACTGAACTCCTGCATTGCAGGCAGATTCTTGAACCATCTGAGCCACCAGAGCAGCCCTGCTCTGTGTATATGTCATGGTAACCATAGACAGAAAATTTGTTATAGATGCACACAAAAAGAGAGAAAGGAATCTAAACACTAAAGATAGTAATCAAATCACAAGGGGAGAGAACAAAAGATGAAGAATGAACAAAACACTACCAAAACAACCAGAAAATAAACAACAAAATGTTGATAAGTACATGTTGTTGTTTTAGCTGCAAAGCTGTGTCTAACTCTTTTGCAGTTCCACGGACTGTAGCCCACCAAACTTCTCTGTCCACGGGATTTCCCAGACTAGAGTGGGTTGCCATTTCCTTCTCCAGGGGATCTTCCCGACCTAGACCCAGGGATTGAACCACAGCTCCTGCATTGGCAGGAAGATTCATTACCACTGAGCCACCGAGGAAGCATCAATAAATACATATCTATCAGCAGTTGCTTTAAAGGTAAATGGGAAAATACTCCAGTCAAAGATAAGGAGTGGCTGATGGATTTTTTTAAAAATGCCTATATATGCTGCTTACAAGAGACTAGCTTCATATCCAGAGAAGGCAATGGCAACCCACTCAAGTACTCTTGCCTGGAAAATCCCATGGACAGAGGGGCTTGGTGGGCTGCAGTTCATGGGGTCGAGAAGAGTCAGACATGACTGAGTGACTTCACTTTCACTTTTCACTTTCATGCACTGGAGAAGGAAATGGCAACCCACTCCAGTGTTCTTGCCTGGAGAATCCCAGGGACAGAGGAGCTTGGTAAGCTGCCATCTGTGGGGTCGAACGGGGTCAGACACGACTGAAGCAACTTAGCAGCAGCAGCAGCTTCATATCTAAAGACACACTGAGACTGAAAGTGAGGGTGTGGAATAATGTGTTCAGTACAAATGGAAGCAAAAGAATGCTGCCCAAAAGACCTGTTTGGATTTTGATTGGGGTTGAATGAAATCTGTTGATCAATTTGGGGAGGATTTTACACTTTTACAATACTGAAGTTTCTAGTCAACAAATACAGCATATCTTTCATTTATCTTAGGTCTTTTTTGTTCTCTCTGACTTAATTATTTAATTCCACTATGCTATGTCCAAGTTTTTCTTTTTGTTTATCCTGCTTGGGATTTATTGGACATCTTAAAATCTGTGAATTGCTGTATTTTATAAGTTCTGCAAAATTTTCAGCTGTTATCTGTTCATGTATTTCTTTTATCTCATGGTTTTTCCACTACTCCAATTCTGTGTACACAATTATGTGTACTAATAAAATATCCTCTCTGTTTCTTACTTGCTCTTTTCTGTTTTCTAGTTTTTGTCTCTCTTAGCTGCATTCTGGGGAGAATGGTCTCATTTCAATTCTTAATTTGGTTTTTGTATTTTTGAGTTGGTAAATTTTCAGCTCTGCTTTGTCACTCTTTATTGTTTCTGAATGCTTGCCATATTTTTCAAGCATGTCTAGGATTTCTTTGATCATAATAAGTACAGTACTTCTGTATTTTAGTGTCTATTTCCAATGTCTGGTATTTTTGTAGGACTATTTCTTTTTATCTATAGTTTCTGCTAGTTTTGTTCATGCTGTCTTGTTTCCTTCTGTTCCTGGTAGGAAACTGGATAGTGTTCTTCAAAAATGGTGCTTGTAGAAACAATTTGAGGTCTAGGATGACAGTATATTTCTCAGAAACAGATTTCATTCACTTTTGTCAGATTCCTGGGATGTTACCAGTTCCAAACTTTCTTAATCCACCTTTAGGTTCCCTGGTGACTGAAGTCACACTTAACCATGCTTCAGTCCAGTTCCGTTCAGTCACTCAGTCCATAGACTGCAGCATGCCAGGCTTCCCTGTCCATCACCAACTCCTGCAGCTTGCTCAAACTTATGTCCAAGTCAGTGATGTCATCCAACCATCTCATCCTCTGTCGTCTCCTTCTCCTCCTGCCTTCAGTCTTTCCCTGAGTCTTTTCCAATGAGTCAATTCTTCACATCATGTGGCCAAAGTATTGGAGCTTCAGCTTCAGCATCAGTCCTTCCAACGAATATTCAGGACTGAGTTCCTTTAAGATGGACTAGTTTGATCTCCTTGCAGTCCAAGGGACTCTCAAGAGTCTTCTCCAACACCACAGTTCAAAAGCAACAATTCTTTGGCGTTCAGCTTTCTTTATAGTCCAACTCTCGCATCCATACATGACTACTGGAAAAAGGAATGGTTACCCACTTCAGTATTCTTGCCTGGAGAATTCCATGGATGAGGAACTTAGAAGGCTACAATCCATTGCATGAGTGAGTGACTAACCATGCTTGTTAGCTTTTAATTCACTTTTTTTTCAGAGAGTGAAGCTCTTTGGGATCCCAGACTAAAGCGGTGGAAGGTTTTATCAGGTTTAACACCTGGATGAGCTCTAAGTGTTTACTTTTGTCCCCTGTGTCAAGTAAGAGAACCAAACCTCAGTTTCCAAATGATATTTTTCTATATTAATAAATGTCCTCAGAGTAAAAGGACTTTCCTGCTGGCTCAGTCATAAAGAATCTGCCTGAATGCTGGAGACAACCTGCAGTGCAGGAGATGTGGGTTCAATCCCTGGGTCAGGAAGATCCCCTGGAGAAGGAAATAGTAACCCACTTCAGTATTCTTGCCTGGGAAGTCCAATGGACAGAGGAGCCTGGTGGGCTGCAGGCCATGGGGTCACGAAAGGTGGACATGACTTAGTGTCTAAACTACAATCACCAATATCAGAATAAAAGTTTTCAGTGCTAGGTTTACCAGTCTGGACTTTTGCTTTTTATAGAATTAGGCCTACTAACCTCATTATCTTATTCTGCAACACGTTTAAGATCCCTTTTCATCTTGCTATTTCAGTGATCCTTAGCCCACCATTCCTTCCTAACTTTCTTACCTCATCTGAAGCCATTTAGTAGAGACATCCAAGCACCAAGTTCTTACCTCATTCAGAAAACTAATGTTTACCGTCTTTTGTCCTTGAATAGAAATATTTAAGAAAGGGTAAGCATAATATCTACTCAAAGAGGTTCTGAGCAAGAGTTCCTATCGATGTTATTTTTTCCCCCGGTATAGTTTATCTTCTGGGAAAAGGACACACATATCTTGCTGAATGATCCTACTTTATTAATTCTTATTTCAATATGCATTATTACTTTATGGTTTCTCATCAGTGTTTATTACCTTCTACACATTTGTCATATTTGAGGCCCCAAGTGTACAATTAATATCTGATGTAGAATTGAATCACTCAACATTTAAGGCATAGTCTTATATATGAGTGTTAAGTTATATGCCCAGTGCTCTAGTGAGTTGCCCATCAAAGAAACCATGACACAAATCCTCTACTTCAATTCCTTTTTTTTCCCTAGATGACTGAAAAGTTACACAAATGTCGTTTAGAGAACAAAGCTCTACAAGAGAAATTGCAAACAGTTTCCAGACAATATAAGATTGTCTTAAATGAAGAGGATAAAGTTTTCATGCAGAAACGGAAAATTTATTCTGAGTATGTTTCTATCCATGAGCTATACATGACTCAATGTACTATAGTTATGGGTTGCATCTCCATTTAAGCTTATCCTAGTTTTAAAATCTGTTGACAATAGTGAAATATTCTTTATCCAGTCATAAATATGCCCCAAATTTGCCTCTATACATACTGAATAATGCTTTCCTCATATGGGTCAGATCAAATCCATAAACAGCAAACCTATTATTTTTACTTCTACATCAGATTCTTGAAAGAATAACCGTGTTTTCACTCCATAAGACAGCCTAGAGAAACAGATTACTACTGTCATCAGAAACTGGCTCTGCACTTAAATTTCCTGTCTCAGGAAAAGGTCTGGTCATTGACATAATCCCCTAACCCAGAGACTGGGAAATCATTAAAGAAAACTCCTGTATTTTACCAGGAAGCACCAATGTTTGTCAATTCCACCTCCCAAATATTTCTCAGATAGATCCTGTCCTCCTATCCAGCTCTACTGTTTTCACCCCCTTTTAGCCTCTTTGCTTTGGCTTGCCTCTCAGAAGGTCTTCCCACTTTCTGTTTTACCACGCCTATCTTATCTATCTCCTTCTCACCAGAATGATCCCTATGAAACATCCCTCTGAGGTCACTCCTTTTCATTAGTCATTGCATTGTTATCATCTGCGTACACATCACTTTGTCCCACTGAGCTATGACAAACCAGCGCAGTTGCTCCATCTTAGCACTATAGCTTCAGGATCTTGTCCATTGCTTAGCATGTAACAGGCATTCACCAGTGTTTTCCTAATGAATTATATAAGTAATAATCTGGAGAAGGCAATGGCAACCCACTCCAGTGTTCTTGCCTGGTGAATCCCAGGGATGGAGGAGCCTGGCGGGCTGCCGTCTATGGGGTTGCAGAGAGTCAGACACAGCTCAAGCGACTTAGCAGCAGCAGCACACTGAAAATTAAGTCACATGGAAGTGTAATTATGGTGTCTAGGTCCACTTATGTGAAGCTGAATTTATGGTCATTGTTGTAGCATTTACAATACAGAGAGTTACTACAATCATCATTTCTCATCCAATTGAATAGCCTACTAAGAATGATACAGTTAGTATTCTTCAGACAATAACTTCCTTAGATCGATACTAAGTTATCAGTTTGAATCATAAAATGTTCTGGTGACAAGTAATTGTAGCCCTGAAACATTTACTACTATTATTGGTATTTGTCCTCTTCGGCTTGGGCTGCCATAACAAATTACCATAGACGGGGAGATTTAAATGACAGAAATTTATTTTTCATAGTTCTGGAGGCTGGACATCTGACATCTGGGTGCCAGCATGGCCAGATTCTGGTGAGAACTCTCTTCCTAACTTGCATAAGGAAGATGGTCAACCATCTTGTCACAGAGGGAGATAGAGAGACAGAGCTGTCTGGTATCTCCGCTTACGAGGGCACTAATCTCACCATGAGGACTTTACCCTCATGACCTCATATAGATCTAATCTCTTCCCAAAGGCCCCATCTTCAAATACCATTTCACTGGGGCCTAGGGCTTCAACATGTGAATTTGTAGGAGGACACAATTCAGTCCATAGACGTTTTGAAGATGAGATGCTTAGATAAAGTACTTCCTGTTATAGGCATGTGCCTCCTATCAATGTCTGGAAATTGGAACAAAATCATAAACTTTCCATTATTCACTCTGTAAGTTAGGGACAAAAAATAATCACTTTTCATAGAATTTCTCATGGGTGCTGCTCACTGGCTTCAGCACTTTACATTTCATTTAAATTCTTATAACCAGGGAGATAGGTATTATGGTCCCCATTTTATGGATGGCAAAACTGAGGCTCATCCATATGTGAAGTCTCTTTTCAAGATCGCACTGCTAGGAAGAGGTAGACCACTATCTAAAGTTAGTCTGATTGATTCCTTCACATTTTCCAAAATAAAATACCAGAATTGATAAATTCATTAAAAGAGACACACTCACTCAGCAAGGCAAAGTGCTATTGAGCCATTCTTGTGGTTTTATGATTACTTTTACAATTAATGTTCTTTTCATGGCTTGAAGATTTCCATAAATTTAGAGTTAACCACTAATAGGAAAAAACTGTGTTTCTATTTTTTGCTAATTTATCTGGTAAATAGTTCCTGAACTGAAATTTTCAAACTACTTTTTGAATTCTTGTTTCTTATTGTATATTTTCTTATGCTAAGAAGTTAAAAATGATTTCAATGTTCAACATATGATAACTATTTTTTCATGGTAGAAATAAAAAACAACTGGCATTTATAGCTCAGAAAGAAAACTACCTATCAAAAAGAAAAGTAGACATCAAAAATATGGAAGAAGGTCTTATTACTCTCAGCGAGCTTCATAGGTATGTTTATTGCCTTTGAACATTTTAATCTTCATTCGTCTGCATTTATTTCTTAATAAATGGTAACAAACCTATAAAATTTAGAATAGACTATAGAAAAGGAGGTCCCTATCTCTGTTTCACAGTCCAGAAAGGTCATTATCATTGAATCTTTCAATGAAAGGATAGACAGGTGCTGAGTTCTACATAAGCTGCTTCTAATACCTACGTTAGAGTCTCCACATTCCCCTCTACCCCAGATCCACAAGCACATCTTCCATTCTTAATTACTACTTATCCCTAAGTCCAGAATCTATATTGGCTTTCTAAGTTATGGGAGAAAATGAAATTTACAGTAGCTCAGTCATGTCCGACTCTTTTGAGATCCCATGGACTGTAGCCCACCAGGCTCCTCTGTCCATGGGATTTCCCAATCAAGAATACTGGAGTGGGTTGCCATTTCCTTCTCCAGGGAATCTTCCCCAACCCAGGGATTGAACCTGAGTCTCTGCATTGCAGGCAGGTTCTTTACCATCTGAGCTATGAGGAAGGCTCCTATACCCGTGTATAATGTCTAAATTATACATTGCAGCAAATCAGAACTCAGTCTAAAATCCAGAGTTCCTCACCAATTTGTTGACCTAAACCCTTCCTATGTCATACCGTTATTTCCCTTCATGACCTCTGTCTGCAATAAGTTTGTCTTAGTCCCAAGCATCCTGACTGGTTGCTCCTTTCCTCTGTGTGTTTGCAAATGATGATGTCTTTTCCTTGGTGAGATGTCACCTCCATGTTCCTCCCTCTATTAAATATTATTCTTTAATAACCTGTCCTCAACTGCCTCACCAAAATCTGTTCTTCCTTATTCTTGGCTTCAAAACTTACAAAATCAGTTTGCACTGGCCAAAAAATTGTAATTGTCTTTCCATTAGTCTGGCACTAAAATCTTTAGTTGTGCTGGTTTGTTTTGTCTCCCAACTAGATGGTAGCCTTATTGTGCTACCACATTATACATTAAGTCTATTATACATTTAACAGCTCCCATAAATGCAAAATCCAATATATTTTTCTTATTTTTAGAGCAACAAAGGAAGTATATCGGAAACAAATAAAAATCCTGAATGCGAACATGGAAAGAGAAAATCAGAGATGGTAAAAAAAAACACACAAAAGCTTATTTATATCATAAGTACTGTATATTATCTTAATTAACAGTGCCCCAAAGTTGGAAAAAATAAGAGTGCTTGTTGGTTGCTAGAGTCCATGGAAGTTATTTCCCACAAAATTAAATTGTGTGAGTTCTCTTGGCTCTAGATGTGTTTGTTAGTTTGATATTTTGTTCATTGAACAGAAACAAAGTTTTTCATTCCAGTCATATGAAGTCACCAGAGTATAATTGTCAAGATTTGTGGCAATGAGTCTTACCTAGCCAGGTGCCTATGTGGACCAGTAAGGAAGGCGATGTGAAGGGACAGAGGAGAGTGGTTAAGCACACAGTCTCAGCAGATGGCCTGCCTTGGTTGTTTTGCCTCTTGTTAGCTCTGTGACCAGGGCTGAGCTATTTAATCTCTCTCTGCTCCCATCCCTGTAAAGTGAGGAGTGATAGTAGCACCCGCCTTGTAAGACTGCGTGAATGATTAATGAGATGGTCTATGTGAAGCATATAGCCCAGTGCCCAGCACCTAGAAAACACTCGCAGAAACTTAGATATGTTTTATTGTTGTTGTTGTTGTTATACTATTTATAAGACTCTAGTTGCACATTTTTACTCTTCTCTAGTTATCTTTTTTATGTTGTGGTGGAGAGAAAAATTTGAGAATTCAGAAGCCTGAGACTTCTTACTAGCACTTTGAGTAATTTAGGTAATTCCTTTACCATTTCTGTCTGGGGCTCCTCTTTTTCCACCAGCCCCTGAGCCTTCCCCATGTCTGTCCTTTTCTAGAGGAGGTAAGCTATCAAGTGTGGTTTGTCCACCGTCCTGCTGGATGCACTGACGCAACCTCAGGTGACGCAGCTTGCAGAGATGCCATTTGGGCAGTAAATGTTTCGCCTTATTTTGTCAGCTAATATGCCTAGTCTACATCATCAATAGCACAGATAATCTTGTATGATCATAATACGGTTTGTTTTGTTTTGAATTCCTTCATCTTTTCAATGAACTGTGATGTCAATTTGACGATAATTCTTTTTGTTCTCATCTCCAGTATTATAACTCAGTGGAAAATAGCTTGTTTTGCGACAAAAACATGCACGCTGGGTCAAAAATATAAGAAATGAAATAAAAGAACTTATAGATAAAATTCAAGAAGCTGAAAATAGGCGCAGTGAATTAATGGAAGAGGTAAAGGAACCCAAGGAGCTTGTGTTTGCTCCCTATATTGATTGCATATCAGTAATTCTTCAGTATTTCATTACACTTTACCTTATTGCTGATTTCATGTCTAGAGTAAATTATGTAACTTTCTTAAGAAATGTATCCATTTGCTATGTATTAACTGTAGGAATTTAGCAAAGTAGCAATTCTCTCCAGAATATGATTTTGAAGTTTGTAACTAAAACTTGAGGACAGTGTTTAGGGAAACTATCTCTAAAATTAAAGGGACTAAACATCATTTATTTAGCTCCTATATTTATCCTCTGCCTACCCTCCAGCCCCTGCTAGTTCCATGCCTAATTTCCTAATGTCATTTACACATGTTGTTTGGGGACGAAATTAATCTCTGAAGGAAAAAACATCCCTCCCTCTCCAGTAGTTACTGAGACAAATTAGCCAAATGTCATGCAGAAAGGTATTAATTTATCTGACGGTCTGAAAATATTAATACTGACTGCTACAAGGCATTTGATAAATTCTCATTTTTCCCCTAATTAGACCAGTATTAGAGAAAACGGTATCAACGAATTTTTGGCACAGATTGAACAACTTACATTAGAATTAAAACAAGAGGAAGATGCATTTGTTATCAAAGAACAAAAGTTAATTCAACAATTAAACAAGTTTGAAGTAAGTTTTATTTTATATCTAAGAACAATTTTATGTGGCTGTATGAAGGGGAGGGTATATTTCATGCTGTTCAGTTAGTGAAAGTGAAAGTCACTCAGTTGTGTCCGACTCTTTGCAGCCCTATGGACTATACAGTCCATGGAATTATCCAGGCCAGAATACTGGAGTGGGTAGCCTTTCCCTTCTCCAAGGTATCTCCCCAACCATTCAGTTAAATGTAAAGTAAATCTTCTAGTTTGAACAAGACTACAATTAAATTCTGAATGTTTCTTCTTTTCCTAAAAAGAAATAGAGCAACAAGAAATATTTTTTTAGTTAAAAAAATATCACACACTCAAGTTATATAGAAGTGCTGGCAAAAGTCCATGGAGATAAGGTGGAGTGTTGGAGAAAATCAGGCAGAGCTGAAAGAGGAGACAGCTGGGGAGAGGAGTGAAGGGGGAGGGAGACCGAGAAGGGCAGTCTCGGAGGCTCTCCTTAAAGAGAGGGCATGGTACTGACCTGCAAACTGCCAGGGGCTGCCCTGGCATAGGATAGAACATGGATGCTGGAGAGAAAGACTCGCAGGGCAGAGAGTGGAAACACAACAGAAAACAAAAACCTTTTCAAGGTGCTGGCGTTACCTTGACAGCGTGTTTCTTGGAGACCACCATTAATAAAGTAGCTGAGAAGTAAAGAGATGGTAATAGAAGGCTTCCTGAACTTAATTCAGTTTGAAGAGAGGGAAGAAGGTACCCCAAAGAGGAGCTTTATTTGAGGGCAGCAGTGCCTTGCTGTAGCAAGGGAACAGGCAGTCCTTACATTTCAAACTTTAGATCTTCCCCTGATCCAAGCCCACTCTCCACCCTCCGCCACAGCCACACACACTCTGCCATGTCCTGCAGAAACCCTCTGTAGATAACTGGTCCCAGAAAAAGTCAATTCTAGAAGCAGATAAATCTTCTGCACAAAAATACTATGAGAAAAACAGGTGAAGGGGGAATGAAACTTTCATAAAATCATTCTGGAACAGTTGAAAACTATGATGATTCAACATTCATCTGTGAATTCAGAAAAAAAGTTCATGGAGGTGCCAAGGAAGATTAGCAGTATGGAAATACAGGAACTCAGGGAAGAGACGTCAGAAGGGGATGGCCAGAAATAGCAAGAGGGAAATGGAAACTGGCACAGCTCAGAGAACAAACAAGGGGAAAAAGCATTGCACAAACGTGTACAAAATTAGAAGGGACAGAAGGAAGAAGCCGCAAGGTGGAGGGCATTTCTCCACTGGCCCCAGCATATTGAGGTGCTCAGTATCCTTCTACATCTTGAAAAACAGAAATCTGTAAAAAGAGGGGGTGGGAAACAGATAAAGAGCTTTGTCCTTATGAAACATTCCATTGGGGTGGGAGGTGACTGAAAATAAACAGTAGGACATGTGATATTTTCAATGGCAATAAATGCTATAGAGAAAATAAAAATAGGAAAGTACACTGGAGTGAGTGTATATAATGCAGTCTATGTGCCCTTTTAAACAGAGAGTCAGAGAAGCCCTGAAGGATATGAGGAAGTGTGATGTGCAGACATCTGGAGAAGGTGGCTCCAGGCAGAGGACGTGCTGAGCCTGAAGGTTCTGAGACAAGACTTTATATTTGAGGGATGACAGGGAGGCAGCGTGGCCGCAGCAGAATAGTGGAGAGTGCCAGCCGGGCAGGGACTCATCTTCCAGAAGCAGATGCTGACATGGAGTTAGGAGTTCAAAGGTTTATTAGGGTGTGATGCCTATGAAAGGATTAGGGGTCACTATGTAGGCTGCAAACTCTCTCTTGGGAGCTCCAAAGCCAGGATTGTCCATAGGAAAAGGCCTGCCTTGGGCAGAATTGGTCTCACCCTTGTTTCATCTCCTTGCTCACAAAATTAGTTGGAGGCCACTGAAGAGCTTGGTCTTGGCTAGATAGCCAAGGTCACTCTGAAGGAGCCAACCACCCTGGAGGCTGTCAGCTAGCCACTTTCCTTGTCACAGGCCAATGGATTCTTCCTTGAAGAGATATCTAAAAGGGGGCAACTCCAGGCCTGCCCCTCATTATCAGTTCAGTTCAGTCACTCAGTCGTGTCCGACTCTTTGCGACCCCATGAATCGCAGCACGCCAGGCCTCCCTGTCCATTACCATCTCCCAGAGTTCACTCAGACTCACGTTCATCGAGTCTGTGATGCCATCCAGCCATCTCATCCTCTCTCGTCCCCTTCTCCTCCTGCCCCCAATATTTCCCAGCATCAGAGTCTTTTCCAATGAGTCAGCTCTTCACATGAGGTGGCCAAAGTACTGGAGTTTCAACTTTAGCATCATTCCTTCCAAAGAAATCCCAGGGCTGATCTCCTTCAGAATGGACTGGTTGGATCTCCTTGCAGTCCAAGGGGCTCTCAAGAGTCTTCTCCAACACCACACTTCAAAATAATCAGTGCTTCGGCACTCAACTTTCTTTATAGTCCAACTCTCACATCCATACATGACCACTGGAAAAACCATAGCCTTGACTAGATGGACCTTAGTCGGCAAAGTAATGTCTCTGCTTTTGAATATACTATCTAGGTTGGGCATAACTTTTCTTCTAAGGAGTAAGCGTCATCTAATTTCATGGCTGCATTCACCATCTGCAGTGATTTTGGAGCCCCCAAAAATAAAGTGTGACACTGTTTCCACTGTTTCCCTATCTATTTCCCATGAAGTGATGGGACCGGATGCTATGAGCTTCATTTTCTGAATGTTGAACTTTAAGCCAACTTTTTTGCTTTCCTCTTTCACTTTCATCAAGAGGCTTTTTAGTTCCTCTTCACTTTCTGCCATAAGGGTGGTGTCATCTGCATATCTGAGGTTATTGATATTTCTCCTGGCAATCTTGATTCCAGCTTGTGTTTCTTCCAGCCCAGCATTTCTCATAATGTACTCTGCATATAAGTTAAATAAGCAGGGTGACAATATACAGCCTTGATGGTCCTTGTGAATACATTGTCTTTTGCTCTACATGGGCTGGGAAGCCATTGGAAGGTTCTGAATGAAGATTATTTACTTTGAAATAATATGGCTTTCACTTAAATAGGATCACTCTAGTTGCTGTATTCAACAGAATTTAGGAAAGCAGTGGTGGATACAGGAAGACCAATTAGGAAGTGAGATCAATATGCCAAGTAGTTTGACTTAGAATGGTAACTGAGGGGTGGTCAGAGGTAGTCATCATCTCAGATGATTTTTGAAACAGAGATGACAGAGTTTACCCATTATACTTAATGATAAACCAATGAGGACAGTCAGGAGTAAGACGAGGACACCATTTAACATTGCATTCAAGCTTAAACAATGAAATAAGGCAAAATAAGTAAATTAGAAGTGTAAGACTGCAGATAAGAAAATTTCTGCAGATAGTCTGTTTGCCAGGCTATGTGTCCCCTGCAGGGCTGTGACCACCTGTGCCTCATTTACACAAAGACATGGACAGATGGCAGCCTGGGTGCTACTATTATAAATCCGTTTTCCTCTTGAAAATCATCATCAATAACCCCAGGCACATTGGAATCCCATTTCTGCCTTTAGTTCAATTGGCATGAGGAGCCCAAAATTGAGAGGCAGTAACCTCAGATTTCAGAGAAGGCAATGGCACCTCACTCCAATACTCTTTTGCCTGGAAAATCCCAGGGACAGAGGAGCCTGGAAGGCCGCAGTCCATGTGGTCACTAAGAGTCGGACACGACCGAGCGACTTCACTTTCACTTTTCACTTTCATGCACTGGAAAAGGAAATGGCAACCTACTCCAGTGTTCTTGCCTGGAGAATCCCAGGGATGGGGGAGCCTGTTGGGCTGCCGTCTATGCGGTCGCACAGAATCAGACACAACTGAAGTGACTTAGCAGCAGCAGCAGCAGCAACCTCAAATTTTGGTTTATGAGAGTATTATTGTACCCTTGGTGGGATCATTCTCACCGGTAGTAAGACCTCTGGATGGACACAGCCCAAATTTACAGGGAGGGAACGCGGAATCAGTAGGTTTCATAGTGAGTCTTTCATCACTGGGCTACATATGCACATGGCCCAGGACACAGGGAAGCTGAGGGAGGATTTGAATGATCTGAAGAAGCTGCCCACCTCCAAGAAGCCGAGCCAGCAGGCAAACACCCCCTTGCCTGAGTGGAAGCAGCACCTGGTACCCAGTCCTCTCTCCAAGCATAAAACAAGAGCATGGTTTCTTATTAGGGTGGTGCTGGCAGCCTAACCCTTGTGCAGGCATGGGAATGAATTAAAGTATGCACATACTTCCTTAGGTGAGGAAGGAGGCCATTGTTAGGCCATGCTTTTTTTTAGAGAACATAGTATAGGTAATACATGATTGAGTTTCTGAACAGTGCAGTCTGGAGAAATTTACTGCTGGTTCTACATTGTAATAATTTTATATTATGGTGTTTCATGTTGTTTTTGTCTTTCTGTGTTATTCATAAGGATTCTAACTACAATATGGAAGGGGACCTATCAGGCCATTAAATCGCTGTATTATTGTAATTAGGGCAAGCAAGGTGCTCTATCAAAAAGAGGCCAAAATACAGTGAACATAAGCAAGATGTGCACCGAAGGGTTAACAATCCTCTGTCTCTTATTGGGAAATTGATTTTGGCTTAACTTTCTGGCTCCTTCTCCTGGTAACTTGATAAAGGTGGATTCTCAGTGGTATTATCAGGCAACATTGCTTGTGCAGAACAACACTTTATTGTTCTGCTGCATCTTGACCAGGAGAATAACTAATGGGAAACCAGAGCATTGGGCTTTCCTAGATTTGGTGCCTCTTTTAAAAGGGCATGTCCCTGGTATGGACCTGGAAGGTATGCCCAAGAGATGTTGGCTCCAATTTGAACATGAGTCTTCTAAGCCAGGGAGGACTTCACATTCACCCCTCTGGGACTCTTTCTCTTGGGCTGAGTTATCACCTTGGTGGGGTCAATGGACATTAGCCTCTGGATGGCTGTGTTGAAAGGGTACCTCCTGTTGGGGAGACAGGCCTGATTTTGCTGGCATTTAGGTTTCTTTTAAATTATGTGTGTGTTCAACTTAGATAAAAATAAAAAATAAAAGTAAACTGTGTCAGGTGTGGCCTGTTTAAATCTTAAGAGTCTTAGTATCTAGTTAAGAAGCTCCTGACAGGGTCATTACAGAAGAGAGATTTTTATTTCTCTTCCCTGGTACAGGCTGAAGGGGGAGGGGCTTGAGGGCTGGAAAGGCAGCTCTGCCATCCTCAGCATGAGGCTAACATCTGTGGGTCCAAGTGTCAGCTTCCATTCTCATCCTCTTCCAGCAAGGGGAAAGAGGAAGGACCCAAGAGGCATATACTTCTTCCTGTTTTAGGGGCAGGACCCAGAAATGGCATACCCCACTTCTGCTCACAGACTCACTGGTCACACCAACCCAGTAGGAAAGCTGAGAAATCACTCTCGTTGGCAGCCATCTGCTCAGCTAAAACTCAGGGGGTCCTAACAGGACAGGAGAGTGGATAGTACATGTCAGTTGGTTGTTTTTGCCTTAGTCGTTAGTTTAAGTCCACCCTGACTTTCTAGGAGAGACTCAACTATATTCCATTTGAAACTAAATAAAACCTGAGTTTGAATAAGTAAGCAGGCATGTTCATGTTTTGCTTTGGGCACTTTTAACCCATTTATTGAAGTATTATATCCATTTATTTCTACCCCCTCCCCATTTCTTACTTACATCCACATTTCTTAGAGCTGGCATATATTTTGTTTTACTGTGCTTGTGCTTAGTCCCTCAGTTGTGTCTGACTCTTTGTGACCCCGTGGATTGTAGCACCCCAGGCTTCTCTGTCCATGGGATTCTCCAGGCAAGAATACTGGAGTGGGTTGCCATGCCCTCCTTCAGGTTTCATAATGTATGATCAATCAAAAGAAAGTTTCTCAAATATGTTTTAGGGCACATATAAGGTAACAGCAATAGAACCATAGCAGTCAAGCTATAGAACTGAAAGGATCTTTGGAGAGCCCAGCGAATTTATCTCCTAACATTATAGATTGCCAGAGAGTCAATGAGTCAGCCAACAAATATTTATTAAGTATCTAGTATGTGCCAGATATCTTTCTATGCAACTTAGGATAAGAAGTGTCCGAGAGAGAAGTTTCCACATCAATGAACTTACCGTCTACTCTAGAATATTGTGTGAATTCTCCATAATCATACCTCACAATCAGCTTTCTGTCTTTCAAGCAAAGATTCGCTGAAGAAGCGCAAATTAGCAAAGAAAAGGAAGTTGAGTTAGACGACTGTCTTCCACAGCTTCATGTGGCAGAAGAGGAATTCACAGACAAAAACAGAAAATTTCAAAATCTCATTGAAATTGTTACAGGTAGATATGAAGTACTTAGTAACTGACCTCCAGCCCAGGTATGGATTTCACTGCTGTCTGCTAACACAAGGCGGGCCATTCATCACAAGCCAAGAGTGAAATTCTCTCCAGCTTTTCCCATTATCTTTAATTCTCCATTCTCTAGTGTTTGCCTGTTCTAGTTTCCTCTTCTCCACACCACAATCTTACTGTTAACTCTTGCCAAATTTTTCTTCTTCTCTTTTAAAGACTATTTAAACCTAAGAGTTAGTAACAACTATGTTATATAGTTTCTGTCTGTACTTGGTAAAGGTAGAACCAATTTATTTACCTTCTACCATGTGGAAAATGTATTGTTTCTTAACATAAATTTACAAATTATATCTTTTCCAGCTGTGACTTTAACCATTTTTCAAGTAGGTACTCCTTAGATTTTTTTCACTAATCTAATCCTAAGGCAGAGATAGATAAGAACTTGTCTCAGATTTGGGGGCTTCTAACGGGATATGAAATGGGTCTGAACACGTGTTTTTTGTTTTAGTGCATGGCACAACCGTGTGTGTGTTTAATATAAAGAACAATTATTCTCCCCAAAAGTTGGCTGTGGTCATCTAAACCTGATCCCCAAAGTTCAGATCTAGAACCAATCTAGAGGTGTGACTCTTGTCTTGAATCTGGGGAGTGAAGGGTCATTATCCAAGAATTCAGGTTCTTAAGCAGGACAACTTCCAGCATTTCTATCTTCTAGATGATAGAAGAAATGCCGTTGGAATCAGGAGGCCAGGACCAAAATTACAGAAAGTACTGGAATGGGAGTAAAAAATGTGCACTGTGGTGGGACTGACCAGCTGGCAAAGATGACTATGGGACAGCAATTAAAACAGTGTGTCAAAACAAGGCAGTCACATGGAAGCCATATGCTGAAATGTGGAACAGATACTCAAAGTGAATAATGATAATTGTCAAAGAGGGTGGATTTTTAAGAATATAAGAATAAGAATAAATGGTAATTGGTCTGGTTCCCAGTCCTCAGTTGGTTTCCACTTTTGCCAGGTTTTCATTTGGTTAACCCAGATAAGTTTTCTTCATCTTTTACCACTTTTAGCAAGACTTACAATGTGTATATATTCTGCTGCCAGATATCTACTTCTCCAACTTTCCTCCATCCCTTCTTGCACTGGGTGGGTGATATAAGAAACACTGTGAGTATAAAAGTAAGCAATATATTGCAGTATACTGCAAGGACTGATTCTCTTAAGTCAAAACAAAGGGGGTAAAACACTGAAGAGAGTAGAAGGGAAGGCAGGAGAAAAGAAGGAAAGGGGACAGGAGAGCAATGTGCTTCAGATCGTAGGAACTAAAACTTTTAGTCCCTTATTCATAAATAGGATTAGATAGTCAAAAATCACCAGACATCTCAGGAAAAACTCCAACATGAATGACAGAAACTAAAGCAGACAGAAAGAGAATTTTTAGAGACATGGACAACACAAAGAACATAATATGGATTCTCAGGGAGTACATATTCTCTCTATATTATTATATATAATGCATATATATTCTCTATTTATTACAGAGAATATATATTCTTTCTATTATAGAGACTATATCTTAAAGGTTTATTCTTAGAGAAATAAAATAAGATATTGCATTTATGAAAAAAACAAGATGCTTAAAAGAACAGAGAACATGAAAGAGTTAGTAGAAATAAAAAATGTAACAACTAAAATTTTAGAATTCAATGAGGATTATAAAAAGTTAAGATTTCTCCAAAAATAGAAAAAAAAAAACAAAACAAAACAAGGAGATAACAGGATAAAGGGTAAGGAAATTATAAAACTATTCTGAGATGTCAAATATCTAACTAACAGGAAAGACAGAGAAAAATGGAAAGTATAAAGTTATCAATAAAATATTTCAAAATATTTCTCAGAATTGGACAATATGAATTTCCTATTTGAAAGGGCCTATCAGATTCCCAGTACAATATATGAAAGAAAAGACACTAACTAAGACAACATCACTGGATTCCAGGAGGGAGGAAAAAAAAAGAAGAAGATTGTAAAGGCTTCTAGAGAGAAAAAGAAGAATTTACAGAAAAGATTAGGTACCAGAATGGTTTCAGACTTCTTAGCATCAATATAACAATAGAATTTAGAAGACATTGTCTTCAAAATTTTGAGACAAAAAAATGTCCTATGTTAGATACCCATCCGAACTATCAGTCAACTAGAGATGTAGAATAGAGATATATTTAGGTATATAAGACCTCATCTACTGTGTCTCAGGAAGCTACACAAAGTTTGCTTCAACAAATAGAAGAAATAAGTTAAGAGAAAGAAGAGGGTATGAGTTTCAAAAAGCAGGAGGTCTAACATGAAAGAGATGCGAGGGGAAGTCTCAGGAGGCCAGCTTTGCAGTAGGACTAAAGAAAAATGCACGGAAGACAGTAGGAGAGGGCAGAAGAAGGGAACTGATGGACTACCTATCGTGTTTGGCCACATGGGAAGTAATTTTCAGAAAGATTTTACAATTCTATTATAGATTTTGGTGTGAATCAATGATATATACATGGAAAACTAAGCATTTTTTTTAAGTGAGGTGATTTTTAACTCCAGGAAAAACAAGCAAACAAAAATTATACAAGAAAAGAAACATAGTCATACTGTACCATTTGTCTCATCAGTGAATAAACTTTGCATTATCATAATGATCCGAACAGTTGGAATTCATTTAAACAAAACCTGTAATTAATGAGGAGGTTAGAGGAAGCAAATATGGAGGCTGTGAGTGTTCATAGGAGATGTGACGATAGGAATAAGTGTCTATGTCCTCCTCTACTATATCAGGAAGTAAGTAGGAAAAATTTTAAGAAAGAAAAGGGAAAAAAATTTATAAAGAAAAAGTTTTTCAGAAAGAAAGTTTTAAAGGAAGAGGAAAAAGTAAAAATGAGTTTAAAATGGTTGATTCTGAAGAGTCAAACACAGGGGTGGAAGCAGCATTGGAGAGCACCTGACTTCTGATTTTGATCATAAGCTTTAAAATAGTATTTGGCTTTTAAAACCAGGTATATGCCTTATTTTCTTTTATTTAATAACATTGTGAGTAGTTACTTTTTCTCTCCTTCTTTACAGCACAAAAAAATGAACAAATTCTACTGAATAATAATATTTCTCAACTTACAAGAGACTTTGTAAGATATATTAACAACACGGTAAAGTATCAATATATTCATTCTTTTTTCCTTTCATTAGAATATTGGTATATATAGACAATAGTACTTACCTAGCACCACTAGAGTTTTCAAGAAAGTCACATTGTTTAAAGTTACCCTATTAAACCAATGTTTTCAAATTTTTAGTCACAGCATACACACTTGTATATAGATACATGCGTGTGTGTGTGTATATATATATATATATATGTTCAGTTCAGTTCAGTAGCTCAGTGGAGTCTGACTCTTTGTGACCCCATGGACTGCAGCACACCAGGCTTCCCTGTCCAAAACCAGCTCCTGAAGCTTGCTCAAACTCATGTTCATTGAGTCAGTGATGCCAACGAATGATCTCACTCTCTGTCATCTCCTTCTCCTCCTGCCTTCAATCTTTCCCAGAATCAGGGTATTTTCCAATGAGTCAGTTCTTCACATCATGTGGCCAAAGTATTGGAGTTTCAGCTTCAACATCAGTCCTTCCAATGAATATTCAGGACTGATTTCCTTTAGGATTGACTTGTTTTGATCTCCTTGCAGTCCAAGGGGCTCTCAAGAGTCTTCTCCAACACCACACTTCAAAATAATCAGTGCTTCGGCACTCAACTTTCTTTATAGTCCAACTCTCACATCCATACATGACCACTGGAAAAACCATAGCTTTGACTAAATGGAACTTTGTTGGCAAAGTAATGTCTCTGCTTTTTAATATGCTGTCTAGCTTGGTCATAGCTTTTCTTCCAAGGAGCAAATGTCCTTTAATTTCATGGCTGCAGTCACCATCTGCAGTGATTTTGGAGCCCCCAAAACTGAGTCTCTCACTATTTCCATTGTTTCCCCATCTATTTGCCATGAAGTGATGGGACCAGATGCCATGATCTTCGTTTTCTGAATATTGAGCTTTAAGCCAATTTTTTTCGCTTTCCTCTTTCACTTTCATCAAGAGGCTCTTTAGTTCCTCTTCACTTTCTGCCGTAAGGGTGGTGTCTTCTGCATATCTGAGATTATTGATATTTCTCCCATCAATCTTGATTCCAGCTTGCTTCATCCAGCCCAGCATATCGCATGATGTACTACTCTGCATATAAGTTAAATAAGCAGGGTGACAATGTACAGCCTTGACGGACTCCTTTCCCAATTTGGAACCAGCCTCTTGTTCCATGTCCAGTTCTAACTTCTGCTTCTTGATCTGCATACATATTTCTCAGTAGGCATGTAATGTGGTCTGATATTACCATCTCTTTAAGGATTTTCCAGTTTGTTGTGATCCACACAAAGGCTTAGCGTAATCAATAGAGCAGAAGTAGATGTTTTTCTGGAACTCTCTTCATTTTTCTATGATCCAATGGTTGTTGTTGCCTTTTCTAAATCCAGCCTGAACATCTGGAAATTCACGGTTCATGTACTGTTGAAGCCTGGCTTGGAGAATTTTGAGCATTACTTTGCAGTGTGTGAGATGAGTTCAGTTGTGCGGTAGTTTGAACATTCTTTGGCATTGTCTTTCTTAGGGATTGGAATGAAAACTGACCTTTTGCAGTCCTGTGGCCACTGCTGAGTTTTCCAAATTTGCTGGCATATTGAGTGCAGCACTTTCACAGCATCCTCTTTGAGGATTTGAAGTAGCTCAACTGGAATTGCATCACCTCCACTAGCTTTGTTCATAGTGATGCTTCCTAAGGCCCACTTGACTTCACATTCCAGGATGTCTGGCTCTAGGTGAGTGATCACACCATCATGGTTATCTGGGTCATGAAGATCTGTTTTGTATAGTTCTTCTGTGTATTCTTGCCCCCTCTTCTTAATATCTTCTGCTTCTGTTAGGTCCAGACCATTTCTGTCCTTTATTGTGCCCATCTTTGCATGAAATATTCCCTTGGTATCTCTAATTTTCTTGAAGAGATCTCTAGTCTTTCCCATTCTGTTGTTTTCCTCTATTTTTTTGCGTTGATTGCTAAAGAAGGCTTTCTTATCTCTCCTTGCTATTCTTTGGAACTCTGCATTCAGATGAGTATATCTTTCCTTTTCTCCTTTGCCTTTAGCTTCTCTTCTTTTCTCAGCTATTTGTAAGGCCTCCTCAGACAACCATTTTGCCTTTTGCATTTCTTTTTCTTGGGGATGGTCTTGATCACTGCCTCCTGTACAATGTCATGAACCTCCATCCATAGTTCATCAGGCACTCTGTCTATCAGATCTAATCCCTTGAATTTGTTATTACCACTGTATAATCATAAAGGATTTGATTTAGGTCATACCTGAATGGTCTAGTGGTTTTCCCTACTTTCTTCAATTTCAGTCTGAATTTGGCAATAAGGAGTTCATGATCTGAGCCACAGTCAGCTCCTGGTCTTGTTTTTGCTGACTGTATTGAGCTTCTCCATCTTTGGCTGCAAAGAATATAATCAACCTGATTTCAGTATTGACCATCTGGTGATGTCCATGTGTAGAGTCATCTCTTGTGTTGTTGGAAGAGGGTGTTTGCTATGACTAGTGTGTTCTCTTGGCCAAACTCTGTTAGCCTTTGTCCTTTTCATTTTGTCCTGCAAGGCCAAATTTGCCTGTTACTCTAGGTATCTCTTGACTTCCTACTTTTGCATTCCAGTCCCCTATGGTGAAAAAGACATCCTTTTTGGCTGTTAATTCTAAAAGGTATTATAGGTCTTCAAAAAGTGGTTCAGCTTTGGCTTCTTCAGCATTATTGGTTGGGGCATAGACTTGGATTATTGTGATATTGAATGGTATGTCTTGGAAACAGAGATCATTCTGTCATTTTTGAGAATGCATCCAAGTACTGCATTTCAGACTTTTTGTTGACTATGATGGCTACTCCATTTCTTCTAAGGGATTCTTGCCCACAGTATTAGATATAATGGTCATCTGAATTAATTTCACTCATCCCAGTCCATTTTAGTTCAGTTCCATTCAGTTCAGTCACTCAGTCATGTTCGTCTCTTTGTGACCCCTTGGACTGTAGCATGCCAGGCTTCCCTGTCCATCACCAACTCTCGGAGCTGTCTCAAACTCATGTCCATCAAGTTGGCGATGCCATTCAACCATCTCATCCTCTGTCATCCCCTTCTTCTCTTGCCTTCAATCTTTCCCAGCATCAGGGTCTTTTCCAATGAGCCAGTTCACTGATTGCTAAAATGTCTATGTTCACTCTTGCCATCTCCTGTTTGACCACTTCCAATTTACCTTGATTCATGGACCTAACATTCCAGGTTCCTATGCAATATTGTTCTTTACAACTTTGGAATTTACTGCCATCACCAGTCACATCCACAACTGGGCATTTTCACTTTGGCTCCATCTCTTCATTCTTTCCGGAGTTATTTCTCCACTCTTCTACAGTACCATATTGGGCACCTACCGACCTGGGGAGTTCATCTTTCAGTGTCATATCTTCTTGCCTTCATACTCTTCATGGAGTTTTCAGAGCAAGAATACCGAAGTGGTTTGCTGTTGCCTTCTCCAGTGGACCATGTTTTGTCGGTACTCTCCACCATGACCCATCCATCTTGGGTGGCCCTACATGGCATGACTCATAGTTTCATTGAGTTAGACAAGGCTGTGGTCCATGTGATCAGTTTGATTAGTTTTCTGTGATTGTGGTTTTCATTCTGTCTGTCCTCTGAAGGATAAGGAAAAGAGGCTTCCTGATGGGAGAGACTGACTGTGGGGGAAACTGAGTCTTATTCTGATGGGTAGGGCCATGCTCAGTAAAACTTTAATTCAATTTTCTGTTGATGGGTGGGACTGTGTTCCCTCCCCTGTTGTTTGACCTGAAACCAAACAATGGCAGAGGTAGTGAAGATAATGACGACATCCTTCAAAAGGTCCTGTGCCCACACTGCCACACTCAGTGTCCCCGACCCTGAAGCAGACCATAGCCTATCCATGCCTCTGCTGGAGATATAGATATAGATATAGATATAGATATACACATGTGTGTGTATGTGTAGAGGGAGAGAGATCAGCTTTAGAAGCGATTAACATGTAACCTGTTACCACTGGAAAGTCACTCACTGGGGGAGGGTTCATTTTCCTTACTTAAAGGTGCCATGTATGCTGAATTGTAATAGTTGTGTCTGACAATTTTGTGACCCAAAGACTGTAGCCCACCAGGCTCCTCTGTCCATGGAGATTCTCCAGAAAGGATACTGGAGTGGGTTGCCATGCCCTTCTCCAGGGGATCTTCCTGACCCAGGGATTGAACCCACATCTCCTGTGCCTCCTGCATTGCAGGCAGATTCTTTGTCACTGAGCACCTGGGAAGCCCTATTTTAAAAACAGAGATTGGATTATGCTTTGTAAGCTTCTTTTCATATCTGTTATTCTGGTAAATTCCTGTGAAGACAAGGATAATGGGCAAAGGTTGCAGGGGTTAGGAGAGTGAATGAAACAGGAGCAGGTAAATGGATGTTTACTACCTTTTATAATCAATAGTAATAAACATGTTTGTGCAGTTGATTACACATAAAATGTATTCTTTGAGATTCACTGATATCAAAGTAACTTTTAATGTGTTATGGAAATAGAAAAATATGAAGGGGAAAATTACAAGTATACTATATATATATGAGCTTCTCCATTGGCTCAGTGGTAATGAATCTGCCTGCCAATGCAGGAGACACAGGAGATTCAGGTTCAATGCCTGGGTTGGGAAGATTCCTTGCAGAAGGAAATGGCAACCTACTCCAGTAGATGGTGTGGGAAATTCCATGGACAGAGGAGCCTGGTGGGCTACAGTCCATGAGATTGCAAAAAGTCAGACACCACTTAGTAACTAAACAACCAACAGAACGACATATTATATATATAATTCTATTTTCCTAATAGGATGCTGCTAGGGGCAATTATACAATATACAAAGATTATGTAATTTATAACAGCATAATAATTTAAAACTGACTAGAGAATTCAGAAAAATCCATAAAGTAATATTCTTTGAGAAATAGCAAATATCAAATCCTCCCTGAAAAAACCTCAATAAATTCTACTCCCTTCTTCCTCATTTTGCCAGGCAACTGTTTATATATCAAGATATATTCTATTTTGTGAAGTTGTCTCAATAGCTTGACTTTGGCTCTTAACTTGGGATCCGCAGACTTGCTTCCCAGAGTCCCTTAGCTTTGGAGTTAAAAGTTCTTCAAGGGAAGATGTTCATAGCCTCTGCTGATGGTCATGGAATTACAGTCGGCCCTTTTGTAATATAGGTTTGAATTGTATGTGTCCATATATTTGTGAATTACTTTTTTCAATGAATGCACTACACGGTCTGTGGTTGCTTCAATCAGGAGATGTGAAACTGGTAATAGAGTACCAATTATAAAGTTATACCCAGAATTTTGGCTGGGAAGGGGTTGGTACCCCTCACTCCAGCATTGTTCAAGGGTCAGCTCTAATTAGAACCCTTCTCTGAATGTGGTACAGGCAGCTTAATACACTGGTGCCCTGCTAGTTGAACTCCATAAGGTAACTGTGGATTTTATGTTTGAGCAGAAGAAAGTGAAGCAGGAGTTGAAACAGTTAAGAGAGCATGAAAGCTATAAACCAAAACTCATTTTGAAATTTTAAAAAGCTTAGAAAATGAAATCTATTTTCATGACCTAAAAACAGATGCTTTGATCCTGGAAAATAAAAGATTAAAAGAGGTAAGTTCAAGAGCACTTTACTTTGTATGATGGTCATGGTTGATTTCCATATCTGTACTAGTTATGAGAGAAAAGGAGAGAATAACTCTTGAAACTTTCTAAGTGAAACTTAAAGTACACAGAGAGAAGTGCCCACATCATACACAGCTTAATGAACATGCTGAATAACCAACACCTAGATCAAGAAACAAAGCATCCATCGACAGAATCCAGATACTGTCTTCTGTCTTCTATGGGCTTTCCTGTCATTGACCTTCCCACAATATACTATATCATATACTATACTCTCCCACAGTGTGCTATACTGACTGCTAACACTGTAGATGAGTTCTGCCTGTTTTTGAACATTATATGTATGGAATGATACAGTACATATTGTTTTGCCCAAAATTATGCTTCCCAGGTTTCTTATTATTATTGAGTGAAGTTACGGTTCATTCATTCTCAGCTCTGCATTGTATTTTACTGTTTGTATGTTTTGTATTCCATCGTATGACTATACTATAGTTTACACACTCTTCTCTTGATGGGGGTTTGGAGAGTTTCTAATTTGGACTACTACCATGAAAAATCTATTACACGTATTTTGATATATTTTGTTACATATTTCTTTTGAGTAAACAGCTCAAGTGGCATTTTAGAGCCACAGAGGGTCATATGGTCCACCTTAGTGCACAGGGGCAGTCTCCCAAGGACATGGCACTAACTGCCACTCCCGTCTGTAGTGTAAGAGAGCATGGTTATTCCTGATTCTAGGCAAAATTCAGCCGTTTTCAATTTAATCATTCTGGACGGTGTGTAGAGGCGACCCACTGTGGTTTTAATTTGCATTTTCCTGATGATTCAGGAAATGATTTGTATGTTGTTCACTACTTGGAGACCCTCTTTGTGAAGTATCTGTTCAGTCTTGTGCCCGTTTTAAAAGTTAGGTTGTTTCAGATTGATGGTAGTTCTTTTTATAGCAAAGGAATTTGTTCATCCAAGCCCTAAAATGAAAGTCTCAATGTCAAAAGATTAAGTTTTGCTTATTAATACTTCAGTTCAGTTCATTTCAGTTGCTCAGTCGTGTCCGACTCTTTGCGACTCCATGAATCGCAGCACGCCAGGCCTCCCTGTCCATCACCAATTCCCGGAGTTCAATCCGATTCATGTCCATCGAGTCAGTGCCATCCAGCCATCTCATCCTCTGTCGTCTCCTTCTCCTCCTGCCTCCAGTCCCTCCCAGCATCAGAGTCTTTTCCACTGAGTCAACTCTTCGCATGAGGTGGCCAAAGTACTGGAGTTTCAGCTTTAGCATCATTCCTTCCAGAGAAGTCCCAGGGCTGATCTCCTTCAGAATGGACTGGTTGGATCTCCTTGCAGTCCAAGGGACTCTCAAGAGTCTTCTCCAACACCACAGTTCAAAGGCATCAATTCTTCAGCGCTCAGCCTTCTTCACAGTCCAACTCTCACATCCATACATGACCACAGGAAAAACCATAGCCTTGACTAGACGGACCTTAGTCGGCAAAGTAATGTCTCTGCTTTTGAATATGCTATCTAGATTGGTCATAACTTTTCTTCCAAGGAGTAAGCGTCTTTTAATTTCATGGCTGCAGTCACCATCTGCAGTGATTTTGGAGCCCAAAAAAATAAAGTCTGACACTGTTTCCACTGTTTCGCCATCTGTTTCCGTGAGTCGGTCACTCAGTAGTAACCCTGTAGTGTGACTTTGGGCAGTCCAACAGCACTAAGACTCTAAATGGCAACAATTATCTGCCTAATTTCATGTGATTTTCGGTATAATTAAATGACATAAGAGATATGAGTCTACTTTGAAAAGGCAGATGTGCTCCACAAAGCCCAGGTGCCATTGGCAGTAACCACACACATCCTACATCTTCATTCTTCTAGCCTTGAAACAACCTTGTAAGGAATTTCATCCACCTCTGAAACATTCCACAAGACTGTCCTCCTATCAAGATGATGTAGACTATTTATTGATTTAGTTGGAATTTTTATTGTTCTTTTGTTAATGGGTGAGCAAATGGATGACTATGTGAAACATTGATTCTAAAAGTTCTGTTTTGGATTCAAAGTCCATCTACTAGGCCCTGGATGACCCTATGCTTATATCTTATTCATTCATCACTCTTTGTTTTGATGATCTCATCCCTTCATACAACAAACATTTTAAGCATCACTGAGTCCCAAGTTCTAGGGAAGAAACAGTGAATACAAACATGGGTAAGACACTGTCTCAAACCCTTAGAAAGCTCACAGTCTGGCTGGGGAGACAGGTATACAAAGGTATAATTACAATTTGGTTGTTAAGTGTGACAATCCACCCAGGACACATATACATAGTCACCCAGAGCACGAGCACTTAATCATACCAGTTGAGGAGTTCCAGGAAAAAAATCTGACCTGGTTCTGTTAGCACAGAGGTAGGATTTACACCTAGGAGATAGTGAGATTCCTTGAGGATAGTTAATGAGAACAGTGAGGTATGAACAGAGTTTGGAAGAAAGATAGTTTTGAAAGAGGAAGCAGTAGAAGTGGAGACCAAAAAGGGACTAAAAGACCAAAAAAGGGACTAATAGAGAGTTACAGGAAGCCACCTGAACTAGACAAGTCTATAAACAGTGATCCATGTTCAAAGAGAGGAAGAATGAGGACTTGGATTTGGTTTTGATAGCTTTCGGTTAGATTTACTACAAAACCTGCCAGCAAGCGGTGCAAAGGCTGACACAGGGTAAGGCTGCAGGAGACCTCCTCTGGCACATCCTCATGAACAGTCCTATGGAACAGGTCCATGTTTTCTCCTAGGGCACTGGGACCATTTCCAAGATTTTTCTCAGTAGTTTCTAGTGTTTGACAATTTCTCTCTCGAAACTGAGCCAGTGCCTACTTTATATCCCAAAGCCCACATTTTCAGAGTTCCCAGACTTTAGAGTTCCTGAGCACTGGGTAGTTAGAACAGAAAGCCATGTCTCTGATACCCCACTGCTGTCACTGCCGGCCAACCCAATGAAACCTCCAACTAGAGTGAGCAATTCCATAGGGTCTCCTCACTTGATAATTCATCTCTCTGAGGCCCTATGAATACCAGGACATATTCATTCAGTGTTGCATCCAGTGAGGCAACATTGCTGCCTTGTAGCATATACTGAACACACATTTTGCCAAAAGGAAATTTTTTTTCCTGTGGACACAGTGCATTTAGGCAGCATATCTTTTAGTTCATTTTTGTGGCAAATTCCGAATATCATGTTTATTTGGGTGAAGCTGAAATGCTTACTAGGAAACAAGGTCTTTTATTTCCCTCACCAGAATGTTGACTTAGCAAGGGCTGTGCTTACCACTGTTATCTTAGCAGCTAAAAGGACAGGACACACAGAGGAGGGATCAATAAATGTTTGCTAAGTGACTACACAGATAACTAACCTACTATAATTCAACAGCTTAAAGCAACCATACACCTTTAATTTCCAGTATATTGCATACCTAAAGGACAACATAAAGCAATACGAAAGGGGAGAAGAAGACCTCATGTGCTCCTCAAGAGACCTGCCTTGTCAGCTGACAGAACTTCAGAGTAAGTAATGTGTCATGAGTGACCTTTACATGTAAAAAAATAAAGTTATGTTTTGTTGAAATCAATGTTACTGGTTTGATAGAATAAAATGTACCCATCTTAAGTTCAATGAGTTTTGACAGGTGTACATACCACCAGAACCACTATAAGAAAGATACAGAACATTTTCGTCATTGAAAAGCATCCCTTGTGTCTCTTTATGGTTGATTTCCCAGTCTGCTTCCAGTTCCTAGAAACCACTGAAGGACAAGGCCTTCTGTCCTTAAGGATTAGCTATAGAGAGATGATAGAACATGTACTGATTTGTACCTGGCTCCTTTTACTCAGAAGACTTTTTAAAGATCCACCTATGTTGCTGCATATATCCTAGTTTCTTTTTTATAGCTTTATAGTGAAAGTGTGTTAGTCGTTCAGTCATGTATGACTCTTGGTAAACCCAGGGACTGTAGCCTGCCAGGCTCTTCTGTCCATGGAATTCTCCACCCAAGAATATTGGAGTGGGTTGCCATTCCCTTCACCAAGGGATCTACCTGACTCAGAGATCAACCCTGGGTCTCCTACATTGCAAGGCAGATTCTTTACTGTCTGAGCCACCAGGGAAGTAGCTGTATGGTTCAGTTCAGTTCAGTCGCTCAGTCGTGTCTGACTCTTTGCGACTCCATGAATCGCAGCACGCCAGGCCTCCCTGTCCATCACCAACTCCCGCAGTTCACTCAGACTCATGACCATCGAGTCAGTGATGCCATCCAGCCATCTCATCCTCTCTCGTCCCCTTCTCCTCTTGCCCCCAGTCCCTCCCAGCATCAGAGTCTTTTCCAATGAGTCAACTCCTCACATGAGGTGGCTGAAGTACTGGAGTTTCAGCTTTAGCATCATTCCTTCCAAAGAAATCCCAGGGCTGATCTCCTTCAGAATGGACTGGTTGGATCTCCTTGCAGTCCAAGGGACTCTCAAGAGTCTTCTCCAACACCACAGTTCAAAAGCATCAATTCTTCGGCGCTCAGCCTTCTTCACAGTCCAACTCTCACATCCATACATGACCACTGGAAAAGCTGTAGCCTTGACTAGATGGACCTTAGTCAGCAAAGTAATGTCTCTGCATTTGAATATGCTATCTAGGTTGGTCATAACTTTTCTTCCAAGGAGTAAGCGTCTTTTAATTTCATGGCTGCAGTCACCATTTGCAGTGATTTCGGAGCCCCCAAAATTAAGTCTGAAACTGTTTCCACTGTTTCCCCATCTATTTCCCATGAAGTGATGGGACCAGATGCCATGATCTTCGTTTTCCAAATAGGAAAAGGAGTGCATCAAGGCTGTATATTGTCACCCTGCTTATTTAACTTATATGCAGAGTACATCATGAGAAACATTGGGCTGGAAGAAACACAAGCTGGAATCAAGATTGCCGGGAGAAATATCAGTAACCTCAGATATGCAGATGACGCCACCCTTATGGCAGAAAGTGAAGAGGAGCTAAAGGGCCTCTTGATGAAAGTGAAAGAGGAGAGCTGTATGGTAGTGGTCCTTTAAAGGGATATACCATATTTTGTTTATCCCTTCCTAGCTGAGGAACATTTGGATTGTTTCCATTTGGGGGTTACTATTTGTGTTTTTGAGAATATTTATTTTAGTTTCTCAAGTAAATTCAAAGGAGGAGAATCACTGGATTTATAAGAAATAGCCTGTTTGCCAAAGTAGTTGCACAGACTTATTATCCTAATAGCAATGGGATACTCCACATCCTCTCCAGCACTTCAAATTGTCAAAACACTTTAAATTGTTGTCATTTTAACCATTTAGTAGCTATGAAATGGCATTTCCTCTTGATTAAGATTTTCTACTGACTAAAGTTGTTAAGTATCTTCTCGTGTTTTTTGGCCACTTACATATCATTTTTTATGTTGTGTTGTTGACAAATTATCTGTTACAACACAGCAAGCATTACAGATTACTTTGCTTACAAATTGTCAGTTTGGTTAGAACTTAGTGGAGGCAACTCCTGCTTCTTCTACTTCACATCAGCTGGGGCAGCTTGATGGCTGAGGGCTACTTGGGCAGGCGGGACTGGAGTCGCCTGAAAACCCGCTCACTCATGTGTCTGGTGTCGATGCTTGCTCTCAGCTGAACTCAGGGGAGACTGTTAACCGGAACACCTCTGTGTGGCCTCTCCATACATGTAGTTGCTTGACCTGCTGTGTTTCAAAAGCTAACATTCCAAGAAAACAAAGCAGGAGTTCATGGCATTGTGACTTGACCTTAAAAGTCAGTGCCACATGTCTTTCCAAATCTTTGCCCATTGCTTGTGTTCTTTGTGTCTCTTATTGAGTTAAAATATTTATCTAGTCTGGAAATTAGTCCTTTTTCAGTCTAAGGCTTGACTTTTCACTTTCTTAATGGTGCCCTAGAAAAAAATTTAAAATTTTCTTTTGAACAAAGTCTGCTTTCTCTAGTTTGCCTTTTTAGCATAGTATGTTTTGTGTCCTTTTTGCCTAGGCCTAGTTCTCAGAGTTTTTCCTGTTTTCTCCATTAGTTTTGCAGTTCAGTTTAGTTCAGTCCCTCAGGCATGTCCAGCTCTTTGCGACCCCGTGAACTGCAGCACGTCAGGCTTCCCTGTCCATCACCAACTAGTTTTTTAGCTTTAATGTCTAGATCCCTGGTTCACATGGTAGGAGGTAAGGGTTGAAATATAACGGCTTTCTCTTATACATATTCAGTTGCTCCAGCACCATCTTTGAAAAGACTTTCCTTTTAGAATTGTATTACTCAATGACTTTTTAAAAATCAGTTTTATGAATCTGTTTTTTAATTCTAAGTATCTGGATTTATACCAACATCACACTGTCTTGATTGCTATAGTTTCATATTCAATCTGGAAATCATGTAATGCAAGTTCTTCTCATTTGTACTTCTCTGTTAGAATCATTTTGGCTATTTTAGATATTTTGATTTCCATATAAGCTTTAGAATTAGCTTATTAATCTACACATATGCATACCTCTGCTGGGATCTTAATTGAGTTTGTGTTGAATCTATAAATCAATCTGAGGAGAATATACATCTTAACAAAGTGAAGACTTCCAATCCAAGAATACAGTATATACCTCCATTTATTTAGAACTTACCTAATTTTTCTCAGCAAGATTTCACAGCTGTTAGTAAAGTTTCAGAGGTCCTCAAGAACATCCTCAGTCCTTAGCTGGAAGGATTCACAGGACTCAGACATTGTTATACTTGATGGTTATTGTCTGTTATGGTGAAGGATACCGAGTAAAATCAGGGAAGGAAAAGGGCCTGGTGGAAAGCAGGTGCAAGCCTGCAGGTGGCCTCTCCCAGTGGAGTTCCAGTAGAGTTGCACCCCAGTGCATGCATTTAATTCCCCCAGCAGTGGTGTGTGACACATGCAAGCTGGTGCTAGGGAGGGGAGCTCACAGGGCTGGGTGTCCGGGGCATTAGGAGGGGGTCCTTCACATGGGCATGCAGTGCCATTGTGAATGACCTCAGCGACTCAAGCAGCTACTGAAACGCTCAGGTGGTGTTTCTCCTTTACAAGGTTAGTGCAGAAAATGACACTGATTGATTTTGGGATGTCAAACCAATCTTTCACTCCTGCGATAAGATCCGCTTATTCAAAAGCTGTTACTGTTTTCACATATTGCTGGATTTGATTTGTTAATCTTTGAGCAGATTTCTGTATCTGTGTGCAAGCCTGCCTTGCTCAGCTTGCACGCCCCCAGGAGAGCCCAGTGACCAGAGGAGGGCTCCCTTCTTTTAGGTGTCACCGTTCTGTGTGGCCCATCCTCCAGTATCTGAAAACTGGATATTGCAGCAAATTTATTTGTTTTATATATTTAGTCCCATTTTCTCCTTTTTTTTACAGTGGGAGGGCAAGTGTTAGTCTGACATTTCAGAAATAGAAACTTATAGATAAAAATATTTTTTTAGAAACAAATAGCATTACTTTAATAAAATGTTCAAATTATTTCAGTAACGTTTGCATTTTAAAAATCTTTAATTTAGCACAATATTCAGATCTGTGGGCTGAATTTTGGACTACACTTAAGGTGAGCTTTTTTATGTTGCCTTCTTAAGTATCATATTTCTAAGATATCTACCTACCTAATAAGTGTGTGTGTAAGGAAGGAAGACGGAGCTCATGTCATCATCACATCCAAAAATATGTTCTTTGTGTTGTTACAAAACAAATCTCAACTGAATCAGTTTTAAAGATTTTATTGGCTTTGTGCAACACCTCACAAATCAGGCAGCATTTTAGCTGCAGACAGGAAGAAGCTCTGGGGATCTGTACAAAATGAAAGACTTTTATATGCAGAGGGAGCAAAAACAAGGACGTCATTTCAGGCAAAAAATGGCAGGTTCCATATTGCAAGGCCACTTCCCTTTCAGGGATGGCAGAGATTGACCAGGCAGGTTAACTATTTAGTGCTGATCAGGTAATTCCTGATGGACTGGTTAAGATTCCATTTCTAAGAGAACTGAAACTAATTAAGTCTCTCAGTTTGGTGATGTGGGATTTAGTGTAAATGACTCCATTTTGGCCCTGTTGTCTTATTCTTAAGAATATAAAATGTCATTATGAAATCTTAATCCTTTGGGAAGCTATCTTCCCACTCTACCACTTCAGCTAAAGTGGGAATGACATTTTTATTGCCAAGCATAAACGGAAGACAGATTATTTTAGGACAAACTTGTCAGTTCTGAACACTCTCTTTCCTCCACATTTTACCAGCTATGCACCATCTCCATCTCTCCCTGCTTTAGAAGCAGGTAGACTAGAATATAGATCCTGGTTCTGCTACTTTCTAAGTAACTAAAGATTACCTGTGATCCTTGTTTAACCCTTAAACAGAGGCTAAGAGAATTGCTGCTGCTACTGCTGCTACTAAGTCGCTTCAGTCATGTCCGACTCTGTGCGACTCCATTGATGTCAGCCCACCAGGCTCCTCCGTCCCTGGGATTCTCTGGGCAAGAATACTGGAGTGGGTTGCCATTTCCTTCTCCAATGTATGAAAGTGAAAAGCCAAAGTGAAGTCGGTCAGTTGTGTCCGACTCTTAGCGACCCCCTGGACTGCAGCCCACCAGGCTCCTCCATCCATGGGATTTTCCAGGCAAGAGTACTGGAGTGGGGTGTCAGTGCTAATAAGGCCTTTTAAGATAAAGCGACTGAGACTCAGACAATTGAAGTGACTTGCCCAAGACCAGACTGTAGCCCTCCAGGCTCCTCTGTCCATGAAATTCTCCAGGCAAGAATGTGGAATGGGTGGCCATTCCCTTCTCCAGGAGATCTTCCCAACACATGGACTGAGCTCAGGCCTTCTGCATTGCAGGACCATGTGAGCCACCAGGGAAGCCGCTGATGAACGTTCGGGATTTAAAGCTCAGACCTCCCTGCCTGCAAAGTTCCTTCTCTTGGGCCGCAAGCCGCAGAGTCTCCTCTGCAGTAAGAGGAGCTGGCTTTTTTATGCCACGACCGCCACCACCACTACTACCCTACCCAGTTAAAATTTTGAGTTTAGTGAGCATTCTGTTAAATCTCATTTGTTAATCCACTTTTCTAACATCCTTTATAGAACTTTGTGCATTTTCTGTGTACAGACATTTACTTTACACAACTAGTACCAATATTGTGCATGTATTTTTGTCTTGTGCATGACTCACTTGTACAAGATATTTTTATTTATTTTGTTGCTATTTATATTCACATACCCCCAAATGCTATTTTTTTAAGGAACTGATAGGAACTGGTAATGAGACCTTGCGAGAAATAAAAATCTGATAGACAAGCTGTGTGAAAGAGATGAAAAAATCGAACAAATCAGTATTTGGCTTCAATCAGACCTTGAAGAGATGCGTAGTCTTATGGAACAGGAATCGGAGACAGACTTTCTCAGTAAGTCACATCTCAAGAATTTTCTGCTATTTTACTGTCACTGGTGACATCAAAAATAGCCCCCAAAAGAATGCCAACCAATGATTTAGTTATCTGCAATAATCTATTCCCAATAATATCACATATGTTCACTGAATGTTGATTCTCATTTGTGGGATTGAATATGGCAATGTAGCAGTGTTGCACAAACCTCCCTTTTATTTTGGTGAGTCTCCTAAATAACTGAATCTCAACTTCTTTCTGACTTTTAAAAATATTCCTCCCCCAAATCTTTTTAAACTGTTTTACACAGTTCCTTGTCTTCTTAAAAGAAAATATTGAATGTCATTTTGCCCTTTCTTCCTGAGCTGAGTTTAGCATTAGAAACAGGAACTGTTGCCTTCTCTGAAAGTCTAACGATGCTTTCTGGGTCTTCTGAGATGTAAACACATTGATTATAACACAACTGACTCAAGAGCATGCAACCCAGTCTTTTCAGAGGAAGATCAACCTTCTTCCTCAGTCCCTACTCTAGAGTTGTGTTAGACACCAGGGCCACAGAACTCTGTCCATACCAGCCAGGACTGCAATGAGAGGCAGAGGTGAATCCTTGGCCAGTACAGCCCAGGGATCCCAGGGCTGGAATCCCTTGAAGAGATGGGATGGTGGAGGTAGAGGGCGCTGTCAGAAGGAAGGAGAATAGAGCATAGGGGAGAGATGGAGAGGTGAAATGAAAATGGTATCATCTGACAAGTGTACAGATCTATTAGAGGTTATTAAGATTTAAGAGCATCGTCATTAGATAAGCCACACTAAAGGTGAGTTGTAAAAAAATAAAATAAGTGCAATAAAAGTAAAATGAAAGAAAGTGGCACAATTAAAAACATCTAGATATTCGGTAAAAAACAAAAAACAGTGTTCTGAGGGTGTTGCTTGATAAAAGAAACAATGTTTTAGCAGCCACTAAGGAATTTTGTGGGTGAACCTTCTTATCAACCAAAAAGCTGTGTTTGCCATCATGTTCCACCTTGATGATACTTATTATGCGTGCATGCTTGGTGGCTTCAGTCACGCCAGACTCTTTGTGATCCAATGGACTGAAACCTGCCAGACTGCTCTGTCTGTGGGATTTCTCAGGCAAGAGTACTGATGCGGGTTGCCATTTCCTCCTCCAGGGGATCTCCTGACCCAGGGACTGAACCCTGAGTCTCCTGCACTGCAGGCAGATCCTTTACCCCTGAGCCACCAGGGAAGCCCCTATACTTATTATATCTTATTGCACAAAGAGTTTGTGCATCTTGCTTTGTTGGGTCAGGCCGTCCCTAGTAACTGTAGATCAAGTAGACATTTAAGAGCTAAATAGTTTCTTCAACTGCACTGTTTTCACATGAGAAAATCTTCCCTTTTTGTCTGAAACCTGATGGAATCTTTACATTGGAGCAAATTTAAAATGTACTATATTGAAAAGCTAAACCCACTGAGAAACTAATACTGTATTCCCCTCTTCTTGTACTTTGAGAACTGATAACCTATTGAAAGTGGAGGATTGCAGCATGGAAATAATGGAAGGCCCCCAAAGGAGAACAAGCTGAGGCATCAAGCTTGGTGGACCAAGGGAGTCAGTGTCACCATCACTTGTTTTGGGCAGAGTTCAGAGGCAGGCAGGGGGGTCAGGCAGGGGGGGGGAGAGGTCTAGTATTGGGGGTGGGGAAAAGGAAAGCTTCAGGTGTGTTCTGACTGGAGGTTGTTGGCATCGCTGGCAACAGGCTGGCTGGGTGGCCTATGTGATAGATTAGTGAGCATATTTGGCTCTTCTCTGGTTGGTCCTGAGTTAGAAGAAGGGTTATAAAGGAGGGAAGTTGGCAGTCACTGATCAAAGTATGACTATTCTGGGCTAACTGCGTATATGGTCAATTCATCGGTCTATTATCATGTATGGTCTGGCCATTGTCAGTTTGTATATTCCATTTTTCAGCATGGATTTTAATTTTTACTTCTATTTCAATTTAAGATATCATGTCCAGAAGAGAGTAATATTAATAGTTGCTTTGTGTGAAAACCAACCCAAATAAAATATAAATAATGAGCTTCCCTGGTGGCTTAGCTGGTAAAGACCCTGCCTGCCAGTGCAGGAGATGCAAGAGACATGGGTTCAATCCCTGGGAGGAAAGATCCCCTGGAGAAGGAAACGACAACCCACTCCAGTAATCTTGCCTGGAAAATTCCCTAGACAGAAGAGTCTGGCAGGCTACAGTCCATGGGGTCTCAGAGTCGGACGCAACTGCACGCACATCCAGTACGTGGCATTCATTTTTATATCATTCAAATGGTACAATCATTTTATTAAAATTTAAGCTCATTTGATAGGCAATCAGTATTCATGACTCTTAAGCTGTGCTTATTCTAGGCAACTGGAACAAGCTCTAGTTAATATTAATTATAAAATATCACAAGTATGAAAAGCACAAAAGTCACACACACACATATACACATCATCAGGCTATGTTATGGTATTCCCGCCACACAGAACAAGAACATAATTGTCGTTGTTCAGTTGCTCAGTTATGTCTGACCCTGTGACCCCAGGGAATGCAGCATGCCAAGCTTCCCTGTCCACCACCAACTTCCAGAGCTCGCCCAAACTCATGTCTATCAAGTTGGTGATGCCATCCAATGATCTCATCCTCTTTTGTCTCCTTCTTCTTCTGCCTCCAATCTTTCCCAGCATCAGAGTCTTTTCCAATGAATCAGTTCTTTAGATCAGGTGGCCAAAGTATTGGAGTCTCAGCTTCAACATCAGTCTTTCCAATGAATATTCAGGACTGATTTCCTTTAGGATGGACTGGTTTGATCTCCTTGCAGTCCAAGGGACTCTCAAGAGTCTTCTCCAACACCACAGTTCAAAATCATCAATTTTTGGCACTCAGTTTTTTTTATGGTCCAACTCTCACATCCATACATGACTACTGGAAAAATTTAGTTGTCTTTTAAAATTTCTGTCTTATATAATACACATCATTATATATATTTATAGTACATAAATAAACTGGGGCACATGATACAAACTTAAGAGAGTTTGGAGAGCACTCACCTCAGTTTCCGATGATCACAGTTTTTGCTCAGGTTGTCATTATAACCAAACCACAAACTGTAAGGAAAGTTTGTTGTAGTCTGATGAAAACTTTAGAGAAATCAAAGATTGGAGGCTTTTAGTTTTAAACTCCTCCCCTATTCTCAGCTGCTGCCTGTGTTCCTAGATATCAACCATGTTGTGGAGATTCCTGAGCAAGTCTTATTGTCTGCAACAAGGATCACTAAACTACAACCAAGGGGCCAAACCTGCTTCCCTCCTATATTTGTATGGCTCAGAGCTAAGAATGGTTTTTGTATTTTCAAATGGTTAGAAAAAAATCAAAAGGATAATATTAGTCAGTACCAGATTTAATAACCTTAGATATGTAGATGACACCATCCCTTGGCAGAAAGCAAAGAAGAACTAAAGAGCCTCTTGATGAAGGTGAAAGAGGAGAGTGAAAAACCTGAGTTAAAATTCAACATTCAGAAAACTAAGGTCATACCATCTGATCCCATCACTTCATGCCATATAGATGAGGAAACAGTGGAAACAGTGACAAACTTTACTTTCTTGGGCTCCAAAATCACTGTAGATGGTGACTGAAGCCATGAAATTAAAAGATGCTTACTCCTTGGAAGAAAAGTTATGACCCATCTAGATAGTATATTCAAAAGCAGAGACATTACTTTGCTGACTAAGGTCCATCTAGTCAAGTCTATGGTTTCCCCAATAGTCATGTATGGATGTGAGAGTTGGACCATTGCTGATTCACGCCAATGTATGGCAAAAACCATTACAATACTATAAAGTAATTAGCCTCGTATTAAAATTAATTAATTAAAGAAAAGAAGAAGGCTGAGCACCTAAGAACTGATGCTTTCAAACTGTGATGCTGGTGAAGACTCTTAAGAGTTCCTTGGACAGCAAGGAGATCAAACCTGTCAATCCTAAAGGAAATCAACCCTAAATATTCATTGAAAGGAGTGAAGCTGAAGCTGAAGCTGCAGTACTTTGGCCATCTGATGCAAATAGCCGACTCATCGGAAAAGACCCTGATGCTTGAAAAGACAGAAGGCAGGAGGAGACAGAGATTACAGAGAATGAGATGGTTGGGTGGCATCACTGACTCAATGGACATGGGTTTGAGCAAGCTCCGGGGGTTGGTGATGGACAGGGAAGCCTGGCGTGCTGCAGTCCAAGGGGTTGCAAAGAGTTAGACGTGACTGAATAACTGAACACCACCACCAACTAGAAAATTATATGAAATTCAAATTTCTATATGTGGAGATAAAGTTTTATTCAATCCCTGCCATGCTCATACATTCACACATTACATTTGGCTGCATTTGTGCTACGACAGACACTGTGACAGGGACCCCATGACTCACCCCCGAAGTATTTACTGTTTAGGCAAACAGTAGATAAACAGTAGATGTTTGCCAAACTCTGTAAGGTATCTTTTCCTTTGATCACTCATGGAGTGGGTGCACTTTCTTGGCAACATGGCAAACCCTAAAGATCATATCCACTGAGACAAATAAGAGGATAAGGGATGTGATGATTTCTTTGTTCTAGACCATTCAGTGATGAACAAGCTCTGTTATGTGATGCCTATTCTGGAAAAATTAAATGTTCTCCCTTTGTGGTTGGATATGAAAAGAATATCACTAAATTTTATGAGAAAAAACATATACTTCTACTGAATATATTTTCAGTCAATAGATTTTGAATGGAGGAATTTCCATGTAAAAAGCCAGTACTGTTTGCAGCGACTGAAATGTTCCTAATTGGGCATACTGATACCTGAAATTCCTCCTGTTTTTAGGGTTGCATCCACATTTCACTATTAACTCTAAACTGAATTTCAGAAGTATTTACTGAAGCCTATTTTTTGCCAAGTACCACGTTAGGCTCTAGGGTTATAGTGGTCAGTGAAAACAGATATAATCCCCACCAAATGGAACTCACAATCTAGCACAAAAGTCTGCAAATATTAAAGGGCCATAGTATTTTTTTTGGCTTTGTCACACATGAGGTCTCTGTAGCATCTACTCAGGTCCGCCATGATTAGCAGAATTGTGGCTGCAGTTTGCCAACCCCTGACACAGTGGGAGAACTGAGAATTTATTAAGCAAAATGTGTGTAAAGTCTCATGTCATATGGGGCATGAGAACCATGAGAGAACCTGAGAGGGAGAGAGGTCTCTAGAGATCTGGAAATGGAGATGAGCTGTAAAGGAGGATCTCTGGATTCTCTGACTCCACTTGTTTCTGCTCCTGGAGGAGTGGTACCACTTGGGCTTTGGAGGAAGGGGGACCTGGGATCAAATTTCAACTCTGCTTCTTAACACATTATTTAATCTCCATCCTTTCTTTAGTTGCTCCAAGTGGCTCATTGGTAAAGAATCCACCTGCAATGCAGGAGACACAGGTTCGATCCCTAGGGAAGGGAGACCTGGAGAAGGAAATGGCAACCCACTTCAGTATTCTTGCCTGGGAAATCCCATGCACAGAGGAGCCTGGCAGGATATAGTCCATGGGGCTTGAAAGAGTTGAACACAGCTTAGTGACTAACAAATGCAACAGGAGTAACAAACGATGCCTCAGACACAAATTCAGTTCAGTTCAGTTGCTCAGTTGTGTCCGACTTTTCGCGACCCCATGAATCGCAGCACGCCGGGCCTCCCTGTCCATCATCAACTCCCGCAGTTCACTCAGACTCCCATCCATTGAGTCAGTGATGCCATCCAGCCATCTCATCCTCTGTTGTCCCCTTCTCCTCCTGCCCTCAATCCCTCCCAGCATCAGAGTCTTTTCCAATGAGTCAACTCTTCGCATGAGGTGGCCAAAGTACTGGAGTTTCAGCTTTAGCATCATTCCTTCCAAAGAAATCCCAGGGCTGATCTCCTCCAGAATGGATTGGTTGGATCTCCTTGCAGTCCAAGGAACTCTCAAGAGTCTTCTCCAAGACCACAGGTCAAAATGATCAATTCTTCAGCTCTCAGCCTTCTTCACAGTCCAACTCTCACATCCATACATGATCACAGGAAAAACCATAGCCTTGACTAGATGGACTTTAGTTGGCAAAGTAATGTCTCTGCTTTTGAATATGCTTTCTAGATTGGTCATAACCTTTCTTCCAAGGAATAAGCGTCTTTTAATTTCATGGCTGCAGTCACCATCTGCAGTGATTTTGGAGCCCCCAAAATAAAGCCTGCCACTGTTTCCACTGTTTCCCCATCTATTTCCCACGAAGTGATGGGACCAGATGCCATGATCTTCGTTTTCTGAATGTTGAGCTTTAAGCCAACTTTTTCACTCTCCTCTTTTACTTTCATCAAGAGGCTTTTTAGTTCCTCTTCACTTTCTGCCATAAGGGTAGTGTCATCTGCATATCTGAGGTGATTGATATTTCTCCCAGCAATCTTGATTCCAGCTTGTGTTTCTTCCAGTCCAGCATTTCTCATGATGTACTCTGCATAGAAGTTAAATAAGCACGGTGACAATATACAGCCTTGACGTACTCCTTTTCCTATTTGGAACCAGTCCGTTGTTCCATGTCCAGTTCTAACGGTTGCTTCCTGACCTGCATACAGATTTCTCAAGAGGCAGGTTAGGTGGTCTGGTATTCCCATCTCTTTCAGAATTTTCCACAGTTTATTGTGATCCACAGTCAAAGGCTTTGGCATAGTCAATAAAGCAGAAATAGATGTTTTTCTGGAATTCTCTTGCATTTTCCATGATCCAGCGGATGTTGGCAATTTGATCTCTGGTTCCTCTGCCTTTTCTAAAACCAGCCTGAACATCAGGAAGTTCACGGTTCACATATTGCTGAAGCCTGGCTTGGAGAATTTTGAGCATTACTTTACTAGCATGTGAGATGAGTGAAATTGTGCAGTAGTTTGAGCGTTCTTTGGCATTGCCTTTCTTTGGGATTGGAATGAAAACTGACCTTTAGATCCTAGTTTTCAAACATTAGCGTCATGTGGAGAAATTTTAAAATATCTTCTGCTCAGCCAGACCAATTCACCACGAGTCTCTGGGGTGAGACTCATGAGTATTTTAGAATTTTCTCTAGCTGGCTCCATTGTGTAGCCAAGTATGGAAAACCATCAGTTTTAGACAAATACATTAACAGTGTAATTGTTAAAATCAACTGACCCAAATTAAGAAAATTTTAGCTTTTAAATTACCTGTCCGGTGATGAGCAAAGTAACTACCATACACTGTAGCAATGAGGTCTAAGACAAAACTGTGTATTTTCAATGACTTATAACAAATTATTTAGTAACCTGAGCAACCATAGCTGCTATAAATTATCCCAGTCTTGTTCTTGCTGCTAAGTCACTTCAGTCGTGTTTGATTCTGTACGACCCCGTGAGACGGCAGCCCACCAGGCTCCCCCATCCCTGCGATGCTCCAGGCAAGACCACTGGAGTGGGTTGCCATTTCCTTCTCCAATGCATGAAAGTGAAAAGTGAAAGTCAAGTCGCTCAGTTGTGTCCGACTCTTAGCGACCCCATGGACTGCAGCCTACCAGGCTCCTCTGTCCATAGGATTTTCCAGGCAAAAGTACTGGAGTGGGGTGCCATTGCCTTCTCAGTCTTGTTCTTAAGGAAGCAAATTAAAAATGCATATATGTTTTATTTCTGAAATTCTTTGCATTTGAGGACTTGTATTACTTGCATGATTTCTCCTTTTGCATGCACATTTTTCTGCTACAAGAGGACATTGGAGGGAAGATAATTATTTAAATGACTCCAAATGTAGGAGACAAAAAGATAGCCCTGGTATCAGTTGCATGATCCCCCAGCACCATGCCCACCCCTCAACACCCCATCCTCTGCTCATTATACAGTTATCCACTTGAGGATTCCTGGGGCAATTTAAAGTTGTAACTACCTAAACTTATGTAAGATACATGTGGAATTTTCACATTTGATTTATTACTATAGAAAAGAAGAAACACAGTCCTGTTAAAGTAATCCGCTTCCCAGCAATTGAATGTACTATGAAAAAAACATCAACGAAGAAAAGCTAACAAAATACTGGATACAACTGCCGTGAATTCAAAAGGTACAAAACTACAGAAAAAGTGAGTGCCCGTTCTTTCATATTTTACAGCTGTCAATGGGAGTCTTAAGTTTGAGATTTAACAACTCTCACCAAGGAGGAGAATCAGGAAATAACCTTCTAAATAATATAAATGGATAAACTTAAATGCAAAAATCTTATTTTGCTTCCATGGTTGCAACCATGAGTCTCCTGAAGGCTTTAGAGCATAAAAATCACAGCACACATTAACCACCAACCACAGGAAAACCACTGGCTCCCTAGGTGGCGCTAGTGGTAAAGGACCTGCCTGCCAGTGCGGTAGACTGAGACATGGATCCCATCCTTGGGTTGGAAGATCCCCTGGAGAAGGCACTGGAAGCTCATTCCAGTATTCTTGCCTGGAGAATCCCATGGACAGAGCCTGGCAGGGTATAGTCCACAGGGTTACACCAAGGGGGACGCGACTGAAGCGACTTAGCACAGGAAGACTATGTACTATATATACTCCTCTGTATTTTGTTAAACCATCAATTGAGATGTCGCAGTGTGACAAAAATTATGTCTTGAGATTTATAAAATATGGTATGTGTATTTATCCTTCAAAATGAGATAAATGAGATATACTCTTCAAATATGAGGAGGTACATAAATATTCATGTTTATTCATTTAGGAAAGAGACACTTAACATTTTGAATTATTTCCATAACTAGTGTGGCAAATACAATTAAATGACAGACATTTGAGATTTTTTTGTAATTAAGCTTTTATAATTGTTTTTCTTTACAGGAACAGGAATAACCTGAGGATATCTTCAACCAAACTACCTAAAAACACAAGACCTGTTATATAAATTATGCTCTATTTTTGTAATAGATCAAAATACTGTATTGGTGAAAATAAATAGATAGCAAACATAGAAATAAAGTATGTTGTTTTTGTTATCCGACCCCACAAATACGCTTGACTTTATAATTCAGTATATTTGAAAAACAAAGTGAAACACAATAGGCATGCACAATTATGCCAATGTTAAGGACTTCAGATTATACTTGTTAATAGATTTTCTTAATAAAAATAGGAACATCACACATTGCTAGGTACACAGAAACATGATTTTGCTCTAAAGAGCTAAATTGTTGCAAGAGGTTAAGTACTTCCTAACAGGCCTCCAGGGGAATATAACGGAGTGCTGTAAGTATAGTGTGTTATACTACATAATGGAGAATTATGGTATTTTACATTTTCCTTGAAACCATAAATTCTGTTAAACTGAAAAAGAAAACAAACAACAAACTCCCCAAAACATCAGATGTACTGACAATCATATTCCCTTGTATGACAGAAGAGTACTAATACATTTTTTGACTTTTTTTTTTTAAATTAAGAACACTTCTTAGGTTTTTTTGGCATTTTACATTCAGTGTCCGTTGGCTCCTTCTGAGAGTATCCGTGAAGGCTCGGTAAACTTTGCAGTGAACAAGTAAAAAGGGCTGGTGTGGGTACCAATGCCAAAAGGGGTAAATCTTGCTCGAGTTTATCCACTCTGGAAATGGAGATGATCCCATAGGCATGGAGTAGCCAGTGGCTGAAGAGAACAATGAGTCTTTTCTTTCTGACCAGAAGATCATAGCAGTTCTATAAAATTTTGTAAAAGAAAGAAGAGAGAGATACAGATTATTGGGCTGAATCAACTAGATAATTTATTAGTTTTAATTTGAAACATACATTTTCACATAAAATCATAACCTCAGAATCATAGGGACATAGGAAATCACCCAGTCTTGCTACTATAGTTTACAGATGAGGAAACTCAGGCCTCCTACGTTCAGCACACCAGTGGCCACGATGAGACAGGAGCCCACATTTCTAGGTTCTGGTCTACAACCCCATTGGACCCTGGAAACACTACAGCTGCTTCTGAAAAATCTGAACTGGAAGGAAACTCCACATTTCGTGCCTTCTTCCTGCCCTGGTCCACAGCATCTGAGTCTACAGATGGGAAGCAGGCGGTATATACAACCAATCTCCAGCATTCCTAGAATCAGCTGCCTGGATACTTAGAAGGGAGCAGAAATGACAGGTGACTACTCTGACTTACCTTTAACCTTTAATATCACTCTATAATATACAGACATTGGAAGGACCAAATTATTATAAAAGTAATATCTGAATGTGCTAATAAACACACTAAAATACAATTTGCAACTGGCTAGTTAACTTTCCCTCATTAAATGGCTCATCAGCTTGGTTCTATGTAAAATAAAGAATTTAAGTTTCCCTTAAAATACTGTTAATAATGTTCAACATTTCAATAATCAAATATTTTCTATGTAGATAAATGATGTGAAATGATTTTTTTCTCTAACATGCTGGAGAGTTAAGCCTGATTAATTTCCCAAGCAGATATAGTCTAGGATAAAACTTTTACAAACTGATGAGCCAAAAGCTATTGAGTGACCCTACTTAGCCAAGGATTACTAAAGCAATCAGCTGTAACATATCGTATCATATATGCTACTGTCCTATTCAATAGTCAAATCTATTAAAAAAAAAAAAACCTCTTTAACAAAAGAAAAAAGACATCCTACCTCTATTTCAGAAGCCGACATGTACACAGCCAGAGTAACCAAAGATAATACTAATATAATGTATGGGAAGGCATAGTCTGAAAGACAAACATTGGTATGCTGAAAATTAAAATTTCTGAATAAACCATCAAAAATTCAAACAGTATAATTCTTCTCCTAGATGAAAACCTCAACCAATCCTGGGAGAGATGGAAGCCCTACTGCTCTAAGACAGGGGTCCGCAAACTTTCTCTGTAAAGGGCCAGACAGTGGCTTTGTGGGTCATACAGTCTGTCTCAGTCACCTAACTCCACAGTCGCAGTGGGAAAGCAGCCAGGTCAACGCAATGAACAGACGTGTCTGTGTTCAGTAAAACTAATTTTATAAGTTTGAAAGTTATGATATATAAGTTATTCAGACAGTAAAATTCAAACTTTATCTAACTGTCACATGTCAAGAAATACTAGTACTCTTTTGATCTCCCCCCGCCCCCCAACAGTTAAAAGATGTAAAACTATCCTTGGCCTACCTTTTAAAGACCCCTGCCTTAAGGCTTCCACTGATGTAAAAAACTAACCTCTCTCCTATGCATATTAGCTATGTATCAAACTTGGGAGAATTGGGAAACTAATCACTCAACTTTTGATGTTTTGTGGTCCAGATTGGGGAACTTCAGTTGAGAAAGGCTATTATATATAAGGGTAATTCAGCTTTAATTAAAAGGTCTTATGTCAATAAGCCTCAAAAGCTAAATGGATCATTCAGTGCTCTTAATGACAAACTTCTAGACATTTCTACTTCAAATATAGTACAGTAAAATAATACTTCAAGTAAAATTTTTACATTTTCTTTTAAAATGTTTTAAACATATACAGCTCACTAAAACAAATGGACAAATTGAAAAAAATCTTGAATTATTTTTATGCAATTATTTAAAAACAATTAACTTCAGTTGCTATTAGGTTGGTACAAAAGTAATTGCAGTTGTGCATTGTTGAACTTTGCTGTTTGATATTAGAATACCTTCTTAAATTTTATGTCATACATCATTTTAATGTGCATTTCACACTTTTTCTTGCTAATAACTTATTACTTGCTGTGTATTTTGTATTTATAACAAAAGCTTATGGAAATGATGTCAGACAAAAAGCAAATTCGAGTGATTTTCTTATTTGAGTTCAAAATGGGTCATAAAGCAGTGGAGACGATTTGCAACATCAACAATGCATCTGGCCCAGGAACTGCTAATGAACGTACCGTGCAGTGGTCAGTTCAAGGTTTGCAAAGGACATGAGAGTCCTGAAGAGGAGGAGCATAGTGGCCAGCCATCGGAAGTTGACAACAACAATTGAGGGCCATCATCAAAGCTGATCCTCTTACAACTACATGAGAAGTTGCCTAAGAACTCAGTGTCAACCATTCTATGGTTGTTTCACGTTTGAAACAAACTGGAAAGGTGAAAAAGCTTGATAAGTGGGTGCCTCGAGGGCTGACTGCAAATCAAAAAAATCATCATTTTGAAGTGTCGTCTTCTCTTATTTTACAAAACAACAAACCATCTCTTGATCAGATTGTGACATGCAATGAAAAGTGAATTTTATACAACAACCTGCAACAATCAGCTCAGTGGACCGAGAAGCAGCTCCAAAGCACTTCCCAAAGCCAAACTTGCACCAAAAAAAAAAAAAAAAGGTCATGGTCACTGTTCAGTGGTCTGCTGCCCATCTGATTCATGACAGCTTTCTGAATCCTGGTGAAACCATCACATCCGAGAAGCATGCTCAGCAAATTGATGAGATGCACCGAAAACTGCAACACCTGCAGCCAGTATTGGTCAATATAATGAGCCCAGTTCTTTGTGACAATGCCTGACCACAGGTCTGACAAACAGTGCTTCAAAAGTTTAATGAATTGGGCTACAAAGTTTTGCCTCATCTACCATATTCACCTGACCTCTCACCAACCACCTACCACTTTAAGCATCTCAAGATCTTTTGCAAAGAAAACGCTTACACAGCCAGGAGGCAGAAAATGCTTTCCAAGAGTTCATTGAGTCCTGAAGCATGGATTTTCACGTTATAGAAATAAACAAACCTACTTCTTCTTGAAAAAATGTGTTGGGTGTAATGGTTCCTATTTTGATTAATAAAGATGTATCTGAGCCTAGTTATACTGATTTAAAATTCATGGTCCAAAACTGCAATTACTTTTGTACCAAACTAATAAAACTATTCATTTCTCTGTAACGCAATAGAACCCACTGGAACACTGTCAGAAACTCTGAATTATCTATACAAGCCTGGAACCCAATGGAACACTGTCAGAAACTCTGAATTATCTATACAAGCCTGATTCCAACTTACTAAATAAATGAAAGACTTGTTTGACATTTAGAATCTTTTACTGCCTAAACAGGTTAGGTCCTAACCAACCATTAAAAAAATCCCAATTAACGTATAAATAGCTAAACAATGTTAACTGATGATACAAATTTAAGACCTAGTAGTAAAAAGATAAAGAGGAAATTTCCAACATGGCCCAAACTTTGGGGAGCAGAGGGAGGATTCTGGGCTCAAAGTAGGGTTTAGAATTGTTCTTATTCTAGGGTTGAAGACAATGTAAGATTTTAAGCAACTAGGTCTGAGGGTAGTGCCTAAAAATCTGCATTTTAGTTCTGCAGGTGGTTCAGAGGCAGATCACACTTCAAAATGGGCTGCAATAATACTTCCAATCAAGTAAAAGTTTGTCACTGACATCTTCCTAATTACTCCCAGTGTCTCTTCCCTAGACCCTGGTATCCTGAGCTACCAGAAGCCTCTTGCTGCTCTACTTCGCTCAGGCTTGCTATATTCTCTTGTCATGGAGAGACAGAGACATTTAGTCTGTGTCTGAGTCCCCCGCAAATTCTTATGTTGACATCCTAACCCTCAATGTGATGTATAAGTAGGTAGAGGGCCTTTGGGATGATTGGGTCATGTGGGTGAAGCTCTCAAGAATGGGATTAGTGCTATTATAAAAAGACCTCGGAGAACGCCTCCCCTTTTCTGCCATGTGAGGACTCTGAAAGAAGACAGCCACTGATGAACCAAGAGACAAGTCCTCATCAGACTCCAAATCTGCGGTGCCTTGCTCTTGGACCTCAGTCTCCAGAACTGTAAGAAGTCAGTCACTGTTGTCTGTAAGCCACCCGTCTATGGTATTCTTTATAGCAGCCCGAACTAGGACACCCCTACAAACCAAAAATTATCTCTCTTTTTCAACATCATAAAATTGAGTTATGATACCCTCTAGGACTGATCTCAGCAGACTGCATGCTTATAGTTAGTATAAATAAACAATAACTCCTTGATCCCCTCTTGATGAATGTGCTCAGGGTGGAGGCTTGTTAACAAAATTATCTAAAGACATTCAGTGTGGGAAAAGGCATTTTTCAATATAGGCAGCTACAACATAGGAAGCAATGCTATCTGTCAGTCTCCTTAGGTTAACTTCCCAACCTCTCCCTGCTTTCCACCACTTTCCTCTCTCCCGCATTTAACAACCAAGAAGTTCTCTACAGTAGAAGCAGCTGCTGTCCAGGACACAGGGATCTGAGGGCTGACAATTCTTAAATTTTTACAGCCTAGTCAGCTCTCCCAGGTTTGTCCAGTATAAATAACTACCTTGGATATTCCATGAATACCAACCTATTTGCTTCTTCTAACATTCATGATTCATGCAATCACTAGTTACTAAGTTAGAAATTTCCCTTTATTGTATTCTCCTCCCAATTCCTCAACCCTTGTACTAGATTCCTAGCTTAGTTAACTCTGTCTTTGAAACTGTTCCTCATTCCTGGTGTTTTCTCTGCTAGGTCACACAGTCAGGCTCAGTTTATGGCAATAATCTCTTTACTGATGCCCCAGGGTCTCTTCCCAGCCAATCCATCTTCCACACTGCTACCAAGTTATCTTTCTTCAATGCAAATCTAGTCATGTCACTCTTCCTCCAGAAATCCTTTTAAGAGCAGGTCCCAAGAATAGCAACTTCAAATGCTTACAGAGGTCAGTTAGGAAAATAAAATTATAGGTTCTCAAACACCATGCAGGCCAAAGGAAACAATATATCTGTCAAATCAGAATATGAGGGTTAAAGACTCCTAAAGCGTCTGCCTCCAATGCGGGAGACCTGGGTTCGATCCCTGGGTCGGGAAAATCCCCTGGAGAAGGAAATGGCAATCCACTCCAGTATTCTTGCCTGGAGAATCCTACGGACAGAGAAGCCTAGTAGGTTACAGTCCACGGGGTCGCAAAGAGTCGGACACGACTGAGCGACTTCACCTCAACTAGCCTCCAATTTCCTCTTCCCTTGGCCTTACTCTCTTTGAACCAAATGCATTACTAAGCTACAGTACTTGCACAGTGACGTCATCTTGCCCAGTTCCTTCAGGTCAGAAGTTTGTCCTCTGCACCCTGGCAAGCTCCATACACAGATGGTATCCAACATCCTTGCAATGTTCAATGTCACACGTTTAAAAAGTACCACTCTATGTTCTCAGCTACTTAGTATAGCTTTCCTAGTAGTATGTGAGCTCTTTAACACCAACTTTCATTCTTCTTTTGAGTCACAGATCAGTCTAAATGGTTGCTGAATAAATGAATGAATGGATACATTAAAATAAAAAAATATACTGAGGATTTTTTTACTGTTTCTAAAAGTTTTTGATTAAAAACTTAGAAAACTAAGACCTAACTTGATGGTAAACATCATATGATATCAAGAGTTATTTCCATTTGTTATATGTAAAAACCAGTTTTTGTGTCATTTACACTCAGATTTTAAAAAACCTTCCTATGAGGTTGTGAGCTTCAAATACAAAGTATTTTCTAAACAAGTTAGTTTTGATTAAGAATGATGATGTATTTTAGCAAAAACATATAGTATGACTTATTTTCAAGGATAAAAACAAAAACAAAACTGCTTTAAAGAACAAGGTCCAATATTATACTCAGAGAAAATATTGTTCATCACATATAATAAATATATTTCATTGATGTTACCCATCAAACTTACATAAAAGGCCTCCACCAACTGCCTGAAGCACGGTTAAAATTGGGAAGAAGTAAAGTGCAGCATAAATACTTTTAAATCGATCTGACTTCCCTAACCCACAGGCAATCTTTTTACCAGAAGAGGTCGGAGCAGCATCATTAATACCAAGCAGAATGCATAATAGATAAATACAATGGTGTATCTGGAAAATAAAGTAGAAAATTGTTACATCACAAACATGTTTTAAAATGTCCTTTTATCACTGATCATTTTAAAATCAAAGATCCTAAAAACGTTTAAAAAGTCTACCCGCCAAATACTCAGATTGGTAAAGGGTTGGCCAGAAAGACTCTCATATATTGCTGTAAAGAGCATGGTGGTTCCCTTCTGGTAGGCAATTTGGAAATGTGTATCAAAAATCATAAAATGTTTATATCTTTAATCCAGAAAGTTTACTTGTAGAAATTAATCAAAGGGAAACAATCAGGTATACACAAAGACCCAATGAACAAGCATTTTTACTGAATCGCATGATAAAGAAAACCCAGGAAGAAAATATTCAACAATAGGAAAGTGGTTAAATTTTAGAATATATTTTTGCTGGACTACTATGCAGACATTGAAAATCCAATTATGAAAGAAACGTTAACAACAAAACTGTGCTTCATACATTAAATGACAACAGATTATAAATGGCATGTAAATAATATAACTTTAACACTTAAAAAAAAATACATACAGAAATGCAACTGGAAAGACATTTTTAGCAGTGATCATCTTAAGAAATGGAATTGTAGATTTTTATCTGGGGTATGCTTTTTCTGTTTTCCAAATGTCCTATAATGTAATTTTTAAAAATCACAAAAAAGTTGTAAAAAGATACTCTCTCTCTATTAGCAGGTTATAGTTTCTAGCTCTTTATGTTGAATAATGGTATTTCTGTACACATATTTCTAACTTCCTTTTCATGAGGATTTAAAATTATTTTTACTAACTTACACTCAAACCCTCTCCTGTGCAGAGGAAAGTCGAGGGAAGCACAAGAGTTGTCCCAAATTACTGACCACATGCCTGTTCACACAGCTCAGTGATCCAGGATCCCTGTCCTCTCACGATGTTTTCAGGTGCAGCCCTGTACTGTACTGCATTATTTGAAGCCTGACCTCCTGCAGAATGTTTTTTTCTCTTGTTAGGCCTCCTTCTACCAACATCAAAACAAAGTAAAATCTGTCTATTCCTGTCTTTTCCTTAAGAGCTCCAAAAAGACTATTATTTTAATCAGTTTATATGTATAAATTATATGTCTGGCAGTCTCACTCTATATATAATTTTATATATATAAGGAATAAATTATTTACAGGACTGAAAGGTAGGCAGGCAGTTAGAAAAGGTTCTCATATCTCTATACCTGGATCTTAGTTTTAGATCTCATTTTTTGAAAATTATATTTTTACATACGTACATTTTTTTTGGACATTTAGTACTACTAAGACTTGCATAAAAAGGTCTGTTTTGTTCAGCATATTACATAATGGTAAATTTCTATAAGTATGAGAATATAAATACCAGACTCTTCTATTGTACCTTTACTGACAAAAACACATCAAAATGAACACCAACAATTCACAGGAATTCTAAAAATGTAGTCTGGGATAGTACTATACAAAATCGGATTGATTTTTTATCTTTAAAACAAAACCCACTGGTGAAAGTCACATTTATTTGGGGGTGGGGGTAGGGAGAAAGAACATTAACCCAAGTACTCTAATAATAAAGCCAGCTACTTGGAAGTGCTTCCTATATGTAAGGCGCACTTATTTAATCCTCACAGTCACCTTACAGGGTATTGTTTTTCCCATTTTTACCAATGGGAAGGTCAAGGTTACAAGAGTTTCTTAACATGTTCAAATTAACAGCTAACAGGCTTGGGATTCAAACTCCACTGCCCATATTATTTCCTATAAGTCAGATGTTGCTTCTCTGTTGTATATCAGAAAGGTTTTCCTTATAATTCTCTTTTTAAATATAGTTTATTTTAGAAGTGCTTAGATACTTCAACATCAACACTAAAATACTTTCACTTCTATTATATTAAGATGTACTTCTATTTCCTCTTATCAGACTATCACTTTAGAAAAGAAAATAATGTTTATCTTCCCTAGTGCCTAGGAGCCATTTCACAAGGCTCAATCTGCTGAAATGAATGAAATCTACAATCACGATTTTTTAAAAAATGATCTTAATAAATACTTACAGTGGGTAGACAGCTTCATGAGTGCAGTGCACGGTGGTCACGTAATCTGGACTTGGGTTGTAAAGCATGGTGTACCAATCAGAAAGCATCAGTACTCGACAGGAACGGATATAAAGCACACCAACTGGCTCGCTCACAAGCAAGGTGATGATAGCTGCCACAGTGCACTCAAACAGCGCAGTGATGTGCTGGAAAAGGGCACTGGAACTGAGAACACAAAGCAAGGACAATAACCAGAGAAGTCTCAGCATGTAACAGGCTTTTAATAAAACCTGTACGTGCTCCAAAATATGGATTCTAAAAAGAAGTTGTAACTGATCAATCCTGAAACAAAAAAATCTTCTATATAGGTAAGAAGAGCAAAGAACATACAAAAACGACATGGGAATAATTTAACCTTGGTTACTAAAAAGGGATAAATACTTATCCCAGATAGCGATGTGCCTGTACCGTCTAAATGTGTAGAAGAGCAGAAATTGGATCTACTTTTATATTCAATCTCTCTCCAAACTATTAAAAATGTCTGAAAAGTTATGAATCATTTTAAATTATTTTAAACATTATAAGTACATAAAAGATTATATGTAATATACATTAATTAAAAATATAATAGAGAGGGAGAGGGTGGGATGATTAGGGGAGAATGGCATTGAAACATGTATACTATCTTGTAAGAAACGAAGCGCCAGTCTATGTTCAATACAGGATACAGGATGCATGGGGCTGGTGCACAGGATGATTCAGGGAGATGATATGGGGTGGGAGGTGGGAGGGGGCTTCGGCATTGGGAGATCGTGGACACCTGTGGCTGATTCATGTCAATGTTTGGCAAAACAAATACAGTATTGTAATGTAGAATAAAGTATTAAAAAAAAAGAAAAAAAAGGTTCTGAAATGCATAAAATAATGCTATATGCTGATGTGGCTACAAACATATATAGCAAATTTACATGATTCACAGGATTGTGGCACTGCTTAGAAAATAAGTGTAGGGGGAATGGAATGGAAACTGAAGGGTAATGGAAATGTTTAACTGTTCTATAAGTTTCTAAAAATTAAAAGCAAATTTTAGTAATACTTAAGCATTTCATACTATCGTGTGTTTATTTAAATATTTCATTAAAAATAAAGAATGAGAAAAAAATAAATAAATAAACATTGTAAGCTCACCACCTAAACCAATAACTAGAACATTAACAACTTATATCTGTCTGTTCCTCCCCATTCCATATTCCTGTCTCTCCCCTAGAAATAACCATTATATTAAATTGCCTTTATCAGTTTTGCTAAACAGTTTTTAATCCATCTGTATTTATACTTCAAAATCACTATTTAGTTTTGCTTATTTTTTAACATGATAAGGAGATATAACCTTTCTCAGATTTTTTTTTCCACTCAGAATTACGTTTCTAAGATTCATTTATAGACCTGCTTATAGAAGTTCAGTCATGTTCATTGCTTTATAATATTCTACTTGTGATCTATTATTTATCTATCCTGCTTTGTTAGTAAAGTATGTTGCAAATGTCTTCCTATCAGTTTATGGGTTGAATTGTCATTTTTCTTTGTGATGTCTTTTTATGAACAAATGTTCTGAATTTTAATATAGTTGGCTGTTATCAAATTTTAGATTTCTGGCTAACAGATTCTCACCCTAAGAAAAATATTATCTTGTATTTTCTTCTAAAAGTTTTCAGGTTTTGCTTTTCATGTTTAGATCTTTAATACAATATGAGATTTCTGTGTTTAAGTTAGAATATATCTTTACCTTTTCCCATCTGAATAGCCAACCGTGCAGGAGCAGCCTTCTACTGAAGAGTTAACTCCTTCCCCTCACTAAGCTGCCGTGCCACCCCTGCTATAAAAAGTTCCCTGTATAACTAGTCTGCTTTTTGGTTCTCAGTTTCATTCCTGGGGTTCATTTATCTATCCCTGAGACAACAGAACGATAGTAACTTCCTGATATTACATATATTCTTCTGCTTTTTCAGTGCTTTTGGTCACTCTTGGGCCTTTGAACTTCCATATAAATTATAGAACTAGCTTGTCAAGTTCCACTGTATAAATCCAATGTAGCTTAGCTAGCTTGGTCTTGGCTACCTCACAGAACTGTAACTCTATAAATGAAGGAAGGAAGGAACTGATTTTGTATACTTATAGCCAGCCTCTGAAATTCTCATCATTTATAATATCTAGTCTATAGATGCTTTTGAGTTTTCTCCTTCAACAATGTTTCAGTTATCTACCACTGTATAGCAAACTACCCTAAAACTTAAAGGCTTAAAGCAACAGCCACTGATTGTATCTCACTATTCTGTGGTTTGACTGGGCTTAACTGAAATAACGAAAAGCAAGTTCACAGAATTCTTCCTAGGAATCAAAGCACATTTCAAGCAGAATAAATAAAAGAAATTCACACCAATACACATTATACTTAAGCTTCAGAACACCAAAGATAAAAGAGCTGCTGGTGAGCAGCACCTGTGTGTGGACAGCCAGCACCCATTCCACACGAGTTACTCACTTTGCACACCACAGCGAGTCCAGCCACGAGATGAGTGCATCCCAACTCAACATCATGTGGAACAGAAAGAAAGGACTACCCAGCTGCTGCTGGCAATTAGCCTTAGGCAACCCAACCCTACTGCCTGCCTTGTGGCTCCAGCTCAGGGTGGGTTTGCTTGTTTTCTCAAAGAGAAGAGTTCTCAAAGATCCACCCCACCCCATTCCTGCGAGACATGTCTCTTCCAGACTTTAGGTACTCCATGCAAGAGCACCGAAGCTCCTAATGAGCCCGAGGCGCTGGAAGCAGAACTCCTAAGCCGTTTTACACAGAGGAAGACGGAGTATGTAAGTAAATGTGTACACTTTCATACTGTAGAACCCAATCTTTTGCTTCTTTATAGAATTCATATTTTTGGAGGCAAAGTCCGAACCTTATTGATTCTCGACATGACTTTAGTAACGTTCTTACTGGCTTTCTACTCATCGTACTCTCTTTCAATCCATCTTCAGTCAACCATGTAATCTTTTACAGAATGGAATCTGCTTCTAAAACTCCCATTTTTTATCTACTTCAGTGAGTCCCATCTGCCTTTCAGGAGAAATACTTCCTGCCAGCCTTATCTCCCACACTACCTGGCCTTACAAAACTGCTTGCTTCCTCACTGCTTCACTCATCTCGGCATGCGCCATGCTCCACCTCAAAACACATGTCGCCCACCTGGCAAATGGTATATCCTTTAAGATCAGATCTGGGGTTATTCCCAGGTCCCAGGAATATTTCCTAAGACTCTCCCAGCCCCAGATCTCTATATCTTGGTCTTATTCCATCCCTATTTCTCACAGCACCCTCAGCTCTCATTTCTTGGTTACACTGTGCTCTCTCTTGGCTCTAGATTTTTGCACGTTTTCCTGCTGATAAACTCTCCCTTCAGTTTCTCTCAAAAACAACTCATTTTTCAAAGTTAAAATCAGTTTAAAATCAGTTTTTTCTCCTGTGACATCGCCCTATTTCCTCTCTAAGCTAGTCTTAAAACTATGTTCATACCTCTAACAGAGACCCTCACATACTCTGTGATGGTTTGTTTACCTTATCCACTGGACTGTGAGCATCCACACTTTAGTCATTTCTGAATCCCACAACCTAGTATAGCACCTGGCACACTGCAAACATCCCTAAAGATTGTTGCATGATTACATTTGGAAAACAAACTACAAAAGAAGCACAACTTCTGGCTTCATTACATAAAAACATTCATTTTTGCCTATCCCTGCCCTGGCCTCAATGAAAAACAAATTTAATACTAAACTCTGGGAAAAGCAAACAGGCCAGAAAGGAAAGTTTTGATTAGTATCTAGCCCATGCTTTTGAACTGTGGTGCTGGAAAAGACTCTTCAGAGTTTCTTGGACAGCAAGAAGATCAAACTAGTCCATCCTAAAGGAAATCAGTCCTGAATATTCATTGGAAGGACTGATGCTGAAGCTGAAGCTCCAATACTTTGGCCACCTGATGCAAAGAACTGACTCACTGGAAAAGACCTTGATGCTGGGAAAGACTGAAGGCAGGAGAAGTGGATGACAAATGATGAGATGGTTGGATGGCATCACCAACTCAATGGACATGAGTCTGAGCAAGCTTTGGTAGTTGGTGATGGACAGGGAAGCCTGGCATCCTGCAATCCATGGGGTTGCAAAAGAATCAGACACAACTGAGCGACTGAACTGAACTATGCATTCTCAGTGGGCACTAGGACTCCCAAGGAGATAAGAATTGATCCTTGAGTATAAAATATTATACTTTTGATATATAAAACCCATATATACATACATTATATAAATCAATAAACAGTATATCTGTGATACTAAAATTTCATGGGGTAGTTGACTCATTGAAAAGACCCTGATGCTGGGGGAGGCGGGGGTTGGGGGCAAGAGGAGAAGGGGACGACAGAGGATGAGATGGCTGGATGGTATCACTGACTCGAAGCACATGAGTTTGGGTGAACTCTGGAAGTTGGTGATGAACAGGGAGGCCTAGCATGCTGCGATTCATGGGGTCACAAAGAGTCGGACACGACTGAGCAACTGAACTGAACTGAGGTGAAATTAGGGGAAAAAGTATCTTAAAAAGCTTTTTAAGGAGGAAAGAATGAAAAAGTTTGAGAAACATGAGTCTAGCCTAAGACAGGTAGGCCCCTTCTTCCTTGATTCTAAGTACAATGTCTCAGGAAAACATAAGAGATGGCCCTTGTATTTCTTGCTACCAACTTCTTCATCTCTCATCATTCTACAACAGAAACTAAAAGCAGGATGATAGCTGCTTTAAAAAAAATTTAATGGCTTTTTTTCTGAAAAATAATGAATGCTTTTCCAGTGTAAATAATCAATGTGGACTTATCTGGTAGGTCCAGAAAAGTACTGATTCTACTTCCATCTGACCATCCTCTCCACTTACGTTCCTATCACTGGAGTCTAGCCATCACTACTTTTTGGACAACAGCTTTCTAGTATGTCTCACCTCTAATCTGCCCTCCACAGAAGTTGTCTTCTTAAAACATATACCTAAGATACTCTTTTTCCAAAGAAAACCTTCACCAATAAATCATTCACTGGCAAAAACCTAGTATCTATCATGTGCCAGCAACTGTGCTGGTCTCTGGAGAGTCCATACATAACAATGGCGACGACCACGGCCTTCATGGAGCCTATAATCAGGGGTGGGAGAGAACATGAAATGAGGAGACAAACGTGACTACTAACTGTGTTGAGTGCTAACTACAAAGCAACAACAACAAAATAACAGTGCTTCTAAAAAGAAAAATAATGAGGACAGGCCTACTTTAGATTGGGTCAGCGAAGGCTTCTCTAAGCAGGCTTGATTTAAACTGAGACTGGAAGGAGGGGAAAGCTGCTAGGTGAAAAGGAGGGAGAAGAGAGTATTTCAGGCAGAGAAGAGTTTGGGGAAAGGGACAGGACCTAAAGCAGGAAAGATGCTGAGAGGAACCAACGGTCAGGATGGCTGAAATGTACTACGGTAGAATTTGTTCCTAACTCCCAGTGGAATAAGGTTCACATCATTACCAAGAACTTTCACATTCTGGCCTCGGCCCCTTTCTCACTCTCCTTTTATTACCTTTCTCTCATATGCTATCCGCACTTTTGAACACCCAACTACTCCCATTCCCACCCATAAGAGATCACATGTTTCATACTTCTATGCCAGTGTTCACACTGTTAGCTCTGCCTGAAATGTTCCTTTTTGATGTGTTTCAGGCGACACTAGGCACAATTTCATCTCTTCCATTCTCTGTGACTCCAGACCATTTAGTTTATAAAGCTTTTATATATTTTTGATTCTATACTTTCAAGACTGATATGTATTATAATTAGTTGTGTATCTATTTGTCTTCTCTATAAGATTAGGGCTATCAACCAGACCAATTATCTTTGTATCTCTTTTCCTGATCTTCTAAACATCAAACACAATGCTCACTAAGTTTTTGTGGATTTTAGTGTGAGTTTTCATAATTAGGTTGCAGCCATAACACTTAAACTACATTATACTCAATTACTAGTATTAAACTGCAAAGATTTTTGTTTTAGAACAATAAACAGTTTGTAATCACAGCCAATTCTTTGCAAAAAAACAATAAAGATAATTAAGAAATAAAAATTATATCAAATATTCCTCCAGTTTCACTCAGAGTAAAACAAAGGACATTTCCCTTAATATTTACTGAGGCATGCTCCAGCAGTTTTCTGGCCACAGTAAAAAGCAATCAGAAGATAAAAGAAAAACAAGCCTGCCACTTGTAAAATAACAGAGGTATAATTACTTGATAAGGTCTTCTAAATGACAACTATTCCAGCATCAGTGCATTCAGATATATTTAGAGAATAGTGCTAACCTCTTTTTCCCTGAGTACCATTCAATGAAGAACCAATGTAAAACAAGAGGAAGCATAGCCATAAAGCCAAGATAGAGCCAATCATAAAGTTCTGGAGACTCTGTGCAAGGCTGACAGTATTTCTGTGCGTTTGTTCTCTGCCCTCTTGGACACACCTACAATATATAAGAACAGTATTTTATGTACAGATATTATCTTAGAACATTAACACCCTCCCCAAATTGTTCACTAAGATGTCACATTTCAGTTTAAACATCTGTTTACATGTGCATCTTTTAAAGATAAAAGAGAAAACATAAATAAAGTTTAAAAAGTCTAAATTGTATTTGTTATACCTGCATAATAGTTACTAAAAATAGTTGACTAAGTTACATGAAAATCTAGTCATTAACACCATATAAAAACTGCAGAGAAATGCTCTGGAGTTGTAACGTTAAAGTTCTGTCCAAGTCACTTTTCTATATTAATAAAAAGTAATTAGAAATTATTAAATTATCCATTAAAAAATACTTAGTAACTGTGACTGTCACAAAGATGTATTCTAGACAATATGACAACACAAATGAGAATTTTATTAATGCCTCCATATTCTTTTTGGGTTGAAATACACTGACATGTCCCAATATTTCAGAAGCAAACAGATTTTACAAATGAAATAAACATACAAAGTTAAGACTTACCCCACATTCTCCATATATTTCAGTTGAGCCATTTTTAAATAACAGGGTCTTCCCACAATAAAGTCCAAGGCATGCTGGTTGAATATCGACAGCTTTTTAAAAACAAATGCCAGTATAGTAACATCTTTTGTGATTATAAAAAATTAGGTAATAACAGCTGAAACAGTTGGCAGAAATTATCTCAACATAGTTTCAAGGAAAAAAATATGTACTAGACAAAAGTCTTGATGCATGTATTTAGTTTTCCTTTTACACTGTGACTGTTGAGGCTTACATGGCACCCTGTTGCTAATACTGTTCCTTAAGATCAAGGTCTTCAGCCAGCAAGACAGACTCTGCCCAGGACTCAAAGCCTAGCCTGGAATTGTCTCCAAGGGCTCCAGCCAGTCACTCACCTTGACTGGATGGTCTAGACTTTGAATTTCCCCCTCCTTTTTTTTTTTTTTAACTAGAGGATTAATAGAGGATTTTTGCCCTGAAAGAACATAAAGTCATGCCCTAAAACAGATGAAAATTATCATCACCTCCCTTCATGACAGAACACACTTTAATACCAAAAAGCAGAAAGGACACAATTTCAGAATAAAAGGACTTTAAGGTAAATGAATTCACTTTATAAGAAGCCTAGGGAAGTTATCCTAACTTTGGTCATTTTTGTAGAGGACAGGTGAAAATTTCATCAAGGCTGTCACTGGGCCTCTGACCAGTACTTAGGAAGCACTGCCTTAGAATCAACCCTCTGATCTCAAGCCTTAGACAACATACAAAGCAGCTCTTTTTAACCAAAAACCTCAGGGCCTACAGATTGTCTTTGACCTCACCTACAGGGAAAAGTTATCATCTAAGGAATTTTTTTCATCAGTGCCATCTGATTCCCTTCAATCATTGATTTGTTCACTCAGTAAACATGCATTAATGCGATTCCACTGGTGAGACCCGGCTAGATCCACAGGAACCTGACAGAGGCCATACCCTCAAAGCACCTACACCCTACTGTGGAATAAGTCCTGGTCAAATGGGAATTTGGGAATTAAGCTTTTCCTGAAAAATCATTTCCCAAATTCTTCATGAATTCACAATCTAGAGACTGCCTGATCCACAATACTTTCTCCTTTCAAATTGGGGTAGACTCTTTTCTTTCTCCTTGTGCTGCTGAGAAAAACAGAAATAGCACAGACTAAAATGCCTCAAGTTTAATAATATGTTCACCTTTGTCAAATTTCTGACTAAAAAAAAAAAAAAAGGCTTCTTTACCCTGGCATTAAAATTTTTTTCACTATCGCAGTTGCTTCTTTTCATTTATTATTTATGTACTTATATTTACTTATTATTTTTGGCTGCCCTGGGTCTTCGCTGCTGCTCTCTGGCTTGTTGCGGCCTCCCCTTGCCAAGCACTGGGCTCTAGAGCCCTGGCTCAGTAGTTGTGGTGCTGGGGCTTAGTTGCTCTGGGGCATGTAGGATAGTCTCAGACCAGGGACTGAATCCCGTGCTCTGAATTGGCTGGCAGATTCTTAACCACTGGACCACTAGGAAAGTTCAGCACTTATTTTTAAATCAACTGTAATCACAAACTAATAGACCAAAGCGAGTTGTTTCAGATTTTTTGAGAACGCCTAAGTTAAAAATTGGAAACTTCTTCTATACCAATTTTGCATCTAACAGCTGCTTAATAAATACATCTGACTGTAAATAATCTACAATCTCTCAAAACCAAAGACCTGAAAACCAGCAATGATAAATTGAAAGCAAAAGCTTATTGTTTAGTCGCTCAGTCGTGTCCGACTGTTTTGCAACCCCAAAGACTGTAACCTGCCAGGATCCCCTGTCCGTGGGATTGCCCAGACAAGAATACTGGAGTGGGTTGCCATTTCCTTCTCCAATAAGCAAAAGCTTATTGTCCACTAAAACAACAACAACAACCCTAGCTCCCACTGTCCGCTCACGTCCCCCTTTATTTCCTATAGTACATAAGCCAGACATCTCCTCTTTTACATAAGCCAGACATCTCCTCTTTCATAAAACCCATAATAGATAAAAGTTCCGAGGGTTTAAGACTTGGTGAGAATGTGATATGTTAATCTCCCAGCAGGAAATGATATACCCATTGTCAAGTGCAATTTGGAAATGCAGATTAATATTTATTGATTTCTAGAAGGCAATGGCACTTTAGTACTCTTGCCTGGAAAATCCATGGATGGAGGAGCCTGGTAGGATGCAGTCCATGGGGTCGCTAAGAGTCGGACATGACTGAGTAACTTCACTTTCACTTTTCACTTTCATGCATTGGAGAAGGAAATGGCAACTCACTCCAGTGTTCTTGCCTGGAGAATCCCAGGGACAGGGGAGCCTGGTGGGCTGCCCTCTATGGGGTCGCACAGAGTCGGATACGACTGAAGCGACTTAGCAGCAGCAGCAAAGCAGATACGAATTTTTAATTGTTTTGAAATTGTCATGGTCCTTTGGGAACGGCCCCCAAAACTTACGTTTGATGCTGAAGCAAGATACAACAGTAAAGGAGCATTGATTTCTGCTTTCTTTACTGTTTTCCTGCACTTAACGCCTGCGCTTTACATTGTCAAGTTAACCCTCCGGAATATTAAAGGGACTGAAAAAGGCATTGAGGTTACATTTTGAATAAGCAACAAAGGCCTGGCCTTTCCCGCGTACGCAGCCGGCCTTCTTTTTGCAGTCAGTTTCCCAGTTTGCTTTGCCTGGGACAGAGACTATCCCCATCCCACCTCGGTCCGGCCAAAAACGCGTGGGAACAAAGGACAAGGACTCGCCGCTATCCGGAGGCCACCCGCTGGAGCCAAGCGCAGAGCTGGCAGCGTAGGGTAGAAGCAGGGACTAAGATACATGCTTCCTAGGATCTTGGCGACCACTCACCCATCAGCAGCTTGTAGGTTTCCTTGGAGAGACTCGCAGATTAGCAGACCCAGCCACAGCGCCCGGACATCCGGGCCAAAGGGCCCTCGACGGCTCCGCCTCCTGGTAACCCGGGCGACCGCTCCGAAGCCCCGCCCCTCCCCTCGCTTCCGCGTCTCGGCTCGGAGGCCCCGCCCCCTGAGCCGGGGACACGGCCTGCCTCTCCAGCGCGGAGGGAGCGGGTGGGCTCGCAGCGTAAAGCGCGTGTCTGCGTGGCGGTAGAGTTCTCTCCCGGAGCCAGACTATGGCGGGCCCGCTGACTGTGCCCTGGATGCCTCCACATGACCCGGGGACGCCGGCGCTGTCGGTGGTGGACATGCACACAGGCGGCGAGCCCCTGCGCATTGTGCTGGCGGGGTGTCCGGAGGTGGTCGGCCCCACGCTGCTGGCCAAGCGGCGCTACATGCGCCAGCACCTTGACCATGTGCGGCGACGGCTCATGTTCGAACCCCGGGGGCACCGGGACATGTACGGAGCTGTGCTGGTGCCGAGCGAGCTGCCCGACGCGCACCTGGGCGTCCTGTTCCTGAACAACGAGGGCTACAGTTCTATGTGCGGCCACGCTGTGCTGGCGCTGGGCCGCTTTGCGCTCGACTTCGGGCTGGTGCCGGCGCTCCGTCCGACGCCCAAGAGGCCCTGGTCAACATCCATTGCCCGTGCGGGCTGGTGGCCGCCTTCGTGGAGTGCGAGGGCGGCCGCAGTCGCGGCCCGGTGCGCTTCCACAGTGTCCCGGCCTTCGTGCTGGCCACAGGTAACCGGCAGGACCCTTCCGGCCCTGCATCCGGGGGACCCAACTAATCACACTAACCATCTCTGTGGCCTGGCGCCCACGAGCGCAACTAACCCACCCCACAAGCTTTTACAATCAAACGGAAGGTAATTGTAAATCCCTGCAAGTGTATGTCAGCATCTTAGCCTTGTGAATTTGTGTGGTGCATGCAGTTTGATTGCGGCTTCTCTGGTGGCTCAGCAGCAGAGAATCCACCTGCCAGTGCGGAAGACAGGAAGCTAGGTTGGGAAGATCCCTGGAGAAGGTAACGGCAGCTCACGTCGGTATTCTTGTCTGAGAAATCCCATGGACAGAGAAGCCTGGCAGGCTGCAGTCCATGGAGTCGCAAAGAGTGGGACACGACTTAGCCATTCAGCAACAATACTCATATTGATTATCTCGCAGACGTGTCCATCTGTGATTTAGGGAGAGCCTCGAGGAGTACAGAATTATGTGTTTCCCTTACTCAACGCTTCGTTCCCTCTCTCAGGCATTCCAGAAGATTTTGCAGTTGGATAAAGCAGGGTCCACTAGGGTCAAGAAAAGTGCAAAGAGCAACCACGTACTGGGCTCCAGGATGGCTCAGAATATGCTTGCTGAGCACGTTATCGACCCCTGACAAGTTAGTAAACACAGGTTGCTGGAGCTCATCTGTAAAAGTCTCTTCCCCACCACTTCTTGGAGGAAGAATTAAATCTTTTCAAGGATATGCAGCTGTTGCTGCTGTTACTTTTAATAACAGGAAAAAGTGTCTGGGTCCAAATTCTGACTCCTCTTTAAAGCTATGCAGCCTCATTCGCTTTCCATTCCATTTCCATTCCTATATCTTCATTTTTATCTCAATTGAGTTTTTTTGAGGATTTTGTATACACGAGTGCAAGGTACCTAGACGTTTAAAAATGACTTAGCAGCAGCAGCAGAGATACAAAGACTGCAGAATATATCAGGATGCTAGTTCTCTAGGAGTGCATAGCGTTGAAAAGGTTTTGGTGGGTTCTCTAGTACAGAGCCTGTATGTGATGCTAAACAATGTAATTATAATCCTTACAAAGAGGGAGATCCTTAAAAATCCTATCAGTAAAGGCTGAATTCTATCAGAGGAGGCTTTAGTAGTCTGACTAGAACTGAGCTGAGTGCTAATTTAGTCAGTACAGGTATAGGGTTATCACTCCTTTTCTTCAAAGACTTCAAGCCATGCAAATCATTCTGTTAATTCAATCTTGAGCCTCCGGATGGATTGGGGTTCCCAATTAGCCTGTTTATGAATGTTAAGAACGATGCAGTAATAGCCCAGGTGTTTGAGAGTCTTAGAACAGCCTCAGGCAGCTGAAACACACAAGTTAGTAAAAACTGATACCATTTGCCCAGAAGAAATGGTGTCACATGGGATTGGGAGGGCACATAAGGGAGATAAGAATTTATGTTAGGGTTGCATCTTAAAAAACCTCAACTGTTAACTGGCTTGGTTACCTGACTCCTCACCACCACCAACCGCCAGGCCACCCCAGCAGCAGATTAGAAGCACTCCAGATTTTGTGGGAAATGACAGCTGGCAGCAGGATCACCAGCTGTGTACATCATAGTTTGGGGCAGCCAATACGACAAGCACAGTAGTTCCTGAAAGCATCCTTGTGTGACCATAAAATAATCAGTGGGCATTTATGGTCACTTTGAGTCATTAAGAAAATGAAATCCTTAAATTCTCTACTTTGAAAGTTGCTTAAAAGGCAGACTGATAGTGTTCAAGATCGTTGCTCTGCCCCTTCCCATCTCTGTAACCTTGTGGAAGGGATTCCATGCCTCAGTGTCATCTATAAAGAGAGGATAACAATAGTCCCCACATCAGAGTTGCTGAGTTCATTGCTGTGCCACTCAGCTAAAGTGAAAACTAATTTTCATCACTGTATTTAAGTACTAGAACAGTATGCAGTCAGTGAATGTTTGTTGAGTAAATAAATGAAACTCAGAGCAGAATATGTTGATTGGTCCTTGTAAGAGCCCCGTTCCTGCTGGAAGTTAACCTTTGGGCTTTCATATTGATATTTATTGCATTCCTAATCTGCCAAGCATTCCCACACATTATCACATGAAATTCTCAAAACAATCCTCTTCAGAAAGAAACAATTCCATTTTCTACATGAGGACTCCAAGGCCACACTTAGCTTTCCCCATTCTGGCAGTCCCTCATCTCCATCTCAGTCTCCTCTCATTAAACCTGCTTTGCATGTTGCATCAATATCAAGATAAAACATTTTTCTCTTCTGCTGTTAAGTTCCCCTGGCATATTTTACTCTTGATTATAAATTTGCTCTGACACATTATGTGTTACAAGGATTCTGCTGCTCTGAAACTGATAGCTCCATGATATCTTTGTATGACTCACTGTGCAAACCAAGGAGTATAAGAACTATTTTACTTTTCACAACTTAATTTCTAAATTGAGACCCCTTTACCCTGTTGGTTGACTTTGCCTCATCCTTCCATGGGCCCTTTTCTGATATATGTGTGAGCAAAGGTTTCTTAAAATTTCCATCTTGGAGACAAAGGCCTTAACCACTTGCATAGTTAACCAGGGAAACGTCATCTACGCCATCCAGTGGCCCCTGCCCCTGTCTCCTCCTCCCTCCTCCTGTTGCTATCTCTGCCACATCCCTTAGCCTCCTCACTGTGCTGTGGGAAAGACCACACAGGTCTGCAGTCAGAACCTTCAGTCTTTTTCTTGGCCTAGAGGAAATTTCTCTACTGACCAGGCGGACTATTCTCCCTTTGGGACACTCCTTTGCCAACAAATCTTCCCCTGATAACTTAGGTCTCTATGAACCAGAAACAGAAAGACCTGCTTTCTCTCCTGCTGTATGCCTCCCCCAGAGGCAGTGATCATTAAGCCTATTTGACTTAGGGAGGAGAAAGAGAAGAAATGCTGAGAGCTCAACAGTTTTAATGTCCCCAAATATCACCAGTCCCATTCCTTTGGAAATACAAATTCAGGATTTCAAACAACTGCAGTTCAGGTGAAATTTGGGGTATGTCAGGGACTTAAAATACCCAAATAAAAACTCTGATATAAAATGATACTGTAAAGGCCAGTGATTCTATAATGGCTTTATTCTGGATATTTGCCTGCAGGATACTTCCTTGAGATGAAAATTTCTAGATAAGTATCTGAAACTTGGATAGAAAAAAATTTTTTTTTCATTTGGTTTTGACATTATAGCTGAAGAAAACCAGTTTGTGAATAGGATCCCAAATCCTCACTGTTTTAAACCATTCCCAATAGTATGAGAGGGACCTTCATTTTCCTTCATAGTTTTTACACATTCATAGCTCAGAGTTTCCTTTCTCTCTGCTTCAATGATGTTTTCTAGAAAAGATCCTCAGAATAGTTAACAAAATATGTAACTATGATTTAGGAAAAACATTTAGAACATTCAGATGTTCTAAAACTTACGTGAACCTCATTGAAGTTAAAAATAGATGTACTTAGCTGAAGGTCTGTTATTATTTACTTGATGCACATTCATTTTCAAAATTGATTTTTGCTGCATTCCTAAGATAGGAAAAAGTACTCTTCACCTTCCCCCAAAAATACACATGAATTTAAAATGATGTGAATTTTATTGCTGAAATACTAAAAACAAACTTTCTTTCAAACACATCTCTTTCAGATTTCCTGGTGGATGTTCCTGGTCATGGAAAGGTGGAGGTGGACGTCGCATATGGTGGTGCATTTTATGCATTTGTTAGTGCTGAAAAGTTAGGACTCGATGTTTGTTCTGCAAAGACAAGGGACCTCGTGGCTGCAGCAAGTGCAGTGACAGGAGCAGTGAAGGCTCAGGTCAGTACCGATGCTGCTGTCATAGCTGAGAGCCTCCTCTGTGACAGGAAGGAAATATAAATGACATGTCAACAGAAGTTACATGTCTCTACATTCAGATTACCAGTCGTGCTAAGAATTGGGTGCTGGTTGCAATCTTAAACTCTAGAGCAAGACTACCTGGGTGTTGTAGATTTGCCATTGGTAACCTTTGTAACCTTGAACCAGTTACATTGCCTCCATGTGCCTCAGTTTTCCTGTCTGTAAATGGAAATTATGAAATTGGTGCTTCATAGGGAGTTGTAAGAGTAAGTCAGTATGTGTAAAGGACTTAGAATAGTGCCTTCTCCATAGTAAATGTTCAACAAATGACAACTGTTAACTTTAAGTAATAATGTAATTTGTGGTTATTTAAACAAATAGAAAATAGATAATATTACACTGTGAAATGCTTTTGATATACGTGGTCATTCTGCAAAACTTGAAAAGAATGAATGTCAAATATAGCTTACAAAATGTATTTCATTACATCTGATCAGAATTTCTCTTATTTCACAGAGAATATTAATTCCTAGTTAGTGAATTTTTTTCTATATTGCTGAGAAGTAATAACTCCAAGTAATAACTCAACTCCAGTTTGACTTGGGAAAACTGTTGTTATAAAATCAGTTTCGATAATAAGTAATTCTAGAATATTCTTTCATTTCTAGCACAAATCTGACATTTTACCTAATTGGGTCCAATATATAAAACTCATATACATACTTGAATGTTTTAGCATATGAAAATTTAATTGTCGTTCTAAGTAAAATATAACTTAGGAAAGATAGAATCTAGAATACTTCTGCTGCTAAGTCGCCTCAGTCGTGTCCGACTCTGTGTGACCCCATCGACAGCAGCCCACCAGGCTCCCCTGTCCCTGGGATTCTCCAGGCAAGAACATTGGAGTGGGTTGCCATTTCCTTCTCCAATGCATGAAAGTGAAAAGTGAAAGTCAAGTCGCTCAGTCATGTCCGACTCTTAGCAACCCCGCAGACTGCAGACCCCCAGGCTCCTCCGTCCATGGGATTTTCCAGGCAAGAGTACTGGAGTGGTGTGCCACTGCCTTCTACTAATAATTATTTAAGGCCTATTTAACATATCTTAGGCTTTAATTTAACACAATAACCTATAACTTTATAACCTAATAGCAAATGAAAACATATGCTATAACCCTGTTCTAAATTATCATTTTTCCAGGACTTCCAATACAAATATGTAGAATTATTTTATCATGAAAACTTCTAAAACTCTGGACTTATATCTGTTTTCTTGTTCCAGTTAGAAGACAGCTAATAGTTTGAGTTAACAATTTGACACAAAATAATTTGACCTTATTTTTTAATAAAATCAAGAGGAAAAGGCATGGCTTTCTTAATAAAAGGAGGAAGTTTGAACTTCTCATAAAGCTAGAACGTCTCACTAAGGTGGTAAGGGGTGGACTGAGGGAGGAAGTGTTCTGAGGAAAATACGAGAAGTTCTGTCAGTGATGAAGCAGGCAGTAGGTCTACTTTGTGAATTGCTGACCACCTATACTGCTTATGCAGATTTATGCAAAGGCCGTTTGGGAGGGAAGGGGCTAAAGTAGATGTAATATAAATTTGTCCTTACCCTTTTAACAAACGTTTACCAAGGACTTATTGTATGTCAGATACTATGTTAGATGTTGGAGACCAGAGGAAGAACAAACCCCAGCACCTTCAAGGAGCTCAGTCTAGTGGGGGCAGCATCCTTGTGTGCAGTGTGATGTACGGGAGCGGGGCATGGGGGCTCTAAGGGGATGGAGAGCAAAGGTCCAATATGCAGGCTTCTTTAACTGGGTTATAGATGGACTCCTTGGATTTTAAGACTCCAGTCTCTTCAACTGCTTTAAATGATAGGTGAGTGGTGGGGGAATGTACTAACCATCGGGATACAATAGAAGTAAGATTATAGTCATTTTGGCCAGGCTAACAGACGTTACAGAAATCCAGAAGTTAAACCACCAGACCTCCCAAGAAGAATAGGAAGCATTGCACATTTGAGCCTGACCAAGCTTTACTGCTCATGTGACTTAGCTTCCCTGCCATTGCCTGCTTCTGTGTGTACCTGCTGCTTTTTAATGATACTGACTTCAGTCCTTTATAATAAGCCATTTTTTGCCCTATCCAATTGCTTCTCTTAACCTAATAGCTTCTGCAGCCTTATACTTTTTGCTTGCTCATGGCCTCTTACAGTTCTTGTGTTTATCAGTGATATTGATTTCAGGTCTAGATACTCATTGCTTGACTTTTCTGCATTATCCTCTTCAAGTTCCTTAGAGTGAGATAAGGATTGCCTTTCTCTTCCTGTTTGAGCAACCATGGCTGGCCTGTGAATTGACTATCCTGGGGCCAATGCTGAGGTCAGTGCTTCAAAGAGTGTGTATGTTTGGGGGTTGAGTGTATAAAATACGGCTGTTCCTTTAGTAGAGGATATGTGCAGGATAACTTCCTTAGAAAGGGCTCAAAGTGTAAGAATCATAACTTCCAACAAAAGTATCTTTACTCATCTAGAAAAATGCATAATTTCTAATAACAATATTTAGTGTTGTGACCAAAAAAATTTTTTTTTAATGATAAAGATGGAAAAAGTATATCTAAGAGTACCCCATATCTGTTATTTAAAAGATAAATTTGAATGAAAATATTTATTTTACATATGGTTGTTAATTATTTTATTTACAGTTTAAAATTAATCATCCTGACAGTGAAGACCTTGCTTTTCTATATGGAACTATATTAACAGATGGAAAAGACACTTACAATGAGGAACCAACCACCAATATCTGTGTGTTTGCAGATGAACAGGTATTAAAGCTGGAATTTTTAGGCACACAGCCAGGTAATATGGAACTAGAACACTGTGAACACTGTCTTCATTTGTTCTGAAACAGGTTGACAGAAGTCCGACCGGCTCAGGAGTGACAGCCCGAATTGCCCTTCAGTATCACAAAGGGCTTCTAGAACTGAACCAGACCAGAGCCTTTAAAAGCAGCGCAACTGGCTCAGTATTCACAGGGAAGGCTGTGAGGGTGAGTGGTACCTGTAGCTTCTTGTCTGTAAGTATCTTACTTTTGATTCTGGAGACCTGAGTTGGATGTTAGATAAGTTTCTTCATTAAGCTCTTAGAAGAGGACTGAAAAAGGACTGACAAAGGACACAAGACTGAAAAAGCTTCTGTTCAACTAGGATATTTGTTTTCAAAGTATGGAAAGGACCTTGGGGTCCTATCCATGGGTCCACAAGGTCAAAGCTATATTCATAATAATACTGAGATGTTGCTTGCTCTTCACTTTCATCATTTCACAAATGTACAGTGGAATTTTCCAGGAGCTACATGGTATGTGATATCTTAACTGATTGAATGCAGAAGCAAAAATGAGAATCTAGCTGACTTTATTTAAGCCAGACATTAAAGAGCTTTGTTAAAATGTAAAAAAATGCCATGTTTCTCATTATATTTTTTTTTGTTGGCAGATGTAGCTGTTTTCACAAAAATTTGTTTATTACAACATACAACAGATTTATTATTTATAAATGAATTAATGAACAAATATGTTTAATTTCAAATATAGAAAATATTAATTGATATAACCTAAAAAACTCTTTGAGGTCCATATTCATTTTAGGATTGTTTGTTCTGGTTCTGTAAAAAATGGCCTAGTATTTTGACAGAGATTGCATTAAATCTGTACATTGCTTTGGGTAGTATGGCCATTTTAATAATATTATGTTTTCCAGTCCAAGAGCATGGGTTGTCTTTTCGTTTCTTTACATCATTTCAGTTTCTTTAATCCATATGTTATAGTTTTCAGTAAATTGGTCTTTCACCTCCTTGGTTAAGTTTATTCCTGGGTATTTTTTGACCCAGTTTTAAATGAGATTTTGTTTACTTTTTGATATTTCATTATTAGTGTATAGAAATGTGACAGATTTCTGTATATTAATCTTATATCCTGCAACTTAGAACTTTATTAGTGCCAGTAGTTTTAGAGTGGAGACTTTAGGGTTCTCTATATAGAGTATCATGTCATCTGCAAATAGTTACAGCTTACCTCTTCCTTCCCAATTTGGATATTTTTTTTCATATCTGATTGCTATGGCTAGGATTTCTGATACTATGCTAAACAGAAGTAGCATAAATGGGCAACCTTGTCTTGTTTCTGAATTTACCGGGAAGGCTTTCAGCTTTTCACCACTGAGTATTATATTGGCTGCAGGTTTGTCATAAATGGTCCTTACTATGTTGAGATATGTTCTCACTATACCCACTTTGATGAATATTTTAAATTATGAATGGATGTTTAATATTCCGGGATGCTTTTTCTGCATCTATTGAGATGATTATGTGGTTTTTGTCTTTCCTTTTGTTAATGCAGTGTATCCCATTGATTGATTTGTGTATGTTGAACCATCCTTGTGACCCTGGTATAAATCCAGCATTATCATGGTATATAATCTTTTTTTTTTTTTTTTTGTATTGTTGGATTGGTTTGTTCAGGTTTTTAGCCACAACATTCATCAAAGATACTGACCCAAATTTTCTACTTTTTTAGTGTCTTTGTCTGGTTTTTGTTTTAAGGTAATGGCTGGTGATATCCTCAAATCTTAGAGTATAAAGGGATCCTGAGACCAAAATGTTTGAGAACCATAAACTAGGTTTAACTTCCCTGGTGGCTCAGAGGTTAAAGCATCTGCCTACAATGCGGGAGACTTGGGTTCGATCCCTGGGTTGGGAAAATCCCCTGGAGAAGGAAATGGCAACCCACTCCAGTACTCTTGCCTAGGGAATCCCATGGGCAGAGAAGCCTGGTGGGCTACAGTGCACGGGGTCGCAGAGAGTCAGACACGACTGTTTTTATTCTATAGGAATATTCCATTTTAGTAAGATGTGAAAGTGCTGAAAAGTTGTGGAAAGTAGAGTTCTTATTAACATAGTGCTAAGTATCTTCAGTCATGTCCAACCCTTTGAGACCCCATGGTCTTTAGCCCACCAGAGTCCTCTGTCCATAGGATTCTCCAGTCAAGAATACTGGAGTGGGTTGCCATTTCCTTCTCCAGGGGATCTTCCCAACCCAGGGATCCAACCCAGGTCTCTTAAGTCTCCTGCATTGGCAACCGAGTTTTTACCACTAGTGCCACGTGGGTACCCCTTTGCTGGGGTCCAGCCCCTGCAGGATCCAGGGGAACCCAAAGGAGAAACGGCGTTGGCTAAAAGATTTAGAAAGAGAGAAGGAAAGAGTGTTGCAGATAAGAAAATAGAGGAGAGAAAGAAAGAAAGAAAGAAAGAAAAACACAGGGGAACCAGGCTTTCGTGGAACTGATCCTGGTCTGTCACTTTATTTTCAAAAGGGACTTTTGTACCTTGACTTGTACATAGAGGGAAATGAAAGATGCAGGGTCATACAGGGTCAGCCCAAACATTACATCTGCTTTGTCTTTATCAAAACCAGGATTTTTTTCTGCAAACCTTTCCCATAAACAATGTTGTATACATTATCTTCTGGCCTTGGAGGCCTGTGAACATTTTATGACCCTTTTTTGATAATGGCTGCTCAACCAGAAAACTTATTTTCCCTTGAAAATATTATATTATATATTATAATTATATAATATAATTATATTATAATTGTATTATGTAATTATTATGTGATGTATATTATGTAATTATATATTATATTTCTAATCTATGTCAGTCTCAGAAAATGCTAAACAGAGTTACGTGTCTCACGGAGCAAAGGTGCAGTGAGTTACAACAAAGAAAGAACCAATTAGCTCAAAAGTCTGATGTGGTTAATTTCAAGGCCACACTTGTTTTTTTTTACATTCCAACTATGTGACCTAATCCACTCCCACGTGCACAGTGGATCAGAGATACGGGAACTTAGCAGCAAGCATTGGCTCAATAATGAAATCCTACACCAGCACTACTCTAATAACTTTTAACTCTTTGAAAGGCTCTATGTTTTAAGCTTCCCATACCTTTCATAGTTGGGAGGCTGTGAACAATCATATGTGTAGCTGCAAGAGTCTGGATAAACCTGCCAAGCAAGCTAGAATGCTAACAGAGGGGGTTTGATTTGAAATATTCCTCTCATGTCCAGGAGACTTATTAGCTAGAGCCCTAAGTTGATTTTCTCCAGAGAAAGGTGGTTGGGGATAGCCCCCTGTTAATGTCAGAGGAGTTGGTGAAAGTCATAAAATAATAAAACAGACAGATTTTGGTTTTGGGGTAGATGCTCAAGCTGGTCCAGGGAGCCCCTTGAGTCCTGAAGCCTTGCTTAATAGTTCTCTTCCACATGACCTTGTCATGGGTGGGATCTCCCGTGCTGGCTCCCAGCACCCCTTATTAATATAATGTAATCAAATTTTAAATGTGCTAGCAGAGCTAATTAATGAATTTACTCATAGTAGTAAGTGAAATCTACTATAGTATGATTAACTTGCATCTGGTAAATTACTATACTCACAAAGAGTCCTTTACTAGAGCAAATAATTTATCCTAATAAAGATTTAAAATCTAATATAGCAGTTTTAAAGTTTTGTTTTTCTGAATACTGAATTTTTTTAAGTTAGGGATTTCTACACAATACAGTAATCTTAATGGAATACCATGTTATATGCAGAAATCTAAAATACATTGTCTTCATGTCTGAGATTTTAGATAAAATAGTAATTGTCAACATTTATTGGGTGCTTCACTATGCGTTAATTTCTAAGCTCAGCACTTCATATATACCATCTAATGTAATTCTCACAAGAATCCTATGAAAATTTAGAGTTTAGATACTTTGCCAGAGGTCAAACCGACAACAGAGCCAGGCTATGAAAATAGGTCTCTCTGAGCAGACCCTGTACTGTTAAACACCATATTTTCTTGCTCTTAGACAAAACATTTGATGCAGATGGACAGTCTCACCCATGTGAGAATGAACTCTATTCTCAACCACCCAAATCTTCATCCCTACCATGCTTATCTGTGCCTCTCTCCCAAGCCTAACGCTGTCCACTAAATTTATTTCAAGATGATTGTCCCAGAGATACCTCAACTCATTAAAAAGTACTTCCTTCCTAAATATGTTCTTTCCTATCTCATTTCCCCATCTTGGTTAGCTGTGGCACAGCTGCACTTCTAGGCTAGACACTGTGGTCATACTTAACACACCTCTATTCTCACCGCCTGTGTACATCAGTCCCCAGGTCTATCAATTCAGCCTCCAAAGTATCTGTATATTTTGTTCTGCATTCTCACTAAAAACTGTCCTCCTGTCTCTAGACTTAATTGATGAATTAAAGTTGCCTTAACAGGTTGCTGGGTTTCTAGTCTCTCTCTTCCCCAATTAGTTCCCCACTTTACAGCTAAACTTAATCTAAAAACATGAATACAGTCACTTAACTTAAAAGCCTCCCAGTTGCCTATATGACTGCTGTACTCAGTTGCGTCCAACTCTTTTCGACCCTATGAACTATAGCCCACCAGGCTCCTCTGTTCATGGGATTCTCCAGGCAAGAATACTGGAGTGGGTTGCCATGCCCTCCTCCTAGGGATCTTCCCGACCCAAGGATCAAACCTACATCTCCTGTGTCTCCTGTACTGCAGGTGGATTCTTTGCCACTGAGCCACCGGGAGGCCCGCTTAACTCTTGGATTTTCTTTAAAATGATAAAATTTGAGAATAAAACTTTTAGGCTAGGTAAACTATGCGAGCAATACCTTGATATTTCCTTTCCTCATCTTTTTCAGGAAGCAAAATGTGGTGATTTTAAAGCTGTCATAGTGGAAGTATCCGGACAAGCGCATTACACAGGTACCGCAAGTTTTATAGTAGAAGATGATGACCCACTGAGGGATGGATTTCTTCTCAAATAACTTCTATGGCTTGTAAGGGCTTTCTTTTCCTAGAGATTGTTATCATTAGTTATTTTTCTCTGAATTATGTGGAAAACGATATCCAAATTGTACATGTAAACCAACTGAGATTCTAAAATACAATGGCTAAATATAAAGTCATTATTCCTCAGTTTGTACATGTATATTGGTATAACTATCACTTACAGAATATAAAGTATCCAAAATGCAGACTACTTTTCTAATTATTAATACATCAGGTAAAATTAAAACCTTAGTTCTTCTTACTTAGTTCTTATTACTCTGTGGTAGTCACTGTGATATTTTGTTTTAAATGCTCTAAGCTTGAATTGTAGCCCTCACAACAATGGGTCTTACAAGTTCATTATTTTAGTCTTCCAGTTTTTGAGTACAATCATGCCCTCTCTCTGGAGAAGGAAATGGCAATCCACTCCAGTATGCTTGCCTGGAAAATTCCATGGACAGGGAGGCCTGGTGGGCTTCATGGGTCGCAAAGAGTCAGACATGACTGAGCACACAGTCTCTCTCTAAGCACAATGCAAGAGAGATATGTTATTATAAAGTCCTCAACACTTAGCAGTCATAAACTGGGAAGGAGGGAGGTGGTCAGCTTCTTTGGGTGGAAGTTGTTGCTGCTGCTGGGATGTCCTCTAAGTTGCAAAGACCAGCTCCTATCTCCATGAACTTGAGAGAAGACCAAGAATCAGGCTTCTGATATATCATTAAGGCTCTTATAAAAGCGTTGTTTATTGCATTATTTAAGTACAGGTATACAGTCGGAGTCAATCAGTGAATCTCTATAGTGGGGTAAATCGCATACTCTACCAACTACATGCTACTGCTGCTAAGTCGCTTCAGTCGTGTCTGACTCTGTGCAACCCCATAGACAGCAGCCCACCAGGCTCCCCCGTCCCTGGGATTCTCCAGGCAAGAACACTGGAGCGGGTTGCCATTTCCTTCTCCAATGCATGAAAGTGAAAAGTGAAAGTGAAGTTGCTCAGTCGTGTCGGACTCTTTGCAACCCCATGGACCTCAGCCTACCAGGCTGCTCTGTCCATGGGATTTTCCAGGCAAGAGTACTGGAGTGGGGTGCCATTGCCTTCTCCGAACTACATGCTAAGTAATTTAAAACATGAAATAAATGTTAACTGTTGGCATTCTGGCTAGTTAATTGTCTGTGAGTCTGTTAAAAAATTAAAGTTTGATTATTATAAAATGAAATACTAAAAATTAATCAACATGTGATTCTCTTAATATTCAGTAAACTTTTATAAAATGAAATAAAAATGAAATTTTTATTATAAAATGAAGTACTTTATAAAATGCTAAAAATTAATCAACATGTGATTCTCTTAATATTCAGTAAACTTTTTTGAGGTAAGTAGTATTTCTGTTAGCATACAGTGGAGTAATTAATTCATTTCAACTGGCTCTGTCATCCAGCAAGTCTGTACACACCCTGTTATTAGGTCTGTGATTGAATTACCTGTCCAAAATGAAGACTATAAAGTTAATGTTCTTGATTCCTTATTAAATACACAAAAACTAATGTTTTCTACTCATTATCTCTTAAAATTTGTAGTAAAGAATTCATTTACCTCCAAAAAATACTAAGTGTGACCAAGAAATTTTCTACAGATTAAAGAGATTTTCTTTATTCCGTTTTTTTTTTTTTTGGCCAGAGAAACATTTTTTTCTTTTTAAAAAATATTTATTTTTTAATTGAAGAATAATTGCTTTACAGAATTGTGTTGGTTTCTGCCAAGCATAAGTATGAATCAGCCAAAGGCATACATATGTCCCCTACCTTGCCCGTTACACTTTTGAAAAATAGAAACAGAACTACTGTTTTCTCTCTAAATTTCACAAGTCACATTAATTTTTTTTTTTTAATGCAGACTCACTTAGTAGGTTTTACTATTGTTTCAAAATTCTCTACAAACAGTGCACCTTCTGATCAACTGCTCCCTGGCTAACATTCCCTCTGCCTGCCCCTGGTATGTCACTGTGTTTATTTCATTTATGAATATGAGAGAAATGGAAGTCAGATGTGTTAAATTACTCTCCTAAGGTCACATCTGGGGCTTCGCTGTTGGCTCCCTAGTAAAGAACCTGCCTTCCAATGCAGGAGACACGGGTTCAATCCCTGGGTCAGGAAGATCCCCTGGAGAGCGAAATGGCAACCCACTCCAGTATTCTTGCCTGGGTGGCAAAAGAGTCAGGCATGACTTAGCAACTAAACAGCAACAGGTCACATTTGGGGCTGTCATTCTAGCTCTGCTGGCTCCAGGTCCAGTATTTTCGTGCTACACTTCCTCCACTTCTGAGACGGGACAGCCAGAACTTGTTTTATGATATAGTACTTTAAACAAAAATATTCGGTTTCCTAAACATGGAAAAATAAATACTGCCTAAGTATTCCTGAATTCTAATCCAAACCAGAGCCAAACCCTTGCAGTATTTCACCATGCCTTCCACAGAGTCAAAAGCACTAGGGAAATCAAGAGCTACTCCTCTTGCTTCCACATGTCTAATCAGTCATGAAGCCTTATTGATTTGGCCTTCTAAATACTGTTCACTTCTCTCCCTTCCCATCCTTGCTAAGGGGCCTGCCTCATCACTAAGCTCTCTCAAGCAACCTCCTTCCCGTCACTGGCTCCTTCCTCTAAGCTATTACCTAGTATCATCATAACAAAATGAAACAAACACCCCTTGTCCACCTTCTCTCTTCAGCCTGCTGTCACCCTTTTCAAGCTTCTCGATTCCTTACTCTCTTCTCATTAGTATATTTTTTTCATCTTCCATTTGCTACTCAACTATTACAGTCTGGTTTTGACTTGATTACTCATTGGAAGCTATGCTTGATCTAACCTAGATTTAATGGTCACCCACAGGTTTATATGTTAAAAAGCAGATTCATTACTTTGCCTACAAAGGCCCATATAGTCAAAGCTATGGTTTTTCCAGTAATCGTGTACACGTGAGAGCTGGACAATAAAAAGGCTGAGCACCAAAGAATTGATACTTTTGAACTGTGATGCTGGAGAAGACTCCTGAGAGTCCTTTGGACAGCAAGGAGATTACACCAGTCTATCCTAAAGGAAATTGTCCTGAATATTCATTGGAAGGACTGATGCTGAAGCTGAAGCTCCAATACTTTGGCCATGTGATGCAAACAGCTGACTCATTGGTAAAGACCCTGATACTGGGGAAGATTGAAGGCAGAAGGAGAAAGGGATGACAGAGGATGAGATGGTTGGATGGACCACTGACTTAATGGACACGAGTTTGAGCAAACGCCGGGAGATGGTGAAGCACAGGGAAGCCTGGTATCCTGTAGTCCGTGGGGTCACAAAGAGTCAGACACGACTGAGCGACTGAACAACAAGGGTTTACTTAATCTATGGTGGATGCTGGCGTTTGCTTCCAGCAGGCAAGTGTGGTACATTTTGAAGCAGGAACCTCTATACCCTTGGTGCAGAGCTCCAGGGAATAGAAGCCAGGAATTTGGGTTCTATCCTCGGCTTCTTGTTTGTGCTCTTTCGAGCTGCTGATGCTCTCAGGTGGATGTCTGTGGATTTGGTCAGCACTGTTCCTTTCCCCCTTCTTTTATCAACAACACTCTCCTTTTCCTTTGGGAAACTATCCATCCCCCCGCATGTAGCCTTGCTGAGGCCGCCAGGTAAGGGTGCTCCAGTCAGACTCTCCCCACCAAGACCTGGGATCTTACGAGAAATGACATAAGGTCTGAAAAATGGTTGTAGCAGACTTATTCCTGTAGATCCCTAAAGAGATCGCTCTCAGTTCCTCTACCTGTGGAGTTGCCCTGATTTCTCTTGCTCTTGGGGTTAGCTATTAAGACTATCCTTCTGAACTCCCCCTATCCTTCTAGCCAATTCTGTTTTTGCTTAAATGAGACAGTAACCTCATTGTATCGCTTTATATCCAAAGACCCCAATCCAGACACTAATCCTTAAAATCTCTTCCCCTCCTTCACTGTAAATGCTTAGTTCAGACTCTTGTCATTTCTCTTCTGGGCTATTACAATGCCTTTTCTTAACTGGTCTCCTAGTTGCCAGACTCTTCCTATAGTCATTATATGTTTAAACATCTATGACATTGTAATATACTTGTGTTTGCCTAAAACTGTAAGGTTCTTTGGGCTGGGATCCTTGTTTCTGAAAACCTAGTACAGAGAAAGTTTTCAAAAGAAAACAAAAGTAATCTATTATATATTTTTGTCTTAGTGGTTTTTTAGCCGAGGTTGGCCCCCCTCTCACCCTCTTCTCCAACATTTTGCAATGTCTGAAGACATTTTTAGTTATCACTACTGCCATCTCATGGGTAGTGACTAGGGATACTGTTAAACATCCTACAATGCATAGGGTAGCCTTCACAAGAAAGAATTATCTGGCTCAAAAAGTCAGTAATGCTTAGACCAAGAAAGTGAGTCTTATTTTAACACCCTGCTGTGCTGTGTTTAGTTGCTCAGTTGTGTCTGATTCTTTGCGATCCCAAGGGCTGTAGCCTGCCAGGCCTCTCTGTCCGTGGGGATTCTCCAGACAAGAATACTGGAGTGAGTTGCCATGTCCTCCTCCAGAGGATCTTCTCGACTCAGGGATCAAACCCAAGCCTACCGCACTGCAGGCAGATTCTTTAACATCAGAGTCACCAGGGAAGCCCTTTTACCACCTTAAATGAACTTTATTTATACTGTAAATTTCCAGTAGGATATTTTTCCCCACCCAAATGAGCACCCAAAACACTAATATTGTTGAGACTGAGACCTGAAAGTATACTACTCATTCTTTAGATCAGTGTTTCTCAAACTTGCATCAGAATCACTTGCAGGGATTCTGGGTTAGGGTTAGGGTTAGGGCTCCATCTGCAGAGTCTCAGATTTAGTAGATTTCTAGTAGGGCCAGAGAATCTGCATTCCTAACAAGTTCCCAGGTCATGCCAATGCTGCTGGTCCAGAGTCCACACTTTGCAGACCACTGCTTCAGAGAACCAAAGGGTTTATTAATTACACTTTCCCCTGTAAGACGCCATGCCCAGAAACCTGAGATGCAAGCTTCCCTGAGCAGGCAGACCCTTCCTGTTCCTGAAATCTTCCTGCCAGATACCTGGAGCTGCATCTGTGGTGACTCCAGCACCTTAAACTCGAAACATACCACCTTCCAGAGAACTGACAAAGACTGAAAGCAGGGCAAGGAAGCAGTGGTTTTCCCCTCTTCCCTGACACATGTGAGACAGTAACGGTCCTGAGGGCCAGGCCCTTGAAAACAAGGTGACATCCCTTCTCCAGGATCCGTATCCTAGCTCCTCAGAGCACCTGTATCAGAATCACATTGAGGATTTAGATTCCTGGGCCCATCCTCAGTAATCCTGGGAGTCAGCCAGTGACTGCATTTTAATAAGCTTACTACATCAGCGGTTCTCAAAGCCTGGTCCTTAGACCAGCAATATCATACACCCAGTAACTTGTTAGAAATGCAGATTTTCAGACAGGACCCTATACCTACTGAATCTGAACCCCTAAAGTTGGACCCAGTCACTTGTGTTTTAACAAGGCTTCCAAGTCAGCAGTCCCCAACCTTTTTGGCACCGGGGACCGGTTTCCTGGAAGACAATTTTCTCACAGACAGAGCTGGGTGAGGCAATGTTTAGGTTTCAACCCCTGCTCACCTCCTGCTGTGCAGTCTGGTTCGAACAGGCCAGGGACCTCTACCGGTCTGTGGCCTAGGGGTTGGAGACCCCTGCTGTAGGTGACTCTTGCCTGCTCAAGTTTGAGAATACCGGGTTTAAGTCTTTCTGCTCCCTCATGTTTTCACGCTCCCTCATAAGATCTCCGAATTTAGACTTTTCCACTTCAGGTTCTAGATTCCTTTCCTACTTGTAGATGTTAGAAGCACCCACAGGAAGCAATCACCCCCTCTCCCCTCCCTGCCTCTCTGTAGAACATGTATATGGAAGCAGAGAGTGTGAAAGTGAACCCCTATTGAATTTGGCCATCTATATGAGGGCCACTCCCGTTTTAATCTGGCCGGCAGTGGTCCCCAGGAGCTCCAACCTGGCACTCTGAAGCCTACCCACCCTGGCCGCGAAACCTTAGGGAGAAGTGATGTCCTGGACACGCTTTTCCAAGGGTTCTCGGCCCACAGCCCGCCCCGCGCTCCTGCGTAAACACGCGGTTCCCGTGACAACGCCTGGAACGCACGTCAAAGGCTCCGAGAGTCTCGGGGACGGTCACCCCTCCGGCCGAGCGCGACCCCCGGCAGAGGCCTCTCGGCCCGGCCCCGAGCCACCTCGGGCTTGCGGCCTCTCCCTGGTGCGGGATGAGCAGACCTGCGGCCGCCGCGGGGGCCCATGGAGGAGCAGCCGCCGCCGCCGCTGGTCCGCCCGCCAGTGAGCACGGCCTTATCGGGCAGCGCACACCCCGGCGCCCCCTCCCCGGCCGGCACGCCTGGCGGGACTTCCTCCGCGGCGACAGCGGCGGCCGTGCTTTCCTTCAGCACCGCGGCGGCCGCGGCGCTGGGGAACCGGAGCGACGTGAGCGGGGCCGGCAGCACCGGCGCCGCGGCTGGCGGCGGCCTCGGCGGGCGCGGGGCGGCGGGGGCGGCGGGGAGGCCGCCGCTGGGCCCCGAGGCGGCGGCGCTGCTGTCGCACGGGGCGGCGGTGGCGGCCCAGGCGCTGGTCCTGCTGCTCATCTTCCTGCTGTCTAGCCTGGGCAACTGCGCGGTGATGGGGGCCATCGTGAAGCACCGGCAGCTCCGCACTGTCACCAACGCCTTCATCCTGTCCTTGTCCCTGTCGGATCTGCTCACGGCGCTGCTCTGCCTGCCCGCCGCCTTCCTGGACCTCTTCACGCCGCCGGGGAGCCCGGCGCCCGCCGCCGCCGCGGGCCCCTGGAGCGGCTTCTGCGCGGCCAGCCGCTTCTTCAGCTCGTGCTTCGGCATCGTGTCCACGCTCAGCGTGGCCCTCACTCTCTGGACCGCTACTGCGCCATCGTGCGGCCGCCGCGGGAGAAGATCGGGCGCCGCCGCGCGCTGCAGCTGCTGGCGGGCGCCTGGCTGGCGGCTCTGGGCTTCTCCTTGCCCTGGGAGCTGCTCCTCGCGCCCCGGGAGACCCCGGCGGCGCAGAGCTTCCACCGCTGCCTTTACCGGACGTCTCCGGACCCCGCGCAGCTGGGCGCGGCCTACAGCGTGGGGTTGGTGGTGGCCTGTTACCTGCTGCCCTTCCTACTCATGTGCTTCTGCCACTACCACATCTGCAAGACCGTGCGCCTGTCGGACGTGCGCGTGCGGCCCCTGACCACCTATGCGCGCGTGCTGCGCTTCTTCAGCGACGTGCGCACGGCCACCACTGTGCTCATCATGATCGTCTCTGTCATCTGCTGCTGGGGGCCCTACTGCTTCTTGGTGCTGCTGGCCGCCGCCCGGCGGGCCCAGGCCGCGCAGTCTCCCTCCCTCCTCAACGTGGTGGCCGTCTGGCTGACCTGGGCCAACGGGGCCATCAACCCTGTCATCTATGCCGTTCGCAACCCCAACATTTCGATGCTCCTAGGGCGCAACCGGGAAGACGGTTACAGGACTAGGAACGTGGACGCTCTCCTGCCCAACCAGTGCCGGGCTCTGCAGGCTGGAAGCCTCAATCCCCTTCGAAACCGCTATACCAACCGCCTTGGGGCCTGGAGCACGATGTCCTCTTCCAACCCGACCAGCGGGGTGGCAGGGGATATGGCCATGTGGGCTCGCAAAAATCCAGTTGTGCTTTTCTACCGGGAGGGACCACCAGATCCTGTGACAGCAGCGGCTAAACAATCTGAATCCGGGGATACCAGCCTCTAAGGAGGGTTGGGATGCATCGCTTATGAAGGCAGATTTCCACCCACTTCGATTAACTAACGGGTCGAATCGTGCATTTCATAAAGCCAAACGTTTAAAAAAGAGACAGACGGGAAGGCTTACCCCTTCCCTCCAAACAACATAACAAGACAGTGTTCGTTCCTTCAGAAGTGCCAAAAGGGATGTAAAATGCAAAAATTAAAACGATCTTACCTGCACAACCAAGCATTGTGAACTGTCAGTGCCCAAAAAGACAAAAATAAAATTCACAATTACTGAAAAGCTCATATTACAGGAATCACACTGTGAAACAAACCAAAAAACTCATTGAATGCGACTGGTATTCATATACATAGAGTTCCAGGAAAGAATCAAGACCTTAAGAACTGCTTGAAGGCCCCTCTAAATCACCAGCATTCAACGGAACTTCAGATTTCTAGAACCTGCACCTCTGACACATGCCTAGGGTGCTTAGGTTAGAAGTAGAAATTTTTATCTGGCTTTACACACTTTGGTGCATTTCCTTCCCACCCCCACCCCATAATTTTTGTAGGAAATTTTAAATTCATATCCCATTTAAAACCATTTTAGGATTTTGAAGGTGGTTTATTACTATAAAATCCAACCGTTTCAGGGGCAAACAGAATAATGAACATAAAGAAATGTGGCTAATTTTTAAAGTATTTTGAGATTATATTTAGAAATTAGTGTGCAGCATCAACCCTCCTCCCCCAAAATATTTGCCTTGGAAGCTTTGAGACTTTGACCTTACTCTAACCTGCTATTTTTGTTTCTAATGATTTAGAGGTGCCACTCTCAGAAAGCTTTCACATTCTTAAATGATTTTCATAGTAGAAAGTCTTTGCATTTGAAGTAAATTTTATTTTTGGATGCAGCCAAAAATGTAACTTGAAGTCAAGTTGATTGAATCATGTGAATAATGCATATATACATAATAGGAGAACTCTATGAAGTTATCAGCTTGCTATCCTATGTAGCTTTCAACTAATTGAAAATGATTCCAAAGAGGAATTATAAAAATATTTTGAGAAGTGGATGCATTCTTGGAATGAGCATAAGGCTTTCCAAGAAGATCGACATATTCTCCTACATTTGGAAGCTTGGGTATGTTTGTTTTTAAAAAAAGCTCCTTTATAGACATGACATCTAAAATAAGGTGATCTTTATTTGAAAGGAGAATGGCTGTGGGATTATTATATGTAATAGACTATTCATAACTTAGGCATAAAGTCAGAGAGGTACTTTAATCACACTGGAAATACGTTCAGAAAGGTGCAAAACAAAGATGCTTTTTAAAAAAAAAATTCAAAGCACGATTCAGAATTTGTATGGGTGAAATTTCTCTTATTAAATGCCACTGTACATAGAATCATTTGCTCAGAATTTTGAAAGATGTTTTTGTGTTTTCACCCTTTCTTCCATCTTACTCCTCTTTTCTTCAGTGTCTCACAGCCTTAATTGAATAAGTACTTTGAACTAGATATGAAACGTCAGCTTTCCTATAAAGATTTTAATGTGAAATGGCCATCATTTTTTCTTGTAAAGTCTTTAAACATCTTTGTTAGTATTTAATTTTGTGTGTGTGACAGATGAATATATGTCATTATTTTGTAATCAAAGATGGAAATATATGATTCTTGTCAGAACTAAAGATGTTTTAATGTTTTCCCTTTCTCAAGGCATAATGCAACCAGAAGTTTATGAATTATCTGTATATATCTTCCTATACTTAGTACAGAGTAGATGAGATCATCTCTCCTCTTTATCACTTACTATAACAGTGCAGCTGAACTCAACTATACTTTAACAGGTATATCCTGTTAAAGGCAGAAAAAAAAAAACAGTCATTCATGTATTTTTCACACTGAGCAAATGGAAGTCATGTCTGGTATTTAGAGGGAAAAGATATAAAGTCTTCCAATGAGGAAATTGAAATTCCACAACTGTGAATAGAGGCAGAAAAAAGAAATCTTAGGGGAAGGAGCAAACATGTTGCAAAATAAGGTATTGCCTAGGAAGAAGAATTGAAGGAAGGCATTAAAAATAAACGTAACATGAGGTAAACCTGCTTCATGAGTGAGGGGGGCAAATCCATGAGACTGGGCACTCTAGGGCGGTGGCATGAAGGACTGTAAGCAGAGAAGGAATTCTCACCCTAACTCTTGGTAGGCAGGCATAGGAAGTTTCAGGAAGGGGATGGCTTGGGAAGGAGATTGTTCTGTTAGTGGTTCTAAGAGGAATGGTGGGTAAGAATGGAGAGAGAGAGAAAATTGCTAATATGTTCCTGAACAATTTACAGTGTTATGTTTGTTTTTAAATTTGAGGTTATTCGACTGGTCAGTGATAGAACCAGGACCTGAACCTCAGAGCTCCATATTGCCTTCTCTATTCTCTGTTGCCCCACAAAGATCCATGAGTGGAGCCACTGAGGAAGAGAAGCTGCGGTGCTATCATCATCACCAACACCATGATCAGCATCACCAACACCATGATCAGCATCACCATCTACTGGTTTTATTTTGTATGTCGTGTAGAACAACTTTTTGGAGTGCTAAAGATGCTAAAGGGTAGAAATCACATTACCTGCCTTAAGTCATACAGCCTAATTGAGGACTTTGTGCTTTATAAAAATTGGCCATAATCAGTAACCTTTAGTTTATCTATGAGAAAGAAAGGGGTGCAGCATTTTCAGAAGTGGTTATCAAAGATAGGAGATGGATTTGGAAGCAAAAGACATGTCGATAAAGTCCAAGAGCCATCTGGTCCAGTTGTAAATACTTGGAGACAAAAATTAGTGCCTTGAATAAAAGATGTGAAAGAATGACCTGAATATTTAAGACTTAGACCTTTCCTCATGACTCTGTGGAAAAAGGAGAAAGAGAAGCTTTGCAATATTGGCATATATTAAATATTGCTTAGACATAAGACCAGAATATAATTCTTCATATCTCATTCTACTCCCAGCTCAAGTATTTCATTTAAATTGCAGTAACAAGTCATACTTAGCATAGTACATACATTAGCTCATTTAATCCTCAAAACAACCTTCTAAGTAGGGGAGGGGGTGTTATTATTATCACACAACCCATTTTACAGATGAAAATACGGAGGCACACACGGGCTTTGTCTAAGATCACACAGGAAGTAAGTGCTAGATTTGTCTCTAGCAGACAGGTGCCAGAAGTCTCATCTTAACCACTAAACAGTACTGCTTCTCTAATTTGTAAAAGATAATGGGAAACCTGGGAAAGAGCCCAGGAAGATAAAAACAGGACTTCCCAGATGGCACTAGGGGTAAAGAATCTGCCTGTCAATGTAGGAGACATAAGAGACTTGGGTTCGATCCCTGAGTTGGGAAAGTCCCCTGGAGGAGAGCATGGCAACCCACTCCAGTATTCTTGCCTGGAGACTTCCATGGACACAGGAGCCTGGTGATCTACAGTTCATAGAGCTGCAAAGAGTTGTACATAGCTGAAGAGATTTAGCACAGTACAGATAAAAATAATTGTCAAAGTAATGGGAAATAGATATCATAAAATTTAAAAGGAAGTATTTGTTTAATTTGGGGAATGGCTATGTAAGATGTATGTTTTAAAAATATATGGAGAGATTTTGAGCAGTTATTTTCTCATAAAAACCCCAGTCCTGGATGACTCCAATCATTGGCCTTCTCCATTCCTGCTCCCGGGTGACTGAACACAGCTGGAGAAAATTAAGAGATCAGTTAGCTCCCTCTGCACCTAGAACCCATAGTCTTGCCTGACCCTTCTACCCTATCCAGCAATCTGAATTTCTTTTCATCAGCACTCTTCCTGCCCACTTTAGTGACCCTTCAAACTTCTAACCAGTTCTTTCTTTTGGAAGATCAGTTTTGGTCCTACTTCTTGAAGAAAATAGAAATCATCAGATACAGATACCTTCATATTTTAGCCATCAAAGGAAACGCATTAAACTGAACTGACACCAGTTCTCAGCTCTGTATTTCTAATAGTAAATAGTCTGGTCTCCTCATCAGCCTCAGGAACCTCATGCTGTTAATCAGCTCCTTTTATGGTATCCTTTTGTGGTACCTTTCCTGCTGAACCAAACCCTTCCCATGAATTCTTAAGCATTCTCACTTAAAAGAAAAAACAAAACCTCTCCAATTTATCCATCCCATTTCTCTCGCTTCGCTCCTGCCCTTCAACTAAACTTGTCAAAAGAATTGCCTACACGTTTACAGATCTAAATCCTAGTCCATAATGTTCATGGTGCAAGAAAGTCAGTTTTATGCAACTCAGTTTTCCCAAATCCCCTATTCTGCCAGATGGCAGAAACTTAAGATGGGTTTAAATAAGCCCAGGCCCTATGGAATTTTCTAGCACCAAGGCCCAGTGAATGTCAGTTTTCAGTGGTCATCTGTATTGCATCCGCTGAAGTACCCATCTATGTGTCTCTGATCACATCCATAGAAGGTTGTGTGAATTATCCCTACTCAATCTGAGAGATTAACAAAGGTCCGTCTAGTCAAAGCTATGGTTTTTCCAGTAGTCATGTATGGATGTGGAGAAGGCAATGGCAACCCACTCCAGTACTCTTGACTGGAAAATCCCATAGACAGAGGAGCATGGTAGGCTGCAGTCCATGGGGTCGCTAAGAGTCGGACACGACTGAGCGACTTCACTGTCTCTTTTCACTTTCATGCATTGGAGAAGGAAATGGCAACCCACTCCAATGTTCTTGCCTGGAGAATCCCAGGGACGGGAGAGCCTGGTGGGCTGCCGTCTCTGGGGTCGCACAGAGTTGGACATGACTGAAGCGACTTAGCAGCAGCAGCAGCATGTATGGATGTGAGAGTTGGACTATAAAGAAAGCTGAGCGCCGAAGAATTGATGCTTTTGAACCGTGGTTTTGGACAAGACTCTTGAGAGTCCCTTGGACTGCAACAAAGATCCAACCAGTCCATCCTGAAGGAAATCAGCTCTGAATATTCATTGGAAGGACTGATGGTGAAGGTGAAACTCCAATACTTTGGCCACCTGATGCGAAGAACTGAGTTGTTGGAAAAGACCCTGATGCTGGGAAAGATTGAAGGCAGAAGAAGGGAAGACAGACGATGATTTGGTTGGATGGCATTACCAATTCAATGGACATGAGTTTGAGTAAATCCCAGGAGTTGGTGATGGACAGAGAGGCCTGGCGTGCTGCAGTCCAGGGAGTCGCAGAGCTGAACACGACTGAGCGACTGAACTGAATATGAGAGAACACAACTCTCAACTTAGCCAAATTTAGAGCCCTTCTTTGGACACAAAGATTATTAGTCCATCTCAGCACCAACAGAGGGCTGTGACAACCCCTATAATGCTATCTCAGGCTGTTTTCTTTAATTGATTTTTAATATTTTTGAGGAGCCCTGTGGCTCAAAACTTTTAGTATCATTGGGTCAATAAATCAAAATGATAAAGTATATGTTCGAGGTTCTACTTAGGAAATGGCAGTGAGGAGTCCTGTGACCTTCTCTTCAGTGAAACAAGTGTAGCTGGTGAAAATTATTTAAAAAGCAACCATTTGAAGTCTTTGGATTGTCATAAGAGCAAAATGATAGGTAACAGTTAGTCAGATTCATTTCATCTGCCTTCACTAATTAAATTCATTTTAAGACTTGCATGTCCTCCAAGCAGCATATGGCCTAAGATGTTGGCCCAAGTTATTTTCCAGAAACTTGGAGTCAGCTGCATCTAGTTTGAGCTGAGCTGATTAAGACTGGATAGGACCCCCAGACCTCCAGCTGGGCATGCTCCAGTGTCCTCTCTGTAACCTTTTAATGTCAGGTGGCTGAAAACTCCACCCTTAGATGATGCTAAGCACCTACACGTTTGAACTGCAGATACCTGTAGCTTAGTTACACCTGTCTTAGTTACAGTTACTGCGCCTCTTCTCAATGACCTTTCCCACTCTCCCCACACCTCAGACTGCCCAGCTTCTTTATTCCTTAGTCCATGAGCACTTGCGCCCTTGCCTTTGGGGAAGCGGATTTGAGAGCCCTTCATCCATCTCGCGTGACAGCCATGCAAATAAACCTTCCCTTTGCTAGACAACTCAGTGTCTCAGCATTTCACTTGCTGCAAGTTGGGCAAGATGAACCTGGTTCAGTAACAAGAGCGTGTAGCAAATGAAGAAACGTTTATGCAAGAAAGTCCACTATAACTCAGTAAGAACAGCAACAGTGGGTAGAACTTGAATTATAACCCACTCCTTCTCCCAGCTCACTGCAACAGAAACTCCATTTCAGGTGAGTACAGCCAAGACCCCCGGGCTCCCGCTTTCCCCAGTTCCCAGTCCCGAACTGCGGTAGCTTCTTGGGAGGAGCAGGTGACAAGAACTTCTCATCTTTCCAGGTACATGTTGCAGAGACTAAATCCCAAGTGCTGCAGCCATAGTCATTGGAAGTTCTCTTCCAGCTGGTCCCCATTCACAGGATAGTGCTTAGCCTCGGGGCAGCGTGCTGGAAATATTGGCGCGTGATTGTCCTCCACGCAGCTTGTTGGTAGAGCAGAGGCTCTGTGCTGGAAAAGACTAGGAAGCTGAGAAGATTAGAGGCTACTGTCTCCACAGCTGCCCTGCTCCTATAGTGGCAGGTACCCCAAAGAAGTAACCCACTCTTTTGCCCAGCTTCAGAGCAGTGGTCAGTGTTCTGATCAGCGGTATGGACAGGTCTTTAAGCAGAGAGTCCTGAAGCTCTCACTAAGGAACTAACTTTACTTGAACCAGAGTGTGAGGAAGTTCAAGTTTAAGAGCATTCTCAGAAACAGAGGGGGCCTGGTATCTGCTTGAGAATTACAAACTAAGCCTTAGGTCAGCTAGTTTACCAGAGAGAATCAGGGAAAGATATGTAAAAAATGTGTCATTTGAGCAATTCCCCTGCTCAATTTATAAAAATATTCACAAATATGGCTAGGGATTTTTTTTTCACTGTGTTATCACTGAGAATAACCAAAACACCCAATGATAACTTGTTAATAAATGATATGTTTATAGAAAGAAATATAGTCATTATGAATTGTTTTATGCACATTTAATAAGTTGGGAAAATCCTCATACTTTTAAGTGAAGCAAAATTCAGACCTGAATGCTCAGTGTAACCCTACTTTTTTAATGAATGCACACATGGGAAAAGACTAGATGTAAATAGATTGCAGTGTTAACAGCGGTGCTATTGCTGTTCCAAGGGCTTCCCAGGTGGTGCTAGTGGTGAAGAACCCACCTGCTAATGCAGGAGACTTAAGAGATGTGGGGTTTGATTCCTGGGTCGGGAAGATCCCCTGGGGTAGGGCATGGCAACCCACCCCAGTATTCTTGCCTGGAGAATCCCAGGGACAGAAGACCCTGGCAGGCTAAGTCCATAGAGTTGCAAATACTCAGTCACAACTGAAGTGACTTAGCATACATGGGCTGTAGCCCACCAGGCTCCTCCATCTGTGGGATTTCCCAGGCAAGGGTATTGGAGTATGTTGTCATATCCTTTTCCAGGGGACCTTCCCAACCCAGGGATTGAACCCATGCCTCTTAGTCGCCTGCACTGGCAAGTGGATTCTTTACTGCGGAGCCACCAGGGAAGCCTATGTGCTCCAGTTATCCCCTTCTTAAAAGAACAACAGTCATATTGCATTAGCGTCCACAGGAGTGGGAGGGACCTAACAGAAGCAGAAGAGATTAAGAAGAGGTGGCAAGAATACACGGAAGAACTGTACAAAAAGATCTTCACGACCAACATAATCACGATGGTGTGATCACTCACCTAGAGCCAGACATCCTGGAATGTGAAGTCAAGTGGGCCTTAGGAAGCATCACTATGAACAAAGCTAGTGGAGGTGATGGAATTCCAGTTGAGCTATTTCAAATCCTGAAAGATGGTGCTGTGAAAGTGCTGCACTCAATAGGCCAGCAAATTTGGAAAACTCAGCAATGGCCACAGGACTGGAAAAGAAAGGCAATGCCAAAGAATGCTCAAACTACTGCACAGTTGTACTCATCTCACACGCTAGTAAAGTAATGCTCAAAATTCTCCAAGCCAGGCTTCAGCAATACGTGAACTCCTGATGTTCAAGCTGGTTTTAGAAAAGGCAGAGCAACCAGAGATCAAATTGCCAACATCCCCTGGATCATGGAAAAAGCAAGAGAGTTCCAGAAAAACATCTATTTCTGTTTTACTGACTATGCCAAAGCCTTTGACTATGTGGATCACAATAAGCTGTGAAAAATTCTGAGAGAGATGGGAATACCAGATCACCTGACCTGCCTCTTGAGAAATCTATATGCAGGTCAGGAAGCAACAGTTAGAACTGGACATCCAACCATATCATCCTCTGTCGTCCCCTTCTCCTCCTGCCCTCAATCTTCCCAGCATCAGGTCTTTTCAAATGAGTCAGTTCTTCCATCAGGTGGCCAAAGTCTTGGAGTTTCAGCTTCAGCATCAGTCCTTCCAATGAATATTCAGGACTGATTTCCTTTAGGATAGACTGGTTGGATCTCTTTACAGTCCAAGGGACTCTCAATAGTCTTCTCCAACACCCCAGCTCAAAATCATCAATTTTTCAGTGCTCTGCTTTCTTTATAGTCCATACATGACTACTGGAAAAACCATAGCCTTGACTAGACAGACCTTTGTTGGCAAAGTAATGTCTCTGCTTTTTAATGTGCTGTCTAGGTTGGCCATAACTTTTCTTCCAAGGATCAAGCATTTTAATTTCACAGCTGTAGTCACCATCTGCAGTGATTTTGGAGCCCCCAAAATAAAGTGTGCCACTGTTTCCACTGTGTCCCCATCTATTTGCCATGAAGTGGTGGGACCGGATGCCATGATTTTAGTTTTTTGAATGTTGAGCTTTAAGCCAACTTTTTCACTGTCCTGTTTCACTTTCAAGAGGCTCTTTAGTTCTTCTTCACTTTCTGCCATAAGGGTGAAGTCATCTCCATATCTGAAGTTATTAATATTTCTCCTAGCAATCTGTATTCCAGATTGTGCTTCATCCAGCCTGGCATTTTGCATGATGTACTCTGCATATAAGTTAAATAAGCAGGGTGACAATGTACACCCTTGATGTACTCCCTTCTCAATTTGGAACCCGTCTGTTGTTCCATGTCCAGTTCTAACTATTGCTTCTTGACCTACATACAAATTTCTCAGGAGGCAGGTAAGGTGGTCTGGTAGTCCCATCTCTTTAAGAATTTCCCACAGTTTGCTGTGATCCACACAGTTACAGGCTTTGGTGTAGTCAATAAGGCAGAAGTAGATTTTTTTTTTCCTGGAATTCTCTTGCTTTTTCTATGATCCAGCAGATGTTGGCAACTTGATCTCTGGTTCCTCTGCCTTTTCTAAACTCAGCTTGAACATTTGGAAGTTCATGGTTCACATACTGTTGAAGCCTGGCTTGGAGAATTTTGAGCATTACTTTGCTAGCATGTGAGATGAGTGCAATTGTGTGGTAGTGTGAACATTCTTTGGCGTTGCCTTTCTTTATGATTGGAATGAAAACTGACATCTTGTCCTGAGGCCACTGCTATATTTTCCAAATTTGCTGACATACTGAGTGCAGCACTTTAACAGTGTCATCTTTTAGGATTTGAAATAGCTCAACTGAAATTTCATCACCTCCACTAGCTTTGTTCACAGTGATATTTCCTAAGGCCCACTTGACTTCGAATTCCAAGATGTCTGGCTCTAGGTGAGTGATCCTGCCATAATGAATAAAGCTGTTTGAATCATCCCTGAGCAATTTTTTATGTGCACATATGTTTCCAGCTTATTTGGGTAAATACTAAGGAGCATGAATCCTGAATTGTATGATGAGAGTATGTTTAGTAAGAGCCTGTCAAACTCTCTTCTAAAAGGCTCTATCATTGTGCATTCCCACCAGCAATGGATGAGCGTTCCTGTTGCTCTGCATCCTCGCCCGTGCTTGGTGTTGTCTGTTGTCACCCTTCTCACAGGTATGTGCTTATCTCATTGTTTAGTTTGCTTTTCCCTGATGACCAGTGATGTATAGTGTCTTCTCATGTGCTAATTTGCCATTTGGATATCTTCTTTGTGTCTGTTCAGATCTTTGGTCCAGTTTTTAAAAAGCGGGTTATCTATTTTTCTTATTGACTTTCAAGTCCTTTGTGTATTTTGGATAATAGTCCTTAATCATGTCTTTTGCAAATATTTTCTCCTCATTTATGGTTCGTCTTTTACCTTGATCTTTTCAACGTTTTAAAGAAGCGTATTAATCTGATGGTTTTAAGACTATGGTGAAAAGATAGAATTGCTGTTATTATTAGGAATATTACCCATTTCTAAGGGGGCATTTTGGAAATTGAGTGGGGGGATTTTGGGTGTCACAATGTCATTAACACTTATTGAGCGGTGTCCAGGAATGCTAACTGTCCCGCAAAACATAAGAATACTGCCTTGAGAAGAGTTATCCCACATCCCCCATAATTATCAAATATTCCATCAAACATTGAAATCACTGACAAATCTATAAATCATTGTGTAATTTTATAACTTTAATCCTCTCTTCACAGAAATAGTTTTTAAACATGGTTTCATGTATTTTAAAAACTATTTTATATAAGTGTATGTTTATTTTAGATTTTTATCAAGCGATATTCACCATTTTTAAAAGTTTCATCACAATTTGCTATACTTCTTGAGGTAATGAGTTGTGAAGAAAACACTAGTTTATCTGTCTACACCTGTCACTATGGTAGATCCTGATTCTGCATTTGGCTGTAAGCATGTAACTTACTTCACTGCTTACTTTTCAATAAACTACTTGCCACACAATAACATAGATGAATGCTTGACATTTTGCCAAAAGAAAAACCTGATATCAAAGAGTACATACTAGAGGACTCCATATAAAGTTCTAAAATAGAAACAATAAATTGTAGCAATAAATAGAATTTTTAGTTCTTAGAGTCTCCACATGTTCATTCGCTATGTCCACCTTTTAAGTCCTGAATCATATTTATAATAGGCGCTTTTTAAAGTTCTTACCTGCTGTTTCAAACAGCTAGGCTATACAAAAGTCTGTGCAGTTTGGTTTAATTTGTCCTGAATTATGGTTGGTATTTCTCTCTCTCTTCTTTTTCCCCTTGTCTAGTTATCTTAAATTATATGTCCGACATTGAGATAGTACTTTGTAAACAATGAAAACTTTGTTTTGCTTTGAAGGACATTTTACTTAAATTATCAGTGGTCCTTTAGATCCTTTAAGACTTGGTTTTTACTGTTTGAGCTAGTCTTCTTTAGTTGTGGCCTTAGTCCTAGGATATGACTCTTATTTGGGGACCTGATTTTCACTGGCAAGTTATAGTCTCTCTGTTGTCTTAAATGAATGCTCGATATGCTCCATGAAATCTCTCCCTCTCTGGTTTGCCTATAGCTCCAACATCATCCAGTCTAGTGTGATTTCAAATATCTGCATTCATTTATTTCCAGTTTTACCATAGTCACCCTCTCCTAGGGCTCATGGCAATTTTTTTTCTACATATTTACACCCCAGTTCTATAGCAAAGATCTGTGGACAAATCCCTTTGCTGACTTCTGTCTCCCTCCATCACATCCTTTTTCTCTATACTCTGGTTTGCTAATTCCAGTTATTCCACCTGTTTTTCACTGTAATGGACCCTTGGGTGCCAGGGACTGTCACCTGAAGGTACTTTCTTTTCTGCCCTGGTACCTCTGAGTGAGGTCTGGGCTACTGGCCTGGGCCCCTGAAAATATAACACCATAGGAGGAGTTCTAAGTTGTGTGTCTGAGTAGTGCAACTAAATTTTCCTCAGTTTTTTTTTTTTTTTAAACTGTATGTCAGTCTTACCTTTTAATCATAGTTATTTTAGCATTTGCTCTCTTGGATTCAGATAACTTCTTTTCCTTATCTGTTTATCCTCTCCACATAAATGAAGGAGTAGAGGATAATTCTATATTATAACACTTTTGTCCCTGAATATTCCTCCTTCAGCTAAATCGCCCTATATACTGGTGAAGAATGCACAAGCCATCAAAATCTAACAGTTGTTATGTTTGTTCACGAAGTTGAGCTGGCTGATCCGGATGGCTCGAACCTCTCCCTCAAAGCATGTGTGTTTGCTAAGTCGCTTCAGTTGTGTCGACTCTTTGCGACCCTATGGACTTGTAGCCCTCTAGGCTCCTGGGTCCATGGGATTCTCCAGGCAAGAATACTGCAGAGGGTTGCCCGACTCCAGGGGATCTTCCCGCCCGGGGGGCTGAACCCAGGTCTCATGTTTCCCGCATTGGCAGGGTTCCCACTAAGTGGTCCAGTTTAAAAGTCAGCAGTTGTCAATCACCTTATTTTCTTGCCAAAGAATCTAACAGTCAGTTTAACTTAAAAAAAAAATGCTGTTAACCCTTGTTAACTCTGCTTTACCTTTAGCTACAAGAACTATAGACAAGCCAAAGGGGAGATAGCAGAGGTCGCCATTCCCTGTTAGTCGTTCAGTGCCTGCTGACCTCTGCATGTCAGGGCTTCACCAGAAATACATATATTCTTGCAAGCACTACTATAGATACTCCCACTGTGAATGAGGAAAAAATTAAGACAACATTTTACCTGTGATTTGAATGACTGAAGTACTATTAACTCCCCACAAGGAGGCTCCATTATCAAGTACAATTCTCAAAGAGGGAAAGGATCAACCATTTTTAAAGTGTCACAGCGTGGTACATTTAAGTGCTTTAACATTCTTGTCCACAATGTGGTTCTCATAAAAATACAGTAGCATCTTAGTGCTATTTAAGTAAAGTTAGTGCAAAGTTAAGGCAAATGGCTCGTGTATTAGTTAATGTTAGTTATTTCCAACTCTTTGCAACCCCATGGACTGTAGCCTGCCAGGATCCTCTGGCATGGAATTCTCCAGGCAAGAATACTGGAGTGAGTAGCCATTCCCTTCTCCAGATCTTCCCAACCCAGGGATCAAACTCAGCTCTTTTGTATTGCAGGAAGATTCTTTACTGTCTGAGCCACCAGAAAAGCCCTGGTTATGTTAATGTATTACAGCCATAATTTAAATTAAGCTGAGGGCATAGAGTAAAACTGAGTGTTTGTGGGATAAAGAACGTTAAAGGGTGGTAATTATTTTTAAAACTATATAAAAATTTAAAAAATTTCCTTATGCTTCAGCTATTACATTTTCTCCAGCAGTTGTCACACAGGTTTAACTTTGGCTAAGTCAAGTAAGAAAGATTATTAATCTTTGGCTAAAATTCTTTCCCTTTATAAGGCAACACTATTACCTGCTTGGTAGCACACAGGGCTGTGGCATTATATCACTCTTTAAAACTGAAGCAGTGAATACCACTTATTGGATGATGTAATCTCTTAAAATATTGGTAATAATATTTCTAAATGGCCATAAAGTTAGTTGACGTATTTAATCAGAAATGCAGACTAAATGATTATTTATACAATTAATATCTGTGTCAACACAGGATGTTAAAACTAGATGTATGGTTTAACATTATACAGTGTTGCAACATTTTTTGCCTCCTAATTCTCTGAAAAAGAACTTATAAGTAAGACTAATGCTATGCATGTTCAAATCATTCATTTAATAAATTATTAAATCATTTATTTCATAACATGTCAGGGCATAAAGTGTCAGGGCAACTGAGAGACAGGTTTCTTTATGTGGAAAATAGAATGAGGCTTCTAATTTGGGAGTTCTAGTCTTCTAAGACTTTATCCTTTGAGATTTTGGATTTAGTTAGAATTTACTAGAGCCTCTTCTGGGTCCTCTGCTTACATCGCTTATTTCATATCTGTGGGCCAGATATTGCTATTCCCATTCCACAGATGAAGAGACTGAGATTCAAGGAAACAACTTATTCAGGATCACATAGGCAGCTAAACAACAACTAGAATTGGAAGTACTGGAGCCCCCAGCAGGAGTAGGGGTGGGTAGGGATGAGGTATGGTAAGCAAGATGATGCGAAATGAGCATACTCTCTCATCTGAGAGCTCTGAAAGCTGTGATTTATCTCTGTTAGCATGTCTCCCTCGTCTTCATCAGACTCTCTGCTGCCAGATGGAGCTTGACTTTTTTTTTTTCCAGTTTGAATTTCAGCATCAATATTATATTTGAAATTTATTTAAGAGTACAATTGACATCAGTGATAACTTGTTAAACGATGACTGGGTGCCCAGGCAACCAGCTCCTAAACATCCATCCTCTCTTTCTAAGGGTCAGGACTGTGTGTGGCCCCTCTGATGATAGAGTTAATCTCGTGGCCATGTCTCAGGGCAGCCTGAGCCAGGTGGTCAGGGACTAACAGACTCACGGAAGTCCCTGTGTGCCTCGAGGAACCTGGTTTCCTTGGAGATGCTCAGGCTGCCTGATGAACTCCACCCCTTCCCTCGTTGAGCACACCCAGCCTGACTAGAATGGAGTAAACCTGTGTGGCTGGGGAGCCCCTCCAGTCATCCCCGCAGGAAGGACAGGGGGCTGCATTAAAGCTTACTTCTACTGCTTTTACCTTGTAGGCAGACCCACCTCTTGAGAGGAAAGCAATTCTCTTAGTTCTTTGGAAATGGAAAGAGAATCTTACAGTCTTAAGGCTAAGACAGATCGACCTCAGATTATCCATACAGACTGCCTCTGGGAACTGGGATCGTTCAGTTTTTCTTACAAGTAATGCACAATCAGGCAAGGGCTGGATGGGAATGTTTTTCGGTTGTGGACTCTTTCTCTTAATTTTGTGAGACCTACAACAGAACAACAGACATTAATCCCCCACCCCCAGACATTAATAAATATTTAAGTCAGGTCAATTCAGGGCTTCCTGACTAAAAATGTAAAACATGAGAGGTGGAATAGCAAATGTGGTCATGTGTAAAGTTTCTATTGTCTTTTACTGAAATTCTCTGAGTATCGCCTAAACTTCTTCCTGTGACATACTTTGAAGGGAGAAGGGAAGGGGGGAAGGGGGAAGAAATCTCTTCTTAAAGGAAGATAAAGGGAAGAAAGAAGGGGGGCCTGACAAAGGAGGGAAGGGGATAACAAGTTCTTCAAAGAAGAAAGAGAGAAGTTGGCTGCAATTATAGGTGTCAGATGGGCAACAAAAATATTAGTCTGAAATATTTACTGAGCACCTACTATGTGCCACGCTCTCAGTTAGACTCCAGGTGAAAGCAGGGGAACAAACAATTGTTTTGTCTTACAGAGCATGTAGGTTGAGAGAAGCACAAAATCTGTTTAAAGTAGGTTGCTAATAAATTCTTAGTTCATTCTGTTTTACTCTGTTACTCTCATCCCCCATAGCTTTAACCATGTTACATTTTGCTCAGTTGCATCTGACTCTTTGCAACCCCATGGACTGTAGCCATGACAGATTCCTCTGTCCTCCACTGTTTGCTGGAGTTTGCTCAAATTCATGTCCACTGAGTCAGTGATGCTATCTAACCATCTCATCCTCTGCCACCCCCTTCTCCTGTTACCTTTAATCTTTCCCAGCATCAGGGTCTTTCTCATAAACCTAAGTAAATAGAAATGAGTTTACTCTGGACTATTAGGACGTAACATTGCATGAATTTTTTTTTTCCAATTTAACTTTCTTTTTGCTTTCCTAGTTGATGTAATGTTTTCGTAGTCCTGCGTGTCTACATATTTTTTAAAGAGCTGATAAAAAATGTATTTGTTCCCAGTTAAGCTAATCAGCCTATTTGCAAAAATTTTCCTGAGCATCATGTAGAGTGAAAAAAGTCAGGAGTGGATTTTGTTTTATATCAGTAACTGGAATAGATGTCAGACAAAACCTGAAATTACACATAGTGTTGGATTTAGCATGAAGCAGATAAGTCTATCAAAAAATAAGAAATCAAGTACTTGTGTACCAAAGCGTTTAAGTCAATAACAGAGGTAAACTGGAGGTCAGTGCTGTCTTAAGTTCTATATTATAGATTCCAGATTGTTTTTTGCTTTGGAGCCAAAAATACTGATGAACTTTGTATCTACAACTTACCTTTTAAATGATCAAACTGCAGGTGCGATAGACAAATATTTAACAACCAGTATGGTTTTCCTGGTAGCTCAGGTGGTAAAGGATCAGCCTGTAATGAAGGAGACCCCAGTTCAATTCCCGGGTCAGGAAGATCCCCTGGAGAAGGGATAGGCTACCCACTCTTGCATTCTTGGGCTTTCCTGGTGGTTCAGATAGTAACGAATCCACCTGCAATGTGGAAGACATGGGTTTGATCCCTGGGTTGGAAAGATACCCTGGAGGAGAGCATGGCAACCCACTCCAGTATTCTTGCCTGCAGAAGCCCCATGGACAGAGGATCCTGGCCGGCTACAGTCCATGGGGTCTCAAAGAGTCAGACACGACTGAGGGACTAAGCACATGGCATGGACACAGATGCCATGCTGGCTATCTTAAAATGTATTTTTTGGATGCCTCTTGCTTATTTAACTTATATGCAGAGTACATCATGTGAAATGCTGGGCTGGATGAAGCACAAGCTGGAATCAAGATTGCCAGGAGAAATATCAGTAACCTCAGATATGCAGATGACACCACCCTTATGGAAGAGAGTGAAGAAGAACTAAAGAGCCTCTTGATGAAAGTGAAAGAGGAGGGTGAAAAGTTGTCTTAAAATTTCAGCATTCACAAAACTAAGATCATAGCATCCAGTCCCGCCACTTCATGGCAAATAAATGGGGAAACAATGGAAAGAGAGAGAGACTTTATTTGGGGAGGGGGCTCGAAATCACTGCAGATGGTGACTGCAGCCATGATATCAAAAGATGCTTGCTCCTTGGAAGAAAAGCTATGACCAACCTAGATAGCATATTAAAAAGCAGAGACATTACCAACAAAGGTCCATGTAGTCAAAGCTATGGTTTTTCCAGTAGTCATGTATGGATGTGAGAGTTGGACTATAAAGAAAGCTGAGCACCGAAGAATTGATGCTTTTGAACTGTAGTGCTGGAGGACTCTTGAGAGTCCTTGGATTGCAAGGAGATCCAACCAGTCCATCCTAAAGGAAATCAGTCCTGAAGATTCATTGGCCTGACTGATGCTGAAGCTGAAACTCCAATACTTTGGCCACCTGATGTGAAGAACTGACTCATTAGAAAAGACCCTCGTGCTGGGAAAGATTGAAAGTGGGGGGAGAAGGGGACAACAGAGGATGAGACGGTTGGATGGCATCACCGATGCAATAGACATGAGTCTGAGTAAGCTCTGGGAATTGGTGATGGACAGGAAGGCCTGGCATGCTGCAGTCCATGGGGTCGCAAAGAGTCAGACATGACTGACATTGAGCCAAACTGAACCTGGCTAAATAAATATCCATCCTAATTATGCAGAAACTGATAGATAGTTCACATGGAATGAAATGCCCTCCTTGGCCTGTTTAAAAAGGAAGAAAGTTAATGTGACTGACTTGCTCCTCAGCACAGCTGACATGAGAAGAGAGGATGTTCCTTCTGAAGAGATTCTCTGTTTTTGGAGAACTTTTAAAATATGTCGGCATTCTGATTGTCAACACTATGTAGAAAAGATGTGAAGACTGCAATTTGAAAGCACCTGGCTGCTTAGTATAGCTTGAAACATCGACAGCCACATGAGACACCCGGAGAAAGTGCTTTTTAAGTGCTGGCTTCTCTAACTGATGAACCTAGCTGTGCTTTTCAACTGTATTGCAGACGCCACCAGTCCAGCAGGAGGCAGCACTGCTCTTACACAGTAGAGAGGGAAAGAATAGACTTTGTTTCACCTGGTCCCCCAGGCATCTTTTAGTATTCTCCCGCCTAACTTGTCAGTAGAGAGTAAATGCTCTGAGGAGAGCATAGTGAGCAGGGATTTCGCTTACATAGTAATGAAAGTCTGGGTCACCTGAGTAGGTAAGCCATCTAGATTAGCAGAAGTTCTAGCCAAGGGAGAGGGGGATTTGAGATGTGTTAGAGAAAGATGCTGAATATTCACTACAGCTCTGAGATCAACTGCTATAGTGGGATCATCCCACTAATGTTTATCCCATAAGTTTCCCAAGGGAAAGAGGCCAAGCAGAATTGCATGGAAGCTGCACCCCTATGGAACAAATGCTTTCTACAAACCAGTTGATTCCACTCTGTGGTGGGGGGCGAACTGTGGTGGACGCTGTGACACCATATCCAGATGCCCGCTTCTAGACCAAATCACTCGTTTCTTTAGCTGGCAGATGTGTTACCTATTGATGGTTCATAACTAATCCCTGCCCGAGATGAATTGCTTTATCCAGAATATGCCCACTCCCAGGGGTAGCCTATATCCAACGACTGGTCAATTTTGTTGTTCAGTGCCAAGTCGTGTCCAACTCTGCGGCCTGGTGGACTATAGCACGCCAGGCTCCTCCATCCTTCACTATCTCCTGGCAGTGTCTATTGAGTCAGTGATGCTATGATGTCTCAAATTCATACCTGTTGAGTCGGTGATGCTGTCTAACCATCTCATCCTCTGCCACCTCTTTCTTGTTTTGCCTTCAGTCTTTCCCAGCATCTGGTCAATAAAGGGTACAAAACTCCAGGCTTCTTACCTTAATTTGGGACAACTCTGAAGGACCATCCCAGCTCTCAAGCTTCTGTGGGTTCTGCTGACACCATTCCTGAAATTTCATCACAGTTCAGCTTCTTTCATCCATCCTGCTTCCTTAATGCCTCACAATTTTTACTTCTGAGAATAAAAATGTACTCATACTATACTATACAATAAACTTCCTACATAACGAATTTCCTTCCTGGGAAATATGACGTAAGCTTTCCCTAATAACTATTTATTTTTCTTATTTTGGACTTCTTTTCCATTGTGAGTTTTTCCTTATTGGAATAGACACTTATTATGGATTTGACTTCTCTGCTTGTCATGTTTTGCCAAGAACACCATCTGCTCATTTACTGAGTGTCCAGTTGTCATCAAGTTAAACCAAACAATATTACTTCTAAGAAAATTCAACTTACAATGAAAGAAGTAAGACAGTTGACTAATATTCACGGAATTTGCTAGTCTTGTGACCACCTCAAACAATTGGCTTTATGAAATATTGGAGTTTTTTTTTTTCCTGTTCATTTGTTATTGAAGTGTAAATGGTTTGCAATGTTGTGTTAATTTAAGGTGTTCAACAAAATGATTCAATTATACATATGTGTATATACATAATATATTTCAAATTCTTTTCCCTTATAGGCTATTAAAAATATTGAGTATAGTTCCCTGGGTTATATGGTAGGTCCTTGTTAATTATCTATCTTATATATAGCAGTGACTATATGTTAATCCAAACTCCTAACTTATCCCCCTTACTTTCCTCTTTGGTAACAATAAGTTTGGTTCTATGTTTGTGGGTCTAATTATGCCTTGTAAATGTTTGTTTGCATCACTTTTTTAGATTCCACATATAAGCAATATCATATTTGTCTTTGTCTGGCTTACTTCACTTAGTATGATCACTAGGTCTATCCATGTTGCTACAAATGGCATCATCTTATACTTTTTGTGAATGAGTCATATTCCGTTATATGAATTGTACCACATCTTCTTTCTTCATCTGTCAATGGATATTTAGGTTGTTTCCATGTCTTGGCTGTTGTAAAGAGTGCTGCAATGATCCTAATAACTATTTTAAATATTTGTGGAAAAGTGTATGTTTGTGACAAATTTTTATCAGAAATATGCTAGAAATATGCTATGGTTGAGTTTAACTAGTTTAGCAGACCTTAGTAAAACAAATGTTAGGATTTAATGAAAGAACAATATTTGGTAATTAGTTCTAAATCACTAGGAACGCATTCTGAAAATTGCTATTTTAAAGTTGTGTTTTGATAAGTATTAATATATGTTGAGTCAAATCAAATAAACTGCTTTAGTTCTTTTCATAACATTTGAAACTAATAAACACCAATATGATAATGATCTCACTTTTCAAAATTTTTAATTTATCAAAAATTTTAGCTAAGCTTTGTAGACATGAAACACATTTTTAGGCCTAAGGTTACACCTTTCAACCTCCTTTCAGTTTTCACAAACTTTCAGTCTATGTGCTGTGCTAAGTTTCTTCAGTCCTGTCCGATTCTTTGCAACCCTGTGGACTGTAGCCCGCAAGGCTCCTCCATCCATGGGGATTCTCCAGGCAGGAATGCTGGAGTGGGCTGCCGTGTCCTCCTCCAGGGGATCTTCCCGACTCAGGGAAGAACCAGGGTCTCTCACATCTCCTGCATTGTCAGGCAGGTTCTATACTACTAGCACCACCCAGCTTCCCTGGTGGCTCAGATGCTTTCAGTAATTGGTTTAATTTGTCCAATTTTGAAACTTGTTTCAAAATTTTTTAAAAATGTTGTTTAAAATTTCTCTAAATGAAAGATTTTATATTAGATGACTTAAGCATTTCACAACAGCTTTGAAATTAACAAGGCCTGAGATATAGTAAATAATAAAGTAACATTGTAAAAGCTTTACAGCATCTTTGTTTTAATAGCTTTGATATATCATTTATACACCATATGATTCACTCTTAAGTATACAATTTAGCGGGTTATGGTATATTCATAAGCTTGTGCAATCATTATCACTAGCTGACTTTAGAACTTTTCATCACCTTAAAAGAAACCCCACACCCATTAGCAGTCACTCCTTGCGTCTCTCTTCCAGCTTTTGGCAACCACTAACCTCCTTTGTCTGTGGATTAGCCTATCATGGATATTCCATTTTTATGCAATCATACAACATGAGTTTTGTTGATTTTATTTGGTGATTGGGTTTTTCACTTAGCATATCTTCAAAAAAATTATTGAAGTATAGTTGATTTACTGTGAATTTCTACTATATAGTAAGGTGATTCAGTTATACATATATAAACATTCTTTTTCATATTCTTTTCCATTATGATTTATCACAGGATGTTGAACCTAGTTCCCCATACTATATGGTAGGGCCTTGTTGTTTATCCATTCTGTATGTAATAACTTGCATCTGCTGATCCCCAACTCCCTGTCCATCCCTCCCCTACCACTCTCTTCCTTGGCCACCACAAGTCTGTTCTCTATGTCTGTGAGTCTGTTTCTGTTTCATAGATAAGTTCATTTGTGTCAGATTTTAATATTTGTCTTTAGTGTTTGTCCTTCTCTTTCTTACTTCACTTAGTCTGATAATCTCTAGGTCTATCCATGTTGCTGCAAAGGACATTATTTCACTCTTTTTATGGCTTTTTATGACACTGTACACATGTGTGATACCTTCTTTATCCATTCATCTGTCTATAGACATTTAGGTTCTTTCCATGTCTTGGCTGTTGTAAATAGTGCTGCAGTGAATATTGGGGTGAATGCATCTTTTTGAATTTGAATGACAGTTTTGTCTGGCTATATGCCCAGGTGTGGTTGTGCAGGATCATATGAAAGCTCTACTTTTAGTTTTTTGAGGAACCTCCATACTGTTTCCATAGTGCCTGCACCAATTTACATTCCCACAACGGTATAGGAGGGTCCCCTTTTCTCTACACCCTCTCCAGAACTTGTTCTTTGTAGTTGTCTTTTAAACGATGCTTATTCTGACTGGTGTGAGGTGGTACCTCTTGGTAGTTCTGATTTACATTTTTCTAATGATTAGCAATGTTGAACATCTTTTTATATGCTTGTTGGTCATCGGTATGTCTTCTTTGGAGAAATATATTTAGGTCGCCTGCCTGTGTTTTTTTGTTTGTTTGTTTGTTTGTTTGGGTTGTTCGCTTTTTTCTTGAGTTCTATGAATCCTCTGTTTATTTTAGAAACTGAGCCCTTGTCAGTCCCATCATTTGCAACTGTTTTCTCCCAGTCTGAAGGTTGTCTTTTGATTTTACCCGTTTTCCTTTGTTGTTCAAAAGCTTGTATTTCACTTAGCATTTGTTGTTCAGTTGCTAAGCTGTGTCCAACCCTTTGTGACCCCATGAGCTGTAGCACACCAGGCTTCCCTGTCATCCACTATCTCCGAGAGTCTGTCCACTGAGCTGGTGATGCTATCTATCTCACTGTCTCGTCCTCTGCCACTCCCTTCTCCTTTTGCCTTCAATCTTTCCCAGCATCAAGGTCTTTTCCAATGAATTGGCTTTTTGCATCAGGTGGCTGAAGTATCAGAACTTCACCTTATTTCCAAGCTTTATCCATGTTATAATGTGTCAGTACTTCATTCTTTTTATTGCTTTCCCCTTTTATTGCTGAATAACATTCCATTGTATGGATATTCCATGTTTTGTTCATCCATCAGCTCATGAATGGATTGTGTTGTTTTGTTCCCACTTTTTAGCTATTATGAACAATGCTATTATTAATGTTATGAGTTTTATGTGGATATATGTTTTAGTTTCTCTTAAGTATATACCCTGGAGTGAAATGTTAGGTTATATAGTAACTCTGTTTAGTATTTTGAAGAACTGCTAAATTTTTCCAAAGTGGCTGCACCATTTTCTATTTTCATCAGCAGTGTGTGAGGGTTTTGATTTCTCCATGTTCTCCCCTACACTTGTTATGGATTATTATTTTGAATATGAGCCACCTAGTCAGCATGAAGTGGTATCTCAGTATGGTTTTGATTTTTTGCATTTCCCTGGTGGCTAATTACGGTCCTGTGAAGGATAATGAAGAAAAAAAATGGATGTTTAACTTGGAAAAAGGAAGATTTTGGCAGGAGAGCCTAATATTAGCTGTCTTTAAGTGTTGGAATAGAGAGGCAGAATTTTATTTATTTACAGATGTACAGAGAGGTGATGTAAAATAGTGAAATTTAGCTCTGTATAAATGCAAAGTCTAATGAACAGATTGAACAGGGAAACAGTAGGTCCCCATTACCTAGGTATGTTCAAGCAGATGGTGTAGAAAGATTCTGTAAGGGCTACTCGAATATGCAATGGTTTGTAAACCTGTGTGGCAAATTTACAAAATGTATTGTGGGGTGTTTTTTAAAACAATACATAGATAATCTTGGCAAGAACATTGTTTCAAGTCAAGTTGCTGTTGCTCAGTTGTCCAGTCGTGTCTGGCTCTTTGCAACCCCAGGGACTGCAGCACGCCAGGCCTCCCTGTCCCTCACCAACTCCTGAAGTTTGCCCAAATTCATGTCTGTTGCATCAGTGATGCCATCCAGCCATTTCATCCTCTGTCGCCCTTTTCTTCTTTCCTCCATCTTTCCCAGCATCAGGGACTCTCCCACTGAGTCGGTTATTTGCATCAGATGACCAAAATACTGGAGCTTCAGCATCAGTCCTTCCAGTGAATATTCAGGGTTGATTTCTCTAAAGATTGACTGGTTTGATCTCCTTAGTGTCCAAGGGACTTTCAGGAGTCTTCTCCAGCACCACAGTTTGAAAGCATCAGTTCTTTGGTGCTCTGCCTTCTTTCAGTACAGCTCTCACAACTATACGTGACTACTGGGGAAACAATAGTGCTGACTATGCATACATTTGTCAGCAAAGCGATATCTTTGCTTTTTAGCACGCTGTCTAGGCTTATCATAGCTTTCCTTTCAAGGAGCAAGGATCTTTTGATTTCATGGCTGCAGGCACTGTCCACAATGATTTTGGAGCCAAAGAAAATAGAATCTGTCATTGCTTCTATTTTTTTTTTTCCCAACTATTTACTGTGAAGTGATAGGACCGTATGCCATGATCTTAGATTTTTGAATGTTGAATTTTAAGCCAGCTTTTTCACTCTCCTCTTTCACCCTCATGAAGAGGCTCTTCAGTTTCTCTTTACTTTTTGCCATGAGAGTGGTGTGATCTTCATAGCTGAGATTGTTGATATTTCTCCTGGCAGTCTTGATTCCAGCTTGTGCTTCATACAGGCTGGCATTTTGCATGATGTATCCTGCATATTAAGTTAAATAAGCAGGGTGATGATATACAGCCTTGAAGTACTCCTTTCCCAATTTTTCCCACTGTTCCATGTCAGGTTCTAACTACTGCTTGTTGACCTCATACAGGTTTTGCAGGAGGCAGGTCAGGTGGTCTGGTATTCCCATCTCTTGAAGAATTTTCCACAATTTATTGTGATCCATACAGTCAAAGGCTTTGGCATAGTATATGAAGCTGAAGTAGATGTTTTTCTGGAATTCCCTTGTTTTTTCTGTGATCCAGTGAGTGCTGGCAATTTGACCTCTGGTTCCTCTGCCTTTTCTAAATCCAGCTTGTACATCTCGAAGTTCTTGGTTCACGTACTGTTGAAGCCTAGCTTGAAGGATTTTGAGCATCACCCTACTAGCATGGAAAGTGAGTGCAACTGTCTGATAGTTTGAACATTCTTCAGCACTGCCTTTCTTTGGAATTGAGATGAAAACTGACATTTTCCTGTCCTGTGGTCATTGCTGAGTTTTCCAAATTTGCTCACATATTGAGTGCAACACTTTGATAGTATTATCTGTTTGAAATAGTTCAGCTGAAATTCCATCACCTCCACTAGCCTTGTTTATAGTAATGCTTCCTACGGCCCACTTGACTTCAGACTCCAGCATGTCAGATTCTAGGTGAGTGACCACACCATCATGGTTATCTGGGTCATTGAGACTTTTGTATAGCTCTTCTATGTATCCTTGGCCACCTCTTTTTAATCTTTTCTGCTTCTATTAGGTCCTTACTGTTTCTGTCCTTTATCACACCCTTCCTTGCATGAAATATTCCCTTGATAGCTCCAATTCTCTTGAAATCTTTAGTCTTTCCCATCCTATTGTCTTCCTCTACTTCTTTGCATTGCTCATTTACGGGCTCCTTATCTCTCCTTGCTATTATCTGGAACTCTCTGTTCACTTGGGTGTATCTTTCCCTTTCTCCTTTCCGTTTTTCTTTTCTTTTTCCTTAGCTATATGTAAAGCCTCCTCAGACAACCACTTTGCCCTATTGCATTTATTTTTCTTTGGGGATAGTTTTTGCCACTGACTCCTGAATAATATTATGAACCCTGTCCATAGTTCTTCAGGCACTCTGTTTACCAGATCTAATCCCTGAATCTACTCATCACCTCCACTGTATAATCATAAGGAATTTGATTTAGGTCATACCTGAATAGCCTAGTGGTTTTCCCTGATGTCATTGATATAATCCTGAATTTTGCAATAAGGAGCGCATGATCTGAGCCACAGTCAGCTTGAAGTCTTGTTTTCGCTGACTGTATAGAGTTTCTTCATCTTTGGCTGCAAAGAATGTAATCAATCTGATTACAGTATTGATCTTTAGTGTAGTCCATATGTAGATGTCTCTTATGTTGTTGGAAAATGGTGTTTACTATGACCAGTATGTTTTTGACATGGTATGCGGTATGTGTACTTTGTGTGTGTGTGTGTGTGTGTATACATGTGTGTATATATATATCTCAGTAACTACTTGTTATTGACGCTCCAGTACTTTGGCCATCTGATGTGACAAGCCGACTGGAAAAGCCCCTGATGCTGGGAAAGACTGAAACAAGAGGAGAAGGGGACGACAGAGGATGAGATGGTTGGATGGCCTCACTGACTCAATGGACATGAGTTTGAGCAAACTCTGGAAGATGGTGGACAAGGAAGCCTGGTGTGCTGTAGTCCCTGGGGTCACAAAGAGTCAGACTTGACTGCTGCTGCTGCTGCTGCTAAGTCACTTCAGTCGTGTCCGACTCTGTGCGACCCCATAGGTGGCAGCCCACCAGGCTCCCCCATCCCTGGGATTCTCCAGGCAAGAACACTGGAGTGGGTTGCCATTTCCTTCTCCAGTGCATGAAAGTGAAAAGTGAATATGAAGTCGCTCAGTCGTGTCCGACTCTTAGCAACCCCATGGACTGCTGCGCACCAGGCTCCTCTGTCCATGGGATTTTCCAGGCAAGAGTACTGGAGTGGGGTGCCATCACCTTCTCCTATCCCTCTTGCTAAGTACACTAAAAACTCTGGACATTATATATGTAGGATAAATATAAAAAGACTCTGTAGTGAAAGTAGCATTCTTGTAAGACATTAACCTAGATGAAAAACTATCGGTACTAGAGCAGAGAGAGAAGCTGGGTAAGTAGCTAAAACTTGCAATGACAGAACTTGAGAATGCAGAGGACCCTCAGCTAAAATAAACACTGAAAAAGTGGAAATTTGACAGGGATAATCATAAAATCTTGTGGTAGGATTCTTTATATGAATAGAATAGGGTCATGGTGAAATTGCAACATATAAATAAAAAATAGAGGAGCTTTATATAACCATATGTCAACTCTCAGTTAGCGGGGCAAGCCAGCTTCCCCCAGGTGAAGAATTGTTAGTCTTGTTAACTCAAGGTTTACCCAGAACCAGGAGCTGAGAGTTGACCTTGCCTGGGGCTGGGCAGAGTCCTGAATGTACTGAGAGCTCCAGAGCAGAGATGGTGGCAGAAGCCTGGACTCTGGTTGAGAGAACTGAGGATGTGCAGTCTGCACAAGAGAAGATAGGGTGGGTTATGGTAGCTGTCTAAACATACATAAAGAGCTCTCAGGTGGCATAGGGACTGGGTGTCTTCTATATGACTCTGGAGGATGGAGCTGTGGTCAACCAGAAGTTAAGCATGAAAAGTGAAACTAGCCTGGATTGCCTCATATGGTGGTGAGTTTCTTGTCACTGGAGGTGTGTAAGCAAAGTTAGGTTGGTCATTTATATAGCAGAGGAGGTATAATAGACAGTATACATTAGATTATTAATTTTGTATCTTCTCAGAATCATAGATCCCTGTTGGAGAATCTGATAAAAACTTTGGAATCTCTGCTCAGGAAAATGCACTTACAAATACTGTTTAGGGCACACATTTTGGGATTTTTCTGGAGAGCTTTTATGGATGGAAGAATTAAATAACTTCCTACTTTTAAAAAATCAGTAATTTCAGATACTCATGTAGATCACTGTTTATAGAGCAGCAATAGTTTCATGGTGTAATAAAATCTTATTTAATCATCTATTTATTCAACAAATATTTATTAAGCATTTACTATGTGTGTGTGTGTTTGGATACACATATACACACAAATACACACACAAAGTATGTAGTTGAGTGAAAGTGAAAGTATTAGTTGCTCAGTTGTATCCCATTCTTTGAAACCTCATGGACCAGAGCCCTCCAGGCTCCTCTGTCCATGAAATACTCCAGGCAAGAATACTGGAGTGGGTAGCCATTTCCTTCTCTAGGAGATCTTCTCGACCCAGGGGTCAAACCTGGGTCTCCTGCTTTGCAGGCAGATTCTTTACCATCTGAGCCACCAGGAAAGCCCATGTAGTTGAATAGTGATACCTATGTATGTAACCAGAATATAAAAATTAATGCAATAATTACAGCATAGTCTGTTACAAAGAGTCTAAATTAAGAAGTCTGCATTCCATAAATTCTGTTTTGTTAGTTTCAGAAATGTGCTGTAACTGAATTTGTGACTCTCAAAGGGTTACTGAGCCATGCTCTTTCCAAACTGGCCCTGGTGAAGTTTGAGAGAGTATGGACTTGGAGTCACCAAGCTGGATACCCATCTCAACTCTTCCAGTGGCCTATGATAGCTAGTCTCAACCTCTATGGGAAGGGCTAAATGGTGGGTCTGTATGATTCTACAGCATCCAGATAGTGATGTATCATTTGTCTATTCACTGTTTCTATGTACATGGTACACATCTGTGTATACTTTAGTCATTACTAAAGTTTTTAGAACCAGCTGTTACTTTAGATAACATTCCTTTACTGATTATAGGAGATCCTTGGGTTGGGGTAGAGAAAGGTGTTAACTCTCTCTGATAATCTCAATCAGACATCTAAATAAACAAACAATATTTTTTCAATTTGATATAAAATGTACATATGTACTTTAAAAATCTACTACTTTTTTATTTACAAATGAACACATCATCAGAGTTAAAACAAGGTGCTCCCTGTACAAATGGAGCTTCAAAATACTGTTAACTGACTTCCACTCCAGCCAGACTATAGCCCCTAAGCATCATTATATATAGAAATTTTGGAGATACTACTATGGATCACACTACTAATTTGTTTCAGTTCAGTTGCTCAGTCATGTCTAACTCTTTGCGATCCCATGAATCACAGCACTCCAGGCCTCCCTGTCCATCACCATCTCCCGGAGTTCACTCAAACTCACGTCCATCGAGTCGGTTATGCTATCCAGCCATCTCATCCTCTGTTGTCCCCTTCTCCTCCTGCCCCCAATCCCTCCCAGCATCAGAGTCTTTTCCAATGAATCAACTCTTCGCATGAGGTGGCCAAAGTACTGGACTTTCAGCTTTAGCATCATTCCTTCCAAAGAAATCCCAGGGTTGATCTCCTTCAGAATGGACTGGCTGGATCTCCTTGCAGTCCAAGGGACTCTCAAGAGTCGTCTCCAACACCACAGTTCAAAAGCATCAATTCTTCGGCTCTCAGCCTTCTTCACAGTCCAACTCTCACATCCATACATGACCACAGGAAAAACCATAGCCTTGACTAGACAGACCTTTGTTGGCAAAGTAATGTCTCTGCTTTTCAATGTGCTGTCTAGATTGGTCATAACTTTTCTTCCAAGGAGTAAGCATCTTTTAATTTCATGGCTGCAGTCACCATCTGCAGTGATTTTGGAACCCCCAAAATAAAGTCTGACACTGTTTCCACTGTTTTCCCATCTATTTTCCATGAAGTGATGGGACCAGATGCCATAATCTTCGTTTTCTGAATGTTCAGCTTTAAGCCAACTTTTTCACTCTCCTCTTTCACTTTCATCAAGAGGTTTTTAGTTCTTCACTTTCTGCCATAAGGGTGGTGTCATCTGCATATCTGAGGTTATTCGTATTTCTCCCAGCAGTCTTGATTCCAGCTTGTGTTTCTTCCAGTCCAGTGTTTCTCATGATGTACTCTGCATAGAAGTTAAATAAGCAGGGTGACAATATACAGCCTTGACGTACTCCTTTTCCTATTTGGAACCAGTCTGTTGTTCCATGTCCAGTTCTAACTGTTGCTTCCTGACCTGCATGTAGGTTTCTCAAGAGGCAGGTCAGGTGGTCTGGTATTCCCATCTCTTTCAGAATTTTCCACAGTTTATTGTGATCCACACAGTCAAAGTCTTTGGCATAGTCAATAAAGCAGAAATAGATGTTTTTCTGGAACTCTCTTGCTTTTCGATGATCCAGCGGATGTTGGCAATTTGATCTCTGGTTCCTCTGCCTTTTCTAAAATCATCTTGAACATCAGGAAGTTCATGGTTCACATATTGCTGAAGCCTGGCTTGGAAAATTTTGAGCATTATTAGCAAACCTTTTATTGTAGATAATACAAGGTAAATTGCAACCCAGCAGGTTTACATTATCAACTTTGAATTTAAGTGTTTTTTTTTTTTAATTGAATCCATGGCCTTAAGAGATGTGTTCCTGTTTTCTTTTTACCATAAATATGAGAAAGGATAAACACCTAGTATTGTTTCCTGGAAGTTGTAGAACATTTTAAAGATCAAGCAGTTCCTATTTATAATTTGTATGTTTGCATATCAGAAATCTCAGAAGTAAGAATTGGTTTCATTTCTATGAATAGTGTAGAGCAGTTTAAAAATGTTTTCTTTAAAGGAGAGATAATGTACCTTTCTTGAAGGTAAACATATATTGAGTAGGGACGATTATCAGTGGCCTGTCAAGGCCATCTGTGTTACTTTTACATTTTTTTTTTTTAAGTGTAATAATCTTCTCTGTGCTCAGCAGTTATCTAACCATTGTAATAACTTTCGAGAACACTGGTTCCTGAAAGGAATCTTTGTCAATCTGTTAAAAACAAAAGAGCTCCTCCATCCAGCCAGATGGAGGGCAGCAAGGTCAACCTTTAACTGTATCACTTAACACATAATTAACTTAATTAACTTTGCTTGCACTGTGATGGTTCATGTGAAGATGTCTTTTGGATATTGGATTTAAGTTGACATGCTGCATTGTATAATCACATTATTATGAATCTTTCATCAGTACCATCTTTCTAGATTCCATATATATGCGTTAGTATACAGTATTTGCTTTTCTCTTTCTGACTTACTTTACTCTGTATATTAGGCTCTAGGTTCATCCACCTCAGTAGAACTGACTCAAAATGGGTTCCTTTTTATGGCTGAGTAATATTCCACTGTATATATGCATCACACCTTCATTATCCACTCATCTGTCAGTGGACATCTAGGTTGCTTCCATGTAGCTCTTATAAATAGTACTGCAGTGAATATTGGGGTACATGTATCTTTTTCAGTTTTGGTTTCTTAAAGGTATATGCCTAGTAGTGGGATTGCTGGGCCATAGAGTAGTTTTATTCCGTTTTTAAGGAATCTCTATACTGTCTTCCATGGTGACTATATCAATTTACATTCCCACCAACAGTGCAAGAGGGTTCCCTTTCCTCCACACCCTCTCCAGCATTTATTGTTTCTGCATTTTTTTTTTTTTTGATGATGGCCATTCTGAATAGTGTGAGGTAACTACTATCTCATGGTTTTGATTTGCATTTCTCTAACAATGAGTGATGTTGAGCATCTTTTCATGTGTTTGTTGGCCATCTGTATGTCTTCTTTGGAGAAATGTCTGTTTAGGTCTTTTTCCCACTTTTTGAATGGGTTGTTTGTTTTTCTACTATTGGCTTGTATGAGCTGCTTGTATATTTTGGAAATTAATCCTTTGTCAGTTGTTTCATTTGCTATTATTTTCTCCCATTCTGAGTGTTGCCTTTTCACCTTTTATAGTTTCCTTTGCTGTGTAAAAGCTTTTAAGTTTAATTAGGTCCCACTTGTTTATTTTCGTTTTTATTTCCATTACTCTAGAAGGTGGATCATGGAGGATCTTGCTGTGATTTGTCATAGTGTTCTGCCTATGTTTTCCTCAAAGAGTTTAGGAATTGTCCTAATTTCATTCTTTTACACGTAGCTGTCCAGTTTTCCCAGCACCATTTATTGAAGAGGCAATCTTTGCCCCATTGTATATTCTTGCCTCCTTCATTAAAAATAAAGTGCAAAGGTGCGTGGGTTTATCTCTGGGCTTTCTATCTTATTTTACTGGTCTATATTTCTGTTTTTGTGACAGTACCATACTGTCTTGATGGAGAAGGAAATGGCAACCCACTCCAGTATTCTTGCTTGGAGAATCCTAGGGACCGAGAAGCCTGGCAGGCTATAGTCTATGGGGTCGCAAGAGTCAGGCACCACTTAGCAACTAAAGAGAGAGAGAGATACTGTCTTGATGACTCTAGCTTTGTAGTATAATCTGAAGCCAGGAAGGTTGATTTCCCTCAGCTCCATTATTCTTAAGATTTCTTTGGCTATTTGGGGTCTTTTGTGTTTCCATGTGAATTGTGAAATTTTCATTCTAGTTCTGTGGAAAATGTCATTGGTAATTTGATAGGGATTGCACTGAATCTGTAGATTGCATTTGGCAGTATAGTCATTTTCACAATATTGATTCTTCCAACCCGGGAATGGAATATCTCTCCATCTGTTTATGTCATCTTAGATATTTTTCATCAGTGTCTTATAGTTTCCTATATACAGTTCTTTTGTCTTCTTAAGTAGATTTATTCCTAAATATTTTATTCTTTTTGTTGCAATGGTGAATGGGATTGATTCCTTAATTTCTCTATCTGGTTTTCCATTGTTTGTATATAGGAATGCAAGTGATTTGTATGTATTGATTTTGTATCCTGCACTTTGCTAAATTCACTGATTAGCTCTAGTAATTTTTTGATAGTATCTCTAGGTTTTCTATGTACAGTATCGTGTCATGTGCAGTGAGTTTTACTTCTTTTCCGACCTGGATTCCTTTTGTTTATTTTTCTTCTCTGCTGTAGCTAGGACTTCCAAAACTATATTGAATAATAGTGTTGAGAGTGGGAATCCTTGTCTTGTTCCTGATCTTAGAGGGAATGCTTTCAGTTTTTCACCATTGAGAATAATGCTTGCTCTGTGTTTATCATATTCGGCCTTTGCTACATGTTGAGGTAGTTTTCTTTTATGCCCATTTTTTGAAGAATTTTTATAAAAAATGGGTGCTGAATTTTGTCAAAGGCTTTTTCTACGTCTATTGAGATTATCATATGGTTTTTATCTTTCAATTTGTTAGTATGGTATATCACATATACACAAATCAATATACGCATTGATTTGTGTATATTGACAATGAATCCTTGCATCCCTGGGATAAACCCAATTGATCATGGTGATCTTTTTAATGTGTTGTTGAATTCTGTTTGCTAGAATTTTGCTTAGGGTTTTTGCATCTATGTTCATCAGTGATACTGGCCTCTGATTTTCTTTTTGTGTGTGTGTTGTTTTTGTCTGGTTTTAATATCAGGTTGTTGGTGGCCTCATAGAATGAGTTTGGAAATGCTCCTTCCTCTGAAACTTTTTGAAAGCATTTTAGAAGGCTAGGAATTAGCTCTTCTTAAATGTTTGATAAAATTCACCTGGAAAGCCATCTGGCCCTGGGCTTTTGTTTTTTGGCAAATTTTTATCAGTTTTGATTTCAGTGCTTGTAACTGGGTTGTTCATGATTTCTATTTCTTCCTGGTTTAGTCTTGGAAGATTGAACTTTTCTAAGAATCTGTCCATTTCTTGCAGGCTATCCATTTTATTGCCATATAAAGTGTGAAAGTCGCTCAGTTGTGTCCCAAGTCTTTGTGACCCCATGGACTATACAGTCCATGAAATTCTCCAGGTCAGAATACTGGAGTGGGTAGCCTTTCCCTTCTCCAGGGGATCTTCCCAACCCAGGGATTGAACCTAGGTCTCCTGCATTGCAGGCGGATTCTTTACCAGCCAAATCACAAGGGAATAGTTGCTCATAATAGTCTATTATAATCCTTTGTATCTCTGTGTTGTCTGTTGTAACATCTCCTTTTTCATTTCCAGTTTTGTTGATCTGATTCTTCTCTCTCTTTATCTTGATGAGTCTGGCTAAAAGTTTATCAATTTCATTTATCTTCTCAAAGAATCAGCTTTTAGTTTTATTAAACTTTACTATTATTTCTTTCATTTCTTTTTCATTTATTTCTGCTCTGATCTTTATGATTTCTTTCCTTCTTCTAACTTTGGGGGTTTTATGTTATCCTTTTTCCAGTTGTTTTGGGTGTCTAGTCAATGTTTTTCTTGCCTACCTTTTGATGAAGTAGAGTTGTATTGCTGTAAACTTCCCTTGTAGAACTGCTTTTGCTGCATCCCATAGGTTTTGAGTTGTGTTTTCATTGTCATTTGTTTCTAGGAATTTTTAATTTCCCTTTTGATTTCTTCAATAACCCATTTATTATTTGGAAACATCATTTAATCTCCATGTGTTGTGTTTTTATAGTTTTTCCTTCTTCTAATTGATATCTAGTCTCATAGTCTTGTGGTCAGAAAAGATGCTTGATACAACTTCAGTTTTCTTAAATTTACTGAGGTTTGATTTGTGACCCAAAATGTGCTCTATCCTGGAGAATGTTCCACGTGCACTTGAGAAAAAAGTGTATTCTTCTGCAGTTGGATGGAATGTCCTGAAGATATCAAGGAGATCCATCTGGTCTAATGTGTCATTTAAGGCTTCTGTTTCCTTATTAATTTTCTGTTTTGATGATCTGCCCATTGGTGTAAGTGGGGTGTCAAAGCCCCGTACTATTATTATGTTACTGTCAATTTCTCCTTTTATGTCTGTTAGTGTTTGTCTTATGCATTGAGGAGCTCCTATGTTGGGTGTATAAATGTTTACAATTGTTATGTCTTCTTGGATTTATCCCTTGATCATTATGTAGTGTCCTTCCTTATCTCTTGTAATATTCTTTAAGGTCATTTTGTCTGATATGAGGATTACTACGCTGGCCTTCTTTTGATTCCTATTTGCATAGAATATATTTTTTCATCTTCTCACTTTCAGTTTATATGTGTCTTTAGTGGATCTCTTGTAGACAGTGTATGTATGGGTCTTGTTTTTGTATCCATTCAGACAGTTTGTGTCTTTTGGTTGGAGCATTTAATCTATTTGCATTTAAAGTAATTATTGATATATATGTCCCTAGTGCCATTTTCTTAATTGTATGGGGTTTGTTTATATGTCTTTTTCTTCTCTTGTATTTACTCTCTATATAGATCCTTTTAACATTTGTTGTAAAGCTGGTTTGGTGGTACTGAAGTCTCTTAACTTTTGCTTGTCTGTGGAGCTTTTTATTTCTCCATCAATTTTGAATGAGATCCTTGCTGGATAGAGTAATCTTGGTTGTAGAGTTTCCCCTTTCTGTATTTTAAATATATCCTGCCATTCCCTTCTAGCCTGCAGAGCTTCTGCTGAAAGATCAGCATTTAAATGTATGGGATTTCCTATGTATATTACTTGTTGCTTTTCCGTTGCTACTTTTAATATTCTTTCTTTGTGTTTAATTTTTGTTAGTTTGATTAGTATGTGTCTTGGTATGTTTCTCCTTGGGTTTATCCTGTATAGTACTCTCTGAACTTCTTGGACTTGATTGACTATTTCCTTTCATACGGTGGGAAAATTTTCTACTATGAGCTCTTCAAAACTTTTCTCATACCCATTCTTTTTCTCTTTTTCTCTTCTTCTTAGTTCAGTTCAGTCGCTCAGTCGTGTCCAACTCTTTGTGACCCCATGAATCATAGCACGCCAGGCCTCCCTGTCCATCACCATCTCCCAAAGTTCACTCAAACTCACGTCCATCGAGTCAGTGATGCCATCTAACCATCTCATCCTCGGTCGTCCCCTTCTCCTCCTGCCCCCAATCCCTCCCAACATCAGAGTCTTTCCAATGAGTCAACTCTTCGCATGAGGTGGCCAAAGTACTGGAGTTTCAGCTTTAGCATCATTCCTTTCAAAGAAATCCCAGGGCTGATCTCCTTCAGGATGGATTGGTCGGATCGCCTTGCAGTCCAAGGGACTCTCAAGAGTCTTCTCCAACACCACAGTTCAAAAGCATCAATTCTTCAGTTCTCAGTCTTCTTCACAGTCCAACTCTCACGTCCATACATGACCACAGGAAAAACCATAGCCTTGACTAGACAGACCTTAGTCAGCAAAGTAATGTCTCTGCTTTTGAATATGCTATCTAGGTTGGTCATAACTTTTCTTCCAAGGAGTAAGCATCTTTTAATTTCATGGCTGCAATCACCATCTGCAGTGATTTTGGAGCCCAAAAATATAAAGTCAGCCACTGTTTCCACTGTTTCCTCATTTATTTTCCATGAAGTGATGGGACCAGATGCCATGATCTTCGTTTTCTGAATGTTGAGCTTTAAGCTAACTTTTTCACTTTCACTTTCATCAAGAGGCTTTTTAGTTCCTCTTCACTTTCTGCCATAAGGGTGGTGTCATCTGCATATCTGAGGTTATTGATATTTTTCTCGGCAATCTTGATTCCAGCTTGTGTTTCTTCCAGTTCAACATTTCTCATGATGTACTCTGCATAGAAGTTAAATAAGCAGGGTGACAATATACAGCCTTGACGTACTCCTTTTCCTATTTGAAACCAGTCTGTTGTTCCATGTCCAGTTCTATCTGTTGCTTCCTGACCTGCATATAGATTTCTCAAGAGGCAGGTCACGTGGTCTGGTATTCCCATCTCTTTCAGAATCTTCTAGGAGCCCTATAATTTGAATGTTTGTGTTTAATGTTGTCTCAGAGGTCTCTGAGATTATCCTCAGTTCTTTTCATTCTTTTTACTTCATACTGCTCTTCAGCAGTTATTTCCACCATTCTATCTTCCAGCTCACTTTTCCATTCTTCTGCCTTGGATATTCTGCTATTGATTCCCTCTAGAGTATTTAAAATTTCAGTAATTGTGTTGTTTGTCTCTATTTATTTATTCCAGGTCTTTGTTAAATGTGTTTATTGATTCTTGCATTTTCTCCATTCTATTTTTGAGGTCTTTGGATCATTTGTACTATCATTACTCTGAATTCTTTTACAGGTAGTTTGCCTATATCCTTTATTTATTCGGACTTGTATGTTTCTAGGTTGTTCCTTCATTTACACAATATCTCTCTGCCCCCCCTTTTTTTTTTACCGTACTGTGTTTGAGGTCTCTTTTTCTTAGCCTTCAAGGTTGAATTCTTTCTTCCTTTTGGTTTCTGCCCTCAGTGGGTATGGTTGGTCCAGTTTTGTGGTTGGACCAGTTTTGTGGTCCAGTTTTGTGTAGGATGTGACTTGTGTTTGCGTTCTGGTGGGAGGAACTGAGTTTTCTTTTTCCTTCTCTGATGTGCATGTCTGTGTGAGGTTGTAGTCCTGTCTGCTGATGATTGGGTTTGTATTTTTGTCTTTGTTTGTTGTTTGGATGAGGCATCCTGCACAGGATGCTGCTGGCAGTTGGGTGATGCCAAGTCTTGTATATAGATGGTTGCCTGTGTGGAGTTCTCACTAATACTTCCTATGGTTAGGAGTTCTGGTAGTCTAGGGTCTTGGCATCAGCACTCCCACTCCAAAGGCTCAGAGTTTGATCTCGAGTTTCACGTGGTTCTATGTTCTTTTCCAGTGGTCAGGTATTCCTGCCTGCTCTCAGCTGGTGTTCTGCAAGATCTTCTGCATCTGACGGTGTATTCCTGATGCATCCATGGAGAGAGATGTACTCCATGTTCATCTATTCCTCCGCCATCTTGTTCTCCATTATTTCTCTTTTCTTCCTTTGATAGCTGTATGGTATTTGTAGTTATGATATAGCAAGTCAAGGTACTAATTTCCTGTTGCTACTGTAACAAATTACCACAAATGTTGTGCCTTAAGATAGCATATATTTATTCTTAAAATTTAGAGATAAAAAGTCTGAAATGAGTCTTGGCTCACTGAAATAAAGGTGTCGATGGGGCTGATTCCTTCTAGAGGTTTCACAGAAGAATCCATTCTTTACCTCTTCCAGCTCTAGAGGCTTCCAGTATTTCTTAGTTTACAGCCATCTCATTCCAATCTTTGCTTCCATCATCACATTGTCTTTTCTCTCTGACCTCTTTCTTTTGTAAAAACTCTTGTGATGACATTGGGTCCACCTGGATAATCTAGAATCACCTCATCTTAAAATCATTGTTAACCATATCTTCAAATTCCCTTTTTCCATGTAACGTTAACATTCAGGGGATTAGGACATGAACCTCTTTGGGGAACCATAACTCAGCCTACCATGGTATATAGTATGTATTTGTAAAATAATACAGCTTAATTCATATTTGTAATTGGGTAAGTACATAGTGACTGCAGCCATGAAATTAAAAGATGCTTACTCCTTGGAAGAAAAGTTATGACCAACCTGGATAGCATATTCAAAAGCAGAGACATTACTTTGCCGACTAAGGTCCATCTAATCAAGGCTATGGTTTTTCCAGTAGTCATGTATGGATGTGAGAGTTGGACTGTGAAGAAGGCTGAGTGCCAAAGAATTGATGCTTTTGAACTGTGGTGTTGGAGAAGACTCTTGAGAGTCCCTTGGACTGCAAGGAGATCCAACCTGTCCATTCTAAAGATCAGCCCTGGGATTTCTCTGGAAGGAATGATGCTAAAGCTGAAACTCCAGTACTTTGGCCACCTCATGCAAAGAGCTGACTCATTGGAAAAGACTCTGATGCTGGGAGGGATTGGGGGCAGGAGGAGAAGGGGACGACCGAGGATGAGATGGCTGGATGGCATCATTGACTCGATGGACATGAATCTGAGTGAACTTCGGGAGATGGTGATGGACAGGGAGGCCTGGCGTGCTGTGATTCATGGGGTTGCAAAGAGTTAGACACTACTGAGCAACTGAACTGAAGTACATGCCACACCAACCAACCAGACAATTAATTGTCTCTTGTTGATATTATTTATCTCTTGCTTACTTTCATTGTCTTATCACCTGAATACTTAGCAGTTAAGAGGCAATGGCACCCCACTCCAGTACTCTTGCCTGGAAAATCCCATGGATGGAGGAGCCTGGTAGGCTGCAGTCTGTGGGGTTGTGAAGAGTCAGACATGACTGAGCGACCTCACTTTCACCTTTCACTTTCATACATTGGAGAAGGAAATGGCAACCCACTCCAGTGTTCTTGCCTGGAGAATCCCAGGGATGGCGGAGCCTGGTGGGCTGCCCATGGGGTCGCACAGAGTCGGACACGACTAGAGTGACTTAGCAGCATCAGCAGCAGCAAGAAAAGATGTGAACTTAAAAGCAAGAGATCAGTTTCCAACACAGAATCCTGTGTTGATTCATGATATCTGCTCAAATAAGTGCTTTTGACCCCATTGGAAAGGGGGAAAGTTTAGTGTAACCTGGTATCTTGCATTTTTCTGAGAGGCATCATAACCACTTCTTGAGTAATAATGTGGATCAGCTCTAAACAGGGTAAAACCACTGGCAAGGGACATCCAAGTCATAGCTGTGGGGTTATGTCTAAAAAACTGTAGACTCTCATGCAGTTCTAGGAAATAAAAGAACCTGTGTGCCTTTTACCTAATTTCACCCAATAGTAATGTTTTACAGAACAATATTACGACCAGCATATTGATACTGATACAAAGATAGGAGACATTTCCATCACCCTCCGAATCCTTCCTGTTGCCCTTTTGAGGCCACATGCTTAATCCCTGGCAAATGGTTATATGTTCTCTATTTCTGGAAGCCTGTCATTGTAAGAGTGCTACACAAACAGAATCATACAGAATGTAACCTTTCGAGACTGGCTTTCTTCTCACAGCATAATTCTCTGGAGATTGATCTAAGGTGTTCTATATATTTAAAATATGTTCCTTTTCGAGTGCTGAGGAGTATTCTCTAGTATGATTCCAAATTTGTCTTGGTTATCCATTCATCTGTTAATATCTTGGTTGTTTCCATTTGAGAACTATTACAAATGGAGCTCATGTGAACTGAGCACTTGTGCACAACCTTGTGTATAAATTTGTCACTTAAGTTCAGGAGTGCAGTTACTGAATTGTTTAGTAGTTGCACGTTTAGTTTTTTGCCAAGTTAGTTTCCAGAGTAGTTGCACCATTTTTTGTTCCCCTGAGGAGGGTATGAGTGATCTTGTTTCTTGCTCTACTTGCCAGTATTTGGTGTTCTGATAGGTGTTCAGTGATACCTCATGGTTTTCACCTGCATTTCCTTATAGTGATGGTGAGCATCTCTGAATATGCTTATTTTAGCAGCTGTCTTCAGAGCATACTCGGTGTCACTATGGGGTGGACATCACAGATAAGAGCGCTAGGCGCAGGCCCCCTCCTCTGCTTCTGCCAAAGCTACTCCATTTTTTTAAAAAACTCATTTTATTTATAGGGCCTTTAAGCAAGATTTTATTTAAATAAGGTTTCCTTTGTTAAAGAAAAAAAGTGTGAAATCAACTTAATTCATCGATTTTACTGATTATTTTGTAGAAAATAACTTCCCACTATCCTAGGCAAAAATTAAATTAAGAATTAGAAATAAATTTGTTCAAATACATAAAATATATTCAGAAGCCAACCATTTAAGCCAATATGTGCTCTTTTTGAACTTTCTGGTGAATCATTGCAAGCTGACACTAGTTTTTAAAAATGAAAATTGTCTCTTTCACTAATTTAAAAAGGCTAAAACATCTCTCATTAATAGTTTGGAAGACAATTTCCTTTCCTGAAGGACCAGCATATTAACTATCTTTCTACATGTCAGGCAGGAAGGGCACTAGTATGGAAGTATGAAAAGTGAAGGCTCTCATAGTTTGGTTGTACTATCTTAGATAAAATATACTTATAACACCTAACGATGATGGCAAATGCATGCAAAATGCTTGCTTGTGGTCTGATTTTGTGATTCTATAGATTTGTTCTTAGAAAATAAAACATCCCAGGGAGCGTGAGTCATGCTCACTGTATTCTTCTGGAGGAAAGTTTCTCTGGACATAGTATATTTTAGCCTTACTTTGCATATTCAGGTCCTCTTGCTTTTTCCTCAAGGGGAGATCTCTTTTGAGCAAGGCCAAAAACTTGTCATGTTAAAACAAAAAGCACAAAAACAGCGCTCTCCCTGCCCCACTTTTCCTAGTAATTTCACAGCCCTGTCGTAGGAGTATCAGAGTTGGCCTTCTTGGAGGGAGGCACGAGAGGGCATTATGTAGCCGGCTGATGCTAACTGGCAGGAACTTGGCTGGCCTCAGTGAGGCCATGTGAGGTGACAGGCTGCACTGGACAGAGGCCAGAATGAGCTGCATCCTTCTGGAGGATGTAGAGACAGAGGTCACTCCATCCCCACTCCTGGGGAGCAGCACGACCTCCCCAGCCACTGTGGGAGGCAACTGAGTCTCTTGGCTGCCTGTCCATGTGCATGTGAATGGCTCTCTGGAGGAACAGGAACTGGCCACAGTGGAGCATTTTTCTCTCATGTCATCATCCACCCTGATCTTCTGCTGGGAAGTCTGTGAAAAGTCAAGGATAGGCCTGGTGAAAAGAAAATTGAAAGAAAACACATTCATGCATCTTTCTTCTGCGCCCGTACCTTCCCCAAATACTGAGGTCCCCGTGGCTCTATTTGAGGGCTGCACACATGGTGGTCAGAAGGCTCTCTGGAGAAGTTCCATGCTGTTGGCTTGGTTTTCCTTGTCTCTGTGTGTGGTAGAAGGAGTTAGTTGAGGGTGGGAATAATCTCTTTTGGAATAATGTTTTATGATCCCATTGGACCTTGCATTCTATAGCACAAGTTAAATGTTGAGTGCTTGCATCAAGGTAGAACAGAGGCCTGTTGGCTACTACACTTTGGGGAAAAACTGCAAGCTCAGCTCATGCCTCATTGGATTCTCCTGCCCAGGCCCAGTCAGAACCCCAGCAAAACTGGGAGGTAGAAACTGGGTGCTGGCCAATTCCACCTTTCCCATGAAGAAGTTAATGGTGTTCCCACCAAACTGACTTTAGCACCAGCCAGAGGACCCAGGACTGGCAAAGCATTCATTCTCTTTCCTAGAGAAAGTAGAAGGCCCTAGTGCCTAAGAGAATGTGAAACTTGAGCCCATCCCCAAATACCTTTGGAATCAAGGCAGCTACAGTACCTGTCTTGTCCTGGCCTTTCCCAGTAAATGTGGTTGTAAGTTTTGGCATAAGAGAATTGTTATTCTTTAGTAGTACACTGTCAGTTTCTGTCTTGGTTTCAAAATAATCTACATGTATCAACAGTCAGAAGTGAGATACTTTGAAAAGAATGATTGAAAACTAAGAATGAGCTTTTATAAATATTATCTCATTTAATCTTCATAACCATCTGTCAGGAAGGTACTGTTACAGGCTCCAGTTTACATACATGGGAACTGAGGGCTGTTAAGCTCGAATGATTTTTCCCAGAGTCACAGACAGCAAGATGAAGTGATAGAAACTGAATATGGAGTTGGCTCCAGCGGGCTCAAGTTTAACCTTTCTGTAACACCACCAAGAAGCACGCCGGGAGGGCTCATGGGAGAGACACCAACAGACTAGGGGGGTGAGTGTGGGGGCTGAGACTGGGAGAATTCTCCTAGGACTCAGCACCTTACTCAGTCCCGAAGGATGGAAAGAAGTTAGAAAGGCAAGAAGGGTCAGAGGTGGAAATATGATTAACCAGAAAGGGGAAGGGGATGTTCAAGTGCTCAAAGGCCAGGGGGGATCACAGCCAGGCATAAGAATGCAGAGTGGTACTATACACACGGACCCTTGAATTCTGGCTGGTCTGAGGGGTAAGGTGGTGGGCAAAAGTTGAGATGAGAATTAAAACAGGAGAGCTTTCTAATGCATGCCAGAGAGCGTTTCATTTAGAAGGTTAAGGGTAGCCAATAAAGGATTTTAAGCAGAGGTCAGGGTGGTAAGCTTTGCATTTCAGAAAGATCACTGTTTGTTTGGGGAATCTGCAGGGAATGAGAGCCCAGGGTGTGGCAACAGGGTCAAATGTGAGACATAGGACTAGTTCTGTGAAAAGTGAAACTTAGTCACTCGATCCTGTCAGACTCTTTGCAAGCCCATGGACTGCAGCCCGCCAGGCTCCTCTGTCCATGGAATGCTCCAGGCAAGAATACTGGAGTGGGTGGCCATTCCCTTCTCCAAGGGATCTTCCCAACCCAAAGATCGAATCTGGGTCTCCTGCATTGCAGGTGAATTCTTTACCATCTGAGCCACAAGATTAGTTAGGAGACAGTGCTTGATTATCCAGTAAGAAACGAGGGCAGAGGTGAAGAGTGGCCATTGGGGTGGAGAGGGGGAATGGATTTGAGAGCTGTTACAGTGAGTGGAAGGACTGACTGAGTCGGGAGAGTGAAGGGCAGAGAGTGTAAGCAGTGTTCATGGTGAAATTATACTTACACGTATCCTTATGATGTGGTGGGGTGGGGGAAAGGGGGCAGGGCTGGGAATGAGAGGGAGAAGGGTAATGAGAGCGACTTAGAACATCATAGAGTTTGAAGTAACAATGGGACATCCAGATAAACGTTCCAGTAGGGAGAGAGGATTGGCTAAATGAGTCTATGGCTCTAGAGAGAGGCTTGGGTTGGGGAAACAGGTTTTATATTTTAATCCCCCCGTGGTATTTGAGGCTCTGGGGTCATGCCAGTTTTCCTCTCTTGGTCCAAATTCACTCTCTCCACTCATTTTCAGATGCTGAACCTGGGACTCTGCAAACCACGTTTCTGTTCCGCCAGTTGCCTTTTCCGCAGGCTTTGCCACCAGAGGGCAGCTATGGGGCTGAGAAGGGAGAGCTGAGCCTCCCTTCTTCACTCCAGCAGTTGCAGTTCATGCCAGTTGTCGGGCCAGTGTACAGTTTTTCTAACACTTGCGGAACCAGCTTCCTGTCGCTCGCCTTCGAGGCATTCCAGCCCCCAGCTGTGACCCCTTCCCCATGGTCCAAGCCCCACCTCATGGGGCCTCTTCTCTAAATGCTACCTCTTCCTTTTGTACTTTCAGTCCTAGAGGTAGAATTTCTTCCTGCTACGCCCTTAGAGTTCTCTTTTCACCCTTTCAGTTAACTAGTTACCGACTTTATGCCTAGTTAACAATTCTATATATTAATGTATCTCAGTTAAAGTAACTGATGTGGTTCTGTCTCCTCACTGGACCCTGACTTTGTAGGTGAATGTGGGGAATCCCTAGGAAAGTGTGGAGGGTGATGAAGAGAGCTTGGCAAAGGACCTTGGGGCCACCTATATTTAAGGGCTGCCAGCCCTTAAGGAGTAGACCAGGGAGATGCTGGAGAACCCAGAAGATTCTGTGTCTAATGGGAAAAAATAAACCAAGGAAAGAGAGAACATTCAGACTAGAGAGAGAATTATTAATGGGGCAAGGTTCCTGAGAAGGTGGAGGGAGTAGGCTTTTTCCTGTAGGGGAAAAGAAAGAAATGAAGGCTAGGGAAGGGTGGGTGGGGGAGGTCATGGACTGAGAGTGCAGGATGTGGAGAGGTTTGCAGTAGCCTCTGAAGAGGATGGAAGAGAGGGCCGGGGATTTCCTGGGGGACAGCGCTGAGGGTCGGTGGGAGGGGGCAGTCAGAGAACAGGAAGTTGACTCGATTCTAATCCATATCACTGTGTGTGTGTGTGTGTGTGTGTGTGTGTGTGTGTGTGTGTGTGTGTGTGTGTGTGTGTGTGTGTGTGCGCGCGCATGCAAGGCTGCCGCGCTGTTAAGACATAGCAGCCTTTTGTAGGGTGTTGACAGTGAGATTAACTCAAGGGAAGGAGTTTGCGCCCGGTGCTCAAGAGATGTGGGTAGAGCATGAGGGGGATTACGTGAAGGACCCTGGGCCGTGGCTGGCTAGAAAACGAAGTGAAACTCACAGGGGCTGATGTACAAAACCACACAACTCTGTTTGAGCTTGTGAGCGTGTGCATAGAGTTGAACTCTCTTTAAAGCCATAAAAGGAAAAGTTTCCAAATATACTCTGGCCAGGCAGAAGAAAATCCCCCACAGAGACGGGACACTAGTTTTAATAAAACGTGATGGTTCATTTTTAGTTCCAACCTAATTTACAAATTACCCAAGTCAAACAGCTTATAAATCTGTATATTTAAAGTCCTTGTTTATTTAGGAAAGGAGCTGGGTTTGAGAAGTAGTGTAATAAAAAGCTTAGAAAACCTTAGAACACCTCAAATATGAAGAACCAGGGATATTGTCGGAATGAACACTACTTTTTATTTTACTATTTAAACTTTCTTGTGGCTGAGATCAAGTCTGATAAGCACTTTAACTCGGGCAAGTAACGACAGTAATAAAATCTATGTCACTGCAAAATATACTAAATGCCTGGGCTTCCGAACTTTTCCAATAATTTTCTTGTAAATGCATTTGTATGGGGATAGTTTCCCCCTAGGACAGACTATAATTTAAAAGCTTGAATTCACTTCAGCCCAATAAATTACTATTTCCCCTTAATGCTGGCAACTAGTGATTTATTTTAGTTGAATTGCAGACCTCACTAGGCATGCTTTACTTATATGTACTTAGGAAGTACATATAAAAGGAAGACGTTTTAGTGTATTATTTGAAGGAAGCATAAACACTATTAAATTCATAAATTAATTTGCACATGAATTCCTAGTTTGCTCTGATTTGTAGAATGTTTTGTACAAAATGGTTGTTATACTTGCATTATCCACAAGCAACTAAAATATACAACTATTAGTAATTCTTACATTCTTAGAACTTTGTTGTTGCTAAATATTTTCAAACGTGTCTTTTCACTTTTGCAATCCCGATTATGGAAAGCTATTTATACAATTTATATCTGAGACTCACTTTTTCATTGACACAAAATCTATTTTCATGCTTCTTTTATCACAGGTTTATCTAAGAAGGGTGTAGGAAAAACATTTAAGCTGGAAAATGTGTAGTTTTCTTTCGTTCTGTCATAGAGGCATTTGAGAATAAAATGTATCCAGAAAAATGTATGAAAAGGTGAATGTAGTGTAAAATGATGGACTACTAAACGGTTTAGGGTAGGGGGATCCAATGCCATGAAGCACAGCTATGCCATCACCTAGAGAGCATCAGTATTACTGCGCTGGGGACCACGGTGGTGAACAATGTAGGGATCATCACACACCTGACAGAAAAGAAATTACTTACTAGAAAATACACAAGTTCGACAAATATATGTTCAACTTATAGCTCAGCCACTAAGTAGCTTTTGACTTTGGTCAGCTTTAACTTAGTCACCATTTGTTTGTCTGAAAATTGGAGACAAAGGATCTCACAAGGGTCTCTCAAGGTCCTTGTGGAAAATCCATTGTGATTACAGGTGTTGAGTGCTAGCAGCTGGAAAACCTGAGGGCACAGTGGCCTCCTGTCTTTCTGGGCCCTACCCCCTGTAGCCTCGGGTTCTGACCAAATGAATCTGGAGAGATATGGAGTAAGATTTTGCTAGAAATTAAAAGGCAGATGGTGATTGCAGCCATGAAATTAAAAGACGCTTACTCTTGGAAGAAAAGTTATGACCAACCTAGACAGCATATTCAAAAGCAGAGACATTACTTTGCCGACTAAGGTCCATCTAATCAAGGCTATGGTTTTTCCTGTGGTCATGTATGGATGTGACAGTTGGACTGTGAAGAAGGCTGAGAGCCGAAGAATTGATGTTTTTGAACTGTGGTGTTGGAGAAGACTCTTGAGAGTCCCTTGGACTGCAAGGAGATCCAGCCAGTCCATTCTAAAGGAGATCAGCCCTGGGATTTCTCTGGAAGGAATGATGCTAAACCTGAAACTCCAGTACTTTGGCCACCTCATGTGAAGAGTTGACTCATTGGAAAAGACTCTGATGCTGGGAGGGATTGGGGGCAGGAGGAGAAGGGGACGACCGAGGATGAGATGGCTGGATGGCATCACTGACTCGATGGACATGAATCTGAGTGAACTCCGGGAGCTGGTGATGGACAGGGAGGCTTGGCGTGCTGCGATTCATGGGGTCACAAAGAGTCGAACACAACTGAGCAACTGAACTGAAAAGGCAGATGTCACCAACAGACCACCATCCTTTGACTGACTGCAAACTTTCAAATGTGGAACTATTTATATTTTGAAGACCTGATGCAAAATGTGTGATGGAGAAAAATTTGTTCTAGAAATTGTCTCCTTAAAGGGACAGAGGATGGCACTATCGATTCCTCCACCTGAGCCTTGTCATAGAAGCCCCCAAGAATCGTCACTCTAATTGGGAAGCATGACTGAAAAGGCAGACTTAAAATGCAGTTGGAATAATCAGGAAAGCTGGACCGATCAACCTGGTTATTTGAGGCATAGAGGAGAAAATCTCTTGTCAAAAATAGCTTGGCTTAATGGCTCCTTTGTTACCGTATCCTTTCCAAGGACTAATAGTGTGATTATTTCATTTGACTGTTTCTCAGAACCATCAAAAAATCAATCCCACTTGCACCACTGCTTGACCTTCTCCACAGCAGCTGTTCGTTCTTCTGTTTCTCATCAATCTGAGTCTTTGCAGAACTTGACAGCTGGAAAGGATTTCCCTGTTAGTAACCTCCTTAGGCATGTGAGACAGGTTTCATCCATCTCTCCTCAGTTCTTGTCCTTCCCTTCTTGATGGCAATTTCAACCCTCCCGTGAAGGTCTGTCACCCACAGTGCCCCCACATTCTTGGCAGGTACTGATACCTCCAGAACCTCTCACCTGGACCCTTTCATGATTAGTCCTCATTTCTACTTGTCTGCTCAACACCTTCACACTCATGTCTCACAGGTACCTCTGACCTCTCTGAGCCAAAGCTGAACTTGTCTTTTCTCTTAACCATTGTTCCTTATTAATGACATCACTATTCTCTTGGGTATAGGCTTAAAAGCTTCAGCTTCTCTTTTGCCTTCAAAATTTAAGCAGTCTCTGTGTTCTATATAGGCTGCCTTTATAGGAAGACTTCCAAATAGACTCCTCACTTAAATGTCTATGCTTTCTGCTTTATCTCAGACCCTTATTACCGTCTCCCAGGACTCCTGCAATAGCCTTCTGAAGAGCAGCCCAACTTTATCCCATTCTACAGGCTCCTGCCAACACTCAGCTCTAATGCTGGTACTCCCCTACACCAGCATCTTTGTGATTCCTTACTGCTTAGAGATCTAACATTCAACTTCTCACTGCCTACATGAAGTCTCTATGCATTATGAGTCCAACTTACTTTCTGCTCCCTTGTCTTTGCTTGTATTCCAGCCAAACCACTTGAAACCAGCTTTTTATTAATCACTAACTATGTTTTAGATACAATGATAAATGTTTAAAAATACTTCATTTAATCCATGAACTGTATGATGATATTATTTTGTCCATATTACAAATGAGGAAATTGAGATTGCCTAAAGTGTTATGGTTAGTAAGGAGCATTGAGAAAATTTAAATCTGAACTCCCCAAATAGATCCTATCCTTTCTTGTCTTTCAGTAAGTCAGAGATGAGTTATTACTCAGTTCTTATCTTGGCCAGAGAATTATGTAGTGATATTGGTAACAAAGTGGACTCTTTCCTGTGTGCATGGACACAGCATTAACCAGTATCTTCCCCTCTGTTCATTAGTTATGAAATCTGAGGGTGTTCAACATGGAAAAGCACTCAAAACAATAGAACCTAGCAATTTGACTCCATAGAAAATGTATGAAAACACATGTTCATACAAAACCTTGTGCAGTATTATTCATAACAGCCAAAATGTGAAAACAGTTCAATGTCTGTCAACCAGTGAATGGATAAACAAAATAGGTGTATAAATACCTGTACAACTGAGTTCCTCAGAAATAGGAATGAAATTCTGATGCATACTATAACATGGATGGACTCTGAAAATATGCTAAACAAAAGAAGCCAGTCATGGAGGACTGTATATTGTATAATTCCATTTATAGAAAACATCAAGAACAGGCAAATCCATAAACACAGTTGATTAGTGGTTGCCTAGGGCTGAAGGAGAGAGAAGGAGGGGAAATAGGGAGTGGCAGTTAACGGGTGTGGGGTTTCTTTTTGGAGTAATGAGAATATTCTAAAATTGATTGTGGTGATGGTTACACAATCTAGTAAATATACTAAAAGCCATTGAATTGTACACTTCAACTGAGTGAATTATATTGTGTGAATTACATTTCAATAACGTTATTATTTTAAAAGGCTGCTGCTGCTAAGTCGCTTCAGTCATGTCCGACTCTGTGCAACCCCATAGACGGCAGCCCACCAGGCTCCCCCATCCCTGGGATTCTCCAGGCAAGAACAGTGGAGTGGGTTGCCATTTCCTTCTCTAGAGCATGAAAGTGAAAAGTTAAAGTGAAGTCGCTCAGTCGTGTCCAACTCTTAGCGACCCCATGGACTGCCTCCCACCAGGCCCCTCCGTCCATGAGATCTTCCAGGCAAGAGTACTAGAGTGGGGTGCCATTGCCTTCTCCTTAAAAGGCTGCTAAATGATATCAAAGATTATTATGGAATTAAGAGATATGCTAGTCAATTTTTAAATAAGGTATTAAAAATTCTGTATGGAAAAGAAATTCAACATTTGAATAGGCAACTACCAAACTTCCTTATTCTTGAAATAGATAAGGAAGCAGAAAAGATGAAAGGGAAAAGGTATCTGGTTCTTTGTACAGAGCCCTAGGATATTTTACTTTGAGCAAAGACTATGCTTTGGTTTAGATCAGACAGGAAATACATTTTCAGAAATACTTTTTACTCTTCTATACTTGAAAAGGCAAAAATGAATATTTTACCATTTGGATAATGATGAACTTTTATTTTTAGCTTTGGTATTTTAATTTTAAAAGGCGCTTAACACAAATGAGCATTTTTACCCAGCTAGATATGTGTTTTAACACAGTTTTAAACTTATCTAAGAATATTTAACAACTGAGCTATACATGGAAGCTATTAAAAAAAAAAAAAACCCAGCTGTGGTGTTAATGACTATTGCGTACTCCTAGCCAACTGAGATTTGACAGAACATTGGACTCCAGAAGCTCCATAAGTGAATAACATGGGAAATAGTTATAAATAGGAAGAGTATCAGATATTCGCCAAAACACACAGATTCTGGTGTGACCACACAGAAAGGAGGAGGAACAGCATCAGAGTTTCTGACAAGCTGACTGAACCTTGGACACACAGACAGCAATAAAGATATTATGTTCTCCTGAGCAGATGTTAGGGGCTAGCTCAGTCCTCATCTCTTACTTGGCTCCTTTCCAGCTCCCCAGAAGGGAAAGCCAAGCGTGGGAAGATGAAATGGGGGACTTGGGTTCTGATGCTGGCCTCCCTGTATTCTTAAAAGCCCAGGCACTAGAGCTGGAATCTCAGGGCCCATCCACGTGCTGCAGAAATGCTGAAAGAGTCTGGGGGCCTGGAGGACCCCGGACCAACGTGCTCACAGCTGAGTGGTTTTGTCCTGCCCGCCATCCTGGCGATGATGCCTGTGGCCCTTTGAGTTTCTCCCAACAATCTTATTTACACTCCAGCCCTGCTGAGGTTCTCATCATTTCCAAACACACTTGATCTGATACTGCTGCGTCTGGGCACATACCATTCCATTTAGTCAGAATTTCCCTCTTCTTCATCTGCAAACCTCCTACTCATCCTTTCAAACTCACCTTCTCTTTGGAGCCTCCTCAGCTCCCTCAAGCAAAATTCGTCATCTCCACCTCTGTCCTCCCAAAGCTCGTTCCATCCCAGCCCTTAGACCGAGCATCATTCTCCTTCCCCAGACAGTCAGTGTCTCAAATACCAGGGTTACATCTATATTTTACAGTATTTATCACTTTGCTTGTCTGGCATATAGTTAGTACTTAATAAATGTTTTTGAATTCCACTAGATTGAGACTCTGATATGCAGTCTGAGAATAGAGATGAGTAAACCAGCTGCCTGGCTCAGGAGGAGCTACAAGTGTGTGTATTTAATGTTGAGAGATTACTAAACTGAATAGCCAAAGCCAGAGGACCAACTGCCTCTGATGGGAATACTCTGGTTATCAAGAGGAGAGTGAGTTGTTCAAATCATACTATAGTGAGCGTATCAGTTTGCCGGGAATGCCCCAACCAAGTACTATAGACTACAGTCACTGAAACAACAGAACCAGTTTCTTCTTCTGATTTTAGAGGTCAGGAGTCTGAGACCCCAGCCTCCACAGGGTTCATTTCATTCTGAGGCCTCTTCTAGGCAGCGGTCTTCTCTCTCCGTCTTCACAGGCCCTTTCCTCCATGCACACCTGTGTCCTAATTGCCTCTTCTTACCAATCATATTGGATTAGGGCCCACCCTAGTGACGTCATCTAACCTCAGTTACCTCTTACTCTTTAAAGATCGTATTTCCAAAGGCAGTCATACTCTGAGGTGCCAGGGATGAGGTCTCCCACATACGAATTTTGCTGTTGTTCAGTCCCTCAGTCGTATCCGACTCTTTGTGACCCCATGGACTGCAGCACGCCAGGCTTCCCTGTCCATCACCATCTCCCGGAGTTTGCTCAAACTCATGTCCATTGAGTCAGTGATGCCATCCAACCATCTCATCCTCTGTCACCCACTTCTCCTCCTGCTTTCAATCTTTCCCAGCAGCAGTGTCTTTTCCAAGGAGTCGGCTCTTTGCATCAAGTGACCAAAGTAATGGAGCTTCAGCTTCAGCATCAGTCCTTCCAATGAATATTCAGGGTTGATTGCCTTTAGGATTGACTGGTTTGATCTCCTTGTTGTCCAAGGGACTCCCCTAAATTTTGAAGGGATGCAATTCAGTCCACAGATGTGGGTAACCACCTACTTTGCCTGAGGTTAGGGCGTGCCTGTACTTCAGATCTGCAAACTCTTTTTATCTCCCTTGAACTTGAATTCATATCTAAGCAGTGTTGACAGAGACCCTTCAAGCACACACTGAGATGGTAATTGGAACTGGCAAATGGGAAGCCTGGATGCTAATGCAGATTTTCTCCTCAGTGTTGTCCAGGCTGAGGTGCTTTGCCTGAGAGCCCTTCCCTGGCATGGCGGGAGGCACCTGGGCTCTGACTCTATTACAGCCTTTATTTCACAAGCTGCTTTTACGCCACAGAGGGTTGTGCCATCACAAGTGTTTGCCTGCATTTGCTCTCATTTCTTTCTGGTGAGCACTACTCAGCACCGAACCAGCTGAGTGCTCAGGAATGAGGCTGGAGGAGGAAAGATGACCTGGTCAGCTACCTCTGTAATAGTTAAAGACACTGAGCCCTGGGGGTGGACCGAAAGCCAGGTGGGTTGGAGTAGCACATCATTCAAGGATAGGTGTCTCTCATTGTAGAGCAGGGGTCCCCAACACCTGGGCCACAGCCCACAGCACGCAGCAGGAGGTGAGTGGCAGGTGAGCAAGCGAAGCTGCACCTGCTTCTACAGCTGCTCCTCATCACTCACATTACCAGCTGGGCTGCGCCTCCTGCCAGTTCAGAGGCCACAGAGTATGTGCAATGGCCTTGAATCATCCCCAAGCCCTCTACCCCTGCCCTCCACCTTTGGTCGATGGGAACATTGCCTTCTGTGAAACTGGTCCCTGGTACCAAAACCACTGGGGCCCTCTGATACAGAGCAAAAGAATCATAATATTGTGAAGCTGCTCGGAATGGGTTCCTCTTGGAAAGAGCAATACTGGAATGATTTCCTAAGTTTGTGTTTGTACGGTTGGCCCTCCAGAGCTGATCTTCTCCTCCTTTAGTTAAATATTTCTCCAAGTGAGGTGCCAAGCCACTGATGGTAGACTCACATTGAGATCGTAACAAAACAGTTTCCTCTGTAACTGGGGTCTCTGGGTGGATGTAGGAAATTCTAATTTTGCCAGTGTTGTTCTTACCCAGACATGTGCGAGCCACTGATTAACTGCCTGAAACGTGGGCGAGGCATTGCCAGGTGAGTGGTTCTGCTTGGCTCCTGGCCTTATGATCCATTCAGCCTCCTATGGGTGTGGTCCACAGAGAGACTCAGACAGCCCGACAGTCACCAAGTCCACCTTCCAAGGCCCCAGCTCCTGAATCACACTCTGGGACTCTGCCCACAGCCCCAGTTGATCTCTCTTCCTTATCCCCTTATTCTTTGAAGTCACAGCGTGGATCATCCCTCATTTAAGAAGAGAAAAGTGCCTGAAAGTTTCCTAATCCTGAAATGACTCAGTATTGGTGGTGGTGCAGTCAGTAGAAGGCAACCATCACACCCAGCCTCTGGGAACGTTAACTCGTACGATTTCTTCCAGAGGACATTTTGGCAGTGTGCAGTGAGAAACTCTGAATTCTATTTCCAGAAATGAATCCCAAGGGCAAACAGAGAGATTCTGTCAAAGACTATATACAAGAATATTCACCAGAGCCTTATTTGTGATGGTGACACGTGTTCAACAGATAGGAAACTTGTCAAAAAAACTTGTCATAAAATATTAAGTAATCACTTAAAATTCTATTGTCACAAAATACTTAACAGGTTGGAAAATACATTTGATTAAGTTTTTTAAAAGTAGGGCAAAAAATCTCTCCACGTGTATAATTCCAATTCTCCCGCCTGCTGCCATACACACACACACACAGACAAAATTATCTAGCTCCACCTGAAAAGAAATATACATAGTTGTTAAAAATGACTATCAGGTGCTTTCACAGGTAGATGAGAGGGCAGGAGCGCTGAGGATTCCAGTACTCAAGTATTCCGTAAACTTACATTAGTCTTCTGCTGTCATCTACACTTGAGCTGAGAGCAGTGAGCTGGAGTGAACAGAAACTTGGATTTGGGGTGGAGGTGAAAGTAGGCAGTTGGAAAGCGAAACACTCAGGACAGCAGCTCTCAGACCTCAGTGTGCAAAATGATCACCTGGGAGCCGGTTAAAATGCAGAGTCCTTCTAGGAATTCACCACTCATAGACATTTCTGTGTGAGAGATAGGGCTTAGTATTTTCATTTTAATAAGCCCCTGGTGTAATTTTGCTGCAGGTGACCTGAGGGCAGTAGCACCTGGAGGAGGTATAAGCCAGAGAGAGGGCCCCAGAGGAGATCTAGGGAAGCAAAGGGTGCTGGGAAGCTAGGGTGAGGGGTAAAGAAAGAGGTATCAGATTTCAGCAAGTTCCTTTCCATACCATGTGAACCAGGACTATTTAGTGTCAGGACTTTGCGGATAGTCTGAAAGCCCTTTGTAGGATAACTTTTAGGCTATGATTTCCAGTGGAAAATATGTTTCAAGTTTTAAAGACGAACTTCCATCTGAACTTTTGGAATTCAGTTTGTTCCTGTCCTGAGGACTATCTATTCCAGCCACCATTGCCATAAACCTCCCAACCCTGATATAGCTCTTTAGATGACCTTCAATTGTTCACATTGTTTTTTAGCTCATTTATAAAAATAGAAAAGAGGAGAAATCTATTTTTGACCAAAAAACCCCAGATATTCACTGCTAAACACAAGATTGCGTTTCATCTCAAGCCAAAAAACTGAATTAGGTTTGAGCCTCTGTTTTCTTTTTTTCACAAGGAGCTTTAGATTTTTGCCTTTTTGGAAAGTGACAGTATGAAGAATAGGGAGGAACATAGCTTAAAAATTCTGATAACTTCTCTAGATTTGGTCTTGAATTTGGAAGGTCCCTTAAAATTTTATAAATTTCAGATTCAATAGCTCTAAAGAAAAATTATTGAGCAAATCTCTCTTGACAGGCATGGGGTAGGAAATAAGAAAAACTGCCAACATTGAATGTGTATACAAAGAATGTGCTGTCGTACAGTTTGCTGGTTATAGTAAGTTGTTTAAAGGAAAGTTCAGACGTGATTTGGAAGCAAGTTTGAAAGTGTTGGCAGCGGGGTGCGTTGAGGCGGCAGTTGTTCCTATCTGTCTTGACTGTGTACAGATGATGGTGAGATTAAAGGGGCTCCTAAGGTGCCACCCTCTCCTCATGTATTTTCTTTTTGCAATTTATTTTTTTATTTTGTTTTAATATAAATTTATTTATTTTAATTGGAGGCTAATTGCAATCTGCATTGGTTTTGCCATACATCAACATGAATCCGCCATGGGTGTACACGTGTTCCGCATCCTGAACACCCCTCTCACCTCCCTCCCTATACCATCCCTCTGGGTCATCCCAGTGCACCAGCCCCGAGCATCCTGTATCCTGCATCGATCCTGGACTGGCGATTTGTTTCACATATGATATTCATTTGTAAAATGTGCTGTGTTTAGTCGCTCAGTCCTGTTCCCATCTTTTCGGCCCCGTGAACTGTAGCCCACCAGGCTCCTCTGCCCACGGAATTTCCCAGGCAAGAATACTGGAGCGGGTTGCTATTTCCTACTCCAGGGGATATCCCAGGGATAGACCCCTGGTCTCCTGCATTGGCAGGTAGATCTTTTATCACTAGCGCCACCTGTGAAGCCCCCATTTGCAAAATAAAAATTATAGGCCCCAAGAACTGAGCTAGATGGTCACAGTTTAAACTATCAAGGACAAAGGGTGCAGAAGCAGAGTCTGGCCCCTCAGTCCTTTGAACACCCCAGATTAGACATTTGTAGGATCCTTCAGTTCCAGGCAGCAGAACCTGACTCTGGCCCATTCTCAGAATTGCTGGGAAAGCTGATGAGCTAAGCTTCAGAAAGGACTAGAAGTTATGAGTTCTAGACAGTAAGAGCTAATGGCAGTCTCTTCAGGGCCTGTCACTGGAACCAGGTTTGGCGTTCCTCAGCTCTGTGTGCCTTGCTTGGGTCACTTGTCCGTTCTTTGATTTAGGAGTGTGGGAACCTTCCGATTGACCCCACACTGATGGAAGAGGACAGTTAGCAGGGGAAAGAGGAGGTGATAGGAATCTGAACCTTGTGTATTTGCTACAATATCCCTGATGTCTCCTCTCCCCAGCCTCCAGATTCCAGGATTACTGTTCTACTATCAGAAAATGCCCACTTGCAACAGTGAGTCAAAATGGCCTCAAGCTCTGTTCTAGTTTCAATTTTTAATCTCAGAGAATAGCATCATCAACATAGAAGTGAAAAGAAGTATTAGGTGGGCAATCCAGTGTCTTTTTCAAATTTTTAAGATTGAATATTTGTAAGGGCTCAGACTTTTTGGTCAGATTATATTTGAATTTTGTGTGCCCTTGGGTAAATTTTTCTTATTTTTCCTGAGCCTCAGTTTCCTTCTCTGTAAAATATGAGTCACTGGGTTTTTATTGGGTTGTTTTATGACAAATGCTTATTGTGCCTAGCCTTATTAAATGATACTTATTATTCTAAAATGAAATTGCCTCTGAAATGTTAATCATGCAAATTTATACAGCCATATTTTAATGAGTTCATTTTCATAAATTCATTAAAACTTGGAGATAGGGTAAACAGATAGTTCTTGATTCTCAACTACCAAGCCCAAAGGGACTAAGGAAGTGAATGGTAGCAATTCACTGATTCACTAAAGCTGCAGATTTGAGGTCTATGAGCACAGACATGCCAGAGGGATTATGTCCAGGTACACAGCTGGTATTTATATTTGACAGCAACTGAGGCAACATGATGGAAATATTATAAATCCTCACCCCAAAGACTCACCTGGCTTTTCCTGAGAAGGTTTCCTCCCCAGTGCCTTCCACATAGTGGTGTGGATACCATATTTTTATAGAGTATTATAGAATCAAAATCCCATACATCCTCTGTCCTTTGGCAAATGGGAGAGGTTGCTGTGACTCTTTGAAACATCATTGTGATGACTAAACTACAGATGTGTTCCAGGCCAACACTGCATCTTGGGAGTTATGAAACCACACGCTTCCGGCAGCAGCTCACTAAAGGATTTTAAAACAAAGAGGAGCTGAAGTCTGGGGAGAGAATTCCACTCACTTAGTTCATCACAAGCACCTTATTAGGAATGGGAAATGGGGAAAGGAACTGCTTCTAATGCAGATTTACAAATTATACTGGTGTGACCAGAATTATGTCAGAGAAAGAGGGATTCCGGCCCCTCCACTGAACACACTTCCTTCCCATGGAGAGTGTGAGTTGGAAAGTTACCCCTTCCCTCTCACAAACACTCATGTTCAAAAGTTCAGTGTTAACCCTCCACACTGCTTTCTTGAGCTCTCAGAAGAAACAGGTGATTCAGCACCTCTAGTCTCCTTGGGGGCCATGGAAACCCAAGAAATACTAAGACCGAGCAGGAATCAGTATGAGATAAAAACTCATTACTGTAGCTCGCAGACCCATGGGGATGGACAGCTTTGTGAACTTTCTGCACACGTGGCCAAACCCCTTGCTCAGCTAGAGGAGATTTCAATCAACAAGCTTATCTGTGCTTAATGGAACCGTGTCCAAATTTGTCACCAGGCCATGTTCGAAGGAACAAGCAATTGGTTGAAGTCATTTCGGATGCAGGAAATCCTGTGTTTACTACCTAGGAAATGCTACATAAAGGTTGGGATTTTTCCCGTTGTAATGCTCTTTCAAACTGAAATTTTACAGCAGGGCCACCACTGATAAGAATATGGCTTGGGAAATGACCATATGGTGATAACCAGTCATACACAATAGGCCTCACTTCTTTGTCCCCATCCTGGTTCTCAAAGTTGGTTGATACAATTGTTCCCTTCAGGGAGTCCAGTCACTTACAGGTGCATGTGTTGAGTACCCATGCCTTCAGGCAGGTGTTGCCATCTCCCTGTTGTTGTTCAGTCACTAAGTCATGTCCAACTCTTTGCAACCCTGTGGACTGCACTGCACCAGGCTCCCCTGTCCCTCACTATTTCCTGGAGTTTGCTCAGACTCATGTCCATTGAGTTGATGGTGCTATCTAACCATCTCATCCTGAATGTGTCTAAAAGGATGTAGGAGAAAAATGGCTTGAAAATACTGAACTCACCTGTAGAGATAATGATGGAGAGAAACAATGAGAATCACTCAATCTCAGTTAATCCAACGGAATCAACTAAATGGACACAAAGTAGGCCTTTTCTGAAGTCACCAGGTTATGCAATGATGTCCATACTTGTGGCTAAAGAGCTTCCTCTAGTCAAAAGATCAAATGCTGCAGACAAAACCTTATGGACATTACATAGCACGGCAAAGACATGTGGTTGTATATCTAAAGAAAAAAAGATACCAACAGAAGACAGACAGGGCACCCAGAAAGGGGCTGAGTAGATGTAGAGTCATCAGAATGTATTCAGCACTCCCCAAGAATCCAGCATCTCCAAGTATTACAGTCTTACCGTCAAGGCTGTAACTAGAGTGGGCAAGAGTTCCTCTTTCAATAAACTTAGCTGTGAGACATTCCTTTAGATGACTAATTTTGTTTTCTTTCCGTTTATTTTGCACTTTTCTCATTGTTTAACCTTTTAGTTAATTTTTAGTCATTTCTCTTGTTAAGAAATGAAAGCATCAACATACATAACTTTGCCTTTGAATTTGGGCTGTATTCTATATATTGTAGCTGTATTTTTAGATAACAATGTATATACTCATTATTTTATAGAGTTGCCACATTTAGCAAGTAACATATCAAACTCTGCAGTTAAATTTCAATTTCAGATAAACAACAGATAAATTTTTGGTGTCAGTGTGTCTGCAATATTGCATGGGACATACTTACACTAAAAATTATTATCTGAAATTATAGTTTAATTGGGTATCCTGTATTTTATCTGGCAACCCTATTTTAAACAGATCTTAGATGTAGCTTTGGTTAACTTTTGACCCAGTATTTCTTGGAAAATCTTCTTCCCAAATGATGGTGATATTTTTTGTTTAAACTTTTATTATTAAGTTCTGCTCTTTTTGTGCATGTATGGCTTAATTTGAGGAACATAAGCATAGATGTATGGGTGTCAACTGGGAGAGATATTACTCCCCAGGGGACCCTTAGCAGTGTCAAGACATTTTTGGTTGTCACAACTTGGGAAAGTAGAGGCCAGAGCCACTGCTAAATATCCTACGATGCACACAATAGTCCCTACAACAAAGATTTATTTAATAGAAAATGTGTTGGTAATTGCCTCATCAACTGCGTTAGTCACAAAATCATCTCTGTTTTTTGTATATTTGATCTATCAAAGAGAATGGTATATTGAAGTCAGTCACTCAATTTAACACACATCGTGAGAGCCTCTATTATGTCAGACCTTGTTTCAGGTGCTGGGAGTCCTCAGTGAACAAAGCAGAGTAATATCACTGACTTCATGGAGCTCTTATTTTAATGGGTGGGGTTGGAGCAGAAGACATAATAAAAAAAAATAGTATGTAAAATATGTGATAAGTGTTATGAAGGAGAGCAGAGAACAGGGATGGTTGCTGGGATATGTATGGATTGTAATTGTAAATTGAGTGGCAAGAAGGTTACATTAGAAGAAAAACCTCAGGAAATTCCATGGTGGTCCACTGCTTAGCACTCTACATCTTTATTGCCTGGGGCCTGGATTCAATCCCCGGTCAGGGAACTAAGATCCTGCAAGCCATATGACATAGCCAAAAAAAAGAAAGTTACTCTCAAGAAGATGACAGAGAAAGTGATGTGGTAGCTTAGGGAAGAGTGTTTTAGGCAAAGGAAACAGAAGTGCAAAGACTCTGATGTAGGTCAGCATTTGGTATGATCAAGAAAGAAGAGGAAGCAAAGGGAGAAAGAGGGAAAGTAAGAGGGACAGATGAAGTCAGAGGGGTGATGGAGCCGGGCTGGCACCCAGACCGTTCAGGACCAAAGCTCCTGTTGTAAGAATTGCTGCATTCTTATCTCTTAAGTGAGATAGCTAGGCAGGGCTTCAGCAGACTGCAGCGATTTTACACACACCTTGAAAACATCACTTTATCTGTTGTGTTGGGAACAGATTATGGAGGGAAAAGGCTGAAACAGAGAGACTACTTGGGAGGCCATCGCCATAGTCCAGTGGAGAGATGACGGTGCTTTGTTGCTGGTGAGGGTGTGTAACAGTAGAAATTGTAAGAACTGATTGAATCCATTAGGCTCACCAACACATTGCTGGAAGGCAAGCAATATAGTACAACCCCTCTGAGGGGAATTTAATGATCTTTAATAAAATGACCTAGGTGTTTACTCTTCAACCTAGTGATCCCATTTCTAAGAATTTATACTGGAAATAAACCTCTAACAATAATTAATAGAGAAGCACAAGGTTATTTATTGCAATGATATATATAACTGGAAAAATTTGGAGATTGGTTGAATAAACTGTTTAATCAGGGGCTTCCCAGGTGGTGCTAAAGAATCGACCTGCCAAGGCAGGAGACATAGAGATGCGGGTTTGATCCCTGGCTCAGGAAGATCCCCTGGAGGAGGGCATGGCAACCAACTCCAGTATTCTTGCTTGAAGAATCCCATGGACAGAGGAGTCTGGGAGGGTACAGTTCATACAGTCGCTGAGTCAGACATGACTAATGCAACTTAATACACACACACCCACACACACACACACACACACACACACACATTCAGTACACACAATGGGATACAATGCAGCTGCAAACATTAATGAACTTGAAGATCTGTGTGAATCAATATGGAGTAATTTCCAGCAGATTTTAAGTGTAAAAGGCTCATTCAAAAGAGCATACTACGTTTTGTGCAAAAAGAAGGAAAAATAAGTGAACACTTAACATTTGTCATTATAAAAGAAAGTGTTCAAGGTGAGTACCTAGAGCTTTGTTGTTGTTGTTCAGTCGCTCAGTCATGTCTGACATTTGCAACCCGCTAGGGCTGCAACATGCAGGCTTCCCTGTCCTCCTCCATCCCCTAGAGTTCGCTCTAACTCATGTCCACTGAGCCAACGATGTCATCCAGCCATCTCATTCAGTGTCATTCTCTTCTCCTCCTGCCGTCAATCTTTCCCAGCAAGAGGGTCTTTTCCAATGAGTTGGCTCTTTGCATCAGATGGCCAAAGTACTGGAATTTCAGCTTTAGCATCAGTCTTTCTGATGAGTATTCTGGGTTGATTTCCTTTAGGATTGACTGGTTTGATCTCCTTGCAGTCCAATGACTCTTAAGAGTCTTCTCCTGCACCACAGTTCAAAAGCATCAATTATTTGGCGCTCAGCCTTCTTTATAGTCCAACTCTCCTGTCCGTACATGACTACTAGAAAAACCATAGCTTTGACCGATCGGACCTTTGTCAGCAAAGTGATGTCTCTGCTTTTTATTATGCTGTCTAGGTTCATCATAGCTTTTCTTCCAAGGAGCAAGTGGCTTTTAATTTCATGGCTGCAGTCACTGTCTGCAGTGATTTTGGAACCCCCAAAATAAAGTCTCTTACTGTTTCCATTGTTTCCCCATATATTTGTCATGAAGTGATGGGACTGGATGGCATGATCTTAGTGATTTGAATGTTGAATTTTAAGCCAGCTTCTTTTTCACTTTCCTCTTTCACTTTCACCAAGAGGCTCTTTAATTCCTCTTTGCTTTCTGTCATTATGGTGGTATCATCTGCATATCTGAGGTTATTGATACTTCTCCCAAAAACTTGATTCCAGCTTGTGCTTCATCCAGCCCTGTGTTTTGCATGATGTACTCTGCATATAAATTAAATAAGCAGGGTGACAGCATATAGCCTCGATGTACACATTACCCAATTTTGAAACCAGTCTTTTGTTCCATGTCTGATTCTAACTGCTGCTTCTTGACTTGCATGCAGGTTTCTCAGAAGGCAGGTAAGGTAGTCTGGTATTCCTATCTCTTTAGAATTTTCTACAGTTTGTTGTGATCCACACAATCAAAGGCAGAAGTTTTTCTGTAACTCTCTTGCTTTTTTGATGATCCAGTGGATATTGGCAATTTGCTTTCTGGCTCCCCCCTTTTCTAAATCCAGCTTGTATGTCTAGAAGTTCTCCGTTCACATCCTGCTGAAGCCTAACTTGAAGGATTGTGAGCATTACTTTGCTACCATGTGAAAAACTGCAGTTGTGCGGTAATATATACATTCTTTGTCATTACCCTTCTTGGGGATTGGAATGAAAACTGACCTTTTCTAGTCCTATGGCTACTGCTGACTTTTCCAAATTTGCTGGCATATTGAGGGCAGCACTTTCACAGGTTCATCTTTTAGGATTTGAAATAACTCACCTGGAATTCCATTATCTCCACTAGCTTTGTTTATAGAAATGCTTCCTAACACCCACTTGACTTCCCATTCCAGGATGTCTGGCTCTAGGTGAGTGACCACACCATCGTGGTTAACTGGGTCATTAAGATCTTTTTGTATAGTTCTGTGTATTCTTGCCACCTCTTCTTAATCTCTTCTGCTTCTGTTAAGTCCTTAGCATTTCTAACCTTTATTGTGCCCATCTTTGAATGAAATGTTGCCTTGGTTTCTCTGATTTTCTTGAAGAGATCTCTAGTTTTTCCCATTCTATTGTTTTCCTCTATTTCTTTGCATTGTTCACTTAAGTCTTATCTCTTTTTGCTATTCTTTGGAACTCTGCATTCAGATGGGTATATCTTTCCTTTTCTCCTGTGCCTTTCACTTCTCTTCTTTTCTCAGCTATTTGTAAGGCCTCCTCAGACAGCCATTTTGCCTTGTTGCATTTCTTTTGCTTGGGGTTGGTTTTGGTCACTGCTTCCTACAATGTTATGAACCTCTCTGTCCATAGTTGTTCAGGTACTCTCTCAGATCTAATCTCTAACCCATTTGTCACTTCCACTGTATAATCATAAGGGATTTGATTCAGGTCATACTTGAATGGCCTAGTAGTTTTCCCTGCTTTCTTCAGTTTAAGTCTGAATTTGGCAATAAGGAGCTGACGATCTGAGCCACAGTCAGCTCCTGGTCTTGTCTTTGCTGACTGTATAGAGCTTCTCCATCTTCGGCTGCAAAGAATATAGTCAATCTGATTTCAGTGTTGATCATCTGGTTATGTACATGTGTAGAGTCATCTCTTGTGTTGTTGGAAGAGGGTGTTTCCTATGACCAGTGCATTCTCTTGGCAAATCTGTTTGCCTTTGCCCTGCTTCAGTTTGTACTCTAAGGCCAGACTTGCCTGTTACTCCAGGTATCTCTGACTTCCTACTTTTGCATTCCAGTCCCCTATGGTGAAAAGTGAAAGTGAAGTCGCTCAGTCGTGCCCGACTCTTTACGGCCCCTAAAGAGTAAGCCTACCAGGCTCCTCCTGCCATGGGATTGTGCAGGCAAGAATACTGGAGCGGGTCACCATTTCCTTCTCCAGGGGATCTTCGCAACCCAGGGATTGAACCCAGGTCTCCTACATTGCAGGCAGATGCTTTAACCTCTGAGCCACCAAGGGCATCTTTTTTTTTTTTTTTGGTTTTAGTTCTAGAAGGTCTTGTAGGTCTTAGAACCATTCAGCTTCTTTGGCATTAGTGGTTGGGACATACACTTGGTTGGGACATTACTGTGATGCTGAATCGTTCGTTTCCTTTGTCAGTGAATCAAGATTACTCTGTCATTTTTGAGATTGCACCCAAGTGCTGCATTTCAGATTCTTTTGTAGACTATGAGAATTATTCCATTTCTTTTAAGAGATTCTTTCCCACAATAGTAGATATAATGGTCATCTGAATTAAGTTCATCCATTCCTCTTCATTTTAGTTCACTGATTCCTAAAATGTCGACGTTCACTCTTGTTGTCTCCTGTTTGACTGCATCCCATTTATCTTTAATCATGGACCAAACATTCCAGGTTCCTATGCAATATTGTTCTTTATGGCATTGGACTTTACTTTCACTACCAGACACATCCACAACCAGGCATCATTTCCATTGAATGTTAGTGTTGAGTATCCACAACTTCAGAGTTGAGTGAAAGGGACACAGGAGAGTCTATGTATATCTTTTTCATAGAGTTTTGACTTTGAAAGTATGTTAGTTGACTGCATATTTAAAACATTAAATTAGTAAGATTAAGAAGGGGACAAAACCTAACCAAAACTGAAAGAAAATGGAAACAAATAAAAGTAGTGTATTTCATGGAGAAGGAAATGGCACCCCACTCCAGTGTTCTTGCCTGGAGAATCCCAGGGACAGCGGAGCCTGGTAGGCTGCCGTCTATGTGGTCGCGCAGAGTTGGACACGACTGAAGTGACTTAGCAGCAGCAGCAATGTATTTCAAAACATTACTATAACCTGGTGGCTCACATGGTAAAGAATCTGCCTGCAATGCAGAGACCCGAGTTCAATTCCTGGGTCAGGAAGATCACCTGGAGGAGGGAAGGCTACAGTCCATGGAATTGCAAAGAGTCGGACAGGACTGAGTGACTAACACGTAACACTTACAAAAGGGGGAGGAAAAAAAGAGCCAGTCCAAGTAATTTCATGCACACATTTTTCGATTATCTTTCTCAGTCTGGAAGAGAGTGGAATGTGGGGAGGGGAAGTAGAAGAGAAAGCTGTATACAAATTCTGTGCTCTTAAGTAGATTAATTTTCAGTAGTGTTGTGTAAGAAGCGATTCAGAAGCTCTTTTATATTCAATATAGGAGTGAGCAAATGAGTAGGTGTGTTGATATGGTTAGGACTTGGACTTCTCACTCTGGAAGGAGAGACATACAAATACAGAAGAGGAGACAAGGAGGACCCTGTGGGGATAGAGTAGAATTTGAGGAATTGGTGTGTTATCATTTCTAAAGCATCTTATGGGTATATTTGTTTTGGTGCACATGTATATTTCTGTGCTTCCCTGGTGGCTCAGACAGTGAAGAATCTGCCCACAATACAGGAGTCCTGGGTTCAATCCCTGGGTTGGGAAGATCCCCTGGAGGAGAGTATGTCAGCCCACTCCAGTATTCTTGCCTGGAGAATCCCCGTGGACAGAGGAGCCTGGCAGACTACAGTCCGTGGGGTTGCACAGAGTTGGACACGACTGAGCGACTAAGCATAGCACAGATTTCTGTGTATATGTGTTATACGGATATATACATGTATATGTTTCCTCCCTATGTGGAAAGGGTCAAGAAGCAAAATAAATCTTGATCTCTAATAATATGCCCACTAAAAGGCATCAGAAGTCCCTGGAGATATGTCTCACTCCAAGGCTGAAGCAGGGTAGGTACAAGATAAACCTGGAAACTTTAGTTTTGTTAGAAAATCACAATGTTTTTTAAAAATATGATATGTTACAAGGACACAGGAGCAAGCTTGAGAGGGCTCATTCTGGTCAAATCTAGAACACTCTGAGCATAAAAAATTACTGAGAAAACAAGACTTTATGAGCCCATATTAATCATAGATAATTAACAGTTGAAGAGGTAGGTGGAACCTTGCTTACAGTAGAACATTGAGACCAATTGGTAAATGCAGAGAGAATGTTGGAACTGAACTATATCATTACTTTGTAATTATTATAAAGATTGTTTCAGCCAAAACCCACTGATGAATGCTAAACCTATGGGGATATTTAGGTGAGGAGCAGACTGCTTACTAATGTCAAAAAGAACAAAACCCTGTAATTAATTACACAGAGAAGAAATTGGGTGACACCTTGACTGGATGATCAGAACTTATGCCACCTATGAGGGACGGAAAAAAGTGTTTTGAGATGTGATTTCTTGATACCATGTGTGGTGTCTTCCAGCTGAGAATATATTACCTAATTCTAAAAAAAAAAAAAAAAAACAACCCAAAAACAGAAAAAAGTGAAAACCGTGAAAGAAGTAGGTGGGGTGGGGGGAGGTGGTACTTGTTTTCCTTGGCTTATGGGCCCCTTCCATCTTCAAAGGCAAAAGTCACACTACCTCTGCTTCTGTTCTCACATCTTCTCTGATCCTCCTGCATCTTTCTTGTGAGGACCCTTATAAGATTACATTGGGTCCACCTAGATGATGCAGGACAGACTTCCTATCTCAGGATCTGTAATCACATCTGCACAGCCCTCGTTGCCATGTAAGGTAACATATTACATATTCACAGGTTCTGGGGACTAAACACGGTCATCTTTGTGGTGGCCATTCTTCATCCACAGGACTAGTGTTAAAAAATGTCAATGTCATGAAAGACAAAGGCTGATAAGAGGCTAAAGAGATATGACAACTAAATGCAATATCTGAATCTTGGACTAGATCCTTTTCTGGAGTGGTGAAATGATGTAAAGGGCATTCATTCTTATGTCAGCTGACAAAATTGGAACACGGATGGTTGATCAGACACACATATCAGTATAAATTTATAAAGCTGATAAATGTGAAATAATTTATGAATGTAGCCCTGTTCTTAGGAAATGCATACTGCAGTATTCAGGAATTAAGGGCCATGATACATGCAATTGGGATTTCCTTGGTGACTCAGACAGTAAAGAATCTGTTTGTAATGCAAGAGAGCTGGGTTCGATCCCTGGGTTGGGAAGATCCTCTGGAGGAGGGCATGGCAACCCACTCCAGCATTCTTGCCTGGAGAATCCCCGTGGACAGAGCAGCCTGGCGGGCTACAGTCCATGGGGTTGCAAAGAATCTAAGCACAGCACACATACATGCAATTTACCCTCAAGTAATTCAGGAAAAAAAAAATAAGTGTGCACACATACATACAAGAACAAGAGAACAAATGAATCAAATGGGGTGAGATGGTAATAGTAAGTGAACCTGGGAAAAGGGGATAGGTTGTTCTTCGTGATATTTTTGCAGTTTTTTTTTTAAGTTTGAAATTATTTCCAAAAAAGTTTAAAAAAATCCTTTATCCAACCTGCCATTTAGTCCTAAACTGCTGACTCCATCCCTAATGGGATGGATGGCCATTTTTTAGAGATTTGAATGCCTCTAAGGATTGGTGGACTCAGTGTCTTATGAGGCAGCTTGTCTAGTTGCTGTTAGTTTAAGGATTTGAGAGCGTCTCTACAGGTTAGGGTGGCTCAGTGGTAAAGAACCCACCTGCCAACTCAAGAGCCTCAGGAGATGCCTGTTCAATCCCTGGGTCTGGAAGATCCCCTAAAGGAGGACATGTCAACCCACTCATGTATTCTTGCCTGGAGAATCCTATGGACAGAGGAGCCTGGTCTACAGTCCATGGGGTCACAAAGAGTTGTACATGACTGAGCGACTTAGTCAGGTTAGGAGAAGTGAAATTAGTGTGCAGGTGATTTTCACCCATGGTGGCAGCCCTGCCTTCTAGGGAAATAGAGAATAAATCTTCTCCCTCTTCAAATGTGTGAGGCCCACTGCTGTGTCTCCTTCATAATCTCTGAGCTAAAAGGTTGTCAGTGGATGCCTCTGAGAGTCCTGAAGCCTCCTCACTGGGAAGCATTTTGGTTGCATCTAAAATGCAGTGTCCGCTCAAACAGCGCCATCCAGCTGTGGCCACCCCGTGACGAGAGCAGGAGGCCCATCCAGTGAGTTAATTTTTTCCTCCTCCTCTTCCAGCTTCACTCTGCCCAGGTCACTGAAATCTGTACAGGGAGAAGCTGTGTCAGTGGTATACATCGATTTTATGACTAAATCAATGCATGCGTTTTCAGTGCAGCTCCCATTGGGCTCTCAGGATCCGCGTTACCATGGTTACCTGGAAACCAAAAGGAAACCCAGGAATGAGCCTCTTTGCTCCTGAAACGTAATCTGCTCTAAGCAATTATGTGCTCTAAGCAATGCCATCAGGACAGTGTGTTTAATGCTAGTCAGTCAGTGGGCTGCTGTGACTCCTTGGCACCCAGAGGCCTCTGAGGCAGAACCATGACATCCTTTGATGGAAAGTTATAGAACTGCTCTGCCCAGCTCCCAAAAAGGGAACTGAAGGTACTATGGAAGCCTGCACGGGTCCAGTTCATGTACACCAGAAACAGACAACTCAAGAATGAGCAGGTTGCAGTGTGCTGCATAGGAATCAGCACAAGGAAGCTTGGGAACAGTCATCTTTGGGGAGGATTTTAATGTTTTGATTTTCATGGGGATAGTTCCAGGAGTGGTCGGGGTTACCTGCACCACATGCTCATGAGGGCAAGTCTATGCCAGTTGCCCTGGAAGCACCATTTCTCCAGATTGTGTGGTAGAGACTCCTTCCCCTTTGCGTTGATCCTTCAGCAGCACCCCAGTGAAACAGGGCCAGCCTGACCTCTCCTAGCAGTGCCGCTAGCCGACTCGGAAGGCCAAGCTCTTGGTGTGAACTCACCAGCCGTAAAAATGTCAGGTCGCTAAACAGCTGGTGCATTTCAGGGTCAAATATCTCACATTCAAGGTGATAGGAGAGGACTGTTTTTCTGCAAAAAGCTTTTAAGACAATTCCAAATAATGAGGTCTTTATGATGGTGGAGTAACTAATGAGAGAAGGAAGAGAGCAGGAGGGAGGGAGGGAGGGGGAAACGCAGGCCCTTCCTGTGTGCCTTCCAATGACAGCCAACCTGCAGAAACTCTCAGTCTGGAAACCCTATGTTTATCATCTGAACTGCCTAAGTGTGACTAGCTCACTAGTGACCAACCCTGCCTTTGTTTCTGCCTCCTCTCCTCCAGTGCCACCCCCCAGATAAAGTAAAGAGCTGAGACAGGGACAGCAAGGTCCTATTGATCTTAGAGTTAATCCTGAGCTTTTAGAGGCTGGGCTGAAGTCTCAAAGGGTGTTGTTGTTGTTTTTTAATACGCCCAGATGTGAATAAACTGGGAAAGTCAAAGGGCATCCTTAGATAACAAAGAGAGTTTTAGTCAAGTGGGTGTGTGTGATAAAGGGTTTGGTAGGGAAGTGAATGGCCAGGCGTACACGAGCTTTTTTAAGTTAATTTTTTATTGGAGTATAGCTGCTTTACAATATTGTTAGTTTCTGCTCTACAGCAAAATGAGTCAGCCATACATATCCATAAGTCCCCTCCCTTTTGGACTTCCTTCCTGTTCCTGTCACCACAGAGCACTGAGTAGAGTTCGCTGTGCTATACAGCAGGTTCTCATTAGTTACCTCTTTTATACATAGTGATGTATATGTGTCAATCTCAAATCTCTCAGCTCATCCCACCACCCTCCCCTTTTCCCTCTTGGTATCCATGTTTGTTCTCTACATCGGTGTCTGTATTTCTGCTTTGCAATAAGAGCCATGAAATTAAAAGATGCTTACTCCTTGGAAGAAAAGTTATGACCAACCTGGACAGCATATTCAAAAGCAGAGACATTACTTTGCCAACAAAGGTCTGTCTAGTCAAGGCTATGGTTTTTCCAGTGGTCATGTATAGATGTGAGAGTTGGACCATAAAGAAAGCTGAGTGCTAAAGAATTGATGCTTTTGAACTGTGGTGTTGGAGAAGACTCTTGAGAGTCCCTTGGACTGCAAGGAGATCCAACCAGTCCAACAAAACCAATACAGGACTGTAAAGTAGAATAAAGTAAAAATAAAATTAAAAAATAAAAATAAAACAATGTACATTAAAAAAATAATAATAAAATAAAACCACAACCCTAGTTGCTAAAATAAATAAATAAATAAAGGAGATCAGCCCTGGGTGTTCTTTGGAAGGAATGATGCTAAAGCTGAAACTCTAGTACTTTGGCCACCTCATGCGAAGAGTTGACTCATTGGAAAAGACTGTGATGCTGGGAGGGATTGGGGGCAGGAAGAGAAGGGGACTACAGAGGATGAGATGGCTGGATGGCATCACGGACTCGATGGATATGAGTCTGAGTGAACTCTGGGAGTTGGTGATGGACAGAGAGGCCTGGCGTGCTGTGATTCATGGGGTCGCAAAGAGTCAGACATGACTGAGCAACTAAACTGAACTGATACCGTTTTATTAGATTCCAAAAATATGAGACGCTTCATGAATTTGTGTTATCATCCTTTCACAGGTCCATGATGATCTTCTCTTTATCATTCCTATTTTAGTATATGCACTGCTGAAGGGAGCAGGACTTTTCTCTCTTTAAGCATCTGGTAGACACTTCCTTCTCCCTGCTACCCTGTCTTCCTGGGTCATTGCTTAGAACCACAATCACCTCCTCTCTTGGCACTCTTCCTATCCCTGAGTAAGGGTGGCCCCTCAATCTCACTTGACTTAGGAAAGTATTTTTACGTTGGAAGTGAGATGGGAGGATGGGGGTAAGGATGCTAAGAGACGCTTACCATTGATGGGGGAATTGCAGCTTCCTCTGCCACAAGAATGTCCACACAAGACCATAAAGGGTGTAAATTAAGTGGGAGACAGTAAGATCAATACAGAACTGTTGCCTTTCTTCTTCCTCCCAATGAAAGAGACCACAGGCAGAGAAACAGAGAGAACACATGCTTTATTTAAATGGCAAGGGAAATTTTTCTTTTTCCATAAAAAATACAAACATACCCAGGTTTGATTAAAATAATGATCTCCATTATCAAAACCCCTTAGTGTACAATCTCGTGTTCTTGCTGTTTGTTTGATACCATGGAAACACACAGCTGATTGCAGTAGACAAAAGCATGTCAGGGAAGAGGCCAAAGATCAGATCTGCTGTTTTCCCTACAAGACAAATAAAAAGTAATTGGTCTTTGCTATGGAAAACATACCATTTCTCTCCTTTATTGTGCTCATCTTTGCATGAAATTTTCCCTTGTTATCTCTAATTTTCTTGAAGAGATCTCTAGTCTTTCCTATTTTGTTGCTTTCCTCTGTATCTTTGCACTGATTGCTGAGGAAGGCTTTCTTATCTCTCCTTGCTATTCTTTGGAACTCTGCATTCAGATGTTTATATCTTTCCTTTTCTCCTTTGCTTTTCACTTCTCTTCTTTTCACAGCTCTTTGTAAGGCTTCCCCAGACAGCCATTTTGCTTTTTGCATTTCTTTTCCATGGCGATGGTCTTGATCTCTGTCTCTTGTTCAATGTCATGAACCTCCGTCCATAGTTCATCTGGCATTCTGTCTATCAGATCTAGTCCCTTAAGTCTATTTCTCACTTCCACTGTATAATCATAAGGGATTTGATTTAGGTCATACCTGAATGGTCTAGTGGTTTTCCCTACTTTCTTCAATTTAAGTCTGAATTTGGCAAGAAGGAGTTCATGATCTGAGCCACAGTCAGCTCCTGGTCTTATTTTTGTTGACTGCATAGAGTTTCTCCATATTTGGCTGCAAAGAATATAATCAGTCTGATTTTGGTGTTGACCATCTGGTGATGTCCATGTGTAGAGTCTTCTTCTCTTGTGTTGTTGGAAGAGGGTATTTGCTATGACCAGTGTGTTCTCTTGGCAACTCTATTAGCCTTTGCCCTGCTTCATTCCGTATTCCAAGGCTAAATTTGCCTGTTACCCCAGGTGTTTCTTGACTTCCTACTTTTGCATTCCAGTTCCCTCTAATGAAAAGGACATCTTTGGGGGTGTTAGTTCTAAAAGGTCTTGTAGGTCTTCATAGAACCATTCAACTTCAGCTTCTTTAGTGTTACTGGTTGGGGCATAGACTTGGATTACTGTGATATTGAATGGTTTGCCTTGGAAATGAAGACAGAGCATTCTGTCGTTTTTCAGATTGCATTCAAGTACTGCATTTCAGAATCTTTTGTTGACCATGATGGCTACTCCATTTCTTCTAAGGGATTCCTGCCCACAGTAGTAGATATAATGGTCATCTGAGTTAAATTCACCCATTCCAGTCCATTTTAGTTCGCTGATTCCTAGAATGTTGATGTTCACTCTTGCCATCTCTTGTTTGACCACTTCCAATTTGCCTTGATTCGTGGATCTAACATTCCAGGTTCCTGTGCAATATTGCTCTTTACAGCATCAGACCTTGCTTCTATAACCAGTCACATCCACAGCTGGGTATTGTTTTTGCTTTGGCTCCATCCCTTCATTCTTTATTGAGTTATTTCTCCACCAATCTCCAGTAGCATATTGGGCATGTACCAACCTGGGGAGTTCCTCTTTCAGTATCCTATTTTGCCTTTTCATACTGTTCATGGGGTTCTCAAGGCAAGAATACTGAAGTGGTTTGCCATTCCCTTCTCCAGTGGACCACATTCTGTCAGACCTCTCCACCATGACCCACCCATCTTGGGTGGCCCCACAGGCATGGCTTAGTTTCATTGAGTTAGAAAAGGCTGTGATCCTAATGTGATTAGATTGACTAGTTTTCTGTGATTATGGTTTCAGTGTATCTGCCCTCTGATGCCCTCTCACAACACCTGCTGTCTTACTTGGGTTTCTCTTACCTTGGATATGAGATATCTCTTCACGGCTCCTCCAGCAAAGTGCAGCTGATGCTCCTTACCTTGGACAGGGGGTATCTCCTGATGGCCGCCCCTCCTGACTTTGAATGTGGAGTAGCTCCTCTCAGCCCTCCTGGGCCCGCGCAGCCACTCCTTGGATATGGTGTTGCTCCTCTCGACCGCCACCTCCGACTTCAGACATGGTAATTAGAGATACCAAGGGAACATTTCATGCAAAGTTGGGCTCGATAAAGGATAGAAATGGTCTGGACCTAACAGAAGCAGAAGATATTAAGAGGTGAAAAGAATACACAGAAGAACTGTACAAAAAGATCTTTATGACCAAGATAATCACGATGGTGTGATCACTCACCTAGAGCCAGACATCCTGGAATGTGAAGTCAAGTGGGCTTTAGGAAGCATCATTATGAACAAAGCTAGTAAAGGTGATGGAATTCCAGCTGAGCTATTTCAAATCCTGAAAGATGATGCTGTGAAAGTGCTGCGCTCAATATGCCAGCAAATTTGGAAAACTCAGCAGTGGCCACAGGACTGGAAAAGGTCAGTTTTCATTCCAATTCCAAAGAAAGGCAATGCCAAAGAATGCTCAAACTACCGCACATTTGCACTCATCTCACATGCTAGTAAAGTAATGCCCCAAATTCTCCAAGCTAGGCTTCAGCAATACATGAACCATGACCTTCCAGATGTTCATGCTGGTTTTAGAAAAGGCAGAGGATTGCTAAGTCACTTCAGTCGTGTCCCACTCTGTGTGACCCCATAGACGGCAGATCACCAGGGTCCCCCATCCCTGGGATTCTCCAGGAAAGAACACTGGAGTGGGTTGCCATTTCCTTCTCCAATGCATGAAAGCGAAAAGTGAAAGTGAAGTCACTCAGTCATGTCCGACTCTTAGTGACCCCATGGACTGCAGCCTACCAGGCTCCTCCATCCATGGAATTTTCCAGGCAGGAGTACTGGCATGGGGTGCCATTGCCTTCTCCAAACCAGAGATCAAATTGCCAACATCCCGTAGACCTTCGATAAAGCAAGAGAGTTCCAGAAAAATGTCTATTTCTGCTTTATTGGCTATGCCAAAGCCTTTGACTGTATGGATCACAATAAACTGTGGAAAATCCTGAAAAAGATGGGAATACCAGACCACCTGACCTGCCTCTTGAGAAACCTGTATGTAGGTCAGGAAGCAACTGTTAGAACTGGACATGGAACAACAGACTGGTTCCAAATAGGAAAAGGAGTACGTCAAGGCTGTATATTATCATGGTGCTTATTTAACTTATATGAGGAGTACATCATGAGAAACGCTGTGCTGGAAGAAACACAAGCTGGAATCAAGATTACTGGGAGAAATATCAATAACCTCAGATATGCAGATGACACCACCCTTATGGCAGAAAGTGAAGAGGAACTAAAAGCCTCTTGATCAAAGTCAAAGAGGAGAGTGAAAAAGTTGGCTTAAAGCTCAGCATTCAGAAAACGAAGATCATGGCATCTGGTCCCATCACTTCATGGGAAACAGATGGGGAAACAGTGGAAAGTGTCAGGCTTTATTTTGGGGGCTCCAAAATCATGGCAGATGGTGATTGCAGCCATGATATTAAAAGATGCTTACTCCTTGGAAGGAAAGTTATGACCAACCTAGATAGCATATTCAAAAGCAGAGACGTTACTTTGCCAACAAAGGTCTGTCTAGTCAAGGCTATGATTTTTCCATTGGTCATGTATGGATGTCAGAGTTGGACAGCAAAGAAAGCTGAGCGCCGAAGAATTGATGCTTTTGAACTGTGGTGTTGGAGAAGACTCTTGAGAGTCCCTTGGACTGCAAGGAGATCCAACCAGTCCATTCTAAAGGAAATCAGTCCTGGGTGTTCAATGGAAGGACTGATGCTAAAGCTGAAACTTCAGTACTTTGGCCACCTCATGCAAAGAGTTGACTCATTGGAAAAGACCTTGATGCTGAGAGGGATTCGGGGCAGGAGCAGAAGGGGATGACAGAGGATGCGATGGCTGGATGGAATCACTGATTTGATGGACGTGAGCTTGAGTGAACTCCAGGAGTTGGTGATGGACAGAGAGGCCTGGCGTGCTGTGATTCATGGGGTCGTAGTCAGACGCGACTGAACTGAACTGATGGAAAACATGAAACTCCTTTGACATTTCCTTCCTCCCAGGAGTCCAAGCTTTCTCCAAGATAAATAATTTATAGATGTTAAGTCATTTCTTAATTATGAACTCAAAAGGCTTTAGACCTCAGTAGAGTTCCCAGTAACAGAGGGCACAGGGATAGAGAGACATAAACCAATATATATAGACCTCATGGAGAAAATGAGCACCGAACTCAGCATAATGGTTCATGAATGACCCTGATGCAAGAACCCTCTCAGTCTCTCCATACATAGTCCAGTGGTTCCTGAAGCTACTGCTTATTCAACCAAATGATATCAAAGCTGTTAAACCTTGGGAGGACTTGACTTAGGTTTTCCATAAGATAGGAAACAGGTGGTGTTTATTTTTTTTTAAAGTCACAGAAAACTTCCTTTCTGAATGTAATCTATTAAATAACGGTGTCCAAACTAGTTTATTAAAGATTATCCATGTTAAGTTTCAGAAGCACATTTTCCCTAGTGATGATTTTCTGGGGGAAACTGAAGACATACAAGTAGGCATAATGATCTCAAAGTTTCAGGCTTTCCCCTGTTTCTATCAATACCCCAGGGCAGCTGAGGGTCTAGGTGGTTCTGTATGTAGCTCCACACTCAAATGTATAAAGAGGAAATGGTATATTCTATTTCTAGGGAGGAATATAAAATTTCCCTACCATGGAGAAGGATCTCTCCCATCTGAATGCAATGCAAAAGAACAAAAAACTTTTGGATATTATGCAGTATCCAGGAGCTAAATAAAAAGATAGTAATTATAAGAATATCATCAGTCCATTCCCAAGATGAGAAGTGCTTGAATTCTCAAGCAATTACTACTAGGATAATTTGTTTTCAGCTTGATTTTACACTGGGTAGAGGATGGCCAGGAAGCCAAAGTGACATGGGGCCAAGAGTGTGTCCCAGTTTTCAGAGGACGTAACTCACAGTCCTTCTTCTGTACAGGTGACACTTCCCATATTGACCAATATCATAAATGAATTTTTTTAAAGGAAATGCTTCAAAATGAAAAGACTGATTCTAGAGATTAGAGATTCTTTTGTACACCTCCAGTTGAATAATTTTACCAGTAGTTAAGACAGTAAAGTGTCCGTCTACAATGCAGGAGACCCGGATTTGATCCCTGGGAGGTGCAGATTCTCTGGAGAAGGAAATGGCAACCCACTGCAGTACTCTTACCTGGAAAATCCCATGGACAGAAGAGCATGGTGGGCTACAGTCCATGGGGTGGCAGAGTCGGACACGACTGAGCGACTTCACTTTCACTGTGAAACTATTTAACTCATACAGAGTTACTATCTCTTTCTGAAATTAACCTTTTTGTGTATCTGGTGGTCTGTGGATGTGTTGAATGCTGCCACAGCAGAAAATTATACTGGTCCAGTATGAACTGGACCATATGAACAAGGTCCAGTATGAACAAGTTTGCATTATTCCTAATTAACCAACAACTTGCAATATTTAAATTTAATGGTGCAAAGAAGTGTGTTTTAATAACTCAAAGAAAGCATATACATACATGTAATGAATTCATTTCTTTATTGCATATTGCTATTTAAAAAAAATGTACAGTCTCTTAACACATACAACATTTTTTTCTTGGTACTATAATGACAGTCTTGCACCTAAAGACTAAGTGGTTCCAACTACTAAACTAATAAGATACAAGACATATAATTAAGTTTACAAATTATAATGCTTTGTCTTTTTGGCATTAATTTAAAAAAACAAACAAAAACTTTAAAAATACACACCCAAGAGAGAGAAAGTGGCTACTTACACCAGCACCAATCTAAAAAGTAGGTGTTTTTTTTTTCTTTTTTTCCAACAATGGCACATGGAATAACCTGCACACAGCTTTCGGGGAAAGAAACAAAAAACGGAAACGGCAAAGGAGGCCTACCAGGACGGCCATATCAAAATGAGGATGATTACAAAGGGCGAGAGTAACATGCTACACAGACTTGCTCCTTTATGTGACTCCCTCCACTTGCCCATTCCTTAAACTGTAAAACAAAGCCATTTTCAAAAGTCAGTCCCAAACTCACGCCAGATCAAATTTCTCCTGCTCTAAATAGAAAAGAATATATATAGAGGCACTTTAGTTAAGGAATAGACAAACCCCACTAGCGTACCCCACTTCTCCTCACCTCCAAGCTTTTCTGAGCGAAGTCTCAGTCTGCATCTTCGACACAGTATACTTACAGACTTTGATACCTAGGAGCTGGGGGGCGCGACGTCTGCTATGTATTTGTGACTGTTTTACTTGCTAGTCATTTACTTCTGTGTAATATGTAGAAAGTCACTAAGTTTGCAGTGAGGGGGAAGAACGTAAAACCGCGGCTCTTGCCAACTCTTAGAGCACTATTTCACAGCTTTCACGTAGTGCAGAGACCTTGCCCTCTGCACTAAGCATTATAGTTTATACAAATTATTTTTAAATAGCACGATTCCTATACAGCACATTGGTATTCTGTTTGCCCCTTAACTGTCCCCATTAGAGCATAAGCTCCCTGGGGGCAGAGGCTCTGTCTTGCTTACCACTGTAGCCCTACAATGCCTGGCACATAGTAGGTGTTTCAATAAATATTCGTTAATTGACTGAAACTCAATTTAGTGCGTAAATAATGTTCTAGTGCAATAGGACAAACTACTCTCCACAGGAAACCCAACCACAACAGGATTGATGGAAAGAAAATAGAGAACCTTAGCCCCCTCCCCTACTACAAATAAATAAAGCAAAGCAAAAAAAAAAAAGTAACAGTCCTCTGTATATATCATATAATTTAAGGATATTAAGAGTTGGTAGGTTAATGGTAAGCATCTATATTTTATTTTCTAATGTTGTTTTTTTTTTCATTTCTCCCTGAGAGCTTTATCTTTTGGACTGAAATTTTACAGGTAGCGTTACTGACACACAATTTAAAATGACAACATATAAACAGCAAACCGCTTCAAACATACTTAGAGATAAATAGATCTTGGCATCTCTGTTGGTGGTGGTGACATTTTGTGCATTCACTAAGTGTTCTTTAGTTCAGAAACATATTTACAGAAGATGCAGCTTGTCCTACAGAACAGAAAATACCAAAAAAAAAGGCACCCCATAAATTTTTTTTTTTAATTGTTTTTATCCTTTCAGAGAATTCTTTCTTTTAGGTCTTGGGTGGGAAATTTGAAAGTTTATAGTTCTATACTGTTAGGAAAACAAGCACATTACAGTAATTTTGTTCTTTAACAAGAGCATGGATTGCATTTAGATAAACAGTGTTCTTTCCAAAAGCAATGTAAAGAAATCATCATGAGTGCTTGGCAGAGAACTCGATGAAATTAAGGAGGGAAACTGATGCCCAGGTTTTAAACATATAAAAGAACTCTGATTGACATTCTATAAAATTCAGATTGTGTGCAAGATGGTCTCCATAACATTTACAGACTGCATCCCCACACCAACGTCAGAAATTCTAAGCTGGTCCTGTCAATTACTGATGCAATGCACCAGCATCGTACTTGTCAACTATCAAAAACCATTTGAAATCTATATTTTTCCAATACCAGTTTCACCAATGAAAATAATTTCAAAGTATATCAAGCTTGGAAACCATAAAATATTTCTCAAGCTATATTTATTTATTTTTTGTTTTTCTTTTACTCTAGGGAATGTCTCCGTATCTCTTTCAGGAGACAGTCTTGTGCTTCTGAACAGTCATGGTGTTCGGGGAAAGAAGATGAGCCACACTCAATATGAATGCATACACAAAGGGGTTCTGAGCACATACATAAACATAGATTTTTTTCTTTTTAACCAAACATATAGGTCTCCAGACAACACTCAGACTTCTATATACACTTCTTAATATATACACACACATACATACACACATGTTCACACATTCACCCACAGATGAAAGGAGAAATTGCCACTGTTTGGATTGCAAGGCAGTGTAATGAAAAGTTCTAGTCACTTCAAAGGGTTGCTAATGAGCTTTCTAAAAAAGTATTCAAGGGAAATTAGAAGTTAAGTTTTGTGACCGGTCTCTCCCGGCTGCTGTCCGTCATCTGGTTGGTGATGCGCTTGCGATTCCGTTTCAGTTTGGAAAGGTCTTTGTCAAACACTTCTCCTGAGCGTAAAGCGGAAACCAGGTCATCAAACTCTCCGCCTTCTTCACTGTTCTCTTTTGCTTTCCTCATTTTCCGTTCCCTTTCACGTTGTTCTTTGAGCTGCAAAATGGAAAGCAACCGCTTAGAGAAGTGTCAAGACGATACTGCATTTTGTATTCAGTGGAGACAAGCACTGCGGATATGGCAGAGCTGCAGTCACGCCACGTCTGTCAACAGCTGCCAGTCCCTTGGCTGTCACAAGTGGGTGACTGGGATGGGAGGGGGCTCAGAAGCAGTGAAAAAATGACCACCACTTTGTAATTAGACTCTCACTGTCTAGAACCTGGGTAAACCTCATGATATTCTAATTAAAAATACTGGTTTCTTTGATGGTATAGACAGATGAAAGCAAATGCTCATCAGGCCACATTCCTATCATCAAAGGCTTATTAGCCTCTCTCTACCATGGATGCCTAGAACCACTATGCAGGAGTTACAATTATTAAGATCCAAATAATACGCATGAAGTGAAATGAAGTCGTTCAGTCGTGTCCGACTCTTTTCGATCCCATGGACTGTAGCCTACCAGGCTCCTCTGTCCATGGGATTTTCCAGGCAATAGTACTGGAGTGGATTGCCATTTCCTTCTCCAGGGGATCTTCCCGACCCAGGGATTGAACCCAGGTCGCCCGCATTGTAGACAGACGCTTTACCGTCTGAGCCACCAGGGAAGTCCAATAATATGCATACATTATATAAAATGGATATATTCAGATAAAAGGGAAAAATAATCCTTAATTCTACTAAGAAATAACCATTATGAACCTTCTGGGGGTATATCTCATCACTATCAACAATTACTTTACACAAAAATGTTTCACATGGAAACCATTCTGTAAGCTTTCTCACATGAGAAAGACATGATTTTTGAGGACTGCATAAATAATCCATTATGTAGCTATTACATCATTTAGATTACTTTGCCAACAAAGGTCTGTTTAGTCAAGCTTTGATTTTTCCAGTAGTCATGTATGGATGTGAGAGTTGGACTGTGAAGAAAGCTGAGTGCTGAAGAATTGATGCTTTTGAACTGTGGTAGTGCATCAGACTCTTGACTGTAAGGAGACTGGACTGTAGGAGATCCCTTATAGTCTTGGACTGTAAGGAGACCCAACCAGTCAATCCTAAAGGAAATCAGTCCTGAATATTCACTGGAAGGACTAATGCTGAAGCTGAAACTCCAATACTTTGGCCACCTGATGTGAAGAACTGATTCATTTGAAAAGCCCTTGATGTTGGGAAAGATTGAAGGCGGGAGGAGAAGGGGACAACAGAGGATGAGATGGTTGGATGGCATCACTGACTCAGTGGACATGAGTCTGAGTAAACTCTGGGAGTTGGTGATGGACAGGGAGGCCTGGTGAGCTGCGGTTCATGGGGTCACAAAGAGACACGACTGAGAGACTGAACCATGCTGAACTGAACAGCATTTAGAACCAGTGCCCAGCTGGTAAACATTTAGGCTGTCCCAGGTCGAGGCTTTATTATAAAGAGTGCTGTTCTCTTTGTGGAAATGTAGAATTATTTATTTAGAAAGACTTCTAAGAGGTGGAACTCCAGATCAAAGGATGTGAATATATATTTTTAGGCTTTGCATATAGACTGCCACATTGCTGAAGAGAAACTTTCTACTGACTAAACTCCCAGTAGCATTCTGGAGAGGGCTTTGATGCCCTCCTCCTTGCCAGCACATCGGAGTGCTTCCTAAAAACCAAGGAGATGTAGCAGGAGAACTTCCGGGAGGTGGGACTGGCCCGTCCACCCGCCCTCTTACCTGAGCCTCCATGCGAGCTCTGCGCTCCTCCTCCTCCTTCTTCTTTCTCATGTTTTCATTCTCTTGTTTGGCTTCTGACACAGCCTGAAGAAACTGATCAAAAATGCCAAAGAACTCATCTGGTTGTATTTTTCCAGCCTCTTCCCAAAGTGTTTCACTGCTTTAGTAAACTGGGAAAAAGAAGGTTTTAAGAAGTTCAGTGTTTCAAGAGAATGCCATGATCACATAAACATCAATCTCTCTTGAGGGGCTGAAGCTCCAATTGAGTCAAACATAAACTCGCTGGATTTACCTTTGGCTGCTAAACATATCTAATCATTTCTAAAGGAAAAAATTTAATACTCCAGCATCTTGGGAAACCATTTATCCTTGTCCACCTCATTTCAGCTTAACATCTATGATTACATCCTTTGACTTCTTATTAACTAAACAGTAGTAAAAACAAGAAAGCAGAAGACCAGAGGACAGAGTGCTCAGGATTTAAAGCTAATAGCAAACTCAGCAGGGGTAAGGAAACTTACCCCTTTTAACTTTTCTTTGAAGTAGTTTAATATTTATTGATGCCATATGGTTAATATCAAAATCAGCTGCTTTTCCTAATCATAAATAATGCTGGTATTACTGTTTCCTGGGCCTCAATTAGAAAACAATCACCGATTATGGAATCATTGAGGCAACCCAAAATTCATGACTGAGAATACAATTTTATTCCAAAACCTTTGTTTTAGTGCCCTCTTCACGGCAAATCTTTTAGAAACAGCTAAAATGCAAAATATTAAGGGATAATTTTTAAAAATTAAATGAAAAAATATATACAGTAACGAAACAGCACAGCAGTGTTTAACATTTCCATTTTTAGCTCTTTTGGGGCTTATCTTCATAATTCGAGATAGTATACTTTCAAGTATCTTAGTGTTATTTTGGCCATCCAAGTACTGTTCAGTGCCAGTCAAGTTGTTACAAAGGATGGTGTTTCTAGCTTCAAGGTCAAATGAATTCTCACTCCTTATCAACTACTAAAAAATTTCCAGCTCTTTCATTTTCTTCATAGTGAGAAACTCTTAGGTTGGGGAGGACTACATAAATACTTCATGGTCTAATTGCTTTTATTTTTCTTGCATTGCTTGCCTTGAATATATATGTTTCTCTGATGTTTTGGCAATACTATCTACATAAAGGAAATATTTTCAACATTTATGCTTAAGACAATTTTCAGTTATACATATATTTCATATCTTTAAATTTTTGATAATATTCACTTTTCACTGAGGCATCCTCAAACTTTTACTTATTTGGAGCTATTGTATTAAAAACTAAGCTCTTTAGGGAAAAACACAACATTCTTCACACACCACACACAGTGCTTTAGCTTGTTCCATGATTTTTACAAGCTAATTTCTAAAAGTTCTGGTATGAACAAAAGAGCAACAGATAGCCTACAATTGCGTTTCAAAAGCATTCAAGTTCATGCACTTCAAGCCATCCTGAATGATCTTTTTATCTAGGAATTCTAGTGATGATGAAGTCATGTATATTTTGGTCTCGGAAATCTGAAGAAAACTCGTCCCAAACTAAAGTTCCCACACTAAAATTTAAAAAAGTAGGGTGTGTGTAAATAAAAAATTAACTATTCACTGGATTCTTAGGAAAGTGTCTGAGCCCTTGATGAAGTACGTACTGTACTGTCTGGTTTGGGGTGGGGGCCATCACAGTGGAGGCTGCTAACACCAGCTCACTGGTTGCAGTCAGGGGTATCAGGTAACAGCAGTCATTCAAACATATATCTTGTCTTCTGTTTATTATTTGATAACGTTGGAGGTGGGGTTTCATGCTGAAATGAGCCAGTGTAGCTTAACACAGTCTGCTTCTGAACTTTAACCAGTGTGTATATATACTTACAAACAAAATCACCCATATCTACAACTGAAAAATGAGATTCATTACTCAAGTTTCAAGGGCAAGAGTCAAGTTTCAAGGAAAGAGTGTTGTCACAGCTGAAAAATGGGCACTGTGGATGAACTCAATAGGGTGGGTGGGTAGCTGCTTGCTGTCATTTATTAACAAGAAGAGGATGAGAGAATGTGCACATGAATATGAATGTGTGTGAATTCTGGAAAAGGAAATAATGAGAGAGAGACTGTGAGATGGGATAGTGGGATTTTAAGGTGTTGGGTATTTGTCAATGAAAACTTTTCCTTTACAGGAAAATAAGATTTTGTAATAGCAAAATTCATTTTACAAGTCCTATTTATACCTTTTGTGACAAGGCTGTGAATTAAAGTGCCTATCATTTGGTAAGTTCTTCTAGAGATTTAAAGAGGGAACACCCTGTTCTCCTAAGTCCCTTATCTGCTCTTGTAAGGAGAGCATCTTACACGTTTCTAAAGCACAAGGCCTTGGCCCAATAATAACCAAGAAAAAGCTGTTACAGTATTCACTGGTTTAACACTGTTCAGATACTCCAAGGTCTTACTAACCTAAAGACACGTAGGCCAGTTAGAAAGTGTGTGTTTCAATTGATCACAGTCCTAGAAATGAAAGAGTAATTGTAATACCTTAAAGTACCAGCCCTGTCAAGCAATACTCAGTGCACAAGGGAAAACTTACCAAGTCTTTAGCTTCTGCTAGAAGATCTTCAACGTCAGAGAAGCTGAAGCTGGCTACAGTGATGAACTGACTGACAACAGACACAAACTTATCTCCAGGCTGTGAGGGCTGAGACTTCTGATATTCCAGCTCCTTAAACACAGGGAATGGATAATGTCAACACAGGCTTCAGATGCAGACGCACCTTGTTTCATTTCCCTCATGCCTCAAATTTAGTAAAAGTCAGAATGGCAAACACATCAAAACTACTGCAGAAACATCTTATGATAGTTCATGTCCTGCTCTGCTTCTGCCCACCCTGCCAGTCATGCCCATGTGTGCAAACACATTTGAAAAATGCAATTTAACTGGTCATCTGAGTACTTTATTGGTGTGGTTTTTGTATACTAGCTTTAGAACGTAAGCTAATTCATATAAGTTAAATAATGGAGAGCAAGTTGGATTAAAAGGGTTTGTGACTGAAAGCAAGAGGATTTGTAGATATTCTGTGCTCAGAACTCTGGTGTCTTGATTTTTTCCCTTTTTCTGTATCTGCCAAGTCTGCTTATTTCCTAAGCTGTGATATCTAGGTCAGTAGAATTTCAGCTGTAGCGTTTGGCACCATAATGCCATTTTTCTTCTCATCCATACCATTCGGGTTTTGTGAACAGGCAGGTAGAGGTATTAGTGTCGTGTTAATTAGCCATCCTCTCCATTACCATGGTGATGAACACAGCTTATTCAAATTTCATGTCAATAATAACTTAAACCATTGCCAGATGCATTTTCCTATTTTATTCCACTAAACCTCTATAAGTGTTCAATTATTATGCCAATTGTATTGACACATAAATTGAGGTTCGGAGGCATTCGTTGCTCAAAGTCAAGTAGCCGATAAGTGATACAGCCAAAATTTGAACTCAATCTCTGTCTAATTCCAGGGTCTCAGTAACAACTTTTCTGTTCATCTATTGACTTACTCTGGATCTCTATTTTCTTCCATACCTGCTATGGCAGAGAGTCTAACAAGCAGGAGAGCAGAGGTCACAAGCTAGGGGTTAATTCAGCTCAACCACTGACTTGATTTTTATCCATGGCAAGTAGCCTGGGCCTTAGTTTCTTTACTCATAACAGGAGGGCAATATACATATTACCAGGGGAATCAAGTGAAATGAAAGTGGAAACTTTTATGGCACTTGCTCTGATTAAAAGAAACTGCCACAATTCTAGTACTTGGGCTGGTAAGGGAGTTATGTGTGTGGGGTGCAGAGATGTGAAAGCAATTTTAACGCGTTTCATGAATGTATAATTTCATGAGAATTCCACCTTTGATACCTTTCCAACAGTACAACTGACTTGTGCAAAGCACTGTTGGGACACATGAATATTTGGACAGGTTAAAGTCTGCCCCCGAGTATTTCCTCCCTCTTGACATTTAAGCTGCTGGGGGTAAGGGGAAGCTGCTGTAGGCCCTTTCCTATGAAGAGTGTGTTACAGTGTACATGGCCCAGGGGCTAGAGAGATTTCAGCAAAATGACCTCTAATAAATCCCTCAAACACACAGCTTCCTTGGGACCCCTGTCTTATGCCTTGCTCTGAACTAGCTCAGATGCAGGGCTCAGAGCATCCATTATCAGACTTTAGGGCTGTCATAGCTGCCATGCTAGTCTCAAGAAAGCTTTCCACTGGGAGGAAATACAGCAGAGCAAAGGCTATAAACAAGCTTTGTCCCAAACCGCCCTTGTCCTGTTCGGCCTGTGAAAGCCACGCTCCTTCATAGCCCCCAGCCGCAGGGGCTGGCAAAACAGTGCACTCAGTTCATCGCCTGCACTTTTTAAACAGTGGCCTACCCACCATGTCTTTCTTCTCCCTCCCCTCAAAAAAGGGAAAAGAGAAAACCTCACATGCTCCTTAATTTATTAAAAACAGAAAAGATTAGCATCGTGACTTTAATTTGTATTCGAGCTTCTTTAATGATGCCAACTACTTTCTATGGCAGTTTTACAAGCAGGAGGAGGGTCCCTTTGGTGTTACCCATAAGTTGATCTGTGGGGAACCTTCCCGAGCTGCCTGTAAACCAGCCTCCTGCACCAAGGGCCAGGCCAGAGCCCTGTCTGCTCTTGGGAGCGAGGCTTCCACCCTAATCTGTCTCCATCTTGTGACAGTCTCCATGTGGTAACCACGGGGCGCTGCGCCCTCAAATCAGGGTTAAGGCCAGGGCCTCCTCTTCCTCCAGCATTCTCACCTGCTTTCCTTCCATGGAGCCCAGGCTCAGGTCATCTCGTAGACTAGGGACGGCTTCCCTCCTCTGTACCTAAGCTCACTCTCCCTCCTTCTAAGCCACAGCTTGAAGTTCATCTCATCTAGAAGAGATACTTCCTCTCACACACACCAGCTATTCCCTTAAGGCCCAGGCTAACCTAAATCACCACCTTCCTTCAAAAGGCACCTTTGTCATCACTTAACAGGAGGTAAACCTGGGCTGACTGCTCCTGGCCACTGTAACATGTGGAGGGCAAGCATTCTGAGTCATCGTGATCCCCTTGCCTTGAGAATGGACTGTACCCTCAAAGTGCTCAGTGCATACTCCCCAAAGGGCCAGTGCAAAGATGACAGGGAAGTTCCATTGCTCTACTGAGAGTGAACATTTATCAAGAGAACAGGAGCACTGGGTAGACCTTGAGAGTCTCTAGCCCAATCCACTGTCACAAGTCCTACGTCTCAGATAGGAAAGTGGTAGAACTCTGGCTCCAGTGTCTCAGCTCCCGTGATGCCTGCTGCTGTGTCACCAGGCTAAACACAGCCTGCCTTTGCTTCTGTGTTTTTGCATTTTATTTTTAATAGTAAATGTTTATCCCAAACATACCAGCATGCCAAGGCAACTGGCAACTCCTCCACTGGACACCAGTAGTGACAAGACTGGGAATTAGAACAAGAAACAGATACTCACCATCTCTACTGCTTTCAGGCCACTTCTCAACGTGCTTATTTCTTTGTCCAGCTCAGTCATGCTGTTATAAATGGCAGCATTTTAGTAACTAACATGGGACTTATACTTGTGAATTAAATGTATGATGAGTTTAAATATTTCATTTGTGGTCATCCACACTATTTTAAGTGTTTAAAATTTTTAAATTAAAATTCATTTTAAATGCTTAAAATTCTCTTCAGCATTCAGATCTCACAGAAGACAGCAACATTTTAAACTTATATGGGATTATGTTTCTTGTTTTCCATAGCCAGCAGGCAGGTATGATATATGTATGTATGTATGTATGTATATCAGTTAAAAAGGACAGAATAGAAATATGATGTTTTAATCTCACTTAAGCAAATTACTGTATGTAGAAATAAATTTCTTGCCATGTGTGACTTCCTTTGGCCAAGGGAAAGAGATGTATGTGCTGTGCGTATTGCTATCACGAAAACTCTGATAGTATGAGGGCTTCCTATGTGGCTCTGCTGGTAAAGAATCTGCCTGCAATGCAGGAGACCTGGATTTGATCCCTGGTTTGGGAAGATCTCCTGGAGAAGGGAAAGACTACCACTCTAGTATTCTGGCCTGGAGAATTCCATGGACTGTATAGACCATGGGGTTGCAAAGAGTCAGACATGACTGAGTGACTTTCACTTTCACTGACAGTATGTATATTACAAGGTGATAGCCTACATTTCAATCAAAAATTATTTTTCTTAAAGTTTCACTAACTAGTCATTTTTGTTGACTTTTTTTAAAACAAAGTTTCCTAGACTTTTCTCATAATGCTTTTTATTTGATGGCTTTAAACATTAGAGATATAACCATTCTCACAGAGAATATACATGGAAACAAATTCACCAATACTTCATTTACCTTCACATTTTAATTTTATGCCTTATATCATGGTACATTTCTCCCAAACTCTACAGAGGAAATAAATTAGGCTGCTCATCAGATTTTTCAAAATGTCTGCAAAAAGATGTAGTTTAAAGTATTGTTTTTAAAGGGGGAGGGGAGCCGGGTGCAATAGGAAGAGCAGCAAGGAAAAGTGCATGCCCCTCACGAGGTCTCTGAAAAGTGGTGTTAAGTTTATGGGGAAAAAACCTGGCGAATTTCCACTTTATTTGTATTCCTTCATTTGCATAAAGACTGCTTTCCATTAAAAGGCTGCTTGGTTTCTGGGAGTATATGCACCTGGGAAAACTGATACTAGCAACGCCCTGACCTGTAGTACTTCTATTTGCTTAACGACATATCCTCATATCCTCATTTAACTAAGGGTGCTCCCACCTGTATTTTAAGAGAACCACCCCTTCCAACTGGTAGTGAAACCACATTTCTTCCATGTATCTTCATAACTCAGAAAATTAGGTTTTGCAGAAGTTAAAAATTGTATCCAGGAGTATTCCAAAACAGCTAGAACAAGTATACACAACATATGCTCACCATATATGTTCAACAATACCCTGAACAACACAGGTGTGAACTGTGAAGGTCGCTTATACATAATTTTTTTCCCAGTGGTTTTGGACCAAATGATTTGTGGCTGACTGATTCCTCAGATGTGGAACCATGGATACGGAGGAACTCGCATAGGAAGGGTCAACTATAAAGTTATATGTTGTATTTTCAAAGTGTGCAGTGGGAATTAGGGAGTATGTTGGCACCCTTAACTCCCTTCTTCAAGAGTTAATCACATATTCAAAATTACATAATACATCTGGGTGACTTGGAAATGATTCAAACTACTTCATATACTATTCAAGGAAAGCAAGACAGAAGGACCCTCTTAAGGTAACACTATCTCAATGGCTACAGCACAGACCAAGGGATTTGAAAAGCTGAAACGATTCACTGTTAGTACTTACTTTACTTTTGCTGCTTGAGGAATGTCCCGCAGCTCCTCGTTTAGATTGAGAACCTTGGGGTATTTATTTTCCACAATAGTGATGAGATAGTGCAAAAGTGTAATGTTCCTACAGTTAGAGGAGAGAGTATTAAACATGGTTGATATTGGCACATGATTTGCATATTCAAGTGTCTGATTCCAAAAGAAAGCTATATTCTGTGTTACTTTCAAAATTTGGAGGTTCCTGTAAAGCAGGAATTCAAGAGAAAGGGATAAGAGGAGAGTCTTCATGGGATTTACATAAATAGATGTCAAAAGAGGCACACATCTTCTAAAATGGAAGGGCAGGGGATAAGAATTACATTTTTGGACCATAATGAGGACCCTTCCAAATCTGGGTAATGCGATGAGTGATGAAAATGAGTCTGAACCATTGCCAATGGGGACATCCCTTCACAGTGCATCCACCCAAAGACGAGACCTGTCCTGCCAATTCAGAACAAAGCAGGGTTGGGTGGGGAGTGAGGGTGTCTATCTAATGCACCAAAGAAGACAGTTAATTTTCAAGTCTGAAAGTACAGAGCAGTGACCCACTGATGGGAATTACTGAGAATTCTCATTTAAGGTTTCTTTGTTCTGGGGGATAACATTTTCCCTTTCAACTCATTTGTTTTTCTCTTTCCCACTCTGACCTCATCGGTTTTGCTGCTGCAGCAAAGGGTGGCTGGAAAGTTAGGAAGCAACCCCCCCTGCCCCCGCCATTTCAGGGCAGGGCCCAGAACTGGGCCAGGACTGTGCCATCATGGGTATGATATCCTCACAGCCTAATTTTAGCAACACTTCAGCTCCTAACTGCATAACTGGCTCTCTCTTCAGTGTTGACAGGGCTGAACCCTGACTGACCTGGGCTGAAAAGGCAGGCATCTGATAACTGTATCCATGAGGGCATGCCACAGGAGTCTGGTCCCCTTGTCCCCGACTCCAATGCACACCTACAATCATGTGAACCCCAGATGCCTGGGCCAACCTGGGATTTATCAGTTGCAATGAAGTGGGAGCCAGGCTGAGTATTTTTAAAAACTTCCCATTGAGTCTAACAGCCAAGATCAAGAACCACTTAGCCTGCTGAAAGTTACCATAATTAGGAGGACACAAATACATTGCTTAAAAACCATTTCCATAATTTTTAGGCAGTTTGCTAATTCACAAGGCTAAGTCACAACAGTCTCCCCAGCAACTAAACTGAAGCAAAGTTGGCAAACAATTTTTTTCCCTATCAATGCAAACCATTTCTGGTTAACCTTGTAGCTTCCTAGGAGTCAATGCAATCCTATTCCTCTGAGATAACTGGCTCACATGGAAAAAAATTTCCCCTTATTTTTCTTGCTCTCAATAATTAGAGAACCATTGTTCAGCAAAGTAAAACAGTAGCTAATAGTTCTGGTCACTTATTTTGCAGATGTTCAGCTGTATTGTTCCATTTCAATTTGGCCATTCACAGAATCTATGTGTCTGCCATGCGCTGGCTGCATGAGGGGCAAATTCCAGAGCCCATCATGAGAAAGACTAATGCTGTTTTCCTTCATTATTTCAGAGAAATAAATGTATTTAATCATAGATACCTTTTTTTGTGTGGAGAAAGATTTAAAACTAGATCAGTTTCGATATTTGTCTGTTATCCAAATAACACCTGATTTGAATGAATATAAATTCCTGAATAATAAAAACAATAACTAGACATCTCACATTGGATTATTCTCTGGTCATTACCATAAACAAGCCTATAATGCAGTGTGAAGAGGGAAAAGAAAAAGATCAGAAATGGTTTTGTTTTTTAATGTTTTGAAAAGGCTAATTGTGTACTGGAGAAATTTTTATATTAACTAGTAGATAATCATGTAGTAAGTGCCAGGTTATTAGTAAGTTGGAAGGGTGGGGTGCAAAGGGTATTAAGGGCATGTTATGTGTGCACACACCTGTGTGTGGTGAGGTCCTCCACCTGTGACTGATGGTGAGGGTTCTCTTCTGCCCCAACCTATAAGCTCAGGGGAAGAGAACTCCCTTCCTTAAAAGATGGCTGCTCTTCACATGCAAGTAAGACGCTGCAGTTATCTACTACAACCTTCAAATAAGATCTGCCTGTTGGTAGAGGAAAGCTGTGGGCAGACCACTAGAACAGTTGTCAAATACCTGTAAGGCCAAACACCTTGCTGGCTGTGACCTCAGACAAGCTAAATGAGACACCTGACCCTGACCCTTGCCTCCGTTTCTTTATCTGACAACAGGCGACATAGCACTTGCCCTGGGGATTTCACAGGCTGTTGTGACAACCAAATGTGAAAGGGCTCTGAAAGGATCCAGTGCTTACATTAAAAATAAGGTGGTGGTGATAGATTAACAAAGGGCAGCTGATATATTCTATTTCTACACAATGCAAAAATAAGGCTTAGCTCTACAACTAAACACATTGCTTATTTCTTATAGGATGGATTCAAGGTTGCCATTATGCTATGCTTCACTAACCCTATAGAAAATACAGAGTAAAAAGCTCACTGGTTGGGAATAATTAGGGTGAAGAGCCGTATTTCTAAAAAGAATTCAGATTACAGAGAAGTTTACCTTAGAAACAATTCCTTCCAAGACAGTGAGAACTTTAGAGAAACATAGTTCTCAGAGAAGCTAGAGTTAATATGCCTAATGCCCTTGCCGGTAAATGACACCAGTGCATTTTCACATCCTGGTGTCTCTAACAAGAATCTGTTCACTTAAAACACACTTTCTAGGAAGCATTTTAATGAGTCTTGGGATGAGTAGCTGAACACCAATAGCCAGAACGCATATATACCCTCATCTTTTCATATATCTGCTCGTTTCCAGGTACCAAGGAAAATACAATCTAAAAAGCCAGCAAGCTTCACATTCTATCCTCAGCTGTTAGTTTATCTTTGTGGAGGAGTAGCAATTAGGAGAGGTCATGAGGAGACTATTCGGATGCTAGTAATGTTCGGTTTCTTGATCTGGGCACTACTTGCACAGATGTGTTCAATTTGTGAAACCTCATCTAGCTGTATATTTCCGGTGTGTGAACTTGCCTTTCACGTATTACACGATACAAAATGTTTACCTGAGAAAACCCCAAACACAAAAAACTTGGACTAGATGATATACTTGTGGAATGAAAATGAAGGATAACTGGCCCAGTGGGAACTTGGGATTCGCATGGTCCTGAGGTAAGAGAGGATCAGTGTTGGAGGAGGATGAAAAGGAGAAAGTGCAGACCAGACACTTGAGTGTCAGGAGGCCCAGAGGTACAAAGCTGAGCCCCGACCCAAGTGCTCACAGGTCCTCCATACTTACTTGTCAATACTGGATTTGGTGTCGGCAATCTTATTTAGGCTGGATATCTTGAATCCATATGCATTGCCTCTTTGGCCTTTATTCATGTAATTTCCAAATGCCAAAACCACTTCCAGCAACTGCTTCAGGGCACCACTCCTAAACACCTCTTCTGAGCCAGAACGAATTGCTTCAAAACAAAATACACAAAACTATGACAACCAAGACTTTTCAGTGATGCTCATCCTAAATCCACACACCTGATAACAGATACCAAAGATGAAAGATGGGGGTCATTAGATTATCTGGGAGCACTTTCTGAACATCTATACCAGAAGCAAGACACCAGGGGGCCAGGAGAGTCAGCTCAGGTTGTTCAAGAGACCCAGAGGCAGCTGCACAGTCCCAGCCTTTCTTTTTCTTGGTTGACTCACCGACCGTAAGCAGTTAGGAATACATAGAGCGTCAACTGCATTTTCCATATTCATTTGCAGACCCTTTCTTGCCTGGTGTGAGTGAGATCACAGGACTATTGATCAATTTCACCAGTAGAAAAACTGGGCAAACGTGTGACATGTCACAGCTGGCAGATGTCACTAGGGCCCCAAGGCCAGCCTGCACTCTGTGCTGTGCTCATAAGTTGCCCACATTTCAAAAAGCTAAAAATTGAACAGCCTCAAAATCAAACCACCTACCAGCCTCAAATCTTCCTTTAGAAAAATCCAGTAAGAATCAAATCAACAAAATTAGAAATGAAAATGGAGAGATCACAACAGACAACACAGAAATACAAAGCACGATAAGAGACTACTATCAGCAACTGTATGCCAATAAAATGGACAACTTGGAAGAAATGGACAAATTCTTAGAAAAGTACAACTTTCCAAAACTGAACCAGGAATAAATGGAAAATCTTAACAGACCCATCACAAACATGGAAATTGAAACTGTAATCAGAAATCATCCAGCAAACAAAAGCCTAGGACCAGATGGCTTCACAGCTGAATTCTACCAAAAATAGATAGAGCTAACACCTATCCTACTCAAACTTTTCCAGAAAATTGCAGAGGAAGGTAAACTTCCAAACCCATTCTATGAGGCCACCACTACCCTAATACCAAAACCTGACAAAGATGCCACAAAAAAGAGAAAACTACAGGCCCATATCACTGATGAACATAGATGCAAAAATCCTTAACAAAATGCTAGCAAACAGAATCCAACAACATACTAAAAAGATCATACATCATGACCAAGGGGGCTTTATCCCAGGGATGCCAGGATTCTTCAATATCCACAAATCAATCAATGTAATATACCACATTAACAAATTGAAAAATAAAAACTATATGATTATCTCAATAGATGCAGAAAAAGCCTTTGACAAAATTCAACATCCATTTATGATTAAAAAACCCTCCATAAAGCAGGAATAGAAGGAACATACCTCAACATAATAAAAGCTATATATGACAAACCCACACCAAACATTATCCTCAATGGTGAAAAATTGAAAGCATTTCCCCTAAAGTCAGGAACAAGACAAGGGTGCCCACTCTCACCACTACTATTCAACATAGATTTGGAAGTTTTGGCCACAGCAATCAGAGCAGAAAAAGAAATAAAAGGAATCCAGATAGGAAAAGAAGAAATAAAACTCTCACTGTTTGCAGATGACATAATCCTCTACATAGAAAACCCTAAAGATTCCACCAGAAATTACTAGAGCTAATTAATGAATATAGTAAAGTTGCAGTATATAAAATAAACACACAGAAATCCTTTCGATTCTTATACACTAACAATGAGAAAACAGAAAGAAAAATTAAGGAAACAATTCCATTCACCATTGCAACAAAAAGAATAAAATACTTAGGAATATATCTACCTAAAGAAACAAAAGAACTATATATAGAAAACTATAAAGCACTGGTGAAAGAAATCAAAGAAGGACACAAATAGATGGGGAAATATACCATGTTCATGGATCAGAAGAATCAATATAGTGAAAATGAGTATACTACCCAAAGCAATCTATAGATTCAATGCAGTCCCTATCAAGCTACCAACGGTATTTTTCACAGAACTAGATCAAATAATTTCATGATTTGTATGGAAATACAAAAACCTTGAATAGCCAAAGCAATCTTGAGAGAAAAGAATGGAACTGGAGGAATCAACCTGCCTGACTTTAGGCTCTACTACAAAGCCATAGTCATCAAGACAGTATGGTACTGGCACAAAGACAGAAATATAGATCAATGGAACAAAACAGAAAGCCCTGAGATAAATCCACGCACCTATGGCCACCTCATGTGAAGAGGAAAAGACTCATTGGAAAAGACTTTGATGCTGGGAGGGATTGGGGGCAGGAGGAGAAGGGGACGATCGAGGATGAGATGGCTGGATGGCATCACTGACTCGATGGACATGAATCTGAGTGAACTCCGGGAGTTGGTGATGGACAGGGAGGCCTGGCGTGCTGCAATTCAGGGGGTCGCAAAGAGTCGGACACTACTGAGCGACTGAACTGATGGTCACCTTATCTTCGACAAAGGAGGCAAGAATATACAATGGAGAAAAGATGATCTCTTTAACAAGTGGTGCTGGGAAAACTGGTCAACCACTTGTAAAATAAAAATGAAATTGGAACACTTTCTAACACCATGCAGAAAAATAAACTCAAAATGAATTGAAGATCTAAACATAAGACCAGAAACTATTAAACTCGTAGATGAAAACATAGTCAAAACACTCTCTGACATAAATCATAGCAGGATCCTCTATGACCCACCTCCCAGAATATTGGAAAAATAAACAAATGGGACCTAATTAAACTTAAAAGCTTTTGCACAACAAAGGAGACTATAAGCAAGGTGAAAAGACAGCCTTCAGAATGAGAGAAAATAATAGCAAATGAAGCAACTGACAAAGAATTAATCTCAAAAATATACAAGCAACCCCTGCAGCTCAATTCCAGAAAAATAAACCACCCAATCAAAAAGTGGGCCAAAGAACTAAACAGGTATTTCTCCAAAGAAGACATACAGATGGCTAACAAACACATGAAAAGATGCTCAACATCACTCATTATTAGAGAAATGCAAATCAAAACCACGATGAGGTACCATTTCATGCCAGTCAGAATGGCTGCTATCCAAAAGTCTACAAGCAATAAATGCTGGAGAGGGTGTGGAGAAAAGGGAATCCTCTTATACTGTTGGTGGGAATGCAAACTAGTACAGCCACTATGGAGAACAGTGTGGAGATTCCTTAAAAAAACCTGGAAACAGACCTGCCTTATGACCCAGCAATCCCACTGCTGGCCATACACACCAAGGAAACCAGAATTGAAAGAGACACGTGTACCCCAATGTTCATTGCAGCACTGTTTATAATAGCCAGGACATGGAAGCACCCTAGATGTCCATCAGCAGATGAATGGATAAGAAAGCTGTGGTACATATACACAATGGAATATTACTCAGCCATTAAAAAGAATACATTTGAATCAGTTCTAATGAGGTGGATGAAACTGGAACCTATTATACAGAGTAAAGTAAGCCAGAAAGAAAGACACCAATACAGTATACTAATTCATATATATGGAATTTAGAAAGATGGTAACGATAACCCTGTATGCAAGACAGCAAAAGAGACACAGATGTATAGAACAGTCTTTCGGACTCTGTGGGAGAGGGCGAGGGTGGGATGATTTGGGAGAATGGCATTGAAACATATATAATATCATATGTGAAATGGATTGCCAGTCCAGGTTCGATGCGTGATACAGGATGCTCGGGGCTGGTGCACTGGGATGACCCCAGAGGGATAGGATGGGGAGGGAGGTGGGAGGGGGTTTCAGGATGGGGAACACATGTACACCCATGGTGGATTCATGTCAATGTATGGCAAAACTAATACAATATTGTAAAATAATTAGCCTCCAAAAAAATTAATTAATTAAAAGAAAAATCCAGTAAGGTCCCATTGTAAGAAAGATAACTGTCGGTTTGGTGTCAGTAGCAATCAAATTCCTCACCAATACCCAGATAGCAAAAGCCCAGGGGTTGTGTATGAGCTCCAGAACTCATGCTAGGCCAGCAAGCTGAATGCAGACCTTAAGTAATTACCTGCCAGAGTTCCAACAGATTTCAAGGGGAAAAAAAAAATCACCAAAGGGATTCCATTGACTATATGCACTTGCATTGCACTTGTACATAAACACTTGGGATGAATAGCATTTCCATTCTGAGGGACTTGACTTTACCTTCTACTTTGGGTTTCACTTCTGCTACACGCTCTGCAAACTTCTTTTTGAAGTACAGCGATTGCAGTCTTTGTTGATAATGATTAATTCTGCAAGAGCAAGCATCAACTAATGAACACTTAATACACCTATATTCCCTCAAAGCTGATGGTACCTTGGAGCACCTGTGCTGCCTTCCCCCCTTCTCCTCCCTCCCACCACCCCCTCCCCAGAGAGTTGCTCTCCTGGACAGAAGCACAGGGCCTGAGCACAACTATGCCTGCAGAACCCACTTCCCACTGCCCTACAGGGCATGTTCCAGCATCCAGAAAGGGCAGCAGGTCCTCAGCTCCAATCAGCTTAGGCAGTTGCTAAAAGAAACTGAGAGCTAACTGCTGTTGACAAGAGCCCCTTTCTCTTCCTCAGAGTCCCAGCAGCTCTTGAGAACAGAAAAGAGATAAAAAGGAATGAAAATGTAAAGACTCCCCTCTGCTGCTGCAAATAAGAGGCTGTTGCCTGCCCTCCTGTGCTGCCTCACTTTCTACAAAGTTTGCCTTTGGCAGAACTGTAGGGTAAAACTTGTCTCCAGGCTTCTTTCCTTATACCATCTCTCCCCACACCTTCCTCTTTCTTCACAAATGGCTCCCTAACTGTGCCCCTCAGAACTGGAAAGCTCTGCCTTCCAGGAGAGCAACTAGCACCTAGAGATAACAGGGAACTGGCCTCCAACCACCACCAGCACAGGCTGCCTGGTGTTTCTGAGTGGGTGAGAGTGGGCACTTCTGCCAGACCTTCTGAAATCATTGCTTGATCTGCTCTTCAGTGGAAATTTCAGTTTAGGAGGACCAGGGATCAGCTCTCATCCAAAACTATGTCATATAATCAGACAGATGCAGCCCAGGTTCTGTTCTTATTCAGTGACCTTGAGCAGGAACCTTAACTCCTCCATTAGGTGGCAGAAAATATTTCCCTGCCTGACAGCCCTCCTGGCAGTGCTGAGAGAAGGATTAAGATGCATGCAAAGACCTAGACAGTTACTAAGTGGCAGCTACTGCAGCTGCTGAGGCCATGTGTTTGTCCACATGAAGGGGCAAATGCACACCTGTCAAAATTTCAAAACCACCCTTCATTCTACAGTAGTATACGAAATGGCAAGTTGAGATGAAGCAAAAATAAGTTCAGACACAGCAGAAATGTAGAGTGAGAGGCATGTTCACCTTGGCCACCACATAGGCCATCAGCACTCAGGGGGAGGCACTCTGTCCTGAGGCTGACTGAGAGTTTCAGGACCATTGGTTCTTGCCTAATTCAGAATCAATTTGCTAGGTCTGGGATGGCAAACCGACTCAGCTCACATGCCAAATTCAATTACAGAGCAGAGGCTGCTGCAGGGCTTTCAGGAGAAGGGCTGAGAAAGCTTGCCAAGGCTCCGTGGAAGAGTGCCATGATTGATTACTGATGTCTGCATGTGCCAGGATGTGACATCTAGGCCCTGGCTATTTTGTTATGTGGGCTCCAGGCTGTTACCTTTGAGTCTGTCTGCTGTTTTCTATTTTACAACAACCTTGAGATGTTGAAGTACAAGGAAGAGTGAGCTAGAATCCCAAGAGATCAAAATGGTGAGAAGAACGATGCTGACTGGAACCAGGAAAAGTTATGACTTGATTAGGTCAAAGTACATGAGTCAGAGGCCCAGAGATAGAGATAATTGTGAAGAAACCCTGACCCTGGCTTACCCATGGGCAAGAACGCACAAAAATAGAACAGTCAAGTTCCACACAACTCAGATTTGAGATTTGGGGGACTGAAAAAGACTTCAAGTTCATCCAGGTTAATTGGCCCAGATAATTCAACAGGAATCAAAAGTTTCACTTCCTTAGAAAGGCCAGGGGCGTTCTTTGCTCTCGGAACATTTTCAAACTCACCTGCTCATCTCAAAAGGAATCTGTCAGCCTTGGCCATCCGATCCAGTTCATGTTTATGTTCCTCCAACAGGTCAATATCACTTTTTTCAGGAACAAATTTCAAGAGCTAGAAAGTACACACAAATATTAAAACTGAGGTTTATAATTTAAATTCTTGTCCTAATTTTTCACCCTCTCAGTTAAATTTGTCCCACGATGAAATTTTAATTTTTAATTTATAAGCTCTCCTCATAGGTGACTGTTACGATACAATAGAAGTGATAAAATCTTTCCACTTAGGTGGCCAAAAGGTACAAACTTCCAGTTACAAGATAAACCGGTACTGGGGGTATAATGTACAACATGATGGTTATAATTAACACTGCTTCTTGATATATATGAAAGCTATTAACAGAGTAAATCCTGAAAGTTCTCATCACAAAGGAAGAAAAATTTTTGTTTTAAAAAAATTTTGCCTATATGAAATGACAGGTGCTAATTTAACATTATGGAAACCATTTCAAATTTGTTAGTCAAACCATTATGCCATACACCTTAAATTTATAGCGATGTATATTTCAATCAAAATGGGGGAAAACTTTCTATTTTTACTTGAAAGTAGTTAAACTGGTTTAAGATTCACTTCTGGTACCTATCTGCCTCTCAGTCAGAATTGAGTTCTTTCCCAGACCTACTTTACAGAGACCATTAGAGGGACCTTGGAGATTCAATACTCTCACGAGAAGATGATACATCAGTGTTCCAGAGAGATTAGGCCACTTCCACAGCATTATAAAACAAGTGCATATGATCTTCAGAAATAGAACTGAGTCTTGACTTCCAGCTGTCTTTTTTTTTTTCCTTCTATACATCATGCTGGAATGAGTAATTCTATGTGTATTTTTCCAATCAATTTGCTTATTGCTTTGGCTCATCTAATTCCATCTCCTTGTCTGCTCTATGTAAAGCTGGGTGAGAGGAACACAGAGGGACTTGAAGTTTTTGATTCCATATTTTATTTTGGAGGAAGAAATGAGCATGGAATGTAGAAGAGAGAGTGATAATACTTCAAGTTGAAAAAGCACTTCTGTATATGTTTAATTCCTTTAGAAGCACAAACGTGTATGTGTATGCCCAGGCCTGTGTGTAGTGTGTGCTATGTTCTAGATCAAATATTCTAGGACTTTAAAAGAAAAATTTACACTGAGCCTCTGGGCCCCAAGGTCTCCCTGTAACTCAGTGCTGGCATTAGGTGGTCCACTTAGCAGACTTTCAAATGCTTGTTCAGTTTAACTAAGGGACCTCAGAAAAGGCAGTCAGTCTGGGTACCGCCAGCAGAGAAAGAGAGGTGGAACTACAGGGAAGAAGATGAATGATGTGAGGTTGGAAATATACTCCTGGCATAGTGCTTATCTGGAGTCTGGAATGGGCTGAGGTCTGGAATGGGCAGCAAACATTTATAAAGGAGGAAGAGCAGCTGTCATGGCAGTGGGGGAGGGGAAAGGTGGGGAGGGCAGGGAGGGGCAAGGGCTTCATAGGAAATTCAATCTTTATTTTGAAGGCACGGGATGTAACATAAAATCTTAAGTAGGGGAATGAGTTTGCATTTTAAAACGATCACTCTGCCTGCAGAATGGAGAGAATCAGAAAGGATCCAGAAGTACTGGGGCTTGTTATTAGACTGTTGATGCAGTAATCTAGTGGTGTCCTGGAATGGGTGGTGGACAGGTTCTAGAGCTATTGGGGGTGGGGGGTGGGGTTTGAACTGGCCTGACTTGTTGACTGTGGTAAACGAGGGTCAAAAGGATGCGATCCAGGCAAGGAGATACATAGAGTGGAACAGAGAGAAGGCTGGAGGAGGGTGGGTGAGGAGAAGATGAATTTAGTGTTTGAAATACTGACAAGATAACAAAGCAATGATTTCTGGCGGTGTGTGTACTTAGTCGCTAAGTCGTGCCTGACTCTTCACAATCCCATGGACTGTAGCCCACTAGGCTCCTCTGTCCACAGGATTTTCCAGGCAAGAATACTGGACTGGATTGCCATTTCCTTCTCCAGGGCACCTTCCAGACACCAGGATCGAACCCGCACCTCCTGCATTGGCAAGAGGATTCTTTACCACTGAGCCATCTGGGAAGCCCATGATTTTTAGTAGGCAGTGGATAGATGGTCTGAAATTCCAAAGAAATCTGGAAGACAAAGCTCTGATGTGGGTTACAACATGCACGGATGTGAGTAAGGTAACCAGGGGTTCCATCAAGTGAAGAAAAGCAGGCCTTGAGAAAAGCCGGCATTGATGGGATGAGGACGAGAAGAGTGACCTTCAAAAGAGGCTGTGGAGGGACCCATGTGGGGTTACAGGGCCAATGAACGAGGCGTTTCACATGGGTCAAGCGGCCATCACTGTGACACCTCCCAGTACACCAAGGAAGATATGGACTGCAAAGTGTCCCCTGGCTCTGGCAACAAGAAAGTACAAATCCTCAGTGAGAACAGCTTTAGGGAGGCGAGGAAAAGTGAACAGGCTTTCAAGAACTGACTGTGTCAAAAGAGAGAGGGCACAGCAGCAAATGGGATGGGCAGTCTTAAGAGGTCTGTGCATGTGAAGGGCTGGGACTTGAACAAATTACATGTTGAGAGGGCGAGGTGGAAGACCTCGAGGAGAGGGGCAGGGTCCTCTGATTGGAAGGAAAGGATGGGCCAGAGCAGAGGCCAGGGGTCCCCTCTCCCCTCACAGGGTGGAGGGAGGAGAGGTGGAAGCAGATGCCAGGAGTCCATAGGCTTGGCGGCCTTAGAGTGTCTAGGCATGGCTGTTCCGTTGTTCCAGTGGTGACACTGGACGGGACACATGTCTTCTTGCGCTTCTTCTGTGCAGGAGGGAAGATGGCAGGGCAAAGGAAGGAAGGAGCAAGGGGGAGCACAAGGCTTGCTTTTTCCCCCTGAGTTTGGATTTTTACCTTTTGGAATTCAATTCTAGTATCAGGGATCCCCCATACCTGCCTGCTGAGTCCACACACCCCTGTTCAGGATAACACAGGTATTCTCTCTCTTGTTATTCACAGGGGCAACAGTGAGAGGCTGAGACTAAAGGCCTGGGCCTTCTCAAGGGAGAGTTGAGAAGAGACGGTGTATGGACAGTTTTGAAAAGAATGAAGAGTCAGACAAACATCTGGTGATGAGGACAAAGGTGTGCATCCCAAGAAGGAGTGACCTCATCTGAGATCTGATCTCAGCAGCTAACAGCAGCAGAAGAGGGGATGAACTTGGCTCAGATGCAGACCATATTGAGTCGTAAAGGATGCTGTGTTCAGGCAGAGGAAGGAGGGTTAGAGTGAGCAGGAAAAGAAAGAGCCTGGGAGATGAGCAGAGAGCACGACACTCAGAGCTCTCAGGAGAGCCGGGTCAGAAGTATCCCACTTGGCCAGAGTCTGCTTCAGTAGACTTCTTTTTTCCCTTCTATTTATCTGAAGTACATTCTATTTGCACTACAAGCTCTTGGCAAGCTTTAGAAATCCTTTCCCTCAAGGAGGAATTTTGCTGGATGCAATTTCACAGTAAACAGATCTGGTGGAATATTAAACATACAACCTTGTCAACAGAGGCTGAAGACCTAATGACAAAAGTGCCTTCTGCCTAGTCCTTCACGCTGGATGAAGCAGTTTCTGGTGCCAGTATTTGCAAAGCAGGGTCACCTGGGGGCCGGGGAGGGACAGAGGGCAGTGGAGCTCCACTCTCAGGGGCAGAGGCTCTGTTTTGAGAGTTCTGAGAGGGAGAGGAGAGTGAGGAGAGGAGCTGCAAAATGCTCGAAAAGGAATTTTCAGTTTAGGAATAGTTTGAAACTATTTATGCACAGAGCATCCTAACAGACTTGGAAACATAGTCATTAACTATTTTGGGAACTAAATCAAACCTTAAAAGGACAGCAGAAAAAGTTTTTCCACTGCTGAGTGTGAGGGTTTTCACCCCAGATGACTGCAGCTGCAGAGGTTTCAGGGAGGGGCAGGCCCACGGAGGTGTGGTGATACCACACACGTCACTCCTCCCAGCTTATGGCTGAGGCCTTGGGGGAAATCAGTGAAAACAGGACAGGGGGCACATGCAAACAGGTGGAGCAGCCCACTGCCACGGGATCCCTGTTAGCGGAGCAAAACAGCCTTCTCCTTTGCTCCTGGGAGCTGAGTGCACCTAGAGGTGCCACCTCAGGCTCAGCCTGGAATCGTGATCACCTGTGTCCATCCATGACCTCAGATGGACCTGGCTCTAAGAAACAGCTGGGGTCTTGTGACCAAACCCTCTCAAAACGTGATTCTGCGGCAGGACAATGAGACAAGGAGACAGAACAGGATTAGATCATACAGAGACATTCCCACGAAGCACAGGAAAATTTAGGCACAGACCAAGAGATAGGTAACAATCCCTGGGGTTATCTACCAGCACAATATTACAAACAGTATCATTTGGAAGATGAATGAACCAAGCTGCTGACAACACACAACTAGGCTGGAGTGGCTGCACAGAGGGTGTTATGGAAATACTGCATGAAGAGAGGCTAGGGCACCACATCTGACTTGTTGCTTGGCCATAAAAATTACAGATGATCTCCAGATCTCATGGACAAGGATGATTACTGACTGTGTTTAAGTCTACCCTACACTTGCTAGCCCTGGCATTTGAATTTACTGCCATTTACAACACAAGAAGAGTCTGATACAATTTACAAAGACAGGACCCAGCCCCAAGAAGTGCACATGCTGCCTCATGACACATACGAGTGCCGATGACAGCGCCAGGGGGTTGACACTGGCGTTTGTGGTTGTGGGAATGGCGAGCCAAGACCAAGACACAGATGTGTCAGGGATTAAGCGGTCATTCAGTTTCTGCAGTGCGGGCCATGATCTCACAGTGCCGAGATTCTCAGTATTCCAGTAAACAGACACTTTCTACTAAAGCTAGTAGATTTATGTGACCTGCTGAGGAGTAACAACTTGATGGCAGCAGCGTGAGCGACAGACTCTGGCATCGAGGGTCCTAGGCATTTAACACTCAGGACCGTCATTCTCACCCATCATTTTGAGGAGCAAGTCCTAGAGCCTCCCTAACAGAGCCATGTGGAACCCTGGCCTAACCTCCTCCACTGAGAGGTGAGGAAATTGTGTACTAAAAACAACCAGGTCTCCTTGGTATCCCTCCCCGCTGAGTCTGGCATAACCTGTGCTCTGAGTGTTACCAGGCAGCTCACCTGTTCCAACATGTCCTTGGGCAGATCCTCCTGTTCATCCATGGTTAGAATTGCTCGTTTGATTTCATCATTGGATAATTTCAACCTGGAGAAAGAATGTTTTAATTTGTTGTAACTACTCAAGCTGCTATTGTTAACAATTTAACACCAGGTAACTCATTTTGCTACGCCAGTTGCCAACCTTCAGGTACCATTTTTCTCAAAATCTCTCAGTGAAAACTTATTTCCTGACCGTGTTGCACCTAAAAATAGTATTTTGAAATGGCTTTGACATTCTTTCTGGGCTTCGTAATGCTCTGCTGACAGAGAACAAAGATGTTATGTTCTACCGTTTAGCTTCCTTAAGCAAGGAACTGGAAGATGAGAAGTAGGGAAAACTCCCACATACAACTATTTAATACATAATATTTACTAATTGCAGGTCAAAGAGAAAAATTAACTTTTAAACTTGATTATGTGTCACGGGTGTTTAAGGTTTGCTCTCAAATTAAAAATGCATGTTGAGAATGTTATTGTTAAAAAATTGAATAGTTGATATACAAAATAACATAGCTGAGGTGTGTTCATATGTTAGTTCATTTTGGATTCAAAATAACTGTGAAGATTTTTTTTTTTAATAGAGGGAGAAACTGAGGCTCATAATGGCTGAGGGATTTGCCCAAGGTCAAACGCATACAAAGGCACAGTATCTAACACAAACCCAACACTGTTAATTGCTAATCCCAAATTCTTTTAACAAATAATGCTTATCTAGTTAATATCTCATAGGGAAGGATTTAAGCAAAAACTCAAATCTGATTTCTGTTTTCCTGTCTACCATTAATTCCTATGATTTACTGATTTATATGAAAGATTTATGTCTTGATTACGGCAGGACAACTAAGTGTTGAATGTGAAAAACGATGAAATTAAAACATGCTTGTAAAAATATGTTTTTATTAGATATAACCAAAAGTCTTAACTGGGGCAAAAAATCTTAATGAGATTACTAGCTGTTACAATAGGGTCATTCTTTTGTCCTGCTTATAAGCATCAGATCCAGACTTATTTAAAAATTCTTACTTCCTTATAAGCTACCACTAAGGTTTCATACTGACATTATTTGATTCATTCTTCTTGTTTATGAACTTCAAGAAGAATCACGTTTAGGACAGAGGATAAAGACATAAACACACAAATATAGAGCAAAGCATATAGCCTTCATGTGTAACATTTGAAGGAAGGGGCTCTGGCATCAGACACGTTGTAATCATGTCTTGGCTCTGACACTTCCTGGCCAGTGTGACCTTGGAAAATATTTTTCTTTAGCCCTAGTTGCTTCATCTATACAAAAGAGATAATAACAACTATATTTTTTTAAAAAAGGATATTTTTGTGTGTGTAAAGTGAAATAGCACCTGCAAAATGGTTAGCACAGTGCCTCCCTCCAGAAAGGGCACAATGAACTATGTATATTCTGCAAGGCAGATTTTTCCACCCAGGAAAAAAAAGGCAGCAATACTTATGTAACATTAATATTCAAGTACAGCTATTTGATCAATAAGTAGGCTTATCATGAAATTTCCCAAAGTGCTCTCAGAGCCATTATTTCACTAGAGTTTTCCTCTCTGTCTATAGCACCCATTAGGCCCAGGAGTATTAAAAAGAAGTCATGGTGCTTATTTTAAAGGTGCTTATGTTTGAGATGTTTGGATGGCATCACTGACTCAAGGGACACAAGTGTGAGCAAACTCCAGGAGAAGGTGAAGGACAGGGAAGCCTGGCTTGTTGCAGTCCATGGGGTGGCAAAGAGTTGGACATGATTGAGCAACTGAAACAAATGTTTGGGGGAATCAGATGATAGGCAGAAACACTCTACACAAAGGCTACCTATGCTCTCTCAAGAGGGCTGGATGAGTGCACAGGTGGCCACAGAGCCCACGAGGAGGAAAGGACCTTGGCAAGACACAGCTCCTTCTGGACATCTCTTGCCTGTCCTTTTTCTAGATTTTGACATGATCTTGTTAACAGCATCCATCCTGCCATTGATACTGCATGTTGTTTCATGTACCACTAAAGGCCAAGAGGAAGGAACAGATTGGGGAATCCTATTGTATAAATACTACTCTATTTCGTGCTTTCAAACCCAACTAGAGCACCTAGGCAACATGCCAATTTGTTCATTAATTCTAGAATGAGACCTGTTCTCTTCCCTAGTCCAAGTTGTGGCACCATCATAACTCCTGGGCTATGGATAGAGACTCTGGACCAGACAGACTTCTCCAGGTTGATTGGTCTGGAGACAATCATTTGCCGTGAACATGGTCACTAGAACATCATGATGTAAAACCATCCACCTTAAATGGCACAAACAAGTTAATTTGGCATGGGTGAAACATACAGCAGGGGGAAAACTCTATCCCAGCTCAAGATCTCCATCACATGGGCCTTGGGTAGCCCTAGATTTCAGGACACTAAAGACTCTTGAGTCAAGTGAGGGCAAAGACCATGGTGTAGCCAGGAAGGCCAAAGAAGCGGGATGGGGTAAGGTTGAAACTGCCATGAATGAAAACCAGCGGGCTGTGGAAACATCTAAAATTATCACGAGAAAAGCTCCACTTATTTAAAAAAAAGATTAGCTCTGTGTCCTTTTCACACCAACTGGGAGAACCACTTTATGGTGTCTTTCTGCTGAGTCCTTCTGTTTTCCATGTAGGAGAAAAGGAGTTGAACATCAGAGTGAGAACAATACTTGACATATCAGATTTGCATTTCATTAGCTCCCCACATGGCGTGCAGAACTTCTTGCTTTTGAAATTGTATATATTTATGCTTTTCAACCCCCTGAGGCTGTCTGGACTAAACACTGGCACTAATTCATAACAATTTTGGTTTCTCTTAATGTGGCCCACAAAGAGACTTGAGACTTTAATGGCTAGTACTTAAGAAAATCTGCCTGTCAACATCCTGCCTTGCACGTGGCCTGTGGGAGCTGACAAAGCAGCTGTACCTTTGGGGAAAGAGGAGAGGGGCCCGGGGCCCTCTGGGAGGCTTCTCTAGGTTGCCAAATCGTCTATCATCCACCGAATGAGCCACTAATCTCTGCAATTGAAGGACCCTACCAATCCTAAACTTTTAATGGCTTTGAGAGCTTGGCAGTGTTCTGGCGTGCAGGAGGGTGGCAACTTGTGAGACACCCACCTCAACTTGCTATGCAAGGCAGGAAACAAACTGGCCATTTAAAACCAGTATTTAACTCCACCTTGCTCCACTCAAGTATTTCAAAAATTCGCCAAGAGACCTGGAACATCCAGGTGCAATTAAACTAAGTTAAGGATGGGTGGCGAGATCAGTCTGAGCTCTGTTTCAGTGGATTTAAGCCAAATCCCTACACTTTAAAGTAGCTTTTTATGGTTTACTACACCCTAGCTGTCATGTTACATGAGCATCTGGAAAAAAATAAAAATGGCAGAACACTTCATAAAAGTGTATTTTAGGTGGGTTCATTTTGCAATATAAGCCAGCTTCCGAGTTTCTTATTTTTTGTTTTTCTTTTTTGAAAGGAGAGGAGAGGTATGTTTAGGGAATAAAGGTGAGGGAATTGTAAGTTGCCACGTGTCACCTATACACACACAGCAGGGAAGTTGGCTGGCTCTGCCGGGGGTCTGAGGAACAGTTCTCCGGCACACCACGTCCATTCCACTCACTTCTCAGGTCTATGACAGGTAGGATTTGCGGTGGCCTGAAGCACTCCACTTTCCAGACAGCCTCCTTCTGGGTGCTGAGAGACCTTGGCCTCTCATGCTAAGAGCACATGCACTTTCTTCCCTGCTTGGACCCTGAGATGAGGTGGGCTTTCCTTCCAGCTGATCTTTTGGCTCCAGCTGAGGCTGTGGAACCTATGCCTGGCCAAATGGTCCATGAACTTGTGCAGTGTGTGGGTGAGGAAGAGTTTTTAAAGATCACCAAACACTGCAGACATGTGCACGTTACAATTCCGCCCACAGAACATGCCACGGGCTTTCGCTGTGGTGGAGTCTGGTATAATGGCTGCGCTGCTGGAAATTAGATTCCCAGTCAGCAAGAAAAGACACAGAGAGGGTCGCCAGACTTTGGGAACGCAATAAGCAGAAAAGAAGAAAAGCAGTATGTGTGGAAAGGTAGGAGATCTTGACATCAGCTTGCAAACACTCCTACTCGTCCCCAGGCACAAAGTCCGTCTCCAAATGCTAGTGACAGTTTCTCTCTCCAGTCCGTCCCTCATCAGGTCTTAGCTGAGCAACAAAAAGAGCTTCCTATCTGATGGCAGCCTGTGCCTTCGGCTCCTGACCCCTTTCAACCTATCCTGCAAACCCATGAGATCGAACTCAAAACCTTACTGAGACAGTGCTCTTCTCTGGAGCAAAAGGCTCTGGATCCCCTGGGAATATAATCGGGCCAGTGACTGAGGAGCTGCCACATGCAGGCACTCTGTTAGTGCTTCTGGCATGCTGGGTTCTCATTTTTACAAATCTACTACTTTCATTATCTCCATTCTATAGACTGACCCTGGGTGGACTCAGGTTGTTGCAATAGCACCAGACCTGGATCTCAGACGCTCTTGCCTGACCTAGTTTAATTCAAGTGAGAGACTGCAACCACAGAGCTCTCTCTACAGCTCTGCTTGAATGCGGGCCACCTCCCCGCCCTGCCGCCTTTGCTCCCATGGTGCCCTTGGAACTGCCTCCCACCCGCCCCCTCACCCAAGGCCCACTTTCTCAGGAAAACCCTGCTGCTGTCCCTTCTCTCCCTTGGCTGGGCTCCCCATCTCCTTCCTGCCAGACCAGTCTAAGCCCTGCATTGTTCACAAGTCATCTTGCCTGTGGCATTTTTCTTCTCCAATTAGCCATGTGCTGCCAAAGGCAACGGTGCAATCAAGTCTTGGGACATCCTACGGCATCCAGCACAGTGCCAGGCAATTAAACACTCCAAAGTGACAACTCTAAGACAAGAAGCATCAAAGCATCAAAAGCATCTTTCCCATCCTTGAAGCCCCTTGCTCCTTTTGTGTGTAGTCATGCATCGCTGATGAAAAGGAGGAGTGAAAGCAAGGTAAACTGCTGAGTGGTTAACAACTAAATAAAAAAAAATTAGTTCTGCTTTATTTCTTTTACCTTTAGCTGTCCTGTGCTTCCCTGAAGAGAGAGTAAAACTATTGAGCACTGAGCAGAAAAGCATGTGGTCCTGACTCCTCTGTAGCATAGAAGGTTTTAGACCCTGATCAATAAGGCCCAATTACCATAAGGGTAACTTGGTCTCAAAATCAGCTTGTCACACATAATACATTTTCAATGTTATGTGCTCATTGTAATATTTATTCATTAAAATTGGATATTAACAGATAATTTAATAGACACAAGACAAGTTCTTAGAATAGTCTACTAGAGAGTTTAGGCATATTCACATTCTAAGTCACCTTAGCCTTTGACATTTTTGATGTAAGAAGGGAATGCTGTATGACAAATAGGAAACAATCCCTCTAATAATGGGATGGGAAATTTGCCAGAAAGAGTTGTAACCTTATCTATAACTAGTGTAATTACCCTCGGTGGCATCTTATACTGAGAATGATCTGTCTACGAGGAACTGGGTCACAGTTAGAGCTCTTAAATACTATAAAAATTCAGAGTGATGGCTCTCTTGGCCAAGTTGTTTTTAAAGGGCTCTTCTATACTGCAAAAGCACAAAATAGAAGGGGAAGTTCTAGGGTTTAAAAAAAAACTCTCTCTAAATTTTCATTTAATCTTGCTATGAAGTAAAAATGTTACTTGTAAAAAGAAGTTGTAACAAAACAATTGTACAGTCTATAGAAAAAAGTATGTAGAGCTTCAAAACTATCTTCAATAGTGTCTTCCTGAACACAAGTGGAGATAAACACAGGGCCTGGCCATTTACACAGCTTCTAGCCAGAGGCAGAAAAGTAAGTGCTAATAGGATGTTTCACATTACCTTACTAGTTGTATTAAAACTCAGGGGGTCTTACCAAGCTTCAGTTTTTCTTTCTCTAAAAGAAACATTTTCTCCCTAAAGTAAAATACATCTGGCTATCAATCAAGCTTCTATGCTGCAAACCAAGCAGCAGTGCTTTGTGTTAAATTTACTCTAAGACTGTGTGAAAAATAAGAACTACTACTTTCCATCTTCACTCTTCCTGTAAGAGAAGTCACCTTGCACCAGCCTCGATACAGATTCAACATTCCTTCCCGAGTGTAACCAATGTGACTTAGATTGTACAGAATGCCCCAAACTTCAGGGTTCTTTACATTTTCCTTCGCCTCGTCAATATTAAGTATCTCTACCTAATGTGAAAGTCCTTTTTAGAGAAAAGATTCAGAAAAGCTACTTGAAATGCCCAAGACCCAGCTGACACATTTCCTGAAGCTATTTATAATCGGATTCCAGCTCCGAAATTTCTTTTTCAAGCTCTAGGACCACGATGGTTCATCAATTATGAAAAATACTTTTGAACAGGGCTGAACTGGATAAATTAGCATTCTACTGAGGTTTATTGACATATTTTGAATCATAAAAATGTTCACAAAGAACATGAAATAATATAATCTGAAGTATAAAAGAGTGACTTAAGAAGCAAAACGAAGCAAAGAGGCTTCATGGTGGGTGCTGAGTCTGACAGTGTTACTTCAACGGCCAAAGTATTAATAACTCTAAAGCCAAGAAGCATAAATAACAGTAAAGTCCATTTTACAGGTTCACTGGAATAGCCAAGCAAAACATTGATTTGAGATGGTCTGCTTTTTAAAATTTAGGAGTCTGTGGAAATTAAACCCCAAGAAAGTAGGCACCAGCTCTGACATATCCCATGAGGGAAAGTAAACACTAAGAGTCCTCTTCACCTTGGACAGAAGAAACTCGGAGAGCTGACCCTCAGCCGAGTCCAGGTGAAAGAATGAGTCCAACCACGTGGTTTGGGGCCACATGATAGAAAAGCTGGTCCTACCAGAAATGTTGAGACATCATCAACAATACCTCGAGAGAAGGATGTTGCAGTTCTGAGCTCTCCGACCATCGATCACCGAAAGCTCTTTGACTTTAAGTTTGGAGCCCAGTGTGTCATCAATGGCATCTGCTTCTTTCTATAAAGAGCAGGAAAGAAATCCATCAGTCAAACAGGGACATTCTGACTTCAGACACACAGTTTTCCTTTATATTTTCTGTTTACACGTACACACGCACACACACACAGCTGAGATGGTGAGGGGAATGAAGGGGGTGGTGGGACTGAAACAAAGGCTAAAATCTAGTTGACAAAGGAAAATAACAAGAAAAGCTGACCACCCACATTTGAAAAAGCATTATTTGGAAGAACAAAGTGCTTCTAAGTTGAAGATGCATAAATTATCAATGAGCGCTACCCTCCTTTTTGTCCCTCAAATCCCAGTGGATAGCAGACAGAAGGACTGTCACTACGAATCAAGCTCAGCCGAGGCGTGCCACTGCCGGCCCAGCCATTTGCAGGGCCCATTCACCCCAGAACCATTTGCATCCTGAATACTCAGAAAGCTGAACAATAAAACCTCCCAAACGTCTTCATGTGCAATAGGAAGCTCCCAGGCCCAGATGGTACCTTTCATTACACTGGAGCTTGATGGACAACAGGGAGTGTGCAGTTCAAGGCATTAGTTCAATTTACTTCAATTAACAATAAAACACTACTTGCACACTCTGCTGCTTTACAGAAAGCTGTAAGCAAGGAAGACCATAATTTATGGTGAAAGAGGCATAAGGCAATTATACATACAATATCTTTTGAGTAAACAGAGCGTCAAGGTAAAAACAGACTGATTTGATATACAGCGAGTCTGATTTTATGAAAGGTCAGGATCAATTTAAAAAATAGATCATGGCATTTAAAGAATGTAAGGAAACCAAACAGTTCTGGAACTGGATAATGGTTTAGGAAACAAAGGCAATATGGAGTCTATATTAAGAGGCAACATGTGACCAAACTATTTCATATTGTGCAGAGATTTCAGGCATACTTCTAAATATTCAGTGAAGAGTTGAAACACAATGTGGAACTAACTAGACACTGCATTACCCTATCAGAAAAAAAAAACCAGGAAAACCAAGACATTTTGAGCTATAGTGAGCCAAGGAGTTATATTAAGCAAGGTGGGGGTTTTAGCTCACTTACCTGCTTGGAGTTACTGTTCACAAAGAAATCCTACAGCCATGGCAGAGGCATGGAAAAAGCAAATTAGATACATGCAGTTCAGAAATCACAGCAACACACAGGAAAGTCAAGGAAATGAGTGACACCGGGTAAGAGGTAATTTATGCCCCAGGAGCAGCAATGAGAGTTGATGAAAACGAGAGTCTGGCTGGAGATACACTGACAGGCAGGGTATTTATAAGCATTCAGGGTCAAGAGAGAAGACAGCAGGTGCTATACACAATTTTCAATGGTGGCAAATCAAATTCAGATACGAAAGGACTTAAAACACCCCCAAAAGAGTTCGAGTTGGGGAAGGAAAAAAATCCTCTTTGAAAGGACCATTGGGCTCTATGTATTTAACATGACAACTGAAGCAGAAAATATGGATCAATTCCATCAACTTGAGGAAACTATTACCAGCAAATTTTTTTTTTTTTTTTTGAGTGGATAGAATAATCTTCTGTCTTCTTGTGTCATGAGGAAGAATGAAGAAAAGAAAAAGACAAGTTCAACAACATAGGTCAGTAAAACCAACCCTCAGTATAGCTTGGAAGTCCAAACAATGCCTGTGCATGCTCTGGGAGGTATGAGGAAAAAGACAGAATTTCCAATTAAGAGACAATAAGTAATTCATGGGCTACAGGGTCACTGGTGGTCCTGTCCCCATTGCCTCAGGACTGTTGTTCATGAGACAAGGGCAACAGTCTTTGTTTAAAGTAGTTCACAGAAAAGATCTGGAGTGAAGAAGAGGAAGAGGTAGTTGACATGAGAAAGCCACAGCTTTCTTTGCATATTTTTGCCATGATGGCACGAATAAAGCTCCGGTGTGCAAAATACATCCAGCTTTCGGGCCAACTACTTGCACAGCCAGCATTTACTCAGCAGATTCCTGAAGGCCTCACTGGCCCCGGCAGCACTGCCGAGGCCGGTTTCACCGATGAGCTGTTGCACATCGTTCTTCGAATGGGAAACAGCACGTGCCCTCCCCTGGCTCCACCCATACAAGGAGGGATTACTCTTCTGGAACGGCATTTAAAAAAATAAATTGATAACCACACGAAACCTTTCTTTCCTCTGATGTCACAGTTTTAGTTTGTCCCTGTTGTAACTGTCAAAGTTTTTACCCTGAAACTCCTCAGGACTCTTTCCCTGTAAAAGCAGTTTCTCTTTTCAAGAGCAGAAAAAACTCTAGTGTAGTGAACTCCATGAGGTCATTTTACCCTACTTTTCATTCTTAAAGAGACAAGTTGCAAGCTGGATTTAGACACCACTCTCTCTGTCTGGCCTTCAAAGAAGAAACTTGTATGAAGGGCTCTGTAACTCATTCTCCCCAAGTTCCCAATGTCAAGAAATTAAGACCTCTGACCTCTACTGCAGTGGGCTACAGAACCAGGCCTCTAGCATTTGCTAGGGATGTGACTTGGGGCTCAGTTTCACTATCTGTACAATGAAGTAAACAATCGGATTACTATTGTGAGGATTAAATGTGATAACAAAGATACAGTATTTTGTACAGTTCCTACCACATATGAGCTCAACACTTGGAAGCTGTCATACAGTACAATTATTTTACCTTTCAAGACAATGATCAAGTCCATTTCTTTGCCTATTGCTCTGCTTCTCAGTTGAGCTGAAGCACAGTTGGTCAAGATCTCCTGTTTGTAACCAGCAGCAGCACTAAGTGTAACAGTTAATAGCGAAGTAATTTATCTTATCTTTTGCAAGGTGAAGATGAGGAATGCCATGGGCGAGTTTGACTAATTGGAGGTCTTGAGATTCCCCCTTTTTAAGAGTCCTTTAATCATCACATTGTAAATAAAATCACAAAGTTTCTTAGATGGAAAATGTTAAAAATAGTTATGTTTCCAGGCTTATTTCAGATAAGTTAATATTCTCTTTGAAACTAAATGATTCACTAATTGGTTTGGGCCAAACACGACAGGACTGTCTACATTTGGCTCCGCCTAACAGGATGCCTGATCTTTCCAGATGATTTTTGGTATAGGGATTTGGAAAATAAATAGGAAATCGGAGCTTGGATTTTCAGGAACCAGTGCTGATAAATTCCTAGAGATAGGGTTTCACCATGTAATAATGACTCACAATTTTATAGACAAGGACAACTTTTACATGAATGGTTCTTAATCTTTTTGAGGTTGAGATCCCTTTGTAATTCTGATAAAAGCTAGAGGTCATTCTCCAGAGAAATACATGCACTAATATTTAAATAAAACCCTGTATTTGATGAACTCTTACCATGCTGTCCAGCTATAGAACTTCTACCTTCTACTGTGGAACTAAGAAAAACCACTATTTATAGTTTTTATCTTCTGCCTTCATGTGCCATGGCTAAAGATCAAGCTTATTGAATCAATGTCCTAAACCATATAATTGTTCAGTGTTAGAAAGTAGATATACAGAATAACAAAAAATGTAAAAAGAATAAAAAAGGAAAACTTCTTTGCCCATCCATAAAAGAAATCAGAAGATACCACGGAATATTCCAAATGGGACCCCAAGAATGACCCCAACAACTTGAATATTACATGATAAGGGGGAGAGTCAGATTCTAAGCCTAGGAGGGTGGTTATCTTTTGTTCTCTGTCGGAGTAGAAGGCTTTGAAATACTATGTGCTGATAATAGAACTATGAAGAAGGGGTGTCCCAAGGCAGAGTGAAGAAGAGAAATGGAGACAGCCAGTTACTTATTTGTTGTGACAGAAATACATCTTCCCTTAGATGTAGTAATTTCAGTTCATTTTCACTCTACCAACTGCATAGATAGGGAGAATGAATTTATAACATCTCAAGATGAAAATTTCCCACAAAACGAAGATAAATAGTTCAAATGTGTCTGAAATAGTGAAAATATGCAATGTGCTACATTATGTGTTAAAATAAGTCTTTTGTGGCTGGCTTAGAAATCATGTGTAATACAGTTTCAGTGAGGAAAAGAGGTTCTGAGATTTAGGAGACTGACTTTTAAATGAACTTCTGGAATGTGAGCAGGGAAATAACTGCATGCTATTAAATTCCATTTCATGTGGCACATAAGCTTATATACTCAATTCTGCACACCTTTGATATCCACACTGGAAAAAAAAAATCCTGAATAGAAATGGTCTTGTTCTTAAAACTGGAGTTAAAGACAGTATAAATATCTGTTCAGTTTTTAATGACTCAATATTTCTCATATCAACAGGGTATATCGTGTGTGTGTGTGTGTACATTTATATATATAAAATCTCTCCTTAATGGCATTAATCAGTGTTCACCTAAACTATAATAATCTGAAGCTTGAAATTTTTTTTTCAAAATCTTACTGTGTGTAGTGTTCTTGTTACATGCACATGGACAATGGTATTCATATACTCTTTGCCTCTCTGAGAAATTTACTTGGTCACACAACTGGCTGAAATCCCGAGAGCTTGGTCAGGGTTATATAACTCTGGAGGGAAGAAAGAGAAGATATTACAGAAAAAAAAAAAAAAAAGGTTCCCAGTCTTCATTTGGGAGTAGAAAAGAGAGCAGTTCCAGTGTGATAACAATTATATAGAACATCGCCAAGATTAAAATGAAAATGCACTCGTTTTTGACATTGCCATTAATTACAAAATTAGGGGACATAATGACAGAAACCCTGTTTCCTTTATCCTGTGTGCTCCTAACTAGACTGCTTTCATCTTTCAATTTTCTGCCTTTCAACATTCAATAAATTCAATGGAATGGTTGAAATTACCTTCACTTGGGAAACACATTTATGGTTTAAAAATTCCCATCTCGTATTCTTATACCAAGAGGAGAAACGTAACTGGAATCAGCTGAGCAAGTGTGCTGAAAATTTTCTCTGGGAAGCACTCTTGGAAATGTCACAAATGATTCTGCTTACCATTCTATGACTTAGTGTTAACTGCAACTGAAATGTTCTGGTCTAGCCTGACTGGCATGACTACTGATTACTTAAACAGCAATTGGTTGCTAGGAAACAATTACCCAATTGCTAGGCTTTCTGCAACCCTGTCTCTTGGCGCTCTTGAGAGCTGTCCACATATTTGTCCCAGAGCATTTTGGCAGCATCCTTCTGCACCTTCTGCTGAAAGGCAGTTAATTATGAGTCTTGTAAACTTGGGTCTTTCAACCACCTGCCTTCAGAGTAAGTGTGATCCACAAGCTCAGACTTGAATAGCATCATTTGAAATAGATGCTGTTTTCTCTTCCTTTTACTTACTTCTCTAAGTTCCCAAACCTTCATCTTAGGCAACCAGAATGGGCCAGTATTAATGACTGAAACTGAAGCAGGGAATCAATGGAATGTGTGATGAAGTCAGATTATTTGAATCTAGTGGAAACTGGCTAAAATGTCCTAAAGAGCCCAGAATAAACCTTCCTGGGATAGCGAGAGAGAGAGAGAGAGAGAGAGAGAGAGAGAGAGAGAGAGAGAGAGAGAGAGTGTGTGTGTGTGTGTGTGTGTGTGTGAGAGAGAGAGAGCGAGAGAGCGAGCAGAAGAGGCCTGCTGTGACCATTCTGCAGTGAGTCTGGTCCAAGTACCTGCCACGCGAGAGCTCTCGACACATCCTTTGTTTGGCCTTGAAAGAAAAGGTATCTTGCTTTCAACTGGACAATGTCCTATCTTCTTTTTCTTCATTTTCCTTTATTTCCTATATTTCCTTTGTGCCTGTACGACACTGCACAAGTTTGCCTTCATGCTTTTGTGGAGGCCAGGTTGAGAGCTCGTGTTTTGGAGTCATGCTGTCACGGCAGGCAACCACCTGCATTTTTATACTTTATTAAAATAGCATAAAGGGTATCACAAGGAAGTGTTCCTCGCTTAAGGGAAAATATTCTAGCTAAAAGACATACTACTTTTCCTTCTCAATTTCAGTTTCATCAAAGGCCATTTTGAAAAAGAAAACGCTCAGATGTTGTTTCTCTCCAGCCTCAGTCCCTATTCTCCCTCAGGGCTTGGCAGTTCTGTTCTGAGACACTCTTTCTTGGGAACCACGCCAAGCCTCAGCAGACTAGGAAGTCTGCTGCTTGTCTGAGGATGCTCCACCCTGAGCGTGATTCACGCAGGAGGTAAGGGCCTCCTGGTAAAGCCTGAAGAAAGCCCCTGCACAGACGCCTGGCCTCTGCCTCTTCCTGTTCAAGATGCAGTCTGTGCTCCTCCTCAACCTTTCTCTCCCCCAGTCATTCTTAGCGCTTTTCTCCTTATGCTCTCGGACTCACTTTTCCCCTTCCCAGATCTCCCATTGACCAAGACCCCACTCCACCTTTTCCTTGTTTTTCTGAGACTCTTGGCACCAAGCCACTTGGCTGTGAACTCTAAGATGCCCTCTAGAGGAGTGAGAGGCAGCACACAGATGTGACCAGGGCTCACCAAGTGACGCTGCCTACTCGGCTGCATCACATCGCACGTTCTCACGAGCATCACATCGCTCGCTTTTCAGAAGCACCTCAGGTCCTGCTTGTCCCATTGCCATCTCCACAGTTGCTCAGCCTTCACGGCCCCACTTCTGAACTGATCATGCTCCTGACAGAGTAAAAACTTCCCCCTAGGTTCTATTAAGCTGCCAACTTACAGTCACTTCCCATCTCCCAGACTTTTGAAGATTCCTTCTACTCAACAGCCCTATCACAATGTCCCACTGTATAGCGCAGGGAGCATATTCAATACCCTGTTGCAAACCATAATGGAAAGGAATATGAAGAAGAGTAAATATATGCACAACTGAATCATTCTGCTGTACAGTAGAAATAAAACACAATATTGTTAAAAAAAAAAAACAAAACCAAAAGGAAACAAAAATGTCCTAAAAATAAAAAAGGCAGTCCACTTCTGATAATAACCCCTTGAGATATATATGTATAACTAAAACAGCTTCAGAAATGAACAATGGAAGGTAACACTACAAGTTAGGTGATTCTTCTACTAATATATCTTCACCTGGCGACCCCTTTGACTAAGCACAAGAGACAAGAAGATCCAGACTCCTTCCACCAGTGGAGACAAGGTTGTAGACACACACCAGAGTATGATTCTCTCCAACAAGGAGCTTGTATGCCTTCAACATGTACACACATGCACACGTGCATGCACACACACACACACACACACACAGGCACCTAGTCACACACGCAGCCCCAAGTGTTATGTTATTTGCAGGAACATTTCAGGGTAGACCAAACAGCCTCGACTTAAGACACCCATCACAGTATGGTTAAGGCAGATGGCCCAGGGATCATGCACAAGAACATGAACTTCTTAACTATTTTAGCATCTGGAGAGCACAAGGTCTTACCTGTTGTCTTTGATAAGCAGAGAAAGTTCTTTCCAGGTCTTCAAGATCTAGAACTTTGAAGACTTTTGTATCATCAATTTCAGTCCATACTGTTCCTTCCAGTTTGTTCTGCAAACATCAAGTTAGTAAGTGCTGGGCTTTATAGTTAGACTCAAAAAGAACAGATGCAGTTATTTTTTTTTTAAGTGCTGCTCTCCCAAATTTTTCGTTTACCAGATGCTCAGAATGAGCTGGCTTTAAATAACATGTCATTTATTTCAGAAGCTTTATCACTTAAATATCTGAGCTAGTAAGAACCCCAAGCCTATGTGAGAAAATGAAACCATTGGAGAGCCCGGGCTGTCTCCCTGTCAGGGACAACATGGTAGGCTGCTAATGCTGTCCATGAGATGGCAAATGTGAACAAATGGCTTACCTCAGGCAGCTTAGACCAATTGAAGGATTTCAGGGCATTCGTGGGCTGAGGAATATTCTTCTTCTTGAGTGCCAGACCCAGAGGGGCACCAGGAGGTGGCATGATTCCCCCAAAGGAGGAGGCCCTGGGGGGGAGGGGGGCCTCCTGGGGGGGGGAGGAGGCGGAGGAGGAACCATTCCACCTGGCAGAGGCGGGGGTGGTGGGGGAGGGAGGAGAGACCCTGGCACAGAGGAAGGAAAGGGTCCCCCGGGGCTCCAGGTGAGGGTACACCTGGGAGTGAAGCGCAGACAGCCCTCTGAAAAATAAAAATAGGAAAAGGCAAGATCAAAGGGAGAAGTAAATTCACTGGACGATTCTGAAAGTCTGAAACTCTGCTTAACATGTTTGCTATAGAGAAATTCACACATCCGAGATTGTGGACTTTAAGGGGCAGTTGAGTCGAATGGACTTGTACGTGGTGCTCTACGTCTCTCACTACTGGTACCATCCTCCAGTTTGGTTTTCATGATAACAAGTTTTCATTTTAAGAAGCTACTGTGATTTTCTCACTCTTGTGAGAAGATCTGCATTGGTGAACGAACACCCCCAACCATCTCTGCTAATGTGCAGGGTGAGCAGAGGCAGCAAGTTGTACAACCACTGTGATGGGTCAGGAGAAGGTTCAGGCTCTCTTCTTGCCCACAGAGCTGACTGCTTAAGGATGGGGCTCCGGGCTAAGTGAGGCACAGCAGCAGCCCAGCCACGGAGACCTGGCCCTGGCCCGTGGCCTTACCCTGCTGAGCTCGTGCAGCTGGGCCGTGAGGTCCGCCACCTGCTGCTTCACTTGCTTGTGCTCGGTGGTCTCTTTTTCCAGCTTCTCTTTCATTTTATTTAAGGTCTGCATCATCTCTTCCTTCTCCTGGGTCTTAGCATCACATTCTCGCTCTTTCTTTTCCAACTTCTGTTGTAACTCATTGTGCTCTACACAGGAAAACAATTGGACATGAAAATGGTGTACTCCTCAAAGCTGAAGCATTTTTCTCCAAACAGAAAACTGACTGAGGTTGACTGGGAGGCTCTTTATTAGGCAAATATCATTCCTCTTCTCCATCGAAGGGAGCAACTCATGGGCTCAATGGTGCTCGTGCTTGGAGGGGGCTTTGCATGAACAACTTTATCAACTGCATCTGTAAAGGCGGAAAAGGCCCTCCAGTCACAGTGTCAAAGAGGGGACACAAGCATGGGCAACTATCTGTGGAGGTGAATACAGCCTGCTTGGTATTTAATTCAGAATTCTATCCTAGAAATGGCCCTTTAGTCACCCTATGGAAAGTGACTATTAATAGGACTTCTTTTCACAACTTAAAAAAGGGAACAAAAGAAGGCCAGTGTCCTAGCTAGGTGTGCTGGCTCAGGTCCAACTAGTGGAGGTGCTGAAAGGGAGGATCCTGCTCTGGGAGGAAGTGCTGCCAGACCCAGGGTTTGTCCCAACGTGAAGCCATTGCTCCCACTCCCCTCAAGGGCCCCTTGGACTTGAAGTGCCGTATGCTCTGGCATAACAATCATTAAAATTTGGGGGGGCCAAATTTTATCATCTCAGCATTAAACACCTCCAGGGCAGGATTACCTGCTGAGCATGAGAAACGTAACAGAAGAAAAATTTTAGCTCTTAGCTGTGGTTCCACTGACTCCCCCAGTCCTGCTATCATGGAACGACGCATCCCATTTCGCATGATGTTTGCTTATGCTGCCAGCACACCTGCTGACTCTTGCACTGATAGGAGTGACGCTCCTTGGAAAAGAGCACTCGTGAGGTTTAGGCTGCACATTTTTATTTCAAATACCTAGTCCCAATCCCTAGTCTTTTTATATCAATAAACCCACTAGAGAGAGGACCCACTGGGACAGAGCTATACAGAGTTGGGCTCTGTTTCTGAATTTGATAACACATTTAAATGCTTGCTTTCTCTGTCTCTTACTTTCTCTCTTCTGAGTCCTCCAAAGTCAGAGTTTGCAGAGAAGGATTCGAGTCACTAAACTCCTTGGATTTTACCAGCCTTGGAGTTAAGATAACCGTCAACCTATGTCTACCTCTCTACGCATGCTTCCCTGACTTCTTTAGCAACATCTAAAAACTACCCCACTGTATCTCCTTTTCCTCCTATCTCCAGTTCATTCCTCGTTGACAACTGTTTAAGACCCGACTTCCTATCATTGGTCACTAGCCTCTGACAAATCTGACCAAACCTCAGAACCATTTGAGAAACTAACATTTCAGAACCCCCGGATCCCATTCCAGGAGTCTGTTCTATAGATCAGGGACAGGGCTTAGGAACTTTTCTCTGACTGACCTTAGCCATTTCCCTAGTACCACCTCAACTGCCTAAATCCTACAAAATTTTCTACCATTTATTGGTGGCGGTTTAATTGCTAAGTCATGTCCAAGTCTTCAGATGCCATGGACAGTAGCCAGCCAGGCTCCTCTGTCCATGGAATTTCCTAGGCAAGAACACTGGAGTGAGTTGTCATTTCCTTCTCCAGGGGATCTTCCTGACCCAGAAATCAAACCCACGTCTCTTGCATTGTAGATGGTCTCCTGCACTGCAAATGTAAGCTTTACTACAGAGCTATCAGGAAAGCCCTCTACCATTCATTAGGCAAGTAATAAATGCCAAGCTCTATGCTAAAGTCCTTGTATTTTTCACTTAATCTTCACAACAACCCTATTAGGTTCAAGCTTGACTTTGCAGAGACAGGCTGGAGGAGTAAAGGACTTAACCTACTCACATACCAGTCAGGGGCAGTCTGAGACTCAGACCCAGAGCCCAGTATAGCACCTGACCTGGCAGCCATTCAGGACATTCCTGCCACATGAATGACTCCCAAGCTTACATCCTAAGTACTCTCTTCAACTCACACACTTGAGTCTCCAGGCTTCAGGGTATATCCCCCAAACGTCACTCATTCATTGACCATCTTCTCTGGTGTAACTCTCTTTTTACCCTACAAGTTAGGGTAAACCAGTGTCTCTATTCTTTAGCAGTTTCTGGAATTAATTTATAAAAATGTATGTGCAAGCCCACTTATTTAAGACCAATCTGAATTCATATGAGGAACCCATAATATAACAGAACTTCCTATTCTCTACTTTCCAGTACCAGTGGTGAGTCTGCTTTTCTGCTCAATGGACAAAATATGATATGAGGAAAGGAAATGCTTTAGCATCTGTGGACTAGCTTTTCAACACACTGAATATCAGGGCGAGTGCTATTGTATGTCACTGGTATGAATGCATCACTTTGATAGGGAAAAGGAGGTCAACGTGCCAGCATAAGGAAAGAGTAGTGGCCAGGAGTATGACTGTTTTCTCAAAGGGTCCAACTTTAACATGCTAATTTTGAAGGCAGAGAAAAGTTCCATCCATTCTGTGAGTTGTTGTCATGGTGATGGGCATGACCCCCAAGTTACTTGATGCTAAGTGTTGATATCAAAGACATATTGAGACATTCATCAATAGCTGGCCTGTTAACATTTCACAACATGTACGTCTACAATGGTCAGTGATTTTCTGCACGATTTCCTTTTTATAACCGGTGCCAAATTAAGGTCAAATGGAGAACTGGACTGCTGAAACCAAGTGGCTTGAACTTTGCTTTTAAAATTCTGGGTAATCCCTGGGTGTCCCTTATTATATTTCTTAAAATCCAGTGTGCTTTAAAGAGCTGTTATGAGGAAGATTGGCATGAACGGTAGTAGTTAAGAAAATCTGAATTAATGAATACTTAACAGCACATGCTTAAAAAAATACAGATGCTTATAGTAAAAGGATAAAATATTGAGGAATCAACATGACAACTAAAATAGTCTGATTCAAGAAAAACTAGGCACTGCCCTTAAGACATGATGGTGGGGAAAAGGCTGTTTATGCACCAATGTCAAAAAGAAGCATTGATGCAAATTTCTACAATATACAGTAAGGAGAGCTGTCCAATAACCAGTAACACAACCTCATCATTTACCTTTTCGCATTTTTTCTGCTTGTTCTTTCCACTGCTTAACTTCATTTTCATTAACCAACCTGTATAATAGTTAAAGGAGCATTCATTACAAAAAGCACAAGACCGACTGCTAAATGCATGCTCTCTAGGTACAAAAATTGTTTAATGCAAAGCAAGTCCTCAGCATGCTTGAGACTCATTTTAAATCCAGAAGTTACACACATATATTACATGTATACATATAGAAACTCATATCTGACCTCTAGAACACTTTAGTTCTCCCAACTGCTATTTTGAAGTAAGATAAAACAAATGTCTTACATTGTTGCTGTTATCTCAAGGGCAGCAAAAAGAAGCAACTTACATCCTGACGACATTCTTGATATTAAAGTTTTCCAAAGGTGTGGAGTCAGGGTCTTGGCCTTTGTCATTCTGAATAACTATCTGCTGTATAATTCTATCTAGCAGTAGCCAGTACTGAACTGTGTTGCCACTTCTCTTGTCTAAAAAGAAAAGAACAGTGGAAATACTTCAAGTGGTTTCAAAACTTTAGTGAACATTTTTCAACAGGGGTCACCCACCGGAGTCACAGAACCAGACAGATGTTTACTACCCTTCCCAAATATCTGGAATCTGACACTCAGTGATCACTGATCATTTACATGATTGAGAGGTACTTTTATCCCCTTCTATATGTGTTGTAAGGCATATATTTATTTTTAAAATCAAAGTGAGGTATAATTCATTTTATTCTGAGAGCTTTACAGCACCCCTTAAACTGTGCAACAACTTTGCTGTTGTTGTTTAGTCACTAAGTCATGTCTGACTCTGAGACCCCATGGACTGTAGCCCACCAGGCTCCTCTGTCCATGAGAATTCCCAGGCAAGAATACTGGAATGGGTTGCCATTTCCCTCTCCAGGGATCTTCTGATCCAGGGATGAAACCTGTGTCTCCTGCATTGGTAGGCCAGTTCTCTACCACTGACCATAGACACACTGGGCTGTCACAAAACCAAGGTTTGGAAACCCTGGTGTGCACCCAACCTAAGCCACACTGTTCAGGTGAGAGAGACCTCTGAATGACGTCCCGGCATTCACAAACACATGTAAATCACAAACACACTCACAAGGCATTTGGAGGCAGTGGTGCAAGATGGACATGAAGTGAGGGTAAGCTTCGCTGTGGGTGAGCCTCTTCCTGGTCAGCTCAAACATCTGAGTAGCACTTTTGTGTCTATGTGAACCTGTTTCATATAAAAAGAAATCTAAATCAAGCATTCAAGCTCTTCAGTTCCTACAAGGTAAGGTAAGCAAATCCAAGGCAAATAGAACCTAATTCTGCCACTTAGGTGGCAAAACAGAAATGAGATTTTGCTCTTACATTACACAACTCTATGACACATATTATAACAGGGAAATTTGTGAGCTGCTGAGTCAAAACAGAGTAACTGTAAGTACACGCACCAGTTCAAATCTTTTGGCAAATTCTAGCTCATCTTCATTCCGGAGCATTTCAAAAAATCTAAATGCCTGAAAGACAAAGACAATTTACTAAAAGTAGAACATCCTACAAACACAGGCACATAGGAATCAGGACATAAATACTAAGACCTTTCCTAAAATTTCAGCGATATCTCTAAAAGAAGTATCACAACAGAATTAAAATGCCTTCCCTTAACTATGTGCTAAGGAAAAAAGACATCATGTATCTGAAATGAGATCATTACAAGAGACAAATCTAAAAGCCTAGGAGGCCTGGCACGTAGAAGACAATTCATAAAAGTTTACAATCCAAAAGCAACCAAAGCCAGATTCTACTCACAGAACCTCTTCATGGAAAAATAAGTCCATGTGAGTAACTTGCTTGACCACTGAATTAAAGATTACAAAGCAATGGTCATGCCTTTCACTTATTCATACAAATATTTACTGAGCCCCTAACTATTAATACTGGGGGATGATTAGTTCTGTGGAGACAAATACATGCAGGTAAAGGGAGTTGAGAATAAGGGAGGTGAGGTTAGGTAAGGAATGTGAACACAGCGACTGGAAAAGATCTCGCTGCACAGGAACAAGCAATTTGGACATCTGTGGGACAATGTTTTAATGCTGAGGAAACAGCAGGTGTAGATGCCCTGTGGCGAGTCTACATGATCGTAGACTATTAAGAAAAGAAGCATGGTGGGGCGTGCATGAATGAGGGAGAAGAGTGGTAGCAGAAAAGATCTGAAAACTTGTAGGGTATGTTAGAAATCGAAAAATTTGCAGACAAGCAAATGAACAGGGAAGTGGATATTAACATTCACAGAATGTCTATCAAAGATGCCATGTGATTCCACATGTTTTACAGGAACATTTCATAAGAGCCCTTAAAGATAACGTCATCATCATCATCTCTGTTTCTTTAGGTACAGAAACAGTAAGGTTCACAAAAATTAAGTAACTTGATCAGAACACATAGCAAGTAGGCAGCAGCACTAGGATATGGATTCCCATTTAATCTCAAAACCTGTATTAAGTTCTCTACACAATCCACTGCTTCTTTCATGCAGAAAGTCTTACTAATAAAAACGTCATTACCTGGTCTAACATTCTGGTTCAAGTTCCTTAGGTCACAAGTAGTTCAGACTGGCACTACACATATGGAAAACACATGAACTGTCTCCTGTCCTAACAGTGTGACTTACCTATCTAATGTTGAATTTTCATGCTCCCTTAATTTATCTATTACAGGCTGAATTCCCAACATCAGAAATTCATAGCGAAGATGAAGTCTAAAGTCCAAACTTTCCTGAAAGTAGAAGGGGGATGGAATACATTTTTAAGCTCTTTAGAAAACGTAGTATTTTTTTAAATTGTTCTTTAATAATATGTTTTAGATTGTGACACAGAAGGCTCTTACCACTCCTGCGCCTTGGCTTAGCACTGCATTAATGAAGGACATGATGGCAGTCTTAAGACTCACTTCATCTCGATACCGCCCCGTGCTCTTGTCCAAGTCATTAATTAACGTCTACCAAGGGTACAAATGTGAAAACAAAGGACTGAATAGTTACTACCTTACACTCATTTTATTAGTTTTTAATACTCAGAAATTAATTTTTAAAACCTTGTAATGAGTCAAAATTACATCGATCCATAGAAAGCTACCTCTTTTTCGTAAGATTAGTCCTAAAAACTCTACTTTCAAAATTCTTACATCATATATGCTTATACATACATGTATACAAAGTATTAACCAAAAGGTTGTGCTTTGTTAATTTAACTTGCTTTTTCTGAGTATAAAAAAACATGGTGACATAATTTCACTGTTTATATTGATCCTAAATCAAGACCGGCAATCTGTAAAATTTTTAGAGAACACCCATTTAGTGGATTGAAAAGTGTATTATATAATGTGTAGAAAGGAGGGAGGGCTACATTTTTAAATTCAGTGCAACAGTCTTCCCTTCTCCACAAGAGATGTGCTCTAACATCCCCAGTGGATGTCTGAAGCCGTGGGTAGTACTGAACCCTACATGTACTCCTATATAGACTTTGGTTTTTTCCTCCATTAACAGCTGGGTGGTGTATAAATTGTGGGTATTCTAGACAAAGGGATGATTCACATCCTGGAAGGGACAGAGCAGGATGGCATGAGATTTCATCACATTACTCACAACAGCTGCACAATTTAAAACTTATGAATTGTTTATTTCTAGAAGTTTCCATTTAATACTTTCAAACAGCAGTTGATCACGGGTCATTAGCACTGTGGAAAGCAAAACTGCAGGTAAGAGGGGAGCACTACTGGAAATCCACAAGCTCATATGACCAACTACAGAAAGAAGATTCTACTCTTCACCCAAGAGGAGGGGAATACTTGAAGCCACATATGAATGCTCACCACCGGGGAAATTTCAAGTTAGGCACCCTCCCCCACCTCCACCACCCACAGGCCAGGAAAGGCACCTGTTATGAGGCAGGAATGAAGATGTGGCATGGCACACCCACCTGAAAGCGGGTTCTCTCGCTGGCATACTTCTGGTAGTGCAGCATGGCCTGCAGAACCTTCTTGTGGCCCCCGGGAACCAGGCACACAGCGCCCAAGATTTCCAGCACGGCCACCTTCGTCTTAATGTTCTCTGTGCTCAGACTCTGAGCAATAACATTAATACTCTCAGAATGAGCCAGGACATGAGCCCGACCTTGAGAGTTGTTCATTAGCGCCTTTATACATCCAATGAGAGAGGTATGTATTCGAGACTCTGAGGTCTCGTAGTCCATGGTCTTTAGAAAGTTGAGAATACATGACAGGCCATCCAAGTCAATGAATCTGGTTACAAACCTGTCATGAGAAGAAGGTTAAAGTGCATCAGACTTAAGTCTCTTTGGAATTCCTTAATAGCCCTTAAGAGAAGAGTTTAGGGGGTGGTGGTCAGGAGAAAGTAAGAAGATATATTTCCTAAAGTAGCAGAAGGCTTACATTGATGAAGTCTTCTTAATTGGAGGCCTCTTCCTTGGCACAGACCCAATGGTCAGGTCTAACCAGAAGTGTGAAAAAAATCTCCATTTGAGTTACAAAAGATCTTAGTTGATATAAACAACCAATTAACACACCTTATAACCATAGGAAACGAGGAACAAGAAGACAGTCAGATAGCTGCCTTAGGTTAAAGTCATCTGCTGATCCTGTGTTAGGATAGCATCCATTCTCCAGGCATGTTTAAATGTTGACCACTGACTCAAGCATGCCCCACACCAATGAAAGTCAAAAAGCACCCCTAAACTCCAGGATATTTACTTGCCAAATGATAATCTACTTTCCTAAGGTTTCACAGCAAAGCCCTCCTTTTGTATTGACATGCTATATGGAATCCCAATATATAAAACAAATAAAAGCAATACTTGATTACTATATACTAATATTTTTATATTTATAGCACTTGTTTAAAGTCAATCAATGAGAATAATTCACAGTGTACATCTGCAGGTTAAGCCTTTTGAAAAGTTCAAAGTAACAAAACCTAGATTACTCCAGAAATTTCCAAACTTATTTAGCCTTGGGCATCCACTAACATCTGAGATTCAAAACACATATACAGAGGAAAACAGTTAGGATAGGCTAGAAAACTTCTGTCATACAACTGTATATAACTTTTGAGAAATCAGAAGATTTTTCTTATCATTTTATAGTCAAATATAGGGAATCTTTATTTTCCAGTCATTTCATCCAACCATGTGACCAAGATCTAGCCAAGCTAGATCTTATTATAATGAAATGCACCTGTAAGCACCCCATATCCTACCAAACCTTAAGGGCGTTAGTAAAGGTGTGGGAGGCATACAGTAGATGATAATCCATCTTTTATAACAGTTTTACTGAGCAATAACTCACATGCCATAAAATCCATACTTTGAAAATTATAATTCAGTGATTTTAAATATATTCACAGGGTTATATAACCATGGTCACTATCTGATTTGGGAACATTTTAATTACCCCAAGAAAACCATTACTCCTTCCTAATCAACCCTAGAAGAACATTTCCCTCTCTTCCTAACCCCAGGCAACCACTTATTTTTTGTCTCATGGATTGGCCTTTTTGGGATATTTCATATAAATGGAATCATACAATATGTGGTCCTTTGTATCTGGCTTCTTTCACTTTGTATAAATATTTTCAAGGCCCATCCATGTTGTAGCATGCATCAGTACTCCACTACTTTTTATGGCTGAAAAGTATTCCATTATATAGATATATCACATTTTACTTACGAATTCACCAGTTGATAGAATTTGGATAGCTTCCATTTCTAGCTATTATAAATAATGCTGAAATTCACATATAAGGTTTTAGGGGACATATTTTTACTTCCCTTGGCTATATATCAAGAAGGAGCAACACTGTTTGGTTCATATGGCAACATAATGTTTAATATTCTGAGGAACTGTCTAGCTGTTTTCTAAAGTGGTTGCATCATTTTATATTCCCACCATCAGTGAATGAGGGTTACAACTTCTCCACATCTGTACCAACACTTGTTAGTCTGCCATTTTTAACTTTAGCCATCTTCATGCCTATCTACATCTTTTTTAATTGAAGAAAAATACTTTAGTGAATGTTCAACGTGTAAGGTCTTTCATCCATGGTTTAATTACATGTTTTTATTTTAAGACTACCCCCAAAGTTTGGCTATTACAGAAAAATTAAGAAAAAGGAAGGGAAAAAAGAAAAGAGGAAGAAAGTAGAAAAGAAGAAAAAGGAAAGAGACAAGTAGCGCATGCTGCCTAGTAAAACATTACCTCATTGGTTTCGTCCTTAGTGCTGTCTTCAAACTCTCTATCGTTTTACTTCTCTCTTCCTCCTCTTCTTTCTCTAAAGCCAGCAGAGATTTTCTCTATGCAAAGAAAATTATAAAGTAACTTCTTTAAATTATATGTTTTAATTATGGCACAAGCAAAACAGGCCCACAGAGTACATGCTACTATCACTTTTAATACAAACAATCAAATGAGACTACGACTAAGATTTATTATAAGCCAGCATGTAGAGCAAAAGCACCAAGAATTCCACAGATTCATTCTCTCTACGTTAGTTCTTTTGAATTTAAATAAAGTTTTAAGAAAGTGTTGAGAAATCTTAGAGATTAAGCTTTCCAAACACTTATATAACTAACTATTCTATAACTATACTCTGATGAAGATATTACTATTTACACTCGATAGGAAGATTAGACTTGTAGTTAAATATAACATTCTGACAATGAAATGATATTATCACACTATCAAACAGAGGCAGGCCAGCAATCTTCCCATGCTATCTCTCTCATTCCTCAGCCAAAAGTGTAACCTTTTATATTTTCTGTTACATCAAATTATTTTTAAGAAGAATGATTAAATTCGACTTGACACAAAGATAGACAATTCCTTCAGAGTAAAAGCTTAAGTTTTAGAAATTATTCAACATCATTTGGAAATCAGGGTAGAGAGAGAGAGAGTGTGTGTGTGTGTTCTCTTCCTACCCAGGACTAGAGCAGTACTTTTCAAACTTTAACAAGGATACAAATTTCCTGGGGAAGCCAAATGTGGGTCCTGATTTGGCATATCTGAGGTGAAGCCAAAGATGCTGAGCTCCTGACGGAGCTGATGCTGCAGTCTGTAGACCTCACTTCAAAGAGGAAGACCCTAGGAAGCAGATCTCAGTTGATATCACAAAGTCATGAATGCTAGTAAGATTCACAGACTTGTTAAAAAGTTGTTTTCGTTCCTTTTACCTCATGGTCACCTACGTGTACTAAAAGTCGTTGTTGCTGAGTCACTAAGTGGTGTCCAATTCTTTGCAACCCTATGGACTGTAGCCCAGCAGGCTCCTCTGTCCATGGAGTTCTCCAGGCACGAATACTGGAGTGAGTTGCCATTTCCTCCTCCAGGGGATATTCCTGACCCAGGTATTGAACCCACATCTTCTGCACTGGCAGGTGAATTCTTTATCACTGAGCCACCAGGGAAGCCTGGTACTAAAAGTATCCCAAGGCTTAAGGCCCTAGGTACCTCCAGCCACAGAACCACAGGTCCCTTGCCTTCTTCCTACTTTTAACATATGCTTGTCCAGTCTCAGTGTTTTGCCTGTTACCTATTCTGATAAAATGCATGGTTAGGAAACAGACTGGGATATTGAAGAAAACATTCGGCTCTTATTCATATGTCTCAATGGTACAGTCTCTCCCTTTCTTTCAGGACCACACATCATCAAGGGGTGACTTTACTTAATTTTTTCATGTTAAGAGTACAAGCATTAAGTAACTAAATGTTAACTAAATTTGACTTCACACTTAGGGGGTAAAGCTCAAAGCAAACATATATCAGTATCATTCATAGCAACCGAAATAAAAGTCAGTAAGGTCTTGTTTTGTATACTTGAATTATTTCTGCTAAAGCTGTTCTCTTGTTAGAGATGTGCCCTGACAGCTGTCACCAGAGGATGGCAGAGGAAGAGGCAGTGTGTGCAAATAGCCAATGGATTTCTTCATGGCTCTGCGAGACCCATATCCTGGAAAATTTAGCACAAATCTAGCCAAGTACGTTTAATCTCCTGTGGCACAGCTGAATTTGTATAGACTCTTAAGCAATCACTTTGAATCCGCAGTTCAGGATCAAGACTTTTATGAACATCATTTCTTGTTCCTAAGCTTAGTCACCCAAACCTCCCAAATTAAAGACTAAATACATTTCTTATTGTGGTTCATTAATACCATATAATGATGCACATATTTATCCTTTTAACAATCTTAGGGAAGGGGGAACCTCCAAATAAAGGCAGACTACATTAAGTCTCTCCCTAGAGGAGTTGGGAGTTTTATGAAAAGAAATTTAAATTAGAATTTCCTTTCCCAATATAAGAACTATTACTTTCCTCTCAAAACAGAAGACATTATCTTCTTTTCTGTGCATAGTACAATTAGAGTTGAATCTAAGATTGTTTATTGTATTGAGAAAATCGATTCTATGTAGATGAACCTGATACTCAAAAGTGACTTTTCAAAATAAAATAATTTATATGAAGTCTCAAGTTTTCAAGCTTCACATTTATGGTGAAGTCTAAATTTGCAGCTTTTCATAGAAAAGGGGGATATGCTTACATTTCTTAAGATGACTGCTATGCCAGACAGTCAGGATGCACCTTGGCATACACTGGACAGGGCTGTGGTGGCCTCCTTGGGTGCGCGAACCACTTACTAAATCTCTGCTCATTTGAGGAGCGGGCAAAGGACAGAGTGCATCCTAGCAGAGGCTCCTCTGGTCAAAACTGCTGAGGTTTACACTGGAACATGCAAGGCGGAGAGAGATGTACAAACCAGGCACAGAAACCATCCCCGGCTGGGAAAGTCTGGAAGTAAGCTTCTTTTGAAACATTTCACTGGTGTGAAATCAATAAGCCAACCTGCTAAGCACACAGAACTTCATCACCTCACATCCTTGCTCCCTGAGAGTGCACACAGAAGCCACACACCAAGAAAGTCCAGGCCCTTCTGGAACACGCTCTCCTTTTATTAAACTGTTTTTCACTCTTTAAAAGCCAACAGATCACTCAGGGGTCCTTTAAAGAACAAAGAATTCTTGTTACGAGGCTTCCATAAAGTAACTGCACTTATTCCACAAAGGGCTTCACAGACCAGTAAGTGCTGTTCTCAACTTGGACTGTTTATCAGACTCTGCAGATGCCTGTTCCACCTCAGAAAAGCTGAGAGGTGGGGCATGGGTGGGATTTCCACAGTGATAAAGGATTTTAAAAACCTAGTTAGTGAGAGGCAAGCTGGAATTGAGTCTTTGAGCTGATAGGCTTGACTGATAGGCTTAAATTCCAGCTCTACCACTTCCAAATGAGATGACCTTGGGCAAGGCAACCTTTCTGAGTCTCAGACTCCTTATCTATAAGTAGCACTTAGAGCAGAGGGTGCTTGTAAGGATTTAAAACAGCATGTAAAGTGCCTGCTAGTCTGCATGTCACATGGCACACACTAAATAGCAGCAGCCGCTGCTGGTGCTGAAGACAATGGATGATGATGATGTGGATAAACACCCCTTCAACAATTCCCAAAGCAGAGCTAGACAGCTTAGCTGCCAAGTCAGGAAAGGACCAGGAAGAGTCATGTGCCTTTCCAAGTCCCCAGGGATGATGTCTCAGAATTTCCGTTGTCAGGAATTCTCCAGAGAGGTTAGTTAGTAAGACCTCTAAGGACGGTGGCCACTTAATAGGGTGAGAAAAACAGAAAACTCAGCAAAGGGTTTCTGGTCTCATCAGACCTCCTTGCTCCTTTATAGATGCAGAAGTGTTAAGGTTCTGATTATTTCATCAATTGTTATAATGCCTTTACCCTTAACCCTGAAAACATGCTAGCTTTGTCCTTCAAGAAGCAGAAGAAAGCTTTGCCAGGTGTTTAATGCATTTGTTGTTGTTTAGTCGCTAAGTCCAACTCTTTGCAACCCCCATGGAGCCTGCCAGGCTCTTCTGTCCTTCACTGTCTCTCAGAGTTCATTCACACTCATGTCCATAAGGAAGAGCAAAGTCTTCTTTGGATATTTAAGGGCCTGGAGATACTCTCGGAGAGGGCTTTAGACTAGGAAGCAAGTATAACTGAAATGTAGATGATGTGTGAATATAGCAGAAGGTAGTCCAAGGATCTGGATGAAGGAAAAGGTAGGCTCTTGAAGAAGTGCTACAAACTGGCACATCGGGGACCTTCTAGTACAGGAAATAAGCCAGGCCAGCTCCAGACAAGGCATGGAGTAAGTCACTAAAGGACAGATGAACTGAACTGCCCTAAAATTTGAAGAAAGGAAAAAACCCAGTTATTTCTTTCTTCTCCGCTCATAGAAGTGAATACATTAACAAAGGAGCAACTTTCCATGTTAGACATCAAATAAGGCTGACTTAATTAGAAAGAGAGACAGCCTGCCTGACAGCTCTTTTTCCCCCTAACAGCCAAGAACAAGATTTCAGAAATAACCTTTACGTGCAGGAAATGCAAATGGCTCTGTATTATTATTGCTCAGGCGGATGGAGAGAAAATTCCCCAAGGCCCTCACAAGCCTCATGTTCTATTAACACATTCATATGAATGCTGAGATCACCCTTTTCTCATCATTGTGTCGGATGCCTGGTATAAGGATTTGGTGGTTACTTTCTGTTCTTTTCTGCTGTGCTTTTAGAGAAACCCTTGAGGCGAAAAGCTTATGCAGTTCCTTCTATAATTTATACAGCTCTGTTCACATGTGCCAGGCTGTTTATTTTATTCACGGTGTGACAGCAGAAGGAGCCTCATCAAAGGAAAAGCTAGAAAAGAGGAAGTTACGAAAAGTCAAGGCCTCTGAAAGTTTAGCAGAAGTGTGAATGATTCACATATTCTAGTCAGTTTTTAACTTTTTAGCAGCAGCAAAATATTAGACAATCTAGAATGTTTGCTCTAAATGATAAGAAATGAATTCTCCCCAAGGACCCTGGGGACAGGAGGAAAGGGAGAGGTAGAGAAAATACCATGGAAGTTGTCAGCTGCTTGAATGGAGTAAACTCACAGTTGAAGCTGACAGATACACTCTTAAAATCATAAGTGTGCCCACAGAGGCAAAGACTGCTCTGCTGTGGGAAACCTCCAACTTTTATCAACATGGACAGGAGTTAAGCCATTAAGACTCAAATGCTGAGGATGTGCTTTCTGCTGTGTATCTTTGCTGGATCCCTCAAGCAGCTCAAAAGTCTGACATCACAGAGATATCCATGTGACTGGAATGTGCATTTTAGACATTGAGAACACCTTTTTAGCAATTACTAAATCAAAAATCCACCTATCAAAGATTTCCCAAGGACATCTCAGCATTATTACTATTACGCCTTTTCATTAACCATCTATTTCATTAATTTTTTTATTATTTATATGAGTAAAATAATATTTTGGTACCCTATAAGACCAAGAACCCAAGAAAGCCCCCAGTTTAAAAAAAAAAAAAAACCAGGGGAGGGGAAGAGAACAGTGAAGGGATAGTTTCATTGTACTATTTCTAAATGGTATTAGCATTTAGAATGGTATTGCCCTACCCAAGTTCCACATGATTGATAAGACCAGTTGCAAGTTAAAGCTGAACAGAAGCCAGATTTATAATTACATTTCCTTCAATAACATTAAACTCACTTATATTTTAGTATGTGCTGATTTTACATAAAACATACTGAAAAATAATCATTTTGCCAAGTATCACTCCTGCCTCCCCTTTCTCCCCCAACACTGAACATTTGGAATGGACTTTGGAGAGATAATGATATTTGGTAGTTCTTACTTAAGTTAATTTATTATGCAATTGCATGCTTTGTACTAAACTTGCATTTTAAACTGCGTCAGAGAACAGAAAGGATACCTACAGCAGCCATGGAATTGAGCTGATCAATGTAGAACTCAGGCCAACTTGTTGCTCCCTTGTTTTCTTCCTGGTCCTATAGAGACAGGGGGAAAAAAGTGATATACCACCACATATACACAATGGTCACAAAAACATTTTACTTTCAAAGCCTCTAGACAATGGCCTGCACAAACCATTAGAAGACACGGAGATGTAAGATATTTGTCTTCTGATGTTGGCTTTAGATCACCAGACTGTCCCTTTGACCAGGGTGGTACTCCTGATCATTGCGCTGAAGTCAGAATTAGGTGTGACAAAGGCACGTTTTCTGAACCAGGGAGCAAGGGGAGATGAAATGAGAACTTAGCCACACGCAGTTAAGATGATGCTGTTTTCCTTCAGGGGAGCAGTAACATTGGGAAGGGGACTGTGTTTGCTGCAAGGACAAAAGACCTCTAGGTCCTGAGTGGCGCTAAAGACACTACTGCCAGATTATATGTCTGGATGAAACTCACAAGAGGGGAAGTTGTCTTTAAAAATGACCGTGGGATTTGGCCAGTTGTTAATTAGACTTTTGCAGTTGGTTTATTCAGGCTCCAGCAGACAGTAAATATTTTGAAGAAGGGTCTCATTTGATGTGACCAAAACTAGGTACTGCTTCAGATGAGGAGGTAAAATAAAGCCCAACATCGGATGGAAAGCAACAAAATGAATACACATTAGTCCCAGGTCCAGCCCTCATGCCATGACAGCTTGTGAGTTTGAGAAAATGTAATGGAAGAAAATATCTGAGCTGAAGAGAATTGAAACCCAAGGAATTTAGGAACCGATCCCTAAATCGCTGCATCTTATAAACCAGGGGACTTGAAGTCAGCACCAGAGTCCCTAGGGCTTCTGTGGATGGAAGATCTTTGTCAACCTGAGCCCACACCTTCCCCCAGATCAGGTGACTGTGGCCTCTGTCCCTTCAGAGCCTCAAGTCTACTTGAAGATGGCCTTGTGGTGAGAGATTTCCATGCAAACCTGTATGGGTCTAAGTTATTTGTGTGACAAAACAAACCCGAAGGGGAAAATTCCAGGTCTTCTCTAGCTTCACATTCAGAGAGCACCTTAGTACACCTGATACCTCTTGTGTCCACGGAGAAGTGCTGGTCTAGGCACACAGAGCTGTACTGGGCAGTGAAGTAGCTACTACTGCTTCCTGTGTCTGGGTCCCCATCCTTGGAATAATGGCTCCAAGGCAGGGCTATTAATTGCAGTCCTATACTTTACTTAAAAGAAAAGAAACAAACTTTCTCTAAACAAATCCTTCTAGGCAGGTCTACTCTGGTGAGATAAAAGAAACAATTTCAAAACTCTTCTTTAAGAAGTCACAAGAAAGGGGCAAAGTAACTGTTGCTCACAGTGCCTCAAAGGCTGGTAGTAACTGATATCCAAACTTCGGGAGTTGCATGAATTTCATCTGGAGATTGAACAAGCCAGATGACGGGGACAAAGGCTATAGCTGAGGCTTTGAAGTTGGACTGGATTTCACTTCATGGCTTTTAAAAGCTAAGGAAATTTGATGAGTTTTTAGAACAGCCCCTGATTATTATTTAACATGTTAATAAAATAGCTACAATGGGAATATAAATGCTGAACCCTTCTCTCCTCTTAAAATCATGTATTAAAGTTAGCAAAACCCTACTGCTACCAAGGTATTGAGCAAGCCAAAACCCACAGTGATATTCAATGGTATTTGAACCTATAAAATGAAATAGAAGGCGCCAGATCTTTCTATTGCCTAAAACTACGGCAAATTTCCAAAACTACAGCAAAATCACGTCCCATGTCTGGGGTCCCATGACAGACTGTTGTAAGTTTAACATTCACGGTTACAGAAGAGAGACCATTTTAGAAGCTTAAGATTAATACACAGAGAAAACTCTCTATACTTTGAAAATGCTTTTAAGGTAATGTAAATGGATTAAGAGTAGATCTAGATTCTGCAGTCAAAATTAGGGGAAGAAAGCTTCATTTTTATTTTACATGCCTCAGTGCTGAGAAAATCAAATGAGCTAATTTATGTGAAAGCTTCTTGTAAAAATACAAAGTGTTATCACTCTATCCCCAGCAGGGTGATCCTCAGAGCCCTTCATCTTAGCGATGCATCTTCAGTTTCCCTGTGTAATTCTCTGGTGCTCTAAAGACGTGTGTGTGCTACAGTAGCCAAGACAAACTCATACCTGTGAACCAAGTCTCCCCCTCCTATGTGTGCCTGCTAGAGTCTCCAGTGATACAGAGACACCGGCCAGAAGGAGCTGAATTTGATTTTTCTCCGAGGTCCCCTCAAGAGCACTGGATGTGAAGACTTGCCAAGGGGGAGACTTTCTCCTAAGAAGTCCATGAAAGGGATCACTGATGGAAGGGTAACTTGTATAATATTCCTGGAAGGAAACTGAGTCCTATGCATTACCAACCTCTAACACATATTATTCTTGGAGCCATCTGTTTTGGTTCTATATACTTGTTCTAGAGAAACAAGTGGAAAAATATGCAAGCCTGTGCAAACTGTATCACTGTATTTGTAACGGAAGCAGCAGCAATATCCTAACACATACAGAGCTTCTTCCCATGCATCAAACCCTGTGCTAAGCACTGTGATCTTCATTTAATCTACCCTGTGAGGTAGCTGTCATCACACTCATTTTGCTGAAGAGAAAACAGAGGCAAAGGGAGTACAGATGAGTTGCTAAAGGTCGTCCTGCTGGAAATTCAGAGGCAGTAAGAATCGTGACAACCTCTTTTCCTAAAACAAGACTTCAGATTAATCACAAGCAATACACATTGAGTGCAAAGCTGCTCTTTCACTCTTCATCACTTTTCTGTAAGAGACTCCAATATGATTAGTGGATAAACGAGTTCACCTTTCCCTAAACCTTAGTGCTACTTTTTGCTACATTCAACATTTCTGATATTATTCTAAGGTCTGATGTCTTAACCGGGCTACCTCTGAGCCTCCTCTCCAGGCTTGCTGTGGGAACTCTTTTGCTCCTCTGTCAACACCTCATCTGTCTTTATATCTGTGCATGCAGACAACACTAAGAAGCTTTTCCCTAACCTGTTATCCTGGCTGTTATACACTGCATGTTATAGTCTGTCTTCATGGAGACTTCTCAAGAGCTGCTGAAGATGAGCCCATGGCACTGACCACCTGTAGACAGTGAAATTATAAACAAACCATCCCTAAATTATATACATGTAACCCTACTTCTGGCTACCTACTTCACTGATTCCATTAGAAATTTTCTAATGGAAAATAAGCAAAAATATTGTCTTCATTCTATTCTTTAAAAACACTGCTTTCCCTCTCTCTTTTAAAACAGATAGTAGGTAACTCTTAAAGACACTTAGAGAAGATTGTCCTATGTGAATACAAGTTGTAGCAATCATATTAAATGTTCTTTTTATTCTACATACAGAATGGATAATTCATATTAATATCCAGTTTTGTTTCCTCTTGAAAACATAATAAGCATTTAAGTTATATGTCTATCTTTAGAAGGTCTATTAGATAATCTATTAGATATTGAATTGGTATAAACATTTTATGTTCTTAAATTCTATACTGATAATTGGTTTCTGAGACTATCTGCAAACATCACTTATATTCAGAGAGATGGTGTGGTGGAAAAATGACCAGATAGGCCATGCAAAGATGAGATTCAAGAACTTACTTTTGGTTTATTCAATTAGCACCTACTGCTAAGTATGAAGATCTTCGGGTCTTGTTTTTCTTCTGTTCAAATTAAGAGGTGAGACTAGACTTTTCAAAGCACCTACAAGCTCTAAGATTCTACATGACTCTAATAGTGAGATATTATGTGAAACATCATTTATTACTATTAATATATCTAGAGTGCTCAATTTCTAAAGTCAATAATTTAAAAAATTATGTTGTTCAGTGACTCAGTTAACCTTTAACTTGCAACAGCTACTTTCTTTTAAGGTAATTAGAGGGGGGAAGTCTCCACATTAATTATTTTATTATCTAATCCAACTCATCCTATTTCTTTAGTAGCTTGATAGGCATCAATAAGAGTGTATTCATGGACAAAATTTCCTGCTGGATGGACAGTCTGCCTTTGCTTTCTACCTGCACTGAATGCAGCTTTAACCTCTTTTCTTGGTTTTCCACCTTGCTCCTACAATCTCAAATTCTAAACAAAAAAACAAACTCTTCACTAGGAAAGGGGAACTTGTACAGTGCAAAGGACCGTCAAGAACACTGGATTTTTTCTTTTTAAAAAAATAAATCAGGCTCTAATTAACCAACTCATTTAAAAAGTAAAGAAATACATAGTCTATTTCTAACCTCACTTCATTTCCAACCGGCACATTTTTCACTCCATATCGCTGGTCAGTGGCTACTAAAAGTAAAAAAATTCAAGAGATCCTCCCATCCTCTTTAAATGCTCAACAGTGCATTTGCTTTTCTCAGTATCATTTTGCCCATGAGAATAAAATCTGCATTATTTATTTGTTGACACGTCTGTCTCTCACTTCACTGTCATCTCTTTCTCAATCTAAGCTGATTGTACTCCACTTCTACGATCATCAACAGACAGGCATTTGAATCCTCACTCACTCACTACCTTAAATGACTTTTGGCAGAAAAGGTAAGTAATTTCTCTGTGTGACTCAGGTTTAGTTTCCTTTTCTGTAAAAGTGGTGCCTACCTCATAGGGTCATTGTAAGGATTTAATAAGTTAATGAAAAGTGAAAGTGAAAGTCGCTCAGTCGTGTCTGACTCTGCCACCACAAGGACTGTACAGTTCATGGAATTCTCCAGGCCAGAATACTGGAGTGGGCAGCTGTTCTCCAGGAAGCTCTTCTCCAGGAGATCTTCTCCAGGGGAAGATCTTCACTAAGGGATCTTCCCAACCCAGGGATCGAACCCCAGTCTCCCACATTGCAGATGGATTCTTTACCAGCTGAGACACCAGGGAAGCCCAAGAATAGTGGAAGTGGGTAGCCTATCCCTTTTCCAGCAGATCTTCCCAACCCAGGAATTGAACCGGGGTCTCCTGCACTGCAGGCGGGTTCTTTAGCAGCTGAACTACCAGGGAAGAGCTCTGGGAACCGGACACACAGAAATGTTCAACGTATGTTAGCTAGGATGATAATGATACTGTTTTAGTTTCTCTAGCTATGGCCCTTCTAAGTCCCTATTACTAGGGCTACAAAAATTTGTAGCAGTTTGAACATAATTTTTGACAGTAATTGTTCATATTTAAAACACACATAGCCTTTGTAAGTCTATTCAGGAATTTAGCCTATGATTACACTTGCACAGATACATATCACAAAGCTTTGTTTCACTGCAGAACTATTTGAATTAGCAAATAAAGTTAACAAGTATATGAAAGTGAAGTGGTTGAATAAACTACTTTGTAGCAATAGCAAAGAATGAAGTAGAGTTGACCAAGTAGGGGCTTCCTGATGGTCCAGCAGTTAAAACTTCACTTTCCAATACATGAGGGTGTGGGTTCAATCCCTGGTCAGAGAGCTAAGATCCCATACACCTTGTGGACAAAAATAAAAAACCAAAACATAAAATCTAAACAATATTGTAACAAATTCCATAAAGAATTTAAAAATGGGTCCCCATCCAAAAAAAAATCTAAAAAAAAAAAAGACCAAGTATATTATGGAAGGAAAACTGATTCAAAATATGATCTCCAATCTATAGAAAAAATATATGCACTACACACAAACATTTCTGGAAACAGACATAATAAAATATAACAATGATTACCCCTGGCTAGCAGGGTAATAGAAAAAGTCTTTTATTTATAAACTTCTGTACAATTCACACTTTCATTTTACGAAGAACAAGGGCTATTTTTACAATTAAAATAGGAGTTTGAAGGTTCTGTTAGGACAAGAGCTCTATTTTTTCTAATGTTCTGTATTACATGAACTATATCCGGTCAAGACTGTGCAACATTTGGGGTGTGTCTGTTCTCCATCACCAGGGCACACTTCTGCTCCCTACAGAAAATTATTTCACAACATTTTTCTAATTATTTCTTCTTACTGGATTTTCTATTTCTATTAACCCTAATATCAGCTATAAAGAAACTGTGATCTGGGATAAAGTTTGTGTACCTGAAGCACACAAACACATTCTAAAATTTCCACACTTATTATGTTGCAATTTCTTGGTAGCATCAGAAGTTTTTAGTAATATAAGTGGGTCTCAAAGTGCAGTGTAAGTATTAAGTCTTAATGCAAAGAATATTTCTTTTGAAATTACCACAGGACAAATTTTTAATAGGATCAAGTAACAATATGTAAGAACTGGTATTGTTTTTTCTCTAAGATGCTCTTAGAAGGCCCAAAACAGGCTGTGCAAAGGTCAATCAATTGTAAAGGACACACTCTGTGGTTGTTCGCTAGACCACAAATCACAGACTGGAGCAACATGCACTTGGCCAACTAAAGCCATAAATCTCCATTCAGTTACAAACCCATGAGGTTTTTGGATAATACTTGGTAGGAAAGAAAGACACTCACCATTTAGATTGGCTAAAAATCTTCCAGTGATACACAATAGTACCATCAACTGGAAAACAGTAGGCTATATTAAGGTTTAACTAAATGAATCTCAATAGCAGAAAGGTACTGCTTCATATGACACGAAGTAAACTTCATTCTGACAATGTTCATTACAGGACAAAGGCAACTAAATACTAATAAACCTGTTCCACTTTTAAAGAAAATGCTATTAGAAAACATGTTCACTATGATCGTACAGGTTCAAGAAATTCTATCCCTTGTTGATTAAAATAGTCACCTGCTGCATTGAATTGTGATTCCTATTCTGGATTTAATGGGCTCAGCCCCATAGACTAATCAATATAACAGCTGTTAAATAAATTCACTCTATACCTAGAATTTTTATAGAAATCTAGGCAGAAAGGGCCAAACAGGTCAAAATTTTATTCTTTAGGTGTATCTCCATGGTGTGTGGCATCTATTAAACTCAAATGAATGATAGGAAACAGATACCAACATGGGCGAGAGGAAGAGCAGGTAGGATGGAAGAGGGGGAAAATATTTTGTGGATAGCCTTGCTAATAACTTCTGCTATCTGGATGAAGCACAAGCTGGAATCAAGATTGTTGGGAGACATATCAATAACCTCAGATATGCAGATGACACCACCCTGATGGCAAAAAGTGAAGAGGAACTAAAGAGCCTCTCCATGAAGGTGAAACAGGAGAGTGAAAAAGCTGGCTTAAAACTCAACATTCAAAAAACTAAGATCATGGCATCCTGTCCTATCACTTCATGGCAAATAGATGGGGAAACAATGGAAACAATGACAGACTTTATTTTCTTGGGCTCCAAAATCACTGCAGATGGTGACTGCAGCCATGAAATTAAAATTCGCTTGCTCCTTGGAAGAAAAGCTACGACAAATCTAGACTGTATATTGAAAAGCAGGGACATTACCTTGCTGATAAAGGTCCATCTAGTCAAAGCTATGTTTTTTCTAGTAGTCGTGTACAGATGTGAGAGCTGGACCATACAGAAGGCTAAGTGCCAAATAATCGATCCTTTTGAACTGTGGTGTTGGAGAAGACTCTTGAGAGTCCTTTGGACTGCAAGAAGATCAAACCAGTCAATCCTAAAGGAAATCAGTCTTGAATATTCTTTGTAGGGACTGATATTGAGGCTGAAGCTCCAATACTTTGGCCATCTGATACGAAGAGCCAACTCACTGGAAAAGACCCTGATGCTGGGAAAGTTTGAAGGTAGGAGGAGAAGGGGATGACAGAGGACGAGATGGTTGAATGGCATCACCAACTCAATGGATATGAGTTTGAGCAAGCTCTGGGAGATGGTGAAGGACAGAAAAGCTTGGCATACTGCAGTCCATAGGGTTGCAAAGATTCGGACACAACTGAGTGACTGAACAACAACAATCTTTCCCTTCTAGCTCAACAGTACTAGTCTAATTAGTATCCTCTTAAAAGATGGCCATGATGAAGTATGGAACAGCCAGCCTTTTCTGTAAAGGGCCAAATCATACATATTTTCGGCTTTGTAGACCAAACAGTCTGTTGCAACTACTCGATTCAACTCTGCCTTTGTACACGCAAAAGCAGCGATGGTGGTAGTGGTTTGGTCACTAAGTCATGTCCAACTCTTTGTGATCCTATGGACTGTAGTCTGCCAGGCTCCTCTGTCCATGGGATTTCCCAGGAAAGAATACTGGATTGGGTTGCCATTTCCCTCTCCAGGGAATCTGCCCGACGCAGGGATTGAACCCATGTCTCCTGCTTGGCAGGCATCCCACGTGGCTCAGTGGTAAAGAAAGCAGCTATAGATAACACTTCAAGAGAGTGGGCCCTGCCATGTCTCAGTAACACTTCATTTACAAAACAGGCTATTGGCCAGATCTGACCCATGGGCCATGGTTTGCCAACCTCTGTGCTAGATTAAGCTCGACTCTCAAGAGGGTGGGAGTACATCAAAATTCTTACTTGATCACCAACTGTTTTCCATGATTTCTTCTCTCCTTGAAGCCACTCTATGTCCAGTAAACCCCAGTTTAAGTTCGGATAAGCACAAAACTGTGAGATTTGCCCAGTAATGCACACTTTTGCAAGAGATGGAACAGACCCTGAAAGTCTACCTTCTTAGCAAGCTTGCTGCTTCCTGAAATCTAATTTTTTAAAATAGCACAGAATCATTGGATCTTTTAAATCCTGATATTTGCCTCCAACTCATCCCCTCTTGCTCTTCTTTCCTCAGGAAAAGAAAACCCAGTAGGTCCACAAACTTGCATTCCTGAGACAGTTGCTTTACTCAGTCCTTCCAATCCTCACCTCTGACCCCTAGCAGTGGGCTGAAACTATATCCTATGTCTGAAGTTTGCCAAACTCAGGCAGCTGGTTTCAAAAGTAATTCCCATGTTGTCACAGTTCAAGAGAGTCATGTGGTTCCTGGGACTGCCAACCCTGGTTACATTTTTTTGCCCATGGCCACAATTACACATCAAATGTAACTGCTGCCAAAATCCGGTTGGGCCCACACAAGAACGATTACAGAACAGCAGCTTCTTCATCTGCCAGGAAATCCAACACCTCCTCCTAAGCCTCAGAATGTCAGTCATTTTCTAGAAAGACTGGAGGGTGACTAGCCATAGCAGGAGCTTTCATGTTTACCATTTAGAATCACAGAAGAGCAAACGTTCTTCTTCACTTCTCCTCGTGCTATAAAACATCTGCATGTTTGTAAGGCAAGCCATCACTTAATTATATTGCTATGTCTTTGACCCTGGAGACACTCTAGTTTGAGTTTCTCCTCACAGGGATTCCTTACAGAAGGTCACCGGCAGGGGATCGATCACGTGTTCTCTGAGAGAAGGCTTCAAGAGCCCAGAGTTGTTTGGAACCAGCATTCTCACTGACTGTCAGAAAACTCACCTCATTCTGAACTGGCAGATGTCTCCCTGTAATTCCAAGAACTTGTTGGCCTTAGTTTTGCCCTTGGGAACTATACGGACTAAGTCTAATTTCTCCTATGAGCAATAACCCAGCAAATATTTAATTGATTCGGAAAAAAAGCTACTATGTCCACCCAGAGTCATCGCCTAACCAGGCCAAAAGTTCTCCAGTGACTGAACAGCAAACGTTTATCTTCCTCAATTCATAAAAAAAAAAAAAAATTCTCAAAATTTCCATACGCTCATCACACTCTCATGTCTGCTCTTGGAAAAATAACTCCAATATAAGCCATCTGAATTCCTATGAAAGGAATGTGCTTGTCAGTGATGCTCAACTCTACACAGTCTCTACTGAGAGGGCATCTGAGATAGATATCTGAGCAGAATGAATGTCTCTGCAAGAGGAAAGAGAACAAGTTCTTGCTTTCCTGATGGGCCACAACAAGTGACATTTGATTTAGAATAAAAGATAGATGAAACAAAGGTAAACATGGACAGTCTGTATTTCATCAAGCATACATTCTTTAACAAAGTTTGCCATAAACTCAATAGTAAAATCAGTTTTCTTCTTATAAGATTGAGAACATGTCATCTCTAAAACGTAACTTGACAGAAATGAAGTAGGACCCAGGCTCACTGATTATACACATGCTCCTTTCCTGTACATCCACCTCTTCAAACATCATAGGAACTTCTTCCATGTGTGAAGCCTGACACCCCTTCTGACCTCCTGAGTTCTGCTTCTTCCCTTGCTCTAGTGGATGCAGGTATAAAGTTCAGTAAAACTGACAGACAAGGCATGTTTTCCCAGACAGGGCTAGACACTATCATATCATGTACTCATTTAAAATATGATTAAAGATCTCAGTTTACTTACAGTAAGGTAGCCCCCTATCAATTCTAAGTTTAAAATTCTGCATTGACAAAGGACGATTTTTTAAAAAGTAAAATGGCATGATTTTGGCATGACTCAAGTCAAAGATTTTGTTGAACTCATGAGTAAGTGAGAGAGAAACAGTAAGATGTTACAACAGGTTCAAAAGAAAACTTGTTAGCAAAGATATATAGGCATTAATTTACAAATAGATGCAAAACTCGTCAATAGGGCAATAAGCAATTGCATTAGGCACAAGACATTTCAATGGACAAGAACATTTGCACTGTGATCAGTTTTTTTTTTTAAACAATCTGCAGATTTGTTAAATAGCTCAAAAACAGTGAAAAGTGGAGATTACTCTGAACAGTGCTATAGACAGAACATTCAGTATTTTTTTTTCCTGCCATTTCAATGAAACCACAACTTAGCAAAATAAAAGATGACTAGTACTTCCTGGTTGAAGAGGACACAGTCTACAAAGGTGTAATGTACAAACCAAGCTGTATGACTAACACCTTGCACCAGACTCATCACACCTAAATTACACAAATGCTTGTGTGTGCATGCCCAGTCACACCCTATGGACTGTAACTTGCCAGGCTCCTCTGTCCATGGGATTCTGCAGGCAAGAATACTGGAGTGGGTTGCCATTTCCTTCTCCAGGGGATCTTCCTGGCCCAGGGATTGAACTTGCATCCCTTACATCTCCTGCATTGGCAGGTAGGTTCTCTACCACTCATGCTACCTGGGAAGTCCAAGGCTTTTGCCGAAGAACACCTACCCCATCCTTACCACTTCAATTCTGCCTGCTTCCACTGCCTTGTCTAGGCTGTGTGGCATGGTTTCTATTTATGCGTCTCTGAGACTGATTTGAAACCACTGAGACTATTCTACTTTACCCCTCCCCCATTACTTCATTATATCCACAGATGCACGTGGTTCTCTATCCTCCCCAGAAATTTGCTGGTCAAATAGCAGGGACACTTCTTTTGTATACGTACACACACACACTGTATTATTTGGCTGCACTGGTCTTAGCAGCGCATGGGATCTTCAGTTGCAGCGTGTGAGATCTAATCCCTTGACTAGGGACTGAACCAGGGACCCGTGCATTAGGAGCACAGAGTCTTGGCCACCAGTGAAGTCCCATGGAATACATCTAAGAAATTTCTTTCACTCCTCACCAAAAAATAGTGGTCAACTCAGTGAGTTTAGACCCACTCCCCAACTCCACAACTCCCACCCTCAGCCAGAAAGAAAACTACACTTGACCACTATTCCAAAAAAAAAAAAATCAGGCTTATGCTACTTCTCAGCCAGCTATCACTTTTATTCTCTCCAAAATTAAGAGTGCCACTTTAAAGACGTCTAGCTCTCTGTGGGAACAGCAGCAATGAAACAAAGAGTAACAGTGTGACTGCAACAGTAAGGAGACCAGCTGCATTTCTTAAACAGCTCAGGGGCCCAATCTGTTCCAACACCCTCTTCTTTCCTGAAAAAGTCTTGGCTGACCTTATAGAACTGAAATCTTACAGCTCACATGCTACAGGATCCTTAGGGAAAATGCATTTCATGTGCTAATATAGCTGAGAAAATAGCCACAATCTTCACCTAGAACTAAAAGCTGAGACTTTACAGCCCATTTCCCAAACTACGAGATATTTATTTCATTTATTTTAACAAGTCACTTTTTTGGCAAAGTACTTCATGGCATGGAAAATGACTGGAGCCTAAACATCTCAATCAGTGTAAATCCAACATCTGAAGCCAATTTTAGATGACAATTTCCCTTCATTTTCATGGCATAGAAAAAGAAAAAGGCTCCGATTATTATTTTCAGAAATGACACCAGCCCACATTTCCCTGCTGTCTATGACACAAAGGTGTGCAATGACTTAAAACAAATTACTTCTGTGTAGCTTGTTAAGAGCAGAGTCTTTGACCCACATTTCATCTGGGAGTGCTATAAACCCAAGTACGACTTAGTCCAGCTGGTTGGTAAATTAACATGTTTGGACACACACCACTAAACCCTTATGCAGTGTGGAAATCCAATCAGTGGTGTCAGTGGCCTTTGTTGCCTCACATCTTGCTACCAGATTTGCTACCAGACCAGCCTTTCAGAATGCTGTAAAGCAGGTTTTGATGTTCTGTAACCTGCTCTTGGGAAAATGATCAAAGTGTGTTTATGATTTGCAGTATAACACTTAACACGAGACCATAAAGAGAGGACTTCGGAAAATAGTAATTAAACTATGAAGAGAATTGGGGGAAACAGTGAGCCCATAAAGGCATGTTCCATTCAGGGAAGCATTCTCAGGATGCCTGTGAGAAATGCTACGGCAGGGTTAACTGTCTCCTGGAAGGAGAGTCATAACTGTATTTCTGGTTTTAAGTCATTACTGACTCTTTAATTCAGAATACAACTGAATTAATAACAGCAATTTTGGCAAAGAAAGAGAAAAGCATCCATTGGAAGATGTCACTGTATCAGAAATCTCTAAATGTGAGGATGTGGGCAAACAGAGCTTAGAAACTGAGGAAACATAAACCACCTTTCCTTACATATGGGGACAGATGAAAGGATGGCATCATAAGACTGCTCCAGTTAATGTTGTTCCACAGTACACTGAAAAATAACAAGAGAGTTTAAGACACTAACTTAAAGCTGGTATTCTTCAGTAGACTTCTTACTGCAACCCGGTTCTTGTTGCACACATTACTCAGTTTCTGGAGTGTAAGAATCTGGAGAATCCCACACAGAAGTTATTAGCAGCACATTCTTACACTGGGAGCTCAAAGCTTATTCCTACTTCTCAAGGGGAAGAAGCACTGAAATGCACCAACCATAACATGGATTTAATAACATTAGGTGAGCTAGAGCTATTAGTGAAAAGAATGAAATATATATATGAGAAACTCAAGTAAAGTGGCTTTTTCCCTTCTTTGATCTCTCATCCAAAGTTCATACTTTCTTCTACTGATGTCTTTCCTAATCCTTTCTCCTGGAGTTGGTGAAGTCAGGCTGACTTGGGGTGGTGTTTATGAAAGTAAGTGTCATAGGACCTAGAGAATCTGAACAGAACCAGGGAGAGACCCAAGGGAAAGAAGCATGGTAGGTGACACTTATGTACAACCATAATCTAAGCACAACAGGAACCGTCAAGAGCAAGGAGGGTATATAACTATTACACGTGCTACATTCTCCTATCATGTGTCATGGCAGACAGTGCTAATCAATTACCACACTATTCGTATTGAGGTTATTTATAACCTCCAAATGTTTCTCGAAGCCCTCTGGGCTTCAATCCCTCGTTGTTTATACAGTTGGTAATTAAGATAAATCTTGCCATCTCTGCTTGGAGTTATTCACAGTGAACTCCATTAACCAAGGAAGGAAGCCACAGTCTGAAGAAAAACTGACAGAGGAGGTATGATTGTCTGGACTGTCTCATGAGCTACATGTCCCTGGGTGGGTGATAAGCAGAACAGGAGGCTAGTTCTGGATTCTCATGTGTGAGATACAGTGATACTCCTTTCCAGAGATGCAGTGATTGCTGAGGACACTCGTTCAGTGTGCAATTCTATACCTGCAGATTGCAGAATTTGGGAAATGCAATGGACCAATGCCTATGTGCTCAAAGGGGCTCACAGAGCTGCATTTAGAACCCTGGTTCCACAGTGGTACTGTTGACAAGTATTCTATGGCAAAGAGTGAGAGCTCCAAGATTGTCATGTATTCCAAACTCTGCAATCAACACATGATGGAATTTGTCCTGCAGCTGAGCTCTCAAAAGGAATCTGCTTAACAATTAAGATTTGGAAGCCAAAGAGAGCTGGTCTCGGGTAGCTGAGAACTGCTCTCCCAAGATCTCCATTCAAACCAGTCTCTTCAAGAGACTGGAGCAGAAGCAAGAGTGTTCTTCCCACAGCACAGCACAGATGCAGGCACGAGTGACAAGAACAGAGTGAAAGCTGTGGGGCTTGCTTCTTTAGCCCCCATTCCAGAGGGGAAAATAGAGCTCCACAGGACACACAACCCCACACTCCCCACGACTCCATGTTAATTGGTTTGTCCAGCCAAGAAACCTTACTTTGTCTCAGCTATATGTTACCTATTCATTTTCACTGTTGTTTGAAAGACGGTAAGTGAATGCAAAACACAGGGTCATTCTCTCCCTCTGTCTACCACCTGGTGTTCTCTAATTAGAGGGGAAGCAAGGCCTTGGATGAAGGGTGTTCCTCACTGAAGAGATGCAAGTATGAGGAAGCACAAAAGAGAGATGCTATCCACAGAGCAGGTACATATTCACTGTTTTCACAAGGCTGCAAAGAACAGAGCAGAGTGAAGGATCACAGACTGAAGAACCAGCAATCCCCAAATCTGTGAACTGACTTACTTGTACGTGGAAACCACCTCAGACTGTAGGCAGGGAGGATAGACAAACATTGAGCTACCCATCGCAGATTCTCAGTATCTGAAGGAGTTGTGGAGTACAAGAAAGGGAGAGGCTCTTATAATGTGTATGGAGAGATGTCCCAGAAAAGGGTGCTCTGCTTAGAAGAAAAGAGAGTGACTAGCTGTGTGCTTTTCCAGCCACTGCGCCTGTTTGTGCAGACATGCTGGTTTTGCACCTGCACTTCAGTCACCCTCCAGGAATTGGCGGAGGCCTCAGAGGAACTTCCTGTGCTTGATGACGGCATATATCAGTCAAGAGCTGGCTAAAGATGGAAACGCAGCTTCCCGGGTCTGGACCTGAGGGTGCAGAGAGGTCTAGAGGAGAGGAAGAGTGAGCCACACACAGAGTGGTTTCCTTTGTAGTCAAACCAAATAAACAGAATGCTGAGGGAACTGTCCATTTTTAGGCACTTGTAACATTTTGTACTTTGATCCAGCTTTATGGATATTTGAATGGAATGCTTTCATTCTCTAAACTTTGGGTTTTTCTTTTAAAAGAAATGTTTACTTTCTACTCCAGGAATTTGTACTTTAATTTGATTTGCTAGGCTATATGAGAGAAAACTGAAGAACTGTAATGACAGTATCTTGTACCCAAAACATTCAAACATGTAAAGTGATTGATCAGGGCATACAAACACTAGTTCCACCCCCTCCAACAATACCAAGCCCTTGGATGGTTGACGACTAATTTGCTTCAGGCAGAAGAAACTATTACAAGCACTTTGGAGAGCAATTAAAGGTGAAAATGTTTAAACCAAACAACACAGTAATTACATGTTTAAGTGCCTACCCTAGAGAAATTTTTGAACATATACATAAGGATGTTTATTGCAATTTTGTTTTTAAATAATGAAACCTTGGAAACAGATATTATTCAAAGAGGGATAAAAATAATTAAGCTGTGCCATGTTCGTATAATGAAACATTATATGGCAGTTAAAATGAAGACATACCATACATTGTCCATGGATATATACATTCAGAGAAAGAAATATATATGGGCAAAGGAAAACATATCACCTTCAGAATAGAGGTCACCTTTGGGTTTCAACAATGTTTATCATGTTTTATTTCTTTCTTAAAAATCCATGGTATTAAAAAAGTTAGCATTTGTTAAATGCAGGTGTTTATTATATTTTCTATGTTTTTGCATATAAAAACATTTCACACACACACAAGAATAATCAACCAGGATAAATTAGTTTATCACATGACTGAGGAGAAAGTTATTAGAAGTTTGCTAGTTTTCATTTTTTAGAAATTTTAGAGAATGTCAATTTATTGGAAGCCAGAAAGTCCACCCTGGTAATTAAGTTTAAGACTTCTAACAATAATAGCCACTGTGGAAAACAGTATGGAGTCTTCTCAAACACTAAAAATAGAACTACCATATCACCCAGCAACTCCATTCTTGGGGATATATCCAAAAGAACCAAACACACTAATTCGAAAAGATACATGCACCTCAAGGTTCATGGCAACACTATTTATAACTTCTAAGATATGGAAACAACTCAAGTGTCCATCAACAGATGAACAGATAAAGATGTGGTATATACACAACAGAATACTACTCATTCATAAAAAATAATGAAAATTTGCCATTTGCAACAACATGGATAGAACTGGCAGGGCATTACACTAAATTGAAATAGGTCAGACAGAGAAAGACAAATATTGTATGGTATCACTTACATGTGGTATCTAAAAATACAACTAGTAAATATAATAAAAAAAGAAGCAGACTCATAGGTGTACAGACCAAACTAGTGGTTACCAGTGGGGAGAGGGAAGGGATAGGGACCAGGCTGGGTAGGAGATTTAGAGGTACAAACTATTATGTATAAAAGAAATTACAAGGATATATTGTATATCCCAGGGAATATAGCCAGTATTTTATAATAACTATAAATGGAGTATAACCTTTAAGAATTCTGAATCACTACATTATACACTTGTAACTTCTAAAGTATTACATATCAACTATCTGTATGCAGGTCAGGAAGTAACAGTCAGAACTGGACATGGAACAACAGACTGGTTTCAAATAGGAAAAGGACTACTTCAAGGCTGTATATTGTCACCCTGCTTATTTAACTTCTATGCAGAGTACATCATGAGAAACGCTAGACTGGAAGAAACACAAGCTGGAATCAGGATTGCCGGGAGAAATATCAATAACCTCAGATATGCAGATGACATCACCCTTATGGCAGAAAGTGAAGAGGAACTAAAAAGCCTCTTGATGAAAGTGAAAGAAGAAAGCGAAAAAGTTGGCTTAAAGCTCAACATTCAGAAAATGAAGATCATGGCATCTGGTCCCATCAGTTCATGGGAAATAGATGGGGAAACAGTGTCGGACTTTATTTTGGGGGGCTCCAAAATCACTGCAGATGTTGACTGCAGCCATGAAATTAAACGACGCTTACTCCTTGGAAAAAAGTTATGACCAACCTAGATAGCATATTCAAAAGCAGAGACATTACTTTGCCTACTAAGGTCCGTCTAGTCAAGGCTATGGTTTTTCCTGTGGTCATGTATAGATGTGAGAGTTGGACTTTGAAGAAGGCTGAGCACCAAAGAATTGACGCTTTTGAGCTGTGGAGGAGACTCTTGAGAGTCCCATGGACTGCAAGGAGATCCAACCAGTCCATTCTGAAGGAGATCAACCCTGGGATTTCTTTGAGGGAAATGACGCTAAAGCTGAAACTCCAGTACTTTGGCCACTTCATGAGAAGAGTTGACTCATTGGAAAAGACTCTGATGCTGGGAGGGATTGGGGGCAGGAGGAGAAGGGAGACGACTGAGGATGAGATGGCTGGATGGCATCACGGACTCAATGAACTTGAGTCTGAATGAACTCCGGGAGATAGTGATGGACAGGGAGGCCTGGCGTGCTGCGATTCACGGAGTCGCAAAGAGTCGGACATGACTGAGTGACTGAACTGAACTGAAACTTCAATAAAAAGACTCCTAATAGTAACAGTATCTGCTACTTTGTTGAAACATTCTTTTATTATTTCCTCAACACTGACATTTTGTTTTATTAGCTTAGTTTCAGAAATCATACCGCTAGAACGCACTATTAGATTATAATGCTGCCACTTTGAACAAATTTTGCTGATGAGCAGAGAACTTGTAAATTTGGTTCATTTTGACCTAATAAGTTACTCATTTGTGAATATTGACTAGTTTAATGGAACCTCTTGATGTTGTGTACTACAAAGGGACTTTCCTCCATTGCAAAAATAACAGTTGCAATGTTGTCATCTAAAAATATTCTTTAATTGTTTTATGTTGAAAACTGAAGGTATTTACTAACCACTTGCTTTTCCTAGGCCACAAAGAAGGAAGCTTAATTTTATTTAACAACACAGCTTGACCCACAAGCTTGTACACTCCCCAGAGTTTAAGTAGTGTTCACGACTGCTTGCCAGGCAAGCCCAGTGATGGAAGCATCTCCACTGGTTACCCAAGGTCAGCAGGGACTAAGGGCTGCAGTGGCATGTGGGCAAAAGTAAGAAGGAAGCGGAGTGAAATTTGACTTCCTTTGCACCTCCATCATCCAAGACATAAATTAAAGATGCTCCTGAAATCAGATTCCGGGTTCTACTCAGAAGTTAAGGGACAGCCCCATTGGTCAGTAAGGCAAAAATCCCTAGAACTTCCTAATTAAATGGGGACTGTCTTTAACCATTTCTGACACAATAAAGACTTTCTTGGTCTCTTCCCTTATCTTCACAATGTACCCTCCTACCTTACTATCTCCACCTTGAAATGTCCTGTGAGAAACTAAGGGAGAGGAGCTGTTCTAAGAAACTCAGGTATTATCATTTATTAATATGGACCAGAATCCCTGGCTAGCATGAATGTGAATGAACAGAAACTCAGTCCATACCATTATTTCAAAAACTGTCACCATCACTGACATTATCGGCTGTAACATTAACGTCACCATTCCCCAAGTTCTCTGACAACTTCAAAATCGTATTTTCTTAATTTTCACAACAATTTTATGAATTTGATCTCACTGTATAGAGAAGATAGAAATGAGCTGTTAAGAAATATGCCCCAAGTCACACAGCTAGCTAATAAGTGGGGTACCCTGCCTTCGCAGATTACCCTTTAGATGGACTTTAACTATGCAAAGTCTTTCTTACAGTTATTACTTGGCTTCTATTTGTGATGGAAAAAACAGAGTCAGTCACAGTATGCTGAAGTTTAGAACAACTGCGAGGGGCAAAATTTAGGAAATCTTCAGGCAGATCCATTAATGGAAAAACTGTTGGAGCCAATCCACCCCAAGGGAGGTGGGGAGTCCTCTCACTGGTAGTATCTCTAGACTGAAAAACAGAAAGAACTGGAGGACGACACCCCAACAGAAGAATCCAGAAACTGTTCACTCACTTCACCAAGTACCAAAGAAGAAAGATAGATATGCTTTGGTTCATTCTATGGGCAAGGTTGTTTTCTGCTTCTTCGTTGAGCTGAGTCAATGTTAATGACAACACAAACTATGAGTTCAGGACCATCTGGCCACCCCACAGCAGGAGTGGTAGCAGGCACAGCTGTAATGATACAACTGGTAACACTGGAGGACAAAGAGACAGGAAGAGGAGATGAGTAGGTCCTCAGGAACCACCTGCCTTTGACAGGGATACAACTTTGGGCAGAGGAACCAGAGATCAAATTGCCAACATCCGCTGGATCATGGATAAAGCAAGAGACTTCCAGAAAAACATCTATTTCTGCTTTATTGGCTATGCCAAAGCCTTTGACTGTGTGGATCACAGTAAACTGTGGAAAATTCTGAAAGAGATGGGAATACCAGACCACCTGACCTGCCTCTTGAGAAATCTATATGCAGGTCTGGAAGCAACAGTTAGAACTGAACATGGAACAACAGACTGGTTCCAAATAGGAAAAGGAGTATGTCAGGGCTGTATATGGTCACCCTGCTTATTTAACTTCTATGCAGAGTACATCATGAGAAACGCTAGACTGGAAGAAACACAAGCTGGAATCAGGATTGCTGGGAGAAATATCAATAACCTCAGATATGCAGATAACACCACCCTTATGGCAGAAAGTGAAGAGGAGCTAAAACGCCTCTTGAAGAAAGTGAAAGAGGAGAGTGAAAAAGTTGGCTTAAAGCTCAACATTCAGAAAACAAAGATCATGGCATCCAGTCCCATCACTTCATGGGAAGTAGATGGGAAAACAGTGAAACAGTGTCAGACTTTATTTTGGGGGCTCCAAAATCACTGCAGATGGTGACTGCAGCCATGAAATTAGAAGACACTTACTCCTTGGAAGAAAAGTTATGACCAACCTAGAGAGTATATTCAAAAGCAGAGACATTACTTTGCCAACTATGGTCCGTCTAGTCAAGGCTATGGTTTTTCCTGTGGTCATGTATGGATGTGAGAGTTGGACTGTGAAGAAGGCTGAGTGCCGAAGAATTGACGCTTTGAGCTGTGGTGTTGGAGAAGACTCTTGAGAGTCCCTTGGACTGCAAGGAGATCCAACCAGTCCATTCTGAAGGAGATCAGCCCTGGGATTTCTTTGGAAGGAATGATGCTAAAGCTGAAACTCCAGTACTTTGGCCACCTCATGCGAAGAGGTGACTCACTGGAAAAGACTCTGATGCTGGGAGGGATTGGGGGCAGGAGGAGAAGGGGACGACTGAGGATGAGATGGCTGGATGGCATCACTGACTCGATGGACGTGAGTCTGAGTGAACTCCGAGAGATGGTGATGAACAGGGAGGTCTGGCGTGCTTTGATTCATGGGGTCGCAGAGAGTCAGACGCGACTGAACTGAACTGAGAGAGAGAATCCATGAATTTTGGACTCCAATTCTGAAAACTGGTGCTCATTTTGATAGCACTGGCTTTTGTAAAACAAAAGAAAATAAAGACAGAAAATGGGGCATTGGCTATGAGATTATGCTACTTAGGGGAGAAAGGGCCATGAGAAACAGTTTCCTTCAGCAGACTTCTCGGCAAAAGCTGAGGCTATTTTATCAAGACCAAGAATCACTATGCTTTCGGTCACTGCTTAAAGAGATAAATGGTATTGAAAAATTCTGGGTGGTTTACAGATTCACCTTTGTTTTAATTTTCCCAAGGAAGAGTAAATAAATAAAGGGCCCCTGAGCTAAAGAAAAAAAGAAAAAAAAAATGCCAGAGTTGTCTTGACAACACAAGCACTGGTTATATTTTAAATGCTATTTATTTTTCCTCCTAATTTCAAAGAGAAATATGGAGTGGCTTTGCAATGTTCAAGTTGTCTCTGCTGAGCCAACTGCCTATAGGTTTCAGGGAGGGCAAGCCACAAGAGACTCTTACAGGCAAGATGCCCAGGGTGGCAGTGAAGCCGCAGCCATCTTGTAGTTTATAGGCACTGCCCTGTATCAGCTGGCTCACTTCACTGGTGTGAATCAGCAGGCAGGTATACAACTGCTCCACCTGCCCCTGGATCCTCCTCCAGCTTCTCCTTGGCCAGGAGTGTGTGTGTGTGTGCTCGCGCGTGTGCATATGGGTGTTAAACTCCATGACTAATGGCTCAGGCTTCTGCAGGACACCCAGTCCAGGGTCAGCCAGTGGGACCTGCCACATGAGTCAGTCTATGCCCGTGGACTCCAGCCTGTCCTTGTTCCCCCTCTCTTTACATCCACCCTCCCTCCCAATTGCCTGCTCCAAGGACATAAAGCTCCAGCATTAGAAGCAAAGACGGCAGCTTTACAGGGAGTGCTTAGCTAGTTTCTGTGATTACATAAGGGTTAATCTCTTTGCATGTGATTTCCCCCAGCATGTTTCTCTTAGTAGCCTTGCTTTTCTGACTGAAACCTGACAAACTATATTATACATATTTTTTTTTAAAGAGCAATTTTATTTTTACTATCAAAAAAAAAAAAAAAGCTTATCCTAAGGTAGGAGTGAGAATAATGAATATTGGTACTTTTGGGAAATATTTGTATAAAGAAAAAATAAATCAAAATAAACTCCACCCACAATACAACCAAACAACAGTTTCTGTCTGACTACTTCTATAGACATAGAAAGTTTCTTTTGCATATTTTTGATGGTACCAATTACAGTTTTATTTCTCTTGTTAAACCTTCATTTCATCCTGAGCAATTTCCCAGGTCTTCAAAATTTCTTTGAAAGCATGACTTTTCAATGGCAGCAAGATACTGTTATGGTTGCATCCTATAATATAATCATGCCCCTCTAAGTTGTTGACCATCACTGGCTTTCAGAGACAACACTGCAAAGAACACCCCACACGTAGTTCTTGGCCTGTATCTTTCATCACTACCATGAGATCAACTCCTGGAAGATGCATCTTCCAGGCTCTGGATACATATTATCAAATTATTTTGGTCACCATCTTTAGATCTATCAGCATCTCATACTTAGGCCAATGTTCAAAACATTTATTAACAGTATAACCTGGGTATCAGTGAATTGGAACTAATAATACAATGTGGGAACAGAGTCCTGCTGTCCCCTACCTGTCTTGCCAAGAGTTAGCCCTTGAGTCCCTGAATCATGAAGGAAGACTGGTTGGCCCCTGCGGGGAAGGTCGGATTGTCAGGAGAGCTTTTGCTGGGAGGGCTTGAGGCAGCTGCTCTTTACCAGCTAGAATTGGCCATATTGTGACCGACTCCACCGTTTCGCTACTATGGACACCGGGTGAATAGCCTGAGTTGGTGTTTTCACCTGACCTCTTTGAGTTGAATAAACCTCAGTTATTTCAATCTTCCCCTCAGGGTCTTCATTTCTCTAAAGTTTAAACCTCTCCATTGATTTCCTAAGAAGCTCTAGAAACTGCGTTTAGTAAAGATCAGATTACCCAACAGTCTAAACTTGACCTTTTAGGCAGAGGCAGAAGGGATGAAGACCAAAGTACAAGAGGGAAACTGGACAGAGTGTGTGAACACAGCTAAGCTGCTGGAAGAGGAGCCCGTTCGAGACGAGGGGATGAAAGCATGGCATCAGCTCCCTTGCTGGCAACAGCCGTGGAAGTGGTCATGGTGATGAAAGAACTGTGTCTCCGTCACACACGAACACCCCAAGGCTTGGAGGCTCCTTCCTCTGTGCCCTAGGGTCTGCTTAACTTAGAATGGAGCTTATGGAAAGACCTGGCAGTTATTTGATGTCACCTGCTTCTACCTGAACCATCCACTCCAGGAAATCCGACTTGTTTAATCGCCTTCAGAATCGAGCCAATATTCTGCCCCAGATACTCAGTACACATCAGAGTGACACACAAACCAACTCGCCCTTTGCCAATGGGACTGCTTCATTGGCTGAAACACCAGATCTGCAAAGCTTGTTGTTTTTTCACTGCTTCAGTCTGGAATTAAACACGCATCTTCACCTCTCACAGCCGGGGAATATGTAAACAAGGCAGGGAGTTTCAGAGCCTAGTGACACCCACTCTCCTCCAATTACTGTGCTTCCCTCATGTATCCTCAGAGAAGCAGAGTCAGAAAGACAGGCCAGTCTTATTTCTGATCATTTTTAAGTCTGCCACATTCTGTAACCTCTTAGCACTTTAGGAGCACAAAGCCCAACTGGAATCCATTATCAGGGTGAAAACTCAATGGTAGGAGACCAAACCAGGTACTTCTAAAGAAGTCCAGAAACAGTTACAGATACCTAGTTTTCTCTCTCTCCCAAATCTCCGACATCTTGCAAAGTGGGCACCTGAAAACCTAAGGCTCATTCTACTAAATATTCAAATAATTACGGTAAAGAAGGACCATGCTAGTCGCTCCGTTGTGTCCAACTTTGGGACCCCATGGACTGCAGCCCGTCAGGCTCCTCTGTCCATGGGATTCTCGAGGCAGGAATACTGGAGTGGGTTACCATTTTCTTCTCCAGGGAAGAGGAGATCTAACTTATCCCTCTTTGCTTTCCACCAGGAGACTGGGAACAACCAGACCATTAACATATCAACATTCCACTTCCTTGCTGTACAGCTGGTTTGTTTGACAGTCCTGTAGAAGACCGATGGTTCCTTTGTCTTTAATTCCACTACTAGCATATGTTCCCTTAAACCCCTGTTTTGAGCAAACCACTTCCTCCTTGTGCTCTGAATGCATCTGAAAGATCCTTATGACCATTCACAATGCATTGCTTTTCTGTATGTGGTAAAGGAGAATTCCTTCTTGTGGAGCAGACTGGGGAAGTGATCCAATAAGGATATGCAAACCAAATAAAGGAAGTGAATGAAAGGTACCAGGAGAATTCTCAGCCAGTTTTCCTTGATGTCTTCTGAACATGCCTAGCACCAGATCAGCACTTCCCACAAAGCTGAAAGGCTCAACTGCAGCCAAGTCAGACAAGGTTCTTGAGTGATTTAATTAAACTAGAGTCAAACAAACTCAGCAACACAGCAAAAACTCACCTCCAAAGCTGACCTCAAAAGGTACAGAAATGTAATATGGAGAATCCAGAGCCATTTACTTAAGCCTTGGCTTAGGGATCAGAAATGCATGGAGGAAACATTAGGTGCAGTCATCAAATTCTGATTTTTACCTCAAATATCCAATGTTACTACAGCTCACAGCTTCTAATTCCATCCACTGGCTTTATGAACTCTGAAGCTCGTGGAGAGGGAAAAAGCATTTTCTGGATGCTTTTAAGGACTGGTTAAGTGACACAACCACTGCAACTGCTCCTGTGAAGAAGTGTGACTAAAGAGGATTTCTGCCCGGGCTGGTAAGACTGCTGTTGCCATAATACAGTGTGTATACCATCTTAGTTTCTCCTCTCCGAAGACCTACTCCTTACTTTTCCCAGGGTTTAAAAATCATGGTAACAATAAGCAAATACAGCATGGCCAGATGCCTTTCGTGGTCAGATGGCTCATTGTTTAAAAAGCTTCAGTTTAAAATCCAAAAGATTGTTAACAGATGCAGTTTCTGGCCGAAGACTGGGAAAAACCTCACTTAAACAAAAGAGCATGTTGTGATTGGAACTAAAAGGGAATTACCTTTAAAGATAAGAACCACAAACATTTCCTATTTGAAAATACCCCCAGCTCCACCAACAGAGCCTTTCCTTGGACCTTTCGTAAAAGTTAAAAAAATTTGACAGTGGACTGCTGCATATGACAAACCATGGCTGACCAAACCACTCTAGTCATTTTTACAGATTTGTTTGGACTTTCAACAAGGCCGCAACATCCATCTCTTGCTCTCCCCCAGATTACTTAATTAGGCAAAATTCCAATTAATTTCTTTCCAATTCTTTTAGCCCCAGGAACACTTTTGCAGCTTTCATTTTGGCTCTGGAAATGGGTTTTCAACCAGAGGACTCGGATAAAGCTGTTTGAGAAATGAACACAGAGCTTGATAAGCAGATAGCCACCGCTGGGACTCAAGTCTCTATTGGATGGAAAAGAGCCACTTGGCCGAGGAAGGCCAGGCCCCATCTTCAGTTCCCAGTGCCGTTTGTCTCCACAACTGCTGTGCACTTTTACGCAGAAAGCCTGCTTTTTCCCAGCTCTGTTTCTGTTGGCGCTTGTGGACCCTTACTCTATGGCTTCACTATGTGTGAGAACATCTATGATGCTCTGAGTTCTAATCTTGAAAGATGGAAAGTCTGAAGGGGCCATGGGGGTGTAGCTTTCCCTTGGCCTGAGAAATGGATGTGGTCAGGCTTGCTGGTGACAAGTCTGATTTGAAAAGGCTATACCCAAGAGACGGTCCAAGGAAAACAGTCTGTTCTTGGTGTTAAGGATGGCCACTGTGGGCTCCCTTCTGAGAATGGGCAACCCATCCTGAGGGAGGCCAGGTTCTCTGAAGAGGGCCAAGCATCAGGCCCTTTTCATGCAAAAGGATTTAGTGTTCTCTTATTGTGTTATTTCTCTATTTATTACAGGGTCCCAAAAGGTCAGTTGTAGACCCAAAGCACAGCATAGTTTTAACAGTCTGAGAAGCTCTAATCAATAAAATCCTCAGTCAAGCCATTTTAAAGTGAGGCAGATCTATAAACTCCCAGGATTCCCCAAAGAGTTAAGATGGCTTTTCCACTCAGTCACACTATTGCTAAGTCATAAAGGGAATCCAAGCTGCTGGAATGAAGCTAGCTAGAAAACTGCTTTCCCAAAGATCTGCACAGTTGGGCCAGGTACTCGCAGGAATAACCCATCCGTCAGGAAATGGGATTCCGAGGCCAGTGGCCACATCTACATCCACTCGCCTACAAAAAGTCAACCCCACCACGCATTTAGGAGACAAGCTCTGAAAGAGGATTTGATAGGCCAGGAAATTGAAAAATGAGCAGCAGCTGTGAGGCCGAGGTCGTTTCTATCCTCCAGGGCTTGCCGTTTCTAATCTAAGGGGCAGTAGTTTCCATGATTAACTTTCAATTGCCGTCAAGGGTGTAATAAAATCTGGGAAAGAAGAAAACTTTCCCTTCGGTGAGCTGCTCCCATTCTCCTGCCCCTTCCTCTCCTCTAATGCATATTCTCAATCCCCACTGCACGTTGCTTCCTAATTTTGAGAAAAAAAAATCTGCGCTCGTTTGAGCCAAAATAGACAATGTCCTCTGTGTACTCAGGCACTTAAGGATTTTTTCTTTCTCAGTTGTAGGGGCCAGGTCTTGAAGGCAGCTGCCTGAAAAGTTCTCTTGTTTTCAAGACCATTCAACACTATTACTATCAGAACAGAGCACATTTTAATTTTCATTTTAAAATTCTTTCCATTTAAAATCTTTTTCCTGAGCGATGACCCATCAGTTTGACAGAAGAGAGGTCTTCCCATTGGTAAGATGTTCACAGAAAGAAGAGGACATACTCATTCACAAACACATCTTACTGGTTACCACTGCATTAGGAACCCTTAATGCTTGACACGATCTAAGTGGCTCAGAAGTCATCTTAAGAGGCTACAGTTGGACACATCTCTCAGCAAAGACCCCTGGAACAAAATCCCACATGTAGTTTTATCAGTTACAATAGTTCACATGGAAAATTAAATGTGCTTTAGTTTGTTTGACAGGTAGGCATAACCAAACAACTCAGTGGTTCATTCATCATACCTTCACTTCCAGGTAATAGATGCTGGTGTTACAAGGGTTATAAAGCCTGGCAGGAGAGGAATACAGGAAGGTTCACTGCTGGAGAGATGCTTCCAGGAGGGGGCATGCCAATTACACAAGGCAGCGTGGTGGGGTGGAGGGGGTGGGGGGTGGGGGGTGGGAACCATGGGGGCAAATGGAGGTCCCCAAATGCATCCTAATCCACTAAGGAAAGGTTTCCCTGGCTGATACTGTATCTTCTCAAGATACTGGATTGTTATAGTTTGTTCCAGTTTCTTTGCTTCCATAAGTGAGTAATCCAATACCCACTCTGGTTGGAGAGGTAGCGTTTCCCTTAGGAACCAACCCTGCCCTTCCGGCTTCCTGTCTTAATGTAAGTTTCCCCTAGAACAGATGGGAAAGTGGCAAAAGCTGGCTATGAACACAAATGGTTCCAAAAATGGGTGAGAGAACAGTTGCAGAACCTGCCACAGGGTTTGAAAGACGGCAGAGTGAGCTTTACTGCAGGAGATATATTCTATGGGCAGTGCCTAGTGCCATGGAGGCTAGGGAAGACAGTTAAGTACTTTCTCTCCCCCATGAATTCCTTTCTCTCCTCCTCCAAAGGCACCAGAATCCCCAGCTTTTATGTGTGGATGACCACCCAGAATAAGACAGCATTCCTGGCAGGGGGTGTGGCCATGTAGCTCACAGTGGGATGTGAGGGAACTCAGGTCTGGGACTCCGGATGTGGCCCTAAGTGCGGGGGTAGGGAGCTGCGCCTTCCCCTTTACTCCAGCCCCAGTTTGGAACGTGAAATGGATGGAGAGCCACTTCACACCACGAGGACAAGGCCACATCTTAGAGATGGTCAAATGGAAAGTTGTTCGAAGGCAGTCACAGAGAGCGGGGAAAACTACAGCTGAGAAACCACCATGCTGGTCCTCACCCACCTACATACAAACTTTCATGTAAAGGGCAAGTTTGGGGAAAACACTTCAACCTTCTGTAAGCGGATGTTATTTAGGGGTCTCATATACAAGGTTATGAATAATGGTGTGAGGTGAGGGGGTTGCAATGAAGTGGTGATAGAATCAACATCCAAGGAGCTAGCCCTTTACCACATGCAGTGTTAAGGCCACAACTGGGCACATTCGATCCGGTTTTTACATTATAAAGAACTGCCCAAAGTCTGGTGGTGAAATGGGAGAGCAAAGGGCATCAAAACAATGATAATTTTCCAGTTAACCATAATCATCACGAATATCTTACCTTTTTCTTGCTACAGTATATCTGCCATTTTTTCTCTGCTGGAAGTGCAAACATGGCTTCCCTGTGTTTGTCTGTGAGGTCAAGTTCATCCTGAGAAGACAAGTAATAATTATTATTTTACAGATTAATTGTTATTCCTATAAGGGAAGTTTTATCAGCATCACCAGAGTGAGAAAACAAAGCCAACATATATTCAAAGGAACTTATGAAAGACCAAGAAGCTCTAAGTGCCAGTGTCTGTCCCCAGGATTAAGAAAGCAGGTCCCTGGCCTTGGGCTGGGCACCCAGCGCAGCCCTCCACTTACCGAAGGGTGGGGAAAGCAGGCTGGGCACGGACAGAGTTGTCCTGGGCCAACGTGTACTGCTGCAGAGGGTCCACCGAACATTAAAGGTCTTTAAAGCTCCAGAGTTTGGAAGGATTTACTCATTTTACAGATGAAGGACTGGTAAGGATGGCTCTACAAACACTGACAACTGGGATGGACCCTGAGGGACATGATGAGACGGGCGGAAGAAGAGAACCAAGGGTTGGGATGTGGTAGTGAATTAGCGTATCTAGGGGACACTGACCAGCTTAGCTGAAGCACTGGGTTTATGCAAAGAGCCAGCAGATAAAAGGCTGGGGAGGTAAGGAGTGACTCTGTGGAAAATCTTCAGGGCCAGATCAAGGAGTTTATTTTCTTGACCAAGAAGAGCCAGTGAAGGTTCTGAGAAAGGGAGTGCCATCTGTGTCACCATATTTATTCAGGACTTCAAATGTCAAGCACTGTGCAATAATTTTTCTCATTGAGCTCTCACAATAACCCTGAGAGTCCCACTCGTGATCACACCCACCTTGTATTAATAATACTTGTTGTCATACAGCTGGGGGAAGTTTTGGCACAAGGCTGGGTAAGTAACCTGCTCAAAGACCACATATGCCTGGTAAATGATGGGGCTTGGAGCTGTCTGACTCCTGAGCCCAGACTCTCAGTCTCTCAGATCAGTGTCTGGAAACATTAATTTTATAGTGGTGTGCAGCTTAGATTGAACACTGAGGGAAGGCAATTTATGAACATCCATAACTAATGAACAACAATGAGATAATGACTATAAAGTGCATAGGGAACAGTTCTTGGCATTTAATAACTCACTCCATGGTCAACATTATTATTTGTATTGAGCATCTGGTACAATTTTATTCCTATAGGGAAGTCGAATCTAGTTAAGAGCGGCAGATTGATGGGTGTGAGACATATTAAATTACTATAAATTAAGGCACAATAGTAAGGTTCAGCTAACGGAGGCATATAATGCAGCTCTACCACTCGTGGGCCTGCCATCTTACAGTTCGGCCTCTGCTGGGTCATCAAGTGCTATCATCTCTTCCTTGAAAAAAAGCTCACATTTTCCCTTTGTTTCCAGTGAAGCCACCCAAACTTATGCCCTCATCACCTCTGCCTTGGCTCTGGCACCAGCCTCCCCCAATTCCTTCTCGTCGTTCTGATACTTTCTACATCATGGCCACTGATGCGTTACACCAGTGGTCCTCAGACGAGTGAGCAATGGAATCACCTGGAAGGTTCCTTATATCACTGACTGTCCAATGTTGAAGACTGAGAAAGTGGAAGGAAGTACAAAATGTCATTAGTTCCACACTACCTGCAAAATTAATTATACATCCCTCAGCCAGTCTTTTGAGGTCTTCCATTTATAACCACAACTTAATTGCCAGGCTTATTTCTCGTTACCCCTTATGCCCTGATCTTGTTAACCCCTGCACCTCCAGGGCCTAGATACACAAGGTCTGATACATGCCAGCTGCCTAGGAAAATTTTTCATTTCATTAAGCCTTTGTTTCCTCATCTCCAGGATAGGTCTGTCATTTCAGGGCTCTGTGAGGATTCACAACATCAACTCAGCAGGTAGTAATGTCTGACACAGGGAGGGGCAAATGTACTGTGGTTAGTTCATCTTTAATACAAACCAGAAGCTATTTTAAGAGCAAGGTAAGCAGTTAAGTCACTAAAACACACACTCAGACACTAACCACTAGAAACTAGTTAAGAATTTCAACAATGTAAAACCAAAGGAGGAATAAAAAATATTTACAGAAAATTCCATTATAAGGGAACATGTTAAAAATGTTAAAATTTTGTTATGCAACTGTTACATATGTGAAATTATTATTTTTTCCCTTTTCCCCTTTTTTAATTTCCTGTAAGTTATACCTGTTCTCATCTGCTGATAAATAGGGGCATATGGTGACATAAAGCACTTCCCAACAATTAGGGTTTTCTTGGGGTGTGATTGTGGAGTCAGGTCAGTTATTCAAATAGCTCAATAATATGGTGGTTAGTTCGGGGGAAAGGGTTGTGATTTGTGAGAGAAAAGTGAAAATGAAACTCGCTCAGTCATGTCTGACTCTTTGAGACTCCATACAGTCCATGGAATTCAGCAGGCCAGAATACAAGAGTGGGTAGCCATTCTCTTCTCCAGGGGATATTCCCAAACCAGGGATGGAATCCAGGTCTCCCACATTGGAGGTGGATACTTTACCAGCTGAGCCACAACAGAAACTCAAGAATACTGGGGTGGGTAGCCTATCCCTTTTCAGGGGATGTGCCTGACCTAGGAATCAAACTGGGGTCTCCTACATTGCAGGTGGATTCTTTACCAGCTGAGCTACATGGGAAGCCCTGATTTGTGAGAGAACAGTGCTATTAATATTGTATCCTTTACTACACCGCACTACTGTTTTTCCTAACTGAGCAGAGGTGTGAAGAAACATGTGAATCTTAAAAACCTCGAAATTCACAGCAAAAGTATTAATATTACTATATTTTGCAGTTAGTTAGAAAACTGCTTCTGCTGAGACACAAATGACCAACTTTGAATTGAAAGGACATGGTTGAATTAGAACTTTAGAGGAGACGGCTTCATGCAAGGAGAGAATTTTCATAAAATAATTAAAAATTGTTATAGGCCCTCTAGGCTTCCCAGGTGACTCACCAGGTAAAGAATTTGCCTGCCAATGCAGGAGATGCGGGTTTGATCCTTGGGTCGGGTGGATCCCCTAGAGGAGGAAATGGCAACCCACTCCAGTACTCTTGCCTGGGAAATCCCATGGACAGAGGAACCTGGCAGGCTACAGTCCATGGGGTTACTCAGAGTAAGACCCAACTGAGCATGCACACACATAGGCCCTCTGCATGTAATTTGGGATTACAGTAAGACAATAGGAAGGAATACATGGATAGTGGTAATGGTAACAGCTAACAATTACTGAGTACTTTCTGTGTGCTTAGTAGCAATGTTTTTATGGATTAATTTAGTTTATCCTCACAATAATCCTATAAACTGGTTAGTATTATCCCACTTTCCAGGAAACTGAATCAGACAGATTCAATAGCCTGTTCAAGGTAACACAGCTAGTACATGGTGGAGGAGAAACTTGAGGCTAGACTGACTGGTTCCAGATCCCGTGTCCTTAACCACTAGCCTGTGCATTCTGTTGATCACTCAGCAGGTGGGTAGAACCATGACACTGACGTCGGTAGGAAAACGCACCCTTGAGCTCTGCACTGGCAGCCCACTGGGCCTGCTGAGTGTCTATCTGCACAAAGAGGGAGACTTTGTTGTCAGATACCCCTGAGTTCCAGGTCTGGTTGTTATGGATTATGTAAAATTCAAGCATCCACTAAATTTAGACATTGTAGGTGCAGGGAATAGAAAGGTATCACAGAGCTCAGCAGAAGAGAAATCAAATAATCACAGGATCCCAGGGATGAGCACACAGAGTTGAGCTGCCAAAGCCCATCTGCTACAGGGAGTCATGGGGCAGGGAAGGCTGTGATTGAGGTGAGACCTGAGAAAAGAATAGAAATTAAATAGGTCAGAAGCACCACAGACAGTGAACAGCAGCCTTGTAGGCAGGCCACTTTGGTCTTTATCATAAAACTTTGGTCTTTATCATAAGAGCAATCAGAGGTCACTGGCAAATCTGAGCGAGGAGGGGTGACATGGATTAAATAATAATTGGGAGTGCCTAGGCACAATGCCCAGAGTGTAATGAGACCCCCACCCCTCCATTCCAAAAGTTTCTTTGCTCTGACTCACTCCGGTTTAATAATGCGGCTTGAAACAAGCCTGCAAGACTGGAAGAGACTATCACACAGCCTTAGAGATCAATCAACACCTACTCCATGTCCTATCCATTCCAGGACCATGGCCAGACATTACAAAGGATGCAAAGATGAATAACAGACCCCAATCACATGGAATTTAGATTCCAGTTAAGAAGACAAGATGATAGAAGGCTTCAACAATTCCTCTTCTTCGCAGGATATAGTCCAAATTCCTTAGCTAGTAGGTAGGGCCCTTCATGATAAGGTCTTTGCTGACTTGCCCAACCTCACCTCCTCCTCCTCCCCCAGCAGCCAGCTTTCAGCACTTGGGATCCCAAGTTGCCCATTTCTGAAACCTTTTTCCAAAGAGCCCTTCCCACCATGTCTAAGAATGAGTCTCATTTATCTAAGCTTTGGGGGCTTCCCTGATAGCTCAGGTGGTAAAGAATCCACCTGCAATGCAGGAGACCCCGGCTAGTTCCTGGGTCGGAAGATCCCCTGGAGAAGGGAAAGGCTACCCTACAGTATTCTTGAGCTTCTCTTGTGGCTCAGCTGGTAAAGAATCCGCCTGCAACGCGGAGACCTGGGTTCAATCCCTGGGTTGGGAAGATCCCCTAGAGAAGGGAAAGGTTACCTACTCCAGTATTCTGGCTTTTACAAGGTATCTAAGCTTTTACAAGGGATCAGTTGTCCCCCAGGCAGCCTACCTGACTTACGCTGGGGGGTGGGGGTACCCTTCTCTGCTCTTCTAACCTTTTGGCATTAATCACATTGCCACAGTTATCACACTTGCATTAACCACAATCACACTGGTATGTCTGACTCCCTTCCTAGACTCATCTCCAGATACAGGAATGAAATTTGTTCTATTTATCTTTGCATTAGTTGCCAGGACCCAAAACAATATCTGATATATAGTTGGACTGAAGAAAAAACTAAGGTCCTCACCTTAGTGGTGAGGTATCTGAAAAAGAGGGAGAGGGGTTATTATGGGACATAGCGAAGATCAATACATTTCAATAATTCAAACCCATAACCCATCCTCCCTTCCTTTTTTTTTTTTTTTTGCGTAAGATGGTGGCACTAATGGTAAAGAACTTGCCTGCCACTGCAGGAGACATAAGAGACTGTAGCCTTGTATGCTATAGTCCATAGGGTCGCAAAGGGTCGCAGAGTTGGAAGCAACTTAGCAGGCATGTACACAGAGTAAAGGTACACTCTTAAGTAAACAATTTTCATGTTTTGGCAAAGGTATACATTGAAGTTTTTTGCACTTTAAGCTTTTGAAACTGGTTGTACCATTTTACTCTCCCACCAGCAACATATAGCAGTTTTGGTTACTCTACACCCTTACAAACATTTGGTACTATATCTTTAAAATTTTAGTCATCCTAGGGCTTTCCATGGAGAAGGCAATGGCACCCCACTCCAGTACTCTTGCCTGGCAAATCTCATGGACAGAGGAGCCTGGTGGGCTGCAGTCCATTGGGTCACTAAGAGTCGGTCACGACTGAGCAATTACACTTTCACTTTTCACTTTCATGCACTGGAGAAGGAAATGGCAACCCACTCCAGTATTCTTGCCTGGAGAATCCCAGGGACGGGGGAGCCTGGTGGGCTGCCGTCCATGGGGTCGCACAGAGTCAGACACAACTGAAGCGACTTAGCAGCAGCAGCAGGGCTTTCCAGGTGGTGCAAGTGGTAAAGAACCTGCTTGCAAACGCAGGAGACATAAGAGATGCAGATTAGATTCCTGAGTCAGGAAGATCCCCCGAAGAAGGGAATGGTTACTCACTCCAGTATTCTTGCCTGGAGAATCCCATGGACAGAGGAGCCTGGTGGGCTACAGTCCACGGGGTCACAGAGAGTCAGATGCCACTGAAGTGACAGTACAGCTTATGTGAAGTGGTACCTCAATGCAGTTGTGATCTGCATTTTCCTGATGACACCTGATGCTGAGTATGCCTTTTCACAAGTTCACATGACATTCACACATATTCTGTTTTGAGCTATCTATTCAAATCTTTGCCCACTTATGAACTGTCTATCTTATTGTTGCAAAACATGTCCTTTGTCAGAGGTATGTACTGCTAGTATTTTGCCTCACCTGTGCCTTATCATTTTGTTGTCTATTTTTTTTTATGCAATCTAACTTCATAATTTTTTTATTAAAGTTGATGCTTTTTATTTTCTGTAAGAAATCTTTGCAAGCTGCAGATAAAACAAAACTCTATGGTTTCTTATGGAAGGTGCTAGCTTTAGCTTTATCTCCTATGTTTGAATCTATACCCTATTTCACAGACACTACTCCTGAGGTCATTCTTTGGTTACAAAATGGATGGACTGCTTTGGCTACTTTCTTTTTCAGCTACCTGCACTCATGTAGATACACTGCTGGGCAAGCTGGGGAATGAAAGCACAATTGACAAAAGGAGGAAAAAGAACAGAGTATAAACTAATTTGAAATCATCTCATACATTAGTTTCTTCAAAGCTGTAAAATTACTTCAAAGTAATATAAGAGATTTTTTTCACTCTGATAATTCAAATACTGAAAGAGGCAGTCATGGAAAACAAAACAATTAGGGTCACAGCATCTCAGAGAGTGAGATCTCAGCATCAGCATCTCATTTCAGCATCTCTTTACATGAATTTTTAAAGAAAAAAAGTCAATCTATAGAAGCAGAAAGCAGATCAGTGGTTGCTTGGGGCTAGAGGCAGGAACAGAGATTAACTGCAAATGGACCCAAGAGGAGATAAGATGATGGAATTATTCTAGAGCTGGATTGTGGTGATAACTACAAAACTATATAAATTTACAAAGGGGTCAGTTCTACAGCATATAAGTGATATCTCAATAAAGTTCTTAAAAAAAAAAATCAAGCCTGATTGATGGAGCAGGAAAACAAAAAACCAGGAAAAACCAGGAAAACAAAAAATTTCAGAATAGAGAAAATAGGGCCGTGTGTACATAATAAGGACAGATCATTCTGGTTGAACAGTTAACTAAAACAAGGAATCTATTTAGGAAAGAAACATTGGGAAAAAAATTATGAAGAGGCAGGAAAGGGAAAAAGTGAACCTCTTTAGAGTAAGTGATTCAATCTGAGAAATGTTACAACTTTAGATACAGTTTCTGTTTGAAACCATGATCACTTCCGTGAAATACTCTTGTTCTTCCCTTAAAAATTATGTAGACTCCAATAGTATGCATTCCATTTAGACCAAGAGATGGGCAATATTTCCCTCCATGTCCCTTAAGATTAAATTAGGTGATAGGTTAATATAACCATTTAAGTCCTGAAGAAACTTCAATGTTTTTTGTTTCTCCTGAGTAGTGATCTAGAGAAGAGTACTGGCCTTCTGTGGGTTAATAGTCAAGTTTTTCACTTGTTCAACTGCTAAGTCCTAGCCAACTATTTGCGACCTCATGGACTACAGCACTCCAGGCTTCCCCTCCTTCACGATCTCCCGGAGTTTGCTCAAACTCAAGTCCATTGAGTCAGTGATGCCATCCAACCATCTCATCCTTTGTCGTCGCCCTCTCCCCCTTTTCATTTCCTCTTGCCCTCAACCTTTTTCACTAAGATTAACAAACAAATGTATTTAGCACAACCCCAAGAAGCATCCTAGTTGCTTCTAGATCACCTTCTAACCTCTCACCTTATTCCCCCACCACCAATTTCTGCAATCTGGCTATGTCAGATATTGTTTTGAGGGCTGGCAATTAATCCAAAGATAAATAGAATAAATTTAGTTCCTGTTACTATACCTTGGATTGAGATGGCCTAGCTCCTTTCATTGGCCAAAGAATTTTTTTTTTTTCATATTATTCTTTCTTGGATAGGGCTTTAAAAGTTAAAGGAAAATGATTTAATAAATGGTAAAGGAAGAAACATCTGTACCAAGCATCATTTTTCTCCACAGAAAGTGCAAGTTTCTTAAAAATGGAAACCAACAAAGGCTTTTCTTCTGTGGGAAGATACCAATTATGTTTTAATATCTTTATAAAACACTTATTTCCTCTATTTTTATTATCTTGGAGAAAACATAATAATTAGACATTTTTTTATTAAGAAGAAAAGAATGCTGAAGGAGGTCCAGCTGTGGGAACTAAAATTCTGGCTTCATCTTTCACAAAGCATGTTATAAACCCCACTTGGAAAGATTCTGCACAAAAAACCCCACCAGTTATACACTATAGAGTAAGCAGGCAACTCTATAGAGAAATCTATATAAATCAGAAAACAATTGGCACAGCGCAAATAAATCTAAGGAAATGGATTGATTCACTAGATAAAGCAAAGGAAGGAATTTTGACATAATATACAATAAGGGTTTTGAATGAGTTGAAAAGCTCTTTTCAGAGATGTGAGTGAGGCTAAAATATGGAATTATTTATAATACCTTCAATGCGATATTTAAAGGACCTAGTTTTGAACATCTACCAAGTCAATAGATTTCAGTGAGCCAACAAGTGAGTTTTCAGCTAACAAGAGAAATCTCTAATGAATGAATTCAGGATTTCTATTTCTAAGGAGTTAAGCTAACTCTATATCACACAGAAGTAGGAAGACACATGTTGAATGCTGGGGGAAACAGAGATTAAAAACACGAAGAGCGGGAGAGCTAAGACAGAGAGGTCCTTGGGGTTACCCTGCCAATCAACCCCCTGTTCTGTTTACGTTTCTGTTCTGGGGTTGTTTGGCTTTGGTTTTTAAATGGTCCTTGACAAGATAATCACCCATTTGACTCAATGCACAGAGCTCATAGTACTTTTGAACATTATATTATTCACACAAGGGTAACTTTTCTTCTTCAAATTAAAAACACCAGGTATTTACCCATAGTAAACAGGCCCACGTTACCCATCCTGATCCCACCCACCAAAAGTCTCCCACATGTTCAGGTGGCGGCAACCCCCTGGTTCACCTCACATAAACCCAACAGCAGCGATGCCTTCTCTGGGTTTAGCCCTCTCCCTCATCCACCCTCATCTCCCACGTCTAACCTCATCTCCCACCCCACAACTCAACACTGCCACATACAAGACAAACCCTTTTGGAGGGAAAATGGTCAGGCCTTAAGTCGCCTGACACAGTGCTAAGAACCACACAAAGCAGAAAGGGCCAAAGCAGACAGAGGACTGAAGGGTGACACTTTAACAGCAGCAAAATTAGACTTCTATAAATGTATGGAGAACATGGACCTTTCAGCTGCAATAATTCGTTAAATTTATGAACATCCATCCTTCCCACAGCAAACAGCCACCACATCCACGAGTCATGAAATGCCATCACAGCTCTTAAAATTTAACCACCATGACCTTGAGAACAGTATTTTATTTTCATAGGGGTGGTTGGAAACCTGAAAGCTAGATAAGCCCTTTGTTGGTTTAAATAGAGGAGCATTCGGTGAATTATTACCCGTCCCTAACCAGGCAAGACAGACATAAATGGAAAACAACAGCGAGTGTTAAGTCCCCGAAGAGATGTGTACACATAGAGAACAAGCCTTAAAGATTTTCAGCCTGTAAGATTTCTGCCAACGTTCTTAGTCATTACACAAAATACCACAGTATGACTCACCACCACCTACACAATAATGTTCTCTGTGTCTGACAGATGTGTTTTCATTCGACATATAAAAATAATAACTGAGAAACCCCACAAGCAAAGGCTGACTAATAGAAATAATTTTTAGTTTCTTACTACCCACGGTTAATTGTTTTACACTATTTCCTTTCCTACTCTGAATAGCAGGCAATGCAAACTATAGCCAGTTTACTAGAAAAGTCTGCTGCGAAACCTGTAGGCTTCTTATTTGGCTTCTTGGTGTTGTTTCGACTAGAAACTGATTAGACTAACTAACTTTTAATTAGTCTGCATCACCAGCAGTTTTCCAGTAATCTAAAGGAAATCATCCTGTTCGAAATATATGCTGAAATCAACTCCCAACAGTAATCCAGCCACTCACATTTCCAGTTTTTATATTTATAATCTAGTACAATTTCTGTTGACAAGGCTTAATTGAGAGGATTTCTCAGCAGCGTTTTTCTGATTGAATGGAGGGACTTTGTCTCCTGAGACGCAGAGTCAGCTTGTAGAGTAAGAGATAAGAAAGCTCCTGTGGGCAAGTGGGAAGCCAAGTTACACACACGTCCCTCTTCCACAGTGACACCAGCACCACTCTCCCCAGGCCTCTCCCCACCTGCTTACACTTGCTAAGCAGCTCAGCTGGCATTTCTAAGTTTTAGTTGGGTCAAAAGATATCTAGCACAATGAGTCTCCTCCCACACTGCAGCTATTTACTTATTCTACCGTGTAATATAGGGTGGAGAGACTGCTGAGGACGGAAAATATTTCTTAGACAAGAATGCTGAAGCTCCAGTACTTTGGCCACCTGATGTGAAGAACTGACTCACTGGAAAAGACCCTGATGCTGGGAAAGATCGAAGGCAGGAAGAGAAGGGGACGATAGAGGACGAGATGGTTGGATGGCATCACTGACTCAATGGACATGAGTTTGAGCAAATTCGGGAGACAGTGAAGGGCAGGGAAACCTGGAGGGCTGCAGTTCATGGAGTCACAAAGAGTCGGACACGACTGAACACCACCACCACCACCTTCAGCCTTTTAACCTGCTACCCTTCAGTGCTCCTATGGTACCTGACATCCAAATGAAGAGGAAGAGTAGAGAGACTGACAAAAGGTGGACATGGATGCAGGTACAGGAACCAGCCCAAACCTATCACGACTACTTCAAGAATAATTCAGAATAGGAATCCAACTGTTGGATGATTCAACCATCATTAATTCATGCAGGCACACATACATTTATTCAAATCTTCCTGAGCATATCATGTATAAACCTTCAGTAGTGAGTTATTCATCCAAGCCACAAGCATTTACTGACCATGGACTCAGGCACTGCTCGAGGCCCTGGGGATCTTGAGTGAAAATGTCAGATTCGATGCCTGTGCCCTTCTGCTCTCTGACGTTGTAAAGGTGCATGCTCACAGTGGATTTAACATGAGTGTCCATAGGTGAATAAACTAAACTGTTTCTTTAAAAGATGGCAAAGGACTTGCTTTTTTCTTCTATACCCAAGAAATGTCCATCTTTCCTGAAAACAACACAAGTATATATTCTAAGTGACCTTCATTTGGTTCAGTTTAGTTCTTAAATATTACAGTGCATAATGAAAGAAACAGCTAGCAGCTGTACGATGTTTCCAGTGGATTTACTTAACACTAGACAAGAGGTGGAAAATTCCAACTTTTTTAGGAATTTGGTTTTCTAAAATATGTTATATATATATATTTTTTTCTCCCTTCATCCATGAGCCAGAAAATCATAACTAAAAGATGTAACTGGTACTGAGCTCCTACAACACAAATCGAGAAACACTCTGAAATTCCAGAGGAACTGCGTGTGGCAAAGGGGGGGTACTTCAAACCTAGCAGATAAAAAGGGTTGGGGACAGTTTAGAATCGCAATTCATGATCCATGTATTGGGCATTCACCTCCCGCAGGCTATGTGACATATGTTTTATGAGAGCAAATGGTATTTAAATGACTCCCAGTGCATCAATATATATACTTGAGTACATTTATTTGTACAAACTACCAGATTGTTCTAGCCATTACTGAAACACATTTTCAAAATTGCACTTGAAAGCTTACCTAAACCATACCACTTATGGAGATCAAATTATCCTCCCTGTCTTTAAAACCTATACTGGTCTGGATGGGGACATGTAAAAAGTTGGCAAGTAGCGCAGTTTGCTGACTGTGTAATTCGCACATGCAGCCTGAGGATTAAGTTAAATAATCAGATTTTAAATTGAAGCCAAAAGCTAAGTAGATACATACCTCTCAACATCTCTTTAGGACTCAGGGTAAAATGAAAATCATCAAGGCCAGGGGGACTCATAACCATTTTCTCAATAACATTATTAGTTCAGAGATGGTTTTGCAGAATTCGTATTAAAATAAAATAAAGTTTTCATGATTTTTCCTCCATCTCTCCCTGAGCCCCCATCCCCATTTCAGTCCCTGCTCTAAGTTAAGAAGCACCCAGAAATAAATGGATCAATAACATGGAGTACCTAACATGGAGTAAAAAATGTAAATTTAACAATTTGAACAAAAGGACATGTGGAATGGTCTTGATGAGATAAAATATACATTTAGGACTAGAAGGAATAAAATGGTTTACGGTTTTATCTTAAGCTTTTCTGTATTTGTTTAGTGAATCAGAAGACAAGACGAAAACTTTGAAGACCATCTTGACCATCTCACTATCTCTAAGTAGACAGGACCTCAAAGAAATGTATACTGTCCATTGAAATGAAGATCTACTGCCAATCCTACTAGATTTCTGGATGTATTGCAAAGTTCAATTCAAAAACACAGCATATATAAGCAAGCAAAACCTCCTATATCAACATCCCCTGTATCACAAACCATCAGTTCTTCTCAGGACCTAAATAATTTGTTTATAAAGTTCTAGATTTAGGATCATTTTTTGCTCATCTTTAAACTGACTATATACTGGCAATAGTTTACATCTATCCCACAGCAATTTTAGCCCTGAACCCATTTAAGCCCATATCTACATTCCCACTTCCTTTTGTGATATACTGCACATTATCATACTGTTCCAACATTTCTTTATGAACTTGTTAATTTCTTCAAAAATACCACAGTATCAAGGGAATATCTACTCAATATTTTTCTTCTTCTGTCAATTAACCATGTCCTTTACATGAACAGAATTTTCTTTTTGAGTTTTATAAGTTTGCCAATTGAAAATAATTTTTAAACTCATGGCAATTGAACAATTTTGATATCAATTCCTTCATTAGACTATGATTTTTGGCTTTCAGACAACTGAACACTTTAAGACTATTCTAGATATATCTTTTAAGTCTCTGTGCAGTCCGAGTTCCTCCACTTAATTACCAAGCAATCCTTTACACCGGAGATCCCCAATCTCCAGGATCTAATAGATGTCTGATGATCTGAAGTAGAGCTGATGTAATAATAATAAAGTGCATAATATATGTAATGTACTTGAATCATCTCCACCCCCACCCAATCTGTGGAAAAATTGTCTTCCCTGAAACTGGTCCCTGGTGCCAAAAAAATTGGGGATTCCAATTAATGTATAAAGTTTACACTCCTGTTACGAAACAACAGATGACTTCCCAAACTGGCTTAAATCTCAACATTAAAAAACTAAGATCATGGCATCTGGTCCCATCACTTCATAGCAAACAGATAGGGGAATGATGGAAACAATGAGAGACTATTTTTTTGGACTCCAAAATCACTGCAGATGCTGATTCCATCCATGAAATTAATAGATACTTGCTTCATGGAAGAAAAGCTATGACCAACCTAAAAGTAGAGACAGTACTTTGCCAACAAAGGTCCATATAGTCAAAGCTATGGTTTTCCCAGTAGTCATGTATAGATGTGAGAGTTGGACCATAAAGAAAGCTGAGCGCTAAAGAATTGATGCTTTTGAACTGTGGTGTTGGAGAAGACTCTTGAGAGTCCCTTGGACGGCAAGGAGATCCAACCAGTCAATCCTGAAAGAAATCAGTCCTGAATATTCATTGGAAGGACTGATGTTGAAGTTGAAGCTCCAATACTTTGGCTACCTGATGCAAGGAACTGACTCACTGGAAAAGACCTTGATGCTGGGAAAGACTGAAGGCAGGAGAAGCAGGCAACAGAGAATAAGATGGTTGGATGGCACCATCAACTCAACAGAAATGAGTTTAAGCAACTCCAGGTGATAGTGAAGGACAAGGAAGCCTAGTGCGCTGCAGTCCATGGGGTCATAAAGAGTTGGACATGACTGAGCAACTGAACAACAACAAAAAGAACAAAATCTGTACACTGGTATATCATAAGAAACTTGGATTCCTGTAGCTCTTTTCATACCAAAGTGACTTCAGAGCATAATGAAAAATGAAGAGTTTACTGATGTATGTTCCCAAGGGAATTCATCTGGCACAGTTTGCCTCGACTGTGAATTCATCTAATTCTGATATGTCAACTAAATCCTCTCAGTAACTCTTTAGTAACTAAATCTTACTATCTTCATTTCTCAAAGTCTATGCTGGTTACTAATGTTGAGAGTGTCCTCAGGACCTAATAACAATAAAACTGACCTATAATAAGTGATTATATTTATGAGCATACAAATCTTCTCATTATCCACCAACACTCTTCCCCATTGAGGTATTAACTTTTGTTGACAATCTTCAACTATATAAATGGTGATCATTAATGAATTTCTTAGTTTCTTTCAAATGTTTTTTATATTTCCTAGAAGGCATAACACTTAAATGACACTACACAACTAAACTTTTTTAATAGCACTTTTGGAAATCCATTCTTTAAAAAAAAAAGCAACAACTGTATATTGGCCATCTAAAGACAATTTTCCACTTGTATCCAACATCACCTTTTCTATCTAAAGATCTAAAGATAGAATGTAAATATGCCAAAATGGGAATTCCAAGAAGTGACTTTTGGCAAACTAAAAGGAGAGTTATTTAAGTCAGACTGCCATGTCACCCACCCCCAACCCACAGATAGAGTTGGGACTGGAAATGAATTACACAGGAAGAACCTCACCCTGACAGGAGGTCACCCAGTAACTCCCAATGGGGAGAGGGAAACTGCCACTTGGGACGGGCCACAAACTCCGGCAGCACCACTGAGTAACTGCAGCACCTAGAAACACCGCCTCACATTTCCACCACCTCCCAGTGGTGGAGTATTAAGTTGAGAGCAACACTTGCACCATTTTTATTGAGAATGGTGAAATGCACAAGCATTAGGATAGATGGCTCTAGTGGTAAAGAATCCACCTGCCAACGCAGGAGATGCAAGAGACACGGGTTCAATCCCTGGGTTGGAAAGAGCCCCTAGAGTAGGAAATGGCAACCCAATCTAGTATTCTTGCCTGAAAAATTCTGTGGACAGAGGAGCCTGGAGGGCTACAGTTCATGGGGCTGCAGAGTCGGATTTGACTCAGCACCCACCCACAAGCACATAAAACTGTATAACAAATTATCCCAGAATATTAGACACATTGGTCAAATAAATGGAAGACTAAATACTGAATCTGAAAGAAGACAGGTTAACAGAAAACAGTATGAATAGAATTGGTAACATGTCAGGCTTAGGAAAACTTGGGTCTGTACTGCTTATTATCTCCAACTATCTATAAATTCACAGTGATGTACTCTCTTAGAAAGGAAAGTTTTCCTCTGGTCATTTAACCGATTCCAAGGATACTTCGAAAATCATGACCAGACTTATCATAAACCTGGTTTCTCATCTACTAATAAAACCTCACCCAGGAAAAGCAGATGTATATTCTGATGTTTCACAAGGCAAGAGAACTGAAGGAATCTGCAAGGAGATGTCATTTCTAATATAACCACTGCTGGGAAATATTCTGCGGGATACCCTCAGCCCATCAACTCTTGGTATATTCAGGAGTCATGCATTCGACCAGAAAACCAGAAGGAGGCTATAGTGAATTCTCTTTCCATTTCACAAGTCAAGTAGCCACAGGAGATATGCACTGAAACAAGCCATCTCACCTCAACAGTTGGACTCAAAGGAAAACATATTCAAAATCTACCCAAGGAGACATGACACATTTTGCTAAAACTTACTGACACCTCAGAGAGACTGCAATGAACAAGGGTTATTTTTGTAAATACAACCAGATAGCAGAATATTTTGATGTACTTTAGCATATTTCATTGAGAAAACCTGTAAGAAAGCAGGGGTACTGTCCTTTAGTTCAAATAAGAATCTGAAAATACATAATAACACAACTATCTCTCTCCATCCCTTTTTCCTGGCTCTCAGAACCCCAATCCACCCAGGCTCTTATTTCACACACCATCTACACTGAACTTTTAATTTCTTGAGTCTTCCACATTTTCTCTCTCACCTCACAGCCCTATACATGCTATTTTCACTGTCTGTAACATACTTTCCTCTCCTCTTGGCCTGCATAATTCCTTCTTTTCAAGTCTTACATTAAATATTACTTCCTCCAGGAATACTTCCAAGACCTTCCATGCTAGGTACCTGTGAGGCTTGGGAGTAGGTGTCAGTAAGCAGCATCCTTGTTCCCCAACAAGAATGGAATTAAGTAACAGCTAGGTTAAGAACTCAAGCAGATGGGAGATCAAAAAACACCTCCCTTTTGCTCCTGAAAGCTGGGTTGGAGAGCCCAACTTTCATCTGCAGACATGGGCTTGCTGAGATTTCAATGCTGTTAGACACATAGCCACCAGTCACGGAGATAACTGGACAATTTCAGAACTCCCCAAGGGGGTTCAATCCTATGAAATTTATAGCACTAAGGGTCACAGAATGTGTGCTTTCTGAAAGCAGGTTGAGCTGCAGAGAATTCGAATAAGGGACAGAAATGAAGCTATGAATTTTCCAAAGAAGGGTTGGAAGGAAAGCCGAGAATGTTACTTCCCAGCAAGAGAGCCGAGGGTGATGGAAATGGAACCTGTGAGTTAACTCTCATTTTGTGAAAAAAGGGGGAATAAAGATTCTTCCTCAAGAAAATGTCCTGCTGGAGCAGCCCCTCTCAGAGCCCTCAGACACAGTGGATAAGAGAGTGTCTTCTGTTGCCTGTTTCCCCTGCTGGACCTTCAGCCCCACAAAGTCAAGAAGGACCAGTGGCCTCAGGGCCTTGCACAGAGCAGGCAATTAACATACACGTGCACACGCGCACACACACATGCGCGCACGCACACACACATGCACATACGCACACACACACACCCCCAAAGGAATTGATCTGTCAATTAATAACACATTCTTCTGTTTATCCCAAAGGAAATCTTCTACTGCTAATGCTAACATGGAAAAAGTTACATGGACAAGGACTGCATACAGTGCTATGCCCCCTAGCACCCTTCAAACATGCTGGTGGGGATAATCTAAGACCTAAAAACCCTGTCAAAAAGACAAGACTTTAGCTGAATCTTATTTTCTAGGAAAAGTGCTGAGTCTCAGATTGGTTACATTCATGATTTGCGACTGAGACATAGGACAAAGCAGAAGTGGAGAAGGGGGGGAAATGGGGGCAGTAATATGGAAAAAGGATTGATGCTCAAAGGCATAAAATATATGGTTAGCAGAGATAGCACTGATTCTCAATATTTTATTTTTAAATATCCCAAAGCATTTAACAATTGTTGGCAGAAAGACTATTTCTATTTGGCAATTCATGCAAATGCACACAGACATTCCCAGGCTACCCATCCTCAGCTCCCCAGGAGCAGCAGAACAGCTTCAAAAGCAGCTGGTCAATCGGAAGGGAGTAGAAAACAGCAAGAATTGGTGAAGGTGCAGAAAACTTAGAACTCTCATAACTGCTGATGGAAATGCAAAATAGTGCAGTGCAGGCAACCTGGAAAGCAGCTTGGAAGTTCCTCAAAAGTTATACACAGTGTTATACATGACTCAGAAATCTTAATCTCAGGTATACACCTATAAGAACTGAAACTATATTTCCACACCAAAAAAACTTGCAAATTAAAGTCTAGAGCAGCAATACTCATAAAAGCTAAAGACTGGCAACAACCTAACTGTTCATCAACAATGAGTGGATAAACAAAATGTGGTATGTCCATACAAAAGAATATTGTTCAACAATAACAAGAAATGAAGTATTGATACATGTTACAACTTGGATAAACCTTGAAAAGATTATGCTAAGTGAAAGGAACCAGTCACAAAGGACCACATAGTATATGATTCTATTTACAGAAAATGACCAGAACAGGCAAAGTCATAGATACAGAGTAGATTAGTGGCTCCCTGGGGAGAAGGCAATGGCAACCCACTCCAGTACTCTTGCCTGGAAAATCCCATGGACGGAGAAGCCTGGTAGGCTGCAATCCATGGGGTTGCTAGGAGTCCGACATGACTGAGCGACTTCACTTTCACTTTTCACTTTCACGCATTGGAGAAGGAAATGGCAACCCACTCCGGTGTTCTTACCTGGAGAATCCCAGGGACGGGGGAGCCTGGCGGGCTGCCGTCTAGGGGGTTGCACAGAGTCGGACACGACTGAAGCAACTTAGCAGTAGCAGGGGATAGTACAGTTGAGGGGAAGTAAGAAGTAATAACTAATGGGTAACGGAGTTGCTTTAGGAGTGAGAAAAATGTTCTAAAATGTACTGATGGGGGCATTATTTTGTGAATATACCAAAAGTCAGTGAATTATACACTTTACACAGGTGAACTACTGGGCTCGCCAAAAGTTCATTCAGGTTTTTCTCTAATATCTTATGGAAAAACCCAAACGAACTTTTTGGCCAACCCAATATATGGCATGTCAATTTTATCTCCACAAAGCTGTTACTAAAAATGGGGTGGGGGGTGGGGAGTGTGTGCACAGAGTATGGGCCTGGGACCTCCAGAAACCACTACATCCTGAAATTGGAATGCTCTTGCAGCTCGACTATACACTGTTAAGAGTATGAGACACTGCTTGGGGCCCACATTCTTTAAAGATTCACGTGGTCGACCTCCCATCCAGGCTTGCTTTATTTATGAGATGATAAGGTTGCTGTAAGCAATTCTGAAAGCAACCTATTTGGTATCACTTTTAAATACATCAAATGAGTGACTCATCAGAAGATGCAAAGGAAACTAGCTCACAATGACAGGCTCTGATGAGATGCTTTCCATCAGATAGAGGCAGAATGGCCTGCAAGTCAGGACCAACACTGGTGCGCTCACAGCAGGCAGATCAGCTTTCAAGAAAAAGGAAAAACCTGGGATATTTGCCTGGGGTGATGTGCCCAGAACACACCTGAATTATCTTCCATCCTTCTTGCTATACTAGGATGTGGGGTATGAAGCACCCATGAATAGGCAGCAGTCTTTAAAAAAAAAAGTTGTCTTCTTTAATCTGTGTGTACCAACACATCAGAAGGATGGCATTATCCCCATCTATGGCATTTTACAGGCAAGGAAATAAGCCCAAATTCCAATAGAAACCATCTCAAAGGAAGTTACCCTACACTGCAGCATGCTCCGCCTCCCCACGTGGCCATCCTCTTCTGTGCACGGGCACAGGCAGAACTGCTCCTGCGACTACTCAAGAGAACCCTGGGCAGAGGTTCCCAATGGCTCTGAGCCCACCTCCCTTGCCCCAGGACACCTTTGGCAGTTGGATGGATTTGTGGGCTAAGTCCCTGAAGTCAAGAGTAGACAAAAATCCATCCATCACTCGCCAGGACAGATACAAACCTCAAGATAATTTGTTTTCCAATGGTTTTGGCTTAAAGTTCTGGTTTGGCATTGGTTTTTTTTTAACAACTAACAGCTGTAGGCAATTTTCACACAGAATAAAGACATCAATAAGGCTGAGAGTGGAGTTTTCTCCCTCATGAATACAGAACAATGAGCTGTCTTCAAGATGTACACGGAGCTGCCACCACACAGGCTCTGGCTTGGGTCTCATCCGGGGAGGCTGACAGAATATAATTGAAAGGACCACAGAGGTGGGTGCTCTGAGGGGACTAGCTCTCCACCAGCTTCTCTACCACTGAAGAGGCCTTTGTCTCTCAGCAACATCTGTCTCCTTTGGTCGGCTTTGGTTTTAAAATACTCCAACTGGGAAATAATGCCAAGCCCATCAATGCATCATTATTGCCTTTCATGACAGCCATCATGATACATGATTCACTGCCCATCCCTGGGAAAGGATGGTGTCCCTCCACCCATCCCAATGACCTCAGGCTCGGCCATGTGATTTGTGGTGCCAGCCCCTAGAGAAGGATGACACGTCCTTGCCCCTATGAATTCGGGAGTGGTAATGTGATCTGTGTAGGCCAAAGGAACGTGTGATGAAGTGACATGTGTCATTTCCAAGCATCAGCTTAGAGCCTGAGAAGTTCACCATGTCTCTCTTTCCTCTGCCACCAGGCCTGGGCCTTGATCTTGAGTAGACGATGGCACAGTACAGAACCACAGCTGATCCACAGCAGACATGCAGCATCAGTAACAGAGAGGCCACTGAGGTTCTGCTATCAGAGGATAAACTAGCTGCAGATGACCAAGACAGCCATGAACGCTGAACCCTTCCACGTCTCTTCTCACTTTCAATCCCTCCTGACCACTCACCTCCTCCAAGAGGTTTTCGCTGACCACCCTCCTCATCCATCATGTCCTATATCCCGGAACAGTCACACACAACCTAGGCAGAGGTGTGTGTGGTTCTTGCCTTGGTGCATTAAACCTCTCAGTTAAACTATGGAAACTGGCAGCAATTTGGGAGCAGGCTCTAATTTTCCATTTTGAACCTCCTCACTAACATCTAGAACAGAGTTCTGCATGCAGTGGAAATGGGAGAGGGTAGAGATTCCTGAAACATGCAAAATAGTCAACATCCTCAACTGTAAACATGCTGCCAGGCATCACCTCTTTCTTTTCCCAACCAAGCTCATTAATCCACTCAGGAGGCCAGAACTCCAACATCAGTGTCATAGTATGAATACTGGCCCTTCTTGGTTTAGCTCATAAGAGAAGCTTATAGGTGAATTTTGGTTCATCAAAACTGGAGTGAGAGCTACTATCCCTGGAGGGCAGTGACACAGCCTACAATGTAAGACATGTAAAATGACAGCAGTCCCCAGTGTCTGCTGAACAATATAAATGGTCTGATTAGAACTAACTCCATTACAAAATGTCAGATGAGATCAAAGAAGGATAGAGTCTCATGTAATATTCATTGAGTACCTAGGAAGGGGCAGGCACTGGGCCATTTCCACTTTGTGTGATTCTCATTTAAATGTTACATCAAACTTAGCAAGTGGTTTTTCCCTTCCACTTTCCAGAACATAGGCTCAGAAAAGTCATAAGCTTTTCCCCTACTGATACAGATAATAAAGTCAGAGTAGTAATATGAACCAAAGTCTTCCTAATGTCCACGCCAGTGCCCTTGACCATACCATAATATCATCTGAAACACAGACTGGAAAGAAACACTACTTTAGAGGTGCTTGAGACGCTAAGTTGCAGAGAGCACCTGTATCTCTTGATGAGTGGGCCCTACAGAGATACATCTCTCACTTCAGTATAGTGGATTTTAAAATATGATAGCATCTATAAAAAGTTTCCCACAACAGTTATTATTGCAATCCTATCATTAGGCTAAATAATGATACTCTACTTAAATAATAATGTCTTTCATCCAAGGATCAAGGACATGAGAGACAGTGTGACTGATTTTTAAAAGACACTAGTACTACACACTGGGAGTGGCAGGAAGCGTGAGGGAATCCCAGGAGGTGTCAGATGAGGGAACTATTTGTGCACACAAGCATCTCAGGCTGGGACAGGAGGAACTAGAAAGGGCAACTTAGGATGCAGTAGGGCTGCATATCTGAAGAACTAAAGATCTAAATCTCTCCATTTAAGCACCAGCAAACCCTCTGAGGTAGTGATGCTACCCTTTTCTTTCTCCTCTACAGGCTCAGTGCTGACAGTAGGGGGTGCAGATGGGGGCCATTTCACCAAAGATAAGGCAAGACTGTGTCTAACGAAACCTTTCACATCCTCTCCCCTTCCTCCGGCTCCTGACCACCCCCCAACCCGGGGATGAAGTCTGAGACTCACCACAAGTTCACTGAACATGACGTCCAGCTCCTCCACAGGGGGCATGGGTAACGCAGGCTCCATGGTCTGAAGCGCAAAGTTGCTATCATTTCGCAGCCGATACGTGATTTCTGGGTGATCATTGTTCCGGAAACAGCAGAAGATGAATGAAATCCCCCGTCCACCTCTCTTCCTTGGGGCCATAGCTAAATTCTGTTTTATTTCTTGACTGATTAAACTCTGCGAAAAGAGGAAATAACAGAGTTAAGAATACAAAACTGGATATATCTCAAGACAGACCAGTTCACCAAAGAGCCCCATGTACTGAAGGCAATGTCAAAAGGAGCCGATAGCTGGAGACAACGTCCGCAAGACACAGAGGACAAGCCCAAGAGGGTCTGGGGGCCAGCTGAGGAGAGAGCGCATGTCCTTCTAGTCACACGTTCAGTGTTTCCTATGACCCACTGCTGAGCAAAAAGTACCACCCCGGACACCCTACGCCCCAGCATTTGCTCCAGTCACAGTGGGTCCTGACCATGCTTTGCACATCACCCACTCTTTCTTGCCAACCCATACTGGTATTGTTAACCCCTGCAGCAATGACCTTCTCTTCCTTGCCACCTAGATTTCTTACTCATCCTCTAGGGTTTGATTGCAATTTCTCCTTTACCATCCTCAAGCAGAATTAATACTATATATGCTAAGGCACATCTACCTATTCCAACTCTTGTCACAGTCTAAGCTCCTCAGCAGTGTGTCTTCAAGTTAGACCAGGATAACTAAAAGCAGGAGGGAGGAACTCTGTATCAAGCAAGCTGGTGGCCCTAGTACTCCACGCAGCACCAGGAAGACAGAAGGCACTTGGTTAATGTTTATTGTGTTGAATAAATTCATAACAAATGGGGAGTGACTTAACATCAGCTAGGAGGGTCAGAGATTTCCAAACAGAAAAGATCAAATAAGTTCACTGATAAAGAGATGGCTGACTACATTATAGCATACTCACATAAGAGAATCTAACACACTCACTAAAAAGAACGAGGCATCTGTGCACGTAGATATGGAAAAAAAATGCTCAAGATGCTGTGTGATGTGTATAGTATACACTGCTGCTGCTGCTGCTAAGTCGCTTCAGTCGTGTCTGACTCTGTGCCACCCCAGAGACGGCAGCCCACCAGGCTCCCCCATCCCCAGGATTCTCCAGGCAAGAACACTGGAGTGGGTTGCCATTTCCTTCTCCAATACTATATACTACAGGACTGCATATTTTAAAGCACTTATAAATACATGTAAGAAATGTTATCAGCAGTAACCTCCAAAATAAAAAGAGGGGATTGGAGAACTACTTTTCACTTCATATCCTTTCAAATTTGAATTTTTACCATAAAAACACTGCAGAATTTAATCACTGCACCATCTTTTTAAAGTCACAATTATGTGTATGATCCTAGAAAAATTTCTAAGTTATACTGTCAAGTGAAAAAAGCAACTCAAAGAATAATGTGTAAAACATGTCCCATAATGTCTTTTAAAATGATCTTACACAAAAACCTAAATAATTTACATGTAAATACATAGCAAAAGGCCTGTAAAAATACACAGTAATTTCCTAACTCTGAGAGATGAGAGGGATGGGGAATAGGCAAGAATGGAAACATACTTTCTGTGAGATATATATACATATATATGTGTATGTGTGTATATGTATATATACACATTTATGACGAGAGCATATTCATGTATAACTCCTGTAGATTTTTAATTTTTAAAGAGAGATGGGGTTGAAAGGGGAAAAAGAGGTGGACTATGAATTGACCCTTGGTGAGCTGGAAGGGCAGAGGAGGAGAGCTACATCCGTGCTGGGAAGACGTGGGGAACTCAGGCATGGAGTCCAGGGAGGAGCCACGGGAGTGAGAGCGCAGAGGAGGGCTGGCGTGGAGAAGCCGCAGCACAGGCTAAGAGTCTGGATTTACCCCATGAGCAATTTCGAGTCATACTTAAATGCCCCACCTGCCCTACTCTACTTTCGTAAAAAAAAAAAAAAGAGAAAGCAGATATGGTTCGGTCTTGATGACTCTCATAGTTCAGAGCTGTGGGCAGGTGACCTTGCTGGAGAAGCTACAGTGACCTCTGAGCACCAGAGAGTGCACTGCAGATCATCAGACAATATATTCACGTCCCCAACCAGAAAGAAATTCAGCACTGCTGAGACACAGAGCTAACACTACTGCTGAGACACAGAGCAGGGACTTCTCGAGACAGAAGAGAAAACCTGAGAGTGAGGCAGAGGCCAGCAACTATGCTCTCAAATGATTTCCAGGGGCAGCTCCATAGCAACAGGATCAGAGCTGTGTCACGCACCGCCCCCACCCCCAAGACTGAATTTAAAACCAATGGGAAGAAGCTATAAGGAGACCTAAGGAAGAATTTTCCAAAGTCTATGGTTGCGGTAGGATGGAAGTGAGGAGTCCCTGGCTCCACTGTCTTCAGACTAGAGTTCAGTTCAGGTCACTCGCTCAGTTGTGTCCGACTCTTTGCGACCCCATGAACCGCAGCACGACAGGCTTCTCTGTCCATCACCAACTCCCGGAATCCACCCAAACCCATGTCCACTGAGTCCGTGATGCCATCCAACCATCTCATCCTCTGGTGTGCCCTTCTCCTCCTGCCCTCAATCTTTCCCAGCATTAAGGTCTTTTCCAATGAGTCAGCTCTTCACATCAGGTGGCCAAAATATCGGAGCTTCAGCTTCAAAATCAGTCCTGCCAATGAACACCCAGAACTGATCTCCTTTAGGATGGACTGGCTGGATCTCCTTGCAGTCCAAGGGACTCTCAAGAGTCTTCTCCAACACCACAGTTCAAAAGCATCAATTCTTCGGCACTCAGCCTTCTTCACAGTCCAACTCCCACATCCACACATCACGACTGGAAAAACCATAGCCTTGACTAGACGGACTTTTGTTGGCAAAGTAATGTGTCTGCTTTCAATACGCCGTCTAGGTTGGTCATAACTTTCCTTCCAAGGAGTAAGCGTCTTTTAATTTCATGGCTGCAGTCACTATCTGCAGTGATTTTGGAGCCCAGAAAAATAAAGTCAGCCACTGTTTCCACTGTTTCCCCATCTACTTCCCATGAAGTGATGGGACCAGATGCCATGATCTTCGTTTTCTGAATGTTGAGCTTTAAGCCAACTTTTTCACTCTCCTCTTTCACTTTCATCAAGAGGCTTTTGGTTCCTCTTCACTTTCTGCCAGAAAAGTGGTGTCATCTGCATATCTGAAGTTATTGATATTTCTCCCGGCAATCTTGATTCCAGCTTGTGCTTCTTCCAGCCTAGCGTTTCTCATGATGTACTCTGCATAGAAGTTAAATAAGCAGGGTGACAATATACAGCCTTGACGTACTCCTTTTCCTATTTCGAACCAGTCTGTTGTTCCATGTCCAGTTCTAACTGTTGCTTCCTAACCTGCATATAGGTTTCTCAAGAGGCAGGTCAGGTGGTCTGGTATTCTCATCTCTTTCAGAATTTTCCAGTTTATTGTGATACACGCAGTCAAAGGTTTTGGCATAGTCAATAAAGCAGAAATAGATATTTCTCTGGGACTCTCTTGCTTTTTCAATGATCCAGTGGATTTGGCAATTTGATCTCTGGTTCCTCTGCCTTTTCTAAAACCAATGTGAACATCTGGAAGTTCACAGTTCACGTATTGCTGAAGCCTGGCTTGGAGAATTAATTGGAGTGCAATTAATTGTGAGTGCAATTAATTAACTGAGTGCAATTGCACGGTAGTTTGAGCATTCTTTGGCATTGCCTTTCTTTGGGACTGGAATGAAAACTGACCTTTTCCAGTCCTGTGGCCACTGTTGAGTTTTCCAAATTTGCTGGCATATTGAGTGCAGCACTTTCACAGCATCATCTTTCAGGATTTGAAACAGCTCTACTGGAATGTCATCACCTCCACTAGCTTTATTTGTAGTGATGCTTTCTAAGGCCCACTTGACTTCACATTCCAGGATGTTGGCTCTAGGTGAATGATCATACCATCGTGATTATCTTGGTTGTGAAGATCCTTTTTGTACAGTTCTTCCGTGTATTCTTGCCACCTCTTTTTAATATCTTCTGCTTCTGTTAGGTCCATACCACTTCTGTCCTTTATCGAGGCCATCTTTGCATGAAACGTTCCCTTGGTATCTCTAATTTTCTTGAAGAGATCTCTAGTCTTCCCCATTCTGTTGTTTTCCTCTATTTCTTTGCAATGATTGCTGAGGAAGGCTTTCTTATGTCTTCTTGCTATTCTTTGGAACTCTGAATTCAGATGCTTATTGCTTTCCTTTTCTCTTTTGCTTTTCACTTCTCTTCTTTTCACAGCTACTTGCAAGGCCTCTCCAGACAGCCATTTTGCTTTTTTGCATTTTTTTTTCCATGGGGATGGTCTTGATCCCGGTCTCCTGTACAATGTCATGAACTTCCATCCATAGTTCATCAGGCACTCTATCAGATCTAGTCCCTTAAAGCTGTTTCTCATTTCCACTGTATAATCATAACGGGATTTGATTTAGGTCATACCTGAATGGTCTAGCGGTTTTCCACTAATACTAATGTGTACTAGTGTCTACTATATACCAGGCAAGACAGTAGGTACTTAAGGATACAGTAAGGAAGTGGTGATTAGGAGCTTCTAATCTGGTGGGAGAGAGAGCTTGAGGGTGCTTAGCTGCTCAGTCATGTAGAACTCTTTGTGACCCATGGACTACAGCCCACTAGGCTTCTTTGTCCATGGGATTCTCCCCGGCAAGAATAGTGGAGTGGGTTGCCATGCCCTCCTCCAGGGGATCTTCCTGACATAGGGATTGAGCCCACATCTCCTGGGTCTCTTGCACAGAAGGCGGATTCTTTACCCACTGAGCCACGGAGGAAGCCCCAAGAGAGAGTAGTGTGCCAATTAATTATAACGAAATTAATATGACATATGATATGGTATGTGCTATTTAATAAAGCAGGAACAATGTAGGGGAGAAATTGGTCCCTGATGCTTGTGGGGCATTTTGACAGATATTAGAAAGCAGGGCATGAGCTGGGAAGGGGCAAGGAGTACACAGGAAGTGAGGGGTGGTACATACAGCACCGGTCTAACATCTTCTGAGAGCTGAGACCTGGAGGGTCTCGTCTCTTTACTCAAAACCTGCCAATGGCTCCCCAACACCATTCCAAATTGCCTTTCAGTGCACCAGCAAATCCAATTCCAACTCACTGCTTCTGTTTTTTGTACGTGCTTAAAAGTATCCTAGGGACTTTACTGGTGATCCACTGAGTAAGACCCCATGCTTAAACACAGGGGGTTTGAGTTTGATCCCTGGTCATGTGGGCTGCTGTCTATGGGGTTGCACAGAGTCAGACATGACTGAAGTGACTTAGCAGCAGCAGGGAACTAAGATCCCACATGCCAAAAAAAAAAAAATTAAAACCATAAGAAAATAACATAAAAAGTATCCTGCACTTAGCCAACAGACAGCTTTCCATGCCCCATAAACATCTCGCCCTCCCATTGTCTTCTATCCAGGTGGTCCACTCACTTCCCTCTGCCCTTCTCTTTGTCAACTGTATCCCCAGGCTGACAGTACCAGTCCTGAGAGCACTCAATGCAGTAAGCCTCATCCACTGCTGGTGGTAGATGAAATCCGGTTCAACATTTCCAAAGGGCAATTTACCAAGGACTTAAAATGATTACAATTTTTGACCGAGAGTTTCTACTTCTGGAAATATATTCTAAGGATATATTTAAAGATACAATCAAAGATGTTTTCACAAAAATTATCAAATCATGATCTTTAAGAGCAAATAAATAAGGGCATAGAATAGATGCTAGTGATAGAGAACTATGTGAAGAGTAAATAAGTTATGATACAACTAGTTGGTAGACCACAATCCAGTCCTTTGAAACAGAATATTTAATACAAGGATATATCGTACAGCACAGCGGGGATATAGCCAATATTTTATAAAAACTATGAAAGGAATATAATCTATAAAAATTCTGAATCACTGTTATATACCATAACTAATACTGCAAATCAACTATAACTTAAAAATTAAAAAGTATATTTAATGACATGCAAATATAGAATATATGAAATAAAGAATTAGGTAGGTATACACTGTCTCATTTATGTACAAAAAAGAAATATACGTACATACACACACACACACACACACACACACACACATATATATAGGAGCACAGGGCAAGGACAAGAGAAATACACCAAAATATGAGCTGCAGTTAGCTCATGTCAGCTGTATGGATTACTTTTAAAAACCCAAAAAGTCTTGTACTCTCCAGTTGTTTTCACAATAAAGATATACTACTTCCAGAAATGATAAAACAGGATAAGATTTTTTAAAAACCACTTTATATGACTATTTATGCGACAGAGAAGGGAATATGTGTATGCAAAAATGTTCCTATCAAAAACTTCTAAGTTATGGTGATCTACATACCAGCTTCTCAAACTATTTGTGGTGAAGTATGGTTATCTCACCAAACTGTTACAAACATATTTTTATAAAATATGGTACAATATTTCAACAATGTCAAATTGCTCTAAGGCTCCCTCAAAGACGGTTACTCCTTGGAAGAAAAATTATGACCAACCTAGAGAGTATATTCAAAAGCAGAGACATTACTTTGCCGACTAAGGTCCATCTAGTCAAGGCTATGGTTTTTCCAGTGGTTATGTATGGATGTGAGAGTGGGCTGTGAAGAAGGCTGAGCACTGAAGAACTGATGCTTTTGAACTGTGGTGTTGGAGAAGACTCTTGAGAGTCCCTTGGACTGCAAGGAGATCCAACCAGTCCATTATAAAGGACATCAGCCCTGGGTGTTCTTTGGAAGGACTGATGCTAAAGCTGAAATTCCAGTACTTTGGCCACGTCATGCGAAGAGGTGACTCACTGGAAAAGACTCTGATGCTGGGAGGGATTGGGGGCAGGAGGAGAAGAGGACGACCGAGGATGAGATGGCTGGATGGCATCACTGACTCGATGGACGTGAGTCTGAGTGAACTCTGGGAGTTGGTGATGGACAGGGAGGCCTGGCGTGCTGCGATTCATGGGGTTGCAAAGAGTCGGACACGACTAGTGACTGAACTGAACTGAACTCCCTCAAAGCGTGCAATTCTTGCACTTTGTTAACCAGCACGGGTAGGCAGCAATGGCACTGATGTACTCCAGGAGATGGGAAATAAGACTTATTGAACTGTTAGTGTTCATGTCTGTCTCTTGTGTGTGTGTCTTTAACGTAGGAATCACATCCCATTCAAGTGTCCTACATATCCTACCACTCCCATTCCATAAACTGAAGACTGTTCGGAGGCTCCTGTCCAGGTCTGACTATACACATGTGTGTATGAGAGACTGTGGGAGGCAGTGTTCAGGCTATTCAGAGACAAGGTTAAGAAACAAAAGCAGGTGAAGACCAACTCATGAAGGGCCCCAGGACCAGGCTCAGGCCTCAAGTTCACTGGCAGGCAGTCTTGCCAACCTACCCATCTGAATACAATCTTTGGCCCTATTAGCATTTTGAGATCTCCATGATGGACAGTCAACAGGTAAGGTAATTGGTAGTCTGGGTCGGTCTTTCTTTCCCCACTGAAAAGTCAGCTCCATAGGGGAAAGTGCCCATGGTGTGTGCTGCGCCTCACATGGGTAGGAGGGCAACCACTGTATTTGAGAAATGAATAAAGAGGGCAGTTACTTTACTTGAGCATTTTACAAGTTGTTTCACTTAAACAGAAATTATGTCAATAATACATTCTGGCGATATTGAAGAGGGGCACAGAGGAAACGTTAAGATCTAAAAAAGTCAGTCCAAAGCATTTTTCAAGTTATAAAACAAAATGCCAACAGTTCTATAAACAAAAGAATATTAAGGAGTCTTGGCTAGTTTCTAAGATGAGTAATAAGATATAGAGCCTATTACATCTAAGGACCTAATTGAAGTCATTTTAATAAGGACAAATACTGCCTTTGATAGGTGATTTGTGTTTAAAAGTCTCAATAAAGCCCAAAGACCAAGTTTTTATGATGGCTCCTCTGTGGGGGGAAAAAAAAAAAGGATGAAAGTAAGAGAAAATGCCTTTAGGGAGCTTATTTGATTTGAAGAAAGCGGGGGGAAATCAAGTGAAATAAAACATAATTACTAATTTTGATTAGTATTATAGGGGATGCCAGAAGAAAATGAAAGAAAATGGTGGTGATGGTGTTGGTGGGAGGGGCAGCTACTTTAGCAACTGTGATCTGAGAGGGGACATTTAAACTGAGGCCTGACGGATAAATGGGACCAGCTCTGTAATGTGTCAGGAAAGAGGACTCCAGGCTGCAAGAGTGTGAGCAGATACCCAGGGCAGGTGGAGAGCTTGGCACTTTGAGTCAGGAAGGAAGACAAGTGGGGCTGGAGCATAGTGGGTAACAGGAGTGCCACTGAGAGAGACTAGGCTGCAGGGGGCAGGGGCCCAGACCCTAGGGGCTTCGCACAGCGGAGTCAGGGGTCTGGGATTTATTCTCAGCACATCATAAATTTGACTTGTCATTTAGCTCTGCAGTATCTCTTGGATGTGGTCCAACTTCCTGGGCTGGACCACAGGACCCTCCATGGCCTGCCATTGCCTCCTCTGTTTCTACCTCTCCTCCCACACTCTGAATGCTGTGCACCCCACGCCCAGCCCACTGTCCACAGCAGCAGTTTCACCTCCAAGCCCATCTCTCCACAGTCCCATTAGCCTAGGTGTTCTCTTCCTTCTTTACCTATACTCCACTTAACAGTCAAGACCTAATCCAGTACTGCTAATTTTATGAGTCTTAAATGTCCCAGAGGCGATCACACATTTCTTTACACAACCCCAGCATCATATACATAGTTGAGTCTTTTTCTGTTGTTGCTTTTTAAAAAAATTCATGTCTGTTTCCCCCATGAAACTATGAGATCCTGAAGACAGGGACCGAGTTTCATTCAGTCCCTGGCACAGAGTATATTCGCAATGTTTGTCAAATGCAAAAGCACAAATGCCTAAGTGAACAGATGGTCTCATCTCTGAACTTCAGTAGGGTGCGACTGGGTGTTCTTCCCACAGTTGCCTCTAGATCTGCTTTTCACCACTGCCAAAGTATTTGAAGGCAATCAGATCACCAAGTGCTTTTTAGCTACTTGTCAAGATTTTTTATGCTGACAGTAGCCCCACAAACAGACTTCATCCTCGGGGAGAGGTGTTTACAGCTTCCTTCAGGTGAGAAATTTCTCTCTGGCTGAACTAGCTGGTACTTGGTTTTTCTCCCCATCCTCAAGTAAGCTCCACAGGAAAGAGACATGCTGATAGAATCTTACAGACATTTTCCACACTCCTTACTTTCAGTGAACACTTCACCAAAGATGTATGCGCTTACTCAGCTCTCATACATGAACTTCCTCAAAAGGGCAGACTCATCGTGAGGTGTTCAAGAAATAGATGAAAAACCCTCAGAGATCAGGAAGGTCACACCTAGCTGGAACATTTAGAGAGCAGTGAAGTTGGTCTTTCTGTCTACTGAAGAGAAAATGTGCAGTTAATGAAACCAGGGACCTGTGTTTGTACATCTTGGCCCCCTTTTAATCAGATCAGCCTGAGGGAAAGGACTAATTCCACCATTTCAGCTGGGCCCTCAACCAGAACACATCTTCTCATCTTAGCTTCTGGCACTGCTGCAGAGGGGAAGAGGGCACTTCTGGGACATCCAATGTGCAATCCATCTATAACATTACAGATGACTATTGCTATGCCATGCACAAGGAAGCAATTAAAAAGCTACTTAAGATTCTGGAGCAGGTGCATTTTGCTTAGCAAAGAATCAGAAATGCAATCCATCTGTGGCCTAGCTCAGAGTCATTTGTACTGTTCTTTACCAAAACAAACAAAACTCTCCATGTGATAACAGACAAAAAATGAAGGCCAAATTTTCAGGAATGTTGATGATGATTATGATGACTGAAAAAAACAAAACCACTAGAGAACAAAAACAGTCCACAAGAAAACCTCCTTCAGTAGTTTTCCTTTGATAATGCCAAGTCACAATACATACGTAACATGGAAAGTTTGTTTTCCACAAACTTGCGTGTGAGTAGTACCCAACATATGGGGGAAACTGGAAGGTCATGTTGACAAATAGATTTACACTGTTACATACATCATTCTGGGCTTCCCCGGTGGCTCAGGTGGTAAAGAATCTGCCTGCAGTGTGGGAGACGTGGGTTCAATCTCTGGGTCGGGAAGATCCCCTGGAGAAGGAAATGGCCACCCACTGCAGTATTTTTGCCTAAAGAATTCCATGGACAAAGGAGCCTGGTGAACTGCAGTCCACGAGGTCACAAAGAGTCAGACATGACTGAGCAACTAATACTTTCACACTTTCATACATCATTCTAACTGGCTCATCAGGACACGTGCCACACATTTATAAGATGGCTGAGGTTACTACCACTGGCTAAGTTACCAACGTTTTCCTCTAATCAAAGTGGTTACAAGGGAAATAGCTTACCTGCTCAAGGAAGGGAAAAAGGAGATGGTGAGCTTCTGTCTTCCATCAACTTGGTGAAACAGTTGAGAGTGTCTGCATCCACACATGAAGCGCAGTGGGGACTATGTTTTTGAGCCCCATGTCTATTATTTTAATCAAGAGGGACAGTATTTCACATTTAATTCTCCAATTAGTCTTTCCCCAATAAAATACTGTCATTGTTTATTACAAATGGTTTCTGGAATTTCAGAAACAATGTCACAGGCATAAAGAGAAGGACAAGAAAAAAGAAATTATGCCCCAAGAGCATTTTAAAGAGAAAAGTTAAGAAAACCCTCAGTTTAAATCATCGAACCTATTATTTTCAGAGCTGTAGTTTACCTCACATTTTGCAGAGGGCTCTAACATATGACTTGGGTTTCAGCAACATGTTAATACTAACCCAAATTCTCTTATCAACAAGAATGTGAAAGGGAAAAATGGCTTTGCTTCTTCCCTTGGCCATCTCTCTCCCCTCTCACATTCCTCATGTCTGGTTTCATTTCCCAAGAACACCAGATGCCAAGTACTATTTGGAGCTTTAAAAAATAATGAGAGGCAGTCTAAAGGTTGTAGGAGAAACCTTTGAAAGAGAATGTGTTTTCCTGTAAGTTTCAACATCCTCTGCACCAGGAAACGGAAAGGGTGTTTCTAGTGTGTCCAGTGGAGGGACAGCCCTTCCCACACACTTGGTCCCAAAAGGATGTTCTAATAGGCCACTTCTTGGATGGCTCCTGGAAATTCACCCAGCAGTCAGTCCTCTCAACCCAGTGACTTTTCTGAGACAAGAGAAGAACAATGAGGGCACCCCACCATGGATGGAGCAACCAAAATCCAAACATTCAAATAAGGCACAGGGACTCTGAAAATCCTTCCTGTCCACTGGGTAAGCAAGGCAGCAGAAGCCAGCACATCCCCTCCTCTGTTTGCCTGCATCAGCGTAGGTGTTGGGGTCGGGGTGGGGGGGGGGGGGGCGCTGTAGTAATTGCAAAGTGGAAGCCAGAACCAGTCCCCTTCCTTCCCTACTTCCTCCCGAGATAAGGGAGGAAGGAACCCAAGTCAAGTCCATGCACACCCTCAAGCCAGACCAAGCTTCAACCAGCACATAATTAACAGCCTTATTCCAGGCCCAAGCCATGGACTCCTGCCAGAAAACCACCCCTCCTCGTGTAAAGAGCAAAGGGAAGGACCTCCAGGTCTTCACCCTGAAAAGCTGGCAGTAACTACTCTGTCATGACTCAATACTTTAACCATGGGTTACAGCATAAATCCCTAAAGCCCATATAACACATATCTCGAGCTAGGAAGTTTGTGTTGGTCACGTGACAGAAACTAGTCTGGAAGCCAGGACATCTCGTCTAGATCATCTGGGAGAAGAGCCAAACCAAGTGTCAGAAGAGCTCCCCATCAAACAAAGCACAGCCTCGGTGGAGGGCCTGTGCCCGTGGGCCTGCTGACCTGTTGCTAGTCTGTGAGCAGAGTCAATAAACAAATTTAAATCCAAGCTGTAAGAAATGCAAATCATTTTCCACCCTTGAGTTTCTATCTCTCTGCCTCTCAGGGACCCACTTAGAGTCTATAAAGACAAATTTAAATGTAGAGGTTATACACAAGAAGCTACAACTCAACAGCCAGCTTTATCACATCAAAGCTCTCTACTATTCCATGAGGCCAAGTTTTGCTTTCAGCAAATATGTAAAAGAATGCAACTTTCCTAAATCACCTAGCAGCTCTTTTAGCAACAGTATCACAGTAAGCTATCACTGTCACCACAAAAGAGTACTTGTGCATTTCAGCACGCCAGCAATCACCTGTTGTCTATATGCTCTGGTACTCTGCTGATCCAATTGAAATAACCCCCAAAGGTCAGAGTCCTCACCACTACAGGTCAGTCTTGTTATTTAGTTGCTCAGTCATGTCCAACTCTTTGGGACCCCATGGACTATAGCCCGCCAGGCTCCTCTGTTCATGGAATTTCCCAGGCAAGAATACTGGAGTCGGTTGCCATTTCCTTCTCCAGGGGATCTTTCTGACCTAAGGATTGAACCAGCATCTCCTGCATTGGCAGGTGGTTTCTTTACTGCTGAGCCACCAGGGAAGACCCACAGGTCAGTAAAGAACCTCTTAACGTGTCTCTCCATTGAAATGACCATACTTTAGGTAGTTATGGTTTCAGACTTTCTCAAACAAGTAGCCAACCCTTTGGTGCCATCTACACAGAAAATGCAAATGACATTAAAAAGACACCATCCTAAAAGAACAACAGTACTAGGCATTTTTGGAAACAATTGAAATAATTCCAGTAAATTTTGAGAGAGAAGAGGGTGGATAGATATATACAGTTGACTCTTGGACAACGAAGGGGTGAGGAGCTCTGATCCTCCACATTGTCGAAATTCCGAGTGTTATTTACAGTCGGCCCTCTGTATACTCGGCTCCCCCTGCATCCACGGTTCTGCACACAAGCCTCCAACTAACTGCGGATCATCTAACACTGTAGTATTTACTGCTGAAACAACTCCATGGACAAGTGGACCTATGCAGTTCAAACCTGTGTTGTTTGAGGGTCAACTGCACTTGGTATGAACAATTATGTTTTCCAAATCTTCAAGCAAAGTTTTATGTGACTTAGAGAGGATAAACTAGGGGTACTCTAAGCCAAGAATTCATGACACATCCTCCCAGTAATATTAAGTCCTTTTCCCCATTGAAGCTATAAGATGTGGTCCTCTGGAAAAGTGACGATTGCTACTGACCCTCATAGCCCCAAACCAGACGCTGTTCAATCTCACTCCTTCTCAAACTACATTTTACCATCAAGGCCAAGTATGAGTATAATTTTCATTTCTACATAAGCCTCCATGGAAAGTAACGTCTCTTGGCATCATAGGGAAACTACAGGTCTCTGGACTAAAAATTAAGAAATAAAAACTTGCCTAAAGGGTTTACATGTTTTCATGTTTCCTGAAAGCAAATTTGAAAACTCACTGATTACATTTCGTCTTTTCATGTTCTTCTAACTACTTTTATGCCAAGATCACAAGTGCAACAAGAAGAAATAAAACAAAACACCATGCAGAACAAAAGTTCTTGGTTAAAATTAGCCTTACTCTCTGGTAACTATTAAGAAACTCTCATCTTTTCCACAGTAAACGTAGCTTTTGAGTTAGGGGAAAACAGATGAGCAGATACAATATGACAGGCAGCTGTGGAGTCACGACCTGGGTTCAGATACCAGCTCAAACACTTTTTTGGTGAGTGACTTTAAAAAGACTTCAGCATCCTGAAGCACTCTATAAATGTTTGATGGATTTTAAATGGACATCACAAAAGGAAGTGAGAACGACATTAAAAAGTTGGAAGGTGGGTTTATATTTGTTAGCTACTGTTTGGTGGAAATATGTTAACCAGATTCCTCTCCCTGACATTCCTGTGTGTATCAGCAGAACAAATTCCTGGAATGAGATGGATTTAATCTCTATAGGGTAGTTGTCACCACTAAATCAAGCGCTCTGCAGGTTAGTCAGCTTATCTGCAAATTGTGGGAAAGTCTCTGAGGATTTGGGGGCTGCGTAGAAAAGGCATTAAAAAAATTAGCCCTCTTGTATATTTTGAAGTACTCAACAGGTTTAATATTTCAATCTAACCACGTACACAAAAGTTACCACACAGCACACCCAGCTGAGTCACTGCAACGACGCTGACATTTACAACACTGACCTGATTCCTCTTCACATTTTCTTCAGTCACTGATCTCATCTATTTATTGTTCTACTTGCGACATCTGAAGGCAGCCTGTCCGCCCAGGTAAGTCACTGTGAATCGGTCACCAAGGTAGAAAATCTACTGCAAGCACCTGGGGCCAATGGCTTTCCCAGTGTTGTCTCAGAAAGAACATTCTGAACAAGTGTGAACACAGCCACAGTTTGCCATTATAGGTGTGAAAAATGTTTATGGAAAACTAAGTACACGGTGATTCTTGGGTTCCAAATTACAGTGTGGTGAGCTGTTTACTAGATAGATGTTGAGTCTCTCCACACCCCTGCTCCTCTGAGGGGCTCATTTTGGGCCAGGCCAGCACCACACCTATGCTCGGGCTGTTCCTAATAAGTCCTGCTCATGATGAGGAGACAGCAGCCACCCAGAAACAACGAATCAGATGATGGAATCGCATTATGAAAACTGAAACTCCCTTCAAAAGAAGTACCCTACCCTTCATAAAAATTCTACCCATAAATTTTACATAGTAATTCTTCAAGAGAGGTTTATGGAAAGATGATTGTAAAATCTTCCATGGAAGGCAAGTTCAGGTGAAGAAAGAGGTAGTAAAGGGGCACTCTGGCCTCCAAGTGTTCAGGTCTTGTGTGGTTCTGGTGTGTGTGTGTGTGCATGTGTGGGTTAGTCACTCAATTATGTCCAATTGTTTGAAACCCCCTGGGCTGTATGTAGTCCGCTAGGCTTCTCCATCCATGGGATTTCCCAGGCAAGAACACTGGAGTGGGTTGCCATTTCCTTTTCCAGGGGATCTTCCCAACCCAGGGAAAGAACCTGGGTCTCCTGCACTGCAGGCAGATTCTTTACCATCTGAGCCACCAGGGAAGCCTGGCTCTGGTGAGTGTTGTTCTTAAATCAGAACTGCCCAGCCCTTTGAGAGACACGCATGCTTCTAACGATGAGAAGTAAAGGCAGGAATTTCATGTGAGCCTATGAAACTAATGTCCAAAGACACAGTACTCAAAACACCTAGGCAAAAAAAGCTTTGACACAGATTTCCCCAGTCTCCGTTCATGATAGGAACCTCCAAAAGCACTTAGATGTACAACCTTCCAAAATCAGAACAAACATTTTTTTATAACTGAGATGGGAACAAGGCAGGTGAGGGAGAAGACCAGTTTAAAAAAAAAAGGGGGGCAACCAAAAAAACCCTCTGCCCGACAATGGGCCATCTAATAATCAGAGAACGGGGAAAATCAATTGTATCATGATCTGGCTATATCTATTGTTGTTTCTAATGCACTTGCCAATTGATCCACAACTAAGAAGTCCTAGATTCCATCAGTTCATTTCAGTTCAGTTGCTCAGTTACGTCCAACTCTTTGCGACCCCATGGACTGCAGCACTGCACCTAGATTCCACATGTAGGAATTAAATTAACCTATCGACATACTTACACATGACACAGAGAAATATTAACAAGCACACTCACTATAACATTATAACAGAAAGAAAACAGGGTTCATTACCTGTAATAGAGAATATCTAATGTCCTTCAAAGGGGGATTATTTCAATAAATGGTGGAGCATCCACAGTATAAATCACTGGTTCTGATACCCAGGCTCTCTACTACACCAATCATATGAAACTCTCCAGCACTGGGGGCTTGGGTAATTTTTCAAATTTCACAGGTGATTCCAACATGCACGCAATTTTGAGAACTAGTATTATAGAATCTGGCTTCCCTTGTAGCTCAGACAGCGAAGAATCTGCCTGTAATGCAGGAGACCTGGGTTTGGTCCCTGGGTATGGAAGAGTCCCTGGGTAAGGAAGAGCCCCTGGAGAAGGAAATGGCAACCCACAGCAGTATTCTTGCCTAGAGAATTCCGTGGACAGACAGTGGGGTCACAAAGAGTTGGACATGACTGAGCAACACACACACACATTATAGAATCCTATGCCTGCTTTCAAAGAATTTGCTAGGTCCACAGATACTGACAGGGAAATAGCTAACTTATTCAGAGTGGGGAAAAAAGAAATTACGTTGAGTAATACACATACATCACCATTTATGTCAAAACTGCATTTGTGGCTACACACAAGCACACATAAACACACACATACCCCTCTAACTCAACATATGTGCATGCATAGAAATGTTTCCAGAATTGGAAGTATTAATCTCAAAGTCGCTGAAGTATTTAGCCAAATGCATGGCACATAGAAGATGCTCAATAAATGGTGGCTATTACTTTCACATGTGTCTAAGTTTGGGGGAGCCTACTGGAATAGTGTCATGTGGATAATGAACTCATAAATGCATGATGCAAATTCAAGTTTTCTATTAAAAGTAGAAAGTCTGCAAGACTTCTCAATAAAACTCCATCAAAATTTTAAGTATACACCTGAATAACTTGTTAACAGTTATACCTATTCTTTTATTAAAAATTACAGCTTGCTTTCTGCATACCTTCAACCCATGCCCCCAAATGATATAGCTTCATTGTCAACATTATATTGATTTGGAGTCGTTCTATGTCAGCCAAAAATCTGAAAATGTCAATGTAATGCTAGATGCAACTTTCATGAACACATAGAAGAAGAATATTCCCCAGCCTGCAAGCACCAGCTATAGGAATAACAATGTTACAAATTAAAAAAAATATTTTTTTTTCCTATCAATTCTGCAGACTGCAAGAGGAAATTGGAGAATTTCTGGTTCACTAAAGTCATTATGTTGAAACTTCATTTGGTCATAGGGCTGGTTAGAAGAGAGGGTGAGAAGTTTTATTATTTGTTTCTTTTATTTGCCTCTGTTTCAATTATACTTCTATTGTAGACTGGAAATCTCAAGGTATCACAAATAGAGCCAGGAGACTTCAGAAGGAAGAAAACTTAGTACTTGGTATGTTTTTAAGATGCAATCAAATATACTTTAAATTTTTTTTAAAGGTAATAAATTCAGTACAATTTTCAAAATTCTTTTCTACTTTTAGGTACTTTGAAAAGGTAAACATAGTCCATATTTACTTGGGTGCCGAATATTTGGCTACAACAACTTTAAAGTTGGTATTTGGAAATATTCTCTCAAGGACATGTTTCTGAGGTTCCACTTTTAAAAAGTGAAATGCCTGGGGTCCTCCTTATCGATCAATAAAAAATGGAATCACACTGCTTGTAGAACCAAATGAAAACATGGTGACCGTATGAATGTATAAGGCAAGAGACGGTCTTTCCAGGACCACATTAAGATTTTATCAAGGAATTTTATGAAACTGAGGTCTGTATTCTGACAACAGTCCTATAAGATTCTATTTCCTGGTCACACTTTCCAAAAGTTTATGTCATTGAAACCTGAGTTCAAATATCACTAAATATTATTCATTGCAAACAGCTGGGAAGAAAATAAATCATTCTCAAGAACAGCAAAATGATTACCAGTATATTAGTATCATTCCCAGGGAAATAAAGTTACCATTACTTTGGAAGCAAATGCCTACTGTAAAAGTGAAAGTAAATGGATTTTTCTGAAGTCATTAGAAGACACTAAAATGTAAGCATGCACAGCTCATAGACAATGATGACAAGGTCCGAACAAATCAGCATCAGTCAATATGACATGCCTATCAAGCTTTGGGAAAATAGCAAAGACAAGAGACACTTATTCTGATATCTGTTAATAGGCTGCTCTGGCAACTGAGTTCCAAGTCACTTCCAGAAATCTCAGCTGGTCTGGGAGAACTGGATAATGATGTCATTTCTGGGTGCTAAGAAGCCATCCAAAAGCAGAGCCTTGAAGAAGTATGAAGACAAAGTACACGCTCTCAGAAAAACAGTGTTTTCCTTTCAATACGCACTTCAAAACAGTCTAACCTGTACACAAAGCAATGAAGAGAGACCTTGAGGATGAGGGAAAAGGTAAAGTGAGAGCTAAGTGGGAATATACCAAGGACACAAGAGCACATATGTTGGTGAGTGAACTGATAAATACATATCATTTCTTTTCATTAAAACAAAGCTAAAAGTCAACCCCAATAGAAATTACCAGCAGCTACAATAGAGTGTGTCTTCTTATTGGTGATTTCTCTCTGGATGATAAATATCCCTGGGAAGTTATGCACATAGCCAGATAAACAATTCTGAAACTGTAGGAGTCAAACATAGTGAGGAAGGATCCTTACTAAGTTTTCATCATTAGTTACTATACATGGATGACCACACTCCTAATTTAAACCCAGGACAAAAAAAAGTTCTCCTATCATCATCAAAAGGAAAGTCTGAAGGAAGTTGATACTATCCAATATGCCCCCGCCACCCAACTCTGTAATTTTCTACATAATTAGGTGAAAGTAGTAATTGTTTTATTGGGTAATTTAAGAAGACTAGACACTAAAGAGACTGCTTCTCTTGCAAAATTTGTTCTCAATGAAATAACAAGAAGAGCTCTGTTTTAAATTGTTACTTCTTCTCAAGTACCAAGCCTGGAGTAGTTGGACTGAGGTTAATATTTGGACTTCATAATCTGTAAAATAATACTAAACAGCCAAAAGATATCATATGGTTAAATATGGGAAGCTATCACTAAAAGACTGGTTAAAAGATTTAGAGTACCTCTCAATGTAATGAAATACATCACAGCCATTAAAAAGAATGAGCCATCTTTCTGATGTTCAGAGGTATAAAATATATTAAATAAAAAGTCCAATTTGCATAATAACTATAGTGAGTGAAACTGAAGTCGCTCAGTCGTGTCCGACTCTTTGCAACCCCATGGACACCAGGCTCCTCCGTCCATCAGATTTTCTAGGCAAGAGTACTGGAGTGGGTTGCCATTTCCTTCTCCAGGGAACTTCCCGACCCAGGGATTGAACCCAGTTCTCCCACATTGTAGACAGATGCTTTACCATCTGAGCCACCAGGGAAGTCTTATAATAACTATGGTATATCATAAACATAGGAAGGCTATGCTTATTTAAACATGCACATGATAAAATAGCAGATACAAAAGCCCAAATGAAGAATAGCTCTTTGAAGAATGAAAGGAAGATTGGAGAAGAAGAGGGCTTGCTTGTATTTGAAAAGTGAAAGTGAAAGTCACTCAGTCGTGTCTGACTCTTTGTGACCCCATGGACGTCCATGGAATTCTCCAGGCCAGAATACTGGAGTAGGCAGCCGTTTGCTTTTCCAGGGGATACTCCCAACCCAAGGATCGAAGCCAGGTCTCCCGCATTGCAGGCAGATTCTTTATCAGGGAAGCCCTTGCATTTAGTTCCTTCTATTTTATTTATTTATTTTAGCATGGACTTGGACTATATTTTCGCCTTGATTATCCAGTTGTTTCTGAAAGTCTAGCAATATTTGTAACCAGTCTATTTAAAAATTAAATAACTCAGTTATCAACCTTCTTTAACATGCCAGGCACTTTCAATGCCCTTTACATTCATTCATTATCTTGGTTAATCAAAGAGATAAGCCAGGAGTCCTTAAGTGTTTCTTTTTGTCCTTCTGGGACCACAGTTCAGTTCAGTCGCTCAGTCATGTCTGACTCTGCAACCCCATAGACTGCAGAACACCAGACTATCCTGTCCATCACCAACTCCTAGAGCTTGCTCAAACTCATATCCATCAAGTCAATGATGCCATCCAACCAGCTCATCCTCTGTTGTCCCGTTCTCCTGACTTCAATCTTGCCCAGCATCAGGGTCTTTTCAAATGAGTCAGTTCTTGCAATCAGGTGGCCAAAATACTGGAATTTCAGCTTCAGCATTAGTCCTTCCAATGAATATTCAGGACTGATTTCCTTCAGGATGGACTCGTTGGATCTCCTTGCCATTCAAGGGACTCCCAAGAGTCTTCTCCAACACCACAGTTCAAAAGCATCAGTGCTTTGGTGCTCAGCTTTCTTTATAGTCCAACTCTCACACACATACATGACTACTGGAAAAACCATAGCTTTTACTAGATAGACCTTTGTTGGCAAAGTAATGTCTCTGCTTTTTAATATGCTATCTAGGTTGGTCATAACTTTTCATCCAAGGAGCAGGTGTCTTTTAATTTCATGAGTGCAGTCACCATCTGCAAGGACTTTGGAGCCTAGAAAAATAAAAGTTTGTCATTCTTGCCACTGTTTCTCCATCTATTTGCCATGAAGTGATGGAACAAGAAGCCATGATCTTCGTTTTCTGAATGTTGAGTTTTAAGCCAACTTTTTCACTTTCCTCTTTCACTTTCATCAAGAGGCTTTTTAGTTCTTCTTCACTTTCTGCCATAAGGGTGGTGTCATCTGCATATCTGAGATTATTGATATTTCTCCCGGCAATCTTGATTCCAGCTTGTGCTTCATCCAGCCCAGCATTTCTCATGATGTACTCTGCATATAAGTTAAATAAGCAGGGTGACAACATACAGCCTTGACATACTCCTTTTCCTATTTGGAACCAGTCTGTTGATCCATGTCCAGTTTTGTTGCTTCCTGACCTGCATACAGATTTCTCAGGAGGCAGGTCAGGTGGTCTGGTATTCCCATCTCTTTCAGAATTGTCCACAGTTTATTGTGATCCACACAGTCAAAGGCTTTGGCATAGTCAATAAAGCAGAAGTAGATGTATTTCTGGAGCTCTCTCTCTTTTTCAATGATCCAATGTTTGTTGGCAATTTGATCGCTGGTTCCTCTGCCTTTTCTAAAACCAGCTTGAACATCAGGAAGTTCACAGTTCACAGTTCACATTCTGTTGAAGCCTGGCTTGGAGAATTTTGAGCATTACTTTACTAGCATGTGAAATGAGTGCAACTGTGCAGTAATTTGAACATTCTTTGGCGTTGCTTTTCTTTGGAATTGGAATGAAAACTGACCATTTCCAGTCCTGTGGCCACTGCTGAGTTTTCCAAATATGCTGGCATATTGAGTGAAGCACTTTCACAGCATCATCTTTTAGGATTTGAGATAGCTCAACTGGAATTCCATCTCCTTCGCTAGCTTTGTTTGTAGTGATGCTTCCTAAGGCCCATTTGACTTTGCATCCCAGGATGTCTGGCTCTGGGTGAGTGACCACACCATCGTGGTCATCTGGGTCATGAGGATCTTTTTGTATAGTTCTGTGTATTCTTGCCACCTCTTCTTAATATCTTCTGCTTCTGCTAGGTCCATATCATTTCTGTCCTTTTTGTGCCCATCTTTGCATGAAATGTTCCCTTGATATCTCCAGTTTTCTTGCAGAGATCTCTAGTCTTTCCCATTCTATTGTTTGGGACCACAGCCCACTGTCAGTGAATATCTATGCTCTGGCCCTGGCTCACAGAATGCTTTCATTTCTGCACTTTTTCACTTTACCACACCCACCCCTACAATTGTTAGTTCTCCAAATGAAAACAATCTGTTCAACTGTAAAACATCAATATGAACAATGGCTTTTTTTCCTTTAAACTTATAATTAATTTAGAATGGTGGGGGGAGTGAAGGGGAAACTGTCAAAGAAAAGACTATCTCATCACCATAGAAACAGAATGCATAGCTATTCACTTTTACCAAAATTGTATAATTGAGACACTTCTTAAAGATTTTTTATAATCTTAAGGATTTTCTGTATGTTTTTTTTTTTTTTGGCTACAAAAATATTGCTACCTTTATCTTTAGAACATATACTCCCTAGACAGCAGGTCCAGAAACATTATATAAAAAACTAAAAGTGTCTAATTAAGGAATTTTTTGTTAGGTATTTATTGGCAAGTTTGACCCAAACGGAAAGAATTTGCTTAGTAATCCAAAACCCCACCTCCTAAAGCTCAGTTTTAAAACTATCGAAAGAGCAGTACAGTATATCCTGTTACATTCATGGCTTCTGACCAACCTTAAATAAGCAAGCAAATACAGTAATGGAAAGAATAAATTACAAAAGGCCACCAGTGGAAGCATAATAGCCAATCCCCAAAAGATGAAGGCAAACATTGGTAAGTTTTTAAAGAAAGATGAGAAAATTGATGCCAAAACAAGAGGTTGTTGGTATTTAGTGCTAAGTCAAGTCCAATTCCCTTGAGACCCCATAGACTGTAAGCCCGCCAGGTCCCTCTATCCATTGGACTTCCCAGGCAAGAAAACAGGAGGCAGTACAATACCAAAAGAGATCTAAAAATAGTCCAGAAAGTTAGGCTTCACATTTCAAGGAAGCATTCAATACACTTGAAGACATGACAGAAAAATGTTCAGCCCTTACTTACACATGATTGCTGCATATATGCCACCACCTTTCCCCTACACTCAGTGTCTTTTTTTTCCTCCTAAAATTATCACTTACCTTACCTTACACTCTCCATTCCGTGAAAATAATCCACCCAGACAGTCTGTTTTTGTTAGATCTCCCTCCTACTCATCAGCAGTAACCAGAGCTGTGGCCAGTGTTCTTGCTAACCTGGCTACTGGCTCCTCCGTGGTTCCTCCCCTTCCACTGCCCCACCTCACTGGGTGGTGGCAAGTGTAAGGAAGAACCAACTCATTTGTGGAAAAACATGCTGGTTAACAACCATACCTGCTCATACTGGAAAAGTCATAGGACAGAGATGCCCGTAGATAATCAACCCACACACACACACACACACACATTAAACTGGTTTTGCCTCATACACAATTCACAAGCAGTCAAGACTCACCCCCCTCCCCACACAGGTACACACCAACCCCAAATTCACAATTCTGCATGTGTGATCACTTATACATTTTCATCCATCCATTCATGGGCCAACGGTGTGCCCAATTCCTTGTTGTGGGTTGGGATATGAGCATGAACAAAGCAGATGTGGACCTTGCCCTCGCAGAGCTGGTCCACTGGCACCTGACCCCTGGCTGTTCAAGCCATTGCCACATTTCAGACTCTGGCTCAGAGAAGACAGATGGGGAATGAGTGGAGGGAGGGGTCAGTTTGTCAGCCTATCTTCAGGACAAATATTTTGCTTGCTTCAAATAGCAATTCACTTTTACTGGAAACTTTCATATTTCCTGAACTATGGAGCACCCAGGAGAGGAGGGAGTAGGAAGTAGAGGGTGATGTGTATGTTCCTGAGGAACAGGGGACAAAGAGCTACCCCTGGAGGGCTAATGTTCAGAACTTCTAATAAGACCCTGGACTCCCACTTCCCCCATGAAAGATTAACTGCTATGGGAATCATACTACCCACAACTAAAAAAATACATCAAACTGACAAAATGAAATTCCTGGTGAGGTGAGCCCTACTAACCACCCCACCTTGTTCCAGACAGTAGTGCAGGAAGAGGAAACCCAAGCCACGTTCAGAGGTCTTGCTGAGATGCAGAGTCAAAGTTGGGGGAGGTCGAGACAACTAGAGCTCTGGAAATCTGCCAAGGGGTCCTCTCGAAGCTTCAGTTGAGGACTGCTTTGCACATGGACCTAGGATCCACAGAGGGCTGCGAATGATTTGCATTCCCATCAGCCTCACAAGACAGAGCTCAGACTACCTAAAACACGAAGGGGAGTCACCAAAATGGTCCTAGGCTCAGCCTGCTCTGGAAAAAGCTTGACAGCAACCTTAAAAGGGTCACTGAGGAACTTAACTGTGTGCCAGAACAAAGGCCAATACTCTTCAAAGGAAGCCCTTCAGGCAGGGAGAAATTGATACCAGACAGAAATGCGGATCCGCACAGAGCAAGGAAGAAAGCTGGAAATGGACAGCCTGGGGGCAAACAGAAAACCAGACGCTGCCTCAGAGTTTCCAGAGCTACTGACCAGGAGGATGTGCTTTTGTAGAAATCGACTGATGATACCAGTGGGGTCAGAAGGTCAGGATCAAAGCAGTTCCCAAGTTGCTACTTATTGCTGTTGTTCAGTCACTAGGTCATGTCTGACCCTTTGTAACTCTATGGATTATAGCACATCAGGCTCCCCTGTTCTTCACTATCTCCTGGAGTTTGCTCAAATTCATGCCATTGTCAGTGATCCTTCTCATTCTCTGCTGCCCCCTTCTCCTTCTGCCTTCAATCTTACTCAGCATCAAGGTCTTTTCCAATGAGTCAGTTCTTCACATCAGGTGGCCAAAGTATTGGAGCTTCAGCATCAGTCCTTCTAATGAATATTCAGGACTGATTTCCTGTAGGATTGACTGGTTTGATCTTGCTGTCCAATGGACTCTCAAGAGACTTCTCCAGCACAATTTGAAAGCATCAGCTCTTCAGTGCTCAGCCTTCTTTATGGTCCAATGCTCATATCCATACATGACAAGAGTACTACTCACTCTTTCTAACCTCAGCCATGCTCCTGATGCTCTCAGGCCATGATGTCCTAAGGATGAAACTCTACCTTGAACCATCCTCATATTAGATAATGACTGTGAAATTGCTCATATAATTACTGAGTGCTTTCTATGTACATTTCTAAGCCAAATTCTATATGTCTGGGCCTCAGTTTGCTCACTGTAAAATAAAGATAATAGTAGCCAGGCTGCAGGGTTGATGCTTGAATTAAATAGGTAAATATATATGTAAGTACAAAGAATAATGTCTGGCCATAGAAAGTCCTTATAGATGTATTTTTATTATCATTATTATTACTGATATTATACTATACTGCTACTACTAATTAACGTTATTAAGCATATGATGATGAAATGAGTCAATTCGGTTCTTGACCTCCAAGTTTATATTTGAGCTGTGTCATAAGGAAAACAATGTTCTGGAGAAAATATGTTGAAAATTTTGCCTGAAAAAACTATGAAGATAGCTGAGGTGTGGTGGTGGTGGGGATGAGGGGGCAGATACTAGTAAGAAGTGAGACTCAGGCCTAATCCCAGCACTGCCCCTTAAGTAACTGTGACTCTGGTTATTTAGCCTGTTGGAGCCTTAGTCAGTCCTTAAAGAGGTAGGATGACAATCTTTAAGATCACTTCCGGTTCTAGCATCTGAGGAAGTAAACCAGAGGATCCACTTTAGATGCACATTTTTCCGCCTTTTGAGCAATTTAAGGTCTTTATACGGATGGATGCTGTAGATGAGAGGATTGCTCTTTCCTAGAATCACAAGACAAAAGGACCACATACACCTGGAATTTACACTAGCTGCTTTTTCCACCATGTGTTAGAAAGTGCCCAAGAACAAAGGCAGCATAGACAAAAGCAGAAATGAGAGAACAGGACAAGGGGCCTAGGGAGAGAAGGAGGGTTTAAAGGCATCACTGAGCTACTAGATCCAGCTGAGCCTCAAGTCAAATATCCCTTGACCTTTTGCACAATTCAGTGAAGCTCCCCGCCCCATTCCCTGAGGCCAATTTAAGTGGGGTTTCTGTCCCTTAGCAATGCAAAGAACACAGATTCCTGCTCCACTTGACTAAATAAAATGGAAACTGCTGATTACTAAGTGCCCCCAAAGTGTGAGAGATCACGTGAGACATCAACATGCATCATTTCTATGGCCATGCTAGGAAGCAGGTGTCACAGTTTTAGATACCAAGAACATCCAGAAAACTAGGAGACAACAGAAAGGATTTAAACCCTGTCTTGCGTCAGCCTATTCTCTTTCTACATACAACATCCCCTCAAACCACAAACTCTTTCAAGCATTACTATTTTCCAAGAGTCAACCTAATAGTCAACCTAACAAGTCACAAATCCAAACACAACTGTCTCATTTTAGAAAAGGCTCCAAAGAATTTGCTGCTTACAAATCAGTATGACTAATGTAACACCTCTTTTCTCAAAGGGCTCCTATTTTAGAAACAAATTTTGCAAGAATGACTTTCTAGGAATCTTAAATAAGTCTATGAGGGACTTGTTCCTTGAAACTGGGAAAGTATACAGTGCTGAAAAGACACAGTTACTAGAATATAAAAGTCATCATCATTGCTAGGCAGGGAACATTCAGAAGTCACCACCACTATTTCCCTTTCTCAAATAGGCCACAACCCCATTTCAGCCATTCATGTCTACCTCTGTAGCTAGCAGTAGAGTCTGAGAGAGAAGTTGCATGCCAGAGAAGGAATATAACAAGGGCAAGGAGAAAAGAAAAGAAAAAAAAAAGCATGAGGCAAAATTTAAGAGAAGTGTAATGAATATGAAAAGTCCACCATCGAGCCTGCAAAAGAAAATGTCACAGGGAAAGGTATCAAAGCAGTTGCACACAGTGAGAAAGAAGAGACTGCAGTAACTGGAAAAGGCCAGGGGTGTAAGTAAAATATGGGTAGAAAATTCATTTAATTATCTCTCTCTCTCTCTTTCTACCTAGAAAAAGAACTATCAAGGCAATAAGGGAACTGTGTTTAACTATTAGGCATCACTACATGATATTTTACTTATATTATTAAGATACTCTTGATTGTATTAATCTATAATACATAATACGCTTATATATTACTGTATATGAATTATTTTTCTTGTCCTAATTACATATGCAGTATCGAATTTTCAGAGTTGCACTGACCCTTTTGTCTTTTCCTCCCAGTCTCTCTAGATTGATTATTTAATCTATTAACAACTTATATTTTCCAATATTTTATTCTTATATCTAAACTATCCCTCATGATATAATGAATGTATTTTCACTTTTAAAGCATCTGCCTGCAATGCAGGAGACCCTGGTTCGATCCCTGCATTGGGAAGATCCCCTGGAGGAGGAAATGGCAACCCACTCCAGTATTCTTGCCTGGAGAATCCCATGGACGGAGAAGCCTGGTGGGCTATAGTCCACGGGGTCACAAAGAATTGGACACGACTGAGCAACTTCACTTCACTTCAGGCTTTACCATTACACGGTAATAATCCTTGATGTCTTAACATTTGGAAATTTCTATTATTAAACTAGTGGTGATTTGAGGAAAACTTTTTCTGGGTGGGGGAAGAGTTGCTTTGAATTTTGTTTCTTGTTTTGGGGAGGTTTCTTGATCTTCAACACTACACTCTTGACAAATGGACATATTCATACTTATGATGAATAAAGTGAATTAAAAAAAAAACAAAACCTAGTGGGCTTACTTTTTGCAGGATTTGGGTGGAACAGGTAAGACCTTGAGGCCCTTACTTGGGTAACAGTCAATGATCCTAATTATAGGTTGGATTACTTATTTCATAGAACCACAAAAAATCTTAAGTGTTAAAACCATAGGGTGTAACTCTCCTTTATAACATGTAACACATTCCCTTTAGTAATTTACAGTCTTCTAAGTGTGTGAATATGCACAGTATCATTTGATTTTCCCAACAAATTCTTCCTGAAAGTGGAAGAGAGAGGCATAGGCAATCATATATTATCTTTATATCTACTTTACAGTTGAGAAACTTCTTTGAGCATTAACGGGACCTCCACAAAGTCAAAAGAGTCCTAAGCAGCAGAGCAGAGACTGGAATTTGGGCTTCCTTTCCCCCAATACTCTGCACTGCCATCCTGCCCATCTTACAGCCATCTCAGAAAGAGTCGCCCTGAGGCTTTCACTGAAAGGCTCTGACGGAAAAAAACATCACTTAAATTATGTGTGAAATAGATGATGACTATGTGTCATCAAAACATTTGATGTTTTAGAGGCTAATACACTGTACACCCAGGAGGTGTCTAGATCAGCAAAAATCATACAAATGTAAATATTCCAGTGTTTTCTTGAGTCAACTATAGCTTTACTCCCTCTTCCATTAAGAAGCTATCTGTCAGGGGTTATATGAAAAGGATTAGGAATACAAAATTGAACAAACCATCCTCTGTGCCTTTTAGAAGTCATGTAGATAAAAGGAGAGGCTGCCCTGCAGATGTGCATGGAGAACGCGGGGGAAGGATAAACTATACCCATGACTGTCTGGATAGGATAGGAGACAATGAGAGAAACCATACTTGGTTCCAGGCATTCCAGAGTTTATAGTCTGACAGAAGAGAGCCTCATGCACACAGCAAAATACACAGCACTAGATACAACTGCCACAAAAGAGATACTAAGTATTTCAGAGATTCCGAGGACCTTAAGGGCACTTCCAATTAGGATGACCTCAGAAATTTTTGAAACAGATGAAATATGAATGGGCCTTCAGAGAACTGTTACATCTTAGCAGAACAGAAGGAAGGGGCCTCAAACACCAGCTGCCTGCTCCTTGTAGAGAGGCATCCTAAAAAGCTCTGGGTTCTATGTGGGGCTATGACAGCCATCTAGCTGTGGACACGGGTGCTGCTGGGCTCCTTGGAGCTTTCTCTTATTCACAAGGTCATAAAGGCATCTCGTAAGACAGATGAACAAAACTGATAAAAGACAACACCCAAGACATTCATCTTATGGACCTAATGAACCTGAGCCATTAGGTAAGAACATGCGTGAATTACTTGTGCTTCCACTATTTCTCTCTACATAGCCTTCATGCTTACTGATGGAAGATCTCAACATAAAAACAAATATCCTACTCTGCAAAACTGTCAACTATATCCTCACAAGTCATTCCAAATAAATCATTTAGTTCTGAAGGAGAAACAAGTTGTAAATATATCATCTAAAAGCACTCTAATAGCTTCAAAGTGATATATGAGCTTCACTAATAGTTCCAGTTTCAGCAACAATGGAGCTAGCATATGTGCTCAACTAAAAATCACCCCAGATTATAAAAGAGTGAGAGATCATCTTCATTTTATAGATACTGAGGCTTTAGGAGATTAAATGATTTCCTCAAGGCCACAGTCATTTAAGACACAGCAATTAAGTAGACTCAATGAGTGATTCTAAATAGACTCTTGATAAACAGACAGGCTGAGCTAGCAAATGAATCTCAAAATCCTGTATGATTGTTTTGTTTTTTTAATAAAAATTAAAAACAAACTAAAAATCTATATGAATATTCCTGGTTTATAATGATGCTATTTTAAATACTGTTTGAAATTTCATCAAGATCTGTATACTCTATTAGTAGAATGAGTCAACTTTGGTTGCATTCTTGTAAATATTTTCAGTCAAAGAAGGAAACTAGAAACCTAGCTCCAGAGGCAAAGTATGTGGCATATCATTTGTCAATCTTGTGATCCTTCAAATAACTGAAAGAGCCTGTTCAGAGACACTTCCCACTGACCAGCTGGTTCCTGCTCTGGGGAGCCGTGTGGGAAGAAGGGACTAAGAGCTCAGCCATGTGGTAGTGTCTTATTAGAGACTGTGTCAATCCTGAAACAAAATGTTTGATAGATGCAAGTTTTCTAAGTATGCTTGATGGCATTTAGGTATCTTTGAGTTTATTCCTCCTTCAGAAGAAAAGTACATAAAGTGCTCCATAATTTCAGATCAATCCATTCCCTAAATTTGCTGCATTAGCCTAAACTAATCCTATATTGGCTAAGCTTGGCCAAGGGTAGTCAAAACAAACTTTTTCAACTTCTAATTCTTATCAATATATCTCCTGGTATTTCCACTGCCAATGCTAGATCATTAGCTAACTTTTCTGTTATAACACTCTCTAACACGTATTCTGCCACATATATATGGTATGTCTCTGATAATGTTATCATGCTTTGGATAATTTTCACTACACATTCCCTTCTAACATAACAGGAATAGATGTTCACATGTTCTTAGTAGTAACTAGGAACTCAGCTGAACTGAGCTTCTGATTAAAATAGCGACTCTTCAAATCCCACACTCTTTTCACATAACATTGCAGAATGTGTAGGTTAAAACCAATGGACTCTACATGTATGAAGGGCAAACTGCAGCCCATAGATCACTGTGGTACCCCTCCCTCAACAACTTTTTGTAAATAAAGTTTTATTGGGTCACAGTCACAACCATGTCTACAGACTCACTATGGCTACTTTCTGAGTAGCTGTCAGGGGAGGTATTTCGGTCCCCCAAATCTAGAACATTTACTATTAACACCTTATAGAAAAAGTTTGCTGACCTCTGCTCTACATTAAGCACAAGAAATAGAATTTGGGGAAGGTTTTCAAAAACATTTATATTAAAAATAAATTCATTCATTCATTTACAAAGCATATGGTGACAACCTCTGGGAACTCTTCTAGGTGCTAGAGACACATCAGTGAACCAAGAAGATGTGGCTCCCGTGTTCATGGACATCATATTCTAGTAAGAGGGGACAAACATAACTCCTCTAATTTCAGATAGATAAAATATTTCGAGAGAGTGGCCAAGGATTCTGAAGAGGGAGTGATTTTTTAGAAGATGCAAAGTCATGAAGATGACAGCTGAGAAGATGTCACTGGAACTGATATCTGAATGATGAAAATAAACCAGCCATCCAAGAATCTAAAGAAAGACTGTCCCAAGCTGAGAGAACAGCAGAGGCTGGAGGGGAGGACATACTAAGCTGCTTGAGAAACAAAAAGGTGGCTGATGTACCTGTGGCATGGTAGACTAGAGGAAGAAGCACAAAAGGCAGGGTCAAAGTGTTCAGCAGGTGCCAGACCACGTGTGAGGAGTGAGGAGTAAAATCATGTTTCTAAGAAACGCCCACCTTCAGATCCTTAACTGCTAAAAAGCACGACTACACAGAAAACTAATCATGGTGTAAAGATCACTTTGGCAACTCCATTTTGCCATAACGTCTTTCTTCTCATCTGCCGAAAATTACCTGAAGTTTCAAATGTCGAGCAACTCAAGAAAGAACACTTTTGTCAGAGGCAGTTTCTGCTAAGGAAGTGATTATTCACTCCCTGCAAAAAATTAAAAAAGTCAAAACTGCCTTTGGGATTTTTTTTTTTTTTAAGAAAGGGAATTTCCCATTATTAAGCATAATTAAGCCTATTTCCCCAAGTCTACTTTCAGGGTATTCATTGGATGAAATGAGTTTTGTCCCCTTGACACCTCTGCCTACCAACTGTGTGCATGTCCCAACAGAAAGCTTTCAAAGCAGTTGGCTGGTCTGGACAAAATGCAATATTCCTCAAAACCCTGCAAAGATTTACCATGTTGGTTTACCATCTCCAAACTAAATGGAGGCCTGTTTCAAAAGCAGAGAACCTCAGTATGTTGGTGCTGCTGCTCCTGCTGCTGCTGTCACTTCCGTCATGTCCAACTCAGTGTGACCCTATGGACTGTTGCCCACCAGGCTCCTCTGTCCAGGGGATTCTCTAGGCAAGAGTACTGGGGTGGGTTACCATGCTCTCCTCAATATGTTGGTGAACAGCCACCAGATCAGTCTACTTTGTCAATGGCCTTTCCCTTCCAATTTTGTAGAGTTACTTATGAATCTGAAAAGACAACTTTCTACTTTTAGATCCAAAAATAAAAGAAATCAAGGGCATTCGGAAGAAAGGTCAAGCCAGAGGTGCTCTGATAATACCGTGACTTTCAACCAACAATGTAAATTTAGGAAGAATGAGTAGTTATGAAATATTCTAGAGGTATGACATCCAGCTGGTTTTCTTAAGACTTGCTTGACAATACACAGATCTGCAGTACAGGCTCTCCTCATGGTGAATGCAACGAAATGACAGGTATGGATGTTTATGAGCACATACGAACAGGCTATCAAAGAACATAGTGAAACGTATGCAGAAGCATAGGGCTTTCCTGCTGGCTCAGCAGTAAAGAATCTGCCTGCAATGCAGGAATCCTGGGTTCAGTCCCTGGGTTGGGAAGATCCCCTGGAGAAGAAAATGGCAACCCACTCCAGTGTTCTTGTCTGGGAAATCCCATGGACAAAGGAGCCTCATGGGCTATAGTCCATGGGGTTGCAGGAGTCAGACACAACTCCGTGACTAAACCATACCACACACACACAGTGCAGAAGCGTAAACCTTCCAGCAGCACTGCTGAGAACAGCCAGTGCACAGCTTCCCAAAGGAATTAACTTGCAATCAGTTTCCTCCCCTATAAAGCGGGGGATAAAATAGTACTAACCTTCGGTCTGGTGTCTTTACCAAATGCTCAATAAACAGTATATTTATCAAATATGCCAATCACTTCACATGCCTTATCTCACTGAATACTCATTAAGCCCAGAAGTTGATCCTACTGTGCCACTTTTACAAGTGATTAGAAACAAAGGCTCAGAAGAGTCACATAAGTTGCCCAGAGATAATCAGCTAGTAAATGGTAGCACCTAGACTGCAAGCTGGCTAGCTCTAAAGTCTGTGCTCTTAAACCCATGTTGCATATTGGTGGTTTGTTCACACACTTTCTTAGACCCACTTGCTGTTGACTGATAATATAGCAGTAGCTAAGGTTTGTTAAGCACTTAGCTATGTCAGTCACTGAGTTCTTCTAATGGGCTCTCTCATCAAGTTCTAACTACAAGCCTATGACGGGGTTTTATTATAGGCATTGTTTTTCAGCGAGGATCTGGGGCTCAGGGATTAAGTATACTGCTCAAGGTCACACAGCTAATAAACAGCACAACTGGCCATTTGAACTCTGGCTGTCTGGCTCCAAGCCAAATTCTTAACCACTGGACCAAACAGCATCCTTAAAAAATAATGTTTTAAAATGTAGTTTTATTAATTGCCAAATAGCTGGGCATTCTATTAACACAGTACTTTCATTCCCAAGCAGCAATAACCTGATGCAGTTTGCCATGATCCCACCAAACCTACTCTTTCTCCAACACCAAGGCCAGGAGTCAGTTGCACATTTCACTTGCACATAAATAAGAAGATGGTAAAATAATTCTTGAGCTTACATTTCCATCAAAAGTGGGAAAACAGAGTACAGTGTGCCACATGTCCAAAGACAAATGAGAGACAAGTGGAAAGCAATATTCTTGTGTTTAATATGCAAAACGGATGACTGTTTTCCTTCCTGTGCTGAGTTACATCACCCACCTGCTAGAAACATTTGAATTTGATCCATCTTATGCCTCGGCAGTAAAGAATCCGTCTGCCAATGCAGGACATGCAGGTTCCAAGCCTGGGTCAGGAAGATCCCCTGGAGAGGGAAATGGCAACCCACTCCAGTCTTCCTGCCTGGGAAACCCCATGAACAGAGGAGGGTGGCTACAATCAGGGGGTCATAAAGAGCCAGACATGATTTTGCAACTAGACAACAACAAACTACAATCTCTACATCACTGCATGCAGCAGGAGACATGCTGATAGTGTACAGCTGTTTAGAGAAACTTTTAATTCTAACAACAGGATGATGAAAGGAGTCCCACATGTCATGGCATTCAAATGATCAATTTGTTTCAGATCTTTTTAAGTGTTTAATTTGCTTGGATAGAAAGAAATTCAGGCACAGGCAGAGGCTCCATGTTACTCTGTGGAAGACTACTGCCTCCTGGGTAAGGACTCCTGTTTGTAACAAAAGGCCTCTAAGCATCTTTGTTCCCCAAACCACCATGACCACGACCACCACCACCACCACCACCAGCCTGCTTGCTCAGCTGAAATGTCTGCATCCAGTTATACCAGTCTCTGCGCCACCCTAGTCAGACTTCCAGCTGGCAAAGGCTCCAAGCGTCAAGTCCCACTATGGTCACCCCTGGGGACCATTTGTAAATAAGCAGCAAAAGGCCCACCCAGATACCATTATTCCACAGAGAAACAGCGGACTTGTCATGTGGCTTGCCTTGTCTGCATCACAGCTGAAATTCCCTTTGTAAGGGGAAGAGAGCTAATAACAGGCCTTAAATTTAAAATCAACTAAGGTTTACACCAGTAAGTAGACAGTGCTAAATTTACACCATCACTGTTCCATTCTTTCAAACATTCTACTAGTAAAATGAGTGTTGGTGGGAAAGACTTACTTGACATTCTTTGCAACCCACTGAACTATTTATAGGAAGGACAATAGCCCAGGCCACCCACCAAGATGGAAACACCATCCAGAACGATGGTTTCCTGAAAGCCCTTCTGAGAGCTTGCTAAGAGAAGCTGACCCACAGGGCAGCGGGAGTCTCCTTCCTTTGAATTTCAATCAAGAAGCGTATCAAGCAAGTTTTATGCAACCTACTTAGTTTTGCCAAGTTGTTAGGCCTATACTGTTGACCACCCGTTACATGGTAAGTGAATAGAGAAATATTTCAACTGAATTTACTTCAAAACTGAGAGGCAGAATGAATACACAAAGGGCCCAGAGAGATTACAAATAAATCAGGGTCTTCCTTTTAATCTTATTTGCATATTTTAAATCTTGGTTTTATGTCTCTTTAAGAACCATGTGAAGTGAGTTTTTAAATCAAACTCAAAAAAAACCCAAATGGTAAGTGATACTCTGGTGTCAGGAAGATCTCCTTCAAACAATATACAAAAAGCATCCCCTGCTCAGTGAAAACCAGGAGTGTCTTTGGCAAACATGCTAAATCAATACCTTCTACTGCTGGTGTGTAAGGTTGGGCAAAGTGACCTACACAGAAGAAACACCCACAGAAGACACCTTCCAATTAGGTCCACCAAGCTTCTTAGTTTCAATGAACGAAAGCGAAGTCACTCAGTCATGTCCAACTCTTTGTGATCCCATGGACCCTCTCTGTCCACGGAATTTTCCAGGCAAGAGTATTGGAGTGATTTGCCATTTTCTTCTTCAGGGGATCTTCCGGACCCAGGGATTGAAACCATGTCTCCCACCTTGCAAGCAGACACTTTACTGTGTGAGCCACCAGGGAAGCTTGCTGGCTAATCAGAACTACAAATATTTAGTCAAACCTTTAAAAAGTAATTCATTAAACTACTTCTCTACATTTTCTAAATATCATATCAGTGTAAAAGAAAAGCAGTGGAAAAATCGAGGTGTTTGAGAACTCAAAGGGAAAAGAGAAAACATTCATTCTACCCAAGGATGGCAGCTGGGAAATAAATTACTTGAAACTAGAGGTAAATCTGAAACAAAGTAACCTTTTGATCTACAAGGCTTGGGGGAAGGAAGAGGCAGGCAAGGGAGGACACACGGTTTATTCATATTGCAGACTGACATGCGTACAGAGTGTGCTGGCCTCCAGGTGGTTCTGGGCAAAGAAGAATAAGGAAAAGCCATCAAGCACAGTACACATGAATATGAACCTGGCCCTAGGGGAAAAAAATCTGAGTAATGAAGCCCAAATATAGGCGTAAAATCTAAAAATAACTCTTCTGCTTCTACAGAGCTATTTCCCTTTTAGCATCCATTCGAAATGTGTGGGAAGACAAAACAGCTTGAGTTAAGTGAATTTCCAGATATCATCAAGTGATGCTCTAAACCATTTTCAGCCAATAGTAAAAATGCAATTTCCCCTTCCTTTAGTTTTCTCTTCTTAAGCAGAGGAGGCAGACAAAGAACAATAGTGGGCAAGAATGTCATTTCTAAAGGCTATGAGAAGCTGATTATCTCTAGGTAAAATATCTTAAAATTCAACTTATGTCATGGGAAACCATTAGATCCTTGGAATTGTGTCAGAACCACTGTAATTTTTTTCTCCATAAAGAATGATGGATGGAGGATGACAGAATGTTGACACTGTAATTACATTTTCCTATCATGCCACAAATTTAAAAGATTTCAGTATCACTGCCAGGGTGTTTTCTCTCCCTCAAGATTAAAATAAAATGAAGAATATGGTAAGAAAGACCAACGTATGGGCCAAAATATGTTGTAATCCTAGCATTTCTTCAAAAAATATTTAAGGGGTATCTATGAGTAACCAGGCTCTAGGCTTCATGCTGCTCCCAGATGATGTAAACCTTTTCCCCAACGGAAGTAGAAACAGTCTTACTTCTTTTTCCATACTGCTTAAAATTCTATAACTACAATGGCAATGCAAAAGAGAAAAATAAACGGAGTACCAAAGGACCCCACTACAGTATATAAGAGGGCCTGCCTTAGGAGCAGTGAGGAACACTTAGACAATATCCTGAGTGTGCAGTGGTGTCCAGCAGTGAAGATCCTTTCCTCGTTAATCTTTCTCAACTTCTGCTTCTCTTGTTAATAAAAGAAGGGAGGTGTAACCCATGCTGGTAGATACATAGACAGAGCATGTTAAGTGGCCCCCTAATTTCAGAGAACTGAGAATCCTGCTGAAATCTACTGTTCTTTTTGCCATCTAGCATATTGATTTTACAGGGAATGATCCACCCCTATTCCTTAAACCCTTGGTGTCTTGCCTCCATCCCGCCAACCCTGCCAAAAATGTGCCAATGCTGAGCAAAGATTTAAAGTAGGCCAAGTAGACTTTCTCCCTGGAACTCTAAATCTCCAGAGCCATCTGTGCTTTCCAGCTTTCATTAGGGCTACCCCATATTCTTCTCGCAAATTCTTTTTACTTAAGTTTAGCTTCTCTTGCTTGCAATCAAAATAATTCTGATGCATAGCCTAAAAGGAAAAGAACAAAGAAATAGCCACTCTGGTACTACTTGATTCCTCCTCTATGATCTTGTGGAGCTTAGTCGCTCAGCTGTGTCCAACTCTTTGTGACCCCATGGACTGTAGTCTGCCCAGGCTCCTCTGTCCATGGAATTCTCCAGGCAAGAATACTGGAGGGGGTAACTATTCCCTTCTCCAGGGGAATCTTCCCAACCCAGGGATCAAACCCAGTTCCCCTGCAATGCAGGCAGATTCTTTACCATCTAAGCCACCAGGGAAGCCTCTCTATGATCCTACAGAGGTACAAGCCAAGTCAGCCAAGAGAATAACACACAAGGAAGCAGACATCAGTTCAATCCTCCTCCACTTAGCTGAATGTTCTAGAAAACAGTAGTCTATCACCAAATGGATTCCAGTAGAAAATGTCCTGTACCCATTTTAAAATAATAAGTGGTACCCAGTTGACCTTTCAAATGCAAAAAGAAAAATCATCCTCACACAACAAAAACATATTTTGAGCCTATGTTCCATTAGATTCTCAGCAGTTGTTCTTAGTTGCCCCAATGTCTTAAGGTTTGAGTTTCTTGACACATAAACAAGAGGACTCAATGAGTATAAACATCAATCCACAGATATACATGGGCTATGTATCACTCTTTTAGTAGCAAAATCTTACACTGTATTAACACTGTGAAAAATGATTCTGTGTACTCTTTCTCTTTGATCTTCATAAGCCCCTCTAAGTAGACAGAGAAGCCAGGCATCAAAATACTCATTTCATTCAAGGGGAAATTAAACCAGAACTCCCCAGATTTGGAGCTAGTGGTGGCAAAGCCGACCCAAGAACAGACTCAAATCAATATTTCTGCTCAACAAACCCAGCATTCTGCTGCATCCAGAATCCTACAATCATACTGCACTTAGTTCCAGGAGTCCTCACTGCCTAATGGAATAAATGGTGCCACATAAACAGAGCCCAGGTCCTATTGGTGTTAGAGGCAAGAACATTGTTTCATCAGTGATGCCTCATTAACCACATTCATTCTTTGGCTTCACCAAGAGAACTATTAATTATCACTAATAGAGTCATAGTAAGTACTGTTGGAAGCAATAATGAGTGTGGTGCATGAGGAAACCATGTAGCAATAATAAACCAGTTCATGTTCAAAACTAGACAAACTTATTTTCAATGTAGAATGTTCAATTTCAGCAGATTTAAATATTAAAAATTAAAACAAAAAACCATATTGAGCAAGTCTGCTCCAGAGTTAATCAATCAGCCAATCACTGTTTAAGTATTAATACTATAAGTACTTATAGGCAAAGTACAGGTGAGAAAATATATTGCCTTTGCCTTTCAAGAGCTTTAAATTTAGTTATGTTCCATGACATTTAGAGAAGAGAGCCACCAATTCTCTGACTTCCTCAGATCATTCTGTCTCCTGCCAGCAGCTTCTGGGAAAACAAAATCTCAGGAGGAGAAGCCTGTGAAACTCAAGTCAGATGCTCAAAACAAGAAATGAAGTCAAGACAATACTTTTCATTGTGGTTCAGTGATTGACAATGGATGTTATTCTGGAAAATCTGTGTTTTCGAAACAAATAACTACATCCATAACAGGAACCACTCTTGAGTCCAACACAATCCATGGCTGACACTCAGACAAGAACTATACATTTGGAGCAAGGTGGTTAGGAACAAATTAAGGCATGGCTAAATGCAGTTATCATAGTCCCTGAGGCAAAGGAGCAGGCACCAAAGGAATACTGGAAAGGAAGGATTCTGAGAACAAGAAGCCAGGGTAAGTAAGCACTGGATTAATCAGAATACATGACGGGCAACTTCATGTTCAAAACAAACCTTATTTATATGTACGTGAACCTATAACTGGTCATACCAAACACCTTCCAACAACACAAGAGAAGACTTTACACATGGACATCACCAGGTGGTCAACACTGAAATCAGATTGATTATATTATTTGCAGCCAAAGATGGAGAAGCTCTACAGAGTCAGCAAAAATAAGACCAGGAGCTGACTGTGGCTGAGATCATGAGCTCCTTATTGCAAAATTCAGACTTAAATTGAAGAAAGTAAGGAAAACCACTAGACCATTCAGGTATGACTTGAATCAAATCCCTTATGACTACACAGTGGAAGTGAGAAATAGATTTAAGGGACTAGATCTGATAGATAGAGTGCCTGATGAACTATGGACTGAGGTTCGTGACATTGTACAGGAGACAGAGATCAAGACCATCCCCAAGAAAAAGAAATGCAAAAAAGCAAAATGACTGTCTGGGGAGGCCTTGCAAATAGCTGTGAAAAGAAGAGAGGTGAAAAGCAAAGGAGAAAAGGAAAGATATAAGCATCTCAATGCAGAGTTCCAAAGAATAGCAAGGAGAGATAAGAAAGCCTTTCTCAGCGATCAACGCAAAGAAATAGACAAAAGAACAGAATGGGAAAGACTAGAGATCTCTTCAAGAAAATTAGAGATACCAAGGGAACATTTCATGCAAAGATGGGCTCAATAAAGGACAGAAATGGTATGGACCTAACAAAAGCAGAAGATATTAAGAAGAGGTGGCAAGAATACACAGAAGAACTGTACAAAAATGATCTTCATGACCAAGATAATCATGATGGTGTGATCACTCATCTAGAGTCAGACATCCTGGAATGTGAAGTCAAGTGGGCCTTAGAAGGCATCACTACGGACAAAGCTAGTGGAGGTGATGACATTCCAGTAGAGCTGTTTCAAATCCTGAAAGATGATGCCGTGAAAGTGCTGCACTCAATATGCCAGCAAATTTGGAAAGCTCAGCAGTGGCCACAGGACTGGAAAAGGTCCGTTTTCATTCCAATCCCAAAGAAAGGCAATGCCAAAGAATGCTCAAACTACCACACAATTGTACTCATCTCACATGCTAGTAAAGTAATGCTCAAATTCTCCAAGCCAGGCTTCAGCAATACGTGAACCATGAACTTCTTGATGTTCAAGCTGGTTTTAGAAAAGGCAGAGGAACCAGAGATCAAATTGCCAACATCTGCTGGATCATGGAAAAGGCAAGAGAGTTCTAGAAAAACATCTATTTCTGCTTTATCGACTATGCCAAAGCCTTTGACTGTGTGGATCACAATAAACTGTGGAAAATTCTGAAAGAGATAGGAATACCAGACCACTTGACCTGCCTCTTGAGAAATCTGTATGCAGGCCAGGAAGCAACAGTTAGAACTGAACATGGAACCATAGACTGGTTCCAAATAGGAAAAGGAGTATGTCAAGGCTGTATATTGTCACTCTGCTTATTTAACTTATATGCAGAGTACATCATGAGAAATGCTGGGCTGGAAGAAGCACAAGCTGGAATCAAGATTGCCAAGAGAAATATCAATAACATCAGATATGCAGATGACACCACCCTTATGGCAGAAAGTGAAGAGGAACTAAAAAGCCTCTTGATGAAAGTGAAAGAGGAAAGCGAAATAGTTGACCTAAAGCTCAACATTCAGAAAACGAAGATCATGGCATCTGGTCCCATCACTTCATGGGAAACAGATGGGGAAATGGTGGAACCAGTGTCAGACTTTTTCACCATCACTGCAGATGGTGACTGCAGCCATGAAATTAGAAGACGCTTACTCTTTGGAAGAAAAGTTATGACCAACCTAAATGGCATACTGAAAAGCAGAGACATTACTTTGCCAACAAAGGTCCGTCTAGTCAAGCGTATGGTTTTTCCAGTAGTCATGTATGGATGTGAGAGTTGGACTGTGAAGAAGGCTGAGCGCCGAAGAATTGATGCTTTTGAACTGCGGTGTTGGAAAAGACTCTTGAGAGTCCCTGGAACTGCAAGGAGATCCAAGCAGTCCATTCTAAAGGAGATCAGCCCTGGGTGTTCTTTGGAACGAATGATGCTAAAGCTGAAACTCCAGTACTTTGGCCACCTCAGGCGAAGAGTTGACTCATTGGAAAAGACTCTGATGCTAGGAGGGATTGGGGGCAGGAGAAGGCGACGACCGAGGATGAGATGGCTGGATGGCATCACCAACTTGATGGACGTGAGTCTGAGTGAACTCTGGGAGTTGGTGATGGACGGGGAGGCCTGGCATGCTGCGATTCATGGGGTCACAAAGAGTCGGACACAACTGAGCGACTGAACTGAACTGAACCTATAAAATATCCTGGCACTAACTAAGTCTTAGGTATATCTAAGATCCAGTTCTGGGGAGCAGAAATTCCAATTCCCTAGACTTCAGTTTTACTCTTGGAGGAAATATTACACAGCACTCTGCATACTAACTTACTGCAGGCTAAAAAAAAAAAAGCCAATGAACAGCCGCCCTGCTGGGACAATGTATATGTTATTTCCACAGTGTCTAACAGAGCAGCCACTAGCCACATGTGGCTAACGAGGATCTGAAATGTGGTAGTGATGGTGCCTACATCCAAATTGTAACTAAATTCCTCTCCAAGCTTAGGCCAATTGTGTGACGCTGAAGAGAAATTTAACACACTCCACTACCACCCCAATCAGCAGCGTATCTTCAGAAACTTTCTGGATGAAGTTGTGTGAGTTTGGTGAGGTGTTTTGTTCTAGTTGCTGTTTTAAATAATCTTTTCCTGCAGGCTGGAAAAACTTACTCCATAACACTTTCCAGTTTCTGGCATGAGCCCGGTGGAGACCACCAACATGCTGGGAGCGCCCTGGTCCTTGTTCTCTGCTGTCCTCTAGAACAACCAAGAGCACAGACAATGCTTCTTACAGGATATCAAGAAGCAGCTTTCTGTTTTCTCCTTTGTGGAGGGTCACTCATTCTTTGTCTTTGTTATGTTTCACACCTGTTGATAAACAGCCACATACAGCTGGTCGCTACCTTACTGGACATCATACAACATGCTTATTTAGAAGAAAATCAGATCTCAGACTTCCACTAGTAACTCCAGTTATAAGCCACAATGATACAGTCAGAATCCCATCAAAGGTGAAAAATGTCACAAAGAGATAAAAGGATGATGTCTTGTGGATAAGTTGCAAGGCAGACAAATCCACTACACTGCCAAAGATGAAAGTAACGGTATGAAGTGTTATGGTGGCTGATGGTTGGTCAATGCTTACTGCCTTAACAATTGGTCAGATACATTCACAGGGAGCTCGTCCTGAGGCCTGGCATGTCACACAGGCTGCCTCTCTGGGTATACTGTGTTTAGCAACATAAAAAAGGCATATATATGGATTAGGAAGAACTCATTTCTCCACCCCTCCCTGCATGAGAAACAGCCTTTTTCAGACAGTTCTCTTTATCACAAGACCAGGTCAAACACAATGTCAGATAAACAAATGTATAGCACAGGTCTGTTTTACAAATTCTTTTAACTGCTGGAAACTCCTATTTGGGGGATTTGGGAAAGGTATTATGAACTCTCAGTCCAGTCAAAGTACAAGCTGGTCAAAAAAAATGTCAAAAGAAATATGGTATATATTTAGAATTCAACTCTTTATAGCTCCACTTGAAGCCATTAAGCTGGATACATTAATTACTACAGAAATTACAAAATGGGCTAGCCAACAGATAATACTTCAACAGTTACTTTTACATTAAAATATTCTAAGGCTTCATGGAGATGTGAAATTGACCCTTGAAATGAATGTAGTTTAAAACAACATTTTTTGCCCATCAATGACATATAGGCTTAATAAAATGGGTTAACAGTTTGCATGGGTATAGTCAATAGAAAGAAAGATAGCACTAAGTCATGTCTGACTCTTGCAATCCCATGAACTCTAGCCCAACAGGCTCCTCTGTCTATGGAATTTTCCAGGCAAGAATACTGGAGTGGGTAGCCATTTCCTTCTCCAGGGGAACTTCCCACCTCAGGAATTGAACCCAGGTCTCCCACATTGCAGGCAGGATGCTTTAGCAATGGAGATATGCAAGAAGGCCATAATCAATAGACAGCTGTTCAAAATCATATACCCACACATATACATACACAACCCAATCTCATTTTATTGGAAACAAGATACTAATTTGACAGAGGTAATACAGGGAACGTGCCTGAGATGGACAATTTTTACTGGAGAGGAGAAAGGAACATGAGGTCCTGTCCTGATGCATTTCAGGGAGGGACTCTGGGAAGTCAAAGGAGGTTCAGCTAGAGAGTGAATGATCAAGGAGGAGAGGCCTTAGAGCCAACACTTACCTGCTAGATACTACCTATGTATAGTGACCCCCACCCACAAGGAGAGTGAAAGGTACACAATTATGGTGTCAATGAAAATCTGGAGAGAATCGACCCTTGTAACCCTCATGCATAAAGTTCTGCTGTGCAAGAAGATAAATGTGGGAGATTGGATGGGTAGCTATTATTTGAGCCTGTGCCCCAACCCCCCACCCCCCGCCCCCACCCCCACCCCCCCTGCCCACTAGATTCCTATTTGAGTTACTTGAATAAAAGAAATACTTCCTTTTCTGGGGGAAAAATAGGGGGAATGTGAGAAAGGTAGTCATAAGGAGCAAGTCTTCTCTGTTACAGTTTGGTTTCAGCAGGCAAAATAATCTGGTTGCTTCCTGTCAATATGTGACCAAAAGTAACCAACAGTGGCCAGAAGCCCGTGGGAGCTGTCAGATCTGTGTACCAGAATTTAGAGATAGTATTCCTTGGTATTCCCTTGCCTGCCTAATCCCCAAATCTGCCACACGAGGCAAAGGAGCTGGGATCCTGTCTTTGGCTGGTGTACTGGGCCATTTTCAAGGTCTTCAGACTTACTTGTTCACTGCCCTGGTGGATTATGGAAGGTCTTGTTATCCTGAGCTCAGACAAGGCAAATGCAAACACCACTGCCTGGTGCAGGCCAGTAACAACCCTGAGAGGCTGCAGCTGACAGAAAGCACAGTTGGGGGCGGGCCTTCCAGTGGCCCAAGCCAGTTGACTAGCATCCAGTCATCACTTCTTTTCCAAGTATCGATTCAACAAACCTTGACTCAGCTCTTGTGTGACACTCTGGTGGAGAAGAGTGCAGAGGAAGCACCAAGATGAAACATGTTATAGAGACTATTCTGGGCACAGACCAAGTACATGTTCTCGTGGAATTGTTAATAACTCAAGGGTCCTTTATGTTCGTTTGAACCTTCCATGTCTGGTGAGGAAAAGACATATTTCTTTTTTTCTCCTCAGGGAGAATAAAAGCAGGAAAGTAAAATTCCTGGTAATGTCATATCCAGTCAAACAGGAAGGTCTGTAGGCTCTGGGCTGAAAGGTTTCCAGAGCTACACTCGGCCAATCTGAAAATAATTTATTTGATTTTTATTGGTTTCATTTCCTCCAATGTTACTATTCAGCTCCCTACTCCCACGGCCACCAAGACAAGAGGAAACATTTAGTAAACACAACAAAAACACGGTGCTTAAGAAACACCTGAGGTGTGAAAAACTGGAACCTTCATTCACTGCTGGTGGGAATATAAAATGGTACAGCCACTTGGAAAATAGTTCGGCAGTTCCTCAAAATACAAGCATAGACTCTCCACATGACCCAGCGATTCCATACTTAGGTATTTACCCAAGAGAACTAAAAACATGTTCACACAAAAATGTGTACATGAATAATGACAGAAACACTATTCATAACAACCACAGAATGAAAACAGTCTAAATGGCCACGAATAAACAAAATGTGGTGTATCCATAAAATGGACTGTTATTTGGTAACAAAGAAGGAGTGCTGATACATGCTATGACATGAATGAAGTCTTAAAAAACATTAAAATGAAAGAAGCCAGTCACACAAGATTACATACTACACGACCTCATTTATATTAAATGTCCAGAACAAGACAATCCACACAGACAGAAAGCAAATCCATGGCTTTCTGGCATGAAGATGGTGGGCATGGGGCGAGGAGTGGAGAGGGTACACTATGAATAACTGCTGATGCCTCTGGAGTCCCTGTTTGGAGAGTTGAAAATTTTCTAAACTAGGATTTGATTGTGGTGATGGTTATACTACTCTGTGGATAAATAATGAACTTTGGGGGAAAAAAACCAACTGTACTCTAAAAGAGATGGTTTATACATGTGAAATGCATCTCAGTAAAACTGAGGAAAGAAGGGAGGGAGGGAGGCAGGGAAGGAATGAAAGATAATAGAGCTGAAATGAAATGTCTTACCTGGAATGGTAATTCTTCCTCTCAGGGTATTTTTAACTTTTGACTCTTGCCCTAACCTTAGTCTCCTAAGGAAGGAGAAGGAGCAGAAGAGGAGGACGAGAAGGAGAGGAAGAGAAAGGCAGAGGGGAAATAGAATGGGAGGAGAGAGGAGAAGAGAAAAAAAAAATCCCCTGCTTCCCCCATCAGTAATACCCTACAAAACTATGACACATTATCAAACCCAGGAAACTGACAGTGACACAGCGCAGTTCACAGATATCACTCATTTCTAGGGATGCCTTTAAGAACCAGCTCCTGGATAACAATCCTTGACGTTTCATTCCTACTCGAAACAGCAGTCACTCTGTTGTGATTACAACAAGCTAATCAATCATTCCAGTGACGCAGATATGAGCAGTGGATATTTTAACACTTCGGAGATTCCAATTTGCCTTGGGAAGAAAATGAAGTTACCATTAGTGAACTGTCTCCAGCAAAGCACATTAACTTTGCATAAACCTTGAGGGCCCTTCAGACTCATCACGTTGCTCATCAAACTCCCTCCCACTTCACAAAGGAAACTGGTAAGCCTCTAGAACAGTGCTGATGAGCTATGATAAAGTTCCTCCACGGAGTTTTCCCTTAGGCAGTTCAAGAACTTGCAGTTAGCCATCCTAACTCATTCTGAAAGAAAACAGACTTGCTAAATGGCTGACAGATGAGAAGGACATATCTCCTGTTAAAGACAGCAGATAGCTTCAGTTTTCTGACCTACAAGGCTTTCACTGTTTCCTTCCTCCTTCCTTTTATATCCTAACTCTGAACTTTATTGTTGTTTAGTCACTCAGTCATGTCTGACTCTTTGCAACCCCAAGGACTATAGCCCACCAGGCTTCTCTGTCCATGGATTTTCCAGGCAAAAATACTGGAGTGACTTGCTGTTTCATTTTCCAGTGGATCTTCCCAACCCCGGATCAAACCCACATCTCCTGCACTGCAAGAGGATTCTTTACCACTGAGTCACCGTGAGCGGGTCCAGAGAAAGCCATTTCAGTTTCTCAACATCAGATCTGTTTAAACATATGGGAAGAGAGGAGGTTGAAACTACTAACTGAAGTGAAATGGTTGGCTTTGCCACAGTTACCATAGAAGCAACTCTGCTCAGGAGATGACCTTCCCAAGGAGGGGCGAGGCAGCGAGCTGCCCGTCAAGAGTCTGTGGGAGCAGCCAAGCTACAAGAGTCTGAAGGGAAACACTGAACACCCCCATAGGCATGGGACTGGGATCCACTCAGCGCCCTCTACAAAGTGTCACCAGACACGTGTTCAGAAATTCTAGATCACCTCCAGCCTCAAATGGGTAAGGTAAACTGAGGTAGTTGCCAAATTCAGACTTAAAGAAAGTAGGGAAAGCCACTAGACCATTCAGGAATGACCTAAATCAAATCCCTTATGATTGATTATACAGTGGAAGTGAGATATAGATTAAAGGGACTCGATCTGATAGACAGTGCCTGATGAACTATGGATGGAGGTTCGTGACACTGTACAGGAGACAGGGATCAAGACCATCCCCAAGAAAAAGAAATGCAAAGAAGCTAAATGGCTGTCTGAGAAGGCCTTACAAATAGCTGTGAAAACAAGAGAAGCAAAAAGCAAAGGAGAAAATGAAAGATATACCCATACGAATGCAGAGTTCCAAAGAATAGCAAGGAGAGATAAGAAAGCCTCCCTCAGCAATCAATGCAAAGAAATAGAGGAAAACAACAGAATGGGAAAGACTAGAGATCTCTTCAAGAAAATCAGAGATACCAAGGGAACTTTTCATGCAAAGATGGGCTCGATAAAAGGGCGGAAATGGTATGGACCTAACAGAAGCAGAAGATATTCAGAAGCGGTAGCAAGAATATACAAAAGAACTGTACAAAAAGATCGTTACAACCCAGATAATCATGATGGTTTGATCACTCACCTAGTGCCAGACATCCTGGAATGCAAAATCAAGTGGGCCTTAGGAAGCATCACTACAAACAAAGCTAGTGGAGGTGATGGAATTCCAAGTGAGCTATTTCAAATCCTGAAAGATGATGCTGTGAAAGTGCTGTCCACAGTATGCCAGCAAATTCGGAAAACTCAGCAGTGGCCACAGAACTGGCAAAGATCAGTTTTCACTCCAGTCCCAAAGAAAGGCAATGCCAAAGAATGCTCAAACTACCGCACATTTGCACTCATCTCACACGCTAGTAAAGTAATGCTCAAAATTCTCCAAGCTAAGCTTCATCAATACGTGAACCATGAACTTGGTACACAGTACATCATAAGAAACGCTGGGCGGGAAGAAGCACAAGCTGGAATCAAGACTGCCTGGAGAAATATCAATAACTTCAGATATGCAGAAGACACCATTCTTACGGCAGAAAGTGAAGAGGAGCTAAAGAGCCTCTTGATGAAAATGAAAGATGAGAGTGAAAAAGTTGGCTTAAAGCTCAACATTCAGAAAACTAAGATCACAGCATCCAGTCCCATCACTTCATGGCAAATAGATGAAGAAACAGTGAAAACAGTGGCAGACTTTATTTTGGGGGGCTCCAAAGTCACTGCAAATGGTGATTGCAGCCATGAAATTAAAAGATGCTTACTCCTTGGAAGGAAAGCTATGACCAACCTAAAATGCAGAGATATTACTATGCTGACAAAGGTCAGTCTAGTCAAAACTATGGTTTTTCCAGCAGTCATGTATGGATGTGACAGCTGGACCATAAAGAAAGATGAGCACCAAAGAATTGATGCTTTGGAACTGTGGTGTTGGAGAAGACTCAGAGTCCCTTGGACTGCAAGGAGATCCAACCAGTCTATTCTAAAGGAGATCAGTCCTGAGTGTTCATTGGAAGGACTGATGTTGAAGCTGAAACTCCAGTACTTTGGCCACCTCATGTGAAGAGTTGACTCATTCGAAAAGACTCTGATGCTGGGAGAGATTGGGGGCAGGAGGAGAAGGGGCCGACAAAGGATGAGATGGCTGGATGATATCACTGACTCAAAGGACATGAGTTTGAGTAAACTCTGGGAGTTGGTGATGGGCATGAAGGCCTGATGTGCTGCAGTCCATGGGGTTGCAGAGTCGGACATGACTGAGCGGCTAAACTGAACTGAAACTGAGGTAAGCAAGTCCTAAAAACCAATGAGTTTTACAGGGACATTTGAGGCAAAAAGAAAAAGACAGCCCAAACAAGGTATGTTAAGTATCCTATTTGGCCGATATCTTGATGGCATGTTGATTTGTCCTCTGATAGACAGGATGGCATGTTGATTTGTCCTCTGATAGACAGGAAAATCTAGGGAAGAGACGAGAGTCTACCTCTTAGACAATGGTTAAATTCAGGACAAGGTAAATCATGCCACAAACTCAGCATGGGGAAGGGGGCACAACATAGGGAAAAAGAGAAGAGACACAGTCTTCTGCCTAGAGCATCACTTGTTACTGTTTCAAATAAAATTAAGCTTTAAAAAAGCTTCAGCATCCCTCCACCCACCCCAAATTAACAAATATCGACACCACATAACCTTTTATTCAGGGTGGAAACAGATTTCGGGCCCCTGGTAACACTGTAAACAATTTTTCTTTCCACTTAAGTATGTGCGCTCAGAGCCGCAGTGGTGTCAGCTTACCTCCTCCACCGCCTTATGCACAGACAAGGGGATGAAGAAAGAGTGGCCTGGCTCCAGTTTTAACCAACAGGATAACCTCGAAATACTGTGTGAAATGGGCATGTAAGATTATCAGTCTTTTTCAATTTGAAAAAGATGTGAAACCCTTTATCTAAATGAAATCTCATGGAGAATCCCAATATCCAGAAGAGTTTGAAGTAGACAGGCTGGTTAAAGCTGGAAGGGGTGTAAGGCAGTAGGGTGGGGGAGGGGGTGTCTCTTGAGGCACCTCCTGGAAATGGGACTCCACAGCACACAGAATGGAAACCACTGAAGAGGTCCCTTAAAACAAAAATTAAATCCTACTTAATTTAAACTAAAACTAAGAAAAAAAAGACAAAATAGTATAGAGTAATTATTTTTAACGCCTAACTCTTGGTGGTAGGGATTGTAGGCAGTAGGTGGAGGGTGGGAATTATCACAAGGAACCTTTCATTCATAAGCATGCAAATGTTTTGTATATATATGCATGCCCATTTCTCCAAATGGATTTATATACTGTGATTAATGAAACTGAAATTCATTGATGGTGTCATTGAACTGTCATGTGGTAATCTATAATTATTTTAAATGAAAAGAAATCATCATATTGGGAACCACTGCTAAAAAGAAAGCAACAACATTCCACTTGAATTAAACAATATACGTAAATTTCCTTAAAATAATTTACAGTGGCCCTTTTTTAAAGATTCAACTACGTACAATGCCAAATTTGTTAGAATTTCTTGCCTATTAGCTGTAGCTATTAGAATGTTGCTTTGAGATGGATTCTGAAGCCATGTCCAGGCTGCATAGGAAAGAAATGTCACATTAGATAAGCATTGGATAAACACTCTCCGCCATAATTGTGGACAGTGAGGAAGTGGGGGAAGGGATGTGTATTAGACATCTGGGGCTGTCAGATAACCATCTAGGATGTGATGGTAGTGGAGACCTGAGTTCTAACTCTGATTCTATCATTACACTAAATTTATTAGTATGCAAATTACTCATTCCAGGTTTCAGTTTTGCCAGATCCTGACTTGTGATGCAGGACACTCAGGGTCAACTCAGATAGTGAACGTTACACTGGAGACAAATCTGTCACAGAAATGGTGAGCTAATCCAAACCTCTGCATTTCACATATCTGAAATTGAAGGAAACTGAAACCCAAGAGACTGTCAGCCAAAGTGACAGAGTAGATAGCAGGCTAAAGAAACTGCATTCCCTCACTAGAGAGTTTTCTATAACGTGAGCCATAATGTATGGTTTGAAATTTTGATTTAAGATTTGTATTAGTTTTCTTTGGGACAATTGATAATTTCAAGGTTTCCTGTCTGAGATTATTTTTAAAACTTCTCACTTCAATAAAGTTCATGCCACCAACTAGATGATTATACTAAAAAAAAAAATTACAGCATTACTGTTATAACATGGACCTACACTTTGTCACTCAGGTATTAAACACTAGGAATTAAAACTTTCTTCAGCAGAGCAAGACAGCAAATATATTTGAAAATCTAAGTAAACACAAACCAAATAACTGTTTGCCAATCTCAGTAGAAAATTAATGACAGTATCTGTTAAAGTTTGACCCACTTAGGACTAGCCTTTTAAAAAAATGAAACCTACATAGAAAGTTACAAAATGTGAGTCCATCAATTATACAGTCCACTCAGAAATTTGATATTAACAGGGAATGGCTGAATCAGAAGATAACAGAGTAATCTTTTATGTTTTAAATCACTTTTTTGTGAATTCATAAAATACAGAACTCTTTATCATTAACTAGAAAAGTATGTTTAAATAATTTTAGCCTAGGATTTTGTCAGGCAAAGATTAAAAGACTATAAACTCTATTCTGTTTCATATTAAAGATTTTTCACAAGATTTTAACATTGCAAATCAATGAAATATTATAGAAAATTAAGGCAAAAGATCTTAAGGTCCATTTACATTAGAGGTGCCATTTGTCCACAGAATGTGGGAATGCAGTGTCTGATTCTTTACTTAGAAAGGCATTTGGTACTCTTGGAAATTCTATCAGTCAATTTATAATGAGTCACATGAAAGTGAAAGTCGCTGTCATGTCTGACTCTTTACAACCCATGGACTATACACAGTCCATGGAATTCTTCATGGATACTGGAGTGAGTAGCCTTTCCCTTCACCAGAGGATCTTCCCAACCCAGGGATCAGAACCCAGGTCTCCCTCATTGCAAGTGGATTCTTTACCAGCAGAGCCACAAAGGAAGTCCAAGCATACTGGAGTGGGTAGCTGAGCCCTTCTTCAAGGGATCTTCCCCACCCAGGAATCAAACCGGGGTTTCCTATATAGAAGGCAGATTGTTTACCAATGGAGATATCAGGGAAGGCCTCACCACTTGTGATCTGAATGGTGCCTGCTGCTGCTAAGTCGCTTTAGTCGTGTCCAAATCTGTGCGACCCCATAGATGGCAGCCCACCAGGCTCCCCTGTCCCTGGGATTCTCCAGGCAAGAACACTGGAGTGGGTTGCCATTTCCTTCTCCAATGCATGAAAGTGAAAACTGAAGTGAGTGAAAAGTCAAAGTGAAGTCGCTCAGTCGTGTCTGACTCTTCGCGACCCCATGGACTGCAGCCTGCCAGGCTCCTCTGCCCATGGGATTTTCCAGGCAAGAATACTGGAATGGTGCCTAGGAACTAACAGATCAGCTGGGGAGAAATATCTTTTTCTAGGCTAGGAAGACATGAATTGATGACTCAGAAAGAAGACTGCAGAAGTGACCTTCTCCCCAGGATCGTGGTCCTTATTCCAGAGAATACTTTCATAATAACCTCTCCACCCGGCTTCCCATGTGGTGCTAGCAGTAAAGAACCCACCTGCCAATGAAGAGACGCAGGCTTGATTCCTGGGTCAGGAAGATCCCCCAGAGTAGGAAACGGCAACCCATTCCAGTATTCTAGCCTGGAGAATCCCACTGAAGCAACCTCTCCACCACTGGATCAAACTATGTCTCCCAAACACACAAGGACTATCTGCCAACGCCTTACCAGAAAGTTCCACATTCTGCATTTTGTTACTTCTTGAACAAGGACAGACAGCCATAGTGTCTCAAAGTAGAGTTCCAGAAAAAATATGTCAACAGAAACATGATAATTCTGAATAAAGTGGCCTTCTCTAAAGCATGCTGGAAAACACTGCCTTATATTCTATTATGGGTTGCCATAACTAGCTAAAATTAATTTCTAAACACAAACCTCTCTCTCAATGCTTGGAAGATTTGTTGGTTTTCGTTCTTTCTGTTTAAATCAGAACAAATCTGAAGTGCCTAAAGTAGGAGAAAAGTTACACCCCCACAATACTGATTTATGATATATTGACACAAAGACAATCAGACTGTGATGAGTACAGCATTATCATAATATTAGTACTGCATAGGCAATGCCTTAAAAATTTTAGTACTTGAGTATCTGCTTTGAGATACCATTTATAAACAAAAAGAACTGGGTATAACATTTCCTTTATCATATAAACCATGCTAATATAAACTTCTGCCTCTTTCTTCATAATATTTGGATTATTTCATTGTTCTACCTCCTATTTTTCCAAACATCTTCAGTCCAATGGAAAAAACCACTTATCATCTCCCTGTTCTCTCTGCCTCCAGAAAAACCTGTAGCAGTCTCACTATCAGCAGAAAAATCACTTAAAGTAAGAAACCAGTGAGCCAAAAGTTCCAGGAAATGCAAATTGGCCATAAGATGGCAGGAGTTGACTTAAGGTTTCCCTTCAGATAATAAGGAAAGGGCTTGTTAACATAATTAATTATGCAAATCTGTAGCCAGAGCCCCTTAAAGTCATTTTAAAATGTGCCTGGAGACCTCATAACTTTTCTGCTAAGAGGTTCCATGACTATTTATACATTTGTGAAAAGTCTAATAACTTCGTATTTGCATTGCTAATTAATCTCTTTTATGATCCATTCAAAACACTGGGATTCAAATAAATAAACGGGCAAATAACCATTTGAGAAAGGAAAAATACAAATAGCCTAGAGAAAACGGTTCTATTTTAACAAATTTTGGGGCTTCCCTGGTGGCTGAGACAGTAAAGAACCTGCCTGCAAAGCAGGAGACCTGGGTTCAATCTCTGGGTCAGGAAGATCCCCTGGAGAAGGGAACAGCTACCTACTCCAGTTATTCTTGCCTGGAGAATTCCATGGAAAGAGGAGCCTGGCAGGCTACAGTCCATGGAGTGGCAAAAGAGTCGGACACAACTGAGCGACTAACAAATTTTGAAACATAAATTAAAATACAATGTGATAGCATTTATCGGTTGTTGAATCACAGATAATTGTAAGATAATATTTACACCACAGACATGAAATGAAAGATCTTTCAGTGTCAACTGATTCAGTGTCAACTGGCAAAACCTTTCTTCAGAACAATTTTGCAGTACTTAACAAAAAATTTTTAAAATTATACACCTTTTGATCCATTTATTTCATTTCTAATAAATATATTCAAAGAAAATAGTGTGAAAAAGAAAAAAGATATTCATAACAGCTTTTAGTGGGAAATATTAGGAAAATGATTACCTTATACTGCACATAAAATGGAAATAAATAATGTCATCTAAGTTTATTAGATGAATAAATTCATTCATTTGAATATTCATTGGAAAGACTGATGCTGAAGCTCTAATACTTTGGCCACCTGATGCGAAGAGCTGACTCATTGGAAAAGATCCTGATGCTGGGAAAGATCGAAAGCAGGAGGAAAAGGGGACGACAGAGGATGAGATGGTTGGACGGCATCACTGACTCAATGGACATGAGTTTGAGCAAGCTCAGGGAGACGGTGATAGACAGAAAAGTCTGGTGTGCTGCAGTCCATGGGGCTGCAAAGAATTGGACAGAACTGAGTGACTAAACAATAAGGAAGTTTATTAAAAGTTTTAATAATCTCTCACTCATTAGGATGGCCATTGAAAAAAACAAATATTGCAAAGATGTGCACTTTTGTTGATGGGAATGTAAAATGATAGAGCTGCTACAGAAGAGAGTATGACAGTTTCTCAAAATACTAAAAACAGAACTACCATATGGTTCAGGCTCTGGTTATATCCCACCTTTGGGTAGATATCCAAAAAAACTGAAAGCATGGTTTCAAACTGATACTTGCACACTATGTTCACAGCAACATTATTTACAATAGCCAAAAGTTGGAAGCAACCCAAATGTCCACCAATGGGCAAATGGATAAACAAAATGTGGTATACAGATGCCCTGAAGTATCACACAGCTTTAAAGGAGGACATCTGGCCAGATGCTACAAAATGGGAGAAGCTTGAGAACCTTATGCTAAGTGAAATAAGTCAGCCATAAGAAAGCAAATACTGTGATTCCACTTATACAAGGCATCTAAAGTAGTCAACTCATAGACAAAGAGTATAGAATGATGGTTACCAGGGGCTAGGGGAGAGGCAAAGCGGAGTTGTTTAATTGGTATAGAGTTTCAGTTCTACAAGATGAAAAAGTTCTGGAGATCTGTTCCATAACAATGGAACTACTCAACTGTGTATTTTTAAAATGGTTAAGATCGCTTCTTGGCCTTTTGGCTAAGAGCAAGTGTAAAAATGGTAAGATGGTAAATTTTATATGTGTTTTCTACCACAATAAAAATTTTTAATAACATGAGAAATGCTTTGACAACATTTAGTTGGAAGAAGAATGTAAAACAGGACATATATGGATGTGAGAGTTGGACTGTGAAGAAGGCTGAGTGCTAAAGAATTGATGCTTTTGAACTGTGGTGTTGGAGAAGACTCTTGAGAGTCCCTTGGACTGGAAGGAGATCCAACCAGTCCATTCTAAAGGAGATCAGCCCTGGGTGTTTTTGGAAGGAATGATGCTAAAGCTGAAACTCCAGTACTTTGGCCACCTCATGGGAAGAGGTGACTCATTGGAAAAGACTCTGATGCTGGGAGGGACTGGGGGCAGGAGGAGAAGGGGACGACAGAGGATGAGATGGCTGGATGTCATCACCGACTCGATGGACGTAAGTCTGAGTGAACTCCGGGAGTTGGTGATGGACAGGGAGGCCTGGCGTGCTGCGATTCATGGGGTCGCAAAGAGTCAGACACGACTGAGCGACTGAACTGAACTGAATATATAATCAAAATTATTTTTCAAACTACATAAAAGATACTTTCCCATAATGTTAACATTACTTGCCTTTATAAGATTTTTCTTTTTTTATTACTTTCCTATATTTTCTCATTTTTCACATGGTAACCTGTATTAAAATTTTTAACCTGTATTAATTTTACAATCAAAAAATAACCTTTGACTTAATAGTTCGGAATAGCCTTGAAAATTCCCCCTGCTGTGCAGGACATTTGTCAAAGAAGGGACTCCTGTTCAGAAAAAAATCAAAATTCAGAAATGGTCAAAAGAGATTACTGCATATCTTTTCAGTGGAGTGTCATTTGTGGTCTAGCAGGTCCTCCAGGGATTATCTTTGGTTTTTTTTTTCCTTCTAACTAGGCCAATGATTCTCAAAAGGTTGGCTTGGGAAGCCCGGAGAGTATTCAGATCTTGTCAGGATGTTTATAAATTCAAAAATATTTTCATGATAATATTAAAATGTTATTTGCCATTTTGGCTCTCATTCTCTCAACAAGTATACCATGGAATTTTTCAAAAGTTTCAGCACCCAAGATGAAGTCATCAGTCAGATAATATGAATTAGGTTTCATTGTTACTTTTTTTTTTTTAATGAAAGAACAGCTTTTCACTTCTGATTTCCAATTTAATTTGTATATTAAACAAATTTTCTTGGAGTCTTCAATATTTAATCGGATCAAAGTGTTTTGAAATGAAAAATCTGAGAATGTGCTGTGTCAGACAATTTCACAACTCTGTAGAGGTAGGAATTAACTTGTAAAAACATACAAGAATGTAATGACCTTTATCTATAAGGAAGCAAATGGATTTTGTCTGGCAGAGATACAACTGATTTACGTAAAAGTATAAAGGAAAACATTACATTGTATAGCCCTTTAGAATATCAATAAGTTTTGCATCCACAAGCAAATTCATTTCAGCATTTCTGATTGTGGCTAGATAAATAGACATATATGTTCTTAAAATTCTCCTTTGAACTGGTCTTGACAGCTTACTGATTCCTTCACTGATTAATAAGCTAAATACAAATTGTTGACATGTTTATTTTATAACTGAGAATCTTCTTTTGAAACTATTCTTTAACATCAACTATCTACAAACACATCAGTTTCTGAATTACAGGCCATAAGACTAACAAAAGAGAGCTTAATAACCTTCTAAAACAGAATGCACCAGATTCAGATGGATTCACAGGTGAATTCTACCAAATATTTAGGAAAAATCATACATATTCTCTGCAATCTCTTTTGGAAGATATACAAAGAGGGAATACTTTCTAACTCTTTTATGAGACCAGCATTATGCTAACAGCAAAACTAGACAAAAAACATTACAAGGAAACTATAAACCAATGCTGCTTAGGAACGTAACAAAATCCTCAATAACATATTGGCAAACTGAATTCGACACAAATGTAGAATTATACACCAAAAGGAAGTGAGATTTATCCCAGGTAAGCAAATCACATGCTAATATCAACAGATGCAGAACAAGTATTTGGTAAAGTTCGATACCCATTTATGATTAAAAACTTCCAGTGAACAAGGCATAGAGGACTTTCTCAACTTAATTTAAAAAAAAATCTACAGAAAAATCTCCAAGATACAAGGTTAATAGTAAAAGTCAACTGCTTTCTTGTATACCAACAATAAATGAGTGGAAAATGAAAAAATGACATAACTTAGCACTCCAGAAATGAAATACTTAGGTATAAAACTAACAAAAGAAGATCGACAGGCAGAAGCTGCAAAAGCCTAGAGAATGAAATGAGAGAACTAAGTAAATGGAGAGCTATTCCATGTCCACGGGTAAGACGGTATGCTCAAGACGCCAGTTCTTCCTAACTTGCCACCCCCATGTGTTTACATACTGTCTATGGCTGCTTTTCCAACAACAATGAGTCGAATAGCTGTCAGCATGGCCTACCAAGACTAAAATATTTAATATCTAGCCCTTTACACAAAAGTTTTATATCCCCCATGCTAAATTGCTATGCTCTCAATCAAGCTTTTACCAGTACTTCTCTCAAGCCAATTCTATTTTTTCCTTCAAAATAAAATTTAAACTGGAAAGCCTCTTCTACTTTCCTTCAATGGTAGTCATATAAAGTTATTCTCTTAAAACAATATTAAGTGTTGCAGTTTTTAAAATAGACTATTCCAATGATTAGGATTTAAAATATATATCACCTTCTTTGAGGCCACAGGACACACCTCTGGAGAGCCTACAGATATGGAATAACTAGCAAAGTCCTATTATAGAAAAGCAATTATTTCGTGATCAGCACGATTTTAATAATTTAGTTATTTTCCGAAATTGAAACATCTTCCTCCTTAAAAAAATTTTTTTTCTTTTATGGAAGCTAAACTCTATTTAACAAAAACACTTAGGCTAAAGGACTACTAAATAAATCTAAGTATCACTTAGTGCATCTGTATGTGATATATTTTTCACAAGAATTTAAACACTAACTCACTCTGAGTATGTAACTCTTAGACTGCTCTCAATAATAAGAATTTGAAAAACCCAACATACTTGCTTTACTCTCAGATATATCTCTAAATACCTGTACATACATGGACAGTAAACCATATGGATGCATTGTGTTTACCAACTGAGCTTTTAACAAATAGTTTACATTCTAGTAAACAACATGCATGCATTCTGTTTACCAAATGAGCTTTTCTACCTCTAGGGACAAGAGAAGTAGGTCCATGGTATCGATTATTTTCATCTTAACTAATTTAAAGGAAACAGGGGAAATAGAGGTATTTTACCATGAGGTCCAGACTGTAGAAAATGCTATAGGGCAAATAATCCAGTTCTTCTCACAAGTAAATGCAAGGAAAAATACTACCTGAGATTTAAAGAGGCTTAAGGGACATTTTTTTTTAATTACAGTGTATGAACCTTACTGGAATCCTGAGTTCAATAAACTTTTTAAAAAGTTAACAGTAAATTTGAAAGTTGTTTTGTATCTTTAAAGGTATAATATAAATTATTTTAGATACGATAAGAGATTTTAGTTATGTTTTTAAAAGAGTCCCAACTTTTTTTGGACATAAACTAAATACTAAAATATTTACAGATGAGATTATAAAATGTCTAGAATTTACTTTAAAATAATCCCAGAGCTGGTAAAAAGTAATTGGAGGTAGAAATGAAAGATTAAACATGAACTGATACCTGATGTAACAGCTCCATATAAATATACTTATAAATATACAGGTTTAATATATTAAACCTATATTAATCATTCTTTGCATTTGTGTTTTTGTGTAGGAAATTTTAATAAAATTTTTTTGATCATTATTTTCATTCTACTTGAAACAAGAGAAGTAGCAATGGAAAGCAGTAAGTTTAAGGGGGAGATATTTTTTAAAAGATGGGGCAGGTGGGAGGGGGCAGTGGGAGAGGTGCTAAAGCTTCCCTTGTGAAACATCATTCATTTTGGGATTTTGGATTTTTCACCTTAACAATCATCAGCAATATACTGGCATAATTTCTGTTATCTGGTATGAAAGCCAGAACTTGAAATGATGCCCCATAATCTTTAGAGGGTGAGTGGAACCTATAAATATGATGAGCTATCAATCTTATGATTATGTTACATTATACGATCAAAGAGAGATTATATTGGGTGGGCCTGATCAATTCAGGTGAGACCACAAAATCAGCCCTTCCTCTGGCTGATGGCAGAAAAGAAGTGACCTAGAAGAAGAAACTAAATATCCTCTTGTGAACTTCCGATGTAGGCCATGTGGGAATGTAGGTCTCTAGCTAGAAGCTAAAAGCAGGCAGTTCCTGGCCAGCAGTTAGTTTTCAGTCCTTATGTGCTTAATCATGTCTGATTCTTTGTGACCCCATGGACTGTAGCCCTCCACGCTCCTCTGTCTATGGGTTTCTCCAGGCAAGAATACTGGAGTGGGTTGCCATTTCCTACTCCAGGGGATCTTCCCGACCCAGGAGTGAACCTGCATCTCCTGTGTCTCCTGCATTGGCAGGCAGATTCTTTACCATTAGCGCCACCTGGGAAGCCCTCAGTCCTACAGACACGAGGTAATAAATTCTGTAGCCTGAATATTCATTAGAAGGACTGATGCTGAAGCTCCAATACTTTGGCCACCTGATACAAAGAGCCAACTCAATGGAATGGAAAGACTGATGGCAAGAGGAAAAGGGGTGACAGAAGATAAGATGGTTGGGTGTCATCACTGATTCAATGAACATGAGTTTGAGCAAACTCTGGAAGATAGAGGACAGGAAAGCCTGGCATGCTGCAGTTCATGGGGTCTCAAAGATTCAGACATGACTTAGCAACTGACCAGCAACTACCACCAGACAGCTTGGAGGAATCCCCTGAGGCCTAGATGAGAACTGTGGCTTTGGCTGACACATTAGTTTTAGCCTGATGAGACTGTGAGCAGAGAATCCTAGCCACAGCATGCCTAGACTTCTGACCTGGTGGGGTTTTAAGCTGCTAAATTTGTGGTAGTTCATTATGCAGTAATAAAACTAATATGTCTGGAAAACCATCTTATACCCAAATAGAACCTCAAGGTCTACCTCTACATAAGTTTTTGATCCCAATGGCATCAAATGAGTACCTCAACGTTCAGCAATTTAACTTTTAATGCAGTGTTTCTCAAATGATCATGAATCCAAATTTGAGAAACCCCGAGTGACATAATCCCTTATAAATGAAATATTCCTTTCCAACATACACAGTATTACAGATAAGATTATATACTTGAGTACTTTTTACAGTGTGTGGCTTCTACAGCAGAAAAATTCTGCAAAGTAATCGAACAGAACAAGTTTAAAGCAAATTGCAACTAAGCCAAAATCTTAGCTTATCATTACACCAGGTATAAAAGTTTGGAAACCTGTCTAACCTTTCATGCCCTAGCTCATAATTAAGAGGGGTGAGAAAAATTTAAGCCCCATTTCATTACAATAAAAATGTCATTGTAACAAAGTTTCCCATGGTTCAGGTGGTCCTGAGCAATGATCACAATTATTCTTTGTCCATGTTATCTATTTAGAAAAAAACTGAGGTGTACATGAAGAAAAGAGCTAGAAAAGTAAGGCCAAGATATTACCCCTAAGGTCTAAATTCTAAGGTTTTACTTAGTCTGATTCTCTTTAGTCTTTTTTTATATATATAACAGCTTTATTTTGATATAATTCACATACCATAAAACTCATTCATTTAAAGTGTACAGTTTAGAGGCTTTTTGTATAATTATAGACTGTGTAATCATTATAAGTAATTTTAGAACATTTTCATCAACCCTAAAAAAAAAATCTGTATTCTGCCTTTTGCCATTCTTTCTTTAATATCATTTCATACTAACAAATTTTTTTCTAATACAAAACATGGCCATCTGAGACTCAAAATTGGCATTTAGGAGAGAAAAGAGCTGAGGATAAAAGATTTGATCTGCAGGAATAACATATTGGAAAAACTGATTTGAGACTGTAGAGCACTGCTTCCTATAACTGATGCTGGTTACATTCCTTTGAAAATGTGGACATGATGCAAATCAGCAAAACATGAATTTACTTGCCAGTGGAAGCAAAGAATCTTTCACTGAGGAGAGTCTTCATCTATTGCACAACGTAATTTTTTATTTCAGAAGCTGAAGACAGAGGATAATCTGAGCTTTATTTAGTAAAACAAGAGTTCTGCATTCCAAAGGTGGAAAGCTGGGATATAAAACAGCATTCTGATATGTTCACATCCAGTATCAAAACATTCTTTACCTGCCAAATGAATAAACAAATGATGCTTTAAGGGGATACTTCCATAGCTTACGAGATAGGCCATACAAGGCTCAGGTACAATATTTTCTCCTTAAACTTGTTCACTTGCCTTTACTATGCTTGACAGATATTTGGATCTAATCTGATTATTCTAAATAAAATGCAAGTAAAATGAACCATCATTTTACTGTATTTCCCACCTTTGATAGTTTACAACGCAGGACTTTAAAAGTCCTGAATGATGGCCCATGGCATAGGCCAAGGAAGGAAACTTGCAACAAACAAATGTGCCTAAATTTTATGAAGTCAGAGATGAGTCTGACAGAAACCTGAGTTTAACTTTGCTGTGAAGTATCTAGATGCCGCTTGGAATCTAGATTTTTCTAGAACAGAGGCTAATAAAAGCTTTTACTCCCACTCTCCCACCCAGTTTATCCAAGGGCACTCATGGTATTGGGCATTGGGTGCTTTTGTCTCTTTGCTTAAAAAAAAAAAAAAAAAAGATTAATATGCATATTCAATCACCCCAGGGAGGCATCTTGGAGAGAATAACTTTCACGAGTTATCTCAGTACAGTCTACCAAAATATAAAAACTCTTTACATTATGAGAATTCAGTTCAGTTGCTCAGTCGTGTCCAACTCTTTGCAATCCCATGAACTGCAGCACACCAGGCTTCCCTGTTCACCAACTCCTGGAGTTCACCCAAACTCATGTGCATTGAGTCGGTGATACCATCCAGCCATCGCATCATCTGTGGTCTCCTTCTCCTCCTGCCCCCAATCACTCCCAGAGTCAGAGTCTTTCCAATGAGTTAACTCTTTGCATGAGGTGGCCAAAGCATTGGAGTTTCAGCCTCAGCATCAGTCCTTCCAATGAACACCCAGGACTGGTCTCCTTTAGGATGGACTGGTTGGATCTCCTTGCAGTCCAAGGGACTCGCAAGAGTCTTCTCCAACACCACAGTTCAAAACCATCAATTCTTCTGCACTCAGCTTTCTTCACAGTCCAACTCTCACATCCACACATCACGACTGGAAAAACCATAGCCTTGACTAGACGGACCTTTGTTGGCAATGTCTCTGCTTTTCAATATGCTATCTAGGTTGGTCATAACTTTCCTTCCAAGGAGTAAGCATCTTTTAATTTCATGGCTGCAGTCACCATCTGCAGTGATTTTGGAGCCCAAAAATAAAGTCTAACACTGTTTCCACTGTTTCCCCATCTATTTCCCTTGAAGTGATGGGACCAGATGCCATGATCTTCATTTTCTGAATGTTGAGCTTTAAGCCAACTTTTTCACTCTCCTCTTTCACTTTCACTAGCTTCTATGTATTAGGTAACGCACACTATACCACATATAAAAGAGTTATCCTTTTCACAAATTCAAAGTTCTAGAAAACAAAATATTCATATCAAAATGGATACACACAAAACAATGAAAAAGAGCAGTGCATTTAACCACCCACCCATCCAGGCCAGCACAACTTTGCAACCATAACCACATTTCCCAAACACAAAGATCTAGTGGTTTCCAGTCCTGGCTAAATATCAGAATTACCATGGGAGCTTTAAGAATCCTGAAGATCGGGCCCAAATCTGAAATCTACTGAATGAGAATCACTGGGCATCTCACTTTTTAAAAAATACAGTTTTAAAGGTTACATTCCATTTACAGTTATTACAAAATACTGGCCATATTCCCCATGTTGGACATATATCCTTTCAGCCTATCTTACACCCAATAGTGAAGTCGCTCAGTCGTGTCCGACTCTTTGCGACCCCATGGACTGTAGCCTACCAGGCTCCTCGGTCCATGGGATTTTCCAAGCAAGAGTACTGGAGTGGGTTGCCATTTCCCTTGCCAAGGGATCTGCCCCACCCAGGGATCAAACCCAGGTCTCCTGCATTGTAGGCAGACGCTTTACCACAGAAGTTTGTACCTAATACCCACCCCCCACCCTTATATTGCCCCTCTAGCCCTCTCCCCACTGGCAATCACTTGTTTGTTCTCTACGAGTCTTGCTTCTTTTTTGTTATATTCAGTAGTTTGTTGTATTTTTTACAGTCCACAAATAAGTGATATCATAGAATATCTTTCTCTGACTTAGCATACTACTGTCTTCCAAGTCATCCATGTTGCTGCAAATGGCAAGTTTTCTTTCTTATAGCTGAGTAGTATTCCATTATACACACACACACACACACACACACACACACACACACACATCTTCTTTATCCATGTCTCCATGTCCATCTGTTGATGGACACTTAGGTAGCTTCTCTATATCGGCAGTTCTGAACAATGCTGCTACAAACACTGGGGTACATGTATCATTTCAAATTAGTGTTTCTTATTTTTTCAGATATATACCTAGGGGTGGAATTCTGGGTCATATGGTAGTTCTCTTTGGTTTTTTTGAGAAACTTCCATACAGTTTTCCACAGTGGCTTCATCAATTCACATTCCCACTAACAGTGTACGAGAGTTCCTTTTTCTCCATATCCTCACCAACATTTGTTTTTGTGGTCTTTTTGATGACAGCCATTCTGAAGGATGAGAGGTGATACCAAGACATTTTTTTAAACCACCGTGGAGAATTATGATTCCCAACCAGGATACAGAACCAACAGTGTTTAGGAAGAGGCATGGATCCCTTTAGAAGTCCCACCTACCCCTCTAAGAAGAGACTTGATGGTTTATGTTTTAACCGAAACTGTGTGCTTCCCGAAGCATTATCGCTGGAGTAGTTGCTCAAGGACTGAGCTTGGATTGGTTAATTAAAACTTCACAACGCTCTCCCTCTGTACACTGAAACTTGGCCAATGTTTTTCTGGGAGGCAAGGCAAGTTTTAAGTGTTGCCAAAGCCCATTTTTGAGTCAAGTTTTACAAATATTCTTTTTTGAGGGAGAGGGAAAAAAAGAGGAGTGGGGGACATTAGTCTGCTGCTAGTTCTTTTCAGAGCTCTTTCCTCACTGCTTATTTGAGATACACTGTTATTTTTTAAAAGCTTATTTTTTTTTAAGCATTTTGGTCTTTGACTCTTTTTTTCCCCAAAGCCTCATTGTCTTCACCCACAGATCACTTTACTGATCCACCAACACAAGCTATGTATTTCAGAGTTGTTTGCACGCTAGCTCTTGTGGGCTTGCCCCAACCCAGCATCAGTGCCTCAGAGCCCCCTGTTGAGACCAAGGACAAGTCCTTAAACTATGGCTGGCCTCCCAGGCAGTGGTCATGGAAGAATGAAGAAGTGACCTCGAAGGGTCTAATTCACTGATCTTTACCCTGTTCTAACCAACTACCCCCACTCCTGGAAAAAAAAAAAAAAAAAAAACAGCCTGGTAGCTCAGTTTTCCAGATAAATTATAATTTATCTTTAAATATCCAAGCTTGGTCCAATGTTTAAAATTCCCAGGCCATCCGAAATCTGTCAACTGGCTCTCAACCGGACCCAGTTTTGCTCCCCAGGGGACATTTGGCAACATCTGAAGACATTTTTGGTGTCATAACTGGGAGGAAGGTTGCTACTAGTGAGTAGAGGCCCCCAACAACAAAGAAGGATCCTGCCTAAAATGCCAATAGTGCTGAGATTAAGAAACCCTGGATTGGGTCATTCGCCAGCCCACTGCTGGGTAAATGGTCGAAGAGCCTCTCACTGCAATTTAATTTGGTTTAAAATGGGGCTTGAAGACTCAAATGCCTTCAGGGTCCAAGGAAGTTAAGAAGTATCACATCAACAAAGTGGTTGTGTATGAGGCACTAGGGTTTGGTGAGGTCAGTGACAAATCAGAATATAAATGTTAACTAAAGTCATTCCGTTTTTAAAAATAACGTGCTGGCCAAATAAAATATGACTGTTGGCCGCATCCATCCTGTGTGCCAATGGTGGTAATCAAATTCTAGTTCAAAGAGATGACTGACTTAAAGAGAACTTGATGGTCACTCAAAGACACCACAGTCTAGCCTCATCCCTTATTATGGAATTTCCTAAGCCCCCCGGCCTGGGGAAGACTAGAAGCTGCTGAGTTAAGGAGATTAGACTGGAGATCAGACCTTGAGGGTTTAGCTTCCAGCCAAGAAGAGGGTTTCAGAAACATTGCACTAAAGACAGGGACCAAGGTTGGAAACTCTGAAAGTAAGAAAACGGAGGTCCCCCTCGCTGATCTCCATTCTAGAGGAACCCAGTGGACATTATATCAACATCACACAACACCATGTGAGGTCATTGTGCTAGGATGAAATCATTCTAAGATTTTAGAATTTTCACATTGTTTCACAGATGAGGAAACAGAGGCCCAGGAAGGTTTAAAGGAACTACCAAGATTACCCAAACCTCAGCCTAAAATCAAATGGTGTTTCTTTTTCCTCTGTGCAATTGCCAAGCAGCAACCAAAAGAAGAAGAAAATATTTCATTCAAGGTGTCAAACATGTGTTTCTAAACTCGTAACCAACATAAAGAAGTTACACATAGGTGTTAAACTTTCTCAGCATCATATCCTTTCCCCATTAGAAAAATCATTAATCCTTTCACCCGCAAGCCATCATTTTAAGATCTCTTTTCCCCGCAATGGAAGAATTTAAAGCAGGTTAAATCATTCCAGCCCTCCTTTCAGATCAAATTGGAGAGAGGACAGCCAAGTCAGCAATTCGAGCACGAGAAGGAAGCCCCAGTCCCACCAACCCCGTGTGGATGCATGCTTTCTGCTGGAGGAATTCCTGACCTGAGGAGGCAGTATAAACAAAGGCAACCCAGAGGGAAGCAAATGATAAGATAAGTGCAGCCCAATAACTCCCTCTATCCTCCCTTCCACCTACTTCCCCCAACTTGTTCCATCAGAAAAACAATCTGAGCTTGGGAGAATTACTGCGTAAGCCATCTCCTCTCTGCCACACAGCTCCCTATTCCAAGTAGAAGGCTAAGGGGTCAGATCCTTTATAAGGTCAGTGAATGTGTCTCCCCTGGTATGGAACCTGGCCACCGAGGATCACGGTCTCCCTCAGCCCATAGGGAAGCTGCAAGAGAAAAACTGGCAAGGAAGTAGGTCACTGGTCCTTCAGACTCAAATTACAATCCAAGGAGTATAGTAGAAAAAGATGGAAGAAAGGTAGCTTTAGTCACAGTCTGAAAAGAAACTGGGTCAAACTAAAAAAAAAAAAGAAAAAAATACATGCACACACACATATATTCCTTAGCAGAAAATGTGAACCAAGGCAGTCTCACGCCACAGTTCCCGTAATTGTAGTTGCAAATGTCACCTCCTCAATGAGTGTCAAGCCCTAAATGGGTCATAGAGGTTTTCTGCTGCTGCTGCTAACTCGCTTCAGTCGTGTCTGACTCGGTGCAACCCCATAGACGGCAGCCCACCAGGTTTCCCTGTCCCTGGGATTCTCCAGGCAAGAACACTGGACCAATCCAATTTCTATTCTTGATTTTAAAATACAAAAATATAATAAAAGGCCTTTCATTCAACATTCTGAGGATACAATGCAGCCTTAGCTACTGGCTTCAATTCCAGCAAGATTCATTCCAGACTCTCTATGACTTTAAGTCTGAAAGACCATTGAGTGCTGAGCAGGGAAAGGAGCACCTCTAATGCAAACAAGGTTGCCACACACAAATGGAATGGGGGCAGAAATGTTGTTGTTTCTTTTCCCACCACCATCCTAAATCAAACAGCCACCACTAACACAAAGTAACTGTAGCAGCATTTATTTTTTAATTCCTAAATCCTTTACCTTGACCCAAACCATATATTACAGTTTCTATATCCACAATTCCACCAAATTTCAAGAACAAGAGAATGCACCAATGACCTTTAAATGGTCTAATTTGTCCATTTCATTTCCTTTTTACAGTAAGTTTTGTAGTAAACTCTCAAGATTTAGAAGCGTCCCTAGTCTAACCCTTTGTCACAGAACTAGGTTCTAACTTAACTTGTGTCTAGACATCTCACTGCTCAATTTTACCAAAACTCTATGCAACAAATATAAATTTGAGCCTAGACGCGTGTGAACAATCTCGTTCACCAGGTAAATGATTCTGGCCATGATCCTTCACTCTTCTTTCAGGGTACAAATCTGCAAAAGCTTTACAGTAGAAGAGCGAAGCCCACCCAGAAAGGGCACCAAAGCACACACTAATGACTGTGGGCACACTCCTAAGAAAGGGAAAAGATGATGGCTGTGTTTTAGGAAGCTGCCCCTATTCCTGACCCACTCTTCACAGGAGGACACCTGTCAGAAGCAGAAATACAGTTCCTTGGCAAACTGCCAGTGAAGCCCTGCCTCTAACTTATGGGGTCTGAAAAAACTAAAACCCTCATCAGTTCATTTTCCGATATGGCACCATCTTTGCCCTTAGTGATGAGGGCTATATGCTGATATATCCACAGGGTCTATCCACTGTCTAGTCTCCTTTGTGATCAGGAACACAAAGAATTAGGAAAAAAAAAAGTTACTAGGATTACAGGTGCAGTTGGTGGCTCCAAGACCAGGCAAAACTAAATCATGTCCTTGACCTGGCTTGTACGTCACTAACAAAACGAGCTTAGCCAGTAAGCCAGAATATGAGAACTTATTTCAAGAAAACAGAAGATGGGCATCTGCATTGCCCAGATAATACGCAAAGCTCAGATCTAGACTATCTAGACTTGGAAATCTAAATTCAGACACTCCATCAGATGGGCAATGTTTGCCAGTCATACAGGAGGTTTGTTTCCTACCCTTCCCCCCAGAAATAAAGATGACAAAGACCAGTTTAATAGGTGACCCTAACTGTGTGCCTGGTAGAAACACTGGTGCAATTCAACTCTGATCCTGGTGCAATTTATGGAACAGAAAGAGCTCAGGCTATTAGTAAAGGTGAATGACATACTTAGGAAACCTAACAAGAGGAATAAAAATTCTTCTGAAATTAATGTCTGTTGAATGAATATTATGTTTGAGCAGCTTAAGGGCTAACAAGCCTTTTGTTTTCATTTTCCTTTCCTGGCAATATGCTGTTAGGGCATAACTTTCCTATTATTTCCCTAAATGACACAATTTGTATTTTATTCAATAGTCTTCATTAAATATTGTCAACGTGGCAAAATATCCAGTGTTAAGCCAGAAGTAAAAGATCTATTGTAATTCAGGAAATCACACCAACATTGGAAATTGAACTTACTTCCATAGTTTTTCCACATTTAATTCACAATAGTGGCTATGGTTTAAAAGAACTGCAATTGTATATTTGGCACCAAATTTGCTCCACTGTAAAAATAAGCCTCTTTTCTAAGGTGAGGATTCGGAACAAGGCTTATTTTAACATCTAAGCATGTGTGCTAAGTTGCTTCAGTCGTGCCTGACTCTGTGACCCCATGGGCTGTAGCCCGCCAGGCTCCTCTGTACATGGGATTCTCCAGGCAAGAATACTGGACTGAGTTGCCATGCCCTCCAGGGGATCTTCCCGACCCAGGGACTGAACCCACGTCTCTTACGTCTCCTGCACTAGCCGGCAGGTTCTTTACCACTAGCACCACCTGGGAAACCCATCTAAGGATAACCAACATTAGATGACATGTTTGACTACTGCTCAAGTTTTCATTATTTTCCCAAAGAGCTTTCACCATAAATATTAAAAGATAACAGGGAGTTGGGAAGCTAAGTGGGAGTCTTAAATCTCAAAACAGGCTCCTGTGGCCCTGCTCTGAGTGAGAAGGGCTTTCTTCAGATAAAAGATTCAGCCCACTAAAAAGTTATCTCAGTTAACGAGAGGATTTAATGCAAATAGATTCAGAGATGGCAGGTAAAAGCATTTACTTTTCCAAGTTATTTGCCTATCATTCACAAAGCAAAAAGGAGAGAGTTCAAAAATTCTTATCTTTCAGATACACAAATGCAACATTCCTAATCTCATGTAACATTTTTTGTTCCAGAAAATCAGACTCTAAGAAACTTTTAAGTCAATAAGCAGTTTTAGCCTCAATCGACCTTATTTACTGTCATTGACCCCACACTGTTTCTAAATCAAAAGGACACAAAGGAAGTTGTGATTCCTCCGACTCAGTGGAGGGAAAACCAGAGGCAAGGCAATAATTGTGTGTGTGTGTGTGTGTGTGTGTGTGTGTGTGTGTGTGTGTGTGCGCATGGGGGGAGGGGTGGAGGTGAAGAATTAGAAGCCTGGGTCCCTAATCAGGTCTGCCAGCTCTACTAGCTGTGTGAGTTCCGTGTTAACTTCTTCATGCCTCAGTTTCCCCAGCTATAACATGGTGACAACCGTACCCACCCCCTCCAGCTGTGAAAGAGGCCATGGTAAAGCTCAAGAAAAGTAGGAGGAAGGCCTGACCCCAGCTCAGCACCTCACACTGCTTGACTATTAGTATCACATTAGCTGTGAGTATTTGGCTGCGGGATCAGGCTGAGGGCTCTTGAGGAAGATGCCGCATATGGTTGTTAAAATGGAGGGAGAGGCAGGGAAGGCTTCGCAGAAGCTGGAACTGAGAGGACAAGGAGAATTTAGATGCTCAGATGAGGAGAGCCATCACTGCAGAAAGTCATAGACGGGATAAAAGCCAGGAGTACTTAAACATCCACAGGGACAATAAGCTCACCAAGGCTGAGGATGTATTTGGTGACCTCAGATTAATGGGCAGGGGTGGGGCAGGCTCTATGTGCTCATCGCTATGCTCCTAGGACTTAATCAAATCGTTTTTAGACATGTGTACCGTGAATGCAAACTCATTCCAAAATGCTTATTTCTCTGTTTTTGGAACAGTGGAGATGCCAGAAAATACAAAGGTAAACACTTTTTTTTTTTTTTGCTGTGGAAATAGTCTGCTAGAGTGGAATGTAGGTCACCCAGATCCACTTGCATCTCATCTTCATCTGTCCCTCTTTCAGTGCGGCCACGGAGTGGCAGCTTGAAGGAAGGGAGAAGAGGGGCACTTTAGATTCATCCTTCAACTCCAATCTCTATCAGCCTCTCAGCCACTCCAAGCAAATCCTTCAAGAGAGGTATCCTGGGACAGCCAGCCCCAGCCTGCCCCACCAACCTACAGACACAGTCCTCCTTACAAGTTCTGAAATATTATCTAATCAGCAGTTGCCTCTAAACTGTGCCCTCAAATAGACGAAACCACTATGATCTGATACTCTAAGTGTTTAAGATACGTATATTCACTTAAAAAGATTCCCTCTATTACCAAGTTAGAATTTTTAACACCAAAATAAGTGACAGTAGCCCACATTCCTTATCCAAAGAAGAAAAAAACCCACAAAACAGAAGAATTTTTGTTTTGACTGGGGCCACCTCTAGAGATTAAACAAGTTTGCTATCCTAAATGGGCAAAGTTGCTTTGTTTCCTGCAACACTAGAATAGATTTAACACTTAGAAATGCCAGGGGCAGGACACGAAGCCAGGGAGGGCCCCCACAGAAGTTACCACCTCTGTGATTATTTCCTGAACCAAACACCTAAGGCTATCAGTGGTACCACATTTTGTTGGAAAAGCTTGTTTCCCCTGATCCAACAGCTGTAAGTTTTAAGTAATTTCACAGAAGACCTCAAGATTCTCAAGCCAAAGCCACTCTTTATACAATCCCCCAAATATTTACAAAACGAAACACTTTCAGTTGTAACTATGTTCTATTTGTAAACACTTTATTTGTTCTGATGACCACAGTATCAACACTAAAAGCAGCCTTTTAAGCAAAGTAGCTCAAATAAAACCACACACAGAGACACACCAATTCTTAACACCCAGAGGTGTGTCCACAAAGCAAGAAAGTCAGGATTTAACTTCCTTGGCACCTATTCACTGAGCTCCTGTAGGCACCACCCAAGGACATGACCCACTGCAACCTCTTTACTATCACGTCTCCTCACTCATTTGCACTTCTGAAAACCCACAGAATGCAAATTACTGGACGATAACTGAATGCTACAAATATTGGGCAAATGTCTTTACTCTGTTCTCCTCTCATATCAGCAGTCTGAATAACTTACCCTATTATAGAATAACCCCACCCCAGATGAGAGCGCTACTGTCCACCTTTCTACCCAGTGGTACTTCTGGGGGCCACTCATGGCCTGGTCGAAGTCTCTAGGTATCTTTGTCTTGGTCTCTCTCCCTATTCTCCTATTGAACACCTCCTGGGAAAGTTATCTGGGCCAAGGACAGTACAACAGAGAGAAATTGAGAAATGTCTAGTTTGCGGTAATAAGTGTATTAAGAATTATGGGGGTGGGGCGGGTGGGCTGTGAGAGAATATATTCCAAAAGCAAACAGTTACAATTCAATTATTTCAAACACGTGGAAGGCCTTTTATGCCTCAAGTTGCATGCTGCACAGGAGTTCTGGTTTATGCTGAGATCAAACTGCTTGACAGAAAACTAAGGACTGTTACAATTGATGACAAAACAATCAGTGGAAAGAATACAGATCTTGGATCTCCAATCATGTTTCTACTAGTTAGTAGTGACTCTACAAATACTTATAAAACACCTGCCAACGGCCAAATACTGCTTTAATTGCTGGATAGGCAGGGATAGATAAGACAAAAACTCTGCTCTCAAAAGACCCTCCAGAGTGGAAAAAACCCACAAACAGTGGGATTGTTAACAGCATTACAGGGAATCAAGAAGTGAGATAATTGAAGGCAATTCTAGTTTGCAGTGAAATATCTGTGCAGTGAAATTTCTGATGCTCTTTCCTCATGGGGATGTAACCACCTACTTAAAACAAGATGATGAATGTCAACCGCCTGGCACACAGCATCCCCAAGCATTTACCTGCACATGATGCATTGATGCTAACAGATATACACTTACCCCTCAATTGCACTATGCAATATCTGATAATACACTTCGGTATGAAATGAAACCAGAAGGTAAGCAAAATGTATAGCTCAATAATTCTTAATGCAATTACCAATAACTGCATTCCACGAGAATCTAAAAAGTCAAAACCTAAACAATTCTACAATAAAAAAGATAAATAGACGTCCAGGTACTGGGATAATAGTAGTAAGGATAGAACTAATATCATAAATACTAATATAGCTGCTTTGCCCACTTTGAAGGATTACCATGAGACCCAGGCTATTTTGCCATACAAGTAGGGCTCAGATATTAACCCAATGTCACAGTGTCAAAAGCTGGGCTTAAACTCTCATCTTCAGATTTCTTTGAGAAAAATAAAAGATGACAAACAACTTCTTCTTAGAGTCACAAGATTTTATACTGAAATCAACTTTAGGAAACACTCTATGCTGCTTTCCCCAGGTCACCAATGACTGAGGTCCCCAGAGGCAGAGGGTTCACCCCAGAAGGAGAAGCCAGTAATGCCGGAGCAGGACTCAGGCTTCCTAGATCCCAACCCTCTCAAGGATCTGAATCCTCTAGACAGGCTTTTAGATCTTATTAGAAACACATGGGATAGCAGTGACTTCCTGAACTCAATTTCAGTCATTACTTGTCCCTAGAATTGCACTTAGGGCAAATCGAGGACCTTTGCTGGTAGCCAGGGAGCTCTCTTCGCGCATGACAGAGAACCCTGCGGACCAGGTTCGCAGAGGGAGAATACCCTCCTTGAGAAAGAAAGCTGTTCCCAACACTATTACATATGTTATTAGGACAATGAAGCAGCTAGCGTGAAAGAGGAAAGAGATCTTTTGGTTGTAATTTTCGGAGTCTGCCTCAGGACAAAGGCTCTTAACAGCTTTTTCTGGGGAAGGAGCTGGAGAGACCAGGTATGGGCTTGACAGAAGGAAAGGGTCTAAAAATTGTATTCAAGCTATTTACAGGGAATGGAGACAGTCCGGAACTGTGAAACCGGTGACCAGGAGAGAGCAGCTGGGCCCAGGGCGAGCATCTGACCACACCTACTGGCCACGCCCTCCCAGCTGCCCGCAGGGCCAGGACGAATTGAAACAGCAGTGGGAGCAGTTAAGATTCCGACGGCAGGAGTCGCCATGGCAACAGGATTCATCTTGCAGGCAAACTCCGCTTCAATTCACTAGGTCCTTCCCGAGCCTGGGGAAACTACTAGCTCAAAGGGAGCAAAACGGTCATGGGTGGCATTTACTCTTAATACTCTCCTGAGCATCCGGGAGATGGGGGCGAGGGGTGAGGGGCTCGGCAGTGAACGACGGTTGGAGTGTATTCGATTCCTAGGTCCACTAAAATATTTTATAGGAACGAGAGGCAGAATACCCCAATCGCAGGCTGAGAGCAACTTGAGAACAGAGCCTTTAGCAAAGATTTGATGAATGAGTAAGAGAAAGGATAAGGGTGCTAGGGAAAGGATATCCAGAGGACTTTATTACATAGAGTTCATGGGCCTAGCACACGTCTCAATGCGATCACAAGCAGTTGGATTTTCACCACTAGCTGTGAAAACCGATTACCCAGCCCTTCTGTTCCACTGCGACTCGTGTCGTTAGATTATTCAACTCTCCCCACCGCTTCACCACCGCCCAGCCAGCGCTCCGGGCAGACGCTTCGTCCTAGCTCAAGTGCTCCTCCTGGTTAAGTAAGCCATCAGTGCAAGGGGCACCAAGGTGTACCCTACCCAAAGGGACGGGAGGCTGGATCGCCCTGTGGCGCCTCGAACCCGGTCCGCAGGCTGCGCAGCCTCCCCCACTGCTGTCCGCAAACACTCCTCGCTCCTTCCGCAACGTGGGTTTCCCTCCTCTTTCTCGTTTGAGACCTTGAGCTTCCAACTTTGCCTAAATTACAGTCACCCCATCCCTTTCGAATGAGTTTTGAGGCGAGGGTACCCGGGATACCGGGGGTTCTGCTGGGACGCGAACGAGTAAATGAGTCCCGCCTCTTCGGTTACCACTCTAACAAGCCTACCTCGGGATTCTCCCTTCCAGAGCCTCCCGGGCCAGCAACTCCCGACAGCAGCAGTGCCCGCAGCATCCAGCAGAGGCCAAGAGCCCCGGAGCCCCAGCGTGTCATCAGCAAGGCGGCGAGTGGTACCCTGCTGGCTCTCTTGGCGTCCAAGCGCCTCAAAATGAAAGAAGGGGAGGCAACTCTGTCCTCGGGGTGCCTTCCCCGGGCTCGCCTTGCTTTGAACCGCGCTTGCAGCCATTTTCCCAAACCCAGCTTCGCAGCTGGAAGCTGTCTAGGTCCTGTTCCCACCCAGACCCAACCTGAAGGACGGGTTTAATATTTACCTACTGGCCCGGGAGCTCCGGGAAGGCAGTGGGAGGGCGTGCTGCGAACCCAGCACCGGGCCGCGAAGAAGCGCGCCCACCCCCGCGCCACCGCGCGGTACCTCTTAATGAATGAGTGCGGCGGGCGACGCGGCACGTCCCCCTTACCTGAGCAGCCCCTGCATGCTGAAAAGGCGGCTCTGCGCTCCGGGTACAATGGGATCCGGTTAAACAGTTTCCTTCACAGCCGCTCGTAGGTTACCAACTCGCAGGTGACATCACCCTCTCCTCGCCTGATAGGATACAATGTGGCGCCCACTGCGCATGGCCTCCCGGGCCGGGCCCGTGTACTCCTGGGAATCGTAGTTCACACTCCACAAGCAGAGCCTGAATAGCTACGCTCCTGAGGTTCTGGAAACTACACTTCCCAACAAACTTCGGAGCCTCTTCGTCCCCGCCCCTATTCCCGCCCCCTCCGCGACCCGCCCCCTCCCCCGCCCTCCAGCCTTGCAGTAGTAGCGGTGGTCGTTCAGGAGCCGAGTTGGGGACTGCGCGGGCAAGAGTTGGGGAGGAAGCTCCCTGAGGTCGTGCCCTTTGACTTGACCTCCTCTAGGCCCCGTGCGGTCTCTGAGGGACCAGCAGGGTCCAGGCTACCGCACATCAGCCAGGCAACTCTGACCAACCCAGCTCTATTGGCCCCAGCTGGGAAGAGATTAAGCCTTTCACTGTCTTCCCTCTGCGCAGCAACTAACGAATAGGACACTCTGGTTTCTGGGTTAAATGCGATCCTGGAATTCCCCAAGTCCCGGACGATGAAGGACGCTGACCCCGAAGGAAAGAAATCTCCCCGTGCCCCAGTTGGTACAAATCACCTGCCTTCTCTTTCCTTCTCCCATTTAACGGAGTCAGGGTGACCAGCCAGAACTCGGGGAACAGCTTAGTCGGCTGAGCTGACAGAATAACGCAGGGTGTCAGTAATAAAAATGCAGTGTAACAGACTAGATAGTCGCCGCAGCCCTTCGTCAGGCAGCCTGCTGCTGCTGCAGAGATAATACTATCGCGCAGCCATGCTTTTGTTCTCTGCAGCAGACTTCCCGCTCTCACGGCTCTGAATTCGCAGGAAGACAACATCCTTGCCTGAAGTTTTAATAAATAACACATATACATACATGTACTCTTAAATGCACACACTTTCCCGCGCAATGTATATACCATACTCTTCAAATTTTTGTATGACTTCAGCCAAACAACACATCATGCTGTTCAGGAATTACTGTGATATTAATAACCTATATGTTTAATTAAAAGTAAGCAAAAGGTATGTAGAATTCCGAACCTTCAGGAAAATTTTATTTTTATATGTATATTTTCCCCATGACACTTTATATTACTCAGTGATCACCAAACGTTATGAAAAAGTAACAGAGCAAATCTCTAGGTGTCTTTTTAAATGGAAAAAAAAATCAATACGTCTAGTTATTCCAGTTGTAAAGGTAAATTGTAATGGCATTCCATATCTTAGTCACATTTAAGGATTAGTTTATACCCATTTCCACTAGCAGAATGTCTAGAAGACCACGGTTTGTGGGGGGCAGAGGGTTGGAAATCACAAAATTTCAAACAATTCTCCACCTAATTGTTGGTGAAAGTCTTATCACTCTTATTTTCTCGTATCATTGTGCAAGAATAGTGGGGTTCAAGAAAAATATTCATGGAACTAATTGAGGATCTCAGGAAAGAGAGAAATGTTTGTTTTTCTGAGGGAGAGATTTTAGCACTAAATTCTGATTTTCTTTTAACAAGCCAGTTTCTTACAGCCAGACACATTTTTCTCCACTGAAGGAAGATGACTTTGAGTATTGCTCTCCTATTCTGAGCTATTCCACTCATTCCAAATATTGTTTTAAATGGAACCTAGACAATACAAATGTTCCACTGGCCAACAGATCAAGAGTACAATGTGATACTCTAGCTAATGGGTAGACTTAATGTATTGAAGTTCATTGTGGGGAAATATTCAGAAGGAAACTTGACCTGGGATGATTCTTAAAGCTCTCCCAATCTTGTCACTGTGTAAAGCTTCTAGATGGAAATATAATCATTGAGCCTGAAATTTATTGAGTCAAATTGGATGTGGAGATTCTTTAAAAGGCAAGACTTAGCCTTACAGATAAAAGTCTATTAAAGTATTGAGATATACTCTGAGGAGTAACTCTACAGGGTAAATCACCCTTCAGCAAGTTCTCTTTGGTCTTCAGTAATGAAGGGGAGGATGAAGTCTGCCTGAAGAAAAAATTTCATTCTCTATAAGCAATTAATATTATAGGGATGTGCTGTATTACATATATCATTTTTCTATATAAAGGACATCATACACACTAGATTATAAGCACAGAAATGTGTGGATATACACATGAGCTGCCCTTACTATTAGACAGATATAAGTATAGATAATAAATACTGAAAGTAAGCCATTGTGTTTGGAAGCATTTTGCTATGCGTGATGAATTTGAACTGATTCCTGCACACTGTTTCATTGGTAACCAGGGGAAACAAAGATGGCTCTTCAGCATCAGAAATGCAGTCTGTGGATCTGTAACCAGAGGAAGCTTCACAGCATCTATGCAGTCAGAAAGGAACCCCCCCACACACACACACACACAAACACACAAACACACATTCACATAAACTCATTGTGTGTGTTTGTATTTCTTTCTAGACCATTAAATAGTCTCATCAGCCATCAGAAACACCCACTCTGTGTAGCTTAATTTATACTCTCAAATGAGCTTTTTAAACTTTTTTCTTTTCTTTTTAAAGGACTGCTCTTATTCCAGAATGATCTTATGAAAGGCCGCGTCTTGTCCAATAATCATTACCTATTAATTAAGAACCTACAGGACCACTGAGAATAGATTTAATTGACCATCTACAGAGGAAGGTAAGGGAAAGGCACCATGGTATGTTTTGCTCATCATTCAAAATATTTTCTCTCAGTAATGGTTACAAGGTTTTATTCTAGATGCTGGGTTTTAGATAAGGGAGGAAGTGAGATATCAACAGAGAAAGAATTTGAAGTTTGTAGCCCTGCAATGTGTTTTCACACAAGAGCTTGGTGTTTTGCAACAACTGAGGTTGTGTACTAAGTTCAGGTTTGGGATCTTGCCATTTTGCCACTTTTGAGCCATGTGACTTTATTTCACGTTGCTATTTTCTCTGACTTTCAGTTTCCTTATTTTTCAAATGGACCTAACGGTAAACTTACTTCACAAGGCTTTTTTTCAGGGATTAGGATTTTACACCAAGAGCCATGAGAAGTTCCTGGCAGTGACTCTGGTTTATGTTGTAAAGATCACCGGCAGCTGTGCACAGGATAAATTTGAAAAGGATTAGAGTGGAAGCAAGGAGGTGACTGGAGAAGGCAATGGCACCCCCACTCCAGTACTCTTGCCTGGCAAATCCCATGGACGGAGGAACCTGGTGGGCTGCAGTCCATGGGGTCGCTAAGAGTCGGACACGACTGAAGTGACTTAGCAGCAGCAGCAAGACAGATAAAAACACTTTTCAAATTTAAAAGAACTATACAAATGCCAGTTCTTGTTATTATTTGCAATTTTCTCCTGAAGATTATCTCAGAAATTTCAGCCCTAATTATGGAACAAGTTAATAAGAACCTAGTTAAATTATTAGAAATTATACAGTGTGCACATATTATTTCAGTAATTTGCAAGTTGGCAAAATGTTCTTTGAGTAAAAACGAGAAATCCACATTAAACAGTGCTAGCCCTCAGCTTGCTTACTTACACACACCTTGTTCTTACACAGCATCCAGCTAGCTTCAGTATCTCAGGTCGTCTTCCCGAACTTCCCAGCCAGGAGAAGCACTGCTGGGAGACTAAAGGTAGGAGGAAGGGAGAAGACAGGGTGTTTCGTTACCACCACACAGTTGCACTTGGGTGATGTCTCTGGCAGCTGCAGCAGCATTTTCCACTTTGGACTAGTTCACCGTGGTTCCAGCTTCTTCCAGGTCACTGTGGCCTTTGTTAATGCCATCTTCTCCAATTGTACCTCCAGCCTACTGGTGGGGGTAGCTTCCTGCTGTTCTTAATCTTGTTGCCTGTTTGCCTTCTCAGACCTTCTATCAACAATGTGGCCAATTCCCTGTACTGTATTATCTGCTTTAAATGCTTAGAATGGGTTTTGTTTTTGTTTTGGTGGTAGGACACAACTCATATACTCATGTCTTAGTTTAAGTTCTTTTAGGAGCAGGCAACAGAAACTTGCAAACAGGCCAGTTTGCAAAATAATGAAGGTATTAAGATGTATTCAAAGGATTGAACAGCCAAGGTTCCACCGAAAAGCAGGAGCCAGACCAGCTCTGGGAACCCGAACAGTGGTGGTTTTGGACCTTCTTCCCAGAGCACTGCTCTAATAGCCCTCAGTCTCTGTGTCTCTTTGTTCTAATTTTCAAATTGCTGAGAGAGACTGGTTGCCCTGTCTCAGAGCGACTATCCCAGACTTAATTATCTACAGCAGTAATTCTTCAAGGAGGGCCCAGATCAGTGGCATTAATGTCGCCCAAGCACTTGTTAGAAATGCAAATACTAGCACCCCACCCACAGACCTATTGGAAAAAAAACTTTAGGGCTGGGCCCCACAGTCTGTGTTTTGATAAGTCCTCAAGCTTATTCTGCCACTCAATGACAGTTTTCAAACCATTTGTCTATAGCAAAGATTACAAGATCGTGTGGCTCAGATGTGATTACTCAGGACCTATCCCTGTGTGTCTGGGAGTCTTCCCTGAGAGGAAGAAGGGTTGTGAACTTGGACCCACCCCTAAGAGGTGTCAGGGGAAGCTGGTAAATCTGTCAAGATCTTAAGGGTAAATTTTGGTTCTTCCTGAGGGAGAGGTCTTTGTAGCATTCTGAACCAACTTAAATCAGTTTAGTCACTGCAGAGGCATTTGAAAAAGATTCGTTTCACTCTGAGAATTCAGAAAAGCTGAAAAACCAGCACTGGGGCAGGACGAGGGGGATGGAATCTTATAAAAATCTAAGAATACTAACAATAACGTCAGAGCACAGTAACAGAAGATATGAAAATAGTTCCAGTCCCTCCAATTCTCTCCACTCCAGTCTCATCTGAACAGTTCCTGGGAATTTAGAAACAAAAACTGTTGTTTGAATATCTTAGCTGCAATCCCTGTATCAACTTCTTTATAACTGGTTTACCCTCAGTCCACCTACGAGACCTGCACTTTTCAATTCTGTACCACTGGCCCCATGTGGCTATTTAAATTTATATTAGTTAAAATTAAATAAAATGTAAACTATCAGTTCCTTAGTCACAATAGTCACATTTCAAGCAATGAAGTCACACATGGCTAATGGATATTATTTTGGACACTTCAGAAACAGAGCATTCTCATCATTTCAAAAGTCCTATTGGACACCACTGCCCTAGACTTTTACCTCATGAGTTTTCAGATCATGCTGAAATCTACCCTTCCCCCATCTTTTCCAGGTCAAATTCCAGGGAGAAAGAAAGAATGAAAAACTGAAACAGAAGGGGAAAAAAATCTGATTGTTCCAGTTCACCATTATAAGCCACATCATAGTATAAATCACTGGCCACCATGAAAAAGGCATTTGGCAGAACAGGAAAATGGCCAAAAATCTTGAATAGGCACCACACACAACCGCCCCCTTCCCAACATCCAAATAGTCAATAAACATATGAAAAGATACTCAAATTAATTACCCACCAGGGAAATATAAAGACCACAATGGGATGCTGCTACTACAGATTCATCAGATTGGTTAAAATTTAAAAAACTAATTATATTAAGGATTGGCAAAGATGAGAGGCAATTTAAATCTCACTTAGCCAGTGAAAGTATGAATTTGTGTAACTGCTTTGGAAAACTCTTTGTTAGTATTCACCAAGAGTGAACACTCACATACGCAACAGAATTGCATATATACATATGTTCACAAAAGACACATATTTCAATATTCACAGCTATGCTATTCCGCCCATGGTTCCTACACAATATTTGGGATATACTTATATTAAAAATATTCTTCATTGTTTGCCTGAAATTGAAATTTAACCAAGAGTTCTGCCTTTTTATTTGCTAAATCTGGCAATCCTATTATATAATCTCAAACTAGAAACAGCACAGTTGTTCATCAAAAGTGGAATGCATAAATACATTGTGGCACAGACACATAAGTAATACTATGTAACCGGAGTCAGCAAACTTTTTTCTGTAAATGGCTACATAGTAAATACTTTTAGGCTTTGTGGGCTATATGATCTCTGTTACAACTATCCAACTCTGCCACTATAGCTTGAAAGCAGCCATAGATGTAAATTAAAGAGCACAGCTGTATTTCAATAAAACTTTATTTACAACAGTCACCTAGCCTGTAAGAAATAGTTTTACGGGCTATCCAGAAATGATAGTGAATGAGTCCTGTCTCCATGTAAGAATATGAATGAACCTCACAAAACTAACACTGAGTCAAAGAGCATATATTGTATGATTACATTTATATAAAATTCAAAATCAGATACAACTAATAGTGGTGTTAGAGACGAAATAGTAGTACCTTCAGGAGATAGTAAGAGAAAAGAATATGAAGAAAGCCTCTGGCATGTTAGTAGTGTTCAAAATTTTTTTGAGTTATATGAGCATTTCACTTTGTGAAAATTCACCATACTGTACACTTACAATTTGTGTGTGTTTATATATGTGCATTATATGAAAATAAAATATTAATACTTATATAAATTAAAAACTAGGCCAAATTATCTCAACATCATACCCATAAGAAATTATTTTACAAATTCTGGTACCCATGTTTTTGCTTGTCCCTAATTATAACAGGAATTTATTTTCTTCGTAGAGAATTTTTAAAATATTGCTACTTAAGGTGATAAAATCTCCCATAGGCCTACAAACTGTGAGAAAGATTAACATTTCTGTCCCTTGCCCTTCTTCTCTTTCATAGTCAGGGTCATTTTATTTTACAATCGGCTTGCTGCTGCTGCTAAGTTGCTTCAGTCGTGTCCGACTCTGGGCGACCCCATAGACGCCAGCCCACCAGGCTCCCCCGTCCCTGGGATTCTCCAGGCAAGAACACTGGAGTGCGTTGCCATTTCCTTCTCCAATGCATGAAAGTGAAAAGTGAAAGTGAAGTCACTCAGTCGTGTCCGACTCTTTGTGACCCCATGGACTGCAGCCCACCAGGCTCCTTCGTCCATGGGATTTTCCAGGCAAGAGTATTGGAGTGGGGTGCCATTGCCTTCTCCGACTCTTAACACTAGGTAAACCCAAATAAGAGAAAATTGGCATTATCAATCTCAATTCTAATGTAATACCCCAGTGTGCTTCCCAGATGATACTAGTGGTAAAGAAACCGCCTGCCAATGCAGGAGATGTGAGACGCAGGTTCAATCACTGAGTGAGGAAGATCCCCTGGAGGAGGAAATGGTAACCTACTCCAGCATTCTTGCCTGGAGAATCCCATGGACAGAGGAGCCTGGCAGACTATGGTCCATAGGGTCACAAAGAGTTGGAATGACTGAAGCGACTTAGCACTTAGCACACACATGTTATAGTCACATAAATTTTAAAACCGTTGAACACCTGATTAGGCAATAGAGATAGAATCAGAACTCTGAAGACAGCAAACTGAAACTCCTCAAGAATAATAGAAACAGAGAATGCAGAGTGGTTCCTGCATCACATGTGGAAGCCTTGACATTGACTCTTTCTAGTTTTGAAGGCTGACATCTTGCCTCCAGGTACCCAGTCCTGTCACTTTTGATCAAGAATTCTCAGATGAAAATTCACGGACTTTCCATTGGTAAAAATTATCTGGGCAAACACTTTAGACAAACCAGCCCAAGTTAGCTTTCAAAATATCCCCTACTGAGTGTGTCATACAATTTTCATTTTCTTTTTCTCTTTAAACATCAAATCTCTGCATGGGTTCTTAAATGGCCAGTTCATGTGTGGCAAATTCTGATCTAAAAGATGGGCTGGGTGTTCCTCGGAGAGAAAGAATTCTGTTTACTTTTATTGGTTTTGTAACTTTCCTCATTGGGAATTATCCTGGCAGATACATTCTTCTTTGTAGCTGAAATATTACAGCTTGCAGGATTTATGTAAGAGCCTTGTTTCACAGCAGGTTGTGCTGGCACTTAGGCACTGGATTTGGAGATTAGGGACGACTTTAGTCCTGTATTACATGAGAACCTTGTGATGTGGAATTTCTCATGGAAAGCCACACTTCAATACAATATGTCATGGCATATTATCTTTGCGAGAGTATTTTCTCTTCACCAAACTGTGATTGTAACCTTTTCTCTCGGGTTGTCTGTGCCCTCTCCTGTGTCTCAAGCTCCTAAGATAATATTTGGGGTTTTCAGAAGACCAGCCACCCAGTTAAAGGGAGGAAAGGAGATATTGGAATGCTTTATTCTGGCTTTGCTTTCCTGCAAGTGACAGGTTTTCTTCTCTGGGATTTATGTTATTGTTTCAGAAAATTATACTGATTTGAACCTAAACATAGTTAAAGCAAGTAAAATATGACCCTGTTACTTTTCAGTTGTATAACAGTGATTCTGAATAACCATATATTCTCCGTCATATGCATGTTAACTATATTGGAAACTCTTTCAACTCTGACTACAAACCCACTAGTTTTGCAAGCCGAGTAGCTTTGAGTAAGGTCAATGCGAGGATGGGAACTTCCAAAGAAAACACAGATGTCTCAGAGATGAATGCAGGATTTAAACTAAGGTTTCTTGTGCCACTAGTACACTAGTCCAAGATACCCCACTAGATACCCCACGTCCAAGGTAAGAGAAACCCAAGTAAGAAGGTAGGTGTTGCGAGAGGGCATCAGAGGGCAGACACACTGAAACCATAATCACAGAAAACTAGTCAATCTGATCACACAGACCACAGCCTAGTCTAACTCAATGAAACTAAGCCATGCCGTGTGGGGTCACCCAAGATGGACAGGTCATGGTGGAGAGGTCTGACAGAATGTGGTCCACTGGAGAAGGGAATGGCAAACCACTTCAGTATTCTTGCCTTGAGAACCCCATGAACAGTATGAAAAGGCAAAATGATAGGATACTTAAAGAGGAACTCCCCAGGTCAGTAGGTGCCCAACATGCTACTGGAGATCAGTGGAGAAATAACTCCAGAAAGAATGAAGGGATGGAGCCAAGGCAAAAACAATACCCAGCTGTGGATGTGACTGGTGATAGAAGCAAGGGCCGATGCTATAAACAGCAATATTGCATAGGAACCTGGAATGTTAGGTCCATGAATCAAGGCAAATTGGAAGTGGTCGAACAGGAGATGGCAAGAATGAACATCAACATTCTAGGAATCAGTGAACTAAAATGGACTGGAATGGGTGAATTTAACTCAGGTGACCATTATATCTACTACTGTGGGCAGGAATCCCTCAGAAGAAATGGAGTAGCCATCATGGTCAACAAAAGAGTCCAAAATACAGTACTTGGATGCAATCTCAAAAACGACCGAATGATCTCTGTTCGTTTCCAAGGCAAACCATTCAATATCACAGTAATCCAAGCCTATGCCCCAACCAATAATGCTGAAGAAGCTGAAGTTGAATGGTTCTATGAAGACTTACAAGACCTTTTGGAACTAACACCTAAAAAAGATGTCCTTTTCATTATAGGGGACTGGAATGCAAAAGTAGGGAGTCAAAAAACACCTGGAGTAATGGGCAAATTTGGCCTTGGAGTACAGAATGAAGCAAGGTAAAGGCTAATAGAGTCTTGCCAAGAGAACACACTGGTCATAGCAAACACCCTCTTCCAACAACACAAAAGAAGACTGTACACATGGACATCACCAGATGGTCAACACCGAAATCAGATCGATTATATTCTTTGCAGCCAAAGATGGAGAAGCTCTACACAGTCAGCAAAAACAAGACTGGTAGCTGACTGTGGCTCAAATCATGAACTCCTTATTGCCAAATTCAGACTGAAATTGAAGAAAGTAGGGAAAACCACTAGATCATTCAGGTAAGACCTGAATCAAATCCCTTATGATTATACAGTGGAAGTGAGAAATAGATTTAAGTGACTAGATCGATCGATAGAGTACCTGATGAACTATGGACGGAGGTTCATGACATTGTACAGGAGACAGGGATCAAGACCATCCCCATGGAAAAGAAATGCGAAAAAGCAAAATGGCTGTGGGAGGAGGCCTTACAAATAGCTGAGAAAAGAAGAGAAGCAAAAAGCATAGGAGGAAAGGAAAGATATAAGCATCTGGATGCAGAGTTCCAAAGAATAGCAAGAAGAGATAAGAAAGCCTTCCTCAGGGATCAATGCAAAGAAATAGAGGAAAACAACAGAATGGGAAAGACTAGAGATCTCTTCAAGAAAATTAGAGATACCAAGGGAACATTTCATGCAAAGATGGGCTTGATAAAGGATAGAAGTGGTCTGGATCTAACAAAAGCAGAAGATATTAAGAAGAGGTGGCAAGAATACACAGAAGAACTGTACAAAAAGATCTTCACGACTAAGATAATCATGATGGTGTGATCACTCACCTAGAGCCAGACATCCTGGAATGTGAAGTCAAGTGGGCCTTAGAAAGCATCACTACAAACAAAGCTAGTGGAGGGGATGGAATTCCAGTTGAGCTATTTCAAATCCTGAAAGATGATGCTGTGAAAGTACAGCACTCAATATGCCAGCAAATTTAGAAAACTCAGCAGTGGCCACAGGACCGGAAAGGGTCAGTTTTCATTCCAATCCCAAAGAAAGGTAATGCCAAAGAATGCTCAAACCACCACACAACTGCACTCATCTCACACACTAGTAAAGTAATGCTCAAAATTCTCCAAGGCAGGGGTCAGCAATACATGAACCATGAACTTCCAGATGTTCACACTGGTTTTAGAAAAGGCAGAGGAACAAGAGAACAAATTGCTAACATTCGCTGGATCATGGAAAAAGCAAGAGAGTTCCAGAGAAACATCTATTTCTGCTTTATTGACTATGCCAAAGCATTTGACTGTGTGGATCACAGTAAACTGTGGAAAATTCTGAAAGAGATGGGAATACCAGACCACCTGACCTCCCTCTTGAGAAACCTATATGCAGATCAGGAAGCAACAGTTAGAACTGGACATGGAACAACAAAACTGGTTCCAAATAGGAAAAGGAGTACGTCAAGGCTGTATATTGTCACCCTGCTTATTTAACTTCTATGCAGAGTACATCATGAGAAACACTGGGCTGGAAGAAGCACAAGCTGGAATCAAGATTGCCGAGAGAAATATCAATAACATCAGGTATGCAGATGACATCACTCTGATGGCAGAATGTGAAGAGGAGCTAAAGAGCCTCTTGATGAAAGTGAAAGAGGAGAGCAAAAAGGTTGGCTTAAGCTCAACATTCAGAAAACGAAGATCATGGCATCTGGTCCCATCACTTCTTGGGAAGTAGATGGGGAAACAGTGGAACCAGTGTCAGATTTTATTTTTGGGGATCCAAAATCACTGCAGATGGTAACTGCAGCCATGAAATTAAAAGTCGCTTACTCTTTGGAAGGAAAGTTATGACCAACCTAGACAGCATATTAAAAAGCAGAGACATTACTTTGCCTTCAAAAGTCCATCCAGCCAAGAATATGGTTTTTCCAGTGGTCATGTATGGATGTGAGAATTGGACTGTGAAGAAAGCTGAGCACTGAAGAATTGATGCTTTTGAACTGTGGTGTTGGAGAAGACTCTTGAGAGTCTCTTGGACTGCAAGGAGATCCAACCAGCTCATTCTAGAGGAGATCAGTCCTGGGTGTTCATTGGAAGGATTGATCCTGAAGCTGAAACTCCAATACTTTGGCCACCTGATGAAAAGAGTTGATTCACTGGAAAAGACTCTGATGCTGGGAGGGTTGGGGGCAGGCGGAGAAGGGGACGACAGAGGATGAGATGGCTGGATGGCATCACCGACTTGATGGATATGAGTTTGAGTGAACTCCGGGAGTTGGTGATGGACAGGGAGGCCTGGTGTGCTGCAATTCATGGGGTCACTAAGAGTCGGACATGACTGAGCGACTGAACTGAACTGAATAGACTAGTCTCAGACCCCTGTGACGTTCATATCATTTCAGGAAGCCTTTTCACTATGCACAGCCCAATTTTAAATGTGCAGGTGAAGAATCCCTGCTCCACGCAGAATCTACATTGGTGGTGCAGAGGAGTCCATGGCACTGCCTCACAAAAACCCATTGTGAAATTTCAGGAATTTTGTGAGGCAGTTGTTAAGCTATAGTTAATGTTTAAAGGTGAAGTACATGAAATTACAGTTACATAAATTATATTGATAACCTATTACTGAGTAATTGTTATATTTTATTATTATCTGATCTTGAGGTTCCACCTGAATCTGAATTGCTGAAATACTGCATCATGGTTTACTTCTACAGATCTTTTCCCAACTCCATGTTCAGTGACTGCATACTGGGGGCTTGAAGTCAGTCATGATGAAGTAGTTACATCATGGAAACCTGCAAATGCTACAAAGTGGGGCTTACCCTGCCCATCCAGCTGTTGAAAAGTTACTGGCATCTTCCTCCGCCTGCATTTGTTGCAATGAACCATCCTCTAACTGCTATGCAGTTCTACATTTTCCTCTCCTCACTTCATTCCACTGTTGGGTCATCACATTCAACTTGGACAGAAGTGTAGCATCAGATCCTGAGCTGAGAAGAGCCCAATTCCTGACTGGCTGAGCAGGGAGCTGAGCACTTTTGCTCCAGCAGGAAAGAGGAACTTGGTGATAGGTTTAGTCCCGGGGTAGTGGTTTTAAACCAGGAAGAGAAGGAAGTCAACTTGGCATTATTGTAGGTATCAAAGCAAATGCAGAGAAAACTCTAGAATAACATCAGCACTGATGCTGCATCACTATGCAGCGGCTTAGCACAAAGTCCAAATACTGTCTTTAAAAAAATTCTTGCAAGTCTACAAAATAATGATAAAAATAATCTTTAAAAAAACAACTTGGAGAATTTTTTTATAAAATGAAGTTTTTCATAAAAGAACAGTTCTTTATTCAGGGATCATAGGTTAATATATCAAGAATAATAAAAGAACTCTATTAGAAGCATACAGCTATTATCTGATATATATACAACATATATATAAACATATATAGTGTTTATCTTATGAATTATTTTGTCCCCAAAGTCCATTCTGTACCCATTTTTACCTGCTTGTATTAGAAAGTACTTCTTAAAAATAATAAATTAATGTTATAAATGGTGATCAGGTTTCCAGGCTAGACCAAAAAAGCATATATTTCCCAGTATTCTGGTAGTTGAGTCATAGCATTCATCTTGAAAGCCTGAAGTCTGAATGGTAGGGAAAAGGGTGGTCTTAGCAGGGATAAAGAAGGACAAAAGAGAAGAAGAAAGCATGTCTTTTCCTTCTCCAGAGCCAATGGATGGTGCACTAGGAAAATCGGAACCAGGTAAGTTTGTCCCCTCACCTCTCTTCATGCCTTGCTCTCACAGAATCTGATATCCCTTCTCACTGGCTCCCATTCACATATATTCTGCATTCTCCACCATGATACATCCAAAAGTCCGTCTGAACTGCTAAAATGCTCCAACTGTCAAACACAACTTGCTCCTTCCTTCCCAGTCATAGCCCATCATCCATTTTCCAGCACAGCTGGTCTCAAGTGTCATTGGACAAGTTTACACAAATGTGTAAATGGTTGACAGTCCCTAATTTTCCAGAACCATGTGAATTTTTAGGAGTGGATTTTGAAAACATAAGTTACTTCTAATTGGCAGTATATTGTGAAATATAAAAACAAACACAAACTATAAAAACCAACAGAGTAAGAGTCGGTGGAAGAGTGTTGGAGTGGGCAGGAACAGAGTGCAGCGTACACTGCAAGCTAGTTGCTTAATCCTTTAAAATGTGTTTGTGATTTTCACAAATTCCTCCCTTTGACCTACAGATTTTCCTAAACTGGCCAAACTTGGATTTGAACTAATCCTTGTTCTGGTAATTACCCACTGGTACAAGCAGCCCCAGAATAACAAATGTTCCAAGATTAAATGTTACAATTCTCTACATTTTTTTCAGATTCATACTTGAAAAACTTCACATTCCCCACAAGGGTTTTTTATGGGAACTATGGCGTGTTCAGCCATAGAAGGGGGATGGTATGAGTTTGTGTGTGATGCACACACGTGTGCTGGAGTAGGCTGCAGATGTATGGATGCATACACAAACTGTTTATCGTTTTGCAAGAAGACTTCAATATATATTGATAATTAAACATCTGTCGAGCTATTCCTTTCTCAGACCACAATTTTCTTGCTGTGCTTACTATGTATATTCTATTTACAATTATAATCTCATTGCTGTTTTTTGCTAGTTAAAAGTATACCTAACCCCCATGCTCCGCAAAAAACAGGTGTCTTCTGGTCTTGAATTGCCTTTCAATCTAATATGCAGAGTTAACCATCACAATCAATTCCCGTCTTTAAATCAGCCATATTGATTAGCAATAAATGCTCACCAATTAGCTAATGTTGTTCATCTACTGATATAACCCTAAACATGAATGAACCACCACAAATGATAAACAACCACCAGGTATAAACAGTAGAAGGGATCTTGCACAGATCGTGGGCACTGTGGGTCAGATCTTTGTCCAGCATCCACAGTGGGTGAGGAGCCACACAAAACACAAAGCAACGTGGCCTCTGCCCTGAAGTGAAGTGAAGTGAAGTTGCTCAGTCGTGTCCGACTCTTTGCAACCCGTGGTCTGTAGCCCACCAGGTTCCTCTGTCCATGGGATTCTCCAGGCAAGAATACTGGAGTGAATCGCCATGGGATCTTCCCGACCCAAGGATCGAACCCAGGTCTCTAGCATTGCAGGCAGATGCTTTAACCTCTGAATCACCAGGGAAGCCTCTGCCCTGAGGAACAGAGAAATAAAATAGTAAGAGCGCTTCTCTCATTTCACAACAGGGAACCTCACCAGAGAAAGGGGAAAACCTCATTCATTTGAGCAAAAGTCAGAGATAAGTGTTTTTGAAATGGAAATTATGCTTCTGTTTGGTCTGGGTCAAAAGGTTATAGAATAACTACTTGTCATTTATATTTTCATCTAGGCTGCACCTGCTTACTTTTTCAGTCTAGAAAATGGTTGTCTGATAGAAATATTACATGAGCCACATATGTACTTTAAGATGTTCTAGTATCCACATTAAAAAGTACAAAGAAACAGGTGAAGCAAAATTAATGATATATTTTTAACCAAATGTATTAAAATTATTGAGCTTCTCCAATGTCTCAGTGGGTAAAGAACCTGCTTGCAATGCAGGGAACAATGAGATATTTGTTCAACTCCTGGGTTTGGACGATCCCCTGGAGAAGGAAATGGCAAGCCACTCTAGTATTCTTGCCTGAAAAATCCCATGGACAGAGGAGCCTGGCAGGCTATAGTCAAAAGGGTCACAAAGAATCAGACGTGACTAAATGACTGAGCACAAGCACGATTCAAAATATCTTTTCAACAGATAATCAAATAAAAGTATTATTAATTGGATAGCTTACATCCTTTTTTTTTCACACTGAGTCTTTAAAACCACTGTGTTTTACATAGACAACACACCCCAACTCAGGACAGCCACATTTCAGCTGCTCAATAGCACACATGTCCAGTGGCTACCTACCAGAAAATGCAGGACTAGAACATTCCACTCCAGAGGAAGGGACACTTCGCTTCCTGGTTCTATTTCCACCTCCTACAGTCAACTTGGTTGGAGGCAGGAAAGGAATAGAGCAAATCATTTCTGAAGTTTTTCGAGGAGCAGTTTAGCAATGCTTGTTGTCATTCCAAGGTATTTAGGGATTGAAAAGCGTCCTTGGTTAAAAGCAGACTCTTTTTATGATGTATCAGAAGAATTCCCTGCATTCTAGGGAGTCTGATTTATGACGCTGCAGGCTCACCACCCAGAGGCCTGGCCCTGCCTTTTTGCTCAGTCTCCTCTCTGGTTTGGGTTGAGAGGAATTCCCTGATCCATATTATCTTTCCTATCTGGGACTACCCAAAGATAATTCACCCTGGAAGCATTTCCTTCTGTCTCTGGTCTTCTTTAAAATGCCAAGGCTCTGCCTCCAAGGGACTGTGACTGATATCAACAGCTTCCATCTCTCTGATGTTTGGACCATTCAAAGCAATCTCAGAGATGCTGTGGTGCCTTATCCTCACCTACCTTTGTTAGGACTGACACTTCAAATCCACATTTCTGAAAAAAAAAATCACACTGGCTTTGTGATTAGTCTCTGGCAAATGTTTTCAAATTTTAAGGTGCATGGGAAGCTTTGAGGGTGTTTGTTTCTGTTGATGCCAGGGCTCCTTGTCTTGAGGGTCAGGTCTGTGCAGAGCTCCATTTTATCAACCAGAAGCACTACAAGTAGTTCTGAATCATGTGGCTTGGTGCTCCAAAGTTTTGAAACACTGGATGGTATTTGAGCCGAGGTTGGCTCAGACGGTAAAAGCATCTGCTTACAATGTGGGAGACCCAAGTTCAATCCCTGGGTCAGGTAGATCCCCTGGAGAAGGAAATGGCAACCCACTCCAGTACCCTTGCCTGGAAAATCCCATGGATGGAGGAGCCTGGTAGGCTATAGTCCATGGGGTTGCAAAGAGTCAGACACAACTGAGCGACTTCACTTCACTTCGCTTTGCTGTACATGGAGGTCCCTGCTCTGTGTGCTTAGTTGTACCACGTCAAGAGGTAAGCCAATAAATCACTTGCATTTTCATATGAAATTATATTGCAAATCCTTTTTGCCCATCGGGTTTCCCCGGCAGCATAAAATTCTGTGTCCTGGGGAAAGGAGCTGCTTGACAGTTTTTTTTTTTCCTTCCCCAAGACAATAAAAGGGATGTACAGAAGCTAAATAAAAATTGAATATAACCTCAAGTGATACTAGGTTTGCCACTGACTTACTTTTCTTCCCATCCTTGCTAGGCTTTTCTCTTTTATTAATTTCATTACTTGATTAGTAAGGCTTTCTTTAGATACATGTGAAAATACATATTAAAATGAAAGGGAAGTCACCCACAGAGCCATCATTCAAAAATGTTTGTTTCTTTTTCACAAAACAAATTCCTAAAAAATATGAATTCTGTTTGTATCTGCCCAACCTTATAATTCATGTTAAGTTTTAAAATGTCTTCATCCATTTAATGATAGTTTCTTCTCTAGTATACCCTAATTTCATCAACCCTCTACATTGGAAGTTTCATTTTTTTTTTTTCTTAATAGAACAGTTTTAGACTCGTAGCTAAATTCAGAGGAAGGATTCCCAAATATGCCCACGCCCACACATGCATGGCCTCCCCATTATCAACATTCCTCTCAGTGGTGCATTTGTTACAACTGATGAAACTACTCTGAGACAGAATAACCACTCCAAGTCCACATTAGGCCTCACACTTGCAATTGCATACTCTTTAGGTTTGGGCACATGTATAATAACATGTATTCACTATTACAGGTATCATACAGAGTGGTTTCACTACCCTAAAAATCCTCTATGCCCTCCTATTCATCCTTCTCTCCCCTGGTCTCTAGCGACACCTGATCTTTTTTACTGTCTCCACAGTTTTGATTTTTCCAAATGTCATATAATTGGAGTCATACATTATGTAGCCTTTCAGGTTTTTCTTTCTCCTCCTCCCTCCTTCCTCCCCTTTTTTCTTTCACAAAACTGTGGTAAAAATTCTTTATATCTTCTTTTGGGGAGAAGGGCTTGAATTGTTAATAAGTGAAAACATGGAGAAACTAACACCCATTTTCCACTATCCAGAATTAACTACTATTTAATGTTTCAATACATTATTTCCCAGCCTTTCTGCATATATAAATATCTAGAAAATATACAAACATTCTTCCTTTTTGTTAAAAATGATGAGACTGTTCTAAGTAAAATGAAAAGCCCCTCTGGCTATCACTGTCTAATCTGGTCCCTTCCTTCCTTTGCAGATGAAATAGCCATGATGAGTTTGGTGCATATTGTAATCCATTTTTATACATAACTTATACATCTAAAAGGGCTTCCCTGGTTGCTCAGTGGTAAAGAATCCACCTGCCACTGCAGGAGATGTGGATTGGATCCCTGGGCCAGGAAGATGCCCTGGAGGTGGAAATGGCAACCCACTCTAGTACTCTTGCCTGGAAAATTCCATGGACAGAGGAACCTGGAGGGCTACAATTCATGGGGTTGCAAAACAGTCAGACATGACATAGTAACCAAACAGCAATAACTATTTATCTAAAACAATCTAGTAACATCTTGTTGTACACTTATACATAAATAATATTGCCCTGCACGTATTGTCCTGCAGTTAATTTTTCTCAGGCAGAAATACATATTTGATATCATTCCAGTGTTGTTGTTTAGTTGCTCAGTAAATTGTGTCAGACTCTTTTGTGACTCCATGGATTGCAGTGCACCAGACTCCTCTGTCCATGGAATTTCCCAGGCAAGAATATTGAGAAAAGGTATTAATGACCCAGATAATCACAATGGTGTGGTCACTCACCTAGAGCCAGACATCCTGGAGCATGAAGTCAAGTGGGGCCTTAGAAAGCTTGTTATGAACAAAGCTAGTGGAGGTGACTGAATTTCAGATGAGCTACTTAAAATCTTAAGAGATGATGCTGTTAAAGTGCTGCACTCAGTATGCTAGCAAATTTGGAAAACTCAGCAGTGGCCACAGGGCTGGAAAAGGTCAGTTTTCATTCCAATCCCAAATAAGGGCAATGCCAAAGAATGTTCAAACTACAATGCAGCTGTTCTTATTTCACATATTAGCAAGGTAATGCTCAAAATCCTTCAAGCCAGGCTTCAACAGTATGTGAACTGAGAACTTCCAGATGTACAAGCTGGATTTAGAAAAGGCAGAGAGGAAGCAGAGATCGAATTGCCAGTATCCATTGGATCATAAGCAAGAGAATTCCAGAAAAACATCTACTTCTGCTTTATTTGCTCTGCTAAAGCCTTTGACTGCGTGGATCACAGCAAACTGGAAAATTCTTAAAGAGATGGGAATACAAGACCACCTTACCTGCCTCCTGAGTAACCTGCATGTAGGTTAAGAAGCAACAGTTCAAACCAGACATGGAATGACTAGTTCAAAATTGGGAAAGGAGTATGTCAAGGCTGTGTATTGTCACCCTGCTTATTTAACTTCTATGCAGAGTACATTATGAGAAACGCTGGGCTGGAAGAAGCACAATCTGGAATGAAGATTGCTGGGAGCAATATCAACAACCTCAGATATGGAGATGATACCACCCTAATAGCAGAAAGTGAACAGGAACTAAAGAGCCTCTTGATGAAGGTGAAAGATGAGAGTGAAAAAGCTGGGTTAAAACTCAACCTTCAAAAACTAAGCTCATAACATCCAGTCTTGTCACTTCATGGCAAGTAGATGGGGAAAAATGGAAACAGTGAGACCTTACTTTCTTGGGATCCGAAATCACTGCAGATGGTGACTGCAACCGTGAAATCAAAAGATTCTTGCTCCATGGAAGAATAGCTATAACCTAGACAGCTTATTAAAAAAGCAGAGACATTTTTGCTGACAAAGGTCTGTCTAGTCAAAGCTATGGCTTTTCCAGTAGTCATGTACGGATGTGAGAACTGGATCATAAAGAAAGCTGAGTGCAGAAAAACTGATGCTTTCAAAGTGTGGTGCTGGAGAAGATTTTTGAGAGTCCCTTGAACTGCAAGGAGATCCAGCCAGTCCATCCTAAAGAAAATCAACCCTGAATATTCACTGGAAGGACTGATGCTGAAGCTCCAATACTGTGGTCACCTGATGCGAAGAGCTGACTCATTGGAAAAGACCCTGATAATGGAAAAAACTGAAGGCAGAGGGGAAGTGGGTGACAGAAGATGAAATGGTTGATGGCATCACTGACTCAATGGACATGAGTTTGAGCCAACTACGAGAGATAATGAAAGACAGGTAAGCCTGGTGTACTGCAGCCCATGGGGTCTCCGAGAGTCAGACGTGACTTTGTGAATGAATAACACAACAATCATAACTTCACTATCTCTTATCTGTTCCCTACGTACGGAAATTTAGACTCATCCCACTTCTTTCTTTTTGTTTACGTGTTTCTCTTGGTGGATGTGTATCTTTTTCTCTAGGTTAAACCCTGAAAAGTAGAATCATTGGGTCACAGTATAAACATAGTATATTTTTAAAGAGACAGTGTCAAATTTGTCTTCCAAAGTGGGTATACCAAGTTAGCTTCCTATCAGCAACACATATCTGTATTTTCAGAAACTTGACAACACATAACATTAGAAAAATTTTAAAATTTTGGGTTTCATGAATGAAAACCAGTACACAGTTTTGAATTCTCAGGGAAGTAGTGATCTTAAGCATCTTTTCAATGTTTATTAGCTAAACATGTACTTATGTTTGACTATTGATTATATTTTCAGGAAAAATTCCTATCTGGTCAAAGACTATATTTTAAAGCTTTTGGAACATATTTTCAAATTTTCAGATAAAATTTTTATAACTATTTATATTCTTGTCAAAACCATGATAAAATAGCCATTTTACACACTGACAAAACTGAATTATTCATTTTAATCTTTGCCAGTCAAACAAAAAGTATACCTTGTTTTAATTTTTCTTTTTTTACTGGCAAAGTTGAATATTTTTTCTTTTTAAAAAATAAAATCATATTTACTTTATAGATCAGAGTTTATGACTTTAGCCAACTTTTATATTGAATTTTGTTTTTTCTATTAACCCACGAGTATATAATTTACAGATATCTCCTCATTTTTATATCTCTTTTAACTTTATGGTAATTTATTTATATTCACATATTTTTAATATTTTCAGTATTTAAATATGAACATATTTTCTGCTTTCTCTTTTAAGTAATAGCTTTAATTTCTAATCTCAAAATTCATGTCAGTATGGAAAATTGTTAAAGTGGAAATAAATTAAAAGAAGAAAGTAAAATCCATGTAATTTAGAGATAAGAATTACTATTTGAAGTATAGCCCTCCAGATTATCTCTATGCATATATAACATTAGCATAATTTTTTAAAAGAATAATTTAGAACACACCGTTGTCATTTTAAAAATTTAAATGAAATTAAATATTCTTAATAATTATAAATTATAATGCTGTAAGGTATTATATTTGAGATGTACCCTCAGAAGGAAATGGCAAACCAGTGCAGTGCTCTTGCCTGGAGAATCCCATGGACAGTACTCTGTCCATGGGATCACAAAGAGCCAGACACGACTGAAGCAGCTTAGCACGCACGCACCCTCAGCTATTTAGCCAATTGTTTCCAAATTACCTGCAAAAGAGATTCTCTCTGTTACCTTCATAGGATAAGCAATCTTTCACATATAGTCCCTTTTCAAGGGGAGAAGGCACACTCTTTCCACAAGCATCAATTTATTCTAGGACTGAAGATGTATATTACTCTGCTACACAGGATTATTATACTTTCTTCCTTTTAGGCTCACACTTGCTCCTGGAAATCCTAATCAGTAAGGTAAGCGTGAGGGCTGCCCCACATGCTCTCCAGACCTCTGTTAGCAGGGTCCTGGCCATCTACCTGAAGGGTGGCTCTAGACATGCACACTGCCAACCAATCTGCACAGTCATAAGTGCTTGTCCAGCATAGATATGGCTTGTCCATTGGACCATTAGGCCTAGGGATCCAAGCACATGGGATCTGCACCTTTCCATAAAGCTGCTAAACATGTGATTCAGGGATAATGTTCTAGACCCCTGGTCCGCCAACTTCATACACATCAGGATCGCTTGAAGGCAACTTGTTAAAACAGAGGTGGTTGGACCCTACTCCCACAATTCCTTGCTCAGAGGTCTGTGAGGGGACCTGAGAATTTGCATTTCTGACAAGTTCCCTCTCAGGTGATGTGGATGCTGCTGGCCTGGGGACCACACTTTGAGAAGCAACGTTAGGCTCGGTCTCTCTCCAAACCACCACACTGCAGGCACTTCCCTACTTAAACCCCTTTTATGGGTTCCTTCTGTCTACAGGACAAAGTCCAGACTGCTTGCAAGGCACACGCCTCCTTTATGATCTGGCCCTGAGCTCTTCCCTCTCCAGGTTCTCTCTTGGTATGTGGCCCGGCTCTCCACCCCAGGAAGCTGACGGGGTGGACGCTGTCAGAAGGTCTGTGCTCTGTTTGGCCTAACAGGAGACTGGAGGGTGGGAAGAGAAGGTCTCAGCGCTCTCTCCCTGGGTTTCTGCCCTCCAAGGTTTGTCAGCGACTCCATTCCTCCATCCAAAGTCCACACCGACTGGGCTCCTTCCTACAGCTGCAGTTCTCACTGAGTTCTGGTTACTTTTCCCTCCAGCGGACTGTTAGGCCCAGGGGTCAGAATGAATTCCAGCTGTGGTTGGTCCCAGAGGGAGCTTCGCCTTCCCTTGGGGTTCCTTTAACTTCACACACACTCCTGCGGACAATTTCTCTGTCACGTTCTCTTTCGTTACCCTCTTTTGATTACTCCTTCTCTTTTCTGCTGAGACTCTGGCTGATTCAGACCCTTGTTTTACTTTCCAGTCTCATTTCCCACTAACCTCCTTCGAGGTATGCACTGACCGCACATTCCCCAAATACCATGTCGTTCACAAATCCTTGCTTGTCCCTCTGGCTGGTAAGTCTCTTTACCTTTCTCTATGTAGAAAACTCATCCTTTAATCCATAAATCAAATGTCATTTTCTTCCATAAAGCTGTTCCCTTCTCATTCAAACCTACTCCATGTTTCTGAGACTTTTAAAATATATACAGATATATCGAGAGATAAACATTACACACCACAACATTCATTCATTTAAAGTGTATAGTTCAGTGGCCTTTAGAATATTCCTAGAGTTATGCACCCATCACCACAACCTGATCTCAGAACATTACAACATCCCTGAAGGAGCCCCTGTGCACATAAGCAGTCACTCCTCACTCCTCTCAGCCCACTACTTTCTTTCTCTATGGCTTTTCCTGTTCTGGACATTTCATATAAATGGAATCATACAGTAAATGATCTTGAGTGGATATCAAAGGGGAGAGGGAAGGGGGAGAGACAAATAGAGATATGGAGTTAATATACACAAACTACTGCATATAAACTAAGCAGTGAAGATATACTATATACCATAAGAAATTATACCCACTATTTTGTAATAACCAATAAGGAGTATAATCTGCAAAGATACTGAATCACTGTGCTATACACCTGAAACTAACATAGTATTATAAATCAGCTATACTTCAATAAAATAAAATTTTAAAATATATAGAAAATAACACAAAAAGAACCACATGTCTATCATAAATGAGGAATCCTTTTTTTTTTTTTGGCCTTGAATAACAAAGAATAAAATAAAGTCAACTTGAAGCAAAAAAAAATTTTCTGGTAAGGCACAGGATTTTTATTATCTAGGCAGATTATACTTAAAGAATGATCCTTCATGTTTTAGGTAAAGGTATTAATTATTTTTAAAAAAATAAGAAAGAGCAAGATCATCAAAATTGAACAGTTATTACTAAGAATTTTTTTAACATAGTTCATAGCTTATTTTTAGACTCAAGTATTAAAAAAGCAAATAAAATTCAGTTTCTAGGTGTTGGCCTTCAAATTCATTCCAGCATTCATTTTCTCACTATAAATGTGTGGTGCTTTGAGTTCTCTTCTGAACGAATTACAGTATCTTACTGATTCCCTCATCATTAATGACTTAAATAAAACTTTTGATATGTGTTTATATTTGTATGAGTTATTATTTAATTCTCTTGTAAAAATAATTCTTTAACAGATTAGACTTTAGGATCAGAGTCTCAAAACTTTATGCCACATGATTTTCTGACCAACACCTCTTACAGGATGGGAGATAGTAATTTGCTTTTCTAGACTGAAGAATAGGAATTAAATGTTTTCACTCTGAGAACAGCAACCCCTTCACCCTTAGGGTATCATCATCTATCTCCAAGTCAGCTGTTTTGGGTATTAGACACAATTCCAGTACAGACTTTTATGAAGTAAGTTACTCTGCTTTGTCCATATTAAAAGTCAGATTGTTTTATTTTTTTTCTCTGTTTTTTCCTCTGCATCTCAGCTACTTTGATCTTGCTTTCAAGATTTTCACTTCTAAGGGCTTTTTTTTGCTTTTGTTGTTCTTTTTTTCTAAATAGCATTCTGTTCTTGTTTTATGAGTATGATCTCTCCCCTCATCTTGATGAAGATATTAATATTGATTTTTTAAAAGAGTTCTCCTTATCTTATTTTCATTTACTCAAAGCATTGTCTTGTGGTTTTCGGTTGGTTGTTTTTAGTTCTGGGTTCAGTCTTTCATCTTCATGTTAGGAGTTTTCCTCAGAGAGTGGCACTCCCTGACTACATAGGTCTGAAAGTAGGAACTAGAAAAGTGCCCTTCCTTCCTCATCCCCCGCTTTCTAACACACGCTCTCCCCTACTCCCAAACCCTCTTTCTTTCAAGATTCAGCTTAAGCATTACCTCCTTTTGGAAATGGTTTTGGTGTCCCGTTCTGCCCCATTACTACTTTCCCCTACTCCTAGACCACCCCACATAGATTGGGGGCAATTTGGCTCCCAATCTTAGTGCAGTTGTGCATGGCAAGCAATTGTAGAAAGAATAAATGTATGAATCTCATCTCCAATACATACTTTTTAGGCATTACTGCGAGATGAGATTTGTTGTTGTTGTGTCCAACTCTTTTGTGATCCCATGGGCTGTAGCCCACCAGGCTCCATTACCGTGGGATTTCCCAGGCAAGAATACTAGAGTGGGTTGCCAATTTCCTTCTCCAGGGGATCTTCCTGACCCAGGGATTGAACCTGCATCTCTTGCATTGGCAGGTGGATTCTTTACCACTGAGCCACCGAGGAAGCCCGTGGCTTCCTTTACTCTTCATGATAACTCTGTGCCATTCTTCTCTTTTCATGATTCTTTAAAATTCTGGGAAAATGAGGGGACTGACAACAGATAAGATGTTGAGCAAATGAACATATTTGCAAGCAAAAAAGAATAGCCTTCATATTGCCATGTAGGTTTAAAGCAGAGAAGTAAATCACGATGGAGTGAGATTAACAAGGAAGAAGGAAGGCCTAATGTGTACCTGGAACTGTGCTAAGCAAGCATTTGTATACATTAAACTATTTCTCAAAACAATACAGTGATTTATAGACAGGAAGCTGGGGCTCAAAGAGACTAAGTAATTTGCCCCAAATCAAACATCTACTATTTAAAATCAGGCCTCTCTGGTCCCTCTCAGCATAGCTCCAGGATGTCTCTGGGGGAATCCAGACAGGAAGGATGCTGGCTTTGGTGGAGCTTTTGGTACACTGATGGACGTGCCCTGCCCCAGCCCACTCAACTCCCTGGTATCCGGCCTCAGTGTGCTTACATACTCTTTATTTAGAAGGTTGCTGTGTTTTTGGACTGAAGCTTTCAACAGAGCCAGGCAAGCAGCCTTACTAAGTCACTTGTAACTGAATCCCTTGATTGGGTTTCCTGTGTCCAGCCTCGTGAATCCCTGAACTGCTCAGGGCATAATGCCTTATAAATGTCAACTTTGTGTTTATCAACACAATTCTTAGTTATAGCAATCAATAGGACATATCCTTCTTTTACTAATGGTTGCATTAAATGGCATCTGTCCCTTTGATTAAGAAATCACATTTTACTTGTCTGCCAATGGACCGAAATGAAAAAGAGCATTCCCAGCAGCTTTTTAACTGCTGCTGCTTTTCTTTGGGGCTTAGAGCTAAAAAGATGAGATGAACAGAATGGGAACCCTGGTTTCCTCGCATTTTCCACCCTTACATAGGCACTGACCACATGACTAATAAAGGAGCTTTTCAGGCCTAAATGGCATATGTAGTACTTCAGACATACATGAAAGTTCCAGGACTCTTTTCCACAAGCCATTTCTCCACTTAGTAGGGTCAGATAACTCACCCAGCAGAAGTGACTGAGCCCAGGGGGCTGACAGAATGGAGCATTTGTGTTATGGGTCATCATTTTTTGTGTTTTTTTAAATTTCCAGATCACTGGATTTTAGGTCCAATCTAGTTTGGGTAGGTCCAGGGCCAGATGACACAGTGATAATCTTCATTAGCAAAGCAGTATTGTGTATTTTTCCCACATCTGATTAATGGATTATTTCCTTATGCATATTGTAACTTTCTCCATGTTTTCTGAAGCCATTAATCATTTAATCTTTCCTTCAGGCATACAACCAGACTTTATTTTTGTGCTTCTTAGGAGTGTTCTTTCAACAAAGTAAGTCATAAAAGATAAGATGCATCCATTCTCTTTTCAATTTGTGGATATAAGCCACCATAAAGCATTCTGACTGCATAAAGAAAGGAACTGTGTACAAAACAAGAGTTATTAATGTATTACTTCCCCTGGGCACATTTGCCAACCAAAATACTAAGCTCCCTTTAAAGAAATGCTTGGGAATTATTAGTTTACCACTCAGTTAAAGGTTTATGTGTGTAAAAATATTCCAACCAAGCTTAATGTGCCTGGTAATGTAATGTGTAGTCTTTCAAAAGGGTATTTTGGGGACTGCAGTTTCTCCTGTGGGGTTGTGACCTAATTTTTCTTAATCACTGGAATGCCAGAAAAGCGAGCTTTTAGTGTATAGGCCAGACTTGAATACAACTATCAGTGTCTCTGTATGTTGAAATTGTAAGTGCCCAAATGGAATAGTTTCTATTTATCACTTTTCTGTTTAAACATGTTGTCCATGTCTGCTACAAAAATAGATGAAATAAACCAAAATGCTTATTTAAATCCAAATAAGAAGGAAATAGCAACCCATTCCAGTACTCTCGCCTGGAAAATCCCATGGGTGGAGGAACCTGGTAGGTCACGACTGAGTGACTTCGCTTTCTTTCTTTCTAAGAATCATTGGCCCAATTTGTTCACCATAAGTGATCAGAGTGTTCATTCTAGCTTCGCTTCTTTCTTCTCATCTGCTGCCTTCCTTTTTGCTTTGAACGCAACACTTGAAAAATCAGCTGTTCTTTTTGGTGAATTGGAAGCCACGCCCCCATCCCATCCCCTGCACCAGCAAGGTTCAGGCTAGCTTGTGTCTGAGCAAGGCGGGCCTGACCCCATCTGTGCTCTTGGCGGAGCTGGACAAACATCGCTCCCGACAATGTAGCAGCTGTCGCAGACCAACCCCTTTCCTTCCCAGCTGAGCGAGCAGGGCGCTGAGTCTCACCAACTGCACTGGACATGGACTTTATTTTTCTCTAAAAGGGCAGGTGGCCGTAATGGAGCCTGTCTCTAGCCCACCCTTTTCCCCTTCGCTTGCCCATTTGCAAGCAGTAAGGTAGTTACTTGAGGCTTTGGAGGTGAAACCTGATACAAGGGCAGGCAGGGAAATCTTAGACAAGAAAGAAAGCCGTTTCAGAACGGCATCAGCGCAGCACTCTGATTTTGTGTTTGCCTCTTAAATGCTAGTTACTATAGCAACCATGAGCAACAGATAGGAAGGTGATAATGGAACCAGTCAGTGGCTTTTCAGGAGCAATGTGTGTCACACTTTCTTTTGAGCTTTGCTTGCACTGAATGTTAAGTCAAGGATACTTACTTTAATTAATGGTTAAATTGGAATAGAAAATGAATCATAATTACCCACTTGACACTGATGATCTGAAGCCTCAGATTAAGACTTCCAGTATTCCAATTTTCTGCCAGATATAGAAGTATGCATGCTATAGAGCTAATCAGGAAGAAAGTCTCAGAAGCCCACTTTAAGGCTTATTAATACTGTTATTCTGATTCAAAGGCCCAGTGTCAGATTTATCCTGTTAAATTTAAGTTATAGAAACAAGGACTTCCCTGGTGGCTCAGTGGTAAAGAATTTGCCTGCCAATGCAGGAGATACAGGTTTGATCCCTGGCTGGGGAGCATCCCACATACTGCGGGTCCACTAGGCATGTGCTTCACAACTACTGAGCCTGTGCTCCAGAGCCTGAGAACCACAACTGCTGAGCTATGTGCACACCTCCTGAAGCCTGATTGCTCTAGAGCCTGGGTTCTACAGCAGAAGAAGCCGCTGCAGTGAGAAGCCTGTGCACTGCAACTAGAGAGTGGCCCCTGCTCATGACAGCTAAAGAAGAGCCTGATCAGCAATGAAGACCCAGCATAGCCAAATAAATACAGTTATTTAAAGATAAATTATAGAAGAATTGCTAGCAATTTCCTTCTCTGTCTTAAATCATTAGATGAGCATTTTCTGAGGTCATTAGACATGGCAAAGATTTATGCATATGAACCTCAGTCTCACACAGAAGTAAGAAAGACACTATAAAAGCTGAAGACCAAGCTGCACAACTTTATGGTAATATTTCTCTGTTTTATAATCTATTTTCTCTTCAGTGGGCTCCATGTTGTCTAAACAGCCATTACAAATTCTCTACTCCCCTTATACTGAATTACCAGCTTTATAGTCAGATGTGAAATTTTGCTTTGGTAAAGCCTGTACTGCAAAACCAAACAACACAGAGGCTTACAAAAGATCTCCTTGAACTTACCAGAAAAGCAAAAAGTAAAACCACTTCTCTGCTCCTGATGGAAATGATTATCAATTCAAGATTACCCACAGAGAAGCCTCTCTCCAAGATGCATGGTAAAGTTTCCAGAACATAATCTAATAACAGCAAAATAAATAGAAATACTAAATAACTAGTCTGACAAACCCATGGCTCACATCACTAATGGAAATTCAGAGAGCTGACAATGTGCAGGTTTTTCCTGTAACCCAGAGCCTGATAAGAGTACATACCCAACCTAGGTGATATCATATGGAGGTGTGGAATGTCATTGTGCTTTTCCATGCGGAAAAAGTGATGTACAGAAAAGGGATATGGCTCGCCCAAGGTAACCTTGCACAGGGGTGAGTTTATTAGGGACTCAAGCATCCTGCTGTTCAGCTGAGGCTTGGCATTCTAATTTGTTGCCTTTTCTAGCACCTAAGCTCTCTTTTCACCATGAAGCCTTATTACATGTTCCTTAAATCTCATGGAGTGGCAACCTACTCCGGTATTCTTGCCTGGAAAATCTCATGGACAGAGGAGCCTGGCAGGGTAAAATCCATGGGGTGGCAAAGAATTGGACATGACTGAGCACACACACACATAAATCTCATGGAGCCTTGTGTGATGATCAGAAAATAATTATTTTAACAATAACTTTTAAAATGCATGCCAATAATGCATGTTCATTCATTATGGAAAAACTGAAACTACAGTCAGGAGAAATGAAGGAAATAAAACCAACTGTAATTCTATCACTTGCATTTTAGACACTTGCACATTATCCTTTTAGACATTTTCCTTGACATATAGTATGCATATAATAATTATATATAATATACATATAATAAATATCTAGCCTCATTTTACCAAAATAAGATTGTATAGTACATAGTTTTATAATTTGCCCCACATGTAGATTGCTAACATATAAATCTGTTAATAAATATTTTTCTACAACTTCATTTTTAATGGCTAAATAATGTTCTATTACATAGAATTCCATAATTGTGAACTTTATGGGTTGGGCATTTATTTTTTTTTCCTCACTTTAAATGAAATTTTTAATGAGAAATTTTATCAAGTAGAAACACTGAAAAATATGGGGTTGAACATTTTTATAATTATTATTTGTACACATTCTTAATTACACATGCGTAATTATTAGTTGATCAGTATTAGTCTAATGGAACTTTCAAACCCAGCAACTTAGAGATCCCATGTACCATAAAAGCATGATTCCTCCTGAAGAATTCATATCCTGTCTTCCTAAGGCACCACACAAAGAGTAATCGGTGAAAGTGACCTTAAACTTTACAGACATTTTTACCTTGGCAATATAGGTAGGTAGGATTTTAGCACTGGGGAGAGAGGAGAGATAATGAAAGTTGAAAACTGATTAAAAACGGATTCTTCATTAGTGGAAGAGCTCAGTGTCATCCCATATGGCAAACTTTGAACAGAAATGTTCTCTAAATGCCAGAGTGATAGAAACTATTTATACTATCCGTGCAAAGGGACAAATTGTGGGAAATAAACTGTGAAGGTCAGATTATCTTCTAAGAAGCCACATGAAGAAAGCAAGCTCCTGATGACAGAATCCCATCAGCCAGCAGATCAGCCTTGAAATATGAACTTTCATGGGATATCATGAATCTTTCTAGGAACTGCAAATCTCCTTGATCTTTCTGCCTGCAGTGTTTTGGAGATGTTTACAGTAAAACTGTAACCTAAGACTTGCCTTTCAGGAAAAGAATAACTGGTAATCTGACCCTAGAAAGCTTTCTGCACATTTTTTTTTTTAAATAGTCAGCAAGTGGAAGGATTTCCCTCTCACCATGGCGCACAAAGGGAAAGGGGATGGGAACCTAATAAGTTCTCAGTTGTTTCTATGAGCCGGGTGCTATGCTAAATACTCAGTGTGCATCATCTCATTAATCCTCCCAACAACTTCAATAGTGACTCATTATTATTCCATTTCATATATGATTCAGAGATTTAAAAATTTATCCCCAATCATATAGTTGGCTAGTGGCAAAGACTAAATTTGTGCATACTTCTGCCAAACTCCAAATCATATGCCTTTTCTACCACATTTGCATATTTTTAAAAGTATTTACCATGTCTCACCCAGATCTTTGCAATAAAGTTCAGGGAGTTTGATGAGGGTGGTCTTGGAAGTTAAAGTCTGACTGGAGCCAGTGTCCTGAATCTTTGCTTAGATAGATCTCTTCTCAGATATACTGAAAATAGAACTTAATCCAACATGTCCCTTTGGAAGAGAAATAAGATTTTTATATAAAGAACACCAGTTCACAGTTTTAAAACTTATAAAATCTGCAACTATTAAAAAAATCCCACTATGCTGACTTTTTAAAACTCAACTTTATGTTTGTCCCAGTGAGTTCTTTTATAGCTGCACATTAAAAACAAATGGTAATAACAGGCTCTGGGGCTGGTTTTGAATTGTGTTCAAGAAACTGACACACGTTTTCAAAGCTGCCTTCTGCTTTCCTTAAAAGTCTTTTAAGGAAGTAATTTATATATAACTGAGGCTTAGAGAAGGTTGTGGTTATTTATATAGCTTTGGATTCCCAAATTACCAACAATACCTAAAGACAGAAAGATTAATTCTCTGTAAAGAGAAGACAAAATGAAATAAAAATCAAAGCTTTCTTCTTATAGTCTGTTTGGGTTTTTGAGGGAATACGTCATGGTGGTAGGTGAAAGAGTAATTCTTTCTGAGGTCTACATAAGCTTAACTAAGCATACTCATATTTGAAAGGCTGAGACTAACCAGTCAGAGAAAAGTGTATTAGAAGTTATATGAGAAGATGGGGTATGCAGGTGTCCCTCCTGGCCACCTGTCACAGAGACGTAGACAGCCATGGAAAGGGCCAGTGAGGACTCTATTTCATTCTCTTTCTTTTCATACTGAATTTAACATGTTCCTCTTTTACAGTGTAACATTAATATAAGCTATTTAATCAGCTATGTTTTCATAATCTGTAATTAAGGAAAATTTTTGAAATGGAGTGGGGAAATAAGAATGGCAGTATTTCATATCTTTTACTTTACAAGGTAGTTGGTGAAGGTGCCGGGGTGTGAAACCTAAGAGGAATTTTAAGAAGAGTTTGTGCAATAGAGGACAACTTGGAGAAGCTCAATACAGAGAGTGTGGTGGAGACGGCAGGCACAGGGCTAAAAGGAGGTAAAGGGCAGTGAAAAGAAGCTTCCAGTTACCCAAGTAAAATGTGCTGGGTCTCTAGGGCCAGAGGTCCAGCAACCCCCACTTTGCCTGTTGCTATAAAATACTTCACCCTATCAACTCTTTAAAGAATATACCTGTAAAAAGGGTAGAAAAAATCACAGAGTATTTATTTTTGAACTATGAAAGCAAGATTAAAGACAGATGAACAAGACATAGCAAATGCTAGTTACATACAAGGTATTGTTGTTGATGTTAGAACTGCAAGGTAACTGGATTTTAAAAAATTAAATGGAAGCACATTTTCCTTTAAGTGTAAATATGTAAAAATTTAGTGTAAATTTGCTGGGTTCATTTTTATAAAATGAGCAAATGGAATGAATGACATCCCAATTTGACTAAAATATCCAGGAAATATACTTGAGACACAAATCAGTTTATATAGACCTAATCTATTTAATTACTTTAATTCTTCCTTTACTTTAAACGTTAGATCAGGCCCATGCATTATTTTGGAGTTTCTTAAGATCATGGCATCTGGTCCCATCATTTCATGGGAAATAGATGGGGAAACAGTGGAAACAGTGTCAGACTTTATTTTCTGGGGCTCCAAAATCACTGCAGATGGTGATTGCAGCCATGAAATTAAAAGACACTTACTCCTTGGAAGGAAAGTTATGACCAATCTAGATGGCATATTGAAAAGCAGAGACATTACTTTGCCAACAAAGGTCCATCTAGTCAAGGCTATGGTTTTTCCAGTGGTCATGTATGGATGTGAGAGTTGGACTGTGAAGAAAGCTGAGTGCTGAAGAATTGATGCTTTTGAACTGTGGTGTTGGAGAAGACTCTTGAGAGTCCCTTGGACTGCAAGGAGATCCAACCAGTCCATTCTGAAAGAGATCAGCCCTGGGATTTCTTTGGAGGGAATGATGCTAAAGCTGAAACTCCAGTACTTTGGCCACCTCATGTGAAGAGTTGACTCATTGGAAAAGACTCTGATGCTGGGAGGGATTGGGGACAGGAGGAGAAGGGGATGACAGAGGATGAGATGGCTGGATGTCATCACAGACTCGATGGACGTGAGTCTGAGTGAACTCTGGGAGTTGGTGATGGACAGGGAGGCCTGGCGTGCTGCAGTTCATGGGGGTCGCAAAGAGTCGGACACAACTGAGCAACTGAAATGAACTGAACTGAACCCTATTCTACATGTGGTTTTACTTACAAATACCTAGTAGGCATCTGTGTTTAGAAAACTCCTCTATCCTTCTAATGTATAATGTTATTAACAAGTAAAAGTTTGATATGAGTTGTATGTATGAATGAGATCAAACCACTTGAGGGATGATCATCTATTCCTCTGTTGGTGACAATCCCTCAGCCTGGGGCAAGAGTATGATCAACATCATCAAATATTTATTTGATACCTTTAGGAGTGTTGTTTCTGCACGGGGCTCCATGCTTGCTCTCCTCTGTTGGTGAAAGAGAGTTGAAACTTCAATTCCCCAAAAGAAAATTCTAGGAATTCACTTGTGCACTGAGCTCTAAAAATGAGTATTTTTACATATTTACATCTATTAGTAAGAAAGTATAAATCGCTTACACTGGAGCTAAACCATAAGAGCCTAAATCCTTAAAAGCACCAAGAGAAGGTAGACTTGTTCTTTTAAACTAAATATCATGTGATTGAGAGCTTTTAGACTATGATTTTTTTTTTTTAAAGTAGAGTGGAGATGAGTGTTTGTGCTTAAGGGAAGCAATCAGGAACTTTGGATAGTCTACTTGCACTTTCAATTTGATATAGATATACATACATTTGAGTCTTCCCTGGTGGTTCAGCAGGTAAAGAATCCACTTGCAATGCAGCAGTCACAAGAGAAGCAGGTTTGATCCTTGGGTTGGGAAGATCTTCTGGAGGAGGGCACGGCAACCAACTCCAGTATTTGTGCCTAGAGAATCCCATGGACAGAGGAGACTGGAGGGCTACAGTCCATAGGGTCACAAAAACTTAGACATGACTGAACATGCATGCATACATACACATTTGAACATACATAAATATATGTAATATATTTTACCTTTAGCTGGTTCTGTTGTAATTATCAGGATTTTAATTTGGGGGGATAATCTTAGAGTCATTAAAAATAGTGTTATTCTCATATTATTTTCATCAGCAATATACAATGATACATCTTCACTAGGCTAAGTGAAATCCCAATACTTGGGTCCTTTCGTCATAAGAATAGTTTATTTTAGTATATTTGTCTCCCTCTGGTTGTGAGATAGAAATTGGTGGCTTTGAATTGTTTAACCATGGTAGCATGGGACCAGATGAGAAGGGAGGAGAGCCTAGAAGGAGATGTTCCTCCAGAAAGAGTGTCAACATTAAGAGGCAGACCTTGCAGCAGGGCCTGGCAGGAAATCCAGAAATCATAACCTAGAATAGCAGTCTTCAAACATGAGTGTTCATGAAAACCACTAGGACAGTTCAGTTCAATTCAGTTCAGTCGTTCAGTAGTGTCCAATCTCTGCGACCCCATGAATCGCAGCACGCCAGGCCTCCCTGTCCAGCACCAGACAGCTAGTTATAAATATGGAATTTTGGACCCCATAGCTAGAAGTTCTGATGCAGTGGGGGTTTGTTGTTCCTGTTGCTGTTCAGTCACTCAGTTGTGTCTGGCTCTTTGTGACCCCTTGGACTACAGCATGCCAGGCTTCCCTGTCCTTTATTATCTCCCTGAGTTTGCTCAAACTCATGTCCATTGAGTTGATGATGCCATCCAACCGTCTCACCCTCTGTCACTCCCTTCTCTTCTTGCACTTAATCTTTCCCAGCATCAGAGCCTTTTCCAAAGAATCAGCTTTTCACGTCAGGTGGCCAAAGTATTGGAGCTTCAGCTTCAGCATCAGTCCTTCCAATGAATATTCAGGGTTGATTTCCTTTAGGATGGACTAGTTTGATCTCCTTACTGTCCAAGAGACTCTGAAGAGTCTTCTTCAGCACTACAGTTTGAAAGCATTAATTCTTTGGTGCTCAGCCTCCTTTATGGTCCAACTCTCACTTCAGTTCATGGCTACTGGAAAAACCATAGCTTTGCCAATATGGACCTTTGTCAGCAAAGTGATATCTCTGCTTTTTAATATCCTGTCTAGGTTTGTCATAGCTTCCAAGGAGCAAGCATCTTTTAATTTCATGGCTTTTAATTTCAGTGGGGTTAAGTATGTTAAATAAATAATATTTTAAAACAATACTCCTGTATAATTCTGCTTCTGGTCACCTGCGGATCATACTTTGAGAAATACTGCTCTTGGTGGGGAGGTGACAGTCAGGGATAGTAACTGGCAGCAGGAATGTTGCATCCTAGGAGTAAGCTGCCATGGAAGATGAATAGAGACTCAACTGAGGAATTCAGACACTGAAAGTATTCTGAAAGTGAAATGGCAAGTGGTGGTAGTAGGAAAGTCCCAAAGATTCCATTTCCCAACTGAGACAAGGCTCTAGCCTTTGGAAGGAGGCCTATTAAGGATAAGGCTTTACTGTATCCTGGAGGGCAGGTGCGCAGGCCAAGGGAACAAGACTCCCATCTGACCTAGGGCAACAGGAGGAGACTGGGACTTAGTAAAAAAAAAAAAAACTCTAGTGAGTTGAATGTGTCCCTCAAAAAGATATATTGAAGTCTCAGTCTCCAGTGCCTCTGAACATGACCTTTCTTGGAAACAGGGTTTTTATAGAAGTAATCATGTTAAAATGAGGTCATTAGGGTGAGCTTTAATCCAATATAACTGGTGTTATAAAAGGGGAAATTTGGACAGAGAGACAGAAACTCACATGAGGAGGATGATGTGAAGGCTAGTGACTAGGGTAGTGCCTCTGCAAGCTAGGACTGCTGGCAATGTCAGAAGCTACAAGTCAGGGAGGATTCTCTGCTAGAGGTGTCAGAGGAGCCAGCACCCTGACTTTGAACTTCTAGCCCCCTCAAACTTCGGGAGAGAATAAATATCTGTTGTTTTAAGCCACCCAGTTTATGGTACTTTGTTGCGGCAGCCCTGGAACATAACACAATCCTCACACATCTTCCCATCCCCATTGCCACAACCCTGGCTGTAGCCACATGGCCATCTGCAGCCTCGATGCCTCCAGCAGCTTACTGATGACGCCCCCTCTCCAACTTTGCTTCTCTTCCCTTGACTCTGGCCAGAGCAATCTTTCTGAACACAAACCTATCAGTTCATTTGCTTGCTTCAAACATATTGGCTTCTCTTTTAGGATAGAGTTCCAACCTCACATCATGTCTTATAGCCTTCTTTGTCTGGCCCTGGCCATTTCCCCATCATCATATCTTGTGATTTCCTCTGTTTTTCTTACCCTTCGCCCACTCTAAGCTCCAAAACTAACACTTAGTTCTTAGAATATGTTGTCATTTCTTTCCTTTTAGGCTCTGCAGAAACTGAATCTTCTGCTTTGGACTCTTTTCCCTGCCTCTTTTGTCATGCTCCAGGACTTATTTTCTTGGATATCATTCCTGTGACACTTAGGTTTGTTGTTCTTCTCAGTATCCATAGCACCAATTGGTACCCTCATCAGAGCACTTATAGTGCTTAGATGTCACTGACTTCTTACTTGTTAATGCTTGACCCACTAAATGTACGTTCCATGAGGGCAGGGACAAGACCAGTGGTGGCTTCATAATTTCCATTATGAGAGGATTTGAATGGCAATCTAGTTTTAAGAAGGGCTAGGAATTTATTTGGGGTGAGGTAGAAGGGCTAATTTAGGATGTGTAGTGTCTAGTCTTCCCAAACTATTTATGGTATTGCCTTTGGCAGGCATTATGCTTATCTGGTTCACTAATGCACCTGGCACATAATAGATACTCAAATATGTTGAATAAATAAACAACTGACTGAATATGTGGGAAGACCCATGATTATTTCTTATGCTCAAGGTCAGAGCCAGATGTATTGAATCTCAGATGGAACAAAAACATCTTAAAATCCTTCCTATCTAAGGTCAGGATTGGTTGCCAGTGGCTCAAGCTGTTGGAAGAGGAAAAATGCTGGAAAAGGCTGCCTGGTCATTCCATCCTCAGTTCCTGTGGGAAAGGCTGCCTAGTCATTCCATACTCAGTTCCTCTGGCTTGCTGCTCATCAAAAGTGCAGCTCTCATTTTCAACTCCTCACCAGCTGCTTCCTTCTTTCATAGCAAAATTAAAGGGCACCCTTTCTCCAAGATCAATGATGTATGTAAGAATCATTTTGCTGATCTCCAAAAATACCACACAGCAGCCATCCTTTTATATTGTTATTGAATGGGCATGGCCATTCAAGATCCCATACAATTTTGTCCCTTTAGGGACTGGTAACAGCTGTATTTGAAAGTAACATTAAAATAGAAAGAGATAACACAAAAACTACTAGAAATGATAAATGAATTCTACAAGGTATTAGGATACAAGATTAACATATAGAAATAAGTTGCATTTCTTACACTAACAATGATTTCAGAAAGGGAATGTAAACAAGCAATCTCTTTTAAAATCATATCAAAAAGTACTTAGGAATAAAACTGACCAAGGAAGGGAAGAGCTTATATGCTGAGAATTATAAAACAGTAATAAAGGAAATTGAAGATGATTCAAAGAACTGGAAAGATAGCCATGCTCTTGGATTGGAAGAATTAATATTGTTAAAATGGCCATACTACCCAAAGCAATCTACAGATTTAATGTGATCTCTATCAAACTACCCATGACTTTTCCCCCACGGACAGAACTGGAACAAATAATCCTAAAATCTACACAGAACCATAAAAAACCCAGAATTGCTAAAGAAATCCTGAGGGGAAAAGAAAAAGCAGGAATAACCCACCTAGACTTCAGACAATACTACAAAGCTACAGTAATCAAAACAGCATGATATTGGCACAAAATCAGACTTATGAATTGATGGAACAGAATAGAGAAGCCAGAAATAAACCCACACACCTAGAGAGAATTTAACTTGGGCAAAGGTGGCAAGAATATACAGTGGAGAAAAGACAGTCTCTTCAGCCAGTGGTGTTGGGAAAGCTGGACAGCTACATGTAAATCAATGAAGTTAGAACATATTCTCATACCATATACAAAAATAGACTTAAAATGGCTTAAATATAAGATCTGATACCATAAAACTCCTAGAAGAGAACATAAGTAAAACATTCTCAGACATATACCAATGTTTTCTTAGGTTAGTCTCCCAAAGCTATAGAAATCAAAGCAAAAATAAACAAATGGAACCTAATCAGACTTACAAACTTTTGTACAGCAAAGGAAACCACAAGAAAATAAAGAGACAAACTACAGATTGAGAGAAAATATTTGCAAACCATGCGACTGACAAGAGCTTAATTTCCAAAATGTACAAACAGCTCATACACTCAACAGCAAAAAAACAAACAACCAATCTAGAAATGTGCAGAAGACCCAGACATTCCTCCTAATAAGACATACAGATGGCCAATAAGCATACAAAAATATGCTCAACATCACTAATCATTAGAGAAATGCAAATCAAAACTACAATGAGGTACAACCTCATAGCAGTAAAAAGTCTACAAATAACAAACACTGGAGAGATTGTGGAGAAAAGGGAACTCTCCTACATTGTTGGTGGGAATGTAAACTGGTGCAGCCATTATGGAAAGGAGTATGGTGACTCCTCAAAAAACTAAAAATAGAGTTGCCATGCTGCTGCTGCTGCTAAGTCGCTTCAGCTGTGTCCAACTCTCTGCAACCCCATAGACGGCAGCCCACCAGGCTCCCCTGTCCCTGAGATTGTCCAAGCAAGAACACTGGAGTGGGTTGCCATTTCCTTCCCCAATGCATGCAAGTGAAAAGTGAAAGTGAAGTCACTCAGTCGTGTCCGACTCTTCATGACCCCATGGACTGCAGCCCACCAGGCTCCTCCGTCCATGGGATTTTCCAGGCAAGAGTACTGGAGTGGGGTGGAGTTGCCATATGATCTAGCAATTCCACTCTTGGGTATATATCTTGACAAAACTATAATTCAGAAAGATCCATGCACCCCTATGTTCTATTCACAATAGCTAAGACATAGAAACAACCTAAATGTCTACCAACAGATATGTGGATAAAAAGATGTGGTATACAATTGAATGTTACTCAGCCATAAAAAAGAATGAGATAATGCCATCTACATCAACATGGATGAACCTAGAGATGATTGTACTAAGTCAGTCAGAAAAAGAAAGGCAAATTCCACAGAATATCACTTATACGTAGAATCTAAAATATGACACAAATGAACTTATCTACAAAACAGACTCACAGATACAGAGAAAAGACGTGTGATTGCCAAGGGGGTGGGGAGGGATGGCTTGGGAGTTTGGGATTTAGCAGATGCAAAATATTATATATTGGATGGATAAACAGTAAGGTTCTACTGTATAGCACAGGGAACTGTATTCAATATTCTGTGATAAATCATAATGGAAAAGAATATGAAAAAGGATGTACATATGTGTATAACTGAATCACTCTGCTTGTACAGCAGAAACTAACACAACATTGTAAATCAACTACACTTCGATAAAATAGAAAAAACAGAAATGGACAGGGAGAAGAAATGTAACTAAATGTTAGGCAGTGGAGGCAAACTTTGGAGGAAGACTATATACTGAGCTTGAAGAGACCTTGTAAGAATTCCGATAATCACATTGTTAGACAGCCAACAGTTATTTAATTACTGAGTATCTTCAGGGAGTACTGTTCTAGAAACTAAGGAGACATGGAAAAGGGGCCAGAGCTTCCACGTGTGCATTGTATGAATTCTGTGTATGGACAATACAACGTTCATGTGCAGCTAATGCTTCATTTTTGTGATATATATTTGCTAGAGGACTAGAATCGGAGAAGGCAATGGCACCCCACTCCAGTACTCTTGCCTGGAAAATCCCATGAACGGAGGAGCCTGGTGGGCTGCAGTCCATGGGGTCGCAAAGAGTCGGACACGACTGAGCAACTTCCCTTTCACTTTTCACTTTTATACATTGGAGAAGGAAATGGCAACCCACTCCAGGGTTCTTGCCTGGAGAATCCCAGGGGTGGAGCCTGGTAGGCTGCCGTCTATGAGGTCTCACAGAGTCAGACACGACTGAAGCGACTTAGCAGCAGCAGCAGAGGACTAGAATGGAGGAAGAATCCAGCAGTCATGTAATGTAGGTTTTTATCTTTTCTAGGCTACATTCTGAGCCAAAAAGGCAAATTGGTTTCATTTCAAGTAGGAACCAAGAAGGATAATAGCTCTGAATAAGAGTGGTTGGGGTTGAGAAGAATTCTGAGAGTATCGGCCCTATGAGAAGAAAACCATGATCAGTTAGTGATGTTTGCCAATTAATGTGGTGAGGGGAGAACAGAGACACCATATATTTACGTAAAATTTCTATCCCTGTTCTAGGTTACTGGCAGATATCTGAGTATCCTCTGGAGCTTTCAGTTTCAACTTCCTAACTGTAAGCTGGAAGTTTGCACTTCTAGACATTCTTTTAATAAGATGGTAGACTTTGTCTTCTAGGTTGAAAAACAAGAGATTCAATTAAAAGTGCCCACAGATACTTAACCTGCTTCAGTAGGAGGAATTAATAATCAAAGAAATTAAAACAAGCTAAAACTACTCTTTTAAAAACCTATTGAATTATAAAGATTAAAGAAAAATAGAATTCATCAAAATATGCACTCTTATACAACACTGAACAGAATGCAGTTTGATGTAACCTTTCTGAAAAATCATTAGAGAATATATAATCAAGAGCCCAAGATGTTCAGATCCCTATACTTGGTGATTTTAATGCCCCAAATTTATTTTAATCAATTAGCTACAAGTGTCTCTTTAAAGCTTAATGCTAGTGATTGTAGCCATGAAATTAAAAGATGCTTACTCCTTGGAAGGAAAGTTATGACCAACCTAGATAGCATATTCAAAAGCAGAGACATTACTTTGCCAACAAAGGTCCATCTAGTCAAGGCTATGGTTTTTCCAGTGGTCATGTATGGATGTGAGAGTTGGACTGTGAAGAAAGCTGAGTGCTGAAGAATTGATGCTTTTGAACTGTGGTGTTGGAGAAGACTCTTGAGAGTCCCTTGGACTGCAAGGAGATCCAACCAGTCCATCCTAAAGGAGATCAGTCCTGGGTGTTCATTGGAAGGACTGATATTGAAGCTGAAGCTCCAGTACTTTGGCCACCTGATGGGAAGAACTGACTCATTTGAAAAGACTCTGATGCTAGGAAAGACTGAAGGCAGTAGGAGAAGGGGACGACAGAGGATGAGATGGTTGGATGGCATCACCGACTCAATGGCATCACCAAACTCATGACTTTGGGTAGGCTCCGAGAGTTGGTGACGTTCAGGAGGCCTAGTGTGCTGTAGTTCTGCTGCTGAGTCGCTTCAGTTGTGTCCGACTCTGCGACTGCATAGATGGCAGCCCACCAGGCTCCCTCATCCCTGGGATTCTTTAGGCAAGAACACCGGAGTAGGTGGCCATTTCCGTCTCCAGTGCATGAACGTGAAAAGTGAAAGTGAAGTCGTTCAGTTGAGTCTGACTCTTAGCAACCCCATGGACTGCAGCCCACCAGGCTCCTCCGTCCATGGCATTTTCCAGGCAAGAGTACTGGAGTGGGATGCCATTGCCTTCTCTGGTGCTGCAGTTCATAGGGTCACAAAGAGTTGGACACAACTGAGCGACTGAACTGAGCTAAATCAGCATGGTTTAAAACAGCAAAAAGTTAAAAATAACCTGAATATCCAACAAGGTGGGATTGATTAAATAAATAATGTTAAGTACATTAAATGTAATAACACTGGAGCCACCCCCAGATCCTCACTGATTACTAAATGCATGCTACAAATCACTATATATAGTATAATTATAAATCACTGAAAACATTTTTTCCTCCTCACTGTTGTTGTTCAGTTGCTAAGTCATGTCTGACTCTGCGACACCATGGACTGCAGCATGCCAGGATTCCCTGTCCTTCACTATCTCCCTTAATATTGGGTATTAATACAATTAATAATGTGTCACAAGCACACATACACATAAGACTGAAAGGTAATATACCAAATGTCAAGAGTGATGATTTTTGGACTTATGGGTGAATTTCTATTATTTTTATTTTTCTGTGCTTTCCAAACCTTTTTCACACTGAAATGTAAAACAGAGAAAGAAGAGAATTGCTTCTTATAAATTTACTCACTATCTAATTACCTCTGGGTGGTCATGGTCTAGCCAATCTAATCTTCAGCCAGAACCCAGTAGAATTCTCTATCATAGTTTGTTACTTTGGCATGTATCATACAAAGCATGCTGCAAATTATCCCCCCACCCTTCCCTATAAACAAAGAGACTGAAACATTTGTGTGAAAGAGAGGACATAAATAATTAGGGTAAAGTCAGGCTACAAGTCATTGGTAAGACCTTAAAGAAAATTCAAGACTCCAGTTTCCCAGCTTCACACTTAAATCTCTCCCAAACATTCTGTGCCATTGTTCAGATCTATTTGGTTGTCACATGCCTGCTAATCAGTTAGAATTCAGTCTTTACAGAATTGGATCATGAATTAAAAGTTTTGTGTTTTTTTTCCTTTTGTGTCAGCTGCTGTTGAAGTCTTCTTTGAGGCCTCCAAACTAAATGGCTTTGTAACCTCAAAGAGCCTTTCTGTTTTTGTGACTACAGGATGTTTGCGGCTGGAAGTATTTCATGTAGCCATTCTTTCCCAGGCAGCATCAATGTTAACTTTATTAACATGTAAATAGATATCGATTTAGTATGTAATATTTATCATTGGCATTTGTAATTTTAAGGTAATAGATACTTCTAGTTCTAGATTTTGTAAGATTGTTATCTCACTCATTACTATAAATGAAAATGACAGAACTTTTTTTTTAATACAAGCAACACAATTAATTTCATCAAATTAGTAGCATTCTTTAAGGGTTATAGACGTACCCTATTTGTGATGTAACACAGAAGGATAAAGTAGGCCTAGAAGCACAAAGAAATCTGTCCATTCTTCGTCTGATTTAATCTCCAACTTGCTCATAACTCAAATTATTTTTTTCACTTTCTCAGAGACCCAGTGTCTCAACTGTAAAACAGAATAATTTATGGCCTTCACTTGAAACACAGGGTTGAGGTAGGCGGCCCACTCAAAGTGAAGATTAGTTCAAAGTGATACAATTACCCTACAAGTTCCATCCACTTCTTAAAGAAGCATTTCAAATAATAAGATCTTAGTAAACTCCTTTAATATTTGATTAAAAGTAATACTAATATACCTTAAATTTGTTTTTAATGAAATAATATGGTAAAGTAAAAATGAATTATCAGTTAAATGTGTCAAATATAAACTTCTAAAAAGCCTTTTAAGGTATTTAATATATAAAATAACTAATATAAACAATACAGGTATATTTTATATGAACTTGAATTACCTGCATTAAAATAGCATAAAATAAAAATAAAGCTTTCTTTAATGCACAGAACTTGAGGTGAGAGTCCCTTAATTGAAAATATAGTACAAATCAGATAACTTCAAAACTGGTGGGCCCATTGGGTTATTGATACTTCATGCTAACCATTTTGGAAAACAGAAATAAATGCTCTCTCTCAGAACTAACTCTGAAAACAGAGGTCTTGAAATAAATATGAGACCTGAATTAATCAAAGTGTCTTTGGCTTCTATTTTTTGTATAACACACTCCTGTTTTTCACATTAAAACAATTATGGGATGTTAGGAGAAGGCAATGGCACCCCACTCCAGTACTCTTGCCTGGAAAATCCCATGGATGGAGGAGCCTGGAAGGCTGCAGTCCATGGGGTTGCTGAGGGTCAGACACGACTGAGTGACTTCACTTTCACTTTTCACTTTCACGCATTGGAGAAGGAAATGGCAACCCACTCCAGTGTTCTTGCCTGGAGAATCCCAGGGACGGGGAGCCTGGTGGGCTGCCGTCTATGGGGTCACACAGAGTTGGCTGCGACTGAAGTGACTTAGCAACAGCAGCAGCAGCATTTACTACCTTGAATGGCTTTCATTTTGATTTTGTATTTAGATAAAAAGTTAGATCAGACAATGTCAGCATTTTGAAGCCAGTTAGAAACACAGTCTGTATTTGCGGGGACACCAAACACCTGGCCTTTAGTGTTCAAAGCCATAGTGAGACTCCTATAGCTTCCATCAAGGAAGTAGTTGATCCCTAATCCTAAACAGGCTCTTTCATTTGACTTCCCTGCTCAATTTACACTGTGCTGGGAGGGACTGTGCATGGAACAACAGACTGGTTCCAAATAGGAAAAGGAGTATATCAAGGCTGTATATTGTCACCCTGCTTATTTAACTTATATGCAGAGTACATCATGAGAAACGCTAGACTGGAGGAAACACAAGCTGGAATCAAGGCTGCTGGGAGAAATATCAATAACCTCAGATATGCAGATGACACCATTCTTATGGCAGAAAGTGAAGAGGAACTAAAAGCCTCTTGATGAAAGTGAAAGAGGAGAGTGAAAAAGTTGGCTTAAAGCTCAATATTCAGAAAACAAAGATCATGGCATCCAGTCCCATCACTTCATGGGAAATAGATGGGGAAACAGTGGAAACAGTGTTAGACTTTATTTTGGGGGCTCCAAAATCACTGCAGATGGTGACTGCAGCCATGAAATTAGAAGACACTTACTTCTTGGAAGAAAAGTTATGACCAACCTAGATAGTATATTCAAAAGCAGAGACATTACTTTGCCGACTAAGGTTCGTCTAGTCAAGGCTATGGTTTTCCTGTGGTCATGTATGGATGTGAGAGTTGGACTGTGAAGAAGGCTGAGCGCCAAAGAATTGATGCTTTTGAACTGTGGTGTTGGAGAAGACTCTTGAGAGTCCCTTGGACTGCAAGGAGATCCAACCAGTCCATTCTGAAGGAGATCAGCCCTGGGATTTCTTTGGAAGAAATGATGCTAAAGCTGAAACTCCAGTACTTTGGCCACCTCATGCGAAGAGTTGACTCACTGGAAAAGACTCTGATGCTGGGAGGGATTGGGGACAGGAGGAGAAGGGGATGACAGAGGATGAGATGGCTGGATGGCATCACTGACTCGATGGATGTGAGTCTGAGTGAACTCCGAGAGATGGTAATGAACAGGGAGGCCTGGCGTGCTGCGATTCATGGGGTCACAAGGAGTCGGACACGACTGAGCGACTGAACTGAACTGGGAGGGATTGGGGGCAGGAGGAGAAGGGGATGACAGGGGATGAGATGGCTGGATGGCATCACTGACTTGATGGACGTGAGTCTGAGTGAACTCCGGGAATTGGTGATGGACAGGGAGGCCTGGTGTGCTGCAATTCATGGGGTCACAAAGAGTCGGACACGACTGAGCGACTGAACTGAACTGAACTGAATAGCTTTTTAATGGCTAAATCCAAAAATCTATATTTGGACCTCTTTTGCTTGGTTTCCCTGTACTATTTGTTTCTTGAAACCCTGCTCTTTGCTTCCCAAATACAACTGTCTACAGTTCTTTTACCACTCAGCACTCTGCTTCTGTCTTCTGCTTGTTCCTCCTTTTCTGCCCGTAAATGCTGGTATCTCACAGGGTTTTAGCGATTGGTCTTTTTCTCTTCTAACTCTACAAACTCCTGAGTGATTGCACCTGTTCTCTTGACTTTAGCCTCCGCCCACACAGTCATGACACCTACCTAAGACTATCTTTAGCTCTGCACACCTAATTAAATAGTCTCAAGCGTCCAAGTTGAATTCATTATCTCCACTGTCTTCATCAACTTGTTCTTGGCCATTTTATCTTCCTGTATTCCATCTTTCACCTGAGTCATCACCCAGGCTTCAAGCTAGAAGACTAAACCAACCCCAGTAACTCCTTCTCCCTCACCTCTTACTATCCTGTTTCTCATTCATCATCAATAATTCTATTACAAAACTATATTTTAAATTTGATTCCTCTTCTCCATTTTCATTGCTACCATATTAACCAGGCTTCCTTGTGTCCTTCTTAGCCTGCTGCAATAGTAACTTAAACTCTACCCTTGCCACTAGTCTCTTCCTCTACATAGGTCACACCCCACGCCACTGCCAGAGTGAGTGTTCTAAAAACACGGCTGCTCATGCTTTAAAACTTCCATTGGCTCTTTGATCAATAGAAGTATTTGAATAATGGGTAGAGAGTTAATATTGCATAATGATTGAGAGTCCAGATTCAGGAGTCAGGCATAGTTTGACTCAGGAGTTTAATATCTGAGTGTCTTGGGCACTGTCTCTAAGCTTTAGTTTTGGCACTGCCTAACCAAATGAGTTTCAGAAGTAAAAGATGATTTCCCAATGAATGAAATTAATTGAAAGCTGCAGTGATTTTTCTTGCATGAGTACCTACCCTTTTCAGTCACAATATGTACTCATTTCCAAAAGGCTGATCAAGATTAGAAATGTTCATATATTTGGTTATAACCTTTACAAGGGCTAAGCTATTTCTCAGAGGATTGCAAGCACTTATTGAGACTCTAGCTCATCTTTCTTTGCTTCACTCCCCCTAAATTTCTTGCACATAGCTCTGTAGTCATAAATCATTTGGAATATCTCAGACCTGGAATCTCCAGTGCTGGAGATCATCATCTGAACATAATTCTCAAATCTCCGGGTACCACTCTGCATATTCCAATCCTGTGTTACTTTGGCCTCTTCTTTGATGTTCAAAAGTTGGTGTCCTCACATGTACATTCTCAATGACCCCTTGTTTCATTTTTGGAGAGAGATTTTTTTAATGTAGACCATTTCTTTTCAGAACTTTTTTATTCCTAAAATATTCTGAGGCATTCACAGTTCTGGCATAATCTTTCAATGAACTTAAATTAGAATCATAAAACAGCAGAGCTAGCAGGGGTCTTAAGAGACCATCTGATCTAGCCCTTTGCCCTTTAGGAGCTGTCTTAGCCTTTTCTCTTTGGGGCAAATTGGATGATTGATTTGTTTTTGTCACACCTGAGTGGCATGAATTTAGTGTGTAAAAGGGTTTAAACTAGTTTAAGATGGGATGGGTTTGGTCAAAGAAAAGGCCATACTCTTTTTGTCAAAGGAAATGGATGTTGGGAGGAGGTGAGCATATATCACTGAGTCTGAACAACAAGTCTCCCCAGGGTGGACTGGAATTCCAGTGGTTCATGATCCTGTCAAGATCAAGTGGTAGAAAGAAATGGGCTCCAGATTTCCTCCACTGCAACTGAAACTTACAGACACTCATCAGTGCTAAAATGAGAAATATTAGGCCCTTTATTTTCTCTCATATAAATTATTGTACAGGAAGGAAAATAAAGATTATTGATCATTGGGTTACAACTTCAAAAGGAACAGGTGTTCTGTGGAGAAATCAGTTTGGTTTTGTGTGGGAAAACAGGCCATCCTGGGAGCGATGGTGATAATACCTGCTAAGCCACAGGGTAACAGAAAGCAAACGCGTTAGCCATATGGGTTCAGTCAAGGGAATCTGATTGTTTTGTAAAGGTCCTGGTGTCAGTCCAGGACTATTTGATAGGGTCTCTGGTACCTGAGGTCTTTTATGTGTTTCTTGCACATTTACCATCTGCTTGAGCCTGTGTTTTTGGAGTTAATTTATTTCACATGTTATTAGACCTGGAAGAACCCTTACAGATTATCAAGTTTCTTGGTGGCCAGTTCATGAGCGCTCAGGGGCCAGGTACTAATGTACATGTGTGTGCTGCTGGGCATCAGTGAGAGAGGGTGGCGGGGACTAGGGTGAACTGGAGAGCGGGATACATACCAACCCTCCCTCAGCACACAAACACTACGCCTGTCAAAGAATATACGGGGCCAGACCTGACCCATGGACCACAACTTTGCAAATAAAGTCTCTAATCATCTCATTTGTAGAAGAGGAAACTGAGGCTCCCTGGGTGATTGATGGCAAAGCTATGTATAGAATCTGAGTCTCTGTTTTCTAATCCAAAGGTTTGGGGGCAATATGTTCCTAGTGGTGCAAGAAATGCCATATCACCAAGAAATGCCATTACTTGATGTGGCTGGAGTGCGGGCTTCAGACTGAGAGGAAGGAAAGTGATAGGGGATGGGGCTGGACCATGAGGAACATCTTCTGCCACTCCAATGAAACGAGACTCAATCTTGCAAAAATAGAAATCAAAACCCAAATTTTGGGGAGCTGCAAAGTTACAGTACAACAACTTGTTCTTGAGAAAATGCTCTAAGGAGGGGTCACACCTTCCATGTGGGAGAACCCTAGAGAATATGGTGGGCAAAGTCACAGGAGGCCAGTGTTTGGAGATGTTTTCTGCTCTTCAAAGACTTTGCTCAGCCCTCCAGGCCAGTGCTCAGCTCAGTTATATCGGAGGAACTGAGTCAAACACAGCCATTGCACAAGTAGTCTCCCTTGTTATGGAGTTGGACAGAAGTGTTGCTGGGGGATGAGAGGATCAGTGATCACATTCTTGAAATTCAAGCAAATAACTTTAAAGCTATTGGTCTTTAGGAGGTGATCTGTCTGAATAACTTACTGACTAGAGATAAAAATTCTCCTAAATTCATTTCCTAAGACCCTTATTGGGCTTCCCTGGTAGTTCAGAGGTTAAAGCGTCTGCCCATAATACGGAGACCCAGGTTTGATCCCTGGGTTGGGAAGATCCCCTGGAGAAGGAAATGGCAACCCACTCCAGTATTCTTGCCTAGAGAATCCCATGGACAGAGGAGCCTGGTAGGCTACAGTCCACAGGGTTGCAAAGAGTCGGACACGACTGAGCGACTTCACTTCAAGACCCTTATTATCTGAAGTCTTTCTGTTGCCATCCTAAAGTCATGTTCTCTTTTTAGCAATCACTTTACTCCAAAAAGTTATAAAATATGGAGATGCGTGAATTGCATAAAGCACAAGTTTTCCTCTTAGTGTTCCTGTCTTACAGTTTCGAAGGGGAGAAAGCATGAAGGCTCATGGTGAAGTGACTGAAGTCTCATCAGGTCCAGTCCTTGGTGTAGGGACAGCCTTCTCAGCACTAGATTCCTCCTTCAGTGCTTAAAGTGTGTCTTCTCTTTGTTCTTTATCCCCCATAGGAAGACATCTCTGAGGAATGGGGGAGATGCTATCACCCCTATAGGCAGCATCATGAGATATAATACGTGTTTGGAAACTTCAGTGTTTAATTAGCTTCAAAGAAATGATAAGCATTTCTGGGCCAACACATACCAAAAAATGCAGCTTTCTCGGAGATTACAGGTTATTTTTTCTCCCCTACACAAAAATTATGATGAGAATAAAAATGTAGTCTAAATTTGCTTAATTTAAACCTGCTATCAGCACTCTTTCTGCACAGGACATGTTATTTGACTTTGGGGGACCTCCTATATATTGATCTGTGTATAGACAGTACTCAACTTATGATGGTTCATCTTACAATTTTATGATGGTGCAAAAGCAATATTCATTCAGGAGAAACTGCACTTCGAATTTTAAACTTTGATCTTTTCCTGGACTAGTGATATGCAGTACAATTCTGTCTCCTGATGCTGGGCAGTGGCAGTTCCCAAGGAGCTGCGCCAACCTGGGGGTAAACAACCTACAACCATTCTGTATTTCACTTTCAGTACAGCATTCAATAAATTACATGAGGTATTCAACACTTTAATCTAGAGTAAGCTTTTTGTCAGATGATTTTGCTTAACGATAGGCTCATTTAATTATTCTGAGCATGTTAAAGATAAGCAAATCTGTGCTATGATATTCAGTAGGTTAGATGTATTAATATAAAGGCATTTTCGACTTAGGATTTTTCAACTTACAATGGGCTTATTGGAACATAACCTCATTGTAGTTCGAGGAAGATCCATATTATCCCAATGTGTGAGATTCTGTGTCTTTACTTCTTTCTCTAATCTGGTTTAGACTTTACTGCTCATCATTTTAAGCTCTCCCTTGCTAATTCGCTGGCCAATCTGTCTGTAGTTGCACCAAGCGAATGAATGCCTGCTAACTGGAGGCTACACACCATGGAAGAACTTCCTAAAAACCAGAGGGATATCCAGACCAACCATCAGGATTACCAAGCCAGAACCCTGGGGTACAGTCTATGCATGGATATGAGTGCTTCTAAAAAATCTCAGTGCGATTCTGACACAGACTCTGATGAAGAACTCAGCTCTTACCAAAGCCTCATGCTGGCTGATCTAGCGATCTGTCTTTTCTGTGATTGCATCAGGCAGCTGAGAAGTGCAGGGGAAATATCACATAACATGCTGATGATTATCACTACAGTTTTGTGATCGCCAGCCTCAACTGGGAGCTCAACACTGCTCATGCATCCTGCCAAGTTTCCCTTGACTGATCCACCTGCTCTCCATGGTTACCGCTTCAAAGCTTCCAGACTCTTTGGCTTCTCTTCTCAGTTTTAGCAGATTATTTTGCCTCTGATGTGGGAAATTCACAATGTATTTGCAATGAATTTACAAACTTACCTATATCTGTACCCATTCTTCTGTTGCAGAGGAGGAGGAATCTTTTCTTCTGCCCAAAGCTAATCCTTTTCCATGTCTTCTGGGTCTCATCCCTTCCCACCTGTCCTAATAGACAGGAGGTGGAATTCAACTGACATTTTTCATTATCCCCTTGACTTCTTGGAGGGCTTTACACAGGTGGCTACTCTGTCCTTCTTGAGCTACTCTTTCCCTTAGCCTTTGTAATGCTACACACTCTTTCTCTTCTGCACCTCACACTCTCTCCCCCATGTCGTCTTTACTGGCTTTCCCTATCTAACTTTTAAATGTTGAAGGTCCTCAGGGATATACCATACCATTTTGTGTTCCGCTCTCACCATTTCCTTCAAGTCTCCATCTTTGTATTGTAGTGTGTGTTCAACCATAGGAACTCAAGTGTGCAAAACTGTAATACAACTTTTCAAAGACATTTCTCATATTTTTATTCTTGCTGGTGGTGGTAACTCAGACATTTTGGCTCAAGGTTTCTCACCCTCAATACAACTCACATTTGGAGCAGGATAATTCCTTATTGGGAGAGCTATTCTGTGTAATATAGGAGAGGATGTTTAGCAGCATCCCTGGCCTCTGCCAACTGGATGCCAGTAGGTACATCCCTCCTGCTCTGTACCAATCAGAAAACATCTCCAGACATCTTCAAATGTCTCTGAAGGAACAAATTAACTCCTGATTGAAAAGCACAGCATTGAGGGGTCCATAACCTTTTCCTATTTCCTCTCTTTTCCCCTTCTCCTTCTGATCTCCACAGGAGCCATCAGAGGGGATTTATATATAATCTGACATTGAGAGAGAAATATTGGGCTATAATCACCTTTTTGCTCGCATCCACTGTTGATGTAACTCAAAGACTCATCTCAACATTGAGCTTTGGAAATTCGGCAACATTTTATATCTCATCTCTGACTCTGGCCACCTACCCCATAACCTCTAGTGTGAGAATCCACCCAACTCTCCCTCCCTGTAGTCCTGTGCTTCAGTTTTCTCTGAGCTCACTTGGTCCCTCCTTCAGGTGCTGCAGCTACAAAAGGAGACTGCAGGTGCCATGTGCGTGGCGATGGGTCTGCCTCACATCACTTTTCTCCTGAACCTGCCCTGTCCTTCCCCTTCTGCTGGGGCTACTCCACAGGAGTCCCAGGAAGGCTGCTTCCTGCCAGCACTCCAGACAGGACACAGGGCTCAAGTCCCCTCCTGTCTTGTCTTCCCACATCTTTTCGGGGTTTCCATCACTCCCCTTCCCTCCTGGGGATGTGGACCCAGAGGCAGCATTAAGCGGCTCTTTTACAAAGACCTTCATCATTCACTTCCTCTAAGTCTTTTCATCCCCCACATCTCTCTAGCTTCCTCCCTCAAATGTTCTTATTTTTCTTTGTGTTTCAGGGAAAGGACACTGAACTTTATCACATAAACACATGTTCTGAGCACTTCATGTTCTTTTCCTTCTGGAGCTCAAGAAAACTTTTTGTTTTCTGCTTTTGAATCTGCTTCTGTCAAAGGTTGAAGAAACTATTTTTAAAAATTCAAGACAGGCTTTGGAGCCTACAACTTGATTCTTTGGTTCTTCCTGATATTTTTGGTGCTGGGGCAATGAGTTTCAACGTTAATGCTCAGTAGGCTTCCCTGGTGACTCAGTTGGTAAAGAATCTGCCTGCAGTGCAGGAGATCTGGGTTCAATCCCTGGGTTGGGAAGATCCCCTGGAGATGGGAAGGTTACCCAGTCAAGTATCCTGGAGAATTCCATGGACAGAGGAGCCTGGTGGGCTACAGTCCATGGGATCACAAAGAGTCGGACAAGACTGAGCAACTTTCACTTCCATTCAGTATAAGTGATTGAAGGATTGGAGAATAAAAAGAAATGACCAAGAAAAGAGATGAAAAACATTGTTCCCACTACATGTCAGCTTTTTTTAACCTTTGCACTTCACTTGGTAAAAGCCTTTTGCAAGGCTCATCTCCTTGGAGGTGGAGGATTCTGCTACCTATTGCTGGCCATGAATGGGACATGCAGGGCTATAAAGACCTGACTACCATCCCGTTTCTGCAAACTTTGGAGTGGATCAGCTGTAAGATAGTTTGAGTCATCAGGAATCAGTTTTGCTTGGTATCACTGGTATAGACACGTCAGTCTACATGGACATAAGCAACAAAAACTTTGAAGGGAGTGTAACATGTGTATGTGTGCTTGAGAAGTTACTGGCAATGCCTGGTTGTTTCACTGCCAGTAACGGTCATTCATGTTTTCCCCTATAATTCTATTCAGCTTCATTCTGGATTCATTCGAATAGGAAGCCGACGCAATGTCTACCAAAAATCATTTTAATCTCCAAGTCCCATAAAACAATATCAGACACTCATATAACTCATTTTCCTGGAATGAAGGTTGTAGCAACTAAAGGGCTTCCAATTTTATTTTTAGAAACTAATTCATGCATTTTACATCGAATGAAATCTCATTCCTTTCTGTGACAGCTGGGGAGCTGTTTCAAATCTCAGCCAGTGGGTAAAGGACAATTTGTTTCTGATCTAGATTTTCGCTTTGAAGAGCCCATCAGCTCAATTAGTAAGACAAATTCTGTTTTTGTTTCCTTGAGAAGCCATAATCTATACAGTCTCTGCCCGGAAATCTGACAGAAAAGGAACTGTGATAAAATAGATCTTATATTATGGGTCAGCCTGACATGGAGCCAAGAGACTAGTCCTGAAGAGTGACAATCACTTTTACTTCATTGCAGAGCCCAAAGTGCTTTGCGGCCCCTGCTCGCAAGTGCTTCTTTACGGAATCCCCAAGCCTTTGCAGATCCATATGCAACCTTTCAAGATAATCTATACCTCAGCTGGTTCCTAAACCTCAAAATTACTGCCCACAGACAAAAGCGTAATTTAGAAAAGAAACTCTCATAAAAATACACAGATGAAATATAGGTTGAAAATGGTGTATAATTACTGGTATGTTACTGATCGTTACTGATACATTAGGAGTTTTCTCTGATTAAAGAAGTAATAAATCTTCAAGGAATTATATAATTTCTAAAAGGCAGAGTGACAGTTAATGATGGATTTCTGTGTCCCACTGGAAAAACTAAAAGTACATTTATGTGGGAGGTACATTTATTTTTTTACTCTCTCAAAAGACGGGATAAACATCAACTATCATTTTTGGTTTGAATGTGGAGACTGAATAACAAATAAATCTTTGGTAAACCCCTTGCAATCTGGAATTGGCTCAGAAAAAAACAGACAGGAGAATTCAGAAAAGCCACAAGATGAGGGCCATTGGCTGATAGATGACAACTCCCAGAGTATAACTGCTGAAGAGGTTTATGTGCAAACCTCTAACCACTTGAATTAACTGATTAGCCCTCAACATATGCTACCGATTGATCCTTTGTACCCTGCCTGGTGACTGCTTCTAAAATTAACATTGTTTTTAGGTTTATGTTTATTATTTCTCCCAGCATTTTATTTTGAAAACTTTAAACCTACAGAAATGTTGAAAGAATAGTAGGATACCATTCACCCAGATTCATTAATTGCTAACATTTTACCACATTTGTGATAGATTTGTGTTCTTTGTGCACATCTCCCCCAGTTATTTGCAACCCTATATATGTCTTTACGGAGAGGCAATGGCACCCCACTCCAGTACTCCTGCCTGGAAAATCCCATGGATGGAGGAGCCTGGAAGGCTGCAGTCCATGGGGTCGCTGAGGGGCGGACACGATTGATGAGTTCACTTTCACTTTTCACTTTCATGCATTGGAGAAGGAAACGGCAACCCACTCCAGTGTTCTTGCCTGGAGAATCTCAGGGACGGGGGAGCCTGGTGGGCTGCCATCTAAGGGGTCACACAGAATCGGACACGACTGAAGTGACTTAGCAGTAGCATGTGTCTTTAACAAGGACATCCTTCCACATAAACAACCATAATACCAAGATCATACTAGGAAATTTAACATGGTTACAAAAATATTATCTGGGACTTCCCTGGGCCAAATCCTGCTACCTTTTACACATGAGCTATGAATCTGCCTGCTAGTGCAGGGGACATCGGTTCAGTTCCTGGCTGGGAAGATTCCACATGCCCCAGGGCAACTAAGCCTGTGCGTGCCACAACTGCTGAAGCCCAAGTGCCCTTGAACCTGCTCCTTTCAATGAGAGAAGCCACCTCAACGAGAAACCTGTGCCCAGCAACTAGAGAGCAGTCTGCTCACCACAGCTAGAGAAACCCAAGCACAGTGACACAGACCTGGTGCAGCTGAAAATGAGCAAGTAAACAAACAGATCATCTGATTACACAGAACGTACTAACATCTTCCAAATTTTTCCTAAATGTCCTTTATAGCATTTTTTTCCTGATAGAGGTCCAATTAAGAAGAATGTCCCATATCCAGTTGTCTAATGATTTTTGTTGCCTTAAATCTAAAATGAGGGTCAGCATTTTCTGTAAAAGATCATATATAAATACAAATATTTATGTATAAGTAACATGTGATAATAAAATAATAATACACACATAAATATAAATATTTTAGGCTTTACAGGTCATACAGTTTCTTTCCCACTAGTCAACTCGTTGTAGAACTAAAATAGCCATAGGCAATATGTAAAGGAAAGGATGTGGCTGTTTCCTTAAGACCTATTTGTGGGTGCCAAAATTTTAAATTCATATAATACTCACATGAACAAATTATTATTTTCTTTCTTTTTCTTTTTCCAACCATTTAAAAGTATACAAGCCATTCATAGCTCACATGTAAACAGGTAGCAGGATCTGGCCGAGGGACCATAATTTGCTGACCTCCATATTCAGAAAAATCCTCTACCTTTATTTTTTAACCAAACATTTTATTGAAGCATGTGGAAACCTATACAATTTTAAGTGTATTGCTTTATAATATTTCACAAAGTGAACATACTCAATAAAACTCAGAGTAATGAATATCTGTGACTTTTTAAAATTTATTTTAAAAAAAATTTTATTGGCATATTGTTATTTTTCAGTGTGGTCTTAGTTTATACTGTAAAGCAAAATGAATCAGCCAGCATATACATATATCCTTTCCCTTTTGAACTTCCTTCCCATTCAGGTCACCACAGTGCATTAAGCAGAGTTCCCTGTGCTATACAGCATGTTCTCATTAGTTATCTTATACATAGTATCAATAGTGTATGTGTGTTAATTCCAGTTTCCCAATTGCTCCCATCTCCTCTTTCCACTTTGGTATCCATCCATTTGTTCTCTACATTTGTGTCTCTATTTTTGCTTTGCAAATAAGATAATCTATACCATTTTCCTGTGAAATCTGTTTTCAACCCAGGAATGGGAGAAAATACTTGCAAATGAAGCAATTGACAAAGGATTAATCTCCAAAATATACAAGTAACTCAATAAAAACAAACCAACTAACCAACCAATGGAAAAATTGACTGAAGATCTAAACAGACATTTCTCCAAAGAAGACTGACAGATGGCCAACAAACACATGAAAAGATGCTTAACATCCCTGATTAGTAGAGAAATGCAAATCAAAACTACAATGAGATATTACCTCACACCGGTCAGAATGGCCATCATCAAAAAATCTACAAACAATAAATGCTGGAGAGGACGTGGAAAAGAAGAAATCCTCTTGAACTGTTGGTGAGAGTGTACACTGATACGGCCTCTATGGAGAAGAGTTTGGAGGTTCCTTAAAAAACTAAAAATAGATCTACCACATGACCCAGCAATCCCACTTCTGGGCATATACCCAGAGAAAAACATAATTCAAACAGATCCATACACCTCAACGTTCATAGCAATACTATTTACAATAGCCAGGATATGGAAGCAGCCTAAACGACCTGTGACTGCACGAGTGCCACGTAAACTGACCTGGGGTGGTTAGTATCAAGACTATGCGCCGAACTGTGCATTCCTCCTAAAAATGTATTTGACTGTTATCAGAGTCTTTACCCCGTGTCTATACAGCAAGGAGACTTGCAGTGAACCACATGTTTCAGTTTTGACAATGAGTCTGCCTATTGGGCCAGCTAACTGTCTCATTTGAAGCCCTTTCAGCAGGCACAATAATAGCTCCTCTAATTTCCATTGACTGCTTCACCCTCTCTTCCCTGGCTCTCTTCCAGCTATCTCTATGTCTCACCTCAGAAGGTACCCAGGCAGGAAGGTACTATTTTAAGCATGAGCTCAACAAAGGGTAGAGATCAGATGAGCATAACCCACAGTCTGTCAGGTCTGGGCTAAGTGAAGCTCACCTTTATCAGCAAACCTCCTGTAAAGATTTAGGAGCATGTCACAGACTGGCTGAAGGGAAATCATCATTTGTGACAGTTAACTAAGCAGTTATTGTGTCCTGTTTGCTACATCTTATTTACCATGGGTTGCAAAAGTCTCTCGGCTTCTTAGAAACAGAATTGAAAAGGCTCCTTTAGACATGGGAATGGTCATGAGTGGCTCACAGGATCTCCTTCTAAAACACAAATAAGCTGCCTCACAAGTTCCCTCTGGTGGGTCCCAGATTTCCTATTTACTCCAGGCATTTGAAGTCTGTTTACGATATTTCTAGGGATTATTCGCAGTGTGAAGTGGGGATTAATGCATTCTTTTAGGACACAGAGCCTAAGTCAGTTTTCAGCTTCTCTGAAGACAGCAGAATTGCCTGGATGGCTGTTTAGGAAACGTGTCTTAATTTGAGAATTGTACAAATACATGATGGTCCAGCCTTGAGCCTCAGCACGTGGGCTCAGTTACCCAGTTTTACAGGAGCAAATCTGTTTGCAGAAGCTTAATCCCGGGGCTACATCCACTGCAGAACTTTAATAATCTCCTAGGGAATCTCACACTCACATTCCAAAATAAAGACTGCATTTGAGAGGCCCGACATCAACACTAAAGAATTGAATAGGCTCGGGGGCCAGCTTCACTCTTGAGGTTCTCAAGTTCTCCCTTATTTTCTACTCTAAGACCTAATTTTATGTTAATCTCTAGCACCCCACCCCCACCACCTCTGTCAGCCATTTTCTTTTGGCTGAAGGCATTTAATTATTAAGCTCTTCAATTTCATTAAAATGTTTTCTTTCACATTCCAAATAATAAAATGGCACAATTAAACTAAGCACCATGGCAGACAATTTGTAACAAAGAAAAGAAACCCATCAGATACTATGTGTTAGGGAATTCCAGGTTGGGAAGAAAAAAAAAGATGTGATGAATCCTGGTAGCTTTTTTGTCTTAGGTTTATTTATCACAAAGCAACTTGAAGAGATGATCAGCTTTCTTCATTTTATTTATGAAAAGACAGGGTTGTGGTTGTTAAGTAAATCCCATTCTCTGGCTTTCCCACTTAGCTCATGTTACCAGCTCAAAGCATCATAAATAACCAATGAAGAAAAAAAAATACTGCCTAAACGTTAGGAGACAATTTCCATAAACGTTCCCATTAAAAATGCATGATTGCTATGAAGACTTAATTTAGTCAGCGCAGTTTCTGTGTTTTGCTGTGGTCATATATATATATATATATATATATATATATATATATATATTTGGCATTGTCTGTCTTAGCTATTTAACTTGAAGCCCACTAAAGATGAAAAATGGGCATTTATGGAGCAGGCACATATGGCTTTAGTGGTTCAGTTGCTGACCTGGCATTTCCCCCTGTGTAGCATCAGCCATTGTGTTCTCAGCAATGAGCAAAAGAATCTCAAACCTGAGAGGTGGTGGAGAGTAGAGGAATGGCAGATGTTCAGTGATGGTACAGAAATTGACTGTATTATTTCTTTTGCCTGTAAATAAACTAACACACAGGCTTCCCAGGTGGCGATAGTGGTAAGAGACTCTGGTTCAATCTCTGGGTTGGGAAAATCCCTTAGAAGGGCATGGCAACCCACTCCAGTATTCTTGCCTAGAGAATCCCGTGAATACAGGAGCCTGGCAGACTTCATAAAGTCCATAGGGTCGCAAAGAGTTGGACATGACTGAAGCCACTTGGCATGCACACACAAACTAACACACAACTAACTGCCCCTTCTACCCTGTCTACGTGAATTCTAGAGTTGTGCAACATTTTGCCAGAGATGCTCACTGAGACTACTGAGCTTTCTGAGTCAGAGTCTAGTAAACTAGATGCAGTGTTCACATAGTGATTTTCATTTCATGGAAACCAAATAAGAGCCTTAGCATGATGCACAGAAGGACCTAGAACAGGCTACTCATTACTATCATTGCTGTTTAAGCCAGCTAAGGAGCTTCTGGTTAATTAGTATTTTTTGTCATAACAGGCTAGTAAATATCCTGAAATGCAGATTGTGAAAAGTTAAAGTTGGGAATATAAGCAATATAAGTCTTTTTTTTTTTCCCTTGGCTATCAAATTTTTGTTAAGTGTGGGTAGGCTGCTGAGGTTTCTGTGGGAAATGTCATGTTGGCCTTGGGAGGATTGCAAGGCTCAAGTTGGGCGTAATCCGGGATCTTGGAGTCTGGAGCTGTTTAGCTGCCTGGAAAGAAGTGTTGAGAAAAGTCCCCTTTATTTCCACTGGGATGGGGCCATGCCAAGACTTATTTTCTTTGCCTTCCAGCACCCAAAATGTAAGGGCTTAAGATATTTCAAGCCAAACAAGTAAATGTGGTAAAGAAAACATGGCCACGAAAGGCTAAGGATAAAGAAAGACCCCACAGTTAGAGAGGAAGCAGTAAGTTTAGTGTCTCTGAGGAGAAAAGATCCAGGAGAATCTAGGTAGATTGGGGTCAGAATTTTAAAACAGAAATTTGATCAGTTTATGGATAAAGTTATTCTTCCAGAGTATATTCCAAATTTTTAAGCATTGAGGTCCTTTGCTTCTCTGTGTCTTCCACATGAAACTTTCAGCAAGGAACTTTCCTCATTGTAATGGTTCAATATATCTATGGACTCATATGTTACTTACAAAATACTCTTTTTGTGTTTTGCCTCTGTGTATATTTTGAATACAGGCTTCTGTGGTGGCTTATTTGTAAAACCCACCTGCTAATGCAGGAGACATGGGTTTGATTCCTGAGTTGTGAAGATCCCCTGGAGAAGGACATGGCAACCCACTCCAGTCTTCTTGCCTGGGCAATCCCATGGACAGAGGAGCCTGGTCGGCTACAGTACATGGGGTCACAGAGTCAGACACAGCTTAGTGACTAATCAATAAGATATTTTGACTGTGATGACAAACTTTGAAGCTTAGCTAAAGTCACTTTCTGTTCTGTAAAGGATGTCTATGAATTAAATGTAAAATGAGTTTAGAAATAACCACACCTAGTCTGTCCTCAGAGAAGGTGATGGCACCCCACTCCAGTACTCTTGCCTGGAAAATCCCATGGGTGGAGGAGCCTGGTAGGCTGCAGTTCATGGGGTCGCCAAGAGTTGGACACGACTGAGCGACTTCACTTTCACTTTTCACTTTCATGTACTGGAGAAGGAAATAGCAACCCACTCCAATGTTCTTGCCTGGAGAATCCCGGGGACAGGGGAGCCCTGGTGGGCTGCCATCTATGGGGTCACACAGAGTCGGACACGGCTGAAGCGACTTAGCAGCAGGAGGAGCAGCAGTTTCTGTCCTGAGTCAGGAACCTTTCAGGTCTGAAAAGTTTGGAGAAGCAACATTGCCACCTTCTGGTAGATATGTGTCATATTTCTTTCCCACCGATAGCACTCCAGCCCTTTCATAGTTTGTATTTATGTCAGTAAAGGTTTAATTTGCTTTGAAGTTTTGCCAACTTAAAACCAAGTATAAATAATATCTTAGATAAGACAGATGACTATTAAAGGCCTGTAAATAAGGCCCTTGACTAGGAGAAGGTTACGATTTTGATATTAAAGAAAATCTTACTCCAGGCCCACTGTGATGTCAGTTTTAAGACCTACTATGTTACTAGGGTATTCTCATAGACCTTTAGCATGACCAAGAAAGTTCTGGCATTAGAGCTAGGGATTATGGGAGTGGGTAAAGGGAGACTATGATGAAAAATTCACAGACAAGTTTCAGTTCAATTCAGTCGCTCAGTCGTGTCCGACTCTTTGCGATCCCATGAACTGCAGCACGCCAGGCCTCCTGTCCACCACCAACTCCCAGAGTTCACTCAGACTCACGTCCATCGAGTCAGTGATTACATCCAGCCATCTTATCCTCGTTCATCCCCTTCTCCTCTTGCCCCCAATCCCTCCCAGCATCAAAGTCTTTTCCAGTGAAGTCAACTCTTCACATGAGGTGGCCAAAGTATTGGAGTTTCAGCTTTAGCATCATTCCTTCCAAAGAAATCCCAGGGTTGATCTCCTTCAGAATGGACTGGTTGGATCTCCTTGCAGTCCAAGGGACTCTCAAGAGTCTTCTCCAACACCACAGTTCAAAAGCATCAATTCTTCAGCGCTCAGACTTCTTCACAGTCCAACTCTCACATCCATACATGACCACAGGAAAAACCATAGCCTTGACTAGATGGACCTTGGTTGGCAAAGTAATGTTTCTGCTTTTGAATATGCTATCTAGGTTGGTCATAACTTTTCTTCCAAAGAGTAAGTGTCTTTTAATTTCATGGCTGTAATCACCATCTGCAGTGATTTTGGAGCCCAGAAAAATAAAGTCTGACACTGTTTCCACTGTTTCTCCATCTATTTCCCATTAGTAGTCATAAAAAAGTTAGTTAGCCTGCCTAAGTGGTGAAGAGGTGAACAAGACTTAGCACATGTGTTTTCAGATTTTCCACAGCTGTGTTTGCAGCTCATCTTATTTGGGGTTAAATATTTTCAGATACAGGAGTAATTATGACTGTAACTATAAATTCCAGGAGATAGTTCCCTGGAACCTTATGTGACTCAAAGCTTCTACTGGAGTTAGGTATATAGCTGGTATAAACAAGTTTCAGTTTCCTGAATGAATGACTGAAAATATCTTTTCTTCTATAATTCATCTCTAAAATACTCTGCTGGTACTCTGAAATATTGCTGGAATATCAAACAGCTGATTTTTCTAACCTTTCTTAATGATTCTCCAATCCAAACCCAATGGCAATTCATAGGACAAAGTGCTTCTAAATTGATCCTGTTCATTTATCTTCTTCTTGATCCATTTAAGGAAATACTGAAGATGTTGGAATAAGCATATGAGACTAATATCTTTTCAAGGAAATGCTGCAACCACTGGGGATTATTTGCCTATAGAAATATATGCACCTTTGACTAGGTTGTTTTATAATTCTGCAGAGATGAAAATTACCTTGTAGAAAACTGAGAGCAATGCAAATAAGTCAATAAACATACACATAAGTTTTGTGCAGGGGAGGGTTAATTGACTTTCTTCCTCTCTCCCTAAAAAAATCACCAGTTTTTTGTTTCCATTTGCAAATTATTTTCAGTATTCCTAGATTACCTTCCAGTGTTATCAATGTTTAACTTCTAAAATCCAATAGAAAGCTGAGCACTGAAGAATTGATGCTTTCAAACTGTGGTGCTGGAGAAGACTCTTGAGTGTCCCTTGGACTGCAAGGAGTTCCAACCAGTCCATCCTAATGGAAATCAACCCTGAATATTCATTGAAGGACTGATGTTGAAGCTGAAGCTCCAATACTTTGGCCACCTGATGCAAAGAGCTGACTCATTGGAAAAGACCCTGATGCTGGAAAAGACTGAAGGCAAAAGGAGAAAGGGGAGGCGGCAGAGGATGAGATGGTTAGATAGCATCACCAGCTCAATGAACATGAGTTTGAGCAAACTCTGGGAGATAGTGAACGACAGGGGAGCCTGGTGTGCTGCAGTCCATGGGGCCACAAAGAGCCAGATAACTTAGTGATTAAACAAAAATATCCAGTAGAAGGCATGAAAGGAATTGTTTGGCTGACTATTTGAAGGCAGGATTTAAATAGTGAAATGGAAAAGCACATGGATTATATATTGCAGTTTTCACACAGGGCCATCTTTAAATACCAACCTGAACTATATTGCAACCTTTACTTTTTCTTATTTCCTATCTATATCCTTCATTAAACATAAATACTTCTCTCATGGCTCTAGAATTAGATCTATTATATTTATAAAGCACAGATGAAATCATTAAGTAAAATATCAATGATTTAGAATGGATAAACAACAAAGTCCTACTATATAGCAAAGGCAAATATATCCATATCCTGTGATAAACTATAATGAAAATAATATGAAAAAGAATATATAGACAAATAAATGGATCACTTTGCTATATAGCTGAAATTAACACAACATTGTAAATCAACTATACTTTAATAAAATTAAAATGTATAAATCAGTAATTTGTATTCAGATCTATTAGAGACATATGAGAAAAATATACAAAACTTTAGTCCATGATGACATGGTATTCACAAGAAGCAAAGTACCATCTTCCGGTGGAAACTGTCCTTTAGACTACTGCACTATGCCCAGGGTCCCTAAACTCAGAACCCCTGTCCTAAAATGCAAACAGTGGTGCACAGGCCTCCTTCTGTGTCCGTCTGTGCCATGCCTATGCAACCTGGGAGCAAGGAGAACTGATGGAAACGTGCTGATGCTTTAGCTGCTTGCTAGGTCATGATAATAAAGCCCTTGGTGTCTGATCCAGGACTGTCATGTTTATTTGTTTGTTATTTTTTACCAGCACCCACAAAATCGTGACAGGCTAACATGTTATATTTTAAGTAAGCTACACCCTGAGAATCTTCACAGTTCTTGACACTATATAAAAGCACCTTTACCACAGGTTCAATAATTTTTTTTTCCTTAGCCCAAGTGCTTGCCTGGTGAAATCAACAATGAACAAGAAAAGAAGTAGGTGGCTTGATCAGGATCACTGAGCTAGTTCCAAGCTGAGTCTAGAACCCTGCACTCATGACTTCTAGCCCTCTGCTCTTTTTGTCAGGCTTTGGTACTTGGCTAAACATTCCAGGAAAAGAATGTGCAAAGAGAACATAATTTTATCAGGTTAGACAATCTACCTTGCAAAAGAAACGTTTTCTACTGGGCCATTGGATCTTGAACCAAGTCATCCGTAAGCCAACTTCTCTAGTAGTTTTCCCATGTAAAGATTTACAGACTGCATCATTTTCAGCATCATTTTCACAGACAATTTGAGCTTATGGACTGTCTAACGAGACACAGCATGTATGAAGGAAACAGAGTAGAAACTACATTGCCAACATCCCTAGGACAGATGGACATGCTAAGCTGGTGCATAAGTGAGGAATTCTGCACAGGGATATCAGGTCATGATACTTACTGGTAGCCACTGGATGGACTGTGTGAGACAGGCTAGATTATATTTGGGGCAGATTGTAGCAGTGGGGCAAAAAAACTGGGAGAGAAATACAAGAAGTAACTTCATTCAAAATATCATTGCCTTATAAGTTGTTCAGTGCCTCTTGGTCAGTGAAAGAAAAACTTAAAATCTTGGAAGTAAAAACAGCTGGAAAGCATTAAGCAATCATCATGGGTTAGTGGACAAAGGAAGCAAGAGGTTGGGACAGAGTCTCAAAAACAAAGAACACTTGATTAAAAGTCCTATTTGGAAACTTGGCTTGGTTTTTGACATTGTTCCCACTTAGGCTGGGCTTCCCAGGTGGTTCAGTAGTAAGGAATCTATCTGCCAATGCAGGAGACACAGGTTCAATCCTGGGTCGGAAAGATCCCCTGGAGAAGAAAATGGCAACCTGCTCCAATATTCTTGCCTGGGAAATCCCATGGACAGAGCAGCCTGGGAGCCTACAATAATGGGGTCATGCAAGAATCAGACACAACTTAGCAACTGAACACACATGTCTACTTAGATATCAGAGTTCCAGTCAATAAAATACACTCATATTCTTTACTTTGGCTTCGAGTGCTGTTGTACTAGTAACAACTCTGGGAGAACACAGAGAGTCCTTTCTTAGTTCACAATAGTTAATTCAACAGACAGCTTTAGGGTAGAGCCTGAGCAGACATAGAGAGGACAAATGGTGCAAAGTAATTTCTGTCCTTAAATAGCTTACAATTCAGTAGGCGATACAGACAGACAAATAACTAAAGTAGAGTGAGCTATGTGTAATAATATGAATATGCAGGAGAAGGTCATAGGAGCATTAATTCTGTCCTGAAGTAGAGAGTAATGAAAAGTTTCCCAGAAAGATGACATCTACGTCATTGATAGACTCTTTGGTTCATTCTTTTAATATGATATAAAATGATCTGGTTCCCCTATTAAAGTGTGTCCTTCTTATATAAACAAATAAAATGGGTGGTGTGTTTCTTCATCCCGATACATGGAGAACTAATTTAGAGGCCATCAGAAGTTGTCTACCCCTTGGAAATGTTTCCCAGCTAGACAGAGATATAGATCAGATCTGTTATGCAGCTGGTGTCAGAACTATTGAATGATTGTGCAATAAGAGATTACTGATTTGTCATAACTATGCTGAGGATCACTCATTCACTCCAGGTCTGAGCTGAGCTGAATAGACTAGCCACTGAAGACCTGGTGACAGCAAAGAAGTGCAACATCTTTTGGACCTGAAGGCTCACATCGTGACCACCTCTCAGCCTGAGGCCAAATACTAATTTGGAGCATTTAACACAGGAATGCAGCAGTTGCTTGCTTTTTCTTGTCATTTTAGTCAGCCCAATTTCATCTACTAGGTTCTTTGTGGCAAAGCTTAGTATTTTCATGACAATCTCCCTCTGATTTTTAGGAGGGTCAAAATGCTGGACAAAATGCTCAGACACTTGGACTTCATGTCTTCAAAGTTCTTTTAATTTTCCTATGGAGTTTAAATTTAGCAGGGACCTTTTTTTTCCCCTCTTGAACATCCTTCATCATTTTTGGTCCAAAAGAGAGGATTTACCTATTTAGTGTCAAAGGTTGGGAGCGGGATCCATTCTGAGGCTGAGAAAGCCTAGCGAGAGAAAGATCAGCTGGATCAATCAGGAATCTTTCCTTCAGGAGCTAGTGTTGATAAACATGGAGGAAATGTGGTAATTGACAGTGGTTGCTGATGCTGCAAAAGTGTTATAAGATAAAGAAAGAAAAATGATGGCCTGTGAGAAAAAGTTACAAGATAAAGAAAATGATGGCCTGAGTGCAAACTGTACCTCGTGAGGAAGCAGAAATCTTAATGTATCATAAGTGATGTGGTGGAGGAAACGAGAGCACACCCTGTTCTTTCATTCCATTCAGAGACCTTTGCCCTTTATTTTCCTGTACATGCGTATCATTGAATAACTCTACCCTGTCCGAATCTGCTTGTGTGAATCTCTCTGTCTTCTAATTGAAAAGGTTCAATCAAGACACTCAGAAGAGCAGGTAAACAGAGAAGAGGACAGGGTTCACTATTTTATCCTTTGAGGCCCTGCCAGCAAGTTACTTATACACACTATTATTGTAGCACTTAAGTATAGATTAGATTATACTTCCCTATTTGTATACCTCTCTTTGTTATTTGCATGTCTTATTCATCTTTGCATGTACAACATTGATCATTATGCCTCATGCCTTAGTGGGTATCCCCCAAACCTTGTTGAATTGAACTGAGGAAGGAACTTTGAAAAATAACTGAAGATTGAACTCTCAGTTGGAGGGAGGGAGGGATAAGTCCACAGAACAGATTTAGAAAAAGGACCTACCGCAGTAGACGGGGGACTAGAAAGATGTGGTGTCTGGAAGGACAATGGGGGTATCATAAAAAGGTGTGATCAAGTGACCCAGGGCTTTGTAGAGAAATAATGAAAGGACAGAGCCTTCCTGGTAGTCCAGTGCTTAAGAACCTACTTGCAAAGGAGGGAATGCAGATTTGATCCCCGATCTGGTAACTAAGATTCCACAGGTTCTCGAGCCATGTACCACAGCTATTGAGCCGTGTGCTGTAACGCATCACACAACGAAGATCCTGTGTGCTGAGACTAAGGCCTAATGCAATGAAATAAATAAACAAATATTTTTTAAAAGTGAGAGTGCAAATAAGCACCAAATGTGCTTACCAATAGTTTTATCACAAAGATAGAAGTAAAGATCATATTGTGATCTGCTGAGGAGGCTAAGTCAGCTTGAGTGGATGATGTTCAATACATCATCACAGCACGTACTGATCTGGTTGATTTCCTACAACCAGATATTATAAACTTTCATTCCTATATCACGGTGAACCAAAGGATAAGTCCTTGGCCACTGAAAAGATATGAATAATATTTTCTATCCTAAACAAGTAAAACATTAAAGCTTTAACACACTCCAGTTGAAATATATACTCATAATTTTTTAAAAGAGTAAGAACAGTAATTTGGTCTCTCACTTCATAAAATAGAAATCTGAAATTTCTCCTGATAGTAAGAAGACATCCACCTGTTAAGTGCAAAGTGTTACACGTAAAGTTTCATTTAGAGAGTTGTGTAAATGACTCACCTCTTATGTGACACATCAGAAGGGAATTCATAAAATAGGCAAATCAAGGTGGTTAGTCATGTGTGATTCAAATAGAAGGCAGCCTCAGATTTTCCTATGAAGCAGGGTTTGCATTATTTTTCATGGTCTAGATTAATATTGCATATAGTATACTTTGATTAGACTTTATAATTCTAAAGTGGACTAGAGGCAAATGATAGCAATGTAAAATAGTTTTTCCAGGTGATTTAAGCTTCATTAGAAGAGATTAAACTAGGAGATCAGTCTGCTGGTTAATCTGAGTTGCTTAGTCATGTGTGATTTAGATGCCACAGTGACTGTCTTCTAATCCTGGTGACCCCTCTCGGCCCAGAGAGCCATTCGGTGATGGCTCTATCTGATCACACAGGTACTACTCAGCCCTTAAAAAGAATAAATTTGACTCAGTTCTAATGAGATGGATGAAATTGGAGCCAATTATACAGAGTGAAGTAAGCCAGAAAGAAAAACACCAATACAGTATACTGACACATATATATGGAATTTAGAAAGACAGTAATGATGACCCTCTATGTGAAACAACAAAAGAGACACAGAGGTGTAGAATAGACTTTTGGACTCTGAGGGAGAGGGAGAGGGTGGGATGATTTGGGAGAATGGCGTTGAAACATGTATACTATCTTGTAAGAAACGAAGTGCTAGTCTATGTTCAATACAGGATATAGGATGCATGGGGCTGGTGCACAGGATGATTCAGGGAGATGATATGGGGTGGGAGGTGGGAGGGGGCTTCGGCATTGGGAGATCGTGGACACCTGTGGCTGATTCATGTCAATGTATGGCAAAACAAATACAGCATTGTAATGTAGAATAAAGTATTAAAAATAAAATAAAATAAAATTCATTTAAAAAAATAAAATTTTTTGTCTCTTCCTCCTCTCACCTTTCTGTGCTATCTGAATCTACTCAGTTTCCTTTTTAACTATTCATAGTTTCCTTCTGAATGCCATCAGAGTTCTGGGGAAGAAAGTTCTGGAGATGGACAGTCTTTGGGCAGAAGATGAAACTCTGGACATTGAAAAACACCGAGACTCTGACTTTCTGTGTTTGCTGCAGACTTCCACCTCTACCTTAAGGCAGGTGTGGCTATGTCTGAATGCAGGGGGGTTGGGGGGGCCTCTGTAGCTGTGATCTCACTCCAGTATCACCACCTATCACCTGGGTCTCTTCTCTTGGACCATATTGGAGTCTGACTTTTCAGCTTTTAGTTGTCTGCTTGCCTTGCTTTCTCTTCTCCTTCACCATCAGTCTCCACAGCCTCTGCAGAACTGCAGTTTTGGGTACCCTTTCTTCTCTTTTATTGTTTTGCTATCTATGGGGGCTTTGCATCCCAAGCATGATTCTGTTGGATTTTTCTTTTTCTAATGTTAGTACGCTCAAGCAGTTGGGTTCCTGTTAAGGACACCCTGAACTTATGACAGGTGCTTTTTCCCCCCTGAAGGTTGTGCTGTGAGACAAATGGCCCTCAGCCATCAGCGTCCTTTGCAGAAGGTTCAGGTCTGTCCTATTTGTGTTCTGCTTGCCCCTTGGTGTTTTTCCTACATTGCTCTACCTCACATCCCGTGGATAAGCAGAAGTGCTCTATCTTACCTCATTTGGGTAAGAAGTAGTAGTGTCCCATGGCTACCTTTTGTTACTAGATAGATAAGGTGCCCCACTTCACACCTTCTGAAAGTTTTCCCCTTCCTTTTTGCAACAAGAAGACGACTTTGGTCATTCTTAGTTTTTTTGTTTTTGGTGTCTTTTCACAAGCCAGGCTAAAAGACAAAGAATCTTCCATTATTTCAGTGGACACCTATAGCCTGATTTAGGAGTGAGAGTTGAATGACAGTGACTGAGGTGACCTTTGCAGTCAACTTCCTTCTCCTGTCCCCACAGAAAGATCTGACACCATGGTCCACTGCTATTAGTGTTTCAGTAATTTTTGCCATGAAAAGCAATGCGTTGCCAGGGTGCGTGCAGTGTTAAGGAGACTATTACCATGAGGGAGATTCAAACTGACCTGCAATTTGAAAGAACTCAACAGAGAGGAAGAGCAGAAGACAGCAGAGTCCTACCAAAGGGTCCCTTCCCCAGGCATCAGCTTGATTTAGCAGTTAACAACTTCCTACCACACCACACAGCAATGATCTCTTGTGCATGTAGATATTTTTCCTGCCATACTACTATTACCATTTGGATGACTTTGGGAGGTTTAATGGAGATTGTGGAGTGGGAAATACAATTTCTCCAGCCACTCCTTAGTACCATGATGGAAACTTTTAACCATCTGCCAAGATTTTGGCACCTATCCCTTCACATACAACTCCTTGATGTCTTCATTCCTTGACACCCTCATCTCCAGTGACCCTGTTCACTCTCCCCCAGCCACCCCGCCCATGCACTTGCCTACAAGATTCTGATGAGGTGATAGAGCCCCTGAACACCCTTTCAGTTCGGTCGCTCAGTCGTGTCCGACTCTTTGCGACCCCATGAATCGCAGCATGCCAGGCCTTCCTTGTCCATCACCATCTCCTGGAGTTCACTCATATTCACATCCATCAAGTCAGTGATGCCATCCAGCCATCTCATCCTCTGTCATCCCCTTCTCCTCCTGTCCCCAATCCCTCCCAGCATCAGAGTCTTTTCCAATCAGTCATCTTTTTGCATGAGGTGGCCAAAGTACTGGAGTTTCAGCTTTAGCATCATTCCTTCCAAAGAAATCCCAGGGATGATCTCCTCCAGAATGAACTGGTTGGATCTCCTTGTAGTCCAAGGGACTCTCAAGAGTCTTCTCCAACACCACAGTTCAAAAACATCAATTCTTCGGCGCTCAGCCTTCTTCACAGTCCAACTCTCACATCCATACATGACTAATGGAAAAACCATAGCCCTTATCACCCCCTAAACACTCCCTCATTCTTTTTGTCTTTCCTCCTTCACTCTCCAGTCTTCTTTCAAATCTTGCTTCAGTTCCTCTACACTGTGTTGCTTGCTAGCTCTAGGCAACACTTGAAAGAACGGATACATTTTCTCCTTCTGAAATATTTCCTCCCTCCTAGCTGGATCCTAGCTATTTATCTAGCTTCTGCTTACTCATCCACTAAGTTTTAGCTTCAGTAATTCTCTCTCTCAGGAAAGCCTTCACTGACACAAATGACAGAGTGAGGTCTCCCTGCTTTACATGGTGAAGGCACTGGACATTATCCACTGTAACGTATCTCACAACTTTGATGAATTAGTTCTACAGCATAGTGGCTGGCAGACAGCACATGCAGCAAATTGTTGCTGAATGAGCAAATGAATGAATGAAGAGTCTGAAAGAGGGAGTTCAACTTTTTAAAAAACATTAATATAGCCTATCACCTTTATTCAAATTTTACTAGTTTTATATGCACTTTGTGTGCATGTTTATTTCTATTCAACTTTATCTCATTTAGATTTGCATGGTGGCTGCTGCAATAAAGATAATGAAGAGTTTCATCACAAGGATCTCTCATGCCATCTTTCAAGGCCAAAGTCATTTTCCTTGCTCCTTTACTCCTTTCTAACCATTGGTAACTGCTAATCTATTTTCGATTATCTACTTTTGTCATTTCAAGAATGGCTATATAAATGCAAACTTTTGAGACTGGCTTTTTTTTCCCCACAAAGCTTGATTGTTTTTCATTCCATCCAAGTTGTTATGCTTACCAATAGGTTTTTTAATTGCTCAGTAGTATTCTGTGGTATCAATGGACCACATTTTGTTTAATTATTTACCTGTTGGAGAAATACAGTTTGTTTCTGGGTTTTGGCTATTACAAATAAAGGTGCAATGAACATTCATGTATAGGTTTAAAAGTTAAAACCTAACTTTTAATTTATCTAGGATAATTGCCTAAAAGTGAAATTGCTGAATCAGATGGCAAACACATATTTATTTATTTTTTTTTTTAAGAAACTGCTTGGTTACCAGTATATATATAGTTGATATTTTGCTTAATCTTGCTAGTGGTAATGTGGTGGTGGTACTGGTTTAGTCACTAAGTCATGTCCAACTCTTGAGAATTCATGGAGTGTAACCTGCCAGGCTCCTCTGTGCATGGGATTTCCCAGGCAAGAATACTGGAGTTAATTGCCATTTCCTTCTCCAGGGTATCTTCCCAAACCCAGGTCTCCTGCATTGTAGGCAGATTCTTTACCAACTGAGCCACCAGGGAAGTTAGTATTCTATAAACATAACATTGTACCATATGCAGTCCCCTGGGACTTGCTTTTTCACTCGACATTAAATTACCAAGGTTTCTCCACGTTCCAAATAGGAAAAGGAGTACGTCAAGGCTGTATATTGTCACCTGCTTATTTAACTTATATGCAGAGTACATCATGAGAAACGCTGGGCTGGAGGAAGCACAAGCTGGAATCAAGATTGCCAGGAGAAATATCAATAACCTCAGATATGCAGATGACACCACCCTTATGGCAGAAAGTGAAGAAGAACTAAAGGGCCTCTTTAGTGAAAGAGGAGAGTGAAAAAGTTGGCTTAGCTCAACATTTAGAAAACTAAGATCATGGCATCTGGTCCCATCACTTCATGGGAAATAGATGGGGAAACAGTGGAAACAGTGGCTGACTTTATTTTGGGGGCTCCAAAATCACTGCAGATGGTGACTGCAGCCATGAAATTAAAAGACGCTTACTCCTTGGAAGGAAAGTTATGACCAACCTAGACAGCGTATTAAAAAGCAGAGACATTACTTTGCCAACAAATATCCGTCTAGTCAAGGCTATGGTTTTTCAGTGGTCATGTATGGATGTGAGAGTTGGACTATAAGGAAAGCTGAGTGCAGAAGAATTGATGCTTTTGAACTGTGGTGTTGGAGAAGACTCTTGAGAGTCCCTTGGACTGCAAGGAGATCCAACCAGTCCATCCTAAAGGAAATCAGTCCTGGGTGTTCATTGGAAGGACTGATGCTGAAGCTGAAACTCCAGTACTTTGGCCACCTGATGTGAAGAGCTGACTCATTGGAAAAGACCCTGATGCTGGGAAAAGACTGAGGGCAGGAGGAGAAGGGGATGACAGAGGATGAGATGGTTAGATGGCATCACCTACTCAATGGACATGGGTTTGGGTGGACTCCAGGAGTTGGTGATGGACAGGGAGGCCTGATGTACTACAGTTCATGGAGTCATAAAGAGTCGGACACAACTGAGCAACTGAACTGAATTCCACGTTTTTACATATAGCCATAATTCATTCATTTTCATTGCTGTATAAATATTACCCTCTTTGACTATATTACATTATCTAATCAGTTGTGGAACATGTTGCACCATTTTGTGGACAAAATTTCACCATTTTTGAATAAGGTATTTATATGCAAAAGTTTCTTTGGGCATATCCCTAGGAATGGTGTTGCTGAGTGCTAAGAAATTTGAATGTTTAAATTTTAGAAAAGATGAAAAACTATACTAGTTTTCTAGGACTGCTTTAACAAGTAATCAGTAACAAGTTTACTGGCTTAAAAAAATAGTTCCGACCTCTAACATTTTGGAGGCCAGAAGTCTAAAATCAAGGCCTCAGTAGTGTTAGTTTCTTCTAAGGATAATATGGAAAAATCTGTTTCATGCCTCTCTGCTAACTTCTGGTGGTTGCCAGCAATCAGCATTCCTTAGCTGGTAGAGACATCACTCCAGTCTCTGTCTCCATCTTTACATGGCATTATCCTCTATGTGTGTTGGGGATTCTTTACAGAACAAAAATCTAGAGGTGGTAGAAGCCATACGACTTAGAAACAGGTCAGTGGGGCTGGAGGACACACCATGCAATGTGCCATGGCTTCCAAAAAGTGTTCACATTGTCTTAAATGGTCATCAAACCAACCCTGTGCAATATACATTAACTTCATTTCTATGGTTAAAAGCTGGAAAATTTCTAGAGCTGGAGCTGGAACCTAGGTTGTCAGAGCCCAGATCTGAGCTTTTTCTAAGTTGGATAATGTTCATGAAACTTAGACCTGTCCTGCTGAATTGCTATCTGGATATTTTGATGTGTGAAATATTGGGCAATAATAACTGTTTAAAATAGATTTTGCCCATTTCCCACTTTTGATTAGAAACCTAACACTCCTTTGACTCTATTTGCTGACAATTCTGACTCTATCTGCTGACACACTATGCACGCTTTAAGTTAATGAAGGGACTTGAAACCGACATGGTACCAGGGAGAGGACAGACATTTAGAGAGCTGAGTTTTCCTGCTGGAAGGCCTTGTGTCCTCAGATTTTCCACTGATGGTACTTCTAAATTTTCTCACCAAGGACTTGATTTATCTCATAGCTTTTGCCAAATGTGTGATTCATCTGGTGCTTCCTGAATTTTGTTGCCAGGTAAGTGAGGAGCAAACCCTATTGCCAACCTTGAAGAATTTCTCAAGTTTCATACAGCACCAGCTTTTAGATGATCAGGTTTCATTGGTTCCATGAATTTCTGCCATTGTTAGGTAAAATATATCACTTAAACATATTTTTCAAATTACTGTAGATTGCAGCATACAGTTTCAAATTGTTAAACAAGGCTAACAAAATATTCAAACACTTCAGAAGTCTGCAGGAAATACCTCTGGTTTCCTCTACTTTAGAGATGGTGACAAATTAGTGTGATGATGCAACACTAGGGTAGTAGAAGGAGCTCGTGGTTAGATGTTTCCTGTTTGGCTTTGGGTTTAGGCATTTATTGCTTCAAAAGATATCATTGAAAAGGACACTCTGTTCATTTACTTACTTTCACTTTACAGAAAGCAGAGAAACTTCTATTAATAGAGTTTATATGATGTTCCCTTAGGAACAACTGAAATTTTTATATGGTTAACCATGGCATCAAGTGGTTTGAAATCCAAGGAGAGAATCCTTGCCTCCCTCTTTGGTTCTCTGCTGTTTTGTTATGATTTTCTTCATCCTAGTACTTCTTTTCTGGAATTTCATTGGGACTTTGAAGGGACAGGAAACCAAAGCTTTGCCTAGTTTATCTTAAACCTGACGTTTATCCTTTTAAAAAGAAATTTATATTCGTTACTTTTGGCTGTGCTGGGTCTTTGTTGCTGCATGCAAGCTTTTGCCATTGCAGTGAGTGGGGGGCTACTCTCCAGTTGTGGTGCATGGGCTTCTCAATATGGTGGCTTCTCTTGTTGCAGAGCATGGTTCTAGGGTACACGGGTTTAGTTGCCCCACAGTATATGGAATCTTCCCAGACCAGAGACTGAGCCTGTGTTCTCTGCATTGACAGGTGGATTCTTAACCATTGGCCTATCAGGGAAGTCCAAAGATATTTCACTTTAAAATAACTTTAAATAACATATTGATACTTTTGAGTCCCATCAATTTACCCTATATTTCAAGTCTTCTCTGTAAAAATAGGACATTAACAACCTCTATCATCCTTGATCTTTCCTCCCCATTTTCCTCTTTCAACTGTTGGAAGTGATGCCTTTTTATTGATAATATATGGGTTTAAATTTTGAATTTTATGTTGAAAGTCTCTGCAGATGTTCACATCATTTGGAAAGGAAACATAAAGAAGCAAATGACTGGTGAAATGAAGAGACTAGATTGTTTGTCAGTTACCCTGAGCTGGTTTTTCTTTTTTTCCCCCTCCCTCACTGTTTCTACTTGTTGCTTCTTTTTCCCATTGCCTGGTTATTTTCTTTTTATCTTTCTGGTCTGAGCTGAACTGCATTTCAAGATAGCCATATCTAACAGCAAATTTTAATTTTGATCCCTGCTCTCATAGTAACTATTCTCCCTTAGGGCACCCACCCACCACATAATGTTGTCATTATATGTCTGCTTGTGAAGAAAGCTGAGCGCTGAAGAATTGATGCTTTTGAACTGTGGTGTTGGAAAAGACTCTTGAGAGTCCCTTGGACTGCAAGGAGATCCAACCAGTCCATTCTACAGGAGATCAACCCTGGGATTGCTTTGGAAGGACTGATGCTGAAGCTGAAACCCCAGTACTCTGGCCGCTTCATGCGAAGAGCTGACTCATTGGAAATGACCCTGATGCTGGGAAAGACTGAGGGCAGGAGGAGAAGGGGATGACAGAAGATGAGATGGCTGGATGGCATCACCAACTTGATGGGCATGAATTTGAGTGAACTCCGGGAGTTGGTGATGAATAGGGAGGCCTGGTGTGCTGTGATTCATGGGGTCGCAAAGAGTCAGACACAACTGAGCGACTGAACTGAGTTCAGTTTTCTCTGTCCCTCCCCCTAGACTGTAAGCTCCACAAAACACAAATCCTGGGTTTGTTCACCATTGTAAACATAGTGCCTAGCTTAGTGTCTGGTATCCAAAAAGTATGTATTGAATAAATGACTTGAAACTGAGACCTGAAATACTAATGGCGCTAAGCTGGTTTGGGGTTGATGTTGAGAATATTACGACTGATGCAACAATGTCCACTCTATCCCCTTGGTCATCGTATCACAGCAATACAGTCTGGGGAATTGGCCTCTACTTCCAGGATACATACAAACTAGTCTAAGCTGCACTATCAACCCCACATCCCTTGTCACAGATGACATGCCTTCAGTGCCAGTCACTTGTTCAGCAGCAGAGAGGCCCTGACCTTAATTGGCCCAAACAAATTGAGAGGAAGAAATGTTGCTTCCTAGCTGGTGAAAAACATTTACTCTCCCATGAGCCAGAAGAGAACAAGGAAGCATGTTGTCACATTATATTCATGCTAGCAGTCATTTTATACCTATGATGGTTTATATAATTTTTTACATGTATAGCATATATTTACTCTGTGACATTTTCCTCATTGAAGATAATTTTAAATAGATTTAAATGTGTCAATATGTTATGAAAAATACCTAGTAGAAGAATTTATATAATACCTATAATATGCATGACTTGATGCTGACTATCTACCCTTCTTCCCTTCAAACGTCATATTTTGAAAAGAAACTCAGCAGTAGCCACAGGACTGGAAAAAGTCAGCTTTCATTCCAATCCCAAATAAAGGCAATGCCAAAGAATGCTCAAACTACTGCACAATTGCACTCATCTCACATGCTAGTAAAGTAATGTTCAAAATTCTCCAAGCCAGGCTTCAGCAATACGTGAACCGTGAACTTCCAGATGTTCAAGCTGGTTTTAGAAAAGGCAGAGGAACCAGAGATCAAATTGCCAACATCCACTGGATCATTGAAAAAGCAAGAGAGTTCCAGAAGCACAACTATTTCTGCTTTATTGACTATGCCAAAGCCTTTGACTGTGTGGATCACAATAAACTGTGGAAAATTCTGAAAGAGATGGGAATACCAGACCACCTGACCTGCCTCTTGAGAAACCTATATGCAGGTCAGGAAGCAACAGTTAGAACTGGACATGGAACAACAGACTGGTTCCAAATAGGAAAAGGAATATGTCAAGGCTGTATATTGTCACCCTGCTTATTTAACTTCTATGCAGAGTACATCATGAGAAACGCTGGGCTGGAAGAAGCACAAGCTGGAATCAAGATTGCCAGGAGAAATATCAATAACCTCAGATATGCAGATGACACCACCCTTATGGCAGAAAGTGAAGAGGAACTAAAAAGCCTCTTGATGAAAGTAAAAGAGGAGAGTGAAAAAGTTGGCTTAAAGCTCATGGCATCTGGTCCCATCACTTCATGGGAAATAGATGGGGAAACAGTGTCAGACTTTATTTTTGGGGGCCCTAAAATCACTGCAGATGGTGACTGCAGCCATAACATTAAAAGACGTTTACTCCTTGGAAGGAAAGTTATGAGCAACCCAGATAGCATATTAAAAAGGAGAGCCATTACTTTGCCGCCTAAGGTCCGTCTAGTCAAGACTATGGTTTTTCCTGTGGTCATGTATGGATGTGAGAGTTGGACTGTGAAGACAGCTGAGTGCTGAAGAATTGATGCTTTTGAACTGTGGTGTTGGAGAAGACTCTTGAGAGTCCCTTGGACTGCAAGGAAATCCAACCAGTCCATTCTAAAGGAGATCAAACCTGGGTGTTCTTGGAAGGACTGACGCTAAAGCTGAAACTCCAGTACTTTGGCCACCTCATGTGCAGAGTTGACTCATTGGAAAAGACTCTGATGCTGGGAGGGATTGGGGGCAGGAGGAGAAGGGGACGACAGAAGATGAGATGGCTGGATGGCATCACTGACTCGATGGACATGAGTTTGAGTGAACTCCGGGTGTTGGTGATGGACAGGGAGGCCTGAGTCCTGCAATTCATAGGGTAGCAGAGTCGGACATGACAGAGCGACTGAACTGAACTGAACATAAAAATAAAGATTGCTGCATTATTCACATATCCTGTGTTTTACAAATTTTAATTCCGTTTGTTATTTTCTCAATCGTACATGGTAGTGGTATTTGCTGCTGTTTTTTGAATGGGTAGAGTATCCATTTTCTATTTCTTCACAGTGATATTTAGGCCTTCTTTCTCTGATTCTTTAAGAAAATCCTTCATGCCAAATTTAAATAGTCATTGGGGATCTGGTCCAGAAAAGTGGTGAGAATTATAGATTTCTCTAATTTTGAAAGCCTGAGGGATGAGTCTATCCAAGTGCTTATCATGATTTCCATGAGAAGGGTGTGTGAACAACCATCCTGGCAACTCAGGATGACCATGGAGGCTATCTGCAAATTCCACCTGCTACCAAAACACTGAACTGGCCCTCAGGTCCACAAGCATTTTTACAGCAAGCTGTGGTCCAGTTTTGAAAGCTTCAGCCTCTAATGTTCTACTGTATGGTCTATCAAAAATATACTTCTATGCTTTATATCTACTGGCCCCATAGTGCCAAACTATTCCAAGAACAAATGGCCCAAATCATGGTAAGAAAAATCAGATCTAGGAAATCTAATAAGTGAGCCAAGCTAGCCTTTTCTGCAGCATCCCGAAGTATTGCACATGCTAGTTCAGGGCCAAGAGGAATGAAAAGAGGCTGTGAATGTCACAGCAGAGAGCACAAAGAACCTGGGTCTTTGATGATATCATGAGACACCATATCAGCAAGTTCTGATACCTGATCTGTCTCAGAGAAGCAGGGAGAGAAAGAATGTTCCCAACAGAGGGAACTGGTGGAGAAGAGCCACATATCTGAGAAACAGAAAGACTGTTGTGTCTGGATTATTAACCTGTGGAAGAGTTTCCTGAGATAAATCTAGAAGGATGAGGAGGGATCAAGTCATACATAAGCTTGTAGTCAAACTAAGTACCAGTTAAGAACTCAATCACTGGAACTGAGCAAATTCCAGCTCTCCAATTTCCAGCTAGGAAACCTTGGGAAAGCAGCTTAATCTCCTCTTTAAACTTCAGTTTCCTCTCTTGTAAGTGAATGGCAACATACAAGATTTTCTATAGTGTTCTTAGGAAGAGTAAATAAAATCTTGCCAGAAATTTAGGAGCTTAATAAATGAGCCAAATAAATGAAATAAAAACAACTATGGTTATTGCTTTGGGGCAGAATTTATGTGTTAGTCACTTAGTCATGTCCGACTCTCTGTGGCCCCATGGACTATATCCTGCCAGGCTCCTCTGTTCATGGAATTCTCCAGACAAGAATACTGGAGTGGGTTTCCATTCCTCTCTCCAGGGGATCTTTCTGACCCAGGGATCAAACCCAGGTCTCCCAGGCAGATTTATTACCATCTGAGCCACTAGGGAAGCCCATAGAATTTATGTGAGATTATGATATTAACTATCATAATTTGGGGCACTAAGTATAAACAGAGAAATTCATAATAAATTTCTGTTTTACAAAGTTCTTTTAAATGGTTACTAGTGCCATGGGGATGGATGAAAGTTGGAAAGAGATAAAACAACCAGATACTAGATGAAATCTAAAGATCAAAGGCCAGTCACTTTTCTCCCACTTCCAGGTGCTGCCTTGTGTGGTGTTAGCTTTCTTCCAAGGCTAAATCTTTTTGCAGCCTCAGAATAGCTCCAAATAGTTTCTGAGGCTACATGATTCTTTTCCACAATGAAAAAGGAGGGTAGGTCTGTTATTTTCCCAGGGAAAGGGGAGGCTTTTCCCTCTGAAGTCCTTGGTAAAAGCTCTTCTTTCATTGTCTGATGTTGGGCCACATGCCTATCTCTGAGTTAAAATTTGATAAATCTTGTTTGAGTAAACTCCAGGAGTTGCTGATGGACAGGGAGGCCTGGTGTGCTGCAGTCCATGGGGTCACAAAGGGTCGGACATGACTGAGTGACTGAACTGAACTGAAACCTCAGTTTTTCGGTTGTCATGTTTGGATGTGAGAATTGGACCATAAAGAAGGCTGCACACCAAAGAATCGATACTTTTGAACTGTGGTGTTGGAGAAGACTCTTGAGAGCCCCATGGACAGTGAGGAGATCAAACCGGTCAATCCTAAAGGAAATCAACCCTGAATATTCATTAGAAGGACTGCTGATTCACTGTAAAAGACCCTGATGCTGGGAAAGATTAAAGGCAGGAGGAGAAGAGGATGACAGAGACAAGATGATTGGATGCCATCACCAACTCAGTGGACATGTGTTTGAGCAAGCTCTGGGAGATGGTGACGGACAGAGAAGCCTGGCGTGCTGCACTCCATGGGATTTCAAAGAGTCAGACAGGACTGAGTGACTGAATAACAACAGAACGGGACTATGGTGCTTAATCTGAACCATGTACAATGCACATAAATGTTAAGAATGAAGTCCAGTTCTCCATCGCACATTAGTTGTGAGCCTGAAGCTTGACTATTTTGATTCAGTACTGATTCAGTTATCAAAACAAAGGAGTCTTAGACTTTCCTGGTGGTCAAGTGGTTAAGAATCCACCTGCCAATTCATGGGACATGGGTGTGATCCCTGGTTCGGGAAGGTTCCACATGCCTCAGGGCAACAATGTCCATGCATCACAACTACTGAGCCTGCAAGTCCTAGAGCCCAGGTGTGTGAAGGGTTCCAGAATCCCATGTGTGCTGTGGCATGCTGTGAGAGAGACCACTGTGTAGGCTACTCAGGAGGTGAGGTGGGGAGTCCTAGCATGGGTGAAGAACTTGACTTTGGAAAGGAGGCATGCTTCCTCCATTGTGATGAGAAGAGAAGAAAATGAAGTTGGTCATGTAGAGTTGAGGAGTTATCTACTGGTGATTTATATTTTATCTAAACAAGGAGGTAACTGCTGTTGAGAGATGATGGAGAAAGTGATTTGGAGGTTTGAGGAGCTTAGACAAGGTTTCAGAAGATGAGAATGAGACGATCAGAGAAACTGAGTAGGATTCTTGGGCAATGGTGCCTTTGCATGAGAAACTAGAGATCTTGAATTTATAGAGGGGCAGATTTTCCTGGTTATATGATTTTCTTCAGCAATATTCATTTGCCCATGTTCAGGAGTGGGGAAGTCAAAGAGTTAGTCATCCCAGGTCATTTAGTTAAGGTCTAATGAAAGGATGATGGAGAAGGAAATGGCAACCCACTCCAGTGTTCTTGCCTGGAGAATCCCAGGGACAGGGGAGCTGTCATCTCCCCTGTGACAGCTGGTGGGCTGTCATCTCTGGGGTCGCACAGACTTAGCAGCAGCAGAAAGGATGAAGGGTCAGTAGGATTAGGGGAATAAATAAGAAGAAGGATTGAAATGAAGGACCCTGGAACCTAAGCTTGAAACTCAGAAAGTGAAAACAAGGAGGAGAAACTAGAGAGCTAATTGATGGAGGTCTCAGCAGTTAAAAAACAGTTGCAATGGTAGTGATTTGTGAGCAAGCAGGAAGGATGTGCAAGAGGATAAGAAGAAAGCAAAAATACTTAAGTTACTGGTTTTGGTGGCACAGAAGTTCCAGCTATTGACTGTACTCTGTGCATGGCTCTTACAATGACTGGCTCAAGTGAGATGGTGGCAAAGATTCATTGGACATGTGGAAAGTCAGAAAACACCTGCTTGCTCCAGGAGCATCTTTGGATGCTGAAGTCCCTCAAGAGGATGGGAGGAGACAGAGACAAAGACTTCAAGTGCCGATGACTGAGGCTGACTCTGAATAGCATAACAATAAAGGAAAGATCACTGACTCCAGACTCCAGAGAACTGAGTTTTTATCCCATCATGGTCACTGACTATCTGAGTAACTTTGGGCAAGGAGCTTAATGCCTCCAGGTGTTCGTTTGCTCATAGAACACTAAGGAGTGATGATTCCTAAAGTTCCTTCCAGATGTAAATATATTACTGTTCCAAGATTTCATTATAACAGTCTGCTGGGATTGAGTAAATCATACTCTTCTCTCAAGTTCTGAGCAGATTAAGAAATTGATATAGGAATAAGAAACCAAAATAACAGCATGATCACTAGTAAAGCCAGACTGGAGAATGTAGCTTGGCCCAGGGGCCAAGAGATCATTTTTACCTAGCCCCTTGGATTGCATTCTCCCACCTGGTCCTGGCAGAGCAACTGGGCAAGCGTTGGCCTTTGCCTGTAAGGACAGGTCTTTTTCTTCCCCAGTGAGCTCACAGCATGGAGGGGAGGTGGGCTCACAGCATGGAGGGGAGGTGGGCATCAGCAGAGCGAACAAGAGACCACACATGGAACAATGGTTGCTGCCCAACGGGGGCAGGTCTGTTCATTAGTTTTGATCACTTTCTTCTCTGGAAAGCCTGAATAGAGGAAACGACAGTGAAAGGTTTCTTTCCAACACCACCAATTTAGCGCAATTGTCTCTTTTATCATCTGAGATAGGAACCAGGGAAAAGAAGAAAATGTTTCCCCCTTTATAACACATGGATTTACAACCAAAATTACAGTTTTAAGTTTCATCTATGCAGTTGTACATATGTATAATAAATACGCAGAGTTAACATGGAAAAAAGTTTCTTGAATGATGCTAGGGTTCCAAGAACATTCTTCTATAGTTTTCCAAATGTTCCATGTGGAACTTGGAGTCAAGTCAGACTTATGAGGTTTCTAAGCGACATAACCAGAGACAGTAAACAGGGCTTGAGTCACTATAAAATAAATAGCTCTCCTGTCTTCCTAGCTTTACCCAGGTCAGCGGAGGCAGGGATTTCATATCCGTGACCCACTCTGGTGATATTAACAACTGCAACAAACATGATAAAAAGCAGGCTGCAAGCCAGTGAGAAGAATATAATGAATGTTCAGTCACAGCTCTCAGGCCACCACTTCCCTTACATGGTGTTCTGTTGAGCTGACATCCTTGCTACTCCTGGATTCTGAGATTTTAGTAGGGGGATGCTGGAAAACAACTAGGTGAATGGACCACAAATCCCAGAAAAATGGCACCTACCTCTGTACAATGTGAGGTGCTGCCCAGGCCCTGCCTTGCTCCTAGAAGTCAGCAGGCTCTTTCAAGGTGACCACAGAGGGATGTCAGGAAAGTTCTATTTTTCCTTCAAACTTCTTCCCTATTGATATTTCTAGAAGTCCACCATCAGATGCTTATATGGGGGTGTTGACGGGAGGTTAAAACACTGTTGGAGGAATACTAGTTTCAATTTGAGTTTGTTATGTGGAGGAAGTTGCATACTATGTTGTTAATTTCTAAAACTTCAGTGTGAATTCACCTTGGCAATTCAAATGGGCATCCATTTCCTTTTCTCCTTTGCCTTTCACTTTTCTTCTTTTCTCAGCTGTTTGTAAGGCCTCCTCAAACAACCATTTTGCCTTTTGCATTTCTTTTTCTTGGGGATAGTCTTGATCATTGCCTCCTGTACAATGTTACGATCCTCCATCCATAGTTTTTCAGGCACTCTGTCTATCAGATTTAATCCCTTGCATTTATTTGTCACTTCCACTGTATAATCTTAAGGGATCTGACTTAGGTCATATCTGAATGGTCTAGTGGTTTTCCCTACTTTCTTCAATTTCAGTCTGAATTTGGTAATGAGGAGTTCATGATTTGAGCCACAATCAGCTCCTGGTCTTGTTTTTGCTGACCGTATAAAGCTTCTCCATCTTAGTTTGCAAAGAATATAATCAATCTGATTTCAGTATTGACCATCTGGTGATATTCATGTGTAGAGTCTATTTTTGTGTTGTTGGAAATAGGGTGTTTGCTATGACCAGTGTGTTCTCTTGGCAAAACTCTGATAGCCTTTGTCCTGCTTCATTCTGTACTACAAGGCCAAACTTGCCTGTTACTTCAGGCATTTCATAACTTCCTACTCTTGCATTCCAGTTACCTATAATGAAAAGGACATCTTTTTTTGGATGTAGGTTCTAGAAGATCTTGTATGTCTTCATAGAACCCTTCAACTTCTTCAGCATTACTGGTTGGGTCATAGACTTGGATTACTGTGATGTTGAATGGTTTACCTTGGAAATGAACAGAGATCATTCTACTGTTTTTGAGATTGCACCCAATTACTGTTGACTGTGATAGCTACTCCACTTCTTTTAAGGGATTCTCACCCACAGTAGTAGATATAATGGTCATCTGAGTTAAATTCACTCATTCCAGTCCATTTTAGTTCACTGAAAATGTCGATGTTCACTCTTGCCATCTCTTGTTTGACCACTTCCAATTTGCTTCGATACATGGACCTAACATTCCAGGTTCCTATGCAATATTGCTCTTCACAGCATCGGACTTTACTTCTATCACCAGTCTCATCCACAACTGGGTTTTGTTCTTATTTTGGCTCTGTCTCTTCATTCTTACTGGAGTTATTTCTCCACTGGTCTCCAGTAGCAATAGTGATTCAAGCCCTGTTTACTGTCTCTGCTTATGTTGCTTAGAAACCTTATAAAACAGTAAAGAGAGATAAGAAAACCTTCCTCAGTGATCAATGCAAAGAAATAGAGGAAAACAATAGAATGGGAAAGACTACAGATCTCTTCAAGAATATTAGAGATACCAAGGGAACATTTCATGCAAACATGGGCACAATTAAGGATAGAAATTGTATGGACCTAACAGAAGCAGAAGGCATTAAGAAGAGGTGGCAAGAATACACAGAAAAACTGTATAAAAAAGATTTTCATGACAGATAATCATGATGGTGTGATCACTCACTTAGAGTCACACATCCTGGAATGTGAAGTCAATTGGGCCTTAGGAAGCATTACTATGAACAAAGCTAGTGGAGGTGATGGAATTCCAGTTGAGCTATTTCAAATCCTAAAAGATGATGCTGTGAAAGTGCTGCATTCAATATGCCAGCAAACTTGGAAAAGTCAGCAGTGGCCGCAGGACTGGAAAAGGTCAGTTTTCCTTCTAGTCCCAAAGAAAGGCAAAAGAATGTTCAAACTACTGCACAATTGCATTCATCTCATGTGCTAGCAAAGTAATGCTCAAAATTCTCCAAGCCAGGCTTCAACAGAAGTGAACTGTGAACTTCCAGATGTTCAAGCTGGATTTAGAAAAGGCAGAGGAGCCAGAGATCAAATTGCCAACATCTGCTGGACCATTTAAAAGGCAAGAGAGTTCCAGAAAAACATCTACTTCTGCTTTATTGACTATGTCAAAGCCTATGACTTCCACGACAAACTGTGGAAAATTCTTTAAGAGATGGAAATACCAGACCACATGTCCTGCCTCCTGAGAAATCTGTATGTAGGTCAAGAAGCAACAGTTAGAACTGGACATGGAACAACAGACTGGTTCCAAATCAGGAAAGGAGTATGTCAAGGCTGTATACTGTTACCCTGCTTATTTAACTTATATGCAAAGTACATCATGTGAAATATTGGACTGGATGAAGCACAAGCTGGCATCAAGATTGCTGGGAGAAATATCAATAACCTCAGATACACAGATGACTCTACCCTGACAGCAGAAAGTGAAGAACTGAAAAGCCTCTTGATGAAAGTGAAAGAGGAGAGTGAAAAAGTTGGCTTAAAACTCAACATTCAGAAAATGAAGATCATAGCATCTGGTCCCATCACTTCATGGCTAATGGATGGGGAAACAATGGAAACTGTGACAGACCTTATTTTGGGGGCTCCAAAATCACTGCAGATGGTGACTGCAGCCATGAAATTAAAAGATGCTTGCTCCTTGGAAGTAAAGTTATGACCAATCCTAGACAGCTTATTAAAAAGCAGAGACATTACTTTGCCAACAAAGGTGTGTCTAGTCAAAGCTCTGGTTTTTCCAGTGGTCATGTATGGATGTGAGAGTTGGACTATAAAGAAAGCTGAGTGCTGAGGAATTGATGCTTTTGAGCTGTGGTGTTGGAGAAGCCTCTTGAGAGTCTGTTGGACAGCAAGGAGATCCAACCAGTCCATCCTAAAGGAAATCAGTCCTGAATATTCGTGGAAGGACTGATGCTGAAGCTGAAACTCCACTACTTTGGCCACCTGTTGTGAAGAACTGAATCATTTGAAAAGACCGTGATGCTAGGAAAGATTGAAGGCAGAAGAGATGGGGATGACAGAGGATGAGATGGCTGGATGGCATCACTGACTCAATGGACATGAGTTTGAGTAAACTCCGGGAGTTGGAGATGGACAGGGGAAGCCTGGTGTACTGCTATCCATGGGGTCGCAAAGAGTTGGACATGACTGAGCAACTGAACTGAACTGAACCTTGGCAAACCCTATCCCATAGGATAACTAGCCAAGAGCAGCTCCCTAAGAAAGGGGGAGGGAAAAAATTTATTTTGAGTGGCTGGGGCATGAGAATGGTTGAAGGTAATGAGGTGCAGGGCTAAGGAATGACAGCCTTGAGTGAGGAAGCCCCAGGGAAACCAGGAGATTGATGCTGTGCAGTCTAAGTCGCTTCAGTGGTGTCTAACTCTTTGGGACCCCATGGATTGTAGCCCACCAGGGTCCTCTGTCCATGGGATTCTCCAGGCAGAATACTGGAGTGGATTATCACGCCCTCCTCCAGGAGATATTCCCAACCCAGGGATCGAATCCATGTCTCTTATGTCTTCTGCATTGGAAAGTGGGTTCTTTAACACAAGGGCCACTTGGGAAGTCCCAGAAGATGAGTACCAACCAGATAAGGGAAGTGGTGCTGGTTGAGCAGACAGGAGGACATCAGTGATTGTCTCTACTTTTCTCAGTCTCCATGTAAAGTCAGCAGAGCTCACTGCAAAGACCCAGAAGAGCACCACGCCCACCTATGTCAGGGATGGATGGTTGGCAACTTTGCTCTGTCTTCCAGCAGCTGGCCCCGCCTCTGCATCAGTGCTGGCCTCAGTACTGTTCAGGGGCTCAGATTCAACACACACACACAGACTCACAAAGCAATGTCCATGAGAAAAAGTGAAATAGAAATAACAATGATCCCAACTTAAGTCTTACTGTAAACTAGAAGCTACCTCAGATACCAGGCGGCAGATATGCCACCAGACGTTGATTGAGTGATTCCAGAACCAAAGTATGCATTGTTCTTTTTCACTAAAATCAATGCGTGGCCCTTCTTGGGACTCCCTTCTGATCACAACTTGGGGAACGTCCCCTTTGATCTTGTTCTACAAAGTGAAGTGCTACCACATGGAGAGAACAGAGAGGCCTGGGATGCTGAAAAACTCCAGTTAAATGGAGCTCAAGGAATTAGAATTCTCAAGGAATTATCCAAAAATTGGATAAATTTTTGGTAGTTTTCAAAGAAACTACAAAGGAACCTTGATACACAGATTTGAACATTTCGAAAAATGTTCCCAGGGCAAGTAAATATCTAGTGTGAATGAGTAGATGACTGTACAACAGAATGTCTGTGGAGTTGGAGGCATGAACCCGATTTTCCGTCAAGACTCCTCTCCAGGTGATATTCTTGGCTCTGCAGAGAGACGGAGGCAGCAGCAGGGCCAGGCCTGTCCTGCGAGTGCACTGGGACACGACTCAGAGGCCACGTGAGATTTAGAATTATTGTTAATTTTATGAAATTCCTTAACATATTATATAGCATATATAATATTAAATTCATTAAAATGAAAAGGAATTTTAAAAAATCATCATGCTCTGCTTACTGAGGAAGGGAAGTGGCTCACTGGGTCAAATGATTTTATAAAGTATTCTCCAGCTCCTTATATAAAGTCATGAGAGAGAGGGAGAGAGAAAGAGAATTCGCTATCATTTTCTTTTTCTTTTTAACAAATCAGTTCATTTTTTAAAAAAGTAATTTTATTTATTGATTTAGTTTTTTTAACATTTTTTCATTTTATTATTATTTTTAATACTTTATTCTACGTTACAATACTGTATTTGTTTTGCCATACATTGACATGAATCAGCCACAGGTGTACACGGTCTCCCAATGTCGAAGCCCCCTTGATTTAATTTTGGCTGCGCTGCGTCTCTGCATTCTTGGACAGGGCTTTTCTCTAGTTGTGGCGAGCAGGGGCTCCTCTAGTTTTGGTGAGTGGGCTTCTCCCTGCGGTGGCCTCTTCTGTTGCAAAGCACAGGCTCTAGAGCCTCAGTAGCTGTGGTCTGTGGTACAGGGGCTTACTTGCTCCATGGCATGTGGACTCCTCCAGGACCAGGGACTGAACCCCTATCTTGTGAACTGAAAATCAGATTCTGTATCACTGAGCCACAAGGGAAGGCTCTGCTAATATTTTCTAAAACTTCCTTCAGTTAACCCTGAAGTAACCATGATATTCTATTCTCCAATATTCTATTGGAGAACTCTCCAATATTCTATTCTCCAAACACTTCAGCTAATTGTGGTTTTACTGTACAAATCAAACACAGTTTCTTTTGTTCAACTTAGCCTGGCTGCCTAGCATGTAGGAACACTAGGAAGTCTCAGGAGACTATGTGGGTGGGCTGCAGAGGGAAAATTGGTGGTGTTGAATTTCGATGTTACTAAATTTTCTGAGTTATTTAATCTCATCTCTGAAACAGGCAAATCATCACTCTCTTTGGATGACTCATACAGCAAATCAAACCACTTTGCTTCAGCTCAGTTTGTATTTTCCTCAATTTAATTATCTTGGTCACATGGAGTCCTACTCCCAGACCAGTCTCTGTTGTGTGTGTTAGCTGTTCAGTTGTGTCTGATTCTTTGCAACCCCATGGACTGTAGCTTGCCAGACTCCCCTGTCCATGCGATTCTCCAGGCAAGAATACTAGAGTGGGTAGCCATTCCCTTCTCTGGGGGATCCTCCTGACCCAGGGATCAAACCCACGTCTCCAGCATTGCAGGAGGATTCTTTACCATCTGAGCCACCAGGGAAGCCCAGCCTCTGTCGCAGTATTTAATTAACATGATAATTGACAAAAAGGGTCCCGGATGTGCTGCAGTGTTTTCTGTTAGATTCCAGGTTTCCTGGAGGACACGGATGGGTTTCAACCAAGTATTTGGGGTTGATTTCCATTTCTTTTTATTTTGACAACTTTGTACACTTATTTATACATACTTAGAGTTTATTAGGGAAGTAGGAAGAGGACCTTCAGATACTGGCAGAAATTGCAGTAGCTTAATTAGGTGACATATTTATTTATGCTTCTCCCCCTGAATTGTTTCTCTCCCAGATCCGATATTACTTAGACCTACTGGATGTCCAGCCTAGGAGTCTTTGTAGTATAGAAAGCACAAACACCAAAATTTTTCCTATTTTTCACAAAACTACACGTCCATTAATAAGATGATGCTGAGTGTCCAGAAAGAGAGAGAGAAGAGAGAGAATGTTCTTGAGAGCATGGGGAGACTACTGGGGATTGGGAAGGAGCAGAAAAGAGTCCTGGGGACTGGCAAGGATGAAGGACTGGGTATCCTGCACATTCCTCTCTGCCCATCTGTGGTAGAATTGCAAGGGGACTGGTACGTGACTTTCAAAAAGGGGTACAGGGGAAGCAGCCTCAACTGGGTATGGCTGTGCACCCAGGGGAGGCAGGGCCTAGAGGGCAGACCAAGATTTAAGGCCCTACCATATGGCCTAGCCATCCCACTCCTGGGTATATATCCTAAAGTGAAAGTGAAGTTGCTCAGTTGTGTCCGACTCTTTGCGACCTGTGGACTGTAGCCCACCAAGCTCCTCTGTCCATGGGATTCTCCAGGCAAGAATATTGGAGTGGGTTGCCACTTCCTTCTCCAAAAGGAGAGCCACTGTGTTGGTTGGGAATTGAACCCGGGTCAATTGCTTGGAAGGCAGCTATACTCACCACTATACCACCAACGCACACATATCCTAAAGGAAACTGCAATTCAAAAGACACACACACCCCAATGTTCATTGAAACACTATTTACAATAGCCAGGATATGGAAGCAACCTAAATGTCCATCAACAGATGGATAGATAAAGAATGGAGTATTATAAACAATGGAGTATTATTCAGTCACAAAAGGAATGAAATTAGGTCATTTGTAGAGATATGAATGGACCTAGAGACTGTTATACAGAGTGGAGTAAGTCAGAAAAACAAATATCAAATATTAACACATGTATGTGGAATCTAGAAAAATGGTATAGATGGAACTATTTGCAGGGCAGGAAAAGAGATGTAGACATAGAGGACAAATGTGTGGACGTGTCGGAGGAGGGAGGCGGGGGGGAGGGGAGATGGAGGGTGGGGATTACTTGGGAGATTGGGACTGACATATATACCCTACCCCGTGTAAAACAGATAACTAGTGGGAGCCTGCTGTATAGTGCAGACTATACACTCTGCACTCACCTCGGTGCTCGGTGATGACCAAGAGTGGTAGGATGTGGAGGCGGAAGGGTGGCTCAAGAGGGAGGGGATATATACATACATATAACTGATTCAGCTCATTGTAGAGCAGAAACCAACACAACACGGTAAAGCAACTGAATCCCAGTTTAAAAAAGTAAAACAAATTTAAAGACTTTGCATTGTTGAGACAGGTTGTGGAGAAGGTGAAGAGTGAAGGGATCTCCCTGCTAGTCCCCCTTTCATTCCTAGGCCCTGGCTCTTATCGCCTCCCCCAGCCCTTCTCTATGGAGAGCCTGTTCCGTCCACTTATCCTGCTCCTCCTCAGAACTGCTCCCACACTTATAGACTGCCCCACAGAGAAGCATCTGATGATCAATGCTTCAATCAGTGACTGAAACACTGATTCAATGATCAATCAGTCCTAAAGTCTTCTCTTATTCCTTCATTGAACGGGTACTGAACTCGTGGTGTGCGTGTCTGTTCTAGGTACTAGGGAGACCACTGTGTCCACCAGGATCAGGAGCTTGCCTTCATGGTACTCCCATTCCAGAGGGGAAGAGACAGAATGACCACTCCTGCTCTTGAGTGTGTGTCAGGCTCTTGCCTCGATCTAATGAAAAGTCACAAGGAGAAAAGAGTTACAGACACTCAGGTGGGCACAGTTCTCAGACCACTCTTCAAGAAGTGGTACACTGCAAGCCCTTTGGAACACACTGGAATATCTGGGCATTCTTGGTAATTAAGGAAGATGGTCCACAGATGTCAGGTAGGATCTATAAGCCCTGAATCTCAGGTACAGTGAGATCTCAGACATATTTTTTTTTCTGTCTTAAAACCTGTATTTTCTTATTGTCATTAAAGACACATGCATGTAAATATTGACTTTTGATATGTTTCTGGTGACCTTAGAGTTGAGTTTAGAATTCTCCTACAACTCAGTAAAAAGACTGGTAGTATTTCCAAGGTGCTCACAGAGCAGATACCTCACAAGGAGTGTCTTTATTTCTCCAACCTGAATGTATCCAGTGGCTAAAGGACTTTTTTTTTCACTCAGGAGTCAGGAGTTGGCATATCCATTATGGTTAAATATTTTCCCAGGCCTTAGTAAGATACTGGTTTGAAAATTTGGCTTTCCTGCCAATAGAGAGAGAAAACATAGAAGTAAATTAAGAGTGGGTGGTCTTTTTCCAAATTAATTGCATTGTCAAAAGAAAAAAATTCCCCACAATATTGAAAGCCAAGCATGTCCCTGGAGAGAGGAGTCTTGGATCCACAAGGAACAGTGAAGAGAGAGCAGCAAATTGATGGTTCCTAAGAAAAGCAATTATCTTACATTCTGTATTAGAATCACTAGTTCAGACCACTACTTAGGAACCAGTGTTCCTGCTGATTATCATTTTGTGAGGCAGAGACATCAGCTGTGGAATTGGGAATTGTCTTACTCATTTTCTTACAATGATGTGCCAATAGTAAAGAAAAGTCTGGAAGAAGCAGGGTATTTGGAAAGAGATATTTGTAATCATTTACATGGAAAAAAAAATTACGGTTCTCAAATAGACCCCTGAGGGATACCAGATGTTACCAGCAATTGAGAGGAAACCTGGCTGGCTGTGTATGTGAAATAGATCTCCCCTTGTCAAAGCCATTCTTGGCAACTGAGGATTCAGAAAGGAAAATTAGGGCTTTCGGAGCTTTGCCTACAAGTTGGCATGCAGTATTTTGTTTTTAAAAGGGAGAGGGAACTAAAGAATAAAAAACTCTCTTTTCCACTGTGCCAGCATTTTCTATGGCAGAAAGTTTCCTACTAAGGGAATAAAGCTAAGATGGACATCTCATTCCAAAAAAGAAAAAAATCAACTGCGTAAGTCTAACTGCAAAAAAACCCTCAAAAACAAAAAAAGATTTCTATCCTTTCTTGAAAAGCTGAACCCAAACAAACTGCATTCTTCAGTCATTGTCAGATACCAGATGAAAAGATCGTAGTAGAATGGCAAGGATGATGTATGATGCCAATTTTATTCCAATTTTACAAAATATGTGATGTTTTACAACCACATTTGGGGATCTTCATGCTTTCTTTGACTCGATGTAAGTGAAACCATATTAGAGAATTCATGGGACCCTCATTTTTAGTGTTATCCTGTTATATGTTCTTAGGTTTTCTCTGTGACATGAACATTTGACTTGAAGGGGTACACTTTTCAGAATTTTGTTTCTCCAATTATATATATATAATAAATATATATATTTATTAATATAAATCTTAATTTAATTTATATATTAATATAAATCTTAATGTATTAATATACATCTTAATTTAATATAAACTAAAATAGATTTAATATAATCTATTTTTATAATATAAAATTGTTACATTATAAAAATAGATTCAGTTCAGTTCAGTTGCTCAGTCATGTCCAACTCTTTGTGACTCCATGAATCACAGCATGCCAGGCCTCCCTGTCTATCACCAACTCCCTGAGTTTACTCAAACTCATATCCATCGAGTCGGTGATGCCATCCAGCCATCTCAACCTCTGTTGTCCAGTTCTCCTCCTGACCCAATCCCTCCCAGCATCAGAGTCTTTTCCAATGAGTCAACTCTGCACATGAGGTGGCCAAAGTATTGGAGTTTCAGCTTTAGCATCAGTCCTTCCAATGAACACCCAGGACTTATCTCCTTTAGAATGGACTGGTTGGATCTCCTTGCAGTCCAAGGGACTCTCAAGAGTCTTCTCCAACACCACAGTTCAAAAGCATCAGTTCTTCAGCACTCAGATTTCTTCACAGTCCAATTCTCACATCCATACATGACCACTGGAAAAACCATAGCCTTGACTAGATGGACCTTTGTTGGCCAAGTAATGTCTCTGCTTTTTAATATACTGTCTAGGTTGGTCATAACTTTCCTTCCAAGGAGTAAGCATCTTTTGATTAAATGACTGCAATCACCATCAGCGGTGATTTTGGAGTCCCCCTAAATAAAGTCTGACACTGTTTTCGCTGTTTTCCCATCTATTTGCCATGAAGTGATGGGACCAGATGCCATGATCTTAGTTTTCTGAATGTTCAGCTTTAAGCCAACTTTTTCACTCTCCTCTTTCACTTTCATCAAAAGGATTTTAGTTCCTCTTCACTTTGTGCCATCAGTGTGGTATCATCTGCATATCTGAGGTTACTGATATTTCTGCCGGCAATCTTGATTCCAGCTTGTGTTTCATCCAGCCCAGCATTTTGCATGATGTACTCCGCATAGGAATTAAATAAGCAGGGTGACAATATACAGCCTTGATGTACTCCTTTTCCTATTTGGAACCAGTCTGTTGTTCCATGTCCAGTTCTAACTGTTGCTTTCTGACCTGCATATGATTTTCTCAAGAGGCACTTCACATGGTCTGGCATTCCCATCTCGTTCAGAATTTTCCACAGTTTATTTTGATCCACACAGTCAAAGTCTTTGCGGCCAAGAGGAGCTACCCCATGTCCAAGGAGGAGCGGCTGTGTTGGTGCAGGAGGGCCAAGAGGAGCTACTCCACATTCAAGGTCAGGAGGGGCGGCCGTGAGCAGATACCCCTCGTCCAAGGTAAGGATCAGCAGCTGTGCTTTGCTGGAGCAGCCATGAAGAGATACCCCACGTTCAAGGTAAGAGAAACCCAAGTAAGATGGTAGGTATTGCGAGAGGGCATCAGAGGGCAAACACACTGAAACCATAATCACAGAAAACTAGCCAATCTGATCACACAGACCACAGCCTTGTCTAACTCAATGAAACTAAGCCATGCTGTGTGGGGCCACTCAAGATGGACGGGTCATGGTGGAGAGGTCTGACAGAATGTGGTCCACTGGAGAAGGGAATGGCAAACCACTTCAGTATTCTTGCCTTGAGAACCCCATGAACAGTATGAAAAGGCAAAATGATAGGATACTAAAATGGGAACTCCCCGGGTTGGTAGGTGTCCAATATGCTACTGGAGATCAGTGGAGAAATAACTCCAGAAAGAATGAAGGGATGGAGCCAAAGCCAAAACAATATCCAGTTGTGGACTGGTGATAGAAGCAAGGTCTGATGTTGTAAAGAGCAATTTTTGCATAGGAAACGAATGTTAGGTCCATGAATCAAGGCAAATTGGAAGTGGTCAAACAAGAGATGGCAAGAGTGAATGTTGACATTCTGGGAATTAGTGAACTAAAATGGACTGGAATGGGTGAATTTAACTCAGATGACCATTATATCTACTACTGTGGGCAGGAATCCCTTAGAAGAGTTGGAGTAGCCACCGTGGTCAACAAAAGAGTCTGAAATGCAGTACTTGGATGCAGTCTCAAAAATGACAGAATGATCTCTGTTCATTTCCAAGGCAAAACATGCAATATCATGGTAATCCAAGCCTGTGCCCAAACCAGTAACACTGAAGAAGCTGAAGTTGAATGGTTCTATGAAGACCTACAAGACCGTTTGGAACTAACACCCAAAAAATATATCATTTACATTATAGGGGGCTGGAATAAACACCTGGAGTAACAGGCAAATTTGGCCTTGGAGTACAGAATGAAGCAGGGCAAAGGCTAATAGAGTTTTGCCAAGAGAACGCACTGGTCATAGCAAATACCCTCTTCTAACAACACAAGAAAAATAGATTATATAATCTATTTAATATAACCATTTTAATAGATTTAACATAAGTCTAAATTAGATTAGTTAATATAAATCTTAATTTAATATATTTATTAATATAAATCTTTAAGGATATATAAGATTTCATTCCTTGATAGAGACAGAAATGGAGTTATTACAGGTTTCTGTTTAAGCAGAATGAATGATAGGGTTGATGCAGTGGAGTCCAAGAAAGGCCAGCCCTTCTGGAATATGCCACCCTTGTCCCAGCAAAATAATTTCTTGAGAGATCTTGTCATGCTTCTGTCTCTGTTGGACAGCATGACTGTGTCAGAATCTTAGCAGATTCCCTACAGGTGCTCCTCTTTTTCAGCCAAAAGCCATCATTTCACTATGCTCTGTTAATGACTGAGAACTAGTTTCCAAAACTGAACTAGACAATAATAAAAACTAGAACAAGACCAGATGATATTAACTGAAAACAGTATGAGTCACAGAGTACAGAGGTGATTTAAGTTTTGTGAATTCACAGACCCCCAAAGATAAAACAAACACATCCTTTTCTTGGGGAAAAAGAGGCAGGAGAAAATTTTGCATTGTTGTAATTATTTACTACTATGAAGCAGTGGTTTTCAACTATTTGGGGATTGCTAAGAAGCTGAAGTTGAACAGTTTTATGAAGACCTACAAAACCTTTTAGAACTAACACCCAAAAAAGATGTCCTTTCATTATAGGGGACTGGAATGCTAAAGTAGGAAGTCAAGAAACACCTGGAGTAACATAAAATTTGGCCTTGGAATGCAGAATGAAGCAGGGCAAAGACTAATAGAGTTTTGTCAAGAAAATGCACTGGCCATAGTAGCAAACATCCTCTTCCAAAAACACAAGAGAAGACTCTACACATGGACATCACCAGATGGTCAACACTGAAATCAAATTGATTATATTCTATGCAGCCAAAGATGGAGAAGCTCTATACAGTCAACAAAAACAAGACCAGGAGCTGACTGTGGCTCAGATCATGAACTCCTTATTGCCAAATTCAGACTGAAATTGAAAAAGTAGGGAAAACCGCTAGACCATTCAGGTATGACGTAAATCAAATCCCTTATACAGTGGAAGTGAGAAATAGATTTAAGGGCCTAGATCTGACAGAGTGCCTGATGAACTATGGATGGAGGTTCATGACATTGTACAGGAGACAGGGATCAAGACCATCCCCATGGAAAAGAAATGCAGAAAAGCAAAATGGCTGTCTGGGAAGCCTTACAAATAGCTGAGAAAAGAAGAGAGGTGAAAAGCAAAGGAGAAAAGGAAAGATATAAGCATCTGAATTCAGAGTTCCAAAGAATAGCAAGAAGATATAAGAAAGTCTTCTTCAGTGATCAATGCAAAGAAATAGAGGAAAAGAACAGAATGGGAAAGACTAGAGATCTCGTCAATAAATTTAGAGACACCAAGGGAACATTTCATGCAAAGATGGCCTCGATAAAGGACAGAAATGGTCTGGACCTAACAGAAGCAGAAGATATTAAGAAGAGGTGGCAAGAATACATGGAAGAACTGTACAAAAAGATCTTCATGACCCAGATAATCATGATGGTGTGATCACTCATCTAGAGCCAGGCATCTTGGAATGTGAAGTCAAGTGGGCCTTGGAAAGCATCGCTATGAACAAAGCTAATGGAGGTGATGGAATTCCAGTGGAGCTGTTTCAAATCCTGAAAGATGATGCTGTGAAAGTGCTGCCCTCAATATGCCATCAAATTTGGAAAACTCAGCAGTGGCCGCAGGACTGGAAAAGGTCCGTTTTCATTCCAATCCCAAAGAAAGGCAATGCCAAAGAATGTTCAAACTACCGCACAATTGCACTCATCTCACATGCTAGTAAAGTAATGCTCAAAATTCTCCAAGCCAGGCTTCAGCAATATGTGAACCGTGAACTCCCTAATGTTCAAGCTGGTTTTAGAAAAGGCAGAAGAACCAGAGATCAAATTGCCAACATCCACTGGACCATGGAAAAAGCAAGAGAGTTCCAGAAAAACATCTACTTCTGCTTTATTGACTATACCAAAGCCTTTGACTGTGTGGATCACAATAAACTGTGGAAAATTCTGAAAGAGATGGGAATACCAGACCAATACCAATACCTTTAGAGAAGTCTGTATGCAGGTCAGGAAGCAACAGTTAGAACTGGACATGGAACAACAGACTGGTTCCAAATAGGAAAAGGAGTCCGTCAAGGCTGTATACTGTCACCCTGTTTATTTAACTTATATGCAGAGTACATACTGGGAAATGCTGGACTAGAAGAAACACAAGCTGGAATCAAGATTGCTGGGAGAAATATCAATAACCTCAGATATGCAGATGATACCACCCTTATGGCAGAAAGTGAAGAAGAACTAAAGAGCCTCTTGATGAAAGTGAAAGAAGGAGTGAAAAAGTTGTCTTAAACCTCATGGCATCTGGTCCCATCACTTCGTGGGAAATAGATGGAGAAACAGTGTCAGACTATATTTTGGGGCTCCAAAATCACTGCAGATGGTGACTGCAGCCATGAAATTAAAAGACACTTACTCCTTGGAAGAAAAGTTATGACCAACCTAGATAGTATATTCAAAAGCAGAGACATTACTTTGCCGACTAAGGTCTGTCTAGTCAAGGCTATGGTTTTTCCTGTGGTCATGTATGGATGTGAGAGTTGGACTGTGAAGAAGGCTGAGCGCTGAAGAATTGATGCTTTTGAACTGTGGTGCTGGAGAAGAGTCTTGAGAGCCCCCTTGGACTGCAAGGAGATCCAACCAGTCCATTCTGAAGGAGATCAGCCCTGGGATTTCTTTGGAAGGAATGATGCTAAAGCTGAAACTCCAGTACTTTGGCCACCTCATGCGAATAGTTGACTCATTGGAAAAGACTCTGATGCTGGGAGGGATTGGGGGCAGGAGAAGGGGACGACCGAGGATGAGATGGCTGGATGGCATTACTGACTCAATGGACGTGAGTTTGAGTGAACTCCGGGAGATGGTGATGGACAGGGAGGCCTGGCGTGCTGTGATTCATGGATTCTTGAAGAGTCAGACACAGCTGAGTGTCTGAACTGAACTGAACTGAAAGATCTCACAAATAAGGCAACTTCCAAGACAGTCTGGTTAACAGCAGAACTTACTGTCTCCAAAACATAATATAAACCATTTATTTCTATATGCTGCTTAATACATGTTCACAGCAGCTGATAAAATAACCATCTGAGCAAACAATAAAATGCTTGTGTATGACAAAGTTTTCTCTAGGGACCTGTTTGGTCATTTGAAGTTTGTCCCTACCTGACACTGCTAATAAGTCTTCCATCCCTGTATTGTGTTTTTGTGGGCCAAGGTGGATGCTCACCTGGTTATTAAGGCCAAGTGTCACCATAGTTCATACTAAATTAAGAAATTATATTTTGTTTTTAATCTTTCCTTCAAATCACTATTTTTGACCAATATGAGAAAATCTGTAATTCTCCTCCACCAATTTCAAATTTTTCCTTTTTAAAAAATTTATTTATTTTTAATTGAAGGATAATTGCTTTACAGAATTTTGTTGTTTTCTGTCAAACCTCAACATGAATCAGCCATAGTATACCTGTACCCCCTCCCTGTTGATCCTCTCTCCCATCTTGCTTCTAAGCAATTTGTCAAAAGTAAACTGTATACATTTATAAAACCATTAAATTATTCTTCCTCTATCATTTATGGTCTCTTTTTATGAAGTCTTGTTTTTATGTACAGGTTGTAAAACAGGCACAGGGCAGACTCTGAACCAGATTCCATTGTTCATTATATACTACAGTCGGGGCTAGAAGACATGACAAAATTAAATAAATAATTAAATAAAATAATGATCATCTCCAAACCCTGTTGGCAAGACATTAGCTTACGGAATCTATACAATAAGTTTCACTATCCTAAAAACAAGTCAGGTGAGAGCATCTGTCTCCTTCTGCACTTCCTGGTTACCATTTTTTAAATCTTAAAAGCCATTTACTTTATCCTGTCTGCCTGATCATGTTGTAGGACTAAACTGATGGGCAGGAATTTGGGGCCTGTGAAGGAAAGCTGTGCCTGGGAAACTGACCTCTTATTTCCTCATCTCACAGTGAACACTGAAAAATGTACTGTTTTGTTTGCATCTGTTACTTGCTCCTGGTGAACAGGTTGTGTTCAGAGCAGCTGGAAGCAGGTACAGAATGGTGGGAGTAGGGGTGAGCAGAGGGATGAAGAGAAATTTCCGAGGCCTGGTGGAATCCTCTCTCAGTGCTGATGCTAATCTTTATGGGAATCTGGGAAGCTGTACATTTGTTTGAGAGCAGGCTTTGTGTAACCACCTCCATACATTTCTGTATGCTTTACCATTAAAACACTTTGCATGTTTTAACTGGGTCAGTTGGAATTTTCAGTTGGATGAAGAAGCCATAGGTACCATCCTAGTTCCCAAGAAAAAAATCTCAAAGCATTACGGTTTGTATGAGATAATCTACATAGTTGTACATTAGCCTCCATATCCTGTGGTTTGACCCTAAGTTCTAAAGTGTAATTGAATTGTCTTGTACCTGTATGTTGGAGAAGGAAATGGCAACCCACTCCAGTACTCTTGCTGGAAAATCCCATGGATAGAGGATCCTGGTAGGCTACAGTCTGTGGGGTCGCAGAGTTGGACACAACTGAGTGACTTCACTTTCATACCTGTATATACCATGTGAATAATTTCTCAACTAGAGAAAGACCGCATGCAGCACCGAAGATCCAGCACAGCAAACGACAAAGAACTAAATAAATAAAATAGGTTTAAAAATTAAAACAAAGTTTGTAGAGAGTATTGTGCTAAGAGAACAAAAAACTTATGCAGTTAAAGTAAACCACCATAAAAGCATTTTCATAAAGGGAGTTAATACTATATATTTTAAGGCCCATGGAAATGAGCCAAATTTAGTAGCGTGTATAACCAAGGGACACAAAACTGAGAAATTTGAGTGATGTAGGCAGTGACGGTATTTGCAAAAGCAGGTAGGGGAACCTTCTCTGCCACGTGTGGAAAATCCACAGGGAGGTCTTTGTTAACTCCAGATCACTTCTAAACAAACAAGGTGGCTTGAATGCCACCTCCAAAGATGTTTCACTTAAAAAAAGATGCTTCACGTGACATCAGCTAAAATATAGAGTCTGAGGCAATCCTTATGGATAATTGCGCCATTAGATTTATACTGGAGTCCAATTTGACCTGTTGATTATAATTCAGGGATTATTGCTTTTGAGGAAGGTCTTATCTTAATGAAAGAAAATATCAATTTGTATGTTTTGTATTCTCAGATTTAAAGGGAGCGCATTTGGGATTGAAAAATACACTTGAAGAACAGATTTCTAGCTATTAATGTATTATCCTAGGGCAAACTTTAGGCCACACATTAAAAAAAAGTCAAAACCAAAGAAACATCTCTTTTTATTGGGTGATAAAAGCTACATCCCCTTTGATCTGTTCCTACAAGAAAGACTGTCAAATTGTTTTACAAATAGACTTGCTCAGCAGATTACTATATGGGAATACATCCTAAGAAATAGATAAATCATCACATGGAGAGAAAGGGGTAGTACGAAATGGTTGCCAAGGAAAACTGTTGTGTTGGGTCTCGTGGAGTGAAGACAGAAACCCATCTTGCCCCATAGCATAGTTTCCAGCTCTGGTCTGATGCCTTAGACCAGAAAGAGGATCCCAGGTATATACGATGTCATCAAAGGGTCTCCCTGCCAAGGGAAGATGCAGACTCAAGCCATTTAGCTGAAACCTTAGAAGGAAATGTGAACTTATTTTGTACCTTCAAATTGGCAAAATGGGACCAACAGTTGTCAATTTTTACAAATAAGGGGATGAAATTTGCTAAGTACACATACAAAGAAGATGCTGAGATAAAATGCTATAAAATGAGATGGAATGGTGTAATAAAAGTCAAGAATGATTTAGATTAGGAAAAACCCTCAATAATTATAAAAATAAAACAATAAGATTAAAAATACAGAGACTATAAATTGCAATAAAAATAATTAGCTTAAGGAATATTCCAGATTGTTAGTATTTTATCATATATCCTTCTAGATTCTCCATAAGAAACAGGGTAACACCATATTGCCAGGGTCCAGCCCTGGTGGGTCCAGGGTAATTCGAAGGTGGGGGCAGAGTAGGTGTCCTAGAAAAAACTATTTAATTACAGATAGAGAGGGATTAGGAATTTAGCAGAGAAAAAGAAGCTGAATAACTGGTTTAAGTGGAATACTAATCACCACCTACGTAGGCCACAGGTGTCTTTCCGTTCTCCTGAAGGAGAGGAGGCACTGAGGCCTCCCCAGTCCGATCTTAGAAGCCCAGGCAGAGTTAGTAGGCTTGGTGCATACCCCCATACCAGATGGGAATTCAGCCAGGAAAGCGGGGAGCAAGAAAGAAACGACACGGGGGGAAATCAGTCTTTCCAGAAACTGATCCCATTTCTTTATTTTTCAGGTTTGTTTTTATACCTTTTGTTATACATAGGGATGAATACAGAGTCACACGGGGTCAGCAGACCTGACCCTTGTCACAATCTTCATATAAAATTATACAAAGGTCTTATGAGTTTTTACATCATCTTCTTGCCATGAGGTCTGCTGACATTTTATGGCTCTTTCTGATACTGGTCAGTTAACCAGAAAACTTATTTTTCCAGGGGAGATTTTTCTTAAATCAGGCGCCACCCTCCAAATAAAGTTGCATTCCTATAGGGTGAGGGTGTAGTGAGTTACAATCAAGAAAGGAATTTATTTAACCCAAGGTTAACACGATTAATCTTAAAGGTTAATACTTATTTCTCCTATATGCTTAAAGGTTAATATGTATTTCTCCTATATGCTAGTTATATTTATTATAAGGGCAGGGAATATGGAGATTTAGCAGCAAACATCAGCCCAACAAATAAAAATCCTTTCACCAGTGTTCCTCTTAAGATCTGTTTAGTCTTAAGATAGTGATAAAGTTACATTTTTACATAGCAAGGACACAGTGATTTATAACAAAGTACAGTGGTCTATAACAAAGAGAAAATTCATTAACTCAAAAAGTATAATATTGCTAACATCAAAAACTACTATATTTCCTTTTCTATATTCCAAATACATTGATTAATATATTCCCAGGTGCCTAAGGATATGGAGGTCTGGCGGCAATCAAATGAGAAAAGCCCTATGCTAATACTCCAAACTCTCTGTGCTGTTTATGGTTGAGAGGTTGTCACACAAGCTAGTCTGTCAGCAGAGAGGTTTGACCTGAGACACCCTTGTCACACTCAGGGCAGGGAATTAGCAGTAATTATTGACAGGACAAATGAAAAAACCCTTCACCAATATAATTCCTAATCAACCCACTAATACTATACTAATAATCTTCTAACTTCTCAAAAGAGTCTGTATTTAGAAAGTTTTAAAGCATCCCATGCCTCTCACAGTTGGGGGGTGGGTTGTAAACAATCACATACGGCCAGACGAACCTGATCAGGCAGGCCAGAGAACCTTCAGAGTTCGTAAGTTGAAACACTCTTGTCACGCCCAGGAATTTTTATTGATTTGGAGCTGCAAGTTAACTCCTTCTCCGAGAGAAATGGTTATGGGGGAGAGCTCCCTGTAAAGTAGTCTGGTTTTGGGGGTAGATGCTCGGGAACAGGGGTTTCCCGAGGCTTGATCACGCCTTTGCGTATGCCAAGCTTCTTTCCTCATGACATTTGCCATGGGTGGAGTTCCTCACGCAGGACCCCAGCACCATATTATTGTTGCTTACAAGTTATTTAACTTAAAATTTTACCTGGTGTGTATTTTTACATCAATACATATAGATCTACATCATCTCTTTTAAAGGCTGTAGAGGATTCTACGGAGAAGGCAATGGCACCCCACTCCAGTACTCTTGCCTGGAAAATCCCATGGATGGAGGAGCCTGGAAGGCTGCAGTCCATGGGGTCTCTGAAGGTCGAACATGACTGAGCGACTTTACTTTCACTTTTCACTTTCTTGTATTAGAGAAGGAAATGGCAACCCACTCTAGTGTTCTTGCCTGGAGAATCCCAGGGACGGCAGAGCCTGGTGGGCTGCTGTCTATGGGGTCGCACAGAGTCGGACATGACTGAAGTGACTTAGCAGCAGCAGCAGCAGCAGCAGAGGATTCTATAGTATGCTGTAGTGATATATTTCATGTTCTGATTGTGGGGGTCTAATGTGACAGCTGAGACCATGATAGTGAACAGGAGTCTGGGAAATTTCCTTACAGATGCTTTCTTCTCTTACTGTAAAAAAAAAAAAAAAAAAAAAAAAAGGCAACCAAAGCCATATACATATTCAGAGTTAAGATAATGAGAATTTTCATGAATTAAAAGATAGTTTTGTGTTTCAGGTCATCAGAAACCTGGCAGAAGAATATTCTAATTCATTAGACTGGTCTCCCTCTGTTAGAGAAACAGTTGTGCCAATGTTAGTTTGAACAATTCCTCTCTTCCTGAGTCTTAAAATGAAATATATATGAAAGAGAGATAGTGCCCCTACTTCTTCTGATATAATAGCTTTGAACTAGGATAAAAAGCTATCAATTTTGGTGGACAGAAACCTGGGGAGACACTATAAATGATGCAAGCTCTGGATACCCTGGGGCTGTTGCAGTCAATATTACATTTATCTTACTTGGATGAAATTCTGAGCAAACTTTTCCTTCTATATCATTCTTAGTTGAAAAGCTTGTGGACTTATGTAGGTGACCTATGACCCAGGAGGCAAAAAACACATTCATTCTAAAGGGAAACATCTGAATCCATGAAAGTCTTTCTCTGAGACAAGAGTGAGAGGGTTTGGAGGGGTGGGGAATGTTACTGAAAATGGCTTGTAGCTTTCATTTTGTTCTAAAAAGAACAAAATTAGAATTATTTCCCTTCTTAAATGTTGATGGTAGAAAGACCTTAAGACAGTTGAATTATTCAGTGGGTCTAAAGAAAACTAAAACAGGCTGGATGCATCGTAATTCACCCAGCCAGTTCTTTATAGACATGTAGTTTATTTCTGGCTCTTTTTAGTTTCTTGGTCTGCAAACACCCTTGTACATATATCTTGTCACATTTATTTGATTACACCCTTATGGTAATTGGGCTTCCCTGTGGCTCAGCTGGTAAAGAATCCATCTGCAACACAGGAGACTTGGGTTCTATCCCTGTGTTGGGAAGATCCCCTGGAGAAGAGAACGGCTACTCACTCCAGTGTTCTGGCCTTGAGAATTCCATGGACTGTATAGTCCATGGGATTGCAAAGAGTTGGACATGACTGAGTGACTTTCACTTTACTTTATGGTAATTGCCTTAAAATGCAATTGTTGAGTATGAGTTTATACCACTAAGGTTTTGATAAGTTGTCTGCCAAAAGACAATAATTGATTCCTCTACAAAAGCACATGAGGATAGTTATTTTCTTAATAATACTGTCACCAATATTGCAGATTATTGTTATAATGAAAAATAGTTAAAAATTTGTCTAATCTGAAATGTGAAAAATGATATATCCCTTTATTAAAATTAGTTCTGAGAACAAAGATCATTATCATATTAGCATTTATTTAGGACTTACTGTGTGGCCAACCACTGTGATAATGTAGCATCTTATTTTCTCAGACTAGTGCAATGAAGTAGGTGCTATTAATTCATAAATCTCTGTGTCTTTTGCCTATTTGGGAAAGGGTGTAGAAATATGTTATAAACAGTAAGGAAATCAACCCTTTCATTATAATCTCCTTTTCTGAGGGATGTGTCTTCAGTGGTATTTCTATTGGCCAAAATAACTGATAAATCAGAAAGCATGGGGAAACCTTGAAATAAAATGCAAACAGAAACAAATGGACCTCAGCATGTGTCAAAATGATAACCACACAGAACAGAAATAATTAATCCAAGTGACTTTCGAATATAGTGCTTTGACATACTCCCTTAGTGGAATATATTTCAAGGACAAAAAGGACTATAAAGAAATATTAAACATTACTTAATAGTAGTAGAGGTAGTGAGGTAGTCATTCTGAAATTATTTGTGCATACTTTAGAACTGGGCAAATGAGGATAGATAGATAGATAGATAGATAGATAAACAGGCTGATATTGATATTGCTGGGAATAAGTTTCTTATTTAAAGATTAAAGTGGTACAAACATAGAGTGGGTCACAGAGATGAAGGATCTTGGGGTATTTAATTGGAACTGGAAGTGTGAGTATGATTCATATGTAGTATCTGCCTCTTTAAGCAACCTTTGGACTTGTAAACATGCTCTAATAGGAATCTGGCTGCACAAATAGATTGCATGGTCCCCAAGAAATGCCTATTCTTCCATGCCTTTCAGATGTGGCTGCAGGGGTTGGTGGGCAAGAAATTGCACCTGCCTGAACTAGAAGTCTTAGATACTAGGGAGTTCCTCTTGGAGCCAAATCAGGGACTTGGTTCATCACCAGGACAGTTATCTTCAGGATCCCCAACCAAAAGGGCTTAATTACTTCTGTGGAAATGATGATCATGCTGTGTTCCCTCTATCTTCCTTTTCTGTTCCAAATCTATCACTGTGGGTAGGAATAGAACTTTTCTTAGACTCTAGGTGATCAGACAAAAGGAGGCACGTAATGGAGAGAACTCCTCATTGCTGGTGGCTCAGGGGGTAAAGCGTCTGCCTGCAATGCAGAAGACCTGGGTTCAATCCCTTGGTTGGGAAGGTCCCCTGGAGAAGGAAATGGCAACCCACTTCAGTACTCCTGCTTGGAAAATCCCATGGATGGAGAAGCCTGGTAGGCTATAGTCCGTGGGGTCCCAAAGAGTCAGACAAGACTTCATGATATGGCTGAACGACTTCACTTTCACTTTCCCATTGCCAAGATATCCTGGACTATGAACTTGATGATATCTTGGATAGGACTTTGGATATCTTGGATGGGGATTTGGATAAACTGAGTGTAGCAGTGCCTGTATGGATTTTTTGAAGGAGGTGGCCATTATCTTCATTACCTCCACCATAGTTTGGGCTCAGGTCAAATAACAGGGAGGGAACACAGCCCCACTCATCAACAGAAAATTTGATTAAAGCGTTATCCAGCATGGCCTCACCCATCAGAACAAGACCCAGTTTCCTCCTCAGTCAGTCTCTCCCAGCAGGAAGCTTCCATAAGCCTCTTATCCTTCTCCATCAGAGGGCAGACAGACTGAAAATCACAATCACAGAAAACTAACCATTTGATCACATGGACCACGGCCTTGTCTAACTCAATGAAACTATGAGCCATGTCATGGAGTGCCACCCAAGACAATTGGGTAATGGTGGAGATTTCTGACAAAATCTGCTCCACAGGAGAAAGGAATGACAAACCACTTCAGCATTCTTGCCTTGAGAACACCATGACAGTATGAAATGGCAAAAGATAGGACACTGAATGATGAACTCCCCAGGTCGGTAGGTGCCTGTTACTCCAGGTATTTGCTACTGGAGGTCAGAGGAGAATTAACTCAAGGAAGAATGAACAAACAGAGACAAAGCAAAAACAACATCAGTTATGGATGTGACTGGTGATGGAAGTAAAGTCCAATGCTGTAAAGAGCAAAGCGCATAGGAACCAGGAATGTTAGGTCCATGTATCAACACAAACTGGAAGTGGTCAAGCAGGAGGTGGAAAGAATGAACATTGACATTTTAGGAGTCAGTGAACTAAAATGGACTGGAATGGGTGGATTTAACTCAGATGACCATTATATCTACTACTGTGGGCAAGAATTCCTTAGAAGAAATGGAATAGCCATCATAGTCAACAAGAGTCCAAAATGCAGTACTTGGATGCGATCTCAAAAATGACAGAATGATCTCTGTTCGATTCCAAGGCAAGCCATTCAGTAACACAGTGATCCAAGTCTATGCCCTGACCTGTAATGCGGAAGAAGCTGAAGTTTAACTGTTTTATGAAGACCTACAAGACCTTCTAGAACTAACACCAAAAAAAAAAGATGTCCTTTTCCTTATAGTGGACTGAAATACTAAAGTAGGAAGTCAAGAGATACCTGGAGTAACAGGCAAGTTAGGCCTTGGTGTACAAAATGAAGCAGGTCAAAGGCTAATAGAGTTTTGCCAAGAGAATGCATTGGTCAGAGCAAACACTCTCTTCGAACAACACAAGAGAAGACTCTACACATGGACATCACCAGATGGTCAACACCGAAACAGGTTGATTATATTCTTTGCAGCAAAAGATGGAGAAGCTCTATACAGTCATCAAAAACAAGACCAGGAGTTGATTGTGGCTCAGATTATGAACTCCTTACTGCCAGATTCAGATTTAAATTGAAGAAAGTAGGGAAAACCACTAGACCATTCAGCTATGACCTAAATCAAATCCCTTATGATTATACAGTGGAAGTGACAAATATTTTCAAGAAATTAGATCTGATAGACAGAATGCCTGAAGAACTATGGATGGAGGTTTGTTACAGGAGACAGAGATCAAGACCACCCCCAAGAAAAAGAAATGCAAAAAAGGCAAAATGGTTGTCTGAGGAGCCTTACAAACAGCTGAGAAAAGAAGAGAAGCAAAAGGCAAAGAGAAAAGGAAAGATATACCCACTTGAATGCAAAGTTTCAAAAAATATCAGGGAGAGATAAGAAAGCCTTCCTCAGTGATCAATGCAAAGAAATAGAGGAAAACAATAGAATGGGAAAGACTAGAGATCTCTCCAAGAATATTAGAGATACCAAGGGAATAGTTCATGCAAAGATGGGCACAATAATGGACAGAAATGGTATGGACCTAACAAAAGCAGAAGATATTAAGAGATGGCAAGAACACACAGAAGAACTATACAAAAAGATCTTTATGACCCATTAATCACAATGGTGTGATCACTCACCTAGAGCCAGACATCCTGGAATGCAAAGTCAAGTGGGCCTTAGAAAGCATCACTACAAACAAAGCTGGTAGAGTGGATGCAATTCCAGTTGAGCTATTTCAAATCCTAAAAGATGATGCTGTGAAGGTGCTGCACTCAATATGCCAGCAAACTTGGAAAACTCAGCTGTGGCCCCAGAACTGGAAAAGGTCAGTTTTCATTCCAATCCCAAAGAATTCTCAAACTACCACACAATTGTACTCATCTCACATGCTAGTACAGTAATGCTCAAGATTCTCCAGGCCAGGTTTCAACAGTACATGAACCATGAACTTCCAGATGTTCAAGCTGGATTTAGAAAAGACAGAAGAACAAGAGATCAAATTGCCAACATCTGTTAGATCATCAAAAAAGAAAGAGAGTTCCAGAAAAAGATCTACTTCTGCTTTATTGACTATGCCAAAGCCTTTGACTGTGTGGATCACAACAAACTGCAAAGTTCTTTAAGAGAAGGGAATATCAGACCACCTGACCTGCCTCCTGGAAAATCTATATGCAGGTAGGTCAAGATGCAACAGTTAGAATTGGACATGGAACAACAGACTGGTTCCAAATCAGGAAAGGAGTACATCAAGGCTGTATATTTCCACCCTACTTATTTAACTGATATGCAGAGCACATCATGAGAAACACTGGGCTGGAAACCCAGGGGTTTACATTCAGTTCAGTTCAGACACCATGGACTGCAGCACGCCAGGCTTCTCTGGCCATCACCAACTCCCGGAGTTTACTCAAACTCATGTCCATTGAGTTGGTGATGCCTTCCAACCATCTCATCCTCTGTCATTCCCTTCTCCTCCTGCCTTCAATCTTTCCCAGCAGCAGGGTCTTTTCAAATGAGTCAGTTCTTCCCATCAGGTGGCCAAAGTATTGGAGTTTCAGCTTCAGCATCAGTCCTTCCAATGAACACCCAGGACTGATCTCCTTTAGAATGGACTGGTTGGATCTCCTTGCAGTCCAAGGGATTCTCAAGAGTGTTTTCAAACACCACAGTTCAAAATCATCAATCTTTTATGCTCAGCTTTCTTTGTAGTCCAACTCTCATTCCATACATGACTACTGGAAAAACCATAGCTTTGACCAGATGTACCTCTGCAGGCAAAGTAATATCTTTGTTCTTTAATAAGCTGTCTAGGTAAGTGCCGCACTCAGTATGTCAGCAAATTTGGAAAACTCAGCAGTGGCCACAGGACTGGAAAAGGTCCGTTTTAATTCCAGTCCCAAAGAAAGGCAATGCCAAAGAATGCTCAAACTACCACACAATTGCACTCATCTCACATGCTAGTAAAGTAATGCTCAAAATTCTCCAAGCCAGGCTTCAGCAATATGTGAACCATGAACTTCCACATGTTCAAGCTGGTTTCAGAAAAGGCAGAGGAACCAGAGATCAAATTGCCAACATCCACTGGATCATGGAAAAAGCAAGAGAGTTCCAGAAGCACATCTATTTCTGCTTTATTGACTATGCCAAAGCCTTTGACTGTGTGGATCACAATAAACTGTGGAAAATTCTGAAAGAGATGGGAATACCAGACCACCTGACCTGCCTCTTGAGAAACCTATATGCAGGTTAGGAAGCAACAGTTAGAACTGGACATGGAACAACAGATTGGTTCCAAATAGGAAAAGGAGTACGTCAAGGCTGTATATTGTCACCCTGCTTATTTAACTCCTATGCAGAGTACATCATGAGAAACACTGGGCTGGAAGAAGCACAAACTGGAATCAAGATTGCTGGGAGAAATCTCAATAACCTCAGATATGCAGATGACACCACCCTTATAGCAGAAAGTGAAGAGCCTCTTGATGAAAGTGAAAGAGGAAAGTGAAAAAAGTTGGCTTAAAGCTCAACATTCAGAAAACGAAGATCATGGCATCCGGTCCCATCACTTCATGGGAAATAGATGGGGAAACAGTGGAAACAGTGTCAGACTTTATTTTGGGGGCTCTAAAATCACTGCAGATGGTGACTACAGCAATGAAATTAAAAGACACTTACTCCTTGGAAGAAAAGTTATGACCAACCTAGATAGCATGTTAAAAAGAAGAGACATTACTTTGCCAACAAAGGTCCATCTAGTCAAGGCCATGGCTTTTCCAGTAGTCATGTATGGATGTGAGAGTTGGACTGTGAAGAAAGCTAGTACTGAAGAATTGATTCTTTTGAACTGTGGTGTTGGAGAAGACTCTTGAGAGTCCCTTGGACTGCAAGGAGATCCAACCAGTCCATTTAAAGGAGATTAGCCCTGGGATTTCTTTGGAAAGAATGATGCGAAAGCTGAAACTCCAGTACTTTGGCCACCTCATGCGAAGAGTTGACTCACTGGAAAAGACTCATGCTGGGAGGGATTGGGGGCAGAAGGAGAAGGGGACGACAGAGGATAAGATGGCTGGATGGCATCACTGACGTGATGGACATAAGGTGAGTGAACTCCAGGAGTTGGTGATGGACAGGGAGGCCTGGCGTGCTGCGATTCATGGGGTCGCAAAGAGTTGGATGTGACTGAGCGACTGAACTGAACTGAACTGAGGTTGGTCATATCTTTTCTTTCAAGCAGCCAGCATCTTTTAATTTCACAGCTTCAGTCACCATCTGCAGTGATTCTGGAGCCCCCAAAATAAAGTCTCTATTTCCATTGTTTCCCCATCTATTTGCCATGAAGTGACTGGACCAGATACCATGATCTTAGTTTTCTGAATATTGAGCTTTAAACCAACTTTTCACTCTCCTCTTTCACTTTCATCAAGAGGTTCTTTAGTTCTTCTTCACTTTCTACCATCAGGGTGGTGTCATCTGCATATCTGAGATTATTGTTATTTCTCCCAGCAATCTTGATTCCAGCTTGTGCTTCATCCTCAAATTCAGAGTTACAAGTTTAGCATTCTTTTAGAAAGCTCAAGACTTATTTTTAAAAACAAAGAAACATTAGAATACACACATTAAATATAAATAATTAAACATGATAGCATACATGTAACTAATTGAACTGGAACTTCCTTGCTTTATTGTTGTTTCATTGCTAAATCATGCCTAGCTCTTTTGCCACCCCATGGACTATATCCCACCAGATGCTCTGTTCATGGCACTTCCCAGGCAAGAATACTGGAGTGGATTGTTAATTCCTTCTCCATAGGATCTTCCCAACCCAGGAATTAAACCTGTCTTCTAAATTGCAGGTGGATTCTTTACTGCTCAGCCACCAGGAAAGCCTATTCCCTCTCAGTCTTGAGATTTATAAATCAACCTTTTCTGCCATATCTTGAACAAACTGATATTATTCTAACTGTATATATAAAGCAGCTATTTAGCATCAGGTTGGGTCCGCTTCACTTTTTGCCAAAGAACTTTGGATAATCTTTTACTGAGAATTCCTGCAACTTCTTAGCTATATACGTTTTTTTTCAAGAGCTTTGCTATTTTCTCAAAATAAATCCATCTAATTTGAATTAATTTATTTCCTTGGGTCTCAAGTTCCTGCCTAAAAAGAACCACCAAAATTATCACTGGAACATCAGTTTTTGAGGATTCATAATCCTTACAATCACATCGAATATACTGAAGTATGAATGTGTACTTCCCATTCACAAAGGAGTAGAAAAATATAGTCAGGCAGATGATTCAAACTAAACACAAGGCTTTCTTGGCCAAGGGTAGGGTGCAGTGTGTGTGTGTGTGTGTGTGTGTGTGTGTGTGTGTGTGTGTGTGTGTATGATCAATTCAAACACAGAAAGAAGACAGTCAAATTGGGAGTCTTGTCAATGATTCCATGGTGTACCAATGAAAGGTATGATTTCTAACCATTAGGTCCACTTGAGAAGTTGAGTCAGAACTGGCAGACAGGTACACTGATCTAGAGAATTCAGAACTTGGGCACCAGTTATCACACAGATGTGATCCTAATTCCTAGCTGACTTCACAGAGCAAGATTGGCCTTCATGTGGTAAAATAACACTCAACGTTGTACATTTACATTTAATCTTCACCCTATTCATCTTTTTTTCCCTAGGACTATGTCTAGCAGCTCTAGTTATTAAAACTTGGGTGGCATGATCCTGGACCTGAGTTACATAGATGACAGGAAGCTTCACTGAAAGCCTATATAAAACTTTCAAAGGGCCTCTTATCCTGGAGATTGGCATCAGGAGACATGGCAGTGAGGATTCTATCGTAGGGCTCATTACATTAGTTACAGTCCCTTTGAGGCAATACCAAAACATAGGGATGCATTTAAATACAAATGTAAATATAAAATAAGCACAATTCTTATACTCTTCCTTTTCTATCTTACATATGCATATACCTTTCCATGTCATATAGATTTATCACATTTTAAAAAGTCTGCTAGATCCCATTTACTAATCAATGCTTTATGGATTAGGCTGTTTTAATTTTTCACCATTATTAGCAATGTTCCTGGTAAGATCACCCCTTTCTAAGCTTTAATTCTTTGATCAAAATATGAGAGACAGCCACAGATGGGGTCTCTCTATATGGATGCAGACGTGACATGGCACAACTCCAGGGGCTGCCATTCATGCTAGACCAGTGTCTTTGTAGGTGGTTGGCAAAGTTGGCGGATTTATTCACCAGCTCCCCATATATCATTGTTTTCTGACCACTTTCAGAGACATTAATACTTTGAAACTTCTGCCTTGCCATGCTTGATGGCTGGGCCTGCTCCCAAAGCCAGACAAAAGTCCTCAAGATTTTACTAGAGAGAGATACATGTTTGGAGAAATTGTAATATCTGCCCCATGGGCCATCCAGGCCTAGATTTTTCAGCTATGTGATCTAATAAATCTCCTATTTTTGTTTGAGAAAATCTGAGTTCGGCTTCTGTCACTTTTAAACAAATGAATCCTGACTAATCCATATAGCAGATATATACTGCTTAATTGAATATAATATACATAGTGATAAATAACCACTAAATATCACCATAAATTATTAAGATAAATATCAAGACAAGATATGACTAATTAGTAATAATTATCACTTATTAATAGTTAAATTCAACAGTCATCTACTGTACATCAGTCCCTAATACCAATTACATGGTATTAAAAATAGTTATTTATTGATTCCTTAATTTGAGGCAAAATTTTTAAAAATATTAATAGACCTTATTTTTAAAGCAGTTTTATGTTTGCAGAAATACTGAGCAGCAAGTTCAGACAGTTTCCATATACCTCTTTCCCACCCTTGGCCACATATATGGTTTTCCCTGTTATTAACATCTTGCACTTAGTGTGGTAAATTTGTTAGAGTTGATGAGCCAATAGTGATGGATAATTATTATTAACTACAGTTCATAGTTTACATTAGGGTTCACTCTGTGTTATATATGGCATGGGTTTTGATCAATGTATAATGACATATATCCACTAATACAGTATTATAGAGAATAGTTTCACTGCTCTAAAAAATCTCCTGTGCTCCTACTAATCCTTTTCTCGCTTCAACCAAACCTCTGGCAATGACTGATGTTTTTAAAATTTTTAAATTAACCAATGGTTATTTTTTTAAACCTTCATAACATGAAGTTTACTATTTTAACCATTTTTAAGTGTAAAATTCAGTGGATGAATTGGATGAAGCATAAGCTGGAATCAAGATTGATGGGAAGGAGAAGGCAATGGCAACCCACTCCAGTACTCTTGCCTGGAAAATCCCACAGATGGAGGAGCCTGGTAGGCTGCAGTCCATGGGGCTGCACAAAGTCCGACACAACTGAAGCTACCTAGCAGCAGCAGCACACAGTTATAAGCATAATGTAGATGGATCCTAAACTACATATCATGTGTAATTAATAAATGAGATTGTGCTGACATAAAGACATGATTCTCTTAAGTGTAGAATTAATGGAATTTTAGATATGCCGATGACACCACCCTTATGGCAGAAAGTGAAGAGGACCTAGAAAGCCTCTTGATGAAAGTGAAAGAGGAGAGTGAAAAAGTTGGCTTAAAGCTCAACATTCAGAAAACGAAGATCATGGCATCCGGTCCCATCACTTCATGGGAAATAGATAGGCAAACAGTGGAAACAGTGTCAGACTTTATTCTGGGGGGCTCCAAAATCACCGCAGATGGTGACTGCAGCCATGAAATTAAAAGACGCTTACTCATTGGAAGAAAAGTTATGACCAACCTAGATAGCCTATTAAAAAGCAGAGACATTACGTTGCCAACAGAGGTCCATCTAGTCAAAGCTATGGTTTTTCCAGCTGTCATGTATGGATATGAAAGTTGGACTGTGAAGAAAGCTGAGCGGTGAAGAATTGATGCTTTTGAACTGTGGTGTTGGAAAAGACTCTTGAGAGTGAGTCCCTTGGACTGCAAGGAGATGCAACCATTCCATCCTAAAGGAGATCAGTCCTGGGTGTTCATCTGAAGGACTGATGCTAAAGCTGAAACTCCAGAACTCTGGCCACCTCATGTGAAGAGTTGACTCAGTGGAAAAGACTCTGATGATGGGAGGTATTGGGGGCAGGAGTAGAAGGGGACAACAGAGGATGAGATGGCTGGATGGCATCACTGACTCGATGGACATGAGTTTGGTTGAACTCGGAGAGTTGGTGATGGACAGGGAGGCCTGGTGTGCTGTGATTCATGGGGTCACAAAGAGTCGGACACGACTGAGCGACTGAACTGAACTGAACTGAACTGACACAATCTCCTTTCTGTATTGGTGCTTGTATTGAAGACTGTAAACCTCATCAGGTTTTGCACAGTTAATGTCTCTATTAGACTCTTTAGAAAAGTATCTTTTATGGTTAATAAGATGTAAAGACTGCACCTGCTGTTATGCTGGCTTTCATTCTTACATATTTTCACAGGGAACTTGCTTTAATGAATTTATTTTGAGAAGTTTTAAATCAAATTCTATGTCAGGATTTTATATTAATGTCCAATAGGTGGTTAGATTTGTTCAATGTTAAAATAGGTATTATGGTAACATCCTCATCAGTTAAATTATTAATTTAAAGTATAAAATGTTTTTTATTAAGAGAAACTAACTTACAGAGAAATCTGGCTGAGAATAGACCACTGTTAAGGCCCTTTGTTGTAGAGAATGCTGTGCTTTAATAAATCATGATGTAATAAAAAAAGATTGATGGGAGAAATATCAATAACCTCAGATATGGAGATGACACCACCCTTATGGCAGGAAGTGAAGAAGAACTAAAGAGCCTCTTGATGAAAGTGAAAGAGGAGAGTGAAAAAAGTTGGCTTAAAGCTCAACATTCAGAAAACGATGGTATGTGTGTGTGTATGTGTATATAAATGGGGCATCAGTTCAGTTCAGTCGCTCAGTAGTGTCCAACTCTTTGTGACCCCATGAACTGCAGCATGCCAGGCCTCTCTGTCCATCACCAACTCCCGGAGTCCACCCAAACCCATGTCCATTGAGTCCATGATGCCATCCAACTATCTCATCCTCTGTCGTCCCCTTCTCTTCCTGCCCTCAGTTTTTCCCAGTCTTTTCCAATGAGTCAGCTCTTTGCATCAGGTGGCCAAAATATTGGAGTTTCAGCTTCAGCATCAGTCCTTCCAATGAACACCCAGAACTGATCTCTTTTAGAACGGACTGGTTGGATCTCCTTGCAGTCCAAGAGACTCTCAAGAGTCTTCTCCAACAACACAGTTCAACAGCATCAATTCTTTGGAGCTCAGCTTTCTTTATAGCCCAGCTCTCACATCCATACATGACCGCTGGAAAAAACATAGCCTGGACTAGACGGACCTTTGTTGGCAAAGTAATGTCTCTGCTTTCGAATATGCTGCCTAGGTTGATCATAACTTTCCTTCCAAGGAGTAAGCGTTTTTAATTTCATGGCTGCAGTCACCATCTGCAGTGATTTTGGAACCCCTCAAAATAAAGTCTGACACTGTTTCCCCATCTATTTGCCATGAAATGATGGGACCAGATGCCATGATCTTCGTTTTCAGAATGTTGAGCTTTAAGCCAACTTTTTCACTCTCCTCTTTCACTTTCATCAAGAGGCTTTTCAGTTCTTCTTCACTTCCTGCCATAAGAGTGGTGTCATCTGCATATCTGAGGTTATTGAGATTTCTCCCAGCAATCTTGATTCCAGCTTGTGCTTCCTCCAGTCCAGGATTTTTCATGATGTACTCTGCATAGAAGTTAAATAAGCAGGGTGACAATATACAGGCTTGACATACTCCCTTTCCTATTTGGAACTAGTCTGTTTTTCCATGTCCAGTTCTAACTGTTGCTTCCTGACCTGCATACAGGTTTCTCAAGAGGCAGGTCAGGTGGTCTGGTATTCTCATCTTTTTCAGAATTTTCTATAGTTTATTGTGATCCACACAGTCAAAGGCTTTAGCATAGTCAATAGGATATATATATATATATATGTCCATATATAGACACATATATGACTTTATATATTTATCTGTTCATCTGTTGGTGGGCATTTAGGTAGTATCCATGTCTTGTGAGTCAAGATTTTTAACTGTATTATTTATTTAATATATATAGCATTTTACTTGGCAAGAGAGAGATTAAGGTTGTCAGTTCACTGAACTTGAGACAAGGAGATTACTCTGGATGGTGAGAATAGGCAAAATTTCACAAGGGTTCTTATATGTGAAAGATAGAGGCAGTAAAGTTAGTATCAGAGGGAAATTCAAAGATGCTATACTGCTCACTTTGAGGATGGAGGGAAAGACGTGAGCCAGGGAATGCAGACAACCTCCATAAGTTGGAAAGGCAAGGAAACAGATTTTCCTCTAGCAATGCAGTCCTGTCAAAACACTGACTTTACCTTGTGAGGCCTAGTTTGAATTTATGACCTCCAAACTTGTAATCATGTATTTGTGCTAATTAAGCCATTGAGGCTGAGGCAAACTGTCACAGTGGCCATGGGAAACTAGTACACTGTAATTGAAAGGAGGTGGACCATTTATAAAACTAGCCCCTCCCAAGGTTCCAGAGAGAATTATGATGTTGACATGAGATTACTCAAAGGATTCTAAATCACCACTCCGATGCTGAAGGCGTATTGTCTAAGCACACCATGAAAAACGAAGATAAAGAAAAATTTCAAAAGGTAGGCCTGCTTTAAGGTATTCTTTTTGAGTGGAGGACTTTCCGGGTGGTGCTAGTGGTAAAAGAACACGCATGCCAATTCAGGAGACATAAAAGACATGGGTTTGATCCTTGGGCTGGGAAGATCCCCTGGAGGAGGGCATGGCAACCCACTCCAGTATTCTCATCTGGAGAATCCCAAGCATAGAGGAGCCTGGCAGGCTACAGTCAACAGGGGCACACAGAGTCGGACATGACTGAAGCAGCTTAGCACGTGCACACACACATTTGAGTCGAAGCTTACCTTGACAAGCTCTAGAAGACTCTTGGTGAAGACTTCCTGGGGTGTTGTTTTCTCTAATGGTGTAATAAGTGATTTTTGACATTCAGCTGTGTTCAGTTCAGTTCCTCAGTCATGTCTGACTCTTTGCCACCCATGGACTGCAGCACTCCAGGCTTCCCTGTCTATCACGAACTACCAGAGCTTACTCAAACTCATGTCCATTGAGTCAGTGATGTCATCCAACCAGCTCATCTTCTGTTGTCCCCCTTCTCCTCCTGCCTTGAATCTTTCCCAGTATCAGGGTCTTTTCAAATGAGTCAGTTCTTTGCTGACCTATGTATTGGACTTTCAGCTTCAGCATCAGTACTTCCAATGAATAATCAGGACTCATTTCCTTTAGGATGGACTAGTTGGACCTCCTTGCAGTCTCAAGAATCTTCCAACACCACAGTTGAAAATCATCAGTTCTGTAGTGCTCAGCTTCCTTATAGTCCAACTCTATAGCTTCCTTATAGTCCATAAATAACTACTGGAAAAAATCATAGCTTTGACTAGATGGCAAAGTGATATCTCTACTTTTTAATATGCTGGCTAAATTGGTCATAGCTTTTCTTCCAAGGAACACACATCGTTTAATTTCATAGCTGCAGTCACCATCTGCAGTGATTTGGGAGTCCCCCAAAAATAAAGTCTCTCACTATTTCCATTCTTTCCCCATACATTTGCCATGAAGTGATGGGACCAGATGCCATAATCTTAGTTTTCTGAATATTAAGTTTTTTTAATACTTTATTCTACATTACAATACTGTATTTGTTTTGCCATACATTGACATGAATCAGCCACAGGTGAACACGACCTCCCAATGCTGAAGCCTCCTTTAAGTTTTAAGCCAGTGTTTTCACTCTGCTCTTTCACTTTCATCAAGAGGCTCTTTAGTTCTTCGCTTTCTGCCATATCAGGGTGGTGTCACCTGTGTATCTGAGGTTACTGATACTTCTCCTGGCAATCTTGATTCCAGCTTGTGCTTCATCCAGCCTGGCATTTTGCATGATGTACTCTGCATATAAGTTAAATAAGCAGGGTGATAGTATACAGCCTTGATGTACTCCTTTCCCGATTTGGAACCACTCTGCTGTTCCATGTCCAGTTCTAATTGCTGCTGCTTGACATGCATACAGATTTTTCAGGCGGCAGGTAAGGTGGTCTGGTATTCCCATCTCTTGAAGGACTTTCCACAGTTTGTGATCCACAGAGCCAAAGGCTTTGGCATAGTCAACAAAACATTGTTTTTCTGGAACTCTCTTGCTTTTTCAATGATCCAGTGGATGTTGGCAATTTGATCTCTGGTTCCTCTGCCTTTTCTAAATCCAGCTTGAACATCTGGAAGTTCACATACTGTTGAGGACTGGCTTGGAGGATTTTGAGCATCAATCTCCTAGCATATGAGATGAGTGCAATTGTGTGGTAGTTTGAGCGTACTTTGGCATTGCTTTTCTTTGGGATTGGAAGGAAAAATTTACATTTCAAATTCCTGGGGCCACTGCTGAGTTTTCCAAGTTTGCTGGCATATTGAGTGTAGCACTTTCATAGCATCATCTTTCAGGATTTGAAATAGCTCAACTGGAATTCCATCACCTCCACTAGCTTTGTTCGTAGTGATGCTTTCTAAGGCCCACTTGGCTTCACATTCGAACAAAGGCCCAGTTGGCTTTGCATTTCAGGACATCTGGCTCTAGGCAAGTGATCACACTATTGTGATTTTTGGATTGTAAAAATCTTTTTGTATAGTTTTTCTGTGTATTCTTGCCATCTCTTTTAATATCTTCTGCTTCTGTTAGGACCATACCATTTCTGTCCTTTATCATGCCCATCTTTACATGAAATATTCCCTTGGTATCTCTAATTTTCTTGAAGAGATCTCTGGTCTTTCCCATTCTATTGTTTTTCCTCTGTTTCTTTGCATTGATCACTGAGGAAGGCTTTCCTTATCTCTCCTTGCTATTCTTTGGAACTCTGCATTCAAATGGGTGTATCTTTCCTTTTCTCCTTTGCCTTTCGCTTCTCTTCTTTTCTCAGCTATTTTTAAGGCCCTGTCAGACACCCATTTTGCCTTTTTGCATTTCTTTTTCTTGGGGATGGTCTTGATCAATACCTACTGTATAATGTCACAAACCTCAATCCATAGTTTTTGGGCACTCTATCTTTCAGATCTAAACCACTGAATCTATTTGTCACTTCCACTGTATAATCATAAGGGATCTGATTTAGGTCATACCTGAATGGTCTAGTGGTTTTCTCTACTTTCTTCAATTTAAGTCTGAATTTGGCAGTAAGGAATTCATCATCTGAGTCACAGTCAGCTCCTGGTCTTGTTTTTGCTGATTGTGGAGAAATTCTCCATCTTTGACTGCAAAAAATATAATCAATCTGATTTTGGTATCCTTCTGGTGATGTCCATGTGTAGTCTTCTCTTGTTATGTTGGAAGAGGTTTTGCTATGACCAGTGTGTTCTCTTACTAAAACTGTTAGCATTTGACGTGCTTCATTTTGTACTCCAAGGCCAAATTGAGTGTTACTGCAGGTATCTCTTGACTTCCTACTTTTGCATTCCAGTCCCCTGTAATGTAAAGGACATCTTTTTGGTATTAGTTCTAGAAGGTCTTGTAGGTCTTCACAGAACAGTTAAACTTCAGCTTCTTAAGCATTACTGGTTGGGGCACAGACTTGGACATTACTGAATCCATTCTCATTTTTCATACTCTCATGGTAAACCTTAGAATTAATTTTTAATATAAAAGATGAACAAAAATGAATCTGATAGATGGTACTTAGCACAGGTCCCTTTCTCCTGAAATCTAATAATATTCTTTAGTTTAAACATAGAGCAGTAAACAATAACATCATGGCAAAATCTGGAAGAAAATTAAAATTCCCACTTTTATTGTTTTAACATAAGTTGAACTATCTGTAAACAGAGAGATTAAATTTACTGTCCTTTGAAGAATATTTATCTATGTTTCTATCATCTATTTGTACAGTAGTGCACCTAATATTTTAAAGTATTTATTCCAATTGGTATCTTGACTTCATATTTAATACTTAAGGAAGTGCTTTTAACTGTTACAACTATGACATTTTGATAACATAAGGCTTCTTTTTAGTTTGTAAATCAAACAATAACAAAATTATCCCAAAGCTCTGAGATCTGATTCAGTTTCTGATGGAAGAGATTGGTAGGGAGGTAGGTTTAATCTGATTGGTCTACTAAATAAAAATGAAGGATATTTACAAGGAATGTCTCTGAGGAGCAAGACAATATTTAGCTGAACTGTTTTCATATTGAGAGCCAGAACTCATTGAGATAATGGTTCTTTCTACTTAATAGGTAGTTTTTATTCCTCCCTACTGAGCAGCACAGAGGAACAGAAAATGAGGATTAGAAAAAGAGACCTCTGGGTAAATAATCCACCCAAATCCATCTGGATTAGGCAAACTAAGTAATAATACATATTTTCAAGCATACAATAATCATTTCCCTAAGAACAAGCTGTATTGGACTCATCTGCCTCTAACCGTCAGCATATGAGGGATTAAATTGTGGTACTTGGAAAAACTCCCCTCCCTTACTCTTGTTACCTAACAGCCTCAGAAACAGAAATTTTCCCATGATTTTTCACAGTCCAGGATATTTCATGTCAGGATAAAACTGGAGTTCCAATTTCATTTTGCTGTGATTATTTGGGGATTATTCACTTCTGTATAATTGTTTCAATATAAGATTGCTATCTATCTTTATTGGGAAAAGACCTTTTTAGTTTGTTTGGTTTTGTTTTGTGGAGAAGATATTTTTTATTAAAGCAATCTGACCTCCCGTGTTTCTCATTACACTGGTCTTTAGCTTTTTAATAGAGCCAGTTGCTTCTTAAGCCTCTAGGTATGTACTGCTCATTGGTTTTCTATGCTACTGCTTGATGGGAGCAAAGATATTTCAAGCTTTGGAGACTGACTCTCAGGAAGAGTTGAAGCTTTCCTTTTTGGATGCTGAAACAAATTTAATGGAGACCTATGTCAACATAACATCAGAAGAACTTGAGATCTTTCTGCAGGTAAGAGATAAATGGAGAGTCATAAATTCGTCAGTTGTGTTTAAGAGAGATGTAGATTGAAGATTGTAAAGAAAGCCTTCCTCTGTGTTTTACTTAAAAGCTATAGTTTTCTGTCATCTGGAGATGGGAAAAAAAAGACAAACATTTTTAGTAATAAGAGATATAAAGAAAATAGAACAGTATAAGAATGTAAAGGGGCAAGACCAATACAGATAAAAGGAAAAATTACAGAGCAGATATCACTAGGCTATAGGAACTATATTGACTATGCCAAAATCTTTGACTGTGGATCACAATAAACTGTGGAAAATTCTGAAAGAGATGGGAATACCAGACCACCTGACCTGCCTCTTGAGAAACCTATATGCAGGTCAGGAAGCAACAGTTAGAGCTGGACATGGAACAACAGACTGGTTCCAAATAGGAAAAGGAGTACGTCAAGGCTGTATATTGTTACCCTGCTTATTTAACTTCTATGCAGAGTACATCATGAGAAATGCTGGGCTAGAGGAGGCACAAGCTGGAATCAAGATTGATGGGAGAAATCTCAATAACCTTAGATATGCTGATGATACCACCCTTATGGCAGAAAGTGAAGAAGAACTAAAGAGCCTCTTGAAAGAGGAGAGTGAAAAAAGTTGGCTTAACTCAACATTTAGAAAATGAAGATCATGGCATCTGGTCCCATCACTTCATGGCAAATAGATTGGGAAACAGTGGAAACAGTGGCTGACTTTATTTTTTCTGGGCTCCAAAATCAGTGCAGATGGTGACTGCAGCCATGAAATTAAAAGATGCTCACTCCTTAGAAGAAAAGTTATGACCAACCTAGACAGCATGTTAAAAAGCAGAGACATTACTTTGTCAATAAAGATCCATCTAGTCAAGGCTATGGTTTTTCCAGTGGTCATGTATGGATGTGAGAGTTGGACTATAAAGAAAGCTGACCACCAAAGAAGTGATTCTTTTAAACTGTGGTGTTGGAGAAGACTCTTGAGAGTCCCTTGGACTGCAAGGAGATCCAACCAGTCCATCCTAAAGGAGATCAGTCCTGGGTGATCATTGGAAGGACTGATGTTGAAGCTGAAACTCCAATACTTTGGCCACCTGATGTGAAGAGCTGACTCATTTGAAAAGACCCTGATGCTGGGAAACATTGAGGGCACGATGAGAAGGGGATGACAGAGAATGAGATGGTTGGCTGGCATTATGGACTCAATGGACATGGGTTTGGGTGTACTCTGGGAGTTGGTGATGGACAGGGAGGCCTGGTGTGCTGCAGTTCATGGGGTCACAAAGAGTTGGACACGACTGAGTGACTGAACTGACTGATAGGAACTACATAAGACATGCTGAAATGCTGAAGATCAGGAGAGAAAAACTAGTGTTGGACTAACTCTACCACTGATAACAATTATAAAACAAAGCACAAATGACAGAGAGAACAGAAAACAGTGGTGTAAGCAAAGGAAGCAAAACCCAAAAGGACATGGCCATTTAAAGAAAGCACATGAGGGACTTCCCTGGTGCTCCAGTTGTTGAGACTTCATCTTCCAATACAGAAGGTGTGGGTTCCATCCCTGGTTGGAGAGCTAAGCTCCTATATGCCTCATGGCTGACAAACCAGAACATGAACAACAGAAACAATACTGTAACAAATTCAACAGAGATTTTAAACTGGTTCACACTAAAAATCTTTTAAAAAATAAAATAAAGCACATGAGCTGAGTTCCACGGTTACTTGTCCTTTCCTCTGTGGGCACTCCCCTATTAACCCAGCATGGTGAGGGGCAACAAGCCCTAGCAGAAGCTGTCATTTTACAGGGTTGAAGCATTAAGAAGTCAGAGCTCAAGGACACTTAACAGTAGTTGGAATTTGAGGAGAAAAATCACAAAGAGGAGATATCTTTAGAGTGAGAAAGCCCTCAAATTCTAAATCTGCTATGAATTCCTCTCAAACCATTCAGTTCAGTTCAGTTGCTCAGTCGTATCCAACTCTGTGACCCCATGAATTGCAGCACACCAGGCCTCCCTGTCCATCACCATCTCCCGGAGTTCACCCAAACCCACGTCCATTGAGTCGGTGATGCCATCCAGCCATCTCATCCTCTGTCGTCCCCTTCTCTTCCTGCCCCCAATCCCTCCCAGCATCAAAGTCTTTTCCAATGAGTCAACTCTTCGCATGAGGTGGCCAAAGTACTGGAGTTTCAGCTTTAGCATCATTCCTTCCAAAGGACACCCAGGACTGATATTCTTTAGAATGGACTGGTTGGATCTCCTTGCAGTCCATGGGACTCTCAAGAGTCTTCTCCAACACCACAGTTCAAAAGCATCAATTCTTCGGTGCTCAGCTTTCTTTATAGTCCAACTCACATCCATACATGACTACTGGAAGAACCATAGCCTTGACTAGATGGACCTTGGTTGTCAAAGTAATGTCTCTGCTTTTTAATATGCTATCTAGGTTGGTCATAACTTTCCTTCCAAGGAGTAAATGTCTTTTAATTTCATGACTGCAGTCACCATCTGCAGTGATTTTGGAGCCCCCAAAATAAAGTCTGACACTGTTTTCACTGTTTCCCCATCTATTTCCCATGAAGTGATGGGACCAGGTGCCATGATCTTCATTTCTGAATGTTGAGCTTTAAGCCAACTTTTTCACTCTCCTCTTTCACTTTCATCAAGAGGCTTTTTCGTTCCTCTTCACTTTCTGCCATAAGGGTAGTGTCATCTGCATATCTGAGGTTATTGAGATTTCTCCCAGCAATCTTGATTCCAGCTTGTGCTTCCTCCAGCCCAGCATTTCTCATGCTGTACTCTGCATAGAAGTTAAATAAGCAGGGTGACAATATACAGCCTTGACGCACTCCTTTTCCTATTTGGAACCAGTCTGTTGTTCCATGTCCAGTTCTAACTGTTGCTTCCTGACCTGCATATAGGTTTCTCAAGAGGCAGGTCAGGTGGTCTGGTATTCCCATCTCTTTCAGAATTTTCCACAGTTTATTGTGATCCACACAGTCAAAGGCTTTGGCATAGTGAATAAAGCAGAAATAGATGTTTTTCTGGAACTCTCTTGCTTTTTCCATGATCCAGTGTATGTTGGCAATTTGATCTCTGGTTCCTCTGCCTTTTCTAAAACCAGCTTGAACATCTCCACTTCTAAAGTGTTCATGTTCAGACCAAGACCTCAGAAAAGCAAATGAAAACAGCATCTGTGATTCTAAAGAACCATGCAGAGACTTTAGCAGGGGTCTGATGCTGGAAAGACAGAAATTAGAATTCAAGGCTCAGCAATTTAGAGGGATTCAGTAAATGCCCAGGCTCACTGAGATACCAGAAACAACACACCTTAGAAGTAACTCTGAAAACTAGAGCAATCCCTAACAAAGTTTGAAAATAACTCTCAGCAGGGCAAGGGTGATCTTCTGGTATTCTATCTGCCTGCAAAATAAAACCCAGAAGCATCTATTAGGCAACATAGCAACATCCAGAGTCTCTACAAGTTTCCATGTACAATAGCCAGAATTCAATGAAAAATTAGGAAGTATAATTAAATGTAGAAACAACTGACTGGAAACTAAGTGAAACTACTGTCATTAGAAAGAGATTCATCTATAATTTGATATGAAGTTGTGATCTAAAGACTTTAAAATGTGTGGTTAATAATTGAAGAAAATCAAGGAAAGGATAGAGGATTTCAGGAAATATCTAGAATTCTTAAAGAGCATCAAAACAATATTAGAGATATGGAAAACAGATCGGTGGTTACCAGAGGTTAGGGATAGAAGGCGGTGGTGGTACACGCGACTGAAAACAGGGAGCATGAGGAAGACCTTTGTGTTTTGTTGACAGAATAGCTCTAAATGTTGATTGTGGTGGCAACTATATAAGGCATTATGTACTTTTTAACAATAGCAGCTTTAATGATATTTTACACAATTCACTTAAAGTTTACAATTCAATGGTTTTTAGTATATTCCGAGTTGTGTAAGCATTGTTTTATGCTATTTTTTTTTTTCTGTGCTGTCAGAGTTATGCAGATTTTTTAATAGAACACTGAAAGAAAACTAACCTTTCTTCCCTCTTCTCCTATCTTCTTTTCCACTCTCTCCCTCCTCCTTCCTTCCCTTTTTATTTTCTTCTTTCCTTTGTCCCTCCCCAGTCCTGCCTCCTCCTTTCCTCCCTTTCTTCCTTTGATAACTATTATATATGTCTGTCTGTTGCTGCTGCTAAGTCGCTTTAGTCGTGTCCAACTCTGTGCGACCCCATAGATGGCAGTGTCTGTCTAGTTTGATGTTTAATGAATGCTGCTGAGTTTGAAGTACCTTTAGGATTTTTGTGTGAAAAGCAGCATTCATTGCCACTGCAGATTGCCCTGATTTTTCTTTTGAGCTTTCAGCATGTGTGTGTATATAAATAAATAAATATATATATATATATTTTTGTTTCAGTTTCTTTTCCCTTATAGGTTATTATAAAACATTGAGTATTGTTTCCTGTGCTATACTGTTTCTGTAGCAATCAATATAACTTTTAAATGTCTTTTAGAAATTCTCCACAAATCAGATTTCTCTGTGCTTCTTGCTTTAAAATTTTATGTTTCATTATTTTGTTTTGTATAATTTTGTTGCTGTTGTTCAGTCGCTCAGTCATGTCCAACTCCTTGCGACCCCATGGACTACGGCACACCCGTGTATAATTTTAGTGTTATTTTAATGGAATTTTAGGTGAACAGGGAAGAATAAAGAGTCCATTCCACTACTTTAATTCACAGATAGTCCTAATGTGGTCTTTATGCCTTTCTTTATATGTGTATTTGTGTTAGTGTTTCAGTCGTGTCTGACTCTTTGCAACCCCATGGGCTCTAGCCCAATAGGCTCCTCTGTCCATGACGATTTTCCAGGCAAAAATATTGGAGTGCATTGCCATTTCCTTCTTCAGGGGATCTTCCTGACACAGGGATGGAATCCAGGTCTCCTGTGTTTCAGGAAGATTTTTTACCATCTAAGCCACCAGGGAAGATATATACTGTGTACAAATTATTATGGTGCCTGCCTACATTTCTGAAATAATCAGAAATCCATACATTCCTTCCTATAGATTCACTCAAGGACATGGCCATAATTAAAATTTGACAATCAGTCCTCACCTGACAACCATTTGCCATGGTCGATTGCTTTCTCTCTCTTGGTAACTATCTTCATGTGGCTTCCAAGATCTCACATTCTAATTTTGATTTTCCACCTAACTTTTATTAGTTGTTGCTAGCTGTCTTTGCTGGTTCCTTTGAAGGACTCCTGGGCTCAGTCCTCAGACCTTTCCTATTTTCTATTTCAACTCTTTTCCTTTAAATTCCAGTAACCCATAAAGTTATATTTTAAGCTTAGGCCTTTCTCACAAACTCCATATTGTGTAACCATTTGCCTATTTGAAATCACTTGCATATTTGAAATATATATACACACAAGATGGCGGAGTAGAAGGATGTATGTTCATCATCTCCTGTGAGCACTCCAAATTTACAACACGCTGCTAAACAACCATCAAAAGGAGAATGTTGGATCCCACCAAAAAAGATACTCCACATCCAAGGGCAAAGGAGAAGCCCCATCAAGATGGTAGGAGGGACAAAATCACATTTAGAATCATTCCCCATGCCCTCCAGAGATGCTCAGAAGGCTCAAACAAAACCTTGTGTGCATCAAGACCCAGAGACCCCACAGAGACTGAGCTAGAACTGCCTTTGAGTGTCTGAGTGTCTCCTGTGGAGGTATGGGTCAGCAGTGGCCTGCCACAGGGGCTCTGGGCACAGAAGACCTGGGTCAAACAGCATGTGGCATAAGAGTTTTTGGAGGAGGTTGCCATAAACCCCACCATAGAGCTGCGGAGCAGATAAACCACAAACTGCAGAAAAATTACACAAAATAAATTCTTGCACTGTTAAGAAAGTTCTAGGACCCACAACAGATTTCCCAGCCTGGGGATCTGGCAAAGGGACTGAGAACCTCCAGGGAATTTTACTTTGGAGACCAGTGGGATTTTATTATAGAACATACACAAGATTGGGGAAACAGACTCTTGGAGGGCACAAACAAAACCTTGTGTGCACCAGGACCTAGGAGAAAGGAGCAGTGACCCCACAAGAGACTGAACCAGACTTGCCTGTGAGTGTCCAGAAGTCTCTGGCAGAGGTGTGGGTCAGGGAAGGCTTTGGCAGTGCATGCATGGGACCTCTTGAATTAGATCACCATTATCTTCATTACCTCCACTGTAGTTTGGTCTCAGGTCAAACAACAGGGAGGGAACACAGCCCTGCCCATCAACAGAAAATTGGATTAAAGATTTACAGAGTATGCTTCCATAAGCCTCTTATCCTTATTCCTCAGAGGGCACACAAAGTGAAAAGTACAATCACAGAAAACTAATCAAACTGATCACATGGACCACAGCCTTGTCTAACTCAATGAAATTATGAGCCATGCCATGTAGGGCCACCCAAGACGATCAGATCATGGTGGAGAGTTCTGACAAAATCTGCTCCACTGGAGAAAGGAATTGCAAACCATTTCAGCATTCTTGCCTTGAGAACACCATGAATAGTATGAAAAGGCAAAAAGATAGGAGACTGAAAGATGAATTCCCCAGGTCAGTAGGTGCCCAATATGCTACTGGAGAAGGGTGGAGAAATAACTCCAGAAAGAATGAAGACATGGAGCCAAGGCGAAAACAACCCTGTGTATGTGACTGGTGATGGAAGTAAAATTGGATGCTGTAAAAAACAATATTGCATGGGAACCTGGAATGTTAGGACCATGAATCAAGGTAAATTGAAAGTGGTCAAACAGGAGATGGCAAGAGTGAACATTGACAGTTTAGGAGTCAGTGAACTAAAATGCACTGGAATGGGTGAATTTAATTCAGATGACCATTATACCTACTACTGTGGGCAAGAATCCTTTAGAAGAAATGGAGTAGCTATCATAGTCAACAAATGAGACTGAAATGCAGTACTTGGGTGCAAACTCAAAACCAACAGAATCATCTCTGCTTGTTTCCAAGGCAAACCATTCAATATCACAGTAATCCAAAACTATGCCCCAAACAGTAATGCTGAAGAAGCCGAAGTTGAAATGTTCTGTGAAGACCTATAAGACCTTCTAGAACTAACACCCAAAAAGATGTCCTCTTCATCACAGGGGACTGGAATGCAAAAGTAGGAAGTCAAGAAACACATGGAGTAACAGGTGTATTTGGCCTTAAAGTACAGAATGAAGCAGAGCAAAGGCTAATAGAGTTTTGCCAAGAAAACACACTGATCATAGCAAACACCCTCTTTCAACAACATAAGAGAAGACTCTACAAATGGACATTACCAGATGGTCAATACTGAAATCAGAAGATGATATTCTTTGGAGTCGAAGATGGAGAAGCTCTATACAATCAGCAAAAACAAGACCAGGAGCTGACTGAAACTCAGGTGATGAACTCCTTATTGCCAAATTACAGAAAGTAGGGAAAACCACTAGACCATTCAAGTATGACCTAAATCAAATCCCTTATGATTATACAGTGGAAGTGATGAATAGATTCAAGGGTTTAGATCTGAAAGACAGAGTTGTCTGAATAACTATGAATTGAGGTTCATGACATTGCACAGGAGGCATTGATCAAGGAAAAGAAATGCAAAAGGCAAAATGGTTGTCTGAGGCGGTGTTACAAATAGCTGAGAAAAGAAGAGAAGGTAAAGGCAAAGGAGAGAAGGAAAGCTATACCCATTTGAATGCAGAGTTACAAAGAATAGTAAGGAGATAAGAAAAGCCTTCCTCTGTGATCAATGCAAAGAAATAGAGGAAAGCAATAGAATGGGAAAGACTAGAGATCTCTTCTAGAGATACCAAGGGAATATTTCATGCAAAGATGGGCACAATAAAGAACAGAATGAATGGTATGAACCTAGCAGAGGCAGAGGATATTAAGAGGTAGCAAGAATACACAGAAGAACTATACGAAAAAGATCTTCATGACCCAGATAACCACGATGGTGTGATCACTCACCTAGAGCCAGACATCTTGGTATGCAAAGTCAAGTGGGCCTTAGGAAGCATCACTATGAACAAAGCTAGTGGAGGTGATAGAATTCCAGTTGAGCTATTTCAAATCCTAAAAGATGATGCTGTGAAAGTACAGCACTCAATATGCCAGCAAATTTGGAAAACTCAGCAGTGGTTCCAGGAATGGAAAAGGTCAATTTTCATTCCAATCCCAAAGAAAGGCAGTGCCATAGCATGCTAACCAAGTAGTGCTCAAAATTCTCCAAGCCAGGCTTCAACAGAAAGTGAACCATGAACTTCCAGATGTTTAAGTTGGATTTAGAAAAGGCAGAGGAACCAGAGATCAAATTGCCAACATTTTTGGATCATTGAAAAAGCAAAAGAGTTCCAGAAAAACATCTACTACTGCTTTGTTGACTATATCAAAGCCTTTGACTGTGTGGATCACAACAAACTGTGCTGAATTCTTCAAGAGATGGGCATACCAGACCACAGTACCTGCCTCCTGAGAAATCTGTATGCAGGTCAAGAAGCAACAGTTAGAACTGGACATGGGACAACAGACTGGTTCCAAATAGGAAAAGGAGTACGAAGGCTTGTATACTGTCACCCTGCTTATTTAACTTCTATGCAGAGTACATCATGAGAAACACTAGGCTGGAGGAAGCACAAACTGGAATCAAGATTGCCAGGAGAAATATCAGTAACCTCAGATACACAGATGACACCACCCTATGGCAGAAAGTGAAGAACTAAAAAGCCTCTTGATCAAAGTGAAAGAGGAGAGTGAAAAAAGTTGGCTTAAAGCTCAACATTCAGAAAATGAAGATCATGGCATCCGGTCCCATCACTTCATGGCAAATAAAAGGGAAACAGTGGAAACAGTGGCTGCCTTTATTTTTCTGGGCTCCAAAATCCCTGCAGATGGTGATTGCAGCCATGAAATTAAAAGATGCTTACTCCTTGGAAGGAAGTTATGACCAGTCTAGACAGCATGTTAAAAAGCAGAGACATTACTTTGCCAACCAAGGTCCATCTAGTCAATGCTATGGTTTTTCCAGTAGTTACATATGGATTGAGAGTTGGACTATAAGGAAAGCTGAGCTCCGAAGAATTGATGCTGTTGAACTGTGGTGTTGGAGAAGACTCTTGTGTGTCCCTTGGACTGCCAGGAGATCCAACCAGTCCATCCTAAAGGAAATCAGTCCTGAATATTCATTGGAAGGACTGATGTTGAAGCTGAAACTCAATACTTTGGCCAGCTGATGGGAAGAACTGACTCTTTTGAAAAGACCGTGGTGCTGGTAAAGATTGAAGGCAGGAAGAGAGAGGACAACAGATTATGAAAGGGTTGGATGGCATCACCGACTCAATGGACATGAGTGTGAGCAAGCTCTGGGAACTGGTGATTGACAGGGAAGCCTGGCATGCTGCAGTCCATGGGGTTGCAAAGAGCTGGATACCACTGAGCCACTGAACTGAACTAATTTGAAATCTCCACTTGAACATATAGCAAACTACTTAGATTCGTCGTTTCCAAAAATGATCACCGTCCTTTTCCTTTCAAAAGAATTATCTGCCACCACCCCCTCAACCATCCCGTGAGAGCTCTCAGAGTCTTCTTTGGCTATGCTCTTTCTAGACTCAGCTTTAGCTTCTCAGAAAATCCTGCCGGCTGGGCCTTCAGAAACATGCTCCCCATCACCACTGTTGTTGCTGGTCTCACTAAGCCAAAATCTGGTTGGACTTTCTAGAGCATCCTGAGTTCTGCAGTATTCTCCTAATAGATCTCTTGGCTTCAACTTTGCTCTCTACATCCCCTTTTAAATACAGCAGCCAAAGTAATCCTTATGGTGTCTTTCTGGTATCTAAGTCACTTTCTCTGCTCATTATCTTCCAGCGACCCTTTCCATTGCATTCAGATGAAAACTAAACTTCTTTGATTTTACAAAATCCAGTGCTCCTCCTTTGCTTCCTCTTCTATTATTCTGTCCTCAACCTTTCTCTAGCTTGATGTTTCTAGAATATTCCAGGGTCTTACCTTAAGGCTTTTACCCTTGATCTGGTTATTTCCCCTGCTGAGAATACTCTTTCCTCCAATACTTGTTTGGCTAACTTTCTCACTGCCTTCAAGTCCTTGTTCTATCTTATATTCTTGATGAGATTTTCCCTGACTATACCCCTCCAACACATCTATTCCACTTTGTTCTCCTTATCTCTTATCACTTCTCAACATGTTATAGAATGATTGTGTTTGTCTCCCCCTGCTAGAGTCTAAATTCCACAACGGTAGATTTTTTTCATACACTGTTTCAAGGGAAATGTCAGGTCATACATTTCATCAAATTAATGCTTGTCTTTTTGTTTGAACTTGTAGATGCTGAGTTTGTGTATAAAACATGGAATAATCCCTGTAAGAAATGAAGCAATTTATTTCAGTTGGGATTTTAGGAATTCTTTTTCATTTGTGACATCCACGTTAAGCACAATAGGTGAGTAAGGTGCTTTATTTTTAGTTTAATTTAGTCTTATTTTTTAAATTTAGGAGGTCAGTAATTTAAATTTTTATCATAGCATGGAACTTTGTCTACATGAGTCATAACCCTCCAACCTGCAAATTCAGGCCTGCTTTTATTTTTAAGATGATGTTTCATCAGTACACGTAGCTTTCCCTTTATTTTCTATCTTTAAATCATTTGTCCCTTCCATAACAAGTTCTATGTTCCCATTCTCTTTAATGGGTGGTCTTGGCAATGGCATTTCCACCTAGTCTTCCAACACCACTGGTGAGATAAAAAACAAAGCCAGATCCAGCCAGATTTTCTAGGATTTCTGATAAACTATGATGTCCACAATTTCTCTGGAATTCAGCTATGCTATAGCTAGAGAATTTTGTAACTTAAAAACAAAGTGTTACAAAGTCAGCATAGATTTCTGCTGAAATTTAGACAATTCCAAGATAGTTTATTATCAACCAAGAGCCATTAGGATTTACAAATAAATAAATAAATAAGCATAGCTTAAGATAGCTGTAGCCAAAGACCCTCAGGAGATTCCTGGAAAATACCACCTTAGACTGCAAAGATCTCGGGCACTGTCATGGAATTTTCCTTCTCATGGGAATAGAGAAGATTAATAAGTAATGACCATTATCCTCAAGTATGGCATACTCAGATCTATTTTCCCTTACTAAAACTAGGATGTGTATTTGCAGTTATGGAGACTAATGCCTGCCTGCAAATCTCCAGCAAAATGATATTTGTTTTGAAAGTCTTAGTTGCATATTATATTTCAATAAAAGAATTGAGATCTTGCATTTTAGGGGTCCACATGAGGTCAGAGTTTTGGGACTAGATGTTACCATGACCTCTGGTTTCTGTCCTGAGGGGAAAATCCATACTTCTCACTTTTCTGGTCATTTCCTTAGGAAAAATTCCTGGATGTAAAATGACTGCATAATATGCTTTCTCTTAAAAGCTGTGTGTGCTGCTGGGAGTATCTCTTATAAGAAAACATCAACAACAAAACATCAAAAGTGCATCAAGAGTAATACTGAGCAGATATTAAATTTGTCTCTTATCATCCATCAGGCTATGGGTCAATTGCACCCAAAACTCCTATGGGCCAGATGTTCTGTGTCTTCTATTCTTTACTGGGGATCCCTCTAACTATCATATTCCTGCAATCTGTGAGTAATGCATTATTACAACCACTTTCAGAATTTGAGAAATATCTTCAGAATATGGAAATGAAAGAGGTAAAGTCTACCAAATGATTTTTTTACATGTGCTTAGGTTCATAACCTTAAGTTGAGTAAACACATAACACATTACATTCTTGTTAAGCACATGCTAAAAGTATACACACACACACACATACACACACATATGTAGTTATACATCTGGTATGTGCTTGCTCTATGTTTTTATGGAATTCCTAGATCAATAAATGGTATTCAGACCAATATAACTACCGTTTTATTTTTCTTCAGAAAAAAGGAGTAATATTCCAAAGAACTTTTTAGAATAATGTAGTGTAAATGCAACTTCACAACTATGATCTTATTTAATTCCCTACAGCACTTTCTGAAGTAAATATGGTATAAAACCTAACATCTGGGTTTTCTAGAGGAAAGTATCAACTTAAATTTTTCTGATATTAGGTTCTGAGCTCTTTTCTGTCCACAATCCATTTGCCAGCACTGCTACAGGCAAGGAATTAATATTATTTTATTTAAATTTAATTTAATGTTTATTTATTTATAAGGGCTTTAATTTATTTATGTATGTTATATAAACAAATATGCCTATAATTAAAGGAGGCTGTTTGGAAAAATGTTGGTCAAATTTGTGTTGAGTTGGGGCATATGAAACAAAGAGAGATGACATGGGTGGATAGTCCATTCCTGATATTCCAGGTGTCCCAGAAAAAGAGATGCTGAGAGGGATAAGGACAGGCAAATTGTTTGCTCTTATTGCCTTGAGGAATTCCTGTGACCCAGGCTGCACTTTAGCAGTGATCCCTAACACCTAACTTACCCAATTTAAGGGGACAACTGAGGCAGCAGCCCTTTTCTCTTCCTCTCGGGACTCATCCACTGGCTTAAGAGTAATAACTAAAAGATCAGTTTGTTGCCTAAACAGGCCCAGTCAAAGCCAGCTACCCCAGGCGTTCTTATCAAAGAGCAGTACCAGTAAGAGCAGGCCCTGGCTGGCGTTTCTCCCACTAGGCTCAAGGAGTAGAGTCCAGAGAAAGAAACTCCTGGAAAATCATTCAACCACCTATCCCAGGGTGGTGGTCATGACTGTTCTTGGATTTAACCCCTTCCTACCAGTAATTCTTTCTTGGAGGTGATTTCTGGGAGAAATGGACAAAGAGGCAAGAGCTTTGAGCATTCCTTAGGGACCAAAAATCTTACGTGGAATAGTTCAACCAGAGAAGTTTCTTTCCCCTTCAAGGAAGAAGATCAGACAGCATCTGGAAAGATTTTGCCCATTTTCTTTTTCCTGGAGCCATGTTATCAATCCTTGTAATTTTATCTGAGATGAAGGATTTGGCCATTTCAGAGATCTGAGATTACTTGAAAATTGTTTTTCAAAACCTACATAGAGCTAAAGTTGGACCTTGTTATATGTTCACAGACATGTCTAAGCAAACTCATCAGACAGTTACTCAAATGCACCAAATAATAGATAAAATTATAAAAGTGATATAGAATGCTCTGAGCTTATTATCACTGTACAAAGTTAAACAAAAGGAGCTAATAACATAATTCCACAGTAAATGAAACCTTCAATATCAATCTCCCCCTTTTCTGAAAGCTCTTTAAATGGTTCCAAAATACACATTAAAAGTCAGCTATCTATTTCTTCCACTTTCCTCTAATTCTGCTGTATTCTGCTATGGGTGCCTTGCACAGGTTAGAGTATCTCCAAAGTGGATACTGAGTGTCTTGTTTCCAAATTTTTAGAGAAACAAGACATGTAAAAAATTCACAACATCAGCTTTATATCCTACCAAATTTAGAAAGTACTACAAATCCCACAATTTATAAAATTAGTGTAATCATTGCACTAAGCATATAATATGTGCTAAAATTTAAGGAAATATTTACAAGGTGTTCCAGGAACATAATAATAAAAATATACAAAGTTCTTAGCACAGGGTCTGTCCAGTATGAGGTACTTTATAAATAAGTTTAAAACATATTATTTCTAATATTGTTTTACTTATATGTCTCTCTCCTCTCCCTCCCAAAACTATAACCTCTGTGTGTACCAACTGTCTAATTTTTACCTTGTATCTTGAGTATCCCCCATGGTACTAATAGGAAACACTGAAAAAGGCTTGTTGAATGAATTTTAATTATACCATAAAAGACATTTAATCAATTAATATGATGTAGAACTATAAATGGCACCCCCACTCCAGTACTCTTGCCCGGAAAATTCCATGGATGGAGGAGCCTGGAAGGCTGCAGTCCATGGGGTCGCTGAGGGTCAGACATGACTGAGACATCACTTTCACTTTTCGCTTTCATGCATTGGAGAAGGAAATGGCAGCCCACTCCAGTGTTCTTGCCTGGAGAATCCCAGGGTCGGGGGAGCCTGGTGGGCTGCCGTCCCACGGGTTGCACAGAGTTGGAAACGACTGAAGTGACTTGGCAGCAGTAGCAGCAGCAGAACTATAAATGGATTATCCAATTTTTAGATGAAAAAATATTTTCTCTAACAATTTAAGGTGTTGCAATGTCTCTTATCAGAATAAGATTATTTTATTTGCTTAAAAACTTAATACCCTGAGCTTCCATTTGGTGATTGTCCATCCTACACTCTTGTAGAGCCATTTTGCAGTAAGGACCCAGAGCTAGAGGTGAGAGTAAGCCGATTGCAAAGCAAAAGAACATTTTAGTCTAAGACCTAGGAAGGGCAGGAGGACAGGGATTGTTTTACATTAAAGTCACAAAAAGTGCAATGTATGAAGAGAAAAAACAGAAGAAATAAAAGATTAGCAAAAGAGACTCGTGAGAAAGATGATGATTCAATGATGGAGCTGGGATGTACTGCTAAATGCAAAGGAAACCTGCAAGTCAGAGTACAGTAGGACATGCTGCGTCAGGAAAGGATTTGTAAGAGGAAATGGCAATTGAATTGACTACAGCTCTCTGATAGCTGTAAGGCTGATGTTAACATCTTCCTTCCTTCCTTCCTCCCTCTTCTCACTTCCACCCCTTTCTTCTTCTTTCCTTCTTAACTTGTTCTCCCTCTTTTCTTTAGACACAAATTAGAACTTATGAGCTCCTCTTTTCTTGGTAACTGGACTTTCCGTTTTCATCCTGCTACCACCATTACTTTTCATGAAAATGGAGGGCTGGACTTACAAGGAAGGATTATATTTTGCATTCATCTCTTTAAGTACCATTGGCTTTGGTGACTACATAATAGGTAAGTCAACTGATATTAATCTTAGAATTGTATTATCATTCATAGCCACAGAATCAATAAAATTTGAAGTAAATGTATAACCAGAAAGATAGCATAAATCTTATAGGAGTTACAGGCCAAAGATGTTTTAGAATTTTCAACCACCTGACAATCCACAAAAAGTCCCAAATAATTGCTTTCCATCAAACTTTCTCCTTTGTTTGGGCCACAGAGTACACTAATTATGGGAAAATGGAACAGAAGAATTTTTACAAAGTATGTTACCACTTACACAAGCATTTAAAGCTCATTTGTGATGGAAACAGTAGGTACAAAGGATGAATTCTATGCAACATGCATTTAGTATATTTTCCAGTAGGTAAGTTCATTTTCAAATTGCATACGGAAGTAACGATGACCCTCCCAGACATTATTTAATCACATGCATACCTAAATTTCAACCTTAAAATATCCAAGAAGTCTTTTGTACAAAGGCTTATTCTATATGGCCTTTTCATGTTTGTAACTTCCTTAAAGGAGCAAAGCAAATCTTCAGGCTATATATTTTGGGAAACTTTTCCACTGTTCTTGGCTCACTTCTGCCCCAAAGTAGCATCATCATATCAGGCATCATTCTTATTATTTAACATATTTTTTTAAACTTAGCCCAAAGAACACAAGTATAGCACCCCATTATACATGTATATGGGGCTTCCCCAGTGGCTCAGCAGTAAAGAATCTGCCTGCAACGCAGGAGTCACAAGAGATGTGGATTCGAACCCTTGGTTGGGAAGACTCCCTGGAGAAGGGCATGGCTACCCACTCCAGTATTCTTGCCTGGAGAATTCCATGGACAGAGGACCCTGGTGGGCTGCAGTTCATGGAAGCACAAAGAGTCAGACATGACTGAACAAGTAACATAAGGAGAGAGATGAATTTAGCAGTCACGGAGTGAAAAATAACTAACAGTTCAGGAAGAATACTTATAAATCTTTCAGCTCTAATGTTTACCTATTTCTGATTAAGTTACCAAAAAGGACATGTATAGACATTTGGGAGTTTTGTATTTTAATCACTAGATCACAGAAATGAAATAATCTGTAGCAGTCACTTTATTTAGAAAGGCAATACTGAAAAAGAGCATAGTATGTGTGGTATATACGGTATTGGATCAGAAATAGAAGCAATTATGCTGAAGAATGCATTGTCCTGACCCTCCTACAATGCCAGTATTTTGGAAAAATTTGGAATGGTGGGGAGTGGGAGAATTATTTGGCTGAGTGATCTTTGTGAGGGGTTGACACATTTGGATCCCAATCCATTCTGTGAACCCACCCTGCCATTTAAGGAATGAATAATTTCACTTTGTGTCTGCAATTCCCCACCTTCCCTGGCAGGTCTGCCATGCCCATTTACAGCCAGCTCAGGTATGGAAGATGCCATATCTCTCTGCTCACTTATGAAAAGTTTATTCCTCTCTAGAATTTAGCTATTCAAGGTTTCTTGCAGCCATTGCTTTTCTCTGAGACCACTGAAAATGATTTTCATTTTTTTGTTCTCTTTTTCACTATGGAATAGGAAAACTTTTATATCCTCTCATTACTTAGCTGGGGGGCTTCTCTGGTAGCTCACTGGTAAAGAATTCACCTGCTAATGCAGGAGATGTAGATTCAATCCCTGGGTCATGAAGATCCCCAGGAGGGGAAATGGCAACCCACTCCAGTATTCTTGCCTGGGAAATCACATGGACACCTGGCGGGCTACAGTCCATGGGGTCATAAAAGAGTCGGACATGATTTAACGATTAAACAATAATTACCTGGCTGGAATGGGGATTTCATAGATGTTTGAGTATAAATTTGAGGGAATTTGGTAAGGGACTCCAATTAATAGGCCGTGAAACTGGAAAACAAAGTCTTTTCAACATTCATTTTGGTCAGTGAAATTACGCTGTCTTTCATAAAGTTAAGTTTGCTAAATGTATGCCACAAGTTTACATTTTATTCTCTTCCTCATCCTAAAATATCTTAACTGTAGTTAAAATGCATTCTTTTGCTCAATAGCCATACTTCATCATGTGCTCCTTGCCAGTTTTTATTGAAGGACATATTTTCTTCATTAGCAAATTCCAGAATGCCACCAAAGTTCATATGATTATTTACATTTTGATATAAAATATTAATTTAAAGGATATTGAGAAAAAAATAGCACAGGATTAGGGGGCATACTGCCAATGTTTATTGAGGCTCAATATAGTGTGAGATGATGGGAGTGATTGAAGGTAGGAGGAGAAGGGGATGACAGAGGCTAAGATGGTTGGATGGCATCACTGACTCAATGGAGTGTGAGATGCTGGGAATGATTGAAGGTAGGAGGAGAAGGGGATGACAGAGGCTAAGATGGTTGGATGGCATCACTGACTCAATGGACATGAGTCTGAGTAAACTCTGGGAGTTGGTGATGGACAGGGAGGCCTGGCATGTTGCTGTCCATGGTGTTGCAAAGAGCCAGACATGACTGATAGTGTGAGATGGTTGTTGGGATTATGCATATTCTTTGTGTTTCTAATTATTTCAAATCGATTTTCACAATAAAAAGTTACAAAATATCTGGCATATTTGTAGCCATAAAGAATAAACCAATGGCAGAGTAGGAATATATATTTGTGGGTGATACAGTAAACAAAATTTGAGTTTCTAAAAGTTTTTTTTATATCTTATGCTTATTTTTAGAAATTTCCTACAGCAAGTAAAAGAAATGATCTGATTAATATATATGTATCCCAAACTCTTATGCACATCTGAATTTCTATTCTAATCCATTGTGTAACATGCTCAGAATTCAGCTTAATATATTTCCACACTTCTCAAACCATACATAGAAGTCGAGCATTTTTTAACCTTCATGTAATAGATATGTTACAAAACATTTATTGTAAATTAAAATGTGTAACTATAATTCCACATTCTGTTGAATATGATATTCATTTCAGAAATTCTACTTTTTAGTTTCCAGTTGGTCTTTAATATTTGGTGGTTAGAATTTAAAAGTTGACTTTTTAAAGGGTTTACTTTTTAAAGGGTTTACACTACTATGATATAGTTTACAAGGAGAAGTTTGGAAGCAAAAGTTGTGCCCGAATAATTTAAATGTGATTTCCTTTTGCCTTTAGGTGTAAATCCTTCTAAGAATTATTCAAATATTTACATGGCAATAGTAACACTTTGGTGTACCTTTGGTCTTACTTGGATGGCTCTTTTTTTGATTTGCTTTCAAAAACTTTGGAAAAAATTAAAATAAAACTTACTTGCAATATGTTATGGCAAAGAGAAAGAAAGTTTTCTGGGAAAAGATCATGTTTATGGCCTTCTCTGCGAAGATAATCAGAGTATCTCAAACTTTTTTTTTTTAAATAGTGGGACAAGGTGATAAAAGAGAATAAACATTTTTTCCCATTAACCTGCCATATGGATCATATTCACAGTGAAGCTTTGTAATTCATATTTTATTTTGAATTTTATTAAATAACTAATTGAAAACACATAATTTTAACTGTTCTCATTGAACTTTTCATTTTCAAAGGCTTTCATTATGCAACATTGATATTTACAAAATGACTTACACAGTCATGCAAGTTAACAGTATAATAAATTTCCATGAATCCACCATATAACTTGTGAAGTAGAATTAATGACAATACAATTGAAACTACTTGTGTGAACCTCCCCAATACCATACCATCCTCTTGGCTCCTCAGAGGCAACAATTATTTTGACCCATGTTAGTACATAATTACCAAGTTATTTTTTAAAGTAGTTACTCAATTTAGGCTCACATCAGAAATGCATGTGAGTTTTCATTATTCTGTATTTTCACTTAAACTTGATATTGTCAGATTTAAAATTGTTACCCATATAATGGGTAAAGAATGTGATCTCATTGTAGTTTTAATTTGTTTATTCCTGATTACCATAGAGGCTGAGTACTTTATATTTCTGGCTATTGTTTTTCTTTTTTTTTCCCCTTTGGTACATTGCCTCTTCATGAATTTTGCTCACTTTTTTTTTTTAACTGGGTTATTTGTTTTCTATTTAGTAATTTGCAAGTTACTTTATTTTTAGTAAACTCTGAATACTAATCTATTTTCAGTTATATTTATTTTAGACATCATATCCACTTTGTCCATCTTTCCACTTTTTATGGCATGTTTTGATCAACAGAAGTTCTTAATTAAAATGTAGTTTATCTTTTCTAATACTATTTCCCATTTTATTTAAAGATATTTTCTGATTAACATATTTAACCAAATTAATTGAGAAGCTAACCAATGTAAATGACTGCCCTGTAAATGACTGTGAGAAATATGATATAGTCACTGTCTTAATGGAAATTAAACAGCTAACATAAGGTACAGAATAATGAAAGCCTGTTGTGTGCCATTCACTGTGGCAAATATTTTGAATAACTAAGACATACATATTGAGAATATATATGCAAATTCTTTGCATTCCTCATTTTATCTAATCCTTACAAAATCTTAGAAGTGGATAAGTAATAACATTTCACAAATGAAACAATAACCTATGATAATTTACCCAAGTCACTCAGCAACTAAGATGCTGAACATAGTTCATTTAAACATTGTAATATCCCAAGTCATATTGTAAGAAAAACATAAAGTAATCCAAATCTAGCATTTACATTTTGAAGACTTGTTAAGTACAGAGCATTGATTTATATTTTCTGGTATTCATGCATTATTTATACAGAAAAATGAGTACCATAATTAGGATCAAAATACTTTGAGATCAAAGAAGGAAAAGCCTAGGTTATAACTGAAGAAAACTGGAATCAGCATCCACAAGAAGGTAGCTGTGATATGAGTCTGAATCACCTGAAGACTCTTGTAGGTGAATCAAGCGGGGATGGTTGGGGTAAAGAGACCGGACTTGACAGTGCCCAGACAATGCAGGGCTGAAAAGATACTAGTAGGGCAAGAGATTAGGTTGAGGACACTAGCAGTTTTTGTGTCTATAAAATGGAGCTGTATTGTGGGTAGAAGGAGGATACATTTGGGACTTAAGACAGTAGACGGATAATGCTGAATTGAAAGAGATTAGGAGAGGAGAAACTCCCGAAAGTTTTGTGATGCTTAGAGTCTGTTAATCACAAGGACAAAGTTTCTTGGTGTTTTCTAATGAATGGGTATAATTATAATGGGGAACAGGAACTTCATTTATACAGGCTCAAAATGTGTACTCAGGTGTGAAAGTCTAAAAGATGAGTTATTGCCCAATATTGTGCAAACAATGAGTCACTGTCCAGTATTGTGCCAAGAGAAGAAGTCAAGACCTTAATTTTTTGGTACAACTACTTGAGCGAGGGATCTGGCCAGAAAAGATCAACTACAGGTTTTGGATTTCTCCCCTTGGGTATGGAGTAGCTTTGGCATAGTGTTATAAATACTTTAGGTAAAGTCCTTATACACCTGTGAAGATTGGGAGTGGTGGCTGTCTTGTCTACTACACAGATACCAACACAAAGAATCAAGGCAAGTTAAAAAAAAACAAACAGAGAAATATTTCCCAAACAAAATTACAAGATCAATAATCAGAAACTAATGAAATGAGCACATACAACTTATCTGACTGAAAATTCAAGATAGCTATTACAAAGATGTGTTCTACAAGATCAGGAGAACAAACTGACAAAGTGAAAACTTCAACAGAAATAGAAATATAAACAAGTACCAAACAGAAATAATGGAGCTAAATAAAATAATAGAAACGAAAAAAATTCACTGGAGTTCAACAACAGATTCAACAATAAGCAGAATTAAGTATTAAAAACTTGAAGGCCAGTCACTGGAACTTATCCAGTCAAAGAAGCAAAAAGAAAAAAATAATGAAAAATAATGTAGAAAACTTAAGGAATATGGGACACCATAAAACAGATGAATAGATACACTATGGGAGTTCTGGAGGCAGAAAAGAGAGAGAAAAAGAGGCAGAAATCTTATTCAAAGCAATAACAGCTGAAGATTTCTTAAACCTGGGAAGGAAATGTACATCCAGATTCATGAAATCCCAGAGAATTTGAATATGATGAATCCAAAGAAATCTACACCTAGACATTTAATAATCAAATTGTCAAAAGTCAAAGACAAAAAGTTTCTTTGTTGCTTTTTTGAGGCAGTTATCTAATAAAAACATTACCACTGATATACATCTTAGAAATATGTGGAAGAAATTTGTGAATGTGGTTTCGAAGGATGGGCAAGAGAGATTCAAGAGCAGGACTGTATATAAAGAAAAGTATATTCCAGTTTATCCCATTGTTTTGAATTTAGAAAAAGTCATCCTTAATAGATATATAATCATTTTTTGTGTGTAATGAGAATGCCTAAGTGTTTGTGTGTTAGTTGCTCAGTTGTGTTCAACTCTTTGTGACCCCATGGACTGCAACCTGCCAGGCTCCTCCATCCATGGAATTCCCCAGGCAAGAACACTGGAGTGAACTGCCATTCCCTTCTCCAGGGGATCTTCCTGACCCAGGGATCAAACCCAGGTCTCCTGCATTGCAGGAGCCACAAGACCTACTCTCAAATAGAGAAGTTTGGAAGCAGCAAGAGAAAAGCGATTTGTCACATACAAGGGAACATCCATAAGATCATCAGCAGTTTTCTCAGCAGAAACATTATAGAAAGGACTGAGGTGATATATTCAAAGTGCTGAAAGAGAGAAAAAAAAAGCTGTAAACCAAGAATATTATATATATCTGGCAAAATTATCCTTCAAAAGTGAATGAGAGAGAAATTTTTTCTCAGACCAAAAAAGCTGAGGAAGTTCATCCCCCCTAGATCTGCTTTAGCTCAACAGCAAGTTAAAAACATCCTATTTTTAAAAATGGGCCAAAGACTTGAATAAATATTTCCTGAGGAAGACATGCAAATTACCAAAATTACATATGAAAAGATGCTCAAAATTACTAAATGTAAATTAAAAATCCATACCTGTTAGGATGGTTATTATAAAAAATATATTAGCAAAGATATGGAGAAATTGGAACTCTTTTACAGTCTTGGTACAAAAGTGAAATATTGTAGCCTCTGTGCAAAATAAAAGTTTCCTCAAGAAACTGAAAAGATAAACATATGATTCAGAAATCCCACCTCTGGAGATTTATCCAAAAGAACTGAAATCAGGATCTCAAAAGGATTTTTTACTCCCAAGTTCACCGCAGCATTACTCACAGCAGCTAAGATGTAGAAATGACCTAAATGTCAATAATGGATGGATGTTAAAGAAAATGTGATATGTATAATAGAATATTTTTCAGCCTTAAAAAATTCTGCCATATGTGACAGTATGAACAAACCTTAATGGCATCGTGCTAAGTAAAATAAGTCAGTTACAGAAGGACATATACTGCATGATTCCACTCACATGAGAAATCTAAAGTAGTCAAACACATGGAAGCAGAGAGTAGAATGGTGATTGCCCAAGGCTGGAGGGGGAAATGGTGAGTTGTTATTCAATGGGTATATAAAGATTTAGTTATAGAATATGATTTAATTCCAGATATCTACTGAGCAACATTGAGCCTTTGGTTAACAATATTGCACTTTACACTTAAATTTCTGTTGAGAGTAGATCTCATATTAAATATTTTTACCAGCACAATTCCCTAACTAAATTACATATATCATTAGAGGCATTTATTTGGGAACCAGAAACTATACCTCTCTCTCTCTTTAGTCACTAAGTCGTGTCCAACTCTTGAAACCCCATGGACTGCAGCTTGCCAGGCTCCTCTGTCCATGGGATTTTCCAGGTAAGAATACTGAAGTGGGTTGCCATTTCCTCTTCCAAGGATAATCCTGACCCAGGGATCGAATCTGGTCTCCTGCACTGCAGGCAGATTTTTTTACCAAAGCTACATAAAGCAATAGAGTTACAAATCAAGCAAACTTTCCAGAATGAAAAATGGAATAATTAAAACACAGAATAAAGGAAAGAGAGCAAGGTTGAAGAAGACAATACCAATAAATAAAAATCAGTTGTATTTCTATACACTAACAATGAAAAATCTCAAAATGAAATTAAGAAAACCATTTCCTTTACAATTTCAGGAAAGAGACTAAAATAATTAGGACCAAATTTAATAGAGGAAGTTCAAGATTTGCACACTGAAAGCTATAAAACATTAATGAAAAAAATAAGACCTAAATACGTAGAGGGATTTATGGTTTTATATTGAAGACAATGTTGTAAGATTAAAAATAGTCTTAAAATTGATCTACAGATTCAATGTATAAATTTTCTTATGAAAATTTCAACTACTTTTTTTTGCAGAAATTAACCAGCTAATAGTAAAATTTATGTGGAAATTTAAGGAACTCAGAGTTGTAAAAACAATCTTGAAAAAGTGTTTGAGGACTCACTATACCTGGATTAAAAAATTACAAAGTTACAGCAATGGTACTCACACAGGATAGATACATAGATCAACAGAAGTGAGAATGGAGAAATAAATTGACCATAGATGAATGGGTTTTTTTTTTTTAAGTTTTGATATACATTTTCTAGAGTAGTTTTAAGTTTACAGAAAAATTGCACAGAGAATAGAGTGCAGAGAGTTTCCAGATATCACTTATCTCACTGCACAGTTTTTCCCTATTATTAACATCTTGCGTTAGTGTGGTACAATTGTTAAGATCAATGAACCCGTATTTATAGCTTTTACTAATTAATGTCTATGGTTTACACTAGGGTTCATTCTTTGAATTGTACCTTCAGTGGTCAACTTTAAGTGATTTGTTATTTTCTATATACTCCAAATAATTTACATGATTATTTTTGCAGTCTAATACCAAAGACAATTTCTAAGTTAGTATAAAATGATTTACGACATCTAAAGTATAAATTCTAAAGAGGTGGCTTTGAAAGACTATGACTACCATAATGAATAAGTTTGCAAACAAAAATGTGAGCAATTTCGAGTGAATATCTCCTTCACATCCAGGCAGATTCCTTACACAAAATGAAATTCATTTAGTTGGTTTTACAACTTCTTTACCTCTTTCAGTAAACAGCCAAAAATTAATGTTCTATATGTATTTCTTTTGACATGAGACCTAGTAAATTATAATGCTTATAAATATTAATTCATTTGAAACTTATCATTAACTATAAACATTTCAGAATATTTTACACAATTTATCATAGCTTCTAGCTTGGTTTCCATATTAGGGAGAAATATATAAATAAATATATATCTATTTATAAAGAAACTATTAATATAAAGAGATTTATTATAAGGAATTGGCTTACAAGACTCTGGAGCCTGATAAGTTCCATGATCTGCTGTCATCAAGCTAAAGACCCATAAAAGCCAGTGGCATAGTTTCAGTCTGAGTCAGAAGGTCTAAGAACCTGGAGAGTCAACATCCCATTTCAAAAACAGTCAAAGAGAGAGAACAAACTTCTCACAACCCTGCATTTTATTCTATTCAGACCTGCAACAGATTGGATCAGGTCCATTCACATTGGGAAAGCTAGTTGCTTTTCTCAGTCTACTTATTCAAACATCAATCTCATTCAGAAACTCCTTCACAGGCACACTTAGAATAATGTTCAGCTAGGTAAGCACTGATATATAGGTGCCCATGTGTCAGCCAAGTTGACACATACAATATTACCCACCATTGTTTCCATCTGAAAATGACCTATTAAAAGATCTGTTCATTTCTATAAACCCTTAACATTTCAATGAAGTTTTATAGAAGCTCTATTAGCCATTTATAGGAATGTATTCATGCACTTTATGAGGTAAATATAGTTATTTTCCTCATTTTACTGACACGGAAATTAAGGGTAAGTAGCTTTCCCAGTTGGAGAAGGCAATGGCACCCCTCTCCAGTACTCTTTCCAGTACTCTGGAAAATCCCATGGGTGGAGGAGCCTGGTGGGCTGCAGTCCGTGGGGTTGCGAAGTTGGACACAACTGAGCGACTTCACTTTCACTTCTCACTTTCATGCATTGGAGAAGGAAACGGCTACCCACTCCAGTGCTCTTGCCTGGAGAATCCCAGGGACAGGGGAGCCTGGTGGGCTGCCGTCTATGGGGTCACACAGAGTCAGACACGACTGAAGCGACTCAGCAGCAGCAGCAGCTTTCCCAGTCGGGCTTCCCTGGTGGTTCAGATGGTAAAGAATCAGCTGCACTGCAGGAAACCAGAGTTTGATCCCTGGGTGGGGCAGATCCCCTGGAGAAGGGACTGGCTACCCACTGCAGTATTCTGGCCTAGAGAATTCCATGGACAGAGGAACCTAGCGGACTACAGTCCATGGGGTCAGAACAGAGTCAGACATGATTAAGCACACACACACACACACACACACACACACACACACACACACACACACCTTTCCCAGTTAGTAAATGATAGGATTGTGGTTCAAATTCTGATCTATTTAACGTAAGAGATATCACCTTTAATCAAACCGCCCTAACTGGAGTATGGAAGGCATATTTGAGGGCTGTGTATTAGAGGCCAGAAGAGAATTACAAGACTGTGGCAGTGTAGATGCAGATATTAGAATTATTCTAGTGCTTTTATGAAAACAAAAGACTAGGTGGCATTTATCTATTTATCTATCTCTGGTGGGAGAAGTTAGAGTGGTATGAGTAAAGAATGCAAGGAGTCAAGAATGACTGAGGTCTACTCCAACTACCCATGTGATCACAGCTGAGTCTCGTTAAGTAATACTAAGAACAGACTGCATTTGCACAGGATAAGAGACATAAAGGATTTTGAAATGAGTGTCTTTTATTGATTCATAGAAACTACCCATAGTGCAACTGAGAAGTGGACAGTCTTGGTCGTAACAAATGTTCCTATCTCTCCCAAGGTGGCAGACAAATAACTGGGTCTTGCCAGGATACTATCATCAACATACTGAGTTGAGTTTGTAACAGAGGAAACAATGGGAGGGATCCGCGTTAAGAAGTATTTCCCCTGGGACTTCCCTGGTGGTCCAGTGGTTAGGAATCTGCCTGCCAATGTAGGAAACATGGGTGTGAGTCCTGGTCTGGGAAGATTCCACATGCCACAGGGCAACTAAGCCCCCAAGCTGCAACTACTATAGCATGTGCTCTGCAGCCCTTGCGCTTCAGGGAGAGAAGCCACTGCAATGAGAAACCTGTGCACTGCACTTAAGGAGTAGCCCCCATGAGCAGAAAGAAAATAGAGAAAGCCCATGGGCAGCAATGAAGGCCCAGCATAGCCAAAAATAAATAAAAACTTAACAAAAGAAATGCTTCCCTATTTTATTATCTCTGTACATATGGCTGGGAACAGGAGAAGAAACATGGTGCCTACTGACATTTGCCAGTCCTATAATTAATTCTGATTGAAAAATTTATTGACTTTCTTTTGAAATATTCATTAATTGTTACTATGTTAATACAACAAAAACCTTTTTTTTCTTTCTAAAAAAGCATATCCTCATTATTGGGAGTATGAAATCACTGAGACACATTGAAGTTGGCTCCAAGGCCCTTTAGCTAAGTACAAGAACCCCACAGTGGCCAAGATGCTCTGGATAAAGTTCATTACTTAACCAACCAGCTTACAAAGGCAAAGCACCTCCTCCTACTTTATTGAATGTTATCTGCAGTGATGCCTTTCGCTTTTGAGGTATTTTGACTTATCAGTGAAGGCCGACCAATACCTTAGAGAAAGTACTAGACAAGAAGGCTGAGTTTGGAAGGGCATCCTTAAATCAAAATTTAGATCTTTCTTGGCTAAATGTTCTAGTACATTTTAAATTCAGCTATACAGCTATGCATCTAGGGCATTTTTTAAAGGACTTTAGAGACATGGGCCCCTTCTATTTTTGGAGGCTCTTAATTTATTAAAGAAATTTAAAATGCCAAAATAGTTATAATATTTGAAGAATAATGTGTCTACAGTTAACAACTTAATACTTTTAAGACAGAAATACAGTGCAATATAATTATGCTATTTAAAAGATAATTACATTTCCCAAAGTTATATATTCATAATTCATGATGGAGTTGGACGCTCACTTATGGGACACAGCATACAAATGTAGGATGAAAGTCACTGTCTTTCTATGTGTTCAGTGTACCCCATTTGGAGACCAATATTTGAGGCCCTTCACAAATGTGGATCTCAAATAAATGGTCCGAGATCCTCATTTGGACAGAGCTGGACCAACTTACTTGACCGAAGAAAATACTTCACAAACAGACCTCAGACTAAGTTGGCAAGTGATTCTGAGAAACATTTTTAGTAGCATATTTTCAGTGTTTATCAAACCAGTTCAGTCAGTTCAGTCGCTCAGTCATTGCTGACTCTGCGACCTCATGGACTGCAGCACGCCAATCTTCCCTGTCCATCACCAACTCCTGGAACTTGCTCAAACTCACGCCCACCAGTTCAGTCAGTTCAGTCGCTCAGTCATTGCTGACTCTGCGACCTCATGGACTGCAGCATGCCAATCTTCCCTGTCCATCACCAACTCCTGGAACTTGCTCAAACTCACGCCCATTGAGTCGGTGATGTCATCCAACAATCTCATCCTCGGTTGCCCCTTCTCCTCCTGCCTTCAATCTTTCCCAGCATCAGGACCTTTTCCAATAAGTTAGTTCTGTGCATCAGATGGCCAGAGTATTAGAGTTTCCGCTTCAGCATCAGTCCTTCCAATGAATATTCAGAACCGATTTCCTGGTTGTATCTCCTTGCAGTCCAAGGGACTCTCAGAGTCTTCTCAAACACCACAGTTCAAAAGCATCAATTCCTTGGCACTGAGTTGACTCACTGGAAAAGACTCTGATGCTGGGAGGGATTGGGGGCAGGAGGAGAAGGGGACGACCGAGGATGAGATGGCTGGATGGCATCACGGACTTGATGGATGTGAGTCTGAGTGAACTCTGGGAGATGGTAATGAACAGGGAGGCCTGGCGTGCTGCAATTCATGGGGTCGCAAAGAGTCGGACACGACTGAGTGACTGAACTGAACTGAAGCTTTCTTTATATAGTTCAATTCTCACATTCATACATGACTACTGGAAAAACCATAACTTTGACTAGATGGACCTTTGTCAGCAAAGTAATTGTCTCTACTTTTTAATATGCTGTCTAGATTGGTCATAGCTTTTCTTCCAAGGAGCAAGAGTCTTATAATTTCATGGTTGCACTCACCATCTGCAGTGATTGTGGAGCCCCCAAAATAAAGTTTGTCACTATTTCCATTGTTTCCCCATCTACTTGCCATGAAGTGATGGGACCAGATGCCATGATCTTAGCTTTCTGAATGTTGAGTTAAGCCAACATTTTCACTCTCCTCTTTCCCTTTCATCAAGAGGCTTTTTAGTTGTTCTTCATTTTCTGCCACAAGGGTGGTGTCATCTGCTTATCTGAGGTTATTGATATTTCCCCGGGCAATCTTGATTCCAGCTTGTGCTTCATCCAGCCCAGTGTTTCTCATGCTGTACTCTGCATATAAGTTAAGTAAGCAGGGTGACAATATACAGCCTTGATGTACTCCTTTCCCAATGTGGAACAAGTCTGTTGTTCCATGTCCAGTTCTAACTGTTGCTTCTTGACCTGCATACAGATTTCTCGGGAGGCAGGTCAGGTGGTCTGGTATTCCCATTTCTTTAACAATTGTCCACAGTTTGTTGTGATCCACACAGTCAAAGGCTTTGGCATAGTCAATAAAGCAGAAATAGATGTGCTTCTGGAACTCTCTTGCTTTTTCAATGGTCCAGCGGATGTTGGCAATTTGGTCTCTGGTTCCTCTATCTTTTCTAAATCCAGCTTGAACATCTGGAATTTTGTGGTTCACATACTGCTGAAGCCTGGCCTGGAGAATTTTGAGCATTACTTTGCTAGTGTGTGAGATGAGTGTAATTGTGCAGTAGAAAAAAACATTCTTTGGCATTGCCTTTCTTTGGGATTGGAATGAAAACTGACCTTTTCCAGTCCAGTGGCCACTGCTGAGTTTTCCAAATTTGCTGGCATGTTGAGTGCAGCACTTTCACAGCGTCATCTTTTAGGATTTGAAACAGCTCAACTGGGATTCCATCACCTCCACTAGCTTTGTCTGTAGTAAGGCCTACTTGACTTCACATTCCAGGATGTCTGGCTCTAGGTGAGTGATCACACCATCATGGTTATCCAGGTCATTGAGATCTTTTTTGTATAGGAGTCAAGAGATACATGTGGTAACCTTTTATATATTCTTGCCACCTCTTCTTAATATCTTCTGCCTCTCTTAGGTCCATACCATTCCTGTCCTTTATTGTGCCCACATTTGCATGAAATTTTCCCTTGTATCTCAAATTTTCTTAAAGAGATTGAAAAAACTAGAAGTCTTTTCCATTCTATTGCTTTCCTCTATTTCTTTGTATTGATCATTGAGGAAGTCTTTCTTATCCCTCCTTGCTGTTCTTTGGAACTCTGCATTCAAATGGGTATATCTTTCCTTTTCTCCTTTGCCTTTCACTTCTCTTCTTTTCTCAGCTATTTGTAACACCTTCTCAGACAATCATTTTGCCTTTTTCATTTCTTTTTCTTGGGGATGGTCTTGATCATTGCCTCCTATACAATGTCTTGAGCCTCCATCCATAGTTTTTCAGGGGCTCTGTCTATCAGATATAATCCCCTGAATCTATTTGTCACTTCTACAGTATGCTCTGGTGGCTCAGACGGTAAAGCATCTGCCTGCAGTGTGGGAGACCCAGGTTTGATCCCTGGGTTGGGAAGATGCCCTAAAGAAGGAAATGGCAACCCACTCTAGCACTTTTGCCTGGAAAATTCCATGGACTGAGAGGCTCCTGAGAGCCTGGTAGGCTACAGTCCATGGGGTTGCAAAGAGTTGGACACAACTGAGCAGCTTCACTTTCACTTCCACTATATAATCATAAGGGATTTGATTTAGGTCATACCTGAATGGTCTAGCGGTTTTCCCTACTTTCTTCAATTTAAGTCTGAATTTGGCAGTAAGGAGTTCATCATCCGAGCCATGGTCAGCTCCTGGTCTTGTGTTTGCTGTCTGTATAGAGCTTCTCCGTCTTTGACTGCAAAGAATATAATCAATCTGATTTTGGTATTGACCATCTGGTGATGTCCATGTGTAGAGTCTTCTCTTGTGTTGTTGGAAGAGGGTATTTTCTATGACCAGTGTGTTCTCTTGGCAAAACTCTGTTAACCTTTGACCTGCTTCATTTTGTACTCCAAGGCCAAATTTGCCTGTTATTCCAGGTAGCTCTTGACTTCCTATTTTAGCATTCCAGTCCCCTATCATGAAAATGACATCTTTTTTGGGTGTTAGTTCTAGAAGGTCTTGTAGGTCTTCACAGAACAGTTCAACTTCAGCTTCTTCAGCTTTACTGTTTGGGGCATAGACTTGGATTACTATGATACTGAATGGCTTGCCTTGGAAACAAGCAGAGATAATTCTGTAATTTTTGAGATTGTACCCAAGTACTGCATTTTGGACTCTTGTTGACTATGAGGGCTACTTCATTTCTTCTAAGGAATTCTTGCCCACAGTAGTAGATATAATGGCCATCAGAGTTAAATTTACCCATTCCAGTCCATTTTAGTTCACTGATTCCTAAAATGTTCATTCTTGCTATTTGACCACTTCCAATTTACCTTGATTCATGGACCTAACTGGAGAAGGCAGTGGCACCCCACTCCAGTACTCTTGCCTGGAAAATCCCATGGATGGAGGAGCCAGGTAGGCTGCAATCCATGCTAAGGGTCAGACACGACTGAGGGACTTCCCTTTCACTTTTCACTTTCATGCATTGGAGAAGGAAATGGCAACCCACTCCAGTGTTCTTGCCTGGAGAATCCCAGGGACAGGGGAACCTGGTGGGCTGCCATTTATGGGGTTGCACAGAGCCAGACACAACTGAAGTGACTTAGCAGTAGCATGGACCTAACATTCCAGGTTCTCATGCAATATTGCTTTTGACAGCATTGGACTTTACTTCCAACACCAGTCACATCCACAGCTGGGCATTGTTTCCGCTTAGTTCCATGTCTTCATTCTTTCTGGAGTTATTTCTCCACTCTTCTCCAGTAGCATATGGGCACTTACTGACTTGGGGAGTTCATCTTTCAGTTCATATCTTTTTGCCTTTTCATACTAGTCATGGTGTTCTCAAGGCAAGAATGCTGAAGTGGTTTGCCATTCCTTTCTTCAGTGGAACAGATTTTGTCAGAACTCTCCACCATGACCCATCCTTCTTGGGTGGCCCTACATGGCATGGCTCCTAGTTTCACTGAGTTAGACAAGGCTGCGGTCCATGTGATCAGTTTGATTAGTTTTATGTGACTGTGGTTTTCATTCTTTCTGCTCTCTGAGGGATAAGGATAGAGGCTTATGGAAGCTTCCTGATGGGAAAGACTGACTTTGGGGATACTGGGTCTTTTTCTGATGGGTGGGCCCATGCTGGGTAAATCTTTAATCCAGTTTTCTGTCAGTGGGTGGGGCTGTGTTCTCTCCCTGTTGTTTGACCTGAAACCAAACTATGGTGGAGGTAATGAAGAAAATGGCAACCTCCTTCAAAAGGTCCCATGCACACACTGCCGTACTCAGTACTCCCGACCCTGCAGCAGGTCATCACCGACCCATGCCTCCACCAGGGACTCCCTGTACACTCACAGGGAAGTCTGGGTCAGTTTCTTATGGGGTCACTGTTCCTTTCTCCTGTGTCCTGGTGTGCACAAGGTTTTGTTTGTGTCCTCCAAGAGTCTGGTTCCCCAGTCCTATTAAGTTCTGGAGACTCCATGATGGGATTAATGGTGACCTCTTCCAAGAGAGCTTATGCAACAACCAGGTCTGCTGCATCCAGAGCCCCTGCCCCTGCGCAGACCACTGCTGATCCATACCTCTGCAGGACACACTCAAACACTCAAAGGCAGGTCTGGCTCAGTCTCTGTGGGGTCTCCTGGTGCACACAAGGTTTTGTTTGAGCCCCTTGAGCATCTCTGGCAGGTATGGGGTTTGAGTCTAAATGCGATTGTGCCCCTCCTACCATCTTGCTGGGGCTTCTCCTTTGCCCTTGGACATAGGGTATCTTTTTTGATGGGATCCAACATTTTCCTCTGATGGTTGTTCAGCAGCGAGTTGTAAATTTGGAGTTCTGTCAGGAGATGAGCACACGTCCTTCTACTCTGCCATCCTGTAGGTTTATCAAACCAGTCAAACCTAAAGGAAATCAGTCCTGAATATTCATTGGAAGGACTGATGATGAAGCCGAAACTCCAACACTTTGGCCACCTGATGCGAAGAACTGACTCATTGGAAAAGACCCTGACACTGGGAAAGATTGAAGGCAGGAGGAGAAGGGGGCAACAGAGGATGAGATGGTTGGATGGCATCACCGACTCGATGGGCGTGAGTCTGAGCAAGTTCTGGGAGTTGGTGATGGACAGGAAGCCTGGCGTGCTGCAGTACATGAAGTGGAAAAGAGTCGGACTCAATTGAGCAACTGAACTCAACTTTCAGTGTTTGTAACTGAGAAAGTTGTATAATTCAGCTCTTTGTGGGAATGACCCAGAGAATTTTATTTTTCACAGGAATTTCTTTTGATTCATAACAGAATTCCAGCTGCAGAACCTCTGCAACAGGGTCACCTGGGTTCTGGAGTCACATAGTTGTGGGGTCAAGTTCAGCTCTGCCACGACTCATTGACCTTGAGAAATTACCAACCTCCCTGAACCTGTATATCAACTGTAAAACGGGGATAGGAATAGTCCTGTTTCACAGGATGGTCTGAAGATGAAATAATGACTTGTTGCAAGTAAAGGACATTCCCTAACATCTAACCGGTACTCAAGAAATGTTAGCCACAGTTACTGTTATTCATTTTCCAAGTAACAGAGCTCCATATAGAAGACACCAAAAACATTCAAAACAAACTTTTTCATTAGTTTTTGATATTTTAAATATTTCAGATGTTTTAGTTATTAAAAATTTTAATATTTGTATCCATTATCATTTTGTGTCTGTAAATACATCTCCAAATTATTTATTTATTTAAACTTATTTTAAAGAGGACTAGAGACACGAAGTTCTCTGATGAAATCTGTAATTTTGGTACTACTCATGTAGTACCAAATTTGGTCTCCAGATGTCAGTATGAACTCAGCTGATTGAGGCAGTTACTCTCAAAGATGGTTACAGGCTCCTATACTCTTAGGCATTAAATAGTTTTGCAAATATACAATAACCCTTCTTCAATTTTAGAAGTAGAATGGACAGATCAGCTTCTCTGAATTCAGAATACACTGTATCATAAAACTAGTAATTAAAAATATGCATCAAGTACATGAATCTGAAGTACTATTATAAGAAAGTTGTACACGACTCAGACAGTAAAGAATCCACCTGCAATGCAGAAGACCTGGGTTCGATCCCTGGGTTGGGAAGATTCCCCGGAGGAGGAATCCAGTATTCTTGCCTGGAGAATCCCATGGACAGAGGAGCCTGGCAGGCTATAGTCCCTGGGGTCGCAAAGAGTCGGACACGACTGAAGCGACTTGGCACAGATGGATGTACTAAGGGATGGGCTCTTTGCCCATGGGAAGTGGCTGCTACTACAACCCTAAAGGAAGCTGAAAAATAAATGTTTGGCCAGCCAGTCACTAAATGGACTTCACACCAGGGTCGGGCTTTAGTAAGTTCTAAGGGAACAGAATGTCTGTCTCATCGAAGGTTGATTCAAGTTCAGGTTATGCTTTTAGAAAACCCAGTGGTTACTATAAAGCCAGTGGCACACTAAATCCTTCCACTCTTCTACCCACATAAATGGAGCCCCTGGCACATGACTGTACAGAAATCATGTATGCAATCTAGTCCAGTAGTCCTGATCTGGAAAGTGAGCTTCTGCCAAATGCCAGAGAGAAAGGGTTCACAGACTGGAGCAGCTTTTATCAGAGAAGGGGAAAGGCTGGCAGGATACACAGTAACCTCACAGACCTATGTCAGAAACAAGAAGTCTACCCCCAGGGATTTTGCCCAAAGGGCAAAGCTGATGGCCTTCACCCGAGCCTTAAAAATCAGGACAGGGAAGATCTTAAATGTTTACACAAGACTCCCAGCAGGCGTATGCCATTCTACACACACATGGGGCTATTTGAAAGAAAAGAGATAAGTGTACTATACAGAATGAACAGATGAAACATGGTTGAAGCATACTGATGCTTTTAGAAGCAGTACAGCTCCAAAAACCTGTTTTTGTAATGGCAGTGATTCATTACAGGGGTGACCAAAAGGGGGATGGGGAAGTAAGAAAGGGAAACAACAGGCTTCCCAGGTGGCGCTGGTGGCCAAGAACCTGCTTGCAAATGCACAAAGGGAAACAGCAAGGTGTACAAAACTGCCAAAAAGGTGGCCCTAGGACTAGGAACCTGGCCACTACCACTCACACCTCAAAAGCCAGATCCGTCCAGTTATTCCCCAGTCCCCACAAAGGAAGGATTAGACAAAGCCCAAAGAGGGGCTTCTGCAGAGACCGAGGAGGCCAGATGTGGCTAGTTAATGAACGTGGGGAATACTGATCTCCCCAAACTGCAGTTTGTCAAGCTGTCAGGGAGGCTCATCAAGGAGCTCACCATGGGAGGGAAGCCCTGTGCAACTGGTTAGTTGAGGTCATGGTAACTCCTGGCATGAAAAGTACAGTCAGAATAGTTGAGACATGCCCATCTATACAATGAACAACCCCAACACCAGACCCCCCGTAGGCCCTCAGAGAATTCTCATTCAGACCAGAGGGACATACGCTAGGGAAGACTGGCGGATTGATTTCACATGCCAAGGATACCAGGCAATTTCAGTTATCTCTTGGTACTAGTAGACACATTTGCGTGGACAGAAGCATTCCCTGCTAGAATTGGAGTGGCAGCTGAAGTGGCTAAGGTTTTATTAAGACATATTTCCCAGTCTGGGGTTCCCAGGATCCCTACAAGCAAGAATGGTCCAGCATTGGTGTCTCAAGTGAAAAGGGGATAATGAGTTCCCTGAGCATAAAATGGACTTGGTGCTCAGCCTGGAGACTCCAGTCACTGGGGAAAGTAGAGAGATCTAGTCAGACCTTGAAATGGGCCGTCACCAAGCAAAGTCAGGAAACTCAATAAAATTTAATTCAGTTGCTTCCCATTGCCCTGTTCTGTATGCGTTAGTCCCAAGGGATAAGTAAAGTGCACTTGAATTCCTTACGGTAGACCCATTCCCTAAGCCTGAGAAAAAGGACACTTTAATCCCCTTGAAACAGAACAATTCAAATATGCCCTTCAGTTAGGAGCAAACATGAAAGCCCTCATGGAATATGGTAACCAGGTATGGCCCACACCCTCTGATCTGGCCATGCACCCATTCCAGCCACGAGACTGGGTGAACCTAGAAACCTGGAAAACCAGCAGCCCACGAGATCAGCTCTCTCCTAAGAGGATGAACCCCTACTTGGTGACCCCAACCACCCGTTCTACCCTGAAATTGCAGGGCTCACTCTGTGGGTGCAACATGCTTGAGTGAAGAGACCCTTGAGCCCCAACCCCCAGAAAGACAGCCTGGGGCAACCCCCTCCCACTCCCACCCCCACCCCACCCCCACCCCCACCGACTGCTGGTGTGAACTCTCTGACCTGAAGCTTCTCTTCTGAAAACAACAAAAATGTGACCAGGGCTACTGAGGCCTGGCAGCAATCCTCGACAGCAGAGCACGCTGGTGCCTTCAGGCAAAAGATGCCTTCATTCTTAGGAGGAATTTGACAACGTGACCATTATTTTCTTGCTAATACATGGGCCAAGCATCTAAACTTGTCTGGAGTCCTTCGGGCTGAGGCCTGGTGACCATCACACACACTGGCCACGCACCCATTCCAGCCACAAGACTGGGTGAACCTGAACACCTGGAAAGCCAGCAGCCCACGAGATCAGCTCTCTCCTAAGAGGATGAACCTCAAAAGTTTCATCACATTTAAAGGCGGCTGGGGAGAAACTCTGCTCCTCCACTCGGGGTTCTGACATCGCCCAAATGCAGCAGGAAGTCAGACCTGCACCCCACAGTGCCCTCAAGAATGAGGAGCAGGACAAGAGGCAGAGGAGGGACTTCTCACCGGCAAAGCCCATTAACAATTCTCAGGAAGTAAAGAGTCTGGAAAATAAAATGAAATCTAACCTTTTTTTCTCTTTTCCTTGGTGCTACCTCTAGTTTCACTTGCTCATGGGGTGCTCTGCGTGCAGAGGCCTCGTACCCGGCCCTTCAGACCGGAGCTCTTGCTGTGAACTGGCTCTGCTCCACTGCGAGCTGGAGCCTGGCCGGCACAGCTGTGCTCACCTGTGGGCACTCCGCCCCCTTCTCCTGCTGCTGAGACCCCTACAAAGCTGCCCCTCCCACCACCAGGGTGAGCACATGCTCTAGGGAATAAAGCTTTCTTTTGCTTCTGAACCAAACTCCCTAAGGAGAAACGCTAGGGCTGGCTGGGCATTACTCGTCAGTCATAGATCCGTGAATAGATAGGTCTGGGGACACCTACCACCACTGCTCTCCATTCTGAGAAGCTAAATATACAGACTGACCAAATCACTTAGGGCAATAGAACTCTGACCCACAACCCCTGCAGCAACCAGCCCAGAGTGGTCAGGCTTTGACCAATGACTGCTAACTACCCTAATGTTCCACCCTACTTTCAACTCAGGATCAATCAAGGTAAGCCAAACATGTTCTCCCCAGAGCAATCACAGGAGATGCCTTGCTTCTAATTAGGCTGCCTCTCATGCCTACAGTCTTCAATCAGAGCACATGTGAAGTCTTCACCTCTTTTTTACAGTCTAAAGCTTCTCCATTTCACTTGCCTGCCTTTGAGACTCTGCCAAACACAAGTAATGTTGGATGAGTCCCTTGCTCTAGTAAACTCTAGATAAACCACTCTTGTTTGTTCTGTCGTTGTGTTGTGTTAGTCGCTCAGTCTTTGCGACCCCATGGACTGTAGCCCACCAGGCTCCTCTGTCCATGGAATTCTTCAGGCAAAAATGCTGGAGTGGATTGCTGTTCCCTTCACCAGGGGATCTTCCCAACCCAGGGATCAAACCTGGGTCTCCCACATTGCAGATAGATATCTTTACCATCTGAGCCACTAGGGGAACATCCCTGTTTGCTCTGAGTGGTCTTTATTTATTTCCACAATTCTTATTGGCTAGGCAAGAGATTGATTTTTTTCAGTAGAAATGAACAAGTGTGTTTAGGTGCCAGGCATTCTGGCAGCCATTTAAGGAGCTGTCTGGAAAACACAGCAGCCCAGCCCCTGGGGATGCTGTGGAAAGTTGCAGCCCCTCCCGAAGATGCGGGAGAGGGACAGGAGAGGGAAGGTCTGGGGGAAGAGGAGATCTTTCATTCCTGCTCATCTTAGTATCCATGCTACCTGGGCATCCGTGCCCTGGCTCACTACCAGACAAATTTGCTTGTTGTACCATAATCGCATTCTTGTTATGACCGAGTAGGCAGGAGAACAATAGGCCTTTATAAACGTTTCTGGAACCAGAAGACAGAAGTGTGTTGTCCTCTCTCCCTCTATATCTTATCTGTAAAAACCTTCCAAAACAAAAGGAGAGGGCTGCAGGGCTCCTCTCTGTCCTTTCACCCCCTGATCCTGGGAATCTGCTTGAGCAACGAGGCTTCCTGTAGGCATTCTGGTCAGATCTGATGCATGTGTCTCAGTCCACTTGGCTGCTCTAACAAAATACCACAGATGGGCGGGGTGGGAGGCGGGTTTATGAACAAAACACCAGAGATTTACTTCTCACACTTCTGGAGGCTGGAAGGCTGAGCCAGGGTGGCAGCGCGGTCAGGTGAGGGCCTTCTTCCTGAATTGTAGCCGGCACCTTCTTGCTGTGTCCTCATAAGGCCAAAGTATTCCTGACCCTTTTGAATTGATCCCCAACAAGGCTTCTCCTGGCTAGCGTTACTCAAGCCAATAGAAGACGAGATTTGGTTTCAGAAGTAAAGGAAAGCTTCTTGGATCAAAGAATGGAGAGGTGCCAGATTGTTCAGCTCTAGACAGGGAAGCCCACTTTCAGAGTGCAGGCTCAGCAGCTCAGCTCTAGAGCACAGGCCCACCTGGACAAGCGGTGGGCAGAGCTGCTTGATAGGGACCTGGCAGTGGGGAGGGGGGAGGGGCGGAGTTCTGCTGGGGTCTGTACAGCTGTGCTGCTCAGGCTCCAGCTTGAAGTGCTCATAGCAGCGCATCTTTGCACACAGCTCATGGAGCTAAGGTGTTGGTGCAGCCGTTTTGCACTAGGAATTCTGGTCTGAAGAGCTAGGTGCAAGAAGGCCTCTGCACACAGCACCCTGTAGGGACATGAAACTAGACTAAGCACAAAAGAAGAGGTTAGAGCTTATTATCTTCTACATTCCATTTTATTTTCCCCAGGGTTCCCAGGGGGTTCCCAGAATCCCAGAAGGGGCTGAGGTTCTCTTTTATAAGAGCACTAATCCCAAAGTAATCACCTCCTCAAGGCCTCCCCTACTAATACCCTCACCTTTGGAGGTTAGGAACTTCAACATATGAATTTGGGGGAGGGCACAAATATTCAGACCACAGTATCATGATTACAAAGGTCATAGTTTTTAAGAAGGCCAACGACCATGGTTATGATTCTGCACCAAGCCCTAAATAGTACATTAGGCACAATGTGGGCCAAGAAACCCAAATAAAATCCTACTGGACTCTGGAATGTTTGGGATACCCACTGGTAGCTCAGCTGGTAAAGAATCCACCTGCAATAGCAGACCCTGGTTCAATTCTTGGGTTGGGAAGATCCTCTGGAGAAGGGACAGGCTACCCACTCCAGTATTCTTGGGCTTCCCTGGTGGCTCAGATGGTAAAGACTCTGCCTCCAGTGTGGGAGACCTGGGTTTGATTCCTGGGTTGGGAAGATCCGCTGGAGGAGGGTATGGCAACCCACTCCAGTATTCTTGCCTGGAGAATCCCATGGACAGAGGTGCTTTGCGGCTGCATTCCATAGGGTCACAAAGCGTTGGACATGACTGAGCAACTAAGCACAGCACTGCCCCTTTCATCCTCAGCCATTCATCTGGGGTGGCAGGGGTGGACTGACTCTAATCTAAGTTCTCTTCTGGGCAAAGGAGCCCAGAGCCCAGTAGAAGGGCTTCTGAGACCTATAAGAGAACCAGCCTTGCGGGAAGCACGGGAGGCCTTGAGGAGTTTCCTCAAGCAATTCTGAAATGCAGTTTTCAGTCATTCTGTTTTTGACTCAGAGGACTTGTAGGCTCTGGGCCATTGGACTAAGATGAATAGCTCTAATCTCTAAATATGACTGAATTTCCTTCTTCCCAGGACCTCTGTCCAATGTCTTTTGGGTTGCTTTCTCGTCCTCTTCAGATGATTTCCAAATGTCTTCTATCCTTAAACTTACTCTGGCTCTTCTGTCTTTTAAGAATTTTTATAGGTCCAATGCTCATCGTTACATTAGATTTTTTATGTCTTTGACCCACAAAGTCAGGGATGGATGCCCTGGAAAATATGATCCATAGCCAGAAACTCATTTTCCCAAGAGCTTCTGTGTTCCCTGCAGAGCAAGCTATCTGTGAACAGCTACACTCTCACTATGCTTCACTATGCTTATTTTATTTTACTTTTGATTCAGAGTCTTAAAGAAGTCATCTTTGCCCCCATGCGTCAAGTTCAATAGTGTGTCAGGCAGGTCTGCATCTTTTGATTAGCCTCTGTAACAATGTGCCCTACAATGAGGAACCTAATATTAACTGTATCACCCCAATCACCGCTTTCCCTTCAGCTTCATGGATGTCACCCTTCATTATATAAATAGAGAATCTAGTTCTTCTGTAGCAGTGTCAGGGTCAACTCTAGGGGAACAAAACTCCCTTTCCTAAAAGACCACTTTTGTTATCTGCATGAGATCCCTCCCCCCAAATTCTCAGGGGGTGTCTGTGCAATCAGAGCGTTCCATGGAAATGTGTATAAGGCCAACCCCTCTCCCGGGGTGCCAACTGGTAGGGTAGCAATTTTAAATAACTTATACCTTACCTGGAGGAACCATGTCAGCTACCTAGTGGTAGGTTAATACATTCCATTACAGAGTAAGGAGCAACTTGTTTGCACAGACATAAACACCCTGAATTTTGACTTGCTTTGCTGTCCTTTCTCTGTAATCCACTGTCAACACTTAGTACTTTATACTCCATAAAAGTGTCACACATCACCCCCTCTGCCAAAGGAACCAACTTCCTAGTTAAAGAAATAAATCAGTGGACTCACTTCTATGGGATGAGCTTATATCTCACATATCCTTGTCAAGAGCAGCTGATCTGTTGAATGTGTGACCGCGCATGGACCTGAAGATTCTAGCTGGAAACACGTATTTTCCAAAGTCGTCCTGTCAATGCAATGTGTGTTCTGAACTCAAAACCCAATGCTCATTAAAAAACAATCCAAATTAAAAATGAGCATAAGACTTAGACATTTTTCCAAAGAAGACATAATAGGCACATAAAAAGATATTCAATGTCATTAAGCATCAGAGAAATGCAAACTAAAACCACAAGGTATCACCTCACGCCTGTCAGAATGGCTATCATAAAAAAAAAAACAAAAAAACCCACAAATAACAAATGCTGGAGAAGAGGGAACCCTTGTAAAATGACAGTGAGAATGTAAATTGGAGCAGCCACTATTGAAAACAGTAGGCTTATCAAAAAACTGAAAATAGAATTATCCCATGACCTAGCAATTCTCCTGAGCATAGTGAAGTTGCTCAGTTGTGTCCTACTCTTTGCGACCCCATGGACTGTAGCCCACCAGGCTCCTCCACCCATGGGATTTTGCAGGCAATAATACTGGAGTAGGTTGCCATTTCCTTCTGCAGGGGATCTTCCTGACCCAGGGATCAAACCCAGGTCTCCCATATTGTGGGCAGATGCTTTAACCTCTGAGCCACCAGGGAAGCCAAAAACCAAAAACACTGATTCAGAAAGATACAGGTACCCCAGCAGCATTGTTTACAGTTGCCAAGTATGGAAGAACCTAAGTGTCCATAACAAGACTAATGGGTAAAGAAGATGTACTCTTTCTCTCTTTATATATATATATATATATATATTTTATAAACATATTTTATATTATATATATATGTATATTTACTAGCCAGTCATAAAAGTGAATGAAATTTTTCCATTTACAATATGTATGGACTTGGATGGTATGATGCTAAGTGAGGTAAGTCAGACAGACACATATAATGGAATCTAAAAATGACAACTAGTGAATGTATTAATAACAAAAAAGGAATTCACAGATATAGAGAACAAACTAATGGTGACCAGTGGTTACCAGTATAGGGAACAAACTAGTGGTTACTAATGGGGAGAGGGAAGGTGGAAGGGGCCGGAGATGGCTAAAGGATTAGAAAGTACAAACTATTATGTATAAAATAAGTATGCTACAAGGATATATTGTACAACACAAGGAATATGGCCAATATTTTATAACAGCTATAAATGGAATATAACCTTTACAATTGTGAATTACTATATTGTGCTTCTCAAACTTGGGCTTTCCCAGTGGCTCAGCAGTAAAGAATCTGCTTGCAGTGCAGGGAACACAGGAGATGTGAGTTCGATCCCTGGGTCAGGAAGATCCCTGGAGAAGGGAATGGCAACCTACTCCAGTGTTCTTGCCTGGAGAATCCCAAGGACACAGGTCTACAGTCCATAGGGGTCACAAAGAGTTGGACACGACTGAGGTTACTTAGCATGCATGCAAGCATGCACACCTGAAACTTATTCTCCAGCCAACCCATACATTTTTCCCTTTTCACTCAGTACCTGCCATCTATGTCTACACTGATATCTATATCTGTATTCATATCTATGTCTATATAGAGAGAATTCATACTTTGTTTTTTTAATAAAAGGTCATAATAAGCAATATTTTATGATGTTAGTCTAAATTTCTTTTATTTTCCATAAAAGATATAGCTATAATATACAGATCTTACCTTTGAACAAAATAAATCTCTCAAGCCATTTTTTTGGGTTAATGTAACTTTTGTTTGATGGGGCTAAAAGATGCACAAAATATTAAGAAACTCTGGGTTGATAATTAGAAATAATGTATACAAGAATCAGAACCCAATGAAAATAGCTCTATATACATGCACATTTTGTACATGCCCACTTCTTTTATTAAAAGAAAGGAAACACAACTTTCAGAATAAGCCTCTACTGTATACAAATACCAACTTGAATCCAAACATGGGATGAGACTGGTATAGGGAAGGATAAATAAATTTGAGATGTGCATTGCATTTTAAAATCATTTTTTAATGACAATACAAAATTAAAATCAATAAATTTCAGTGTGGAAATGGAACTCACATAAGAGATTTATGCAAAAACACCTGATTGTTTTTCTTTTCCTCCTTCCTATTCTGATACTTTTGAAAGGGCTCTGTGGAAATTCTCTGCAGTTCAGTTGTAGGAAAGCAGTATACCAAGAGAACTGCTATCCAGAGCATGGCAACTCCTTTTCTTCTTCAACTTCTGTTTCAGATGTGTCTTTACTTAGCCTTGATCCCATTTCTTGAAAAAAGCTGGCTATCAAGTTAAACAGAAGAGCAATCCAGGCAAGACCATAAAGATTCCAAATTAATAGTAAGATTGAATAAGTGATGTCCTGATTATCTTTTGTAGGATTTGAAACTAAAGACAGGAAGCAAATGACATGCAAAAAATCAGATGATGATTTTCCCCATAACATTTTCTTTCATTCATTAATACCTAGGAAAATGCCTTCTTTTAGAATCTAATCCTGAGAACAAATTAGAAATTAAAATAAAGCATATCTAAAATTATCACTTCTTTCAAGGAAAGAGTATAATTTAAATTATAAATATTGAGATTCTATTCATTTTTAGAACACAGCTGGAGGCTGAAAAATTCTCTTTCCCTTTGAACAGTATATTATCCTTTTTAAATACCATAGTAAGTGTAATATTTTACAGTGAGGTAATTTATCATTGCTACAGGTAGGAAACTTTTAAAATGAGAGAAGGAAAAGATAAATATATTACACAAAATAATTTAATATAGGATTCAGATTTTGTTAACAAAGATACAGTGTGTTTCCTTGGACCAGGTATCTGTATTTCTGAGTTTAAAACTCTATGAATTGATTGCCTTTGTCATTAGAAATCTTGAGAGAACTCTTTTAAGAAGGAAAAGAAAATCACTAATGATTAGAATCATCCTAATATTGTAATACTATAACTTTTACACTCCTTTCAGGTCTTGTCATTTATTTTTCATGATTGCAATCTACTTGTATGAGGAGGTACAGCTGAAAAAGCATAAACATTGCAATCAAAAGGAGTAAGCAGAGACAACACAATAAACAGACTGTGATTTATTACAACAATGCAACTTAACTGTGCTTATTAGAGCATGAAATAACAAAAAATATTTAACATTATCAGACATTAAATGATTTGATATTTATCTAATGTAAATTAACCAGCAAATATTTTTGAAGCATAGCAATCAGAGAATAAACTGAATAAGTGTAACTGGAGGGCTATACTCACTATGGGTTTAAGATGACATTTGGTTAACTGTCTCTGATGCAGCTTCTTCCAAAATTGCCTCCCAAAATACATGAGTACATGCACACACACACACCCAATAAAAGCAGAATATCTAAGATGAGATTCTAGTCTACTGACATAAACTGAGTGCGTATTTTACTATAAAAATCAAAGTATGTATGTAACTTCTGTATTAGTATGTAGAAAAACACAAGAGATGCTCATATCCATACTAACACAGAAAGAAAAAAACTAGTTGCACTATAAAATCAGAGTTTTATTACAAAGGAGAGAGAGAGCTGAGGACATGAAAAAGACTCCTAATAAATTAAATTTTTCAAAGTGACAAGTTCTTCCTAGGAGAGAGGAAGCCATATTTCTGTAGAATGATGATTACCATGGGTGTCCCAAGTATAAGATAGGCTGTCCACTGAAGTGGGCAGGGGAACTGAGTGACCCTGCCTACAGCACACTGGGCCTTCACTGAGTGGAGGCACCAGGTGGCAAAGGGGAGAAGCTAGGGACTGATAGAACACCCAGGAACCCAAATAGCCGTAACCAGGCTGTAGACTAGGGGGCGATCGCCCATGATTTTCTAGTTTCACTGGTGCTACTCAGCTCCTAAGACCTGCTGAAGGGTATAACTTCACTTAGTCCTCAAAATATTCCAAGTCAGCGATGGGTTCAATCTAACTAAAGCAGCAACAAAGCCCAGACCCAGAGTCAATAGCTTCACCCTATCCCAACACTGCCAGCCTACACTAGTAACTTGGAAAACAAATTATTTTATATCTAGTTGTTCCAAAAATAGCTCAAATGAACAGATTTTTAACCATTTAGAGGCTGCCTGCTTTGCACAGCCTATGAAACTGGGCCTAACATCTTGGAGCCATGGATAAGATAAACCCTAGAGCTGTCAAGGACTCCAAGCCATTGCTGCTCGTCGGAGCTCTCTGACCCAGAGACTCCCTATCAGGTTGCTGAGAGATAGCCGCTAGACCCCAAAGCCCCTCTGATTCTCCTCTGCTTCCAAAAGTTCTCTAATCCTCCTCTCCTTCTGGGGAGTGTCCCCCACGCTATAACCTCTGTATGGTCTCGTGCTGTGAGGTAATTATCCCACATGCAAACATGTCAAAGTGTGACTCAAATAAAACTCATTCATTCTTCTGCAACCTTATGGTCATATCCTTTTCCTTAATCAGCTCTGAGATCTCCTGAACTCACTATAGGAAATTGATTGTAAGGGATCATAATCGTACTTTTGAAGTGGTGGCATGTAATCAAGTCTAACTTTATTTTTGGTATTTGACTGCTGACAGTTTCCAACCAAGCCTCACCCCTCCTTTCCCTCGTTCCATTCCAGAAAACCTACAAGGAAGCTCACACACTCCGTCCCTCGGTGACTGTGGGAAATTCAACCTTACAAGTTCTGGTTCAATAGTGGGAGCTCTCATATCTTTCCCATACACTAATCACAATGAAAGTCAAAGCCAGTCACTCCTCTGGCTCTCTTAAGAAATTTTCAGGCCTGCTTGAATGCCACCCTGCTCTAGATATCATAGTACACCACTACTACACACATGCACTCTTGGTGTATGTGTGTCTATGTGTGAGTGAGTGAGAGAGAGACCATCTCAACATCCAAGCCAATTTTGGTTGCAGTCTATCCTGCCTCTGTAGGTTAGTCACAACATGGACATATTCTGCTTTTGAATGCTTGCACTGAGACAAACATTAATTAAACCTCATCAAAGTGAATACTTATGATCCATGTATCACACTATTATGAATAAAGTAAATCTCGGTTTCAAAAGAGCAGTTATTTAGAAAATCCCATTTATGGTATTGGAAGTCAAGGATATTTGGACAAACTTTCCTTGCAGAAAACAAATACGTTTGATTAAATGCATTAAAATTATGTTAAAGTCATCAGAAAACATAAACATTTGGGAAACTACTAGGCCAAGAGTATCTAAGCCACTTTTTTCCTTAAAGGTATCTTCCTATTCTAAAACACTATGACATTGGTTTTGGTAGCCTTCTGTGGTGTGGTGAAAGTAACATAAAACAATCTCCAGTATGAAACACACTCCTCATATTAAGCCAGGATTCCAATAGGCTATAACTTAGGAGAATATTTAACTCAGAAATAGTCTCACTAGACATGCAAAAATTTTTAGAAAGCATGGCTAGGTGTAAATAAACAGGAAAAAAGCAACTATAATCTTAGCAGCTTCTGATATCATGTTATCCGAATTCTATGCTTTTAAAAAATTTCATGGACTACCCTGGTAGTCACTCCAGTGATTAAGATTATACTGCCAATGCAGGGGGCATGAGTTCGATCCCTGGTCAGGGGACTAAGATCCTGCATGCCACTTGGTGCAGCCAAAAAAATTTTTTAATTTTTGCTTACTTGACATCATTAGTATACATAATTCTGTATCATTTTATGTGGTTTAATATTATCAAGCTTTCCCTAAGTCATGAGATGCTCTTCGTAACTTGAAATGTCATGCTTTCGAAAATGTCTTCAACAAGCAATGGAAGCTTCTTTCTTTAAAAATATTTTGAATTTTAATTATCATTCCTTTTACTAATAACAGAATGTGATTTTTAAAAAGATGAGTAGTAAGTTTCACAATAAAAGAAGAAATTTTCTACTGTAAAAGTGGAAGCAAATTTCTATGAGAAAGCCAAGGAAGTAGTATCTCTACTTTGGGCATCCAGAAAAAAATGTAACACAGACTCTTTGGAGTGATATTTAAATATGGTTCTTAGACTTTTAGGTATGTATTTTCACAATATATTTATTAATATGAAATTATCCATCTAAATATTGAATATTAATTATTTAATTTTAGTCCTATTTAGATGAAAAATAAACATAATAAGGACAATGCTGTTTCTGGGTAGAATGGAGTGGCTTGTGATTGAAGAATCTTCCAGCCAAGAACCAGAAAAATCAGATAAATTGGAAGCAAAACAGAGCAAAATCATGTTTAAGGGCACAAGAGAGCAGCTAAAGCAATCAAGAGTAGAAGGACTAAGATTCCAGGCGGGAGAGGCAGACATAAAGTCTTTAGCTGCTCTCTCCCTTAAGTTTGTTGTTGTGGTTCTTTACACAGAGTCTGGGCATACACAAAAGGCTGTGCATCTGGGCTAAGCAGGAGAGCACTCTGAGGAGCAGAGAAAATGACAGAGCTTCTGGTAGTCCTTCTGGGTCGGACTGACACAATTAGAGATCTGAAGGATTTAAAACCTATAGCTTGATCCCCCTTCAATAAATTGCCAAATTCTGAAGGCACATGAAGTTGAAGGCTAAAAAGGAAAGCTGAAAACTTTTTTAAAAGGAGAGTTTCCAATAGATTCAAGTGCAAGAAAACAAACTAAGAGTGTGGTCTTGTGAATATACCAGGCTTTCATCATTTGAAGTTTGTAAAGAACTATAATTTAGGAACAGGAAGAAACCAAAGGGAAATTAAGGCTTTACCAAATCTGTAGTCTAGTCTCAAATCATACCATTCCCTGACCAGATTACATATTCTGTTACCCTCTCCACACTCCTATATCTCTATAAGCCTAGCAGAGGATAGAGTAAAACATCTCTGGAGGAAGATGACATTCCCTGGAGTATCTATAACTTTTAAAATACACAACATCCAGCATGCAATCCCAAATTATCCATGCCAAGAGACACAACCTCATGACTAAAAATCAAAGGGAAGAACTATAAAAGAAACCCACAGATGTTCCCAATATGGAAATAAGTTAATAAGAGCTTTAAAATAACTAAGAATATTATGCTTTTCAAAATATGATATGGAAAAATAAGTGAAAATATGAAGATTTTCAGCAGACAATTGGAACCTACCAAAAAGGGTGATTAAATGGACATTTTAGAGCTTAAAATATAGTATTTAGTGAAAGTGAAGGCCACTCAGTCGTGTCTGACTCTGTGACCCTATGGACTATACAGTCTATGGAATTCTCCAGGCCAGAATACTGGAGTGGGTAGCCTTTCCCTTCTCCAGGAGATTTTCCCAACCTAAGGATAGAACCCAGGTTTCTCACATTGCAGGCAATTCCCTGATAGGGGATTCTATGATAGCTCAGTTGGTAAAAAAATCCATCTGCAATGCAGAAGACCCCAGTTTGATCCCTGGGTCAGGAAGATCCACTGGAAAAGGGAAAGGCTACCCACTCGAGGATTCTTGGGCTTCCCTTGTAGCTCAACTGGTAAAGAATATTAAAGTTAAAAACTCATTAAATGGATTTGAAAACACATTACATATAGCAGAAATTAGAATTAGTAAACTAGAAGATGGGTTTGTAAGAGATATACTCAGTGAAGTTCAAAAAAAAAAGGGGGCGGAATACAGAAAGTCATTAGAACATTTGAAACCAAGTAAGGAGGTCTTACATCCACGTAATTAGAGTCCCAGAAGTAGAAGAGAAAATAGGAATAATTCATATTCGAACAGATAGTAGCTGAGATTTTTTTCAAGACAGTTGAAGGATTTCAATTCACTTCAATAATTTCTGTGATCCCCAAGCAAAATCAATACAAAGCAAACCAGACTGAAGTAGATAATAGTTAAATTGCTGAAAAATTTTAAAAACAAGTGGAGCAGGGTTTGGGGGAGTGTAGGGGGAAGGTTCCTTACCTCAAAAGACCAGCAATAAAACTTACAGAATAGCATCTTTAAAGTACTGTAAGAAAACAACTACCAATTTAGAATGCTGTACCCTCAACAACATAGGAGTTATTTTATTCTTGATTCACAGGTATTAAAAAAATACCTAGTGTCTACATGATTCTATCCCTCTTCATTTTTCACCTTTATTTTAGGGAGAAATTTAAAATACATTTGGAAAAGTTACCTACAAAGTATAGGATGTTTTATCATTTAAGTCTAGTGTTTAGAAACACTAGACTAAGAAACTTAGTGTTTAGAAACACAAAAAGCATATGCCTTTAGAGGTTAAAGCATCCGCCTGGAATGCGGGAGACCCGAGTTCGATCCCTGGGTCGGGAAGATCCCCTGGAGAAGGCAATGGCAACCCACTCCAGTACTCTTGCCTGGAGAATCCCATGGAGGGAGGAGCCTGGTAGGCTACAGTCCATGGGGTCGCAAAGAGTTGGACACGACTGAGCGACTTCACTTTACTTCACTTCACTTCACGCAGAGATATTTCCTTTAAGAGGAATTGCTCTGTATCTTATTTCTATAGTCAGTGATAACTGTGGGGTGAGGAGACAGGGAGGTGAAGGGAGTAGTTTGCATTTAAAAGGGCTTGACCTTTATCTTATCTCTCAAAGAAATCTTCTAATACTTCCATTTGATTCTTTATTTTACATCCTGCTTCCATCTGTTGCTCTGATAGCAAATCTCATTTCAGGATTATTAAGACTCACCTACTGTATAGTCTCCAAAACCAATAGCACTTATGGTGTTGAATGAATAATAAATTCCTTCAATATAACTCCAATTCTCTAATGACATGAAAAGAAATGGTGGTAATATAAGAAAAAAAAGTGATCCAGTTGCAGCAAAAAATAAGTTCTTCCAGAGATAAACATTTTTCTAAAATATATTAGAAAAAAAGATACAATGTTACCAGTTATATCATAAACAAGCAACATTAAAAAAACTATTGTGTGCTCCAGTAGTTTAGTTCTTATCTATTCCTTCATTTCTCAAAGATTTGGAACCCAATAAAAGATCATTCTTATGAATTATCCTGTCCCTGGGAGTATATCCAGGCTCTACTGCCCTACCTCCTGTCATCAATTGTCCTGCCATCTTGCTTTCTCACTTTCTTATTATCTACATCTAGACCATGATTTAAGATTAATTTCCTTGTGGCACTTTACCTCCAAAGCCTTCTAAGATTACTCTTGCCTGGATACAGGCTACAGTTCTTTCTTGCTCTGGGCTCTGCCCACATAACCCCAGTTTAGCTCAGATTCCCCATCTGGACACAGCTCCATGCCTTCTAACCTGCTTGCAAAATAAGATAAATGAGATAGTTGTGGCCCACAGCATGTTGGATCCTAGTTCCCCCACCAGGGATCAAACCCACAGCCTCTACATTGGAAGGAAGATTCTTAACCACCTGACTATCAGGAAAGTCCCCCATGTACAAGTCTTTGTAGGCATATGCTTTTGTTTGAGTAAATACCAAACTATTTACTATTTCACTAACAGTGAAATAACAATCATAAATTTGATGTATGTTTAGTTTTTTAGGAAATTGCTAAAAATTGTTTTCCAAGATGATTGCACCATTTAAGAGTCCTACTGATAGTGTATGAGAGTTCCAGCTCCAGCACTTGGTGTGATCATTATTTTTATTTTGAGTCATTATATTAGACATATATTGGTTTCTCATTGTGGTATTACCTTATAATCTCCTAATAAGTAATACTTAGTATATTTTAATCTTCTGCATATATCTTTACTGGTAAAGGGTGTGCTTAAACCTTTTGCCCATTAAAAATATTGAGTTACTTTATTTTTGAGTTTTAAGAGTTATAAGTATTCTGGATACAAGTCTTTTTATAGGATATATAATTAGCATATATTTTCTCCCAGTCTATAGCTCATCTTTACACTCTTTTAACTGATTCTTTTCAAAAGTAGAACTTTTAAATATTTAAATCTTGGTGAAGTATTAGTTAGGCTTTAGGTCAGTGTTTCTCCAACTTTAGCATTCATCTTAATCTCTTGAAGGCTTGTTAAAATAGACTGATGGACCCCCCATCTGCCGAGTTCCTGATTCAGTACTCAGGGATGGAGGCTGAGAATTTGTATTCTTAATGATTCCCAGATAACATTGATGCTGCTATTCCTTGAACCGTACTTTGAGAACTGATGGTCTAGATCAGTTTATCAACTTTGATACTGACATTTTAGACCCAGTAATTCTTTGTTGTGAATGCCTGTAGGGTGTTTAGGAGCATTACTGCCTCTACACACTGGATGCCAATAGCACTCTCTTCCTGAGGTTTGTACAACCCAATATGCATCTAGACATTGCCAAATGTCCTTTTTGAAGGCAAAATCACTCCAGTTGAGAAACATTGGTCTAAATCCATTGTTCTTAACCTAGTTGCCCATTGAAATCACTTAGGGAGTTTTAAAAACCATTGAGGGCCCCATCCTCAAAGATTCAGATCAAATTGGTCTGGAGTGGGGTCTGGGCACCAGGATCCAAGTGATTCTAATGTGCGACTGAGGTTGAGAACCATAGGACTGAACTTCTAATTAGAACAGAAGAACAGATCCTACTGTAACCAGAGACCTCCAAAAGAATACAAAGAAATCACAAGAATGTGGCACCCTACTGTGAAGGGCTCTGCCCCAGAGTAAGGACCAGTTGATCACATCAACCACTAGTGGGATTCTCTCTCACCTGGCCCACTTTCTCCCATAGGCTCCCTGAAAGAGACCCCTTCTTTATGTTCCCTCACAGAAAAGAAAAGAAAAATAGATTCTTAAAGAATGTCTACAACTCACTTTTGTAATAAATTCTCAACAAGTTTAAAAAGAACTACATTTCTAATTTTTAAAGAAGGGTAAAACCTGTGCTGTTTGCTCAGTTGAGTCACTACCCATGACTCAACATGATATGTGGACAAAACCTTGGTCCAAACGCCTCTAGGGGCTAGTCTTAGCACTGCTACTAATTCTCTGGGTAATCTTGGGCAAGTCACACAGCCTTTAAGAAGTGTTCTCCTGTTCTACAAAATAAATGAGTTGGCCAACTGACTTAGGAGAACAAATACCTATGAGAATTGTTTATACACAATTCACCACTGCTCAATTTCTAAATTAAATGATTAGAGGCAAAATATCTAAAAGGAAATAGATGGTCCCTTGAACAATGGCTTTTCTCACGTCTGTTTTAGAACACAGATGACTTGCTTTTTCTGCTCATATAATTCAATTTGAATTCAGTAAGTATAAAGTGTTATTTGTCTAGTCAACCTAAAGTTGTGAATCCACATAATTAAAAAAAAAAAAAACAGAACTTTTCTACCAAATGTATGTGTGTGATTGTGTGAGAGGAGGAAGAAAATTTACCTCATTTAATCCCTTATGTTGAAGGTATATTCCAAATTTTTCAAATGGCAGATAAACGAATATAAAAATATATTTAAATAATATGATAGTTAGAGGGATTCCAACTGTAGCAAAGAAAACACAGAATATCTGTCCACCAGAAGTTTTAGGAAAAATTGTTCCATAACCTGTTAAGAGGGGAAAAAATAAATGCAGCACCCCTCAATACAGCAACTTGGTACAATTTGACATTTGACATTGGTCTTTGAGAGCAAATTTTTAGTCATTGGTATTCTAAGAGCCTTAGTGCATACAGTTCTTAACAAAAATAAAAAATAAAAATACGATGAGTCAGCTGATCTTATCCTAAGAAAATGATCAAAAAATGTGAGTTAAAAAGTTCTTTTACAGAATCACTATTTCAAATTTTGAAAAATTATAAACAGCATAAATGAACAATTAAAGAGACTGGTCATGCATGATTTACATTGAAATATATATGACATAGAAAATGCTTATGACATAGAAAATGCTAATGACATATTGGTCTGACAAAGCAGTCTAAAACTATTTACTGACATATATATCAAGAACTTTCTATGACTAAAACTTAAAACAGTTATTATGTGTAGAGCAGTGAGATGTTAATTGTTTAAAAATCAACTTTTTCAGATTTTCTACTTTCTACTCCTGCAATTACACAAGTTAAGAGCATGTACTTTGAATCGACTAATTTTAAGAATGCATGCTATAGTTCCTAGAGGAAATCAACCTAAATATTCATTGGAAGGAGTGATGCTGAAGCTGCAGCTCCAGCTCCAATACTTTGGCCACCTGATGTGAAGAGCTGACTCACTGGAAAAGACCCTGATGCTGGGAAAGATTGAATGCAGGAAGAGAAGGGGATGACAGAGGACAAGATGGTTGGATGGCATCACGGACTTGATGGACATGAGTTTGAGCAAACTCAGGGAGATAGTGAAGTTCAGGGAAGCCTGGCATGCTGCAGTCCATTGGGTCACAAAGAGTTGGATACAACTGAAGCAACTTAGCACACACAGCACATATGGTTATATAACCATGTGCTGATTTATCAATTTTATATTTTTGATATGAGAGAGAGGAATTTCAGCTCCTATACCCACTTTCTTCATTTTTTCCATCTCTGACATTTATATTGCCCCACTATTCTCCTATATTTGCCTTTGTATTTTAAACAATATTCTTAAACCTGTGTTTAAATGTTTATAAATACTTGATTCCTGATACTATATAAGAGTATTATATCCTTTATTGTTTTCCTCCTCTTCATCATTCTATATTTTTGTTTCTTTTTCATATCATTTATATGACAACATTTACACTCTGCTCTGAAACTATAAGACTTCTTATTTTAAGAAATTTTTCTCTTCACTCATTCCTATTTTGCCCAAGAGTTGGTAATGCAGCTTTTGGGAAACAGCAGAAGAGAGTAAGTCTCTTTTGACTTACTTGGGAACAATTTTCTATATTTGAAATACTTTTGGTAAGGGGAAATGAAATGAAATGAAATGAAGGGGAAATGAAATGGAGTAAGGGGACAGCTTTCTTATGCTCCATACTTCCTGGTTTAAAGAAAATAGTCTAAAGCCAAGATTTTAACGGATCCAAAGTATAGAGAAGAAAAATTGTCCTTTTCACAGAGAGCCAAGAATATTGCCAGCGTCTTTTGTCTTAGCAGATCTTGTTCTGAATGGGCTAATGCCCCTTAAACAAATCACTTTATTTCATTAAATTTAAGACATCATATAAATGTGTAGACAGTACCTCATGCAAAACATTTCTAAAATATTCAGCATTCTAACTGGAAAAAAAAAAGCACAAACCTACCTATTGTGGATAGGGTGATTATACAAGTTATAAAAGAGTTTGTAAAAGTCCAAAAGAAAACAGTAGTCCTATTTCCTGTGGGAGGTATTCCTGACAATATTAAAGATGTCATCATCTACAAATTAAAACAAGAGATAAAACAAAATCAAAGTTTGGGTTATGTAAATTATATTTCTTCAAGTAGAACACTAAATAAAATTAGTTCCATTTAGTTGGATTAAAATCAAAACCCATCTAATTGGATCAAATTGAAATTCTTCCTTAAGATCAAGTGAAACAGAAATGCTTATGATAATAACTTATAAGGGAGAACCTTATTTGTTTTAGTGGTGTCAACCACTTTGGAAGTTGTATATGGGGTAGATATATGACTATAACAATATTTTTAAGGAAATTTGTGACGTTGTACATAGATTTAGCATACTGATTAATTATTTTCAATTATTTTCAAACAATTAGCAAATATGAGTTGAAGATAGTTGCAGGGAGACTTCTCATTTAGGCAAATGGAAATCATGAGATATATGAGGAAAACGATGTAAGAATACAGAAATTGTATCATATCATGAGAAAATAAGAAAGAAGTTAATGAGAGGGCCTTCAATTTCTGCAAAGTCTAAAACACATTGAATTCTTTTAATGAAAGAACCTCAGCTAAAAACTTCACAATCTACACAGTAATAGTAATAATACGCTCAAGATACTAATGTCTTTATTTCCAGAACATTGCCCTTCCTTGCCCCGGGAAACGTCAAATACAGAGTCAGGAGGAAAAGAATATGGGAATGGAAAGTGGTGTAATGGGCAGAATAAATTAAAAGATATACTTCTATGTTTCTTGATTCTTTACAGAATTCTGGAATTAATCTGACACAAATATGTCAAAACCATACAAGAAAGCACAGGGATAAGAAAGGGAGAGGAAGGAAGGGAGGAAACTACTATACAGAGTTTCTATAAAATATAGAATCCCCAATTCTAAATAAACATTTATCAAATTCAGCAGTTATAAAATAATATATTATGACTAAAGTAATGCAATGTTTGTAGGAAATATAACAAAAATAATAAAGATGTAAACTCATATATTGAGTTTACATCTTTATTTAGTACTTCAATAAGTACCAAAAAACAGGTAAAATGAAATAATTTTATGAAAATATTTTATAAGTTATAAATAGGAACAAAATGATTTAATTTTATATAGAAAAACCATAATAAATACCAGAAGCTTCAAGTTTAATAGTGAAACATTAGAGGCATTCTAATTAAAGTCAAAAGCAAGATAAGAATGCTACTACAATAGTCACAGAAAAATCTTGCAACAGAATGAAAATCCTAAGGACTTCAAATATTGAGTCACTGGACACATAGTATAAACTTTGTTTAAAATGTTCATAAAACATATACAATTTAAAAGGATAAAGAAAACTTTTAGAAGCAAAAAATAAAACCATTAAAATTAAAAAGTCAGGTAAAGTGGAGTCAAAGAGAAAATAAATAAATGAAAGATATATCTTAATCAATTAATCAAAATACACCAAAAAGGTTAAAATAGTGGAGAATAGCAAAAGGAATGATTAAGAGATACAGAAGATATAAATAATAAAAGATCAACCATATTTGTCATTTAAAGGAATTAATAGCCCAGTATTTCCTAGAATTGATATGAGAAATAAATAAAGATTCAGGAAGCAAACCCCAAGGAAAATAAAAAGTCATATCTGCATATGGCTGATTCATGTTGAGGTTTGACAGAAAACAACAAAATTCTGTGAAGCAATTATCCTTCGATTAAAAAAAAAAATGAAAAAAGTCCTATCTAGATTGCTGAATTAAAAGAGTAAAATAAATGAGATGAAGAGAAAGCCTTGGATACCGAGAGAAAAAAGGTAAATTATGTATAAAGGGGAGGCAATTAGACTGATAGAAGACTTCTTAGAGGTAGCGGAAAGAAGCCACAATATAGTGGAATAATATTTTCCATGTTCTAAAAGAAAATAATTTTCAATCCAATAGTGCATACCCTAACATATCTTTCAAGAAAGAAGATGAACATATTTTTGGAATATGTTCTAAAACCAAGCAAAAAAAGAAGAGCATTTTCAGAAGCAGACTGTCATGAGATAAATTTATCACAGATATATTTTGCAAGAAAGAAAATTATCTCCAAGAGATAATTTGAGATGACAGGAAGAATAAAGAAATAGATAAAATGTGGGCAAATAAAAACAAAAGCCAAACACACAATAATATAATACCATATAGAGGAGTTTTAAAAATGAGATCGAACAGAAACACTCTTGGATGGCATGTTAAATGAGGACAAGGTGGTGTAATTAAAGGTAAAATACTTCAAGAGACAGACTGCTGCTTCCATCATGGTGGAGTAACACAGTCCGAAACTATCCTCTCACAGTAAACAACTAGAAACTGGACAAAATATGAGGAAAAAACTGTTTCTAGACATTGGACAAGAGAAAATGCAGAACTGTAATTACTGAGAGAAGGAAAACAAATGAGATGAGTACTGTCATTGCCCAGACTGGTAATTTCTGATAGTTTCTAGATTGCTCTATAGGATGAAGGACCCCCAAAGAGAGCATAGGGATTTTGCTGAGCTGAGGAAACAGAGATTGGAAGTCAATAAAGCTGTTCAGTTCAGTTCAGTCACTCAGTCGTGTCCACTCTTAGCGACCCCATGTATTGCAGCACACTGGGCCTCCCTATCTATCACCAACTCCTGGAGTTTACCCAAGCCCATGTCCATTGAGTTGGTGATGCCATCGAACTATCTCATCCTCTGTCGTCCCCTACTCCTCCTGCCTTCAATCTCTCCCAGCATCAGGGTCTTTCAATGAGCAGCACTTCGCATCAGGTGGCCAAAGTATTGGAGTTTCAGCTTCAACATCAGTCCTTCCAATGAACACCCAAGACTGATCTCCTTTAGAATGGACTGGTTGGATCTCCTTGCAGTCCAAGGGACTCTCAAGTGTCCTATCCAACACCACAGTTCAAAAGCATCAATTCTTCAATGTTCAGCTTTCTTTATAGTCCAACTCTCACATCCATAAATGACTACTGGAAAAATTATAGCCTCAACTAGATGGACCTTTGCTGACAAAGTAATGTCTCTGCTTTTGAATATACTATCTAGGTTGATCATAACTTTTGTTCCAAGGAGTGTCTTTTATTTCATGGCTGCAGTCACCATCTGCAGTGATTTTGGAGCCCCCCAAAATAAAGTCTGACACTGTTTCCACTGTTTCTCCATCTATTTCTCATGAAGTGATGGTACTGGATGCCATGATCTTTGTTTTCTGAATGTAGAGCTTTAAGATCACTTTTTCACTCTCCTCTTTCACTTTCATCAAGAGGCTCTTTAGTTCTTCTTCACTTTCTGCCATAAGAGTGGTGTCATCTGCGTATCTGAGGTTATTGATATTTCTCCTGGCAATCTTGATTCCAGCTTGTGCTTCTTCCAGCCCAGCGTTTCTCATGATGTACTCTGCATAGAAGTTAAATAAGCAGGGTGACAATATATAGCCTTGATGTACTCCTTTTCCTATTTGGAGCCAGTCTGTTGTTCCATGTCCAGCTCTAACTGTTGCTTCCTGACCTGAATACAGGTTTCTCAAGAGGCAGGTCAGGTGGTCTGGTATTCCCATCTCTTGAAGAATTTTCCACAGTTTATTGTGATCCACACAGTCAAAGGCTTTGGCATAGTCAATAAAGTGGAAATAGATGTTTTTCTGGAACTCTCTTGCTTTTTCCATGATCCAGCAGATGTGGGCAATTTGATCTCTGGTTCCTCTGCCTTTTCTAAATCCAGCTTGAATATCAGGAAGCTCACGGTTCACGTATTGCTGAAGCCTGGCTTGCAGAATTTTGAGCATTACTTCACTAGTGTGTGAGATGAGTGCAATTGTGCAGTAGTTTGAGCATTCTTTGGCATTACCTTTCTTTGGGATTGGAATGAAAACGGACCTTTTCCAGTCCTGTGGCCACTGCTGAGTTTTCCAAATTTGCTGACATATTGAGGGCAGCACTGTCACAGCATCATCTTTTAGGATTTGAAACAGCTCCACTGGGATTCCGTCACCTCCACTAGCTTTGTTCACAGTAATGTTTTCTAAGGCCCACTTGACTTCAAATTCCAGGATGTCTAGCTCTAGTTGAGTGATCACATCATCGTGATTATCTGGGTTGTGATCTCTTTTGTACAGTTCTTCTGTGTATTCTCACCACCTCTTCTTAATATTTTCTGCTTCTGTTAGGTCCATACCATATCTGTCCTTTATTGTGCCCATCTGTGCATGAAATATTCCCTTGGTATCTCTAATTTTCTTGGAGTGATCTCTAGTCTTTCCCATTCTGTTGTTTTCCTCTATTTCTTTGCATTGATCACTGAAGAAGGCTTTCTTATCTCTCCTTGCTATTCTTTGGAACTCTGCATATGAACTCTGCATTCAAATGGGTATATCTTTCCTTTTGCTTTTTGCATCTCTTCTTTTCACAGCTATTTGTAAGGCCTCCTCAGACAGCCATTTTGCTTTTTGGCATTTCTTTTCTCAGGGATTGTCTTGATCCTTGTCTTCTGTATAATGTCACGAACCTCCACCCATAGTTTATCAGGCACTCTGTCTACTAGATCTAGTCCCTTAAATCTATTTCTCACTTCTATTGTATAATCATAAGGGATTTGATTTAGGTTATACCTGAATGGTCTAGTGGTTTTCTCCACTTTCTTCAATTTTAGTCTGAATTTGGCAATAAGGAGTTCATGATCTGAGCCATAGTCAGCTTCAGTCTTGTTTTTGCTGACTGTATAAGAGCTTCTCCATCTTTGGCTGCAAAGAATATAATCAATCTGATTTTGGTGGCATAATAAAATAATCAATAAAGCTGAGGTGGCTACAATTTGTGGTCAGTGTTCTACAGAGGACAAAACTACCCAGGGAAAGGATGATTGAAATCTGCATAGAGGTACCTTTGAGGCTTTGGTTCAATGACATTCTGCACATGGAAAGAGTAAAAGTTTATGAGGCTGGTGAAGAACAATTAACTGAGTGTGGCAGAGAGTCACTCCAAGTGGCCCCCACGCTCTGGAGTTCACGCACTGTGTGACTCCTTCTCTCTGAGTGTGTGAGGGGCAGGGGAGCAGGCCTGTGACTTATCTCCAGCCACATATGTGGCTGTGAGTATATCAAAGGTGACAGGATGTACATGCCTCCAATGTATGTGACTAGGCTATATAAGACTCAGTGCTGATCTTGCTAGAGTCTCCTTCTCCCTTGCTGGCTCTGAAGAAGGAGGCGGCCGTGCTATATCCTATGAAAACGGCCAGGTGCCAGAAACGTGAATGGCGTCTGGGCAACAGCCAGGGTGAAACTGAGGTCCTTGGTCTGACACCCCGAAGGAGCTGAATGCTGCCAGAAAGCCAAATGAGTTTGCAAGCTGATTTTCCCTCAACTGAGCCTCAGATGAGACCAGACTTCTGTGACACCTTGATTGCAATCTTGCAAAGGACCCAGCTAAGCTGTGCTCAGACTCCCAGCCTATAGAAACGGAGAAAATAAATGTTTTAAGCTGTTACATTTGTGGAATGCTCTTATGGAGCAACAACTAACTTATATATTGGGAGAAAAATAATAACCATGGCCTGTAAGCTGAACAATCCCTGCGGCTCACACCAGGCTAGAAACTATTTGAGTTTCTAGCTAGAGAGCGGAGGCCCCATTATATGTTCATGACATCCAATGGAGAACCCAGAAGGGTCATAACTGAGAAGCACAGCAGAATCAGCTCTAGCAAAAGGGCTACTTTAAGCCTGGAAGGAGTTGAAAATGGATCTTAGGATGATTAAAGTAATGTTTAAGTAACTTACTTAATTGCCTGTCAGGGAACGTCCAGGGAATTTAAAGGAACACAACTAAACAAAATACAATCAAATAATTCATAATGTCCATTATCCAATTTTTACAAATTAACAGACATATGAAGAATCAAGAAAATGTAACCCATTACCAAGAGACAAATCCGTCAAGAGAAACAAACTCATAAATAACAATTCCATCGAAAGGGTGAAATTAGCAGAATATGATCTTGAAAAGGCTATTAAAAATATGTTCAAAGATGTAAGGAAGCATTAATAAAATGAGAGAGAAATGGAATGTATAAGATATAAGAAAATGGAAATGCTAAAAATGAAAAATAAAATATCCAAGGAGGAATAGATGAGATTATCAACAGAAGAAAATATTAATAAACTTAATGATACAGCAGAAGGTAATATCCAGACTGAACCACATAGAGGGACAAAAATGAAGAAAAAAAAATCAGATATCAAGTGTGTGTATTGGGAAAAAGGAGCCAGAGGAAGGGCAGAATAATGACTGAAAATTTTCAAAGGATGAAAATGGGACACACAGAGTTACAAGAAACTCAATGAATCATAAGCAGGATAAACACATATACACATGAAACATAAGCATCATAATCACATTACTAGAAACTAGTGATCTAAAATGTAACCAGAGGGGAGAAAAAGATACAGTATGTAAACAGCAACAAACCTAAGAATAATAGCAGGCTTCCCATCATAAGCAATGCAAACCAGAGCCCACGGAAAAACGTTTCTAAAGTGCCAGACTAGATTTATATATCCAATGAGAATGTCCTTTTAAAAAGGCAAAACAAGAAAGAAAAAGAGAGAGAAAAAGAAAAGACTTTTTTCCAGACAAAACCTGAGAAAATTCATCACTAGATTTCTGTGGTTCTTCCTGTGCTGAATACTTTTGGACTGTATCCTCTACATTTTGAACACTAACTAATCTATGAGACTCTTGAGTCTTATTTAAATCCTACAGAGACTTATTTTCAGTTTAGAGGCAATTTCTCTGTTTAGGCTTCCCTGATCGCCCAGCAGGTAAAGAATCTGCCTGCAATGCAGGAGGCACAGGAGATACGGGTTCAATCCCTGGGTTGGGAGATCCCCTGGAGAAGGAAATGGCAACCCACTCCAGTATTCTTGCCTGGAAGATCCCATGGACAGAAGAGTCTTATAGGCTACAGTCCAGGGGGTTGCAAAGAGTCAGACACGACTGAGCGACTAACACTTTCACTTTCTCTGTTTAGATTCAGACTGCAAATTCTAACTTACATTCTGTGAAATGTGGTTCGTTCAGCTCTCCTAGCCTCTGCAGTACCATTTGGGACCTGTCCCACAGTCCCTCACTCAGAAGTCGGTCTGGGATTCAGGTCTACCCACTAGCTCAGTTCTCAAAGTCTTTGGTATGAAAGTTAGGATCAGATCCACGCATCGGTAGGTCAGGGATGAACTCGGGAGACTGTAAGCAAGTTTATAGGGTCACTTCCCCAAACTGCTTCCTGTCTGTGGTCTCCTTTTCTTGGGGGCTCCTCTTTTGGTCTTCTAGATGGAAAACAACTCTACTTCCTTGACTGTGCTGCATCTAGGGCCAAGTGGAGAAGAGAGAAAGATGGGGAAAAATGGAAGAGTTTGGCCCTAACTTCGAAACTAGAGCTTCAGGGGATAGAGCTGAGTTTCCCCTCCCTCAGAACTGCGTGGATTTCTATGCTTCCACAGCTGCTGTCTTCTCTGCTGCCACCCACACAGGACTGCTGGTGAACTGGGGGAAAAGAGGACAAAGAAAAGGAACAAAAGGGAGGGTTTCCACCCTCTCTCTGAGCAAGATGAGTTCCCCTTCCTGCTTCTGGAGCCAGAACTAGCGGATGTCTCCCAGGGTCTTCTAACTGTGTTATGCCTAAGTTTCCAGCTACATTAAGGTCAGGCTGGGGGATACCAGAGAAGTGTGTGTGTGTGTGTGTGTGTGTGTGTGTGTGTGTGTGTGTGTCTGTGTGTGAGTCACTCAGTTGTGTTCGACTGAGACTCCATGGACTGTAGCCCACCAGGCTCCTCTGTCCAAGGGATTCTCCAGGCAAGAGTACTGGCGTGGGTTGCCATTTCCTTCTCCAACCAGAGAAGTATAACGGTGCTTAACTTGCCACCTGTTCAGTACTTCAGACCATGAAGTTCTTCCTTACATTGCTGCTGGTATTTACTTTTCAGGTTCCTCAAATACCCGATCCACACATTCTTTCCTGCTTTGTAGTTACCTTTAGTGGGAGAGAAAAAGTGGAGTGTGCTTACCCCACCTTACCCATATCTGGTCAGCTGGCTTTGGAAAAAGTTGCCATGGTAATTCCATGAAAAAAAAAGACAATTTTTCAATGAATGACTCTGAAATAACTGAAGATCTGTATTAAAAATAACAACAACAAATCTTGATGCTTAGTTCTCATTTCATCAAAATTTACTTGAAATGTATCAAATAAATACATATAAAAGCAAAACTAGAAAATGTCTAGAAATCTTTGTGACTTTGGTTTAGCAGAAGATGTCTTAGAACACAAAAAGTACAACCCATAAAAATTTATAAACTGGAATTTATAGGAAACAAAATTCTCTTCAAGAGAAACTGAATAAAATGAGAATCAGTCCACTGTCAAGGAGAAAGTACTGGCAACAGACATGAGTGACAAAGTACTTTTCTTCAGAATACATGAAAAATAATTATAACTGCATTAATTAGACAAATGAAATATGCACATTTTTGAACAGATAATTCACAACAGATAATACAAAAGTGAAGTTGCTCAGTCGTGTCCGACTCTTTGCGACCCCATGGACTGTAGCCTAACAGGCTCCTCTGTCAATGGGATTTTCCAGGCAAGGGTACTGGAGTGGGTTGCCACTACTTTCTCCAATAATACAAAGATAGTGAATAAACTCATAAAAAAGCTCAACATGATTAGTCATCAGAAGAACACAAGCAGACTAAAATAAAATAAGCAGGCTAAAATAAAAACACCTTACAACATCCAATTCTGGCAGGCATGTACAGCAGCTAGAACTCTAACGTAGTTGATGGGTTTGTAAAATGATATAACCACTCTGGAGAACTCTGTTGGGTAGTTTCTTATAGAGTTATGCAGATTTATTAGTTCTCATAGCAATTCTACTTTTAGGCGTTTACCAAAACAAAGTAAAAACATGTTTCCCAACAAAGCAAATATTTGTAGCAATTTCACTTATGATAGATATAAACCTGAAAACAACTTAAAGCTCATCAATGTGAACAGATAAGCCAATTTTGGCATAGATATACCATAGAATACTATTCAGCAATGAAAAGAATTTACTTAGTGATAAATGAAACAATAGAGCTGAATGTCAAAAACATCATGCTAAGTGGAAGAAGCCACTCACAAAAGACTACATGTTATATGATTCCAAATACTAGCTGATTCTGTGTTTAAGAATGTTCAATATTATCACATAATAATTCTCTCCAAATTCAAAGAAAATTCAATCAAAACCTCAGCAGAGTATATTATGAAACATGACAATCTGATCTTGAAATTCATACAAAAGGATAGGAAAGTTCATTTCAGGACTTATTGCAATGGTATTGTCACTCAGACAAAACGGAACAGAATCAAAAACCCAGAAACAAATTTGTTGACATAAGAGAACCTGAAATATGATAGAGATAACACTAAAAATTAATGGGGAAATAAAAATCAATCAATAAACTGTTTCGGAACAATGGGCTGTCTATATGGAAAAAATATATAAAATTAGAATTTACTATACAGGGACACATAAGGTGCACATATGTGTACATAAGGTACACACACACACACACACACACACACATACACACACAATCCAAGATGAAACCATTTTTTTGGTAAAAAAGCAAATCTGAAAAATGTCTAGATGAAAGTTTAAGAAATTATCTCTATGACCTCACAGATGGGAGTGACTGGCAAAAATTGTATAAACCCTAAAGGAAAAGAATAATAACAATGACTACATTAAAATTAACTTTTCTCAACTACAAAAGAAGTTACAAGGGAATATTTAAGGACAATATATCCAGAGCTTAAAGCATGACAATATTTGGAAAAAGTGGAAGGGAAATAAGCCAAATTTCCTGCCAGATTCTTATCTCCTTTGCAGAGCATATTTCTGAACTTCATATGGAATAATGGAAAAGATCAATTCAATCAGAACGGTTTCAGCTTTTATCCTCGCCTAGCAATTGGGCTGTAATTTGTCCCTTCTGTCACGTTTACCTCCTTCTACCTTGTTATCATCTGCTGCCTTCCTTTTCCTTCCAAGTCTGCATGATTTCCTTATGTTCCTCTTGCCTGTTCCATAGCTAACCTGAAATATCCTGCTTGGTAAACTAATTTAGTCCCAGTGAAGGAAAGTATTTCATAGAATTTTCACACTGAAGGCTTCTCTGCATACATAGCAGTAGTATGACTCTGAAAATACATACTTCTTCATCTCTTACCTGCACAAATCTTCTGACATCTTCCTTAGTCATATTGGAACGATTTTTTAGAAAATCAGCTTTTGCCTTAACCGCCAAACGTCGCTGCTGTACCTCAAAGTCACTCTCCAAGGCTCCAAATATTAAAGCCCCAAACATGATGTATGATATATAGACAAGCAGGACGATGCCCTTCCGGACTTTGGTGCCTGTCTCATCTTTATATAGTGGAACCAAAGAGAAATCAGAAGACTGTAATGTAGACTATAATGTCCTTACAAAAAAAACCCCAACACAGCACAGCAACCCCAAATTCCCAGATACAGAATATGAACTATTTTTTCTTAACCTACCTTCAAAGAACAAACTGTAAAATTTTCTAAATAGTCAGAGAAGTAGAAAAATAATTCCACTTCTCTCCTAACTATAAACTTATTATTATTTTTTTTAAAGAGAATTGTGCTATTTGGGGAGATAGGGAAATGTTGCAAGGGCAAAGTTAGCCAAACGATTTAGTCATTCACTCAATTTTCTTAGTGCAAATTTTATTGCTGAATTGCACTTTGGAGTACCTTCAGTGAATATTTTTAAGATTACAATGTTAACATTTTAACCAGCTGATAAAAACAAGTTAATTAGACCATTTACACCCTCCAGTTACTAGCGGTATGAATTTAGGCCAGTCAGGTGTCTTGTGTTTCAGATTCTTCATCTACCTTTTATAACATGAGGATAATAAGAGCTACTTGATAAGGTTGTTACAAAGATTAAATGACTTATATATGTAAATACTTAGAATGAGGCCTAGCAAACAGGAAAAGCCCAACAAATCATAGCCAGTAGTCAAAGAAGCAGTCAGTTTGCAGCAGCAGTAGTACATGGTGGAGGAGAAACAACTCTTCTTTCTCCCTGTTCCTCTCTGCCTTTGTCCAATAAGCATGGGGCAGAAACAAAGAACATGGCAGCTGGCATGATGCGAGAGATTTAGCTGGATGGTCAGATTCTAAGAAAGGTGAAGTCCTGTGTGTTTCACAGGACCCTGGGACAATGCTTGAAGAAGGCATCTAACTAAGGTGGCAGCACTCTCCACTTGGACCTGCCTTCTCACAGCCTCTTCTACTGTAGGGCACAAGGCAAATCTCTGTAGCACAGACCCTCATCGCTTGGGTGAACTTTCCCAACAGGATATAAAAAAATGAAAGCACATGGTTATAGGTTTTGTATGTAACATTCTGAACTATAAAAAAACAGTTACAATAACAAGCACATTTTGAAGTCAACAGGGTTAAAGTATACAAAATCCACCTTAATGAAATACTATATAATTAAATATGTCATAGTCACAGTTGGTAATGTACATTTCCAGTGTTAAATTATAAATTTAATCATACTACATGTAAATAATTCAGAATAACAATAAAACAGTACAGTCTCACCTAAGGAACCATTTTACTTTGAATTTGTAGCAGGATAATAATATGCTTTTATTATCTTCTATTTCCATGTTTAAACTAGCAATAAATATCATAACTTAAAAAATAGATATCTGAGCTAAACCTCCATAGAGTCTTTCTTGGGTTTCCCTGGCTTCCATAAAACACTGAATAGGGAGCAATCAAACCATTATATTGTATGTCTAAAAACAATACAATGTTCTGTGTCAATTATATCTTAATTAAAAATACTTTCAGCAACCATTTGTTAGTTGGGCATTAAAAATATATCTGATCTGGTTGCATTTTACAAAAGGTCTTCTTTGATATGTTGGGATAAGACCTTACACTTGGAAGATTTTAAATTTCTCCCCAAACACATCAACATTTGGAGGTACATTTTGCAGTCATACCACCAAGCCAAGACTGCTCTTCACCATCACTGTCACCAAAGACCAGACCCCATTCAAGGAAGCCATTTGGAAGCAATCCTACCTCTTAAACAAAAGGTTGGGAAATCAAAACTGTAGGAGAGTTGCCTGGAAAGGGACATTTTGAGCCTGTCTAAATGATCTCATCACCACACCAAGTTCCATCTGGAACTTTGGGGGTGGCTGGTTCTACACACATTATCTCCACATTATTACCACATCTCTCAGTGTGTATGACTAGGTCATTCGGCACCCAAACCCCTCCAACCTGCTACCTTTCTGCTGTCCTTCAGTTCCACCTTCCTGTTCTATCAGTCTCCTGCTGATCCCTTTCCTGGCAATGACATGATTCCCAGCCTGTGGTCAGTGGACCTTTTATAACTGCTGTTTCAGTTCATCTGCCCCTTCAGTTTACTTGCCCCTTCAGCTCTTGACCCTTCTGACTCATGCTCAATACTACATGAGGCCTCTATGACTTATCTATGTTCTTCCCACGCTTCTCCACTTGCCAAAATGCCCCTTAGCCTTCCAGACTTGATACCTGGCATCAACTGAGTCCCCTTCTGGTTCTCTCTAATCAGAAACATGACTGACATCAAAGAACATTTCTAGCCACATCTTAAATAGAAGATCTCTGTTGTTGATTCAGTTACAGTATTTATTTGTACTATATTCAAGCACAATCCCTCAGCTCAGTTCAGTTCAGTCACTCAGTCATGTCCAACTCTTTGTGACCCCATGAATCACAGCACACCAGGCCTCCCTATTCATCACCTACTCCCAGAGTTCACTCAAACTCATGTCCATTGAGTCGGTGATGCCATCCAGCCATTTCATCCTTTGTTGTTCCCTTCTCCTCCTGCCCCCAATCCCTTCCAGCATCAGAGTCTTTTCCAATGAGTCAACTCTTCACATGAGGTGGCCAGAGTATTGGAGTTTCAGCTTTAGCATCATTCCTTCCAAAGAAATCCCAGGACTGATCTTTAGAATGGACTGGCTGCATCTCCTTGCAGTCCAAGGGACTCTCAAGAGTCTTCTCCAACACCACGGTTCAAAAGCATCAATTCTTCAGCACTCAGCTTTCTTCACAGTCCAACTCTTGCATATATATATATGACCACTGGAAAAACCATAGCCTTGACTAGATGGACCTTTGTTGCCAAAGTAATGTCTCTGCTTTTGAATATACTATCTAGGCTGGTCATAACTTTCTTTCCAAGGAGTAAGCGTCTTTTAATCTCATGGCTGCAATCACCATCTGCAGTGATTTTGGAGCCCCCAAAATAGGGATATATAAACAGACTCTATGTTATTTGAGTTGTTATACCTCCTTTGAACACCTAACAGGTTTTACCTTCTCAATAAATGCTTCTTGGATCCAACTGAATAATTTCCATGTATCTTGTATTGTTGACAAACTATATTTTCCCCTCTGGATACTATAATGTCCAGAGATAATAAAATCTCCTACGAAAATCATAGGTTTCAGAGTTCTGTGGCATTGGGTTTGAGTCTTGGATCAGACACTATCTAATTTGTGACCTTGGATAGCTAACCTCATTTCTTATTTGTAATGTAGATTTCATCATCTCCTTGTATTGTTATCATTTTGGATTTGAGTTCCTATGTAGATTGTCTGACACTAGATGAATTCTCAATAAACAGTTATAACTTTTACAACTAGTTGTAATCATTGCATTTTGGCTGAACGAATCTTCATGGCATATTTTATGGTGACTTCTCTCTAGTGTTCCTTTTAAAAAAAATGTTTGTTGAATGAATGGAAAAAGTGGCAATGAACAAACAGAAACTTGGCAAGAAGAAATTCCTGCGAATTCGTCTGTGAGAAGCATGAATGGGTCATTTTCTCTTCCCCTCAATCCCAAGGAACCAAATGGGATTCTTCCTTGGCCATCATGAACTAGGAATGAGAAAGCTATTTTGAGCATATGAACCAAGAATGTGGCCCCCCCCAGAGTGAAGGTAACATTGGTGCTGTCCCAAGTTTTTGTAAATGTGAGTGCCTCTACACCTGGACCACCCCTAGGGCTGTCCCACACTGTAGAAGGAGGTCACAGTGTCCCGATATTCACACAACTGCCTGAGTGCCACATGACTGGCCCTGATGATGAATAGGGAGCAGAGCAATTCAGCATTTGTTGAGTTGGGGTGTAACTTGCATTGCAGTACCAGGCTACCTGAGCTAAGATGAGTCCATTTGTTGCACATGGAGGCTCCCCGACGCTTTGTATGCTAAGCAGCAAGTTGGAACACTAGGAGAGGAAAATAACAAGGTTATGCTTTTACTCCAAAATAGCAGCAAGAAGAGGAAGAAATGGAAGAAGGGGAGGGGAAAATGGAGGGAGAAGAAAAGGAAGCTTTGTTAGGTGCTTCCTATGTACCAGCTACCGTCCTAAACACTTAATCATGAGAGAACCACTCTGAGTTCATCCTACAAAGCAATTGTTTTTAACTCTTCTCTTCTAGAGATGAAGAAACTCAGGCCTAGATAAATTTTAAAAATTGTCCAAGATCACAGAACTATTGTGACTGCAATGAGCTGAGATTCAAACCAGTGTCTAATTAGCCCCAAACTTATTCATGCTCTTCCCTGCTATTCATTAATTTTCAAAAAAATATTAATTTAGTACTTATTTATTCTATGTTAAAGACTGATATAACACTGCAAACATAACAGTAGACAAAATATACAAAAATTCTTGCTCTTATAGAGCTTACTTTCTAGTGGAGAATTCAAATAATAAACAGACAAATGAGTAAGATAAAGACTGTTAGGTGATGGTGAATGCTCTGGAAGAGGGTAGAACCAAGAAGGGAGATGGGGCTGCAATTTTAAATGGAGCAATTAGGGAATACTTCACTGACAAGACAAAAGTTGGGCCAAGACATAAAGGATTAAGGGAGGGAGCTATGGGAACCCAGGGGTAAGTTTTTCAGGCAGAGGCAATTGCAAATGCAAAGGTCCTGTGGCTGGAATACTTTTAATTCGCTTTAACCTGTGTGAGGAACAAGGGAGTTAGAGTCGTTGGAGCAGTTATACTGGTGGACGAGTGAGACGCCTAAAAATCAGGGTCCCACTGAAGCAGAGACAGCATGGACGCTGTGGATCAAAAACATGTGGAGCATACAGGATATGCAGAAGAAATTCATAACAGAAATAAATGCACAGAGAATGTGTGCTATTTACCTCAAAGAGTGAACTGGGGGTAGGAAAAAGAATAGAGTAGAATTTATACTTTTCATTTAATACACGTCTCTATTCATTTTTAAACCAAGCATGCTATTCAATTTTAACGTCTAATTAAATGAATTAATATTCTATAAATGAATGTTTATAGCTTTTCTGTTCCTAAACAACCAGTAGGGAGCTGCTTTTAAATACTGGGCTATCCATATAAGGATACATAGAGATACTTATAGAGTAGATCTACACACTGACTTAGAAAGAGGTCTAAGATTTAGGACTCAAAGCACTGGAGTATGAAGTGTACCTTATGGACATAATTGAATACATGTGCTCATTTATTTATATGCTGTTGTACAAAGTTCCTCTAAATAATTGTTTATACAGTAATAGCAAAAAAAATGGAAACTATCTGTTTACAATTATGGAACTGAAAAAAATTATGGTGCATTCAATTGCTAAACTATTAGATATTTAAAATTATTACATATGTCTATATATAGTATGAAAATACATGCTATGTATATTTAAAATTAATTTTAGAAAGCAAGCTTTTAAAATTTTAATTGCAGATGTGGAATGATCTCTTTTTTTTTTTGGTAAAAGATACTAGAAAGTAATTCCATGAAAGGAGGGATTTATTATTTTCAGTGCTTTATTTCCTGAAAAACACCTGGTTCCTAGGGCATGGCCCACACACCGTTGATGTCTGTTGAATATTAAAACAATGAATAAAAGTGTATATCCACATGCAAAAACATAAAACCTAAAGGACCGATTACAATATGTTAACAGAATTTATATTTAGGCATACTATTTAAATGTTTTTATTTTTCTTGATACTTATCTGTATTTCCTAGTTTTTAACAAAAATAATAGTTTCACTTAAGGCTTATTTAAAGTATTAAAAGTTTTGGAATATTTCAAGGCTGAGTTCAGAAAATATCTGTTTTCAGGACTGAGTATAACTAATCATTACCTAGCTGAGGACTCAGGTTTGAAGTACAGGCAGCTGGACAATCAGTTTTTACTGGGTGGAAATGGCAGTTCTTGCAGGAGGCTGATAAGGAGAGACTGAGCAAATCAATGTGAACAGAGCAGTTTTAAGTCTAAAGAGTTTGGAGAGGGGAGCTGCTGTGTCCTAGAAGGTAATGATCCCTAATCATTAGGGAATTTGACTTGTACCAACTCATGATTTATTTTTGGGTTGCTCCTCTTGAGATTTGGGTAGCTGCCCTTGTGAACTACACAGTTCAGATTCCCCAGGGGTGTGTGTGATTTGCATGTGATTCAGTCAATTACACATTTTCTCTTGAAAATAGTGCCTTCATTAAAAGTAAGAACAACTATGGACTTGTAGCTCTGCCTGAGCAGAACTAAGACAGAAGTTTTGTGTTTCCACTGGGGCCAGGAAGGAAGAACAACTGGAGTTGGGCCAAAGCTAGCTGGCAGTTTCTTTCTTTGATAGAAGGTTAAAAGGAAAAGTTTGGAGATGCCTATGGAGAAGGCAGTGGCACCCCACTCCAGTACTCTTGCCTGGAAAATCCCATGGATGGAGGAGCCTGGTGGGCTGCAGTCCATGGGGTCACGAAGAATCAGACACAACTGAGTGACTTCACTTTCACTTTTCACTTTCATGCATTGGAGAAGGAAATGGCAACCCACTCCAGTGTTCTTACCTGGAGAATCCCAGGGACGGCGGAGCCTGGTGGGCTGCCGTCTATGGGGTCTCACAGAGTCGGACACGACTGAAGCGACTTAGCAGCAGCATCTTCAGCATGAGGCTATAGAGACACCCTTTCTAACATTTTAGAATTATGTAAGAAATTTAAGATACTTACTGGCCTTTATATCTACCACAACGTAAAGAGCTATAAATTAAAGTCATAGAAACCCCAAGCTTTTTGAAGCTGTTTCTTCTACTTTTGTTTTCATCTTGTTTTAAGTATGTGCATTTAACTGAATTTATTATATCACTATATTTGATCTTTTTTCTTCTGTTACTTCCTTTTATTCTTTACTCATGTACATTCTGGTAGTGTTTATTTTTCCCTTTATCTTTTATTGCCTTATTTACCTATTATACTTACTCTTTATATGATCTTATTTTTAAAAATATTTTACGCTATCATATCATCTTAACACATCCCCTTGGATAATTTTATTCTTCTATTTTGTAAAAGTAATCACCACATCCCATTTTATCAGCATGCTGTATGGTCACATTTCTTTTAAAAGTTTGCATTAAGTCACTTGAATCTCACTTAGGCCTTCTCTTCAGTGATACCCAAGGTGACAGGAACACTTTATTTCATCCAGGAGGTCAATTCCCCACCCTCATCCTGACTCCTTGCTGTATTCACCCTGGGTACTCCCTGCCAATCTGGCTAGGATTCCCAATTTACAATGTTACAGCTCTTTGAATACATACTTGTGCCACCCGAAGGACCAGGTCAATTTCTACTATTTACTACATCATCCAGAGGCACTTGTGCAGACGCGTTCACTGCCTAACAAAGGCCATTCCCCTTTGCCCACTCTCTTGCTGTCATACAGATCTGACCAATAAAGACAGACAGGAACTATATCCAGAGTAAGAAGAAGTGCCTATGGGGGAACAACTTCTCATATATGGTGAATGTTATTAAGTCGACATGTGATTCCTGGAACTACGCAGCCCTCATGAGACAATGAGGGGAGATATTGTCAACAAACTGAGAATATTTGTGAAGAGAAGATAGGAAAATACCAGAATTCATCACTGCATTGGATTAATGAACCAAACCTGGAACCACTTTGCCTCTAGACTTCTTATGGAAGATGATAAGTATCCCTATCACTTAAGTCTATTTTAGTCAAGCATTGTGCCACTTATAGCCCAAAGCATCCTAACAGACATACTGGCCCTCTGTGAAGGTCCACAAGTGCAGGAGTCACCATGCTGATCTCAGCTCTTTTCTGCTCTCACAGTGATTGTCTTTTTCAGACATCAATTGCATTTCACTGTTACTTAATTAAAGCCACCACAGTCCTCCCCAACAGTTTCATGAATCACTGGTAGAAGGAGTCAGATTCCACCTCCTACCAAATGTTTGGGCTCCTTATGCAAATTTGTCTACAAATTCCTAAGCAACTGTCAAATTAATTATATCAGATTTTTCTTACAGAATAATATTATAAAGTCTTTACTATACACCTGCTATATAATAATTTCCTTCATAGAAACAAATTATGTTCATGCAAAGAACTGGAAAATGACAGAGAAAAGTTTTTAAAGAAAATTTCAATCTACTAACCAGAAATATGTTAGCACTTGGTGTATTTTTTTGGGAACTTATACAATTGAGGTCATATTGCATGTGTTATTTGGTAACCTGGCTTACTCACTTAATATACTGTTTCTAATCTTGCATTACTATTCTTCAAAAGCAGGATGTTTAAAGGTTTGAAAATATCCTATCATGGGGAAGTACCAAAATGTATTTAGTCAGTTCATTATGGAGAAAGAAACTATAAAACATAATGTTAAAGCTATGGATTTTAGGTAAAAAATCTCAATTCTACTCTTTATTGAACAAATTGATTAACTTCTTATAGCTTTGGCTTCCTTATATATAAAGTAGGTATAATCATAACAGCAATCTCCTAGGCTTATTGTGAGAAAGTATAAAAGCTTAAAACAGGATCTGGCACAAAGTTAATACTCAATAAAGGTTTATTATTATGATTAAAATATTAGGTTATTTTTAATTTTTCTCAAATATACGTAAAGAACTCATGACCATCAATGGCCATAAATTACTTTTTGCATCTTGATTATTTGGGAGAATTATTTCCTAGGAAGGGGATTCTGGTTAATGCCTATTTGGTTTTGATACTTTATCAGAGTTTTATAAAAATAAGAAAGCAGGGAATTCAGACCTCCAAAGACAACAGTGAGAAGAATATATACATTTGCTGAACTCAACAAGTATTTTCCATTTTAGTTAGTTTTCCAGTAACTCTCCGAACATCAGAGGGTAGATAGATGAACCCATTTTCTCCAAAGTTGAGCCTTTTGTGCTTAAATTGAAGCAATCCAGTCAATTCACAGGACACTAAAATAACAGATCTATTCTGCACACTACTCAGATGACCTAGAGGATGGTATCATCTTTTACAGTTATGAATTCTCATTCTCCTTTTTGAAGATAAATGTGATTTAAACAAAAATCTATGTTAAATCTATGATTTAAACATATAATTTCTGACAACTCATGGGAGTATAAAGAATGAGTAAAGTACAAAGAGTCCTTTCTGAAGGAAGCCTCATGGTAGGCTCCAAGTATAATTTTAATTAAGTAGCATAATTAACTACTTAATTGCCTAATTATGTAGTTTCATCAACCAATTATCAATTTCCTCAGATACATTTTCATTCATCCTATGTTATGCTTACCACCGTTTCAAAGAAAGGCCACAACATCTGTCCTGAACTCTTAGTTACTAGTCTTAGAATTCTCTATCATGGCAGACAGAGAGAAAGCAATGAAAGGAAGAAGGCATCTTCTGTTTTTAATCCCACTCAGAAAATCCTTTCACCAGACTCCCTTGTCCTACTTACTCTTTGAATCTTTAAATTGAATGTAAAAGTTCTTTTGGATTAAATTATATATGTGTTATTAAGAAAGAGTTCACTGGCTCACAGCCGTTTTAAGTCCGAATTCTGCGGAAGATTCTTTAAACAGGTAAGAATCCTTTCCCAGCATGTTTGCGGGTCAGGAATAGAGACACGGAGGTGGAGAATAAGCCTTGTGGACATCGACGGGGAAGGAAAGAGTGGGATGCACTGAGCGTGGCACCGACATCCATACACTAGCATGTGTAAAGCGGACAGTGGGAAGCTGCTGTGCAGGAGGAGCTGTGACGACCCGGAGGGGCGGGATGGGGAGCTGGGAGCGGGAGGGCCGCGCAAGAGGAGGGGACACATGTGTCCATGTAGGTGATTCACTCTGTGGTACAGTAGAAACTATCACAATATCGCAAAGCAATTATATTCCAATAAAAAGTAAAAATAAAATAAAACCATGGGGAAAAAGAAATTCAACAAACCGAAAAAACCATTTGTTGTTCATTAAGGGATGCTACAGAATTAAATGATGCCTTTGCTGCCCTCCAGTGGCTGTCCTGGATCCTAACAACTTGTACTGCCTTTGGTCCAGCAGCCTGGTCTCACCCTCTGTCTTCTGCTTTCTCTGCTTTTTCAGTTTAGTTCATTTCAGTGGCTCAGTCGTGTCTGACTCTTTGCGAACCCATGGACTGCAGCACTCCCTGTCAGGCTCCCCTGTCCATCACAAACTCCCAGAGCTTGCTCAAACTCATGTCCATCGAGTCGGTGATGCCATCCAATCCTCTCATCCTCTGTTGTCCCCTTCTCCTGTCTTCAATCTTTTCCAGTATCAGGTCTTTTCCAATGAGTCAGTTCTTCGAATCCAGTGGCCAAAGTACTGTAGCTTCAGCTTCAGCGTCAGTCCTTCCAATGAATATTCAGGGTTGATTTCCTTTAGGATTGACTGGTTTGATCTCCTTGCAGTCCAAGGGACTCTCAAGAGCCTTCTCCAACACCACAGTTCACAAACATCAGTTCTTCAGCACTCAACTTTCTTTATAGTCCAACTCTAACATCCATACATAACTACTGGAAAAACCATAACTTTGACTAGATGGACCTTTGTCAGCAAAGTAATGTCTCTGCTTTTGACCATTAGACCAACCTAATGTTTAGGTTGGTCATAGCTTTTCTTCAAAGGAGCAAGTGTCCTTTAATTTCATGGCTGTAGTCACCAACTGCCGTGATTTTGGAGCTGAAGAAAATAAGTCTGTCACTGTTTCCATTGTTTCCCCATCTATTTGCCATGAAATGATGGGACAAGATGCCATGATCTTAGTTTTTGAATGTTGAGCTTTAAGCCAGCTTTTTTTTTTTTTTTTTCACTTTTCATCAAGAGGCTCTTTAGTTCCTCTTTGCTTCTACCATAAGGGTGGTTTTATCTGCATATCTGATGTTATTGATATTTCTCCCGGCAATCTTGATTATCTGCACTTTAGTATCCTAGTTCTCATCTTCAATATCTAAGGAACTGAGCCCCTCAATGACTCATCCAGATTCATGGCTCCGTTTTGACCCCAAGATCACAATGTTATCCTCTGCTAGACTCCGTCTCCCTTTCGGCATTGGTTCTCCCATGTGTGGCTGAACACTCTCTTCCTCTTGGACTGGGAGGGTACATTCTCAGTAATGGTGCATTCAGTTAAGTGGTCCTTGGTTTAAAAATTATATTCTTAATTCTTGCCTATACTATGACCCTTCATCAGCCAGATGAACGGGTTGGGCACATCTTTTGCAAAGCTTGGCTTGTTCACTGAGCACTCTATAAGCATTTCTAGGTATACTCATTCTAGGGGACCCCTTTTCCTATATTTTTGTCTCTCCTCACTATCTTTTTGTGGTTCAGAGAGCTTCACAAAGATTTTGTCTCCAGTGCAAAGTAGATTTCTAATTCAGAATCATTTACCAGAATGAAATGCCTGATGCACTTTATGGGAAATTAATCATTTAGCTTTTCCTGGCACTTTCTCAAGTTTTTGGAAAAGATTTCCTCTCTTCTCCCAATGTAAATAGACTTTAAAAAGTAAAATTTACCTTCAGAATGGGAGAAAATAATGGCAAAGGAAACGAATGACAAAGAATTAATTTCCAAAATATACAAGCCGCTCATACAACTCAATACCAGAAAAGCAAACAACCAAATCAAAAAGTGGGAAAGGGACTTGAAGAGACATTTCTCCAAAGAAGACATAAAGATGGCTAACAAGCACACGAAAAGATGCTCAACATCACTCATTATTAGAGAAATGCAAATCGAAACTACAATGAGATACCACCTCACACCAGTTAGAATGGCCATCATCAAAAAACCTATAAACAATAAATGCTGAGAGGGTATGGAGAAAGGGAACCCTCTTGCACTGTTGGTGGGAATGTAAACTGATGCAGCCACTATGGAAGACAGTATGGAGATTCCTTGAAAAGCTAAAAACAAAACCATCATATGACCCAGCAATCCCACTTCTAGGCATATGCCCTGTGGAAGCCAAAATTGAAAAGGACAAACGCACCCCAATGTTCATCACAGCACTATTCACAACAGCTAGAACATGGAGGCAATCTAGATGTCCATCAAAAGATGAATGGATGAACACGTTGTGGTACACACACACACACACACACACACACACACACACACACACACACACACACTGGAATACTATTCAGCCATAAAAGGGATGAATTTGAATCCATTCTAATGTGGTGGACTAAACTAGAGCTTATATACAGAGTGATGTAAGTCAGAAAGAAAAATATAAATATTGTATACTGACACACATATATGGAATATAAAGAGATGGCACAGATGAATTTATTTTCAGGGCAGTGATGGAGAAACAAACATAGAGAACAGACCTGTGGACATGTGGGAGGAGTAGAGGAAACGTATGGAAAGAGTAACATAGAAATTCACAATACCATATGTAAGACAGAGAGCCAGTGGGAATTTTCTGTACGACTCAGGGAACTCAAACAGGGGCACTGTGACAGGCTGAAGGGTGGGGTGGGGAAGGAGGTGGGAGGGAGGCCCAGGAGGGAGGGGACATGGGTGTACCTATGGCTGATTCTTGTTTATATATAACAGAAAACCACAAAATTCTGTAAAGCAATTACCCTTCAATTAAAAAAAAGTAAAATTTAAAACTATTTACAGTTGAAAATGCTAAATTTCATTAAAAGATAAAACCAACATTAAAAGTGAGCTAATAAATGGAGTTACATCAAGACATTGCATTAAGAACAATTTCTTAATTCACTGTCTCTAAGCTAAACACACTACTACTAAAGACACAGGTGAGCAATGCAAGCCCCTGGATAAATGACACTGTACAGTGATCTAGTGATTAAAATGAGTATTCTCTATCTCTGTGAGCAGGTCACTTGATTCATCACTGCCTCAGTTTACTCATCTTTAAAATGGAGGTAATAATGCATACTTTTCTGGATTGTTATAACAAATGAATGTGTTATTTTTACAACATTTAAATCAAGATACAAATAAAAAGTACTATTATTTGTATTCTATCTTCTTTTAGAATAAAATTAAAAGGAAAATAACATTAACATAGCCAATCAACAAAGATGCTTTCAAATGGGTCCTTTATAAGTATTAAGCACACATAAGCATCTGGGAACTGATAAGTCATAAAAATAAATTTTATTCTAAAGATAGCTTCCCCTATTTATCTATCATAAATAAGAGAACATTTGTACTATATACAATGATGGTTTATTCCATTATTTGGAGTAAATAATAAATATTTATTTATTTATCTGGTCTATGCCAGATCATTTTTATAAAAAAGCAGAACCCCCTTTAAAATAAATGGAATAAATTTATTCCATTTATTCCATTAAGACATTAGGTAGAAATTCATAATGCAATGATTCTGGACTTTTAGGGAGAAAACAGGACAATGCCTTTTTAGATATCATCACAAGTGACTCTGGCCAGTCTCTGAGTCCAGCTGATTTTAAGGCACAAGACTGACCTTAAGCAGTCAAAACAGTCACCTTACTGGAGAGAACATGGTGTAAAATGGAAGAGCCTCATTCTGGAATCAAGAAACTCCTCTACACAATCTGGAAAGAGTGGTCAGGAAAGGCTACCCACAGAGGAGCTGCTCTCCCCAGCCCTCTGGACTAGCTTCACCCTGGGGGCCAGCGTGTTTCTTCAGCCTTCTTTCTGCACAACTGGTGACTTTTGCTTTCTCCTTTGGGTCTTAGAAAGTCTTAACTGTCATGTTAAGAGTTAGATTCCATAATGGTTTGATTTAAACACTACAGTTATTTTTGGCACAGTAGCCTATGCCGGATCATTTTTTGTGAAAAAGCAGAACCCCCTTTAAAACTAGTCCTCACATGGAATTCCAATCTGTGAAAAAATTCAGAGAGAAGCTGTTCCAGCTGAAATAGGAGTTGGGGAAATGTCCAGACCTCTTTGAGAGCTCCTTTAGCCCACCCTCCAATCTTCTGATAGTGGCTCCCAGGCCACCTTCACGGATCTTTAAGGCTCTAGAAAACAATGTAAAAACAATGGGCTATGCCAATCTGACAATTGGTTTTCTATGTTAAAAATTAGGATAAACTGAATCAGTCACCAGAGAGGAGAATGCCTGAGAAGGGGAACAGGGAAATTTTTAGAGTAATAGTGATGCTCTGTAACTTGACAAAGGTGTGAGTTTTACAGGTGTAAGCATGTGTCACAACCAAACTGTGCCCTTAGGATCTGTGATCTCACCATACATGCCTCCATAAGATAACTGAAGGCTAGACCAGGTTGAATCTGATAAATAGATTAATTCTCAGATAAATATTGATTCACATTCACTTAACTAAAAAGATGTCCTGCAATTTCAATGGGTTTCATATGTAAACATCAGGCTCATGTTTATGGGGCACCATTTACTCTGGGCTAGTTAATACTGTAATTCCAAATCAAAATATACAGTCCAGTGGCATCAGCTCGATGGTTGCAATATGTGCTGCTGTTGAATCTGTAGTCAAGATAAAAATGATGTAACTACCCTTACTAAATTGATTAAGACTTTGTATCACAATTATGGCTAGGACTAATATTGTAGTATTATTCCTAGAAAAAAATTATTCCATAAAAACATCCTAGTTTCAGGTCAAATTGAAATGTTAATTCTCAAGTGATAAAGAGTTAAGAAAGAGTCTTATTCTGAAACAGTGGTTCTTGTACATTTAAGTTCTTAGACACATTTGTGAATCTGCTGAAATATAAACCTTCCCCTTCAGATATAAGCACATGGACACACATGCACATACATACATGAACTCACACATGCCACACACACACATGCACACGCACACACCCCAAATATTGGATACATTACAGAAACTTACTTTCCGTGAAGCCTATCCATGAATTTCAGGTAAACAATCCATTCGCTGAATATTTCTCAGCTTCAGAAAGAAGCTGAGAGTAGTCTTAGAGTAACCAAGGGGCAAGGTCAAGATGGCAGGGTAGAAGGATGTGCACTCATCTTTTTCTGTAAGAACACCAAAGTCACAACTAGCTGCTGAATAACCATTGACAGGAGGACACTGGAACCCAGCAAAAAAAGATATCCCATGTCCAAGGACAAAGGGGAAGCTGTAACTAGATAGTAGTTCAGTTCAGTTCAGTTCAGTCGCTCAGTCGTGTCTGACTCTTCGCGACCCCATGCATCACAGCACGCCAGGCCTCCCTGTCCATCACCATCTCCTGGAGTTCACTCAGACTTAGGAGAGGTGCAAAAATCACACTTAAATATCATTCCCAGCAGGTGGGTGACCCACAAACTGGAGAACAATAATACCAAAGAAGAGGTTCTCATACTCTTACAAAGGCTCTAGGCCCCCATCAGGCTTCCCAACCTGGGGAAAGGGACTGGGCAAAGGGATTGGGAATCCCCAGGAAACTGACTTTGGAGGACAGCAGGATTTGATTACAGAACTTTCACAGGCCTGGGGGAAACAGAGACTATTGGAGGGCCAAAACAAAATGTTGTGTGCGCCAGAACCCAGGGGAAAGAAGCAGTTACCCAACAAGAGACTGAGCCAGACCTGCCTGTGAGTGTTTGAAGGTCTCCTGCAGAGGCATGGGTTGCCATAATTCCTCTTGGAGGTCTCCAGTAGCCCTACCATAGAGCCTGCAGACTCTAAAACTGGGTTGCCTCAGGCCAAACAACTAATGGGGGGAGGAGGGGGGGCACAGCCCTACTCATCAGCAGACAATTGGATTAAAGATTTACTGAGCATGGCTCTGTCCACTAAAGCAAGACTCAGGTTTCCCCACAGCCAGTCCTTCCCATCAGGAAGCTTGCACAAGCCTCTTATCCTCATTCATCAGAAGGCAGACAAAAGAAGCAAGAACTAGAATCTCTCAGCCTCCAGAATGAAAACCACAATCACAGAAAGCTAACCAAAATGATCACATGGATCACAGCCTTGTGTAACACAGTGAAGCTATGAGCCATGGCCTGCAGGCCCATCCAAGACAGACAAGTCATGTTGGAGAGTTCTGTCAAAAAACGTGGTCCAATGGAGAAGGGAATGGCAAATCACTCCAGTATTCTTGCCTCAAGAACACCATGAACTGTATGAAAAGGCAAAAATATGTGACACCAGAAGATGAGCCCCCCAGGTTGGTAGGTGTCTAACATGCTACTGGGGAAGAGTGGAGAAATAGCTGGGCCAAAGTGGAAATGATGTTTAACTGTGGACGTGTCTGGTGGTGAACATAAAGTCCAGTACTGTAAAGAACCTTACTGCACAGGAGCCTGGAATGTTAGGCCCAAGAATCAAGGTAAATTGGATGTGGTCAAGCCAGAGATGCCAAGAGTTAACATTGATATTTTAGAAATCAATGAACTAATATGGATGAGATGGGCAAATTTAATTCAGATAACCATTATACCTACTACTGTAGGCAAGAATCCCTTCAGTTCAGTTCTGTCACTCAGTCGTGTCCAACTCTTTGTGACCACATGAATCGCAGCACGCCAGGCCTCCCTGTCCATCACCAACTCCCAGAGTTCACTCAAACTCATGTCCATCGAGTCAGTGACGCCATCCAGCCATCTCATCCTCTGTCGTCCCCTTCTCCTCCTGCCCCCAGTCCCTCCCAGCATCAAAGTCTTTTCCAATGAGTCAGCTCTTCGCATGAGGTGGCCAAAGTACTGGAGTTTCAGCTTTAGCATCATTCCTTCCAAAGAACACCCAGGGCTGATCTCCTTCAGAATGGACTGGTTGGATCTCCTTGCAGTCCAAGGGACTCTCAAGAGTCTTCTCCAACACCACAGTTCAAAAGCATCAATTCTTCGGTGCTCTGCTTTCTTCACATTACAACTCTCACATCCATACGTGACCACTGGAAAAACCATCTCTTAGGAGAAATCAAATGTTATTCCCTGAAATTTAGTTTCAGAGAAAAGCAAGGAGAGATAAGAAAGCCTTCTTAAGTGAACAATGCAAAGAAATAGAGGAAAATAATAGAATGGGAAAGACTAGAGATCTATTCAAGAAAACTGGAGATACCAAGGGAATATATCTTACAAAGACGGGCACAAGAAAGGGACAGAAATGGCAAGGGCTTAACAGAAGCAGAAGAGATAAGGAAAAGGTGGAAAGAATACACAAAAGAACTATACAAAAAAGTTCTTAATGACCTGAATAACCATGATGGTGTGGTCACTCACCTAGATCCAGACATCTTAGAATGTGAAGTCAAGTGGACCTTAGGAAGCATCACTATGAACAAAGCTAGTGGAGGTGGTGGAATCTGATGAATTTGAACTATTTCAAGTCCTAAAAAAAAAAAAAATGATGCTGTGAAAGTGCTGTACTCCATACACCAGCAAATTTGGGAAACTCAGCAATGGCCACAGGACTAGAAAAGGTCAGTCTTCATCCTAATCCCAAAGAAAGACAATGCCAAAGAACTTTCAAACTACTGTACAGTTGCACTCATTTCACATGCTAGGAAGGTAATGCTCAAAATCCTTCAAGCTAGTCTTCAACAGTATGTGAACCAAGAATTTCCAGATGTTGTTGTTGTTGTTGTTCAGTCACTCAGTTGTGTCCAACTCTTTGTGGCTCCATGGACTGCATCATGCCAGGCTTCCCTATCATTCACTATCTCCTGAAGTTTGCTCATACTCATGTTCATTGATATACAAGCTGGAGTTAGGAAAGGCAGAAGAACCAGAGATCAAATTGCTAAAATCCATTGGATCATAGAGAAAGCAAGAGAATTCCAGAAAACCTCTACTTTTGCTTCATTGACTATGCTATAAAGCCTTTGACTGTGTGGATCACAACAAACTGTGGAAAATTCTTAAAGAGATGGGAATATCAGACCACCTACCTGTCTCATGAGAAACCTGTTTGCAGGACAAGAAGCAACAGTTAGAACCAGACATGGAACAACAGAGAGGCTCAAAATTGGGAGAGGAGTACGTCAGGTTGTATATTGTCACCCCGTTTATTTAACTTATATGCAGAGTGAACCATGTGAAATGCCAGGGTGGATGAAGCACAACCTGAAATCAAGGATAGTGAGAGAAATATCAACAACCTTAGACATGCATATGATACCACTCTAATGGCAGAAAGCAAAGAGGAACCAAAGAGTCACTTGATGAAGGTGAAAGAGGAGAGTGAAAAAGCTGGCTTAAAACTCAACATTCAAAAAACTAAGATAACATCCAGTCCCATCTCTTCAAGGCAAATAGATGGGAAAACAATGGAAACAGTGAGAGACTTTATTTTCATGGGCTCCAAAATCACTGCAGATGGTGACCACAGGCATGAAATTAAAAGACTGCTCTTTGGAAGAAAAGCTATGACTAACAGAGACAGTGAATTTAAAAGCAGAGACATTACTTTGCTGGCAAAGGTCTGTATGGTCAAGGCTATGGTTTTTCCAGTAGTCATGTATGAATGTGAGAGTTGGACCATAAAGAAGGCTGAGCACTGAAGAATTGATGCTTACAAAATATGGTACTGGAGAAGACTCTTGAGAGCCTTTGGACAGGATGGAGATCAAACCAGTCCATTCTAAAGGAAATCAGTCCTGAATAATCACTGGAAGGACTGATGCTGAGGCTGAAGCTCCAATAATTTGGCCACCTGATGCAAAGGGCTAACTCACTGGAAAAGACCCTGATGCTGGGAAAGATTGAGGGCAAGAGGAGAAGGAGGCTACAGAGGATGAGATTGTTGGATGGCATCACTGTCTCGGTGAACATGAGTTTGAGCAAACTGGGAGATAGTGAAGGACAGGGAAGCCTGGCTTTCTATAGTCTTTTAGATCACAAAGAGTCGAACATGACTTGGCCCCTGAACAATAAGAAGACCCAGGGCAATAATTCACTGCTCTCTTCTTTAGTAGTTTTTCTTTTTCTGTTGAGAACTTTATTTTCTCCAAATTGGCTCATTTCTATTAAAAGAATATCTAAGATGCATTCAGCACTGTTTGATTTTCAGAGCACCGGCATATGATGCCATATGACTTACCTTGGGGCTTTTGTATAATATATATCAGTTGAATTAAATTTTAAACACATGTGATCTTCCTAACAATTCTAGAAAGTTTCAACTTCATTAATGGATAGGAAACTTCAAATACAGAGATATCCACGATGAGTTGGCTAGTCAGTGTAGAAATGAAAAAGACTCAGAATCATTGTTCTGGTGTCAGTCCCTTTTCTTTGGGCTATGTTGCCAACCAATGTTTTAAACAAATAATCAGCAACACCAATAGTAAAATGCTTATTATTTGTTTACCAGTTCTAAGCATTAAGCTAAAATTTGCCAAAAAAAAAAAAAAAAAGAAAAACACATTCACTCTGAACCATGAATTTCAAACCAGAATTTTAAATGTGAATTTACTCTGAATGATGACTTAAAAAAATAATATGAACATATTCTTCATCATCTGGTGATTGTCCTAACACTGAGTACTGCTACTTCATTTTAGTGTTCAAGCTTGCATTAATGCCTTTGTGAAAGCCAAATAATTCCGTGGCATCCCACAGTGAGAGAAGTTTCTGGCAGTTCAAATAGAGAAATGAAATGACAGATCTCTGTTCATAGGGCTCATAGTAGTTTGAGAAATCTGCTCAATAAATGCTTGTTGTTGAATAAATACTTAGTTTTGAAAATAATATTTAACTTTTCTTCCAGAATACTACTTTTGCAAGAGATGTTATAATAAGTATAAAGAAATTGTTTCCACTTCCAGAAATAAATGGATCAAATTCCCATTTATTAAAGATTTTAATTCCCTTAAAATATTAACCTTAATGCTAATCTTTAGCAATTAATTAAGACTGGCATGTAAGAATTTCTTGCTGGAAAAATTTTGATAAATTATGAGGTCTGACTAACCTGAACTATCAAACACATCCTTGGAATTTTAATTTTCATTTAAAATTTAAATTTTAAATTTCGTCTTTTACAGCATATTTATGCAAGTAAATCTCTTCTGCATTGGAAACAGTGAAGCCAAAATGCTGAAAGTTATGGAGGCTGACATGAAGCCTCACTGTGTTAATTTAAATTCAACATCAGTGATTTACTGTTGGCAAATGACATTATCTGTCATGTTAAATGAATACTGTTAACTTACACTGTGTTTTTATTTGATTTGTGTATTCGTCTTGATTTTTAAATATTTATGATTGAATAAAGCCTGCAAGTGTGAACAACATTTCTAGATTCAGGTTTATATGTTTGAATAATATCATAATAAAAATTTAAATCCATATTGTGGAGGTCTATGAGCATATATTTCCTTAAAAGGGATCTATGTGTTACTCAAGTCTGAGAAATGCTGGTCCAAATTCATTGATTAATTTATCAGTATTCTTGAGATGTATTTTTGCCACTTAATTATCCAACTTTTTGGGCTTATTTACATGGATGTCATGACAAATTGTGTCAAATACCTTGATGAAGTCAGTACATTTTTGGTGCCTTTTTGATGTTTTTCAGTTCAGTTCAGTTCAGTCACTCAGTTGTGTCTGACTCTTTGCAACTCCATGAATTGCAGCACACCAGGCCTCCCTGTCCATCACCAACTCCCGGAGTTCACTCAAACTCATGTCCATTTAGGTTGGTGATGCCATCCAGCCATCTCATCCTCTGTCGTCCCCTTCTCCTCCTGCTCCCAATCTATTGACATTTTTGGTGTCTTTTAAACATTTTTGACATTCCCATGGTCCATTCATTTAGTGATACAATAAAAAAAAGTAATGAACTTTGGAATAACATTTTGGGATCACTTCATCTATCTGGAGATTCAGTGAAAGCTCTATTTGTTCTATGTGATCCACTCTGAAGCCCATTCTTCACTGAGAGAAAACAAGCCAAAAGAAGATTTAAGTAGCTTTGGTATTACATGGTAAGCTTGGGGACTATAGGAGCATAGTACTCCATTTTGGATAAGAAAGGGCTAGTAGGGAGAGAAGATTCAAACATTGGGGTGCAGTTTCCATCTCTCAAGAACCTTGTTTCTTTTGTTCATCTTTCTGTTTTGAGCATCAAGCTTGGTACTCAGCATATAGTGTGCTTTTAATAACTATTTAGCAAGTGAATGAACGAGTAAATAAGTGTAAGCCTTGAAACACAGCTTATTCTACTGATTAAACAGACACCTGAAAAATTTCTTCTCAATTTAGAAACACAGCTTATTTTTAAAAAATCCCAGGTTACTTCATTTGTGTAGTCTCCAAATTCAGCACCTTTGCTCCTTGTGGTCATTCTAACTTTTAAAAACTCAAATAGAAGGCTCTCCTCACATGTTTCTCAATCTTGGAGTGGGAGGAGATGCAAGATTTCCAGGGACTTCTCTTCTGGGAGATTAAGGAGAGAAGACTCCAGCTGTCCAAACAGTGGAGGCAGAGACCTCTCCTTTATCTCAGGAACTAGAAGAATTCCTCTTTACTCTGCTCAGAAGTCTAGAAGTTCAATATGAATACAAAACAAGATTTTTTAAAAATCATCTTCAGGAAATTTCTGTAGTTACAGTCATTACACTGTTCACTCAAACACTCTGCTTTAACAAAATACTCCTCAGTCACAGCTCAGCAACCTATATCCATCTTACTTTTTGCCTTTGCTTGGGAGGAAGACCTAAACAGACATTTCTCCAAAGAAGACACACAGATGACCAACAAACACAGGAAAAGATGCTCATTAATAGAGAAATGCAAATCAAAACTACAGTGAGCTATCACCTCACACCAGGTAGAATGTCAGTCATCAAAAAATCTACAAACAAAAAATGCTGGAGAGGGTGTGGAAAAAAGGAACCCTCTTGTACTTGGGTGGGAGAACAGTATGGAGATTCCTTAAAAAACTAGGAATAAAAATACATATGACCCAACAATCCCAATAGTGGGCATATACTCTGAGAAAATCATGACTCAAAAAGACACATGTACCCCAGTGTCCATTGCAGCACCATTTACAGTAGCTAGGACATGGAAGCAACCTAGATGCCCAGATGAATGGATAAAGAAGCTGTGGTACATATATACAATGGAATATTACTCAGCCACAAAAGAATGCATTTGAGTCTGTTCTAATGAGGTGGGGGAACCTAGAGTCTGTTATGCAGAGTGAAACTTGTCAGAAAGAGAAAAATAAATTTTGTATATTAATGCATATACATGGAGTCTAGAAAAATGGTACTGATGAACGTATTTGCATGGCAGGAATAGACATGCAGACATAGAGAACAGACTGTGGACACAGCAGGGGAAGGAGAGGTTGGGACAAATTGAGAGAGAAGCATAGAAACATATACATTATCATATGTAAAATAAATAGCCAGTGGGAATTTGCTGTGTGACCCAGGGAGCTCAGCCCAGTGCTCTGAGACAATCTAGAGGAATGGGGTGGGGTGAGAGGTGGGGGTGGGGGTTCAAGAGGAAGGGGATATATGTATTACTATGGCTGATTCACATTGTTGTATGGCAGAAGTCAACACAATATTGTAAAAGCAATTAGCCTCCAATTAATAATAAATTTTCAAAAAGTATCAATAGCATTGTTCATTTTAATTCTCATTTCAAATAAATTTTCTAGAATGAAGGGCTGTGATTATGATCAAACTCTCAAATTTCTACTTGAATTTCAGATTACTCTCTAGAAATCAAGGACCTTTTCACAACAGAAAGAACCCGTTTTTGCTACAAAAGGCCACATTCATCAGATAATGGTATATTTGAGGAGAGATGGCATAACTAGAAATAGAATGGTTAATAATGCCTAGCCAACATCTACTCTTAGAATAAAAACTCATATTTTCGGTATCCCATCATGTGCTCATATGGCAGCAATGCTTATGGTCCTATGACACTCTTCATCAAGCAGTATTTTTTCTCCCCTTGACCTTGAGTTGAACTTTGTGACTAACTGCAAAAACAAATAGAATATGGTGGAAAAAAACACTGCATACTTCCAATGCAAAGCCATAAGAGTTCCACCCAGCTTTCTCTCCAAAGACGACGTCATGAGGAAGTCCAGGTCACATGGACAGGCCACATAAAGGTGTTCCTGTCTTTGCCAAAAATCTCAACTGTCAGTAGCATCCCCACCAGACCTATGAGTAAGTAAGCCTTCAGATCATTCCAGGCTCCACCTTCAAGCTACCCTGAATGAAGCTGTGTGGAACAGGACCATGACCTGCCTGAACTGTCCCTGAGTAAGTAAAATAACTGTGGTTACTTTAGGCCACGAGGTTTGGGGTTGTTTGTTATGTAGCAATATACAACAACCAGCAAGCAAATATTGTTATTTCATTCAATCTTCATAATCACGGAAAGGTAGATATAATTAACTTCATGTTGCTGATGAATAAATAGGCCCTGTGCTGAACCATGGAAATCCATTAGTGAGTAAGGCAGACATGATTCCTGTCTTCAGCAAGCTTTAGGGCAGTTCAGTTCAGTCACTCAGTCAAGTCCAACTCTTTGCGACCCTATGGACTGCAGCACACGAGGCCTCCCTGTCCATCACCAACTCCTGGAGTTTATTCAAACTCATATCCATCGAGTCGGTGATATCATCCAACCATCTCATCCTCAGTCGTCCCCTTCTCCTCCTACCTTCAATCTTTCCCAGCACCAGGGTCTTTTCAAATGAGTCAGTTCTTCATATCAGGTGGCCAAAGTAATGGAGCTTCAGCTTCAGCATCAGTCCTTCCAATCAATATTCAGGACTGATTTCCTTTAGGATGGACTGGTTGGATCTCCTTTCTGTTCAAGGGACTTTCAAGAGTCTTCTCCAACACTACAGTTCAAAAGCATCAATTCTTCGGCACTCCACTTTCTTTATAGTCCAACTCTCACATCCATACATGACTACTGGAAAAACCATAAAGATGGACCTTTCCCTTCCCAGTATTCCCTGTATTCCTTCCCTATAGAACTATAAGGCATAAAGCCACCTGAGGCACTGCTGACCCTTCACTACACATATGAGAACAAAAATCATATCTTTCCCTAGACATTGTCTTAGTTGTAATAGTCTCCAGCAGAACTAAATCAATCATATGTTCCCTTTGGCTTCAGATGCAGTGTGTGTGTGCATGCATGTGTATGTGACAATTCTGTTGTTGCACTAGAATTTTAGACTGTGAATCTTAAACTATGATGGTTGGCTTTCTTTTTTTCATTTGAGTCTTTCAAATATTTTTCTGAACTTTCTTATTATTCAAGTACTATATGTTTAATGGAGGGAAATCAGAAAATGTAATTAACAGAAAGTAAATTATCCAAAAATGTCTGTATAGACAGATACCTCTATTAAATATTTTAGCATGTAGGCTTCCAGGAATTTACTATGCTTGTATATATATATATATCTCCTTTCACTCCTCCTCTTGCTGCCTCACCCTTAAATTTGAGTTGCTGCCTCATTTCCATACTAGTATGAGAGTTGGATGCGACTCAGTGACTTTCACTTTTCATTTTCATGCATTGGAGAAGGAAATGGCAACCCACTCCACTGTTCTTGCCTGGAGAATCCCAGGGACAGTGGAGCCTGGTGGGCTGCCGTCTATGGGGTTGCACAGAGTCGGACACGACTGAAGCGACTTAGCAGCAGCAGCATGCTTTCTTTCATACAATCACAGTCATAGCGCTCCAGGCTTCACATCAAAGCAAGCCTCACTGCATCCTTAATTAACACACTAGCACCTAAGTCAACTAACTTTATTAACATCCTGCATCCTGTCTTGCTTTCTGGGATGAGCATTTCTGGATAATAATGCTATTAATTTCTCTATGTCACTTCCCAGTTTTAATGTGTCCTTCAACCTTCTGGTTATGGCCTCCGCCCCTATCTACTGCTTCTGTCCTTGCAATCCACATGAAACCAACCCTGTCAGCTTGACCTGACCTAAGATTCATTCCACCTAGAGAATGCACATACTTAACATATCTGCACCCCACAGGAATGTTCCAGGCATCAGATTCATTCCACCAACCTTCAGCACTAAGGAAGAAGGCAAAATAAAGTAACACATGTTAATCAGATGGCAGAATTTTGCTGAATGTACGCTAGACTAAACTTCATGATTTCTTACAAATTCAAAAGATTAATGGACTCCTACGTTTATCGTAGCATTGTTTACAGTAACCAAGATATCAGTTCAGTTCAGTTGCTCAGTTGTGTCTGACTCTTTGCAACCCCATGATATAGAAGCAGTCAAAGTGTCCACAGATAGATGAATGGATAAAGAACAATGGAACATTACTCAGCTGTAAAATAATGAAATCTTGCCATTTGTGACAACATGGCTGGACCTAAAGGGTATTGTGCTAAGTGAAATAAATCAGAGAAACACAAATGCCATATGATTTTGCTTATACATGGGATCTAAAAAAAAACAACAAATGAACTAATATAACAAAACAGAAACAGATTCATAGATACAGACAACAAACAGGTGATTTCTAGGAGTGGGGTATAAGGGGAGGAGTGAAATAGGTGAGAGAAATTAATAGGTACAAACTCCCAGCTACAAAATAAATGAGTCATGGGGATGAATGTACAGTGCAGAAAATACAGTCAATTGTAATGTGATAACTTTGTATGGTGACAGAGGATAACTAGATTTTTGTGGTGATCATTTTTGTAATGTATAAAAAGATCAAATCACTATGTCATACACCTGGAATTAACACAGTGTTACAGGGAAATTATACTTCAACAGAAAACTTTTTCAAATAAAAATTTTTTAAACTTTTATAATTTCTTACATTTTTACCTTATTCACATTGGTACTAGAAGTGAAATGACCACTTGTTATGCTTTTCAAAGCCAAGTTGATTAACTCTCTTAAAGTCAATGTTAGTTAAAGCAACTTGGCTTTGAAAAGCACAATGAGTTTAGAGAGGACTCCTTTCAATTTTTTAAAATATTCTTTTACTTTAGGAAAAAGGTCATTTAACTAAACATAGAGTAACTTCAATGTTTAAGGACTGCTCAACCTTTGGGCTCACATATGTTCCTGTGTATTTACAATGATCTCAGATATCCAGGGTCATTAACACATTGGCTGTGACTTTGAAGCATTGATTATGAAGTTGTACTGCTCTCATTAGCAACATCCCACATTCTTGAATGGCTACCTCTGAATCCCGGTTTTAGCTGATTGTGGCAATCTGGGCTTCATTATTTAAGAGAGATAAGATGACATATTGGGTTGTTCCCACTATCTCAGGATAGCGGCCTTAAGTATTTGGAAAATGTAAACACAGAAATATTTAGGGATTTGAAGAGAGTAGGTTATTTGCTGACTGGAAGAGAAAGAGCAGAAGATTATCACCCAAACAATGTTGATATTGGGTTTTATCTTCTTGCAACAAGCAGACCATAGTTGAAAGAGTCTTTTGCCATTTACCATGAAATTGTGGATTTACTCATATCTCTAGCATCTCTCATTTATTTTTAGCCTCCTGTTCAGTCAGTAACAGTGGAATCTGTGTGCCAGCATGTTTTTAGCAAAGATTGTCCAGACGTGCGGGTGATATTAGCTGCTCATGGCTATGTCGAGACAGAAAGCAGGCAAAAAGATAAAGAGAAAAGGAGCTTTCAGTGAGGGAATGTTCAGAAAGATTTCCTAAGTTATAGTTCAACTGCATTTATGAATTTCAGTTTATTGCCCCTTTTCTTTTACCTCTTACAGTACTCATGTCTGAAGAAATGATCTTGGAAAATAAAGTCATTTTGGATTATCTTATTCATCACATGGAGAGATTTTTTTATAGCCATTGGGCTATATTTTGCAATCTTCATTTCCAAAAAGACAGACTTCTATTTGCAACTACTATACACTGCTCTGCTCCTTAAGAGACAGTCTTCCCTCAGGAATGAACAGAGGTCACACATATCAGAATTTAGCAGATGTTAAGAGTGTAGATCAGTCCTCAGGAAGCCTGGATAAGCTGGGTTTCCCAGGCTGAGGTTTTCAGGGCAATTAAAACTGCACTGCTGAATGTAGCTTTCACTTGAGGTACTCATTCTGTCTATCCCTCATATGATATTCTCAGTTCAGTCGCTCAGTTTTGTCCGACTCTTCACGACCCCATGAATAGCAGCACGTCAGGCCTTCCTGTCCATTACCAGCTCCTGGAGTCACTCAGATTCATGTCCATCAAGTCAGTGATGCCATCCAGCCATCTCATCCTCCATCGTCCCCTTCTCCTCCTGCCCCCAATCCCTCCCAGCATCAAAGTCTTTTCCAATGAGTCAACTCTTTGCATCAGGTGGCCAAAGTACTGGAGTTTCAGCTTTAGCATCATTCCTTCCAAAGAAATCCCAGGGTTGATCTCCTTCAGAATGAACTGGTTGGATCTCCTTGCAGTGCAAGGGACTCTCAAGAGTCTTCTCCAACACCACAGTTCAAAAGCATCAATTCTTCGGTGCTCAGCCTTTTTCACATCCATACATGACTACTGGAAAAACCATAGCTTTGACTAGACAGACCTTAGTCAGCAAAGTAATGTTTCTGCTTTTGAATATGCTATCTAGGTTGGTCATAACTTTTCTTCCAAGGAGTAAGTGTCTTTTAATTTCATGGCTGCAGTCACCATGTGCAGTGATTTTGGAGCCCAGAAAAATAAAGTCTGACACTGCTTCCACTCTTTCCCCATCTATCTCCCATGAAGTGATGAGACCGGATGCCATGATCTTTGTTTTCTAAATGTTGAGCTTTAAGCCAACTTTTTCACTCTCCTCTTTCACCTTCATCAAGAGGCTTTGGAGTTCCTCTTCACTTTCTGCCATAAGAGTGGTGTCATCTGCATATCTGAGGTTATTGATATTTCTCCCGGCAATCTTGATTCCAGTTTGTGTTTCTTCCAGTCCAGCATTTCTCTTGATGTACTCTGCATATAAGTTAAATAAGCAGGTGACAATATACAGCCTTGATGTACTCCTTTCCCAATTTGGAACCAGTATGTTGTTCCATGTCCAGTTCTAACTGTTGCTTCCTGACCTGCATATAGATTTCTCAAGAAGCAGGTCAGGTGGTCTGGTATTCCCATCTCTTTCAGAATTTTCCACAGTTTATTGTGATCCACACAGTCAAAGGCTTTGGCATAGTCAATAAAGCAGAAATAGATGTTTTTCTGGAACTCTCTTGCTTTTTCCATGTTCCAGCGGATGTTGGCAATTTGATCTCTGGTTCCTCTGCCTTTTCTAAAACCAGCTTGAATATCAGGAAATTCACAGTTCACATATTGCTGAAGCCTGGCTTGGAGAATTTTGAGCATTACTTTACTAGCATGTGAGATGAGTGCAATTGTGAGGTAGTTTGAGCATTCTTTGGCATTGCCTTTCTTTGGGATTGGAATGAAAACTGACCTTTTCCAGTCCTGTGACCACCGCTGAGTTTTCCAAATTTGCTGGCATATTGAGGGCAGCACTTCCACAGCATCATCTTTCAGGAATTGAAACAGCTCAACTGGAATGCCATCACCTCCACTAGCTTTGTTCGTAGTGATACTTTCTAAAGCCCACTTGATTTCACATTCCAAGATGTCTGGCTCTAGATGAGTGATCACATCATCATGATTATCTGGGTCATGAAGATCTTTTCTGTACAGTTCTTCCATGTATTCTTGCCACCTCTTCTTAGTATCTTCTGCTTCTGTTAGGTCCATACCATTTCTGTCCTTTATCGAGCCCATCTTTACATGAAATGTTCCCTTGGTATCTCTGATTTTCTTGAAGAGATCTCTAGTCTTTCCCATTCTGTTCTTTTCCTCTATATATTTGCATTGATCACTGAAGAAGGCTTTCTTATCTCTTGCTATTCTTTGGAACTCTGCATTCAGATGCTTATATCTTTCCTTTTCTCCTTTGCTTTTCACCTCTCTTCTGTTCACAGCTATTTGTAAGGCCTCCCCAGACAGCCATTTTGCTTTTTTGCATTTCTTTTCCATGGGGATGATATTGATCCCTGTCTCCTGTACAGTGTCACAAACCTCATTCCATAGTTCATCAGGCACTCTATCAGATCTAGTCCCTTAAATCTATTTCTCACTTCCACTGTATAATCATAAGGAATATTCTACATACATTTAAATGAGACCACCCAAATGAAATCGAAATGTGACTAGCGGTTATCAGCATAGTTGAAAATATAAAGCCAAAATCAAATGGTCCGAGAGATATTTGCTATTTATATTATCTGTTTCCTCATGTGCATAAATAAAAGTACCAAAGAAAGGAACAGAAGGCCAAATCAAACAGCTGAAAAACTATATGACAAATCTACAGTCCATTCACCTTCTAATTTCATTCCAGTTCTTTGCACCAACCAATTCCAGTTCTATAGTACTACACAGACTTACGGAAAGATAGTCATGATTTTGCTCTGTGACACTAACTCACAGTGAGGTGAATAGGCAGTGAGATTGCAGGAGGTTACAGCAGTTGAACAAAGGGAAGGCAGTCCAATATATTTTTTTTCTTATCTGAAAGGGCATTTTAATGTCACTGAGAACAAAAGAATTATCTTACTCTCTCCTTTTCTTACCTGTGACCATCAAAGAAGACTCAGAAATGCTATTGTAATTGTGACTTACATTTCATCATTTCTTGACACTCTGGAGTACATCAAAAATGAAAAGATAATGTTTTACCTTGAACGACTGAAATGGAAAAACCTTCTGTTCATAGGATCTCTCTGGAATGTAGTGATTTGTGTGATTGCAATCACAGAATCAGTTAAAATAGCATATGAATTCTCCAATGTCTTCTTTCTGTCAAAAGGAACATTTCTATAAAACAATCTTTACAGCCTGGAATGGCTGCCTGCTTTCCATAAAGAGCTCTAAATAGCTATTAAGCAACCAGTAACTTTGTCTAAATGGAGAACAATTAGAATCATTCTCAAAGTTTTGAAAGGTTATTCTAACCTCTCCCCTTCCTTTGCCAAGATTAGATGAAATCAAGAAAATGAGGAGCTTAGAGATGAGGCATTTGGTAGAAGCTTCCTTAGAGACATAAACGAGTCAGCTTTATGTTTAAAAGTGAAATGCACTGGCGCCTTTAGAGCAATTTTTAAATTTTTAATTATTATGATTAACTGGGAGGAATGGGACACCATAATCACAGAATATCTCCTTATCCAAAACAAACAAATGAATAAACGTCTCAGATTCAGAGTTGAACTAATCCCATTAGTTTAGGCAGGGCACATCCTTATGCAACCATGCAATGTTCATCATTTTTTTGGTTATTTTTCTCCACTTGATTTCTTATCCCCACTCACATAATTTACACTGCAGCCCCCTCTCCAAAGTACCTCACATACGTCCATATGTATGAATAAATACTTATATACATTGTGTGTGTGTGTGTGTGTGTGTGTTAACTCACGTGATGGTATTGTGGTACAGATACTGTTTTGTTTCTTACCTTTGGGACAATACTATGCTTTTTAGATCGACCCCTCTTGCTATATGGGTACCAAACACATCCTTTCTGACTACTGCAGAGTCTGGAGTGTGCTTTTGTCACTTCGTTTTTATCATTCCCCAATACAGACACTTAAGTGACCTATAACTCCCCAACCCAACAAGCAGCACTATAATAAATATTATTGTATTGTCCTTCATGGATCTGCAAGAGTGTTTCCCTAGGGTATGAATCTAGGAGTAAGATTTCATGGTCATATATGCATACAACTTTACTAAGCACTATATTCATTGGAAGAACTGATGCTAAAGCTGAAACTCCAATACTTTGGCCACCTGATGTGAAGAACTGACTCACTGGAAAAGATCCTGATGCTGGGAAAGATTTAAGGCAGGAGGAGAAGGGGAAGACAGAGGATAAGATGGTTGGATGGCATCACCGAGTCAATGGACATGAGTTTGAGCAAGCTCTGGGAGTTGGTGTTGGACAGGGAAGCCTGGTGTGCTGCAGTCCATGGGGTCGCAGAGTCGGACACGACTGAATGACTGAACTAGGACGTACTCGAGTTTTCCAGGGCAGCCAGGCCAGTTTGTTTTTCCATCAACAAAAATGGAACCTTTCGTCTCTCTGCAATCTTGCTAAAATTTGATTTCTTTCTAAGTTTTGATAATTTAATGGGTATCAGGTACCTTGTTACTTTAACAACGCTGAGATATTGGCATATCCTTGGGGGCAGGTTGAATACATTTTGTTTGTATGAGGGTATTCATACTAGGTAGGAAAATGCAGTTGCTTCAGAATTTGAGAATGGAAAAGAGAATGTGAATGGATGCCAAGCTGAAGGGGGTATCGGAGGCAGACATAAATGCTCAGCTTAGTCCGTTTTGTCAGCCCTGCCAATGATTGGTGAACTATACGTACATTTAATAAAATCCTTTTCTGCTGAAAATAGAGAATGCTCTGTTGCTGGCAACCAAGGCTGGTCTATGTAGTAATTGGTACCGTGTCCTGTGCTTAGTCACTCAGTCATGTCTAACTCTGTGACCCTATGGCCTGTAGCCTGCTAGGCTCTTCTGTCTATGGGATTCTCCAGGCAAGAATACTGGAGTGGGTTGCCATGCCCTTCACCAGATGATCTGCCCAACCCAGGGAATGAACGCAGGGCTCCTTCATTGCAGGCAGATTCTTTGTTGTCTGAGCCACCACGGAAGCCCAACTGGTACCATAAATGGTTGTAAACTCTCAAGGAATAAAATGAGAATTTAGGATTGGTTATTCACATAGATCAAGTCTGAAAACAGTGACAACCTGGTTCCTATTATAAGATAGGTCATACAGGATTTTTTCTGTGGACTTTTATTTTTCTATATACATTCTGGAATCGATTTTATGAGAGGCTGAAAAATACTCTAGGATTTTTATTAAAACAAAACCAAATTTATAGAATAAGTTTGAGATAACTAATATCATTATAACATTGCTATCCACTGGTGAACATGGTGTGGCTTTCTAGTATTTCCTTATTTTATATCCTACAATAGTATTTTTAAAATTTCTCCAAAAAAGTTATGTAAATTTTTTGTTTAATTATTTCCATTTCTGGGGGATATTCATTTCTCTAGTTCAGTAGCAATCCAGTCTTGATATCCAGGAAATTATGGACTACACTTTAATGTTAACCATTATAAACACATTACATTACCACTATAAAATAGAAAGGAAATGGCAGAAAAAAATAATAAAATTGCTTATTAAGTATAAAAATATATTTTACAGGTTTTTAAATGCTCTTGTGAATGATGCCTGGATTTCTAGAATGCATTTTCTAGTTGGTTGTGCTGATATAGAGTTTGGGTGAAGGAAACTTGCTACACTTTATTAGTTCTCAATTTCTCAGTTGATTCAGCTTTTTAAAAAATGTAAATTATCTTATTTCCAATGATGATTGTTAGTTTCTCCCCTTCCAACATTTACCCTGTTATTTATTTTATTGCCGTATTTTACTGATCAGGCAAAGCACTATTTTAAATAGAATCAACGTTAGAGAAAGTCTATTCTTAATCCAGTGTTGAAGTGAAAGTATGAAACGAGAAAGATGACACTTTGCCATCTGGCTTCCCAATTTTCCACCAATCCCATCACTGCCACCTGCCCATCCCTGTACTCCACTGTTATCCTTTTCTGAAAACTGTCTTGCTCAGTTACAACTAATAGTTTTTGGGCTGTGTAGTGGGAGAGAGGTTGGGGAGGTAGCAAAGCCTAGGGCCTGTTCACTTGCCTACATTTATTTTATTCCTCCCTATCTTTTCCTGGGCTCAAAGATTATGGCTGTGTTTCTAATCTGGGCTTCTCTTTTCATGCCTCAAGTTGCAACAGAGAGCAAGATTCATTCAGGGCTCCCCTTTACACCCATGCTATCTTCCATCTGTGGCTCCTTGCCTCTTTCCGTCTAGGATCTCATTTCAGAGGAAACCTGAAACTCAGCCAACTTTTATCTTTCTGGAGACATCTCAGTCTTTTCAGGATTAAAAAAAAAAAAATCATCATTTTCTCTCTCCCTTCTGTGGCATCTTCAGGATTGGATTTAGTGTACAGGTCCAGAAATTCCTTCAAATAGCATCCTACATTTTTGCTATTCTGGGATTTCTGTCTAAAAATGAAAACAACGGAGATGAAACTTGACTGATACTGAAATAAAGAGGTACTCCCATGGCCTCCTGTAGCCTCCTGCGTGGCCAACTGTGAAGCATTACGTACGAAATATGGTGGAAGTTAGCCAATGACTATAGAAAGGAAGTGGGATGCTAGCCCATACCTATGCAAATCTTGGGCTAAAAATAGATTTCTCTAAAAGCTGGTGGCATAATCCTGAAAGGTATATCCCAGTTCTTAAAGGAAGACTAGCAGGGGAGCTGGTTGGAGCTGAAGAGGAAGATGTACTCATATTCTATTTCCACATGCCTAAAACCTAACTTTTAGTCTATGGAACTAGAGGTTGTGAAATTGGGTAAGAGAAGGAGAGAAGGTGGTGATCGGTAGATCATAGTACAGAAAAATGATGGCCAGACATCTTTGCTTTTGAACACCAAAAGCTGCGAGAGACATACCCCCTGGGCAAAGAAAACACATCGACAAGATGGCACATAAGATAAACCTCCAGCAAAGCTCTGGTCTGCCTGTCCCATGCCTCCTGCTTCTTCCTCACATTACTCTCTAATAGGAAATTAGTACTTCTCAAAGATAAGCATGAATCAAAAAAGTGCTGACACTGGTACACAGATATTAGATGTAAGTGGAGGAGAGGAGCATGAACTAAAGATAAAAACCTACCTCGCAAACTGGAACTTTCAAAAATGAAACAGATGTCCTTGAGAGAAGAGTTCATTATCTCAAAGCAGTTACAAGTAATGGGCCAGTCTCACAGATTTCTGCTGCTGGAGCCCCCTATTTTATGAAACTCCAGGTCAGCTCTCCCTTGCTGGATGCACAGTTACTCCGGGGGAGCACTCTCCTGGCCCATTTCATGGTGGGAGCCCTGTTACCTCCTGTTCTCAGCCTTTCTGTCCCTTGCTGTGTCCAATGTGTTCCCCCACTGCAGGGCACATTTCAGACATGTGAAAAGCCCAAACGATGCTCACCTCCTACCTCTCCCATCAAATTCTCTTTGGGGAGTAAAAGAATTACCAAGTAAGTACTCAGTATGAAAAGAAAAGATTAAATTTTGTATAAATTAGAAAACCAGAAGGATACTTATACATCTATAGGCAAATATATTTTTCTACATAGCATTTAGCTTTCTTTTTTAAAATTGTGGTAAAGTATTCATACCATAAATTTTACCATTTTAACTATTTTTAGCTGTACAGCTCAATGGCATTAGGTACATCCTCTTTGCTATGCTCCCATCACCACCGTCCATCTCCAGGACTTTTTCTTCTTCCCAGACTTCTAGCCATTAAATAATAACTCTCAATTTCCTTTTCCCTCCAACCCTGGAAATCATTACTCTACTTCTGTCTCAATGAATTTGAGTTCTTTGGGCACTTCATATAATCAGCCTTTAACATTCTTTTAAGCGTTCATTCAGTATTCTTAAAATCAAATAAATCACATTTTATAGAAATCTTATAGTAGTCTCTACTTTGCACATTCTTATTTTCCAAACTGATTCAAGCAAGATTCATTTTAAGCCATAACTTGTTTGGATGTAACAATGTCACCTCTTTTTAGTTTTCCTGGGATGAATAAAAAGTCTCTCTGGACTTTAAAAATTTATTCTATATAGAGAAATAAAATTGAAGGAGAAAGTGAGAAATCAGAGTTATAGAGAAAAGTGTTCCAGAAAAGATCCAACTGAAATCTGTGACTCGGTTGTGTAAGTTTAATTCAATCAATAAGTAAGTTTACCAGTTGGTTTGAAACCACAGGGCTGAATATATATGTCCTAGACTGAAATAGAAGGCAAGTTATTTGGCTTTGGTTCACCACATAAGCACATTCATAATTCAGAAAAAGAAAACATAGTCAGGCATTTGTTCTGATTCTTGGTTTGGAAACTTTCAAATGCTGAAACTGTTAAGAGACTGTAAGATAATATTCCTGAGATTTGAAATGGATTCACTGGCTCTTTATAATAGATAATGACTTCATATTTATTATTCCAGGGTTGCCTTGAACTTTGCATAGATAAAATCCTGAAAGACATCATTCACTAATTGTCAATCCTTTAATGAATTTATACCTTGTTTCAGATTCTGCATGGAGCACTGGGGAATAAAGATACTATATTCAAATGGTTCATGAGGGAATAGATGATAGGAAGGTAGAAGGTAGGTGAGTAGTTAGTTGATTAGCTAGTGGGAATGGAGAGGAAAAGAGGGAGAGATATAGGAAGAAAGGGAGAAAAAATGAAAATATAATGTAGTAAACTAAGAAATCTAAGTAAAAGGTAAACAGGAGTTCTTTGTACTCTTCTTACAATTTTTCTATAAGTACAAAGTTATTTTTAAAATTGTTACAAAAAGCATAAGAAAATAGGATATGTAAATGACTAGTTTATTTAGAAAGTTACTTTATGAAAGAATCTTCCAACCTTATTTTTTAAAGAAATGATTCCTCATCATGTTAATGGATATTTTGAGAAAAATTGTGTTCCACGGTAGTAAGTTTGCAAAATATCTATTATTCACCTCTTGTAGAAGGTCTAGTATACATTTCCACATATTCAAGGATCAGAGAAGTCCCCCAGGAAAGAAAGCCAACTACTTTATGCTGTTTAACACAGGATATCCCAATGTATTTGACCCTAGAATTCTTTTTATTTTTTTACAGTAGCATTTACTAATTAGAGATTTCATAAACACCACTGTAATATAAGAAACATTAATCAACTTGGGTGCTTTCAAATTCACTTGCAAGAAGGAAGCTACTTGTAATGTTGTTGTGTTGCTGGGTTTATGTAGATACAATTCCAGTTGGTTCTCAAGTACCTTCATGGGTAGTTAGAGACATGTGGCCCCCCTTTAATTGGAAACTCTTATTCTTAATATGGTATTTATTGAATCTCATGCTGAGATAAATAGTTTTTGTTTATGTAATTTCCCAGGACTAATTGCCAAGTTTTAAAAACAGGCTTTCACTAAGCTTTAATGAGTACAATTAAATGAACCACTAAGATAAAATAAGTCATCAGTTCAGCCACCTATTGTGAATCAGTTGATCTTAGAGTAGATAAAGTAAATGCAAAATCATTGCCTTTTTCCTGAGATTGCTAAAGGCACAACATTACCAGATAATTTCCTCTTGTTCCCTTTAAGTCTTTCCTCAGAATTCCACAAGAGTAGAGGATGACTTCAGAAATGTAACATCAGGCTTTTCTCTTTACCAACAGTGAAACCCTGGTTACACAAACTGTATGCTTCTTTAGTAGAAAAAGGTTGCATTTGGATAGTTTGAAAAGTTTTAAGAAGCAGTTAAAAGTAGTTTTTCTTTCACTGAAAAAAATTCAATAAAAATCTTGCATAAGATTTATTTCTTAAGGAAGAAAAAGACTTCGTAGAAGTAAAATTAGAGAATGCTAATTCTTAAAGTACATAAAATAAATGTGTATTCAGGTGTTATTGATTAACTCCAATATTCTGCTTTCTTCTATATGTACATTTAGGACAAATACTCAATACCATATCAAAACTGGAAAATACTAATTCAGTTTTGTAAGGATATAGTGATTGTCTCCATAATACTATGCAGTTTCTAGTAATCATAAAAATATTTCCTAAGTTTTCTCCATAATTATACATGTAAATTCACAGAACAGAATACAGTGATTCTTGAAGGGCAGGTATCATCTAGTAATGCATCAATTTTTATTCAATTAATTGACTATGTTGCTAAAAAAAAAAAAAAGTGCCTTAATATAAAACATTAAGTAGATAAAATAAGAAAAATGCCAAAGAGACAAGGCTTCAAAATGTCAAACTGTCATTTTTCAATATTCCTAACAAGCATATTTCTTCATTGTTCTTTATACCTATGATCAGCACATGATGTAAATTGTCATTTAACCATGTTAATTAGTTACCTTGATTTCTTTGACTAACATTGTGCCTTAGATTATATGAAATAATGAAAAGTAAGAAAAGAAAGGGGGCTTCTCTGGTGGTTTAGTGGTAAACAACCCGCTTGCCAGTGCAAGAGACACAGCTTCAATCCCTGATTGGGAAGATCCCCTGGAGAAGGAAATGGCAACCCACTCCAGTATTCTTGCCTGGAAGATCCCATGGACAGAAAAGCCTTGTGGGCTACAGTCCATGGGTTGCAAAAGTCGGTCACAACTTAGTGACTAAACAACAACAAAGAAAAGAAAGACAGAAGAATTAGTTGCAGATACAAAAAGAAGAACCCAACATGCCCTACTGACTCAAGAGGCAGTTTTTGTATTGACGTATAAAATGATATAATTTTCATTTATGATGACAGGGTGCTATATGAAAAATGCTTATTACTTGTTTTCTTGGTTAGACCAAAGGAAGAGAAGATAAGTTTAAATTATTTACAAAAGACCTACAAGTCAGAGTTTAGTTCAAATCATTGAAACATATCCTAATTACCTACTACTCACTCATTCACTCATACATTTCATTCTAGAATTTATAAACTGTAGCCCCTGGCCAGCCACCAGGCTTTACTAATAAAGTTTTAGTGGAACAAAGCCTCTGCCTGTTCCTTTTATCTTCTATGGCTGCTTTCACACTAAAACAGCAGAATTTAGTAGTTATAACTGAGACTTTATGGTCAACAAAGCCTAAAATATTTACTATTGGACGATTTACAGAAAAAGTTTGCTTATTTCTGATTTAGCCAGGCATTTAGTCATTTTTTGTGTGTTTATGTGTTTTTCAGAGTCTAACAGTCATTAGTCTCAGTGTTAAGAATAAATCAGTGAACATTCATCAGTAGTCTCTGTATCCATGGAGTCTAGCGAAGGAAACGAATGAAGCAATGACATCAAGAGTGTGGCCCAGTCTAGAAAAGGAAAGGAACAGCAGACTATGGGCATACAGATCAAAGGCACCAAAACCTAGACGGGGGGAGTAAAGGCAGGGTGATTCTGGAAGGAAATGATATCTAAGCTGAAATCTGAAGGATGAACAGGAGTCAGTTAGGAAAATAAGACCCAGGGCTGTCAGAAGGAAAGAGTCAGAGGTGGCTTCACATGCTGGGTGTAGGGATAAAAGAGTGGCATGGGTGATATCCAGTCTGGTCTTAGCACAGACTTCTAGGGAAAAAGTGGTAAAATGAAAGCTAGAAAAGTAAGCAGGACCCGCATCACGCTGACTTTTGTAAGGAGATTATTCTAAGGAAAACAGAAAGCCATGGAAGCCTTTAAACTATGGACAGATACCACTAGATTTGCATTTTAGAATGACCATCTAGATTTCCATTGTTTCTCCATCTATTTCCCATGAAGTGATGGGACCGGATGCCATGATCTTCGTTTTCTGAATGTTGAGCTTTAAGCCAACTTTTTGCTCTCCTCTTTCACTTTCATCAAGAGGCTTTTTAGCTCCTCTTCACTTTCTGCCATAAGAGTGGTGTCATCTGCATATCTGAAGTTATTGATATTTCTCCCAGCAATCTTCATTCCAGATTGTGTTTCTTCCAGCCCAGCGTTTCTCATGATGTACTCTGCACAGAAGTTAAATAAGCAGGGTGACAGTATACAGCCTTGACACACTCCTTTTCCTATTTGGAACCAGTCTGTTGTTGTTTCATGTCCAGTTCTAACTGTTGCTTCCTGACCTTCATACAGATTTCTCAAGAGGCAGGTTAGGTGGTCTGGTATTCCCATCTCTTTCAGAATTTTCCACAGTTTATTGTGATCCACACAGTCAAAGGCTTTGGCATAGTCAATAAAGCAGAAATAGATGTTTTTCTGGAACTCTCTTGCTTTTTCCATGATCCAGCGGATATTGGCAATTTGATCTCTGGTTCCTGCAGCCATGAAATTAGAAGACGCTTACTCCTTGGAAGAAAAGTTATGACTAACCTAGATAGTATATTCAAAAGCAGAGACAGTACTTTGCCGACTAAGTCCGCCTAGTCAAGGCTATGGTTTTTCCTGTGGTCATGTATGGATGTGAGAGTTGGACTGTGAAGAAGGCTGAGCGCTGAAGAACTGAGGCTTTTGAACTGTGGTGTTGGAGAAGACTCTTGAGAGTCCCTTCGATTGCAAGGAGATCCAACTAGTCCATTCTGAAGGAGATCAACCCTGGGATTTCTTTGGAAGGAATGATGCTAAAGCTGAAGCTCCAGTACTTTGGCCACCTGATGCGAAGAGCTGACTCACTGGAAAAGACTCTTATGCTGGGAGGGATTGGGGGCAGGAGGAGAAGGGGACGACGGAGGATGAGATGGCTGGATGGTGATGGAAGGGAGGCCTGGCGTGCTGTGATTCATGGGGTCGCAAAGAGTCAGACACGATTGAGCGACTGAAGTGAACTAAACCTAGATTTCAGTGAAGTTTGGAAGGAAGAAGGCTACCGCTGTAGAGACAGAATCTCAGACTATAGCCAAGTGAAGAGATTGGCAAATACTTTCCCCTTCAAAGCAACTATCAATCTGGACAAAACTTACCCAAAAGAGGGGGGAAAAATCACTTTCCAGAACAATCTGAGAAGCATTTAACAATCTGAGAAGCTTTTAATGATCTGAGAAGCATCTATATGTAAAAATCTACTTAAAGTCTCAGGTAGGAACAATGGAAACCTACAGTGCTCCGACTGTGAGCTGCTCCCGCTCCACACCACCCCCGCCCCCGCCCAAGCCCAGCTGACAAGAAGGTTTTCCAGGGCAAGGCAGGTTTTAAGGACTAGGACCTTCTCTCTGACTGCCAAAGCAGCTCCCTCAAGTTGGTTTGGTGAGGGAAGTCCGCACCCAGCAGTGTTATCAGTGGAAGTGATCATCGCAATCTTGGTTTGAGTAAGGAATATTCATAATTTCACTAGCCTGGGGTTGTGGTCATTGTGGAAGAAGGTGTATTTCTTGCTGTGAAGTTGCGTCCGACTCTTTGCGACCCGGTGGACTGTAGCCCACCAGGATCCTCTATCCATGGGATTCTCCAGGCAAGAATACTGGAGTGGGTTGCCATTTCCTTCTCCAGGGGATCTTCCCAATCAGGGATCGAACCCAGGTCTCCCGCATTGCGGGTAGACGCTTTAACCTCTGAGCCACAAAGGAAGACTAGGCCAATGTGCAGCAGACCCTGGAGAAAAACCAAACTAGTTACAGATGCCTGGCCACCCCTGGAGCAGAACACGTGCAGAGGAGACCCAAAAGGGCCCAGGAGAAAGTAGAAGCCTGGGCATACTTGGAAATGGCATGAACTTTGAACACCCCCCACCCTCCCTTACCCACATACATGTCTATTGGCAGAGGACAGACGCCTTACTGGTTTGGAGTGGTTGAACACCATCTCTGTTCCACCTAGGTCTGACCCAAGTGATACAGACAAGGAGTGATGTCAAGGAATGAGCATAAGACTATTTTTAAAAAGCAAAAGACCATAAGCAGAGACAGCAGCAATCACAAACCACAGAGGACATAGATTCCCCAGATCTAGTCGAGGAAATTCCTAAACAGAAAAATAAACAAATTAATAAAACTGCAATAATAATCCTCAAGGGTGAGAATGCTGCTTTAATATGTTACCTGTAATGTCCAGATTTCAACAAAAACCACTAGACACATGGAGAAACAAGAAAATGTAGCCGATACTCAGGAAATAAAATAGTCAATAAAAACTTGCCACATGTCACTGAGGTACATATTTTGGCAGTTCACAGGCCCTGAGAAGCAGACCAAGATGAGGTCAGATGTGCTAAGAGATTCACTGGGAGAAATGCTTGTGAAGGATGAAGGAAGAAGGGAGCCTTTAGACTGCAGTGCAGATCTGAGATCCATGACATAAGGAGGCAATGGAGGATTTGGGTAGGAAGATCCCACACTGCAGTGAGGTTCTAAGCAAGACTTGGCTATAACAAAATGCCTCTGAAGGCTGACTAGTAGAGGTGGCCAGCATTGGACAGGCTCAGCTCTGGTATCCATACTACACATGCTTCATTACTGGCATAAGTAAGGGAGGGAAGAGTGGGCTCAGTGTGAACAGAGACACCTGAAGATGCAGCACCTCAAACATAAAATCTCCCACGTCCCCATAATTCATCCATTCCTGTGCACTCACCTCCATCAGCCTCTTCATTCTGTTTCATTCTCCTCTTTGACTTGCCAGGATCATTCAGGCCTTCCCACTGTACTGGCCATCCCTTTCTCTAGCCTTCTAAAAGCCACCTTGACAAGTGGGTCTTCCTGACCTTCTGGGGATGCACCAGGGTGTTAAATGATGTGTCATGAGAGAGAGCCCCAAAGTTAATGAATCCTTTTTAACCATCCTTTGGTTCCAACCCTATTGATCAAGCATTCTCCAAATCCAGTTCTAGGGGTAATCCTCCATTCTTCATGGTCCATGCTAGCTAATTCTGAAAACTCTTACAGAGTGTCATTTCTTCCTTATCAGCCCCAGGACATCCCCAGACAGGTCCTGGGTGGGGTCCAGGATGGAGATTTAACCCTTGTTTCCCCCCAGCATCCAGGAAAGGAGGTGGGATCAGCTCCTGTGGGAACCCCTGCTGCCTTGCAGGTGAAAGGTCTCTTCTTTGCTTGCAGCAGGGAGTAACAGCTGTCTCTCAGGGAAGGGTGGGAAGTCTCTGCAAGTTCTAAGCATTTCAGTTCAGTTCAGTCGCTCAGTTGTGACCGACTCTTTGCCATCCCATGAATCGCAGCACGCCAGGCCTCCCTGTTCATCACCATCTCTCAGAGTTCACTCAGACTCACATCCATCGAGTCCGAGATGCCATCCAGCCATTTCATCTTTTTTCCAACTGGGGCCCTGACTTCAGCGTGAAAGACCTGCCTTGTCTATTTAAAAATTTCTTGACTCGATCACACTAATAGCTCCTCTCTGCAGCTCAGCTGTTTTTACACTTCCAATTTAGAAGACAAAAAACCCTTCTTAAGCTGGCAAAGAGGCCCTCTGGCTCTCACACTTAGCCTTTAATGGTTTGTCCATCATTGGACATCAATATAGTTTGTTAATAATAAGGCAACTCCACTCCTCATAAACATTTATCCCTGCTATCTTTCACATACCAGAACCATTGTACTGTGGAGGGCACTGACAATCATTGCAAATGTCAAGGGCATTTTTCACCCTGGGACATATTCCCAGGTCACCACTGTGGGGATCTTCAGCAAGTGGGCCTTGTGCCAGAGACTTGTTATATCAACCCCACTCCACTCATGAAAGGGTCCCTTGTGTCAGCTAGACACTGAGTAATGAGATCCAAGCCCCATGTGATCATCAGTCCCTACTCTCGATACCACTTATCTCCATTTAGGACTTACAAGAAACAGACACTAAGGTGTACTGGACATTTTGGGGCAAGGGTAAAGGGAAGGGAATGGGAGTAAGCATGGAGAACCTTTAGACTGCAATGCAGGTGCAGGTGTGACTCTTGTAAAAGGAGAGAGGAAAGGAAGGATTGGGTAGGAAGAGGTTTAGACTTCAGTGAAGCTCACAGAAAGTCTCGCCAAGACTGATGAAGAGCTTCTGAGAAAAAGGTACCATTAGAAGATTCTTGCATCAGGCTGGCATGACCTGACTCCAGTACCCACACAGTTCAGTCATTGGCTCAGTCAGTGGTTGCGAGCAGCCAGAAAAGGAAGGCTTGGATGTGAAGGTCATGTAAGCTGTAAGCTGGAAGTCAACTGTGACCCACAACAGTTCCTTTTGAATGATGATGGAATGGCAACCCACTCCAGTACTCTTGCCTGGAAAATCCCATGGATGGAGGAGCCTGGTGGGCTGCAGTCCATGGGGTCGTGAGGAGTCGGACACGACTGAGCGACTTCATTTTCACTTTGCACTTTCATGCACTGGAGAAGGAAATGGCAACCCACTTCAGTATTCTTGCCTGAGAATCCCAGGGATGGGAGCCTGGTGGGCTGCCATCTATGGGGGTCACACAGAGTCAGACATGACTGATGTGACTTAGCAGTAGCATAGTTGATTTACAATAGTCTGTTAGTTTCAGATGTACAGTAAAGTGATTTAGTTATATATATACATATATCTAGGAGAAGGCAATGGCACCCCACTCCAGTACTCTTGCCTGGAAAATCCCATGGATGGAGGAGCCTGGTAGGCTGTAGTCCATGGGGTCACTAAAAGTCAGACACGACTCAGCGACTTCACTTTCATGCATTGGAGAAGGAAATGGCAACCCACTCCAATGTTCTTGCCTGAAGGGGACGGGGGAGCCTGATGGGCTGCCGTCTATGGGGTCACACAGAGTTAGACACAACTGAAGCGACTTAGCAGTAGCAGTGGGCAGTCCAACTCCATCCGCCTCTACTTGTGTCCTTTGCCAGGGTTTCTGAGGATCCCTGGACTAGACTGCTTATATTCAAAGGTCTCCTTTGGTTTGAATTTCTGCTGCTACTTAAGTACTCTGTCTCCTACAGTGATCTCACCACCACTTCCAGCTTCCTCAGTGTTCTCTCGGTGTCTATAACCCAAATTTAAAGACCTCCACTTCATTTCCCAAAGTAGTCACCCTATCCCAGGGCTATGATAGGTATATGGCATGTGAAAGACCTGATGATAATAGGAAAAATTCCAAAAAGAGAAAGAAAGAGCTTAAATTTTAATTTTAGATGTCATCATGTTTAAAGTCCACTGGCCTTTCTCTGTGGCAAGGAATTTCTTACTTTTTTCCCCCATCCATTTCTTATGTTAGTGTTAGTTCTCAAAAGTCCCCCTCTCTTGAGTTGTCAGGAAGGAAAAAATAATCATTATTCCTCTCTTTTGGATCCCTATATATCGTGTGCAGACAACCTGTCTTTTATCTCTACTGTTGTCTTAGTAAGTTTCTGGAGTCTAATTGGGTATTAACTGAAAATGGGTTAATTAAGGTGCTTATATTAAATATTATGGCAATCCTGGATTCCTGGTACTTTCTTATATCTTGGTTTTTACTACTTCTGACTTTATTTTTATTTGTTGACAAATTATTAAAAACTCAACCCTCAGATTAATCAGAAAGTTATGATAAACCTGATGCAAAGATACAAGAAAACAAATATCTAAAAGGCACTGCCTTTTCTATGCAATTTCTTATCTCAAGTTCATTTTCCAATCTATTGACATTTTTATCTTTGAAAATGTTCAGTAATGTCAAATGTACATAAAAAGACTACATATCAATTTATGAACAGATGTAGGCATGTAGCCAACATGTGTAAAAGGAAAATGGTTTAAGGAGCTGATTCTTTGATGTGAAGTTTCTTTTATAAGAATTTTCTTTATCTCCCTCATAATAAAAAAATAAAAACAGTAAGAGTCTGGTTCAAAGCACAATCAGTCTTTCATGGTAAAGACAATGGATGGAAGCAATTTGAAGCAAATGCCCTTGATTAAATAGATGACTATTTGACTTCTTAATAAATAATAAACATGAAAATAAAAGCCTAGATCTTTTCAAGTTCACATGGGTATGGTTTATTTTAGCAGAACTGAAATGGTATATGCACTTTGAACTCTGTAGCTTAAATATTTAAAAAAGACTCCTTGGAAATCTTAAAATAACCCAATTTCATTCATGCACCAAAGCATGGAAAACTGAAGGCAAATCAAAATCCCTAGAATATATATTTGCCTTACAGTATCACCTTGTACCTGTAGCTTTGATTCCAAAAATGCCCTTGCATGTGTTTGTTTTGAAGTCACTTTTGATGGAGGAGGTACGTTCTGCAATACACAGATAAGCAGGAAATGAACCATAGAAGAAAAATCTATTAGTTCCGAAACTCAAAGAGTGTAATTACCCCAGCACTGCATGTTGTTCCCTTTTCCAATTTAAATTTTTCTCTTTTCCAAATAATGCCATATATGATTGCCCTGATGTTCAACCAGCCTATTCTGCACGTATACTAGTTTATGGGTACAAATAATTTCTTCTCTTATCTATAAGTTCCAAAGAAAATTGTCCTTGTTCACAGATGTTCTCTGATGAGATGCCTCAGCAGTGGTACCTCTGATCCTGCTGCAAGAAGACTGTTTGCTCTTCTATTGACAATGCATGCTGGCCCTTAAAAGTCAAACTGTATTTTCTGCCCAAGGGTCAGTATAAGGTGTTCTTCTCAGTGAGTTGGAGAGCCTTTCTTCTTAAACACACACAAAGCATAAAAATACAAAACAATAGCTCTGCCTGGCCACATCCAAGCTTAATTCTCATTATGTAGTTCTCTAAGTAGGTGTTGAAAGTGAAAGTGAAGTTGCTGAGTCCATCCAACTCTTTGCAGCCCCATGGACTATAGCCTTCCAGGCTCCTCCATCCGTGAGACTCTCCAGGCAAGAGTACTGGAGTGGGTTGTGGTTTCCTTCTCCAGGAAGGATCCAGGAGATCTTCCCAGAGACCTTCCCAATCCAGGGATTGAACCTGAGTCTCCCGCATTGCAGGCAGATGCTTTACCATCTAGCCACCAGGGAAGTTCAAGTAGGTGTTAGCTGATTAAAACAAACAAACAAACAAAACAACTTAACACCTACTTTTTAAGTAGGTGTTAGCTGATTAAAAAAAAAGATTCCCTGTGCTCCCAATCTACTTGTCCTTTGCTTACAACAATGAGAGGTTTCTTAAATGATGAAAACTACTCAACTTGCACTATTCACATCCACCTGGAACCTCATAATGTGACCCTATTTGGAACAAGGATTTTGCAGATGTGATTAAGGTAAGGAGCTTGAGATGAGATCATCCTGGAAGAGGGGAGGGCCCTAAATTCAATGATGAGGTCCCTTATAAGAGATAGAAAAGAAGACCCAGACACACAGAGAGAAAGCCATTTGAAGACAAGGGCAGAAACAAGAATGAAGCATCTATAAGGCAAAGAACACTAAGGATTACCTGCAGCCACTAGACCCTGAAGTTGTTCAGTTGCTCAGTTGTGTCTGACTCTTTGCGACCCCATGGACTACAGCATGCCAGGTTTCCCTGTCCTTCATCATCTCCTGGTGCTTCCTCAAACTCAGGTCCATTGAATCGCTGATGCCATCTAACCATCTCATCTTCTATTGTCCCCTTCTCCTGCCTTCAATCTTTCCTAGAATCAGGGTTTTTTCCAAAGAGTCAGCTCGTCACATCAGGTGACCAAAGTATTGGAGCTTAAGCTTCAGCATAAGTCTTTCCAGTGAATAATCAGGATTGAGTTCCTTTAAGACTGACTGGTTTGATCTCCTTGAAGTCCAAAGGACTCTCAAGAGTCTTCTCCAATACCACAGTTCAAAAGCACCAATTCTTTGGCACTCAGCCCCTTGGAAGAAAAGCTATAACAAACCTAGACAGTGTATTAAAAAGCAAAGACATTACTTTGCTAACAAAGGTCCATACAGTCAAAGCTATGGTTTTCCAGTAGTCATGTATAGATATGAGAGTTGGACCCGGAAGAGAGGCGTGGAACAAACTCCCACTCAGAGCCTCTGCAGGCAACCAACCTTGCTGACACCTTGATCTGAGACTTCTGGCCTCTAGAACAATGAGAGAAGAAATTTCTGTTGATTTAAGTTTGTATAATTTGTTATGGTGCTAAGTCGCTTCAGGTCTGTTCCACTCTTTGCAGCCCTTGGACTATAGTCTGCCAGGTTCCTCAGTCCATGGGATTCTCCAGGCAAGAATACTGGAGTGGGTTGCCATACCCCTCTCCAGGGGATCTTCCGAATCCAGGACTGAACCCAGGTCTCCTGCATTGTAGTAGGATTCTTTACTGACTGAGCCACCAGGGAAATTCATGCAACAGATACAGTGCGTAATTATTTTTACACACATCATATGCACATGCACCCACAATTATTACCTTGGAAAGATTCCGTAAGGATCACTGGTTCTCACTGAAGGCTGTACTCTCCATACAGAAATATATGACACTGATTTGGGTTTCAAATGATTGGAGGATGCTACATTCATGCTGATTCCATACAATAAAACACTATTCAGTCATTTACATGACTCTTGAATATCGAGAATCATGTATGTGGGCTTTCCTGGTGGCTCAGGTGGTTTAAAAAAATCCTCCTGCAATGTGGGAGACCTGGGTTCAATCCCTGGGAAGATCCCCTGGAGGAGGGCATGGCAACCCACTCGAGTGTTCTTGCCTGGAGAATTCCATGGACAGAGGAGCCTAGTGGGCTACAGTTGGGGTCACAAAGAGTCAGGCACAATTGAATGACTTTCACTTTCAGTATTTATGTAGATGAAAAATTGATTTATATGTATTTGAGGCAAGAACCATATGTTGGTGAACAGAAAGTATTTTTGCATAGTTTCAATACATATGCATTACCTGAAGTTTTCAGGAAATACAATTACTGTAAAGTTAGGGAAGACTGCCTTTTTTTGAATCATACCAACACAATCGTGTTGGTCTGCATTTGTGGATGTTGCCTCAAAGCATTAACATGGCATGGTGAAACATAATTTCACCATGCCTGAAGAGTTACATAACGAAATAGATATGGTATTAATCAGGCTTCTCCTGAATAATACAGAGAGATTTATTATAAGGGACTGACTCACGTGACGGAAGCTGACGAGGCCCAAGATCAGCAGAATGAGTTGGTAAGTAGGAGACCAAGAAGAGACAACACTGCAGTTTCAACCTGAAGGTCAAGCAAAGCTGATGTTTCAAGTCTGAAGGAAGGAAAACAACCATGTCCCAGTGTGAAGGCAGCCAGGAAGAAAGAATTGTTCTTTGCCCAGAGGAAGGTCACACTTTTGATGTATTCAAGCCTTCAACTGATTGGATGAGGCCTACCCACATCAGGCAATGGCACCCCACTCGAGTACTCTTGCCTGGAGAATCCCAGGGACTGGGGAGCCTGGTGGGCTGCCGTCTATGGGGTCGCAGAGTCAGACACGACTCAAGCGACTTAGCAGCAGCAGCAACCCACATCAGAGAGCACAATTTACATCACTCAGTCTACTGATTTATATGTTAACCTCACCTAAAGACACACTCACAGTCACATCCAGAGTAATGTAATGTTTGACCAAACATCTGGGCACATGTGACCCAGTCAAAATGACTCATAACATCAACTACCATAGATATTAATATACAAGCTGTTTTTCTTCCATTTCTACCTCACATTTTACTCAAAACATTATATTGGTTTCTATAAATATAGTTGCATAAGAAGGTTATATTATTTCTGAATTTCATTTTCAATAGTAAAGAGGTCATTAAACATATTCATTATAAGGAAGAGTCACTGACTGTTACAGGGTTGAGCAGAGCTAATCTAGATGTGCTGTTTTCTACTGTGATGGCTTCATAGTTCTCCACATGTGGACACACCATGAAACATTTAATTAATTAACACTTCGGTAGTTTCTTTTTTTACTATTACTAAAAATATCATGGACAATACCTCTATACATATATCTTTGCACATTTTACAATATTTCTGTCTAATAGATGCCTCAGAAGGGTATGCACATTTAAAGTGTTGACAGACACTTCAGCAGTAGGTTCTAAGACATGAACCATTTCTTCAAAGGAAATTATATACAGTGGTTGAAAAATGTTGCCTGCCATACTGGTAAACAAAAGATGTAGCCATCAAGCTATAACAGCCACTGCAGTCGCCCCCAACTGTGCGGCCTCAGGGGATTCAGGATGGAGAAAGGCAGGATACTGCCCCCAGAAAGTTAAACGTGTGTATTAGTTGCTCAGTTGTGTCTGACTCATTGCAGTCCCATGGGCTAGAGCCTGCCAGGCTCCTCTGTCCATGGAATTTTGGCAAGAATACTGGAGTGGGTAGCCATTCCCTTCTCCAGGGGGTCTTCCTGGCCCAGGGATTGAACCTGGGTCTCCTGAATTGCAGGCAAATTCAGAGAGTCAAGGTGAACATTAAAAAAAAATGATTTCAATGAGCCCAGACTCTTGCATCTTCCCGTACATAGAAAAACTCACTAAATTCATTAACTTGAGATGTCTGGTTTTCTTTAATTAACAGTAACCCTTTGATGTTCCTACTACCTGGTTTTTGTTGCAAAACTATTACACACCTTGGCTTCTCCATTACTTCTTCAGAGCAGTCCCTCAGAGCTACCTCGGAAGCTGTCTAAGTCTTCAGTCTTTCCTGCCAGATAAAACATAATTCTCAACTTTTAGGTTGTGCTTTTTTTTTTTCCCCCAATCAACAATACCAGTAACTATAAAACAGATATAAGTAAAGCTGCCTTTGGAAAAGGATGAAAATCCAGAAGACCCAGCCATTCCTTTCTTGGCCAAGGCAATCCCCAGGCATCTCACCGGAGCGCCTCCGGCTTCAGGAACGTAGCTTGAAAACACTGGCCCTGAGATGAAATCTACCCCTTTCTTGGTGGTTTAGGCTTTGCAAGGCTGACCTCCCCTATGAGACAGCTTGATAGCTTCCTTCTCACTCCCTCTGACACCTAACTTGTCATCATCAGGTTACGGTGTATCAACTGTATAGGCCAACCCACTAGAATCCCATGCTATCTTCATTATTACTATTTACTTTCTGGAAATGTTCTAAATACATGTACTGAAAAGTCCATAACATGTAAACATACAGCTTAATAAAATAGTGTAATGCACATATTGACACAGCCACTACAATGATAAAGAAATGAAATAGCACCTCAGACAACCACTTCACCCCTCGCCGAAGGGAATCACCATACTGACATTTATGGTTGTCATTTCATTGTTTCTCTTTGTACTTTCACTCTAGTGTATACTGTATATAAGTTAATACACTAGAGTTTATTTTTTGCCTGTTCAGGGACTTTGTATCAAGGGGCTAATATAGCATGCATTTTCTGTTCTTTGGTACAATATTATTTTTGTAAAGTTTGTACATGCTGGTACATATGTCTGCAGCTTTAAAACTTTTTTATTGCTATGCTGCACTTAATTTTCTGAATATATCACAATTTATTTATCCATTTCATTGTTGATGAACATTTGGTTGTTTTTCAGTTTAAGGCTATTAAATAATGCTGCTAAGAACTCTCTTATATATGTCTTTTGCTTCTCATAGTCCTGCATTTCTATTTCACTCATTACTAGAGATACAATTGTTGGAATATATGATATGAACCTGAGCTTTCCATTCTAGGTTACTCTACTAAATAAACAAACAACTCGACTGATTGGTTTGAAAAAGTATTTGTCCTGTAGATTACTTGATAACCATGTGTAATTGCAATCATCATTTTCTCAGATATCCCCCATAATATTTTATAAAATGGAGGATTGTATGGAGTATCTTTTGAGTTGATGAAATGTTCTAAAATGACACAGTAGTTATGGTTGCACAACTTTAATAAACACCAAATCCTCAAACTGTACACCCTGAAAGGATGGATTTTATGGCATGGGAATTATGTATCAATTAGGTTGTTATAAATAAACAAGTTAAAAAAATGACAATAAGAATTCAGGATTGTTGATGATAGAAGCAGTATAATAGGGGACTTTTTCTACCTCCAACCATCCTACCAGGAATTATTGCTGGAGAGGGGAGAGGCAAGGAGCAGAAGAATGTGATGGGGAAGTAAAGAAGGAGAGAAGACAGTAAGAAACTGGTAGATTTAGATAGCAGCTTAGGAAAATATTATAGCCATTTGTATTATCTGATTATGGTAAATAAAGACAAGAAAATAGAATAGAATTGATGGGCTACTTTAAGTTTATGTATTTAAATATAATTTAACATACAGCACCTCTCTATATGCCAAAGAGTGTTGATATGTTCATGGAGTACACAGGGAAAGTGAGTTGCAAGGATGAACTCAGGGTCACAGGGCTAATATATAGAGATAACAACAGCCACATTATAGCTAACACTACTAATTCACATTTATTTTTTTGTCATAAAGTTTTCAATCCTGGCTGTACCACTTACTATCTGTGTAACACCGTGCAAGTTATGTAGCTTTTATTGACCTTACTTGTTTCATCCAATAAGCTACTATTGTGCGATTCAGTTCCAGAAATGTTGTCACAGGAATTGCCACTATCTCCCCACTTTAATGCAGGATGTGCAGTCGTAGATGCGTCAGTTAGAAGGCGTGCACACTTACCCTTCACCCCACACCCCTGACATAATCACCTTAATGGAGTAAGACTGTTGGCACCAGATAACACAGAGTTAAGAGAACACAGAAAAGAGAGAGAGAACACAGAAAACTGCCTTTCTGCCTGAAATTTTTAAAAAGGGACAATAATGTCTAAACAAATCATCCTATCACACAGCATCCTACTAGCTGAAGAATTCTAAGCAGCATAACTATAAAAGCCCTTGCTTGAATTGTGTGCTATTCTGTGTCTCTTAAAGACAGGGGGTGAAAAACAGTTTTTAAAATCCACAAATGATTCTTTGAAATAATACCTTTTATTTATTTATTTTTGGATGCAGTGGTGAATAAGTTAATTTTTGTTAACACACACGTAACACAATTTATACATCCGTTTTGTTCATTGAGAAGATTTGGGACATGTAGAAGTGCCCAGAAAATTCCAACAGTCTGTTGTTATCAATCGAATCAGGGTGACCACTTCAGCAGTTGAATGTCACTCTCTATAACACTTTCCCTCTATAAATGAAAGCCTTGTTTTATAACTGGCCTGGATGCTTCTGATTTTATTGGAACTATACTAAGAAGCTAGTTTGCTGTGAATTCCTTCCTTGTGGCTAAAGGTGCATGAATTCAATACAGTGTCTGAGCCGCCACCAGGTCTCACACCACCCATGTCCCAGGTGGAATTAAATGTCCTCGAGTAGGCTGCTTTGAAATTCTAGTTTTAAAAGCATACTTTTAGATCAGCAAAGCACAAATGACTGTGTATATATTTACTACACTTTATGCATCCTGCATATAAAAGCTGTATTGAACATTTATGAGGGTTCTCCTCTGAAAATTTACAGATCATAATAGAAAGTATGTTTTTGCATTTTTACCAAAACCTCAGACTCCAATAGACTGAGGACTTGATGGAGCCAAGAAATAAAAAGAGGGAGCTGATTACCACAATATATAGCTTTCTTGGCACAAAGAGATCTGTTTCACTCACCCAGGCCTCGAGGCAAAGGAACAAGAGAAGCTGGGCAGTTTCCGCACCCTTGGCCCACATTTGCCCATGTTCTGCCCTTTCTCTCCTCAAAGAGAAAGGGAGGGGAGAGGAGGCAGGCAGTGCCCATGAGTTCTGAAAACTAACATAAAGAGAGATCTTGGGGACTCTTTTTATCTTTTTCCATCACATATCTAGTACATTTTTCTTGACTTTCAAATTTTTAAATTACCATACATCATTCAAACAGCAGAGGTCTAATTATACCAGCCTCCAAATGTTTGCATTAAGTAAGCTGACTTATTGCCAAGGTGATCTAGAAGCAAACATTCGCTGCATTTATTGTTTGAAAAGTATTTAAATATGCTTGACTTCCTCCCAGCTGCCTACAGGGAACAGTCAGGGTCCAACAGGGAAACGACTTTATCATTTCTTAATAAAGGGAAATCAATGCAGGGAATTAGGTACAAGGGTGAAAGAAGAGCTGAGAGCCAAACAGGAGAGCAAGGCAAACCAGGGATGAGCAATGGCAGAGGAAGCCAAACGGAGGCAGCGGGGTTTCCAGAGCCCAGAGCCAAAGTCATAGGACAGTAGCTGGCACCTCAGTGGAGCTGTCCGGGGGAGCGGAGTCACAGGGCACACGCAGCCATGCTGAAGAGAGCATTCACAGCAGAGAGCTGTCCTGCGTGCTCCCTTCCCCCTGCAACCCCCAACCTCCCACTGTTCTCACATTGTCCAAAGCCAGAAGCCAGCTGCCGCAGGAGGCTGGGAGTCATCCCGTAGGCAGGTGTCAGCCCCACTGCCTTAGAGAGTGGAGCAGGCGGAGAGAAACGGGTCTGAGGGCACACTGAGATCACACCTTCCTTCACCATGCTCTGACTTCTTAAACTAAAAGAAAAAAATGTATCGGAAATGAATTCTCCAGCTTATTGGACAGTGGGAAAGACTAGGTTCTGAAGGGTCGTTACAGTTCTTCAGCAGAATTTCTGTCCAGTGGGACCCGTCACAGACTCAGGCAGGGGACCGGTTGCCTTTTTCTTGACTTTCTCACACTGTCTCAGTAGTTTCTCATATATATTCACACAGGAATGATTGTGCAGCATTTTACGAGCTGTCATGAGGGAAAAATGCTGCGGCATAAGTCCAAGGCTGACAAGGTGCTTTCACCTCATGTCTTCCAGAGCTTGGAGGTACAAGGAGAGAAAAGAAGAGAAATGTAATGTGAACAAGTGGTGAGTTATAGCTCCTGTACTTTTGGGGAAGTGGCTAGAATAGAATCACCTTCCTTTTCTTAGTCTTCTCTTGTTTAAGGAGAAATAAATGCACCTAAGAGAAATATTCTGGCTATCTAAGGGTGGGGAACAAGAGTGGTTAGAAGGAAACAGCTGGAATGTGTCTGTAGTGGGAGTGGACAAAAAGGCTCTTTCTGTGCCATCAGTGAATCGTTGCTGTGAGAAAGCCCAAATAGCAACCTCTTTGCGGCCAAAACAATTTTCCCCGAGGCCAGCTCCCAGCTTCCCAAGCACACCCGGGACACTCCCAGCTGTCTGGCAGTGCTGAGTGCTTCTTGACTGACCAGTGCCTTAGATCACAATGGAAGTTGCCATGTCTAAGGGACCTTGGCATCACACATGATAGAGGGGCAAGGGGGGTCTGGGCAAGCCCTGGAGACAGGACACTGGCTGACGTGAGGAAAGAGAGGGAACTGTTTCCTTCAATATAAGTGGCATCAGTCAGTCAGTTCCGTGGCTCAGTCACGTCCTACTCTGCGACCCCATAGACTGCAACACGCCAGGCCTGCCTGTCCATCCCCAACTCCCAGAGCTCGCTCAAACTCATGTCCATCAAGTTGGTGATGCGGCATCTATTGAGCACTGTGTATGCCAGGTTCTCTGTTGTCTTGTTGAATCTTCCCTGAAGCCCTCTGTGGTCACCATTCTCAATTTTCTCCTTTCATAGATGAGGATCTTGAGGCTTTGAGGTTGGGTTATCTGTCCAGTGTCATGCAGCTAGTAAATTGAGATTTGAGACTCTAACCGAGGTCTGTCTCTCTCCCTCATATCCAAAGCTCTTCATCACTGTGCTACTCTGTATATCAGCTCTGAAGGAAACTCAGTGGACAGTTTCTGTGTTCAGTATAGTCACTGACCTCTTCACTCATGATTTATGGAAGAGACAGTAACGCAGAATCATTGCTTGTTTGCTCTGTATAATGTCTGAATGCAAAAATCAGTGAACTCTTGCTATCTATTTAGTCTAAATGACTGAGTCACATGGTATCTGCTGATGTTCTAGAAGCTACTATGTTCTGAATCTCTCCAGCAACACAAACTCTAGAGAAGAAATGCTCTATTCCTGCAACTTTTCTTTCCCATACCTTCTCTTAGCTGAAATCACCAAAGACTGGACTCTTTAGGTTCAGATCCTGGTAAACTCTAGAGTGATCCCTAACTTCACCATCAGGGGAATTACTTATTATAACAGTGTTTTGCCCAGGATCCCACATACTTGTAAAGAAGGATAGTCATTCAGGTGCCCACCCCATCCTCCTCTCTGCCAGCCCATATACACAGACCCATATACATGCAGCTCTCATCTCGGCTGCATTGCTGGAGTCCAGGAAGCTCATCTCTACTGTGTAGACACTTCTCCCTGGATTCTTACAACATTTATAGAACTGAAACAGCATGGGTGGCAAACACACTGCACATATACTGCCAGTTTCCTTTCCTATGCCCACAGAGTTAGGGTGATCATTCAAGTTGTTATTCAACCAGCATTGAGAATGCACAGGACTAAATTACATGAAGACAACAAGTATGAGCCCCGGCAGTCCCATAGGAGCACTGCACGTTTATCCTATCCCTCGCAACAGTGAGCCTGAAAGCCCCTCAGAGATGAAAACTAGGCATAATCATATAATTGGCACTTTAGGACACTTACTGCTCACATTTACGTGCACGCTACTTATTTCACTTTCTCAGTGTGAAAAAGTGGAGTGTCTACTCTGCAAATTTCCAAGGCAAGGAGCAATGAACTCTCCAAAGAAAAAGAAGCCATAATGTCTGCCCACAAACAGATTATAGTCTAGTTTTGAAGAAAAGACAACATAAATAAATGTATAAATAAGTGCATTTTATGAGTGCAAACATTCTGTTCCATGAATGTTCAGTGATTTCCCAGGGCAAATGAGAAGACCAGCTAGCAATCTGTAAGGCAACTTAGGCTAGAAGGTAAACATAAAAGAATATAGCTCAGATTTTAGATTCAAAAAGTCCTGGATTCAAGTACTAAAACTATATTTTCTAGATGAGTGAAAAGGTGAAAAACAGAAAATAAGTGGGGGGAGGGGATAGTCTTGTAGAACTGAGCCCTTAACCTGTGGACTCTGATGCCCGCTCTCACTCCAGGCTCCCCCACAAGGAGAGCATCAGAACCGAGTTCAGCTGTAGGACACTCGGCTACATCAGAGGATTGCCTGATGGTGTGGCGAAACCAACCACGAATACCCCGCCATCACCACCACACTGGAATCTAAGTGACAGAGTCATGGCACTTGAACCTCACCAAGTGCCCCAATCACCAGAATGGGGATTCAACAGGAAGATTTCCTAGAATGAGATTCCAGGTGGCCCTTAAAGGATGAGCTGGATTTTAAAAGACAGAAAAAAAGTCCTCAGGGGAGGATAAATTTTTTCAGATACTTTGGAACACATGACTCTATAGAAGGCAGGTATTCTGTGAAAAGTAACTAGCTTAGCAAGATTCCTCTAAGTACCACGTTAGTACCTGGAGGCCAGTTTAATGTGAATTGCAATGAATATTTTCAAGCCAGTCAAACCGTCTGCAAGATTACTGAGGACGCACAGAGTGCTATAAAAACCTAGAAGCAGAGGACCATAGGCATTGGCAAAGAACCTGTGTAGAGCCAGTCTCTTGGGAAGATTCAGATACAGGGTTTAAATTTTATGAAGCATTATGATTCTCAGTGATGAATGAAGAAAGCTAAAGCAAAAGCACTCTGCCAAAAATGAAAGAGGGTCTGAAAGACTTGACAACAGTGGCAATCCTGCCTGCCAATGCTGTGGAATAATTCATGAACCACATAGCAATTGAGTGGTTTAGCAACAATTATGAGATGATGAATGCATACTTGGAAATGGTACTATTTCTGCAATAATATAATAATAACAAGTTAACAAATTCTAGGTTACTCCTATTTCTGAGGGTTTGAGGAGATAATTAAAAATGCATAGGTATAACCCTGACTTGTTGAAGACCCCCGATGATCCACAAAGACTTTATGAGTAAGAGCTTTCTACATTTGGAAAAATGTAGAATCTACATAACTCAAGGATAGATTGGTCTGGTTTTATATTTACTTAGTGTGGTAGAAAGAATAATGGCCCTCTAAAGACATCCAAGTCCAAATCCCCAGGACCTGTAAAATGTTACCTTATGTGTCTTAAGGGATATTGTAGATTTAATTAAATTAAAGACCTTCCAATGGAGAGAATATCTTGGATTATCTCAGTGGGCCCAATGGAATCACAAGGGTCCTTTATAAGCAAAAGAATGAAGTAACAGAGTCAGAGTCAGGAAGGAAATGTGATGACAACAGAAGCAGAGGTTAGAGTGATTTGAATAAGGGACCATGAGCCAAGGGATGCAGATGGTTTTAAAAGTTGGAAAAAGGCAAGGAAGTGGATTTCCCCCTAGAGGCTCAAGTAGGAACTCAATTCTGCCAACTTGTTGATTTCAGTCCAGTGAAACCCATTTTGGACTCCTGCCCTCTAGAGTTATACCAAAATAAATGTCTTAAGACACTAAATTTGTGGTAATTGTTATAGCAGCAATAAAAAGCTAAGACACTTAATATCTTTCATTATTGTTTTCTTCATTTCTTTGCTTCATAAATTCAGAACCCAGTAAGCCAAGTCCAATGCTGGAGAAAATTTCAACAAACCTATTTAACAAAGCATGAGAAAGATGTAGCTCCAAATAAAAATCATAGATTCAAATAAAAGCAAGAGAAATATGGAATAATACTATAAATTTTATGCTATACTAGCCTAGAACCCGGAGAAGGCAATGGCACCCCATTCCAGTACTCTTGCCTGGCAAATCGCATGGATGAAGGAGCCTGGTAGGCTGCAGTCCAAGGGGACGCTAAGAGTCGGATACAACTAAGCAACTTCACTTTCACTTTTCACTGTCACACACTGGAGAAGGAAATGGCAACCCACTCCAGTGTTCCTGCCTGGAGAATCCCAGTGATGGGGGAGCCTTGTAGGCTGCCGTCTATGGAGTCGCTCAGAGTCGGACACGATTGAAGTAACTTAGCAGCAGCAACAGCAGCCTAAAACCATCTTTTGTTAGTTGGTAATTCAATTTATTTATATATTTTCAGCGTCTCTTAGGGACGATGTTAAATCTACCACACTCCCCCTAGCAAGGCTCTCTTCACAGAAACTTCTTCCACATATTACATGGAGGTCTGAACACTTTAAAGGCAATAAATTTAAAAGGTAAGGATTTCAAAACTTTTATTTAGAAGTTGTGATAGATCCCTTTGTGAATTCTCCTTTAATTTCCCTGATAATTTCCATCTGTTTGGGAACTGCCCCTTGATCCACAGGACCTAAATATAATCCTCTCTTCTAGCTGGTGTGACATGGAATAAGGAAGGGCTGAGAAGAACTTTGGGCCCAAACTAGGCCAATTATTTCCCCTGGGATCTAGAATTTGAACTGTGAGATTCAGAATCTGGGAATTGGAAACAGATTCCAATTCCAGTTTCTTTCATGTCAGAAAATTAGGAAGACTGTGATTAACATTCACAGCTGAATGTTAAAATTTCTTCAGTTAAGTTCAGTTCAGTCGCTCAGTCGTGTCCGACTCTTCGTGACCCCATGAATCGCAGCACGCCAGGCCTCCCTGTCCATCACCATCTCTCAGAGTTCACTCAGACTCACGTTCATCGAGTCAGTGATGCCATCCAGCCATCTCATCCTCTGTTGTCCCCTTCTCCTCCTGCCCCCAATCCTTCCCAGCATCAGAGTCTTTTCCAATGAGTCAACTCTTCTCATCAGGTGGCCAAAGTATTGGAGTTTCAGCTTCAGCATCATTCCTTCCAAAGAAATCCCAGGGCTGATCTCCTTTAGAATAGACTGGTTGGATCTCCTTGCAGTCCAAGGGACTCTCAAGAGTCTTCTCCAACACCACAGTTCAAAAGCATCAATTTTTTGGTGCTCAGCCTTCTTCATAGTCCAACTCTCACATCCATACATGACCACAGGAAAAACCATAGCCTTGACTAGATGGACCTTAGTTGGCAAAGTAATGTCTCTGCTTTTGAATATACTATCTAGGTTGGTCATAACTTTTCTTCCAAGGACTAAGCGTCTTTTAATTTCATGGCTGCAGTCATCATCTGCAGTAATTTTGGAGCCCCCCAAAATAAAGTCTGACACTGTTTCCACTGTTTCCTCATCTATTTCCCATGAAGTGATGGGACCAGATGCCATGATCTTTGTTTTCTGAATGTTGAGCTTTAAGCCAACTTTTTTGCTTTCCTCTTTCGCTTTCATCAAGAGGCTCTTTAGTTCTTCTTCACTTTCTGCCATAAGGGTGGTGTCATCTGCATATCTGAGGTTATTGATATTTCTCCCGGCAATCTTGATTCCAGCTTGTGTTTCTTCCAGTCCAGGGTTTCTCATGATGTACTCTGCATATAAGTTAAATAAGCAGGGTGACAGTATACGGCCTTGATGTACTCCTTTTCCTATTTGGAACCAGTCTGTTGTTCCATGTCCAGTTCTAACTGTTGCTTCCTGACCTGCATATAGATTTCTCAAGAGGCAGGTCAGGTGGTCTGGTATTCCCATCTCTTTCAGAATTTTCCACAGTTTATTGTGATCCACACAGTCAAAGGCTTTGGCATAGTCAATAAAGCAGAAATAGATGTGCTGCTGGAACTCTCTTGCTTTTTCCATGATCCAGCAGATGTGGGCAATTTGATCTCTGGTTCCTCTGCCTTTTCTAAAACCAGCTTGAACATCAGGGAGTTCATGGTTCACGTATTGCTGAAGCCTGGCTTGGAGAATTTTGAGCATTACTTTACTAGCATGTGAGATGAGTGCAATTGTGCGGTAGTTTGAGCATTTCTTGGCATTGCCTTTCTTTGGGATTGGAATGAAAACTGACCTTTTCCAGTCCTGTGACCACTGCTGAGTTTTCCAAATTTGCTGGCATATTGAGGGCAGCACTTCCACAGCATCATCTTTCAGGATTTGAAACAGCTCCACTGGAATTCCATCACCTCCACTAGCTTTGTTCGTAGTGATGCTTTCCAAGGCCCACTTGACTTCACATTCCAAGATGTCTGGCTCTAGATTAGTGATCACATCATCATGATTATCTGGGTCATGAAGATCTTAGGCCAGGTTGTTAAACTCTTCCTTGGATTCTGTAAGATTCTCTACATAACAAAATATTTGTGTAAATAGCCCCTGTTCTCACCCCCTCTCTGGACCAGTGTGATCTTTTGTTCTTTCAGTGGTAATATTCCCTATCTCATGAATCTGGGATGACCTTCTGACCTGCACTGAATGATGGGATGCAGTCAAAATGATGTATAAGTTTCCCTTCTGTCTCTCTCTCCCTGTCTGTGTCTCTTTCCTCTTCTCTGCTTCCTATGAGAATAAGTTCAGTGTAGCCTTTATGATAATCAGAGACATGCTGCTGCTATTGCTAAGTCGCTTCAGTCGTGTCTGACTCTGTGCGATCCCATAGATGGCAGCCCACCAGGCTCCCCCCCGTCCCTGGGATTCTCCAGGCAAGAACACCAGAGTGAGTTGCCATTTCCTTCTCCAATGCATGAAGGTGAAAAGAGAAAGTGAAATCACTTAGTCGTGCCCGACTCTTAGCAACCCCATGGATTGCAGCCTACCAGGCTCCTCCGCCCATGGGATTTTCCAGGCAAGAGTACTGGAGTGGGGGTGCCATTGCCTTCTCCAAGAGACATGCTACCTACCCATTTATTATCTTAGTCTCAGAGAAGAAGCAGTCAATCACATGTGAGTGAGGCATTGAAGCTATTTCAGTTCTGCCAGCCTCTATTGGATCTGCCATCTGATGACAGTGCATAAGCAAACCTAGACAAGATCAGCCAAGCCTAGCCCAGAGCAGCAGATCCATCCATATGACTCATAGGTGCACAAGCAATAATATGTGCATGTTTTAATTTATTTTATCACGAAGCAATGTCTAATGGATATATCTTAATTTTCTTGCATGTTCACGTATTTATTTCAAGAAATATTTGTTGAGTTTCTAATAAATACCAGATAAGTTCTTATGTTAAGAATATGAGATTACTGTAAAACAAAGCCCCCACTTTCAAGAAGCTAGTACTCAAGTGAGCACTGTATAGGAGATGAGAAGACAGACAGTAAACAACCGGAGAGTAAAACTATGGCATAACAAATGGAAAAGAATAAAACAGGATTAGGAAAACAGGGGATGTGTTCTTGAGAGAAGAAACTGGATTCTTATAAAGAATACAGAGGGAAGGTATCTCTCCAAGATGACGTTTGAGCAGACACCTGAGTGTACTGAGTGTGTATGCTAGTCACTCAGTGGTGTCCAACTCTTTGTGATACCATGAACTGTAGTCCACCAGACTCTTCTGCTTATGAAATTCTCCAGGCAAGGATACAATAGTGGGTTGCCATTTCCTCCTCCAGAGGATCTTTCCGAATCAGGGATGCCTGCATTGCAGGCAGATTCTTTACCATCTGAGCCACCAGAGGGGACAGCAAATGCCCAGGCTCTAAGGAGGAGAGAGAAATGGGATTTGTGTTTCTCGAGCAGAGAGGTGAGGGAGAGAAGGGCCAGAGGAGAGGTCACAGCAGTGGCGAAGGTCAGACCTTGGGAAGCTCGAGTATAATGACAGGGACCTTGGCTTTTACTTTGAGCAAGATAGGAAACAAAGAGCTTTGATCCAAGTAGTTAAGGGAAAGGGATCACATTTTAGAATGCTCACCCTGGATATAGTGTGAACAAACTCTATAGGGGTAACTCGTCTGATAACTGGAGGGACAGGCAACAGAAATGGGGGAAAGGGGAAGTTTTAGAGAATCTGGCATTTGGTTTTGGATGTGCTAAGCTGGATAGTGTTTTCAAACAGCCTTAAAAATAACACCAAGGGATAGTTGGCTGTATAAACATGGAGCTGCAGTCAGAGACATGAATTTAGGAGTGGTTTGTGAATAGTTGGACTTGAATGATTGTGAGTCTCAGAGGAATCCTCTAGGGAGCATAGATAGAAAAGAGAAGAGCTCTGGGGCTCTCTAATGATTAATCCAGGGAGATAGGAAGAACCAGTAAGAGTTGAGAAGAGAGACCAGCCAGGTACAAAGAGAACCAAGTGAGGTTTCTACCAATCAGCCCCTTTTTTCTCTTCAACCTAGCTTAAGCTGGTTTCTGTTTTTAATGTAATGGGATAATATGTGGAGATTTTAAGCAGAGGTTTTCCTTTCTGAAAAGGACCCGTGTTGCCTCTCAGCTCTCCAAGGCCTGGATCCACGGCATTCACGGCTGCATGAGGAGGGCAGATACAGAGACACAGACTTCCACTGACGTACTGTTGTTTTTTTTTTTAAGTCATGGTAGGCATAAAACCAAACATTTTTTATTTTTGAAAGCTAAGAGTGTAAGAGAGAGGGGATTTGGTTTTGATTTCCAAAGGGCTGAATGGAAGAGTGAGCCAGAGCCTGAAATAGAGCACAGAGCCATGGCGGAAATCATACAGGATAGGGGATAGCTCCAATTTCTCACCCTACAGGAGGGAGATAAGGTCCCTTCCTGGGCAGCAGGGGAGCTGGAGGGAGAAACCAGGAGCATCTAGATGCTGGCGAGAAGCATTCCTGTCGGCTCTTCATCTGCATCTCCACCACCCCCCCCTCAACCAGGGTGGAAAGCCCTGCTGGGTGTGGGGCCAGGACAACAGGTTGGAAAATCCTCTGCTAAAAGGCTTGGCTCCCCACTTCTCATCCTGAGTGCTAAAGGCACTAACTCACAATGCATCTCACACTAATTCGGGAGAGTGACAGTTGAGTGCACCTGGTGGGTATGAATATTTAGGCAGAGAGAGCTCGGTCCAGTAGGCACCTTCCCTCTGAATTCTGCAAAGCCAGAACAAGGCACAGATAAGAGTCAAGGTTTCCTCGTGAGCCAAGAGGGGATGTAGAAGGTGCCTGCAGGTTGAGGGCCTGCAGTCCTTCCAAGGAGTTGCCAAGGCCATAGACAAGGTCCCAAAGGTAGAGAGCTCAAAATTCTGATCTAGTTAGAAGCCTCTGCTAAAGTTCAAGCAGTGGAAGCAACAGTGAGACCCACAGGAGGCCACTGTGCATTGACCCCGTGGGTTACAGAGAAATTCAGTTATACCTGAGCTGTGGCAACAACCTTTTTTTAAAGCAGTTATATTTGCAATGGAGAGATCTCTGCTTAATCTAGACATCAAACTTTTAGATGAACATGCTGCATTGCTTAGTCAACAACTGTAAATTCTATTGAAAATATTTGGGTGACGTTTTTATCACTATTAATGTGGGCAGTCTCCAACTGGTCATTTGAAATTTATTCTATCATATAAGTGGTGTTATAAATAGTGGCTAGCTTCCCATATTAGCTCAATAAGTGTAGGTAATCTACAGTTGGGTTACGACAGTCTAGTTGGCTCCAGAGGAGTACAGTGAAGTGTTTTCGATCCCTAGCATAGCCTACTCACAGTAGATCCTCAACTACATGCTTAGCTTTTCTAGGCATCAGTTTCCTTATATGCAAAACAGGGATAATAATATCTTTCCTCGTAGGTTTGTTGTAAGAATTAGTAACAATTTCCAGAAGGCACCCAAATTTTCAGTGTAACTGATCTTGGCTCAGGGTTAGAAATGGATCACAAGCTGAAATCAAAATTGCCAGGAGAAATACAAACAACCTCAGATATGCAGATGATACCACTCTAATAGCAAAAAGTGAAGAGGAACTAAAGAGCCTCTTGATGACAGTGAAAGAGGAGAGAAAAAAAAAGCTAGTTTAAAACTCAAAATGCCAAAAACGAAGATCATAGCATCTGGTTCCATCACTTCATGGCAAGGCAAATGAATGGGGAAAAAATGTAAACAGTGACAGATTTTATTTTCTTGGGCTCCACAGTCATTGTGGACTGTGACCGCAGCCATGAAATTAAAAGATACTTGCTCCTTGGAAGAATCGCTATGACAAAACTAGACAGCATATTAAAAAGCAGAGACATCACTTTACTGACAAAGGTCCATAAAGTCAAGGCTATGGTTTTTCCAGTGGTCATGTACGGATGTGAGAGTTGGACCATAAAGAAGGCTGAGCACCAAAGAATTGATGCTTTTGGTGTTGGAGAAGATTTTTGAGAGTCCTTTGGACAGCAAGGAGATCAAACCAGTCAATCCAAAAGGAAATCAACCCTGAATATTAATTGGAAGGACTGATGCTGAAGCTCCAGTACGTTGGCCACCTGATGTGAAGAACTGACTCATTGGAAAAGACCCTGATGCTGGGAAAGATTGAAGGCAGGAGGAGAAGGGGACGACAGAGGATGAGATGCTTGGATGGCATCACTGACTCAATGGACATGACTTTGAGCAAACTGCAGGAGATAGTGGAGGACAGGGAAACCTGGTCTGCTGCCATTCATCGGGTTGCAGGGTGAGACATGACTTAGTGATTGAACAACAACAACAAAAGTTAAATGCAGCCATAAAGTGAAGTGAAAGTTGCTCAGTTGTGTCCAACTCTTTGCGACTCCCATGGACTCATTTTATGGAATTCTCCAGGCCAGAATACTGGAGTGGATAGCCTTTTTCTTCTCCAGGGGATCTTCCCAACTCAGGGATCGAACCCAGGTCTCTTGCATTGCAGGCGAATTCTCTACCAGCTGAGCCACAAGGGAAGCACAGTCATAAAAGTGGGACCCTAATTTGAGTCTCTTTCTCTCTGGACTTGTGCCCACTCAGGAAAAGCCATGTGAGCACACAGCAAGGGTGGCTAACTGCAAGCCAGAAAGAGAGCTCTTGTCAGAAAACTGACCATACTATCCCCTTGATCTTGAATTCCTGCCTCCAGAACACTGTGTCTAAGTCATGGATAATTTTTCATAACAGCCTGAGCAGAATAACACAGCTCCCTCCTTTGAGATCTGAGCTTCCAGCCCTATGGGGCCCCTTCTTCAGTTTCTCCAGACTCAGAAACAGTCGCTATTTTCATCAGTTGCCAGCTTTCTGATAATTTGTATTTTATTTTTACCTTTTCAGTTCTTTAATATTTAGCCAATTCTTCATGATACGATTTTTTGTTTGTTTGGTTTGGATTTTGGTTTTTTGGTTTCTTTTAAAATTCATAAGTGGTGGTGGTTTCTGATGGTCGACTAGACCTTGGTACAACACGAGCAGGTGTGGGATTCTCCTGGGTGTGGCTACAGACTTGTTAGCACAAGTGTCCATCTATGTACTTTTCCCCACTCTCATCTACCCCCAAACATTCTACCAAACTCCACCTGCCACTTCACACCTCTGCTCACTGCTGGTCTGCATTTTTACCTCTGAAAGGTCCTGGGTCTATACTCTTCCTCCCTCTTTATCCAGCTGGAGGATGTACCTGGGTTTTGGTTCCTGACTTCCCTGGTAGCTCAGAGGTTAAAGTGTCTGCCTGGAATGCATGAGACCAGGGTTCTATCCCTGGGTAGGGAAGATCCCTGGAGAAGGAAATGGCAACCTACTCCAGTACTCTTGCCTGGAGAATCCCATGGAGGGAGGAGCCTGGTAGGCTACAGTCCATGGGGTCGCAATGAGTCGGACATGACTGAGCGACTTCACTTCACTTCCTTCACAGAACACCATTTTTACATTCTTATCTTAGAATTGGGCTGCACCACTTCCCTAAACCTAGGCCCAGCATTCCATGTTTGTTTGGGATGGGATAAGGATCATAACCTAAAATTACACACCCAAACCAACTCCCTTAATCAAACTGTTATTTGTTTTCAAAGTTTTACAACTTTCTAATTTTATAGCCTACAAGTTCTCCAAGTAGTTCCAGCTTGTTTTCCTGATGGCAGCAAAGGGAATTCCACAGAGTAGGTGGGGCACTTAAGTGAAAAAAATAATTACTTTGTTAGTGAGGCAGGCATTTTAGTTTGGGGGCAACCTGAAATAACCTTGCACTTAGCTGTGCATTTAAAGAATAATATTCAAGCCATACCTCAGCTTCACACATCTTCAGGTTGTTTTTGCATACTCAAGATTTGTTTTTCTGTAACATGTTTTTAATGTTCTATTTAAATTGTTTGTGTATTTTCATTTATTGGATGCACTGGAACAATACAGACTTTTTGGAGAGTTTATCTTTCCTTTCACAGCAATATCCTTTTTTCTATTATCTCTGTTTCTGTCCTTAGGCTATCTGGTTTAGTTTAACAGACTTGCCTTTACCTAGCACCATAAATCCCACAAGCACTGAAAAATGCTAGGGAACACATATAAAGCACTCTCTTAAAGTGCCCTCTTATCAAGTTATCTTGTAGAAGATAATAACATTTTTAGGTCCTATTCATGTCAAGATTCTTGTTTGCCAGAAAAATACTTCTTGTAAACATGTTTTTATAGCCTTAGGCATGGGGGAGGAGGAAGGCTGGAGAACCACTCTCAGATATAAATCCCCTTGCTTTCTTTTTGGCTGAAGAAAATAAAAATCCTCACCTATGTTCTAACATGAAAAGCTAAACTCCAATAAACAGACATTTTCAAAATACCTAGGAAGCCTCAGGACAAATAATGATCACAATGATTCAACACAGTGATCATTGTAACCTCTGCTAATTTCTGCTTTTCCATGCTTCTTGGAAAACCTGGCATTTATACCATTGGGGTGGGGCTATAATTTTTAAACCAAAGTACAAAACATACTATCAAATCAGTCTAAAATCTTCTCATGTATATATCTGGAGACAATAGGGAAATATTAATAGACAGGCTGTTGCAAGAAACTGCAGTATGGCTGCTCTATCCACACCAGATGTGCCAAAACCTACCAGCAAACCAACAGAGGATTTGTGCAAGGCTGTCCTGTTTTAAATGCACAAGGTTGGCATCCTTCTTCTGTAAGGGGCTAGAGAGCAAACATCTTAGGCTTTGTGGACCACATGGTCTCTGTTTCAACTATTCAATTCAGTTGTTGTATGACAAAAGGAGTCACAGATAGTGTGTAAACAAACCAGCCTGACCACCGTTGATATCACTTTTTTTTTTTTAACAGAACAGGAAGAGGGTCATTTTGGCCCTTGGATCATAGTTTGCCAATTCCTGCTTGAGAGTGTCCAACAAAATTCTTTTGTATAAAAACAAACATGCCACCAAGAAACACTACTCCACTTTCTTAGTATTCCATGAAATAACCTACACAAATGTGTAAAGGTGCTTCCCAGGTGGCTCAGTGGTAAAGAATCTGCCTGCCAATGCAGGAGACGCAAGAGACACAGGTTCGATCCCTGGGTTGGGATGATCCTCTGGAGGAGGGCATGGCAAGCCACTCCAGTATTCTTGCCTGGAAAATTTAATGGACAGAGGAGCCTGGCCGGCTGCAGCTCCTGGAGTCTCAAAAAGTCAGACACAAGTGAGTGACAGCATGCACATATACCTGTAAAAACATACAAAAATGTCCTTTTCTTTCACCTTTCTGAAATGGGGCAGTGACTTTTCACTCTCATAGAAAAAGGCATTTAGTACCATTTTGTCATTTCCTGTTTGCTACAGCTGTATAGCGACTTCCCTGGTGGCTCAGAGGTTAAAGTGTCTGCCTGGAATGCATGAGACCAGGGTTCGATCCCTGGGTCGGGAAGATCCCCTGGAGAAGGAAATGGCAACCCACTCCAGTACTCTTGCCTGGAGAATCCCATGGAGGGAGGAGCCTGGTAGGCTACAGTCCATGGGGTCGCAATGAATCGGACACGACTGAGCGACTTCACTTCACTTCACTTCACGGCTGTATATCATGGCAAGACATTGTAACTAACAGAATCATATATGGGCAAAGCCTGGGTTCTAAGTTAACCTCTTCCAAAAGGATAAGTGTAAGAGCATTCCAGGCCATTATAAACCAAATAACCCAGCAAGGACAGGTGAAGGCTAATGCCTTTAATGGCACTCAGGAAAATCATTCAGCCAAGACAAACAGAGATGGCTGTCAGTGCTATGTTGACGAACTGGTGGGTGGTGTATTAGAAAGGAAGTGAGTGAGAGGAATATTTGGAAGAGCAATAGAGGATGAAATTCTTTCCAGACCCTTGAGGCAAAGGTTCAAGTTCAGGGTTGAGGCTAATGGGGTCATGCAAAAGAGGTTTCATCTACTAAAGTTTAATGATCCAGTTCTTATGGGATTCTTCTTTTTTCTTTTTGATAGATCACCAAAGTTTTAAAAACCCAACCTTTAAAGAATTGTTTTTAAAGTCCTCAGAGTAAGGAAAATAATATTAGTAGCTAATATTTGAGCATTTATTGTATTCTAGTTTTTTGTTTTGTTTTTATTTATTTTTTGATTGAAGGATAATTGCTTTACAGAACTGTGTTTGTTGCTGCCAAACATTAACATGAATCTGTGCTCTAGTTTTATATATCACCATATTTAGTATTTATTATGATTACACCCAATTTATAAGTGAGGAAACAGGCTCAAAATGGTTAAGTATTAATAATTGCCCCAGGACATGTAGCTATTAAGAGGCAGGGCCAGGGTTTGTAAGTGGGTCTGACTTGGAAGCCCACATTTTCAGTCTTCACATCGTACTAAGTTGTTTTCATTACTCACTTGTTATTGATAGTTAAATCTTCAGGTCATAAAGATTTTGAAAGTAATTTTTAAATAAATGGTAAACTAAGTTCTAACTCTCATGTTTCAAAGACACCCAAGATCAGATTTTTGTCCCACTGAGTTGCTTGAAGTTCTGTTACTAAGAAGATGATGCCTTAAATTTGGAAGTTTTTATTCTGGGTCAGGGGAAAAAAAGAATTGGCAAGAGAAAGAGTTTAGTAAGTTTAATATTTAATTAATTTTTATAAAATATTTTATTTAATTAATGTGTTTCCATGAAGGTTTGGACAAAATATTTTGGGGCCAGCTCATTGATGGAATTAAAATAGAAAATACCAGTTTACATAAGGTGCATGATGGTGGAGAGGGAATTTCACTCAGTCAGATGCAAATAATGAACAATCTAAAAAATGAATAAATATAAATATAAATATATATATATATGTGTGGTAGTTTAGTCACTAAGTCATGTCTGACTCTTTTGACTCCATGGACTGTAGCCCTCCAGGCTCCTCTGTCCATGGGATTTCCCAGGCAAGAATACTGGAGTGGGTTGCCATGCCCTCCTCCATGGGAATCTTCCCAACCAAGAATCAAACCTGTGTCTCCTGCATTGAAAGTGGATTCTTTACCACTGAGTCCCCAAGGAAGCCCATACACACACACACACAGTACAGGGCTTCCCCCATGGTTCAGCAGGTAAAGAATCTGTCTGCAACACAGGAGATAGGGGCTCCAGCCCTGAGAAGATGCCCTGGAGCAGGGCATGGCAATCCACTCTGGTATTCTTGGTTGGGAAATCCCATGGACAGAGGAGCCTGGCAGACTACAGTCCATGGGGTTGCAAAGAGTCAGACACAACAAATTTATAAATTTTTAAGGGCTTCCCTGGTGGCTCAGATAGTAAAGAATTTGCCTGCAATGTAGGAGATTAGAGCCTGATTCCTGGGCTGGAATCAAAGAACATTTCTGTATTATACCCAGACAGTCTCTTGAAGGCACATTCATCTTCTTAATCAGACATTATATCTTCCTTTCTACTATGTAATGCACATCTTTTAAGTCCTACCTTTGCCAATTTAAGAAATTCTGTCATTAATATAGGGGTTATATCACCTCATTCTTTAAGGTGGGTTTCGTCTCTGACAGATATGTCCTGCTTCTTACTTTTTATCATAGCATTTGACATCATTCTGTGCTACTAAACATGAAGTCCACTGATTTTTTTCCCTCCTAATTTGGTGTTTGTTACTTTATCCTATGGGTTTGGTCTGTGGTCACTTTCCTTTCTTTTCCTCCTCTGGCCCTCCTCCTTCTCACTACAGAGGTTACAAAGCTGAGAGAAGGGAGGGAAGAGCCTCAGGAAGACAGTTTCTTACATACTAGTTACATTTAAATGCCTTTTTTTTAAATTTTGGCTGAAGAAAGTCAAATAAAGGAAGTCTGAGGAAAAACATCTCTCTCTGGGACCTCAGCTGTTTCTCCTTGTTTTAACAAAATCACTTTTGATTCTGAATTTTTTGCTTCCAGAACCAAGTTGATTTTGAAATGTTAGGCGTATTCCAGGACCCAAGACCCCAAGGAGTTAAACTGTCTGCATATTATTTAGACCACCCACCTGCAGTAGAGGCATGGTCTGTCCAAACTCCACTGAAATGCAAAAGCCTGACTGACTATCTCTCCAAACAGTGCCCAGGAGGGTTTGCTCCTCTTTAGAACTGCTGAGCTAGACAGGAATTTCACTCCTCTGGCCCAGTGTCCCTTGCAGGTGGGGAGGGAAAGGGAAATTAAGACACAAATTCCATTGCTGGTGAATAAATGCTGGACTCCAGAGACTAGTCTATTTAAAACTGGAGAAGGAAATTTGGGCTTCATATACTTATGCACTTGTGCTTCCATTCAAATGTTTCTTTTTTTTTTTTTTAACATATAAGTTCCCATAAAAGCATTCTCTTTTCAGCAGCATAATCAAATGTGAAATAAGAAAACTTCCATGTTGAAATTACTTTCAGATCTTCTTTATGGGTCCTGCAAGCAAAACACTCATATTACTTTATATTTAAATCTATTTTAAAAATAAAAGCTTGAAGCCTCATCTTATTCACTAAATGACTTTTGACTATGTCCAAAAGAGTGGATCCACTGAAACTTTGGCACTACCAGTGGCATTTAAAAGAATGGAAGACAGTGTAAATGTGGTAGGCAGAATTATAAGAATGGCCTCTAAAGAGTCTCACCTTTGTGTGATTCCCTCCCCTGTGAATATGATGGGATATCACTCCTGTGATTATGGCACACTGCATGGCAAAAGGGCTTTTGCAGATGTAATTAGGGTCGCTAATTGTTTGGCCTTAAAATGGAGATCACTTGGTGAACTAGGCCTAATTACATGATGCCTTTAAAGACAGAGAATTTTCTCTGCTGGTGGCAGATGAGGAACTTAGAGAGGCTGCCAGCATAAGAACTGGACACACCATCACTCGTGTGGAAATGGAAGGGCCACGTGATGAGGAATGGGTGCAGTCTCTAGAATATGAGAGTAACTGCAAGTGGCAGCCAGGGCTGAGTCTGGATTCTCCAACAGTCCAAATGGCTTAGGAGTGGATTCTTTTCCCACAGCCTCCAGATAAGAACTTAGCCAACCCACAGAACCTCAAAACTGTGAGTAACAGATGGGTGTTGCTCTTAGGTCACTGAAATTGTGGTCATTTATTTGGCAGCAGTAGAAAACTCATACAAAAGGAGATGAAGGGGGTCTTGAAGGGGATGAAGAGCCCCAGAGGCATTCAGAGTCATAACGACATTCCTGGAGGAAGCATCCTCCTTTCAAGGAGAGGAGACGCCTAGGCTGGGAATAAAGTTACAGCAGATGGATAAATTCTGAGGTAATTCTTAATACGTTATTTTATAACCATGTTCCATCTGCTGTTTTTGAATCCACTTCTCAGAATCCACTCCTCCACTCCAAATCCACAAGGAGGACAAGGAGACTGGTGAGCCTCCTTGACCAGATCAGCACCACACGGTGGCAGCAGCTTGGGCACATCTGGCCCTTCCTGTCCTGCGAGTATCCCTTCACCTTTCAGGAAGTGAGGGATATGAGACTGTACTCTCTTGGACACCTGCTCTTACCACACCATTCATTAGTCCTGACTGGCTCCTCCAGCCCCACTAAACAAGCTGCCCAACCACCTGTTAGTCGATGGGTCATTTTCTCCTCTGCCCAAAGTGGCAGAAAGCAGGGTGGTCCAGAGAGGTCCTTACTTGGAAGCTCTTTATTAGACAATTGTAAGTTACTCCTAGGGAAAGCTGAGATCCAGGACCAGGGGTTCCAAACAGAAAAACAGCAAGAGTAGCCAAAAAGAAGGAGCTAGAAAAATAAACAGGAGATGTTGAGAGAAAAGTAAATATATAGACTGGTCCAACTTAATTTTGTTGGGAAGACTTATGATGGCTTGAGTCATTTTAAGAAATTAGATACTAACCTATGAGATCTGGCTCTTTGATCTTATTTATCATTCTGAAATCTCATCCATTTGAAAGTCAGTCTTTTCTTCTCAGTCTTATTGTGTTGATTTCTCTGCAGTACTATCACTCTCTCTTAACTTCTTGAAACTTCTCTCTTAGCTTTCCTGACACTAGCCTCTCCTGCTTTTTCTACTATATGTCTGCCTTCTTCTCTTTCTCTTTTTAAGATCATGCACCTCCACTCACCCTAAAAACTGGTATGTCCCAATGACTCATCCTGGACCACCTTCTCACTCTTCCATTCATCCTAGGTTATTTCATTCACTCCTATGGCTTGGTTTCCAACACCCACATATGCTGATGATTTCTAAATGCCTATCTGAATCCATTCCTATGCCTTGAGCTCTAGAGATGTGCATACCCCCATCTCCTGGACCCTGCAATTTGGATGTTCCCATTGGCACCTCTAACTCAACATATCTGTTCCCTAAATCATGTTCTTTTTCCTTGATCACTTATCTAGTTTAATAATAACATCACGCACCAAATATTAACTCTAAATCTACCTACTGTGGGTGTCAGATTTTCATTCTTATGTCCTAAGAACCAAGTTACTTAGGCGAATAATAAATAGTTAACTACTAATGAGGAATAGTCAACCAATTATTCCTTAACTTCAGGAAAATAAAATAAAATAAATATAGCAAGACAAGAAAAGTCCAGTTCATTAGTTGGTAGGGATATAAGTGAACAGTGTTTCCCTGATCAAGTCTATATGTCGCCAGGAGCAGAGCTTTCACAGGGAAATCTGCTTTAAATGAGGCACAGTCTGGTACTGACAGGATAATCCTCTTCTAAAAGTTATCTCAACCTAATCATAGGAGCTCATGCTTCTCGCTAAACTATAAAAGCTTAGTCCTTTGATGATTCTAAGCCAGGATCCTGGCAGTTCCCTTACTTGAGTAGCTAACTCCCTAACAGTTTTAGCTTCCTATTGAGGAACTAGCATTTTCTGGAACAAACAGCCCATAAAGAGGGCTTCCTCCACTGCTTCAGGTCCACTTGTTCTTATTTCTTTCACACAAGCCAGGAAGATAATTTCCGCATACCTCTTGTTACTATTCCATTTAATCATAATATAATCCTTCATATGCAAACATGAAAACAGCAATCATGTTTTATTCCAAGTTCTAATTGCATGTAGCAATCATGTGCTTTCACTAAATTATTTCCATCAAGCATACATAGCACCATTATTTCCAGTATGCCAAAAGACTCACCTGCAGTCTCCCACCCCCACCAGAAAAACCAATTCAAGTTTCACACATTTGCTTTGCAGTTTCATATGGCGTCCCTCCCCCATAAACACACACACACAGCTCTCTACATCTCAAATCTGTGTGAGTTCCACTCCTCTGTTACACTTTCCTTTCCCACCAGCATTAGACTTTGAGATGCTAAGTGTGCTCCCACCACTCCCCTTCCTTTTTTTTGTGCATGGGGACATTATCAGCTAACTGTTCTTACCCATTTCCTGTTCCTCTCCTCTAACATGTCAATTTCTGTTCCTCACTGGCAGAGCCCCCTATTCCTCTCTTTTCTTCTTCAGTAACACCTAAACTAGCCTTATTAGCATCAACCAACAGTTAATCTTTCTTATTTTTTAAACAACAACAACAGAAATATAGAATTTTTTTAAAGAAAGACAAAAGAGCATTCATTTTCCTGTGTTCATGCTGAAGTTCATTTCTCACTTGAGGAATTGTGCATTCTTTTCCTTATTCCCTCCCAACTCCCCTTTTACATCACATCATTGGAAACAAGCCTAGAAATTAGTTAAGCTATGTATATAAAAACGAAAGCTAGAGAAAGAAAACATGTGATAGTGAGGTGGTGAATTACTAAGCTCTGGAGTTAGCAAATGTTTGAATTTTTGCTTCTGCTCTTCAAAGTTTTGTGCTATTGGGTTCATTCCAAGGTAGGCCTCAAGCTATTGCCAGAAGGGTCATCTCAGTAGGTTTTCCTTTTACTTTTTCCAAAGATGTTATCAATCAAGCTTTCCCAAAGGCTCAAGGGCTATTAGCAAAGCAAAAGGGAGCCTCAGTGTCTCAGAGGCAGGATCACCATCTGCTGCAAGAAGCAGGAATTAAACCATGCCGATTCGGCCTTGCACTGGGTCTCTGTGCTTTGAGAAAAAGCCTGAGAGAGCTCTGAAGACTTGAAAACACCCAGCATGACTTCACCATTAAAAAAAAAAAATCCTAGAGTGTTCCAGAAACATGAAGACAAACTCAGTACTGTACAGCCAGGGGAGGCACTCCTCTGGGACTAGTCCGTGGAATTAAGAAAAATGACTTTTGAGAAGTAGCTATCTGAGAACAATCAGGGACTTTCCCCCTTTTTCCAGAGCTGAGTTGCATGCTCACTAGTCTTAAATGCAAAGGTTGACTATAAAATAAAACAGAAAAAAAAAGGTATGCTTTCTCTGTGGCCAGCTATCAATCTGCCTAGCCTGAGTGGGGATTCGTGTCCCAGCAGAGAGGCGGACTGTGTGATTGTTGTGTCTGTTTGTTTTTCTTTTTAATATTGCATTTTAGCCATTTTAGTCATGAAAGTCATGAAATTTACTAAGGGCAACCAATTACAGTCCAGATTATGAATTCACTCTACTATTCAACAGATGCGAAAAGGCACACAGTCTCTCTCAGCATCAGTTTCCTGATTTATAAAGTAAAAAAACAACAATTCTGCTTCAAGGCTGATTTCTTACTGCTATCATGGCCCTGGTATAAATGTTAACCCCTCACAGGGAGCTATCCTATCCAAAGTGTCTCCCTCCAATCACATAACCACTTTCTGTTGTATTACCTCGTTTCAATTCCTTCCCCAAACTCTGCTTTTTTATTTGTTGAATGTCTCCTTCAATTAGAATATAAGCACTCTGAGAGTAAGTCTTTGATGATTCATTCAATAAGTATTGCTAAGTGGCTTCTGATTGCCAGACACCATTCATGGCGATGGGGATGCATCAGTCAAGTATGGAATTAAAGAGCCTATTTTCTGATAGAATAGTCAGAGTCTTGACAAATAAGCAAAGAATATATAATGCATCCAGTGGTAACAGAGATTTTGAAGAAGGATAAAGAAAGGTAAGGGCTTCCCAGATGTCTCAGTGGTAAGAATCTGCCTGCCAATGCAGGAGACACAGGAGATGTGTGTTCCATCCCTGGGTCAGGAAGATCCCCCTGAAGGAGGAAATGGCAACCTGCTTCAGTATTCTTACCCGGAAAATTCCATGTACCGAGGAGCCTGGTGGGCTATAATCCATCAGGTCGCAGAGAGCTGGACATGACTGAGTGACTGAGCACAGAGGCAAAGCAGGGTAAAAGCATGAAATGCATAGTTAGGATGGTGTAACTTATATAGGGTCATCAGGGAGGGTCTCTCTGAGTAGATCACATTTTAAAGGAGACCTGGAAGAAGTAAGTGAGCAAGACCTGCAGATATGTGGTGTATTCCAGAAAGCGGGAGTTCTTAGAGCAAAGCCCCCCACTCCCCCTTGGTTCCAAGAATAACAAGGGCCGTGTGCCTGGAACAGTAAGTGAGGGGCCCGGTGAGAGAAGATGTAAAGGGAGCCCAGCTCAAGGAAGAATATGTGGTTCATGCTAAAGACGTTTGACTTTAAGTGAGATGGAAACGTGGGCTGGTTTGGGGTAAAGTAGTGACTTTTTGGTTTTGGAGTCTCACTATGCAGCTGCATGAAGAACAGACTGAATTTTCGCTTGGAACTGAATTTTTGAATTGACTGGAAGCAATGTGACCTGTAGAGGTTAAAACAGTGATCCAGAGAAGAAATAAAGGTTCTTTGAAAGGATAGTACCGATGGTGGTAGTGAGAATGGCTTCAGTTCCAGATATATATTTTAAGGTAGAGGCCACAGGATTTCCTGACAGATTAAATGTGGGTGGGGATGGAGAAGAGAGAGGAATCAAGAATGTCTCTCAGGTTTGACCTGAAAAGCTAGAACAGAGATGAGGACCTTACTTGAAAAGAAGGTTAACAAGAGAAAGAGGGAGGCAGGATGAGGAGTTTGCTTTTAAACATACTAATAAACTTTGAGATACCTATTAGAAATCCAAGTGGAAATGTTGAATAAGTTAGATATACTGACTCAGAAGTTCAAGGGAAGATATAGAGGCTGGAGATATAAATTTGGGCAACATCAGCAAATAGATAAAATTTAAAACCATCTCTTTCACCATTGTATCTTTGATGCCCAACACAGTATAGATACTCAATAAATATTTGTTGAATGAATGAATGAATGGTATGAGGATCAAACAAGATAATGGGTATGAATCTGTTTTTCAGACTATAAATCCTTCTGTAAAGAAAAGGTCATACTCAGTATTATAGTACAATTACCTTACAAACCTGGTGTGCTGCAGTCCATGGGACGCAAGGAGTCAGACATGACTAAATGACTGAACAACAACAATCTTACAAACAGAAAACCTTTGAATGAGCAGTAAAGATTTAGAAAAGTACAACTAGAGATTTTGCTTATAACAGAAACAAACTCCAGATGGCTTCTTTCCTCCTCCCCCTTTTGATATTTAAAGTTGATACTGTCTTATACTATAATTAAGGGCAGTGAGGAACCAAAAAAAAAAAACCCTGAATGCTAGTGAAATATAGCAATATTTTTTTTTCAGCGATGGCTCTTCAAGTTGTCAAAAAGATTTTCACAAATTTTCAAGCTGTTTCAGAAGGAATGTTTTTTAAAAGGTAATTCTAAAACTGTATGAGTGTTACACAGACTTTCCCACACTAGATCACTCCATAATTCTAAACCAATTGGCATTATTTTTCACTAAATGAAAATAGCCTTGACTTCCTTACATAAGAGCCCAATATTTTCATTTTTTAAAAAAAAGTTGCTTGATTAATCTTATTACTGGGCAAAATATTGCCCTGGGGCTTACGTAACCATCCTAGAAAAATCCTCTAGTAAATTTTACGTGATTGAAATTAAAAATTGCAAATTATATTTCCTCTATTGCTTATGGAAATATAACAAGGTTAAGGGTTTTCTGTCTATGAAAGCTGAATGTTGTAATATGAAGATTTAAATTTTTTCTTGGAGTAAGAGAGAGAATAGGTAGGTAGATGAACAGATAAGTGGATGGGTGAAATTATTTACAAAACAGAAAGAGTTATAGAAAACAAACATGGTTACCAAAGGGAAAAGGGTAGGAGAGATAAATTGGGAGATTGGGATTGACATATACACACTACTATTAATGGAGTGGGTTGCCATTTCCTTCTCCAATGCATGAAAGTGAAAAGTGAAAGTGAAGTCGTTCAGTCATGCCCGACTCTAGCGACCCCATGGACTGCAGCCCACCAGGCTCCTCCGTCCATGGGACCCTCCAGGCAAAAGCACTGGAGTGGGGTGTCATTGCCTTCTCCGATTAATATACATAAAATAGATAATTAAGAAGAACCTACTGCTTGGCACTGGGAACTCTACTCAATACTCTGTAATGATCTATACATGTGAAAAGAATCTTAAAAAAGTGGATATATCACTCTGCTATACAGCAGAAACCAACACAACATTGTAAATCAACTATACTCCTTCCAATAAAATTCTTTCCCCCCCACAGAGCAAACGAAAGGTATTATTTATTTATTTATTTTTATTTTTATTTATTTTTTGGTGCCTATTTCTTTTTTTTAATTAATTAATTAATTATTTTTTTAAATTACAATACTGTATTTGTTTTGCCATACATTGACACGAATCAGCCATAGGTGAACACAATCTTCCAACGCCGAAGCCCCCTCCCACCTCCCACCCCACATCCTCTACCTGAATCATCCTGTGCATCAGCCCCATGCATCCTGCATCCTACATTGAACATAGATTGGCGCTTCGTTTCTTACAGGAAAATATACATGTTTCATTGCCATTCTCCCAAACCATCCCACCCTTTCCCTCTCCCTCAGAGTCCAAAAGTCCACTCTATACCTCTGTGTCTCTTTGTTGTCTCACATATAGGGTCATCATTACTGTCTTCTAAATTCCATATATATGTGTCAGTATACTGTATCGGTGTTTTTCTTTCTGGCTTACTTCACTCTGTATAATCGGTTCCAATTCCATCCATCTCATTAGAACTGAGTCAAATTTATTCTTTTAAGGGCTGAGTAGTATTCCATAGTGTATATGTACCACAGCTTTCTTATCCATTCATCTGCTGATGGACATCTAGGTTGCTTCCATGTCCTGGCTATTATAAACAGTGCTGCAATGAACACTGGGGTAATAAAAGCTATAAATTTTATTTCCCCTATTACTTATGGAATTATAATAAGGTTAAGGGTTTTCTGTCTATGATAGCTGAGAGTTGTGAGATAAAGACAGTTTTTCTTGAAGCAAGAGAGAGAATAGCTAGGTAGAGAAATGAGTGAATGGATTGGTGGTGGATGGATATTGGATGAACAGAAGTGAGGGTTGGGAGAAAGAAAGGCAGGAAGATATGAAAGAATGAAGAAGAAAATAAGATATTCAGACTTTAACAAGGAACCAAAATAATTCAATAAGATAGTCCTTTTGGCTGATATAATTGATATCCCTATTGGAAAAATAAACCTTAATGCTAATCTCACATAATACACAAAAATTACCTTGAAATGGATCACAGAAGGAAGTATAATAACTAAATCAATAAACTGTCTAGAAGAAAACATGGGAAAAACTGATGTTGATTAAAGCAAAGAGTGTTTAGGACACTGAAAGCATGAGATATAAAAGGAAAATTATTATATATTAAATTTGATCACATTTTAACTATTTTCTTTTTGAAAATCACTAGCTATGGTTTTTCCAGTAGTCATGTATGGAGGTGAGAGTTGGGCCATAAAGAAAGCTGAGCACCAAAAAATTAATGCTTTTTTGAACTAGTGTTGGAGAAGACTCTTGAGAGTCCCTTGGACTGCAAGGAGATCAAACCAGTCAATCCTATAGGAAATCAGTCCTGAATAGTCATTGGAAGGACTGATACTGAAGCTGAAGCTCCAATACATTGGCCACCTGATGTGAAGAAGTGACTCACTGGAAAAGAGTCAGTTCTTCACTAGGAAAATTAAAGGCAGGAGGAGAAGGTGATGACAGAGGACGAAATGGTTGGATGGCATCACCAACTTGATGGTCATGAGTTTGAGCAAGCTCTAGGAGTTGATGGACAGGGAAGTCTGGGATGCCACAGTCCATGGGGTCACAAAGAGTTAGACACAACTGAGCGACTAAACTGACTGACTGAAGCCTCAGAAGGACAGAGTGAATACAGCAGATAAAAATATGTTAACAAATATTGGTCAAAAATATGCCAAATACACTTAACAACGTCAATCAACAGATCTAATCAGTTTAGTGAACTTCAAACAGATAAATACAAAGAAAACCAAAACAAGGCTCATTATAAACTGCTGAAGCCCAAAGAAAATAGCAGTCAAAGCACACATTACATACCGAGGAACGATATTAAAAATTAGAGACAGCACAAGTCCAGAGAATAAAACTTTCAAATGCTAAAAAAAAAAAAACAAAAAACAAACAACAGCAACAACAACAACAAATCTTTCAAGCTAGAGTATTCATCCAATGGAAATATTCTTCAGAAAGGAAGGCAAAATGACATTTCCAGATAAATGAAAGGTGAGAGCATATGCTGGTAGCAAACCCACACTATAAGAAATGACAAAGGAAGTTATCCCAGGTGAATAGAAATCATACCAGCCTTATAGGAGGAATATAAGACGCTAAAGACAGTAAATATGTGATTAGGTATAAAGGCCATTTTTAAATTAAAAGTTTTAAAAGATAATGACTGTAAAGTAGAATAACAACATCGTAACACATGCAACAGTTACATATGCAAAATCAATAGTACAAAGATGTTCAGTTCAGTTCAGTTGCTCAGTTGTGTCCGACTCTTTGTGACCCCATGAATCACAGCACACCAGGCCTCCCTGTCCATCACCATCTCCCGGAGTTCACTCAGACTCCCGTCCATCGAGTCCGTGATGCCATCCAGCCATCTCATCCTCTGTTGTCCCCTTCTCCTCCTGCCCCCAATCCCTCTCAGCATCAAAGTCTTTTCCAGTGAGTCAACTCTTTGCATGAGGTGGCCAAAGTACTGGAGTTTCAGCTTTAGCATCATTCCTTCTAATGAAATCCCAGGGCTGATCTCCTTTAGAATGGACTGGTTGGATCTCCTTGCAGTCCAAGGGACTCTCAAGAGTCTTCATGTTAGGGTTGGTAAATAGAATAGATGAATATTGTAATTGCTAGAGCAACCACTAAAACAGTAAGAATACAAAAGTTGTAATTAAAAATCCAATAAAGGGGATATAATACAATATGGATAAATCATTTATTAATCCAAAGTAAGGCAAGAAAGAAAGAATAAGTAACAGACAAACAAGAACCAAAGATATTTATACCCAATCATATCAATAATCAAATTTAAATAGACTAAACACTCCAATTAAAGACAGAGCTTATCTTACTGAATAGAAAATCCCCATATATGCTATTTACAAATAATGTACTTTATAAAGACACAAGCAAACCCCCCAAAACACAAATTTTGGTATTAGAATGATAAAAGAAATCTCTCTACAAATCCTGCTGCTATTAAAAGGAATATGTCGGGACATTCATACTGAAACCTTACCATCTAACATCATGACCTAGCTGGCTAAATGATCATTCAGAGTAATGACCAAGAGTTAACATAAACCATGGTTTGTGCTAAATAGTTATGTGTATCCTTTCAGTCTTCCCATGGCCCTGTAGGGTAGATATATTTTTGTTTATATTTAGTAGATGAGGAACTCAAGACTTAAGAGAGAGTAATTGACTTGCCCAAGGTCCTACACTTTAAGAGCAGAGACACTTATTGGCTTCACATCTTGGGATTATTTTTAGTCTCAAAACTGTCTCATTAGAATGAATCTAAATGAATATATTATATTTTAAAGGAAGAACAATTTTTTTCTTCACTGAAACGATTTTATAGCCTGAAGGTCATGAAGGAAGAATGGAAAAGCTACTCACTGAATTGCTGCCACTGTTGCCATGGAAACCTGAAAAGAGATTACATACACATCAGTTTTACAACTCCATCTTTTAATAGGTGCAGAACATAACCACAGGCTGCTGATTCCTCATGGAAAACTCCCTGAAAAATCCATTTAATCAAAAACCTCCTCAGCTTTTTCTCTAATACAAAAATCCCAATTCACACAGTAAGTTGAACTTTGCCAGATAGGTGGATAATGATTCTCTTTTTCTGAACTGCTGCCCATCCTCTGCCTGTTAAGATGTGAACCAAGACCAAACCAATTTTAAATAATACTGAAAAGCAAGAACAAGAGGTTACAGTGCATAGGATGCATCTGTCTTAAGGGCCAGATCAAGAGGTGCTGAGAGGGACATGTGGGCACGGATTTAAAGGAGCGGTAAATATCACTGAGATAAACAGGCAAACAAATCAGTCTCTCCCAGACAACGGAGGCAGCATCCTTCACTACAAACAAAATAAAATGCTCTTTGGCAGCAGAGACCAATCACTGAGTTTTTCTGTGATACTCAAGTATAGACGTATGTGTGTGTGTGCTAAATTGCTTCAGTCATGTCCAATTCTTTGCAACCCTATGGACTCTAGCTCATCAGGTCCCATTGTCCATGGGATTCTTCAGGCAAGAACACTGGAGTGAGTTGCCATGCCCTCCTCCAGGGGATCTTCCCAACCCTGGGATCAAACCCTCGTCTCTAATGTCTCCTGGACTGGCAGGCAGGTTCTTCACCACTAGTGCCACCTGGGAAGCCTGAAGAAGTACAGAAGTACACTGTCAACTAAAAGTCAGCAGTCATGGTAAGATAAAATTCTGAAACTGAGTAAGACATGTCTGTTCACAAATAGTGATGTCCTTGCTTATCTAAATTTAGGCCAGTTAATGAGCCTCTCTGCAAACTGATTTAAAAGTCATAAAAGAAAACTGTATACTATCTTGTAAGAATGAAGTGCCAGTCTATGTTCAATACAGGATGCAGGACGCATGGGGCGGGTGCACGGGATGATTCAGGGAGAGGATGTGGGGTGGGAGGTGGGAGGGGGCTTTGGCATTGGGAGATCGTGGACACCTGTGGCTGATTCATGTCAATGTATGGCAAAACAAATACAGTATTGTGGGGTGGGAGGTGGGAGGGGGCTTCGGCATTGGGAGATTGTGTTCACCTATGGCTGATTCGTGTCAATGCATGGCAAAACAAATACAGTATTGTAATTTAAAAAAATAAATAAATTTAATAAAAAAAAAAAAAGAAAACTGAGGCAAGAACAGTAGGTACAGAAAAGTAAGATATGTTTTGCCTTATTTCTTTTTCATGATGTTTAACTCAGGCTTAGTCCAGTAGAAATGATTTAGTAAATACCTTCTTTAGGATTTGTTTTGGTTGTAAATGGTAGAAACCCCAAAGTAACAATTTAGAATTTTGTTTTTGAACAACACAGAATTTTCTCTGTCTCATATTTAAGTCTTCAGAGATCGCCGAGAGTTGCTATGGCAGTTCCATAGTCATCAGAGGCCCAGGCTCCCCTAGTTTGTCATGCCACTATACTCCGCCTGTGACTTCCAACTCATGCTCCAAGGTGGCGGTTCCCACCGCAGCCCGCATATTCACAACAGAGCCAGCACAAAGGAGAAAGGAGGGGCGGTCCTTTCCCCTTTAAGGACACTGCTCTCTACTTTCATACACTTCCTACTTAATTCCATTGACCAAACCCCACATGACTTGGTCTACCCCTGTGTGCTACAGACAAGCAGAACTCAGAAACCACCAGAGAGGAAGGGGGCAGTTGTCCTCCGCATGGTCCAGGGAATCATAGGAGTCAGAATTTGCTGGATTCATTCATTCGTTCATATATTCATTCGAGACATAATTGTTAATCACATGGCATGTGTCAGATTCTAAGAAATAAGAAAGGTAATATGACACATAAATCAATACATCATTTCAACACAGTGTGTCGGGAATCTCATAGAGGTAAAAGTTAGCAAACTTTGTTGCATTCCAAGGAAAGGTTTTGAGAAAATTGTCACAGAGGAAATGCCATGTAAAATAAGTTGGTTTTTTTTTTTTTTAATATATGACTTTGCCAACTATTCTGGTGGAAGAGTAGGGGCCTAGGGGGAGGGATGCAAGCAAGAGTCATTAGAGAGGGTTGGAAAATAGAGGAGGCATTCCAGGCAGAAGGAAGAACAGATGCAAATGTGACAAAATATGGGAAATCATAGCTTGCTGGGAGCTCTGTACGTTTCCACGGGGGTGGGAAGGAAGAAGGTAGCCAGGGAGGAGTGGTAGATGACGTGGAGATGTAGACAGGCTGGAAAGGCTTGCAATCATGCTGTGCTCACTGGAAAGCCACAAGAGAGGCCCAGGAATGTGAAGATCACAAAGAGTTTGTGTTTTGAACCATTAGTCTGGAGGGTGTATGGAAACGTGGGAGACAAATGGGCATAACTGAAAGCAGGAAAACTGTTCATGTATCAAGTATTTGCTAAGCACCAAGTCTGTGCCAGACCCTGTGGCAAGTGCTAAGGATACCAAATGGAGTGCAACAGAAAGAGGAGCCCTTAAGGACCCGCAGCACAGGGGGAGATATGAACCAGTGTTTTCACAGTATTCTGTGATTTGTGTGACTGCAGGAAGGCAGAGGGTGACTTAACCTTACAAGGGAAATTTATTCTCCCAGTCCCTTGTCTGTGGAGCTTTGCAAGGTCATCTGATCGCCACAGAGCTCTTGTGTTTTTCCTCTCTCTTCTAATGCTCTCACTTTCTCTTCCTCTCCTGGTTTCCAGAACCACTTCCTGCCTTTCCCCATCTGGGCATGAAAGCAGTCACAACAACCATTTACCTGTAGGGTATTACACTACCCCTGTGGTCTCCCTACACTATGGCCTTTATAAATGGTCTCTCTATTAAATTCTCAAATTACACAGTAGGTGTGCCAACTGTTTCCTGCCAGGAATGTGACTAATATAATCACCATCCTCACTGATACTCCATTTCTTCCTAACTCTTGTGATTTTTCTGTGTAAACTGGAGCCCCCAATTTTCTAGGAGGAATGATCCAACCCCTGAGTGGTTCATAGCTATTGGTGGATAGGTCAAAGGTCATAATCCATTGTGCTCAGGTGAGTTCAGATGAGTTAAACTAAAATTTCTTGCTACCAAAAAGTTTCCAAATTAGTGGGGAAGAAAACCTTGTGCATAATTAAAGTAAAATCCACCTAACTAATCTTTGGCATACTTTCTGGGCATGGCATAGTTTAAGCAAGTAGTCTAGATAAAATTAAAATCATTCTTTCCATGAGGAGATACTGGTCAAAGGGTATAAACTTTCAGTTACAAGATTAACACATTCTGGGGATCTAATGTATAGCATGGTGATTACAACTAATAATATTGTATTGTATACTTGAACATTGCTAAAAGAATAGATCTTAAATGTTCTCAACTACAAAAAGAAATGGGAATCATGTTATGGGACAGAGATATTACCTAATGCTAAGGTAGTAAGCATTTTGCAATATACAAATGTATCAAATCAACACTGGTACACCTTAAATTTACACATGTTATATGTCAATTCTATCTCAAGAAAATCAGGAAAAAGGTTGCCCCTGTCCCCCACACCCCACCCCACCCCCAAAAAAAAACTGGCTTAAAATAATCAAATGAAAACTCAGGGAAGCACTGGAGTTTGTGCAAGGCCACAAGTACTGGAGCTTATCCAAGAGGGAAGCAGGATTTGAGTTCAGTTCAAACTGCCTTCCACTTCCTATTTATTTATTTTTTTACAGCTATTCAACAACAGTAGTGGGATTTCCTGGTGGCTCAGTGGTAAAAAAAAAAAAAAATCCACCTGCCAATGCAAGAGACACAGATTTAATCCCTGGTCTGGGAAGATCCCACGTGCCATGAAGCAATTAAGCCTGTGTGCCACAACTGTTGAGTGTGTGCTTTAGAGCCCGGGAGCCACAACTACTGAAGCCCACCCACCCTACAGCCCATGCTCCACAATAAGAGGAGCACTGCAATAAGTCCATGCACCGCAGCTAGAGAGTAGCCCCCACTCAGCCCAACTATAGGAAAGCCTGTGCGACAGCAAAGACCCGGCACAAAAATATATTAGCAAATTCATATTTGTCCCACCCCATCTCTCTCCCATGCTAGAATTTCATATCTCGGAAACTGCTCAATAAACATCTGTTAAATAATTTTAAAAATATCCACACTTCCAATTCCCCATTCTAGGGGAATTGTATATTGTATACCCAAAGTGAGTGCTCAGTTCTAATCCAGTCAGGGTGGATCACAATAAAAACATTTGGCACTCTGGAGGGAGAGGATATTTCCAGAGAAAGTGTACTGGTACAGGAAGGGCAGACATCACTAAAAGCATCTATTGCAGCAGACAGTAGACCCTGTTAGTGTTTCTTTAAATGGATTATTTCCATAAGGCAGATTATGATGTGCCGAGAAAGACTGATTTAAAGCCTATCTTGTCATAAGGTATTCAAGGTTTTTTTTTTTTTTTAAGAGAAAGGATAATAGCATATTTACAACTCAATTATATTTCTATTATTCTAGTTCTAGTCAAATTACGCATTCCTTAGTTCCACAGTGATTTTTCACAGGGAGGGATGTTGTCACACCTGCTACACAGCTGGGTCCAAGGACTGCCTGCATGCTCCCAGTATGCTCTGGGGGTTAGTTTCCATGCCAACCAGTCTAGGAGTGTTTCCACCCTATCTACCCGCTCCAGGACAGACATTAATAGAATAGACATATATGAGGAAGAGTAAAAGACAGGTTGAATAAGTGTATGTAATTATTTTTGTAGCACTGAGGTCCTAAATTATTCCTTATGCTAGTCCTCTTTATAACACAAGATAATAGGAGACAGATTATGATGTCTTTCATGCTAAGTGCTCAGAGCTCTTTCTGAATATGCTATCATATTATCCTCAGAGCATCCCTAAAAGATAAGAAAGGTCTTATTTTGCAGACTGGGAAACTAAGGCACAGAATGGTGAAACGTACATCTCACATATCCGAGATAAAGCAATTCCAGTGTTAGAATAAAATCCAAGAATACTACCTGTAAAATCAACATTTTCACCTTTTTTTCTCCCCTGTCTCCATTAGCTTTGCGCTCCAGAGAAAATCAATTCAATACAATTTTGATTAAATATCACCTTCATTATAGTTAACTGTAAAAATAGTAAAAATGGTGGGGGTAGTAAAGTTAGTTAAATGGTAGGAATGGTTATTAGGAAGGAAAACTGGATAAACTAGTAAAGAAAAAGCAGGTGAATACAAATTTTGGGTTACAGAAAAGCAAATATAAATGTTCAACAAAGTATTTCACCTAAATTTTTCAAGGAAAAGAAATGACTTGGCTTTGATAAGGCATATATGTGACTCAGAGAAACAATAATATGATGTCAAATATGGCCAAGATTGTCAAGAGATACCTCAGGGACTGAGAGGGAAACTCAGGAAGATGTGTTCAAAAAAAGAAAAGGAAAAGAGTTAAAATGTTGTCAGCCCCTCATTTGTATACCTATGGCAGATCTATATTGATATATGGCAGAAACCAACACAATATTGTAATTACTCTTCAATTAAAAATAATTTTAAAAAAAGAAATAAAAAAGAAAGCTGGAAAAAAGAATATATTATAAAAGCCCAAATCTTATATTCTAGGAATGCATATAACAAAAGAGTTAAAAGCCAAAAAAATAATGTCAGCCTCTGTTTTATCTTTTCTAGAGACTGTATTTGGCCTCAACAGCCTTAGAGAGAGGAGATCAGGAGAGCAACCTGGGAAGGGATAAAAGATGTAGGCCGAGGACACACTAAATCCTGTTTAAGTGCTGACTCCATTGTCTTAAACATCTCAAGATTCATCTCACCTCCTTCTTCATACAAAAAACTACAAACAAAAGAGACAGCATTCTAGCCAATAAATGCAGAAATGCACTAATGTAATTTTATGCCCCTAGTTAGCATATTCAAAAGCAGAGACATTACTTTGCCGACTAAGGTCCGTCTAGTCAAGGCTATGGTTTTTCCAGTAGTCATGTATGGATGTGAGAGTTGGACTGTGAAGAAGGCTGAGCACCAAAGAATTGATGCATTTGAACTGTGGTGTTGGAGAAGACTCTTGAGAGTCCCTTGGACTGCAAGGAGATCCAACCAGTCCATGTGAAGGAGATCAGCCCTGGGATTTCTTTGGAAGGAATGATTCTAAAGCTGAAACTCCAGTACTTTGGCCACCTCATGAGAAGAGTTGACTCATTCGAAAAGACTCTGATGCTGGGAGGGATTAGGGGCAGGAGGAGAGGGGGACGACCGAGGATGAGATGGCTGGATGGCATCACTGACTTGATGGATGTGAGTCTGAGTGAACTCCAGGAGATGGTGATGGACAGGGAGGCCTGGTGTGCTGCAATTCATGGGGTCGCAAAGAATCGGACACAACTGAGTGACTGAACTGAACTGAATGTTTCTCCAAAGTAAAAATTAATCACTTCAAAAGCAAGTCAAATGTTAACAGCCAGTGACAAGCTAGTGTTAGATGCTTCCTGCACCCAGAGATTTGGGTATCCAGAATACTTATTCTGGACTCAAACGTACGTATACACACATTTATATTTGTTTCTTCCTCTCTTATTCCCTTATCATACAACATAAGATGTCAACTTTATATCCCAGTATTTAAGTGCTGTTAAGTTTGCATCATAATATTTCAGTCACAGGATATCAAGAAGAGTAATCATGACTCAACAATTTACCTCCTCTTCTAGGTGAGGCACTAGTACATTTTCCGTTTGCAGGATAGTTGTATTATGTTAGGTGGAATTTGACCTTGTCCTTGTCTTTATTTGGAGGTTAAGTATGGTCTACTGAGACGTTTATGAGTGCCAAGTTGACAAGAAGTGCACTTGTGATGAGTAATTTTACATGTTAAGATAGCCAGGCCACTAAATGCTCAAATACCTGGTTAAATACTTCTGGTTGTGTGACTGAAGTGAAGTCGCTCAGTTGTGTCCGACTCTTTGCGACCCCATGGACTGTGGCCCACCAGGCTCCTCCGTCTGTGGGATTCTCCAGGCAAGAGTACTAGAGTGGGTTGCCATCTGGTTGTGTAGATGAGGATATTTCTGAAAGAGTTTTAACAAATGAATTAGTAGAGTAATGTAGACTGCTTTCCTCAATGTGGGTAGGTCTCATCCAGCCCATTGAGGGTTAGTGTTGGGGAGAGCTGATCTCCCACACTTGTCAGATTCTGAAAGTGGCAATCTCACTCACATGAGTACACCTTATGTCCAGAATCTTCTTGGCCTGGAACTTAGGAAATCCCTCAGGAAACCTCTTTGTTCCTTAGTACCAAGCCTAGGAAATTTCCATTGCCTATTTACCTTGGCGCAATGAGCCCAGACAACCCCATTCCCTGTCTCAACCCCTAGCCCCTCACACACACAAGGAAAACAGCAAGGGTTTGGAGTGAGGCTTAAGAAGTTCAGACCCAGGCCCACCCCACAGTGAGCATCTTAATGACAAATAGCACTTACAATGACTGATCATAGGCAATGCTATTCACACAGCTCTCTGACCTTCTGCGTTCCTGTGTGCGAACTATGAATATTAACAATACCAATTTCATAGGGCTACAGTGAGCATTAATAAGACAATCCACACCAAGTTCTGATTTGGTGCCTAGAATATAGCTAACACTCAATGATTGTTAGCTATTTATTAAAACAACTCCTGAGAAGTCTCTCACTGAGGAAACTTTGCTCATCAGACAGACCTTCCTCTAACACTCAAGGAGGGTAAACACAGAGGAGGGCAAGTAAAAACAACAACTGGAAAATGGTGAGGCCATGAAAGTGGCCAGTCAGGAGAGGCCTATTACAGTCGCCTAAAGCATATATTAATATTAAGGGTCTCTGGACAGAAAGGCGTATAGTGTACATAAAAGAGATGAATGGGCACAGCTTGAGCTTCTTAGGAAGAATCTAAGAAGGGAAGTATTAAGCATATTCATAAAATAGACAGATTTTGTAAATATACTTAAATGAAAGATTTGCACTGAAAACTAGTCTTTTCCCAAGCTTGTTGGAGTAGAAAATCAATGATGCCTTAAGAAATTTAGAGTGTTGCTTTTATAGGGTGGACAGCTAGGAGACCTGAACAACTGAATACGTGCAGTAAATCTATGTCACGTCCAGATCTCAAGCAGAGCTAATGCTTTTAGGTGATGAAAAAGTAGAAGAATTCAAGAGACACCAATGACATGTTTAAAGTATTCCAAGTGTATTTGCAAAAAAAAAAAAAAAGATTTATTCTTTGCTGCTTTCAGTATATTGCTCAGAGCAAGAATAATCTCTTCCTTATGTCTTCCTTCCCTCTGCTTTCCTTTTTAGCATGTTGCCCTTCACTTGACACACAAAGACATTTCTAATGTGCCATAAACATAGACATTCCCCATGCAGTATAATGATAAACTAGCTGTTACAAAGAGTTTAGAAGCCAGACAGAGCGTTCCTACATATCTAACCCAAGTTATTTTCTGTGGCTTAACATATTTTCAATAGCAGTTCAACCACATGCTTAACTCTAACATAGGATTCCTTTCACCAGCTATGGAAAAAATAATCAAAGAAACTATTGCTTCTGTGGAAGTTCTTGTACATAACTCCAGGGGAATTATTCTTTCCCTCATTCCAACATGCTTTATGAGGTTGCCCCAACTTGGTTGTCCTAAAACCCCAACATATACAACCCTGTGTGCACACAGTCATGGAGGATGGAAGAGTCCCAAGAGCTTCAGAAAGACAAGAAAGAATACTTAAAAGCCCTGAGACCATTACTTATACTGCAGAACGTCTAAACAAGTGAAGGAGTTCCTTTCCTAGTCCTCACTATCCCAGTCTTATCCAAAGTACCATTTCCCAAAACTGAAAGTCATCGTTCTTAAGACCTTCTGAATATCCTCTGCCCTTACACCTGGATCAGCAAGCTTCTGAACAAGGAGACAGTGTGGCGAAATGCCAGCAGGGAGGGCCTGGACACAGGAAACAGCCAGCATGCACTTTGGTCTTAGCCTACTGCTGCCTCATTCTGTGATTAAGAATGGATTTAAGGCAGAATGCACTAGGTTTAAATTCCTGCTCCACCTATTGTTAACTCTGAGAACTTGGGCAAATTATTTAACTTTTCAGAGCCTCAATTCTTCATCTATCCAATACGGATAATAATACCCCATCCTTGAGTTTGGGAAAAATTAAATAATTTATGTAAAGAATTCAATAAGCACATTAACTGTTGTTATAAACTGCTACTTTGGAGATGCAGTCTGACCTTCTCCTTCGTTTTACTGACACATCTCAGGAAAGAAAGCCATCCACAGGGCCCCATCAGCCACTTCCACGAGAACCTGAAGGGCGAACAACATGCACATTTCCAGATTTGAGGAAACTGCAGCAGCAGCAGCAGCAGTGCAGTTAAAGAAACCCATCTCCTTCTGTTCCCAGATTATTTTTCTTGACCCCTAAGAATTATTCCACCAAGTTTGCTTGGCTCCGTCACTTGAAAACTACCAAGAAAGGCAATCAGTAATTTATATGAGATAAATTACCAATAAACACATTAAAAGTTTAACCTTGTGCTGTGTTTAAAAGTTTAACCTTGTGCTGTGTTGTGCTAAATCTTACTACTGATAAAAAGAATTAAAATTAACCCATGATACCATTACACCTATCCGAACTGTAAACAGTTTTTCAATAATATTGAGTTTAGGTGTGATAATGATAATAGTCATCACTCCACTTATTTAGATGTTATCGGCAGCAGTATGAGATATCTTATAAGAATGCAAATTTCTGGAGGGTATTTTATTAAATGTATTAAGACTATCCCCAAAAAGTTTATATCTTTTGACCCAATAATTCAACTTCTGAAAGTTACCCTAAGGAGATACTCAAAAATGCAAACAAAAATGTACAAAAGTATTATTTTAATAGAAAAGAAATAAAAAATAGCATAAATGCTCAACAATAAGGAATTGCATAAATTATAATAACTCAGTACAACAAAATACCAAGCATCTGAAGGAGGAAACAGACAGAATAGGCTCTATCTTGAAAGCAGGACTCCATCTTAGGCCGGACTGTGGACTTTGAGCTATATGCCTGTATCTATGGAAACAACACACCAACTGGAAAACCAGACCCACCCCCCCACCCCCTACAGTGGAAGAACCCCAGGGCTCGTACCTAGGCTCTCAGTCGCCTAAAAGAATACCCTAATTATCTGTGTAACTGAATAGAATCATAAATTCTTATTGGGGTATGACCACAGGCCTATTGATAATTGTCCACTGTTAACTACCTAGGCTTAAGGCATATGAATGCCTTAAGTTAACTTGGATTGTATCTTTCTTTTCCTTTGTTCAGACTAGTTCCAGGGAATTTGGGGAGGTGGGTTTGGGCACAGACACTTAGGGTATATAAGATTTCACAAAAACTGGTCAGGGTCCTTGGCTAAGAGGAGACTCTGCCTTGGGCCCACCGGTGTAATAAACTGCACTCCACTGTCTGCATTGTCCTTCTGAGTGAGTTTGTTACCCAGAATGCGTGGCTACAACACATCCATCAAAAATAATGTTTTCAAAGAATATTTGATGACATGGGAAAGCCCTTGCAATATAATGTTATTTTAAAAATTAGGTATAAAACTCCTAAACATGCAGAGAAAATTACTTAAAGGAAATATGGTTAAAATGTTAACAATAAATATGTATAATGATGGAAGGAAGAAAAGTATTTTCTTTTGTATAATTTGTATGGTTCAAACTCTGTTATAAGCATGCAATTTCATTTACAATTAGATTTTTGTGTCTCTGTGAATTTAGGGCATGCCAATCCACTCTAGTATTCTTGCCTGGAGAATTCCATGGACAGAGGAGCCTGGCAGACTACAGTCCATTGGGTCTCAGAGAGCTGGAAATGACTTAGGGACCTAGCACGGCTGCATGCAAAGGGAGCCTTCCAAAGAAATAAATCCTTAGCCCCAAAGAATCACTCTACTCTAAAGCCATTGCATTAATGCTTCCTGACAGGCAGACGAGATATTTGTGATAGACAGTCTTAATCCTTTTTCACTTCACCCTACACCAGTCATGGTGGGAGGGGAACCTCACAGGTGGCCTTCAGCTGAACACTGATGGGAAAGTGACAAAGTAGCTGAGATCAAGCAGGCATAGCTGCCTCCATCAGAGACCAGGCTCTGGTCAGCAGGCTGTCACTGAGTCAGTTGCAATAATAGTGATTTATTTCTGTACAAACAATAGGCTGCTGCTATGCAATCAATCCACATTGCTATGAAGGTGAAGGAGTCCACAGTCTGAGAATATTTTCAAACCAGACTTTCTGTGGAATGGCCTGATCTTAAAAGAGAATCATGGCAGAATAAACGTGGTTCTTTGAAGTCATCCTTTGATTCACTATCCAGTCATGGCCCAAGATGTAAAGGACAAAAGAGATACATGTTATGCGAGATTTAATGACTTACAAAAGCATGCTCTACCAATTTTGTGAGATGTTTGTAACCGTTCATTGCTATTATTTAATACTCAGATAGTATTCTATTATTCTGGGGTATCTTGCCAACAATAATTAATAATTTTTCACATCACTCTGAAGAGGAAGGTCAATATTATTATCATTATTACCGTCTGAAATATATAAGAACATTGTGAAAGCTGATGCCACAGCAGTCAATGGCAAAGCCAAAAGGAAACTTATTTTCTGGCTCCTTGATTAGCAGAAATCTCACATAATACAGAATTTTCCTACTAGAAAGGAAAAGAGCATTATTTATCCATGGAGTCAATAAATTGGTGGTGATTTGCTCTCATCTCAAATAAAAACTGTTGTGTATTCTTTTGATTATACTTAGTTACAAGTAGTAAGTTCCTTCTTTTGCTTTCCTAGGAGGGTCTGGCCTCTGGATCTTAGCTTCTTCTGATTATTCGGGTCCATGGCACTTGCTGCACTAGTCATCTATTGCTGCATAACAAATTACTCCCCAAATTTAGCAGCTTAAAAAAATATTTATTATCTCACAGTTTCTGAGGGTCAGGAATTGCGAGTGATTTGGTCCTGGCTCAAGAGCCCTCATGAAGCTGTACCAAGCTGTCAGCAGAGACTGTGGCCATCAGTTATCTGAGAGCTTAATTAGGGCTGAGACTGCTGGTGGAGCCTTCCTTGATGGCTGTTGGAAAAAGTCTCAGTCTTTGGGTTTCTTCATGGGGCTTCTCACAACCTGGCATCTGGCTTCCCTAGAGTGAGTGACCCAAGACAGAGCAAGATTGCAAGACAGCAACCAAATGAAAGTCTTTAACAACCTGTTCTTGAAACTGACATACCATTTATGTGTGTGTTGTGTATTCAGTTGTGTCCTACTCTTTGTGACCCCATGGACTGCAGCCCACCAGACTCCTCTGTCCATGGGATTTTTCAGGCAAGAATACTGGAGTGGGTTGCCATTTCCTCCTCCAGGGAATCTTCCTAACTCAGGGATCAAACCTGTGTCTCTTATGTCTCCTGTACTGGCAGACAGATTCTTTACCACTGCACCACCTGGGAAGCCCAGTGCGTCTACCATATTCTTTGGGATCCATGGACCAACTCTCGTAAAATGTGTAAGGGAACCATACAAGGTACAGGCAGGGATTGCGGGAGGCCATTTAGGATGGTTACCACAGCATTTTTAAAAGTGTGATTTGTTTTTTTAGCCAATGATTTCTTCTTGTCTCATTGACAGTAAGGTTTTTCACATTCTTCTATATCCTAACCAGCAGCAGGATGATAAACAAGGAAGTGCACTTAAGTACAATCTTCCAAAGTAACTCTGTCATAATTTAAATTTTTAAAATTCAAATAAATTTTTGATCCTTTTCACTAGTTTACTGACCATAAGATAGTGAATCTGTCACACTGGCATCATTAGAATTTTTGGTATGTTTTTCCTGAATTGAATTTCTAGGAGAAAACAGTAACGTTATTCTAATAGTAAAAGCTGCTTGAAAGACTAGAATGGCAATAAAATATAGCAATTAAGATGCACCCCAGCCTCTGTGCAAATCCTAGTTCATGAGCTCATCCAGCCTTCATGAGCTGCTTGACATTGGACAAACTGAGCCTCACAGTGTCAGTTTCCTCATCTAAAAAAATGAGCACACAAATAGGAGCAATCTCTGAGCTTTGTGGCATGAAAATTTTGTGTTTCTACACAGTACCCACATGGGGCAAAAGGGCCTTTGGGGAATTTTTCCCAAAGACCTCATTCACTTCTCTCTCTTCTTTCACTGTAAGGCTGTCATTTAGTCCTTTTTGCTCTTTGTAGAAGGCAGATGTTTCTTCAGAGATTCTATATTTTTAATTTTTAAAGACTCTGCAGCAGCAAGGGAAAGGAGTGAACAGGTGTTTTACTTAATTTTTAAAATTAATTTCGGGGCTCTGTTGGGCAGAGTCAGAATTTCTGAAGCTAGACTGCTGTGAATTTTGCAGGTTGTTTCCCCCTTTGCCCTATTCTGGGCCCCACACTCAGAACTGAGTTGATATGTGACCTGAATTGAGCTGGCCGCTTTCCTGTGCACAGCTAGGATGTGAAGCTCCCAGGAGAGGGAAGGTGACTAGAGTGTAATCAGAGGCATCTATTTGTCTCCAACTGTACCAACCCACTCCGCCTAAGTCTTGAGCAAGGTCATTATTCTCAGCCTGTGACGCCTAAGTGCACAGCAGGCTCAGCTGACGGCGCATGTTCCATTAGTATTCTGCACGTTCCATCAGCTAAATTTGCTATTGCATTTAGAATGCTCCTGATTGCATATTTTTTATATTCCCAGCCTCCTCAGAGAAATGAATGCCACTGTTAGTGATCTGCCAGGCAGCCGAGCACTCAGTGATGCATTTGTCATCAAACTAAGGGGGAAAGTTATTAAAATACTTGGCTGTCAACCATGAACTCAGAACCATTTAAGTTATAAAAGTGCTTTTACATGCAGAAGCCAAAAATAAATAAATAAATCAAGAAAGAATTGTGGAGAGGGGAAAAAACATTTTAAGAAGTTAGAATTTACTATAAAAAATTTTAATAAGTTAGAATTTACTAAAAAGACTGTCTTTCCAATATAATTATGTCGAAATAAAAGTATGTGAATGCAGACAGTTTTTTCAGGCTACAACATCATTTTTTTGGCTGTTGAAATTGATTTCTACTCAAAGTACCCTCAGCATCACATACTTTGCGAACCTCAGAAATGATATGTTTTAAAGTATGTATCTTTTAAAAGATAATTTTTATATTTAATTATGCTTTTCTTGATATTTCTTAAGATACGATGGGCCAGAAGACATCTCAGTTTTTACCTCACAAGAGAAATAAATGAGGAGCATTGTTTCACGGTCTGTGAAAGGGATGTGCAATTTGTACTCCTATCAGCAGAGCTACTAAAAATGGAAAATCATTATTTTTGCCCCCAGGAAAATCTCATTAAGCTCCTTAAAGAAATAGAAACCTCATGAGCAGTAATCAAAGCATATGCAGCCACCTGAGTGGTTACCAGACCCCACTTCATCAGAGAATTCCACTGGGGACAGAGTTGCCCAAGGACATGCTTCTCACGGAATGTATTATAAATTGAAATTCAGCACACTGAGCTAGAAAGCCTGCACAGAAGAAATGTATCCACAAGAATCTTTCCTGGGAACATACTGGTCTTTCCTCATTGTCAGATCCCCCAGGAACCATAAGCAAACAAGAGACAGATTGATATGGCCTATTCAGGACAAATCCATGGATAGAATGCTGCAGACAGAGGCAGTGGAAGGCCCAGCTCCTGGAGGCCTGAGTTGCTGTACATTACAGCTTCTCAATACAAGGCAGTGTGATTTAGAATGACAGACTGTGCTTATGTCAGCTTGTCTAAGCATGCCTACCCTGTTTTACTAAGAAAATTGCTCACACAAGAGCCTAGATGTTATTAACCAGAGGAAGGATCCAATAGAAAACATATTAAAAGTACTTCGATTCTCAGAGGGTCTTGCAGGACCTTGTATTAGTTTCTTTAGGCTGCTGTACCAAAGTACCACAAACCAAGTGTCTCGAAATAACTTTAGATTTAAAAAGTTGTCTCACAGTTCTGCAGGCTAGAAGTCTGAAATCAAGGTGTTGGCAGAGCCACGCTAACTGTGAAATCGCTCAGAATCCTTCCTTGCCTCTTCTAGCTTCTGATATTTGCTGGCCGTCCTTGGCATTCTTTGGCATGGAGATACATGACTCCAATCTCTGTCTTCGTGGTCACAAGGCTTTCTTCTCCAATGTGACTTTATCTTCACATAGTATTTGCTTTTCTTGCAAGGACACCAGTCATATGGGATTAGGAGTTATCCTAGTGACCTCATCTTAGCTTGATTACATCTACCAAGACCCAGTTTCCAAATAGCCACATTCACAGGTACCAGCAGTTAGGACTTTGACACATCTTTTAGGAGACATCATTCAACCCATAACAGACCACTCAGATTGAAGAATGCTGAAACAATGACTCTAGATGAAGAGGATACAAACTATGGGAGAACTGACTGCAGAAGACAAAGAAGAGATTGTTAGAAGAGTGTGGCCAAGAGAAGTGGATTGATCAAATTAAGACATTAAGTAAAATAAAGACTAAGTATACTTGGATTAACAGCAGGAGGGTTTGTGTCTATAGAGTGGTGAAGTCTAGGACCATATTGCAATGGTTGACAGAGTGAGCAACAAATACAGACATGAAAATCATGCGTGGAGGCAAGTCTCTCAAGACATTTAGGTGGGCAGAGATAAAAGACAAGAAAGCTATTGGAGAGAACACTGCAGTGCTAAGCGAGGCCTTTGCTGTCAGGAATCTGGAAGCCCCTAACTTTCACTGCTACTTCTCCATACTGAATGGCCACTGGTTCATACATCTGCTGTAGATGAGGACACTGAACACTGGCACCTCCATGCTAGTGGCAAAGACTGAGTTAGGGAACACATTGCCACCTGCTTATAATGGGATGGGCAAGTGCGTGTGAAGAGATGGTTTGAATTGGGAGCACTTGCTAAACATGCTTCAGTGATGAGGGTGCTTTTGTCCATAAACAGATGTGAAAACTTACTGTTGGGAGCTAGGTTTGGCCAAGTCCATGATACCTGCTTGCATCAAGAGTCCAATAAACTCTCTGTTGATTTGCAAGTCACCTGTGTCTACCTTTCCTTAGACAAGGTACATAGAAGAGATTTAAGAATTGGTTCACAGGATTGTGGGGACTGGATTTGTGTTTGATTAAACAACAGGGAACTATAGCCTAGTTGAATTGACACATGAAACTAATCATCACATCTTCCTAAGGACCTCTAAGAGGCCACAGCTTCTGAAAGGGTGCACCAGTTCTGATCACAGCAATCAGGTAGGGGCTTGGTTTTAGGCACTTACAGAGTACTATTTTCATAGAAAAAAATCTAGATAGTGAATGGAGTTAGTCACCACAAATAAAACTGTTAAGACAATTGGCACATGGGATTATAGAGGCATTCTTTTTAAAAGAAAAATCTGAATGATGATGTGATTTACTCACTCATGGAATAAAGGCACTAGACCCAGCCTGTGGCAATTAACTCATTATCTTATAGTAACACTACCTAATATTATCTGAAGTTGTCATTAACCTCCTTTTCCTTTAAAGGAGAAATTAATACAAGGCAGATCTTTCTTACCATTCAGTGGAACATTTAATTATCAAAGGATCAAAAGCATCTTGTTATAATGTTGCTGGGCAGCACGGACTTGGAGGTAATTATGAAGAACAACTTAAGTGTAATTTCCTGAAAAAAGGGCTATCAACAAAAAATTAGAGCACAGAGATGGCAGCTTCAGAGTCACAACATGTCTCTTTCCATATTCCTATCATAGAGAACTCTATTAAGGTAACTTACAATAGGAGAAGCATTCAAATGAGTATTTCTCATATCTATGTACTGAGCATTTGAAAGTGGCATCAAAGGCACTCACTCAATAATGCAAATGCTGTTATTAGCCTTTAACATTTTAGTTCAGATCATGCATCAGAAGATGGTGGTAGATGGTGAAATACACACACACACACACACACACACACACACACACAAAGCGAGCTTCTCCAAACTTCTGCAATTAAATGATCCTTCATTCCCTAATCATATTCCTTCCATTTAGAGATGATTTTATTATAGCTTCTCTAGAGAAAATTTTTTAATTGAAATGACATATATGCCATCCAAAAGATAGAAAACTCACAGTTGACTATACAAGGTGTCATTTGTAACTCATCCTTCCAAGACAAAACCAGTTTGCCTTTGTATAAAGCCTTGACGGATTTGCACAGTGGTTAAAACAATACAGACAGCCATTTAACATGAGTAATAGGATAGAAATTCTGGAGCTGCCTTTCCTGTTTATATTACCCACCTCCAACCTACATACATGATTAAAAGATGTCACTCAATTACATTTCAATTTTTCTGCCAGCTGCTTTCATTACAAAATTTTTAAGCAATGTTCCTCGAAGGATAATTTATTGAATAGATGTTGAATTTGCTATTAGACATTGACAGGTATCCAGAAGGACATTTTATTCTCTGTCAAAGATCATTTATTTCAGGATTTTGTGTTTTGGTAAGTGGATTGTGTTTGGATTTTTCGTGTATCACAGAGAGTATAGTAATTCCTACTACAGTGATTTAAATGCTTTTATTATTAGGTCCTACCTATCAGGAAAAAAAATGTGGGTTATATTAGTGAAGTGGATTACTTTTTATTACATAAATATTTTATGATATCTATTTTCCATTTCTTTCCCTGACACTTTATTACCACCGACTCTTATTAATTCCATGCTTGGTATAAATTAAATGCAAGATTTGGATGTGCGTAGCTGCAGGGCCTTGAGGGCACAGAGTCTATTCTCTAAGATTACAATTACTTAACTTCTCCTAGGATTAATCTGCCTAACCACAGTCCCTGAGCTATCCAAGAGAGAGATAATTTGGAAATGTAGCAGCATGCTTCAGATGTGATAACTCATAACCTCCTATTTACACAGTCTGTGGGAACTCAAAGACAGAGTTTATCAGGAGACATTTTATAAGGGACTTGTAAAACTGAATACAGCCAAACTCTCCATTGTTCAGAGGCTGGGGATCTTGTCTAGGGGCTTCATTACTGGCTGGCACCTTTGTGCGAGGTGAGTTAGCTCGAGCTCAGGAAGGTGGGGACATTTGCCCACACAGGGCTCCTACTTGTTAGCAACTCCATGGTCACAGCAGCTGAAACAGGCTGTGCTTCCCCTGGGACGGCACAGGCTCTCACCGTCTCGGTTATCATTACAAAACGAATCAGGCTGTGATTATTTTTCTAAGTTTATCCCATAATAAAAAGGATAAACAAAGGTAGAAATGCTTAAATGAACAGGATATGATTTAGAAACAATGATGACAGAGGAATAGGGCAAAGGGAAATGACACTGGAAAGACAGACTAGGTTGGATGTCAAAGAGACCTATGAAGCTAAAGAATGTGGATATTTTCTGCAGGTCTCAGTTTCAGTGGTTTGCAGACTTCTTTTAAAGGAAACAATTACTTCTGATCCCCAGCGTTAAATCATGAGATATTGATATATATACATGTGTATATACACATACACATATATGTTTTACATATGTGTATGTATATGCATACACAAAAATTTCCTACTTGTATGTGTCCTTCATAGTGTGCTGAAGCTCTTGGTTCTACATAATCCTCATTCTAGGATCCATGCTGAAAGAGCAGTTCCTTTTGGTAATATTGCTGGGCTCATGCCAGAAAGGAAAAAGGGAGAGGGTCAGACAGACCTGCAGTGGCTCTGAAGGCATCCCTTGAAAATGGCAGGTATCACTCCCACTCACATTCTATTTGCAAATCAAGTGGTTCAGCCAAACCTAAAGTCAGGAGGGTGGGAAGTATAATTTTTCCACAAGGAGGGACCCCACAAGGAGAGAAAATCTAGAAAACTAGGTTTGAAGACTTTGTTTATAGGTTTTATGTGAATCTAAACCTAGATAGCATGTTCAAAAGCAGAGACATTACTTTGCTGACTAAGGTCCGTCTAGTCAAGGCTATGGTTTTTCCAGTAGTCATGTATGGATGTGAGAGTTGGACTGTGAAGAAAGTGGAGCGCTGAAGAATTGATGTTTTTGAACTGTAGTGTTGGAGAAGACTCTTGAGAGTCCCCTGGACTGCAAAGAGATCCAACCAGTCCATTCTGAAGATCAACCCTGGGATTTCTTTGGAAGGAATGATGCTAAAGCTGAAACTCCAGTACTTTGGCCACCTCATGGGAAGAGTTGACTCATTGGAAAAGACTCTGATGCTGGGAGGGATTGGGAGCAGGAGGAGAAGGGGACAACAGAGGATGAGATGGCTGTATGGCATCACCGACTCGATGGATATGAGTCTAAGTGAACTCTGGGAGTTGGTGATGGACAGGGAGGACTGGCGTGCTGCAGTTCACGGGGTCACAAAGAGTCAGACACAACTGAGCAACTGAACTGAACTGAACTGAAAGCCATGACAATTAATTCCACAGGAAAAGTACAAACTAACAAAGTTTAAATTAATATTTATTGTGTTAAACATTTTACTGACCTTATAATACTGCTCACTATGAGAAAATCTTTACAAAGAACTTAAGCTCTTTTGGTTTGGTGGTGGCTGTTGCTCACATTTGTTAATTAGTTAGTCTGCAATATGACAGGCAGTAACTGCATTCTCCTCACACTTTCCTCTATTGGAGCCACTGTACAGAAAACCTGTCTTCAATTTGCTGTCACTGCATTTGGCCTTCATGTGAATCAAACTCATCTTTACAGATTAAGTCCACTTCTGTTCATTTTTCATTAACTCATGACACTTAAAGTTACACATCTTGGCATCAAAAAGATTGCAAAGATATCTGCAACACAGATGAAAACTTTATGACAGTGATAAAATAGTCATTTGAATGATCCAGAATATACTTATATTATTTTTTAGAGATTTTAAAATTGATATTAAAGTTCAGAATTCAATGAATCTCAAAGACAACCTAAGCATGACCTCTCTATTCCACAAGAATGCCACTCCAGAGGTCAGGGACACTGCTACAGAGGAAAGGGGACCACTGAAGAAGCCAGTGTCACAGGCTTTTAAAATCAAATTTATTTTGCTTAAGGAACCAGTGCATACCGGTTTGGAGGCCTGACAACTGGGGAAAGAAAAGTGAAGACCTGAAAATCAAGGTGGTCTGAATAAAATGAAATGATGGCTTACCAACACAAATGACTAATACACCAACTTGAAATCTAGAGAAGAAAGTTGAAGAAGCAGGAGGGGTTGAAGGGAGAAAAAGCAAGGCTGATTTCTAGTACTGAAAACTTTCATGGCAGTCTCGCAAAACAAGAGAAATCCACCACTAATAAATATCTGGGAATGTGATTAATCACAAAAATTAGAAGAACACTGAACAGAGTTAGAAGTTCTGAGCTCCTGTTCCAGCTATGTCATTCTGGTGGAAGAACAATCTAGTTTATGAAAAGATTCATAAGCAGTCTGGCCTTTTAGCTAGAAATTTAAGATGAAAGCAGTATTAAATTCAGTACAAATACTTAATAGGTATCTATTACATTTAAGGAAGAACTGGGTAATTTGTACAGTGTTATACAAATATATGTTATCACTTTGTAGCTGATACAATTTTCTCCCCTACTCCTCCTTTTCCTGGAGCTTGGGCAACCCAATAATAAAGTAATAGAGGGAAAGCTGTGTATGGAACTCTAGTCTGAGCAGGAGCCAGACACACTTTTAGTATAATGAGGTACAGAATATACACTAAAAAGAACTTTTATAGACAAGCAGTCTGATTTTCCTTTACAGCTTTTTCCTCTTCCACCACATCCGTAGTACCTGGGCTTGCACTTGGTCCTGTCAAAGCTCAGAGAGAGAAGGACCATTCATGCCAGAGGCTGTAACAGAAGAGGATAAAGATGCTTTAAAGGGAGAGAACTCGCCCCAAGGCCAAAGGAGCAAGCTGAGGAGGCAGAAAAAGGACGAGGGTAAAGGTCAAAGGGGGATGCTGTCTGCTACTGAGGCATCTGGAGTGTCCATGGGCAGAGGCCCCAGACCTGTGGGCAGTACCTGGGGACAAGTCAGTGAGGAAAGGAGCCCTCTGCACTGCGAGGATAATGTCACTTGAACCTGAGGTGAAGAACTGTGTGAACATTCTTTGGGGAACTGTGTTGTGTTTTCTCAGCTGAGGGAAGACTCAGTCCATTTCTTTCATGCCTCCCAGTCACCAGCAGATGCCTGGATTCTGACAGGAGCAAAGACCAGAAAGCAAACGAGTCATAAGGGATCAGTCCCTGGCTGACTGGTGATATATTCTTTTGACCCTCCCACTCTATCGCACCAAGAAAAGGAACACAGTGTTCCCCTTATACTATTACCTCAGTTCCACCCCTCAGAGGGAGCATGTTAGGATATTCCCCAGTAAAGTTCAGAAATCCCTACACATTGACATAAGCAACGAACAAAATGCTTCTTGAGGGAAAGCTGGTCTTAGAATAGCATAATGATTTATCACTGTTTGATGAGCTTGATCTTCTACATTTTGATTCTTGGCTTTCCTAAAGTTTTCTGAGACTTTTTAACACTAAAAGTAAAGTTCAGGTTCTTGGCTACTAAGCCTTGTTAAAGGAAGTATTAAAAGGAACTGTGGTTAAGCTACTGGTCTTCCATCTTACAGAGGGCAATTCAGCTACATACAAGGACACATTGTGGACTTAAAGTCAGATACAGCAGCTTTTTAAAGGTGGATTTGAAATCTGCAAGGGTAGCCAGGGGGAACTGAAACACTGGAGAATTTTGAGGCAGGCTCAGAAATCATAATATTTATAAAAAATCTTATGTCACCTTACCCTTTTAGTCCAAAGGTCATATGATATTATCCTCTAGCAAGAATGTTGTTGGACATCAGAAATGAAACACCAGTATGATCATACTACTTGGCAGAATTTTTTCCAAATGTTATTAAAACAACATTGTTCTCTTGTTAAGATAGTTAAGACAATTTTTCCAACCCTTGGATATACAACTTAAAGGGCCATTTTGTCTCAGTACCTTCCAGGACCACAAGACACTTCCCCCAACTGCCTGGTTCCAGTTTTTCCTCCAGAAATCTAAAAATGCAAAACTTCTGAACACTATCTGTAATAGTTCATGAGTACCTTAATCTCATGAATGCTTAACACCCCTATGAGGCAAGTCACTGGCAAATAATCATTATCCTTTCTCTAAAAGAGAAGACTGAGTTCAGAGAAGTCGAGTGTGTTGCCAAAATAACTGAGCAGTTACTGAGATGTGAACAGTGCCAGTTTTACGCTTCCCAGACTCGGACACGACTAAGCGACTTCCCTTTCACTTTTCACTTTCATGCACTGGAGAAGGAAATGGCAACCCACTCCAGTGTTCTTGCCTGGAGAATCCCAGGGACGGGGGGAGCCTGGTGGGCTGCTGTCTATGGGGTCGCACAGAGTCAGACATGACTGAAGTGACTTAGCAGCAGACTGGTATTTTATCTACAGGACTAAATCACACCTCCATCATGGAACTACATATTAAAAGATCACATGCCACCACAGTGAGTGGAGATAATTTAAGAGTTACCAGTCTTGAAATTGGAAGGTTTGAAATGAACAAAAACGTTTCAGATTCTGAAAGATATATGAAGAAAATCTAAGTGAATCCAATAAATTTAACTAGTGTGAGGCTGCTGCTAAGTAATATGCCTCTCATTGTGATGTGTGTGTGTATTTCACATCACAGTAATGTGCTCCCTGAAAAAAATTTATGGATATAATTTTTTAAATTTTATAAATCAAGTTTTATTTTAAATGTCCAAGGAAAACTCACTATTGAAGGAAGGAACCCAGTGTAAATCTTTTGTACATGTGTAACCTTTTGGCAGCACAAATAATTCCTCTCTCATTTGGGGCTTGTATAGTCTCCAATTCAATACATTTGTGTTTCCTGATAGCAGGGCTTGCCTAAAATTTGAATTAATAGGAAAATATTATTTTGTGACAGTTCACTTTTGACAGATGTATGAAGAGTTGAATATATTCATGAAAGGCTTTTATTTGTACTGTAGGCAATGGATGGGAGTAGCAATTGATACCAAAACGACATTCTTTTTTCCTCCTAAACAAAATCTCATGAACACATTTTTAGACTATGCCCATCTGCTCCCATGGCCTTAAATTGTTAGGCATATCTTATATGCATGGGTTGGCTCTCAGAGAGTTATCTTTTTCACAGATATCTGTCTAATTGGCAGCAGCTGTTAATCAGGCACATTGTCACAAATCCCGTAGCATAGCATTCATCCTAAAGGTTTGTGTTTTTTTACATTTTGAAGGGAAGCCATATGCCTTAGGCAGCATGGAGTGGAGTAGATTTCAAGTAATTATATTGAGTCAAGTAATTTGGCCTGAAATATCTGATGTGAATGTTTATGTTGATCAAACTCCCTGGGAAACTGGCAGCTTTTTATCAACACTTTGTGCAGTTCACACATAACCTAAGAGGAAATATCCCATCAGTGCTCCAGTTACAGGCCCTGGGAACAGAGAATTGAAAGGTGGCATACAAAATTTGGAATTTTTGGCTTCAGTAGACTGGGACTTGAATCCATGCTCAATCATTAATTATTCAAATTACTTAACCATCTTATGTGTCCGGATACATGTAACACTGTGCTAGAGGCTGGGATATCAAAGAGAGTAAGGCAGAGTCCTGGCCTCAAAGGCTCCCCTCTACTGGGGAATGCACAGCAAGACCAGGCTGATGCTCTAAGACACCCAGACCCAGAGGCTCCTATATCCTCCAAGCCTTCCACCCTGAAATCTCTGAGACTTGGTTAAAACTGCCATAACTGCACGGAGCTAAGGCATCCACCCTTTGGGTCCAGTGCTCACCCTCCCAACAGAGACTGTCAAGACTAAATCCATTCATGTTTCTCATCCTTTTTCTTATCAGTCAACTCCAAAAGTCTAAGCTTCATACTCCTTTGATTTATTCTCCAGCCACTACCTTCACCCCAATGCTCTGTCCTTTCTTATCCTCAAACTGATACCCTAATCCCCTCCTCCCTTGAGCTTCCCACGTCCCCACTCTGTCATCAGAATGCTTTCTAGCAACTTAGCCTCCCATACAAGTGTTTCCTCTACTTCTGTGCATTGACTGAAAGCTGGCTCTCCTCACAAATACCCACTCCCACATAGTTGCCTCAGATAGGCCTCTTTATCTTCTCAAATAGCTAAGTTCAGTTCAGTTCAGTCACTCAGTTTTGTCTGACTCTTTGCGATCCCATGAATTGCAGCACGCCAGGTCTCCCTGTCCATCACCAACTCCCAGAGTTCACACAGACTCACATCCATCAGGTCCGTGATGCCATCCAGCCAGCTCATCCTCTGTTGTCCCCTTCTCCTCCTGCCCGCAATCCCTCCCAGCATCAGAGTCTTTTCCAATGAGTCAACTCTTCGCATCAGGTGGCCAAAGTATTGGAGTTTCAGCTTCAGCATCATTCCTTCCAAAGAAATCCCAGGGCTGATCTTCAGAATGGACAGATTGGATCTCCTTGCAGTCCAAGGGACTCTCAAGAGTCTTCTCCAACACCACAGTTCAAATGCATCAATTCTTCAGTGCTCAGCCTTCTTCACAGTCCAACTCTCACATCCATACATGACCACTGGAAAAACCATAGCCTTGACTAGACGGACCTTAGTCAGCAAAGTAATATCTCTGCTTTTGAATATACTATCTAGGTTGGTCATAACTTTTCTTCCAAGGAGTAAGTGTCTTTTAATTTCATTGCTACAATCACCATCTGCAGTGATTTTGGAGCCTCCCAAAATAAAGTCTGACACTGTTTCCACTGTTTCCCCATCTATTTTCCATGAAGTGATGGGACCAGATGCCATGATCTTCGTTTTCTGAATGTTGAGCTTTAGGTCAACTATTTCACTCTCCACTTTCACTTTCATCAAGAGGCTTTTCAGTTCCTCTTCACTTTCTGCCATAAGGGTGGTGTCATCTGCATATCTGAAGTTATTGATATTTCTCCCAACAATCTTGATTCCAGCTTGTGTTTCTTCTTGTCCAGCATTTCTCATGATGTACTCTGCACAGAAGTTAAATAAGCAGGGTGACAATATACAGCCTTGACGTACACCCTTTCCTATTTGGAACCAGTCTGTTGCTCCATGTCCAGTTATAACTGTTGCTTCCTGACCTGCATACAGATTTCTCAAGAGGCAGGTCAGGTGGTCTGGTATTCCCATCTCTCTCAGAATTTTCCACAGTTTATTGTGATCCACACAGTCAAAGGCTTTGGCATAGTCAATAAAGCAGAAATAGATGTTTTTCTGGAACTCTCTTGGTTTTTCCATGATCCAGCAGATGTGGGCAATTTGATCTCTGGTTCCTCTGCCTTTTCTAAAACCAGCTTGAACATCAGGAAATTCACGGTTCACGTACTGCTGAAGCCTGGCTTGGAGAATTTTGAGCATTATTTTACTAGCATGTGAGATGAGTGCAATTGTGTGGTAGTTTGAGCATTCTTTAGCATTGCCTTTCTTTGGGATTGGAATGAAAACTGACCTTTTCCAGTCCTGTGGCCACTGCTGAGTTTTCCAAATTTGCTGGCATATTGAGGGCAGCACTTTCACAGCATCATCTTTCAGGATTTGAAATAGCTCCACTGGAATTCCATCACCTCCACTAGCTTTGTTGGTAGCGATGCTTTCCAAGGCCCACTTGACTTCACATTCCAAGATGTCTGGATCTAGATGAGTGATCACACCATCATGATTATCTGGATCGTGAAGATCTTTTTTGTACAGTTATTCCATGTATTCTTGCCACCTCTTCTTAATATCTTCTGCTTCTGTTAGGTCCATACCATTTCTGTCCTTTATCTAGCCCATCTTTGCCTGAAATGTTCCCTTGGTATCTCTAATTTTCTTGAAGAGATCTCTAGTCTTTCCCATTCTGTTCCTCTATTTCTTTGCATTGATCACTGAAGAAGGGTTTCTTATCTCTTCTTGCTATTCTCTGGAACTCTGCATTCAGATGCTTATATCTTTCCTTTTCTCCTTGGCTTTTTGCCTCTCTTCTTTCACATCTATTTGTAAGGCCTCCTCAGACAGCCATTTTGTTTTTTTGCATTTCTTTCCATGGGGATGGTCTTGATTCCTGTCTCCTGTACAATGTCACGAACCTCAGTCCATAGTTCATCAGGCACTCTGTCTATCAGATCTAGGCCCTTAAGTCTATTTCTCACTTCCTCTGTATAATCATAAGGGATTTGATTTAGGTCATACCTGAATGGTCTAGCGGTTTTCCCTACTTTCTTCAATTTGAGTCTGAATTTGGTAATAAGGAGTTCATGATCTGAGCCACAGTCAGCTCCTGGTCTTGTTTTTGTTGACTTTATAGAGCTTCTCCATCTTTGGCTGCAAAGAATATAATCAATCTGACTTTGGTGTTGACCATCTGGTGATGTCCATGTGTAGAGTCTTCTCTTGTATTGTTGGAAGAGGGTGTTTGCTATGACCAGTGCATTTTCTTGGCAAAATTCTATTAGTCTTTGCCCTGCTTCATTCTGCATTCCAAGGCCAAATTTGCTTGTTACTCCAGGTGTTTCTTGACTTCCTACTTTTGCATTCCAGTCCCCTATAATGAAAAGGACATCTTTTTGGGTGTTACTTCTAAAAGGTCTTGTAGGTCTTCATATATCCCTTCAACTTCAGCTTCTTCAGTGTTACTGGTTGGGGCATAGGCTTGGATAACTGTGATATTGAATGGTTTGCCTTGGAAATGAACAGAGATCATTCTGTCGTTTTTGAGATTGCCTCCAAGTACTGCATTTCGGACTCTTTTGTTGACCATGATGGCTACTCCATTTCTTCTGAGGGATTCCTGCCTGCAATAGTAGATATAATGGTCATCTGGGTTAAATTCACCCATTCCAGTCCATTTTAGTTCGCTGATTCCTAGAATGTCGACGATCACTCTTGCCATCTCCTGTTTCAGTTCAGTTTAGTTCAGTCACTCAGTCGTGTCCAACTCCTTGTGACCCCATGAATAGCATCACCCCAGGCCACCCCGTTCATCACCATCTCCCAGAGTTCACACAGACTCACATCCATCGAGTCCGTGATGCCATCCAGCCATCTCATCCTCGGTCGTCCCCTTCTCCTCCTGCCCCAAATCCCTCCCAGCATCAGAGTCTTTTCCAATGAGTCAACTCTTCACATGAGGTGGCCAAAGTACTGGAGTTTCAGCTTCAGCATCATTCCTTCCAAAGAAATCCTAGGGCTGATCTCCTTCAGAATGGACTGGTTGGATCTCCTTGCAGTCCAAGGGACTCTCAAGAGTCTTCTCCAACACCACACTTCAAAAGCATCAATTTTTCGGCGCTCAGTCCAACTCTCAGATCCATACATGACCACTGGAAAAACCACAGCCTTGACTAGACGGACCTTAGTCGGCAAAGTAATGTCTCTGCTTTTGAATATGCTATCTAGGTTGGTCATAAGTTTTCTTCCAAGGAGTAAGCATCTTTTAATTTCATGGCTGCAGTCACCATCTGCAGTGATTTTGGAGCCCCCCAAAATAAAGTCTGACACTGTTTCCACTGTTTCCCCATCTATTTCCCATGAAGTGATGGGACCAGATGCCATGATCTTCATTTTCTGTTTTTATTATTAAATTTATTTATTTTTTTAATTACAATACTGAATTTGTTTTGCCATACATTGACACGAATCAGCCATAGGTGAACACAATCTCCCAATGCCGAAGCCCCCTCCCACCTCCCACCCCACATCCTCTACCTGAATCATCCTGTGCATCAGCCCCATGCATCCTGCATCCTACATTGAACATAGATTGGCGCTTTGTTTCTTACAGGAAAATATACATGTTTCATTACCATTCTCCCAAACCATCCCACCCTTTCCCTCTCCCTCAGAGTCCAAAAGTCCACTCTATACCTCTGTGTCTCTTTGTTGTCTCACATATAGGGTCATCATTACTGTCTTCTAAATTCCATATATATGTGTCAGTATACTGTATTGGTGTTTTTCTTTCTGGCTTACTTCACTCTGTATAAATGATCTTCATTTTCTGAATGTTGAGCTTTAAGCCAACTTTTCACTCTCCTCTTTCACCTTCATCAAGAGACCCTTTAGCTCCTCTTCACTTTCTGCCATAAGGGTGGTGTCATCTGCATATCTGAGATTATTGATATTTCTTCCGGCAATCTTGATTCCAGCTTGTGTTTCTTCCAGTCCAGCGTTTCTCATGATGTATTCTGCATATAAGTTAAATAAGCAGGGTGACAATACACAGCAGTGATTTTAGAGCCCCCAAAATAAGGTCTGACAATGTTTCCACTGTTTCCCCATCTATTTCCCATCACATCCGCTGGATCGTGGAAGAAGCAAGAGAGTTCCAGAAAACATTTATTTCTGCTTTAGTGACTATGCTAAAGCCTTTGACTGTGTGGATCACAATATACTGTGGAAAATTCTGAAAGAAATGGGAATATCAGACCACCTAACCTGCCTCTTGAGAAATCTGTATGCAGGTCAGGAAGCAACAGTTAGAACTGGACATGGAACAACAGACTGGTTCCAAATAGGAAAAGGAGTACATCAAGGCTGTATATTGTCACCCTGCTTATTTTACTTACATGCAGAGTTCATCATGAGAAACGCTGGGCTGGAAGAAACACAAGCTGGAATCAAGATTGCCGGAAGAAATATCAATAACCTCAGATATGCAGATGACACCACCCTTATGGCAGAAAGTGAAGAGGAACTAAAAAGCCTCTTGATGAAAGTGAAAGAGGAGAGTGAAAAAGTTGGCTTAAAGCTCAACATTCAGAAAACGAAGATCATGGCATCCAGTCCCATCTCCTGTTTGACCACTTCAAGTTTTCCTTCATTCATGGACCTAACATTCCAGGTTCCTATGCAATATTGCTCTTTACAGCATCGGATCTTGCTTCTATCACCAGTCACATGCACAACTGAGTATTGTTTTTGCTTTGGCTCCATCCCTTCATTCTTTCTGGAGTTCTTTCTCCACTGATCTCCAGTAGCATATTGGGCACCTACTGACCCGGGATTTCCCTCTTTCAGTATCCTATCATTTTGCCTTTTCATACTGTTCATGGGGTTCTCAAGGCAAGAATACTGAAGTGGTTTGCCATTCCCTTCTCCAGTGGACCACATTCTGTCAGACCTCTCCACCATGACCTGTCCATCTTGGGTTGCCCTGCGGGCATGGCTTGGTTTCAATGAGTTAGACAAGACTGTGGTCCTAGTGTGATTAGATTGACTAGTTTTCTGTGAGTATGGTTTCAGTGTGTCTGCCCTCTGATGCCCTCTTGCAACACCTACCATCTTACTTGGGTTTCTCTTACCTTGAACGTGGGGTATCTCTTCACAGCTGCTCCAGCAAAGCACAGCCGCTGCTCCTTACCTTGGATGAGGGGTATCTCCTTACCACTCCCCCTTCTGACCTGCAACGTGGGATGGCTCCTCTAGGAGAGTGGAGAGTGAAAAAGTTGGCCTAAAGCTCATCATTCAGAAAACAAAGATCATGGCATCCAGTCCCATCACTTCACGGGAAATAGATGGGGAAACAGTGGAAACAGTGTCAGACTTTATTTTGGGGGCTCCAAAATCACTGCAGATGGTGATTGCAGCCACAAAATTAAAAGACGCTTACTCCTTGGAAGAAAAGTTATGACCAACCCAGATAGTATATTCAAAAACAGAGACATTACTTTGCCGACTAAGGTCCATCTAGTCAAGGCTATGGTTTTTCCTGTGGCCGAAGATAAGTAGGTGGCATATTTTTGCTCCCCAGTGTCATGTCTCACCTTGTTGCAAACTGCATTTTTCAAAGACAGCTATAGCAATATCCACCACTCCGACCGTGTAACTTTGGCTCAAAGAAAGGAATTCGCTCATCCTTAATAAATGTACTTATATCTGCATCATCTTCCTTCCTTCTGATGAAGGAGACATGTCTCCTTCTGAGAACAACCTTCTCTTTGTAGCCATGTAGTCTCTTCTCATTCCTGCATTTTCAGCTTGTCTGCTCTAATACATCCTTCCAAATACCAATGGCATTTTTTAAAATATAAATTTATTCATTTTAATTGGAGGCTAATTACTTTACAATATTGTATTGGTTTTTCCATACATCAACATGAATCTGCCACGGGTGTACACGTGTTCCTCATTCTGAATCCCCTTCCCACCTCCCTCTCCATACCATCTCTCTGGGTCATTCCAGTGCACCAGCCCCAAGCACTGTATATCATGCATCAAACCTGGACTGGCGATTCTTTTCACATATGATATTATACATGTTTCAATGTCATTCTCCCAAATCTCTGTGTTAATATCTCTGTGTTAATTTTATATCCACCCTCACCCTCTCCCACAGAGTCCAAAAGACTTTTCTATACATCTGTGTCTCTTTTGCTGTCTCACATACAGGGTTATCATTACCATCTTTCTAAATTCCATATATATGCATTAGTATATTGTATTGGTGTTTTTCTTTCTAGCTTACTTCACTCTGTATAATAGGCTCCAGTTTCATCCACCTTATTAGAATGGATTCAAATGTATTCTTTTTAATGGCTGAGTAATACTCCATTGTGTATATGTACCACAGCTTTCTTATCCATTCATCTGCTGATGGACATCTAGGTTGCTTCCATGTCCTGGCTATTGTAAACAGTGCTGCGATGAACACTGGAGTACACGTGTCTCTTTCAATTCTTGTTTCCTCAGTGTGTATGCCCAGCAGTGGGATTGCTGGGTCATAAGGCAGTTCTATTTCCAGTTTTTTAAGGAATCTCCATTACTGTTCTCCACAGTGGCTGTACTAGTTTGCATTCTCACTAACAGTGTAAGAGGGTTCCCTTTTCTCCACACCCTCTCCAGCATTTATTGCTTGTAGACTTTTGGATCACAGCCATTATGACTGGCATGAAATGGTACCTCATTGTGGTTTTGATTTGCATTTCTCTGATAATGAGTGATGTTGAACATCTTTTCATGTGTTTGTTAGCCATCTGTATGTCTTCTTTGGAGAAACGTCTGTTTAGTTCTTTGGCCCATTTTTTAATTGGGTCGTTTATTTTTTTGGAATTGAGCTGCAGGAGTTGCTTGTATATTTTTGAGATTAGTTGTTTGTCAGTTGCTTCATTTGCTATTATTTTCTCCCATTCAGAAGGCTGTCTTTTCACCTTGCTTATATCTCCTTTGTGGTGCAGAAGCTTTTAATTTTAATTAGATCCCATTTGTTTATTTTTGCTTTTATTTCCAGTATTCTGGGAGGTGGGTCATAGAGGATCCTGCTGTGATTTATGTCGGAGAGTGTTTTGCCTATGTTCTCCTCTAGGAGTTTAATAGTTTCTGGTCTTACGTTTATATCTTTAATCCATTTTGAGTTTATTTTTGTGTATGGTGTTAGCAAGTGTTCTAGTTTCATTCTTTCACAAGTGGTTGACCAGTTTTCCCAGCACCACTTGTTAAAGAGATTGTCTTTTCTCCATTGTGTGCTCTTGCCTTCTTTGTCAAAGATAAGATGTCCATAGGTGCGTGGATTTATCTCTGGGCTTTCTATTTTGTTCTATTGATTTATATTTCTTTGTGCCAGTACCATACTGTTTTGATGACTGTGGCTTTGTAGTAGAGCCTGAAGTCAGGCAGGTTGATTCCTCCAGTTCCACTCTTCTTTCTCAAGATTGCTTTGGCTCTTTGAGTTTTTGGTATATCCATACAAATTGTGAAATTATTTGTTCTAGCTCTGTGAAAAATACTGTTGATAGCTTGATAGGGATTGCATTGAATCTGTAGATTGCTTTGGGTAGTATACTCATTTTCACTATATTGGTTCTTCTGATCCATGAGCACAGTATATTTCTCCATTTATTAGTGTCCTCTTTGATTTCTTTCACCAGTATTTTATAGTTTTTTATATATAGGTCTTTTGTTTCTTTAGGTAGATATATTCCTTAAGGATTTTTGTTGTTTTTGCAATGGTGAATGGAATTGTTTCCTTAATTTCTCTTTCTATTTTCTCATTATTAATGTATAGGAATAGAAGGGATTTCTGTGTATTAATTTTATATCCTGCAACTTTACTATATTCATTGATTAGCTCTAGTAATTTTCCGGTGGAGTCGTTACAGTTTTCTATGTAGAGGATCATGTCATCTGCAAACAGTGAGAGTTTTACTTCTTCTTTTCCAATTTGGATTCCTTTTATTTCTTTTTCTTCTATGATTGCTGTGGCCAAAACTTCCAAAACTATGTTAAATAGTAGTGGTGAAAGTGGACACCCTTGTCTTGTTCCTGACTTTAGGGGAAATGCTTTCAATTTTTCACCATTGAGGATAATGTTTGCTGTGGATTTGTCATATATAGCTTTTATTATGTTGGAGCATGTTCCTTCTATTCCTGCTTTCTGGAGAGTTTTTTTTTTTTTAATCATAAATGGATGTTGAATTTTTTCAAAGGCCTTCTCTGAATCTATTGAGATAATCATATGGCTTTTATTTTTCAATTTGTTAATGTGGTGTATTATGTTGATTTGCGGATATTGAAGAATCTTTGCATTCCTGGGATAAAGCCCACTTGGTCATGATATATGACCTTTTAATGTGTTGTTGGATTCTGATTGCTATAATTTTGTTACAGATTTTTACATCTATGTTCATCAGTGATATTGGCCTGTAGTTTTCTTTTTTGTGGCATCTTTGTCAGGTTTTGGTATTAGGGTGATTGTGGCCTCATAGAATGAGTTTGGAAGTTTACCTTCCTCTGCAATTTTCTGGAAGAGTTTGAGTAGGATAGGTGTTCAAATACCAATAGTACTTTAAAAGTCTCATACTTTTCTCAACTTAAAAAAAAAAGGTTTCTTGAAGTGCCCTACCTCAAAGACAGCCTCCCTTCTTAGCTTTGTTTTTCAAGAGTTGTTTATCATTGCTTTTTCCATTTCTTCACTTACTTTCCACTCTTCAGTCTGTTGTCTGGTTTTTGTCCTTTCACTGTACCAAAATAGCACTTACCAAAATAGATAAACAGCAAAGACTTACTATATAGCAGAGGGAACTATATTCAGTATCTTGTAATAACCTATAGTAATGGGAAAGAATCTGAAAAAATATGTATAGCCCATGATATATATAACTGAATCACTTTGCTGTATACCTGAAACACTGTAAATCAAGTATACTTCAATGTTTTTTTAAGTTAGAAAAGCCATTAAAAATAGCACTTACTGAGGTCAACACAGACCTCTATGGTGGTCATTTTAGAAGATATTTTAAAGTCTTTGTTATAAACAGCACCAGAGCTAAAGGTATAATTTTAGAAGTGAAAATGAAACCAAGGATCATACAGGGAGAACCATGAATATAGAGAAAGGGAGAGAGATGAAGAGAGAGAACACTGAGAAAAGAATCCCAGAGAATGTTGACACATAAGGAGGATAAGAGAAAGAAGTATAAAGAAAAGGCTGAGAAGGCACAGTTATGAAATAAGACCCAGTGAAGAGCGATATCATGAAAGCCAAAGGAGGTAAAAATTCCCAGTGGGTAATAATACCACGTGTTGTTGTTCATGTATGTTCATGCAATATTTTTCATGTTGCCCAAGATGGAAGACCAATAATTCATGTATGTCTCCTTGATTTAGGAATTCAAAGATTGATGTGAACTTAAGCACCATAGAATAGTGGGGGCAAATGCCTGACTAAAGAAAGTAGGAATGGAGACACTCTTTTAAGAAGCTTGCATGTAAAAGAAAGAGATCAGGCAGCAACTAGATTTCTCTGTGCCTGTTTCCAATTCTGTTAAATAGAGACAGTAATAACTAGCTTGGAGAGTTGTTGTGAGGACTAAATAGGATGAGGAATAGACGGTGTATGGCATGAGGCATGTGCTCTATAAATAACAGCCATTATTACTAAATAATGAACATGAGAAATTGAGTACATTTCTAGGCTGGCAGGAAGAAACCAATGGGAAAGGTTGTAGATAATGTATATAAGAGAAAAATTATAAACAAAGGCCCTGAGATCAAACTAAACAAGATCAGGAAGCTAGGTGGAAAAGTTGTCCTTGACCAAGAAGAAGGAAATCTCATGGTCCCAGATTGGAAAGAAGGAGAGAGGTACAAATGTGGATATAAAAGTTGTCTCTGGAGGGAGAAGAGCTGTAAAATTGATGGAGTTTGTGACTGAAAACCATGGTGTATCAGCAAAGTAAGTACACCTAATGATACATCGGAGAGATGATCTGATGATAGTAAATATGTTGGGGCAAGATGAGGGGTCCAAGTAGTTGCCAAGAAGAATGGGAGACAGTGCCAACCAAAGACAGTGTAAGCAGTTGAGCATTGCAGGGTGCCTCACTGAAGCTGGAAACCACAGATGTGCATTGGCCTCTCCACTTGTCCAGCTGTGTGCTTTCCTCTCACTAGGCTAAGTTGATCTATGCACTGACCATCTCCCATTGCAGAAATGTAAGCTCCTTGAGAGGAGCATCTGTGTTGATCTTGTTCACCACTATATCCAATTGCTGCTGCTGCTAAGTCACTTCAGTCGTGTCTGACTCTGTGCAACCCCATAGATGGCAGCACACCAGGCTCCCCCATCCCTGGAATTCTCCAGGCAAAAACACTGGAGTGGGTTGCAATTTCTTTCTCCAGTGCATGGAAATGAAAAGTGAAAGTGAAGTTGCTCAGTCATGTCCGACTCTTAGCAACCTCATGGACTGCAGCCCACCAGGCTCCTCCATCCATGGGATTTTCCAGGCAAGAGTACTGGAGTGAGGTGCCATTGCCTTCTCCATATATCAAATTACTGGTGCTCAATGAATTGAATGGGTGTAGAATAAATTAATGGATAGAGAAATGCAAAAGGAGAATCATAAAAGTTTCAAGAGTTATAGATGTTTAGAATGGAAGCATTATGATAGGAAAGAATTGAGGCAATATATAAGAAAATTATGGAAAGCACACAAGTGAATCCAAGTGGGGGTTGGGAATGAAGGATACTCACAAGAAAACTGCTAGACTGAGACTGAATGGCAGTATGTCACAAGGCCAGAAGATATTGTGAGTCAAGAAGATGCAGTGGAATAAAAGAGCTACAAGATATCTGATTGGCTTTTAAAACTTTAAAAGTAGAGTTGTTACTGAAGATGTGTTTAGAATGTGTCCAGAGGGTTGAAATATTTTAAAGGAATGGAGACAGAAGTGAATGGGGCTGAAGGTCCAGGAACAACTAAAGAAAAGTTTTAAATTATTTTTCTATCTTTAGGACCATGGAACAGACTGGAAAAACACACACACACACACACACACACACAAAACTGGATCTCTCTCTTCCCAGGGTCATCTCTGCCTGTCCCATCTCCCTGGAAGGCAGGAGATATATCATAGTCATTTTAGAACAATGGTTTTCACATAGATGGAACTTCATTGGAGTGAATGAAAGATAAGGGAGAACTGTTTGCTTCCTTTCATTTGTACACATACTGTCACTCAAAAGCAACTTGATGAAAATCTGCCTAATTTGTATATTGAGTGATGCAAGCCAAATGTTAAAGAAAATAGGAGATTAGCAATTAATTTAGCAGTATAGATTATATGAATGGCAGATTGCCTCAAATATCAGCTCAATAATTTCTCCTGTTAAATGACTCTTTGTTAAACATGAAATCAATTCAAAATTTTACAGGTATCTAATCAAGAAGATGAACCTGGGATGCAATTTCTCAACCATCACTGTTCCTGGCCATCCTCCTCTGTGGTTCAGTTTTCTAATGTGCAATAATATATGGGATAATAACAGTCTCCTCCCTCTAGGATGTTTGAGTGACTAAATGAGATGATATTTACATGAAAAGACCTGGAACACAGTAAAAATTTTAAGACAGTTATAGCCAGTTATCCGTAAAAATGAACCAAACCTTAAGCCTCCTACCAAAACTTCCCTACTCAACCATCCACAGATACAGCAGCTCAAAAGTAACTCTGGCTTCCAGTTAAGATGAAAGGCAGAAAATATGCATTAACTTCCCCTCACCCAATCCTACTGAATCATAGTTAAGAAGTATAAGAAGCCATTATTTTATAAAAGCTCCAAGGATGGGAAGTATATTAGTATGGCTTAAACAACAGAAATTTATCTCCTCACTGTTTGAAGGCTAAAATTCCAAGATTAAGGTGTCAGAAGTGTTGGTTTCATCTGAGAGCCTCTATCCTTGGCTTGTAGACAGACTTCTCATCCCTGTGTCTTAACATGGTTGTCCCTCTGTGTCTGTCATTGTCTAAATTTCCCTCCTCTCATAGACACCAGGCATAACATACTTGTTGTTGTTTAGTCACTCAGTCGTGTCTGAGTCTTTGTGACCCCATGGAGTGCAGCATGCCAGGCTTCCTTGTCCTACACCATTTCCCAGAGCTTGCTCAAACTCATGTCCATTGAGTCAGTGATGCCATCCAACCATCTTGTCCTCTGTCATCCCCTTTTCCTCCTGCCCTCAATCTTCCCCAGCATCTGAGTCTTTTCCAGTGTGTCAGCTCTTTGCATCAGGTGGCCAAAGTATTGGAGCTTCAGCTTCAGCATCAGTCCTTTCAATGAACAGTCAGGGTTGATTTCCTTTAGGATTGAGTGGTTTCATCTCTTTGAGGTCCAAGGGACTCTCAAGAGTCTTCTCCAACACTACAGTTCAAAACCATCAATTCTTCGGGCGCTCAGCATTCTTTATGGTCTAACTCTCACATCCATACATGACTACTGGAAAAACCTTAGCATTTACTAGACGGACCTTTGACTAGCTGGCAAAGTGATGTCTCTGCTTTTTAATATGCTGTCTAGATTTGTCATAGTTTTTCTACCAAGGAGCAAGCGTCTTTTAATTTCATGGCTGCAGTCACCATCTGCAGTGATTTTGGACCCAAGAAAATAAAGTTTGGCACTGTTTTCATTGTTTCCCCCTCTATTTGCCATGAAGTGATGGGACTGGATGCCATGATCTTCGTTTTTGAATGTTGAGTTTAAATCCAGTTTTTTTACTCTCCTGTTTCACTTTCATCAAGAGGCTCTTTAGTTCCTCTTCACTTTCTGCCATAAGGGTGATGTTATCTTTATAGCTGAGGTTATTGATATTTCTCCTGGCAGTCTTGATTCCAGCATGGAACAATGAACTGGCTCAAAATTGGGAAAGGATTATGTCAAGACTGTATATTGTCATCCTGCTTATTTAACTTCTCTGCAGAGTACCTCATGCAAAATGCCAAGCTGGACAACTCACAAGCTGGAATCAAGATTCCCTGGAGAAATATCCATAACCTCAGAAATGAAGATGATACCACTCTAATGGCAAAAAGCAAAGAAGAAATAAAAAGCCTCTTGATGAGGGTAAAAGAGGAAAGCGAAAAAGCTAACTTAAAACTTAACATTTAAAAAACTAAGATCATAGCATAAAGTCCCATCACTTCATGGCAAATAGATAGGGAAACAGTGGAAGCAGTGACAGATTGCATTTTCTTTGGGCTCCAAAACCACTGAGGATGGTAACTGCAGCCATGAAATCAAAGATGCTTGCTCCTCGGAAGGAAAGCTATGACAAACCTAGACAGCTTATTAAAAAGCAGAAACATCACTTTGCTGACAAAGGTTTGTATAGTCAAAGCTATGGTTTTTCCAGTAATCATGTACAGCTGTGAGAGTCAGACCATAAAGAAGGCTGATTGTTGAATAATTGATGCTTCTGAATTGTGGTGCTGGAGAAAACTTCTGAGAGTCCCTTGGACAACAAAGAGATGAAACCAGTCAATCCTAAAGGAAGTCAACCCCAAATATTCATTGGAAGTACTGGTGCTGAAGCTGAAGTTCTAGTACTTTGGTCACGTGATGCTAAGAGCTGACTCATTAGAAAAGACCCTGATGCTGGGAGAGATAGAAGGCAGGAGGAGAAGGGGGGTGGCAGAGGATGAGATGGTTGGATGGCATCACTGACTCAATGGACATGAGTTTGAGCAGACTCAGGGAGATAATGAAGGACAGGGAAGCCTGGCATGCTGCAGTTCGTGGAGTCGCAAAGAGTTAGACAGAATTTATTGACTGAACAACAAAGACAAGTCATCCACAAGGAGACTCAAAGTAGCTCACCTCAAGTTTATGGGAAGAGAAGCTGGAAAGTAGGAGGACTACTGGAATATAGGGCTTCCCAAGTGGTACTGGTGGTAAACAATCTGCCTATCAATACAGAATATGTCGGTTCAGTTCCTGGGTTGGGAAGATCCCTGGAGTAGGAAATGGCAACACACTTCAGTATTCTTGCTTGGACAGTTCCATGGACAGAGGAGCCGGTGGGTTATAGGCCATGCAGCCACAGAGAGTTGCATATGAGTGAGCACACATACACTCGTGCACACTCCCCACCCCCAAACTGAATAGAGTCAACTTGAGACAAAGGTTGTGGCTGCAGAGCAAGGTGTGGGGAGGGGCAGAGTCCTGCACTGAGGAGCAAAACCAGAGATCTGCTAGCCCGATGAGGCTGTTGAGCACTCTCCAAAACTCTGGGCATAGAGGGAGCAGAGTATATGTTCATTGCATCATGTGAGAGACTGCAGGGAAATGGAGAGTTTAGTTCAGGGGTGAGGAGGAGGGTGATCAAGTAACTAAACAAAAACCAGAGAGGACAATAGCTGTTGTTCAGTCACTATGTCGTGTCTGACTCTTTGCAACCTCATGAACTGCAGCACGCCAGGCCTTCCTGTCCCTCACTATATACCAAAGTTTGCCCAAATTCATGTTCATTGAATCAGTGATAACATCCAACCATTTCATCCACCAGAAGTGGCTTTAAATATTTGGAGAACCAGCTATCGTGTATAAGTGGAATTAAATCCAGGGAGGTAACCTACTATTATTGGAGAAGGCAATGGCACCCCACTCCAGTACTCTTGCCTGGAAAATCCCATGGATGGAGGGAACCTGGTAGGCTGCAGTCCATGGGGTCACTGAGGGTCGGACATGACTGAGCAACTTCACTTTCACTTTTCACTTTCATACACTGGAGAAGACAATGGCAACCCACTCCAGTGTTCTTGCCTGGAGAATCCCAGGGATGGGGGAGCCTGGTGGGCTGCTATCTATGGGGTCGCACAGAGTCGGACGTGACTGAAGTTACTTGGCAGCAGCAAGCTACTATTAAGGGTTTCCCAGGGGGCACTACTGGTAAAGAACCCACTTGCCAATGCAGGAGATGTAAGAGACACAGGTTCGATCCCTGTGTCTGGGTGTGATTTGATTCTGGGTCAGGAAGATCCCCTGAGAGAGGGCATAGCAACACATTACAGTATTCTTACCTGGAGAATCCCATGGACAGAGGAGTCTGGCAGGCTACAGTCCATAGGGTTGCAAAGAGTTCGACATGACTGAAATAACTTACCATAGCATGGCATAAAACACTATTAACAAATATATTTTAAAGAGGAGGCAAATTTGGTTGAGCAGCAGGAAGCCCCTACAAGCAAAGTTCTTCAAACTGAAAACTAGTTTTAAGTTTCCTCCTCACCTGGATCATTCAGCCACAGGCTTCATGACCAGCTGCAGGAATGACAGAGGAGAGAGTGAATGTGTGGACTGGGTAGAGGATCAAAGGAAGACCATCTGCTCTAAGTTTATTTTTAACTATATTTTCTACGATTCTATTAAAATGGACGTCAGCAATTCTAGCTGGGAGGTAAGGAAAAGGAGCCAGAAATATCAGAAATGGGAAAATATGAAAAAGATAAGAGAAGTAAATGTGGGAAGCTTCGTTTCTATCAATCCTAGACTGCTATCCACTATTGGATCTGCTCAGAATTTTATGTAGTGGTATTTATCTGAGAAAAGGAAGAATTCAGTGTTGCTTTCTCTTTCTTCAGCAATTATACTTCTGCTTAACAAACTGTCAACCTGATTACTAGGTTGTAAATATGTTTCTACTTGTATTGTGAAGTAAAGGTACATTTTGATGGATGTCAATAACGAATGGAGTATATTGGCCCCAAAACAACTCCTGGTTGTTGGGAGGAATGGAATCTCAGAAAAGGTAGGTGGCCACTGCAGATTTGGAAAGAAATAAAACACCTTCAGAATCCTCCGCCTTTGGATGGCTGTCAAAATTACGGCTTGGAAATGAAAGGATTCTATTAGGATTTTAGTTTTGTTCACTTTCAGTGACTACAACAAAAAAATTAAGACAATGCATTCTGGCATTGAAAGGCTATAATTTGCATAGTATTGTCTAGCATTTTTGATACTACAGTGACAATAAAACTACACTCATGTGTGAATGTGGTTGCACACATACACACACCCAGAATGCCTTCTACAGTGGAGACACATGTAGCCCTGTTCTGCTTAGTAAGTGACTACACGTTTCTAGGCTTTGTCTTCACACTTTGTTGAGTACGCATTTTCTTTGTTCAATGTGTGCCATGTATTTCTGATTGCAGCATGGAACTTACACTGCAAAACAAAACAGAAATCCCTGCAAATGTTCATACTATACGACCTGAGGTCATGCTAAAGCACATTTCCTTTGCCTACTTTTTGTGGTTTTGGAATCACAGCTTGCCACTAAGTAACTAACTCAGATCTCCTTTGTAATCTTTCCTCCTTCTTTGTCTGGATCAGGAGAAATGACTTATATCAAGTATAACTGTAACTCCAGCTAAGTTGTATGTCAGAAAGTCTTTGCTATGATCGCATCTCATGATAATTGGCAAGTAAACAGATGCCAATAAAAGTGGCACTCAAATTTGACGGCAATATCAATGCCCCCAACTAGGCTTATTTGCCATGAAATAAATGAGTACCTAGACTAAAAGCAGAGACATTACTTTGCCAACAAATGTCAGTCTAGTCAAGACTATGGTTTTTCCAGTGGTCATGTATGGATGTGAGAGTTGGACTGTGAAGAAGGCTGAGTGCTGAAGAATTGATGCTTTTGATCTGTGGTGCTGGAGAAGACTCTTGAGAGTCCCTTGGACTGCAAGGAGATCCAACCAGTCCATTCTGAAGGAGATCAACCCTGGGATTTCTTTGGAAGGACTGATGCTGAAGCCGAAACTCCAGTACTTCGGCCACCTCATGTGAAGAGTTGACTCATTGGAAAAGACTCTGATGCTGGGAGGGATTGGGGGCAGGAGGAGAAGGAGATGACAGAGGATGAGATGGCTGGATGGCATCACCGACTCGATGGACATGAGTTTGAGTGAACTCCAGGAGTTGATGATAGACAAGGAGGCCTGGCATGTTGCAACTCATGGGGTCGCAAAAGAGTCGGACACGACTGAGTAACTGAACTGAACTGAGACCTGTAGTGAAGATTAAATATAATACGTACAAAGTACTTCAGTGCTTGGCACATAATAGACACTCAATAAAGGTTTATTGTTTAAATCAACAATTGGATTAGATGTCTTTGTTTTACATGTTCATGGACTTGATCTCTATCACAGAGCTCATCACATTAATGTGTTTTGCTGCTGTTTACTTATCTATCTTCCCATGCAACTAGACATCATGTCTTTGTCCCAAGCACATAAATCAGTGTAATCTGTTGAGTTACAGAACACTTGCCTTTGGATTTAAACTTAATCTGTAATGCCATTGCCAACAAACTCGATTGTCTTCCAAAAGATTAGCACTTTTCCTGATCACATTTTCTGATCTTCTATTGGTGTAATCTAAACATAAGTAAAAAATTTCAGAATGTATTTGGATATAATTAAACTCTTGAATCTTTCACATATATTAGTCAATTATTCTGGAACTCACAGTACAGTTCTGCAGTGTATAAAGTATATGGTAGTTGACCATGTACATTGAGATTACCCATCAAACTACTGAACCAGAGAACAAAGATTGTGAATGAAAGACTTCTCTCATAGTCAGGTCTGGAGAAATCTTGAAGACAAAATTCATAAATCCACTGATACTGGAAACAGCTTATAGGGAAACTAAGACCAAAGCCAGAGACTCCTTAACCTTCTTCTAGTTATTATACAGAAGCCAGTGGCAATAAATAAATAAATTTCTCTGTTAAAGTACCATTCTCAGGGTGTTAGAGAGCTGAAGTGTGTCTGGAAAAGCCTTGATGACTCTACCATTTGCTAAGCCCACAACTCTTTCAGCTCTTCCCAAAAGCCAAGTGGAAAGCAAGTGTTACTTAGAAAGGATGAGGCTGCAAAGCTTTATTAGAAGAAAATGCCAACTCTAACTTCCTGAAATGCCAATAGGGAAGAGTAAAATCTCATAAAATGTGACAGATTCAGTATGCAATGGAGCTGAAGCAGGTGGGGGAGGGGTGTGATTGGGACCACAAAGGTCCTGTTTATGTCAACCCAACTCCAGTTCCACTAAGCTCAAATTCCGTTAAAGAACTCTAAAGGAAAACTGCATGTTTTCTCCAGGTATAAGAATTGAACCTGAATTCTTGGGCCACAGATTTCTTAATGATTTCAAATAAGAACGACTGCCTGTTTCTGATAATAATACTGTTGTTTCCACACTGCCACTCACAGCCTGCCTCAGCAGAAAGATAGACCTGATCCTACACAACCAGTACCATTATCCAAGTCCTGATTCATAAACAGAACTAGACAAGAATTTTAGTCTTTGGTGGACTAACAAAAATGTATCATAAACATAAAAAATATTTCTAAATTGAAAGTGTTCCTAGTATTTTTAAAAAATCAAAATACTTATGTAATTTAAATTCAGTTAGTCATGTGTTATTTAATTGCCTGTCACAAAAAGGAGATTGTGTTCTAGAAATGCAATTTCCAGAGGATTACAAAGTGTGGCAAGATGCCAGTCACTGAGTCGTTTTCTCAGTAACCAGTAGCAGGCTTGAGATTTTTAATGGAAAATTCTGCTTCCAAAGGCCAGTCCCCTATACCACAGAAAAGTCTGCAACAGAGGATAAACAGACTTAGCTAGTAGATTAGTGAATGCTCTATAAGATGTTGAAATTTGCCTGTGTATCAAAATCTTGATAATAATGTTCTTTCACATTCTTCTCATAGGATTTATGGGACCCTCTACCTTTCTCTGGCCAAATGGGGTTAGACCATAAAACTCAGACCATTAGGTGGGGCTGATAGAAGGGAGAGGAAGGAGTAGCAATATACTTTCAGAGCAACCTTTAGTTCTTTACTCCTAAAGCAACAAACTGGCATCAGAGAATATGGATCAACAATTCTCAGTAAATACTCTCTGGACCTTTTCTCCTCTTTTAACTCATAGAGAACCCTCTAATGAACTCGTTTTTCAATTGCATGTTAAAAAAGTAAAGATAGCAAGAAAGATGTGTGACCAAAAGCAATTAGAGGAGGAAACCAGAGATTTGGAACAGTGTCCAAAAAATAGGCTGCTTTCAGAATTAACTGAATTGGAAATTAAGGAAAACACCAAAGATGATACATGGAAAGTTTTTTTCATACTTAAGCACAAAGAATATAATTTGTGCATGCTCAGTCATGTCCAACTCTTTGCAACTCCATGGACTGTAGCCCGCCAGGTTCCTCTTTCCACGAGATTTTTCCAGGCAAGAATACTAGAGTGCGTTGCCATCTCCTACTCCAGGGCATCTTCCTGATCCAAGGATCAAACACACATCTCTTGTGTCTTCTGCATTAGCAGATGGGTTCTTTACCGCTTGTGCCACCTGGGAAGCACAAAAAATGAACAGCAATAAATCTTCTCTTGAGAGGTTAGCTGTAAGATGGCTATAGGAAAGTGTTAAAAAAGAAGTGATGGGCATTTATCTTGCTTCTTTTAGCTCTGAGAAGGATAGCATGAATATCAGCTAGGAGAAACGAAGACCACTGCAGATGGGGGATGTTGTAGGAAGTCATTGACTCCAATGAATATTATGAATATTTCCCAGCTTATTCTATGATTAGGAGTGGTTGCCCCAACTCCAACTGACAACTTTGAAGTACAAAGCATCCTAAGGCAGGTTCTCCAGAAACAGGTCAAAGACCAGTTGTCATTCAGTCGCTCAGTCATGTCCAACTTTTGCGATCCCATGGACTGCAGCACGCCAGGCTTCCCTGTCCTTCACTATCTCCCAGAGTTTGCTCAAACTCATGTCCATTGAGTCAGTGATGCCATCCAACCATTTCATCCTCTGCCACCCCCCTTCTCCTCCTGCCTTCAATCTTTCCCAGCATCAGAGTCTTTTCTAATGAGCTGGCACTTTGTATCAGGTGGCCAAGGTATTGGAGCTTCAGCTTCAGAATCATTCCTTCCAGTGAATATTTAGGATTGATTTCCTTTAGGATTGACTGGTTTGATCTCCTTGCAGGTTTCCCAGAAGCAAGTCAAAGACCAGGATTTGAATACAAGTGCTTTCTTTGGGAGGTGATTCCAAAAGCAAGAGCCAGGTAAGGAAATATGAAAGAGAGACAGAAAGAAGGAAAGAGTGTAATACAGGATGGGTACTGAGCAGGTGATCTCTACAGGCAAGTGGGGTGCCATCCTCTCACTTGGAGGATGTCAAGCAGTCCTGTCTAAGGTACAAGGAAGTTAGAGCATTTCCTCCAACTCTGAAAGCTCCTTCTGGGTAGACAGTTAATGAACTCTCTACCATTCCAACCTTTCCTGCTGCGTAAGAGAAAACCTAGGTTAAGGGATCATATGTGCTTGTGGTAGTACTGACTCTACAGGCAGTGGTGAGAGGTGAGGGAAGTTAACTCCTCATGAAGTGGAGAGGAGGAAATGAGCAAGAAACTGGTGATAAAGTGATGCAGAACTTTTCAAAACAGGAAAAATCTATAACTGACCTTGGAGATCTTGACATGAATGTGAGGGCAATAAACATATCATTACAGGGATAGTTTGAAGTACCTAAAAGAAGCATCAGAAGTGATGAGAACCAAACAATCTTATCAGATTAACTTTCTATCTCTTTTGAAAAAGGTCACTAGATCAGGCAATGAGAGAAATATGAAAGACCAACATTATGTGCGCGCACATGCATACACACACACACGCACACAAGTCTAGTTTACTTAGATAGCATGAAAATGACCGAGCTCAAACACAGTTGGCAGAAATAAATGGCCTACTCAGTGCACAACTACAAATAATGCAATTTATGTAGTATTGTGGGTAAATGTTGCCCTGGAATAGAACATAGAATATAACGTAACTAGTGCCTTCTGCAGTGGTGCGATGTACACTCAGAGAGAACATAAAGGGATGTTTTGCATCAAGAAAAGGCTTCCACCCCTCCCTCTGAGAGGTTGACAAGTCTAGGGCAGAAGAGACAAACAGGACAACCAACCTTTTTCAAGTTCATGGAGCTCCTCTTAAAAACCTTTACTTGTACAAGGCAAGTAGGATGCTCTTCAAAGTAACAAAATGTACCTGAACAAATGCAACCTGTTTATGCCCATGGACACCATGAATGTTAACTTACATAAAAATTTTACAGAATGCCAAAAGGCTCCTACCAAGATTTTTGTTAATGACTTAATCAAGTGTCTATTTATATTCTGTCTTTCTATCATACACACACATATACACAATCTACTCACTCACCTGAAGCTACATAATATATTTGTGGATCAATATATTTGGGCATTGTGATAGATCCTGTGGGTTGAGGTTTTCAATCTCCATTTCACCTTTCTGCTGGTTGAAAATGATGGAGAGTTGAAACAAAACACACACCTCTTATAACTAGGATTCTGGGTGCAAATTCCATTCCAGTAATTAGAAGCTGTTGTGGAATTTATAAGGTAGAAATGATGCAGATCCCATTTTTGCCCCTTTTGCTATTTCTATGCCTTGTGAGTCTGTGGAGATGCAAAGTTCTTCTGAAGCAGTGTTACGGCATCTCTTTTAAGGCATCAGGAGGTGCAATGGCCTAACAGATGACAGCATTTTCATTCCTAGTTCACAGCTAGGACTCTGTACTCTTCATCACTTCAGAAGTGGCCTTGGAGGAAGGAACAAGTCTGTTGGGTCAATCGTATAACATTTGCGGAATTATTTCTGAAGATTCAACTTAGAATCTATTCTTTTACTTCTTCCAACGATTTTTCAAGGACCTAATTGGTTGCATTAAATTCCTTCCTGCTGAAATACCTATAGAACTTTTTGCCTCCTGCGTTGGATACTGACTACCATAGAAGAGTTGGTAAACATATAGAATGATACGGTTGGGGTGAAAGGCAAACATAACGTGATATAGTTGAATGAGGATAAAGGTAAAAGTTCAATACTTAGGTCCAAAAGCAATCACACATTCATAGGCTAGAAGAAGTGTAACTTAGCAGCTCCATGTAAGATAATGTTCATAAAGAGGTCACCAAAGATGTTAATATGGTATGCAGAGAAAACCAAAGTTGCAGACATGTTCAATTACTCTGTTCTGATTAAGACCATACTTACAGAATAGTGATTAATCCTAGCATTGTGCATTAAGAGGGATATAGCCAAAATGAAGATCCTTTAAGGGAGAGTAAATAGAATCAAGAAAGACCTGAATCTATGTTTCAGGATAATGCTTGAAAAACATGAGAGATGTATACCTTGAAGACTAGGAGAAATTCAAAGTGGACCATGATAGTCATCTTTAAATATTTACATGATTTTCTTGTGGAAAATCCATTAGACTTGTTCTGTACATTTCAAAGGTCTGGAACCAAAGCCAATAGAGGGGAGAAAAGAGGAGGCAAAGATGGAAGCTCTTTAGTAAGAGATATCAGAATACAGGAGGACTACTTTTGGAGGCAATAAACTTTCCAACATTTGAAGTATTCAAAAATAAAGAATCACTTGACGGAGTCACTGTAGGACATACCCAGGCACCAAACAAGTTGCTGGTCCAAGAAGGTAAACTTTGAAGCTTATTCCAAATTCAAGAATTTTTTAATAGCAAAATTTTTACAGAGCTAGTTGGATATTCTTAGAAAACTCATATAATACCCATTATTCTCAGAGATACAGATAATACACATAGATGCACACACATTGTGAGCAGAGGTTGTAGGAGGTAGATGAAAGAGCCCAGGATTTGGAATTAGATAGATGGGGCCTCAGATCTTGGTATCATAGCTTTCTAGTTGGATGACCTTGACCAACTTAAGTAATCTCTGGTTTTCTGTTTCCTTATTGATAAAAAATTTTCTTTGATAACAAAAAATTGATAACAAAGTCTATCATTTTCTTACAAGGATTAGAAAAAATATGCCCTAAATCAGACAGATTGTCGCCAAAAAAAAAGTCATCTTCCAATACTTTTAAAATCTTTTTCCTATTTTTAACTTTCAAAATGCTAGGTAGGAATGGATGAACAAAAATTTTATATCTATTCTAAACTGAGTTCCCCCTCCCCTCAGATTTATAGCTTTTCTATAAAGTAGGCAGCAGAGCATAACAGTTCATAGTAAAGGTTCAGGAACCCAGCTGAGCTGGGTTCAAATTCTAGCTCAGCTTCTTTTAACCATTTAACTATATGGCACCACACTCCAGTACTCTGGCCTGGAAAATCCCATGGACAGAGGAGCCTGGTAGGCTGCAGTCCTTGGGGTTGTGAAGAGTCAGACACGACTGAGCAACTTGACTTTCACTTTTCACTTTCATGCATTGGAGAAGGAAACGGCAACCCACTCCAGTGTTCTTGCCTGGAGAATCCCAGGGACGGGGGAGCCCGGTAGGCTGCTGTCTGGGGTCACAAAGAGTCGGACACGACTGAAGTGACTTAGCAGCAACAGCAGCTCACAATTGATGCTCAGTGTGTTGTGTTTAGTTGCTCAGTCATGTCCAACTCTTTGTGATGCCATGGACTGTAGCCTGCCAGGCTCCTCTGTCCATGGAGATTCTCCAGGCAAAAATACTAGAGTGGGTTACCATGCCCTCCTCCAGGAGATCTGCCCAAGCCAGGGATTGAACCTAAGTTCCCTGCATTGCAGGCATATTCTTTACTATCTGAGCCACCAGGGAAGCCCAAGAATATTGGAGTGGATAGCCTAACTCTTCTCCAGAGGATCTTCCCGACCCAGGAATTGAACCAGGGTCTCCTGCATTGCAGGCAGATCAATACTCATTCACTATTAATAACAATTATGGTAAATGATAGTGATGGTAGCGATGAAGGCACAATGTACACGGAACATCAATCTAAAACATTAACGCTACTGCCTTTTTTACCTTGTAGTACTCTCACCCTGGATCTATGGTAGCATTCCTCATTACATTGATGGCATTTAGATATTTACATTTTTTGCTCTTGCTGTTTATTCACTAAGTCATGTCTGGCTCTTTTGTGACCCTATGGACTGTAGCCTGCTAGGCCCCGCTGTCCATGTGATTTCCCAGGCATGAATACTGGAGTGGGTTGCCATTTCCTTCTCCAGGAGATCTTTAGGACACAGGGTTTGAAGATTGCAGGTGGATTCTTTACCCCTGGGTCACCTGGGAAGCCCACACTGACCCACACTGACTTGATACCTTTTTTTTTTAATAGCTACATCATACTTTACACTGATTTCTAATAGCCTTCACTGTTCACAAGGTGCCAAAGACAAACAGTCATAACCTAATCTAGCATGTTCATTGGCTACAGACCTATCTGGGAGGCCAGTTATCAGGGAGGGTGGAAAAACACTATTTCTTACTAGCAGCATTAACTCAATAAGCCTCCCCGGGGAACAATAAAAATGCAATAGATAGCAGTCTTAATGAGGACGTGCTCAGAGCACAGTGCAATCTGATGCTCAGTGCCCTGTGGAATCAAAGGAATTTGATTTAGCAACATTAGATTTCAGTTTCTTAAAATATTAATGACACAGTTCACTATAGTTGTTTCCTATTTTAGCCAGTGACATTGTAAATTACAAGTGTTATTATGGCATTGCTTATAACTCAGAGATATTACCACAAGAATCTGCCTTTCTGTTGCTAGCAGATGCAAGTAAAGTTTGCTTTTGTTAATACAGCACATGCCAAATTTTTCCTTAAGGCTCTTAATCAAAGTGTTTCATATATTAGGACGCATGGGCCTATTTTTGCAGAACAGTTTAAATAGCATCCCCTATCATTATCACATTTCAAATGAATCTGCATCTCTTTCATTTAAAAAAAAAAAGAACTTTAATTATTTCCTCATAGTTTTCTCTCCACCAAACCCAAAAGTGCCCAGTAACTGGGATGGCCTTACTGACTTATAAATTAAGATCAGATAAGAAAAAGAAGTTATGAGAAATGTATTAGTCACTTCAAGAACTCCTAGATTCCACTTCTCAGGAATTACTATCCTTGGAGTTAGAGGTAATAATAGAAATGATCATCATACCCAAGAGATATTCTCACAGGCAATGCAAAGGGATAGCTGTACATGGGAAAGGGAAAGCTTAGGATGACTATGAGTAACTGCCACCAGATGAAAGAACATTTATCAGCTGTTTCAAAAGCACGAAGATCAGTCTCAAAAGAGATCATCATCAACTTGAATATGTTTTAATTGGAGATTAACTTGGGGGAAATTTTTCAAAGTGATTATCTGGCAAGTAAAAAAATATCTCCTACAGAGTCTCTTGAACATAAAACTAATCACTCAGCATGTGGGTCTATCAGTTGAGCTAATAGGTAAGACAAGAAAAATACTGCATAGAAGTGGATCATCTAATTGAGAGTCACACCTAGTAATCTCACTTATACAGAATATAAATGAGGGACTCAGTTGCCTAAAAAGGCAACCCCTTTGAGCAGCCAAATTGGATGTGTGCCTCAAAGCACCCGAACACTGGGTAGAGTCCACAACCACTCTATGCTTCAGTTTCCTCACCTGTAAATGAAAATACAAAGCACATAATAAAGATGCTAAAAAATGTTGTTAGCTTTATTATCATTTTTATTATTACTGTTGTTTGTGTTGTAGTGATTGTTGTTTAGTCGCTAAGTCATGTCTGACTCTTTGTAACCTCGTAGACTGTAGCCGATCAGGCTTCTCTGGCTATGGGATTTCCCAAGCAAGAATACTGGAGTGGGTTGCCATTTCCTTCTCCAGGGGATCTTCATGACCCAGAGATCAAACCGACATCTCCCAAGTCTCCTGCATTAGCAGGCAGATTCTTCACTGCTGAGCCACAGGCTCCATATGAGAGAAGATAATTGATTGTCATTTGTAAACTGGAGGCAGTGGGTCAGGTTATTTTTTCTAAGCACTCAGTCTCATTAGCAGACTTCTGAAGTTCACAATTTCAGGTTTGCCTACCTTCACAAAGGCAACATAAAAATTCCCTCTGCACCACAGGCTACAGTTTCACAGAGCTTCATGGTGAGTGAGATGTAGGTCATGAGTAGAAAGTAATTGGATTTCAACACAGGGAACCCAATGTGCCACTTTAGACAGATAACCTCTTGTTATGTCCAAGTGTGACTCTGAGTCTAATGGCATTGCTTCTCCTTAAGGAAGCTCATCTAGTCTCCACTGAAAACCATGTAGACCCAAAGGTGAGAGGAAAGGAGACCCCTTTCCAGCTAACTTTGCAGCTCTGTCCTCACAGGCTGCAGAATCAGGGGTGAGAGAATTCCCTGGGCTCAGAGTGGGGCAATCACAATCATGTGAGCAGTCAGGAAGGGCCAAGACTCATCAGCTGTTGTATAGAGAAATCAGCACAAATAGATTAATTGGGGCTCTGTTCAAAGACGAAACATTTGAGAAAGACTTCGGGATGACAAGGTAACACCTGTGTCTCAGTCTTCCTGGGCCCTAAGCTCAAGAGCAGAAGCGGTTGACTTTAGTGCTCCCAGAATATAAGGGGTAATTCTAATGAGGCACCAGGCGAGTGTGCAAGCCCCACAGGAATTTCTGCTTCTGTTCTCCAGCCACAGGCATGGTATCATAATAGGAAAGACAAGGAAATTCTGCTTAACTCACATTTTAGGGTCAGTTCCAGTTTCATTTCTAGAGTGACTATTTTTTAACTACAAAAGCAGTACATTTCATTGTAGGAAATACAATACATAAAAGATAAAAACTTAAGAAAATCACTCATGATTCTAAGACTCAGAAATATTCATTAATATTTTTGAGAATATTCTTCCAGTGATTATGTCTGTATCAGGTCAGTCGCTCAGTTGTGTCTGACTCTTTGCGACCCCATGAATTGCAGCACACCAGGCCTCCCTGTTCATCACCATCTCTCGGAGTTCACTCAGACTCACATCCATCGAGTCGGTGATGCCATTCCAGCCATCTCATCCTCTGTCGTCCCCTTCTCCTCCTGCCCCCAATCCCTCCCAACATAAGTCTTTTCCAATGAGTCAACTCTTCTCATGAGGTGGCCAAAGTATTGGCACCAACTAGTAATGCTGAAGAAGCTGAAGTTGAACAATTCTATGAAGATCTACAAGACCTTTTAGATGTCCTTTTCATTATAGGGGACTGGAATGCAAAAGTAGGAAGTCAAGAAACACCTGGGGTAACAGGCAAATTTGGGCTTAGAATACGGAATGAAGCAGAGCAAAGGCTAATAGAGTTTTGCCAAGAGAATGCACTGGTCATACACCCTCTTCCAACAACACAAGAGAAGACTCTACACATGGACATCACCAGATGGTCAACACCGAAATCAGATTGATTATATTCTTTGCAGCCAAAGATGGAGAAGCTCTATACAGTCAGCAAAAACAAGACAGGGAGCTGACTGTGGCTCAGATCATGAACTCCTTATTGCCAAATTCAGACTTAAATTGAAGAAAGCAGGGAAATCCACTAGAGCATTCGTGTGCATAAATATTTGCACCTATAAGTATATAAATTATATGTATAAATATTCTTTTCATGTATTTTTCTCCATCCTCCTAAAATGGGACCATGCTATATATAGTCTTGTAACCCTCTTTTTAACTTAACAGTATGTCATAGACATTCTTTGATGTCTTTAAAAATGCTCCAGCATTGGTTTTAAGGCTAAGTATTTAAAGTCAAATTTTACTTAAAGCAACTTGTATTAATCTAATCTTGTTTGCAAGCCATTCACAGGACAGAATATAGGGGTTGGTCAGGTATTACTGCAGTCTGATGGACCCTAATATTTGGGGTAGAAACTGCTAAGCACCTCTTCATAATTCTGTGCTTTAGACTTACCTAAAGCACAAGGCCATCAGAGATTTTTCATGTCCAGCAAATAATAATGTATAATTCTTTTGCAGCCACCATATGCCAAGCACTGTGCTAAGCAATTCCCATGTATTGTTTCATGTGATTTAATCAGCACCGTTTAACACTGGACTGTTGTTTTCCTGATTTTTCCAATAAGGAAACTGAGACTCAGAGAGTATACAACAGACCTAGGGCTCAACCCTAGTTAATTCAGAGAACTGGACACTGTATGTAATTCATCTCATGCTTTCCCAATAATAATTTCTACACTCTAAGAAATGAGTGATCCACGCTGCCCTTAACTCCTTATTGCATTACACAATCACAGTTTACTCAACAATAGTCATAAAGTGGGAGAAATGTGCATAATTCCTTAGTTCTGTTAGTGAATATGTCTTTTAACTTTGTGTTTTCAAGCAAATGATGAAAAAATAAAATTCTTTTGTTCCAAGTGACTTCCAGGATTTAAAAGTAGTCTCATGTGTAGATTTTGTCATAGGATGAACTCCTTCACAACCTCACTCTGCCTTTTAGTGAGAGGGCTACCTCTGGTTTCTGGCTCCAAGCTCAGAGCAGGCAAGCAGGGCCAGCCTCTGCAGCGTTGGTAACTTTCACACAATGACTGTATCCCATTCAACACTAGATGATTTTTGCTTAAAGGATCAATTCTAGGCACTATAGAAAAATCTTAGTTCTTTGGAACAAAAGTCATAAGCCTGAAATTTCTGAAAACATAACCCTTATCATTTGCTTCTATTATTTTTTTCTTCTCTTAAAAGATACAGCATAAATTAGGACATAGATGATCAGATCAAGTAGCAGCCTTAATCTGTAAATAATCTCCCTGGCTTCATGGCAATCAGGAAAACAGTGGGAAACAGCCGGTTTAAGATGAAAGTGACAACCTATTAACATTCAGAGAGAAATGATTTTTCTCATCACCTTTCCTGGAAGATGCTGTTGCTGTGGCAACTAGTCCCTGCATTCATCCCATATCCAATTGCTGAGATGACAAGGAAGCTGGTCAGGCTGAGAGAAGATTATTCACAGTATCCCTTTAAGTGACAACCAATGAGATCTGTAACGGAATTTCTTACACAAACCCAGCATTTTTCACCGGGGTGAAATACTGCTTGACTAAGCTTCCATAACTTGGGTCTCTGGCTAAAACTTAAGAGTTCTTCAATTTAACTGAACTAGTAAATACTTAACTTCACAAACTGTGACCTGACTTTGGGACATTTTAAATGTTCTTTATTCTGGGCACTGCTACGTAAAGTATGTAGGTGGAGGATATGACATTTCCCTATGAAGTACAAAATGCTCTAGGCAGAGATATTCTGCAGTTGGGCTTATGACAGGTATAGGACCACAAGTGTCCTCTCGCACCATGGCAGCCTTTAAGTGGAGGCTAAAATGCAGACGCTGAGACTGTGTCTGACATTTTACCCCACTGTCAGAAATTTACTTATACTCTAAACAAGCCCTGGACTATTCACTTAAGTGACAAATGAGGGCACCCATGTATTTTGTGGTGGCTGGACTTACTAAAAGGTCACTCATAGACTGCATTTCTCTCTTCATCTGAAAACACAAGTGCTTCTGAGAGAGAAACAAAATGGCACAGCTGAAGTCATCTAACTTTATTTCCTGAAGGGACCAGCTCCTTTTGGGTGACCAGCTCAGCCGGTTTTGGAGCACCTCAATGTCATAATGTCCTTCATTACATCTGCTGTAAAAACAGAAGACCTATATTTGCCATCCTGTTTAAATAATAAATGCATAGCATTTTTAAGTTTCATGTGAGCTGGAAACCAAATGTTCTTCAGGGAACACTTTCATTCATAAACAAGCAGTTTCCATTTGTGACTCTTGCTTTGGTAGGCTTACACAGAAGAATGAAAAGGCATTTTCAAAATTATACGGTTCTCAAGTGTCCACTGACACCTCTTCCATTCCCAGGTGGTCACGTCCTGTTCCTCTCTACTAGAACATGACTTTTCTGGGAACTCACAACAGTTATCTCTCTTCAGTTTTGTGCCCCAAACAGAAACATGCCCTCATCTTTGCCCATTTGTGAGGGAAGCACTCATTGGCTTCTTTGGAAACTTGTTAAGCGGAAGAGCGAGCAAGCAGCAGCAGAAATAGGTCCCTTTGGGCTAGTAGCTATCAGCTAGGGAGGCTCTTACTTGAAATTTGTCACTTTATTGATGCAGAGCTTTCATGGGGAAAAGGGTGGACCGTACATACAAAAAAATATAATAAAATAATTTTAATACTAGCTAATATTTGTTGAGCACATACCAAAATACAGTTTGCACACACAGTCCCCTCTGGTCTTCCCCAACACTATACCAGTTAAGTAAATGACATTGTTGCCATCACTCTGAAGTTTAGAGAAGTTTAGGAACTTTTTCAAAATCATATGACACAGGGGCAGAAAAACCCTAGTCTTACTAAAGCCAAAGCCTAACATCACCTTTATCTAATCCCAATGTATTTGTTATTTTTCAGATGCCCACAAGCACACAAGTAAATCACTCATCCCTCTCCCTGGGTTAAGGTAACCGTCATAATCTATTTTCTCTGTTACTTGTCACAGTGTTTGGCACAAAGCTGGTGCTTGAGAAGTTTTTGCTGATTGGAAAAAAAAGCTTTTGATTCCAGGTTGAGAAAGGTTTCACTTTTTAAAGATGATTGTACCACTGACATAGGCTATTGCAGGGGTCTCTGGAACATGCCTTCCTACGCAGTTCTTTTGTTTGAGCTCTTGTCTCTTTTTCTGACGCCACACATTAGTGCTTATTTTCCTTTACTGGACTGACAATTCTGAGAATTTCTTTTATAAATGATGACACTGAAGAACCAACCTGCATGCTGTCCACCTCTTTAAACCAATATGGACCAGCCCGGAACAGTTTTAGAAGAAGAATTTGTTCTTTAAGATTAAATAAAATTATAGTATTCAAAAAGGAAAACTGTATGTGGTAAGGTTCCAACCCTTTGTTAGCAAGGCTTTGAGTAATTACTACAGACTTTCCCTACATCATTTCATACCCTCAAGAGCAGAATAAGTGCCTGTTCACCATCTCATGAAAGCCTTCCTGCCCAGGGCTGCCGAGTTCATCTCTCTGCTAATTGCAGACACTCCAACGTACCAAACACCGGCAGAGCAAGCAGTTCCAAGGCAAGTGATCACTGAGTACATAGGACAGGGCCAACTGCTGTCAATGTGGTTTTATTTTTTAGTCTTGAAATTTAAGATGTCATAAACAAAAATTATACTTGGCTTATGTAGAAAATTTGAAAATACAGATAAACTGAAAGAAAATTTAAAACCTTTGTAATTCTACTCCACAAAGATAGCATTTAGTACATGATTTTCCAAATTTTTACTAAATCTACCATTTTTATAAATCTAATATATTGCCCATAATATCCACCTTTGCTGTTTTTTAGTAGTTGATGGCCCATCTTATATGATTAAATCATAATGTATTTTAAAAAATTCTCTGTTGTTAGACTCTGAGTTGCTCATATAAATACTTTATTGAAGATTCTTGAATCTAAATCCCCACATGCTTATTATTTACTTGAGATAAATTCCTACAAGTGGAATTGCCAGATCCAAGGGTATATACATTTGTATATACATTTTTGTTATTTGTAGGCCTCAGATACATATTTTCAAAATCCTTTCCAGAAAACTTAAACAAATTTAACCTTTTACTGACAGTGAGTCAAAGTATCTTTCCTTTTAAAATCAATATCCCAGAGTCAAATATAAATTTTTTTTTGCAGTTTACATCATTGCTTTGCTCTATTAACATCAGAAACCACAATGAGGGGCTTCCGTGGTAGCTCAGTGGTAAAGAACCCACCTGCCAATGCAGGACTCTGTGATCTTACACAAGTTATTTTTCCTTTTGTACCTCAGTTTTCTCATGTATAAAATGGAGATAATACACTACAGGAGTTCCATGTCAATTAAGTGATATATATCTTTTAATTTACTTGTGTGAAACAATATCTGGGACCTAAAAGCTCAATGAATGCCAGCTATTATCATTACTTCTATGTATTCAAGCACTGGTTAGAAACCGGAGACACAAAGATGCACATCCCTTGGTTTTCAAAGGCTCCTCATCGATGGAGAAGGAGAATGTGTAACCAAATCATTAGGGCAGCAAGCTGAGTGTGATACTGTCGATGTGAAGAAGGTACCATGGCATCATGTAGACCGAAGCATTTAGCCTGGCCTGAGAATGCTGGAGAAAGCTTAGATGTTCAGTTTTCTGGGAGTCTGAGTCTCCAGGGTAAGTTGTAATTTGTCAAGTAGAAAAGGAGGGAGGGGCACTGGAGGCATCAGACTGTATAGGTGAACTCATGGAAAGGAGAACTGCAGGGAAGAACATCATGACGTCAGGCAGCCTGGTTCGTAATGGGAGTCAGGGGAGCAGAGGCAGGGAAACAACAGTAGAGGTCAATCCATGAAGTCCACCATCTTTCACGCTATGAGTTCCAACTTTATCCCTTTCTCTCAGTCTTAAGCCCTTGGAGGATATGCTGAGGAGTACTTCCAGCTTGATGGGAAAAGCTGCCTCATTGGAAAAGATCCTGATGCTTGGCAAGATGGAAGCCATCAAATGAGAATGGGATGACAGAGGATGAGGTGGTTAGGTAGCATCTCCAACCCAATGGACATGAATCTGAGCAAACTCTGGAAGACAGAGGAGCCTGGCATGTTATAGTCCATGGGGTTGCTTGGAGTTGGACATGACTTAGTGAGTGAACAACAACACTTCCAGCCTTAGAAGCATAGTTTACTGAACAGCAGGTATGAAAATCCATGACACTATTTTCCTATTAAAAAAAAAAAAACTTGGATATTGTGGAGTGGACTGTAAAATCTGCCTAACTCTTCAGGGGTTTTCAATGCAATTTAGAACTTATCGTGGAAAGCTTTGGATAATACCCTTAAGCGCCCAAGGACAGGCAATTATTCTCTTCTGCCAGTCAGGTCCACCAGATGAAAAATGGGAAAAGACAACTTGTCTGAGAAAAGCAGATGAAACTTGTGCCATGTCCCATTTAAATACAGCTTTGCACAAGTACTAGGAAACTATGGAAGGATTTGAATAAAGGAAGAGTTATAAGTATTATAGATTTATCTTGAGAAGGATCACTCTGGCTCCAGTGTATCTCTAAAGGAGTAGTAGTAACAACAGAGACAGAAAGGCTAGTAAGGAAGCTACTTTCACAACTTGAATCCAAGATATTCAGCTCCTCTTTTTGTTATTTTCCAATATTCTACATTTCTTGCATAATAGTTATACTTTATTCAGTGTCTGGCCTCCTAACTAAACTATGCTGCTGCTAAGTCGCTTCAGTCATGTCCAACTCTGTGCAACCCCATAGATGGCAGTCCACCAGACTCCCCTGTCCCTGGGATTCTCCAGGCAAGCATACTGGAGTGGGTTGCCATCTCCTTCTCCAAGACATGAAAGTGAAAAGTGAAAGTGAAGTCACTCAGTCGTGTCCGACTCTTAGCGACCCCATGGACTGTATCCTAACAAGCTCCTCCATCCATGGAATTTCCCAGGCAAGAGTACTAAACTATAAATCCCATGAAAGAATCAGTTATGTATATTATTCACTGCTACATACAGATTCCTAGTACTATACCTGGCATACACCAGCTAGTCAATGGTGTAAGTCAATGGTTAGTAAGTCAATGAACAAATGAAATTAAATGAAATTGCTACAAATTATTTTAATAGGCCTAATTTCTTTTTCTCTGGAATAGGCTAAAAAGAAACATATCTAGCTACTTTGATGATTTGAAGTTCCTTTCTATTCCTAGAATTTAAATTCATAAAACTGATATTTGTTGAGTTCATTCCAAGATTATTAATATTATCTGTTGGTTCTAAATATATTATCCTTTTTACAGATGAGGGACAGAGAAACTCAGGTCATATAGTTAGTTGGTAAGGGAGAAAGAGCTTGAATCTGGGCCTGTCTAGCCCAAGCCCATGCTCTAACCACTGTGCTAGAAATTTAGACTGGATGGGCCAATGAGGGAAAGCTCTGTGGAAGTCGGGACATTTGATCTGTTTCCTAACAGGAAGCTTGTTCATTCACCAAGTCATGTCTGACTATTTGTGCAGGCTTCCCTGTCTTTCACTATCCTCTGGAATTTGCTTAGACTAATGTCCATTGAGCTGGTGATGCCATCTAACCATCTTAACCTCTGTAGAACATTTCAAATCCAGAGGGAAAATATGAGCAGAATCCATGGTCCAAAGAATTCTTAGTATCTGGGAGAAGAGCGAATAAACCAGCATGACTTAGATACACAGAACTTGGAGAGAAAAGGAAGAGTTAAAAGTGGAAAATCCAATTAGAAAAGTGGCTTAGAGCCAGATGTTGTCAGGCTAGTGCAGTCCAGGAGAGAAGTGAGCCCCTGCAGGTTTCTAAGCAGAGAATAGCCTGAGCTGAATGACTTTCTTGAGGCTTGACCTTTAAAGGTAACCTTGGGAAAGCCAACCCCTTTACTCATCAGTTTCCATACCTTTAAAAGAAGAGCATACATAATTGCGGTTCATTCATCAACTTGTTAGGAAGGTAGTCTGGTTAATTATCATAACTTTACTGAAAACTAACAGTGACCCCAAACAATAGCACTTATAGCAGATTTTCCTTTCTCAACTTCAAATTCATCAGTGGATTTAAAAAACAAAATTGCTTTTCTTTGCTGGCTTTGTCTGCTTCTGGCTTTTATGAATCTCATATTGATACAAACTTAAGGCAACATCTTCTGCTAGTTCATGAAATCACGCCCTGGATGGATATATCATTGGTCTCTTCCACAAGAAGACTAGAAAAAGATGCATCTGGCCTTTTTGGTTTCCATCCGACATTAGATTCATCTTGGCTCAGGATTCACAATTTGTTGTGGATCTTGGTAGGAAAGTTGGCAGCCTGCTCTGGTTCTCTAGGTCTTATGGAGTCAAGTGATATTTGATGTGTGGGGCAGGAAGATATTTGGCTCCTTCCACTTTACCCCTCTCCCCGATTCTCCTTATGTTAGACATTCCTAAATCTTGCCTGGAAGGAAATTGCAAGCCCCAAATAAAGCACATTTGGCTGAAGTCTGGAACACAGAACCCCAGTGCAGGCAGACAGCAACCACCTCCAGCCCAACCCTGAGGATTTCAACATTCACATTCCCATGTCCGCACATATATGATACAGTGATGTCCTGAACATCAAATGTTAGCTATGGAAACAATATGGAAAACACTCCCTATGTATTCTAAAACATGCTAATTGAAACCAGACTCTGAATCCCCATTTCTTCTAAATCCAGGTGAAAGTTCCTTATCCTTAGAAAGAAATGAATGCGAGCAAAGTGCTTTTCATAGACTTGGAAAATATTGCTCAGAATCAGACACATCTTGTCTTTGAATTCCCCTCAGCCCCCACATCCAAAAATATTCCTTCCCACTTTCACAAGGCCTGCATCCCACACTATACTGCCTGCCGTGCCCTGTTTCCACTCCCAGCTGCCAGACCTGCAGAGACACACTAGGGTTATTTCCTCAGTGACCTGGGCTTTTGATAATCCTAAACTGTTTAGGTTGGACCTGTGACCTGACTTTGTCAAAAGCCATATGGTGCTCAGACAAAACCGGGGAGAAGAGACACAGCCAAAATCTGCAAGATCTGTGACTAACCAAAGCTGTGAGTTTAATGAGGAAAAAAAGAGATTAAGGGAGTCCTGGCTTTTTTGGCAAAAACTCCAGTTGAACACAGGAATGCCCAGAGGCAAAAGCAACTCAGCCTACAATAAATTAATAAAACAGCCTATTGATTCTGCCTTTGTTGTCAACACAGTAGACTGAAGCCACTTCTCAGCTTCCAGGAAATGAGTGCTCTCAGGCCTCCCAATTTTACACTTAAGCATATGCCCAGTCTCCAGGGATCACAAAGGATGAATTGCTCTCCAGGTGTCTCTTTCTCAGTGATGTCATTTATGGCAATATTCCCTTTCTTTTGTGAAAGAAGTTTATACATTTTTTCTAAGAGAATGTCCACTGTTTCAGTGGGTTAGTCAGTATAAAATTATATTTTGAATAAAAAGCTATACAGCTTTCACTGGAAAGAAAACTATTCTCCTTTTTCCCTTAAAATTTACCATGAATGAAAAAATAAAATATTATTTTCTACAAGTCAAAATTCACAAAAGTTATTCATCCTCTTTTATCCAACCATCACACAGAATCAAAATATGCTTATTCAAATGGAAATGCTATTCAAAGATTTTTGACAAGGAGTCATTCATAACTTCAAAATATTCTACTTTTATCTTTAAAAAAATATTTTAATGGCTCTGAAAGACAGAAAAACTAGTTGTACTTAATAATATAATAAGTTGATTGCATTTATCTCAAGGTAATGCTAATAGAGCCCTAATAGTTTTGAATGCCCCTAAAAGGTCAGTCCACTGGAAAGAATTAGAAATAGATAGCTGCATATTGGTTAAGTTTTTATATGGGCTGTTACATGTATAATAAAGTTCCTAACTGAGCCAGCATGAACTGGCCTCCCACCTCGGTAATAAGAGGGCCTTCTGACGCAGGTACAAATTCTACCCCTGGTTAGAAAGTTTATTTCCCATGTGCCTCAGGGACAAAAAAACCAAAAACATAAATAGAAGCAATACTGTAATAAATTCAATGAAGACTTTAAAAATGGTCCACATCAAATGTATATATATCTCTTTAAAAAAAAATAAAATAAAAAGAAGGGCAGAGTAGCTCAGGAAGAAGCCAAGCAGAACAGGCTGTTGGTCAATTTTGTCTCCCAGTAGAAGATAAGAAAAGGCAAGCCAGATCAGTAAAGGGAGGACAGCAGGAAGGCTTTTGAGGGGAGATTTGCAGTGTAAATTCACTCAACATTGATGAGAGCAGTTCCTCAGAAAGAGAGAGTGAGGTAGGAACTCTGGCTATTAATGGAATCAGGATGGACTCAAGGGGTGTCATCTGTAATTATGTAAATTCCAGGAAGTAGAGGAGCTCCAAATCATCAACATAACTAGATTACTTTAAGCCTATTTCAGAGAAAAAGATTGGGTTTACAAAAATAATTTTTGTGGCAATTCTGTTTAGCAGGCCAAGGCTGAAGATCTAGTTCTTCAAAGACGATTATGAAAACAAGCCATTCGTGCTCAGGTAAAAAGACATTGTGAAGTTTTAACAGTTGCAGGGAAAGTAACAACACATTTGAAATGTATATGTGGAGAATACATGGAAAGTAAGAACACATTTGAAATGTGTATGTGGCAAATACACAGGAGAAAAAGTATTGCAAGAGGGGTGGGATTAAATCCCCATGATGAAATTTTCAATCAGAAATGGGAAGGGTATGATGAAACAGTTAAAGAAATGGTAGAAGAAAGACTGGAAAATGGATGGATGGATAGATGGATGGATGGGTAAGTAGGTCAACTGATTAATGGACAAAACCAAAAGATAGGGCAATGTACAGAAAAATCTAGTTAGGTATTTTAAGAGAATAAGTCCTAGTTTTGCATCTTTTTAAAAATAAAATGTTATACAATCTTTGCAAGGACAGAACTAAAACATATTTATGCAAACGGTCCAATTCACAACAAAACGAGATGAGGCCTAGACAGCTGAGCCACTTAATGTAAATGAACAACTGAGCCAGCGACATCTGCCAAGATGAATTTAGAGAAGGCTTCAGAGGCTGTAAAATAGGGCAGAGAAGAGGCTTCTGGAAAAAATGAGAAAAGTAGCGAACATGGATTTAGCATTTGGAAGTGAAGAGTAGAGGGATCAGAGAGTGAAACAGGTGGAACAACAAGAAACCAATAAAAGCAAGGGGAAAAACTGCAAGAATTACAGAGCTCAGGAAACAAAAAGGAGATGCATGAATAGGAGCTGTATAAGTGAGGATTTTTAAAAAAATTGTTATTTTATAATGGAGTACAGTTGACTAAATCAAATCCCTTACAGTTATACAGTGGAAGTGACCAATTGAATCAAGGGATTAGATCTGATAGAGTGCCTGAAGAACTATGGACAGAGGTTCATGACGTTGTACAGGAGGCAGTGATCAAGGCCACCCCCAAGAAAAAGAAATTTAAAAAAGGCAAAATGGTTGTCTGAGGTGGCCTTACAAATAGCTGTGAAAAGAAGAGAAGTGAAAGGCAAAGGAGAAAAGAAACGATATACCCATGTGAAAGTAGAGTTCCAAAGAATAGCAAGGAGAGATGAGAAAGCCTTCCTCAGTGATCAATGCAAAGAAACAGAGGAAAACAACAGAATGGAAAAGACTAGAGATCTCTTCAAGAAAATTAGAGATACCAAGGGAACATTTCATGCAAAGGTGGGCTCAATAAAGGACAGAAATGGTATGGGCCTAACAGAAGCAGAAGAAACTAAGAAGAGGTGGCAAGAATACACAGTACAAAAGAGAAGAACAGTACAAAAGAGATCTTCACGACCAGATAACCATGATGGTGTCATCACTCACCTAGAACTAGACATCGTGGAATGCAAAGTCAAGTGGGCCTTAGGAAGCATTGCTATGAACAAAGCTAGTGGGTGTGATGGAATTCCAGTTGAGCTATTTTAAATCCTAAAAGATGATGTTGTAAAAGTACTGCACTTAATATGCCAGCAAATTTGGAAAATTCAGCAGTGGTCACTGGACTGGAAAAGGTCAGTTTTCATTCTGATCCCAAAGAAGGCAATGCCAAAGAATGCTCAAACTACCACACAATTGTACTCATCTCACACGCTAGCAAAGTAACGCTCAAAATTCTCCAAGCCAGGCTTCAACAGTACATGAACAGTGAACTTCCAGATGTTCAAGCTGGATTTAGAAAAGGCAGAGGAACCAGAGATCAAATTGCCAACTGGATAAATATCTATTTCTGTTTTATTGACTACACCAAAGCCTTTGACTGTGTGGCTCACAACAAACTGTGAAAAATTCTTCAAGAGATGGGAATACCAGACCACCTGATCTGCCTCCTGGAGAAATCTGTATTCAGGTCAAGAAGCAACAGAACCAAACATGGAACAACAGACTGGTTCTAAATCAGGAAAGGAGTACATCAAGGCTGTACATTGTCACCCTGCTTATTTAACTTATATGCAGAGTACAACATACGAAATACCAGGAGAAATATCAATAACCTCAGATATGCAGATGACACCACCCTTATGGCAGAAATGGAAGAAGAAGTAAAGAGCCTCTTGATGAAAATGAAAGAGGAGAGTGAAAAAGTTGGCTTAAAACTCAACATTCAGAAAACTAAGGTCATGGCATCTGGTCCCATCACTTCATGGGAAATAGATGGGGAAACAGTGGAAACAGTGATAGACTTTATTTTTCTGGGCTCCAAAATCACTGCAGATGGTGACTGCAGCCATGAAATTAAAGATGCTTGCTCCCTGGGAAAAAAGCTATGACCAATCTAGACAGCATATTAAAAAGCAGAAACATTACTCTGCCAACAAAGGTCTGTCTAGTCAAAGCTATGGTTTTTCCAGTAGTCATGTATAGATGTGAAAGTTGGACTATGAAGAAAACTGAGCACTGAAGAATTGATGCTTTTGAACTGTAGTGTTGGAGAAGACTCTTGAGAGTCCTTTGGACTGCAAGGAGATCCAACCAGTCCACCTAAATGAAATCAGTCCTGAATATTCATTGGAAGGACTGATGCTAAAGCTGAACCTCCATTACTTGAAGAACTGACTCATTTGAAAAGACCCTGATGCTGGGAAAGATTGAAGGTGGGAGGAGAAGGGGACAACAGAGGATGAGATGGTTAGATGGCTTCACTGATGCAATGGACTTGAGTTTGAGTAAGCTATGGGAATTGGTGATGGACAGGGAAGCCTGGCATGCTGCAGTCCATGGAGACGCAAAGAGTCGGACATGACTGAGCAACTGAACTGAACTGAACTGAACAGTTGACTGAAGACCTACCATCCTGTGTACCAGAGAAGGCACTGGCCACCAGCCTCAGAGTGCAGCCTTTGCATGTGCTGATGTGCTGATCCAGCCAGCTGTAGGTTATGGTCTTCAGCCTTGCAGGTTCAAAAGCCCTGGGACTGGGTCCAGTGTCCCAGAGATCTATAAACCAGAATGTTGGTGTACATATACATACAAGTACACTCTTCTCCACAGGCTGACTCCAGAAAGAGGAAAAAATAACAACTGGAGACCACTTGGTGAAGAGGGAATTGACACAAGAGAAGCTCTGGAATATATGGAATAAAAGCCTAGACAACAGCATAAGGGTTTGTTACTTGGTTATGTGGCCTCGGGCATGTGATTTAATCTCTCAGTATTCTCAATTTTCTCATCTACAAAATGGGACATTCCAGTTATCTACTTCTATGTAACAAATCACTCCAAAATTTAGTAACTTAACACATGTCTTTTTTACCTTTAATTTTGAATCTGGCATTTGGCACAACTTGGAAGGGATAGCTCATAGATGTTCCTCATGACATTAGCTGGGGTGGCTCAACATGGAGCTGGTGGATCCATTTACAAGATGACAAATTAATACTGACTACTATCTGGGGGCTCAGCCAGCATCACAAATCCTGGGACTGAGGTCCTTAGTGGGTTGGCTTTGGAGGCTTCTTCAGACTGTTGTGGTTGGATTCCAAGAGCAAGAATCTCTACGGACAGAAAGTAAGAGCTGTCCATTTCTTAAGGCTTGTGACCAAAGACTGGCACATGTCACATTTTCCTGGTCCAATAGCTGGAGTCCGCAGATTCAGAAGGAGGGGCCAAAAGGCTGCACATATCTCTTAGTGGAGAATACATCAAATAACTGCTGGGTCATTTTTTAAACCTTCAGGATGTCTACTCTCTGGCCACAAATTGTTTACTACATGTCTCTCATATGCAAAATACATTCACCCTCGCAAGATCTCCATTAACATCAAGCCTCTTTTTTGTACTGTTTCTGTCTCTTTTATATAAACATTTATTTTTTTATTTGGCTGCAATGGGTCTTAGCTTCAGCACGTGGGATCTTTTAGTTGTGCCATGCTGGAACTTCTCAGGCATCCTGCATTTGGAACACGGTGTCTTAGCCACCAGGCAACCAGGGAAGTCTCTGTTTTTGACTCTTTAGGCCAAGCTAGTGATGATTTCACTAGAACAATTCTCTTGAAAACTTGGTGGGTTTTGAGTAAATCACACTGGGGTCATTCCAATGCTGTTGCTGTTGTTCGGTTTCCCAGTCATGTCCAACTCTTTGTGACCCCATGGACTGCAGTATGCCAGGCCTCCCCTTCCCTCACCATCTCCAGAAGTTCACCTAAGTTCGTGCCCATGGCATCATTGATGCCATCCAGGCATCTCATCCTCTGATGCCCTGTCTCCTTCTGCCCTGAATCTTTCCCAGCATCAGGGATTTTTCCAATGAGTCGGCTGTTCACATCAGATGACCAAAATAATGGAGTTTCAACATCAGTCCTTCCAATGAGTATTCAGGGTTGATTTCTCTTAAGATTGACTAGTTTGATCTCCTTACTGTCCAACGGACTCTCAGGAGTCTTCAGCACCATAGTTCAAAGGCATCAATTATTTGACACTCTTCCTTCTTTATGGTCCAGCTGTCACAACCACACGTGGCCACTGGGAAGACCATAGCCCTGACTATACGGACCTTTGTCAGCAGAGTAATGTCTCTGCTTTTCAACACACTGTCTAGGTTTGTCATCACTTTCCTGACAAGAAGCAATTGTCTTCTGATTTCATGGCTGCAGTCACCATCCACTGTGATGTTAAAGCTCAAGAAGAGGAAATCTGTCACTACTTCTGCTTTTTCCCCTTTTATTTGCATGAAGTAATGGGGCCGGATGCCATGATCTTAGTTTTTTTAATATTTAGTTTTAAGTCGGCTCTTTTACTCTTCTCCTTTACCCTCATCAAGTGGCTCTTTAGTTCCTCTGTGCTCTCTGCCATTAGAGTGTATCATCCTCATATCTGAGGTTGTTGATGTTTAGAGGGTAAAAACTGATGTGATTTGACATTAGCATACTCCTCTGAAACCATCACTACAAATCATGATAATGAACATACCCATCACTCTCAAACTTTCCTCATACTCTTCTGTAAGTCCACCCTTCTTCACACCCAGCCCTCTCCCCAGACCACCAAAAATACAAAATTTCCATACATTTCATTTTTTAATTTGTTATAAAATCTTGCTATGCTTGCTTTACACACTCAATTTTCTTGTAAAGATATGTAAAAATTAAGAGGATGAATATTTTATATTTATCCTGATATATATTCCATTTCCTCTCATTTGATGTTATCAGCTACACATTGCTGCATAACAAACTACCCCCAAACCAAGTAACTTAAAACAACATGTATTATTTCACAGTTTCCATGGGTCAGGATTTAGAGTGGAGCTTAGCTAGCTGCTCTTCTCAGGACCTCTAAAATAACAGAAATTAAAGCAACTGACAAAGGATTAATTTCCAAAATATACAAGTAGCTCATACAACTCAATACCAGAAAAACAAAAAACCCAATCAAAAAGTGGACAAAAGACCTAAACATACATTTCTCCAAAGAAGACATACAGATGGCTAATAAACACATGAAGAGATGCTCAACATCACTCATTACTCAGTTCAGTTCAGTTGCTCAGTCATGTCTAACTCTTTGCGACCCCATGAAATGCAGCATGCCAGGCCTCCCTGTCCATCACCAACTCCCAGAGTTCACTCAGACTCAAGTCCATCGAGTCAGTGATGCCATCCAGCCATCTCATCCTCGGTCGTCCCCTTCTCCTCCTGCCCTCAATCCCTCCCAGCATCAGAGTCTTTTCCAGTGAGTCAGCTCTTCGCGTGAGGTGGCCAAAGTACTGGAGTTTCATCTTTAGCATCATTCCTTCCAAAGAAATACGAGGGCTAATCTCCTTCAGAATGGACTGGTTGGATCTCCTTGCAGTCCAAGGGACTCTCAAGAGTCTTCTCCAACACCACAGTTCAAAAGCATCAATTCTTCGGCGCTCAGTTTTCTTCACAGTCCAACTCTCCCATTCATACATGACCACAGGAAAAACCATAGCCTTGACTAGATGGACCTTTGTTGGCAAAGTAATATCTCTGCTTTTGAATATGCTATCTAGGTTGGCCATAACTTTCCTTCCAAGGAGTAAGCGTCTTTTAATTTCATGGCTGCAGTAACCATCTGCAGTGATTTTGGAGTCCAAAAAAAGTCTGACACTGTTTCCACTGTTTCCCTATCTATTTCTCATTACTAGAGAAATGCAAATCAAATATCAACTCATGTGGGTCAGAATGGCCATAATCAAAATTCCACAAACAGCAAGTGCTAGAAAGGGTGTGGAGAAAAGGAAACCCTCTTTCACAGCTGGTGGAAATATAAATTGATATAGCCAGTAGGGAAGACAGTATGGGGATTCCTTCAATAGCTAGGAATAAAACCACCATATGACTAGCAATATCACTTTCAGGCATATACCTTGAAGAACCCAAAAGTGAAGACACATACATCCCAATGTTCTTTTACAATAACTAGGACATGAAAGAAACCTAGATACCCACTGACACATGAATGGATAAAGAAGCTGCAGCACATATATACAATGGAATACTACTTGGTCATGAAAAAGAACACAATGAGGTGGGTGAACCAAGAGCCTATTATACAAAGTGAAGTAAGTCAGAAAGAGAAAAACAAATATCATATATTAATGCATTTATATGGAATCTAGCAGGACGGTACTGATGAACCTGTTCACAGAGCAGCAGTGGAGACACAGACGTAGAGAACATTGTGGGGAAGGAGAGGGAGAGGGTGAGATGAAGAGAGAGAGTAGCATGGAAGCATATACACTAACATATGTAAACAGATAGTCAAACGGAATTTTCTGTATCACTCAGTGAACTCAAACTGGGGCTCTATAATAACCTAGTGGGGTGGGGATGGGAGGGAGATGTGATGGAGATTCAAGATGGAGGGGACATATGTACACCCATGGTTAATTCATGTTGATGTATGACAGAAATCAAACCCCAAAAAAGATAATCAGATAAAAATTTTTGATTGGAAAAAAAATGTTTGGAAATAAAACTGGACTTCAACTAATCCATAAAAGTGGACTTCTTAATCTAAAATAAGAAATCAAAAGGGAAATTAAAGAATTCTCTGATGTAAATAAATAAATAAGCTATAAGGAAGGTGTTCAGAGCTTCAGTCAAAACAAGGCTCTGCTTCTATGTTCATGCATAGGACTATAGAACTGCTACTCCCAGATGGCAAAAAGAACATGTTCACAAAGGAGGAAATGGACGAGGAAAAAATAAAAGCTTCCCCAAAAAGTTATAAATGGACAAATGCAGAAAAAAAAATCATATGATCATAGAAAGAAGTAAAACAGAAAATTTGCTGAGAGTGTAGGTCTCGTGGTAAGTGCTCTTATTGTAGAATAATAATTATTCACAAAGGGGGAGGAAACTTGGAGGTAATGGATATATTTATAGCAAAGATTGTGGGGATGGTTTCATGAGTGTATACTAATCTCCAAACTTATCAAGCCATATACACTAAATATGCACAGGCTTTTGTATGCTAATAATACCTCAATAAAGTGAGTATTTTAAAGTAAAATAAAACCTGACAAGTGGAAGGAAAGATGCAAAGAATCAAAGAAGGGGGAAAGGACAAAGAAAATGCAAAGAACAACCTAAAGAAACAAATTAAATCCGAGTTACAGAATATAAATCCAGAAAGCCATTAATAACATATAATCATGACAACGCTAACAACAGCAGTTCCCATTTATGGAGCATCTGCCAAAGCCATGTATTGTGCTTTGCATTTTTTATTTCATTTCCGTTCATCCTTACAAAGACCACAGCGTACATTTTCTTCCCACTAATATGAAAAAAAAATAGGCTAACATTCAGTATTTTATTAAGGGTCACATAGGATAGTAAATGGCAGAGCCAGGTTCAAAACCATTTCTGTCTTTCCTGAAAGCTTTGATCTTTTCCAGTGTATCACACAGCCTCCCAGTCACATAATTGTTAGGATGAGAAAGCAGGGATAAATATAAATAAGAAAGTGTATTGTAAATGAAAGTCCTAAAAAAAAAAGAGCTCCATTATTCTGGTCAGCATAGAATGAGATTGGAGGTTCGGTTTCTTTCTTTTTTTTTCTTTTTAAACATACAGTCTGGAAGCTTAAAAGATAAGACTTGTTAGAATATGTGTGATCATAAGGATGAACTGCCAAGTGGAAGAAAGAAGAGTACTGACTTCCATTTCCTAGAAGTAACTTTAAGAGCAGCAGCAGCAAGAAGTAATTTCAGATGAGACTTTGGAATAGGTGATAGTATCAGAAGTAAATTAAAGTGACTAAAAATACAGACATTTAGAATCCCTCACTAAAAAGACGAAATCTTAAAAGTCACTTGTTTAGCACACACACTAACAGTCCCCGTAAAGGCATTGTGCCAGGAAAGCTTAAGAGCTATGAAAGAAATAGAGCTACTTTATTAATGATAAGGAAATAACTGAAAATAATTTATCAATGTGAGGGATACTTTACAAAGGTAGATGGCAGGAGATCAAATTTTCTTCAAACAAGAAGAAATAAATATGTAAGAGGAATGGTCAAGCTGATGAAAGATCTTCTGGCTTTGGAAAGGACAAAAGAATGATGGGACATGTTTTAAAAATGACACAGAGAAAACTCAAAGGAAGGAAGAAAGCCAAAATCTTTCTAAAAACCAAATAAATGCTCCCAGCTGCGGTAATGGCTAATGAAGGACATGAAGAAAGGGCAAAAGGATGCAAACTAAAGCCAAAAAACAGACAAATGAACAAATGAGAAATGTTTGAGAAATAGTCAAGGTAATGAGAGAATGAAAGGAGATCAAGAAAGACTGAGATTTCTTCTAATGAACATCTCAGTGTTCAAAAAGCAGAGAAAGTAGTGCTGGCTTAAAAGAAAGACAACTCACCAAAGTTAGGAGGCTGGGTTTAAAAGTTAGTTCCATGAGGTTTTTGTCCCACCCCCACAGTTTAAGCCAAATTGCTTTTCTTCTTTCTTTTTCATGGAACTTCCCTAATCTCTCTGTGCCTCAGTTTTTCTTTATGTGAACACAGGAAGAAAGGGAGATTTTTATCCTTATGTTACCATCTCTAGCCTGGGCTGTTATGAGGAATAAAATGAGATGATGAATATGAAGTTTTTAACATAAAGCCTGCTCATTAGGGAAGAGTCAATAAATCTCCATGATGAGGATTAACTATTTATGATAACTTCAAACAATAAAAAGAAAAAGCCACCAAATAGCACTGAAAGAGAAAATGCAGCTTGAACATAGAATATCTTCGAGGAACTATTTTAAAGGCAAAACAAAAATGCACATAAGGATGTAGGCTAATGTTTGAGAATTAATAAAAGAAAGGACAGCCCTCAAATAATTTATTGAACAAATACAACTTCAGAACTGAGCTGCCTTGTTTTTGAAGGGAAAGGAGGCCTGGGCCTAACAGACTCACTGCCAAGTTCTCATAAGACAACTGAGAATGTCCAGGATCCTGCCTTTAATGACAAATGAGAGAAGACTAAAACAAGGGTCACAATGAACTAATGAGAACTAACAACAGCTCCTGGAGGAAAGAGGAAACATATGAACAATCTGAGGTCACATCCTAAATGCCCGTCAATAAAGGGTTGCTAAATAAATTATGGAATGTTGATATCCTGAGCAACTACTATAAAGAATGTAATGATTCTATCTGTGCTGACTTGGAGAAATCCTTTACATGGTGTATAGCAATAAAGTCAGGACATCATACATATTAAGTTACCCTGTTTTACAAGAATGCTTTATACGATTATACATACATAAAAGAACCAGGTACACAACAAGGAATCTGGTAAATGAGGCTGCAGTATAGGAGGAACTTTTCCTTTTTATTATTTTCTCAGTGGAAGGCAAAATGGTGTACTGGTTTAAAATCCAGGGTCTGCAGGTCTAGCAATTAAGTAACCTTGGGCAAGTTACTTAACCCTTCTGTGCCCAGTCTTGTTGTTTTTGTTCAGTTGCTAAGTTGTGTATGACCCTTTGCGACCCTAAGGACTGTGGGGCCCTTCTGTCCATGGGGTCTTCCTGGAAAAAATACTGGAATGGGTTGCCATTTCTTCCTCCGCCATGCCCAGTCTATTCAGCTATAAAATAAGAATGTTAGGTGGTTGGATCAAGATGGTAGAATGAGGATGTGGCACTCATCTCCTCCACAAACACATCAAAAATATATCTACATGTGGAATAATTCTCACTGAAAACTAACTATAAACTGACAAAAGGACTCCTGTACAACCAAAGCTGTAAGAAAGACATACAAGTAATCAGAAAGGAAATAAATGCGATTGGGTTAGAACCAGTGCCCCTAGGAGGATTCAGAGGAAACAAGAGACTCCATGGGTGACATCTGCCCTGGGGAGTGATGGTTCAAGCCACATGTTGGACACTCCAGTACTAGAGTCTTGCGTAGGGGAGATGAGTAGCCTTCGCTAGTTGGAGGATGGCTGGGATTAACGAAAGGGTTGCGGGAAGCCGGGACTCTCCTTGTGAGAAGCACATACATGCAGGCTTGCCCATGAGGCAGGGTACAGAGAGGTCCTCTCTATGACTCCCAGGTTTCCTGTGATCCCCTGCCCTGAGGAGCAATTCCATAAAGGCCAGGCAGCAGAGGCTGAGGGTAGTGACCAGCTAAAAGGGACAAAGGGGACTTGCACTTTGAGGCTGCATCTGAGTGGAGCACTGGCCTTCAGAGGCAGTGCATCAGAACTCCGTGGCCAACACAAGCTAAGTGCCCACATGGGCCCCGCTTGCTTCAGTATTTCCTGTCTCTGAAGCAATGGTCCCCAAACTCTGGGAAGTGGGGAAAAGCACACACTTAAAGGGAACAGAGTTAGCTCAGGCTCAACCCTCAGGGCTTCTGCTCCAGCAACTTGGAATCAGACCCCACCTCTGATAAGGCAACACTGGCCGCCGAGGAGAGGGGAGTTCCTGCCTCATACTTAGTGCCAGCCCTAGCCCCTGCATTTCCAGCTCCATCTCTTACCAAGGCAAAAACTGCCAGGGCACCCTGAGGAAAAATGGTATTTCTATCCATATCAAACACAGCTCTTCCACAAAAGACACTGGGCACCTGCAGTCTGTACAGGGACACTCTCATATAAGGTCATCCCTTATGACTAAGTGATACAGAAGAATGCAGAAGTGATCTGGAAGCTAGAATAATGGAAATTACCCAATCAGAACAGCAAAATGAAAAACAAATGAGAACAATTTAAGAGATCTCTGTGATAACATTAAGTATACGAACATTTACATTATAGGGGTCCCAGAAGGAGAAGAGAGAGATAAGGAGACTGAAAATGTATTTGAGGAAATTATGGCTGAAAACTTCCCAAACCTGAAGAAAGAAATGGATATCCAGGGACAGGAAGCACAGAGTGAACAAGATGAACCCAAACATACTCACACCAAAATATGTCATAATTAAAATAGCAAAACTTTAAGATAAAGAGAATCCTAAAGGTAATAAGAGGGAAAAATAGAGTCAAATACATGAGAACCCCCATAAAGGCTATCAGCTGATTTTTCTGTAGAAACTTTGCAGGCCATAAGTGTGTAATATAATACATTCAAAGTGCCAAAAGGGAAAAACCTGCAACCTAGGGTACTATATCCAGCAAGATTATAATTCAGAATAGAACAGACAAAAACTTCTCAGACAACAAACACTAAAGAGATCATTAAATAAAAACTTACCCTATAATAAACATCTTCTCTAAGTGGAAAAGCAGCAATCTATAGGAAAGAGAAAATTCCACTAGGAAAGGCAAATATATACTAAGGACTAAGGATCAATCATGTAAATAAGTTGGTACAAGGATTAAAAGACAAAAAGTTGTAAGAGCGAATATAAATACAATAAACAGTTAAAGGATAAGCATAAAGGTATAAAATAAAATGAATATCCTGAATATTCATTGGAGGGACTGATGCTGAAGCTGAAGCTCCAATACTTTGGCCACCTGATGCTAAAAGCCGACTCATTAGAAAAGACTCCAATGCTGGGAAAGATTGAAGACAGGAGGAGAAGAGGATAACATAGGATGAGATGGATGGATGGCATCACCGACTCAACGGACATGAGTTTGAGCAAGCTCTGGGAGTTGGTGATGAACAGGGAAGTCTGGTGTGCTGCAATCCATGGGATCACAAAGAGTTGGATGCAACTGAATGACTGAACAACAACAAATAATATAAGACATCAAAACACAAAATGTTGAGGATGAGAGTAAAAAAATGTAGATCTTTCAGCAAGTGCTTAAACGACTACCAGTTTAAAATTAGTATATAGTTATAGGTCAGCGTATAACAACCACATGGCAAACACAAATCAAAAACCTATAATAGACTAAAAAGAAAGACTAAAAAGAAAGGAACGCAAACATACCACTAAAGAAAATCATTAAACCACAAGGGAAGAAACAAAAAGAAGGAAGAGAGAAAAACTGCAAAAACAATTAGAAACAAGTATTAAAATGGCAATAAGTACACTCCTATCAATAATCAAGTACAAATGGGACTAAATGCTTCAGTCAAAAGACATGAGGTAACTGGACAAAAACCAAGACTCTTTAATATGCTGCTTGCAAGGTTCACTTGCTCACTAAAGATAGACTGAAAGTGAGGAAATGGAGCTATTTCATGCAAATAGAAACAACAAGAACATGGAGGTAGCCATATTCATGTTAGACAAAATAGACTTTCAAACAAAGTCTATAATAAAAAGATAAAGAATGGCATTATATAATGATAAAGGGGGTCAGTACAACAAGAAGTACACTTGTTAATATAGATGCATCCAATATAGGAGCACTTAAATATATAAAGTAAATAATAAAAGACATAAAGGGGAAATTGATAACAATACAATAATAGTAGGGGACTTTAACATCCCACTTACGTCTATGGACAGATCATTCAGATAAAAATGAATTTAAATGAAGCAGTCGATCAGTTGGACTTAATAGATATCTATAGGACATTACATCCATAAACAGCATAATGAACTTTTTTTTTTCAAGTGAACATGGAACATTCTCCAGGATAGATCAATGGAGGTTGGAATGGAAAATGGAAAATCGCTCAGTCGTGTCCAACTCTTAGCGACCCCATGGACTGCAGCCCACCAGGCTCCTCCGTCCATGGGATTTTCCAGGCAAGAGTACTGGAGTGGGGTGCCACTGCCTTCTCCCAGTGGAGAATGGAGGTTAGGTCACAAAACAAAATAAGTCTCAACAAATTTAACGGGATAGAAATTGTATCAAGCATTTTCCCAACTGCAATGACATGAATCTAGAAATCTATCACAGAAAGAAAAATGGGAAAAGAACAAACACAGGGAGATTGAACAACATGCTCCTAAAAACCCAATCAGTCAATGAAGAGATCAAAGAAGAAATTAGAAAATATGTCAAGACAAATGAAAATGGAAATACAACTTTCCAGCATCTATGGGATACAGCAAAAGCAGTTCTAAGAGAGAAGTTTATAGCAATAGAGACCTCCCTCAAGAAACAAGCATACCTATGTGCTCAGTCACTGAGTTGTGTCTGATTCTTTGTAAACCCATAGACTGTAGCTAACTAAGTTCCTCTGTCCATGGAATTCTCCAGGCAAGAATACTGGAGTGGGTTGCCATTTCCTACTCCAAGGGATCTTCTCAACCCAGGGATCCAGCCTGCATGTCTTGCATCTCTGGATTGGCAGGAGGATTTTTTTTTCACCACTTAGCTACCTGGGAAGGCCATTAAGAAAGAAGAAAAATCTCAAGCAACCTAACCTACCACCTAAAGGACTTAATAAAAGAAAAAAAAAAAAACCAAGCCCAGAGTCAACAGAAGGAAGGAAATAATAAAGATCAGAGAGGAAATAAATAAACTAGAGATTAAAAAGCAACAGAAAAGATCAATGAAATCAATAGTGGATTTTTTAAAAAGATAAACAAGATTGATAAACCTTCAGCCAGTCTCACAATGATGACAGGACCCAAATGAACAAAAAGAGGAAATGAAACAAGAGAAATCAGAATCAATGCCACAGAGAAACAAAAATCATAAGAAAACACTATGAACAGCTATATGCCAACAAGTTGGACAATCTAGAAGAAATGAACAAATTTCAAGAAACACACTATCTGCCAAGATTGAATCAAGAAGAAACAGACAATATGAACAGGTGAATCATTAGTGGTGAAATTGAATTTGTAAGAAAAAAAGTTGCCAGTCAACAAAAGACCAGGGCCAGACAACTTCACAGGGAATTCTACCAAATGCATACAGAAAACCCAAAACTTATCCTTCTCAAACTACTCCAGGGAATTCAAGAGGATGTGACACTCCCAAATTCATTCTACAAAGTCACCATTACCCTGTTACCAAAACCAGAAAAAGGCATTACCAAAAAGGAAAATCACAGGCCAATATCTCTGATGAGCACACATGCAAAAATCCTCAACAAAATTTGAGCAAACTAAATCCAACAATATATCAAAAGGGTCATAACACCATGATCAAGGGGACTTTTTCCAGCAAAACAAGGATGATTCAACATTCACAAATCAATCATTGTGATACACATTAACAAAAGGAAGAATAAAAATTGCATGATCATCTCAATAAATGCATAAAAAACAACTGACAAAATTCCACCTCCATTTATGATAAAAATTCTCATCAAAATTGATATAGAGGGAACATATCTCAACATAATTAAACTTAAAAGCTTTTACATAGTAAAGGAAATCGTTGACAAAATGAAAAAACCTACAGAATGGGAGAAAATATTTGCAAATGATATGACCAACAAGGGTCTAATATCCAAAACATGTAAACTGCTCATTTAACTCTATCAGAAACAGAAACAACCCAATCAAAAAATGGCAGAAGACCTAAACAGACATTTTTCAGAAACACACAGATGGATAATATGTATAAGAAAAGATGTTCAACATGAGTAATTATTAGAGAAACGTAAATTAAAACAATGAGATATCACCTCACACGTTCCCAAACAGCCATCATCAAATGTCTACAAATAATAGATACTGGAAAGGCTGTGGAGAAAAGGGAACCCTTCCAAGGTGTAGCCTCTATGGAAAACAGCTCAGAGGTTTCTCAAAAAGCTAAATATAGAGTTACCATATAACCCAGCAATTCCACTGTTGGGTGTATACCCAGAAATAAAACTAAAACATTAGTTTGAAAAGACATATGCACTCCAATATTCATAACACCACTGTTTATAATACCCAAGATAAGGAAGAAAACCATTTTCCCATCAACGAATGAAGAGATCAGAAGAATGAAATATTACTAGCCATAAAAAGAATGAAATTCTGCCATCTGCAGAAACATAGATGGACCTAGAGAATATGATGCTTAGTGAAATAAGAAAGACAAACACTATATGACATTACTTGTATCAGAATCTGAAAAAGAATACAAACAAGTGAAAATAGCAAAACAGAAACACACTCATAGATATAGAAAACAAACTGGCGGTTACCAGAGGAGAGAGGGAAGGGGGTAGGGGCATGTTAGGGTTATGGGATTAAAAGATGCAAGTTACTATGTATAACATATAAGCAACAAGGATACATTATATAACACAGGAAAATAGAGCCATAATCTTATAATAACTTAATGAAGCATAAACTGTAAAAATACCGTTACTATGCTGTATGGCTAAAACTAATATAATACTGTAAATCAACTACATTTCAAGAACAATCAATAGAATGAGGATGCCTGCCTGATAAGACTGTTGTAGGGATGAAATGAGATCATGAACATCTCCTCTAAATAACACACAGAACAAGGCTTAGCACCCAGAACTCTCCATCACTTTCAGAGGTTAGAGTCATTGTGATGTCTCTGTAATGTTTGCAATCATTTTGCCACAAGCATGAGTCACTTCCGTTAAGTTTTTAAAAACCTAAATGGGGAGAATTTTAAAAGTTAATAAGATTATATAAAATGAAGGATTTTCTGGCCATTCTTTATTTTAATATAGTTGATATACAATATTGTGTTAGTTTCAGGTGTATAACATAGTGATTCAACCTTTATATACATTATGAGATGATCACGATAATAAATCTGTAACCATCTGTCCCCATATAAAGTTATTATAATACTGAATATATGCCCAGTGCAGTATATTACATACCTGTGATTTATTTATAACTGAAGGTTTGTGCCTCTTAATCTCCTTCACTTATTTGCCCATCCCCTCACATCCCTCCTCTTTGGCAACCATTCAATTGTTCTCTGTATCTGTGAGAATGTTTTCATTTTGATTTGCTAGTCCACTTGTTTTTAGATTCTGCATATGTGAGATCATTTGTCTTTATCTACTTTATTTCACTGAGGATAAAATGTTTGTTCCTCTAGGAGAACTTCAGCATCATTTTGTTGAGTTTTCCTCAAAATCCTGTGAATTAAATTTAATTGGCACTATACTAAATTTATGGATGTATTGAGGAAGAACAGATAGCTTCACGCTGAGCCTTCATATCCAAGATCAGGGCATCTTTTTAAGTTTCTTCGTATGTTCTCAGCATAATTTAAATTTATCCTTTATATGAGTCTGTACATTTCTTTTTTACCCATTTTGTAAATGGAATCTTTTCTTCCATTATATTCTCTTACTTGATCTTATTTATACATAGGAAAGCAATGAAGGAGATGGCCCTAGCATATAATAAAATATATTATGGAACTACAATAATTAAGAACAGTTTGGTGCTGAAGAGAAAATAAGAACATCAAAGGAATCTAGAAATAGACTAACTCACATGAGAATTTAGCATATTAAAATCAAAATAGGAAAAATGAATTAATCTGTAAGTTACAACAGGAAAACTAGCTAACCATTAAGAAGATAAATGCCTTCCTCAGTCTTCATTCTTAATAAATCCAGCTTAATCAGAGATTTATTAACTGATACCAAAAAACCAGACTAATCAGTGATTTAAAAATAATAAACCTAAGAACAGAAGAAAATATATATCAATTTATTCATACTCTTAGAATAAGAAATGCTTTCTAAGCAATATATATAAAGGTGTTTTATATATATATATAAAAAACACTTGTTTGGATAAAAGTATATAAAAAATAAAGCCAAATGACAACAAACTAGGAACATAAAAAGGACCAGTTTGCCAAACAGTTCATATAAATCATTTAGGAAAAAAATCTGACAAACCAATTGAAAAGCAAAACTTAATGAAGGCAATCAGATAATGAGCACAGTTGGTGGAAATGAAGTTCTACTATCTAATAAACTTCAGAAGTAAATGCAGAACAAAAGTCACAATGATCAGACAGGCCTCAGGGAGGCTAGAGAGGATGGGAGGACCAGACACTTTACCCAGCAGGACACAGACCATGGACTGTTCATGAACTATGCAAGTCCACAGGCTGTAACCAATGACTTCTCTGGGCTTTCTCTTCTAGATGATAATTTTGAATGACTTTCACATCAGCATGGTATAGTAAGTCAAACCCATCTGGATGTGTTGGGTATGAAAAATGGAGAATTACTTAACTGTTAGGAATTACCCTTTAGCTGGAGCTTCTAAGTTTTAACTTTTAAAATAATTTTATCCTGGGTTAGCTGTTCCCTAAACCTGATTTTCTTCTTTCTCATACCCTTCTGTTGACAAGAACGCCATCTCACATGCAGAAATGTTAACTGCCCAGCTTTATAATGCAACGTATTGTGAATAACGTCTCTGTTGAAGCTCAGTCAGCTCAGTTCAGTCACTCATTCATGTCCGACTCTTTGCAACCCCATGAATTACAGCACGCCAGGCCTCCCTGTCCATCACCAACTCCCAGAGTTCACCCAAACCTATGCCCATTGAGTCAGTGATCCCATCCAACCATCTCATCCTCTGTCATCCCTTCTGCTCCTGCCCTCACTCTTTCCCAGCATCAGGGTCTTTTCCAATGAGTCAACTCTTCGCATCAGGTGGCCAAAGTATTGGAGTTTCAGCTTTAGCATCAGTCCTTCCAATGAATACTCAGGACTGATTTTCTTTAGGGTGGACTGGTTGGATCTCCTTGCAGTCCAAGGGACTCTCAAGAGTATTCTCCAACACCACAGTTCAAAAGCATCGATTCTTTGGTGCTCAGCTTTCTTTATAGTCCAACTCTCACATCCATACATGACCACTGGAAAAACCATAGCCTTGACTAGATGGATCTTTGTTGACAAAGTAATGTCTCTGCTTTTCAATATGCTGTGTAGGTGGTTCATAACTTTCCTTCCAAGGAGTAAGCGTCTTTTAATTTCATGGTTCATTACTCAGTAATTCCTTCTTAAAACTCTTAAGGTTCTCTGAGTCCCTATTCTTAATCACTTTTTTCTTTTAATAAGTACAGGTTCTCTCTGATAATTCTATACACAGGGTTTTCCATTTCTTTTCTAGATCCTTGGCCTTCATATAACACTCTGGCACATTTGTCACAATAACCTTTTCATATGTGACCCTGTTTTGTATTTGGAAATTTTTCTTCTTAGGAGACTAACCCTTTCTTTCAGTGTGAAAGCTTATGCTCCAATTATTAATTAGACTGTGTCTTCTTAAAGTTGATACTCAAAAGCACAAAAGTGTAAAATAATTTCTAAAATAAAATAATTCTCCAACTATTCTCTGTCCCCTGTGAAACATCCTGCCTATTATTCTAGCTCTTCTCCCAAAGGCCAATGGGCTGGGTGCCCCTGCCCCCAGCTACTCAGGAATCAATACGTGAGAGCAGGTCAGTTGCTCCTGTGTTTAGTTATGTGTAATTGTATTTAAAAGAAACCAACCAGATAAAAGAACTTTTCCTTCAGGGACTATTTTATTTCCTGTAGTTAGGAAAGTGATTCACCACACAAATACTAAGAAATTTGATACAGAAATAACTTGACAACTGTTAGTACTCATATCAACCACCACTTTGGGAATTATACAAATGTAATTAAACATACAACATATTTTATATATATAACATATAAAAATATAACATTCTGTGCACAGGTCAGATAGTACACAAATATGTATTTTATAGATTGTATCAATAGAATTATAAGTGTGTATGTTATTGAAGTAATACTACATATGGACAGATGCTATAACTTCGAATACTTACCAAACATTTAGTGTATGATGGATACTGTTGAGTGGCCACTAATTCTTGAATCCTCTTTCCATTGAGGAGATTGCAGCCCCCTCCCTTAAATCTGGGCAAGCACTGTGACTGCTTTGGCCAGTAGTATGTGGAAAGGAGTGCCAGTCTCCAGGCCCAAACCAGGAGAGCTGCTCCTTCCCATCTGCGGTACAGTCAGAGCCTGAGGCCCCCACTGTCATCAGCACAAGAGCCCTACAGGAGACACCTCCTGGAGAAGCTCTGAGCCTATCTGGAGCAGGAAAGGGGCACAGCTGAGCCCAACCTTCCAGCCATCCCCAGGGAGGAACCAGGCTCCCAGGGAATTCTTGGACTCTCTAGATCACAGCAGCTGCCTGCTGAATACCACCAAATGACCCTGTCCATGCCACTTGGAGCAGAAGAAGTGCTGGTAGCACCTTGCTAAATTTCTGACTCATGAAATCATGAGATTTAATAAAAAGATCCTTGCATTGTTAAACAGTAATAGATAACTAGAACTCTGTTTTCTTGGTATAAAAGCAAAATCATATTAAGGAAAGTAACTTGTTCTGAATCACAGATCTAATTAATAGTGCAGTGAGATTCCAACTCAAGCAGCCTGCCTCAAAAGCCTATAATCTTAGCCACTCCACTGAATTATTTTAAAATTATAATTAACTTCCAGAGATAGGGCATATATAACATCTTGATTCTTCTTAGCATCTATTCTAATTCCTATCTAATGAAGAATTTCTGCCAAAGGCATGTATCTTTCTCCATCCACAGTTATCTATTTGTACTTATTTTCACATCCTTTTGATTTTCAAAATGTGATGAATTCCTCCAACAGATATGCTTGTGTTTATTTTAAGACAGTAGGCTAGAGGTCCTCATTTCTCTTCTGTCTTTAGCATAGATCATATCAGCTGTGCTGCTTAATGCCAGAAGGGCAGGCTCATCTGGGGATTCAGGAAGTTGATTACTACAGTATTAAATGTAGTTTAGTAATTTTCCAAGGAGACAGGGATTCTGGGATCTTGGAAGTTTCCTGATAAGCTATCATCTCATCTATTTTATATTAGGATGTATTGTTTACTGAAGAGGGGGCAGGAGTGGGACAAAGAAGAGACTCGATACCAGCTTCTTGACAGCAAATAGACCTGTACCTGCAGTCTTTCTGGAGCCAAAAGGTCAGGGGTCGAGGACTCAGAGATACTGATGGAATCAAGGGACTTCAGCTAATTAAACACTTGAGCAATATGTTCAGTGATGTACACACTATTGTTTTCAAGACAGAATCAATAACACAATGGGTGACACCAAGTGCAATTCTCTGGTTGTTGGACATTTTCACCACAAATAATCAACAAAGTCTAGACTGTTTTTTGCTATCACGTCCAAAACATTTTGATTTCAGCCTCTCAGAGATCACATTGAGAAAAAGAGTCCAGCAGTGATAGGCACAGAGTTATCAACAACGTTTCCTAGACCTTAGAGCACAGTTAGCACACAAGCACAAAACTCTCCTGAGTGCACGTTTATGATTTAATGATTCTCATTACATTGGGCTTTCTGAGTTACATCCTAGAAAAATCTAACATAAAAGCATACATACAATTCTGAGACTTTAGAGATCACTCAGGCAAATGGTTCTTAAATAGTGACTTTTTAAATCTTCCTCTCCACTTCCAATAAAAGTAAAATCACAAGGTAAAACAGATGGTTCACGTGCCAGGTGCTGTTTGAAGCTCTTTACGCTAATCTTCATAACTACTCTATGAGGTGAATATCATTATTCCCATTTTATAGACAAGGAAACCGAGATTTGGAAAAATTAAGAAACGGCCAAAGATTACACAGATAGGAAATGGGGAACCTGGAATTAAACCTCAGTAGACAGACTCCTAAACTCTCTTTCCTCCTTAATTTAGAAATCAGAACAACTCCACTTATTCATGTGTATACATGAGATTAAGAAATATATGATGGATTTGGTTTTTGAAAAGCTATGTGAAACTCTCTGTTTTAACTTAACCATAGTTTGGGTCTGTGAAGCGACAGAAGAGCCCCGCAGTTTTCAGGTCTGCCCACGAAGGACTGAGGCTGTGCCGGCTGAAGAAGCAGACCTCGTTCCTGGTTAACAGCCTAAGGTTTTTCTCAGTATATTCAGCTGTTCTTGAGTGACCATAAATTAGACGGAGTATTTTAAATCTCCCCCCTCAACTCCTTTTATCTCTCCATATGAAAACATACCATTGGTGAGGAAAAATAGTTTTATTTTAACTTAGTCTCGCTTCTAAAAAGGAAAAGACATCACAAGAATGTTACTGCCTTGATTTTAAGTGCATGACATTGTTAAACAACTAATAAGGAGCCAGGAGGAACTGAGCCTCCATAAATCTTTGTGCTTCCACAGAACAACAGCAGAATATCAGCAGACGAAACTTGAAGCTGCCTCTTTTCCCCCTTTGATGGAGGTCTTGGGGTCTTGGTGAGAACAGTTCAGAGTGCAATGTGTAAGATGTATCTAAAAGAGTGGGTCAGAGTTTAGTCTCTGGATTCAGACAGAACTGAATCTGAATTCTAGACTTCCACAGTTTGTGCAGCCTTAGGTAAGTTACCTAAGTTTCCTAAGCACTAGTGTTTTAATTTGTAAAAGGCAGTTTAAAATAGCATCAATCACATTGAATTCTTGTAAGGGTTAAATCAAACAACTCCTAGTCCAACAAAAGATTTAAAGAAAAATTTTAAACCGTGCTATTTACCATAAACAGAAGCAAATCATAAAGAAATAAAGCAATAAAAGCATGATCATGCTATTGAATTCTCACTGGAAATAGCTGCCTTCTTAAGACTCTGAGCCTGAGGTCTGCTCTTCTCTTTTTAAAGTTTTAAAAATATGTTAAAGACATATTAGCACTAGATTGAGATGCTCTCCTTTCTTAATAAATAATAGCAGTAATATTTTCTTTCAGAAAACAAAGATAATAGTACTTCTTTAATCGTTCCTTCCAAACTTATAGAGAACTCACAAGTTCAGAGCAGCACTATGCACAATATCCAAGACGTGGAAACAAACTAAATGTCCATTGACAAATGAATGGTTAAAGAAGATGTGGTACATGTATACAATGGAATACTATTCAGTCCCCAAAAGAACAAAATCATGCCATTTGTGAACTTTCCAGGTGGTGTTAGTTGTAAAGAACCTGCTTGCCAATGCAGGAGGCATAAGAGATGCAGGTTCAGTCCCTGGGTCAGGAAGATCCCCTGGAGGAGGGCACAACAACCCACTCCACTATCCCTGCCTGGAGAATTCCATGGACAGAGGAGACTGGTGGGCTACGCTCCATAGGATTGCAAAGAGTCAGACAAACTGAAGAGACTTAGTATGGATGCGGGCACACAGTGCCATTTGCAGCAACATGGATGCAACTGAGATTATTATATTAAGTGAAGTAAGTCAGAAAGAGAAAGACAAATACCATGTGTTATAGTTTATATGCAGAATCTAAAACGTGACACAAATGAGCCTAACAGGGACACAGAGAATAAACTGGTGGTTGCCAAGGGGGAAGGGATTTGGAGAGGGTTAGATTTAGAGTTTAGGATTAGCAGATGGAAACTGACATCTATAGAATGGATAAACACAGTCTTACTGTATAGCACAAAGAGCCATATTCGATATCCTATGATAAATCATAATGGAAAAGAATATGAAGAAGAATATATAAAATATTGCATAACTGAATCACTTTGCTGTACAGCAATAATTAACACAACATTGTAATTCAACAATATTCCAATAAAATTACATTCCAGATTCTCTTAACTGGTTCATCAGGCTTCCGGGGATAAATTTTGATGGGGAGACAGGGAATTACCTTAATTTTCCTCAAAAAGACAGAGCAAACCAGTGCCTATGAAGAGACGAGGAAAAATACAAATAAATTTTATGTGTAATAATCAAAAATTATACTATGTTAACTGTAAACCCAAACCCTAATAGACTGTTCAAGTCTAGAACTGTGGAATGAACGTTACTTTTTATTACTCCCCTAACTTTGCCAAAATCTGGCTTCAACACGCACAGTGGGCACCTACCTCCACCAGCCCAAATCTATACCCAGAACCCTGGGCAGCTGATAAGAGCTGACCTAGATCTCAGGTTTAACGGTTTTTTTCTATGACAATTCGCAGATAAAAGAATTAGGTCTGCAGAAGGTAGCTACCAGGATTGATTCAAACAGGAACCAGTACTCCAGGGTAACACCAAGGCTTCATAGGACTGGGAAATTAAAAGACCGGTGCTACAGCACACAAACAGAGGAGGCCCTGGGCAAAGATAGCAAAATATACATGCATGTAGATGCACCAGGAAAAATAACAGCGAGAAGACTTCCCACCAACGGATATATAAACTATTCAAGGTATGCTCTGAAGTTTATAAGCCAGGCTGTAAAAAGAGAGAATTCCACACTTCTATGTTTTAAATTTGGTCTTGGTAGAACATATATTGAGTACAGTACCAAGTGCACACATTTGTAAAAGAGAAAAATAACACAGTTCACCAAAAATGAGCATGGAATCCACTTTATCAGCATTTTTAAACACAGCTCTTAATATCTAAATATAGGCTTGCCATGCCAAAGTGGAGACAGATGTGCTTTAATATAATATCCTGATGTTTGTCTATTTCCTGATGACCCTTAGACTTCTAGAGTGGGCTTCTATTTTCCTTTTGAAACAGATGTTGGTAAATGTCTATCTCAAAACTAACCATCCTGATCCACAGGGAATCCTACCAGTTTTTTCTTCCTTCTTTCAAATTTGCATTAGCCAGATCCCATTCTTTGTCAGTAGCTATGACCATAGGCTATACTCAGAAAATAAAGTAAAAATACTATGACAACTCAAAATGAAAGCTTTCATTTCAAGCATCTGTAATGCACTAGCCTAAACATAGTGCCAGAGCCAACTCAAGAAAAGTGTAATTTTCCCTTTTATCCCCACAAAGCTGGATATTCAATAAATGCAGCTTTATATAAAGATGTGTAATAACTGGGCTAACCAAATGTTGCCTAGCAAAAAGCCTATTAAAGCATTAATCAAGAAGAATGGCTTGAAGCTAGCATGTTATAGTTTTGGCAGAAGCATTGTTAGCCTCTACAGGACACTAAAATGGCAGTTTGTCTCTACTATTTCTTAAATGCTTGAAAACACTTCAGCTCTCTTCAATATGCAATCATTTTCCTTTGGAATTTTGTTTATAGTCTTGTTAACAGGCTTTTATTTTTCCCCAAACAATTTTTGCAAAAAAGCCAACTTCATGACCTTTGTACAAATACCACAAATTCTAATTACTCAACTACAAATCAACACAATTTTACCATAATGTCTCTATGATGTCAGAAAATTATTAATAAATCAAATCCTAAAATGCAATCAGGCATTCATTAAAAGAAATCGTGATTATTCCAAGCATTTTTTACCATGCAGATAATCATCTTTGAATGGACTTTTAAGTTTAGATCTTCAGCAATGAATTATTTTTAGCAATGTATTATTTTTAAAAGGACAACTCTGTAATTTTGACTCATGAAGATATCACACATCTACATGTTTCCTTATAATGTAATGCTCTATGAATAGCAAAAATACTTTGAAAACTTCAAATATTGAACATTATAAAAGGATAATCGTGCATAAAATTCTTTTTTAATTATAATTTTGAAAAGCTAAAGACTTTCCACTGTTAAACTGCTATGGCAAGGAGGCTATAGCTTATTATTCCTAAAGATTAATTTTATGCTCTTTAAAAATACTTACTAAACTGAGAGTGTCATAAAATTTGGCCTTTATTTAACTAGGGATTTTGCACTTGTATAAAAAATAACCCAGAAGTCAAAAGAGAGTAAAATGTTTCTCAACATGGAATATGATAGGAGGAATAATCATCTTACAAAACAAATTTGGGGACTCCTCAAAAAAAATCAAACACAGCATTACCACATGATCTAGCAATTTTACTTCTGAGTATATTTCCCCCAAAAAACTGAAAGCAGGGACTGAAGCAGATATTGAACCATACCAATGTTCTTAGTAGTATTCTTCAAAAGTCAAAAGGTGGTAACAACCCAGATATCCATTGACAGATGCATAGATAAGCAAAATGTGGTATATACTTATGTTGGCATATTGTTTAGCTTTTATAAGGAAATTCTGACACACATTACACATAGATGAACCTTAAGGAATTATGATGAACAAGGTAAGTCAGTCTCAAAATGACAAAGTTTATATGATTCCACTTATTCAAGGTACGCAGAAAACCTAGAGAAGTCAAATTCATAGGGACAGAAAGTAGAATGGAGGTTGCCAAAGTCTGGGGGAAGGGGTGACTGCGGACTGTTGTTTACTAGGCATGGAGCTTCACTGATGCAAGATGAAAAAAAATCTAGAGATGGGTGGTGTGATAGTTGCCTAACAATGAAAGCACTTAAAGCCATTGACCTGCACTTCTAAAAATGGTTTAAAAAGGTAAATTTCATGTTACATATATTTTACCACAACAAAAATGTGTGGCACTTTCAGCTGTGATGATAATCAGTGATTTTTAAATTGGAGCTGGATTTCAAGGAAACTCAGATTCCCAAAAGTGGTCAGCACAGTGTCACAGCACAGTGTCAACCCTCAACAGACCTCCCCTGACGCCCAGGACACTAGCAGTCCTACCTTGAGAAGCTGGACCAGGCGACACAGGGAAGGGTTAGTTTTATATTCTATCCTGGTCTTTTTCTTAGCAGAAGACCATTCTACATATGGTTACTCCTTGGGAGTGAGTATTTCACTAAACTTCATGTACCCCTGATTTTTTTTTTTAAACTATAACACTGTTTTTAAAAAGAAAGGAAAGAAGAAAACAAAAAGGTAGGAAGGAAGGGAAGGAGAGTGGAGAGGGAGGGAGGGATTATTCAGAGGAGCGTTTAATTTTAATAAAATGCTAGACATTTAATAAAATGCCAGGTGAGGGAAGGGAACTTACAAGCATGTTTAAGTAAGAGACGAGAAACAAGATCATCTGTACATTTAATTCCAAAACCTCAACTGTAATTATTCAGTGCTGTGTAACAATATAAGCTTAATCAAGAGTCTTAAATTCTGTGAACAAGAAATCTGCCAGGTCATTACATTCTCATATGCAAGAGATGTGAGACACTTAAGCTAAATATGGAGGTAAAGTTGAAAATATGACCTAATCACCTCACATTAAATATTAAGTGTTCCTCATAACATGATGTCAGTTGATGAATACTGAATTTAAAGTAACAGAAAGTAAGTTGAAAGGTAGCATTTTTAGAAAGCGTTTTTAATGCTAGATTATTAGACATATAAGGACTGTGATTTTGCAAAGTGTCTGGAGTCTATTTGGATAAATTGGAAAAAAACCCTCTTGTTCAATAAAATAGTACGTAGTTGAACACATGAAAAGAAACTGCAGTCGATTCTGCAGGGATAGAGAGAAATGAGACTGACAATATAGAGGGAGTCTCATGATGCTACATGAACACATTAAACTATTCACAACCCATCATTTGGCATCAAAAAGTCCCCAAAGAGCGATTTTGAGCCAGTGAGCATGAAAATAAGCCCAAAGAAAATCTGTACTTGGTGATTACATTAAGCCTCACATTGAAGAGAACTACCTAAGAAATTCTAACTTTTAGTAAGTATATTAGAAAATGGGAATTGCAGAGAATATTCACGACATGTAAAAAAATGAGTGACGACATATTTTAAAAGTTTATATACTAGACTCAGTCTTTTTAAAATCTGACTTTAAAAATGAAATTGAGGGTTAATTTGAGATTTATTATGAGTAAGAAGTGCAACAAAACCAGAAAATCCTCAATTTCTAAAGGTCAAAAAAAAAAAAAAACTCACTGGAAAGAATTTGCTGTCTCTATATAGGCATCAATTTGCAAAGAATTATCTAATTTTTTAATTTGGTATGGATATATGTTGATACTTGTAAATTGTAAATTCTTGATTAAAGGGAACTGTGTGGCTCACATATTTTTTAAAAGCATAAGAAAAATGAAAACTATAACCTTCAAAATATTATTCCAAATACAACTGTTAATTTAAAACAATTACTCTGATGAAAAGTAATTTTAAAATCCCAAGCAATAGCAAAGTAATTTGGGCATTTATTAAAACAAATTGTTCCAGATAAAATAATATAGCTGCTCTTGGCATAAAGTTTATTTAGGAAATAATACAGAATTATATGAGGAAAGGCATTACTATAATTCTGATATAACATTTAATAAAATGTTATCTGAAACAAATTTAAATTAGCTTAGAAATAAACATTTCCAAATAAATTAAGTATTGGCTAAACTATTTGAAACAAAGGAAATTGATAAATGGCCCAGTATCCAATTGAGACAAGACAGTTGGCAGAAAATCTATTCTTTCTGGTCTCAATAAAAATTTTATTAATGACTTGGAATAGAGAATGAGCATTAGGTTATTGATATTAATAGAAGTTTTGTTTTGAGTAGGGAAAGACTGTGTTCAAATGCACAAAGATCTGAAGGAATTGGATATAAAGCCAGAAAATGATAAGCAACAGTCAACATAGAAAAATGCAAGCTACCATAGCACGAGAAAAAGAATTTGAAGCTAATTTAATTCCATGAGAAACCATGAGAATTGGTAATGTCAGAGACTACAGGGAATAGTAGAATAAAAAGTAACCACTTAAAGAATGATAGGAAATAAAATCTGGCCAAAGTTCTCTAACAGCCCCATCTGTCTCTACTTGTGGCAGTCTGCCATAGGTAGATGGCAAGGACTAGATAAAGTGAGTGAGATAGGCATTGCCTAGTGTACAACCAGACCACTACCATCACAAACAGTGGGAAGAGAAATGGTGAAATATATAGCAGAAGCCCATGGTTGCTGACCCCTGCCTCACACCAACCTCTGATTTTCTTGCTTTAATTGAGGGTCCATAGAAACAGAAATGACTTCTGTTGCTGTTGATAATAATGAAACGAGATGGGCTAGATGGAGCACCAAGCTGAAAGTCAGCAAATCTTACCCTGAGCAGCCTGCACTTCCTGCTTCACACAATGAAGTGGCTGAACTGTAACACTCCTAGGTCTTTCCCACACTAAGTCTACAAGGGGGATATTCTGGCCTTTAGAAAATAAGCTGTATATAGAACAAAGAGCCTGTAGCAAATTTGTAGAATATACTACTTTGATAGAAGAGGCTAAATATATATGCAGATACAAGAAAAAATGTAAGCCTTTGAGCTCTTACTCATAGTTAACACAAATTGAGTGTTTCTCATTGCTAGGCACTGTGCTAAGTACTTTATGTAGATTAACTCATTTAATGCTTAGATGAATTTTTCAACATAGGTGTGATTATTATCTCCCCTTTTCAGAGAATCCCACTGGATCTCAGAGGTTAAATAAACTTGCCCAGAGTTGCACAAGTATTGATACCATGTGGTAACACTCCTGGACAAAGTCGTCATCAGTCCTTGATAAACTAAGAAAAATAAGAACAATGGCACTCAATAAATATTCACTGAATAAATAAAATGACAACAGGTACACACCTACAAGCACACTGCCTTTTTGGAGACAATACAATGAGAAAAATGTCAGAACATCTAATGAACACTGCTGAATGCCAGGCACTTTACAAATAACGCATCTGATCCTCACAATAACACACTGAGATAGTCATCTTCACTTACAGGTACGTGAACAGAAGTCAGCTTTCCACTGCTGCGACCCTACCTAGACAGCTGCATCCAGAAATACGGCATTGCAGACTAGGTCTGGAGCAAAGGGGAGAAGAAAAGACCTCAACCAGGAAGAAGCCTATAAGGATGTGCTACAGTACCCCAGGCCCTCGTGGCTGAGTATCAAGGCATGCGGTTGACTTGAATCACATTTTAGTCCAACGGCCTTCCACTTCCTAGTGTCTTCCTGTTTGCACTCCAATCACCTTTTGGGAGAAGCTTTATTTTGTATGGTAGTAGTGAGAAAGGAAATTGTCATCATGGATATTAATGAACACCCTGGTTGTTAAAAAAGAGGCTGGCTCTCCTCTCCCCCATCCCTGTGCAGCCTTCTCAGGGAGGGAGGGGCCCCTTGAGTTAGGCTGAGCCAAGGGAATGTTTGTGCCCAGAACTCTGAATCCCAAGGCTGTAAGGAAAGGCTGGGATGACTGGGGTCACACTTCTAACAGATGTGTAGGCAGTATGCAAAGGGGCCTGTTCTGCAGGGGACCTGAGATGCTGAAGCTCTGTTGCCTGTCTCGAGGAGGCTGGTGCTTCCCATCCTTCAGACTTGTTCTTCAGCTTCCCAATGATTTTGTGAGCCCCAAGATGCTTCTCACAAATTCCCTCTTAGTTTAAAATAAATAGAGCTGGTGTCTATTGCTCGCAACCAAGAAGCCTAAATGGCACAGATTGTGGACTGACAAGTAAAGGCAGATGTTCAAGGAGCATTTAAAATCCATTCTTGTCTGAGCACTCTGTCAAGTGATAGCTCTGTCCTCTGCCTTCGCAGATCCCAAACAACCACTGCCTGATCTGCGACTGAACATCGGGACCAAGTCACATCCTCACTCTCAAATTCCTCAAATCCCTCTTCTCAGTCCCACCAGCTTTAAAGTGAACGTTGTAGAAAGCCACAGGATACCAGCCCAGCTCTCCAGTTTGTACCGTTTACGTCATTTTGATATTTGACACCCTTAAAATGAAACCCTTTAGTGAGAAGATAGTGGGAAAAAAACAATGCTTGAAATGCTGTTGTGGATATTACGTGTACTGATACAGAAGATAATTGATTTTAAATCAGCTTCACAATTGTCTTGCATGAAAAATCCTTGCTCACCCTTGAGATAAGTCATTAAATTTCCCCTCTTTTTCTATCATCCTCCTACACAAACACACACATACACTGACTCAAATACATTCACACACAACCACACACTTTACATTCTTTTTCACCCAGATCTAAAGAGACTGGCAAAGCTATCCTCTATGCTAACAAAAGATACTTTTCTCCCCAAATAGAATAGAAGAAAATCCATTCAAAGAGTTTCCCATTCTGAGATTCTATTATCTATGCATTGGGAGAAAAGAAAACTTCCTCAGGTTATTCTGAACTTTTCTTCATGTAGGTTTCCACCTACATAGAGAAGCTGGGTGAGAGTATCTCTGGGGAGAAGATGAGGCCAGGACTATGAGGCAGGCCATGGAGAGGGTGACCATCCCAAGCAATCTCTGGAAGAGAGGCTACCACTATAGGGTGGCAGTCCACACGTAAGGTGATGCTACCCGTTGAGTTTATGACTGAAAGAGGAGAGATGGAGGGGAACAAGAGCGCCAGGATGAAATCCAGAAAAGAAGCCATATGCAGAGGAATGTTCCCTGAAAGTATATGGAGTAAGAAATACAGCACATTTCTTTCTGAAAGTTATTATTCCTAAGAATGCTCCTTCGAGCATGAACCCATGAAGAATTATAACTGGATTTTCTCTGATTTTCCATGGATTCTAATATATGCCAATAGAAAAATGCTTATGTAAACAGAATGGAATAGCATTTTATTCTATGATGAACCAGCCCAGATAATTAAAAAACAAACAAAAAAAATCTTCTCTTAGCTGCCTATTTGCATTAAGCATATTTTTGCCCTCATTTTGCATGGCTGCAAGCCAGGATCTTTGCAAACTACCTTACTAGCATTCATTTTCATAGTGCTTATTACAAAGTACTGTTTTGTAGGCCCCTTGAAAATCTAGTATAATCCAAAGTCCATAGTAGGTTCTCTTGTCCTTTGGAAATCCAGGAAAAATTTTGACTTAAATCTCCTGATTCTGTGGCCAGCGGCAGTCCAGATTCCATCCCGTGTTTCCACAAGGCCCCTTAAGGGCCCACCTCTTGTGACAGCCTCCTGGCTGCAGCTGCTGCAGGCTCACTTTGTGCTGCGCTAACAGTACTTGAACCCCAGGCCCTCCTTTGGCCCCCTCATCACCTTCTTTACTGAAGGTATTGGGAGGGGGATGGAGGGAGCATTTCCATCTCAGAAATTCCAATGGAAACACTGGCATTACAGTTCTTAACAGTGCTGCAGCCCCTCCATCTTTGGGGCCCAAGGCCCTTCACCCTGCCCTCTCAGTCTGCAGGCCTCTGGGTCTGGGACTGTCTTCCTCACCTATCAGGTACCATTTCTCTTGCCTTCCTTGATTGGCACCAGCCTGCTCCCCAGCCTTGCATCTCATCTTCTGCTTGTAAATGTTACCAAAATGATGGCACCTTTTCTTGACAAAGAAAGTTACTTCCTGGGGAATTCCTGGCTGCCCAGTAGTTAGGACTCTGCCCTTTCCCTGCTGAAGTTCCCAGGTTCAATCCCTGGTCACAGAACTTAGATCTTGTCAGCTGTGTGGTGCAGCAAAAAAAAAAGAAGAAGAAGAAAGAAGGAAAGAAACAAAAAGGTATTTCATGAAGAGGAATTTGGGTGCCAGCCATTAAGATTAAACAATTCTATTTCCCTTACTAGAGGAAAGAAATGAGGGTAGCAAACATTACAAAGGAAAGGGGAGTTGACTGTAGAAATTGGGGGACTTCTGGTCCCCATTCCCTGAAGCAAACTCAAGGTGGACTGGACTCAATGGGCCTGATCAACCAGGGCCTAAAAGGACTTTAAGTGAGATGCAGACACTCAGGTTTCTCCCTGACTCAAAGTGACCAATCCAAAGCCAATGTGTTATGTCCAAAGGCTTGTGCTGTAGACTTTTTTTTTAAGTTTTTTTAGGTGAGAGACAAGAGTCCCAGACCTTTTCCTCTGCCTATGTTAATCTTTGATTTTTCTATGCAGTTTGACACAAGGTGTTGCTCTCCTAATACTGCAAACCCACTGCTGTAAATATCAACATGAAGAACAGTTTTGAAAAGTTCTAGGCATTATGGCAAGGGTTTATCAAGAACTGGAAAGGTGGTAACTATCTGTTGAAAGAGAGAGACACAGAGAGAGAGAGAGAGTTGGAGAGACAGAGAAAGAAGAGAGGGAAACACCTGAAAAGAAGATAATGCCCTCAAAACAACAGCATCCAAGCTTCAAACAGCAGAGCACTGCCTTTTAATTTCAATTTGACATGTGCAGAATTCTTTCTTTTCCAATGCCAAATCCTGAATGAAGCATGCAATGAAAATTACTGCCTGAAACATGGTGATAGCATTTAATCCTCTGGCAACACATTAGAAAGGCTTCAGCTTTAAACCGAGGACTGCCACACTGCAGCTTTGCTCATGAAATTATTTATTCATGCCTTGGTTTGTAAAGTCCTTTTTATATACTTTCTGTCAGCTAAGAATGGGCTGGAGCATTTATGTGCTCAGCCTGATAGAGCCCACATTATGAGGCTGGACGTCTGATGCCTGGCACAGAAATGCTGCCTGGAGGGAGCTGGGCCATCTGCTTATGTGGTTTCAGCATCAGGAAGTTGCAAAAACTGTGGCAGGTTGGGGCACCTGGGTGACCAGAGTAACAGTGTGTGGGAAAGGTGATGAGGGAGAAAGGTGATATCAGAGCATTTGGAAGCTTCTGGCAACTGGGTCCCAAATGTCTAGGGCAGCATGTACAGGAGGGGAGAAGACTTAACGGGTGCAGGATAAATCTCTCCATAAACCAATATCAGTGATCTTTAATTAGTGGCAATGTGTGCATACCAGGGCTGACTTCTCTTTTGTGAAAGTGAAAAAGGTGAGGAGAGAGGATATTGATTTGCTGAGCAAATTAAAAGTAGAAGCAGATGACAAAGAAAATTTACATACATAAGGGACCACATTGATTCAAGTCACTTCAGTATGTATTTATGTGCATGCAGTTGATGTCTAAGGAAAGGGAAGGCTGCAGTGGGAACAGAAACTTATTAAGATCATTCTAATCCACTCATTAAAATAGGACTATGAGTATATACCCTAGTATATATAAAGAGTCAAACACAACTTAGTGACTAAGCAACAACTAGTGTATAATACTCAAGTAGCTTATCCCTTCCCTGACCTTTTGACTTGGTCAATTCCTACTGTTAAGAATTTTCATTTTACCATATAACCTCTTTTCCTCAACACTTATCACAGTGCTTACCACCTAAGAATTTAACTTTGTGTGTTTGTGCATGTTTATATTCCAAGAGGATTCCACAAAGGATTCTATATTTTCCCTTCAGCTAGTACCTGCAGAGAAGCTGGCACTTCCTACTGAAAAAATACTATGAATGCAATAAAATTAAATATCTTTTCAATACATTAATTCAGACTTTCCACTAAATACTGGTTATAATGAAATTACACTAAGTGGTGTGCAAATCACCAAAATGATTAACTTACTGAGAGGAAGAAATTATTCTGGTAAAATAATAATAATCATGGACAGTGTTAGATCCTTTTGCTTTTAATAATGGTAAAATAATACAAGAAAATAAAGCTCAAAAGTCTCTAATAGCATGGTTATATAAACACGTTATAGTATAATCCAATGAACTAAGTTTTCACCAGAATTAAGCCAGTCTTAAAGTCTTTGATCCTTATTGGCAAAGAAAATGTATTGCTTTTTTCTACATCAAACTATGGAAAGAGATCTCCTGTCCACTATCCATTACTTCCACACTACAGCAGTTCGCTTTGCTTCAGCCTACCGCCTTCTTTCTGCTCTCTGAACACTCCAAGCCTGTCCCACCTCAGAGGGTTTGTACCCGCTGTCCCCAAACCTTTGTAGAGCTTGTGCTTTATCTACCTTCTGGTCACCCAGAGAGGCCTTTTCTGACAGTGCTAATGATGCCTACCCCCCACACACCTGCTAGCAGGTCCTTGTTTTACTTGGATACCACCTCTTATCCTCTATCTAATGTTATCCTTATTGATTTGCAGGCTTATTTTGGGTCTCCTCCAGGAGAACGCAAGGACCCTGAGAGTAGGGAACTACATCTGTCTTTACATGTTTATTACCCCCAGTGCCTACCATGGTGCCTGGTATATCGTCAGTTCAGTCCCTCAGCCGTGTCCATCTCTTTGCGACCCCATGAATCACAGCACGACAGGCCTCCCTGTCCATCACCAACTCCCGGAGCTCACTCAGATTCACGTTCATCGAGTCAGTGATGCCATCCAGCCATCTTATCCTCTGTCCTCCCCTTCTCCTCCTGCCCCCAATCCCTCCCAGCATCAAAGTCTTTTCCAATGAGTGCTTTATAAATATTTACAGAATGAATGAACAGGAAAACAGATGAGGGACTAAGTGAACCATTTTTATTACATAACATCGAAAGAGTCTGAGAACACAGTCTTGGATGGAGTGAGATAATGGTGTGTAGACTTCCTATTAAAGTGTCAGCTGGACTGTCCAGCTGTCTAGGCATCTAATCACTTAGGTCAGTATGTATGGTGTACTTCAGTGTGCACACATTTCTTTGTTTGGTTCTCGCAACAATTCCATAAGTAGGCAGGGCAAGGACAGAAGCAGGATCACTCATATTTTTACAGATGAAGAAACTGAGTTCAGATAGGTTAAATGATTTTCCCATGTCATCTGGGCTGTGTCTCCAGCCCAGCCTTTTGTATTTTTTCTGCTGTACCAGATGATGTCTGTCTCATGTTTTCAAACATATCACTTGTTTATTTAGTTATTCTTTCAAGAAACCTAAATCAGACACCTGCTATTGATTGTGAAGGACTCTCTTGGGCACCACACAGTAATCAAGCTGTGCAGGCAACAATTTCTCTCTGGAGAATCACAATGCACAAATGATTCACTAACCTGAAGATATTTAGGTAACATGCCTTATTCCTTATTAGCAGGAAAACTTTAATGCTATAAAGGTAAGAAAGCCTTTCAGATTGATTAATACTGGGATTAGTCTCGGAAAAATTGACTTTGTGGCTCTCCCTGGAAAGGTAGATGCAATTGAAATAGGAGAAAAGAAAAGAGCGGACATTCTAAGCAAAGGAAACAAAATGAAACAAGAAAATGTTACATTTTCAGAAATTAGTAAAGTGTTAATCAGAGGAAAATGTTTGAACAGAAGGAAAACAGTGGAGGTAATAATGGGATTAATATTAAAAGTCAGTTGTTTGGTGCTTTTAACATGTGGGAATGGGTTCTTGTGAGTCGTGTAAAATGCTAAGACAGTTCCCATAGAAATATAGCAGTCACGATGCCACAGAGGAAGCCAGGCACCTCAGACGGTGGAGGGGGATCCTGAAGCCCCAGATTCCAATTAACAAAGATCTGTGGCCAAATATATTCATTTTTAAAGCTTTAAATGGTATGAATTAAATGTTTGATATGAAATATCTATTTTTTTTTGTACCCAGGGAATCTTAATTGAAGTTTCATTAAGGTAAAAAGTGAGAGAAATATTCATATTTGCTTGGGAAAGAAAGGAAATATTTCATGACTATTATTTAGTGAGATGCTACAGCTGTGTATCTAAATATATCTACAGAGATACACTGGACAGAAACACACACACCCCTGCACTGCTACTGTCACTGGTATATGAAAGGACAATTTAGGCCTTGACAGCATTCTCCTCATATATTGGAGTACATTCAAATTCACTCTTTACAGTAGAATCTAATATTTTAATATCAAACTTGAGTTAACTAAACTTGTAATTCATTTACATTAGTGGAACATTGACAAGGTAATCTAAGAGGTGAGGGGTGAGAAGTTTTTACATTAGAGATACGGTTTACACAGAGTGAGTAGATGGGTCCATGTATTTTCATACACAACACCATAATTGCATTACATTTCTTGGTGTTTTGCTAAAGATCAATAATTGGGCTATTTTATTACAGATGAAATTTTCTTATTATTGTGGTTATCAGGAGTATAGACTATGGAGTCAGAAGGAAATGAATTCACATTCCAGCACTGACACATATTGTGTGATCAGGGGAAACAGTAATTACCTTTCTCACTGGGTTATTAAAGAAAAAATGAATTAAAATCCATGTACAGTGTTTTGAACAATATCTAGCACATATTAGCCACTTAGCAACGATACACATTAATAATAATAATAATTGCCTTAAAAACAACGATGATCACTTCTTGAGTAACTAGTTTGTTCAATTACCTTAAATACATTATTTCTAATCTTTGCAAAAATGCTGTGTGTTAGACAATATTATCACACTTAACAACAACAAAAAAACCCCCGAGGCTTATAAAGATTTATAAACTTAAAAATTGCTCCAATGGCAAATGGAGGAGCTGAGCTTTGACCCACTCTTGACCTACTTTATTGTTTTCTGTTTTTGACTCTGCTGTGGCTTTAATACCATAAAGTATCTCAAGTGCCTCAATAAGGCTTTCTTTCTTTTGTCTGGAATAATGGCTTATAAATATTATGACATACACAAAAAAACTCAAATGATGCATCATTTACTGAACGGAACCTAAGAAATCTCACAAAGGAAATAAAAGAATACCGTGCAAGATAAAACTTGTGCAAGTAAGCAAACAAAGGCACAAAAATAATTCTTAGCTGGTAAACCATCTGATAGTCATTTATACCTGGCACTGGTATAAATGAATAGAAAACAGATTCCTGATTATATTATGGTTAAATTATTTGTGTACTACATTATCATCACTATATAAGCAAGATGGTCCAAATTTGACCAAGCTGAGATGAGTAAGTTACTCAGAATTCATCACTGGTGAGGATAAACACTTCCAGACTGATTTTAAAACATTATCAAATGCCAGAATAAAAAAATCTGAAAAATGTAACAGGGAGCATTACCGATTCTTGTTGATTCTTTACAATAGAGAATCAAGACCATGTAATCTTCACATCATTGCAATTAACTTTAGGTCACCTTTAAAACCTAAGATGAATATTTTGTGAGTGGCATAATTTATTCCAATAAAACCTCATTTATTTACTATGTTATCTTGAGATCAATTAGGCAGCACCTCCCTGAGAGGCAGTGTATTCTGGTGGTTAAGACGACAGACTTGGGTTCCCACTGTGTTTTCACCATTTACCAGCTGTTATATTATACACATTAACTTTCTAAGCTTTCGTTTTTTCCATCTGTGTTAAAGTGACGATAAAAGAATCTACGTCATGAAGTTATTATAAAGATTAAGGAAGAGAATATATGTGGAGCCCTTATTTCAGTGCCTGGCCAGAATAACTCTTCAGTAAATATTTGTGGTTGCTCTTCTTATTATGTAAAAGTAGAACGATACAGCAGAAGCATATGAGATTTGGATTAAGACAAACTTTGGACAGGATGTACAAAGCCTCATTCAATTACTATTTATGGAACTAAGCAAATACATAACTGTATTCCAGGAAGAGACTCTCAGAAAATTTGGATTCATTACTAGATAGGTTAGCAGGGTAAAGCCAGGATGGATCTTGCAGAGGGGAAATAGATTTTTTTCAAGAAAGTCATGATAATATACAAATTATAGTAATAAATTTTAATCCTAGCAAAGACAGCCAACTTTTAAACAAGACTAAAAAGTTCCCCCCCAAAGACCAGAAAACTGGCAGGAAAAAGAGATTATTGATTCACACAGTTAGTGTGCACCATTGAGAATCACATTCAGTTGTTTGAATTGTTGATATTTGAAGACGTGCTCCACAACCCCAACAAGCCGGAAAGAATACATGCCAAAAATTATAAAGGACTGGAGATTTGCCTCTACTTGTGAGCTAACGAGTTAGCCGACTACAGTTTCACGACTGTTGGTGGAAGACACAAGACTCCTGGATCAGATATGAAGGACAACTAATTACAGCAAGAGCAGTCACCAGAGAACCAGCACTCATTTGCGCCAGTTCAAGGCCCAATTCCCAATTCTAAGACCACGTGAAGCGGGACGGATAGGACCCGCACACGTAGTACACCGAATTACAAGAGAGGACTCCCAAGCTGAAGGAATCTTTTATAACAGGTAGAGAGAGCGCCTGCCCTTTTCTCCTGAGGCAGACATAATCATTATTATACTGGACGAGAAGCAAGCCTGCACTTTGCTCCAGTGGGAAGCGCTGCCTTTCAGGTTTATCACCAACAGTCTTGGAAAGGTTGTCCAGAATAAAGGACAACCAGCATGTCTGCTCACAAGACATACAGAAATGTGCGACCCGTGGAGAATTGTTGCCCAGAGATGCAATGAGACAATGTAAATAAAAGCTTCTCAAGTTACCCTTGTTAGAAAAGAAAAAGTCACTTAAAGAAATCTCTTTATGATTGTGAAACCTATATATCAAGCTTCATTTCCCCACCCTGAGTTCCTGTTGCCTAAAGCTCTACTCATCACTGCAGGAGTCAGCACTAACAATTTACTTAAAGTCAGCTTTCGCTGAGCCAGAAAACACCCCTTCTGATCTGCCAGCTGGTTTGGGGCCTGATGCTTTGCATCCTCACAGCTGCCTTGATTGTGTTCTTTGTAGTGGGTGAGTGATACCCACGATAATGAAAAATAATGGGTAATTTCTTTCTCTTAAAACCTGTTCTCTACCGACTCATTGTGAAGAGTCAGAGGATGGCTTATTTCAACCCACTCTACAATTGCACCATTTTTGTTGGAGAAACAGTGTCATAGTCCTACTGGGAGTCTCCATGGGGAACCCTGGCTAACATGGCTCCCTAGGGATGGCAGCAGGAGCTTGCAAGAAGAGACAGATCTCTCAACCTGCCCTGCAGCTCCTTCCTTAGAAGTGTAAGATTGTGAGATAGAGACAGTCTATGGTTCTTTTTCAGGAATCTCCTTTCATCATTCGATTTCCCAGTCCTTCCCATCAGAAGTCATTCTTGGAAAAGCATCAAGCAAGTTTACCTTGGTATGCCTCAAGGCAATCTTTTGCTTGGGTGAGGTTGGGTGAGGGGGAAACTTGAATTTTAAGCCCATTCTCTGCATGAAGAGGTAAGTCACCGTCTCCAATTAAGAATAGTCATAATAAACGCTTGCATAGCATTTGCCAGGTACCAGGCACTGTTCTAAGGGCTTGGCATATAGTTACACATTCAATCAAGGTTACTATCCTCATATTATAAATGAGGAACCTGAGGTACAGAGATATTAAAACAAATAAATGGCAGAGCTAGGATTTGAACCCAGGTAGTCCAACAGCAGAGTCTGGGCTCTTGGCCACTAACAAGACAGTGTGGGGGTTAAGAGAGTATTACCCATATAAGTCAGACGGTGATACCCTATAGGCAGAACTCAAGTAGACCTTATTGGTAAATTAGTGCAGTTCAGTTCAATTCAGTTGCTCAGTCATGTCCAACTCTGAGATCCCATGGACTGCAGCATGCCAGGCTCCCCTGTCCATCACCAACTCCCAGAGCTTACTCAAACTCATATCCATCAAGTTGGTCATGCCATCCAACCATCTCATCCTCTGTCGTCCCCTTCTCCCACCTTCAATCTTTCCCAGCATCAGAGTCTTTTCAAATGAGTCAGTTCTTCGCATCAGGTGGCCAACGTATCGGAGTTTCAGCTTCAGCATCAGTCCTTCCAATGAATATTCAGGGTTGATTTCCTTTAAGATAGACTGGTTGGATCTCTTCTGCAGTCCAGGGGATTCTCAAGTCTTCACACTGCAATTCAAAAGCATCAATTCTTCGGTGCTCAGCTTTCTATATAGCCCAAATCTCACATCCATACATGACTACTGGAAAAACCGTAGCTTTGACTAGACGGACCTTTGTTGGCAGGGTAATATCTCTGCTTTTTGATATGCTGTCTAGGTTGGTCGTAACTTTTCTTCCAAGGAGCAAGCATCTTTTAATTCCATGGCTGCAGTCACCATCTGCAGTGATTTTGGAGCCCGCAAATATAAAGTTTCTCACTATTTCCATTGTTTCCCCATCTATTTGCTATGAAGTGATGGGACCAGATGCCATGATCTTAGTTTTCTGAATGTTGAGCTTTAAACCAACTTTTTCATTCACCTCTTTCACTTCCATTTAGAGGCTCTTTAGTTCTTCTTCACTTTCTGCCATAAGGGTGGTATAATCTGCATATCTGAGGTTATTGATATTTCTCCTGGCAGTCTTGATTCCAGCTTGTGCTTCATCCAACCTGGCATTTCTCATGATGTACTCTGCATATAAGTTAAATAAACAGTGTGACAATATACAGCCTTGATGTACTCCTTTCCTGATTTGGAACCAGTCTGTTGTTTCATGTCCAGTTGTAACTGTTGCTTCTTGAACTGCACACAGATTGCTCAGGAGGCAGCTCAGGTAGTCTGGTATTCCCTTCTCTTTCAGAATTTAACACAGTTTGTTGTGACCCATACAAAGGTTTTGGTGTAGCCAATAAAGCAGAAGTAGATGTTTTTCTGGAACTCTCTTGCCTTTTCAATGATCCAGCAGATGTTGGCAATTTGATCTCTGGTTGCTCTGCCTTTTCTAAATCCAGCTTGAATGTCTGTAAATTCGCGGTTCATGTATTGCTGAAGCCCGGCTTGGAGAATTTTCAAATAGCTCAATTGGAATTCCATCACTTCCACCAGTTTTTTTCATAGAGATGCTTCCTAAGGCCCACTTGACTTCACATTCCAGGATGTCTGGCTCTAGGTGAGTGATCACACCACTGTTGTTATCTGGGTCATGAAGATCTTTTTGTATAGTTCTTCTGAGTATTCTTGCCACTTCTTCTTAACATCTTCTGCTTCTGTTAGGTCCATACCATTTCTATTCTTTATTGTGTCTATCCTTGCATAACTGGTAAATTAATGGCTTTTTAATGTGTACGGTAAGGAACAAACTTGAGTTTAGAATGGATGAAAGTTCACTCCAGTTTAAAAATGGAGATAGCAACAGCTTTTTCAGCCCAGATGTACAGTAACAAAAGTCACCCATCAAAAGTGATTAGCACTAAGATCACTTAAAAATAAACCGTTACTAAGGTAGAGCTGAGCTTTATTTTTCAAATATTTGGAACAACATTCTTAAAACAATAACAAATTAAATCTCCATCAAGCTCATGGTAATTGAAGCCCAAAGCTCATAAATCATCATCAAGAGGCCAGAATGCCATATTGCACCTGGCTTGTTCTCTTCTGAAGGGACAGCTGCAGTGCACCCATCCCTCCCACTTCCAAGACAGGGCACCACTCATTTCTCAGAGATTATTTGAAAAGAGCTGTCCCAAATCAGGGGTCAGGGACAATCAGATGGTACTGAAATTACCTCATTTTGGAACATCATACCTATCCATTTTTATTGTTTTTCCTTATTTTCCTGAAATGACACTTTAGAAATCCTTCTTTGCTACATTCACACTATCCTCACCAACACCCAAAGCTCAAAAGTGACTTGATGAAAGTTATTAAAAGCTGTATATCTAATGCTTACGTAACCATGTCATATATGGAGTTGGCAACCTCCTCCAAGTGTTTACTGTCCAAAATTTACAGTTTCTAATTCCATTTATCATTTGAGGTTCATTCAGCATTTATTTGGCAGCAGATAGAATCTCATGATTGCCCAGACCCTGCTGTCACCTCCTACATTCATTCACACACACACACACACACACACACACACACACACACACTTAAAATTACAGAAATCAAAGGCATCTTATAAATTAGTTTACACTGGGAATGCCTCCAGAAGCCCAAGGGCAGAAATACTGACAGCACAAAACCAAGTAGAATCAGGGATTCAAATCCTGTCTTCAGCCTCAATTTCTCTTTCCTCTACTCCTGCTTCTCCACTGCGCTTTTCTCCATTTCTCTTTCAACCTGCTTCCTTACTTCTGCAGATGAAGATCAAAGATTCCAGGGAATAAACTCACTGATCCAGGCAAACTCAGATGCCCAACCCCTGACCAGTCACCCACAGCCCAGGTACAAGGCCACATTGTCATATGACTGCTTTCACTACAGTAATGTGGTTGGGAGAAAAATCCCAGAAAATGGATATGGGACAAAGTATTCTATGTGAATCCAGAATTTAAAACTCCTCACTCTTAGTTGAGTTGCCTTTTCTGCTTTGTCTCTCATCCCAATATCTGCAAATTAATAACTTAAACTTATGCAGCATCTGTCTGTACTATACTCATTCAAAACTGTTACTTACCGAGGGCCTTCTATACATGTTGTATGCTTTGTAATTATATAGTTGCACTGAATCTTCATGATAGCTTGGCAAAAGAGGTAATATTAACTCCATTTTACAGAATCTCAGACAGACTGGATAAACAGTAGCCAAACTTCAGCAACTAAAAGTTGAAGAAGAAGAAGAAAAGAATGAGCCCAAAGAAGGGGGATACCATGGCAGAGGAAAATAAACTACATCTCCACTCAGAGCTTGAAGAGAAGAATGCCTAGAGGTAAATATCAGCTCAAGACACCAAAACCACTGATTCACATAAAAGAGAAAAACTAAGTTTCTTAAAAAAAAACAAACAAACACATATTCAGGCCAGCCTTATAGAATTTGAAAGGTAGTATTTAAATTTTCTGGGCCTCAAAATATCAATCCCATTATTATTTATTCTACTATTATTTATCACTGATTCCACAGCAAGAAGGTCTAAAATATCAAGGAGAATATTTCAGAGAAAGTATAGTCATCCTTCTTTATCTGTGGGGAAATGGTTCTAAAATCTAGAAAAATTTGTAAATGCTCCATTCCTTATACAAAATGGTGCAGTATTTCCATAAAACCTAAGTACATTTTTCTATATACTTTAAATTATCTCTAGTTTACCTATCATACTTACTACACTGTAAATGCCATGTAAACAGTTGCCAGTATGCAGCAAATTCAAGTTTTGCTTTTTGGAACTTTTGGAATTATTTAAAAATATTTCCAATCCATGGTTGATTGAATCCATAGATGCAAATCCTGTAGATACAGAGAGCCAACTGTATGTGTTTATTACTGTCAAAATTAGGAGTTAGAAGTCAACAGACTTTGTATGACTTTGCATACACTTGGATTGTAAAGTAATTAAGCAGGTTAGCCAAGTGTGAGTGACACACTGCTCACTCCAAGGTGCTCACTATGGTGGGTGGACAGGAGCATCAGTACAATGCAGGCCACTTGGAGACAAGTGACATTCTCAAGTTCTATCACCTTTAGATACCAGGGAACTGGGACCAGGCCACTCCTGTCCCTAAGGAGGCATGTTGTCCTCAGTGGCTATCCTGGGTATTCCAACAGAGCAATAACTAACTCCAAACACTCATGGGTCAACTCAAGCATATTGCACAATATCTCATTTACGGAAGTAACCCCAGGAGGTAGACATTCTTATCTCTGTTTTACAGATGAAAAGGTTGAGGCTCAGAGAAGTTAAACCACTTGTCTGAGTCACAAAGACAGGAATCTCAGGTTATAATCCTTTGGCTCCGGCAGGATCTCTCTGGGAGACTGTCTCTGCCACCAGCAGAGCTGTCCTACCTCAGCCTCACCTGTCCCCTGCAGGAGGGTCTCCTCATGGCCCTCTCATCCCTGTTCTTAGTGGAAGAAAGAGAGAGAGAAAAGAAAGCAGAACACTCTAGAAAACTACTTCTAGTTGCCCTTTGAAGCCAACCCTCTCTTTCCAGTTTTCTATTGATCGCTTGCTACTCTTAATGCCACAGAGGGCCGGCTCATCACTTCACACCCTACATTTGCTTTCATATGCTTTATACATCCTTCACTCATTCTCTGTGTTTCTTTCTCGCCCTAAGTCTATTTCTGTGCCCCACTATATCTCACCCCACCTGCTCTGATGATGAACTAGAAGTGACCATGGCAGAGTAAGTGAGGGCTCTTTCATTTTTTTTTTAATTACTTATTTAATTTATTTGAATGCACCAGGTCTTAGTTGTGGCATGTGGAATCTTTTAGCTGTGGCCTAAGGAAACTTAGTTGCAGCATATGGGATCCAGTTTCCTGGCCAGGGATTGAACCCAGGCTCCCTGCATTGGAAGGACAGAGTCTTAGCCACTGGACCAGGAGGGAAGTTTCTGGAAGCTCTCTCTGACTCTCCATCCCCACCCTCTATAACATCCACTCCTTCCTTCCTTTATACTTCCCAGTACTCTCTCATCTTTTGCCCCTTTTTATTTTCTTTAACTTAGCTCTTCAAAGCCTTTTCAATTTTCTTAGCACAATGGTCCCTCTCCCTGGGGTACTTACTACCTTGAGGTTCTTCCTACTGTCCATCCCCCATCCACCTTCTAGCCATGACCTCCAGCACAGGATGGGCTGCATCCCAGCTCCTTACTCTCTTCCATATCCTCACCCCACCCTCGCCTCAGTCAGTCCATCTGAAGGTGGGTCCCTTCAAATGCTCTCTGGGATGAACCATAGTAACAAAAGAAAAATGGAACAGGAAACTGTAAAGATTTACATATACAAATGTAATCCAGAAATGCAAATGTCTATTTTTTTTTAATTGACTTCAAAATTAAGGAAAATACTGAGGATTATGTTACTTCTTTTTCCAAATTTTCATGCCTTCCATAAAGATATAGGAAATATTAAAATTACATTGCCACTAGGAACCTATTTCTTCCAATTATAAGCATTTTTATGCTTTCCATCAAAAAAAAAAAAATCCAGTCATTCTAATTTTCCAAGAGTTCCCTTTTGAACAAGCTATATATTCTTCACAGATCAGATCTATGGTCATGCTCCTCTGAGTTCTTTAATCAATGTCCAAGTAGAAAAAGATGATTGTATTCAGAAGCAGCAAAAGTATGGGAAAGGGCAGGAAATCTGATGTCCCAAATGACTTTCCAGATAAAAGTTCTGATTCAGAGCAGACTGTACTATAAAAGATCTCCCCATTTTAAGGTGGAGCTAATACATGAAAAACTTGGATTCCCCAGGTAAATGAATTATCTGGTTGTTTTTTACCATACAAAGGCTTTGCCAAAACAAAAAAATTCTTTATAAATTTGATACTCTTAAATCTTAAAATAGTATTCAATTTATCATATATTCATTTGTATCCGACTTCTCTGGATTGGAACAGCTCAAGTACATCTAGAAGCAAACCATGAGTCAAGAGGGCCACAACATTGATTCATATAAAGGACTGAGAAAACATTGTTAGCTCCTGGAAGGACACACAAGCAAAGCCAGTCTTTTGAATAGTGGAATTTAAAGGTTGTTGTTCGAGAGCTGGTCAAGAGCAGATAAAGACACCACAGCTTGCCCAACCTCACAGGGTGACAGAAAAATTGAAAAATGGCTAAAGGACTGGATTGCTGTCAAGCCACTATCCGAACGCAGACATGATGCTATAGGTGGCATAATGATTTACATCACAGGGAGGAAGGCCACATGCAAAGCATGAAAATACAGAAACCGGGGTCCATGAGGCCATCATGGACCTGAATTAACTGCTGACCTCAAAAAAGGGGGTGCTGTTCAATATTCCCAGGCCCTCTCAAATATCAGTCATATTGCCTAGAGTTCCCAAGAGACGTCAATAAAAACAGTTCCTTAAGTCCTTGGTTTTTAAGTATTTTTTAAAAAGATTCTTAAAGACTATGATTTAAAATTTCAGAAATATGCTCACCTACTAGAGATACACCAAATTTCACCTGACTTCCTTTTTTTAGGTCGCACCAGGCAGCATGCAGGATCTTAGTTTCTGAAACAGGAGTCAAAGCCACACCCCCTGCATTGGGAACGTGGAGTCTTAACCACTGCACTGCCAGGGAAGTTCCTCACATAATATTTCTGAGGGATAGGTCAGTACCCCTGCCTTAAGCTAAGCCCTTAATAATCACTTGGAAATTTAGCAAGGAACTGACAGCCAGCTGAGAACAAAAACAGAACAGAAGGCAGACCCCAACCTCATGACATCAAAGAAAAGGAAAAAGTTCCATGGGTCAACAGTTTCTTCACAGTATGACAGACTGCCACCCTAAGTTGGAAGAAATCCCACTTTAAAAACTCTGAAAATCGTGGTTTCAGAGACAAAGGTACAGCAGGAGCTATCTTAGAAAAGAGCTGACATTACAAGTGAATGTAGATCAACTCCCTGAGAATCCTTTAGAGCAAAATTCTACCATCTCATTACAATTTCATAAATTATACATTCTCAGACAATGAATATCCAAGATGTGGCCAGAGCTGTTTAGAAACACTTCAGAGCATGTGAGCATAATTCCATACTGCATTATAAGGGATTCCTATGAAATTACACCATGCATCTTTCTGAACCTCAAGGCAGTCCATCCGAAAACAGAAGTGCTCTGAAATGGATCAATAAACTCTGATTATTTTGGCTTTCTTATAACAAAGCTTTCAGAAATTAAGAATATTCTTAGAGACTACTTTAATTGGCCAAAATAGACAGTTCCCAGTTTAAACAAGAGGAGGTTTGTCATTAGATGGCTGACTTGGCCAAGCACAACACTCTTTTCATCACTTTCTTTTTTACCCAGTGTTTTTCTTTCTTAAAGCTATTGTTCAATGCATCTCCTAAACTTTCTTCAGTTTTTCTTTGCAGTAAATACACTTAAGTCACAAAAGCTCTTTCTTGAAAACAAATGTCTGTATTAATCAATAGGCTATTGGAAATCTGGTCAAATTTTAGACAGAAATTTTTATTAAATTTTATAAATTTATTTATAAAATTTTAAGACAGAAATTATTCTTAGTCTTGCTTTTAGCCAAGATCAAGATGCAGGGTTCACTTAGGAAATCCAGAAGCCTCTCTTAAGGAATTTAGCTCAGCCTTTCTGGCAAAGGACTCAGGATACATGGCATAAGGATCTGACCACCCAAGATGGACCACCTAACGCAAGTGAAGGGAAGGGCCAAGGTGTATTGTCCTGTCACTCAAGAACAGTCTAATGAACTCAGACTCCCCCAACAGAGATCCCCATACTGTTGGACAACTCTGGTCCAACACATTAGCATGCACCTTCCAGTTTTGCTGACTCCAGTCCTGTGTGCTAATAAGAAACCTCCAGCTGCCTAAGGACTGCCACCCATCCATATATTTCTAGGAGCAGCCCCCAAGGGTGACTCACGTGTGCTAGTTCCTATAGCACCCATGCTGTCTGCCTGGCACACCAGGCAGCCTGGGGACTGCTGCTGCTCACAGCTGCCCCAGGCCCTGCAGCCCTCCTGTGGAGGACTAGAGGCTACCTTCCTTTGTGTTAGACTCTGTTATGCTGGTCCCTATGCTGTAGATCACTGAGCTCCAACGTGTCACAGACTGTCATGGCATGGTTTTTACTTACCGCTGTCTCTCTCCTCGAAGAAGGAAATGGAAACCCACTCCAGTCTTCTTGCCTAGAGAATCTTGTGGACAGAGGAGCCTAGTGGGCTGCCATCTATGGGGTCAGACAGAGTCAGACATGACTGAAGTGACTTAGCATGCATGCATGTATTGGAGAAGGAAATGGCAACCCACTCCAGAATTCTTGCCTGGAGAATCCCAGGGACAGAGGAGCCTGGTGAGTTGCCATCTATGGGGTTGCACACAGTTGGACACGACTGAAGCAACTTAGCAGTAGCAGCAGCAGTCTCTCTCCTCTAAGCCCAGAAGTGCTACAGCAGTTGGGCTGTGATTTGAGACTCTTTCTAGCTCCAGAGCTGGACTCAGTCTCCCTCCTGCTCTCTTATAACTAAGTCTTTGACATAAAATCCTACCTAGCCCAAGAGCTTTCTCATAAGATCTCCTTAGTCCTCTGCAAAAAGGTGGTCATCAAGTCACCCCATCTTCTGAGCATGCGGCTAAGTTGCCCCTGAATTCCTTGCTACTCAGAGTCCACCTAGTCAAGGCTTGGAACCTAGTCATTCTCTTGGAGGTGGTCAGACACTAATGTCAAAAGAAAACCATCTTGATCAGAGCAACTAACATGTCCCACATCATGAAGTTTGATATAGGAGACAGAAGACCACCCAGGGCAAGTAAATAAGAAAGGCAAGGAGAACAGAAAAGGGAACATGTAAGAAGGAAACATAAAGCCGTGGGTTTGGGCAAGCACATGGCTTCCTGGGGATGTGGCTGACAAGGGTCAAAGCAGCTTTTCATTCCTGCGATAATAAGCTGGTCATTCCCAGTTGGACAAGTCCCAGGCTCCATTCCAAAGCTCTCTACATGAAGGTGCATAAATGTGATGTGACCAGCTTGTGACTAACCCAGGAAAGCCAAGAGAGGAATAATGACAGGGTGAGGAAAATTCATTATGCTACTTACCCCCCCTCAGACTCAAAGCCTTGGCTGTTTGATTTTGCTTATCCTAACAGGCTGTTGTGGGACATTGAGGATGGCTATAGCCTGCCACCATTTGGACATTTCTACAGATTTAATTATTATTATCTGTAAGAACGTCTCCTTATATTTATGAAAAACAGACAATCAACAATACAGTCCAGGGTCCTGTGTACTACGTAGGAGAAACATACGGCTTTTACCAAATATAGTTTATGCATGTCATCTCCACATTTTGATAGACTCACTGTAAAGCTGTAATATCAATAATAACAGTCTTTCCATTACAGATATTGGGATAAATGCTTTCCATGTGGAGCCAAAGTAATTCTTATCAATATTTGGGTGAACCAGAATACCGGTGACAGCTGCAACAGCTGCATACAGCTTTGGCTCTGCAACAAAACGGAAAGCTCCCCAGTGAGAAACAAGGCAGGGCTTGATGAATTTCACTCAGCTCTTCAGTCACACATTATTAAAAGATGAATTATAAAATTGGCTCAATAATGGCCATGCACATTCTTTCTGGCCAACATCATCCCCAAGGCTCTGAATGTCACAGAAGAATCTTTAAATCAGAGGACAATTCAGGTCTAACTCAAACAGACAGTGTTTGTAAAAGCTGCCATGCACCATTAGCACGTGCACTTCCCTGAGCGATCGTCCAATTACTCACCACAGTCAGCCACACGCGGCTACTAATGGGACAAAGACAACACGGGATGACATAAGGGTCTGAGCACTGCCTTTTTCCAGTCCATGAATAGGCGTCTAGGAGATACAGACAAGTAGACAATGCTTTCAGGAGATATTTAACCAGAAGCCTTGGACGGAGGACAGAGTTCTTATGCTTTCTTAAGCAGACAAAAGGTTTTGGCAGCATGTTCTTACAAATTCTAGGTAGAATTCAGCAAAATATACTGAATCTATTAGGATGTTATTTCGATTGCAACACACTACGATTTCATTCCCTTTTAGATTTCCTGTTTTAGTCAGGGTTCTCCAGAGAAACAGAATCAATAGGATAAATAGATGGAAAGATAGATAGAGCTATAGTTAAAGGTACTGATATATATATACATAGTTACAGGAGTAGAAAGATAGAAAGTAGAAAGATATATAGACAGAGGTATAGATAGAGTATACCTATATACAGAGAGGGGCTTCCCAGATGGCTCAGTGGTAAAGAATCTACCTGCCAATTCAGGAGACACAGCAGACACTGGTTTCATTCCTGGGTTGGGGAAATCCCCTAGAGGAGGAAATGGTAACCCACTCCAGTATTCTTTCCAGGAAGATCCCATTGACAGAGGAGACTGGTGGGCTACAGTCCCTGGGGTCGCAGAGTCAGACATGACTGAGCATCTGAATATGCATGCATATACAGAGAAAGATTGGGGGAAGGGAGGTTATTTTAAGAAACTGGCTCAGGAAATTGTGAGCTGGAAGGTCTCAAGTCTGTAGGACACACAGGGCAGCAGGCTGGAAATTCAACTAAGAGTTGATATTTCAGACTTGGGTATGAAATCTGCAGGGCAGACTGGCAGGCAGGGGATTTGTACAGTGTCTTTGGTGTAGTCTTAAAGCAAAATCAATTGATTAGATGAGACCTACCCACATTATGGAGAATAACGTTTTACTCAAAGTCAGCTCCTTGTAAGTGTTCACCATATCATAAAAAATACCTTCATAGAGGGTATTTCATCCCTCTATGAACATCCAGTTATGTTTGACCAAACAACTGGACACCATAGCCTAGCCAATTGGTAAAATTAACCATCACATTACTTTTTCCTGAAATATAATGGCAGGATATAAAATTTTCTATTTTAAGTGTTCTAAGCATTCCATTTATCTAGCTGAGAAAGGCTGACACCTCCTGCCTCACATTCACATATAACATCACTCAGGACATGAAGATAGCTGGTATCCTTCAGAATGGGCCCTGGAAAGATGTGTGTGCACAAAGCTTGAGTAAATAAGCTGCTGTCTACCTCCTGTCACCTCCTCCCTCTTTCCAGACTGACTCCCTCTTTCATTCCTATAATACACAGAGGGAGAATTGGGTTATATCCCAAGGGAGATTTGATTCATATCCCCGTCTATTCATCACTTTCTTTCATTGATTTCCAGGCTACCTTGGGCCTCCACTTGTGCCACTCCTGGGAACCTCTGAGGGCTAGGAATAAGGAGAACCATATTTGACATGAGACTGCCTCCACCAGGCTGGCCTGGAGAGAGAGGGTCAGGAAAAGAACTCTTCCTGGCTCCTTTCCTTAGTTCCTTACCTAACACACCAAGTGGTATGGATGCATTAGGCTGCTGTGAGTATGGGGCCAGATAAAGGATATTGCAACATAGGAATTAAAGTAACACTTAGGTTAAGCAGCACTGTTCAGAGTTTAAGGAAATTTACCAAGGTAAACTCTTCTTAGGGACTCTCCTTAGGATATAACCCAATTCTACATTTCAATCCCCTGTATTAAAGTCCATCTTTCCCTTACCCCTTGGAGAGAGAACTACTTCTTCAGTCCTTCCCAGAGTACTGTTTCCTCTCTAGTACCAATCTGATATTCCACCAAGGACATGTGTGGGCCTCCACAGTTCTTTGCAATACCTTTCCAATCCTAGGATTATTTATCAAGAATGTGCTTTGCTTTTATTTCCAGTATTCTGGGAGTTGGATCATAGAGGATCCTGCTGTGATTTATCTCAGAAAGTGTTTTGCCTATGTTCTCCTCTAGGAGTTTAATAGTTTCTGGTCTTACACTTAGATCTTTAATCCATTTGAGTTTATTTTTGTGAATGGTATTAGAAAGTATTCTAGTTTCATTCTTTTACAAGTGGTTGACCAGTTTTCCCAGCACCACTTGTTAAAGAGATTGTCTTTAATCCATTGTATATTCTTGCCTCCTTTGTTGAAGATAAGGTGTCCATAGGTGTGTGGATTTATCTCTGGGCTTTCTATTTTGTTCCATTGATCTATATTTCTGTCTTTGTGCCAGTACCATACTGTCTTGATGGCTGTGGCTTTGTAGTAGAGCCTGAAGTCAGGCAGGTTGATTCCTCCACTTCCATTCTTCTTTCTCAAGATTGCTTTGGCTCTTTGAGTTTTTTTGTATTTCCATACAAATTGTGAAATTATTTGTTCGAGCTCTGTGAAAAATACCTCTGGTAGCTTGATAGGGATCGCATTGAATCTGTAGATTGCTTTGGGTAGTATACTCATTATCACTATATTGATTCTTCCAATCCATGAACATGGTATATTTCTCCATCTATTAGTGTCCTCTTTGATTTCTTTCATCAGTGTTTTATAGTTTTCTATATATAGGTCCTTAGTTTCTTTCAGTTCAGTTCAGTCACTCAGTCGTGTCTGACTCTTCGCGACCCCATGAATCGCAGCACACCAGGCCTCCCTGTCCATCACCATCTCCCGGAGTTCACTCAGACTCACGTTCATCGAGTCCATGATGCCATCCAGCCATCTCAGGTAGATATATTCCCAAGTATTTTATTCTTTTCATTGCAATGATGAATGGAACTGTTTCCTTAATTTCTTTTTCTACTTTCTCATTATTAGTGTATAGGAATGCAAGGGATTTCTGTGTGTTGATTTTATATCCCACAACTTTACTATATTCATTCATTAGCTCTAATAATTTTCTGGTGGAAATAAAAGCAAAAATAAACAAATGGGATCTAATTAAAATTAAAAGCTTCTGCACAACAAAGGAAACTATAAGCAAGGTGAAAAGACAGCCTTCTGAATGGGAGAAAATAATAGCAAATGAAGCAACTGACAAACAACTAATCTCAAAAATAAACAAGCAACTTATGCAGCTCAATTCCAGAAAAATAAATGACCGAATCAAAAAATGGGCCAAAGAACTAAACAGACATTTCTCCAAAGAAGACATACAGATGGCTAACAAACACATGAAAAGATGCTCAACATCACTCATTATCAGAGAAATTCAAATCAAGACCACAATGAGGTACCATTTCACACCAGTCAGAATGGCTGCGATCCAAAAGTCTACAAGCAATAAATGCTGGAGAGGGTGTGGAGAAAAGGGAACCCTCTTACACTGTTGGTGGGAATGCAAACTAGTACAGCCACTATGGAGAACAGTGTGGCGATTCCTTAAAAACTACAAGTAGAACTGCCTTATGACCCAGAAATCCCACTGCTGGGCATACACACCAAGGAAACCAGAACTGAAAGAGACACGTGTACCCCAATGTTCATCACAGCACTGTTTATAATAGCCAGGACATGGAAGCAACCTAGATGTCCATCAGCAGACGAATGGATAAGAAAGCTGTAGTACATATATACAATGGAGTATTACTCAGCCATTAAAAAGAATACCTTTGAATCAGTTCAAATGAGGTGGATGAAACTGGAGCCAATTATACAGAGTGAAGTAAGCCAGAAAGAAAAACACCAATACAGTATACTAACACATATATATGGAATTTAGAAAGATGGTAATGACACCACCCTTATGGCAGAAAGTGAAGAGGAACTCAAAAGCCTCTTGATGAAAGTGAAAGAGGAGAGTGAAAAAGTTGGCTTAAAGCTCAACATTCAGAAAACGAAGATCATGGCATCCAGTCCCATCACTTCATGGGAAATAGATGGGGAAACAGTGGAAACAGTGTCAGAATTTATTTTGGGGGCTCCAAAATCACTGCAGATGGTGACTGCAGCCATGAAATTAAAAGACGCTTACTCCTTGAAAGGAAAGTTATGACCAACCTAGATAGCATATTCAAAAGCAGAGACATTACTTTGCTGACTAAGGTCTGTCTAGTCAAGGCTATGGTTTTTCCAGTAGTCATGTGTGGATGTGAGAGTTGGACTGTGAAGAGGGCTGAGAACCAAAGAATTGATGCTTTAGAACTGTGGTGTTGGAGAAGACTCTTGAGAGTCCCTTGCACTGCAAGGAGATCCAACCAGTCCATTCTGAAGGAGATCAGCCCTGGGATTTCTTTGGAAGGAATGATGCTAAAGCTGAAACTCCAGTACTTAGGCCACCTCATGCGAAGAGTTCACTCATTAGAAAAGACTCTGATTCTGGGAGGGATTGGGAGCAGAAGGAGAAGGGGACGACCGAGGATGAGATGGCTGGATGGCATCACTGACTCGATGGACGTGAGTCTGAGTGAACTCCGGGAGTTGGTGATGGACAGGGAGGCCTGGCATGCTGCGATTCATGGGGTCGCAAAGAGTCGGACACAACTGAGCGACTGAACTGAAATGAACTGAATGATAACCCTGTATGCGAGACAGCAAAAGAGACACAGATGTTAAAAACAGACTTTTGGACTCTGTGGGAAAGGGAGAGGGTGGGATGATTTGGGAGAATGGCATTGAAACATGTATACTATCATGTAAGAAATGAATAGCTAGTCTAGGTTCAATACAGAATACGGGACGCTTGGGGCTGGTCCACTGGGATGACCCAGACAGATGATACGGGGAGGGTGGTGGGAGAGGGGTTCAGGGTTGGGAACTCATGTACATCTGTGGTGGATTCATGTCAATGTATGGCAAAACCAATACAGTATTGTAAAGTAATAAATAAATAAATAGATTTAAGACCTAGAAAAAAATAAAAAGAATGTGCTTTGGCTAATAATCCAGATTGGGATTTGGTATTTTAAATACAGTCCCCCGTGGAGATCTCTCTACAGAGTGATCTGAAAGTAACATGTCTCCAGATTCTTCCTTTTGTCTTCTAGAATGTATACATAATTTCCAGATAAAACATGCATGATGTAGACATACCTCCAAAGAACAAAAATAATTCTCCAAGCAGTACAGTCCAAATCAATATGAACAAAGAAAAATATTTTTTTCAAACAATCTGCCAAGCTGTTCCCTGCCCACAACAGAAAGATTACTTTATGTTCTTATGCACAGTGATTTTAGTTTCCCTTTTCATCATCTCCCTATTCCTAAAACTCCTGGGAGCCTGACTAGGTCTGGACATTGACACATGTCCTAAAACCTTTCCTAACAGCAGAATTCCTTGCCCCTGAGTCATAACCTAAGACAGTCCTTCCTAACTTTGATCATGGTATGTAATAAACTCATAATATGATAAGTTCATATGGTACCATGGGATAAATGGACTGGGGCAGTTTATGGTAAGAGGCTGCCCCAGGCCCTAGATCTGGCTTTCCAAAGGGGAGAGGAATCAGGGTTTGGCACATACCTCATCTATTACATAGTATCTCAAGAAGCCCTAGAACACCTCTGGGATGCTCTGCCCATGCCGTGCTCATCTATCTTGAGCCAGATTGAATTTTTAGGCAGAACTTCATATTCCCAATATCATTGACAAGTGGCAAAAAACAACATAAAAGAGATCCTCCCATCATCAGCAGTAAAGGCCAAGAGGCTGGACCGAGAAGCTGGGCTGTGGTTGATTAGACACATCTGTGGTAACTGGCCTTCAAAACTCCAAGGAAGTTCTCTCTGACCTCCCTTGTGACTATTCCCAAGTTGAGAAGCTATGGTCTGAAAAGCTAACTAGAGAGGTTGACTACACTTTTTATAGAGAAAAAAGTGACTACAATTTTTATATGAAAAAAAGTTCTTACAACTTATAAAATGCCTCTTTTTTTCGCCTAAAAAGATGAAGAACAAGGACAGAACTTCAGTCACAATCTTGAAAAGTAGAGTATTTATACCCACATCCTAGTTTATTGACTGTCATTGAAAAATAAGGACAGTGTCTTTCTTATTTTCTGTCATAACCTAGTTCCCAGCAAAGGTTTGAGACATAGTAAATGCCCAATAAATATCAAAACAATGTGCTCTGCAAATTGCAGCAGGGGATAACTTTTAGTATATTCATTCAGAACTTAAGGAACTGAATTCATTCCACTAGTGATTTACAGTTTAAGGAGATTATCTAGCAGGAGGTAGCTTCTCAAAATAAGATTTCAGACAGAAAGCCATCTGTCAACTAATGATATAGATATTAAGAAATGAGAACTCTCTCACCAAATTGCTAAGTCAGACCTCCTGCCTTTGTAGAGAAGCAGCTGAAGTGCCATTATCTGCTTGCACTGCAGGCGAAAGCCCTTCAGCTCCTTCTGTTCTCCACCTCCAGAACCTGTTGAGAAACCAGATATCCCCTTCATGAAGCCAACAGGCCCTCGTGCGGTTTATACTGTATGACAGCCTGCTGGTCAAATTCTTCTCTGAACGTTCCAAACAATTCAGCACACTCACTGTTTTCTTGATACGAGTCAATAGTGGAGGAACTGCACACAGTTGAGTAAGAATAAACACAAGTGCTATTAAAAATCCATTCAGATAACCTTCTTTGTTGATGTTCTTAATAACTAGACAAGAACTGAGCTGAAGTGGATATCCTGAACATCTAGGACAAAAGCAGCTGTTAAAGTTAATACATAGTGTATACAAGTAAATATATTACTAAAATTAAAGCAGAACACATTAATTCTCCTTGTGAGCACTAAATGTTTAAATACTTTTTATAGTGGTTATTTACATGTAAAAAGATTTAGGCTCTTTAAAAGCAAGTATAATATACTTATTTAATATATAATATATTTATTAAAACATGCTAACTAGATTTCTCTGTTAATGTTTTGTTGTATTTTGTTTCCTTTAATAATGCACAATAAGTGATGACTGAATTTGCTTTCATATTCTACAGTATTTCACTTATATAGTAGTTTAACTTAGTAGTCTAAATAAGCAAGATTTGATTCTATGAAAATACTGAGATAAATGAGCTAACACACATATTATTGCTTAACCATATATATGAGTTTTTTTTAAAAACTAAATAATTCCCCCATCAAAACATACAACCCATTTTTGTCCATTTTCCTTGAATATGACCAACACTTTGATCTCGGAAATAGTTAACTGAGTAAACACTATGGAAAGAAGGCAAGATAAAGAAAATGCTTCTTCTCATTAACTATATTCTGTTATTTGTCTACTTTATCAGTTGTTCACTGTGTGGAGTTTGTGATCCTAAATCACAGAATCACAGAAAAGAAAATGAAAGCCAGACTACGTCTCTGTTAGCAGAGATAAATAGGTTTCTATCTTGGTCTTAGATTCCAAGGAAGATATCTTCTGTACTGTTACATAATATTTATTTTACACATTCTTAATAAACATCCTCCCTGTGCAAACTCAAGCTTCTACTATGCCTGTAAAAATGCTTTCCTTATTTGGTGACTTAAGTTGGAGGACACCTGGTAAGCCTCCTTCGGAGTTACTCAATTCTAAATGTACTTTCAAGAAGCACTTATTGTGTCACTTGCTACATGCCAAATATTTGACCCAGAGTGAAAATAAGACAGTCTCGAACTCACAATCTAGTATAACAAATCAAGCTAATGTCATCCTATCAAAGATGTAACAGAGGTAGATACGGAGGATCAGCCAACTTTCTGGGTGTGGAAAACATGGAGCACTGCATGGGAAAAAAAAAATAATTCATCTGGTTCTCTGAAAGGTGAGGAGATGGCATCCACAAGCACTGGGAGAGAAAGGTACTCCTGACAGAGGGAGTGACTGTGCATGATGAGGGGAAAACAGTGGGCAGACGATGCGTAGGTCATTATCATCAGAAGACAATGGCACAGAGTGGTAAATGCTGGGAAGTCAGATTTAAAACAAATTATGAATGATCCTGATCATTGTTTTAAAAAGACCAGTAGCTTTTTACAAATTGAAGTTCTCCCCTAGGAAACCCACATTTCATATACCACATTTTCCCTGACCTTATGCTCATGCCTTTATTTCACACTCCTTTGTTAGTTCACATCCAGACTTTTGAATTCAAAGATCAGGATCCCTGTTCAGAAACCTGTATACGGAAAGTCCCAAGAGTCTGGCTTCACAGCTCAGACTGTGCTGTTTCCTGTTTTCTCCAGTCCCAAGTTTCCTACTGGAATCCACCTTTCCCACAGTTCTCTATTTTCTCCCGCAGCTTTGCCATGCAGAACAGTACAAATTTTGGAAAATCTCTTTCTTCTGAAAGAGGTCTTTCTGCCCTTACTTCTTCATTTTCACCTTTAGTTGAACAATGTCTGCCAGTATCTATAATCACTCTCATTCAGCACAGCCTAAGCTATAATTCTTAAATTATGTAAAGCCCCTCCTCTCTTCTACCATCTACAATTAGCTTCTACAGGTAGATAGGCATGCTAAAAGAGCTCTAACTTTAACTTTTCTTTTTTAACCTCATTTCTCTATTTTTAATCATTTCCATTGTCCTATTCTGGATCTCAGGAATCTTTTTAATATAGGGATGTAAGCTCAAGAGTTGATCAAGGGTGAAGGTAACAAGTAGACTGATCAGCAGTGCTCACATTCAGTGGACTGTGCACGCCTTCCATGTCACACCATACTTCCTAACCCGAGTTTGATTGTTAATTTAAACACATCTTTTGGTCCATGATATTTCTTTATAAACATCTCAACCCAAGATTAAAAGTATCAGACAGATAAGTGTATCCCCTTGGGAGAACAACAAATCCTGAAGGCACATATCCAAGAAGGAGACACTCCATGTTCTTACTCCTGCTTTGCCATGTGTTGCTTCAAGTATCTCAAAGAAACCTCAAGAGATGTGCTAGCCGAATCCCTGAAGGCACATAAGATAAACTCAAATCTGGTTTAAATATGGATATTTGTTTATTTATTTAAATCCTATGCCTTCAGAGTGAAAAGGGTCCACTGTAGTCAACGTGCTACCAAGAGACTGCTTGATTTCTTCAAGAGACGGACTCTGTTTCTGGCAGCTGGGCATGTGCTGAGGCAGTAGCTAGGTCTACTAAGTGGGAAGCCCTAATTTGGAGCCCATGCATAGCCTCCATTCTTACCACCATGACTGCTCTATTCACAGGCAAGTTCTTCCCACTGGGACATATTCTTTCCACACTACCTTTCAAGAGCACCTCTATCTGCACTGTGGATAAGCTTGCACTCTATTTTTGAGTCAGCCCATCTGAGAATCAAGCTGAAATAAAAAGAGGCTTGCTCCTTGGAAGGAAAACTGTAACAAACCTAGACAATATATATTAAAAAGCATAGAAAACACTTTGCAGACAAACACCTGGATAATCAAAGTTACAGCTTTTCCAGTAGTCATGTATGGATGAGAGAGTTGGACCATACAGAAGGCTGAGTGCTGAAGAATTGATGCTTTCAAACTCTGGTGCTGGAGAAGACTCTTGAGAGTCCCTTCCACTGCAAACCAGTCAATCCTAAAGGAAATCAACTCTGAATATTCATTGGAAGGACTGATGCTGAAGCTCCAATATTTAGGCCAACTGATGCGAATAGTAGATTCTTTGAAAAAGATCCTGATGCTAGGAAGGATTGAGGGCAGAAAGATAAGGGGGTAGTAGAGGGTGAGATGATTGGATGGCATTACCAACTCAATGAACGTTAAGTTTGAACAAACTCTGGGAGATAGTGAGGAATAGGAAAGCCTGGCATGCTGCAGTCCATGGGGTCACAAAGTGTCAGACATGACTTAGCGACTGAACAACAACAACATTAGATTGCCATTAGAGATTCCTCTTATATAGTAATGAAAGTGAATGTATTAGTAGCTAATTCGTGTCTGACTCTTTGAGACCCCGTGGACTGGGGCCCGCCAAGCTCCTCTGTCCTTGGGATTCTCCAGGTAAGAATACTGGAGTGGGTTGCCATTCCCTTTTCCAGGGGATCTTCCCAAGCCAGGGATCGAATTCAGGTCTCCTGCATTACAGGAAAGATTCTTTACAATCTGAGCTACCAGAGTTAATCTTATATGATTAAGGTTCTGCTTAGAGGGGCAGAGACATGTGCAGAGAGGAGAACGCCCTATGAAGAAAGAGACACACTGAGGGGAGATGGCCCTGTGACAATGGAAGCAGAGATTGGAGTCAACGAGCTGCAAGGAATACTAGGATCACCAGAAACTAAAAGAAAGGCATGGAATAGATTCGATAGTAGAGTCTTCAGAAGATGGTGGGCCTGCTGACTCCTTTTTGCAGACTACTAACCTCCAAAACTATGAGAGAATAATTTCTGTTGTTTTGAGCTACCAGTTCTGGCACCACAATAGTACCTGGCACATATTAAGGGCTTGATATAATTTAAGTTGTTTTTTAAAGCAATTTTGAGTGCCTATTGCATCGTATATGTTCATTAAAAGAAAATTGGTAGTATTATTATTAAACATCAATGAGTCAATATTGCTTAGCCAAAAGTTTTCTTCCTGAGTACCTGGTCTCCTGCCATTTGTTCTTAACTTCCCAAGGGGACCTAGAGGTGCTGTAAGGCTTTTCAGGGATAATAAGCCACATGTTAAAGAAAATAATTAGTAGGTCTATGTGGTATCATGTCTTTTTCTGAACAAAAATAAAGTTTCTAAAAGGTCTCAAATAGGAACATACAAAAGAGGATAAAACTCACAAGGGGAAAATAATTACTTGGCAAAAGCAGCCTAACACCATTTCAGACCCAAATTCCAAATTAATGATACTCATCCAGGGAGCACAACAGTCATCTAAGGGAAAAGAGTGTTAACAATAAGAAAAATAATAATTTTGCTCCTTTGCACAAATTTCCACCAGAAGTACAGATGTCAGACATCATTTTGTACCAGGCATTAGTCAGTTGATCCTTGTTTACAAATTCTTGTTGAGAATTTGATTTGCTTGCAGGCACAGCCATCCCTGGCTCATGACCAAGAGAGCACTAAGCATTTCATTCTGTGAACTTTTTCATTGATTTAAGGGGAAGGCTAACTAGAGAGGCTGACCATGCAGCCCACAGAACAGAAGCTTTGATTCCTCACAGAAAAAGCTCTGACTTTTTCACCCGGATAACTCCAGATGACTTTCTCCTGGACTGCTGGCTAGAGAATGAGTTGCTACTAAGAAGAGAATAGTCACACAAAAACTGCCTGTATGTATGTACACTTTGTGTCCCTGTGTCCAAAATCTGACGAGAGATTGATAAACAAGAAGACTTCATTTGGTGAAAGGAGAATCCAGAACTCATTTTTCTTCCATGTTAAATGCATGCTTAGTCGCTTAGTTATGTCTGACTCTTTGTGACCCCATGAACTGTAGCCCATCAGATTCCGCTGTCCATGGATTCTCCAAGCAAGAATACTGGAGTAGGTAGCCATTTTCTTCTCCAGGAGATCTTCCCCATTTCTCGCACTACAGGCAGATTCTTTGCAGTTTGAGCCACCAGGGAAACCAATCAGCAAAATTTGGGATAATTCCAAAATTCCAGAAAATCACCACCGAAATGATTTTCTGTTACTTATCTTTCTCATAGAATTGTTTCTAGAAGTGAACAATGGATCCTCTCCTATATTTGTCTAAGAGAAAAAAGTGACTACTAAGAAGATTTGTATGTTTAATAAGGATTTGATTAGGATAGATGATCTTTCCAACTGTGGCCCCCAGTTAGGTCCAGAATGTGAAACATTTGCATTCACTGACAGAGATGAAAATGAACAATGGGCACAATGAAAAATAAGGAGGGAAGTTTGTGGGTGTTTAGGGACAAGGTCTATTTATTGTGACTAATGTGCTGCAATTCCTATCCTTTCTTCTAGGGCATAAAAAAAAAAAGGGCTTCTGCCAGATTTCAAAAAGACTTTCAGTACATTCCCCACTACCCATCCCCAGGGCCAGGTATGCCTTATTACCTACAGTCAGTTCCCACACTGACTGTCCCATGAGAGAATCTTAATTCTTTTGTTTTAAGATCTGAGAATGAAATTGTATTTCAGTACCAAAAAGCCTGTCCCTATTTTCTTCTCTTAATTTTCATCATTACTCAAAAGAAGAATATTCATCCTCCTTAACTTTGCAGTACAACTTTAATTTATAAATGGCAGAGATTTGTAATTCTGTTATCTGAAAAATTATACATCAGACATGAGTCTTTATTTTTCTTGAACAGCACTGTTTTTGCAATGAACTCCACCCTTCCTTAGAGGCATATAAATTAACATAGCTCAAGGCCACACTCTGGACCACGTCTCCTCAAGTTGTTTGGCCAGAGCTATTTATATAATTTTAAATGCTTTCAAATATTTTCTAAAATTGCAAATTTCAGTGATAAATTTCTTCTGCCTTAGAACTAGCAAAGTAATTTTTACGGATATGAATATGCAAGCAGATTTTAAATGGATCTTAGCAAAAAACTTTGAAGACCCACTTCTTTGGCCAAAGATACAAATAACAGACACTCTTTCAATTTTGGCACCAAACGTCTGATCTCCCAGTGTTTGTGACTGGCATAATCACTTTATTTTGAAAGTCAGGCTCTGAAAAACAATGCAGAGAACTTTTGATAGTCTACCTTTGTTTAATGAGAAGTATCAGAAAAAAATAACATATTGCACTAAAAATTTTGTTGTGAGAGAAATTAAGACTGATTTGGTACATTTCAGCCTCTTTTCCTTTTGATACCATGTAGAACTCAGCATTTTTTTTTTTAAGAGTACCAAGAAAAAAAAAGTCATCTAAATGGTTAAGAAGATTTCATCATAGTTTTCTTACAGATGGCTTATTTTAGTAGTGTTCCCTAGGACACAACAAGTTATAAATGCTATGAATGGTACAAAAGTAGAGCAAAATACAATGTGAAAAGAGAATATTATCTAAGCTCCTCTGTTCTCAAGTCACCCTCTATGTATTTCTGTTATGCACACAATGTGATATTTATCTGTATTATATTCCCAGTAAACTAAGCTCTGGGAAAACAGAGAACAAGCCTTGCTCTTCCTTGCTTTCCTAGAACCTGGCTCTTAGGAGATATTCAAATATTTATTAAATAAATATGAATCAAGTAATTCACTTCCTTTGTTAGTTGTCAGCAGGACTAAAATTGAAAAACATAAATGAATTGAATACATTTTTATCTTGTCTAGTAACAACATGAATAAACGCCATCTCAGGAAAATACCTGAAAATGTGAAGACCAGCCCTTCACAATCAGGATACCTCAAGAGAATTAATTCCTACAGGAAGTGATTTAAGTAACTGCTTACTTCCAAGGATGGTACATTCTAGATGCATAGAAGAGAAGTTAATTCATTACATACTACAGGTGCCTTAGGAATTAAGGGTTAATTCTGTTGAACTACAGTTGAGAAGGGCTGGTATTGACTGTTACTGCACTAATTGAAGCTATGAATATTAAAAAGACTTAAATAAGTTTTCAGTCTGACCTTAGGAAGGATAATGTCACATATTGATTAGGCAAATCTGTTAATGAGCTGGTAAAATATTTAATGATTAGCCTAGTATCTAAAGCCATGATATCCTAGAAGGCAGAGCCTCCTAACACATTGAAAGTGCTAACACTTTATTTGGGAGATGGAAGCCCAGGACAGTAAGGGAAAGAATAAAAGGAGTTTCAAGCAACAACGTACTGCGGTATAGTGCAGTTTGCCACCCCCCACCCCAATTATGACCCAGGAAGAGATCCAGCAGGTCCCTTGGCAGCCATGCTCACATGGCACATGGGATTTCTCCAGAAGGGCTATAAGGAGGAACTGTACCCCAGAGCAGTTCTTAGAAGATGGAATGGAATCAGAATTTATCTTTCCAGCCCCTCTTTCAACTTCATTTCTCTCTGTTTAAGGCTCACCTCCAGGGGAAGCTTACCCCCATTCACTTCTTGGTTGCATAATCCAGCCCTTCCAGAGTCTCCCTTAGGATTCCAGATCTCCCATCTGTAGCATTTCATTCAAGTCTAAAAATGCCAGAGCAAGCAGGTGAGGTGCAGTAGCAACCAAGAGAGAAAGAGAGCAGTCATGAAAATCTAAGAAGTCACACAGTGTGCATGCCCTGGAGCAGCAACTTTATTCAGGGTGAAGAGTTTAGAATCCACTTTTCCCCTGGAAATCAAGGGTTGCAAAAGCATATGTGAAGGGGATCCTATTATAGTAAGAAAGGATTCTTCTAAGACTCTGCCTTGGGTTTGCATCTTCTAGGGAAATGGCTCCAGTCCAAGACACACACTCTCCTTTTACCTTATCTTGGAGCAGTCTGGGCACTAGTCCAAGCTACTATTTTACCATATCTTCCAAAAGCTAAAATGTTGTTTCTGCATATAGGTTGAGGAAGGCACTTCAGTGAACTGTTTGGCTATGTTTGTTTTAAATAAATCTTATCCAACTTACAATTGGCACAACTATTCAGGCAATTTGTATTAAGATCTGATTCATCCTTCTTTCACCTACATTTAGCCCCCTTAGCTAACTCACCTACTATTGTTAACTAAGTATTTCAACTTACCCTAACTCCAGGAAAACTAAGCCAGTTAGGAGTTAGTATAATCTATCTCCGAAAATGTGTAGATGACCACAACTCTCAGTTGAATCATCTCTTAGAATCTTTTCTCCTACAACAAAACCTAAGAACTAGAGATTGCACAGATGTCTAGGAACATTCATTGTTTTTCAGCAGAAACTATATTTGTCAAATCTCTCCAGGCTTAGATCTACATTGACCATTATATACATCATTCATTAGCTACCTTGTGGAACAAGTGCACCTGCAAATCTTGCCATTCATTTTAAAGGTTAAATGTCAAATCTTCCACCCAGATCAAGTCATACACAATGAGTTATTGGTAGGGATCACAAAAGTTCACCAAGGGTTACAAGTGTTTGGGATTTACCAGCCAGTTTCATTAATCTCTGATTATAATGTTAACAATCTCCAGAGCAATTACCCACCTTGGAAAGTTTAGATTGAGGAAATACTTGTGTATGAAATCCATTAGGCTAAAAACACCTAAGAATATTAAGTGTTTTCTAGTTGAAGCTGAAACAGTGCACTGAACCAAGGCATTGAGGAAGGGAAATTCTGCAGGATGCCTTGTGTAACTTCAAACCTGAGCTCTCTCTCAGTGAAGCCATTCTTTTGGCATCAGGCTCACTGCTGATCCATTAGCCTTCATCCATTTGAAGGACTTATGACATCACCCGTGCACATTTGCAGAAGTGAAGGTTTCTTTTGTAGAACACTCAGCCATGTCAAGTAATTTATCAAAAGCAGCTGGCCTCCTTCTACACTCTGATTTAGTCTGAATTGTGCCTAAGAGCTCTGCTATCACTACGGAGACTGGCTTATTAAGTTTCTGCTGAAATCTCTGCTGGATGAGTGATTGATAGCCAAAGCTTCCCACCCCTCCCCAACCCATTCTTTCCCAGTAGCTTCTCCTTCTACAACAGTAAGTCTATTTGGTTCAAATGTTTGTAAAAGTTTGTGTCCATCTTAATAGGACAGAGTGTTGTGGTGAGATAAACAAAATACAGCCCTTAGTGCCAGTCCTGGATGGAAGGTCAACTATAGCATGACAGACACAATTTCCAAGACTGTAGCAGAACTTGTAGGACTGAAGTCCAGCTGATACAGTCATGTGCTGTGCATAGTTGCTCAGTCATGCCTGACTATTTGTGACCCTCATGGACTGTAGCCCGCCAGGCTCCTCTGTCCATGGGGATTCTCCAGGCAAGAATACTGGAGTGGGTTGCCATGCCCTCCTCCATGGGATCTTTCCAACCCAGGGATCAAACCCAGATCTCCTGTACTGCAGGCGGATTCTTTATTGATTAAGCCACCAGAGAAGCCCACAGTCATGGGGCTGCTGCTGCTGCTAAGTCGCTTCAATCGTGTCCCACTCTGTGCGACCCCATAGACGGCAGCCTACCAGGCTCCCCCGTCCCTGGGATTCTCCAGGCAAGAACACTGGAGTGGGTTGCCATTTCCTTCTCCAATGCATGAAAGTGAAAAGTGAAAGTGAAGTCACTCAGTCGTGTCCAACTCTGCACGACCCCGTGGACTGCAGCCACCCAGGCTCCTCCGTCCATGGGATTCTCCAGGCAAGAGTCCTGGAGTGGGGTGCCATTGCCTTCTCTGCCACAGTCATACCGGTTGTCAAATTTTGAAATACATATTTCTTGGTAAGTAGCTGCTCCCCCAAGCTTTCCACTGTACTCCCATATTCTCAGCACCCCCACTCCCCTGGCCCTCTCCCTGGATCCTCCCACCATCCAATAATGAAGGAGTCAACCTAGTCCAGGACTCTGCTGCAGCATTAAAACAGGCATCCACTTTGACCCATCTTGACCCATCTTGACACATCCAAGCCTGAGCTACACCAGTTGTTGAGTCATTTGAACAGTACCTTGAGAATACACATACTTAGAAGTAATGGCCATAAACCTGTGGGGTCCTAAAGAATATTGAGAACAATTGATATGGCCACTCTATGATAGATTTGCTCTTTTACTTTTAAACATATGTTACTAATTTCTCTTGTCACTTAGCTGAACACCAGGGACTTTCCCCTGCTGTCATTTTGGTCCAGTCCTTATTTTCATGGTGCCTACTGTGATTTCAATAACTTTCTCAAGGCAGTAACTGTACTTTGAATATAATTATATAAGAACAAAGCTCTCTCCGAACTGATGTATCAAGTCAAAAAAACCTGCCAATCAAAACTTCTAAGACTTCTGGTACAAATACTGAATATGGGCAAAGGAGAGTACAGAGAAACCTGAAAGAGTGAATGAAAATTTGAGTCTGAAAGAAAAATCTGAAAATTTTCTCTCAAAATTAGGCTACAGGAAGAAAAAGTGGAGAAAGCCAAGACAAGCCTGCCCTCTGTGCAATCCAAAAGCAGTAGACTCCTCCAGTTTCTAGGAAGTGGATGGCAGAGTTCACACGGTCCAACACGTGAAGGTATGTTTGTACCAAGAGACTCAGCTTCTGAACACACAAATCAGTCATTGTCCCCAAGGCCACTCAACAGCAAGATTTTCATAGAGTACATTTTGAAATAAAATGAATCTGAAAATCTACAGACTGTTGTACCTCACAGACATAGCAGAGAGGGACATGAAGAAAAATTGCTGAAATACACAGGTTCTTGGGAACTACAGCTTTACGGGAAATAAATCAAAGAAATAACCATCAACTGGGTCATCATAAGGTGCCACCAGTTTGGGTAAACTACCAAATCCTCACCATGAGTATTCTGAGTACTCACTCTTACTGCATCCTTAGGTACAGTAAGAGTGCACCGAAGGATGAAGATCAGAAGACATGTTCCTGGCTGTGAAGATTTGTTAGGCAAACCAACTACACACATATATAACAATACAGTCACAAAAAACTATCCACAGTGGCCAGTAGCCTACTTCATGAAGGCTGGTTTTTTTTTTTTTTTTTTTTTTTTTTTGCCTTCAAGACATTCTAAAATCTAACTTGATGTGCTTTACTGTGGACCCTTGGGGGATGGGATGGACCTTCATCCTATATCCAGCTCTTCACAGGGTTTCCAAAACAGTCATACCATTTAAATATTTCCTAGAGACTTGTTTTCCCTTTCCCTCTCCTCCTTATCCAAGTAAAGATTGAGTCTAGGTGAGCACATTTAAATTCTGCCTACTGTTTCACTCCCAAATCATATTGCCAACAGGAGAATGACTCGGACATGATACAAAGGATGATGTGTAATTATAAAAATAACAGCAACTAACAATTATCACTCATTCAGCAAGCATTTATTGAATGCCTCTTACATGCCAGGGGAGATAGTGAAGGACAGGGAAGCATGGCCTGCTGCAGTCCATGGGGTCCCAAAGAGTCAGATATGACTTAGTGACTGAACAACAACAATTCTAGGCAATGAGGATATAGCGGTGAAGATCTAACATTTACACTGTAATGTGGAGGAAACAATAAAAACAACTGAGTAGATAAATGAGAAGGCAAGTTAAGTTGTAATACATCCTATGACATAATTACAGAGAAAGATGTGATAGTGATAATACGTAGGGGAGGGAGATCCTCCACAAGCTGAGGTAGTCTGGGAAGGCCTCTCTGTGATGGTAACATTTGAGCTGAGACCTGAAGCCAGCGCTGCAAAGAGATGAGGATGAAGCATTTCAGGCAGACACAGCAGCAAATCCAGAAGACCTGAGATAGCAACAGGTGTTGCTTGTTCTACAATAGGAAAAGGCCTGTGCAGCTGGAGTACCTTGGTATGAAATGATGTCAGGGATGTAGGCAGGGACCAGAGGAAATTGAATTTTCTTCTGCATAAAATGGAAGGAAGTCTTAAAGGATTTCAGCAGCAGTTCTGACTGTGGATAGTGAAGGGACCATCAGGAAGAAGAGGAAATCTAGTTGGGGATGACTGCCAAAGCAGATGGCAACAGAGTCAGCGAGGAGTGGCTGAACCAAAATTTTAGAGGCAGAATTGACAGAACCTACTGTTGAACCCACCTGAGAGTCCCTTGGACTTCAAGGAGATCCAACCAGTCCATTCTAAAGGAGATCAGCCCTAGGATTTCTTCAGAAGGAATGATGCTGAAGCTGAAACTCCAGTACTTTGGCCAACTCATGCAAAGAGTTGACTCATTGGAAAAGACTCTGATGCTGGGAGGGATCGGGGGTAGGAGGAGAAGGGACGACCGAGGATGAGATGGCTGGATGGCATCACTGACTCGATGAATGTGAATCTGAGTGAACTCCGGGAGTTGGTGGTAGACAGGGTGGCCTGGCATGCTGCGATTCATGGGGTCGCAAAGAGTCGGACACGACTGAGCAACTGAACTGAACTGAACTGTTGAACCAGCTCTAGGGACAGAATGGTGGTGGTTTAGTTGCTAAGTCATGTCCAACTCTTTGGAACCCCATAGCCTGTAGCCTGCTAGGCTCCTCTGTCCATGGGATTCTCCAGGCAAGAATACTGGAGTGGGTTGCCACAGAATGGAAAATACTTAACTGAGTCATCACTGTATATTGGGTATTGTACTAAACAAGCATTTGCATCCATTATCACATTTAGTTTCTCTTAAAGATGAGAAAACTTCAGCAGAGGGGTGAATAAGTAAATAACTTACCCATGTTTGGTGGACTATGAAGTGACAGAGCCAGGATTAAACTCAAACAGTCTGTTTCCAGAGACCTCATTCCTAACCAATAGATTATATAATTCTAGAAATATTGATATCCTACTCTTAAAGTAGAGCTCAGTTCAGTTCAGTCACTCAGTTATGTCCGACTCTTTGCGACCCCATGAATCACAGCACACCAGGCCTCCCTGTCCATCACCAACTCCCGGAGTTCACTCAAATTCATGTCCATCGAGTCAGTGATGCCATCTAGCCATCTCATCCTCTGTTGTCCCCTTCTCCTCCTGCCCCCAATCCCTCCCAGCATCAGAGTCTTTTCCAAAGAGTCAATTCTTTGCATGAGGTGGCCAAAATACTAGAGTTTCAGCTTTAGCATCATTCCTTCCAAAGAACATCCAGGACTGATCTCCTTTAGAATGGACCGGTTGCCAAGGGACTCTCAAGAGTCTTCTCCAACACCACAGTTCAAAAGCATCAATTCTTCAGCACTCAGCTTTCTTCACAGTCCAACTCTCACATCCATACATGACTACTGGAAAAACCATAGCCTAGACTAGATGGACCTTTGTTGGCAAAGTAATGTCTCTGCTTTTCAATGTAGTATCTAGGTTGGTTATAACTTTCCTTCCAAGGAGTAAGCGTTTTTAATTTCATGGCTGCAGTCACTATCTGCAGTGATTTTGGAGCCCAAGAAAATAAAGTCTAACACCGTTTCCACTGTTTCCCCATCTATTTCTCATGAAGTGATGGGACCAGATGCCATATTTTAATTTTCTGAATGTTGAGCTTTAAGCCAACTTTTTCACTCTCCACTTTCACTTTCATCAAGAGTCTTTTTAGTTCTTCACTTTCCGCCATAAGGGTGGTGTCATCTGCATATCTGAAGTTATTGATGTTTCTCCTGGCAATCTTGCTTCCAGCTTGTGCTTCCTCTAGCCCAGCGTTTCTCATGATGTACTCTGCATATAAGTTAAATAAGCAGGGTGACAATATACAGGCTTGATGTACTCCTTTTCCTATTTGGAACCAGTCTGTTGTTCCATGTCCAGTTCGAACTGTTGCTACCTGACCGGCATAGTGTTTTCCTATTGGACACATTGTTCCTCTTTCCTGCCCTTTTCCAGAGTTTAATGCTACAAATTTCTAGCCAAAGAAAAGATTATCCTCAGTTATCCTATAATCTCAATTATACCACCAAATGTAAGTGATCTTTTAAACTGAGCCCTTAAAACAGTCATCTATATATATATGGAATTCAGAAAAATAACCACAAACCTATATGCAAGGCAGCAAAAGAGACACAGACGTAAAGAACAGATTTTTGGACTATATGGGAGAAGGAAAGGGTGGAATGATTTGAGAGAATAGCATTGAAACATGCATATTACCATATGTAAAATAGAGGACCAGTGCAAGTTCAATGCATGAAGCAGAGCACTCAGAGCCAGTGCTCTAGGACAACCCAGATGAGTGATGTGGGGAGAGAGATGGGAAGGGGTTTCAGGATGGGGGACACATGTGCAGTCATGGCTGATTCATGTCTATGTATGGCAAAAACCACCACAATAGTGTAAAATAATTATCCTCCAATTAAAATAAAGTAATTTTTAAAAGTTATCTATTTTCTTAGTAGCTAAACCTTACACTCACCTCCATTTTCATTCTTTATACTTTTTCAAGATCAGTAGTAATAGAGTCCTTACTTCCTTATATCATGTGTCCTCCTCAGAAAACAACACTCAGTGAAGACTGACATGTCATAGTCAATTTCAGTGCCAGCCAAGCAGAAGTGGCTGGAATTATTTCGATATCTATCAGGCAGCTAAGGAGCTCATGATGTGTCCAAAGCCAGTGCTAGCTGAATCTTAGGAAGATCTGTTTTCACCATTTACCACCCTAGCCACGGACTGAGTTTCACAGTTCAACCACTAGTACTCTGAAGGAAGACCTGAATAAGCCCAAACCTAGCAATGAGTTTGAACCTTGGAGGAAAATGAACAAGCATGAACCTGGGTTCTCTTCATAGAATCCAGACTGAGAAGATTAATCCACACCCCCAAACTGAAAGAAATCAAGCAAAACTGAGCAGACTGGAGCAGAGCACATCTCAAGAAAACCACTGAATTTTCTATCCTCAGTTTTATGCAGTAGTTATTAAGTGTTCCAATGCCTGAGGAGTAGCCACATTCCATTAAGCAAAAAGTAACATCTTTTGCTTTGCTGTAAACTTTTCTCCTGCTGTGAAAGTGCTGCACTCAATATGCCAGCAAATTTGGAAAACTCAGCAGTGGCCACAGGACAGGAAAAGGTCAGTTTTCATTAAAATCCCAAAGAAAAGCAATGCCAAAGAATGTTCAAACTACCGCACAATTGCACTCATCTCACATGCTAGTGAAGTAATGCTCAAAATTCTCCAAGCCAGGCTTCAACAGTATATGAACCGTGAACTTCCAGATGTTCAAGCTGGATTTAGAAAAGGCAGAGGAACCAGAGATCAAATTGCCAACATCCTCTGAATCATAGAAAAAGCAAGAGAGTTCCAGAGAAATATCAACTTCTGCTTTATTACTATACCAAAACCTTTGACTATGTGGATCACAAAAACTGTGGAAAATTCTGAAAGAGATGGGAACACCAGACCACCTTACCTGCCTCTTGAGAAATCTGATGCAGGTCAGGTAGCAACAGTTAAAACTTGACATGGAACAACAGACTGGTTCCAAATAGGAAAAGGAGTACGTCAAGGCTGTACACTGTCATCCTGCTTATTTAACTTATATGCAGAGTATATCATGAGCAACACTGGGCTGGAAGAAGCACAGGCTGGAATCAAGACTGTCAGGAGAAAAATCACTAACCTCAGATAGGCAGATGACACCACCCTTATGGCAGAAAGCAAAGAACTAAAGAGCCTCTTGAGGAAAGTGAAAGAGGAGAGTGAAAAAGTCTGCTTAAAACTCAACATTCAGAAAACGAAGATCATGGAATCTTGTCCCATCACTTCATGGCAAATAGATCAGGAAACAGTGGCAGACTTTATATTTTGGGGCTCCAAAATCACTGCAGATGGTGACTACAGCCATGAAATTAAAAGACACTTACTCCTTGGAACAAAAGTTATGACCAATCTAGAGAACATATTAAAAGCAGAGACATTACTTTGCCAACAAAGGTCTGTCTAGTCAAGGCTATGGTTTTTCCAGTGGTCATGTATGGATGTGAGAGTTGGACTATAAAGTAAGCTGAGCACCGAAGAATTGATGCTTTTGAACTGTGGTGTTGGAGAAGACTCTTGAGAGTCCCTTGGACTGCAAGGAGATCCAACTAGTCCATCCTAAAGGAAATCAGTCCTGAATATTCATTGGAAGGACTGATGTTGAAGCTGAAACTCCGAAACTTTGGCCACCTGATGCGAAGAACTGACTCATTTGAAAAGATCCTGGTGCTGGGAAAGATTGAAGGTGGGAGGAGAAGTGGACAACAGAGGATGAGATGGTTGGATGGCATCACCAACTCAATGGATGTGAGTTTGAATAAACTCTGGGAGTTGGTGATCGATAGGGAGGCCTGGCATGCTGCAGTCCAGGGAGTTGCAAAGAGTCAGATACGACTGAGAGACTGAGCTGAACTGATACTTTTCTCCAGTGGAGATTTAATCATAGTCACTAATGTATTGTGACATGTCAGGTTGTACCATGATACATGGGAGATTTCAATTGACCAGTTGTCTCAAGGTCGTAAGAATTTTCAAACTTTTGCTTGTATAGACTTAGGATACACTACATGTAGCAGAGTTTTACACTGCTGCAAAATTTGCTTTCTCCCTCTATTTAATAATTTCAGAGGCTATTTTAATAAGAATTATATAGCTCAAGCCTTCTAAAATCTTAAGAGTATGTCATCTACTTTCCTCCAGAAAAATAAATTACCAATTGGCAATCATATCTATAAAACGAAACTTTTTTGGCAATTTCTATATCTTTGAAATACTCAGGTCTATCAAATAATTTCTACTCATGAAAGACATGCAATAATCAACTTTTTCTAAACATTTTCTTCTTTCCTTTAAAATAAATCTTAATTTTAATCCAAAATTTAATTTCAGTTAGTTGTGGCATTTATATTTCACTAAATGAATCCAGAATCCCATAGATAAAGGTATGCTTAAACATATATAACAACATAAATATTTCCACAACCACTTGATTTTGTCCTCCTCTCCCATTTATTCCCACACAGTTCCTTCACAAAACTCTTAATACACGGAAACTTATCATTTCTAACACTGAAGGATCCCTGAACATGAACAAACCAATGCTATTTCAAAAGAAAACACCACAAAGAAAGAAGCACACTGTGTAAGTAATTAAAGAATGGCAATGAGCATTCATATCCTCACATTCCCTAATCTACCTTCAAAAAGGAAATGATCTCAGTCTCCAAGATTATCTTCCTAATTGTATAAGCAGAATATTTCCATGTGGATGTCTTGTTCATCAATCATTTTATCATCAACTTATTCATTATTCCAAAGTTATTTGGGTGCCTACTCTTTATGCCCTTGTGAGGTTTCATTCTCAAAATGGAGATAAGCGAACATCATTACATCTTAAAAATTAGGTTTGTGAGGAATGAGCTGTGTCTGGCACAGAAGTGCCAAATAAAAACTAATAATGGGGTTTCCTTTGTGGCTCAGTGGTAAAGACTCTGTCTGCCAGTGTAAGAGACACAAGTGGAACCCCTGGTCTGGAAAGATCTTATTACGTCTCAGGGCTACTAACCTGTGCACCACAACATTTGAGCCTGTGCTCTGGAGCCCATGAGCCACAACTACTGAAGCCCAGGTGTCCTAGAGCCAGCGTTCTGCAACCACAGAAGCCCCTGCAATGGAAATCCTGTGCACCACAACTAGAGAGTGGCCCCCGCTCGACACAACCAGAGAAAAGCCTGTGCAGCAATGAGGACTTAGCACAGCCAAAAATAAAATAAATTAAAAAAAAATTTTTAATGAATAATGGACGACGATGTTGGCAACAATGGTGGGCAATGGCAATACAGGATAAATACTATTTTATTAATGTCAATTGCTCAAAGTCTAGCAGGGCAGACAGAGGCATGGCTATAATGGAAGTACAAGTGGCAGAATAAATACAGAAATGATATATTCTGGAATTTTGAGAATAACCCAAATTTTAATTATTCTGCCCCATTGGCAAATATTGAGTTCAATCCCTGTCTCATTATCTTATTCATGAAATATGATTTTTATAACTGTAACAAAAACACAGTTGAAACAACTAGAGAACATTGAAGATGGATCAGAAACTCTTGCTCTTCACTAATGGACAGTTTCATGGAAGAGCCTTACACATATGAAACCATTAGAAAGCAAAAGCAAAGGCACACAGCTAGGCTCAACTTCTTAAACCAGACAATAAGTGCTGAAAGGACTATAGGAATTCAGAAGAACTTAACGGAGAAACTGGACTTTAAGGAGAAACTTAACCTTGAGTTCAAACTATTAAGTGGATAGGAATTTCACACAAATAGATGAGGTTACCAGGAAAAGGCTGAGTGAGCATCAATACACTGAAGAAGACAGTAAAGGCACAGGTCCAGCTTCAGATTCTAAAACTGTTCCCTCGAAGATGAAAAAAACAAATGTGTGGAGTACAATGGAGGAAACACCTCTACTGTGGATACGGTGATCAAGAGCAATGTTTTCAGACAACATATTTATTTCCTAAAGGAGACTGAGAAAAGGAATTCACTGGTTCCTGGCAGCTGAGTGGAAACTGGAGCTAATAAAACATTTCATTTAGCTGCAAATTCTCTTGCATTTATTCAGTACTTTGACCTTTGCAAAGTTCTTACTGTGTGGTCTCATTGAGTCTCACCCGTGACCACAGCTAGTGACCAGGTATAAAGCCAGCTCCCCTTCTGGTTCTGGGCTGTGTCTGCAATTCAGTGTTCACAGTTCTAAAACACCAGCTAAATAATCCACACCTCTACCTTGTTGAATAAGAAAGCACTGCTAATGGAATTGGGCTCCTAGGATATGTAAATTCTGCCTGGATTCAGCAATGACATTTGACTATTATTAAATAATCACTGCCAAAAATATGCTTGCAATGCAGGAGACCCAGGTTTGATTCCTGGGTCAGGAAAATCCCCTGGAGAAGGGAATGGGCTACTCACTCCTGTATTTATTGCCTGGAGAATTCCATAGACAGATGAGCCTGGCGAGCTGCAATCCATGGGGTGTGGCAAAGTGTCAGACACAACTGAGCAACTAACACTAACTTTCACATTATAATCACCAATTGATTGGTTTCCTTCTTAAGTTTCAGATCTGATTTGAGACTTCTGAAAGCTAAATAAGAGGCCTCATATCATGAACTCCTTCACATCACGAGTAGGTATGTAACTATGTTCCAAATGTATCCAGAGATAAAGAACTGCAAAGCATTAAGAGCAAATTATTGTCTAATAATATAAAATAGTAAAGGTTGTCTTTTGATTATGGAAATCAACATACCGTAATAAATGCAGCTCTCCAAGAATATGTCCTCCCATTCCCACTTGTTGGAGAAGCAGAATGCACTCCTCCCCCCACTACAAGGACTAGGAAATGTTTGGAAATGATGCATGTCAAGCAAATTTATAGTATCCCCAAGTGCTCTTTAGCATTTTGGTCTATAGTAGCTACTTTTGGCAAACCAAGGAGTCTGGCTTTAGATGAAGTTAACAGAACCATGTAGATCCAGAAGAGCCCTTCATGACCATAATACTGTGCCTTTTCCCATCTGGCAGAGAATAATGCCTTGGCTTTAAAGACCATCTTGATTCTGTTCTCTCCAAGTGCATTTATAGTTAAGGCTTTGACTCATTTTATAAATCCTTCCAACTTTCTCATCATTACTTTTCAAAAAGGTAACTTAAATACTTATTGCCTAAGCAGTTTGCCCCCAAATCAGCTGGGGATCCGAGATTTGACTAAAATAGTCATTTTGGGGAGCTAAAAAAGGAGTTCATAGAATTTATAGACTTAGGAAAATGCCTCCTTAGAGAATGAAGCCAGTAAGAATAAATGCATATGGAGTTTAGACAGCTGTAGAAGCAGACACCTCTATGAAATAGCTTATAAGTATATTATTCCTGAAACTGGAGAGGTCAGCAAATATCCCCAGAAAGGTAGCTGAAATATAGTTGATAGAAAAGTCACTAAAACCTACCTAGCATGGGGCAAGGATGGCTTTGGTGTAAAGTTTTTAAAGGCAATGTAATGGTGAAAATGTCTTCATATTTATCAAGTTCTCTTAAAGGAGAAACAACCCTAATTCAAGGAAACCATCCTTCAAAAATGCCTCCTCTCTTTGCTATCATCTGTGACATTTAGGCCTCTGATTTGCATGGAGGTACTTCATCAGGAGAAAGACCTCTAAAACGATGCATAACTGTATGGAATTACTCTGACAGATGTTGTTCATACCACAAACAGGGATTCTGGTTTGCATGCCAAAGCATTGTAGGTTTCATTAACAAGACCTTACCTTCTGTAGGCTGGTCATCTCTATGTAATTGACAAATTAACCTTCTGGACCTGTGAAACTGAGGACCAGTTCATCACTTGTGATGCCCTCTCCAAGGTACTGATTCCCTTAGGGTCCTGCATATGGCTGCCAGACAGCTTCTCTCTGAATCTGTTCTCACCTGTCACAGCTTCAATCCAGTGCTATAGATCAGTTCTTCTCAAACTTTAATGTGCTTTCAAATCATCTGAGAATCCTTTTAAAATGTAATCTTTTGTGGATGCTTAACAAATAAAGCAGAAACACTATTTTTTGCTGCAGAGTATATAAAATGTTTCAAGTTTCCTTACCTATGAAATAAGGGGGTTCAATGAGTCCTTGATGGTTTTGTTTTCTTGACTGTTTATGATAGATTGTTATAGTAGTACTATCCTGGGAAGGAGTCTGAAGCTGTCTCAGGAAAGAGTGATTGATTAGTAATGTCTGCCATGTGTTTAGGATGGAAAAAAACATGGCAGATATGTCACATATTAAAAATGCTGTATAGATAATCTTTGAACTTCCTAACTTCCCACGATTCTTGGACTTCATAGCAGTATTTTAGATATCTTGGGAAAGAGAATTTTTTCTTTGAACAATGAAAACAAGCCATCTAGAATCCCAATATCCAACATTTGTGAGTGTATAACAGAAACAGCTGTTAAGCCCAGACTTTAGAAAGTTCATACTTTCTCTAGGGAAACTCCAAAAATAACATACCTCTGGCTCACTGCCTCTGCTAGAATGGTACTACAGCTTTGTCTGTGTGATCAGGAGTGAAAGGGATGTGCCTATCACACTGTTAGAATTTCCGAGAGCTGCTATAAAACAAATTAGTTAAATTTTAATGAGGCATGGAAAAGATCCAGGTAAAACAGAGTAAGTTTTGAAAACTGGAGAGAAGTTCCTCTTTCCTTCTTAAATTCTTCTTATAATTCAGTTCAATTTGACATATATTAAGATCCAATAGAAACAAATCACAAATGTCTAATGTTAATTGTCATATCCATTTGATGGGATGTTATCCAGCCATCGACATTGTTTATGAAAAATCTGTAGTAACAATGCAGAATACTCTTATTCTATAGTAAGAGAAAATGGGATAAAAATGTTCACAATTGTTAAATGATTCACAACTGTGCATCTTTTGTGTCAGTTCTTTTCAGTCAGAAGGGGGCATAGTCTTCTGGCCATTTTTATAGTCCTTTTTCTATTTTTTCAGCCCTAAACTTAAATGAATGAGTTTTGGATTAATATCACTCTTTTCTTAATTACAATCACTTCTAGCTTCCTTGGGGCTTCCCAAGTGGTGCAGTGGTAAAGAATCCACCTGCCTATGCAGGACACACAAGACAAGGGTTCGGTCCCTGTGTAGGGAAGATCCTCTGGAGAAGGAAATGGCAACCTGCTCCAGTATTCTTGCTTGGATAATTCCATGGATACAGGAGCCTGGTGAGCTAAAATCCATGGGGCTGCAAACAGTCAGACATGATTCCTTTGAGTTTTATAGCCTAACACTTCAAGCACAGACATTGTCCCTCTTAGAAGGTGTAATTTTTACATTTCAAACTTCATATACTATATTAAAAGTAAAATGGCCATATCTCCAAGAAGTGACATTATAGGTGAATATATGCTTATTGTTCACTTTGCCTTAATATTGTTGCAAACTTTTACATGTGTATCTTCATGCTTTAACAAAACTCAATAAATCATTTTTTAAAAGCTATGTTTGATTTAAAGAGATGTTTGCCTTCTTAATTGTAGAAGCAATGCAACAACATCCTAGCTGCTAAACTTTTTCCTGTTCTCTCTCATTTTCAAAGTTGCCTCACAACTCTACTTTCTCTGTTCACTTCCTCCACTTGCTGTGAGCACTTCCTCTGGCTTTCTAGCCAGGTTTGACCTCCAGGACTGACCCACTCCTGGCCACTGGGCTGAAGAACTACACACCACCTGATCCTTCCTCAATTCCCTGAGGTGGAAGTCTCCTGGGAATTCTTCTGATTCGTTTTAATTAATAAGTTTTATGGACAATTTCTGATGACTAAAATTCTTCCTTTCATTTTGGTAAGAAACACGTTATTAGGTTGGTGCAAAAGGAACTGCAGTTTTTGCATTGCTGAAATTTGCCATTTGATATTGGAATACATTCTTAATAAATGTGGTTACATTATACATAATTTTAACATGCCGTTCTTGCTCTATTTTTTTGGCTTATGACTTATTACTTGCTGTCTGTTTTATATTTATGTTAGACTAGGAAAATGATGTTAGACATGAAACAAATTCAAGCGATTTTCTTACTCAAGTTCAAAACGGGTTGTAAAGCAGTGGAGACAATCTGCAACATCAACAATGCATTTGGCCCAGGAACTGCTAATGAACGTACAGTGTAGAGGTGGTTCAAGAAGTTTTGCAAAGGAGACAAGCACCTTGAAGATGAGAAGTGTAGTGGCCAGCCATCAGAAGTTGACAGTGAGAGTTGAGGGCCATCATCAAAGCTGATCCCCTTACAACTACATGAGAAGTTGCTGAAGAACTCAGTGTCAACCATTCTATTGTCTTTCAATATTTGAAGCAAATTGGAAAGGTGAGAAAACTCAATAAGTGGGTATTTCATGAGCTAACTGAAAATTTAAAAAAAATAATAACCATTTTGAAGTGTCGTCTCATTCTATGCAACAATGAACCATTTCTAGATCAGATTGTGACCTGAGATGAAAGTGGATTTTACATGACAACCAGCAACAACCAGTTCAGTGGTTAGACTGAGAAGAAGCTCCAGAGCACTTCCCAAAGCCAAACTTGCACCAAAAAAGGTCATGGTCACTGGTGGTCTGCTGCCAGTTTGATCCACTAAAACTTCCTGAAACTTTTTCATCTGAGAAGTATGCTCAGCAAATCAATGAGATACACTGAAAACTGCAACACCTGCAGCCAGCATTGATCAACAGAAAGGGCCCAATTCTTCTCCATGACAACACCTGACTGCACGTCACACACAAATGCTTCAAAAGTTGAACAAAGTGGGCTACAAAGTTTTGCCTCATCCACCATATTCACCTGACCTCCTGGCAACCAATGACCGCTTATTCAAGCATCTCAATACCTTTCTGTGGGAAAAGCACTTCCACAACCAGCAGGATGCAGAAAATGTTTTCCAAGGGTTCATCGAATCCCAAGCATGGATTTTTATGCTACAGGAATAAACCAAGTTATTTCTCATTTGCAAAAATCTGTTGATTGCAATAGTTCCTATTTTGATTAATAAAGATGTGTTGAACCTAGTTATAATTATTTAAAATTCACAGTCTGAAACCACAATTACTTTTTCAACAGCTTAATAATAAGGTATATCCTCATTGAAGGGGAAAGCCTTGCCCTTTGGATCTTAAGTCCATAGCTTAAACCACATGAAGTTATCTGAATACAAACATACTATACCTAGGAGGAACTGAATTACCTCCTTTAGAGAGAGAACCCCAACACTAAAGACAGAGTGAAGTTCTCACCTTTGTGGAAGAAACACACTGATGAATGGCATCATATTCCATGTCTGTATTTTAAAGAATAATTTGTCCACTAAGGAAAAATATCAAGATGTTTTGTTTCCTTTCTATAAAGAAGAAGCAGACATAAACATTTTTTGAGGGAACAGAAAGTATCTCTCTAAATCAAGAGAATATGGGAAGTCTGTGGCCAAATCTATGATGAAAGAGCCAAGAAAGAATATCAAAATCATCCAGGTCTCTTACTATAAGAAATAAAGACTGCAAGTTATTAAGTCCTACACATTTACCTCAAAAATTCAGTTATGTTATATAGAATATGAAATAATTATATGAAATTATAGGATAGACGCTAGCCAAGAATAATCTCATCAATTTTTTAATGTCACTTTCAGAGCACAAAGCAAAAACAAAGGAAAACTCATGAATTGTACATACTTTCTAAGTTTTCAGCCCCTCTTCTAAGATACCCTAACACTGCTTGCCAAGCGTGGAGCTCAACAACCAAGAGAGCAGAGACAGATGAGAACAGCAGACTACAAGTGCCAAGCACTTAGTAAGCTAGCCTCTTCCAGGAATCATTCACACGACAAAAAAAAATGATAAGGAAAATTGTTCCTTTTTAAGGCTGAATCAACATTAAAATTCTGGCACATCTTCCTTTGTCTACTCAAGGACAGCAAGAGAATGTGTCTGAGAAAAGACAGACCATCACATTAGAGATCTCTACTACTGTCTTAGTACATTTGGGTTGCTATAATAAAATACCACACGTTGAGCAGCTTATAACAGCAGAAATGTACTGCTCACAGTTCTGGGGACTGGAAGCCCAAGATTAGGATGCCAGCACAGCTAGATGAGGGCCCTCTTCCAGGTGGCAGGCTTCTTGTATTCTCACATGGCAGAAAGGGCTAAGGATTCCTCCCCTCTGTGGGATCTCTTTATAAGGTCACTAACCCTACTTATGAAGGCCCTATCCTCATGACCTCATTACCTCCCAGAGGTCCTACCGTCTAACACCATCACATTGGGCATTAGGATTTCAACATTTGGGTGGGACACAAACATAGCAACCACTGTAATCCTGAATAATTCACAGAGAATTCACTTTATGAGTAAGTAGCTGGACCAAAAGATGACCTCCAAAATTCACAATGCTAAAACTATCCAGCAAAAAGAACAGTACACAGAGGAGACCATCTATGGTGCACTTCTTCAGCATCTGTAAATACTTCCCATGTAGACAAGCCCTACCAATGGGAGCATCTTGCCCTTCTCAATTCCCCAAGGCTTTGAGGTAGGCTTACAGGCAAAGTGTTCTATTACAAGTGATGCAGGTAGGGGAAATATGGGTTGACAATAAGAGATCCTGTCAGCTTAAAGGAGGGGTCTCCACCACAGGTGGCACTCACCTTCCCATGGAGATGGAGCAGGACTGAGGTGTCCTTCTGAATGGACTTTTGCAAGGTTATCCAGCTAAAACCTTCCGTAATCAGGGAAGCCCAGGGCGAGGAAGAGTCAGATGGTTGCTTAAAAGCTTGGCCTCTGACCTCAGAAAATCTTAGGCTTGAATCCCAGCTCCCTCAGTTGCATTTCATCCTGACCCTCTCTGCCTCAGCTGTCTCACCTACAACACGGATTTGTTGGGAGGATTAAAGGAAATAATTCGTTAAAAGCACTTAGCACAGTGCCTGTAACAAGGACTCCATAAAATGGTGGCTCTGGCATCAGAACCTGCATATTCACTAACACTTTTCTCTCTCCTTTCTAATATTAAAAGTTGCTCACCAGAACCTTTCTTAGGCTCTGAAAGGGTTGCACTGGGAGAATCTCTCTCTCCTCTCGCTGGGGCTAGTTTACCATTGTTGGCTATGAAAGCAATGAGTTGACACCCTCCCCCACTCCTCTCCCCCAAACCACCTCCCTTATGCCTCACATGACAAGCCAAAGTCAGACCCAGCTGGAAAACTAGGTAAAATGTAAAAATCCATGAAGTCAGCTGTTTCCAATTATAAACATAATACAACAATCATACCCACAAACTCCTTTGTTGGGAGCAATAAACTGAAGGAGAAAATTGCATGTAAAAATATTACAACACACAACATTAAGAACGAACGTTGTGCTCCACTTTAGCAACAACAATAAAAACAGAGGGGCTAAATATATACCCTGGCCATGGGAATTGTGGCACAACTGAAGTAGCATTAGCTGGAGTGGAATTCTGAGATGCCAGTGTATGGCTTGTTTGAAAAACTGAGCACCATCTTGCAAATCAGAACCAGATGGAAGGTTCGATCTAAAACAGATCTGGCCATGGAAAGGGAAGTCTTAAACTACCCTAAACTGGCTTTGTCCGCCTGGCCCTGGATCCCAGGGTACACTCTTCAGTTTCAGCTTTTGTTTTCTTTTAATTTTTCTAACTGGGTTAATTGTTCAGGGGTCTAGGTGCCAGAGCTCAGCACAAAATATCAAGCCTGTGGCCTTAGCTCCCCCACCTTTTCAGTTAGTCTGGCACTAAGGGAAAGTGGTATGCCTCTGTTGGGAGCTCAGTTTTTGCATCAGGCTAAACATGGAATTTAATCTGGCTGTCACATGGCCTTGGCATTGGTCCAGTTATTTCATCTCTCTATTTCTAGGCTTCCTCATCTCTAAACATAGTGATGTTGTAAGGATTAAATGACTTAAAACACATAAAATAGTTCTTGGCACCTTATAAGAACTCAGTAAATGTTACCCATTATATTATTCCAATTCTCTGCTCTTGCTGATCTTATTATTTCAGTTTTTTTTTAATTAATAAAGAATAGAGAAACTACAATGTATGAGAGCTGGCCTCATCCGAAACTTCAGGAACTTTCATCCAAACATGGTCTCCCTACATATAAGTAACACCAGCTTCTAATTAATGACCCTCCAAATGCCTCCAAATCCAATATCTGTACTACAAAGACAAAAAGAGGGCTGAGGTCAGGGTTCTTAGGGAATGAAAAGTTTCCTCCCTGTGTTCTCAAGAGTGCTGGCCAAACCTGTTTTAGAGAATTTCCTTGCCCTCTGAACTTGGAGATGTTTTTAGATATTGCTGTCTTCTAAAGTATTATGGTGTGTGTTTTTTCATACCACAATGCAAATAGTAAAAATTTATTCAGAGCCAAGTTATAGTCAGAAGCAACCATTAGAAATTCAAGGATGTTCTCACAGCCAAATTGTTTCATCTTCACTTCTTATTTTTTGATGTAAAATTACCAGCACTCTTGGAATTTATGGGAGCAGTCAGCAAAATGTGTTATAAACACCTTTCTTCAAAAAGACCCCAGAGGGCCTAACTGCAAAATTTCTCACTTTGATAATCCTCTCCATGCCAGTTCTGCATAATTTGAGAGACACCCCGACAGAGACCATGGGGTCGCAAAGAGTTAGACACTACTGAGCGACTGAATTGAACTGACACAGAAATTATTTTCCTTCCACCCATAAGCTCAGATGGTGGGCTAGCATGGAGATATGCCTAGAATGTTTCACATGGAATCTGTGTCAATTATTTTGAGGCTCTGGATAAAGGCAACAACTATTTGATAAACTTACACAAAGCACTGGGGTGATAAAGAGATAAAATGACCAAAACATGACCTTGTTTTGAAGAAACTTGCACTCCAATGTGAAAGAAATAGTCCTCTTTTCCTATAAACCATTTAATTAAATTTCAAAAATATCTACTTCTGCTTCATTGACTACGAGAGAGCCTTTGTGTGGATCACAACAAACTGGAAAATTCTTAATGAGATGGGATTTCCAGACCACCTTACCTGCCTCCTGAGAAACCTGTATGCAGGTCAAGAAGCAATAGTTAAAACTAGACATGGAAAAACACAGGAAAAATTGGGAAAGGAATATGTAAAGGCTGTATATTGTTACCCTGCTTATTTAACTTATATGCAGAGTATATCATGCAAAATGCTGGGCTGCATGAAGCACAAGCTAGAATCAAGATTGCTAGGATAAATATCAGTAAGATATATACAATGAGATATATGTGTGCTTAGTCACTCAGTCATGTCCGACTTATGCACCCCATGGACTGTAGCCTACTAGGCTTCTCTGTCCATGGGGATTCTCCAGGCAAGAATACTAGAGTGGGTTGCCATGCCCTCCGCCAGGGGATATTCCCAAACATGGGGCAAACCTAGGTCTCCCTCATTGCAGGTGGATTCTTTACTGTTTGAGCCCCCAAGGCTATATAATAAATATCAGATATGCAGATGACACCACCCTTGTGGCAGAAAGCAAAGAGGAACTAAAGAACCTCTTGATGAAGGTGAAAGAGGAGAGTAAAAAGCTGGCTTAAAACTTAACATTCAAAAAACCAAGATCATGGAATCTGGTCCCATCACTTCATGATAAATAGAGGAGGAAACAATGGAAACAGTGACAGACTTTACTTTCTTGGGCTCCAAAATCGCTGTGGACAGTGACTGCAGCCATGAAATTAAAAGACACTTGTTCCTTGGAAGAAAAGTTATGACCAACCTAGACAGCATATTAAAAAGAAGAGACATTACTTTGCCAACAAAGGTCCATACAGTCAAAGCTATGGTTTTCCCAGTAGTCATGTATACATATGAGACTTGGACCATAAAGAAGACTGAGCACTGAAGAATTGATGCTTTCAAGCTGTGGTGTTGAAGAAAACTCTTTAGAGTCCCTTGGACTTCAAGGAGATCCAACCAGTCAATCCTAAAGGAAATATGTCCTGAATATTCATTGAAAGGACTGATGATGAAGCTGAAGCTCCAATACTTTGGCCACCTGATACAAAGAACCACCGACTCATTGGAAAAGACCCTGATACTGGGAAAGATTGAAGGCAGGAGGAGAAGGGGAGGACAGAGGATGAGATGGTTGAATGGCATCACTGACTCAACGGACATAAGTTGGAGCAAGCCCCAGGAGGCAGTGAAGGACAGGGAAGCCTGGCATGCTATAGTCCGTGGGGTTTCATAGAGTCAGATACAACTGAGCAACTGAAAAACAACAATAAAATATACAAGGTTTGCTTCATGCTTATTCTCCTGAAAACATCTCTGAATCTTATTCTTATCTGCTTATGAACTCTTTTTCCTTTGGCCACCATTTGTGACTTTGGTCTATGTACTCTGTACCTTTTATGGAAGACACTGGTTCTTATTCTTGTATTGTTCATCCTTACCAAGGTCCCAGAAATGTCTGGTTCCAGGGCATTATTGGGGATGGTGGGGGAATGGAGTGTTTGCCTAATGTGGAGAATGGAGTGTTTGTTGGAAGATGGGTATATCATTGAGCTCTTTTCCAGAAAGTTCTTCACTCTTCTTGAGGCCACAGCTATCTCTAGTCTCAGGTTTGAGACATGATGGGAAATAAGAATAAACAGGTCAGTTCAGACTCCTTGATCAAGTCATATATCTGTCCCAAGCCTCTAAGTTCCCAAGGTGCTCTGAGATTTTCTAGCGATGGATATGGCTTCATTATATCTGGATACATGAGGAAAGTTAATGAGGAGATTTCTAGGTGCCTTCTAACTCTTTTAAGAGCTCTTCTTGAGATTAGGAGTCTTGGTTATGTCTGTATGTGTGCTTCAGTAAACATGCAAGTGAGCTCAGCTATTACAGGAAGAAAGAGGGGAGGAAAGAGGAAAGATGATGCTGTTAGCATCAGGACCTCAGAGTCTGATAAGAGACTGTAGCTGAAAGGTGAGGAACAGAGATGGAGGGAAGGAGAGAGAGTACCACCCAGGGCTTGGGTAGCCACTCTGATCACCAAGTCCTACCAATGACTTTCTTTAGCCTGTACTGGTTGGAACCAACTATGGGTATCATGAGGAGTTCTGTTTCTAGAAAGAATATTCATAAGGATCTGAGCAGGAAGGAGCAGGGCAGGTCTAGACTTGACCTATGGTAGGGAGGCTAGATCACACATTATTAAGCCCAACAGAAAGCCTTTGAGCAGATCTGTGCAGGAGCTGGACTGTCCCTCATGGCCTTTCCTGCCCCATGCCTCATCTCCATCTCTACTCATATGCTCACTCTACTGCCTCCCATGCCCTTTCTTTCAGACAATTCCTTTCCAATCTGTGAAAAAGCTGCACGTGAAGGAGTGATGACAAATGTGAAGAGGTTAAAACAGGAGCTGAAAGCATCTCCTTTGTTAAATGGACTACTGTCTTTTCACCATTCTACCTCTCAATACTGACTGTTCAGGGGGCAGTTTTAATAATAATGCCAGTGTAAGTGTGGCTCAAAGAATTCAGGAGCATCCTTTGCTCTGGAGAGGCCTTTTCTAGATTCTATAGACACTCTCTTCTTAATTCTATAACTTCAAAGGGGGAGCAGAGTTGCCCACCCTACAGCAGCAGAGACACTGGCCTCCAGACACTGATGCCAACACCTCTGAGGAATCTCTTTCATCACTGCCTCCAAGATTCAGCACTACAAGATCATCCATCACCCCCTCTCTTCCCTCCCTTCTGCTCCGCTGAATTCACCAGCAATGGCTCAGACAGTCTCTGTCTCAAGGCCTCAACAAAATCAAACCACAGAAGCCAAGGTCATTGTAAGAGGGCTCGCTGTGGAGGATTAGCAGAAGGAGAAAGAAGACCCAGGTCTGACTTAAGTGAGTCAAGTTGCAGTGATTCACAGAGCAATGCTCCCAGATCAGGCCTATTTCTTTTCTCCCCACCCACCCCCTCCTAGTTTTCTTGAGACATGTGTGCATGCTAAGTTGCTTTTAGTTGTGTCTGACTCTTCACAACTGCATCAGCTGTAGCTCACCAGGCTCCTCTGTCCATGGGATTCTCCAGGCAGGAATACTGGAGTGGGTCGCCATGCCCTCCTCCAGGGGATCTTCCCAACATAGGAATCAAAACCGGTTCTCCCATATTGCAGGTGGATTCTTTACTGTCTGAGCCACCAAGGAAGCCCTTTTTTGAGACATAATTGACAAAACTGTAAGGTATTCGAAGTGTACAACACAATGACTCTATTTGATACACATAAACATTAAGAAAGGATTTCTACCAATTAATTAACACATTCATCACCTCATGTATTTACCCTTTTGTGTATATGGAACCATTTTTCACTCTCTTATCACATTTCAATTATACAATACAGTGTTATCATCTACCTTGGTGACTACCATGTTATACAGTAGATCCTCAGACCTTCTTCATCTCATAACTGAGAGTATGCATCTTGACTAACTTCTCCTTATTCCCCCGACAGCTCCATTCTAGCTGTATCTCTCTGTCCCTCTTTTAGAGCAAACCTACAACAAAGGCTTGTATTAACATGTACTTGTTATTTCCACTTTTCCTGCAATTCTTTCTTGAATTCACACGAATATGTCTTAGTTTCACCCCAATCCACCAAGATTGCTTAGGACAAGGTCTCCAGTGACCTTCTAATGCCAAAGCCAACACTCACTGTAAAGTCTTCATCTAACCTAACGTATCAGGAATATTTGACTTTGTTGATCTTTCCTTCTTAAAACACTTTCCTCAATGCTACTTTTAGAAAGGTTTCAATAGTCACTCTTTCTCAGTCTCTTCTGATCTTTGAACCGGAGGGCTTCAGACCTCATCATTAGATTTCACATCTTCCCTATCTACACTCACTCTCCAGATGATTTCATTGGGTTTCATTTCATTCACTCTCTGAAACAGTTCACACTGGCTTGAAATATTCTCACATGCTGTAGCTCCCAAATTTATATCTCCAACCCCAACATCTAAACTTAACACCAAGTTCATATTTCCAGCCACCTACTCAACATTTTATATGTCAAAATAAATATAAGGTGCTTTTCTACTCAAACCTCTTTCAGTTGTTTCCACCCCAGTAAATGATTTTTCCATTTTAACCAACTGCTAAAACCACAATCCTTGGAGTCATCCACTCTTCCTTTCACACTCGCATTCAATCCATCACCAAACTCTGTTAACCCTTCCTCCTGAATACATTCAGAATGTGACCACTTCTCAGCTCATCCACCATTACCCTCCTATTATAAGCCATCATCAGCCTTCCTCTTGACAACTGCAGTGGCCTTCTAGCTGCTCTCCCATCTTCTTGCCCCTGACTCTCTGCAGTCTATCCTCCACACAGCTGCCAGAGCACTTTTGTTAAACTAAAAGCATAATCCTCTCATCCAGCTGCTTGAAATCTTTCGGTGCTTCCTGTCTCAAGGAGAGTATGACTCAAGGTTCCTCCATGGTCTATATGGTACCCTATGACCTGCCCCCACTTCTCCCTCAGTCATTCCATTCCATTTCTGTTGGTCTTCTTGCTTTTCCTTCAATATGTCAAGCCTGGCTGTACTTTAAAATTGCTATCTCTTTGCCTGGGATTCCCTTTCTTCAGATATTCACACAGCTTACCCCCTCACTTTCTCCAAATTTCTGCTCCAGTATCTCTTTATCTGTATTAAATAGCACTCACCTCTACCACTGCTCTACACCCGCCTTTGTCGCTTCACTCTCATTTGCAGCACATATCACCAGCTGACTTGTACTGATTTGTTCAAGGAGCATCTCCTTATCCTCACTGGATTGTAAGTACCATGAGAGGAGGGACTGGATCTGTTTTGTTTACAGGTTTACCTGACCACCTTGGAGAAGGAAATGGCAACACACTCCAGTATTCTTGCCTGGAAAATCCCATGGACAGAGGATCCGGTCAGACTACAGTCCATGGGGTCACAAGAGTTGGACACAACTTAGCCACTAAAGCACCACCACGGACCACCTAGTGCAATACATTCTATTGAAGTGTTTGTTGAATGAATGAATGATGCCACTGGTATGAAATATTGAGACCTCCCTCCACTGAGATGCAAAAGACAAATAAGAGCATTACGCTATTACAAGTGGATGCTCTGCTGCTGGTACTTTCCATGAAAAGTCAGACGACTACGTAGAATGTAAAAAGACAGCAATTTTCAGGTTACCAGTCTCTCTCCACAACCTCCCTGCCTCGAACCCAAAGGAAGAATTAAAGAGAGACTGAAGTTTCTGCAGTTCTTTGTGAGGAGAGGTGAGGCTGAAAATACTGCTCTACTACCACTTTGAAGACCCTAAAATAGCTTCAGCTGGCAACCTTGGAAGCACCTGTTACATTTATAGTGATAAATGGTGCATGGGTTTATACAGGTCCATAAACAATTCCATACTAACACTCTAAATGACCACAATTTTGGTTACATGACAAAAGGATGGAGTCCATTAACAAACTCAGTCATTCCAAGTCTCTCCAGAGGTGGCTCAGATTCCACAGGGCAGCAAGAGGTCAAAGGTTCTGTGGCTTCCGGAGTCAGAGTCTTCACTCAAAGGGCTACTTCTGCCTCCTGGGACAGAGGAACCAGGAAAATAATTCTAGTTGATGATGATATCTTAAAGGGGCTATAAAGCAACCAAACCACATCCTAGGATTAAATCAACAAAACTACAGGAATGGACGATTACTGACGACTGACTCATCAACTCAATGGAATAAAGCTACACCTAACAGCGCACCAGGATCTCAAGACACTGATTTCCAACTGAGAAAGAAAATCACCAGAAAAAGCTAGAACAGGCCCATTTAATCCCAAGTGACTATAGTAAGTAAGGGTTACTGCTGCTGCTGCTGCTGCTAAGTCCCTTCAGTCGTGTCCGACTCTGTGCGACCCCAGAGACGGCAGCCCACCAGGCTCCCCATCCCTGGGATTCTCCAGGCAAGAACACTGGAGTGGGTTGCCATTTCCTTCTCCAATGCGTGAAAGTGAAAAGTGAAAGTGAAGTCGCTCAGTCATGTCCGACTCTTAGCGACCCCATGGACTGCTCCTCTGTCCGTGGGATTTTCCAGGCAAGAGTACTGGAGTGGGTCGCCAATGCCTTCTCCAAAGTAAGAGTTAAGGATGTGCTAAAATCAGATTCATGTTCTCAGAAGCTAGTAATAATTAATAAGCCTGCCTCCATAAGTTCCTATCACTTAGCATGTTTAGCGGATTACAAATCAAATTAAAGACTTTCATTCTGGGGACACACATCGCACTCCCTCCAATCTCAAATGTATTGGCTAAGCAATGTTCAGGATGTGAACAACTCTTCTATCCTGGTAAAATCAAATACCTATTTTCTTAATACAGATGCAATCAATGAAAATCTACTAAGCTAACCGTTTTCAAATGTTCCCTCTGTTTTTCAAAGACCGTCATATGCATTAGAGGCCACATGATATATTTAATCTAGTCGCAAAATAGACTCCCTTACATGTTCATTCTTCCTACACATTTGCTAAGTGCAGCGCATGTGGTATGCTACCCAGTTCCCCTTCACAGTCAAGGGGCTGCTTTCTGAGCTCCCAGAGTATTTTGGGTGCTGCAGGTTAATGGGTAAATTCATCTCCCCAATTGCTCTAGGCACCACCTCAAGTCACACCCCTTTCCAGGGCAGCCCACATCTAATGACTGATAGTCACAGGGAAAAAACCCTGAGCCCCTGCCTCAGTGAAGAACAGAGACAAAGGACGATCCCGTCTCCAGAGCACCTCACGGACAAGCTGACACTCCTGAAGTGACTGCTCAGCTCAGCTCTCCTCCGCCTCACCCTCCTAGGCACTATCGCAGAGTTTGTTTCCCAGCGAACCCCACCCAGGAGACCCTCACCTAACTTTGGAAGATTAACAGAACAGGGTCTTGTCCTATCCCAAGTAACTTACAGGCTGAAGGACCAAAACAACTCCAAAACACACGTGCTCCAGAAAACCGGCGTTTAGAACAAGTGACAACACTCGTTTCCAGGCTCCCAGGGACAGTGATGACTGGACCCATTCTGGATGAGGGACTCAACTGGTGGACAAGGTGGTGAGCAGCGCAACGGTCATGGGCAGATGCAGCAGCATTTGCCAGGTCAAAAAGGCATGAAAGAACCCGATTTGCTTCAAGTTACAGGAAGGCTGTCAGTGTGACTGAAGCAGAGTGCTGCAAGCAGGAAGTTAGGAAGTCTCAGATCTGATGCTCAGAAAACAAGTGGAGGTCATTTTACTAAGGAACAAGACAGAAATGAAAAACTTGAATTCTGATGTCAGACTGCCCAAGTTTGAATATTAATTCCACAACTTACCAACTAATGTTGACCATAGGTGAGTTGCTTAACCTCAAAGTTTCCTCATTTAAGAAAGAATGTAAAACTACCACCTTCCTCATAGATACTGCTGTAGAAATTAAATGAGAAAATGCACATCGAATGCTTTGTACAAAACTAGGCTCAGTTTGGGCATTCAAATATGTATAACTGAATCACTTTGTGGTACACCTAAAACTAAGACAACAAAGAAAATCAACCATATTCCAAAAGAAAAACCTGTTAGCTCTGATGCGCTTTCTCTAGAAGGTGATGGCGAATTACCAAATAATCATAAACAGAACTGTGCTTTTAGAAAATAGCTCTGATGAGGTCTCTCCTTTCAGAAAAAGGTTAAAGTTGGAGAGATAAATTTACATATATAAGTATACCTCAGAGATTTGACAGGTTTCTTCCAGACCACTGTAATAAACAGTGACTGTCACAACAAAGCCAGTCACATGAATTTTTTGGTTTCTTAGTGCATAACAAAGTCATGCTTACACTATACTATAGTATATCAAGTGTGCAATAACATTATGTTTTTTAACATGTACATCCTTGACTTAGGACTTCCCTAGTGGTTCAGATGGTAAAGTGTCTGCCTACAATGCAAGAGACCTGGGTTTGATCCCTGGGTTGGCAAGATCCTCTGGAGAAGGCAATGGCACCCCACTCTAGTACTCTTGCCTGGAAAATCCCATGGACAGAGAAGCCTGGTGGGCTACAGTCCATGGGGTTGCTAAGAGTCGGACACAACTGAGCAACTTCACTTTCACTTTTCATTTTCATGCATTGGAGAAGGAAATGGCAACCCACTTCAGTGTTCTTACCTGGAGAATCCCAGGGATGGAGGAGCCTGGCGGGCTGCCGTCTATGGGGGTCACACAGAGTCGGACATGACTGAAGCGACTTAGCAGCAGCAGAATGGCTAAAATTAAGACCGACAACACCAAATGTTGGCAAGTATGTGGAACAACCAGAACTTTCATACCCTGTTGGTGGAGTGTAACGTGTCAAAATCTCTTTGGGGAAACAAAAAAATCTGGACAGTTTCTTATAAAATCATATCTACAAAATTCTAGATATTTATACAATGGAAATGAAAATATGTCCACAACACGACTTGAATATTCACGGCAGATTTACGTATACTACCCAACAACTGAATATAGGTCCAAAACTAGAGAAGAAATGAACAGCTGGAATAGCCATACATGTAAACATACTCAGCAACAAGGAGAAACAAACTACTGATAGAGATGACAACGTGGAAGAAGTTCAAGAACATTATGCTGGTGAAAGAGACCTTACACCAAGGGAGCATAGTGTATGTGTATTTATAAAAAGTTCTAGAACCGGCAAAAACATAAGGTCAGACAGTAGTCGCTTCTGAGAGAGTAGAGGCGAGTATTGACCAGGCAGGGACATGAAGGAACTCTCTGGGTAACTACAGAGTTTTATATTTTGATAGGGCTGTGGTTACAGAAATGTATGCATTTGTCAACTCAAAGATATGTGCATGTCATTGCAGGTTTTATATTAAGAGAAAAAACTGCAAGGAAATATTGAACTCTAGTTAGTTACTGGTATACTTACATGACAAATGAAGAGGAAGTATACAGATGTCTGCAATTTATTTTGAAACGTGTCAAAAATAAGACGGATTGATGGACGAATAGACGTATAGAATAGTAATGTGTTAATGGTGGAACACAGGTGTGGGTTTACCAATGGTCACTGTACAAAATCTTTCTAATTTAACATACTGAAATTTTTATAATAGAATGTTGGAAAAGTGCTTTATTTTAGGGGAGCTGGAATCAAATCAAAGGAAGGAAAGCTCAGCCTCACAGCTGGCAAGGCCTGTTTATCACGTTGGGTGGATCACATGCTGAGTGCAAAGTGAAGACCCTGGATGGAAGTGTGAGAGCTGGGGGACTGCAGGATGCATGGGGAGTGAGGGGCTGTGAACATGTCAGCACAAGATTAGCCTTTCTTGTTTCATCAGATATTCGGCAGGCCAGATAGAATTCAATCGCTGAATATTCTGTATGAGACTGCAATGCACTTCCCACCAGTTTGGAAACTCATACCTAGCAGGCAGTCTATGTGCAACTAAAATAAATAAATTAGCCAGCAGGTCAGTGGGCCTCACTGCAGTTGTGGCCTCTGTGGTGATGACCAGTAAGTGGTCTACATATGCAGAGAAAAGGGGTCGGGGCAGAGGGGGTCTTCCTCCTTCCTGTGGCACAGACAGGCATTGCCACTGTGAAAATAAACAGATGCATGCTGGGGCTGCAGGCCTGTTTGGCTAGTGCCTGGGCTGAGCCCCTGCCCTCTGATCCCACAATGTTTGTGGAGCCTGTGTTGCTGTCTAGCAACAGGGTCTATTTTTCTCTCCTAGGGCGGTGCAAGTGGATGCAGCTGTCGCGGGCTGATTTACAGGAGGAAGTCACAAGTATGAGTGGCAGGAGGCTCACAGCCCACAGTCCTCATCTCAACTCCCTGGCTCCTGGTAGCCATGAGGACTAGGGCGGGGGTTTGCCAGTGTGATCATTATACCAGAGGGTGCATGGAGCTTTATCTTTCAGGGAGATACCCACTACAGAAACCCCAGAAGGCTGCCCAGCTGGTCATTTTCTCTACAGCCAACTGGATATAGATCCTGTTTGCCATGCACATTTTCCATCTCTCTCAGTCCCTTAGCTCCAGAGATGTTATTTCTAGGCTTCTTCATGGGAGCATGTGGGGTGGGGCTTGGGATGAAAATGAATTTTTTTCTTCAGTTTTATTAAAATAGCATTCTTATATGCTTCTGTGCCTTATTGGGATCAGCCTTGACTTTAAAGACCCACATATACACAGAGTATCTATGTCTTCTCAAGAATGCAGATCACATAGAAAGTACTTTCCATCCACTTCTATGCAATGCTTGCCATGGCCTGGAGGTAGAAGCAACTCATTTACTAAGAGGGAAACTGACACCCCAACAGGTTGAATGGTCTTGGAGAATCAAAGTTAGAAAGCAGCAGAGCTTCCTTTTATTTATTTATTTATTTATTTTAATTGGAGGCTAATTACTTTACAATATCATATTGGTTTTGCCATACATCAACATGAATCCACCACGGGTGTACATGTGTTCTCCAGAGCTTCCTGTTGACTAGATCCCAGAGAGATTACCCACCGTAGAGACACCATTTTTCAGCTATGCTGTTTATTTGGTATCCATGTTATGAGACAGCAGGGTAAATCCTCATTATCACAAGCTCTCAGAGGTTTCTCTCTATCTGAGAAATCTCATCTTTAGACTGAGATTAAAGAGCCAGTAGTGATGATGGGTTTCCCAGGTGGCACAGTGGTAAAAAAAAAAAAATCTGCCTGCCAGTGCAGCAGACACAGGACATGTGGGTTTAATCCCTGGGTTGGGAAGGTCCACTGGAGTAGGAAATGGCAACCCACTCCAGCATTCTTGCCTGGAGAATTCCACTGACAGAGGAGCCTGGTGGGCTACAGTCCATGGGGTCACAAAGAGTCAGACATGACTGAGTGACTGAGCACAACGATCAAGTGGTAGGCATTAGAGCCTCAGAAACCAAGGGCCTAGTCCCTTATTCAACCCAATGTACTTATTTTCTCAGACGTATCTTGGTCCATCAACATCCTTAGAAAATCACAATGTATGTGTACATACACACATACAGACAGACATAACAGGATGCCTCTAGATGCTGTGGATTGTCATCCACCTGAGCCATCTCCCAGCTACTGAATTCTAGCTCCATAACCTCGACAATGTTTCTAACATTCTCCTTGCTTTCCAATGTGCCCTCAAAAAAACATGAAAAAGAGCCCTCTGACGTTCCCCGCCACATGCACTCAAAATACCAGCAACTTCCTTGACATCCTGCATGAACTACACAGCCTGTCTAAAACACAGAGAAAGCCAGCCATGACCAGTGAGGGAGATGGAAAGAACACCTTTCTGCCTCCATGAGTTCAGCAGTGTCCTAATCACAGATTAAAATACCGATAACACTCAAGGCCATCACTAAACATGAACATAGTCCACATGGAAAATGAGCTGCTGTTTATCTCCCAGTTTTGCTTCCCACAAAGCCCCTCACTATGTTCTTAATCACAATCACTCCATTACTCTCACTCAAACCCCAAGACAAAATCAGACCAGCTCTGTCTAGGTCATGACCCTCCAGGGGTTAAGTAGTTCTCTAGCCCTCCCTTGAATACCACTAAGGAGATTATATGTTTTAATCTTTATATGTATAATTTATAGCCTTAATATATATAATTCTTATCACTCCCTAGCAAGGCAGATATGATGATCATTTTACAGATAAAGAACCTGAGGCCCAAAGAAGTGAAGTAATACATCCAGTGGCTGCTTATACCAAGATTCACTCCCAGGTCTGTGTCTCTCCTAAACAAAGGCAGCAACTCCAGTGCAATTCTGCCACCCCTGAGGCTCAAAATGTCACATTTTATCTCTCCTTAGAGATTTCAGCTCCCCTACTGCTGTATATGTGTTCACTGGAGAATGTGGAAGGAGCTGAACGGTGGGCAAGTGATAAGCATGTCTCTGTAACAGACAGGGGCCAAGAGGTGACTGCTGGACTTGAGGGGATGGACATAAGGAGGAATCTGTGAGTCGGCACAGATTTGTAGCGTGCCAGGCTGAGAGACAGCATCACACCTCTTCACCAACACCCCAAAGCCGTAAATCCCTACCAACAGGAACACCCGACAGCTGTGCCCTTCATCTGGCCCCCAGATGTATTTTCCTGGATCTGTTAATTGAATTAAATTTCAACAGTTAACAATGAGATTTCACATTAAAATTCCAATTTCCTGCTTCTCTTAAGAGAATATTCAGCAAGACAGGATTCACATTCCAGATGGCCAAATGCAGCCGGAGTGACAGCAATGGCTGCCAACCACTATCCACAGTGTCCAGTTTGTCAAAGTCACCACTACTCCCTAGTGTTTCCCAGACACTCAGCCCACTTCACTCATTTGCTGGTCTCAGGAGTTTCTGAACCGTAAATCTCTGTATATATGCCCAGAGGCAAATATTTGTTGAACAAGAATTTTAGCCCCCTTTGCCAACAAGACATAACCTGCGACGTAGGGTATGGCTCCTGCTTCCCAGGGTGGAAAGGTAAGTGAGCATGTCCTCTAGAACATCCGCTTCACGGGGAAGGGGCTATGCCTGTTTTATTCACAGTTGTCCCCGGTACCTCGGCAGTACCTGGCATACAGATGTCCAATGCATACTCTAGTAGAAGGAAGGAGGAAAGAGAAAGGGAGGGAAGAATATTGGGAGGAATGTTGCTTCAGTCCCTTTTAGGACATTAAGCAAGAAATGAGAGCGAGTCTGGCATACAGGGGAGCCAATGATGGACGCATAGAAAGAAATGACACCCAGTATTCTAGGAATACAGAGGAAGAATCTTTTTAGGTGGGTGACCAGGAAAGACCTTTAGAAGAGAAGAGGTTTCTGGATATTTCAAAACATTGTTAAATTACAGTCCCCTTCTTTGGTAATGTGGATTGACTTAACTAAAATCATTTCATCTCAGGAAAGAAATCCCAAGTCTAAACCTCATACACTCCCCAGACACGCTGACTTTGACCAGACAGAACCTGACCAGAGGGATTGGACCAGACCCCAGGCTGCCATTCCCGTGGGCCACAGGGACAGCCAGGCTCCAAGCTTCAGCAGCGGCAGTCCATGCCAACAAGCCCGCTGTGGTCGGGAGGCAAGAGCTGGGCCTACCTTATGTCACCACAGGGTTGTATAGAAGCTCTCAGTGAGTACAGTGAAAAGCCCCGATCCCAGACTTTAGATTCTTTTGTGAAACAGTCATCCTGTTTCACCCGAGCCATTCAGTGACTGACATAGACCTCCAGTCACCCTGCCCTCCTGCCTGGCCTGCTGTACTTTTCTCTCACTGCCCCTCCTCAAGGTAGGAGAATATCAGTCTGTTCAATCTCTGAGATTCTGATTCAGCTCCAACAACACACAGGGCTTTCCTGAGGCCTCCTGGTAAGAAGATACTACTTATCTCCATTAACCTCTGACCCAGCTAAGATGAAACAGCTCCCGTCTGCAGGCCGAGGGCCCTTGTCCCTGGACTAAAGTTAAATAAAATGTAAAGTGGGGGCAGGGAGTGCAGCAGCCCCGGAATTGTGGTCCCTGTCTCCAGGGAACGGCTGCCTCCTTCCTCCTGGGTATATAAAGCCAGAAGCCTGTTAATAGATGACACCCCAGGAATCCCTCCAGGCAGCCTCTGGGTTAAGAACTACATCTGGAGGAAACAGTTCCTCCTAGGAAGATAGAAAGGCCATAAACCCTCAAAGACTGGCCATTTGATATATGTGATGATAATGGGAATGTTAATCTCCAAAGGCAAAGCCATTCATCCAAAATTCCATCCTCCTGGGTCCCCACACCATACTTAATGAGGACAGCCACTTCGCAATGGCTGCTCCCATGGGCCAGGCCTTTTACATGCAATATCCCACTTAATCCTCACCAAAGGTCAGAGGGCTATGTACTGTTGGGATGCTCAGTTTACACAGGAGGAAACAGAAGCTAGAAGAGATCGAAAGACCTGCCCAAAGTCACCGACAGCTGTTGAGTTGTTCACTAGCATGAGTGGCCCAGTTGGGAGCGTTAACACTAAGTGTCTGATGCCAAAGCCTATGCTTTTCAGTCCACTTCCATTCTCCTGCAACAATCATGCTGGGAAGTGCTTATTTTACCCCAAGGCTACAAATAATACTACTCTTAGTTTTGTTTTGTTTTGTTTTTTTTCATTCAAATCTTAGTTTACAGAGCAGTAGAACAGTAAACGCTGTACTACTACCCTCTGAGAAAGAACCATGCTTCACTCAGGTTAACATTGGGTCATACTAGGGACCAGGCCATATTAATCAATGTAATACCAACTATAAATACTACAGGTGGTATCACTAAGTATTAGAGAAGAGTACAGATTTAAATTTCCATAAGCAATCATTCTCTTTGACGATGATAAGCAGTGATAAACAATATGGATTAAAATTAATAGAGAGAAATAAACAGTCTTTTTTTAATAGTCTGCTTGTCAGTGCAGTGTGCTGATCAATGGACTTGAAAGCAAGGAGCTGATTTCAGGTGGCAGGGCAGAAATTTGAGACCATAAAAGAAATCTTTGCTGTTTGGTTTAATATTGTGAGAGGCCCATGAAGAATGCCTCAGGAGTAGACTGTGTCTTATTTGTTTTTATATTCCAAATGCTTGGTACATAATATATGCTGAAAGAAGGAGCTGAGGCATGAATGAATGATTTCCAGGCTTTTCCATGCAGAGGTATCTCCTTGGGTATGCCCCAGTTGAGGGTAGCATAGCATGGAGCAATCCCTGGTGGCTCAGATGGTAAAGACTCTGCTTGCAATGCAGGAGACCTGGGTTCAGTTCCTGGGTTGGGAAGATCCCCTAGAGAAGGGGATGGCAATCCACTTCAGTATTCTTGCCTAGAGAATTCCATGGACAGAAGAACAACCCATGGGGTCACAAAGAGTCGGACACGACTCAGAGACTAACACTTCTAGGATTTTCTAGATGCATTCACTAGGGGAAAAATAATCTTCAAGGACTTTCTTTGTAGTTGTCTAAGTATATTGGATGTAGGCTCTCTCATTTAATACAATTAGCCTGTGAAATCTACATTGTTGTGCACATTTTACAATGCAGAAACTGGAGTTTATAGAGCTTGACTTACCAAAGCACACCGAGCAAGAAAGCAATGAAGCCCCACTGTGGACCCAGATGTCTGGGTCCTCAACACGTTCACTTTGCTCCACAACACTCTGAAGGAGTTTGTGTTTCCTCTGAGATGGAGGGTGCAGCTGTACCTCTAAGTGTGTGGAGGAAAACACATGGCACATAACTCTGCAAAGGAAAGAACTAGAACCACTTCAAATGAAAGTGAGGATGCTGTATCTACACTGGATGTTCCTGGCCTTTCTGTTTTCAATGTATCAAGCCAGGAGAGAGGGGGCTGGCACATCACTCTTCTGCAGTATTCCCTTTAAACATCCAACGTCTGGAAAAAAGGGAGACAAGGTCCAGTCAACCTCCTCACTCGCAGATTCTTGCCTCTTAAACCAGTGAGTATTAATAAATCCCTCCATTGTTCCACACATGAGCATTTCCACCAAAGACTACAGAGGAGGAATAAATGTCAGAATAAATTCAAAGAGGGCATCACTGCTGTTTGTAACCAACTATAGGTTTGTTTTTGTTTTTAACGAAGTGAGGAGAATTAGGAGGGTACTGATGAGGAAGAAAGTTGAAATGACATTGTTTAAAAAGATGTTTGTAATTTTCTTTACATTTAGATTAACCACATTATCTTTAAACTCCTTGTTCTAGCTAATCTAAATTGGCTACAAAATCAGGCAGATTTGAACTGTTAATATCATACATAAATTAACAAAAATTTTATTGTGTGTACTTTACTGCCTGACGCCTGGTTCATTGACTGCAAGATTTGCTTGCAAAAATCTCTAAGGCCCAATGCAAGTGGAAGTTTAATGTGGCCTATAATTGAGCTTTGCAAATAACTAAATTCTTCTGGAGTAGGGTAGGATAAAGGGGAGCCAGGGTGGTGGCCAGGGCACAGAGTGCCAAAAATTTGTCCATGTGCATAAATTTTTCCAAGCCTGGTGTGCTTTCCAAACCATTTCCTATACTTTCCAGGTGGAACGAGGGCTCATCTGAGAAGAAAACAGGGACGTCATGTCTCCTCACTGAAAGTCAACTCTTTTACCTTCTGCTCTCTACATCCCCTGCTGTGAACACATTTGCTGGATCAAAAACTGAGACACATGGTCAGGACACAGAAAAAAATGAAATTAAGACCATTCCAGAAAATCTAGGACATATGTTCTCCAGAACTGTAGCAATCCAGGACTGCGTATCCTGTAGGTGCCTAATAAGTGCCTGCATGAACAATCATAGCAGTATTCCAAAAGCATTGTGAATTTTTTCTCTTTTCTTCAAAAAATCTTATCTGCAGCTAGGTTTTTCTAAATCCTAAAATTTCCAGCTCTGTTATCCAGATTATGCCAATTTGCTACATTACTTTGCCTGATCCATTTCACTTACTTACTATAGTTTTCCTTTTACGATTAAAATTAAATTTAAAACCCAAATCTGAGAGCTCTCACTTAAAGCCTGGGAACTATAAAATATGGTTAAAGATGTAATATATTTTTTCCACTTGAAAAATAAATAAGTACTTTGATAAGTCAAGTGCTACTCCAAACATATCCCAATAGTAGAATGCTCCCAATGAAGTATTAACTGTTGGTTTGTTTAGATATGAAATATGTCTAGTCAAAATCAAATTGCAATTACAGGACTTCAAAGCAAAATAACTTGGCTCAGAGATACTGGTTCTAATCTCACATCAAAAGCAGCTGTATCGTTGTTGGCTTATGAAAAGAAAACAATTCTTTTCAACCAATATGAAGCATGAGAAAACAAGGATAATATTTCTTGAAAACTTCCGAGAAATAAATAGTGTCACACTGTGAAACAGACATAGCACTTCAGAATTTTTTTTAAATGTAAGTTGTCTGGAGACATTACACTTCACAAAATAAGAACAGGTGTAAAACCCAAAGGGAAACATTCATTTTCACTTTTAAGACTTACAGACAAGCATATTAATGAGAGAAATTATCAAAGCTAGGATCTGTCCAGGACACTTGGAATGGGGATTCAAGGAGAGAAACAGAAGTGAAAAAGGGTAAGATTCTAAAAATTAACCCAACCAATCCCATTCTCTAGGCTTCAGAATAAAACAGTACTTCTCAGACTTCTCATGGGAAACCTGCTATATGAAGATTCTCGATCAGCAGGTCTGAGGCAGGCTTTGGGTGGCTACATTCCTAACAAGTTTCCAGATGCTGCTGATGCTGCTGGCCTGTGGATCATACTTTGAGCAGCTAAGATGTAGAACTTTTGACCTCTGAATCCCATCCATTCATCAATCCTTGCCAAAAGCCAGCAGCCTAGCCAGATAAAATGTGGCACAGTCTGAAGCCCTAAAGGGAGTAAGGGGTATTGTGATGTGTTAAAAGACCTCCCTTAGAGTCAACACAACAATATAAAGCAAAACAAAATCAGAATTTCAATGGCAAAGATCACTTCATTAGGAGCATATCATTAGAGAGATTTAGGTAAAGGCAACTGAAGCTGGTGAAAAGTATGCTGGGGCTTTCACCTGAAGCTTTTGATTTCCCAGTAAAGTTTGGTGAAAAGTCACAGGGGAGGGCAGAAAAACCAGTTGGTGGCCAAAGTCATTATCAGCTCTGACTTTCAGAGATTGAAAAAAATCAGTGTGAGTTTGCACAACAAACAACTGACTTGAAGACGGGTTTATCCTAGTTAGTGAAGATTTGAGAATGAAATGAGAAATTATAGTTATTGTAGAACTATAGCAGATGACTTAACATCCTGGTCCTTAACCTTCTATCATAATCTCCTCATCTGTAGAATGAGTAAAATAATGATTACTTTTCCAAGGATTACTAGATACTTACTCCTTGGAAGAAAAGTTATGACCAACCTAGACAGTATATTCAAAAGCAGAGACATTACTTTAGTGACTAAGGTCCGTCTAGTCAAGGCTATGGTTTTTCCTGTGGTCATGTATGGATGTGAGAGTTGGACTGTGAAGAAAACTGAGCACCGAAGAATTGATGCTTTTGAAGTGTGGTGTTGGAGAAGACTCTTGAGAGTCCCTTGCACTGCAAGGAGATCCAACCAGTCCATTCTGAAGGAGATCAGCCCTGGGATTTCTTTGGAAGGAATGATGCTAAAGCCGAAACTCCAGTACTTTGGCCACCTCATGCAAAGAATTGACTCATTGGAAAAGACTCTGATGCTGGAAGGGATTGGGGGCAGGAGGAGAAGGGGACGACCAAGGATGAGATGGCTGGATGGCATCATGGACTCGACGGACGTGAGTCTGAGTGAACTTCGAGAGATGGTAATGAACAGGGAGGCCTGGCGTGCTGTGATTCATGGAGTCGCAAAGAGTCAGACAAGAATGAGCGAATGAACTGAACTGAAACTCTAGTAAAGTAGTCGGAACAGTTCCCAGCCCGTAGTAAGTATTTTTATATATGTGTGTGTGTATATATGTGTGTGTGTGTGTGTGTGTGTGTGTGTGTGTTTATTATTAGGCTTACATTACATTGGTTTGGGATATCCAGAAATCTAGTTGCAACACTGAAATGTATGTGGCCTCACTAGGAAAGTCATCCACTGAAAAGGTCAATTAATTTAAAACCAGTGACAATTACTCAGAAAGTAGATACTGCTTTACCTAGATATTGATGACAGGTTGGAGGACGGAACCTCTTCATGTGTAATTCCTCACTTAATACAGAAATTTTAAAATGAAATTTCTATGTGAAAAGGAGATATTAGGCCTGGATGACTTTAATGAAAAATAGATGATGTTTTTCAACCTCTTATGCAGTCTATTAGAAGGCCTCCTTGGTGGTTCAGATGGTAAAGAATCCACCTGCAATGCAGGAGACCAGGGTTCAGTCCCTGGGTTAGGACGATCCCCTAGAGAAAGGAACAGCTACCCAATCCAGGATTCTTGCCTGGAGAATTCCATGGACAGAGGCACGTAGTGGGCTACAGTCCATGGTGTCGCAAAGAGTTGGACATGACTGAGAGACTAACACCTTCACACAGGATCTATTATTTTTACTCTAAGGACAATAAACAAACAAACAAACAAAAAACAGCAATTAAAAATAGAACTGCCTTATGACCCAGCAATCCCACTGCTGTGCATGCACACCGAGGAAACCAGAATTGAAAGAGACACAGGTACCCCAATGTTCTTTGCAGCACTGTTTATAGTAGCCAGGACATGGAAGCAGCCTAGATGTGCATCAGCAGATGAATGCATAAGAGAGCTGTGGTACATATACACAATGGAATATTACTCAGCCATTAAAAAGAATACATTTGAATCAGTTCTAATGAGGTGGATGAAACTGGAGCCGATTATACAGAGTGAAGTAAGCCATAAAAAAAAACACCAATACAGTATACTGACACATATATATGGAATTTAGAAAGATGGTAATGATAACCCTGTATGTGAGATAGCAAAAGAGACACAGATGTATAGAATGGACTTTTGGACTCTGAGAGAGAGGGAGAGGGTGGGATGATTTGGGAGAATGGCATTGAAACATGTGTACCATCATATAAGAAACGAAGCGCCAGTCTATGTTCAATACAGGATACAGGATGCTTGGGGCTGGTGCACGGGGATGATCCAGAGAGATGATATGGGTAGGAGGTGGGAGAGGGGTTCAGGATTGGGAGCTCGTATACACCCATGGTGGATTTATGTAAATGTATGGCAAAACCAATACAGTATTATAAAGTAAAATAAAGTAAAAATAAAATTTTAAAAAATCAATATTTTCCCATCAATCTTCAACTGAAACCCACACTAGCCACTGCCAGGGGTCAAAAAGAACATGACTTTGCCATGGGATGGTAACATTTGATTTTTCAAGAGAACAACTGTATCACAATTAGGGAACATAACTGCCTCATTTTCCTATATAGAAGGTTCTCACACTATCAATGTGAGGTCATTGTATATCTGAGCTCCAAACTTCAAGAGAGTCACTAGTCAAAATAATTACTTCCTGCCTCGAGGAGAATTCATTTCCAGTGAAGACTGGGTCTAGAAAGTGAATATGTCATGAAAGAGAACTAAACAGGGACAGGGGAAATTTGGGAGACCCACTAAAATGTACCTCAATGAGGGCAGGAGTTTCATATGGCTAGGTCACCATGGTATCCACAAACCCCAGGTCAGTGATAAAGGAGTAAGTCTAGCTGTGAAAATCTGACCACTGACTGGACTTTACTTCTCTCACTGGTCAAATAGGGAGCTGGAAACAAACACAATCCTCCTCCATTAACATTCGCTAACATCCTCTCACTGTTAACATTTCAGGATTCTATGACTGCTGCTGTTGGTAGAAGTAACTTCACTGGATATATCTTCACAAAGCCTGAATAAGTACAGTAAGTCCCCCACATGAGACCCTTCAAGTTGCAGACTTTCAAAGAGTCGCACATACATTCACATGTCCATTCATGTAAGTTAGTTCACATATCTGGTACACGCTGTGTACCATGCTTGCATCCCTCTGTGTACTTTACTGTACAATACTGTACAGAGTACGGGAGTACACTATCTTTATTTCAGGCCCAGAAACTGTGCCATCAACATCAGGCACGAGCAGAGCTGGCACTTGCCCTCCATCTCCTACTGCTGACAATCCTTCAGCCCTACCATTTCCCGCCTCCTCTCCCTCCTCCACCCTGTTCTGGCCTGCTCACTCAATGCCAGCCCCTGTATGCCAGTTGTTGTACCGTACTAATTTCAAGGTACTGTACTGAAGATTGAAAGTTTATTTTTGTGTCTGTTTGTTGATGTGTTACTTGTGTTAAAAGTATAAACTATCACAGTACAGTACCACATAGCTGACTGTGTTAGTTGGGTACCTAGGCCAACTTTGTTGGACTTATGAACAAATTGGACTTAGAGCACGCTCTTGGAATGGAACTCATTTGTATGTAGGGGACTTACTGTAAATATTAGATTACTCTAGAGACTGGCTTCCTGCGCATGATATAGCAAGATACACTGCATGAGTCCCTACTAGAACCATCCTCCACAGACAAGAGATAGTCAGATCCATTTTTAGACAGTGAGAGCCTCCTCTTTCCTAGGCATTCCATGTTAAGGTATGCTTGCGTATATGAAAGGCTCAGCTGATTTTACGAATGGCCTGGACTTCTCAAAACCTTGAGTATCTTTTCTGCCGACTAAACAGATTGATCCCAAGTAAAAGGAATAGGCAAGGAATATCTCAAAGGGTGCTCCTCTGCTAAGCACCCAAAGACAGAATCCCCCAAATAGTCACAGGACATCCCCACACATACCTGCATCAGGTGCTAGGAAGATGTCCTTGACCTCTCTGACTAGTCACAATCCCATAGCATAAACACACACACCCTGGACCCCTTCTCCTGCCCTGCATTTATCCCAAAGGAAATGTCACAATTTTGTAATTATTTGATTACACTAGACTTCAGCGCCATAGTCCCATACACATATCTGCTATTCTTACCACTGTCTCCTAGAATTTAGCACAGGGTTTGGCACATACTAGATACCTAATCTATAGAATGAACGGAAGTATGACTTAAGCAGTCAGTCTGAGGATGAAAAATATTTCTAGAACATCTAAAGATTTCTCTTAATTTTAATACCAGGAACAAAGTCCTGTGGACTTCATATAAAACACTAATATAAGAAAGACTATTTCAAAATCAACTGGGCATCCTTATTCACCAAACTAAAATTTGATCCCATAAATCAACCCTGAATATTCATTAGAAGGACTGATGCTGAAGCTGAAGCTCCAATATTTTGGCCACCTGATGCAAAGAGCCAACTCAATGGAAAAGACCCTGATGCTGGGAAAGATAGAGGGCAGGAGGAGAAGGGGGGCAACAGAGGATGAGATGGTTGGATAGCATTATCAACTCAATGGACAAAAGTTTGAGCAAACTCTGGGAGATAGTGAAGGACAGGGAACTCTGGTGTGCTGCAGTCCACGGGGTCACAAAGAGCTGGACAGGAGTGAGTAACTAAATGGCAACAACATGGTGTGAACCACATACAGAAGGGAGGTCCATACCATGGCAGTTTAATGGTAAAACGTGTGCTCCAGATCCTTTCAGATCTGGATTCAGACGTCGGGTTTTCCACTTTCAATTCTGTGACCTTGGATAAATTATTGAAGTGCTCTAAGCCTCGGTCTTCTCAACTGTAAAATCAGATTTATTCCTTAGGTTGTTGGAAAGATGAAATGAGTACACACATATAGGGTTTAGCAAAGTCTGGGTCATATGGGGGCTTCCTGGTGGCTCAGATGGTAAAGCGTCTGCCTACAATGTGGGAGACCCGGGTTCGATCCATGGGCCGGGAAGATCCTCTGGAGAAGCAAATGGCAATCCACTCCAGTACTCTTGCCTGGAAAATCCCATGGACGGAGGGAGCCTGGTAGGCTACACTCTATCAGAAAATGTTAACCCTTCTTAAACATCATTCATTGTATCCTAAAATGAATATGACTCTACAGCAGAAAAAAACTGGAAAATAATGATTCTCAAATATTTTCAATCCCTGACCATTTCTATACCACAGCTTGTCACACCTGGATCCCATTGCTTTGGTTTTTACAATTGTGCAGTTAAGTCAGGAGGATCTTGGATGAAACATCATAAGTCATTAGTTCACACCAGGAAGAGAAACTGAGAAACTGTAGGAGAAAGCCCCCTGTGTGTCCCGGGCCTTAAGTACCAGCTCCAAGAACAGAGGGAGATGATGTGATCAGGAGGTCAGGGAGGGCACTTAGTTTTACTTGGACTTTCTCAGCAGGCCCGGGGCCCCACAGATACATACTGCTCTCCTGATAATGAGCCTCCCAGCATCATCAATTTGCCTTCATTTCTGAGACAACAGGACAGTTCAAACCAGATCCGGTCTCTATCAATTGGAACACAGTAAGTTTGAGGCTGGCAAGATTAGTAAACTTCAAAAGGTTAGGAGGGCTTGATAAGCCAAGGGCAGGGTTGGGACTATTTATTTAAAAGCTTACAGTGCCTGGAAATATTCCATCTCAGCCCCCTCATCCCCCCACCTTCCTTCCTCTTGACCTTTCTGTGACCTTCTCTCAGCTCTCAAAGCTTCTTGTTTTGGGTCAGCTGCATTTCCAACCGTAATAGCATTTCTTGCCTAGTAAAGTTTCCAAAGACACATCTCTCACCTCCTCTCCTTGGGGTCCCTTGAGGGTTTAAAAAAAAGGAGATCAACATTTACATTGGTAAAATACACTCAGCTGTGAGGCAAGTTTAATCTTTTTACAACCGTCCCCTGCAGCTGTGCTGTCTGCTTCACCAACGCCCCCCCAACACCCCCCACCCGCACTGGCCCTCTGCCTCCTGGAAATAGCTTTCCCCAAAGAGCCTTGGGACACACAGTCCCAGCCTCACTAAATACAGTTAAACGGAGATCTCAGGCGTGCTGTAACCAGATGGGATAACTTGAGTGGGGTTTCTGGATCCAGGAAATAGAGCAAGGAGAGACAGAAGGGGACCTCATGGAGATGAAGCCACACTGAACCAGCCTGTGCCCAGAGAAGGCATACAGAGTAAGGTACCTGGGTTAGGGAGAAGTTGGGAGGCTCTTTGGTGGGGAACATGAGGAGGGGAAATGGTCTCTCCCGATAGTCCTCCCTGAAACAACCAGACTAAACTCCTACAGCCCTCCCCCCTCCTCCTTTAACTGATTTTTCAAGAATATGTGGTAAATAGAGCATGAATCACCCCAAGGTTCCTGGGCAACAACTCAGGTCCAACTGGGTCCCCTTAACAAGAACAAAGAAGAAAACAAGAACAAGGGGAAGAAACGGTTTAAGAAAAAAAAATTCATTAAAAACTCATCCTTAAAGTCACCCAGAGGTCTGCTTTAAATATGCTTTAGGAAAAAGGAAACCTAGCATTATAAAAACAAAGTATCTCTCACAAAGCTTAGAGGCGGTCTTCATACCACCCAGATTACAATCCACACTATAACTGTTCAAAATGTATGGCAAAACAAATACAGTATTGTAATTTAAATAAATAAATAAATAAAAAATTTAAAAAAATAAACAAAACAAAACAAAACAAAAAACCCCACCTTCAGATTCTGTGCTGTGACCTACATTTTACTGTGACAGAAAACAACGAAATTCTGTAAAGCAATTATCCTTCAATTAAAAATAAATCAATTTTTAAAAAAATAGTGAGCTGAGGTTTATTGCCTAATTCTTAAAGAGTCACAAGATGAAATAATGATTTAGGAAAGTACAGCGACACAGGTAAAAAGCAGAAAGATGGTTAAAGAAGTGGTGGCAAGTCCATACAATGTAAATTACAGCAGTTGAAATATTATGGATGATACGTTTCAGCATAGATAAATCCCCAAAACATAATATTGAACAAAATGAGCAGAGTATGGGAATCATAAAAGTCTAATGTTACTTATAGAAAGTTTAAAACATGCAAAATTTAACTACATAGTCATCCCTCTGTATACCGGGATTCCACACCCATGGATTCAACCCACACAGATCAAAAAAATTTTTTTAATTCCAGAATGTTCCAAAACAAACAAAACTTGATTTTTGTTTCAGACTGACAACTATTCATATAGCATTTACATTGTATTTACAACTATTTACATATCATTTACATTGTATTAGGCATTCTAAGTAATCTAGAAATGACTTAAAGTACATGGGAGGATTGACATAGGCTATATGCAAATACAGCTGTGCAGTACCATTTCATATGAGACTTGAGCATCCTTGGATTTTGGTATACAGGGGGAACAGTTCTTAGAGCCAATCCCTTACAGATACCAAGGGACAACTATATACTATTTATGGATAAATACATATGTATATGGCCACATATGTAAAGTGTAATATATGCAAAAGAGAAATGATGAATGCCAAATTCAGAATAGTGGTTTCCTCCTGGGAAAAAGGAAAGGAAAAGTAAGGTAAGGAATGTTCCAAGTGCTTCTACTACTTTGGTTTTTCTTTAAAAGTGATGTGAAACAGATATGGCAAAACAATAAAAGATTTGAGAAGCTGCAATGAGTTAATGCTGTTTGTTCATTACTGCTTTTTAATGCTTTACTGCATTCTTTGAAATATTTCATTGTAAAAATGTTAAGAATTTCAAACAAGAGTCTTCATATGAAAGTCAGTATACAACTTTGGGCACCCACTGAATTCAATCACTCTTCCATGAGTATCAGGGAGGACCTCGGGCAGGGCCCCTGGGGTCCACGGGACACCAGCTCCATCCTAGGGCAGTCCTAACCAGCCTTTGGTGAGAGTATATGGACCAGAGGGCTCCCTTTTTAAAGCTCTTATTAAATCTTTTCACCCAGAGGATTCACAAAAAAGCAACCATTAGATATCTAAAAGCTTCCATCAGGAGCTGTTAAGAGGAAATGGAATTTAACAAGCCTCCTTCAGACTAAACATGGATACTCGCAAGCTTGGTCTTTAACTGTCAGTTCCACTACTGGGAGAGATGACATCTGGCCGTCACCCTAGCTCTGATGCTAGTGAATTATGTCATCTTGGGCAAAACCATTCACTTCTCCAGGCCTCCTCTGCACCTAGAAGCCCTCAAAGGTCTGAGCATTAAGGGTCTATGGTTCTGAGAATTAAGACTGGGCAGGTGTAGATAAGCAACAAACACCTCCCAACTGTAATTCATTTTAGGGATGCTGGTGGGTCTCTACTCAGCCCATCTCTGAACACATATCCTGTCTCCCTTATAAGTTTCTGCAGCTCAAATGCCCATCACCAGACACTCTTTTCAGATTAAATGCCACATTATAATGAAAATAACACCTGGAACCATAATCACACCTTGGTAGTGGTTTAGTCAGTAAATCATGTCCAACTTTTGTGATCTCCAAGGACTGTAGCCTACCAGGCTCCTCTGTCCTTGGGAATTCGCAGGCAAGAATACTGGAGCGGGTTGCCATTTCCTTTTCCATCTTCTGAACCCATGGATGGAACCTAGTTCTCCATGCAGGCAGATTCTTACCCACTGAGCCACCAGGAATCACCCCTTAGCCTCAGCAATATACATTCTCTCTCTCTCTTTTTTTTTTTAATTTATACTGTCTTTTAATTTTTTAATTTTTTTATCTTTATTTTTATTGTTTTACTTTACAATACTGCATTGATTTTGCCATTATCTCTTAATTCCCACACTACTTGTAACATAGATAAGAAAACTAAATTAAAGCAATTAACTTAAGATAGTTCAGTTCAGTTGTTCAGTCGTATCCAACTCTTTGTGACCCCATGGACTGAAGCATGCCAGGCTTCCCTGTCCATCACCAACTCCCTGAGCTTGCTCAAACTCATGTCCATCAAGTCAGTGATGCCATCCAACCATCTCATCCTCTGTCATCCCCTTCTCCTCCTGCCTTCAATCTTTCCCAGCATCAGGGTTCTTAGGGCGAAATTCAAGCTTCAGGGCCAAATCTTCAAAATTCCAAGTTTAAACCCTTTCCATAACAAAGCAATTTCCTCAGATTAGCCTTAACAGAAGGAATAGAATCCTACAAGAAAGCAGGAGTAAGAAGGCAAGGAGGAAAGTTAAGGGAGAAATGGTCTCCTAGTGAGGTCTGCAGCAAGGGGAAGATGAAAAGAGAGTGAAATGGACAGAAAAATCCTGTCTTAGTCATTTTGTATAAGGATAGTTATATAATCTGAGAAATCTGTATGCAGGTCAAGAAGCAACAGCTAAAACTGGACATGGAACAATGCACTGGTTCCAAATTGGGAAAGGAGTATGTCAAGGCTGTATATTGTCACTCTGCTTATTAACTTACATGGAGAGTACATCATGTGAAATGCTGGGCTGGATGAAACACAAGCTGGAATCAAGACTGCAGGGAGAAATATCAGATATGCAGATAATACCACCCTTAGGCAGAAACCAAAGAGGCCTCTTGATGAAAGTGAAAAAGGAGAGTGAAAAGGCTGGCTTAAAACTCAACATTCAAAAAACTAAGATCATGGCATCTAGTCCCACCACTTCATGGCAAATAGATGGGGAAACAATGGAAACAGTGACAGACTTTTATTTTCTTGGGCTCCAAAATCACTGCAGATGGTGACTGCAGCCATGAAATTAAAAGATGCTTGCTCTTTGGAAGAAAAGCTATGACCAACCTAGACAGCATATTTAAAAGCAGAGACATTACTTTGCAAACAAAGGTCCATCTAGTTAAAACTATAGTTTTTCCAGTAGTCGTATACAGATGTGAGAGTTGGACTATAAAGAGAGCTGAGCACCAAAGAAATAATGCTTTTGAACCACAATGTTAGAGGAGACTCTTGAGAGTCCCTTGGACTGCAAGGAGATCAAACCAGTCAATTCTAAAGGAAATCAGCCCTGAATATTCATTGGAAGGACTGATGCTGAAGCTGAAACTCCAATACTTTGGCCACCTGATGCAAAGAACTGACTCACTGGAAAAGACCCTGATGCTGGGAAAGATTGAAGGTGGGAGGAGAAGGGGACAACAGAGGATGAGATGGTTGGATGGCATCACTGACTTGATGGACATGGGACTGAGCAAGCTTGGGGAGTTGGTGGGAATCCTGGCGTGCTGCAGTCCATGGGGTCACAAAGAGTCAAACACAGCTGAGCAGCTGAACTGACTAATAAGGATATTTCCCTTCAGAGCCTGAAGGGTCGTGGGTTGTAGTATTGCCAAGATTGACGGGGGGCTGAAAACAAGCTACCGAGCTGTACAAGACTGTTATTACATACAAACTGTCTTCCTCTCCAAATATTCCTACCAAATGCAAGCTGGAATGTAGCTGTGCAGTGCAGGAGAGATGATTTGTGTCAATTGATGTGTGCAGTCCTTGGCACCATATGTGACCACTGAATGAGAGCAGTGATGGAAATGATGATGACAAAGATGGTGATGACCAAATCAAGAAATTATCTAAGGTCACTCCATAACATCACATAGAAAATGGTTCATGCAACCTAACAGGTACACCACTGGGCTTTCATTATTCATGGTGTTCTCAACAATTAAAACTACTTTAACATGATCCAGTTTCTTTCTGTGTCTAAAGTGCTAGCTTCAAAAGGGTTTTCTCAGCAAATGTAATCCTCCGTCTCTTTTTTCTAAAGGGAACTCAAAATGAATCTGTAAGAGAAACATCAGGAAGTAAGCAGAGGGCCTTCTCTAAGTATCATCCCACAAGTTTATCAATCTTTTTTGTAAGCAAAATGGAAGAGAAGGAACAGAATTAACAGGTCCTTCCACATAAGCAAATTAAATGAACACTTTAAAGAGGAAAATAGAATTATTGTATCCCTTCTCTTGTTACAAATGCCCTATTACAAGGCAAACGTTTTCTTTCCCCTCCTTGGGGAAACCTCCCTCCTTGGTTCCCTCTTCCTTTTCAACTCCTCACAAATGGAGTTGTCTTGTATAAGATTCCTTACAAAATATTTCAAATAACAAGCTGTTTTCTCAGTTATTTTATTTTGAACTACAAAGTACTGGGGATGGAATGGGGAAGGCACCAAATCTTTAAAACCATCATAGTCTATGCTTGTTCAGATACTTACATATGTTGGTATGGAGTAAGTTTTTTAAAAAAGCAATTTAAAATAAATTTAGTAATTTATTCCCATAGGTTAAGATTTATATTTCCAACTATGAATGCAGTTAAAAATAAATAAGTAAGCCTTTAAAAATAATTTTTAAAATCAATAAAGTAGTTTCATTTTGGAAATCACAAATATATAACATACATGACAGTGAAAACCCAACTACCTAATATTAGCCAAATATGTAAGTACATGTGGTTTGGCACAGTGGTTCTTGTGATCACATTAAACAGGGATTCAAATGTGCTATTTTTCAGACAACTCAGAAGTAAGAATGATGAGCCCTAGAAATCTGTGTTAAGTCATTCAAAAATAAGTCATGGAAAAAAAACATGCATATAAAAAGTTTAAACAAAATTGTTTCTGGACACTGGGAGTGAAAAACTACTATTTTCATATTAATTTATTAATTTAGACGTGTGTGCATGCCAAGTTGCTACAGTCATGTCCAACTTTTTGCAACCCTATGAACTATAGCTCACCAGGCTCTTCTGTCCATGGGATTCCCCAGGCAAGAATACTGAAGTGGGTTGTCATTCCCTTCTCCAGGGACTCTTCCCAACACAGGGACTGAACCCACCTTTCTGGCAGCTCCTGCATCACAGGCAGATTCTTCACAGCTGAGCCACTGAGAAATCCTATTATTTTAGGCATGTTATTTTATATAGAGATGAGCACCACTGTTAACAAATTAAATTTTATTTAATTTGACTAGTTCATCCATATTCACAAAAATATATAATTTTCAAATTGGCAAAACACTCTTACTTGGCCCTTAATTGGCTTTTACTCAACGGGTGTGTATTAAATACAATAGGATTTCACTTTAAAAGCAAAGACAAATAAATCATTCCTAGCTTTTTTAGTGGGGTGGGGAGAAGTTAGAGGCATACAGAGTAGCCTGGAGGAGGAGACTTAAATAGCCCATCTGCTGGAGCATCCGTGTGAGTTCAGCACAGCTTCTGGGCTCTCAAGGCATCCTGCTTCCAGCATTGTACCCAAAGGAACTTCCCTTTGGAACACATTATACGATAAGATCTTGTTCCACCAATCTTGAAAGTGGCTGGCTCTGCATTAAATCACCTTTCTCCCAAATCAGGCAATGGGGCTTGTGGAGACCAATGGGGCCTGTAGAGAACATTTTGTTGTGTTTTGTTTCTGACATCTCTGAAAGTTTAAAGAGGGTGCACCTCATAACCATCATAAGCTAGGAGGAAAAAACTATTTTCCCCAAAGTCTGACTCAATATGTCACAGTAAAGACTCCGTTCTACACAAAATCATAGAGTTGGAGCAAGAAGAAACCCTGATTGGCTAGGAAACACGTCTTCCTCGAGGTAGAAAAATATCCCTTTACACATTTTGCTTGTGTTGGCAATAAGAGACATTTCTTTTAGGTCCCCAGAAAAGCTTATCAGACATTTTCCCCCAAGCTAAGTAGAAAAGCTCCTGTATCTATTGACGTTAAAATAAAATTAAATTTAAAGCTCTTAATACTTGGGGGATCTTTTCAAGTGAATCCTTAGCTTTGATTTACAGAGAGGGTAGATTCTCTTTCACACTTTGTTGGCATCACCACCTCCACGGGAGACATATGTAGCTCCCCTCAACTCACATGTCATGTGATTACCATTAGAGGTCACCACAATTGAAAATCCATTTCCAGGAACTAATATAGCTACTAAATCATGAGGAGAAAAAAGCTATCAGGGCTGAGAATGTCACCATGAAAAAACTGGGTCCCCTATAATCAAGTGGATAGTGTGTTATCCTTAAGCTCAAATGTTTTTCCTTTAAGTTCTATTATTTTTTAAAACCACTAATATATTAACAGATCCTAAATAACATTCTGCATGAGATTCTAAAACATAAAAGAATTTCTGATTTCGCTATTAAGTCAATAATATGTGTGTGTGAGATTCTATCAGCTTGAGACTTTCCCTGTGGTCAGAACTTTTCAGTCCTTTTAACACATAACAGGGCAGCAAAAAGTAAAGCCAGACTAGTGGACCATTAATCCCAAACTCCTGAAGACTGGGAAAGGAAACAAAGGATGAATGGCCCCATACATAACCCAGAATCCATCCCTCTGGGGTGATATTCAAAGTTGGGTAAACATTGTTGATAACACTCTAAGTACTTTGTGCAACATTCGGAGCAATAATGCAAATGGAAACCAGGAATACTGATTTTTCAGTTAAATAGAAGCTAGTTGCAGAAAGCAATGGCAACCCACTCCAGTACTCTTGCCTGGCAAATCCGTGGATAGAGGAGCCTAGTGGGCTGCAGTCCATGGGGTCACTAGGAGTCGGACACGACTGAGTGACTTCACTTTCACTTTTCACTTTCATGCATTGGAGAAGGAAATGGCAACCCACTCCAGTGTTCTTGCCTGGAGAATCCCAGAGACGGGGGAGCCTCGTGGGCTGCCATCTATGGGGTTGCACTGAGTTGGACACGACTGAAGAGACTTAGCAGCAGCAGTTAAGATGAGATGTAGTGAAGTTGAGGAAGACATACTGAGACTTCTCAAAAGCACTGAGTGTTGGGAAAGTGAATCAAGAGGGATGCCTAGAAAAGAACAGGTTGAGGAAGAGTGGATGGGTGAAATTAATTCAATCAGTGAAAGAGATTAACGTTTGGGGAAAGAATGGTGTATCTAAAGAATGATCCCCAATGGTTTGGAATTCCAGAATGCCAGGCATTAAGCAATTAATTTGCCAGTAGAAATCCAAGAAATGTATTTTCCTCAAGGACTAGTGAATCCATACCATGAATTAAGTCATGAAGCCAGGGGAAGGAGAGTTAGGTCCCAAAGCTCCATCACTATGAGACATCTCCATGTGACATCGTGGGGCTTTGGTTTTGGCTGTGGGAATCCCCACACTACCAAAAAGTGGATTTTTCATTGTGAATGTCTGGCTGGTGAATGATGTGCTAATGAGGCACCAGCTTTGTTCCAATTCATGAGGAATAGAAATAGCAAAGATATAGAAAATTGACCAATGAGATTCTGATTTAGGCTCTAAGGAAAGTGTGATCCAAAATTTTCTCTGGCAAGAGATTCTCATTCTTCCCTTCTGGGCTGGTCAAATCACAAAACTGCAGTGTTGCCTTGATTTAGATGAAAGAAAGAAAAATGCTCTTCCACCATGCTCTATGTACCATGAGGTCAGTTCCAGCTCATCTCTGAAAACTATAATACTAATTCCTATTAAGCACTAAAAAGCTCTGCTTTGTTTTCTGTTTCTTATTTTTCATTTTCGGAGTCAAACAATTTTTTTTTCATTGCTTGACAGAGGAAGGGGGAAATAGTGCTCCCAAGTTAAAGGAATAAAAATTTTTAAGTCATGTTTTTTTCTAATTACTTCATGTGTTAATCATCATTTCTTAATATTTTACATTTTCTTCATAGTTTAACTTTGGCCTGAAATCATCATCTCAGCTCACATCTATGGATGGAAAGGAAAAATTAAATGCATGGGCTTAGCAGTCAGGTAAATCTCTGTTCAAATCTACATTCTGCCAGTTATTAGCTATGTGACCTATGGCAAGTTAATTAACCTCTCCAAAAGTAATAGTATCTACTTCGAATAGTGGTTATGATTAAAATGAGGGGGAAAATGCAAATCATTTAGCACAGTGCCCAGCACACAGTAAACATTCAATAAATGATATTTTAAAACATTCTTCCCATGTTTTCATAGTCACCAGAGTAACAACAGATTTAAAGCTTGACTCTACCAGGTATTAAGATGGATGTATAGCAGTAGGACCTCTCACACCTGACCACAGGGAATGTGTGGCAGATTAAAGTTGGAGGCCACAAATTATTACTGTCTAGTATACTCACCCCCAAAGATAGAGAATATGTGTTTCTCTCCCTTTGATTCTGGGCAGGCTCTGTGACTACTCTGACAATAGCATGTGGCAGAAATGATATAAGAGACTGGCAGTTACCACTTCCAAATTTTTGGAACATTTGTTCTTGGAACCCTGAGCTACCAATTAAGAATTCAGACTGTCTGAGGCCACTGTTCTGTGAGAATCCAACCCATGTGGAAAAGCCCTGGAGGCTGAGATACTATGTGAAGAAAGAGACCAAAGAATACCACGCTGTAGATACATGAAGAAAGAAGCCATCCTAAGATGGATCCTCCAGCCCCAGGAAACACAGTTTACACCACGTGGATTAGAGACAAATCACTCAGCCAAGCTCTTCCCAAATTCTTGACATACAAAATCATGAGCAACGAACACTGTTGTTTTAAGCACGAGGACAGTTCATTATGCAATGTTCAGTAACTGCAACAGAATGATATTTATGCAATCACCTTGGAAAGTCATTTGGTATCACTTGGTAAAGTTAAAGAAACATACCAGTGACGCAATGAGTCCACATCTATAGAATCTCTTGCACATATGCACCATGAAATTGGAATAGGAATGCTGATAGCAAGTGTTCATAATGGGGAAAAAATGGAAACTCAAATGTCCATCAAGAATAGAAGAGGTAAATATGCAGAGGATATGCACACACAAAGATGTCCAGAAGTAAAAATTAATGAACTTTAGCTTCATACACACACCTAGAAGACCCTCAAATCTTAAACTGAAAAAAAGATAATATTGAAAGAATAAACCATGTGATGGAAGAAAACACAGATATTATTATTCTACTTATACAGAGTGGAATAAAATATTATTATATACAGTGGAATAAAATATTATTCAGAGGTCAAGAAAAAATGAAATAATATCTCTGTATGTGTTGCTGCTAAGTCACTTCAGTCGTGTGCAACTCTGTGCGACCCCAGAGACAGCAGCCCACCAGGCTCCCCGTCCCTGGGATTCTCCAGGCAAGAATACTGGAGTGGGTTGCCATTTCCTTCTCCAATGCATGAAAGCAAAAAGTGAAAGTGAAGTCGCTCAGTCGTGTCCAACTCCTAGCGACCCCATGGACTGCAGCCCACCAGCCTCCTCCATCCATGGGATTTGCCAGGCAAGAGTACTGGAGTGGGTTGCCATTGCCTTCTCCATATGTGTGTGTGTGTGTGTGTGTGTGTGTGTGACAAAAAAAATTAAGCAAAGGAATGAGTAACATAAAATTCAGAATATGATTAACTCTGGGGGAGGGCTTTGGATGTGATCAGGGAGGAGTGCCCACAAGTTTCAAAGATATTTGTGGTGTTCTATTTCATGAGATAATTGGAGATGGGAGGAGGGGTGATTTACTATTATTCTTTAAACAGAAGTTGGCAAACTTTTTTCTATAAAGGGCAAGATAGTAAGTATTTTAGGGCCACATACAAGGTTTCGTGTATCTTCTTCTTTTGTTTTTTTCCATAACACTTTAAAAACGAAAAGCCACTCTTAGCTCACAGGCTCTATCATAAGAGGCCACAGTCAAAATTTAGTCCAGACACTGTAGTTTGCTAATCCCTGCTTTAAACTATTTATATGCATTATACTATCTTTTGTGTACATGATATATTTCTCCTCCACCTATCTCCTCCAAAGAAAATTAAAGAATTAAACAGGAAGATCGTGTGGTGGCCACAGATAATTTATTATCTGTTATCTCTTTACAGAGAAAATATACATATTCTTCCTAACCTAGACCAAAGCCCTACCCATTAAGCCTCCAATCTGTTGAGAGCTCCTTTGCACCATTTCAACTTAAAGAAAGAAGCTGCACTTCTTTCCAAAATGGGGAAAAGGTAATGAAGTGAACCATTACTCTTGTCTACACTAGACTCTGAGCAGATTCTTAATGACAAAGTCCAAACAGTCACAGTAGTTCAGACTGTTGCTTGGGCAGGAGGGTAGGAAGATCATAGATAAAATTCCCATTTGGCCAAATTATGATCCTCGATTGCCATCATCCAAGGAGTGTGTGCTCTTATTTCAAAGCTAACATTTCCTGGACCTCACCACATGCCAGACACCAGTCTCACACACTATGCATACTTTCATTTTATTCCTCACAACAATCCCATGTGGTAGATGCCACTATGAACCTCATTTTACCATAGTGGAAACTGAGGCACTAAGAGACTGTCACTTGCTCAAGGTCACACAGGTAGAAAGTGATGGAGCTGGAATCCACATCTAGGAGGCTGGATCCTGATCCCATACTCAGACACAAGACTACTCTAATTGCTAAATACATTTGTCTCCTCACGGTAAATGAAGTGGTATTTTTATCCCCACTCTACAGATAAAGAATGTGTGCTTGCACCTGGCCTTGACCCAAGAAACTTGGCTGGAGGCTGGGACTGAAAATAATGCTGCTCATGTTGGTGAGACCATGTTTTGTCTTATTTAAGGGACATTTCACAAGTCTCAGCCTGTCAGTAATGGGCAAAGAACTGCTTAAAAAAAAAAAAAAAAAAAAACAGGTAAAAACGTGAGGTCTGATTTGTGACAAGCAGCAATTCTTCATCAAGGCCATAAGAAAAGTAATTTTGCTCCATCTCCAAGAGCCCAAACTTGCTGTTTAAGGGAAGTGAGCAGAGCATGGAGCTTATTGCTGAGATAGAGAGGAAAGCTTGGGAGGTATGAAATGGAAAAATAATCAGTCTTAATTCAACCAGAACCAGAATGTGGAATGGTCATTACCACTTATTCAACTAGCATTTTTAAGCACCCAAACTGTGTGCCAAAACCCAGGGCAGAGGCTGGGATACAATGCCAAACAAGCCACAGTCTCCCTGCAAGGGTTTGGAATCTCTCTGCTTGGGTCCTCAGTGGAATGTAGTTTTAGAAGAGTGCAAGTGTACAGAGGCAGGAGGATGGAGGAGGTATGACCTCTCTACTGGCCTCCCCCTGGAGCCAGGGCAGAAGGTAGATTCACACCCAGCTCTAATGAACTTTCCCTGCGGGATCTCTCGTTGGCTAGAGTTCACAACTGCCTTTTCTCCTGAGGCCTGGAGTGGGGATAAGGTTGCTGTAGGAAGGAAGATGATTGTCCAAAAAAGAAAACACAAAACAACAGACCTTCAGGGGTGCTCTTTTGGGCCTGAGTGATTCAGAAATTTTCCTTTGGTACTTGAGGCTCAGATTACATAAGAATAGCACATCTGCTCTAAATCATGATTCCTTTCCTCCATCTACACCCAGCCTGGGCCAAGCCTTCAAATTATAATGATTCACAAAGAGGGCGGAGTTTGTTTTTATTTTTGCTATATGGATTTTGTGGAGAAAGTAAGAAGAAAAAGTCATGCAAAAGGCCATCCCCAGAGAGATTACCGAAAAATTTTGTTCAAGACTCGCTTCTCCCACCAAGTTTTCCTAGGCTGGAGAAATTTATTTCTGTACTGGAGAAATCTGGGGACCATGAGGCTCAGAGAAGGCCCTGATGAAAGGACCAACGTACAAACAGCAGGTACAACAGTTATTGGGTAGAAATGTCCCAGGGAAAAGGTGTCACAAAAGCCGCCGAAGCTGCTGGCATGTAGGTGCTGATGTATTTACACTATGATGCTAATTTCAGGGCCAGCCACTGGCTCCTCCTCTCCCCAGTGGCTCTGCAGAGTGAAGAGCCTAAATATCACTCAATTTGGCACATCTAAAGGAGGCGTCTGAAGTGGGAAGAAATCTCTCCCTTTTCCTAGCGGCAGCAATTATTATCCCCCAAGTGAGTAATCCAAACTGGGCAGAAACCTTCTCTAAAGACTGCTCCTATTTTAACATAGAGCTCCATTTCAAAACAAGGCCCCTGGTGCAGAATCCCACCCAGGCCTGTCCATCCCTCTTTCAAGCAGTCAGTACGATTGTCTGCTTAGGGAAAGACATGTGGCTATGACACATCAATCAAGTTTATATGCAGTTTATATACAAAGGTTAGGCCATACCTAGACCTATTAAACCAGAGTTTCCAAGAGTGAGGACCAAGAATATGTATACATCAAAGCCCCGAGGTTGAGAACAACAACTGAGGACCAATTCAAGAACATTTGTGGTACCTTCTTATACTCATTGGAGCCCATGTCTCAAGGGTCTAACAGCCCAAAGGATCTGAAACTAATTCGCATTCAGAGTTGAATGAGTAAAACACATTCTCATAACATATTCACATTCACATTAAACACATAGGTTCCTGCATTTTAAGTGGACTCTGTGCTAAAGAAATGGCAACCCACTCCAGTACTCTTGCCTGCAGAATTACATGGTCAGAGGAGGCTGGTGGGCGATGGTCCATAGGGTCGCAAAGAGTCAGACACAACTGAAAACATAAGCACGCCCTAAAGAAATGACTTTTGAAGAGTGGCAACTCCAGTCCAGTTACAGGGTTCTGATAAGAACATAGATGGAGCACATAAACATCCAAGATAGAGCTCAATTATATCAGTTTCAAGTATCTTATTCCATAATCCCCCAACTTCAGTTCAGTCGCTCAGTCGAGTCCGACTCTTTGCGACCCCATGAATCGCAGCACGCCAGGCCTCCCTGTTCATTACCATCTCTCGGAGTTCACTCAGACTCACGTCCATCGAGTCCGTGATGCCATCCAGCCATCTCATCCTCGGTCGTCCCCTTCTCCTCCTGCACCCAATCCCTCCCAGCATCAGAGTCTTTTCCAGTGAGTCAACTCTTCTCATGAGGTGGCCAAAGTACTGGAGTTTCAGCTTTAGCATCATTCCTTCCAAAGAAATCCCAGGGTTGATCTCCTTCAGAATGGACTGGTTGGATCTCCTTGCAATGCAAGGGACTCTCAAGAGTCTTCTCCAACACCACAGTTCAAACGCATCAATTCTTTTGTGCTCAGCCTTCTTCACAGTCCAACTCTCGCATCCATACATGACCACAGGAAAAACCATAGCCTTGACTAGATGGACCTTAGTCGGCAAAGTAATGTCTCTGCTTTTGAATATACTATCTAGGTTGGTCATAACTTTTCTTCCAAGGAGTAAGCGTCTTCTAATTTCATGGCTGCAGTCACCATCTGCAGTGATTTTGGAGCCCCCAGAAATAAAGTCTGACACTGTTTCCCCATCTATTTCCCATGAAGTGATGGGACCGGATGCCATGATCTTCATTTTCTGAATGTTGAGCTTCAAGCCAACTTTTTCACTCTCCTCTTTCACTTTCATCAAGAGGCTTTTTAGCTCCTCTTCACTCTCTGCCATAAGAGTGGTGTCACCTGCATATCTGAGGTTATTTATATTTCTCTCGGCAATCTTGATTCCAGCTTGTGTTTCTTCCAGTCCAGCGTTTCTCATTATGTACTCTGCATAGAAGTTAAATAAGCAGGGTGACGATATACAGCCTTGACGTACTCCTTTTCCTATTTGGAACCAGTCTGTTGTTCCATGTCCAGTTCTAACTGTTGCTTCCTGACCTGCATACATATTTCTCAAGAGGCAGGTTAGGTGGTCTGGTATTCCATCTCTTTCAGAATTTTCCACAGTTTATTAAAGCATCTATAAATTAAAAGCCACAGGTCCCAGCATGGGATATAGAAAGTATCTTTACTATGCCCATAAAGTACCCTCTGTTTACTAAAGTTTCATCAGTACTTTTTACTATGATCTAGACCACAGCAAAACAACAAAGTGAAACCAAAAACAGTGGAATTTTGAAATGACTGACTTTTTTTTCCCCAAATGAGGAATCCATCATGAATCAGGTACTGAAATTTGAAAACTAATACAGATTAACTCTTCCAGATGACCCTATGAAACAGGCTAAAATTTTCAAATTAATAGAAACTATAGCTGGGGGAATGTAGAAGGAGCAAGAAATATTTGGGGGCACTAATAAAAGCAAAGTGTCTGGCATCTGAGCCAGAAAGACTGAAGGGGCAGACAGACAGGGGGATTGAGGGGAATGCTGATGCCTGGGGAAGACCTTCCTAGAGTTCCTATACATTCTCCACTGCCAATGTCATGGGCAGAGTCATAAGATACAGGTGCTCATCTCTCCAATTTGTAGTTCTAGCTTTGCTAAAACCTGCTGTGTGGGCAAAGCTACCGAGCTCTGGACAGCTGGGCACTTGCAAGAGGGGCCCACTGACTAGCAGTTCACTCAGAAACCACCCAGGCTGGCTCAGTGGTAAAGAATATACCAACAATGCAGGAGGTCCAGGTTTGATGCCTGGGTTGGGAAGATCCCTTGGAGAAGAAAATGGCAACCCCACTCTAACATTCATGGCCTGGGAAATCCCATGGCCAGAGGAGTCTGGCAGGCTCCACAGGGTCACATGCTAAGCTGCTTCAGTCGTGTCCCGACCCTGTGCGACCCCATAGACGGCAGCCCACCAGGCTTCCCCACGCCTGGGATTCTCCAGCCAAGAACCCTGGGTGGGTTGCCATTTCCTTTTCCAATGTGTGAAAGTGAAGTCACTCAGTCGTGTCCGACTCTTAAGCGACCCCATGGACTGTAGCCCACCAGGCTCCTCCATCCATGGGATTTTCCAGGCAAGAGTACTGGAGTGGGGTGCCATTGCCTTCTCCACAGGGTCACATGAGAGTCCACAAAAGAGTCCACAGGGTCACAAAAGAGTCAGACACAACTTAGTGACTAAACAACAACAACAGAATGGAAGGGCCAAAAATGGAGATGTGATGCATTACAGCCTCATCAGAAGACTTCCACATAAATCACTGCATCTAATAAGGAATAATTAAAAATTTCCCATCCCCTTGCATAGGAAGGTGGGGAAAGTCCTGTATAACCTGGGAAGAGGCCAAAGTGACTAGAAGGCTTGAGAGGCCTGGGAAGAAAGAAACAGGAGAAGATGAGATAAAATAAACAAAAGGGAAAGAAAGATAGAAACCAATGTTAGTGTAAGTTAAGACAGCCATTTAACATATATTTATGGAACACTTTCTTCCTTTCTTAAATTTCAAATCCCTCATTCAAAGCTATCCAACTGCTGAGCTACCCCAAGCATGGTCTTCACACACTCTCAAACACAATTCTTATTTTCACCAGAGCTTTCCATTAACATACCCCATTTCCTATTCATGATTATCCCCATTTCCACGATTTTGCTCCTTTTGCCTGAAAGCTTTCCTCTTTTCCTTTTACCAATTCAAATCCTAAACATTCTCCAAAATCCAGCTGAAGCTGCACTCTTTGTGACATCTCACTGGGTGTATATTGCATTCCACACAAACACTTATCTTTTTGTGTTGAACTGTTCTGCTTCTGACTGGAATGACAAAGAACCCAGAGAGGTTGATTAATTAGGTGGAGATTTGATTTAAAATTAGAATGAGGAACTCATTTTCCTATAAAAATAATTATATATGATTTACTAGAATATGTTTTACTATATTAACAGTCAATTGAGATTCTAATTGCTACTGTAACACTGTATGGGAAATGTATTTTTAATTCCCAACAACCAGTTTCCAAACAGTTTCCAAACAGTTTCCAACCAGTTTTCAAACAAACCACGTTTGTAAAGTGGATATTGCTCGTGTGAGGCAAAACTGAAAAGAATGATTAAGAATTAGGAACTGAGTAACTGCTTCGAGGAAGAAAATTGCAGGACAGGTTGTTTTTTGTTTTTTGTTTTTTTTTAATTTGCAATTAAACTACAAAGCTTCTTGACCTCCCTAGCTCTTATAGGTAGTCAATCACAGTTGGCTGTAAGAATTTCTATCTCCTCTTCTACACTTGACTCTTCAACAGTTTAAGATCCCATTAAATTTTTGTTGATTAAGTCAGTACCAGGAGGTTATTCTGTTAAACAGTAACATTTAATAGAAAAACAGTAACTAGTAACATAGGAAACAGCCTCCTTCGTAAATCATATGATGACCTTTCCTCAGAAGACACAGAGTGGGGTCCCTTCTTTCAGTTTTCTGAGCTCCCCTTGGGACTCTTGGGGTTTGTGGACCGTGTTCAGCAAATATTCTGAAATTGCCTGGCCACTGCTGGCCAAACCTGCTCTCTATCAGCAACACTTTCACTCCTGCCTTTTAGGGTTGCCTGTAACTGAGCCTAGACCTTGCCAGGAACACTCCTTGATTCATGGCATTTGGCTGGAAGTAGGAATAAAACCCAAATGAGTGTGGGCGATACTCTGAACTTGGAATAAACTATTCAGAACAGTTACATGTTTACCCAGGTCCTCATTAAAATACCACACCCCTTAATATATTCAGCTTACAAGAAGCCAATTTTTTTCCTTAAAGCATAACATGTGCTATAACATGAGAGGTGTTACTTCCTATTGTTTAGAAGGAACAATTAGACCCATAATTTAATGGACTTGTTTCATGGAGCGAGATAAAGTATTCCTGACTTGAATTAAGAAATATAATGAAGTAGGTCATTTGTAGTTTGAGTAAAAGCTTGGGATCATGGTGAGCCCCTGCTGTCAGTGGTAAAGCACATATGCATAGCCTTTGGTAACTTGAAGGATTCTTCTCCATCAGTTGGTTCCAGGGCCCCGTTCTACTAACAACAGCAAACCTTTCCAAGCAAACTTTGCAAGCCAGGCTTGCAGTTAAGGTTAAAATACTAGCTTCTCCCCTACCCAGATATATCACTTTGGGCAAGGTACTTAACTTTTCTAAGCCTTCATTTCCTCATTTGCAAACTGGCCACAATAATAATAATTTCCTTATAAGGCTTCTGTAAGAGTTTAACTACATTGTGCCTTAAAGACGGGATAACTAGAATGAAGAAAGGGAGCCTGGCATGGTGCTGGCTATTTCTTGGGTAATACTACTGGCATTAAGCACAGAGAAAATTAGTCATCTGCCTTATTCCATTTGCAAGTCACACAGCTTGTAATTTCACCCCCTCACCCTAAATGCTAACAAAATATGGGTAGAGGCTCCATCATTTAATACAGTTTTCAGGCTGATTATTCTATTTTCAAGTCCCAGATAAGTATGAACAGAATACTGTCCAACTTCATGACTGTCTTAACTCATTGTTTTCTTCTGGGTTCTCCACTAGCTGCCAGAAGAAATGAAAGCAAGAAGAGAGGGTAGAAAGAAGAGACAGGGGAAGGGAGGAAGGCATGGGAGGGGGAAGAAGGCATGGGAGAGGTAGGAGGAAACCTAAAGGTAGTTCCTTGATCTGGCTCAAAGAGGTTCGCAGAACAGACCATGCCAAGACTCTTAAATCTTACAATTCCTTTGTTCCCAAGCAGAACTATGTCTGACACTAACCCTTCAAAACCAATGGGTGGTCTGTCTCAGACCTTAAGGATCCCTAAGAAGAGTCAAAGCCAACAACCCCATTTCCCCTACTAAATGAAACTTCACTCCAACCTAGCAGCTACAAGTCTCAACTTAGATGAGCAATAGCACGACTTTGTTTCAAATTTGCATCCGCTGAAAGATGTCTATGGTATGGAAGGAAAACAGACAGAAAAGTAAGGAAGCTGGTTCCTTTGATTTGACAGAATACAGATCATTAGGGCTTCCCTGGTGGTGCTAGTGGTAGAGAATCCACCTGCCAGTGCAGGAGACATAAGAGATGTAGGTTCAATCCCTGGACTGGTAAGATCCCCTGGAAAAGGGTATGACCAACCACTCTAGCATTCTTACCTGAAGAATTCCCAAGGACACAGGAGCCTGGAGGGCTACAGTCCATAGGCTTGCAAAGAGTTGGACATGACTGAAGCGACTTAGCATGCACACACCTACAGATCATTGGCCATGGCCCTTAGAAATCTGGGGGAAAAAGAGAGAGAGAAAGAGGTGTTTCTCATCAGGGGCCCCAGGATATGGAAGATAGCTATCAATAAGAGAAAAGTAGCCCCACCTCAGATAAAGGAGGCCCTGATAGATCTAGACATTCCCCTTCCAAACATTTTCGAACCATTCCACAAGCAAAAAGGAAGACAAGTCAGCCACTTCCCCCATGGCATTTTGCCCCTGGCCGACTGAAACAAACAACAGCCTTGAGAGTCTCTGGATTTTTGGTGAGAGCAGTTGATAAACCTGTGGAGTGGCCCTGGGTGTTGAAAGTAGGAAGCCTCACTACATGGTAAGAGTCGTCAACTGTGGTGACGGAGTTTGCAGACGCCTTGCTTCTGCCTTCACCCATTTCTCAGTTCCAATCCTCACTTTGTCAGAACTTCAGCAATCGATGCTTTACTGATCCCTCTCCATCCAAACCAGTCCTCACCAACCCCAGAAGACACTGGCTTTCATCCAAAGGTAAACAACTCTCTGACTCACTTAAGTTCTGGACACATCTGTCTGACAAGGCCTCTTTGAAAACATTGCCAAATTCTCCACATTGCCTTATTTGCCCACCACTCAATCTCACTGAGCATTCACTCTCAAGATTATTCACAATGCTCATGAGACCTCAGAGAAAACAGATCTGTTGCATGCTATGTGAAGAATGAACCATACTTGTTCTTAAGAAATAAAAACTCCTGAAAACAAACTGGCATTTTATTTGACCATGTTATACCCTGCAGCTCAGCATTCCATTTCTATATATGTACCCAAGAGAAATCCACATATATACCGGGAGAGAATGTTTATAGCATTGAACAGTGTAATACCACAAAACTGGAAATAATCAAATACCTATCCACAGTAGGATGAATAAATAAATGGTAGTATGTCAACATAATGAAAAGTTGTATAGCAGAGAAAACAAACTACAACTACATTCAACAACAGGAAAATTTTAGTATCATAATTTTGAGTGAAAAAGACAAATTCCAAAAGACTTCATGTAGTATTCTGCCCTTTATATAAAGTTTAAAAATTAATAAATAGTGGGATGGGGAGGGAGACAGGAAGGAGCTTCAAGAGGGGATATATGTATACCTATGGCTTATTTATGTTGAGGTTTGACAGAAAATAGCAAAATTCTGTAAAGCAATTATCCTTCAATAAAAAATAAATTAATTTTAAAAATTAATAAAACTAAATAATACATTTTCATAAACTAAAAAAAAAAAATCAAGTAAGAAAATGCATCCAGGAATAGGAAAAAAAGACTGAATAAGGAAGAGTAGTTGATATAAGTTGTTAATTATGTTCTAGTTCTGGCATGCATGAGGGTTTTAATAGAAGTTCATGTTATCATGCAATTAATTTTTTATAAAGGGTCATGTATGGAGAAAGGATCATACATAAAATTTAAAAGAAGCAGTGATTACTCCACAAGTATTCACTAAGCCGTCGCATTGAGTATAAATCTAACAATAGCATCTTTGGAACAGTAGGAGAGAAGGTTCAAAACTCCTGCAGGTTGCTTCCCCACTGTTTCTCTCACTGACTGGTTCAGAATTTATTCTTCACAATAAAATCAAACTACTGTTCAGAATGATGTTTCACACAGAGGAAAAAAAAAAGTCCCAATAGTTCATGATCTCTTATTCATCTACAATTTTGTCAGCCTCCAGCACGGCAAAGTGGAAGATTGGCCTCTATCGTTATGTTTATTTTTCTGGTCTTGGGCAATGCTGAAGCAGATTTAACAGAATCTGATTATCACTCCATAAACCCCACAGTTCTTGCTTATTGCAGCAAATAAAATTCGCTTCTGTATATCTGCCTTCTGAGCTGTTGTGGCTATCCAAGACCCAGGGAGGCCTGCTCATGTTTGGCCTGGTTTACAAAACCTAGCAGAGTAGGAGCAAAGTGAGCTAACTCAAGGGACAGCCACGTGAAGTCCCTTCATATGTTCTAAGTCATCAGAGCCTGCCCTCTGCTCACTCCTATCTCAGAGGTCAGCAGTCATGATTCCTTACAGCTAAATGGAAGAGAATTGCTTAGGAAGAAATCTGTTTCATTGAGCATTTTCAAATCACTCAAGAAAAACTAAAATTATCATTACTAAAATAATTGCCTGATTTAGGACTGTTTAGTCTGCTGTCTGCTGTGAAAAATGACCAACTGAACTGATTGTATTTCTTATACTGTTTTAGTGCCAACATAGAAATTCTTGCACTCTTTCCCCACTATGTTGAATATAATTAGTCTGTGAGCCAAACTTTTGCTCAGAAACCTGAGATCTTCTCTCAGTTAAACCCCATGTGAATAATATGAGCACCATTAATTTTCCATGTTACCAGTGGCAATACTTGCTATTTTGGAGCAAAGAAGCCCTGCTGGGAAAGTGAGCTTTCCGGAAGTCTGTGATTCATAAAAAAATGGGCACAGATCCAGGTTGTCTGTACCTAAGAACTCCTTTTTCTGCCTTCATTCTGCAAAACAAGGACATTCCTATGTGCCACCTACTCATCAAGATGCTATGAGCATGCGCTGCCAGGGCTGTAAGATTCTTGGATGAAAATCACTATAATGCAATGACAACTGACTTCTAGAACTCCTTTTGCAAACTCAGATGCCACAATTGTAACTTCAGTGTGAGCTACATTAAGTCCTTGTCATTTATTACACATAGAACACATATTAAGCCACTTCTCTGAGGAATCCAAATGCAGCTAGTCAGACTACAGGCACACCTCATTATATCATGCTGAGCAGACACTGCATTTTTTCAAAAGTTGAAGTTTTGTGGCAACCCTGTATTAAGCAAATCTTTTGGTGCTATTTTTTTAAACATCATTTCTTTACTTCATGTCTTTATGTCACATTTTTGTAATTTTTCAAACTTTTAAGTTATTTTTATATTTGTTATGATGAGCTATGATTAGTAATCTTTGAAGTCACTACTTTCATCATTTGAGGTGCCATAAACTGGCCCATATAAGACAGCAAATTAACCCATTAATGTAGTGAGAAGCTGAAATCGGGGCCTTTTGCTCCAAAGAGTAGCCAAGTTGTGCATGCAAAGGAAAAGTTCTTAAAGGAAACTAAATGTGCTACTCCAGTGAACACATGAATGATAAAAAGTGAAACAGCCTTATGGCTGATATGAAGAAAGTTTTAGTAATCTGGATAGAAGATCAAACTAGCCACAACATTCTCTTAAACAAAACCAAACCAAACCAACTTCAATTCTAATTCTCTTCAATTCTATGAAGACAGAGGTGTAAGGAATTTGCAGAAGAAAAGTCTGAAGCTAGCAGAAGTTGGTTCATGAAGTTTAAGGGAAGACGCCATCTCTATAACACAGAAGTGCAAAGTGAAGCAGCAAGTACTGTTGCAGAAGCTGCAGCAAGGAATCCAGGAGTTCTAAGATCATTTAGAAAGGTCACTGCACTAGACAACAGATTTTCAGTGTAGACCAAACAGCCTTCTACTGGAAGAAGATGCCATATAGGATTTTCATAGCTGGAGAGAAGTCAATGCCTAGCTTCAAAGGACAGGCTCTCTCTTGCTAGGGGCTACTGCAGCTGGTGACTTTAAATTGAATACAATGCTTATTTCCCATTTTGAAAATCTTAGGTAGGTTTAGTCGCTCAGTCATGTCCAACTCTTGTGACGGCATGGACTGCAGCCTGCCAGGCTCCTCTGTCCATGCGATTTCTGGGCAAGAACCCTGGAGTGGGTTGCCATTTCCTTCTCCAGGGGAATCTTCCCAACCAAGGAGCTGAACCCAGGTTTCCTGCATTGCAGGGAGACTGGTTATTGACTGAGCCACAAGGGAAGCCCCACATAACTCTGTGTGTGTGTGTGTGTGTGTGTGTGTGTGTGTGTGTGTGTGTGTGTCTGTTAGTCACTTAATGGTGTCCAAATCCTAGGGCCCTTAAGAATTATGCTAAATCTACTTTATCTGTGCTCTATAAAGGAAACAAAGCCTGAATGACAGCATATCTGTTTACAACATGGCTGAGCGCTGAAGAATTGATGCTTTTGAAGTGTGGTGTTGGAGAAGACTCTTGAGAGTCCCTTGGACTGCAAGGAGATCCAACCAGTCCATTCTGAAGGAGATCAGCCCTGGGATTTCTTTGGAAGGAATGATGCTAAAGCTGAAACTCCAGTACTTTGGCCACCTCATGTGAAGAGTTGAGTCATTGGAAAAGACTGATGCTGGGAGGGATTGGGGGCAGGAGGAGAAGGGGACGACAGAGGATGAGATGGCTGGATGGCATCACTGACTCGATGAACGCGAGTCTGAGTGAACTCCGGGAGATGGTGATGGACAGGGAGGCTTGGCGTGCTGCAGTTCATGGGGCTGCAAAGAGTCAGACACGACTGAGCGACTGAACTGAACTTACTATTTTAACCCCACTGCTTAGACTCGCTGCTCAGAAATAAACTCCTTTTAAAATAATTTTGCTCATTAATGACACACCCAGTCACCCAAGAGCTCTGATGGAGATGGACAACAAAATTACAGGAAGAGATGGACATCCCTGATAACACAACATCCATTCTGCAACCATGAACCAAGAAGTAATTTTTAAGTCTTATTATTTAAGAAATATATTTTGTAAGGGTATAGCTGCCACAGACAGTGATTCCTCTGATGAATCTGAGCAAAGTAAATTGAAAACCTTATGGAAAGGATTCACCATTCATAAATGTCATTAAGACCATTTGTGATTTATGGAATAGGCAAAAATACCAACATTAACAGGAGTTTGGAAGAAGCTGATCTCTATCCTCATGGATGATTTTGAGGGGTTCAAGACTTTAACAGAGGGAATAACACACCTCTGTGTGCTGGAAATAGCAAGAGACTAGAATTAGAAATAGAGCCTTAAGATGTGACTGAATTACAGAAATATCATAATAAAACCTGAACAATGAGGAGTTGCTCCTTACAGATGAGCAAAAGAAAGTGAAATGAAAAGTGAGGTGAAATCTACTCCCAGTGATGATGCTGTGAAGATTGTTGAAATGACAAAAAGGGTTTAGAATATTACACAAACTTAGTTGATGAGAAAGCAGCAGCAAGGTTTGAAAGGATTGACTCAATTTTGAAAAAAAAACTCACTCAAGAGTCAGACGTTAGCTAGCATTTTTTAACAATAAATTATTTTTAAATTAAGGTCTGTACATTATTTTTTTGACTTATGGTATTAAAGACTTAATAGACTATAGTGTAAACATAACTTTTATATGCACTGGGAAACAAAAAAATTTGTCACTTCCTTTATTGCCATACTTCATTTATTGAGTGGTCTGGAACAAAGCCCACAGTATCTTCAAGGTATTCCTATATATTCTTGGCTCTGAGACATGAAAAGTTCTTACTGATCTTCCTGAGATTCTTCTTCTAAGGGATCTATTCATAGGTACGGTGGCCCTCTATTTTGGATTAGTATCTGGCTATAAATAGGTGGCTCAGTGGTAAAGAATCCACTAGCAATACAGGAAATTCGGGTTGGATCCCCTAGCTCAAGAAGATCCCGTGGAGAAGGAGATGGCAACCCAATCCAGTATTCTTTTTATTTATTTTAATTGGAGGGTAATTACTATACAATATTGTGATGATTTCTGCCATACATCAATATGAATCGGCCATAGGTATACATGGACTTCCCCGATGGCTCAAGTGATAGAGAGTCCCCCTATAATACAAGAGATGCAGGAGACAGGGGTTTGATCTCTGGGTCAGGAAGATCCCCTAGAGAAGGAAATGGCAACCCACTCCAATATTCTTGCCTGGAAAATTCCATGGACAAGACGAGCCTGGCAGGCCAAAGGGTCAAAAGAGTCAGATACCACTGGGCACACATTCATTCATTGGTATACATGTGTCCCCTCTATCCTTAACCCCTCTCCCACCTCTCTCCCCACTGTATCCCTTCAGAGGCAACCCATTCCAGTAATCTTTCCTGGGAAACCCCATGGACAGTGGAGCCTGGCAGGCTGCAGTCCATGGTGTCTCGAAGAGCTGGGTACAACTGAGTGACTGAGCACGCATAAATAAGTCTAAGACACTCTTGAGTATTTCTCAGTATCTCTCTTCTAGGTGAAGAGGTGAATAATTGTATAAATGACTCCTCTGGATTGTATGACTTAACTTCAGAGACAAGTAGAGACAGGGAGAGATTGCCAGCAAGATCCCTAATGACAAATCCTAAACAAGAACAGCCTGAGAAACTGGCTAGATTCAAAACTTCCAGCTGAACAATATTAACTTTCCCTGGGCCTTGCATAAACCAGTGGTGAGGCCATGCCCTGGGCACAAAGGGTGAGGCAACAGCACAACTCTGCCAGGACAGAGGTCTTGACACAGGCCTGAGTGCCTCAGGACAAGGCAGGCCATGGTGTGGATCATCCCGAGGTTACTTTACTATCTCTGGGGATGGGGTGAGAGGGCAAACCTGCCCTGCAGCTCTGTCCTCTCCATCGTAACATCCTCCCCCTCCCATCCAGGGTTCCCCACAGTCTCTCCTTATTCAACAGGACCCTCTTTCTTCCACCCAAAGGACACTCAGCTCACCTACGGTATAAGAGCCTCCTCTTTGCTTCACTAAAACTGCTACTCCTGCGCAAAGAAGGGAAAGGGCAGGAGGACACTGGATTTTCACTGAGGGCCATTTTTGTTTGTTCTGCCACTACGTAAAACATTAGTTCTTGCCAGGGAAAGAAACAGTCTAGGGCAGGGTCCCCAACCCCTGGGATGAGGACTAGTAGCAGCCCATGTCCTATTAGGAACCAGGCCGCATAGCAGGAGGTGAGTGTCAGGGAGCAAGAACAGCCACATCTGCCTCTCCCCATCACCCCATTACTACCTGAACCATCTCCCCACCCCACACCGGCACCCTCAGATCCATGGAAAAACTGCCTTCTGCAAAACTGGTCCTTGCATGCCAAAAGGTTGAAGACCGCTGCTCTAAGGACTTCCCTGGAGGTCCAGTGATTAAGAATCCACTTCCCATATGCAGAGGACACAGGTTCAATCCCTGCTCAGGGAATGAAAATCCCACATGCCTCCAGAGCAACTGAGCCTGGGCACCGCAACAAAGAGCAACATGGGGCAACTGAGACCCACCACACCCAAAAATAAATAAATTTTTTTAATTTTTTTAATAAAAGAAGCAGTAGCTCCCCTTTGGACATGAGAGATTGCTAAGGTACAAACCCATAAACCGACTTCTGTGTTTTAATAGTCTCTTCCAAAGCAGTGCCTGAGAAACAAGCTCTACTCAGGCATGCCGCCTACCTCCCAGCCCCACCCTTGATTCCTCCAGGGGACCCGAATCAGCTCCAGGTGACACCACTAAGAGACGTCCCCAGGTTTATCTCCCTAAAATCTGGCGGTTGAAGAGAAGATAATCTGAGGGTATCTTCTGGCTTCTAAAAGATTGATGGCTTGGCGTTTTGAACATACACCACCCACCAAGCAGGCTTTCCAAGAGCTCCATAAGCAATCAGGAGTGGAATGCAGCTGGAAGAGAACAAATTAATCAAGGCTAGTGGAAACTTGCTTGAAAAATGGATCAACGAGTTTTCCAGAAGTTCGTCAGACCGGTGCAATCAATACAACAGCCCAAACAGAACATCATTGCAGTACTGATGATATTTTCTGAGACAAGCTATCTGAGAGCTAACTTTGTTTTTGACCCTTACAGAATTGCCTCATGGTTACCACAGTTTTTTGGGTCCACTTAAACATAAATCAGTCACACTAGGTGCTAGTCACAACTCAGTCTATGTTCGCAAGTGTGCTGAGTGCCTGACACCACGGTGCAGATAAAACAAAACTGCAAAATCCACTCTCTTGGCCCTACTTGGAGTGTGGAGAAAATCAGATCTTTTTTTTTTTTGCTTGATGCCTCCCATAAGCAATTCCATATATTTCCTTAAGCCCTAAATGTCATGTAGGATATTAAATGGAGTTGCTTCTGAAATGTAAACATCTATTTCTCAATTCTCTTGTTCAAATCAAGCTCTTGATGGTGGGCAAGATAACCCCAAGCTGACTCTGTTGGTCTTCAGATCTGCAGGTGAGAATCTATCTTGATATATTAACTCCCAGAGTTAGTGGGAGATTCACCTAGCCTTAGGGAGTTGAAGGGCATTTCACCCTAAGTTTTGAAGGCAATGATTAAAATAAAAAAATCTGAAAGGAAATGCACAGCATTTCCTCTGTGCATGTAAAGACCTTAAGAAATATACAGTAAAATAGATTATTTTACAAATATACAGTTTCCTGTCTGGCATGACACAGACGAGGGGAAATGTGGCTTATTTATTTCTGCCCCCTGTAAATCCCTTATTTCCTTTCCTGAAAATACTCCATGACATACCAGCTGTGACCCAGCCTCTGATGTGTGTGTATATTTCAATTGCATGTTGATGGTATTAAGAATTGAAGCATCCCTAAATCCTCCTCACAGGAAGCCAGTCCATAGCTGCTAATATTAGATTACATTCTAATTATTTACTCTACATCCCTCTTCACACCATTATTCCAAGACCAACAGATCAGGGTTTTTCACTGAATACGAATGCACTGTTCCTCCGTATTCTAGAGCTACATTTAGTGTCTCCCTGGACAGAGAGACCAATCACAGGACAAAATGGAAAACCACACTCTGTTTACTGGTACAATGAGCATGTCTCTTCCCTTTTCGGTCACAAAGTCATTTCCCAGATGTACCACATGAATAGCCCCTTTACCACTTATCAATATGGATAAAGCCCAAACTACCGACTTTATGCAAAACATAAAAGTACATCATCCTTTCTCAAAAAAATAAGTAAATAAATAAAAGTAAGTGAACCAATCACTTCTCTTTTTCTTTGTGAAAGCAGCCACTTCTCTAGTTTGATCTCATCTGGCTAGAATTCACTCCCCAGCCTACCCCCCATCAGGACCAAACAGGAGACTTCCCATGGAAACAAGAAACTGAAGTTTGAGATGCAAAAGAAATGAGTTTCAGGAAGGCAAAGAAATAACAATGACCCAGGAAAACAACAACTTACCTTCTCCCGAGAAAAGGGTTGCAGAGAATTTTCTGATGATAGAGCAGCCACAAAAGCTAGTGTGGGAGACAGCAAGACAACCTAGATGAACTACAGGAAAGAAGGGTGGCTAAGGCATGATAGGATGTGGCTGAACTTTTTACTTTCACTATCTGCAATCAGAGGTTCATGCTCAGTTTTTGGTTGGGACCAGTGATAGGCTGTTTAAGTACTGGTCTTGCCACCTGTAAACTCTCTGGCAGATCAGTGAAGACACCTGGCAAGTATTCTAACTGTGAGGTTGAGCTCCCAGTTAACCATCACCTTTCACTCAGTTAAGCACTGAGTGAAGATTTACTGATAGTGATAGCTAACATTTATGGAGCTCCTATTATATTCCAGATCCTCTTCTAAGGACGTTTAAAACATTATTTCTAATAATTATCAATCAGCTCCAAAAGAACCTATTTGTGATAGTTAATTTTGTCACTGGCAAAGCCCATTAACAAGTCTTAGGAAATAAAGATAGAAGCTGGGTAATAAAATAGGGGAACCTTTCTTTTTTTCTTTTGTGCTCTGTCTAGTTTCATTTGCTGATAAAGTCAGAGTGCAGAGACCTTAACCCTGCACTTTAGACCAGAGTTTATGGTGCTAAATGGCTGCAAGGGCACCTCAGCTCTGTGGGGATGTGTGCAGAAGTTACCAACAGTCAACTCAGGATGGCGGCACCTGGTACTGGAGGCTGAGTAGCACGCAGGAGCCTGCCCAGTGAGAACTCCACCCTCTTCCAGCTGAGAACACCCGCCACCCACCCCACCTCTATAAAGTAGACCTGTCCACAGCCTTTCTTTCTGTTCTGAAGAGAGAGCTCAGACCAAACTGCTTCATTCTTTGATCAGAAAAATAAGTGTTGTTTTTTAAATTTTATTTATTATTTATTTTTGGCTGGGCTAGGTGTCAGGCTTCTCCCTCCTTGTGGCAAGTGGCGGTTCTTCTCTAGTCGCAGCGTGCAGGCTTCTCATTGCAGTGGCCTCTCTTGGTGAGGAGCACAGGCTCTAGAACACTCGGGCTTTAGTAGTTGTAACACGTGGGCTCAGTAGTTGCAGTTCCTGGGTTCTAGAGCACAGGCTCAACAGTTGTGGTGCCTGGGCTTGGTTGCCCCATGGCATGTGGGATCTTCCCAAATCAGGGATCAAACCTGTGACTCTTGCATCGGCATGTGGATTCTTTACCACTAAACCACACGGGAAGCCCTAGAGCTTTCCGATTGGCACAAACCACCCAGCAGGAGGATGCTTACTGGAGCCTGACTGGAAAGGGTCAGTAACATTTTATGTGCTCAGATTAGTTATTTCTGGGTGTGTCTGTAAGGGTGTTTGGGGTGAGATTTGCATTTGAATTGGTAGACTCAGGAAAGTAGCTTGCCCTCTGCAATGTGGGTGGTCATTCTTCAATCCACTGAGGGCCTGAATAAAATAAAAGGTGAGGAAGGAGGAATTTGCCCCTTTTTCCTGCCTCACTGGTTAAGCTGGAACATATCTAATCTTCTCCAGTCCTTGGCCTGGGATTTACACCACCAGCTCCCCTGGTTCTCAGGCTTTCACACTTAGACTGAATTATACCACTGACTTGCGTAGGTCTCCAGCTTGAGACCCCAGGTCATGGGACTTCTCAGCCTCCATGATCACGTAATCCAATCCCTAATAATAAAGCTCCATATGTATATATATATCTCACAGCCTGGCAGGATATATATATATATTCCAAAGCCCATCCATGCTCTTTCCAAGGCACCAACAAATGTCCACAACAGTAAAGTGTGCTGAGCTAACCGGAATTTCCAGGCTAATAAAAAATGAAGTAAGCCAAAAGTTCAAATCTGGATAAAATGTAAAGTTTATTCCTTTCAGTAAAATGGAAAGTCAGACTCAGAATCAACAGCTGCTAAAACACTTATCATTAAGTATCCCGGCCTTAGCTCACAAAAGTCAACAAGCCAGAAATTAAAGTGCAAGCACATTTATCTCCAGAATTTAACACAGAAGACAGTAGAATAAGCTTCTAAATATTTTAAGCCCTAGGTTCAGACTAAGGAGACCTGAAAGTGATTCGTATATCTGTTGGTAAGTAATTGTGTGTGTCCCGAAGCAAGTTGTTTGACTGTCCTGGTCTCAGTTCTCACCTACAAAAAGAAGAGATTTGATTCTACAAGATGTCTAAGTCCCCATCTTGACCTAAGGCTAATATTTTTCAGAACTGATACTAATTCACCTCATGACATTCTGGAGAGGCATGACCCATTTTACAAAGATTCAGAAATACAGCTTCAGAAAAGTTAGTAGTCTTAGCACGTCATCACAGAGCTGAGGATTAATGTCTCTTGCTCCTGCATCGCCAAACCCTTCTTCTTCCCCATCCTGCCTGGGATCCTCCGTTGACAGTGGCTCAGGTGGGACAGAAGGAAAGCAGAATACTCCTTTCTGCCCTTCCTAATGCTGACCACAGTCCCTCACTATCTACTGTCTTGAGGCTGGAGAAAGCACCATGTCCCTAACTCACCCCATGCTGGCAATCATCCCTGGATGCAGGGGGCAGAGGGCTTGTGATTCAGTTCCCATCTATTAATATTTGCATGGATGTAATTACCAGTAGACTCACCAGTCATCTAGACCCCCAAAAGGGTCTGTTGTTGAGAGTCAGCACTTTGCCTGCCTGTTTACTGACACCTCAGCACAACCTCACAGTCTCCCCTTTGGCCACTTGCTTCCCACTCATTGCAGTCAACGGGGCCCAAAACCAAACCATGCTGTTCCTCTGTACAAAGATGTCGTTGAGTGAAAATTCAAAACACAAGCTTAGCATGTTACATGAAGGGTTTTTTAGCCAACCTTATGCTAAATCACTTGGGTTTGGCTGTCTCTCTCTTTACACATCACACACTCACATCTCCCTGCCAATTCCAGAGAACTCTAGTTTTCCCTTCCTCCAAATTTTCAGCAGTGTGCATTTTAAGAGCCCTTTCCCCCTTGTTTATTTCTTCTTTCATCACCTCGAGGTATTTCATTCCTAAGTACCTTGCTTTTCCATTCCACATTTTCTCACTCTCATTTGCCAGTTATGTTCATTCCTTCCTCTGAATTTATTATTTTCCCTTCCTCTGGCCAAAAAAAAAAAAAAAAAACCCACAAAAGGGGGAAAAAAATACTTCCTATTTTAGTGCTCTAAGGAGTGTTACACTGTTCTTTCTCTTTTTATCTGCATTTTGCATCACTGGCTCTGAAGACAGAGGACTCTTTTTGCCATCTTGGGATTTACAAAGAATATTTATTAAGTACCCACTAACACTCCGGGAGTCGGTGATGGACAGGAGGCCTGGCGGGCGTGCTGCGAGTCATGGGGTCGCAAAGAGTCGGACACGACTGAGCGACTGAACTGAACTGATCACACCTACATATATTGGGTGCTCTGTGCATGCTTTCCCGTTAAATCCTCACAACCACCTTATGAAATGGCTCTGTCCCTAAAACAGTGCCTCTCAGACTCTAATGTGCATATAAATCATCTTGGATTCTGATTTGAAGATTTTGAACGAGGCCTGAGAATCTGCATTTCTTGCAAGTTCCTAGGTGATGCTGAAGATGCATGTCTATGGACCACACTGCAGGTTTGACAGAAATGGTATGTGAGACACTAATGTGAAGATTCTGCCTCCCAGGAACATTTTGGTCCCTAGTCTCAAGCACTACCCTCCTCCCACCATCCTCTCTTAAAATTCAAACATTCCTTGAAAGGTCAACAAATTCACTGTGAACAGGGAATTAGTGACAATTTCAAAATGTACATCCTAAGAGCAATGAAACACAGAAAAAGAAACCAAAATGGGAAGCGACACAGGAGAGGCAAAAGCTGCTGAAGGTGAAAGTGATCCAGCAAGAGGCCAACATGACAGGATAAGTCTTCAAGAAAGATATCTGCAAAGAAGATGTCTTCAAAGAAGATGTCTGTCCCCCCTTATCACAGGCACAGGAGGTGAGATACAGCCTGCCATCATGGCACTCACTGAACTTTCTCTCAAAGACCTTTTTATAGAGTACCTACTGGCATGAGTGTAATTGAGGTTCTCTCTCACTTTCTCTCTCTCTCTCTCTCTCTCTCTCTCTATATATATATATATATATATACACTCTCTCTCTCTCTCTCTCTCTCTCTCTCTCTCTCTCATCAAATGCTCACAACCACCTTTTGAAGTTACTAGTTATCACTCTCAATTTTATAGATGAACAGAACTAGAGTTCGAGGAAACTGGTTAACTTTTCCCAAGGTAAGTACCAATTTTCATAAATAGCATTCAATCCATCACTTCCCACTACAAGGATAAGTCTCTATGATCACACAAGCTACCAAAACACTGGGGAAAAAATATAGGACCCTACTAGAATTCCAGAGATAGAGATGAGTTTCTGTCTTTGATAAAGTGTTTTGGGGGTAGTAGGGGAGAAGAATGTATGACCCAGAAGAGAATGAATGTTTATGTTACTCATGGCTTTGGATGCAAAGGGAGAATAAGAACCTCTAGAAATACTGCTTCGAGGAGGGTCTGTGTGATGTGTAGCAAAAACCTTCTGCAGCATTGTTATTTGGTACACCTCTGATCTTGTTTTACTAGGTGGGAATCCTTGAGAGCAGAGAGAATTTCTGTGAGACCAGCCTGTCTCTAAGAAGGAACAGTGCTCAGTGCCCATGTTTCACTACATCCTTTCCCACCTCCTTCTGGCCTCTTGAGAGCTGGCTACCACAAATTACTATAAGAATAATTATCATTGGGATTCCTTGGTAGCTCAGATGGTAAAGAACTTGCCTGCAATGCAGGAGACCGGATTCGATCCCTGCTTCAGAAAGATCTCCTGGAGGAACAAAATGGCAACCCGCTCCGGTATTCCTGCCTGGAGAACTCTATGGACAGAGGAGCCTGGCAAGCTACAGTCCATGGGGTCACAAAGAGCCAGACACGATATTATATCAGCTTCTCCCCCACTGTTGGGCCCATCTTCTCAGTCTTCTAATAAACTCTTGGTATTCAACTTTTTGAATGAATCAATTCTTTGAATGAATCAGTTCCTAGTTCCTTGTCCTTGCCTCTGTGTCCCACCCATTTCCTTCACCACCAGTTTCCTGAGAGAAGCACCTTCTTGCCTGAAGTGCTCACTATAACTGAAGTGCTTGTAGTCACTGTTTGCAGTCCCATTGCTCTCCTAAAAAACAGTTTCCCTCTGTGGTCACCTGGAGCCACGTAATTATCTTCTCTCTTACTACTTTATCTCATGCTTGGTCCTTCTCAATTCTTCTTAATTCCGTTGCTTACCTGCTTCATCTGGAAAAGCTCCCTCTGACTTTCAAAATGCAATAGTGCCGCCTTTCTGATCTTCCTCTGACTGCCTTGAAGATTCTTTCTCCTCTTCTCACTGCTAAACGTGGATGGCCTCAGACTCATCATTGCTCCATTCCCATTTCCCCTGACGTTCCCTCCTTTGATGATCTTCTCTCCTGCTGTTGCTTCAGTGATCATATTTTGGATAGATGACTTCTTGGCTCTAGACTCACATTTCCATCTGGCAACTGAGCATTTCCACCTACTATTTTCTAAGTAACAATACTATCTCAAACTAACAGTCTTTCCCCTGATTTTTCTATTTCTATTAAGGGTATCACTATTTTCCCATTCATCTAGAGTTAATTTTTGTCATCGCACAATTCTTAGTCCTTAAGATCTAAGAGATAGCCAAATACTATAGATTCTCTTCAATGAGAGATTCTCACATTCTCTTCCCTTCTTATTCCTACTACTACCATCAGAGTTCAAATTCTTGGTGGACACTAAATCGTCTGCCTCTTTTCCATTCTCACTGTCGCTGTTTCAGTCATCTCCCAGTGTCTTCTTTCACGTCCCCCCTACTTCCCATGCCTCCAAAGTCTTTTTGCCAGATAAATCTTCCAAAGATAGAGCTCTGGTCATGTCACTTCCTAAAACTTCCAGTTCCTAACTGCTCAAATACTGAAGTCCATTTATTATCTATACTTTGCTATGCAACCACCAAACCAAATTGCTCTCTATTCCATGACTATCCACCATGCTTACCCTTTTCGAAGTGCCTACTCATGGCTTCTCTGTCTGAAATGTCCTCCCCAACATCAAACTCAGTTCCTTGGTTTTCCACACTAATCAGAAGCAATCTGTTTTCTCCAAGCTTTGAGTCTCCAGAACCACTAGTTAAATATCTATAATAATTTGTTCCTCAAGTTACTTATAATATTCTATACAATAACATGTAATAAAACATGTGTACCCACCTTAGAATCTAGGAACAAAGATAAGAATACATCCAAGTAGCTATGGTCAAAGAGGTCCCATGATAACCAAAACATCTCAGTTTTTTCTCCATTAGTGATCACAGAGTCAGAAACCCATGAACGTATGTATAGAGGGACAGAAGGGAGTCACATGAATTTTTATTGACAACAGTAGTAAAATATTACTTGTTAACTAATCAAAAATATTTAGTCTTGGAAATACTATAAAAGAAGCTCCTAAAGCAGTTCCATCAAATTAATCTAAATAGAAGCACACAGGGGTCTTATTCTAATCATTAATAAATGCTAATCAAATCAGTGAGAAGCTGTATTTAAGAGACTAACTAGAGATTCTCAAATCATACCATTCAGCAGAATCCCCAGGAGATTTATGAATAACTGAGAATCCTAGTCCTCCAAACTGAATTCAAAGGAACCAAAACTTATAATATTGGTCTGTAAATTGGGTTATCTCTCTTAAATAGCCAGGTATAGGGGTGTGGGTTGTGGGAAGGGAAAGATGAGGGGAGTGGGAGTCAATAACCATCCAATAAATAAACTGAGTTCCAGTACAAAAAAGAAACAGCCATCTAGTTCTTTAAACTTTGTGATTCTTGGGAGCTCAGAACAATTCAACAATGGAAAATGAGTGTTTTAACCAGTTACCTGTGGTGTATGAGTGTGAATATCTACCCTTTCTTAACCATATCAGAAAGTCTTGGGGTTTTTTTCCTCTGCACTTTCAAGTAGAATGGGTTCAGATGTCTTCTCTCCTCAGTAAGAAAGTACAGCCTTGTGAGTCTCTGGGATCCAATAAAGTGGGTCTCTTGGAGCCCTTTAATCCCCAAAAGCCCTTGATCTAAGAAAGCAACTCAATAAATCCCATTTTTCCACCAAGTTTCCATGACCTAGCCATCTGCTTGCAGAGAAAGAAACTAAGTTTCCATACCCTGAACTAACCAATTTCTTCCCAACTTCTCATAACCTGGCAAGCATTAAGAGCACAAATGAGAAGAACATTCACAACTCTGATCATTTCCTCCATCACATCATACAAAGAACCTGCAGAGTTCTTGGCACAGACTTTCCCAACAAATGATGCAATGCAAGCAGCACCCACTTACCTTCTCATATGATTTGAGCAAAATACTGATGTGTTTCCCTCACACTGCAGATGCCCCATTATGGGACCACTGGACCCAGCTTTTCTACAATGAGACTACCTGAATGTCTTACTGGTGACCACTTAAGCTCTTCTGATTCATGCTGGCTAATTTTATAGGACCATTTTTACTAAAAATTTCCAACACACTATATCCTGTTGTTTAGAAGACCATATTTTAGAAGACTCAAATCATGGTTTTTTATTAGGTCACTATCTACGCCCTTCTACCTCATACTATGCAAACATCTCTCAGAGAATAAATGGTATTCTCCTCTTATGGGATATATTTTCCTAAAAGTTTCACCATAGATGAAACCATTATCCATCCCAAAGATGTGTGAACTCTGTGTATGTGTGCTCAGACATATCTGACTCTGTGACCCCATGGACTGTAGGCTGTTCTGTCCATGGAATTTTCCAGGCAAGAATACTGGAGTGGTTTGCCATTTCCTTCTCCGGGGGAATTTCCTGACCCAGGGATCAAGCCCACATCTCTTGTGTTTCCTGCACTGGCAGGTGGATTCTTTACCACTAGCACCACCTGAGAAGCCTACAGATATAATAGATTCTAACTCATTTCCTCAATTAATGGCCATCCTCTCTTATTCTGATAATAGCGCTGTATTTTTCTTCGGACGATTATTTGTTCTAAATTCTTAGTTGTTGTTGTCTTTAGGGTCTCTTGACATGATCCAAGCCAGGTCAATGGAAGTAATCATCTAAAATTGAGGAAAATGGGAAGGTGGGACTCTCTTTCCATTGGGTTGCTAAGCAAAAGATTTGAGCCAGGAGCAGCTCGCTGGTGACCATCTCAATACCCACAGGAAGAGCCTATCTGAGAACAGAACTAACACTGAAGAAAGAAGCGAAATGTCAGATTTAGATAATATCATATGTGTCCCTGGTTACAAATACCAACATATGCCTTTTCTGTTTAAGTTAACTTGAACAGGGTTTCTGTCAGTTATAAATGAAAATGTCCTAGCTGACACTGGACTTAGGAAATGATAGTGATAATAATAGATAACTCTCACCCCTCACCCAGCATTACTCTATACCAGGCACTGTGCAAGAGCTTTCCACATATTAACCCATGTAATCTTCACAAGCTTATGCAATAGGGTTGTTAGTATCATCATTATTTCCATTTTACAAATGAGAAAACCAAGATAAAAATCTTCCTCGAGGCCACCCAGCTAACAAGTGATGAAGACAGGATTCAAACATAAACAGTCTGACTCCAGAGTCAGTGCTGTGAATGAGGGCTGCTCAGAGTGGCCCAAAGACACTTTTGGTCTATAAACTATTAATGGTCTGCAAGGAGAAATGGAAAGTACATGTATAGAAATCTAGTAAGTTCACATTGCTGCAATGTTCTGTATTTATGAAAGTATTGGTCTATAATGGACTAGCAATTTTTTTAAATCTATCCTTCACCACAGAGTTTGAAAAGCATTATTCAGCTTGTAGGATCAGCACTGTGATTTAGATATAAATCACAACCTTTCTTCAAATGCTTTTAAGTTTCTATAATGTCAGTGTCACTTGGCAATCTTTAACTGTGTTACTTTCTTGACTCAGTTCCAACATTTCAAAACAGTTAATTGAGATATTTTAATTTTCAAGGCTCTGGATTAGAATGGGATCCGGAGTTCTCCACGGACTTTTGAGATGCTAACGTATTGAGTTAAAGCTACCTAGCACTAAGGAGCTTGGCAATCAATGGTCTTTCCAGTGAAACCTGCCCTAAGCAGACAAAGTAAAGATAAAGGGAATCATAATCTCAGTCAAGGAAGAAGTCAGAAGGTCAGTCCTGGGAAATGAATGACACCACAAAGTTGCAAGAGGGGCAACAAGGCACAGAAGCAAGCTGCAACCCTGCAGAGCTTTCCAACGCATCCTACTTTGAGAAATACACGCCCCTTCTGTGCTCTTGAACAAAGAAACAGTGTCTGACATAAAGTGTCAGCCATTCAGTTGTGTCCGACTCTTTGCGACCCCATGAACTATAGCCCATCAGGCTCTTCTGTCCATGAAATTCTCCAGGCAAGAATACTGGAGTGGGTTGCCATTCCCTTCACTAGGGGATCTTCCTGACCCAGGGATTGAACCTGGGTCTTCTACATTGTAGGCAGATTCCTTACCATCTGAGCCACCAGGGAAGCCCCTAGGACAAAAGTTTAGCCTGGAACAAAAAAACAAATTTTTTTTTCTTGAACAGACACTTCAGAAGTGGACAATAAGCTCATGGAAGAAACTGACATTGTTAGTCATCAGGGAAATACAAAAAAAAAAAAAACCAGCGAGATACCACTTCACCACCACCAGAATAGCAAAAATTAAGATAACACACAGCAAATGTTGGTAAGGATGTTGAACAACTGGAACTGTCATACACAGCTGGCAGGAATGGAAAGGAGTTGGCAGCTTCTTCAAAAGTTAAAGTGTACCTATCCTCTGACCCAACAATTCCAGGCCTAATAGTTACCCAAGAGACTTGAAGACATAGGTCCACGAGGACTTACACAAGAATGCTCATATCCCCTGAACCGGAAATAATCCAAATATAAGCTAGCAGGAGAATGAGTCAACAAATTGTGACGTAGTTCCACAAAAAGAATCTACTGAGCAATAAAAATGAAAAAAGTACTATACATGCCACAATAATGATGGATCTCACAGACAATGTTAGCGAATAGAACCATTCACAAAGGGTACACATGATATGATTTCATTTACATGAAATTCTAAAACAGGCAAAGGGAAATTAAGGTGCAAATTATTAGAATGGTGGCTGCCCCCTTGAAAAGGGGGAATGGACAGGACAGTTGCATGGGAAAGGACATGAAGGAAATTTCTGGGGCTATAGAATGTTTTATTGGGGAAAGAAATGGCAACCCACTCCAGGATTCTTGCCTGAAGAACTTCATGAACAAAGGAGCCTAGCAGGCTACAGTCCATGGGGTCGCAAACAGTTGGACACGACTGAGCGGCTAACACTCACTCACTCAGAATGTGCTACATCATGATAGGGGCATGGGTTACAGGACAGAATCAAGTGGTAGGTATGAGGGGTAGATAAAAATATAGATGAAACAAGTGTGGCAGAATATTGATCATTGCTCAATCTGGATGATGGGTACATGAGTATACTTATACTGTTGTTTACTTTATATCTATTTACAATTTTCCATAATGAAAAGCTGGAAAATCAATAAATACAAGTCTCTTGCCATTTAGTTAATATCATCAGCACTTTTTATTAAAAAAATATCTCCAGGAAACCTGCACTTAGGAACCAAATGCCCCCGTAAGAACAAGCACTACCAACTAGATCCCTTCTGAGTCTGAGGCAGACGTGTCATGACAGAGTACAAGACAGTGCGCTTTTCTCTGGACATGCACTGTTCACCATTGTTGTGTCTAAGAACTCAAAAGTGCATGACCAGAAAAAAGTGGTTCTCACTGATTTGCACACCACCATTTATGCAAGACACAACACAACTCCACTTAAGAGAAAAGTTCCTGGGTACAAGGCAAGGAGTTATGAAACAAAAAGCATTTAAAAATTTTAGCTTCTCTTTACAGCTTATTATTTTTACTATAAATGCCTAAGAGTGATTTTAAACCAAGCTATTTAAGATTTAAACCAGGTAAACTAAAATTTTTCTGCATATCACTTAGGAAATATTAGAAAAAACAAGTCTCACAACAAGGGAAAAAATGAATACACAGTCACATAATACATTCTTCAATGTATAGCTTATAAAGAATCACATGTAAAGTGTTTATGCTATGTCAGGTGAAAAAGAGCACAGACTTACCTATAACACCAATTCTTAAATATATGTACATTTGAAGGGGAAAAAAACTCAAGAAAATAATGACTTTTAACTTCATTTGGTTCTTTACTGGATGGTAAGATAGTGAGAATTTTGAATTTTTTCCTTTATGCTTTTCTAAATTTTCCAGTTTTCTATAAAATTTCCTTTGTGACAGAAAAGCAAAACCAAAAGTCATCTGTAAGAGCAGTACACAACTAGTTACAAATCAAATACTTACTCCAGCAACAGCACAGAAACCAAACCCATCATTTTGTATTATCTAGGTTTCCTGAGGAAGAACAATGGCGCCTGGTGAACTATTGCTCTAACAGCTTGCTTATTATTAAGGCTCCTCTTTCCCCAAGCGCTTTCAAAATTTGTTCAAAATACCCACTTTGCTTATTTGGGTATGGAGAAGGACAAGGCTGGCAGGCCAACAATCAATTTTCATTCTACTGCAACCATCTTTTATTCCAAATCCCCTCACCATTCCCATCCCTCCAGGGATTCCAACAATGCACCATCCCTCGGCTAAGGCACTGAAGCATACAGACCCTGGTCGACAGGCCAAGCCATCTGGGTTGAGTCTCAGTGCAGAGCAGACAAGAAAATAAACTCAACTTGGCTTTCTGCCACTGAGTGGCCTATGTGGCTGTCTGAGTACAGGAAACACTAGCTGGCCTTCTCTACTTCTGGTAAGGAAGTAGAGAATTTGTCCCTCCAACTAGGGACAAATTAATGCCCTGGCATTGTCACCCTGGAGCTTGCCACACAGAATTCAGCTGGTGGAATAACTGAGTCACAAAATCTTCACTAGAGCTTCTGTGGAAAAGAATTAGCTATCTCACCAAGGCCCACCTCTGGACCCCATTATGACGAATTCAAATTCATTGAGAATCCAGTCAGCTGTTCTTATTATAAATGATTTTGTTTATTTGTTTGGTTGATTTTATTCAATGGCGGTGGAGATGGGGGCGGAGGTCATGCTGTCATTTGCAGCTATCATTCAATTTTTAAAAATAAGATGCTTTCTTCATTCATACAGAAGACCAGTTAGCCTACAAGGCCATGCCCTAGAATGATGCTGTGCCATATGGAAGCCACTATCCACATGGCACTGTGGAACATTTGAAACAGAGCTAGACCAAACTGAGATGCACTATAAGTGTAAAATTCACATCAAATTGTGAAGACCTTGCACAAAAGAAAAATAATATAAAATATCTTATTAGTCATTTAAATATTGATTGCATGCTAAAATGATAATATTTTGACTATAGTGGGTTAAATAAAATACATCACCAAAATGCATTAATCTCACCCATTTCTTTTTACTTTATTAGTGTGCCTACTAGCAAATTTAAAATTACATATGCCATGCACATTAGTGTTCATTAAATAAGTACCTGTGAATATCCACCCTGGAGCATCCTACATAGAAATGTCCATGTGAGAAGGAAGTTTATCCTAAACAAAGTACTGTATCTCAGCACATCTGTCCTTATGTCCTTCAACCTGGAGTTCCTATGTGACCCCACTCTCCATCTTTTCTGTCCATGGAGATTTAACAATACATACAGCATGTCTGCCCCTCCAGCCAAAGTTCTGCTGCTCTTTCAGGAATGACTGTGTAACCTTTGGGGGCTGCCTGAGCATGTGTGTTGGAACAGTCAATCCAGGAAACCAAGAAGCAAGAAGGACTGTCAGAAAACACCACTGAGCACCCCTAATGAAAGAGGCAAATGCTTTTGTTCCTTCAAAGTCAGGTATGCTTCTCCCAGCTGGTACCCTGGTGACTTTTCTAAGATATTTGAGGGAAGGAAAATTCTTAGCCAAAAGAAGCAAATAGCAGTCTTGCTGGTTCTGAGATAAAGAGGCTGCATAGATCTCCTTGAGAACAGAGCCCCTAATTCCACCTGGATGGGTAAAGCCCATGGTTAGGCCACTAAGCTTTCCCCTCTGGCTAAATGACTAATTATTTCTGATAATAGTGGTCCCTACTAACCCCTCACCTGCCCTACAGCAGAGCAGATCTATCAAGTGATGAGGGTAGTAATTACTGGTGATACTTGCAAACACTCATTATCTAAGCTTCTGGGTCCTTAGGAGACAGATATGAGACACAAAGGGATCAACTCACAACAATGCCAAAAGGAAGCTGCAGCCATTTGCAAAGCAAAACATGGTGATTGTTAATTTATAAAAGTAAAGTCAAAGAATGTCGTGTTGAAAGTGAGACTCTTAAAACTTCAGTTACGCATGTCTTCTAAAGTCTAAGAACTACTTCATGCCTGCCTTTCTCCCATTAGCTCTTATGACTAAAGCTGAGATTTCTGCCTCCAGAACTTGCTAATCTTTGCCTCTGAATCTCCTTCCAGATGCCAGTTTCTTATAGACAAGGGCTGTGTCGTCTGCTGTATTCCCTACAACTCCCTGCACGTTGGCAGCTAAAGGGAATGTACGTAATATATACAGACAGATTCATTACTGTTGTCTATCAGCTGTACTGGTGGCCTTCTCTTCATAGATGATATCTTCAACATTTCACAAGACCAAACAGATCATCAGGAATGATTAATAATATGAAATTTAAAGGCCACTTGTAAACACTTCATGAATATTATATTGTGCTACAATAAACAGTTAGTGAGACTTCTTTTTCTCCCAGAAAGATTTCTGTTGCTATGAGGTTTCACTGGTTTCACTATAGAATTTATTTTAGGCTAAGGAAATATTATAGGGGAGAATACAAACAATATGAATTCAACAGTGAAATCACCTGGATGACTGTTCCAAGACTCTCAGAAACACTCTCTTTTTCCTTCATGAAAGAAAGTTTATAGAGAGTCATGATGGACAGAGTGGTGGAGCCTTTATTTAAGACACAACTGAGGTTTAATTTTGAAGAGAAAAAAAAAAAAAACAGATTTCAAAAGACAGAGCCTGTTGGAAAGTCACCAATTGGCCAGAGACAGAAATGTCTGTAAGGGTTTGATTTTTCTCACTCCAGCTGGGAGTTTTGTTTTTCTTTTTCTATTTTCTGAATGTATTTCTCCTAAGATAAAAGTCCCAAATTCTACTCCTGGATAATCTGGAAAAGAGATTCTTTTCATCTTCAGAGTTGTTTTGACTTTAAAAAAAAAGGATAAGAAAATTTTGAAATACTAAATTCTATATAAATATGTATATATATATACATATGGAGAATAGTAAATTCCTTTTAAAACATTATTCCAAGAAACAGCAGCTAAACAAAAATAAACAGCAACAACAAAAAAACTCACAAGAGAGAATTTATTAGGAATAAAAATTAAATGATAGACATATAAAACTGACTATATCATATGAAAACTTTTTCATAGGAACATCTTAAGAGGATTTATTGTAAAATATAGGTATGAAGTCCACTAAATCATGGTATACATGACTGACTTTATGCCATCATTTTTTAGTGCCTTAACCAACAGTCAGGAAGCATTTTATTTGTCAATATTGTAAAAATAAATGTATCTTTTGAAATAAAAGCCTACACAGAATGCACACACAAATATACCCAGTTCTATGCATTATCAAAAGAGCTGAGGTATATTTATTGCCATGGCCTAATGGGAAATAGATGGGGAAACAGTGTCAGACTATTTTGGGGGCTCCAAAATCACTGCAGATGGTGACTGCAGACGTGAAATTAGAAGACGCTTACTCCTTGGAAGAAAAGTTATGACCAACCTAGATAGTATATTCAAAAGCAGAGACATTACTTTGCCGACTAAGGTCTGTCTAGTCAAGGCTATGGTTTTTCCTGTGGTCATGTATGGATGTGAGATTTGGACTGTGAAGAAGGCTGAGCGCCAAAGAATTGATTCTTTTGAACTGTGGTGTTGGAGAAGACTCTTGAGAGTCCCTTGCACTGCAAGGAGATCCAACCAGTCCATTCTGAAGGAGATCAGCCCTGGGATTTCTTTGGAAGGAATGATGCTAAAGCCGAAACTCCAGTACTTTGGCCACCTCATGCGAAGAATTGACTCATTGGAAAAGACTCTGATGCTGAGAGGGATTGGGGGCAGGAGGAGAAGGGGACGACCGAGGATGAGATGGCTGGATGGCATCACGGACTTGATGGGCGTGAGTCTGAGTGAACTCCGGGGAGTTGGTGATGGACAGGGAGGCCTGGCGTGCTGCGATTCATGGGGTCGCAAAGAGTCGGACACGACTGAGCGACTGAACTGAACTGAATGTTTAACAACTTACATCCTATCTTCATCTTCAAATCTACATGCATGAGAAAAATTCCAAGAAACCTCACCATAAATGCTCTACTGCTGCATGGTTCCCTTTATAATAACAGAGCAGCACTTTGTAGCATTATAGCACTTTTCATACAAGAATAGAAATACTCCTTTATGACTCCTTTGTTTTCCTCCAGAGACCCATAGAGGAAGGCCAATGATATATCCATTTTATTGAAACTCTTATCCAAGGAAACAGAAAAGCAACAGAAAAGAGTGTAACAGTGAGCCCCTTGAGGTGAAGCACTACTTTCTTGAGTTATTATAACTTTTCCAAAAATGTCAATTGATTTAAAACATAAAATTATAATCCCACCTTAACATTATTATCAGTGAAATATTTCTTATCCCAACCTTCCTTTTTCCAGCCAAAAGACACTCCTCACCCCAACTATTATACTTGACCCTATGTAGTCACTGAAAACAGAAAACTTAGAAATCTGAATGCTTCTCTTGTAGGACCGGGAAATCTGCAGATTACCCAAAGACTGAGTGTCTTGGAGCAACTTAATGAAAGGCATCAAATAGCCTAACTGCCTGGGCCACAAACAGGTCCACACATGAAAGTTAAGAGCAAGATGTTACTCCAAAAATACCTTGAGAAGTGTTTTTCCTTAACATACAAAGCATCCTTTAAAAAAAAGGAGAGAAAAGGAGAAGGGAGGGGAAAGGAGAGAACCCAAGAGAAAAGAGGGAAGAGAGAATAGAAGAGATAAAGGTAGAAAGGGAACACTTCACCCACTATGGGGACATTTTCAGGACCCATGCAGCAGATAGGATACATTTTGGTCACTGCTAAGCCTTAAAAATATCAAGCTCAGCTGACTGTGACTTAGAGCAAAGCTTGTATGCCTAGAAACTAATCCTTTTCCACTTTAACTTCTCCTTTGGTAAGCTTACTGCAAGCAATTTTTCCATAATTTACCCAGCAAAATAATTCCATAGCCCACCACGAAAAGAAAAAAGGAAACAATAATGTGTGTATAAAGAAAGTACTTATAAAAATATACATCCTATCCTTTTCTTTTTAAATTCTAAGTAAAGTTTATGAACAGCTGGTATCTCTGAGGATAAACAATTTTGTAATATAAATATTCATTGATCTGGATGAGTATTTGCAGTCATCACATTAATAAAGTACAAAATTTTTAAATCCTTCAGTTACATTTGTTTTTCAGAAAACAAAGCCATATATCTCCACATCATTCTCACTGTCATTTCTTCTACCTACTAAAAATGGATCAGGTAAGAGCACCCTGTTCAACCTCAAACAGGATGCTCAAATGAAATGGGTGGACTTTCCTGGTGGCTCACCGGTAAAGAATCCACCTGCCAATGCAGGAGACAGGTTCAGTCCTTGGGTCAGGAAGATCCCTCATGCTGTAAGGCAACTAAGCCTGTGTGCCACCACGACTGAGCCTGTACTCTAGAACCCAGGAGGTGCAAGTAATGAGCCCCCAAGCCACACCTACTGAAGCTTGCTCCCCTAGAGCCTGTGCTCTGCGACAAGAAGCCACCGAAATGAGAAGACTGTACACCCCACCTAGAGTGGTATGCAGTGTACCCCCCACTTGCTGCAATTAGAGAAAAGCCCACGCAACAATGAAGACCCAGCATAGGCAAAAGTAAATAAATATTTTTTTAAAAAAGGAGCGGGTGAGTGTGAAAACTAGTGTAGGATCTGAAGGTCTGAGTCCAGGGATTCACTGGGCATTAAAACAAGGCCCTTCATTTCTATGACCTCAGATTCTTCCTCTCAAAATGATGACTACAAATCTTACATGATTCCTTCAATTTGAAGCAAGAATAAATTATACTTAATAAACTGTGGGCAAATACTTGGGAGGTGGGGAGCACAGATAGAATAAGAGAGAGAAAAACAGCAATGTGCACCACAAACGTGCTTTCAGGAGGAAGCTGGAGGTCTGCTGGCCACATTTTGAGAAACATACACTCAACAGAGACTATGTTTTTCAGTTTATTCAGATTCTTTATACTTATTTTTATCATTGCTTCTTTAAAAGCAAAGCTTTGTCAATAAAGGTATTCTCCACATGAGAAAATCAAGAAAATGTCCCCTAATCCATTCTGAAAACTTTAAATAAACATTCTTGATGTTCTTTACATGATTACTTCACCCTTGCATTCAGCAGGTAAAAGCACCAATGATGCTTCAAGCATTCACTGGGCAATGGGGCCGTAGAGGTAAAAAGGTAGCCTTCCAGGGGCCCATGGTCTAATGGGAAGTCATAAATAAGTTTTTAAAAATGTAGTTAAAACACAATGGGATAATTATAATGCATGTAATGGGAGTCACTTTCAACTTCCATATATTAACTGCTTGCAGTTGATGTTGTTTAGTCACTAAGTTGTGTCCAGCTCTTTCATGACTCCATGGACTGTGACCTGCCAGGCTCCTCTGTCCATGGAATTTCCCAGTCAGGAATACAGGAGTGGGTTGCCATTTCCTTCTCCAAGAGATCTTCCCAACCCAAGAATCAAACCTGCGTCTGCTGCTTGGCAGGCAGATTCTTTACCACTGAGGCACCTGGGAAGCCCTTGCAGAGCCAAAAATAAAGTTGAGCAAGGGTTCCATCTGTTTTGAGATGGTAGAAAATCAAGAAGACATTGCTTTCCTTTCCAAGAGCATGATTCCTTTCTCTAGTGGAAACCGAGTATAAGCCTCTCGTATTCTGATTTCTCAGTTCAGGAATTTTAATCCAAAGGCCATAAAACAAGGCTATGTGGCCAAGAAAAGCCTAAAAGAATATCTTTCCTAGATCTTAGGAGCATGCTGATCCTTTGTGCAGTTAACTTGTCTCGGGTAACAGACTTTTAACACACCTTCTCTTGGATCCTGGTACTTACCCAGTTACCTGGGTTCTGTAGGGTAATCAAAAGGTAAGTAGGAAAAGAAACTCTTTTAATAGAATAACAAGGGGAATTTTTAGCAGAAAACTAACATTCACAGTCCAATTATTTAAATTTTCTCCCCTAAGATTACCTCTAACAAGAATGGCTCCCATCCTTCCTCCTCATTTAGAATCCAAAACACTCCACCTCAATCTTGCTCCTACTCCCAGGAAAACAAGGAATGGCAGACAACCCTCCTATGAGACTAGACACAAAATATAGACAGGAAGGAGATCAAGGGAAAAGAAGAATAAAGAAAAAGAGCACTAAGGAACTATAAGGCTGAGAAAGAGGTAGAGAGATTATAAAAGAGAGGGGACAGAGTCTTACTTACCCATATGGTCGACCACATGATATGTCCCAAGTATTTAAGACTAGGGATAAGTTGAATTTCTAATTCCCATAACCCTGAAGATTTGGAAGGAAGTAGAATATAGTACTTGGATCTGAAATAGTCCATTTGAAATGATTCTAGATTCCACATGTGTGCTTGACTAGCTAACGGTGGAATCTAGTACACTCTTTTTCAGAAATAAGGAACTGAAATATCTAATAGTCTTTGATATTTAATAGTCTTTGGCCTCTTCTTTAATCCAGGGAATTTTGAGATAACATACTATCAAACAGAGTTCCTGGGGGCATCTGGAGCAAATCTAGTGTTGGAGGAGGGCCATCAGGGCTGTTGAGCATCACCATGATCACTAGGCTGTCATTCTTAAATTGACCTATTAAATTAATACTTAGGCTCTAGGTTGTCACTTCACAAAGCTATATTGCTTTGGTTTCACCTATTAATAAATTCTAAAGAGTCAAGGACTCTCCTTGTGAAAGTTGTAAAAATGCCTATGTTCATGATCAATTTCCATGGGAACCGTGACTAAGGCAGATCAAGTTTAGGTTCATTTGAACCCTGACTCCATATTTTTGAAAATATAAACAAGAAGGCAATATTTTCCCTGGCCCTCACTATTGTGAGTGCCTGGGGTAAAAACCTCCATTCTTCTTCCCTTCTCAACTCAATCCTTCCTTTTCTTTGTATCTAAATAGAAGCAAAGACCCAGCAATAATTCCATCTTCCCCTGTGTAGTATGGAAACCATTTCTATCCTTGCCCTGTGCACTTCTACTTTTGCTCCTCTAATTTTTATTCCTTCTTCCTCTAGGCATATAATGCTATGCCAGACATGTAATGTGCTTGGTCAATGGAACTGAAGGAAGACCTTGGTTGTTTATTTCCATGTCTCCCTTAGACAGGAAAGCTCTAGATTCTCCACTTTCACCAAGACACTAGGTTTTCATGCTCCACATCCCCTCAGGCCCAGGAAGAAGTCAGTCTCATATGAACAAATGGGAAGCACATGGACCGAAATGGGAAAAGGGTGCCATAAAAGTAAAATTGTGCCCCCAAAATGGGTGTCCAAGTGCTGGAAAGCAAAGTAAATAAACATTCTTTATGCTTCCCTAACTGTGCAGGGGTGATCCAGAAATGCTTCAGTGAGGAGACTGGAAAAAACCTTGGAACCAAGTTATGAAAGATGACTAGCAGTTTGGTAGGCCAGAGAAGGCTGGGATGAGTGTGGACAGGCCATCTAAAGCTCAGAGAACACCACACAGTAATGTAATGGACAGGAAAAAGTCGTGATTTCTTTCCCCAGGAAATTCTAGTTAGATTCATATGAATTCGCCTACAGGAGGAGCAATAACTGAAGTAATTAGGTAGGCTAATAATTTGGGGCTTTATATACCATATAGAGGAATTTAGAATTTTTTTCTCCTTTATGAAGAGATGGGGAGCATTGAGATAGATACCTTATGCAAGCATTTGATCTCTGGAGCTAGAAGGTAAGTTGGATGGGTGCAACAAGGGCTGTGAAAACAGGGAGGACTCTTAGTCGAAAACATCTCATATAACCTGAACCAAGGTCATTGGCTATGGAGATTAAGAGGTGGAACAGATTTTTAAAAAATAAGGAAGGAAATCCTGCCATTTGCAACAACATGGGTGGACATTGAGGGCATTATGCTAAGTGAAATAAGTCAGAGAAAAGACAAATACTGTACAATGTGACTTATGTGTGGAACCTAAAGACCCAAACTCATAGGAACAGAGAACTGTTTGGTCATTGCCAGAGCAGAGAGTCGGAGATGGGTAAAATCGTGAAGGTAGTCAAAAAGTACCGACTTCCAAGTATAAGGTAATTAAGTCCTAGGGATGTAATGTATTTTATACCTAGAAGTCAGTACCTTCACCATTTCACCCATACCCCACTTCAAGATACAATGTGGGCTTCCCAGGTAGCACAGAGGTGAAAATCTGCCTGCCAATGCAGGAGACACAAGAGTATATAGGTTCGATCTCTGGGTAGGGACGATCCCCTGGAATAGGAAATGGCAACCCACTCCAGTATTCTTGCCTGGAAAATTCTGTGGATAGAGGAGTCTTGTGGGCTATAGTCACTGGGGTCGCAAAGAGTCAGACATGACTGAGCACACAGCAGAAGGATGTAATGTGGAGCAGTGACTATAACTGACAGTGCTGTACTACATGTTTGAAAGTTGCTGAGAAAGTGGAGCTTTCAAGTTCTCATCACAAGAGAAAAAAAATGTCTAACTATGTGTGGTGATGGATATTAACTAAACTTACTGGGATGATCATTTCAAAATAGATACATGTATCAAATCATTGTGTTATACACCTTAAACTAATACACTGCTGCTGCTGCTAAGTTGCTTCAATTGTGTCCGACTCTGTGCGACCCCATAGACGGCAGCCCACTAGGCTCCTCCATCCCTGGGATTCTTCAGGCAAGAATACTGGAACGGGTTGCCATTTCCTTCTCCAAATATACTCTTACATGTCAATTATATCTCAATAAAACTGGAAAGGAAAAAAAAAGGTGAGGCTAGACTCAGTAAATACCTAAGTGGTGGAAATGAAGGGCCTGATGACTGAATGGATGTGGGAAATGCAGGAGAAAGAAGTTTCTTGCTCAGGTTTCTAACTTGGAGAAATGAATAAAACAAAATGCAGATTTACTGGGATACTAAATCCATGAAGATTGGCCATTGCAATACCATTAAGTCTTGGATCTAACTTTCCAATCCAGCTTTTTCATAAAAATACATGTCAGTAATTATAGCCACCTTTCAATATTTCTAGAGTTCTATGAGACTAACCATTTCATTCACAAATATGTCCTGCAGTGCTTCCCACCCTCCACCCCACCCACATCGCATCTGTTCGACAGGAGTTATTTACAACAGAGCTGGTTTAGAAGTTAGGATCATCATGCTGCTCCATCACAACACAAAACAAACAATACCTCTACCATCTGATTTCCAGCTCAATAAAGTGGGACATTAAGGAACAGTCCTCAATTCTAGTCCATAAATAACATAGCTAAGGTCATTCTTGAGGCAATGAAATTCACATGATGATATTTCATCTCTGAAAAGTGAATTTTTCGTGGTGACAGAGTCCATCTGAAACAACCCTGCTATTTATTTATGTGTTTTTATGTTTGTGAAAGTCTCCCTGCAGGATATCCTCTTTGAGCTTTGCAGCTGTTGATAATGGGTCCTTGCCCAAGTGTGGATTTACTTTACAAACACATTTATCGTCTATCAAACATATTGGCTGGCAAAGGTTTTGTATATTCCGTGGCTTGTAACATTCTGCTCCTAACTATCCTGAAACCACTGAAACACTTATATTGTTCTTGTTCACCCTTCAAGAAGGAAGTGAAAGACTGACTTTGTCTGGGAGGTGATAGGATTAAACTGCATATCTGCTGAATCCACAGTGTTTAGAGAGCATGAAGCTATTTTCTAGATGAATCAGCTGATTCTTTGTGCTTTACAAGCCAGTGGAGGCATTAGTTAATGAAAATGTAAGGAAAACAGTTCATCTAACCAATACTAGATGGTAAAGAAAGGAAAACAAAGGAGAAAACATGAGCCTCCAGGACAGATATTATCATCTTCTGGAGCTGGAAGTTAGCTCACTCACTCCAGAACCTAAACCTAGGAGCTACATTGCCAAACAGATGGGCAGATATGTGTCCAGAGTTCTAAGTCAAGGAGGAAGCTTGCCAGAGCACTACATGAGTCCCTGTCTATAAGTCATTCCCACCAGGAGAGACCAGGGAACAGCACTTGGGATATGACACTGTTCCTGGCAGCATCTTTCTGGACCAAAAGCCCAGCTGAAACTGGATCCAGTCCCAAACTGGAAAGAATTTCCTCTGGCTCAGAAGATCACGGCCTGAGAGAGATCAGAACCAACCGGAGGGGCTTCCTGGTGGTCCGGTGGCTAAGACTCCGCACTCTCAATGCAGGGCGTCCGGGTTCCATCCCTGGTCAAGGAGCTGGAGTCTGGATGCTGCATGTAAAGATCCTGCATGTCTCAGTGAAGACCCCCAACCCAGCAGCTAAGACCCAGTACAGCCAAATAAATTTTAAACTTTTTTAATTAAAAAAAAACACAAAAAAACCTAAACTGTAAGTGAGTGGGAAAGGCTACTAGACTCATACTGCTGGTGTTCATTCCTTAACTAACCACTCACTCCAGCTGGACAGGAAACCGTGGGTTGGAACGTTGCTGTTACTTCTGATATTTTTCCCTTCTGGAAGCATGGGAAGTTCTCCATTTCTTCCAAAATAGGTGAAGAAGAGTCATGCTCCCTACTTAACGTCTTTTGGTTTCACTGTCCTCTTCTTTTAACCTAATTCCTGCTTCATGATCCTTGCCTATCAGTCCTTCACTCATTTTCCCATCTCCTTTGTTGTATTACTTTTCTGCTCTTTCTGTCTTTTTCAAGTTCTACATTTTCACCCTTCTCTACCTGATTCACTCCTTTTGAGACTTTCTTTCATTTGTGGTATTAATGTTTTTACTCCTAGAAAGTTGAGTCAATCTGAAAAGTTATAGCATTCAGAGCACAGGTAAGCAAGATTAAGAAAGTCATCAGATAGAACAGATAGAATTCCTTAAAATCTGACCCAGATATTATCAAGAAATTGTATTGGCATAAATTACACAGTTTAGCAAAACTACACTGAGACTTTTTCTTTCAGGTTCATATTTATTCAATACTCTAGTATGTCCAGCAAAGTATGCCCAGTCAACAAACCTATATTCCAAAAGGTGAAGGTGTTCATGCAATGGCAGGGCCCCATTAATTTGTTTGTAACATGAGACACCTCACCAAACCTATTAACAACCCTCTGCCAAGCTTGAAAATCCCACTTTAGTATCAATAATTGATGATAACAAAGTAGGGAAGTGTCTCTAGAGTTTAGCAGGAACACCATTTCCTCTAAACCCTGTGTAAGTAACTGTTATCTAACCAAATTAGATAGTTGACGTTTAGAGCCCAGAAACAATGAGTTGCAAGATAGGTATCCTTCAAATGCCAGAGGAAGGGATTGAGGGAAGGAGTATGGGGTTATCAGACAGGACTCTTGATTGCAAGTGACAGAAATTCAACTTGAACCAGGAGAACTGAAAAAGGAATTCATTAGACCATGAAATCCAAGGAAGAGACAAAGGACCAAATTGAGAGAAAGGCTAGGATCCAGCTTTGCTTAGGAACACCTGGAACCAGAGACACATACCCTGGTTCCATCTCTCAGCTCTGATTCTCTCTGCAAAGCAGCACCATTTCTCACTGCATACTGGTATCCTCTGCATGGCAAGAAATTCCATGCCAAGACTCTAAGAGCTCACCTAAGCCTTACCACCCACCATTGGAACCTCCAGAGAGGAACTGACTCTCTTCTTCATGCCAGTTTTTTAAATTCCCAGGGACTCAGTCAATGCCAGCTCTGAGCTAATCACCTGTGGCCATGAGGGTCATAATATATGTTCATGAAAGATGGCAGCTTCCCCTGGAACCCCATGGAGAGTGAAAGGAGGAGAAGTTCTTAAAAAATTCAGTAAGGGAGGAGGGTAATGTTCTCAGACAAGAAGAATGTATTCAACAAACAGAACCCTGAGTGCCCACTCTGCACACACCCCAGATGACAGGGAGAGCAACAAACAGTGATCAGAGAGACCAGATCAAGAGGGCCTTGGGGGACTGACAATCCATTTCAGAGGTGCAAGGACAAGGAGCAAAGATGTGCCTTTATCACAGTTTGATAAAGCATTAGTCTTATCCCCAAAGGCTACTGGATCCAAAGCAGTAGACACATAGAGCGCTGGAGTTGTACTGTTACAAAGTTTAAATAGCTTAAAGTCATCTCTTCTGTGTGAAACAACAGAAAATAGATATATTAGTCTCTGCCTCCAGTCCTTGGAACAGAGTTCCTAAATCCTTTGAAATATCCTACATCATAGGAGCAATAGGAGCATCTTTTGGCCTACTATTTGGCTTTGACTCCAGTTTCTTACAGAGAACTCTTAAAGCTCTTGGAATTTCCTAGGTAATAGTAGTTGTCTTTTATTCCAATGAGGTGACATTTGGTGGGTTCCTGAATGGAGGTTGGTTGACAGAAAGACCAATCTATGAGTAGAACTTGGAACTTTCAGCCCCACCCATTTTCCAGAGAAGGGAGAGGGCTGGAAATTGATCTAATGATCCATTAATGATGCCTATGAGATGAGGCGTCCATAAAAATCCCCAAAGGCAGAGTTCAGAGAGCTTCCAGGTTGGTGAACATGTCTGCACAAACGGAGAGTGACACACCCCAACTCCATGGTGACAGAAGCTTCTGCAATCAGGACCCTTCCAGATCTCACCCTGTGTACCTCTTTATCTATATCCTTTATGAGATCCTTTATTATATAATAAACTAACAAACATAAGTGTTTCCCTGAATTCTATGAAATTTCTACTAAACAACTGAATCCAAGAAGGAAGTCATGGGGACCTCCAATTTGTAGCTAAGTTACATAGAAGTTGCAGGTAACCTGGGGACCTACTAGTACTTTTGATCGGTGTCTGAATTAGGGGGACAACCTCATGTGACTGAGCCCTCAACCTGTGGGGTCTCAGCTAACTCCTGTTAGTGTCAGAATTGAACGTGATTGTAGGCCACACAGTTGATCTCACAGAGAATCACTTTGTAAGGAAAAAAATACACATCTGCTGTCAGAAGCACAGTGAGTGTGCTCCTAGTGTCAGGATAAAGGAGAAACACACAGAGGTGTTTTTCCATCACATCTTAGATACCTTTAGCCAAGCAAGATGACAAACTATTATACCAAAGTGGACCCAAATTCATGTAGTGGTCCCTTAAGGAGCAGCACCTATCTGTCAGATGACACCCAAATAAGGGGGCTCTCGGACAAACGCTTGCTTGAAAATGAGGGATAAACCACAGACATGTCAGAAACTTTCAAACCCTGTTCACCTACTAACCACCTCGCTTTAAGAGGATTTAAAGTTGAAATAGTTGCCTTAATTCTGGAAAATAGTTTTAGTAGCAAAATATCGTGAAAGACTGGGAACTACTGAAAGGATAAAACTGAGAATGTATGTAAAAGAACTTTAACACATATGAAAGTTTTTTTACTACTACTTTGTCAAGAAGAGCCTGCTCTCCTAAACTATTGTTTTTTAGGATATTGTTTACCTGCCTTGCAGGAGTTAACCTGCAGCTGGCATTAAGTTCCCCTCTGAGGCAGGGTGGGTAAGACATTTGTCAGGTTTATTTCTATGAGGAATTATGCTTGAGGTTATCGTGCAGTCAAATAAACTTTTTTTCTTATGGAATACATGGAAAGGGGTCCAGAGAACTAGAGGGGCCCTGTTTTTCATTGAACAAAGTGATTTTGTTCTGAGGTTAAGTCTGTATGACCCAAAGTACAGGCTGGTATGCAAAGAGTCATGCATTGATTTAAACAATAATAAATTGTGGTTCAGGATTCAGGGAAAGCTGCTCCCTCATGGAAACTGAAGACCATACAATTTCACTGCTGTGATTTCAAAATAAACCTTGCACTTGTTAAGTTCGAGATTTGTAGCAAATACTAGGAACTTTTAAAATGGCTACTTAATCCAGACCAGTCAGTTCTGATGCTCATGAAACAACTCTTAGAACTCCGAATGGTTAGGTAAATAAGTAGAACATAAATCATTATAAGTAGCCAATAAAATTCAGAACTGAAGAGTCAAATAATAAATTTTTAAATCATAAAATCTGGCAAATACAATATTGTGACTTGAGTTCATGTTATCCAAGACTCAGGGCACTTTTAGCAAGATAATTTAGGAGCAGGATCATCCTTGCAAAACCCAGGGAACCCAAGGAGGCAGATGTGCTTTTAAAGAGGTAAGAATGAGTCATGAGAGTGCCTGGCACATGGAAGATATTCAGTGATTATTTGTTGAATTAATTAATTGCTCTGGAAAGACTAAGATAGTAGAAAGGGTAAGATCATTACTAACTTCTACCAGTAAGAAGGGGAACTTCAGTAGTATTCATTCCTAGGGGGCAAGTTACCCAACAGGGGCTCCAGGGATGCCAAGCTACGTACACCATGGTCCTCATTTTCCTGCCCCACAATAGATCACGGAGTTCTGTCAGTTCTTCTTACTGCCATTCTCTCTACAGCAGGAGAAGCAGCCTTGGAGGTTATGATCAATGGACTGCCCGAGTGGGTTCCTCTCACTAAGCCCCACTAAGCCCCATGTGCCCCCAAAGATAGCTCTCTGAGGACTTTCCTGATGTTTCATATTTCTATCAGTGGAGTCACCCTCAAGTGAGTTCCTGAATATTCAGGGAATGACACCCCAAAGAAGGTTATCTGTGCCAGCCTGCTTATCCTAGAAGATCCCTTTAAGCCTCCTGATTAAAGGATAATAGCAACAACAACTCACTAACAACAAAAATAGTCTCTTACATTTCTCTAGAGCTTTACAGTCAGACAGTGTGGAACTCTCAGAGTGATGGTCTGAGACAGAAGCTAAAAACCTTGTCCTTAAGTGTGCCTCATGCTGCTTTTGGCTCCTTAGAAAAGCCTCTCCCTTACATAGTTTGTGATCCAGCCCAAAGTCTCTTCCTCTCTGAGGCCTTAGGCACCTCCCCTGGGCTTGACTGCGGGCTCCTCCCTCTGTGATCCTCATGTAGTAACCCACGCCTCTCTTCCAGCCCTGGAGCACATTCTGCCATATTTATAATTAGGTGGGTTTTCTTTCTCCTCAATTAGTTCTGAGACTCAGAGGGAAAGAGTTATTGCCTCAGTCATACAGTATCAACTTAACACAGTAAATACACAGATATTTGCTGGATTAAACTAATTCTCAAATGAGCATTTTTAAATCCAACGTTTCCCCAATTTCATGCATGTATGGAGACACAGTTCAGTTCAGTTCAGTAGCTCAGTCGTGTCCGACTCTTTGCGACCCCATGAATCGCAGCACGACAGGCCTCCCTGTCCATCACCAACTCCCGGAGTTCACTCAGATTCACGTTCATCGAATCAGTGATGCCATCCAGCCATCTCATCCTCTGTCGTCCCCTTTTCCTCCTGCCCCCAATCCCTCCCAGCATCAGTCTTTTCCAGTGAGTCAACTCTTCGTATGAAGTGACCAAAGTACCAGAGTTCTATACAAAATCTAAAGTGAATCATTGTAAACATTAAAAAGAAAAAAAGGAGCAGCTGTTTTTGAACAGGAGGCATAGGGGTAGAGCTGGTAAAGATTCAACCAATCTGTTGTCAATCTGCTGGTGGTGGTGATTTGACCAATCTATTTTCTGCTTCACACCTCACCTTTGCTGTCAGAGAGAATCTGTGCTTCTGGTTCTTTAGACTTTCTGGGGTTCCACAGCACAAGTTGGGATACTTCTTATTGCTTTTCCATCTGCTTATATAGGATTTCAGTGTTCTACACTCTGCTAGGTTAGTTGATGCTCATCCAACTGTTTCTGTCTTCCAAATTTTATCTCTCATCTGATGATGTTACTTCAGCAGTAATCTTTGTTTATTTCTTTTAAAATTCCTAGTAACCCTGTCCTTTTAATAAAGTTTCACTTAATGAAGAGGAAGAGACTACAAAGACAAGTATACACTCTACTATATTTAACCAAACTTCTCTGAACTAATTATTTTGAAATGTGAATTTGTAAGTTGGCATTATTAAGACAAATATAAACTTGTTGTTCCAATGCTAAGTCATGTCCAACTCTTTGTAGCCCCATGGACTGCAGCATGCCAGGCCCCCTGTCCTTCACTATCTCTCAAGGTTTGCTCAAATTCATGTCCATTGAGTTGGTGATGCTATCTAACCATCTCATCTTCTATGGACTCCTTCTCCTCTTGCCCTCAATCTTTCCCAGCACCAAGGTCTTTTCCAATGAGTCGGCTCTTTGCATCAGGTGGTCAAAGTATTGGAGCATCAGCTTTAGCAACAGTCTTTCCAATGAATATTCAGGGTTGATTTCCTGGTTTGGTATCTTTACAATACAAATGGTTTAATGGGAGGGGGATTCGGCATTGGGAGATTGTGTTCACCTATGGCTGCTTCGTGTCAATGTATGGCAAAACAAATACAGTATTGTAATTTTAAAAATAAATAAATTTAATTAAAAAAAAAAATAGTCTAATAAGATTTTTTTAATAATTTTCTGTAACTTGCCTTGATACCAGAAAACTAAAGGTGAAAAGAAAATAAAACCCTTTTTCAACTCATAGAAAAGGATTGTGAAAAATTATAAGAAAATAATAATCTTACTCTGCAATTTCTAAATTTACTCTTATCCCATCTTTATGAATACTGTTCTGTGAAGAATCTATTTATGAATAGGAAGGTTTCTGAACAGACACAGTTTACCTATAACTTTGTCTTGTAATAAGAAATAGGCCACCATGAACAGATGATCATCCTCTCCTCAACTTAAACAAGAAATGTAAATGGAACACAGAATTATTGTAATACACAGAATGGTTCAAGTATAAATGGGGGTCCATGAACTAAATAATAAAGAAAAAATTAGTCCTGGAAAGAGAGATAAATAAGAAATCTGGGGACCCTAGAGCTAATCCTTTCTGTCACCAGCCAGCTATATCAATTAGCATATGTCTTAGCTTCCCTGTACAGCAGTTTGCTCTTGTGAAAAATGATGAGGTCTGACTTTATCATCTGCTTGAATTTTCAAGCTGGCCTGACCCTCCTCTGCCCCAGACACCTGGAAACTGTGAGGCATAAATGTGCCCTCTTTGGAGCAATGGTCCAAGACCCTTCTTTTATTCTAGGTCTTTCTCTGTCCCCCTCTCTTAGCTCCTTCTTCAGCCCCCTTCTTCCCCACATTGGTTAGGTGGTTGACTCTGCTATCCTGATTCATAATTCTCCTAAAAGAATGATGAGTTTGGTTTAACCTCTGCTCTGGGCCCTAACTGCTCTATTGACATCCAAGTTGATCTCATCTCACTCACTTGCCAGAGGGGAAGGAGGTGGATTCAGACAGGCATTTCTGAGCCCTTATTCAATTCCAGAATCCTGCAATTCCATCAGCATAACAAAGTCTGAAAATACAAAGTTTCTATAACCAAAATAAATCTCAGCTATGTTTGACTGGCCTGAAGAATGGCAAGTTCATCTTCAGCAAGAAGATGAGGATTCTTGGGTTGTTAAGGCAGAAGGAAGTCTTATTTTAAAATGAAATCTCTTCCTTTGTTACGGTTTTCCTGGTTAAAACAAGTCAGTATCACCACCTATGAAATTCTTCACAGGTACTCAGTTTCAATTACTTCTGTACTGGAGGGAAACTGATGCCAAAAGGAAAAGTAATCTCAAAAGAACTTAATACCAGGCACAAAGTTGCCACTGCCACACATGTGTTGGAATGAAGCCACATTTATCAAGCTTCATTTCTTATAAATGTATATTGACATGGAGCCTTTGATGGGAGTCAACCTTGCTGATAGCTTTTTCCTGTTAAATCCAGTAGCTTTCACTGCTGAAAGCTCTTAGTGACAAAAATGAGGAAGATGTGTCTGCAGCAAGAGACAAATGTCTTGGGCTTGGTTTCACCTTGTTCCAGTTGGCCTCTCCTCAATGAAGAGGGGCAGTCATACCAGTATATATCTGATGAGGAAGGATTCATAAACTCAGAAAAAATTAGGGCATTTGAGAGTTTTATAATTAAAACTCTAAAGGAGAGAGGAACTAATATTTATTGAGCATCTAAATTCCAGGCATTATTTCAAGGACCTTAAAATTATCTTTTTCATTAAAATTATCTTTGATTCTCATGAGAATCTTAGAAGACAGACAGCACTGTCCCTATTTCATGGATGAAAATGTAAGTGAAAGTTACACTCAGGAGTGTAAGTTGGTGCAGCCACTATGGAAAACAGTATGGAGGGTCAGACTAAAACCAGAACTACTATCTGATCCAGCAATCCCACTCCTGGGCATATACCCAAACAAAACTATAGTTCAGACAGATACAATAGCCAAGACATGGAAGCGACTGAAACGTCCATTGACAAACGAATGGATAAAAAGATGTGGTCCATGTATACAATGGGATACTGCTCAGTCATAAAAAAGAGTGAAATAATGCCATTGGCAGCAACATGGATGCAACGAGAGGTTATCATACCGGGTGAAGCAAGTCAGAAAGAGAAAGACAAATGCCATATGATATCACATATGTGGAGTCTAAAATATGACACAACTATCTGTGAAACAGAAACAGACTCACAGACATAGAGAACAGACTGGTGGTTGCCAGGGGGGTTGGGGGAGAGATGGACTTAGAGTATGGGACTAGTCGATGCAAACGATTACATGTAGAATGGAAAAACAACAAGGCCCTACTGTATGGCACAGGGAGCTATAGTCAGTATCCTGGAATAAACCATAATGGAAAAGAATATGAAAAAGAATATATATATATGTATAACTGAGTCATTTTGCTGTACAGCAGAAATGAACATTTGTAAATATACTATCCTTCAATAAAAAATAAATTTTAAAAATATTAAAAAAAAAAGAACTCACTTCAGAAAGGTATGTAGTAGTTCAAAATCAAATAAATGGTGGGGAACTAGTATATTATATCAAGTCTATAAACTGGATTTTATTTAGTTCTGGTGTGCACTACAGACCTTCATCTTCAATTCAACAAAGGGTAATGTGCACATGGAAAATAAATCATAGAATCATATAATTTTATACCTTGAATATTATAGATAAGAAAACAGACCCATACAGTTTAAATGACTTACCCAAATTACATGGTTCTAGCTGTGCAAATTGTGAAACCCTTTCTTGACTGAAGCACTAAGGATTAAAATGCATGCCTTTTGCAGTTAACTGGATAAGAGATATCCTAAACCAGCAAAAATAACAGAGACCGTAAAAGTTCCAAATGGGAATTTCTAAGATAACCCAAGGACACCCAGTAGTACGGACTCTGAGAAAGCTTTCCTATCAAAGCAAAGGCTTCCAAGCACAACTGTTTTTTTAAGTCAGAGTAGAAAATGTGACTGAGCAAGTCCATCTGCAACTAGAAGTAGCATTGTAGTCTTTTTTTTTTAACTAGGAAATCACTCAACATCAGGTCAATGGGTTAGCAGAAATGGTGGGAAACAAGACAGGAAGGAAAAAGGCAGGAGGAGAAATAGAAAAGATTCATCCACATGGAAACTAAGAAATAAGCAAAATCAATTCCACACATTTCTCCATTGGTATAGGAATAATTTGCCATACAAGTCCACATATATTTGCATTAGTTAACCATGGGTCAGAGACCCCCAACAGAAATTCTCTCTGCCCAGAGAGAATTCAGTCTTAATCATCAAGCAGCTAGCCAAACTCGGTTATATTCCACAGTTGAAAGCAGAGATTTAATAGACTTCCCTGCCCAAAATGCAAACGCTCTAGTGTCACTAAAGATCATCTCCAATTTTAAAAAGCTTAAGAAGAACATTTATGTACTGGCTTTTATGAGCTTAAACCCCAAGGTCTAGAGTTATGTAAATAACAATACTCAGGAAAGGAAACTTATCTTTTGAATTTGGGCTTTTGCAAAGCTTGGATACAAATAGTGCCTGAAAGAGGAATAAACATGATTCATAAGGGTTGTCTCGTGTGGTTAATCCTTCCAGGCAGTGAAGGACTGGATTCTCCACAGATGTTTTTACCTACTTTTTCTCTTGGAGCATCCAAGGAGGTATAACGATCATTAAACATCTCATTGATCTGTCTGTCTCTTTACCCTGGAGGACTAAGGGCAAATGCTGCAGTTGAAAGATGATGAAGCAACTTAAAAACTGTCAAAGAACAGTATTTGATGCACTTGATTTGTACGCAATCAACTGATTTGAATACAACTTATTGTAAACTAACTGAAGCCTAAAAGATGAAGCCTTCCCATGCTTGTTTGTAATGCTTCAGACAATAATGTTATCTCTCTTGGATTTAAGTTAATCAACTTAAGAGATCCTCACTTGGATGTGAACTGAGAGTTCAGCAAATGGAAAGGAAAAATCACACAGTATAGACTAATACCATTAGTTCACGGCATTACACAAGTTTTCTCAAAAATGTCTGGTTACATTGTGTAACAGCTTTAACCCCTTTGACCAATATGTGCTGATGTGGTCACAGTGATTAATAACTGGCTATCTCAAAAGCCTTGATGCCACTTGTACTGAACAGGAAGCAAACCACCCCACTTGATGGTCAGAGGATCATTTGGGACTTGTCAGAAGATCCAGACAGGCTGGTCTCAGCCATTCCCCTCCCAGGAAGTGCTGTTGGGATGACTAATGCAGACAGTGGTGGGAACACCAAGTGCTGCCCATTTAAAAGTTGTGCAGAATGCATGCAAGACAATACTGTGAAAATACAAACTATTTATTTTTTTAAAAAACTTTACTTGCTGTTGTCTTACCTAGACATAGAATATTCCTCATTCAGACAAAAATAATAAAAATAATAATTCCATCCAGAGCAAGCAGCCAACTTGTGCCTTATATCCTCCTCCTCTTTCATGGAAGAATTGGAAGGACATTAAGAAAAAGCTTTTTGTTTTTTTAACTTCTTTCTTTCTTTTGAACTTTTTATTTTGTATTGTATTAGCCAATTAACAATGTTGTGATAGTTTCAGGTGAACAGCCCAGAGACTCCACCATACATATACATGTATCCATTCTCTCCCAAACCCCCTCCCATACAGGCTGCCATGTAACACTGAGCAGAGTTCCCTGTGTTATACAGTAGGACCTTGTTGGCTATTTTAAATATAGCAGTGTGTACATGACCATCCCAAACTCAATGATCCCTTCCCTCCGGCCACCATAAGTTCATTTTATAAGTCTGTGAGTCTCTTTCTGTTTTGTAAGTAAATTCATTCATATCATTTCTTTTTAGATTCCACAAATAAGGGATGTCATACTATATTTCTCCTTCTCTAACTTATTAAGCTCTTTAATTTTTATTTTTGAGACTATTTACTTTATTTTTATTTTAAAATGTATTGTTTACTTATATCAGGTTTTCTCAACCTCAGTTCTACTGACATCTAGGGTTGGATAATTCTTTGTTCTGGGGGCTGTTTTATATACTGTAATAAGTTTAGCAGCACCCTTGGCCTCTACCTTCTAAATATCTGTAGCACCACCATCTTCCACTCCCTCCCCAACAGAGTTATGAAAACTAAAAATGTCTCCACATTGCAAACGTCTCCATGTTGAGAACCACTAAATGCAAAATCTTGGCTCAAGGAATCCTGTTTCACATAAGTATGTTGTACAACAAAGTAATATAACTGTCAAATCAGTTAATGGAGGCAGCAAGGAGCTTGCAGCAGCCACTGCCATCCAGGAATCCAGGATAATCTCAAGATAATTACATCTACAAAGACCCTTTCTCCAAACAAGGTAGCATTCAGAGTTTCAGGGACTTGGATGTGGACGGACCTTTTGGAGGGGCTTCTCAGGTGGCACAAGTGATAAAGAACCCACCTGCCAATGCAGGAGACATAAGAGACGCAGGTTTGATCCCTGGCTCAGGAAGATCCCCTGGAGAAGGAAACGGCAACCCACTCCAGTATTCTTGCCTGGAGAATCCCATGGACAGAGGAGCCTGGTGGGTTACAGTTCCATGGGGTTGCAAAAATTGGACACATCTAAAGCAACTTAGCCCATCACATACCATACAACCTGCTACAGCTGGATTGCCTACCTCGAGACTTCTTATGTATCCTCTCCCCTCCCCCCAAATAAAAATCCTCCTTAGGTTTAAATCATTATTCTCGAAGCGTCTGTAGCTCACAGTCAAATACCTTCCCTCACTAATAGGCTGCTTGACTCAGTGAGGATATTGGGAGGGCTTCAGGGAAGGATCTTGATGACTGGTTTTAAATTCCTTGGGTTCTGACTCTCTATGTTGGCACTTCTGCAGGGAAGATCAAGATCCACTTCAGAACTCTAGCTCACATCTCAACCTGTGACCCCAGAGAATCAGTATTATCTGCTGTGCGTACTTAAAATTCTGGGGTTTAACCCTCAAAATGAGTTTGCCATCTCAAAATCTCTCGGAATTTACGTCTCTAGCAAGTCCCTTTGAAGGTTTTTATGTCCCTATATTCTAAACACCATCGCTGTCCTTCCTGCTTTCACAGTGATTCTCTGCACCCTGACTCCAGATGGAAGTTAGTCCTTATCACTCAGGGTGGCTTGTCTACCTCGAATTTTATTGATTTTGCAGTTAAACCTGTTTATGCTCCATTGATTAAACAAAATCTGTGTTTCCTTAGCAATAAAACAAAAAATTATCTTTCTTATATTGAGTCTTTTCAGATTTCAAAAGCTACCTGATAACCTCGTCTACACTTTTATTGCGGATGCTTTGTAAAAATGGTTTCTGTTTTAGCTACAAAGTGCACAGTCTAATAACATCAGAGCTGAGAGCAAAAGGCTGCACCCAGTACACGACAGGATTTCTGTTTCACCACGCATCGTGGGGTACTTAAAAAATAGAATCCTCCTCAGTCGGATTCATGACTCCATTAAGATTAATCAAATCCCTGGTTTGTGAGGGAGTTTCTTGTACATTCCTTTGTCTCTGGTCTTGCTTTTCAACTTCCTTCTGGAGAGCATGATGCATGCCACCTGGGATAAGGTGACAATTCCAAAGTGTGGCTCCAGACCATCCAATCACTAGTTACAAGTCCTTCCTTAAGCCCCTGCAATTTTGCCATTTACCACGTGTGAAAGGAGGCCTCGTCACCTTCAGCATATACAGAGAAGGGGGACAAAGCAATTATCTGAGGAGTCAGGCACTGAGCTGGGTTTTGAACATCTCAAGCCTCAGCCAATACAGGAGTCAAGAGGTTGAGCTCTGAATCCCCAGGCTCCCCACACAGAATGCAGGCAGCTAATGGAGAGAAGCGGCATGAAACTGAAGTCGGGGAGTTACACTCACTGCAAACTGCATAGAAAAGGCCTCGCGCCAAGGAGGCGCTGATCTGAATCACATGAAAGGTCAAAGAAAAGGATTGTTTTCTTTCCTAGAAACCGAACCACCAGAACCACACCCACCTCAAATCCCTTCCAAATCCCCTAAACTCAGCTAGAAGCCAGCCCCAGATGGGGGCAGGGGACGGTGAGATTCCTCGGGCTTTAAAAGTGTGCTATAACACATTAACTGCTTCCCTGCTGAGAACCTCTGCCATCTCCTGAGCCCAACCAGTGCATGCCATTCAAGGCCCCCAAATGAACATCTGAACATTTGTTTCCCGATGTGTGCTGGAATTGTTCCTCTGCCTGCCCTCCCCGCCCACCAGGGACCTGCAAACCTACAGCAGAGAAACCACCACACCTACTGATGTTTCAAATGTTGGCACACACTGCAAGGACAGGAGGCCGCCTTCCTTCCATGGGGCTCCTCCTCTGGGTGTCTGGTTTCTGTTTAGAGGGCATGAAGCGGGTTAACCGGCTTTGTTCTCCCCAGGCCACCTAAGCATGCTTAGAATATGCTGCCAGAAAAACAAAGCTCCATTCCTTTTCCATTTGTGTTGGGCTCTGTGTTGAGGCTGTTTTCAGCTCTGAAACTACACAAATTTATCTATCAAAACCCCGGTCAGAAGCTGAGAGACGCCATCCTAGTCGGCAATTTCTTCCTACTCCAAATCTCTGTAGCATCTCACGCCTGCAGCATCTACATGACCTTTTGTGGGGGCTTCCTGGCATGGTCTCGAGGTTTGTATATCTTAATGCCCTTTCTGCTCTAAGTTCCTAGAAGGCATGTGGTATAATCTTAAATATAGTTAATGATTCATGCAACACAATAACAAAAAAATAACCCAGTCAAAAAATGGGCAGAAAGGTTTCCCTGGTGGCTCAGTGGTAAAGAATCCACCTGCCAATGCAGGAGACATGGGCTCAATCCCTGGTCCAGGAAGGTACCACATGTCATGGAGCAACTAACCCTGTGTGCCACAACTATTGAGCCTGTACTCTAGAGCCTGGGAACTGGAACTACAGAGCCCTTGCACTGCAGCTAATGAAGCCCACATGCCCTAGAGCCCATGGTCCACAACAAGAGAATGAGATGAGATGCCTGTGCACGACAACTAGACAGTAGACCCTGCTCACCACAAAGAGAGAAATGCATGGCCAGACCCAGCATAGCCAAAAATAAATAACTAAAGACAATTTTTTTAATGGGAAGAAGACCTGAATAGACATTTCTCCAAAGAAGACATACAGATGGCCAACAGGCTTATGAAAAGATGCTCAAAATCACTAATTATTAGAGAAATGCAAATCTCAACCACAATGAGGTATCACCTCACATTGGTCAGAATGGATACCATCAAAAAGCCTAAAATAATAAATGTTGGAGAGGATGTGGAGAAAGGGAACCCTCCAACACTGTTGGTAGGAATGTAAATTGGTGTAGCTTCTATGGAAAACAGAATAGAGGTTCCTTTAAAAACTATAAATAGAGTTGCCATATGATCTAGTAGTTCCACTCCTGGGCATATATCCAGAGAAAGATCAGTTTGAAAAGATACATGCACCCCAGTGTTTACAGCAGTACTATTTACAATAGACATGGAAGCAGCCTAAATGTCCATCAACAGATAAATGGATAAAGAAGATAAAGAAGATGTGCTATGTCATATATATCATAGAATACTACTCAGCCATAAAAAGAATGAAATAATGCCATTTGCAGCATTGGCATTAGAATGGGCCTGAAGATTATAAAATTAAGTGAAGTAAGTCAGAAAGAGAAAGACAAATACTGTATACTATCATTCATATTCATATGTGGAATCTGAAATACAATACAAATGAACTTGTTCACAAAACAGACTCACAGAAAACTAACTCATGGTTACCAAAAGGGAAAGGGGATTGGGGAAGATAAATTAGGAGTTTTGGATTAGCAGATACAAACAAGCTCAACATTCAGAAAAGGAAGATCATGGCATCCGGTCCCATCACTTCATGGCAAATAGATGGGGAAACAGTGGAAACAGTGTCAGACTTTATTTTGGGGGCGCCAAAATCACTGCAGATGGTGACTGCAGCCATGAAATTAAAAGACGCTTACTCCTTAGAAGGAAAATTATGACCAACTGGGATAGCATATTCAAAAGCAGAGACATTACTTTGCCAACAAAGGTCCATCTAGTCAAGGCTATGGTTTTTCCAGCAGACAGGTATGGATGTGAGAGTTGGACTGTGAAGAAGGCTGAGTGCCAAAGAATTGATGCATTTGAACTGTGATGTTAGAGAAGACTCTTGAGAGTCCCTTGGACTGCAGGGAGATCCAACCAGTCCATCCTAAAGGAGATCAGTCCTGGGTGTTCATTGGAAGGACTGATGTTGAAGCTGAAACTCCAGTACTTTGGCCACCTGATGCGAAGAGCTGACTCATTTGAAAAAACCCTGATGCTGGGAAAGACTGAGGGCTGGAGGAGAAGAGGACAACAGAGGATGAGATGGTTGGATGGCATCACCGACTCGATGGACATGGGTTCGGCTGGACTCCAGGAGTTGGTGATGGACAGGGAGGCCTGGTGTGCTGCGGTTCATGGGGTCACAAAGAGTCAGACATGACTGAGTGACTGAACTGAACTGAAGTAATTTCATAATGTTTAGCAGTACCAAATGTGATGGGAGACCTAGTGTCCAGGCAATAGCCTCCCTATTCAGAGGCAGAAAATGAGAATAAATAGGAAAATATTGGTTAAATAACTAAGGGTAATAGAATCTTGGAATAAAATATCCAGTTGTCAGTAGAATACAATTAGACCCATAAGTGAATTTCTTTGAGGCTACTTGCTCTTTGAGATTAGATTGCAGCTACATCAAAGTCTCATTTTTCATGGCTTACTCCTTGGGCCTTCCCCATCAGAAAGGAAATTAAGGTCAAATGGCTTTTTCACTAAACAATTTATTTCCCGTTTCTAGGCTGTTCATTTAATAAGAGTTCAATGAACGCTAAATATGGAAGTAATACAATCACTGCTAGGCACCTGAGGTAGTGTGTCTCCAAAGACGCCCCTCCAACCATGCTTCCTGGTGTTTATTCCCCTGTGTAGCTCCTCCTCTTTAAGCAGAGCTCTCACTTTCGAGATGATGACTCCTTCAAATCACAGAATATGGCTGAAGTGATATGGCATGATTGCTAACACTGTATCCTAAGAAGCCTCGCAGCTTCCACCTTGATCTCACTTTTCAATTTATTTTTAATTGGAGGATAATTTCTTTATACCACCTTGATCTCTTTGCAGTACTTCTTCTGGAAGAAGCTAGACACCAGGAAGAAGCCGAAACACCCTGAGACTGCCATGCCTTGGAAAGCCCATTGCAGCGATGTGAAGAAGCCACAGGAGAGAGAGAGGGAGAGGGCCCCAGACAGCCTCATGTGTTTCAGCTGTCTCATATAAGGAGTCAGATGTGTGAGACAAGAAGTAATCTTGGACATCCAGTGCATGCTTCAATAAGTCTAGTTTCTTCAGATAAATCTAGTTTCTTTTACCTTCTGACCACAATTACAAGAGAGACCTGAAGTAAGAACAGCCAAACAGCCAACACACCAAAATACATGAGATAGAGAAACAAATTGTTGTTGTTAGCCTCAGAGTTTTGGATTGGTTTGTTACATAGCAATAGATAATGAAACCAATTCCAAAGAAATATTGTGTATTTATTAAAAAGCAAAAGCCTTGCCTTTGGAGAACTTAGATTATAGATGAAGCAGCAACACATCAAAGAAAGCAACATAAATACCCTACAACATAACTCTTTCAATGTCCTCCAACTGGGGAACAGCTTTAGGAGGCCTGCATGGGGGTTTGTAAAGGAAGAAGGTGGCAGCAGTCTTGCAAAGGAGAGTAGCCAAACTAATCCTGGCACCCACTGAGGGGACAGCTGTCACATTTACAAAAAGAGTAAAGACAGAGCCTGGAAGCACTGAGGAAATGTGGAGCAGAAAAGTGAGCAGAGAAAAGTGGCAAAACACATTGTGTAAAACTGTTCAAATGTTCACACTAAAAATATAACCAAGAGAGAAACACAAATTAAAGCAAAACACTGTTTTTCAACTATCAGAATGACAAACATCTCTTTTAAATGAAAAATATTCATGCTTTCAGCATTCAGTGAAACCCATGTGTCTTTTGGCAGGAAAGTGTCGCTCAGTCATGTGCAACTCTTTGCGACCCCATGGATGAGATAGTCCATGCAATTCTCCAGGCCAGAATACTGGAGTGGGTATCCGTTCCCTGCTCCAGAGGATCTTCCCAACTCAGGGATCGAATCCAGGTCTCGCACTGCAGGTGGATTCTTTACCAGCTGAGCCATAAGCCATAAATATACATGTACTTTTGGCAAGAGTATACTGTAACTGCATCTCATCTTTCTTAAGGTCAATAGGTAGCAAAGTCTTTAAAATAATCACCTTTTGGTAAATAATCACATCTTGGCACTGTTATTGAATTTCTATAAATTTAACCAGAGAAAATTATCTGTCATTTCTTTTTTTAAAATTTGTGTAAAATTTTTTAAAATAGATTTATTTATAATGTGTGTGTGTTAGTCACTCAACTGTGTCCAACTCTTTGTGACCCCATGGACTGTAGCCCACCAGGCTCCTCTGTCCATGAAACTCTCCAGGCAAGAAAACTAGAGTGGGTTGTCATTTCCCTCTCTGTACTTATAATAGCATGAGTTAAATGCTGTTGCAGAATCATGTTGTAGAACAGCCAGATATTAACCTAAAGTCTTTCCATGTAACTAAAAATCATACACTTGTTAAAAATCATGTTTGTAAATGATGTTTCATGAAATCACAGTGGAGAGTTAAGTGGGAAAAAAGAGAAAAGACCTTATGTAGTACATAATCTCTACACATTTACGAATATATGCAGGGGGGAAAAAGAAGGAAATACATCAAAATACAGTGGTTGTCTGGACTGGTGGAATTATCAGTGACTCATTCATTCTCTTTCTTTTCTGTGTTTTCCAGATCTTCTGTGATAAGTATGTATTTTTTCATAAGTTGTCAGAAAAGTCACATTATATATAAGGAAGAAAATACAAGTAATCAGAGAGCTGGGTTGGTTGACATGTGTGAAGGTAGAGTTAGAATGACAGCATAGATGAAGGGAAGTTCTGTTTGGATATGAAGTGTTGGAAACTATAGGAATGTGAAGATGAGAATGCACAAAGGATGGACCAGAGGGATTCTAAGTGCTTGAATAAGGACAGCATAAGAAGGAACCAATACTGGATGAAGGTAATTCTAACTGCTAGGAGGAAGCTTGCAGAGAGAAGACAGAAGCAGAGAATGGAGTGAGGATTCCTACAGTATTCCTGGCAGCTAAGTCAACATGCACAGGCAGGCACACTCATGATTTATGTTTCTTTCAGCCTGTTAGCACTTTGATTTTTACTAAAGTGTGTCTGCTCTTGTCACACATCCTGAGTAATCCAACATCTATGTTATCAACAAATGAGGTTTTGGCATCTTTTCCCAGTTAAGTGTCCGGGTAGAAAGAGGAAGACAAGAGAGAAGCAAAACATTAGTTTAGTTCAGTCGTTCAATTGTGCCGACTCTTTGCGACCCCACTGACTGCAAAACACCAGGCTTCCCTGTCCATCTCCAAATCCCTGAGCTTCCTCAAACTCATGTCCGTGAGTCAGTGATGCCATCCCACATCTCATTCTCTGTCACTCCCTTCTCCTCCTGCCTTCAATCTTTCCCAGTATCGAGGTCTTTTTAGGAAGTCAGCATTTCACATCAGGTATATAAAGTATTGGAGCTTCAACTTCAGAAACAGTCCTTCCAATGAATATTCAGGGGTGATTTCCTTTAGGATTGAGTGGTTGGATATCCTTGCTGTCCAAGGGACTCTCAAGAGTCTTCTCCAAAACCACAGTTCAAAAGCATTAATTCTTCAATTTTTCAGTGCTCAACTTTCTTTGTGGTCCAACTCTCACATCCATATGACTACTGGAAAAACCATAGCTTTGACTAGACGAACCTTTGTTGGCAAAGGAATGTCTCTGCTTTTTAATATGTTGTCCAGGTTTGTCATAGCTTGTCTTCCAAGGAGCAAGCATCTTTTAATTTCATGGCTGCAGTCACCATCTATGGCGATTTTGGAGCCCCCAAAATTGTCTGTCAGTTTCCATTGTTTCCTCATCTATTTGCCATGAAGTGATGGGACCAGATGCCATGATCTTAGTTTTCTGAATGTTGAGTTTTAAGCCAACTTTTCACTCTCCTCTTTCACTTTCATCAGGAGGCTCTTTTGTTCTTCTTTGCTTTCTGCCATAAGGGTGGTATCATCTGCATATCTGAGGTTATTAATATTTATCCCAGCAATCTTGAGTCCAGCTTGTGCTCCATCCAGCCCAGCATTTCACATGATGTATTCTGCATATAAGCAGGGAGACAATATATACAGCTTTGACATATTCCTTTCCTAATTTGCAACCAATCTATTGTTCCATGTCCAGTTCTAACTGATACTTCTTGACCTGCCTACATACATATTTCTCAGAAGGCAGGTCAGGTGGTCTGGTATTCCCATCTCTTTCAGAATTTTCCACAGTTTATTGTGATCCACACAGTCAAAGGCTTTGGCATAGTCAATAAAGCAGAAGTAGATGTTATTCTGGAACTCTCTTGCTCTTTTGATGATCCAACGGATATTGGCAATTTGATCTCTGATTCCTCTGCCTTTTCTAAATCCAGCCTGAATATCTGGAAGTTCATGGTTCACGTATTGTTGATGCCTGACTTGGAGAATTTTGAGCATTACTTTATGAGCATGTGGGCTTCCCCTGTGGCTCAGCTGGTAAAGAATCCATTTGCAATGCGGGAGCCCTGGGTTCGATCCCTGTGTTGGGAAGATCCGCTGGATAAGGGAACAGCTACCCACTTCAGTATTCTGGCCTGGAGAATTCCATGAACTGTATAGTCCATGGGGTTGCAAAGAGTCAGACCCAACTGAGCAACTTTCACACACTTGCCAGTATGTGAGATGAGTGCAATTGTGTGGTAGTCTGAACATTCTTTGGCATTGCCTTTCTTTGGGATTGGAATGAAAACTGACCTTTTCCAGTCCTGTGGCCACTGCTGAGTTTTCCAAATTTGCTGGCATATTGAGTGTAGGACTTTCACAGCTTTATCTTTTAGGATTTGAAATAGCTCAACTGGAATTCCATCACCTCCACTAGCTTTGCTCATAGTGATGCTTCCTAAGGCCCACTTGACTTCACATTCCAAGGTGTCTGGCGCTAGGTGAGAGATCACACCTTTGTGATTACCTGGGTCATGAAGATCTTTTTGTATAGTTCTTCTGTGTATTCTTGCCATCTCTTCTTAATATCTTCTGCTTCTGTTAGGTCCATACCATTTCTGTCCTTTATTGAGCCCATCTTTGCATGAAATGTTCCCTTGGTATCTCTAATTTTCTTGAAGAGATCTCTAGTCTTTCCCATTCTATTATTTGCCTCTATTTCTCTGCATTGATCACTGAGGAAGGCTTTCTTATCTCTTCTTGCTATTCTTCAGAACTCTGCATTCAAATGGCTATATCTTTCCTTTTCTTTGCCTTTTGCTTCTCTTCTTTTCTCAGCTGTTTGTAAGGCCTCCTCAGACAACCATTTTGCCTTTTTGCATTTCTTTTTCTTGGGTATGGTCTTGATCACTGCCTCCTGTACAATGTCATGAACCTCCATCCATAGTTCTTCAGGCACTATGTCTATCAGATGGAATCCCTTGAATCTGTTTGTCACTTCCACTGTATAATCATAAGAGATTTGATTTAGGTCATACCTGAATGGTCTAGTAGTTTTCCCTGCTTTCTTCAATTTAAGTCTAAATTTGGCAATAAGGTGTTCATGATCTGAGCCATAGTCAGCTCCTGGTCTTGTTTTTGCTGACTATATAGAGCTTCTCTATCTTTGGCTACAAAGAATATAATCAATCTGATTTCAGTATTGACCATCTGGTGATGTCTTGTATAGAGTCTTCTCTTGTTTTGTTGGAAGAGGGTGTTTGCTATGACCATTGCGTTCTCTTGGCAAAACTCTGTTAGCCTTTGCCCTGGTTCATTTCGTACTCTAAGGCCAAATTTTCCTATTACTACAGGTATCTCTTGACTTCCTACTTTTGCATTCCAGTCCCCTACAATGAAAAGGACATTTTGGGGTGTTAGTTCTAGAAGGTCTTGTAGGTCTTCATAGAACCATTCAACTGCAGCTCCTTCAGCATTACTGGTTGGGGCAGAGACTTGTACTACTGTGAAATTGAATGGTTTGCCTTGGAAATGAACAGAGATCATTCTGTCATTTTTGAGACTGCATCCAAGTACTGCATTTCAGATTCTTTTGTTGACTGTGACGGGTACTCCATTTTGTCTAAGGGATTTTTGCTGACAGTAGTAGATATAATGGTCATCTGAGTTAAATTCACCCATTCCAGTCCATTTTAGCTCACTGATTCCTAAAATGTCGATGTTCATTCTTGCCATCTCCTGTTTGACCACTTTCAATTTACCTTGATTCATGGACCTACCATTCCAGGTTCCTATGTAATATTGTTCTTTACAGCACTGGACATTACTTCTATCACCAGTCACTAACACCACAACTGGGTGTTGCTTTTGCTTTGGCTCCATCTCTTCATTCTTTCTGGCGTTATTTCTCCACTGTTCTCCAGTAGCATACTGGGCACCTACTGACCTGGGGAGTTCTTCTTTCAGTTTCCTATCTTTTTGCATTTTCATACTGTTCATGGGGTTCTCAAGGCAAGAATACTGAAGTGGTGTCCATTCCCTTCTCCAGTGGACCACTTTTTGTCAGAATTCTCCACCATGACCCACCCATCTTGGGTGGTCCTACACGGCATGGCTCATAGTTTCATTGACTTAGACAAGGCTGTGGTCCATGTGATCAGTTTGATTAGTTTTCCGTGATTGTGGTTTTCATTCTGTCTGCCTTCTGATGGAGAAGGATAAGAGGCTTATGGAAGCTTCCTCATGGGAGAGACTGACTGAGGGGGAAACTGGACCTTCTTCTGATGGGCAGGGAAATGCTCAGTAAATCTTTAATTCCGTTTTCTGTGCTTGGGCAGGGCTGTGTTCCCTCCCTGTCACTTGATCTGAGGCCAAACTATGGTGGAGATAATGAAGATAATGGTGACCTCCTTCAAAAAGCCCTGTGTGTGCACTGAAACAGTGTAATCATGCAGCAGGCCACCACCAACCCACACCTCCGCCAGACACTCTCAGACACTCATGGGCAAGTGGAGGCCAGTCTCTTGAAGGGTCACTGCTCCCTCCTCCTGGGTCCTGGTGCACACAAGATTTTTTTTGTGCCTTCCAAGAGTCTGTTTCCCCAGTCCTGTGTAAGTTCTGATGGCTCTATGGTGGGGTTAATGGTGACCTCCTCCAAGAAGGCTTTTGCCATACCCAGGTCTGCTGCACTCAGAGCCCCTGCCCTTACAGCAAGTCCCTGCTGACTCATACCTCCAGAGGAGACACTGAAGCACTCAAAGGCAGGTCTGGCTCAGACTTTGTTCTCCTCGTGCTCACAAAGTTGTTTGAGCCCTCTCTGAGCATCTGTGGTGGGTATGGGCTTTGATTCTAAATACGATTCCACCCCTCCTACCATCTTGTTGGGGCTTCTCCTTTGCCCTTGGATGTGGGGGTATCTTTTTTGGTGGAATCCAAAAACATTTTTTCAAAGACACCAAAAAGCAAGGTCAGAATTTTTACTTATCCCATGGCAAAAAGCTTTGGATTAGACAAGCTTTCTCTCTTTTTTTCACCTTTTACTTGGAAATAATTTCAAACCTAAAAAAAAAAAAAATTGCAAGAATAGAAAAAAAAAAAGCAAACACTCCTATACCCAATACCCAGATTATCCTATTGTACTATTATCATTTCACCCATTTATTTTGTCATTTGTTCTCCTTTTCTCTCCCTCTCATGTTCAAATATATATAACATATAATATATACAACATATAATATATACATATAATTTTCATTATTTGAGAGTAAATTGTATACATCACATAAATTTCCTAAAATCGGGATATTCTTCAATGCAACCACACCATAGTTGTCAACTTTAGTAATTTTAATCTTAATTTAATGATTTTATCTAATCTCTTTTTCATATTCCTACTTTGTCAGTTGACCTAATAATTTCTTTTGTAGCATTTTTCTCCTCTAATAAAGAATCAGGTATTACATCTAGTTGTCATGTCTCTTTTGTCTCCTTTCATTTGGAACAAATTAATTCCACAGATTTTTCCAGTGTTCATGTATGGATGTGAGAATTGGACCATAAAGAAGGCTGAGTGCCAAAGAATTAATGCTTTCAAACTGTGATGCTAGACAAGACTCTTGAGAGTCCTTGGGACTGCAAGGAGATCAAAGGTAATCAACCTTTGTTCAGTCCTAAAGGAAATCAACCCTGCATATTCATTGGAAGGACTATTGCTGAAGCTGAAGTGCCAGTGCTTTGGACACCTGATGTGAAAGGCTGACTTGCTGGAAAAGACCCTGATACTGGGAAAATTGAAGGCCAAAAGAGAAAAGAGCAGCAAAGGATGAGATGGTTAGACAGGATCACCAGTTCAATGGACGTGAACTTGAGCAAACTCTGGGAGATAGTGGAGGACAGAGGAGCTTGGTGAGCTACATTCCCTGGGGTCACTAAGAATTGGACACAACTTAGCCTCTGAGCAACAACAATAAAGAATCAGCCTAGGATTGGGTATCACATCTAGTTGTCAGGTACATCTAGTGTCAGGTCTCTTTGTTGTCAGGTACATCTAGTTGTTGGGTCTCTTTTGTCTTCTTAATTTGGAACAATATAATACCACAGGGGGAAAAAATCCCCCCCAAAAGCACCTATTTTAATTCAGACACCTATTTCACTTAAATTACATATTTTCTAAACTACTTTCACCAAGGAATCCCTGCCAACCCACAGGCCCCAGATTCACTTTCAATGGCACTCATCCGTCTGATCCTTCTTTCCAGGTAACACGATGTCTGTTTGAATGGTAAGTATAGTTATGTCCTCATGAAGCATTTCCTTTTCTTAGCCCTAAAAGGACTCATGGTTGCAAATTTTGTCCTAAATGAGTATGAACTGGTGGTCATTTATTTTAAGAGATCATGTGCTTCAGTGCCTAACTGGAGAATATAGTACAGACTCTTTTCTGGTGGTTAATTACCAGATCATTCCATCGCCTTGACATATTTTCTCAATCCCCTGCTCCATCTGTCTCCTTCTGAAGTACCATGATCTTTGACAGCCAGCCTGACTGAGAGAGCCCATTCCTCTTAAAGGTCTCTGATAAATGTTAAGAGCAGAGATGGCTGTGCTTGATAGGCACAAGCTAAACGAAGGCTCCAGATGAGAACTTTTGATGACTATAGTTTCCATCTGAGCCTAGAAGACAGGTATTAATCCATGCAAACACTGCAGTCAAACCATATGGGTGGGGTAAACTTGACTACTAGCCTGCAATCACAGACACATAGCAAACTGAAAAACTACACCTCTCCCCAGGTCACGGTTTATTTGCATGTACTCCCAGCCAAATCAATATCGCCATCTTAATCAAGAGGGAATTACAGGCTTCAGCAGAGAGGTAACACTGTTAGTAATTACATCCAAGCCATTTTCAGACACATTGCATGCTGAGCTGAAAGGTTTAAACAGATATGACAAAAAAAAAAAAAAAAAGAGAGAGAGAAAGAGAGTGAGAGCTGAGTGCTGAGTGCTGTTTGTGCCCAGAGTGGCATCATTGTGTTCACGTCCAAATGTTAGAATAAAAGTGCTGGCCGGTGATCTAAGGGTCAGGGAAAGAAAACATCAGTGCCACTCTAATGTGCACACCATGAGTGGTGAGGGTTGTAATCTTAAGTGAAACTATCCAGATTTTTTTTTTTTTGTCTGTTAATCAAAACACATCACCTCTTGCATCTTTTAGGGGAGAATTCCTGGTACAGTTGCCATGTGAGACACAGTGGGTTTGCAGCTTGGCAGAGATACAATTTGGAAAGAGGAGAACTCTAGCTGGCTGTCAACAGGTGATGGAAGCCCAGGGCACTGCACCCAGCTCAGGCCTCCTAGCAGAAAATAGAACTTAGGAAAAGCAGGGTTCCGAGGGGAGAATAGATCAAATGACATTCATTTGTGCTCACATTTTGTAAATTCTTTTCATCCTTTTTTTTTTTCTGCTTCCTAATTTGTATTCCAGTATTTGAGAAAGAGAATCTGCTTCAATTAAGAAAATATGAAATGGTATTCATGAATGAGGAAAAGTGATTTTCTCAGTTTCCAGTGCAGGCAGCATCAACGCAAGAAAGGTGCAGTGGGAGAGACATTGCTTTAGTTAAAGAAGAAAAATGACTTATAATTAACTCTGAACCAGTAGCTTGAGCCATGCTGGCTTCAGCCAGAAGGGGCTTTGTTTATATGCAAATGCCTTTTCCAAACCACTAGAAAACACTTCCTTTCCTAGAGGAAGTAAACATCCTCTTGGTATTTTTTTCTGTTCTATTCATTTGCTTTGTTTTTTCCCCCTCTTTTCCCCTTAGTATTTCTAATGAAAATGTCAACTTTAGTTCTTACTAAGAATGATTACAGATTCCATGTTAAGCTATTTTCCCTGGTCAAATATTGCCCTATACCTATGGTTTTACCATCTTAGCTGTTTTGCTGTGGTGCCTTATTAACAAAGTCAACCGGGGCATCAATAGAATGGCAATGGAATCCTCAGAGCTGGCTTGGTTGGCAGCAGCAGGGAGGCAGAGGAGGTTCTGTCTCTGTCCCAGCTCCTGGACATGTCTGTAAGGCCAGAGACCAGCTGAGATGGTCACAGAGCTACCCTCTCTGGTTGGTGCATCCTGGGTGTGGTAGGGGTAACGAGATGGTCACAGAGCTACCCTCTCTGGTTGGTGCATCCTGGGTGTGGTAGGGGGTGTGTTCAGGGCCCCCTTGGCAGAGGGTTATCTAGAAAAGGAGAGGATGTCCTTGGCCAACCATCCCCCATTCCATGAAACTGAGCCTTAGCCTACATGGACGAAGCTTAATTAAGGGGCTCTAATTTCTGAGGCACACCCATATGCATTTTGTATTACTTCCTGTCATTATCAATTTCTGTCAATGGAAGGCTCTACTGGAATGTGGCCAACCAAACTCCTCCTCCATAGGACTCGGTTATTCTCCATCTGCTATTCATTGGCCTTTCCCTCTGAGGAACTTCCCCCACAACCCCGCATCAACCACTAGCTAAAATATGCACTCACCAAACACTGCCAATTTCACATCTTGAAGTTGTACATCTGCTCTGTCTGGTCCTCGTATTCCAAATATACCTGTTTGTTACCTGCCCGTTCATCTGACTACGGAAAGAACTGCTTATCCGGACTCCAGCCTCTGACCATTAGCCTTTAGCACAACAGTCACGCTGGCCCCAGAGAGAGAAGGGGAGGGTCGGAGTCACCCCCACCGTGACCCCAAACCCTTCGGTGCTGTTGGTCCACTCAGGCAACTATAACAAAATACCACAGACTCGGCGGTTCATATAGCAGAAGTTGATTTTCTCATAGTTCTGGAGACTAGAAATGCAAGATCTAGGGGTGGGCAGGCTTGGTTTCTTCTGAGGCCTCTCTCCGTGGCTGGCAGACAGCCATCTCCCCCATGCCCTCACCATGGCTGCACCCCTATGTGCATGCCGCTTGTAAGGACACCAGTCACACTGCTCTAAGGCCCACCGAAATGATTCTATTTTCACTTAATTACCTCTTTAAAGACTCTTTTTCCAAACATATTCCTTCTGAGGTACAAGGGGTTAGGGTTTCAATATAAGAATTTGGGGGTAAGCAATTCAGTCTGTAACACTGCTTGACCAGTATATGGTAGAAGCGATGCTGTGTCCATTTCCAGGCCCAAGCATTAAGAAACTGGGAGCCTGCACTTCCTGTCTCTGTGACACTTGCCCTGGGAACCCAGTAGCCACTCTGGGAAGAAGCCCAGACCACTCAGGGAGGCCATGTAACTGAATCAGCCAAACACCACACTCCTGCAGGCTGCTGGTCTGTAGTTTGCTCTAGCAGTTCCGCAGTACTTTGCCTATCTGCTAACATCCTGCTTGTTCATCTGTCATGACTTTGTAAATGCTGCCTCAGCCCAAACATCCCAACTGCTTAGCTTTCCTCAGAGTAGGAGCTGGTTAACTTTTGCTGAATAAATGACCAGGCGACCAGAGAATCAAAGACTTAACTATACTGAGGTCACTTCCTGTCTTCCTTGATCTTCCTTGGAATCCTTATCATAACTCCCCTTTCACTAAGGTAGGCAGACCTGACTCTGACCTAGCCACTTGCAATACAGTGGGTGTTAACAAGTTAGATACCTCTTAGTCTCCAGCTCTTGCCATATGGAGGATTTGGAATGACCTCTTTCCTGTTTCTCTGGATCGCTCTTTTATTCTCTTTCTTTTATCTTTCTTCTGGCAATTTTGTTGTTTATCCATTCTTATCTTTAATAGCTTTCAATTACTCAAGGAAATGTGTCAAGCCCCAGAGGTGACCGGGCACTGTGCTCTGCACTACAGAAGAAGATGCAGAGATGGACAAAAACACATTGTTTCCACATGGGAACCTCTCACATTTAATACTAAAGCCCATCTGCAAACCCAGATGATCTGTGGATATACGAGTCTACTACAGTCCAGATCCAATCCTTTATTTTTCACAAGTAATCAGTCAAAATGAAAACTTTTCACAATGGTAAATTCTTGGCTGCCTGGTTTTTCCTTCATCCCAACTGCTTGGTGGCTTTTAACTTGCTTCTTTGCCCTTAAATTTAAAAAAAAGAAAAAGAATTAATATTGCAACTAAAACTATAATTAAATGTGTCCTAAATATTTCCCCTAGCTCTGGTCTCTCCAGAACTGCAGTTCATCCCTCACAACACCGAGAGATTAATTTTTTTTAATGCCATCTAGAAGCAGACAACAGATGCTGTCCACACACCAGAAAAAGCTCCAATGCCACAGCCTAGAACTCAAATAGATCTGAGGCCTGGCCCTAGCCTGTTGTCCCAAGTCCTCTCTTCTAACACCCTACGTGAACCCTGGCTCCAAACAAACTCATTCTCTCATTGTCCTTCAGAATGCTGGACATCCCCAGGACCTAGCCTGACACTCAGCCAATGCCTGACAATCACACTCCATTGCGTGTGTGTCAGCTGGTTGCTTTGGTTACTGATTAGACACAACCCAAGCAACAGTCAACACCTCACTTTGGTTACTGACCTTGACTTTCCTTCTGACCCTGTGTAATGTGTAAAAGTTAGCAGGATTTACTGACCACTCTAATTAAACAATTGACTAGGAGTTATACCCTGTAAATACCACCTAAAGAGATGTAAATTTTTGTTTCTAAGACAAATCATGTTTACTTTTAAACCATGAAACTCAGGATCCCTGGGACGGTACCAAAACAGTATCTGAGGAATGGGCTAAAGGCACCGAAAAAGAAATCAAAATTATTTTGTTTTCTTTATCCCACAGGACCCTGGAGTTAGCATCTGTGCTGAAACCATGTGAAAGTAGCAGGTTAACAAGTGTTTGACTTTAGATATTCCAAAGCTAAATTAAAAACAAGTCAGTGGGTATAATTGAGAAAGCATTCAGCTCAGGAGAGCTGAGCTCACATCTCCCTTCATCTGTGCAGAATGACTGCATTCTAGAGATGCTCAGCTGAATGCCAGTGAAGGGGAAAGTGGTGTAAACTTTAAGCAAATAGAGCCAGGTTGTCTAATACATACGCAATTAATGTAAGGATTAAGAGATAATAAGAGCTCTGGATTCTGGTTAGATTTTAAGTGGTGCTTAACAAGACTATTAAGTCAGAAAACCTGACCAAGAATAGGCAAGTTGAGGCAAAGCTTTCCAAATCATTTTTCAAAAGCTGACTGGAGTGTTTTAAAGATGCTGGTGACCCCAAAAATACAGACCAACACATTAGGAATTTTACATAAATGTCACTGTCCAGACACACTGAAGTGTTTCTACTGAAGACTCCCCATCTTACAGCTGATTAAGAGTGAGGTCACGAAGCGTTAAGTGGCTGATCTACAGTCATGTAGGCATTCTAACCTAAAGGGCAATGGCTTTCCACTGCACCCACTGTCCCTAATTTACAAAGGATGCGAAGTCGCTTCAGTTGTGTCCCACTCTTGGCAACGCTATGTACTAGAGCCCGCCAGGCTCCACTGCCCATGGGATTCTCCAAGCAAGAATACTGCAGTGAGTTGCCATGCCCTCCTCCAGGCGATCTCCCCAAAACAGGGATTGAAAAACCGCATCTCTTACGTCTCCTCCATTAACAGGTGGGTTCTTTACCAGTAGCGCCACCTGGGAAACCCAACTTACAAAGGATAGAATTTATAAAGAGGAAGGGTCCAAAGATAAAGTATCTGTATTGACTTAAATGGACAACACTAAAATGTTTTATCATACATTAATGGTTACAAAAAATTGGACTTCTTAAGTTGACCTCCTGGACCAAAAACAGCAACCTGGATTCTCCTCATGAGCTAAACTGATCAATTGTCTGAAGGCCCTTTTGGAGAAAGGTTCCAAAGCTACGTCTGGATCTGGTAGGAAAAAAGCAATGCAATGGATTAGTGATGTCTGCCATGGGTGAAGAGAAGTGTGTGTTAATAGCATGCACGTCACATATTTACCATTTTGATTAGACACTTAGATGTTGAGCTTATTGTGTATTTTCCCTTGCTGTGACTGGTATTTGGATTCAGTCCTCCTGATGCCAAAGTAGTTGCTTAGACAGGTCACCCACCTCAGGGAGGACTGACAGGGAGCATTGAACACCTGGCTTTAAGAAGAACCATCAGATTGGAAGGCTGAGTCAATGTGTCCGAATTATTTGCTTTACTGTATATCTCCGAGAAAACATACAGAATATGAAGATTCCAATTTCTCTTAAAGAAAGGCACATTGTTCATCTTGTTGGTGACTGGCAACTTACAGTGAAAGGAGTGAGCATGCTGTTTATAAATTGCCATATCTGAGATAATATAATATTTTTAACTCTTAACTGATACCTTTATCTCATTCTTTACCCCTTTTCCTTCTGATAACTCTCTCCCCAACTTCCGTTTCAAACTGGAGGAACTTGGTAAGACAATAAAACTGAAATCATCTGCCACACATTTGGACACATTTTGCTTACCTATTTTGTTGAATATTCATGTTATTTCTACTGTCTTTCTATTATGAATATTGCTACTATGAACATTTGTATACACATTTTTTGTAAATATATGCTTTTATTTTTCTTAATAAAGCAATTCCTCTCTTGCATCTCTTCCTTTTATCAGGGAATTCAAAATCCACCAATATGCTTCCCCCTTGTTTCACTGGTCACAGTTTAGTGACATAGTCACCTCTGTCTGTGAGACTGGAAAAAGGATGTTTCTGGTTTATTCCATCATGAGAACTGAGAAAGCAAAGAGGGAGTTAGGACTGACTATTGGGTTATTCAGCTATCAGTGTTCTTCTAGTGGACATGTGTCTACTGAACATCTCCACTTGTGTCAGAGGCACCTCAAAATCATCAAGTCCAGCTCTCAACTCATCATGTCCTTCTTCCCACCAAACCTGGTCCTTCTCTGCCATAGCCTGGCTTCCTGATCTCCTTTATTTCCCTCACCCCTGGACCTAATCAATCTCCAAGTCTTACTTTACCTCCTAAGCACCCCCAAACCTGTTTACTTCCTTCCATCTCCTACACACTGTTTCAGGAGACTTCATCTCTTCTCTGCACTGGCTCGACTGCCTGCAGTCTCTCCTCCCTCCAGACCACTCTCTGTAACCTAAGCTTCAAGTGCAAATTAGTTCATGTTTCAGTGAAACGTAAAATCCACTGAAGGCTTCTCATTATCATAGCAGTGATACAGACTGATCTCCATCAAACCCCTTCCTGATCTCTCCTGCTCCAGGCCTTTGCACAAGTTGCTCTTTCTGGCTGACATGTTTACCCGTATTCCTTCATCTAATGTTAATCCTTACTCATCTTTCAAAGTTCAGCTCAGACATCCTTCCTTCACTCTATAAGTCCTCCGTTATATGCTCTTACAACAAGTATTTTGCCTTCATCCAGCTAACACATACACTTAGCTCAATATGTGGTTATGTGTTTAACATCTGTCTCTCCAGCAAGAAAGTAAGCTCCACAGGTCAGGAAGCATAACCTTGTTTTACACTCCTTCTTCCATGCCTAGCACGATATGTCACACATGGGAGGCACTCAGATAGTTATCGAACATATATAAGAATAAATGAATTAGAAAAGAGGTGGAAAGTACTCAGTGCCAATGACTACTACAAAGAAAGTCCCTGAAGCAACTCTGCAGTTGGGGACTAAAGGGGGAAAGGAAGTTTAGAGGGATCTGCTTTCCTCCATGAAGTGCAATAGTGTCTTCACTGAGAATAAAATCTTCAGGCAGTAGCAGCCTTCAGCTGCCTGATTACTAAAGCTTTCAATAGTATTTGCTCAGATATTATTTTCTGATCCCTTATTGTCTCAGGTTCAAGTCTGTTGAAGGCTAGGATAATTTCTGATAAAGTACCTGAAGAGTAATAACATGTCACTTGACTCCAGATTTATTTATATCTAATAAGTACTTTGAGTTTAATCTTTAATCATATCCTAATATTACCAAACTGAAGCACCAGCAGCTTCAGGTCTCCAAAACCACTGTAAGTAGAGAGTGCCTTGAGGGCAGGGACGGTGTGCTATAACCTCCCTCTTGCCTGACACATAGAGGGCCTGTAAATGCCCATGGCTTTTGGACCTCCTGTGGGGCCCTCCACAGGTGCACGATGAACAGCATGTCTCACCAGTTCTGCTCTTATCTTACCTCTTACCGCTCGCATGAAATCTCCACTTGACAGGAGAGAAAGGACTCCACACCCGTGTCTGAGGGAATGACCTGCTCTAGAAGAGCTCTTGCTTAAAGTCAGATGCAGTGCCTCGAGGTCACCTCAAGAGAGATCACAACATTCCTTCCCAATTTAAGGAAACAAAAGAAGGAGCTTTGGAGCTCAAGCCCACTCTCTTCAAAGTAACAAAAAAGGTGATTTTCTCTCAGTTGTTTGGAGCATACCTGGTGATTTCTTTCTCCTCAGCACAGTATGCAATTGCATAGTTCAATCCACTTTCATTGTCCTTAAGTCCTAATACTCCAGCTTTCTCTTTGATCTAACGATCTCAGGGAAAAAAAGCGTTAGTGCTGAAAATGTACCAGCCTCTCTGAAAAGCCCTATTCTGAGTCTGCTCTGCTGCTCAGGTGCAAATCATAAAGCAGGGCACCATTTCAGTCTGGGTATCCCCATCACACCTACTAAACACTGTGTGCATCAATCACCCTGCCAAATAGGAATATGTTCATTGCGCCGTCTGTCTCAGGAATCTGCACCAGGCGACACCAAGCAGCTCCCCACACAAGCTTGCTGAAGAATGTCAAGACCAGCAGAAACCTTTCCAAGAGAAGCCTGGAAGCTTCTGAATTGAAAAAAAAAAAAATCTGCAAAGACAGCAATATTATAAAGGATCTTTATTCCTTGACTTTTGTCCTATAGTTTCCTGGTTTTAAAAAATAGATTAGGGCTTCCCTGGCAGCTCAGTGGTAAAGAATCCGCTTGCCAATGCAGGAGACCTGGGTTTGATTCCTGATCCAGGAAGATCCTATAAGCCTCGGAACAACTAAGCCCATGTGTCACAACTGCTGAGCCTGAGCTCTGGAAACTGGAAACCACAGCTACTAGCCTATGTGTCGCAACTACTGAAATCCATGCATCCTAGTGCCCATGCTCAACAACAAGAGAAACCACTGTAATGAGAAGCCCGTGAACAGAAACTAGAGAGTAGCCTCCACTCACACAACTAGAGAAAAGCCTACGTAGCAACAAAGACCCAGCACAGCCAAAAATAAGTAAATAAAATTACTTTTAAAATATATATATTAAAATTTTACTCATTCAGGAGAAATCAAAAGCTTTACAGACAGGCAAAAGCTGAGAGAATTCAGCACCACCAAACCAGCTCTCAAACAAATGCTAAAGGATAGACTTTAGACAGGAAACACAAAAAGGGCGTATAAACCCGAACCCAAAACAATAAAGTAAATGGCAACAGGAGCATACTTATCAATAATTACCTTAAATGTAAATGGGTTGAATGCCCCAACCAAAAGGCAAAGACTGGCTGAATGGATACAAAAACAAGATCCCTATATATGCTGCCTACAAGAGACCCACCTCAAAACAAGGGACACATACAGACTAAAAGTGAAGGGCTGGAAAAAGATATTCCATGCAAATAGAGACCAAAAGAAAGCAGGAGTAGCAATACTCATATCCAATAAAATAGACTTTAAAACAAAGACTGTGAAAAGAGACAAAGAAGGCCACTACATAATGATTAAAGGATCAATCCAAGAAGATATAACAGTTATAAATATATATGCACCCAACATAGGAGCACCACAATATATAAGACAAATGCTAACAAGCATGAAAGGGGAAATTAATAATAACACAATAATAGTGGGAGACTTTAATACCCCACTCACACCTATGGACAGATCAACTAAACAGAAAATTAACAAAGAAAGGCAAACTTTAAATGATACAATAGACCAGTTAGACCTAATTGATATCTATAGGACATTTCACCCCAAAACAATGAATTTCACCTTTTTCTCAAGTGCACACGGAACCTTTTCCAGGATAGATCACATCCTGGGCCATAAATCTAACCTTGATAAATTCAAAAAAATCGAAATTATTCCAAGCATCTTTTCTGACCACAATGCACTAAGGTTAGATCTCAATTACAGGAGAAAAACTATTAAAAATTCCAACATTTGGAGGCTGAACAACACCCTTCTGAATAACCAACAAATCACAGAAAAATCAAATAAGAAATCCAAATATGCATAGAAATGAATGAAAATGAAAACACAACTACACAAAACCTGTGGGACACTATCAAAGCAGTGCTAAGAGGAAAGTTCATAGCAATGCAGGCATACCTCAAGAAACAAGAAAAAAAGTCAAATAAATAACCTAACTCTACACCTAAAGCAACTAGAAAAGGAAGAAATAGAGAACCCCAGAGTTAGTAGAAGGAAAGAAATCTTAAAATTAGGGCAGAAATAAATGCAAAAGAAACAAAAGAGATCATAGCAAGCAAAGCAAAAAGCTGGTTCTTTGAAAGGATAAATAAAATTGACAAACCATTAGCCAGACTCATCAAGAAACAAAGAGAAAAAAAATCAAATCAATAAAATTAGAAATAAAAATGGAGAGATCACGACAGACAACACAGAAATACAAAGAATCATAAGAGACTACTATCAGCAATTATATGCCAATAAAATGGACAACTTGGAAGAAATGGACAAATTCTTAGAAAAATGAAGCTTTCCAAAACTGAACCAGGAAGAAATAGAAATTCTTAACAGACCCATCACAAGCACAGAAATTGAAACTGTAATCAGAAATCTTCCAGCAAACAAAAGCCCAGGTCCAGACGGCTTCACAGCTGAATTCTACCAAAAATTTCTAGAAGAGCTAACACCTATCCTACTCAAACTCTTCCAGAAAATTGCAGAGGAAGGTAAACTTCCAAATTCATTCTCTGAGGCCACCATGACCCTAATACCAAAACCTGACAAAGATGCCACAAAAAAGAAAACTACAGGCCAATATCACTGATGAACATAGATGCAAAAATCTGTAACAAAATTCTAGCAATCAGAATCCAACAACACATTTAAAAGATCATACACATGACCAAGTGGGCTTTATCCCAGTGATGCAAGGATTCGTCAATATCCACAAATCAATCAATGTAATTTACCACATTAACAAACTGAAAAATAAAAACCATATGATTATCTCAATAGATGCAGAGAAGGCCTTTGACAAAATTCAACATCCATTTATGATAAAAACTCTCCAGAAAGCAGGAATAGAAGGAACATACTCCAACATAATAAAAGTTATATATGACAAACCCACAGCAAACATTATCCTCAATGGTGAAAAATTGAAAGCTTTTCCCCTAAAGTCAGGAACAAGATAAGGGTGCCCACTTTCACCACTACTATTCAATATAGTTCTGGAAGTTTTGGCCACAGCAATCAGAGCAGAAAAAGAAAAAAAAAGGAATCCAAATTGGAAAAGAAGAAATAAAACTCTCACTGTTTGCAGATGACATGATCCTCTACATAGAAAATCCTAAAGACTCAACCAGAAAACTACCAGAGCTAATCAATGAATATAGTAAAGTTGCAGGATATAAAATCGACACTCAGAAATCCCTTGCATTCCTATACACTAATAATGAGAAAGCAGAAAAGAAGTTAAGGAAACAATTCCATTCACCATTGCAATGAAAAGAACAAAATACTTAGGAATATACCTACCTAAAGAAACTAAAGACCTATATATCGAAAACTATAAAACACTGATGAAAGAAATGAAAGAGGACACTAATAGATGGAGAAATATACCATGTTCATGGATTGGAAGCATCAATATAGTGAAAATGAGTATATTACCCAAAGCAATCTACAGATTCAATGCAATCCCTATCAAGCTACCAGCAGTGTTTTTCACAGAACTAGAACAAATAATCTCAAGATTTGTATGGAAATACAAAAACCTTGAATAGCAAAAAGTAATCTTGAGAAAGAAGAATGGAACTGGAGGAATCAACTTGCCTGACTTCAGGCTCTACTACAAAGCCACAGTCATTAAGACAGTATGGTACTGGCACAAAGACAGAAATATAGATCAATGGAACAAAATAGAAAGCCCAGAGATAAACCCACACACCTATGGACACCTTGTCTTCGACAAAAGAGGCAAAATATACAATGGAGTAAAGACAATCTCTTTTACAAGTGGTGCTGGGAAAACTGGTCAACCACTTGCAAAAGAATGAAACTAGAACACTTTCTAACACCACACACAAAAATAAACTTAAAATGGATTAAAGATCTAAACATAAGACCAGAAACTATAAAAATCCTAGAGGAGAACATAGGCAAAACACTCTCCAACATAAATCACAGCAGGATCCTCTATGATCCACCTCCCAGTATACTGGAAATAAAAGCAAAAATAAACAAATGGGATCTAATTAAAATTAAAAGCTTCTGCACAACAAAGGAAACTATAAATAAGGTGAAAAGACAGCCTTCTGAACGGGAGAAAACAATAGCAAATGAAGCAACTGACAAACAACTAATCTCAGAAATATAGAAGCAACTTATGCAGCTCAACTCCAGAAAAATAAACGATCCAATAAAAAAATGGGCCAAAGAACTAAATAGGCATTTATCCAAAGAAGACATACGGATGGCTAACAAACACATGAAAAGATGCTCAGCATCACTCATTATCAGAGAAATGCAAATCAAGACCACAATAAGGTACCATTTCACACCAGTCAGAATGGCTGCGATCCAAAAGTCCACAAGCAATAAATGCTGGAGAGGATGTGGAGAAAAGGGAACCCTCTTACCCTGTTGGTGGGAATGCAAACTAGTGTAGCCATTATGGAAAACAGTGTGGAGAGTCCTTAAAAATTGCAAATAGAACTGCCTTATGACCCAGCAATCCCACTGCTGGGCATACACACCAAGGAAACCAGAATTGAAAGAGACACATGTACCCCAATGTTCATTGCAGCACTGTTTATAATAGCCAGGACATGGAAACAACCTAGATGTCCATCAACAAATGAATGGATAAGAAAGCTGTGGTACATACACACAATGAAGTATTACTCAGCCCTTAAAAAGAATAAATTTGAATCAGTTCTAATGAGATGGATGAAACTGGAGCGGATTATACAGAGTGAAGTAAGCCAGAAAGAAAAACACCAATACAGTATACTGACACATATATATGGAATTTAGAAAGATAGTAATGATGACCCTGTATGTGAGACAACAAAAGACACAGAGGTATAGAACGGACTTTTGGCCTCTGAGGGAGAGGGAGAGGGTGGGATGATTTGAAAGAATGGCACTGAAACATGTATACTATCATATAAGAAACGAAGCGCCAGTCTATGTTCAATACAGGATACAGGATGCTTGGGGCTGGTGCATGAGATGATCCAGAGAGATGATATGGAGTGGGAGGTGGGAGGGGGCTTCGGCGCTGGGAGATCGTGTACACCTGTGGCTGATTCATGTCAATGTATGGCAAAACCAATACAGTATTGTAATGTAGAATAAAGTAAAAAAATAAAATTTTTTAAAAAGGAAAAAAAATAAATAAATAAAGTTTCAGGTTGCTGAAAATAGAAAGTAACCAGAGGATTGGTACTGTTCCTTAACTTCCTTTCAGAGAGAATGTAGAGAATATTTATGCATTATTCATTGTTTAGTCAAGGCTATGGTTTTTCCTGTGGTCATGTATGGATGTGAGAGTTGGACTGTGAAGAAGGCTGAGCACCAAAGAATTGATGCTTTTGAACTGTGGTATTGGAGAAGACTCGTGAGAGTCCCTTGGACTGCAAGGAGATCCAACCAGTCCATTCTGAAGGAGATCAACCCTGGGATTTCTTTGGAAGGAATGATGCTAAAGCTGAAACTTCAGTACTTTGGCCACCTTATGTGAAGAGTTGACTCACTGGAGAAGACTCTGATGCTGGGAGGGATTGGGGGCAGGAGGAGAAGGGGACGACTGAGGATGAGATGGCTGGATGGCATCACAGACTCAATGGACGTGAGTCTGAGTGAACTCCGAGAGATGGTGATGCACAGGGAGGCCTGGTGTGCTGCGATTCATGGGGTTGCAAAGAGTCAGACACGAATGAGCAACTGAACTGAAATGAACTGATTCATTGTTTATAGCTTTAAATCGAAGGTGGGATTTCTCTGGACAAGTCTGACGTATGAAGCAGGACACCGAAAGCCAGTGCTATGTGATAACCTGGAGGAATAGGGTGGAGAGGAAGGTGGGAGGGGGCTTCAGCATGGAGAGGTCCTATGATGGATTCATACTGACGTATGGCAAAAACCATCAAAATACTGTAAAGTAACTATCCTCCAATTAAAATACATAAATAAATATTTTTAAAAAGAAAAAAAAATTTTACTCATTCAATCCATTCCACCGAAGAATTTAAATCTCTTGGCACAGGATAAAATGTCTAACCATTCTTTATATTATTTTACAAACAACTTTAAAAATAGAGGAGCTTTTATGAGAGTGGAGATTACATGCTCTACAAACAAGGATTAACCTATATGGCTTGGGATACAAATATACACATTACTATGTATTTTAGTTCATATAAATAGCCACACCCAAGAGAGCCAGCTGATTCTGGGAAGGCTGAGTAAGGTCAGGTCCCAGTACCTCAACCATCTCTCTCTCCATATCACAGTACCTGCTCATCTATGCATACAACTCCAGTAAGGCCACACAAGCGATTCTGTTAAAGAATAAGGAAACTGTGCCTCAAAATTAGTTTCTGTCCTTGCTTGAATATGAAGCAGCTGGCAACTTTCTCTTCCTGAAGGAAGGGGAAGAGGTAGGAACACAGAACTGTAATCTCTGGCCACAAGTTCCCCTGCTACTGCAAGCCCACCACATTCCACAGAGTGGCTCCCCCTTCCCAGACCTTGTTGTCAGCGTGCCATCCACTGAATATACCAGGGCTCCAGCGTGTCATCCCTTTGGTGACAGTTCACTGAGTCCTGAGCAATCCTCACCATTGCTTTTCAATCCATAAGGCTGAAACTGACCTCTACATTCTTTGGCAATTTAATGTAGCTCGCATCTCAAAAAGTGAGAGTGAAGCACACTTCCATTCTATGCTTCGTAGTTTTTCTGTAATTGAGAGGAAAGGTCTTCAACCATAGGACCTTAGCGATTCTTTTCTTGTGCAGTGAGTTCCTTTATTTAAAGAGTCCTAGGGTGTTTTCCCTCTGGAGCAGCTGGGCAAATGCTGATAGTACGCATAACTTAAAGAAGCCAGAGAGCATTGTAACTACCTTTCTTGCATTACCCTTTGCTTTGGAAACTTCAGAATAAATCGCCACTTGTACAGCTGTATTTGAATCAGAATTCTTATCCCCACTGGCAGTTTTTCAAACGTGAACGTTTAAAAAAGAAAAAGACACACATATCTTTTCAAACATCACTCTATTTTCTCCTAAGTCTATTTTGTGTCCTCTGTCCTTAAGACTGTGTTTCCTTTGGGCAGCCTCCTTGATGAAGCCTCTGATAAGATATCTGCCCTTAGGCCACTTTACCAGGATGGAACTCACCCACTATTCCTTGCCTCAATTACTTTTCATACAGAATCAAAGATTCCTTATGCCAGTTTTTGTACTCCAGAGCTACCACACAGTGCCCCAGGATTTTTCTATTATGTAAAATAGAAACCAACTGGAAAACACCAATCATATCAAAATATTTTATTGCAGCAATGAGTGATTCTTGAAGCAACTGGTAACTGCTTATAAAATTTGATTCTGTACTCAGCTCAATTTACATGATCTCCCCCAAACTGAAAACTAAAAGGGAGCAGTTTAACCCTTAACTTTCAAGTTACAGATCAACTTTAATTTAATTATTTTGGAATAATTCAACAAGAGAATACAACTACAAGAAGGCATATGTAATTGGAGGGAAATCAGTAGATTTTTTTGCTCAACCTAAAAGGAAAAGATTCATGATTATGATCTTATGTGATTATATGATTAAGTGATGATTACATGATTAATGATGGAGGGGAAGATGAGTCCAATAGCTTGGAATCCTTTCTGAGTTGTTAGGCACATACAAATAAATAATGAAATCAACATAGTACTGTTGGTTCTTTTGCCATCAGAACAAACACCAACAAATATTAGTGGTATGTGAACCTGTTCAGTGATTTACTGAACCAATCATTGCCTCTTTTTAAAAACTTTTTATTTTATATTGGACTATAACAATGTTGTGTTAGTTTCAGGTGTACAGCAAAGTGATTCATATACATGTTATACATATACATGTATCTATTCTTCTTTCAAATTATTTTCCCATGTAGGTTGTTACACAATACTGAGTAGAGTTCCCTGTGCTATACAGCAGGCCACTGCTTCTTAGCTTAGTTATTTTACACATTCCAGCTACATGCTAGTCAGTGTGTGCTACAGTGTCTCCTCATTCTACAGGGCACTATATGGCATGGTGGTTAAGGACTTTGGAGTTAGACTACCTGAGTTCAAATCCTAGCTCTGCTACTTACTGTGTGATCTGTGCCAGATGGACCCTGCATCTCTGCTCTGATGCTAGCTTGTGTAGATGACATCGACAGGCTTCAGTAAACTGGAACTTCTGATGAAGTCTGCCTAAGTCTGCCACTGAAGACTCCTGGCTGGAGCCCAGCGGGATGGGAGAGGGATTAGGGTGTTTATTCCCTTGGCTCCTTCTCTGCAAAGCTGCCATGGGCTAACAGTGCCTCTACTCCTCAGAGACCACGGCTCCTTGCAAGGAGCATACCTTGTTGCATACCTCTCTCCTCCAGAGTGTGACTGACTGCTCACTCCCCTCATCTACTCAGACCTGGGTCAGTGACGTCTTGCCTGCTCCTACTCCCATCAAGGCTTTCCCTACACTCGCATTTGTAATTCACTCATTTTGTAAAGAAACCCTCCCAAGTTAACTATTTTTATGCACCATCTATGATCTATTTGTATCCTAACTGATAAACAGTGTGACTCTAGATAAATCACATAACCCCTCCATGCCTCCCTCTATAAAATGCAGAAAATAAGGATAACTTACTTCCTAGGCTTGTAAGGATTAAATGAGCTATTAATACATATGAAATGCTTGGAGCATCGTCTGGCATGTAGTAAGCATGACTAGCTTATTTTTATCACCACCATTTTCCTCACTGTCATCATTAGGCAACACTAACGAACAAAGGTGACATGTCTTTGAGGAGGTAGCTATCTGGTTTCTAGCATGCAAAGTTGTTTGTGGAGAGCTGTAACTTAAAGAAAGGACACAGAGAAATCTAACAGTTAGTACATAAAGTAGCTTAAGGGAAATCCAGAGGTGATTTAACAACACCGGGCAGTTAAGATCGATAGTCATTACTAGGGATCCCAAAGGATTTCTATATTCAGTTGCTTGCTCTGCTTTTTCTCAAAGCCCTTTTGAGGTATCTTATCCTAGATTCATAGACATTTAGCACCAAGAAGGACTCTATCTAGAAACAAAACCCTCATTTAGCACTTTATTTAGAAAAGAAAACTGATTTAACCAAAACAAACCTTTAGGCCATTTAGATGCAGACTCTGTATAAGAAAAATAAGTGGGAAAAAATATGGAGGTCTTTCAGTCTTGCTCAAGGGACTCTCAGCTAACCATTTGGAGAGATTTATTTCTAACCGAAGTTTCCTAATTCCGAGAAAGAATCTTATTGTATTCTCTCCCTAGAGAAGGGAAATGGATCTTAATAGAAGAAAAAAAAGAAGAAAGAAAACAAAGAGAAAACGGAAGTGCCCTATCCATTCTGCAGGCTGATTTATAATCTCCATTAGGTTCAGCAGAATATGAATTGCTATATGTCCAAAGCATTTGACCAGGACTTATATTCAATTCCAAGAGTGATAGTAAATGGCAGGGGGGTGGGAGACAGTCATACATCAAAAAAGAGGGAAACTTACAGGATATTATGTGTGCCCAAGTCAAATTGTGAGAGTCTCATTCCCTTGAGAGAATGAAGGGCTAAATCCATCCTTTCAAAAATCAGAATCTTTGGGGGCAAAGAAACTAGATCTCAACCCTAAATATTTCATTTCATCTCTCTGAGCCTCTATTTCCTGTAAAATGAGAGGGTTGAACCAGATGGTCCCTGTGATTCCTTCTAGTTCTTTATTTCTAAAATTCAGTGAATTTTAAATTGGATATTACATATTTCAAAGAGCCCCCTTTCCCAGCTTCAGATTCTATTACAAAGAAATAGATGAAGGCTATACTTCACTTGTGACAGGATCAAAGTTGCTTTTTGATTTCTTTCTTTCTTTTTTTGTTTTTGTTTCAAACATCTCTGAGTGTATTTCTGATCCTTGAGTCCAAAATTCATTTTAAACTCATCCAGTTTTTTCAAACTCTAGGTGAAAAAAATTTAGTTAAAAGAAATTGATTTATGAGTAGCATGTCAAAGGCTACTTCATTAATATGCCTAATTAGGAAACCCACTTGGAAGACTGAATTAAAATGAGAAGGATGAAAAGATACTTTGAAAAAGGTTAGAAAACAATCCATTTAAAAAATAAAATAAAAAAAAAGAAGATAAGAAAACCAGTCATCAACTGAGAGAAGATACTTGCATCACAGATAACTAGCAAAGTGCCAGTAGGTGAAACTTGTAAAAATCTTCAAATTAATAAGAGAACAACAATCCAACAGAATAATAGGCAGAAAATTACAAGCAATTTACAGGAGAGAAATGGCTAATAAACATTAAAAGATGTTCAGCCTCACTCATACACAGGGAAACGCAGATAAAAACAACAAAAACCACTTCACTCCTATAAGCAAAAATTTAAATGTCTAATAAAAGCAAGATTTGGGGAAGATATATAGACATGGGGACACACAAGACTGATAGTAGCATAAATAAAAACAAACGTTTTTATTTATTTCGCTTTTAGAGACGAAAGCTAATGAGGTTAAGGACATGCATACATTAAGGCCTAGTAATTATACCTCAAGTATGTAATCCAGTGGAACATAACAGTTCATGCAGAGAGCTTACAAGAATATATTTACTCTGTGATGACCTAGAGGTGGGATGGGGGAGGTGGTGGGAGAGAGGTTCAACAGTATATTTATGGCTGATTCACAGTGCTATATGACAGAAATCAACACAATATTATAAAGCAATTCTCCAATTTAAAAAAGAACATGCTTATAACAACAAAAATTGGGTACAGTCAAACATCTATTAAGCAATGAAAAATAAATAAATTTAATATAATCCTACAATGGGATATTATACAGCAGTTAAGATAATGAGATGTCAAGCCATATGTACCTACATGAATTTGTAAAAGCATAGTTATATATATTCAAACATTAGATCCCCTGGAGAAGGAAATGGCAATCCACTCTAGCACTCTTGCCTGGAAAATCCCATGGACGGAGGAGCCTGATAGGCTACAGTCCATGGGGTCGCTAAGAGTCGGACATGACTGAGCGACTTCACTCACTTCACTTAGTGCTATAAAATATGCCCGAACTATATTATTTATGGATTATGGATTATTTTATTATTATTATGGGTTATTTATGGATCCATATGCATGTAGTCAAGATAAAAGTCATGAATGAGAACATATACAGGGTTGATATGTCTGACATTAAGAGAATGAAAACACCATTGGGCAAAAACCAACATAATCATTGTGGCCACAAGAGTCCTTCAGTCAGTCAGTCAGTTCAGTCGCTCAGTCTTGTCCAACCCTTTGTGACCCCATGAATCGCAGCACGCCAGGCCTCCTTGTCCATCACCAACTCCCAGAGTTCACTCAGACTCGATGGATGCTTAAGATATAGTGAAAAATAGGCTATTTGCATAGTCAGTATATTTCTACATAAGATACTTAAACATACTTACCAATTGCCAAAAGAAAAAGAGTAATTTCTCAGTGGAGAAACCTGGAAAGCATCTCTTCAGCCAACTGATCAAAATGAACATCACCAGTAATGGAACACATCAACACTGAGAACGTCCTGATGTGATGGACCTAAAAGGGCACAAAGTCCCTTCTGTGCTGTTCTTGCTAAAAATGCACACCATGAATTTCAACATCAGTTCAGTCGCTCAGTCATGTCCGACTCTTTGCAGCCCCATGAACCGAAGCATGCCAGGCCTCCCTGTCCATCACCAACTCTCAGAGTCTACCCAAACCCATATCCATTGAGTCAGTGATACCATCCAACCATCTCATACTCTGTTGTCCCCTTCTCCTCCTGCCCTCAATCTTTCCCAACATCAGGGTCTTCTCAAATGAGTCAGCTCTTCGCATCAGGTGGTCAAAGTATTGGACTTTCAGCTTCAACATCAGTCCTTCCAATGAACATCCAGGACTGATCTCCTTTAGGATGGACTGGTTGGATCTCTTTGCATTCCAAGGGACTCTCAAGAGTTTTCTCCAACACCACAGTTCGAAAGCATCAGTTCTTCAGTGCTCAGCTTTCTTTATAGTCCAACTCTCACATCCATACATGACTGCTGAAAAAACCATAGCCTTGACAGATGGACCTTTGTTGGTCTCTGCATTTTAATATGCTGTCTAGGTCATAACTTTTCTTTCAAGGAGTAAGTGTCTTTTAATTTCATGGCTGCAATCACCATCTGCAGTGATTTTGGAGCCCATAAAAATAAAGTGAGCCACTGTTTTCACTGTTTCCCCTGACAAATCTAAATTAAGAGACATTCCACAAAATAACTGGCCAGTATTTTTTAAAGGGTCAAATCATTTAAAAAAAAAAAAAAGATGAGGAGCTATCCTGGAGGCAATATAGGACATTAGTGGGTAAAACTGGTGACATATAAATAAGGTCTGTATGTTAGTTAAGAGTATTATATTAGTGTTAATTTTCTGGTTTCAATCATTGTGCTATAGTTTTGTAAACCACAGGGTTAACATTTGAGAATGCAAGATGAGGGTATATTATTTTTGCAATCTTTAAGTCTAAAATTATTTCAAGATAAAATGCTTTACAAATGACTGCAAAAATATGACAAAATGACAAAGTGATTAATGGTAATGAAGTATCTGTTATCTATACTTCTCTGTATGTTTAAAATATTTCATAGTAAGAGGGGGAAATGAAGAATGTGTAAATTTTAAATGTGAGTATAAGGAATTAGATAGTCTAAAAGAGATATATTTATCACACAGCGGTTTTAAAACAATGAGTTACTGGGGATGCAGGCCCAAGCTTTGTGTCTACCAATCAGGAGCCTTGATTAAAAACTCAAAATACAAACACTGGCATATGAAGAAGTCCTGATTTTAAGAAAAATGTATGATGTCAATTTCTTGCCCCCTGCCTGGTTTTCTCTTGTGGTTCATGCTAATTTCACTTGGCCTACTATTACTCTAATATTTTTCCTGATTTGCTCTCTACCTAATTCTTCACCAGCCTAGAAGTCTGGGGTCCAGTTCATTTTGCAGCTTTAGTAGTAACTGTCAATTTATAGTAAAACCATCTGAATGGAAATAGGGAGATCAAGTGCACAGATTAGCATTGAGGAGATGATGAGTTCCACTCTGAAATGTGGAGTTCGAATGGCTTCATCATGACCTGCACATGGAGATGTCTTGTCGATTGCTAGAAATGTGGGTCTAGAATTTGGGGCTGCAATTAGGATATAACCTAGTATTAGGGGATTATCCATAGAAGACATGTAATTTGACAAGACCATCAAGGTTTGGGAACAGAACCTAGAAGCAGAAAAAAGAGAAACCAGACTTTATTGAGAATGTAATAATATGCAGAGTACATCATGTAAAGTGCCAGGCTGGATGAAGTACAAACTGGAATCAAGATTGCTGGGAGGAATATCAATAACCTCAGATATGCAGATGATACTGTCCTAATGGCAGAAAGCAAAGAGGAACTAAAGAACCTCTTGATGAAGGTGAAAGAGGAGAGTGGAAAAAGCTGGCTTAAAATTCAACATTCAAAAACAAAGATCATGGCATCCAGTCCCATCACTTTATGGCAAATAGATGAGGGAAAAAAAATGAAAACAGTGACAGACTTTATTTTCTTGGGCTCCAAAATCACTGGAGATGATGACTATAGCCAAGAAATTAAAAGACACTTACTCCTTGGAATAAAAGCTATAACAAACCTAGACAGCATATTAAAAAGCAGAGACATCACTTTGTCAACAAAGGCTCATACAGTCAAAGCTATTATTTTTCCAGTAGTCATGTAGAGATGTGAGAGTTGGACCATAAAGAAGGCAGAGCACCAAAGAGTTGATGCTTTCAAACTGGTGCTAGAGAAGACTTTTGAGAGTCCCTTGGATAGGAAGGAGATCAAACCAGTCAATCGTAAAGGCAATCAACCCTGAATATTCATTAGAAGGACTGATGGTGAAACTGAAGTTCCAATACTTTGTCCACCTGATGCAAAGAGCCAATTCATTGGATAAGACTCTGGTGCTGGGAAAGATTGAAGGCAGGAGGAGAAAGAGTGACAGGATGAGATGGTTGGATAGCATCACTGACTCGATGGACTTGAGTTTGAGCAAATTCTGGCAGATAGTGAAGGACAGGGGAAGCCTGGCAGTCCTGTGCTACAGTCCATGGGGTCACAAAGAGTTGGACACGACTGAGAAACTGAACAACAAATAAGCTTTATTGCCAATAATGTTAAAAGAAGTAAAAATATATTCAAGTAAGATGAGAACTAAGTTAAAACTAGCAAGTTTGGATATTAGGATGTGGCCTTCAAGGCATCAGATGCCACAGGACATTATGGAGGAACGGACTGCAAGAAGCTAAGGCCAGAGTGAGTAGGAAGGGACGGTGAGGAACAGATGTATAGTGGTGAGATAAGAAAGAGAAGATGAGTACTAGCCTTGAGGGAGGAGCTGCACTAATGAAAGGATTTTAGAAAAAGAGGGCGAGAAGGAGCCAATAGAAGAGGAGAGAAATTATACCTTAGAAAGATAGATCAGGGACTTTACCGACAATCCAGTGGCTAAGACTCCACACTCCCAATACAGTGGGCTGAGATTTGATCCCTAGTTGGGGAACTAGATCCCTCTTGCCACAACTGAGAGTTTGAATGCCACAACTCAAGATCCCTCATGCTGCAACTGAGACCCAGCAGAGTCAAACAAATAAATATTTTTTAAAAAGAAAGATAAAGCAAAATCAGCGAGGTGAGAGAAGGCAGGTAATAGACGATAGGGTGCACCAGCAGGAAGGACTGAGTCTGTCGTCTTCAATGAAGTCATGAAAGAAAGACTGAAAGTTAGGATTTTGGAGTTTGACACTGACATGGAGAAAGCTTTTGCCTAGAGTCTCAGGTCAAAGTCACCTGCTGAATAAAGAGTACTAGGGAAGAGACTAAAGGAAAGTCAGAAGTTTCAAGGGGAAATTGCAATTTTAAAATAGCTTAAGTGTAAATCCAGTGCTACTGATTTTCTCAGCATACTGTGGAGCAGCCCTAGAGTGGAAAAGGATCAATGCATATAGCAATTAACAAGGTTATTTCTGCATTTGTTTTGTAACTTTATTCCAATAACCCTGTGACATAACTGGAATAGATATTATTAACCCTGTTTTATCAACAAGGAAATCAAGGCTCAGTAGTTAAATCAAGATGATACATCAATCAAATCAAGATAAGAACTCAGTTCTATTCACTTTGTTCACTCAAAGCACTTTGGAAGAAATGGCTGTTTTATACAAATTATCTGCAGCCAAGCAATTTTTTAAAAAGCTCTTAAGAAAAGCTGCCAATGTGTGCACTGTCAACAGAATCATGCCTAATAATCTTATTAGTGGAACAAGATTCTTCATTAAATTTGTTACACGGTTAGATGGGGGTTGGTAGCAGATGGTAGATACTGAAAGGAGCTCCTTATAGCTAAGAGCTGTTGGCAAGAGCATTTAGAATATACAATGATGGATGACATAGTATTCAATTTAGGGAAGGTGGTTGAGTCTAATAGGGTGACCCAAGGGTCAACCTCAGGCTTAGTGCTATTTAACATCTCTTAGGATTCTTGCAGCAGGCATAACAAATGCTAATAGAATCTGAAGATAATCATAACTGATGAGTGATGGCGATACTAACAAGGTAGGGGGGAAGAAAATAAAAAGAACTTGGTACAATTTAAGATTTAAAGTGAAAAGAAAAGTGTACGAAGTTATATAAGGTATAAAGTGAAGATATTTTTTACTATAAGAGAAATGCAAATATACCATAGTAGGGTTGAACCCCTACAACCTCAGAAGAAGATCAAAAGAATGAAGGAGGAGATCAGAAGAGAGGTAACAAGTGATAATACAGACAGGATGATAATGCAGCCAAAATGTTCAACTGAGTCTAGAGTTAACCGACATGCTATCACTTGCTTAACAAAAAGAAGCAGGAAGGAATGGATTCATGTGTCTGTGCACATATAAAATGCACACACACACAGAATATCTCTGAAAGGATATAGAAGAAAATAATAAATGTGGTGACCTCTTGTGAAACAAACCAGTGCCCTACAAGCTAAACCCCACCTACAGATTGTTTTATCTGGCAGCCTGTTTTTACAACTTTGAGTATTTTTAGGCTAGGTGTAAATTCTCCAGCTTAGCATAATCCTCATCATTCTCTAAGTTTACACATTTATGTTATCTGCCTGGTCCTTAGAGGGAATTTAGTTGATATCATCACACGTGGCCATACACACAGACACAGTCACATATGTAAAGAGAGAAAAGGGCCTATACTGATATATTTTAAAAGGTTAACAACAATGATTTCTGAGCAGTTAGATTATGGGTGACTTCCTTTATCAACATTTCTAAATGTTGTCCTACTAGGAACACATTTATAAGGTAAACAGTAAGTGGTGGTTGATCTTAAATTCACGTTAAATTAACATCGGCATGCAGCCAAGTTCAATCGTAGGTGTTCCGGGGAGATGTGCTAGGACAATTGTTCTGATAGATTTTGCTTCTGTTACACCTTTCATGCCTGAGGCTACATCTCTGTGCCTGTCTTCAACTCAAGCCAGGGGGCTGAATATATACAGTGGGTCAACCACCCATAGTCACTGCATGGTATCCACTTTTCAGTAAAGAAAAATATTTAAAAGAATTTTAAAGTTTTCATTTTAATAGGTAATATTCTAATGGCTACTTTTTAAATGATTAAATAATAGCCCACTCTCCCAATCATCCAGTTGTTGTTCTTCACTGAAGGAGCCAAAGTTACCAGTTTCTACTATATTATTTCAGAGGTGGTCTATGCATACAATTAATTACAAATATATCATCTTTGGGAAAATTTTGTCCAGAGCAAGTCCATTGTCTTTATCTGGGCATTATGAAGATGACTTAGAAATGTATTTAGTTTAATGATGTGAACAAAGGTCAATTTCCATTATTTGTAGAACATCATAGCGCTTGCTATGACAAGAAATATTACCACCGCAGTGGCCACAGAAACTGTTTCCTCACACTTCCTGCTATAAGAAAAACAAGAACAGCAGCCTAACCAAATATTTCAACCCAGCAAATCAACTGTCTCAGTGCTTTTAATGGTATTTTTCTAATCTGATCATTATCGTTCCATTTCTTCCCTGTTGCTGACAAAAACCCTATAAAGAATAGCTAGTTTCAAAACTGAAATGGGCTTGATTGTGAAAATATGCAAACTTATGATTTTAGTGACAATTTATCTTAGTCAGAGCTAAGCAAATTCAAATTCAATCCATCATATTTCTTCCTCCAAATCTCCTACACGATACTGAAAACACACAATTGTGTCTGCTTCTCCTTAAGTCATTTATCATAAGGAGGGAGAAGAGAAAGTGGTTTCCAGCATAATTAAAAATCAAGAGTTCCCCACTGTGAAGGCTGGATTATCACTGAGGCAGGCATCTTAGCTGAGGGGCTTGTTAGGGGGCTTGGGATATGTGTGTGTGGACAATGGCCCAGGTGAGATAAACACCCCTTCTTTAATAACCCATGCAAACGCCACACTCGAGGGATTAGGGAGAGGCCTCCCCTTATCGTCAGGATGTTCGCACATGACAGGTGACCTCTGTGACCTGATCCTGATGGAGAGAAGAGGGTGTTTAGGAAACAGGACCAGCTCGCCTCCCTCTCCTGCCTCTTCCCGCCTGCAATCTAAGTGGTGTGATTGAGGCATGCTGAAAGGTGAGCCTGTCACACCAATCTCCTCTCCAGCAGCCTGCCACAATGCAGAGATGTGACAGGAAAGGTCATGACACCCAAACAGAAGGCTCCCTCGTGACTTGCAGCTGTCACTACGCCAGGGAGCAGGGCTGTCTTTTGCTTATTCCAGAACCTGGGGTAGAGACTTTCCCAGGATCTTCTTCCAGCAAACACCTTCTTGCCAGCTCCAGAACGGGAGCACATGCAGTCAGCTACTTAGAAGGAGAGGCCATATGGTGGTTGGAATTGGTCAGGCAGCAGGGGTGAATCCTCACCCGCCTCGGTAATTCACTGTGCTTTGTCCTGGGCTGACCTACCCCTCACTCATCCATACGTGGCTCTAAGTCCACTGCTCCAAGTCCACATTTAGGAGCAAGTCCTTAACTTTCTTGAAGCCATCTAATACCATCCCCCAACACCTTTTAACAAGACTGCCGGGGCATCCTAGTGTTCCAGTGTTAAGGCTCTAAGCTCTTGAGGCACCAGGGACAGGATTGATCCCTAGTCAGGAAACTAGCCAGAGCAATGAAAACAAACAACAGGAAAAGAAAAACTTAAAGAATAAGACTACTCTCTTTGTCATTGACCTTGCTCTCAAAGCTCAGCCATCTATCTTCAGACAATCTAAAAACGGATGTTAGGAAGAGATGAAAGTTAAGTATATCTACTTCAAGATTTTGTCAGTCATCTTATACTCACCCACCCTCATTCCCATCCCATTCTGTGACTGGGGGTGCTCCAAGCCCCCAGAGCTAACAAGGGACAGGAATAGCCCAACACAGTTCAGTAACAGGACTCGGACACTGCCTACTCTCAGTGGAAAGTGCTAGCTATTTCTATTTGTTGCAAAACCATCTACAGAGTAGATCAATCATCTTAGGCAGTTCTTTTAACCAGTTAGGGAATAAATGCCATCCTCAGTGTAATGTGGTGAGCTTGCTCTGTCTAAGTGAACCTGTATACGTTTCTCTCACTGAAGGTGCACTCAACGCAATCGAGTTGCTTACTCTTAGATTTGGGATGCCTACCTAACTGCAAGCAGAGCCTAAGCACCATTAGGGGAAAGGAAGAATATCTAGGCTGGCCTTGTACCCAAGGGCTCCACGGCTGGATCAACACTAGAGGAGAGGAGCTCAGTCTTTGCCTTGGGCTATTATTGAAATAATATCTCATCTTTCTGGGAAAGAGAATGTTATCATTAAAAAAGAAATAAAGGAGAAACCTAATGGTTCCAAGACTAGTGCTTGGAGGTATAATCTGAAATCAGGATGAAACGCCCTGCTTAATAAGAACAGCAACATTTATAAAGGACTTCAGGGATACCTGGGGTGGACATTGCTCCTGCAGTAGTTGGGGCCCCAACACATATCAGTCCATTCATCAAAAAATGTCTGAATTCCACTCTGCTGGCCTCACCGTGCCCTTGGCTTTTCCTCTGACCTTCTGCTGCCTGCCCCGCTCAAAGAGAAGCCACCTCTCCACACCCTGGATTGCCACTGCATCCACCACAAGCTGTTCACAGTAGCCTGGGTTGCCTGTAAGCCTCCCCAGCCCACTGTCATCTGACCTTGTTAGCAGCTGTGGCTCACGCTGCATTCTCTTCAAAGACACCCTGCACCTGAATGATAGGGGCTGGGGAAAGCTAGCAGACCCCTGAGCCCATTCTTTGTACCCTGCACCTGAGTGATGGAGGCTGGGTAGCAGACCCCTGAGCCCAGTTCTTTGAAATTTCACCCAAACCTTACAGAGAAACAATGCAAAATTATACTAAATATAACATTTGGGGCTGTAATAACTGGAGATCAATATGAAATTTCTATCATTAGGGACTATAATAGTGGGGAAGTTGGTAGTCTATGGGAGAAGGCATCATAGCATGACTGAAACTGACATTCATCTGGAAGCAAGACACTCAATTAGTGTCAGAATGTGTGGTGCATACAAATTCTGTGTGTAATTATCAGACGCAGACATAGTTTATTGTTATTCCAAGGCCTTATTTTTGTGACAGCTTCGTATTATTAGAAAAGAGTCTTGTTCAGCACTAAAACCACTTCCAGCTGGTCAAAGATACCACCAACCTAGAGAGGGACTTGCAATTGAGGGTTGAATGCACCAGGGAAAGGAATCAAAATAAGAGGGTGAGTTTTATTCCAATGATTTATAAACACTTTCCCTGTCCTTACAATTTTTCTGTGCATTTAGCTGGGAAATATCTGAAGCCATTTTCCTGATAAAAACTAAATGAAAGTTTCAATTGACTTTTTGCTTCATCGGAAGATTTTCATTTAACATGTAAAACAGCCAACTTGTAGAGCTGGTTTTAAGGACCTCATTACAAAATGTGACTCCCCACTTCTCCTCTCACACTGTGAGCTGAGCAGCTTTCAGTTACTTGAGTCACGTGTACCTGAATGAGGTAACGGTTGAGTTTAAAGCAGTTAAGTGGAAAAAATTATAATTATTTTTCTTTTACAGTTGAAGGGCATATATTAATTATTTTTATTTGAAAAACCAAATCACGTGATTGAAAACAAAATAATCAGCTCAGACTCACATCTGTGAAATAGCCACTGGATGCTTTGAAAGCAAAAAGCAGCTTAGACATCATATTATTTAAATATTTTCTAAAAACAGCAATAAATATGTCCCCAAACTGCAAATCTAACATAAATGCACTGTGTCAGCTAGACAAAGCTGCAAATCTAACATAAATTCATTTTTCTAAATAACCAAAAATATATATATATCTCAAATTTGCAAATCTAATGTAAATACACTCTGTCAACCTGAGACTAATGAACACAAAATAGAAGACGATTTAACAGTACAGTTCAGTCACTCAGTCGTTTCCAACTCTTTGGAACCCCATGAACTGCAGCACGCCAGGCCTCCCTGTCCATTACCAACTCCTGGAGTTCACCCAAACCCATGTCCATCGAGTCAATGATGCCATCCAACCATCTCATCATCTGTCGTCCCCTTCTCCTCCTGCCCTCAATCTTTCCCAACATCAGGGTCTTTTCAAATGAGTCAGCTCTTCTCATCAGGTGGCCAAAGTATTGGAGTTTCAGTTTTAGCATCAGTCCTTCCAATGAAAACCCAGGACTGATCTCCTTTAGGATGGACTGGTTGGATCTCCTTACAGTCCAAGGGACTCTCAAGAGTCTTCTCCACCACCACAGTTCAAAAGCATCAATTCTTCAGCGCTCAGCTTTCTTTATAGTCCAACTCTCACATCCATACATGACTGCTAGAAAAACCATAGCCTTGACGAGACGGACCTTTGCTGGCAAAGTAATGTTTCTGCTTTTAAATACGCTGTCTAGGTTGGTCTTAACTTTCCTTCCAAGGAGTAAGAGTCTTTTAATTTCATGGCTGCAATCACCATCTGCAGTGATTTTGGAGCCCCTCAAAATAAAGTCAGCCACTGTTTCCACTGTTTCCTCATCTATTTGCCATGAAGTGATGGGACCGGATGCCATGACCAACTTTTTCACTCTCCTCTTTCACTTTCAACAAGAGGCTCTTTAGTTCCTCTTCACTTTCTGCAATAAGGGTGGTGTCATCTGCATATCTGAGGTTATTGATATTTCTCCCGGCAATCTTGATTCCAGCTTGTGCTTCTTCCAGCCCAGCGTTTCTCATGGTGTACTCTGCATATAAGTTAAATAAGCAGGGTGGCAATATACAGCCTTGATGTACTCCTTTTCCTATTTGGAACCAGTCTGTTGTTCCATGTCCAGTTTTAACTTGTAAGCCTGAGCCAATACCAATGTGCATAAGAAGTCCCTCAGACACTGATTTGGCAGGAAAAAAAAATCAGAACTTCTCTGACCCAACCAAATATCTGTCCCCACAAATGAAGAAGGACTGGAGGCCCCTCCAGGTCATCTCATTGCCTAAAGACAGAGCAAATATTCCAGAGAGATAAGAATCACCTATTTGTCAGAACTGCTAGAGGTGAGGTCTCAGCCTTCCCTTGAAAGTCATCAGGATGCCTCTAGTCTCCATCGCCTTTACCCTCCATTTTTCAACCAGCCTGAATCCCCTTTGTTGTGATTGTAGTCTATCCCCTCTTGGTTTATCCTTAGTAAAGGCAAAGAACATCAGTCACAACCTTCTTCCACTAATAATCCTTCATATCCTTATAACTGCATTATGCCCAATAGCAGGCTTTTTCTTGATGACTTATCCCTGGTTCTTTAGCATCTCCTCTCAGGGCTAAATTTCTTTTAGCTCTTTAATCATTCCTATGGCTCTTCTTTGAACAGTCTTCATGTCCCCCTCAGGATGTAAAGTCCGGGACTGGATACCATATTCCAGCTGTGCACTGACAGTGCTGATGAGAATAAGGTTATGCCTAACAGACCAAGCAGAGACACAGAGAGAGACAAAGACCAGAGATGGAAAGTCCCAACAGCCTTCCAGTCTTTGCTTTGAGTCTGTTACCAAGGTGCCAAGCACTCCTGCTAATAATCACTTCTCTTTTATTGTTTAGGTTGGCTCCCTTGTTTTCTGATACTTACAAACTTCTCTCACAAATACAGTATCTGTATTTAACAGCTGCTCCCATATATAGCTGCTTTAACTGACATGGCTCAGGTACAGAGCACAGCAAGAAAGACGGTCTTAACAACAAAATGCCACAGTTGGCCATTTGACCCTGTCTGGAGACTGTGTCCTAGAAACTCGCTCTTCTGTCTTTGACCCACCACCACTTAAGCCTCATGACTCCTATAGATTTGGTACTGCTAGTTCGCTTTGCCTCAGAGAAGGCAAATGGCAGCCCACTCCAGGACTCTCGCCTGGAGAATCCCACGGACGGAGGAGCCTGGTAGGCTACAGTCCATGGGGTCGCTAAGAGTCGGACACAACTAACCGACTTCACTTTTGCTTTTCACTTTCACACATTGGAGAAGGAAATGGCAGCCCACTCCAGTGTTCTTGCCTGGAGAATCCCAGGGATGGAAGTGCCTGTTGGGCTGCCGTCTATGGGGTCACACAGTGTTGGACACGACTGAAGCGACTTAGCAGCAGCAGCAGTTAGCTCTGCCTAGAAGACTGACTCACCATTATCATAGATAAAACACTCAACTTTCCCAACTGCGCAGCCCCTAGCCCTCTTTCCAGCCCTCACTAGGGCCACAATCACCTATTTCAATGCCATCATTTCACAAATGTGGAAACAGAGGCTGAGACAGACATAAAGTGACAAAATCTAAATATATAGTGTTGAAACATCCTTTCAGTTGATTCCTGCCAATATGACTTGCCCCTGAGTCACTGAACTCCTTTAGTAATGCTTAAATGATGAGAAAATTTGCTATGCCAACTTTCAGCAATGTGACATCCAGCAAAGTGCTTTATGGTTCTCTGGCTGTTTCCCCATATGTTTCTCAGGGTATTTTGTTTCTCTGAATGCCAGCTCCCATGGACACATAGCCCTATGCCAATGGCCTTGACTACCAAATCACAAGTCTCCTTTTGTCTTTGACCTCAGTTTCCCTAAAAACAAAACAAAAAAAGCTACTTATTTTAACTCTGTAACTAGTAAGAGTAAGAGCAGCTTCTGGGCAAAAAGATTAGCCCCTAGCAATATGAGGCATCTTTCTATCTTTCCATTTCTCCTATCAAAAAGAAAAAAATTATCCTTCTTAACATGCAGAGTCCTATTTAATATGTGAATTCGTTTCAAACCCCTGCTCTCCTAGATGAAAAACACTTCTTTAGCATTGTGAAATATTTACATTTCCACATAGAAATTATATTTGCTATTATTTCTCTCCTTCCTTTCTTGCTTTTTCCTTTCCTTCCCTCCTGCATTTCTCTTTTTCTTCCTCAGGGTCACATCTCTGCACTCATCTCGTCTGAATCTTCTGTTTTTATCTCAATCCACTTCCCCAGTTTCCTGTTTGATATCTAGCCTGAGTCTCTGCTATTCTGGCTACCTTTACCTTTTCCAAATTCCAGTTTTAGGGTCCTCTAAGAACTTAGTAAGGTTTTATTTTCACTTAATTTCCCATCAGTCATTAACACTGTTCCTCAGCATTTACCTTGTATTTTGTATTTTAACAACTGGTCATATCAGAGGAGAGGTAACCTGACTTTCTTAGGTGATTTTGTTGTGCATATTTTGTGCCCTATTCTATTTCTAGTCTTCTCTCTGTAGTCTACTCACATTTGCTGGGCCATTATATCTCATCCATTATCCAGAAAATGGAAATATAATACTAAGTGGCTTACTATAGCCCCCATTCCTTTCATAATGTCATAAAAATTTATAACACTTAAAAGCCAACGATCCCGAGGTCATTTATTCTCAAGAAAGAACAAATTTATTCTTGTGGAACAGAATCTATGTCAGATGTAGCTCTCACATTATAAGAAATATAACCTTAATGCACAACATCAGGGCAGCCTGCAAGCGCTCAGCATCCATTCAGTGTCCTGATGGTGCAAAGCCCATTAGACAGAGGCAGGTGGGCTCTTACCATTCAGAGGTAAGGGCCTGCATTTCAGCAATTCACTTCAGCCTCCATATCAGATGTGGCTTCACAGAGAGATAATGACCCCCTTCAAACAATAGGAAATAACTGAGAAAAGTCATTATGTCACCATTAAAAATGTACTCGATTATCCAGTCCTAGCAGTTAGCTAATCTGAGTTTTATTTCAAAAGGCTCCTGAGTGGGAAAGCTTAAGCGCCACACATACCTAGCTCATGAAGTCATTGCTCTCCGTGGCCATCAGATAGTGGTAGCGGAAAGCAAGCAACTGTGGAATGAGGGGTGAGGTAACGGGAATGAGGTAGCAGCTAAAGAAGTTCTAAAACTACAGCAGTTACACAGAGCTCTTTTTCTCCAACACCAACTGGAGAAAGGACAAGGTCCTCATCTGGCAGATGAGGGTTTTCTGCAAACACAAGCTGGCTTGAGAGCCATCTGCCTTCAAAGAGGCTCTCACCTGGGCTCCAGGCTGCTTCCTGGGGAGCCCCAGGCTCTGAACGATACTGATCCCCACTGACAGCCACCTCTCCAGACAGCCTCCTCTGGGAGGCACCAGTTGTCCAGGTATCAGATTCAGTCTTTCAGCCTCAGGCAAGGGTATGACTAACCTTTGCTGATGACCTTCTTTCAAGCCTTCTGCTCCCACTCAATTCTAACTTCCTGATGAAAAGCACAGCACACAGGCTCTTCAAATCACTGAAAACTGGTCCTTCCACATTTTCCCAATAAAATAGTAGGCAGCTATAAAATAATGATCAGTTACATCTACTGACGAAAGTTCACACTAGACGATTAAGTTGAAAATGCACATTGTAAAACATTAATTTGCTAGTGTTTTTTAAAATAAATGTAAATATATTTTTAAAGAGTTAAAATGTCTCTTAGGGCTTAATAACAAAATATGAACTATTCAAAGACAGACAAATATTAAAGTGAAAGTGAAGTTGCTCAGTTGTGTCCAACTCTTTGCGACCCCATGGACCCCTACAGGCTCCTTTGTCTATGGGATTTTATAAGCAATAGGACTGGAGTAGATTGCCATTTCCTTCTCCAGGGCATATTCCCGACCCAGGGATCAAACCCAGGTCTCCGCGTTGTAGACAGACGCTTTACCGTCTAAGCCACCAGGGAAGTCATAATTCAAATGAATTTACCTACAAAACATGTATAGATCCATAGACATAGGAAATAAACTTGACTACCAAAGGGAAAAGGGGTAGGGAGGGACAAATTAGGAATTTGGGATTAGCAGACACAAACTACTGTATATAAAATAGATAAACAACAAGCACCAACTGTATAGCCCAGAGAACTATATTCAATATCTTATAATAACCTATAATGGAAAAGAATCTGAATATATATGCTGCTGCTGCTGCTAAGTCGCCTCAGTCGTGTCCGACTCTGTGTGACCCCATAGACGGCAGCCTACCAGGCTCCCCCGTCCCTGGGATTCTCCAGGCAAGAACACTGGAGTGGGTTGCCATTTCCTTCTCCAATGCATGAAAGTGAAAGGTGAAAGTGAAAGCGTTCAGTTGTGTCCAACTCTGTGCGACCCCATAGACGGCAGCCTGCCAGATTCCCCCGTCCATGGGATTTTCCAGGCAAGACTGGAGTGGGGTGCCATTGCCTTCTCCATGAATATATATATATAACTGAATATATATGTATGTATATAACTGAATCACTTTGTTGTACACCAAAAACAAACAATATTGTAAATCAACTATATTTCAATAAAAAAAAAAAATGAACTGTGGTCAACACTGGAGAGTGGAATTACAGATTACTTTTTTCTTTTTGCTCACCCGTTTTCTCATTGTTTGATGAATGTGTATTATTTGTGTGCTTTTAAAAATAATAGTAAGAGAAAGAAACTCTTGGTAAATACGTGGAAGAGTTTTTGTTCCCCTTTTTGTACTGGAGACTTAGGAGACAACAGTGTTGAACTGGTGTGGGAAGTGGGGCAGCGGAGGGAGGAGGGAGAACTATGGTGCCCTAACTCTGCAAGAAATTTCCATTGGCCACAAGGATTCCTTGAGTGCTCTGTGCCCCGTAAAAGAACAGAAGAGCCTTATAAAGAAAATTGAGGCCTTGGAGAACCACTGATTAAATACAGAAGAACCACAGGAGGCTTGAAGGAGGAAGTCCAAGTAACAGGACTTTAAAGATTTGTTTAAAGGAAGTAAAAATACCCATTAAATAAAATATATTTATTTGGAAACTGTATTACTATGACCTTTTTTTTCATGATCAAAAGTAGATAGATTTTATTCATCACCAACATGATTTTATTTGTGTATTTTTACCACCTCTACCTAATATAAAACATCTGCTGCCCTTGGACTAGCTTCCAATTCTCCCTACCACCCTCTGTGTATCCAGTCCCACCCCTCAGCTATGACGCCATTCTCAACTATATCCTTTCAGTTGGTCTCTCTGTGCTTCATATCATCCATACAATTTGTTTGGTTTAATCATGTAAAAGCTTTATGTGATTATTTAAAATTTAATGTGTGCATAGTTTCACCTCCTAAGAAGATTTAAGTTCACTGTGAGAGATCCTGCTAGTGGTCCTCCAAATACATTCCCTCTTCCAGAGTAACAGAGCTCCTGATTTTACCTAAGGCACATAGCCCCCAAAACAAAGTCCTCACTTTGTAGCCTTCTCACCCTAGAATTGACAATGTGACTACGTTCTGGCCAACATAAGTAAAAGGGCTGTACGCAATTTAAAGAGAGGGGGCATGCTCTTCTTTCTCTTTTTTTCTTAGAAATGTTGATGCAATGGCTGGAGCTCAAACAGTGAGTTGGGTCCCTAAAGTAAAGTTAACATGCCAAGGAATACAGAGTTATAAGACACAAGTAACTGGGCCCTGATATTATGAACCTTCCTTAAACAGCCTGGACTGCTTTTCTCTAGATTTATGTAAGAAAGAAACTTTTCCAGTTTGCATGCGTGCTAAGTCGCTTCAGTCATGTCCGACTCTTTGCAACCCTATGGCTTATAGCCCACCAGGGTCCTCTGTCCATGGGATTCTCCAGGCAAGAATACTGGAGCAGGCTGTCATGCCCTCCTCCAGGGGATCTTCCTGAGCTAGGGATTGAAGCCAAGTCTCTTATGTCTTCTGCATTGGCAGATGGGTTCTTTACCACTAGCTTCTCCTGGGAACCCCCTATCAAGTTTAAGCCACTGTTATTTGGGGGTTTCTGTCACTCACTGATGACCCAAATTCTGATACAATTTTCATTCATTTTTTTCTGAGCACTTACCAAGTGTCCAGCACTGAACATCCTGGCTCTGGAAACACCAAAGCAGCCAGGGTCCTTCTCTTGTCCTCCATTTGTGAAGCCTACATTACAGCTCAATGGTAGGTGCTGAAGTATCTCATCAACCAAGGGCCCTCTCCCATTTTTCTTGTGGTTTAAGACAGATTTTGTCTTCATGTCTGAGGATCTTTTGTACAAGTAATGCTCAAAGCAAAACACAGTTCTTTTTAAATGAAATAAAATTACTTGATGAACCTATTCTGCTACTATACCTACTCCCCACGCCTCGAGTTAAGCAAACACATTAACAAAGCCTATTGTTGCCTTTTAAATTAGAATAAACAAGGATGATGCCACAATGACAGCCCAAAACAATGCACTGTAGTGCTACCCATACCCATATATGTCTCCATGATTGGGAGGTGCACAAGACTGCTATAAAAATTAGATGAGATATTGTCTCAGAAATGGTTATTAAATATTAGCCATATTTAGCTGATAACAAATATTAGCAACTTTAAAAACAGTCATAATTTTAAATTCAGTAATTCCATTTCTGGGATTCTATCCTAAGAAAATAATCCCAAGCATGAGGGGAAATTTTGTGAAAAAATGCTCATCCCAGAGTCATTTATAATAGGCACAAACTAAAGATCCAGTGACCTTCCCCTTCCACCTTCATTCCCATCCAATGGTGAGCTGAGGCCGAGCACTCTGGCCCAGGCGAGAGTTATAAACTCGGGACTAGATGAGAGGATGCAGATGGGGTTGGGAAGAGGCAGAGAGGAACGCAGAACTTGAGTCCCACTTCCTGGCAAGGCAGACTTAATGAGAAAGAAGAGTTCAAAATGTCAAGTCCATCAGGGTAGAGCAGAGTGAAAGAGTGGAAATGAGGCTTGACCCGAGATCAGGCTCCTTGAGGAAACAGTCTAGAATGTGGATATTGGAGCCATGCCCTGAGATCCGGGAGGAAAGGGGAGGAAGAACCCTCCACAGAGCATCTCGGGCACAGTTGGTGGGTGGGCCAGGAGACACTGGGTTCTGAATAGGAACAAAATATATTTCCATCATGAGTGGAAGGGCTAAATAAATTACTAAACACTGGAAGAAAATACTATGTAACCATTACCAAATGCTGATTAGAAAGGCTGTAGTAATCAGAGAAAAGTGCTCGACTATTGCTAAGTACATATGTTTATGTACTTAGTACATAAAATGTATTTGTTATTGTTTAGTCACTATGTCATGTCTGACTTTTGCAACCCCATAGACTGCATGCCCCTTCTGTCTGTCCATGGGATTTCCCAGACAAGAATACTAGAGTGAGTTGCCACTTTCTTCTCCAGGAGATCTTCCCCTCCCAGGAACTGAACCAGTGGCTTCTGCGTTGGCAGGTGGGTTCTTTACCACTGAGCCACTAGGGGAAGCCCACATATAATGTATACTTATATTTCTGCTGCTCCTCCTGCTGCTAAGTCGCTTCAGTCGTGTCCAACTCTGTGTGACCCCACAGACGGCAGCCCACCAGGCTCCCCCCGTCCCTGGGATTTTCCAGGCAAGAACACTGAAGTGGGTTGCCATTTCCTTCTCCAATGCATGAAAGTGAAAAGTGAAAGTGAAGTCACTCAGTCATGTCCGACTCTTTGCGACCCCATGGACTACAGCCTACCAGGCTCCTCCATCCATGGGATTTTCCAGGCAAGAGTACTGGAGTGGGATGCCATTGCCTTCTCCACTTATATATCTATTTGTATATAAAAATAAATACATATTTAAGCACACTGCTGCTGCTAAGTCGCTTCAGTCATGTCCGACTCCGTGCAACCCCACAGACGGCAGCCCACCATGGGATTTTCCAGGCAAGAGTACTGGAGTGGGGTGCCATTGCCTTCATGAACATGCAAGTACCTACATAAAAATATGCATGGTATGCACTTTCATATAAGTATAAATATGTGTGTATATATATACATGTATATGGTAGCAGCTATGGTATATGCATAGGAAAAATATTTGGAGGAAACATCAAAACACTAATAATTGAGTAGGAAGATAAAGTAATGATAATTTTTCCTTTTTTCTCTATTTTCTCAATTTCATTTAATTTGTAGATTTTCAACTTTTATATTTAAAAACTTGGATATAAGGACAAAAAGAAAATTAGGCACATTTATCTAAATGTTACAGTGCTACTCTTCCAGAAATTTGTTTCTGAAGAGTAAAATATGTGTGTCTTAGGCAACAAGCCATATTTTCAGCCTCCTAAATCCTTTCCTCTAAATATCAACTGATGAGATTCCAGAGAAAGAATGTTCCTCTCTTGGACTACTTTTGGCTCTTTGGGAATAACTGTAACTCTTTCCTGACATGTGATATCATTTAGGGGACAAAATTCAAAAAAAAAAAAAAAACTTGTTTATGGGATACATTCTAATGGTCAGCAATTACCTGGGTCCTTTCCAAAGGTTCTAACTTGCTCCCATGGTAAACCCTAATCAGGCATCATATAAAGTAATACAAAAGAAAGTGAAATGCTACAAATACTAAGTACTGTTATATTTCTCACATTATATATTTTCTCAATTTTATTAAGAACTTCTTGACAGAATGGGAGTCATTTTAGTCCCTCAATTCACCAGAGCACAGGTTGATCTTTGGTTTTGATAACTGTAGAGCTGTGATCAGAATCAATTAATCTACAGCCAAATTGACCACATGATTATCAATACCAACTATTAGGCCTGCCATAGACCTCCCATGAATTCTCTGAATCCAACCAACTGAGGCAAATATTTAGAATAACATCCCTAGAAATCAAAGATTAATTTTTGAATTAAAAAAATTTTAAACTTCCCTTAAACAATTGGGGAAATATGAATGTGAACTGGATATTAGACAAAATAAAAGTACATTTATTGCACATGGGAAGGTAGAGATCCTTGTTTTTAAAAATCAAGTGGCAAAATAGTATGAAAGGTCGAACACAACAACAGAGGGACAAAAATACATAGAAGCATAATTAGAAGGGGATTTGAACGGATATGCAATGAAGAGTAGGCAGGAATCATCCCTGGATAACAAAAATCGTGTTTTTATAGCCTTATCTTTTGCTTATTTGTATTTTTAGACTTTCTATAATACACATACCCTGTGTTTGTAATAATAAAAGAATATTTTCAGTGGAAAAAAGCCCCCTTCAGTTTTAAAAACAGACCTCTGCATTTCCTGGTCCTGGCTACATACAATACTCAGAACAAAATGTCAGAACCTATAGAAAGCTAGAAATGTGGGAAGCATTCTCTTACGTAAAGAACATATATTCAAAAAGAAAATCTCATGGAAAAATGTTGCTTTTGCAAGATTCCCTGCCCAAGTTGCCAGTGTAAAGCCTTAACACATTTTGCACTTTTTTGACAAATAAATAGATTTTAGGGTTGTTTACCAAAACCAAGTTCTCACTCTGATCATTTTTATGTTACCCATCAAATCGCACCCTCCCAACAAAATTCTCCTGGCTGCACCTCTACATCCTAGTATCTGTGTATAACATTCCCTTAAAATATAACAGCTAGATGAACTAGTGATATTTAAGACTTTTTAAAATGTTTTGGTAACCTTGAAATATTCATCCATCATTGTTAAAAGGAAAGGTAAATTATTCATTGACCACTTCAACTGTAATGATTCCAAAGCAGCTGTTATTTACCTGGGCAACGGTCCTCAACTTAAAATAATTATCTGAATCAGCTCTGGGCTTCATGCTGCTATTCCTTATGTTTAACAGATAGGTTGTAACAGCTCCAAAAAACCACTGCGGGCCAACAAGTAAATAACCATTTTCAAAAGTGTAATTATATACTGTATTTATATTATAGTCAGAGATATGATGATCAGGTAAATAAATAAAATTGACAGGTCTGAAATGAAACAAAATGACTCAAGGAAACAAAAGGCACTTTTATGCTACCTTTGAAGCAATATACACATGTGTAGAGAGAGTTATTTTTCACTCAGCCCCAAAGGAAAGAATCAAAGAAATAAACAATTACATAGCTCCTCTCTGTCCTACAAATTAAAGGTCTGCACCTAGAAAAAAGTAAAATAAAACTGACTGTACCAATCCTAAATACACCTTCTTCCAGGTAAAGTATTTCCTTGCTTTTAATGACCTTGGATCTTTCTGACCCAGGGATTGAACCTAGGTCTCCCCGCAGTGCAGGCAGAGGCTTTCACCAACCTCTGAGCCACCAGGGAAGCCCCTCACTATGTCATGAGATTTAAAAACCAGAACACAGAAAGCCTTGTGTGTTTTTCAGAGTCGGGTGGGGAATTTGGGGGAAGCGTATGATTGGCTTTCCTTCAGGAGTCTGCTGCATCTTTGAAATCTATCCATATTAAAAATAAATAGGTCAGTGGATTCTGGTTCTACCATGGCAGCTAGTCCTCCTACAAATTACAACTAAAAACTCTGACAAAAGCACGGGGAGAAAAACTACCTGAGGACTGTGAAAGTAAACAAAAGCAGCTGGATGGGGGGATGGGTGTGCCTTCCATTTTTCCTTTTCTCATGCAGCTTCATCCTAAGAATTGGTCCCAGTTTCAAAGCAATGTGTGGAATAGGCAGCTAAAATTCCAATAGAAAACATGTCTTTCTAGCCAGAGGAACTAGGAAATGATCACCCTGTGAGGTGGAGTGAAAAGGAGATATCTCAGAGGAGAAAAAAAACTAGAGAAAGGGGGTCCCCCACTTCTGTGTATGAAACCCTTGGCTCAATCTAACATTTGAGTCAAGTATGCAAGGTACAGACTCAAACCAACATCAGCAAAGGCTCTGAGAATTTAAATGAGATAGGAACCACCTACCTAAGTGTCAGACTAACCCTGAACTGTGCAGGTACCGGACAGACCCAAAGCAGCACAGCAAAGGTTTATATGATTGAACTGAGAGTTAAACCACTGCCCACAAAGGTGAGAAGAACTTAGGGTCAGAGCCTAACCAGATTAACTGCCTGGTAAAGCAAAAACATCAACATTCCCCTGAGGATTATAAACAGGCTCCGAACCTACGCAGTATTACTCTGATATGTTCAGGATACAATCTGAAATTACTTAACAATCAAAGAAACGGGAAAATATGACCAGTTCTCAAGGGGGAAACAATCAACAGATGCCAACCTCAAGATTAGTTAAATGTTGAAACTATCAGAGACTTTCAAGTAACTATTGTAACTATGCTCCATGAAGAAAACACATTTGAAATGAATGGATAGAGATTCTCAGTAAAGAAAAAGAAAGTACAAAAAAGAAGAAAAAAGCAAACAAACAAAAATCCAACTGGAAACTTTAAAAGTGAAAAATACAATATCCAATTTTTTTTAGAATTCACTAGATGGGCCAAATAGAAAATAGATAGGTAACAAGGGAAAATGAAAATAGATCAACAGAAATCATCTAAACTGAAGAACAGAAAGTACTGGAAAAATGAACAAGGTTTCCAGATCTTTCAGTTAAGTTCAGTTCAGTTGCCCAGTCATGTCCAACTCTTTGTGACCCCATGAATTGCAGCACACTAGGCCTCCCTGTCCATCACCAACTCCCAGAATTCACTCAGACTCACATCCATCGAGTCAGTGATGCCATCCAGCCATCTCATCCTCTGTCGTCCCCTTCTCCTCCTGCCCCCAACCCCTCCCAGCATCAGAGTCTTTTCCAATGAGTTAACTCTTCGATTGAGGTGGCTAAAGTACTGGAGTTTCAGCTTTAGCATCATTCCTTCCAAAGAAATCCCAGGGCTGATCTCCTTCAGAATGGACTGGTTGGATCTCCTTGCAGTCCAAGGGACTCTCAAGAGTCTTCTCCAACACTCCAGATCTTTAGGACAATATCAAAAAGTCTAGAATTGGAATTCTACAAAGCACTTACTAAACCTAATAAATGAATTTAGCAGGGTTTAAGGTCAATAATGTTATTGTTGTTGTGCTCAGTCATGTCTGACTCTTTGCAACCCCACGGACTGCAGCCTGCCAGGCTCCTCTGTCCATGGAATTTTCCAGGCAAGAATACTGAAGTGGGTTGCCATTTCCTTCTCCAGGGATCTTCCTGACCCAGAGATTGAACCAGCACCTCTTGCATCTCCTGCGTTGGCAGGCACTTTTCCACTGCACCAGCTAGGAAGCCTTTACGGTCAATATAGAATATCAATTGTATTCTTATATATATACATATATCACCAGCAATTAGAAAATAAAATTTTTACACTTCTATTTACAGTATCACCAAAAATCATAGAATGCATAGAATCAATCTAACAACAGATGACTAAGACCTTTACACTAAAAACTATAAAACATTGTTTCAGAAAATTTAAAAGACCTAAATAAATGGATAAATATTGCAAACTTATGGATGGAAAGGCTATTTTAAGATGGTAATACATCTATGGTGAACTATACTCTATGTGATACCAATAAAAATTTTGGCAGGGTTTTATTTTGTAGAAATTGATAAGCTGATAATAAAATTTAAATAATAATGAAAAGGATCAAGAATAATCAAAGGATTTTAAAAGAATGAAAATGAGAAAGCAAAGTTGAGAGGACTTGCCCTACCTGATTTCAGTAATTACTGTAAAGCTACAAAAATCAAGGCAGTTGATACTGGTGAAAAAATAGGCATATAGATAAATGAAACAGAATAGAATCCAGACATATATATATATATATATATATATATATATATATATATATATTTCAATTTTTTTACAAAGGTGCCAAGTCAGAAGTGAAAGTCATTTCAATGAATAGTACTAGACTGAATGAATATCTGTTTGGAAAATTGAACATCTGTCCTTACCTCCCATCATATCCCCAAAATTAACTCAGAATATGTCATTTGATCTATATGTAAACCTAAAACCATATTTCTAGAAAAAAGCATAAGAGAAGATCTTCACAATCTTGGATTAGGAAAACGTTTCTTAGATGGGATGCCAAAATCACAAACCATAAAAGAAAATATAAAAAGCTGGACTTGATTAAAATTAAAGATATCTGTTCCTCATAAGACGCCATAAAGTGAAAAGGAAAGCCATGGACTAGGAGAAAATACTCACAATACTCATCAGGGGACTTTTATATTACACTTTTAAAAGAGAAAAACTCTAACAATGTATTAATGAGAAGCCCAACAACCCATAGACAAACTATATGAACAGATACTTCATTAAAGAAGATAGGTAGATGGCCAATAAACACATTAAAAGGTGTTCAACATTCTTAGTCATCAAGGAAGTTCAAATTAAGGCCACAACAGAATACCACTACACATCCATTAAGTTGGCTAAAAGTAAAAAGACTGAGCATGCCAAATGATAGTAAGGATATGAAGCAACTGAAACTCTCATTATGTCACTTGTAAGAATGTAAAATAGTACAACTTGTTTGGAATATATTTTTGCAATTTCTGAAACATTCTCCTACCATAAGACCAACGCATTTCATTTACCCTAAGGAAAGAAAGACATCTGTCCACACAAAGACCTGTACATGAATGTTCTTCACAGATTTATTTTTCATATCCCCAAACTGGAAATAACCCAAATGTCCATCAACAAGTAAATGGGATAAACAAATCATTATTTATCTATATAGAAGAATAAAACTCAGCAATAAGGTAGAAAAGAACTATTGAGACATGAAGCAATATACATAAACCTAAAAGCATTATGAAGAATGAAAAACTCAGGCAAAAGAGGGTACACACTGTTTAATTTCATTTATACAGAATTCTAGACAACACAAAGTATTCTATAGTGACAGAAAGCAGATCAGTGATTTTCTGGGGAAAGGGGTGGAGGGCCAAAGAGAGAGAGAGAAAGATAGGACACAAAGATCTCAAGGAAACTTTTGAGAATGATGGAAGTGTTCACTGTTTTGATTGTGATGATTACATAATTATAAAATATGTCAAAATTGATCAAATTTTAAAGTTCAAATATGTACATTTTATCATACTTCAGTTGTACCTTGATAATACTGTACCTAAATGAGAGGAGGAAATGAGAATGCAACTTATTGGCAAAGGCAATGAATGGGTACCTCTATAGATTTTATTTCCAGCACTTTGATGAGCTAGATAACCTAATCATTTCACTGTAAAACACTTAGAAATGATTAACAAACATCCTCGTATGTGTGTGTTCACTTCACTATAAATGCACCCAACTTCGGCCTACTTTTGGGGAGTAGAGGGAGAAGTTTCTGGTCCCTGAAGCAAGGCACATGGGGACAAGGACTTGTAGCATTTGGGACTGAGCCCTCTTCATATTTCTACAGGGCACACAAGGGATACACCCTCAGCGAAGTGTTGGTCCAAGAAAAACTTCACTTCCTGGCCCAGGATGAAAATAAGGAAGCTCTTCTGCCATGGGAAATGTCTCCGAGAACATGTAACCAGCGTACTTCCATGTGGGTTTAGGATTTGAACGTGTACTACCTCTGTGGGCAGGTAACCCCAACACAGAGAAATGAACTTAAAAGTGGTCCATCCAGCATGGATATGTCCCTAAGGCACCTAGGAGAAAAGAAGACAAAGCTCCTTGGTATGGCAAAATCCTTAATCAAGCCTCACAAGATTTCCCCCAATTATAGCCCACAGTAAAAAATAATAAAGTGACCTCACAGTAAAAAATAATAAAATACAGTGAACAAAATGCCAGGCTGGATGAAGCACAAGCTGGAATCAAGATTGCCGGGAGAAATATCAATAACCTCAGACATGCAGATGACACCACCCTTACGGCAGAAAGCAAAGAGGAACTAAAGAGCCTCTTGATGAAAGTGAAAGAGGAGAGTGAAAAGGCTGGCTTAAAACACAACATTCAAAAAACAAAGAGACAAAGAGCACGGCATCCAGTCCATTCACTTCATGGCAAATAAATGGGGAAAACAATGGAAACAGTAACAGACTTTATTTTCTTGGGTTCCAAAATCACTGAGGAAGGTGACTGCAGCCATGAAATTAAAAGATGCTTGCTCCTTGGAAGAAAAGCTATGACAAACCTGGACAGCGTATTAAAAAGCAGAGATATCACTTTGCCAACAAAGGTCTGTGTGGTCAAAGCTATGGTTCTTCTAATAGTCAGGTATGGATGTGAGAGTTGGACCATAAAGAAGGCTGAATGACAAAGAAGTGATGTTTTCATACTGTGGTGCTGGAGAAGACTCTTGAGAGTCCTTTGGACAGCAAGGAGATCAAACCAGTCAATCCTAAAGGAAATCAATCCTGAATATTCACTGGAAGGACTGATGCTGAAGCTGAAGCTCCAATACTTTGGCCACCCGATGCGAAGAGCCAACTCATTGGAAAAGATCTTGATGATGGGAAAGATTGAGGACATGAGAAGGGGGTGACAGAGGATGAGATGGTTGGATGGCATCGACTCAATGGATATGAATCTGAGCGAACTCTGGGAGATAGTGAAGGTTGGGGAAGCCTGGCATGCTGCAGTCCAGGGGGCTGCAAAGAGTCGGACACCGAACAACAACAACACATGAGAAAACTAAAAGGCAGTAGGTCTGCAAGTGTACAGCACTTGGGTAACACTTTATTGCTAAATACTAGAATTCTTCTAAGTAGGGCAAATAAGTAGCCCCATAAAATCTGGTGCCTTTTTCTTCAGTGAGGAAATACTTGGAACCCCATTATAAGCAAAGAATTACATTCATGAAATGAAAGAAGTAAGTTACAGAATGATAAATATAGACTGGGGCTTGGTTTTGAAGAAAAAATATAACAATATTTGTTTGTACACGTAACACAATATGGAAATATACACACCAACATTATTAAAGGGTAGGATTTGAGGAAGATTAAGAGTGCAAACGTCTGTATATAAACTGACAGTTTTTCTTTCTGACAGTGAGAATTTGTGATTTATTTAAATAAAGAAAAATATTTTAAAAAGCTCTTTTGTTTGAAATAACAAAAGCTGGTATATTTGTCATTGAAAATAATGGACAAAATCCAATTTTCCAATTTTCTAGTAGTACAACTGTTAGCTACAGGTAAGGCAAGCAACAGACAGAGGTGGACAAACCCAAGGTTCTTTGAAAATCCTGTTTTTCTCACTTCTCTTTCTTTGGTCTTCTGTCACCTAAAATGTAATTATTCAGAAGCTGGTTTTTAGAAAGAGTCCCCTTTCTGTGCTTATTGAGAACAACCTGTACATGAATCAAGAACTGACTGGAGGTCACAGTTGCCTTACACAATAAACTTTATAACTTGGCCCCAAAGATTGGATCACACACAGCATTAGAAAAGATGGTCAGATCATCTGCTTGTTTGTCCTTGGCTTAATCAGACAACCAAAGAAATTCTAGTCAAAGAAGAATGACTACATGTAAAAACATACAAATATGAAAAGACTAGCAACTCTACATTTTCAAAGATTGTCTGAGGTCTCTTGTTAAAAAAAGAAGTCTTGTTGGGAAAAAAAAAAAGCTTTATCTTTATAAGCCTCAGAGAAATAATTTGCTATAGTTCCAAAGTTAAAAGCCTTCTTAGAGATAAGGGAGAAATACAGAAAAAGAGATCATTTCCAAGACAGAATAAAAAAACGGATAGTTACCAGATTTTTGTTACACTGAAATTTAGCATCTGAAAAATCATTTTAATAGAGTACAATTTCATAATAAATATATGAATGAGACTGAGCTGACTCCATAGTCTCCTTTAATGACATTTATCCTCTCACTGGCCAAATTTGGGACATGTTGAGCATCAAAAAGAACAAAACACATAAGTGATTATAAAGTATTAAATGAGTAAAAATCCATGAATTCACCGTGATCGTTTAAAGAGAGAAAGGGAAAAAATAAGGAAAGCTCCTTTTTTGTATAATGTCACCCAGTAAAAGTAGAAGGAAAGATATTTAGAAAACCACCATGTTGCATCCCCAAGGCAATAACTGATTCAGGCAAGGATCAGCTAAGTAAACTCAAGCCATAGTCAAAAGTTATGAAGAACAGGATATCCACACTGTGCCAAAGAATCACTCACAAATACTAACCATCTGCAAAGAGGAAAAACAAAACCTTTACAGTGGAGAAAGCTCTGCTCACTAACTTCACCAAGGGATCACTCTGAAATTCAGTAATAGTAGGTAACCTGATATTCTGTTTCTTGATGTGAAGCAATAAAAGTACGAAAGGTCACTAGTGAAATTTTCTTTCCAAGAATGTTTAACCTGAATCCAATCAAGCCCTCACAGTTTATAGGAAATAGAGGGACTAGAAGATGTTTAAAAAAAAAAAACCCAACATAAAGAAACAACCAAATCCAGAATGGAGCTCTTCTACAAGACAACTGTGCTGACTTTAACAATCAAATGTCATTGTAAAAAAATATGGAGAGGCTATTCTAAGATTAAGACTCTGATGCTGGGAAAGACTGAAGGCAGGAGAAGGGACAACAGAGGACGAGATGGTTGGATGGATGGCATCACCGACTCAATCGACATGAGTTTGAGGAAACTCCAGGAGATGGTGAAGGACTGGGAAGCCTGGTCTGCAGTCCATGGAGTCGCAAAGAGTCAGACGTGACTGAGCAACTGAACAACAAAGACAAATTCTAAGACTAGGGAGCTATAACCAAATGCAGAGCATAACGGACTGAATCCTGGTTGGAGGGAGCAGTGAAGCTGCTATTTAAAAACCTTGAAACAAAATGGAAAGTTATTGAATAGAGATTAAACATTTGATATTAAGAATTATTGTCAGTTTTCATTAGGTGTGATCATGGTATTGTGGTTATATAGGAAAATCGCCTTGTTCTTAGGAAATACGTGGTTTTTATAAATGAACCATCATGATGCCTGAAATTTACTGTAAAATAACATAGTAGTGTAGTAGGGAGAGAGATTACCAAAATCTGTCTTCAACCCACAAAATCAGCAATATGGTTTAATCTAATATATTTATATAGAGTGTTAAAGCATGCATGACAAAATGTTAACAATTGCTGAATCTAGGTGGTGGCTACACAGGTGTTTCTTATACTATCCTTTCAACTTTTCCATGTTGAAAATTTTTCATACTTAGAAGCTGGGGGAGAGAGGAGGTTTTCACAGAAATATTTTCCTTAGAAGAGCTCTATTAAACGTACCTTCAATTTTAAAGATGCACCTTAACCATTTTCAACAAGTGAATTGCTTGTCCTCATTTATGTACCATCCATTCAAATACTCTTAAAATCTGCCTTAATTATTGTAAATAATATTTCAAATGCTAGAATAGGCCTAATATAAATCCCACAATAATCAGCACAAGATTTATAGGTGTAAACATCTGGTTTTATACCCAAATAACAAACTTAACAGCAGGAAACAAATCGTTTATTACAGCATATAATGTGTTATATTAAATTTACACAAAGATATATAAAAACACATACTGTTTATATCATACAGTCATTTAACATCAACAGGAATATCAAAACAAATACTACTCATGCACAAAACATGCATATATTGGTATAAAAAGCAATTTTACACAATACTGTTTACCAAAAAAATTTTTTTAAAAGCCCTTCCAAGACAGGGTCAGTGGTCCAATCTGGACTGGATTGCACTAATATGTTTGGGCTAATGTTTAGATGGCACAGTGCTCTGTGAGCAGTTCTGAGCTTGGAGTCGCACCCAAGAGTTATTTCATTAGGAGTGAATTTCTCTGCACCCAGTGACGAAAAGTTACACCAAAGGCAAGTCTCCAAGGGAGGAATGGTTGGATCTGCTGTAAATTAGGGAGGAGGAGGGAAAAAGGCATCAATGTTGGGTAAATGGCCCTAGAAGGGGTTACTGTAACCAGGGCCTAGGCACCAAGGGTGGCAAAGGTTTTAGCGAATCCTTTTAAGGTATTACCAGCCTCCCTACCCAGATCACTTTTCTGAATGTAAGGTGTGGTCTTCAAGTTCTGAGTCCAGTAAACCGAACAGTTCTGAGAAGAAAACAGAATGGGGCTACATCTGAGAAAAGCAGAATATATAAAAAATGACAGAAAATCACAACTGCCCCTTGTACCTGCTTCACACAACTGTATGTGATATCCCCAACAGGAAAACCCTCATGGCGACGCTGCCCTGAAGAACCAAAGAAGCAAATGCATGTCCTCAAATGCCATCCACCTGACCTCCAGATCAAAAGGTCTCATCCCCTTAACACCTGAACATCAAACCCTGTGCCTTCACAGATGCTCAGACCATTTCAAAGAAAAATCATCTGATACCACAAAATTCACTCACTGTCACCACCATTAGAAACTCAATATTCACTTCTAACCAGCAAAAAAACATTCTTTACCTTCCATTAAAGGCACTAGTGTCCATACATGACGAAGATGAGACAGAAATTCACCTCGGTTTTCTCTTAACCAAAGGAAAGCACTCCGTGGAAATTATTACACGCGAAAAGGAAGACACCACCGACTGGTGGGGCGCTAGAAAGCCCCACTCTGTACACGGAGGATGGGCCTCAGACGGTCGTCATCAGTTTCAAAGAGCCCGACCGAAAGCGGAGGATCTTCTTCTTGAGGTTGTGGGAGGCCTTAATCTTGACGAAGGTTTTGGTGGGGTTGTGGCGAAGGTCGGGGGCCGGGACCGGCTGCAGGGGGAGCGTCTGCACGAACTGGGACCAAATCAAGCCCCCCGCTCTCCTCCCGAGTCGCTGGTGCTCGTGCTGTCGCCCACGAAGTCGCCCTCGCTCACGCTGGACTCGCTGTCGCCGAAGCAGTTGGTGGTGTAGTTGCTGCGCTCGTCCTCGCTGGTGTCCAGCACGGTGGAGTGGAACAGGGACTCGCACTCGGCCGAGTACTCGGAGTCGCTGGCCGCGTACGCGTGAGGGGCTGGCGTAAGGCCCGGCCGCGAACAGCCCCGCGGGCCTCCCGCCCGGCCCCGCCGCGCGCGCCGCAGCGCCTCCTCGTACGACACCTCGGCGGCCGACCTCCACCGCCGCGAGTCGGTGCGCTTGTGCTTGGGCTTGGCCACCACCGCCTCCCGGCCGTGGCCGTGGCCGTGCGCCCGGCTCCCTGCGCGGTGGCCCGCCCCCAGCGGCCGGGCTGGGGAGCCCCGCGTCCGGCTGGCCGCCCCGCCCCGCCGCGCCTTGGCCGGGGCTCGCCGCAGTTTCTTGTTTGTATCCGTGTCGTCGGGGAACCGACACTTCCTGCCGGCCGCCCGGGCCTTCTCCCTCACGGCGGGCAGAGCACTTTCCGGCCCGTGGGCCGCCGGCGCCCGGTGCTTCACGGCGGAGCCCCTCGGGCGGCCGCGGGCGCGCACCCCGGGCGGCCTGAGCCCCGGAGGCGGCGCCAGGACGGGCGGCGCCTTCCCCGGGGGCCCTTCCTCCAGGCTCTGAGAAGAGGAGCCCTCGCTTCTGAAATCCCGCTCTTCCGCCGGGAAAGGCGGGGCAGCAGGGCCGGGGCGGCGGGAGGGGGCGCCAGAGTGCCTGCCTGCGGGCTGTTTTTCTGTGGCACCTTTTTCAGTGGCTGGACCGCTTTGTTCTCTTGCAGCGGTGCGAGGACCCTCCCAGGGCTCTCCTTCGGAGAGGCATCTGGGATCGGCCCGCTTTCCTTAGAGGACTCCCCTGTCCCAGCGGGGGGACACCTCGCGTGTTCCTGGGAGACGGGCTTGGCGGTTTTGGGCAGATGCTTACCTTGAAGTTCGGTAGCAGTGCCTGGAGAACAGCCGTCAGGAGCGGGCAACCTCTTGCTTTCCAGAGGTTCTGGCTTTGATTCTTTTGACCACTGTTTTGGTGGGGAGAAGGCCCCACTGTCCAAAGAAGGGAGGCCTCCGGAGGGCAAAGGCACCTGTTTCGAATTCTTAAGGTTCCCATTGCTGCCCTGTGAGACACCCCCAGTCACTCTGACACAAACGCTCCCATTCCTCAGAAGCCCCTTCGTGGGGTCAGCGTTTACACTGGTCCTCGGTTTGTTGGTCCTTACTGGGTGGGTTTTTTTTCTGAACTAGGCTCAGAATGTAACCATCCATCTTCTTGCTGGATGAAGGATGGGGAGCAGACCACAAACTGCTTGGAGATGGTAAGTTAGTGTCTGTCTTGACAGCGTCCAGTTCAGATCCCGCACAAACGTCGTTGGCATGGTTACCAAGCCGCTCCTCCTCCCTTGGGGGTTGCCAGTCAGGCAAAGGAGGAACATTGGGCTCTGCACAGCCACGGCATGAAGTGGACTGGGGTAGCGATACACATCATTCCCATTTTTAGACACCAGATCGCACTGGTACTTGGGATTCACATCTGCAATGACAGCAAGGAAATTAGATTGTGGTGTGGAGGGGGAACAGTCAACTGCCCTTGAGGCCTGGTCTTCACAATGGCCTTCTTTATGTTCCAGCCATCCTATGAGATCTGAAAAACATTTAAAGGTACACTCTGAAGGAATGAACTGGTCAGCACCAGCTTGATCAGGCCAGTTTCTCTGAAGACAAGTTCAGGGGTAGTGAGAGAATAACAAAGAATCAACAAATACAAGACAAGCTACTCCACTATTTCACATACAGTTCATACTACTAGATGAGGAAAAAAATAATCAACAAAGGAATTTTTAACAAGATATAACTCTGAATGAAAAATATTCAGGCATTAAAAATGCTTTCGAACTATTGAATAATGTATGGGAAACGCTTTAAAGTGGAGTGAAAATCATAATTTTATAATTTTACTAAGACGATATAGTCAAAGAAAAAAGTCTGAAATGAAGCATGTGAAGATGCTAATAGTAGATCTCAAAGTGCTGGGAAAAGTAATGGTACTTTCTTCTTTTTCTATTTTCAAGCTTTTCAATAAAAGTATGCTGGAGAAGGAAATGGCAACCCACCCCAGTACTCTTGCCTGGAAAATTCCATAGACAGAGGAGCCTGGTAGGCTACAGTCCATGGGGTCACAAAGAGTCAAGACACGACTGAGCAACTTCACTTTCACATATGTACTGCGTTTATAACTGGAAAAATAAATGTTTTTGAGCCATTCTTTCTTTGGGCCACTTTCCCTTCTGTGTTCTATTCCTGGTTTCCCTTTAAGTACTTGAGATAAACTATACTTTCATGGGCTTTCTCCTCATTTTGAATTTTTTTTAGACCTAATTCTTAATGCCATGTGTTTGAATATAACTCAATTAAAAGGTCAGGGAAACTAATCTAATTTCAATCAAGACTAAATTTAAATAATAATCACCTTATGTTTTTAATAGTGATACTAAAAAATAAAGCACAATATTTTATGAAGGAATTTTTGATGAGGCTTTAAAAGATTGAGGAGTAGTACTAATGAATACAATTTCCACATCTCAAAAACACAGATGCCAAAATACAATGAAATCAAGCTTCCTTGCTTAATTAGATTATTCTGATTTCTTATCCTGGTATATATTATAAATATCAAATCCTCTGAGTGAGTTTTAGTTACAGAAGATCAAAGTTTTTGTCCCTATTTAATTTGCTTTCCATTATAATTATATTTATTCATTCAAATATTGAAAACCTACTACATGCTAGATTCTATGTTAATTGTTTAAAGGAAAGTCCTGTGACTTTCAATGATTATTAGCTGTCTCGGTGGCAGGGTCAGTCTAGACCCAGAAATGATACTCATTTGTAAACAAAAGTTTATTATAAAATAAATGTGTCATGTCCCCAGTTCCACTTCCACTCCCAATAAACAGTTTGTTGTACGAAAGGGAAATCTTTCTAGCTAATATCTGTGCTCATTCTTCCTCTACCCCAAGGCCTATTCTTACCTTACTTAAAGCCACATTTACCTACATGACACCTCTCATCCCTATTCTCTCTTTTCTAGAGTTAAGGAACAAGATAGACATCCCAGCCCCCAAAGGCCAACCCAACTGTCTCAATTATGAGAAGATGTGACATTTGGGATAGAGGAGTCTGTCCTTAAGGAAAACCTATACCAAAGTACCTTTAATGGGTTTATAAAATTTCCCTCTGAAACCAAATCTGCAGAATGAAAGGCAGCAATTACCAATGAACTTGAGACCCAGACAGTCTAGATAACACAGATCTGTGCTTCCCCAAATGATTGCTGCTAACAACGCACTCCACAGAGACACGAGCTGATTAGCAGCCTCAGTTGTTTGGTGTTGTTTGCACTTCCTAGACCTCAGAAATTCAGCCTATACCTAAGTGGACAATACATAAAACCAAGGGTATAGTGACCTGTGCCAGAACCTATCGCCTCCTCTAATCTCTGTATTTTCTCTGCTCTTCTGAAGAATCACACTAAATCAGAACTGAGGAAGATGTCCCAAATTTCAGCAACAACTGCCATTCAGCAAACCAGGAGCCTCTGACAAAAGGCATGTAAAACCAAATTCCTCCTGTTTGATGAGAAGGGTGAACACAACACTTTCTGAATCCCCTTAGTGTGGTGTGGTGGAAAAAAAAGGATCTGGCAGTTAGTCCTAAGCTTGAACCCTGCCTCTGCCACTTACTCACTATATATAGTCTTAAGCAACTTACCAAACTTAACCTCACTGGGCCTCCATTTTCTGATACATAAAATGGTTTCTGACAACACTTGCACCTTGCAGAACTGTGTGGAGGATTCAAAGCAGAGAAATGTGTGCAGAGCATACAGCAGTGTGTGAGACACATAGTGGAAATGGAGAAACTCTTCTAGAACCAACAATGGCAGGATTCTCTCTAGACATCACTGCAATAATAGCCCAAAATGGGGAAATGGTCGAGAGGATCTAACCCCATCTACCTGCTAAAAGAAGAGAGAGCTGCCATCATGCAAGGCATTCTGGAGAACACGGAGGGGCCGCTGCCACCAGAAGAGCCAAGCAGCTCTTAAGCAGGCTGATGGATATATTTAACTTGATGTAAGCTTTGGTAGTGGTGGTTTAGTCACTAACCACTAGTCATGTCCGACTCCTATGTCCCCATGGACTGTAGCCTGCCAGGCTCCTCTGTCCATGGGATCTCCCAGGCCAGAATACTGGAGTGGGTTGCTATATCCTTCTCCAGGGGATCTTCCTGACCCAGGGATCAAACCTGGGTCTCCTGCATTGCAGGCAGTCTCCTGCATTACAGGAGGATTCTTCACCGACTGAGTTACCAGGGAAGCCTTAACTTTAAATGATGAAAGGAAGAAGAAAGCAGATCTAAAGTAATGTTGAAAATGCAAACAAGTTAACAGCAAAGATTCAGAAACAGAGCTCAAGATCTATAATATTGGGACAGGATTTCTAAAGGTAAACTATCTTGCTACCATCAGGATATAAAGCCAGGTAACACCCAAAAGGATTGGGAATAGTGGTGATCTTGATCCTAGATGCAGCTATAGCACTAAAGGCAAAAAGCAGATGAAGTTCTCTGCCTTTGTTTTTCATCAGTAGAAGGGGCTGAAGCCAGACAACTTTTAAGGACCTTTGACCCCTTCCAATTAAAAATGTCTATCAATTCTGTAGATGAAAAAGTTGTGGTACATATACACAATGGAAAATTACTCAACCATAAAAAGGAACTCATTTGAGTCAGTTCTAGGAAGGTAGATGAACCCAGAGCCTGTTATATAGTAAAGTAAGTTAGAAAGAGAAAAATATCATTTACTAATGCATATATATGGAATCTAGAAAAATGGTACCAATGAACCTATTTGCAGGACAGGAACAGAGAAGCAGATATAGAGAACAGACTTTGGATACAGCAGGAAGGAGAGGGTGGAACCAATTGAGAGAGTAGCATTGAAACATATATATTACCATATGTAAAACAGATAGCCAACGGGAAATTTCTATATAACACAGGGAGCTCAATGCAGAGCTCTGTGGCCACTTAGGGTGGTATGGTGTGCAGTGGGGGTAGGTTCAAGAGAGAGGGGACATATGTATGTTTATGCAGGATTGAAATTGTATGACAGAAGATAAGACAATGCTGTAAAGCAATTATCCTCCAATTGAAAATCAATTTTTAAATGTCAGTTCTAAAAGTCTTACCTGCAGATTTGGGGCAACCATCTGAGATAGTCAAGGTTGCCTCCAAAGGGCTGCAGAAGCAGGTGCTGGAATGACAACTGGATAAACACTCACTGAAGACCGAGTTCGAGGAATTGGACAGGGATCCCGAAGCCCCATCACTCAGTTCATAAAACCCTACAAATCAAAACATCATTTGAGATTAAGATCATGTCAAACAAAAACACACATTTGTGCTTAAAAGGAAAAGGGGTAATCATGTACAAAAAGAGAGAATATGGAGGGAGGGATGGCAATTTTGGTTCATGAAATACAGTGTCTTGACTTTAGGGTTTCGTTTCCAGCAATCCTCATAAAAGGCAAAGAGCCCATAACTACAAGTACATTTCAAAGTTGAGAGTACTCTCACTCTCAAACTGATCTTCCTCCTTGACCCCACCTTTAAAGATGGGCAAGGAGGGAGACTCAGATCTGTCAGAGTGTCAACTTTTTCACAAACATTTCAGAAAAAAATAACCTGAAGAGAAAAACAAATCTATGTAAGGAGCCAAATGGTTTAAAAGGAAAAAAAACTTTTGAAGTGGTCTCAGGAAGTTGAAGTGTGACTAATTTTCTAGCCCTGTTCTGACTTTCTCAAGTTTCAAAGGAGGATCACGCTTCCAGAAATTTGCATAGAAGCTTTTATTTTTAAACTCAGGGGGCTTCAGTCAGATGAGTCTCATTATTAAAAATTTTGTTGTCTGTTGAACTCATCTATGAAACAGAAATAGACTCACAAACATAAAAGAACAGACTTGTGGTTGCTGGGGAATGGTGGGCAGGGATAGATTGGGAGTCTGGCATTGGCTGATACAAATCATTACATAGAAAACGGATGGCAATTTTCTCTCAATTAAAAATCATTTAAAAAAAAGAAAATGGATAAACAACAAGATCCTACTGTACAGCACAGGAAACTATATCCTGTGATAAACCATAACAGATAAGAATATATATACAAATAACTGAATCACTTGTTGTACAGCAGAAATTAACACAACGCTGTAAATCAACTATATTTCAATAAATTTATTACCTGACTTTGTTTCCCTGTCATGCAACTGAATAACAGACTTTTCTTGTTTTGTTTTGCTGTAGTCTCTCTGTACTGGAAACAAACTCCATTGTCCTTTGCAGGTCTGAGAATGCAGAGTTTCTCCTCGCGCCCCCACACTCACCTGAGCTGGGGCGGCTGTCTGTCTCCAGGCGCTCTTCAGATGTCTTTTCCACATCCAGTCTCAAGTCACTTATCTGCTTGTCGAGTTCCTGCAACTGGTTCAACAAACCAGCGTCTCTTCTTCTCAAACAATTCTGATGAGAAAGAAACAGACAAAGGAAAAAACAAAAAAACAAAGTTGGCTCTAAGTATTCAAATTACCATCTAAAAAGTTCCCTAAATTTTCCAAAACCAAAACTTTACTGGATGACCTAAAGTAAAGAAAAACTTCAAGAATGTCCTGTTTAATTCCACTTTCTCACATTTTGCAGTGATATAAAGTTTCTTCATAAAAACAAGACTTGCTTTTGTTTCATACAAACTTACTTTTATAGGTAGGGATATGAAAAACCCGAGTTGTTTTTTTTTAAAAAAAACCTCTATGTACAGCCAATTTATTACAAAACAGTACTTCACAGTAGACTCTTTAAGTTGTAGTCAGAGTGTAACAGATTTCCTACAATACACTATAATCTTTCTTAGGTGAGATTTTCTGGCCAAATGTCCTGCAGAGTTTTGATTTCTATTAGTCACTTTGTGGGGTTTAATCAGTCTTAGGGCCTTTGAAAGTGAGAAACTAATACTAATAGCCAGTGCCAAGTATAATGTGAGCTGGCAGAATCCAAAACCCTCAAGGGAAGGTCCATCAAGATTTGAACTCAACTCGGATTTCCAAAGGTGACAGACTAGTGCTAAGTCACACCGCCACCTAGTGCTCTCTATTGCTGGGAAAGGGGGTTGGGGGGGAGAAAGAAAACTCAAAGGCATCTGGTTCAAATCACAAATGCCAAGTCTACAAATGAAAATAGTACCACAAACACTGACTGGACGGGAATTCTCCTGACATGCTGTCTTGCTCCTCTCCAGGGAACAACAGGAATGTGCCACTCACAATTGTAAGATTCGTGAAGACAAGAAGGTGCTATTGTATAAGACAATGCACAGAATGTCAATGACCAGGCACAACCAGCAACAATTGACTCAAATCAGTCTGCTACCAAAAACCACAGCAAAATGCCAAACCTGAGGTATTGCACAAACTACTTCCACATAGCCTTACAAAACAGACGCATATGAGTATCTGTGCCTCCTGTCTGTCCTTGAACTGAAAAAGCTTGGACACATAACATGCTTGTTACAACGAGTTTCTTCAGGAAAAAATGAACCAAACAAATAAAATCACTTTGATGCTCAAAAAGAGAGACAAATTATCTGAAAAAAGATAATACAAGAAAACATTTGACAACCACAAGGCATCACTCTGTTAGCAGGAGAGACATTATCTAGTATGTGTCTAGTTTCAGATAGTATCACATGGTCAGATAAGGATTTTTTTTTTTTTTTCTGTTTTCAAAACTAAATTTTTGAGGTCATGGAAACAAAGCTGCCGCCATTTCTCTAAGGGTGGGTCAAAGCGTTTCATCAATACATTAAGCGTCAAAGTTCTCTTTCTTCCCTGTTAATGAAGACGGTAGAGAATGTCTGAGATGCTGACACAAATCCAATAAGATAAATGCTCCCTGAGAGGAGGTTTTCCCTTCCGCCCACCTCCACCTCAAGTCACAACGAGCAGTACGTACGAGAGGAGGGGGCACTTTCTCCAGCCAAATTTCCATAATGTGCATCTGTTTTAGCCGCCTTATACAAAGGGCTTCTATCTGAAATTAAGCAGCAGAGTAGGCAAAAGCTGGCAGGCTGGAGTGGGGGAGCCCAGGGAGGGGCAGATAGGGCTCCCCGCGGCCGCTTCCATGTAATAATAAAATTCGGCACTGGACAGTCAATCGCGCCCCCGAAGTCCCCTCCTCGGCTTTTGTCCCCTCTCGGCGGGAGGACCTGAAGCCAAGAAGCCCTCCAAAGAAATGCTGTCTTAAATGAGGGTTTGCAAACCTTCGGGGAGAGGGCAGGCATTCGTCTAACTAGAGCGACTGGAGGTTCCGACCAGACGACTCCACGAATCCCGAAGGCAGGGCTGGAGGAGAGAGCGGCCACCCTGGCCCGGGCAGTCCGCGCGGGGTCTCTGGCCCCTCACCTGACACAAAGCGGGCACACGCCGGGATCGCGTGGGCGTCGGCAACCCACGCGCCCCCGGGGACCCGCAGGAACCCAGGTCAGGGAAGGGCCGGGCGGGGGTCCCGGGAAGCCAGAGGGTCGCTCTTAGCTAGAGGCACCCACCACGGACCACCTGCCCGACCCCCGGCCCACCTGCAGGGACGACCGTGCCCCCACCTCCGGGCACGACCCACCAATTGCTTCCGCAGCAGCAAGATGTTCTCCTCCAAGAACTTCTCCTCCAGGCGGTTGCGCTGCGCCGCCTCCCCGGCAGCTCCCCGGCGCGGGCTGCAGGGGCCCCCGCGCCCCCGTGCCGCGCAGGGCGCCCCGGACCAGCAGCTCCTGGCGCTGGCGCAGGTACTCCAGCTCCGCCAGCCCGGCCAGCGTGGCCTCCTGCCGCTCGCGGGTGCGCTGCCGCTCCGTGTCCGCCTCGCCCTTCTCCCCGCCAGCGCCCCTCAGGCTCCGCCGTGCGCTGCTCTCCCCGGGCCGGCGCCGGCGGCTCCTGCTCCTTAGCTGTCCCGGTCGGACTCGGCTTCATGGCCCCCAACCCGGCCGCTCGCACCCGTCCCCGCAGCCGGGCCGCCCGGGCGGAGCAGCGGGCGCTAGGGCTGCGGCCTCGGGCTCATGCCTCCCGGCGGCAGGGCGCGGCGGCGGGGGGCGGGGACCCGGAGCGCTCAGGACCCGCGCGCGGCCCCGGGCTGCAGCCGTCCGGGCCCCGGGCGGCGCCGTCCGCTGTCGCCGCGCGTCCCTCGCCGCGGCCCCGCAGCTGATAACGCCCTGCCCGGCGCTACGTCACGCGCGGCGGCCAGGCGAACCCCTCCCCGCGCCGGCCCCCTCGGCTGCGAGGCCCGCTCCCCCTCGGCTTCCCCCTCTAGTGTCAGGGGCGCCGCTCGCGCTCGGCGCCGGCCTCCTGCTCGCCTGGCCCTCCCCGCTCCTCCCTCTCTCCTCCCCCGCTCTTCCCCGCGGGCCTCCTCGCCCCTTTTCGGGTTTATGGCACCCAGTTTTTGCCTCGTTTCTTATTGGTTCTTTACAATCGCACAAAGCCAGGGGCGAGCACCCCGAGCCCCAGCATCCTGTTACAGCCGGCTTCGCTGGCAGGGTCCGCCGAGGGACGCAGCAGTTGGGCTCCCCAGAGAACTTTCTGAAACTCGACCGAGTTGCAGCCCACCATGTTAACCCTTTCCCCCACACGTCCACTGTTCGCATCCACTCCGGCTGGTTTAGGGTTTCTTCCACCTTACCAAGTAAGGTACTGCGAGTGTATTCAAAGACTTTTTCTTGGAGTTGGCTTTTGTGACTCCAAGTTGTAAAGGCAAGCCCTACAAGGCACAGTGCAGCGTTGTCCGAAAACTGTTAAACTCTTGGTTTTGTTGCTGTTGTTTAATCTTTTCATGGAAGGCATTTAAAATTAGGCAGGAGGATGTCGCTGTACAGCCAGCGGTTGCATCAATTCTTCTACAAGCTCCGGGCTTAGGGGTGCGCGTGCGCGTGCGCGCTTTGGGTTTTTTTGTCAAGAGTTTTTTTATTGTTGTTATTTAGTCTGCAAGCACAGGAGCTCTGAAACTGGATTGCCTGAATTTGAATCCCCTTTCCTGCCAAGACTAGCTGCGCAGGCAAGTAACTTCACCTCTCTGTGCCTCCGTTTCCCCAAGGGTAAAATGAACTAGTAACAAGGTGCCTGTTGTAAGAATTATAATAATATACAGTACATAACATATATATGTGGTGTGTTTACAATGGCGCGGGCACAGAGAGAGTAAAGGTTATATGAGTTAAGTTGTATCTTTCTTTTCTTCCTCCAGAAGGACTTAACAAACTTTTCCCCTGTGGTTGCATTTGTAATATTGTCATCTATGCTTGGGACACTGGTCTCAGGGCATTTAAGTGAGATGGGGTCTGGAAATGCCTTGTCCATATAAAAGTACCATATCTGTTTTAAAAGCAGTACATCCAAGAGCCTCAGAAATTGAATTCAGCCAGTTGCAGTTTGCAAGTTTGAAGTTCAGGCACAATGTTGTATGCATTCTCTATTATTATTTAAGACTTAGACCTTTCTTAAGCTTCTTAACCCTGTTAAGAATTCCTTTCTCCCCTCTGTGTGGGCCAACCTTCTTCCCTCCAAGATCAGTTCACTTCTCTCCTCTGAATTCTAGTCAACTGCATGAAGTTGATTCTTACCAAATGCTCTTTGCATGGTTATTTATCCAGGTATGCACACACATAACTATGTACATAGGTGTTTATGTGTATCTATTTTCTCCAATTACATTATTAGCATTCCCTGAAGGCAGTGATTATTTTTCTCTTAGTGTTACTATTGGAAAAGACTCATTAGAAAAGACCCTGATGCTGAGGAAGACAGAAGGCAGGAGGAGAAGGGGACGACAGAGGACGAGATGGTTGGATGGCATCACTGACTCAATGGACATAAGTTTGAGCAAACTCCGGAAGATGGCGAAGGACAGGGAAGCCTGGCCTGCTGCAGTCCATGGGGTTGCAAAGAGTCAGACACGACTGAGTGACCTAACAATAAGTATTACTATACTCAGGACAGTACCTTTGCAACCATTCAAGAAACTGCAGGTTGGTTGTAAATTGTTTTTTCATTAACACAGTTTCTAACTAAGTTAATCTCTGCAAAAATAGTCAGTTTCTCATTTACCAAAAAGCACTCTAGCCACTCTCCACTGACCTCCCCATTGCCGCCCTCACAGATATAAATGGAACTATAACTGCAACCATGATTCATAATTAACCAGATTGTATATTAAATCTAAAAATGTGAAAATGGAATTATGCTTGGGTGCTCATCAGCATACAAAATTAATTCTCTTCAGCTCATCTAAGCTTTGTGCCTACTGTGTGCCAAACACAGTACTTGATAATAAAGGAACTAAATTTTCCTTCCTAATTTTAGTAAAGCGCTAAAGAATAATGACTGGTCCTCTTTGCCAAATGCCACGCCCCTTTGTCCTCTGTCATTGTCTCGTGCTATTCATTTATAGGCAAGTTTCTTGCTTTCTAGTTCTGAATTAGATTCCTTCTGGCTGGGTGGAGTCTATTATGGGGGCCTGTGTTATGTCACACATTGACAACTATATTTATATAGTTGAGAGGGGGAAAAAAGCTGAAACATGTTTTTACACACTACTAATAAATCTTGTTAAAGTAGACAGACAAGTCACTGTGTCTCCAAACCTCTATACCTCCCCAGCCCCCTCCTCACCAAATGCAACTTTGAGCTGGCTCATTAGCCCAAAGCAAACCATTTGCCATAACAGCTTGTACATCTGCATGAAAAAGTGTTCCCAGCAAGTTTAAATATTAAAACTAATGTATTCAAATGGCTCCACCAATAAAATGGTCACAAATAGGAAAAGAGGTTTTGCTTTCCAAAGTATCCATTACACATTAATAAATAATGCTGTTCATTCATGCGCCAATTAAAACAAACTCAGGCTGTCAAGTTAAGTTAGAAGCAAGGAGCTCAACGCTGTAATTGTTTTTCCAGGAAAACTAATGTCAGATTAAGTGTGCCTGGTTGGGTTGCCCCTATTCTCTAACCCAACAGCCTATTTCTCCTCTGCAATTTAGTCTTTCTTTCTTAGGCTTTCTTTCCTCTTTGAGTCTTTGTTTTGGTTGCAGGTATTTGGGAAGCAGTTGAAGGTAATCACCCACTGTTTGCTGCTCCTTCCTGTCAGCGACAGGATCTCACTTTGCCCTACTGTTTTGATTTTTCTTTCCTTTTCTTTCTAAAGAAAGTGCTGGTGCTTCTTCCTCCACCAATGCTACTTTGTTATCTCCTTTCTAGTATTGCTCAGCTCTCTTTAGTTCTTTTGCTTTCCCTGGAGGCCTCTGTCTTCTCAGAAAGGCTGCTAATCGACACTCAGAATGTGTGACACTCAGAATGTATGACATTAAAGACGGGTGGATCTGCCACCCGGAGGACCTAGAGAGTAAGATAAAGTTGCCAGCATGAAAAAGAATCTTGACTGAATATATCACAGTCATGTGGCTTACACTTAAAGACATTTCCTAGGCAGAGCCAGGAAAGGTCCCTCAGATGACACAGTCTGATTCTTTGCCCTTGGGCAGAACAACTCCCAACAGCACCCTCACAAAGTCTGAGCATCATTGTACAAATGGCTTATCCAGCAGCGAACATTTTTTTTTGTAGCCCAGCAAAGTCAGGAGCATCAATTGCACATTTTGCTATAGAGCAATGCAACAAAATGATGCCTTCCAGCTTTTATGGCCAAACAAACACAAATGATGTAATTGGGAAAAGCTGTCTCCAAATAGGAGGGAAAAAAATAAAGGGCAGTCTTTTGAGTTGGGGTGATGACCACCATTCGAGGGACAGGGATCAAAGCTCCAGCCAGACATCAAAGCCCATTTGAGTCTAATGCCAGAAGAGCCACAGTGAATTAAACTTCATATATAAACTAATTATAGCTTGACCCCACAATTAGGCTTCAGTGAGCACATAGACGAAAGAAAGCAGACATTGAAACAAAAGATCAAGAGAAAAGAAAGTTGGTAGCAAAACTGGGCAACATCATGGCCCTGACCACTTTACAAATCTTTTGAGGGCAGAGGGGAACCAGGGGATGGCAGCGGAAACAGCAACCTTGGACAATGCAGGTCTTGTCTGCAAGGCTATGAGACAGCTTCTACTCTCACTGACTCGTGCACAACCAGAGGCATCCTTATTCCTGTAAGAAAAGGTTACCGTTAAGCTCTTTTTCAGCATTGTTAAAGTTCCCCTTCACCAGATTTCTCTTGAAGGAGTGAGCACAAGTTGATTCTATGAAGTTTAGGGGGGAATTCCCAACACATCTGTCTGGCAGTGCCTGGCATTCCCTACAGTCAATCACAAATGTCTACACCAACTTTGAACTTCAGTCCTTTAGCTCTGCCATGCCAGCTAGTCATCTTTATAGATGAAATGTGTAGCACAGCAATTGTGCAAATTCCTAGAACTACCAGCTCTGGTACTAACACCGTGAAATAAGACTACTTCATCCCCAGGCAAAATTTAAACGTGTTTCAGTTACAAGTGCCTCTTTAAACAATTATATTGAGTAAATTTTACCCTTACTCTGATATGTTGGGACCAGTCACCGATTTTTGAAAGTCTCAATTGTATGAACTGATAAACCATTGCACACCTGATGTGACAATCCATAGACTATTTTCAGTCGTATTTTTTGTAGATAAACATTAGTGCTTTCTTAAAATCATAAAGTCCAAATTTATTACCTGAGTCCCTTGATTAAGAGAAAAAATTAAAAGCAGGCACTCTTATAAAAACAAATATATACCGTCATAATTATCTCCAGTATTTTGGCCACCTCAGGCGAAGATTTGACTCATTGGAAAAAACTCTGATAATGGGAGGGATTGGGGGCAGGAGGAGAAGGGGATGAGATGGCTGGATGGCATCACCAACTCCATGGACATGAGTTTGAGTGAACTCTGGGAGTTGGTGATGGACAGGGAGGCCTGGCGTGCTACAGTTCATGGGGTTGCAAAGAGTTGGACATGACTGAGCGACTGAAGTGAACTGAACCATTGTTATTACATTACATCTCTTTGAGTGATTACTTATGTATTCAACAGATATTTGAGCAGCTAAGACATGTCTGGCACTGGGCATACAATGGTAAACAAATCAGACATAGTCTCTACCTTCTTGGAGCTTAAGGTCTAGGAGGAAAATTGGCACTAATTAGACAATTGCACATATTTGTGATATATATATGTACATGTATACACACATATATGTGTATATATATCTCCAAATTGTGAAACAACTCCCAGTTAGAGGGATGTGTAAATAATTTCATACTTTAAGAACAGAGGGAAAGGCATCAATATAAATTATCCTTGGATGCTAATATTTCTTTTAATCCTACTAATTGTGTCATCTTAATGAGAAAATATAATTATTGATATTCTATTAAAAAATGGAACCCAGACTTCATTTTTCTTTTTTAAATAATATTTTCAAAACAGATATATTCTATGATTCTATCCAGATAGTAATACTCAAATGAAATCAAACACACACATACAAAATTGATCTTCATAAAAAATATTTTTACCGAGAAGAGAATTTTATATTTAACTTTGTATTATCTTTTTCAAAATATTTGCTTAGAGCTACATTTGAAATATCTATGGAGAGATAATTGCCCTATAGCAAAATAACTCAAAATTTTCATCTATCATCATGAAAAGGTAATAACTAACGCATGCAATTAAACTTTAAGATAACTAATTTCCTTACAGATCTGTTTATTACCTTTTCGTCAGAATAATCTGAGGGAGGAGAAAACGTCACTCCAAAGCATGGGGGGGTGTGCTAAGTTGCATTCAACTCTTTGCGATCCCATGGACTATAGCCCAGAGGGCTCCTCCATCCATGGGCTTCTCCAGGCAGAAATATTGAAGTGGGTTGCCATGCCTTCCTCCAGAGGATCTTCCTAACCCAGGGAATCAAACCGCATCTCCTGCATTGACAGGCAGGTTCTTTACCAGTGAGCCACCTGGAAAGCTCTACTTTGAGCAATTTCCAGTTTGGTTTCCCAACCATTTCTACACCAGCAAAGGGAATGCCAGGTGATGCTCTGTGGGGACTGCTCTGGGTTATTAGGTGAACAAGACTTTCGCGTTAGGATTTAGACAGTAGGCCCAGCTGTTTCGTTTCCTTTGCTCCTGTGAACTAGGTCCCTCTGAGACTAGGGAGAAACTGAACCAGAACTCACAGCAAGAACCCCCTCTGAGTTCTGGGCCTCTGTTTGCCTCCAAGGCCCACAAAGCCACTTTAATTAAGATCCCTCGGTGGCCAGGGGACCCCTGTGGAAAAACCCAGAATGCCACCGTTGCCCCCTGAGCGGCTGAAAGCTCTGACTGAGGCTTAGGTGGCCTCGCCCCACGGGGAGCCGTTTCCTCTAATCCCGCTGCACCTCCGTGGAGAGCCCACCGTGTGAAGAGTAGCACATCCACTTCAAACAGAAATCGGGCCGCGTCTGTTTGAGCTGAGGGGAAGGCTGGGGGTGGTGAGGAGCTGCAGATTCAAAGTGAAGTCAGCTGGGATGACCGGCAGTGGCTCCAGCCCCCAGAGGCTGAAGCAGCGACAGGAGGCCCAGGAGCTTCCATCTCTCTCTGCACCCTGGAGGGGTTCTCCCTCCGGGGGCCGGGACTCTTGAAGTCAGGGAGGATGGTTTTGACAACAGATGGGATAATTCACTTCTGTTCAGTTTGGTCCATGCAGACCAAATAAATCCAGAGTGGGGGAAGTTTTGCCTCATGACAAAGAAATGCTGCCATTTTGTTACACTCCAACGCTTCCCCCCCTCCCAGGCCACAGAGAGGAATTTGGTTGACCCCCTGTAGCCTTTAATAGATGGTGCTTGCACAGAAGAAAGCATCCGATTCTACCATAGCACTTAACCGTTGTGGTGAGAGGATGTTCCCCGAGGGACAGGACAGGCCAGGTTTGAACTCCAGCTGCACCACACCTCATGGCATAGTAATGCTCAGCGGACACTTGGTGCTGCCAACTTGGACCTCTCAGCCTCCTTTTTCTCATCTGTGAAATGGGCCTTATATCTAACCTTAAAGAGAGGTTGTGAAATGTCTGGAAATAAACATGTGTTGCCTCACAGTCCCAAATGCTATGCTTCCATGCTCACACAGCGAAGGATGTTCACTCAGAGACAAATTATCATTAACCATTGCTTTGCCAGTTTTCTCCATCTTTCTTTGAAATGTTTCCTAAAGCATACATGTCATATTGTTTTTAGAACTCTTTATCTGGTGTTGAACTAGGTCAGAGAGAGCCTTTTGAAATGTAGCACTATAATTTCACCCACTGGCACTTGGGGCTGCCAAGATCAAACATAGGGATCCTGTCCGTAGAAACTATATGGACCAGGAGAGCAAGATGGTATGCTGGAAAGAGCATACATAAGCTTTGACTAGCATCCAGCTCCTTAAAAAGTCCTTTAACCTCTCTGAGCCTCAATTGCCTCTTTTGTAAAATGCAGTCACAGTTCACAGATAGTATGTGAATAATTGGCACATAGTAAATACTGAAGAACTATTGACTTCTTTCTTAGCCTTCATCATTTGTCAGAGGTATTTTTAGGTAATGAAGTTTATTTGGCCCCTTCCTTTTTCGCATGGCCTCTGATTATGAAAAATTTAAAGACACAAAAGTAGAAAGAATTAATGAATTCTCATGAAACCGTCACCCAGGTTAACAATTATAAAAGATTATGAACAGGGCACATTTAGAAATTAATGTTTTGATAATTTGGGGGTCAACAGGTATAAAACAGAGTTACAGATTAGAGCTATATTCCCATTTTTAGATTAATGCCAGGCATACAATAAGCACTCAATACATATTAGATATTATTATCACTGTTATCACTTTTTTCTAAATGTACCCCAAAACTTTTTACAGACCTTATATAATACACCTTGCATCCTAAAAGCACAAAGAATTCCCCACAATCCTTACACTACACCTTGACATGGGGAGATGAAGTTACTCTGAAGAAAAAGCAGAGGAGCGATTCTCTGAACCTCTCAACCCCAGTTACTGGTCCCGTGGTTCTCGTTCTTGTGCACCAATGACTTTTTCCCTCGTACTCTGTCTCACCTGCTGAGCTTGGCAGTGAGCTTCTTGAGAGCTGGATTCATGCCTGATGCAGCTTTACCTCTCCAGGGAAAGTGGCCGGACTGGGTGAGTGCTTAATGCTCACAGAGTCTGGAGGGAAGTACTATTAGGAAAAGAACTAGTTAAGCCAAATTAACTTGAAAATTAGTTAAAGCATCCCCAATGTCTAGACTGAGTTTCCTTTATTTGGGTTAGAGAGCTCTTTTTCATGAAGAACTAAATCTACTATGTTGCATAGATTAAACTTAATGGACCCTTTTGGCCATTATACATAGAAACACTGAAGCCAAGAATGCAGATTCAAAAACTCAGAAGTAAATTCTTGGCTTAATTAATGTTGCCTCTTAATTCAATGTGACTTTAAACTCCTCAAGGGCAGGGACAAATCCTTCTTCCTTTTAACTCCCCTAGAACAAAGTCAGATACAAAGCAGATACCAAATGTTTGTTTAATTCGATTGCTTTTCAAGGTAGACTGAGATGGAATCCTCCATCTGTGACAGACTGTCTTTGGAAAATTCTATAAATAGTTATTTAGAAACAAAATTGGGTACTTTTTCAGTCGGCTTCACTTTCAGAAACATCTTTTATAAGTTTGCATCTTTTAGGCAAATATTGAGGACACAATAAAAGAGAAACTATTCAGTTTCTGAAAAGATAAGAATAAAGTCTGATAAAGACAAAAGGCATTTGAGGTCAGTAGAGTTAAAACAAACTCCAGACTGCCCAGCCTGTTTGAAGTTGACAAGAAGCAGAGAATGACCCGTTGGTCCATGATAGAGCACAAAGCAACTTAATCAGCATTTCATCAATGAGATGACACCATGGGGTGGCCCAGCTAGGACAAGTGGCACTGTGTAAAAAGCCATGGGTATTCTTACCCAAAGAGCATTTCTACCTGAGCACATCTTTGGGTGCTTGTATGTGTGTGTGAAAGGATAAGGAATGCCAGGGGCTATCACTACTGCGGGGTCCATGCTTTCTCATTGCTTCCTTGCAATGGAATTCTTATGAAGATTGCTTAAAAAAAAAAAAGTTTCACTTTACTTTGTTATTAATTCAAGTTTACTCTTTCCTGGTAGTCTGCAGCACGTCACAGAGACCTAAGCACCCATGAGGAGTTTAATAAATGTTGAATTGGATAGGTACAAGGTGTAGAAATCGCTAATGCAATATTAAACAAATGCATTTCCACTGAAGACATTCTTTAGTGAGGGCTCTTCTAACTGAAAATAGTTCCTTTCCTATGATATAGCTTATATGTAGAATCTTAAAAAAATGACACACATGAATTTATTTAAAAACAGAAATAGACACACAGACGTAGAAAATGAACTATGGTTACCAAAGGGAGCAGGAAAGGGATAAGTTAGGAGTTTGGAATTAAAATCTATACACTACTACACATAAAATAGTTAACCAACAAGGACCTACTATATAGCACAGGACACTCTACTCAGTGTTTTGTAACCTAATTTGGAAGAGAGCATTATTATGTATGTGTGTGCATATATATATATATATATATATACACAAATATATATACATATATACATATAACTGAGTCATTTGCTATATACCTAAAACTAACACAACATTGTAAGTAAACTATATTTCAATAAAAATGTTTTTAAAAATGATTCCTTTCCAAGGATGGCTGTATGTGAGCCCAGTTCTCTGAATGCAGAAGGTGTTACATTAAAAACTATTCCAGTACCCAGCCCTTCTGTCCTCCTCACCCTGCAGCTGAAGAGATGCAAACTGAGGCTGGGTGCTTCCCAGGATTCTTCCAAGGCAGTCAGGATCTTACCTTGTCAACTGCTGTGGCTGCAGCTGCTTCTGTCAACACAAAGGGAGGGGAAACCTGGGTCTGCTCCATGGGTGTCCCTTCAAGCATCAGGCTGCCCCCCTGCACCTGGGGAATTTCACTGGCTCAGGAAAAGCAACACACCAAAAAAGGCCCAGAGTTTACAAGTACACCTTTTCCTTTCCCGTTTTAGTTCATTTCCACATCAAAGAATCAAGTTTCTCTATTTTCAACAGAACTGAGGCCATTTTAGAATTACAATGCAAACCTCTCTTAATCTGTACCAACAGTGTCTTCAGACACTGTCCAAAAACCATGTCACCCTCTCTTTTCTCTCTCCTTCCTTTTTAAATATCCCCTCTCCTCTGCGGACCCTAAATAAGCATCTTGGCAATGGAGGCAGTAGAAATTAAAGTGGCTCTTTGGAACACCATATCCTATTGAAGAAACACAGAAAACAGAGCTGTTTAGCATGTGACCCAAGTGCTTTGTTAATAATCCAAGAAGGGAAGAATGCAGATAATGTTCCTACGCATCACTAGGTAATTGCTTAAATTCTCAGTCTTTACGAAAAGTTTGTCATCCCATCTAATTTGTCTTCTAAGAAAGAGAGAAATTAGTTCTGTACCTTTCCTCCCTCATCACAAAGAACAAAAGCCCAAAGCTAAATAATGATGCTTCAAACCCCTGTATATCCCTTCTGCACCTTGTGCCCGACTGGGAGCCTATCAGAAGAATGTGAATAACGATGCTACATCTTCTATTGACCCAGCTGTTTATAAACAAAGGTCTTTCTTCTAGGAAAGGCAACGACATTTAAATTGCTGAAAATTATCAGCCTCGACTCACCTAAATTTCATCGCAGTACTACTCATTCAGGAAATGGGAACCATAAGAAGTTTCCCTTTTTAAAAATTGCCTCCAGATGTGGCATACAAAGAATCTTTATTAAAACACCACACAGTAGCCAATACCCTACAATTTTTTCTTCTGTTCCTTCAGTCAGAAGACAAATAACAAACCACAGATCAGAGCAAAAGAGCTCTAGGTGTTGTCTGGGAACATTTTAAAAGTTGCAAAGGCCCTCACCTGCCCCAGGAGCCTCCAGCCACTTTACTCTGCCTAATCTTTACCCTCCTTAATCAAACACTTAACACATTATTACACTATATACTTATTTATGATGCTCATTATTTATTGCTTGTCTCTCTTGCTAGAATGTATGCTCCATAAAAGCAAGAATCTTTGTTTTGTTCTCTGATACATCCCCAGGGCTTAGAACTGTGTCTGGCACACTGTAGTGGCTCAAATAGATATTTGCAGAGTGAATGAATGCATGAGTCCATCTGTCAATTAAAAAATAATTTGTAGGTTTTATTGGAGTATAATTGATTTATAGTATTGTTTGGCAGTTCTTATTAGGTCAAAATCTCTAGGTCTCAATTCAAAAGTGGCACTAATTTCCTATTCCACACAATTATCAGAAGGATAATCCCAATCTTAATTCCAGATACACTTTGTTTCACCCCCTTTACTCTGCTTTTCTTCTGAGAATATCTATTTTTGTCAATGACAACATCATCTACCAGTCCTAACACTAAACTTCTTACTCTGTTACACTTCTCTCTTCTTTATCCCTCAGATCACTAAGTAATCAGATTCCTGAAGATGCTTCCTTTCAAATCTCTCTCCAATTTGTCCCTTCCTCTCTACTCTCATTGCCCCTGTCTACACAATTATCACCTCAAATAGGTTCCTAATTGACCCCTTAGCCTCCAGTCTCTCCCCCTACAGGTTCTTTTGCACATCATAAGCATCATTTTGATCACATCAGTCCTCTTCCATAGCCAGCTGTGATCTGGCTAGCCTAGCAAATCTGGCCTTTCTGAGTGGTCAAATGGTCAGGAGTTAAGTCTTGAAGAAACAGAAATTGTTGCATAGGCAAATGAGCTAGGATATGTAGGGGGAGGGGAGAGGATCACAACTGTCAGGCTACTGAACTTGAACTACATCCTGGAGACTGACTGGAGACAGAATTTGTGGTCTATTGCAAGATATTTCTGACTATCAGTTCAGACCAATTGTAGCTCTGGCAGTGTTGAAGGTGCTGGTATACAAAGGGAATTGTTTTTCTGATTCTAGGGCAGGTTGAGAGAAAGTACCAAAGACCAGATACACTTTGTTATAACAAAGCCTCTGTCCTTGCGTTTACTTGGTCCCAGATCCTGATGCTGGGAAAGACTGAGAGCAAGAGGAGAAGGGGCAACAGAGGATGAGATGGTTGGATGGCATCCCTGACTCAATGGACATGTTTGGGCAAATTGCAGGCGATAGTGAAGGATAGGGAAGGTTGGTGTGCTGCAGTCCTTGGGGTCTCAAAGAGTCAGACACAACTTAGCGACTGAACTACAGACAATCTCAGATTTAAAATAAGCACAGTTAGCCAGGCTAGTCATCACTATGCCTACTCTTACTCAAAGCCACTACTGCTGAAGATGTGGACCATAGGTTAGTTAGGAAAAAGAAAAGAAATGTTTCTTATGAGTCTACAAACTTTTTCTGTGAACAGCCAGATAGGAAATATTTTAACCTGTGGACCTTATGCTATTACAACAACTCAACTGTAACACAAAAGCAGCCTCAGACAACACTGAGACAACTGGGCATGACTGTGTTCCAGAAAATACAAAATCAGATAGTAGGCAGATTTAGTCAGTTAGTCACTGATCTCTACTCTAAGATACTGGGATATTTCAAATCTAATGCTTTGTTTTAATTAGAGAAAGTATCATGGAGGAATGTAAAGACAATGGGTTTTGGAGTTTAGAAAACTAGAATGGAATTCCAACTTTACAACAAAACTTGAGGCCTTAGGAAAATAAACAGCAGTTTCCTGATACATAAAATGAGAAGCCACATAGCATGGTAGCCCATGGAGTCAATCTACCTGGGTTCAAATCCCAGCTCTTCCAATTTCTACTTTTGTGATCTCTGGCAAATTTCTTAATCTCTCTGAGCTTCAGTCTCTTCAGCTGTTTTCGTGGGGATGAAAAATCAAACCCTCCTCATTTTGAGGATTAAGGGAGATCATGCATATTAAGTGCCTGGAACAGAGTAAGCACTTAATAGCTGTTAGCTATCATTATCGTTATTATTACAGTTATATTACTGTGACTTTCCTAAAGAGTGGCTATTGAGACATTACACATAAAAGCATTTGTTTTCTTCTTTCAGAGATTAAAAACAGAATGGAGTTTTCCTGTTCTTACACTTTGAACATTTTTCACGCAACTACAGGAAAATGAAGTCACCTTATAAACCAGCCCTTGCTTTTTCAGATGATTGCCTGTAAGTGGATTTCAAATTCTGAAGATTATCATGCATAATGTATTATGCTTATGTAAGGATTAAAATTTTTCCATTGATTTTTCTCTTGCCTCCATCAAGGGCTTTGTTGGACGGGCCTTCGTCTCAAGAGGAAGATGCTTTCGCTTTTTCCGAATTGTGAGCACAAAGAATTTCTTTCAGGCTTTTAGTGTCTTTAAATCAACTAATGTGGCTTTTGTCTCCAATTACAACCAAGTTTAAATTCTCCAGTACACACTAGACTCCCATTCCTGTGTTAGACATGATCGTGTCCCAATCCATTCAACACCATTAGGGGAAAACAGTACTGGATTTTGGGTGGCGCCCCCCCAGAGCACCCTGTCCCCTGACAATTGGTACCAGAGCCTTAGGGAATCTTTTATTCCAAGGTTCTGTGATTAGAGTTTAATTATAATGTATGAGCAATATTTCAAAGCACAAAAATTAGTAGATATATTTCACGTTGTATGGCACCCATCAAGAATAATACTGCTCTGAAGTCCTTAGCAAAGATCGTCTTACTTGAGTGAGAATCTGGAGAACCACTTTTATTTTCTATTGTCTTTATTAAAATGAATCTCAGGGGCACCACCTTGGTGGTCCAGTGGTTAACCCTCTGTGCTCCCAATCCAGGGGGCCCAGTTTGATCCCTGGCCAGGGAACTAGGTCCTGAATGCTTCAACTAAGACCTGGCACAACCAAATTTTAAAAAAAAAAAAGAAGATTCTTAGAAATTAATGACTCTTCACATAAAAATCCCTTAAGACAGGGGTGTGGACTGTTCCCTGCTGTTCATGTCACCACTAGCAAGCATAGTATCCTTCTCCAGTCCTGCTTAGAGTGGCTGCATTTCAGGTTGTCTCAGACAATCCAAGTCACTGTATAGTCTGCTCTTTGTTAGAAGTAATCAGCCACAGGGGCAGAGGCGGTAAACAGTAATTAATATGCAAATTTGGAAGTAACTTGCCTCTTGGTGCTGAGGCTTCTTTGTTTGTTTGCACAGACGTGGACAAACTGGGGTTTGTCTTTGCCGTAATTAGCAGGATAAATATAAAATTATGACACTAATCGTTAACTGGCTTTTTAAAAATGGTAGTATACGCCTGCTGTGCCTGAGATGCTGGAGCTCAGTAGGGGGTTCCTTCAAAAATAAATTTTAAAATGCCAAAATACCCATTTTAATTAAAAGGCAAACATTGAAATGAGTTTGTCACTTCAAAGATCATAGTTACCGGGCAACAAATCATCAATGCATATATTAACAATTAGTATTTGTACATCAGCCGAGCTAATCTCAATGCAAAAAAAAAAAAAAATCACTCTTTTATAATAAAAATGAAGAGTAATATTTATTAAGTGCTCTGCACCAGGCACTATGCTAAGCACTTTTCTTGTATTATTTCAATAAATCCTTGCAGCGGACAGACTGGGTGGTTGCTATTAATATCTACATACGTGGAAGCCAATACTTTAAGACAGGTTTCCCTGAGTCTGCTCTCTAAATTGTGGTGTCCTCAAGATTATATTTGCAGCGCTCATTTCTTTTTTTTTTTTCTGGTCCTCTCTACTCTGAGAATTTTTACCATTTGGCTGCTTCCAACTGATTCTTCACTGCATACTGACGATGGCCTAACCTGTCCCTCCTTCATTCTAGTTCTCATCAGTTTTATGTCTGCTTCCACATTCCTTAGCTTTACTGATATGGAAGACGTCCCACAGTCTGGCCAGCTAATTTCCATCTTTTATTTCCCATTTTATTCTTGCATTGTTTAACTCGGCTCCCATTATTTAGCGCTAATTGGCAAAATTATTATACTTGTTCCTGGGGGTGAGGTGGGACAGGAAAGAGTGAAATTTTTAAAAAGCACCAGTTCTCAAGGAGGTTCTGGTGAGAGTTCAAAGGAAGCTATGATCAACTTCTAAACTAATATGTGATTGCCCTGATTGTGGAAAAGTAGGTATAGGAACCAGTGTTTCTCTCTTTTAGTACCACAGCTCAGCGCCTTAGATACCGTGTGTGGCATGATGCCACAAAACCCTTGGCAATGGTTTTCTTCCAACCTAACGCATATATCCCTGAAGTTCTTCCTTTCCAAGTCTCAGCTGTAGGTTTCCTCTCTCAAAAAGCCCTGCTTCTCCCGAGCAAATGAGGCATCCTTCTGCCTCATTCCCACTACAGCCCTCCTTTGACAATTATAATATGATATCACACCATAGTGTAATCTCATGTTTGCCTGGCTATCTACCCATTGAGCTGTGGACACCTTGAGGTTAGAAACAGGATCTTTTCCCCTTTATATCTCCCACTTCTAGAACAGTGCTGGCACCTAATAGGCACTGGTTGCTCTTTGCAAGCAGCCAGACAGTGTCAGACCTGCTAACAAAGTCAGAAAGTGCCTTCAGAGAGGAAATTAACAATTCAAAGCAGAGCCCAGTGAGAAGGAACCTGGAGGAACCGCTGGGGAAAAGCTACCTCCAGGCTGACCTGAGAAAATGATCTCCAAACCTCCAGCTTATTACCGAGGGCTGGGAATGGGAGAGGCTGCAAAAGAAAGGTTTGGCAAAATGACTTTATAAACTGCTCCATTCCAGGACTTTCTGAAACAAAATACCCCAGGTACTGCCCTTTGAATCTGGCAACTTCAGGCAAGTTCTCTGGGAAGAGAAGTAGTAATATTTATTCTACTGTTTTAAGAGATGGTGATGGAGAAGGCAATGGCACCCCACTCCAGCACTCTTGCCTGCAAAATCCCATGGACGGAGGAGCCTGATGGGCTGCAGTCCATGGGGTTGCTAAGAGTCGGACACGACTGAGCAACTTCACTTTCACTTTTCACTTTCATGCATTGGAGAAGGCAATGGCAACCCACTCCAGTGTTCTTGCCTGGAGAATCCCAGGGACGGGAGAGCCTCATGGGCTGCCGTCTCTGGCGTCGCACAGAGTCGGACGCGACTGAAGCGACTTAGCAGCAGCAGCAGCAAGAGATGGTGAAATAATGGTGCCGCTGGAAGGCAACGTCCTCGATTCTGTCACAGTAGCCATTAGAGGTCTATAAAACTTGACCTCGGTGGATGCTCAAAGGGATCCACAGCCCAAGAACTGTGAGGTCTCTTTTGGCATTGTCTGTGGCTCCAGACAGACATCATGAAGGGCCACAGACAGCCAAGGCAGGAGGCAAAAAAAAAGGCTAAATGAGAAGGCACACATCCCTAGGTTTTCAATGTGCCTTCAACCTCCCACTTTTCCCTTAATAAGACTCTCTCTCATCAGTCACAGAAGAGCATCACAGCATCAGTTATTCTCAAAGGATGGGAGAGTATCCCCAAAACACACACTGCGGAGGTACAGATTGGAAAATCCTGAGTTATTCTGACGCCACTAATAGGACAATCCCACTAACCTCTCAGAACTGACGTAGACAAGTCAATCGTCCCAATTTCCGTACTTCCACTCTAGCTCTTTCTAAAGCCTTTGTGCAGGATGCTGGGTCTAATGGGCTAGGGAGCCAGGAGGAGCAGAGGCTCTTAAAAAGCAGGCAGTTATTGATCAGCTCCTGCTGTCCAGTAAGAGCAAACTCCAGGACCAGGCATTTTTTGGCACTCCACAAGAAAGCTCATTTTTTTGTTTTGGTTTATTCTTGTTTTTGGCTGTGCTGCACAGCACATGGGATCTTAGCTCCATGACTGGGAATTGAACCAGCGCCCCCTACACTGGAAACACAAAGTCTTAACCCCTGCACTGCCAGGGATGTCCCAAAGTTCATTTTTAAAAGAGGGAGGCTTCTATTGTTTACAAAGGAAAATAAATAAATAAAAGAAGATTGGCTCTAACCTCAGTTGTGAGTCAGGCAGTCAAGTTTAGTGGCTTAGAGCAGGGATTCAGAAACAAATAACCAGGGCTGGATCCTGAGTTGGTTATTTACTTGCTGCACAATCTTGAGCAAGTAAATAAACATTCCCAGCTAGCTCAAATGGTTAAGAATCTGCCTGCAATGCAGGAGACCTGGGTTCAATTCCTGGGTCAGGAAGATCCCCTGGAGAAGGGCATGCCCACCCACTCTAATGCTCTTGCTTGGAGAATTCCATGGACAGAGAAGCCTGGGGGGCTCCAGTCCATTACGTCACAAAGAGTCAGAGATGACTGAGCGACTAAAACACGACCTTAAGCAAGTTTCTTGATTTTTGTTCCTGGTTCCTTGGTCTCTTTACTTTTAACACATGATTAATGATCATACTGACCTCGAAGAGTCATTGTGAGGATTCAATGAGTTAATGTAGGTACAGTATTGAGGACAGAGCTGGGACCCAGTAAGTGCTATGTACTTCCTTGTACTATCACTAGAACGTGGCCTCCGCGAGGATGAGAATTTTTGCGATTTTGTTCATTTCTGCATCCCAAGCACCTAAACCAGTCCCTGGCACATAGAAAGTACTCTGTGAATTATCGTTGAATAGATCGAATGAATATATCTGGCTGCCGTTACTCCTTGCAGCTTTGAACGCCACGAAGTAATATCACGTTTAACTGTCCCCTGGCCTTACTCAGGTCCTTTGGTGTCCTGCAACCTGTAAAGGTGGTGTGCAGCCTGGGAGAAGCAGCACTGCAATGAAAAGGATGAGGCAAGTTCTGAGACCAGCTCTGTTCCTCCTATATCTGTGGTCTATGTGTCTCTGAACTATAAACGTGAGAGTTGGAACCAGAAGATCTGCATATATGTCTCAGACAGGAGACTGACCATGAAAGACAACTGACCACAGACTAGGAACAAAACTGGGTGGCTTAGCTGGTAAAACTAGGTAGGCTTACAGGGTCCCGCTCCCAGGAAATGGATGTTCAACTGTAAAAATGTTCCAAAGGGCCACCAAATATTATTCTAAAAATCTGTAATTCTCTCAAATTATAGTATGCTGCTTCTCCATCACAAACACTTGTATGTCTTATTATGATTTTCACTCTAAGTGGGTGAAAAAAAGGGGTCAGTCAGTTCAGTCACTCAGTCATGTCTGATTCTTTGCGACCCCATGAACCGCAGCACGCCAGGCCTCCCTGTCCATCACCAACTCCCAGAGTTCACTCAGATTCACGTCCATCCATCGAGTTGGTGATGCCATCCAGCCATCTCATCCTCTGTCATCCCCTTCTCCTCCTGCCCTCAATCTTTCCCAGCATCAGGGTCTTTTCAAAGAGTCAGCTCTTCGCATCAGGTGGCCAAAGTATTGGAGTTTCAGCTTCAACATCCATCCTTCCAATGAACACCCAGGACTGATTTCTTTTAGGATAGACTGGTGTAATCTCCTTGCAGTCCAAGGGACTCTCAAGAGTCTTCTCCAACACCACAGCTCAAAAGCATCAATTCTTTGGTGCTCAGCTTCTTTATAGTCCAGAGATGCAGCCATCCATACATGACTACTGGAAAAATCATAGCCTTGACTAGATGGATCTTTGTTTACAAAATAATGTCTCTGATTTTTAATATGCTGTCTAGGTTGATCATAACTTTCCTTCCAAGGAGTAAGCATCTTTTAATTTCACGGCTGAAATCACCATCTGCAGTGATTTTGGAGCCCCCAAAAATAAAGTCTGACACTGTTTCTCCATCTATTTGCCATGAAGTGATGGGACCAGATGCAATGATCTTCATTTTCTGAATGTTGAGCTTTAAATCAACGTTTTCACTCTCCTCTTTCACTTTCATCAAGAGGCTCTTTAGTTCTTCTTCACTTTCTGCCTTTCTGCAATAGGGTGGTATCATCTGCATATCTGAGGTTATTGATATTTCTCCCGGCAATCTTGATTCTAGCTTGTGCTTCATCCAGCCCAGTGTTTCTCATGAGGTACTCTGCATATAAGTTAAATAAGCAGGGTGACAATATACAGCCTTGATGTACTCCTCTTCCTATTACTGACCTGAAAATTGCTATGCTCTTCTGAAGACCTTGAAAACCTGTGGACTCTGTGTGGCCACAGAAGGGATGCGCATCGCTGATGCCCTTCACCTGGGAAAGAAGCAGGTCTGTGGAACAGCACACTCAAGATTCATTATTGTCAGCTCAGTGACACTACACGTATCAACACTCAGATTAGATTGTTTACACAATGGTAATTACTACAAGAGGGAAGGCAGCACTGAAAGGTGCCCTTGCAGTTGACACATACGGCCAATAAAGAGCTCACACTACACACGGAGCGCAGGGTGAGCCTCTCACCTGGCCTCACAAAGAGACTGAGGCAAGACCCAAGCTGCCACTGGTGGTGCGGCAAGCATTAGTGAACATGGAGCTAACGGAACTCCTTGCTGGACAATCTCATGTTACTTAGGCCCAGTAAAGCAGCCAGTCTTCACTCTTCCCTTGTCACAAGCTAAACTTGACCTGTGGGATTAAGGTAATGACTTACGCCAAGAAAGCGTCAAATCATTTTTTAAATTTACACAGCTCTGCTCTGAGAGACAGGGAATTTTCCTTGAGTCTAGAGCTGTTGGTCTTTCCTCTAAGTTACGATGCTTATGCCTCGCAGGACTTCAGCAGGCACCCCCTCAGCTGTTCAGAAAGCAAAGCTTCCTTCCTACCTGACACAATGTTGGCTCTCCAGATCCAAGGAAGTATTAGCAGTTCAAGTGGTTTATTGTCTGAACCCAGTGAGACCTTGTTTAGTATTTAAGCCTGGTCTAAACAGTCCTGAGCTTCCCTGTTGGCTCAGTGGTAAAGAATTCATCTGCAGTACAAAAGGTGCAGGAGATGAAGGTTTGATTCCTGGCAGGAAGATTCCCTGGAGGAGGGCATGGCAACCCATTCCAGTATTCTTGCCAGGAAAATCCTATGGACAGAAGATACTGGCGAGGGCTACAGTCCATGAGGTCACACAGAGTCAGTCATGGCTAAGCACGCACACAATCAGTTCTGACCTAGATTTCTTTCACATTTGAGATTATCAGTCCTTTTCTTAAAAACAGATTTCAGTTATGAGCTCTGGTTTAAGAGGAAGTTATTTTATTTGCTACCTGTTGGCTTACCAGCCTCTTTCTGAACCTCTTTCCATCTGCTCTGAATTCTGTTTGGCACCCTTTGAATATTCATTCTTTCATTCTGTGAACCATCACAGGGCACCTATTGAAAGTCATACATTATGTATGCATTATACACGACACCGGAGAAGGCAATGGCACCCCCACTCCAGTACTCTTGCCTGGAAAATCTCATGGACGGAGGAGCCTGGTAGGCTGCAGTCCATGGGATCGCTAAGAGTCGGAATGAGCGACTGAGCAACTTCACTTTCACTCTTCACTTTCATGCATTGGAGAAGGAAATGGCAACCCACTCCTGAGTTCTTGCCTGGAGAATCCCAGGGACGAGGGAGCCTGATGGGCTGCCGACTATGGGGTCGCACAGAGTCGGACACGACTGAAGTGACTTAGCAGCAGCAGCAGCATACACGACACTGAAAAATACAGCCACTGATGTCTTTTTGGAGGCCACTATCTCAGCAGCTGCTCCTTCATCTCAATCTTCCTTGACATTAGCAGTCCAACGTTTACTTTACCTCCTCTTGATTTGTATTACGTTAATAATACACACTCGCCACAAAACAAATAAGAAATACAGAAAAGAAGAAAGGAAAAGAGAACTGAAATTTGAAATCATTTGATTATTACTTTTCCTTTCCAGGTAAGCAGATATCATACCATAATACCAAATACAACATAAAGGGGGGCAAATGTATTTTTGTTTCTTCATGTAACTTTTGTTCGAAAGTAATTCTAAACTCACAGAAAGGGGCAAAAATAGTACCCTTCACCTGTTTTACTCCAGTCATCATCCTTCATAACTATAGTGCAATAAAACAAAAATAAACAATTTACCAAACAAAGTGTTCAAAACATTGGCAACTACAGTGTGATCTCAAAACCAGGGAATTGCACTTGTGTGTGTGTTCTATGCAAACTTATCACCTGTGTAGATTCATATAATCACTACCCCAATACACAAGATATACAACTGCTTCATCACCATAAGGAGCTTCCTCATGCTACTTCTTTATAGTTGCACTCACTCCTGTCTCTGCTGCTACTGCTGCTAAGTCGCTTCAGTCGTGTCCAACTCTGTGCGACGCCAGAGACGGCAGCCCATGAGGCTCCCCCGTCCCTGGGATTCTCCAGGCAAGAACACTGGAGGGGGTTGCCATTTCCTTCTCCAATGCATGAAAGTGAAAAGAGACAGTGAAGTCGCTCAGTCGTGTCCGACTCTTAGTGATCCCATGGACTGCAGCCCACCAGGCTCCTCCGTCCATGGGATTTTCCAGCAAGAGTGCTGGAGTGGGGTGCCATTGCCTTGGTTAATATCAATATGTTTAACATACCTGTAATTTTGTCTTTTTGAGAATATGATAGAAATAGAATCATGCAGTATGTGACCTATTTAGACTCACTTTTTAAATTCAGCATAATGCCCTTGAGGTCCATCCAAGTTGTTGCATGGAGCAATACTTCATTCTTTTCTTTTGTGAGTACTATTCCATGGTAAGGATGTACCACAGCTTGTTCAGTCATTAAAGGACATTGAGATTGTTTCTGACTGTTATTTTTTACAAAGAAAACTTCTATATAAACATCCATGTATAAGTCTTGACTTGACCATAAGTTTTTATTTCTCTGGGATAAGTGACAATTGCTGGGTTGTATGGTAAATTTTTAGTTTGATAAGAAACTACCAAACTGTCTTCCAGAATGGCTGTGTCAGAAATCTAGTTTCTTCACATTCCCACTAGCATTTGGTATTGTCACTATTTTTATTTTATCTGTTCTAAGTAAAGATATTTTTATAATTTACAATGTTGTGCCAATCACTGCTATACAGAGTAAAGGCATTTTTAATAGAACAGTATCTCATATCATAAAACATGGAGATAAACACAATGAAACTTAACTTCTTAACTACTTTATTAAAAAGCACTAATTCAGGGAGGGAGGTGGGAAGGAGGTTCAGGATGGGGAACATGCATGCACCCCTGGCACATTCATGTTGATGTATGGCAAAATCAATACAATATTGTAAAGTAATTAGCCTCCAATTAAAATAAATAAATTTTTTAAACCCACTAATTTAATTTCTAAAATACAAGATTTCAGTTCAGTCCAGTTCAGTCACTCAGTCGTGTCCGATTCTTGGCAACCCCATGAATCACAGCACGCCAGGCCTCCCTGTCCATCACCATCTCCCGGAGTTCACTCAGACTCACGTTCATCGAGTCTGTAAAGCCATCCAGCCATCTCATCCTCGGTTGTCCCCTTCTCCTCCTGCCCCCAATCCCTCTCAGCATCAGAGTCTTTTCCAATGAGTCAACTCTTCGCATGAGCTGGCCAAAGTACTGGAGTTTCAGCTTTAGCATCATTCCTTCCAAAGAAATCCCAGGGTTGATCTCCTTCAGAATGGACTGGTTGGATCTCCTTGCAGTCCAAGGGACTCTCAAGAGTCTTCTCCAACACCACAGTTCAAAACCATCAATTCTTTGGCGTTCAGACTTCTTCACAGTCCAACTCTCACATCCATACATGACCACTGGAAAAACCATAGCCTTGACTAGATGGACCTTAGTCAGCAAAGTAATGTCTCTGCTTTTGAATATGCTATCTAGGTTGGTCATAACTTTTCTTCCAAGGAGTAAGCGTCTTCTAATTTCATGGCTACATTCAGCATCTGCAGTGATTTTGGAGCCCCCCAAAATAAAGTCTGACACTGTTTCCACTGTTTCCCCATCTATTTCCCATGAAGGGATGGGACTGGATGCACTGATCTTCGTTTTCTGAATATACTTGATATTTATATCAGATTCTACCTCTTTAAGTATTGGAGTGGGTAGCCTTTCCCTTCTCCAGAGAATCTTCCTAACCCAGGGACTGAACTCAGGTCTCCCACACTGCAGGCAGATTCTTTACTACCTGAGCCACAAGGGAAGCCTAAGAATATTGGAATGGGTAGCCTATCCCTTCTCCAGCAGATCTTCCCAACACAGGAATTGAACCAGGGTCTCCTGCATTGCAGGTGGATTCTTTACCAACTGAGGTATCAGGAAAGCCCATATAAATATTACTTTAGCTTTTTAATCTAAAATGGTAATAGAAGAGCTCAGCCTGGCATGGAAAATTAAATCACAATGTTTCACATTGTAAGAATATGAAGAGTGTACAAGGTTTAAGGATATATCCTATAATATTGATGAGCAGAGCTTGTGTTCTTCATCTGAAGGATGTCTCTATGTTTCATTTTGCTTGGGACTGTCATAGTTTATGCCTGTTGTCCAGTATCTATGTGCTTTAGAATTTTTTTCCAAAATTTTTCATTTTTAAGCAAAGTCTAATTAGCAATTGCTGCATTAAAATAAGCTGAAGTAGATTTAAGAGACCTGCGGCAGAGCCAGAGAGTTGCTGGGGTTGGTGAAAACTTACAGAGCCATACTACTGTAACATACGTGAGAAAGTCTAGAAATAAGTTCTTACAGAGTAGTTTGGCTACTTACTGTAAATCTACAACTATTTATTTTATTGATAACATGTTTATACTGTAATATTCATTGACAGCAATGAATTCAGTAAGACTGAAGGAGTATATTTAGTGGAAAAATTAAGTACTAAGCATCCAAGAAAGTTGAAAAGTAACATGTTTCTTAGATGAAGCATTTATTGACATTTATTATTCTCCATGGGGGTCATGGTGATATCACTGACCACATAAGAGCCAGAAGACTAAATATACTGAAGAAGCATCAGTATCAATGCTTACTAGTTATTTTAAGAAGAATGCACTGGGGAAAAAAAGCCACTAAAGCTTCAGAAGGTACATTTACACTCACTCACTATTTGAAGTATGTGTTTGTATCATGTTTAAATCAAATGATGGTTCTTCTAAATACACTTTAATATGTTTTCAATTTCAAATTTTCTTCTGTACAAAGAAAAAGTAAAACCACCAGTTTTATGTTAGTGTCATCATTTACTTCAAATAGAAAAATATTTTAATTGCAACATTGGTTCAATGTTTTTCATCCAATTCATGTAATCAAAGTAAATGTTTTAGATGTTGAGTCATCCATTCTTGATATTGTTGTGAATGATACTGAAAATTCTGCTTAAAAATTTGACATTTAAAATAAAAATTTTGGTGATAATAATGTGGGTTTTGATGGAGTAGAGCATCATGTAAAGTGTTCTTCAGTGATGAAACAGAAATGTGTAAGAATTAGTGTAATGCTCATATAATTTATGCTGTGCTATGCTTAGTTTCTCAGTCATATCCAACTTATGCTGTGCTATGCTTAGTTTCTCAGTCATATCCAACTCTCTGTGACCCTATGGACTGTAGCCCACCAGGCTCCTCTGTCCATGGGGATTCTCCAGGCAAGAATACTGGAGAGGGTAGCCATGCCCTCCTCCAGGAGATCTTCCTAACCCAGGGATGGAATCTGCATCTCCTGCATTGGCAGGTAGTTTCTTTACCATCTGAGCCACCAGGGAAGCCCCATATAATTTATCAGTTCGGTTCAGTCCAGTTCAGTCGCTCAGTCATGTCCGACTCTTTGCGATCCCATGAATCGCAGCATGTCAGGCCTCCCTGTCCATCACTAACTCCCAGAGTTCAGTCAGACTCCACGTCCATCGAGTCCGTGATGCCATCCAGCAATCTCATCCTCAGTCAACCCCTTCTCCTCCTGCCCCCAATCTCTCCCAGCATCAGTCTTTTCCAATGAGTCAACTCTTCGCATGAGGTGGCCAAAGTACTGGAGTTTCAGCTTTAACATCATTCCTTCCAAAGAAATCCCAGGGTTGATCTCCTTCAGAATGGACTGGTTGGATCTCCTTGCAGTCCAAGGGACTCTCAAGAGCCTTCTCCAACACCACAGTTCAAAAGCATCAATTCTTCGGTGCTCAGCCTTCTTCACAGTCCAACTCTCACATCCATACATGACCACAGGAAAAATCATAACCTTGACTAGACGGACCTTCGTTGGCAAAGTAATGTCTCTGCTTTTGAATATACTATCTAGGTTGGTCATAACTTTCTTCCAAAGACGAAGCTTCTTTTAATTTCATGGCTGCACTCACCATCTGCAGTGACTTTGGAGCCCCCAAGATAAAGTCTGACACTGTTTCCACTGTTTCCCCATCTATTTCCCATGAAGGGATGGGACCGGATGCCATGATCTTCATTTTCTGAGGGTTGAGCTTTAAGCCAACTTTTTCACTCTCCTCTTTCACTTTCATCAAGAGGCTTCTTAGCTCCTCTTCACTCTCTGCCATAATGGTGGTGTCATCTGCATATCTGAGGTTATTGATATTTCTCCTGGCAATCTTGATTCCAGCTTGTGTTTCTTCCACCCCAGTGTTTCTCATGATGTACTCTGCATATAAGTTAAATAAGCAGGGTGACAATATACAGCCTTGACGTACTCTTTTTCCTATTTGGAACCAGTCTGTTGTTCCATGTCCAGTTGTGACAATTTTAAAATTTATTAACCTTACAATGTAATCTTTAAGATGATTTTAAGCATTTGTCTGTGAATATTTAATTTAATAAGACGATTTTGAAAAATATTCATCAGAAAAATACAATCAATATGGTTATTAGACAGAATACTATGAAACTAATGAAAGCAGATTAACATATACTAAGACTAATTACTCAGATTGTATCATTTTTAAAGTTCAGAAATAAATATAAGTAACAATATTTTTCTTAATATACATTAATATATTATCTTTATTCTATAGAAATAATTTCTTTTTTGAAAATATTTTCAGAACAGACTTTATAGGTTTACCATAATAAAACTAATTGGTTGGTTAATGAATGTACATTTGAGTGACAAATTATGTAATCAGTCGATTCATAAGGCAGCATTTCATAGTGAAATTTAGCCCAAAAGTGGACTATAGCACATTCACACATCCCCAGCTTAAATACACAGATGGTTTGATGGCTCATGTGGCTTTGAATTTGGTTATCCTAAGACTGAGTAATGGGCTAACCACAGTACGTGGTCCACAACAACAATGGACAGAATGTCTCCAAGGATGTCTGCCACACACTGGAGGATTCTTCCTCTCTTGTGACGAAAGAGGGAAATTCAGTATCTAGAGTGGCTCTGATAGTCCCAAGAGGATAGCTCTGTTTTTCACTGTACATAGACTATAAGGGTAATAATGATGGTCTCCAGTTCCATAAAGAGATGAAGAAAGGGATCTTAAACAGTCCTTAATTCCCACATTACCCAGGAAAGAAAGAGGGACATAGTCTAACCTTCTTCCATGGTAGCCCTCTGGCTGACCTTGCTTTACGTGATAATCTGACTACAACAGTCCAAACTGTTTGGTTCTAGAGGAGCCACTGAAAGATTTATACCAGGCTGCACCCCATAGAGATAGTCTTGGCACATTCTGGGACCAATTTGTAACTTCTCATAAACCCTTCCAGATTTAGAGAGCAGCAAGCAGAGTGGAAGGAAAGCAAGCACTGAAGCCAGATATCATTTCACCCGCTTTGTTCTCTTGAGCATCAGAACTCCTTAACTGTAAAATGAGAGTGATAATAATAGTAACATGCACAAAAGAGAATAATTTGCTATTTAAAATATAACTATTCCTACTTTCATTCCTAGGGAAGGAGACAGTTTCTCTTAGGAATAGGTCAAATTTTGCCCAGTAGCATGCCTTGATGAGCACCCTGGGTATGGCCCATGGTTTAGAAAGATATCAGGGGAAAAAAGGGGAAATTATAAACTAAATTTTAGTAGATATGGATAGAAATTTGACGGAACTATTTATTCTGAGATTCTCTCACTGTGAGCTGCTGTGATCCCTAAACACAATGCTCTTCTATTATTACCCTAGGCACTCAACAAAATGTGTAGTTCACTTGACTGCTTTGTAGGGGGTGGTACTTGCGGAAATTCTAGGACAGTACTACCTTCATGGACACATGACATGTACAGTCACACCCCCAAGCTTAGAAGGGCCACATGCTTGGTTTAAGGTTCTGTCACCATCTTGAAATTCTTAAATCCTTTTGACCAAGTACCTACTTACTTTCCTCTTGCACTGGATCCTACAAATTATGTACCCAGTCCTCTTGGACTTATGTTATCTTTTGGGGTCCATGGGTCTGTGGGACAGACAAGGAGAAAGCTCCAAAGGCCAGATATCAATGAGAATGAGAATTCAGTAGGAACATGAAATCAGAGCTGGCAATGACCATAAGAATCTATCCCAATCTTGGTGAGAAAATTGGATTTCCACAGATAATTAGGACATGCAAATCAATTTTATGTAAATTTCAAAGTTAGGGGAAGCCTGACATTATCTGTATTGCATTAACAATATTAGATAAGCAATATTGCATGTAAGATGGCTAGTACATGATTATTCTCAATAATTGATTAGTATTATTGTTATTTTAGGGTCATATTTGAAAAGCAATGAGAAAGTGTGAAAAGTGTAAATATATATGCATACATGTGCACACAGACATATGAGTACTCCTCTAATTCTCTCTTCCAAATAGCACATCTCCAAATCGACAAATTTTAGAATTGTGAGTTCTACAAAATCTACTGACACACACATGTCACTTGCACTTTGAATGACACTCTTTAGTCTACTTGACTAAGGATTGATTTTATCCCGAAACACCTTTGCTTTTCCATTTGAGGTTGAAGAAAAGTCCTACTAATAAACTCAGCTTTCTTTGCTCCCTGATATCCACCCTCCACCCCCAACCTCACCCTCTCTCTCTCTTTAGTCGCTAAGTCATGTCTTACTCTTGTGAATCCAGAGACTATAGACTGCCAGGCGCCTCAGTCCATGGGATTCTCCAGGCAAGAATACTGGAGTGGGTTGCCATTTCCTTCTGCAGATAGCCCCTAGAAAGGAACAACTAAACATCGAAAATGACCACACCCACCTTTCACCTCCACTGGATCTAAAGTCATGTTAATGTCAAAGTTGCCCAATGAGGGAAAACCCTTAAACTCTCAAAATAGGGATCTTTGACTTTGGGATATGATTCAATGATGTAAATAGGTGACATAAGACATTTTCTTTAGAATTAACCTACATTAAAGTGCCCTGAATGCATGAAAGAGTGGCTAGTGTGTGCTCATGAGCCTCATTTCTGTTCTTATCCAGAAAGTGAATGTGGTAGGAAGAATTTAAAATGAACCTCCACTGAACCACACCCTTGAGTGTCAGTGGGACTTATAATGTGCTTCTAACCAGTGTAATATGGCAAAGGCAATGGGACAGCATTCCTATGGTTATTGTTATATGGCAAAAATGAAGCAATTTTTTCAGATGTAATCAGTGGACTTCAGTTTAATCAAAAAGAGATTATCCTAGGTGGGCCTGACCAAACCAGTTGAGCTCCTTAAAAGAGAGCCTAGAATTTAGAGATGCTGGCTTTGCAGAAGCAAGTGGTCATGAATCCTATAGCTGCAAGAAAATGAACTTCCAATAATTATATATATCTGGAAGAGGAACCCAAGCTTCAGATGAGACCTTAACCTCAGAGGGCACCTTAACTTCAGCTTTGTGAAACTGAGCAGAGAAGTCAGCTAGGCAGTGCCTGTAAGATCCTAAACGTATGCTGTTTTAAGGCATTTAGTTGCTGGTAATTTGCCATACAGTGATAGATAACTTAATAGAGAGGGGTAGAAAATTAGGGGTGAGGACCAAATGAGGAACCCAGCCTACCAAGGAAGTCACAAACTACATGATAATTAAAGCTAACTACAACTGCTCAGCTGCTAGGAGCCCCAGCATGGGACTGCCTACTTGACAGGGAAGCATGAGCAAGAAAAGCAGTAATAAACTGCTTTTCAGATTTGAAATAAAAGCCACCACTCACTTGATTATCATCTGAATCTCATCCATAATCATCACTGGTTTGCTATTTGAGTCAAACTTCTTTTTGCAGAGCTAAAAAAACAAACAAGCCAGAAACATAATCTCAAGGTTATTGATTATCCTCCAAAGAGCTTGTGTGAACTAGTCAGTGATTCTGACTCTTTGGCTGTGTCTTTGAAAGATAACAGTATTTAGACCCTACTGTACTCTCACTAACTCTCCAATCAGTTAGAAAATCTTAAGATATTTTTTTCAAAGAATGGTAAAAGAAAGCAGTGTGTGAGTTCTGGAATTATTGAAAGGTATTATCTGATGATTGACGTTCTATCACTCTGATACTCAATTTAGAAATGGAATGAAAGAAAACAGGAAGAGAATTGTGCTCCACCGATGTGTGGAAGCCTTGAAAAACCTTTAGTCCTGTTTAGCAATGGAGCTTCTAGGTTAAAGGAAATATATGAATATATATGAAAGAATTTATTTGAAGCAGGTTGCTTTCTTTATGCATTCATTCTTAAAAAGCTGTGAATCAATTTTGTCATCAACTGAATCTCACTTTAAATGCATGAGGGAGCTCAGTATTCTACACTTCAGTTCAGTTCAGTTCAGTCCCTCAGCCATGTCCAACTCTTTGCGACCCCATGAATTGCAGCACGCCAGGCCTCCCTGTCCATCACCAGCTCCCGGAGTTTACTCAGACTCACGTCCATCGAGTTAGTGATGCCATCCAGCCATCTTATCCTCAGTCGTCCCCTTCTCCTCCTGCCCCCAATCCCTCCCAGCATCAGAGTCTATTCCAATGAGTAAACTCTTCGCATGAAGTGGCCAATTCTACAGTAAGTCTAAGTAAAGCAAATTTAGCTTTTAGTAGTATATATAACTAGGCAAGCTAAGACTTCTGTTGTATTGATAAGTACTTTTGTATACCAACACTTTTTATAGTGAATAACTGATTTTAAAAAACTACATTTGATTAGTTTTCATGAAGTGCCAGTGCCCATAGAAACTACAAACTAAAGAATGTGGTTCTCCATCTGGTTCTACGAAATGAAGTCACTAGCCACAGCAGTCCTGTCGCTGATCTTAACACATCCTGAAAAGAGTTAGGGTGGAAATCAGGATGAGGCACTCTGTCTTTGGGAAAAATTGGCAGAACAGGTCTTCAAATAAATATTGTCAGGAAAAATTTTATGCACCCAATTTCTTGTATCTCCTTATCCCTTGTTTGCTTTTGCTTCGTCGCTCAGTCATGCCAGACTCTTTGCGACTCCATAAACTATAATAGCCTGCCAGGTTCCTCTGTCCATGGGGTTTCCCAGGCAAGGATACTGGAGTGGGTTGCCATTTCCTTGTCTCATTTTCTGTTGCCTAGAAGAGCACTAAACTAATTAACAGAGACATTTGCTCCTCGTGACTAGCAGCAGACTTCTACTGAGATGTGTGCTTGATTATACTTAACCCCCTTCACCAAAATCATATATTTGCTGACCTCTTCTCCTACCTATTTAAAGCAGTTCCTCAGAATTATCTGAGGTTGTCTCCTGGGCTACATTCCTCAGTAACTCAAAATAAGATTGAACTCACAGCTTTCATACTGAATGGTTGTTTTTTCTTCAGTGAACAAAACTTTGGCTGGTGGGGGGGTAGTCTTAGATGTGCCTTGTTAAAAGATAGAATGAACAGATAAAACTGGAACATTGACAAAGAGAAGGCTGAAGTGGTGTCATCAGGAAGGCTTTAGACCTTGGACGCTTCTAGATAAGGATAGACCTCTAAGCCAGGTATTAAGGGAAAAAAACTCTAGGTCTTCAGAGACAAGCGTCTTACATTTTGCAGTGTGACTCTGTGGATTCAAGCCCTAAAACCTCAGCCTCCTAGCTGTGCTACCAGTGAAAGCACTTAGTCACTCCCTGCCATCTCTTACCTATACAATGGAAATAATAAAATCCCAATTTCAGAAGACGACTGTGAGGATTAAATGCAGTAACACAATAAAGAACCTGGTGCTTAGTCAGCTTTTAGTCACTGTTAACTGTTTCTATTTGGCACAATAGAGTTGTAGAGGCTCCAGGTATTTAAAAGACCAACTAAACCTCAAAAAAAAAAGATAGGGCTGAAGGAATTAACACATCATAGGAAAAAAATGCTAGTTTCTCCAGCAAGAGAATGCCTCAGGCATTTACAGTTCAATGACTAGGTACTATTTCTAATCATCATCTCATTTAGAATTATAATGAAGAATGTTGGGAATAATTAACCCCATTCTGTAGTCCCAGGAGCCTGTCATTGCAGGTAGGAAGGATTAGGTACCAGCTCTGTTAGTCCTGGCATGTGAGCGCATTTCCCCCGGTGATACCATGTCATCCTGCCTCTCTTTTCAGGCAGGTTCAATAAGTGCCCCCCACCCCTCAGTGGCAAGGAGCATTCGTCTCATGCTTGATAACACTTTTACAGTCAGAGAATAGCAGCAGCTCCTGAAACATCCAGCCCTTTTAAAAGCTTAGGAATGACAACAGCCACGAGTGAGCATCTCTTTAGAGCCAGATGTGGTAAATCCTCTCTCTTCGGAGCTGCCAGCCTGGAAGCCCACTCCCTCCTTTGTTAGAAATTCTAGTCACAAAAACCTACAATAAAATGCTGCAGGCACATCAATAAAGGATATAATGAAATCAGATGAGTCTTGTTCCTTACATTTACATGCAAAGTATATCAAAGGAGCATCCAGTTTGTTCCTGAGACCAATACAATGGATTCTTTTTGTGGGAAGAGAGAAGATATATGAAGCTGAATGAGGAAGCAATTCCAATTAAAAGGGCTGTGTTTAAGGCTCCGAAGACAATGCAGCCTTTGCTAGACACTTAGCTTTTAGAAGCATCTGGCTGCCGAGGTGGTTTTATGGTGATTGGATGAGAGCTGGGTGGAGAGGAACACAGCAGCACCGCCACAGGGCCCCAAGTTCCAGGTCACACTGCTTCCCTTCCAGCTCATTCCTATGTGACCTCAGGGCCACAGGACCTGCCCTAAAGGGCGGCTATGAGGATTAAACAAAATAAAGCATATAAACCCTCTCTGGCTGTGTCATGCACATGCTAAGCTTTCTATGATGTTTGCTATTATTGTTATGAGTTCCTCTGACTCAGCCCCACACAAAAGCTGGCAAAGGCTGGAATCACCCAGATGACAAGTGACTGGGACCCTGGAAGGGCCTGCCCTTGAGGCCACGTGCTATGTGGTGAAGGGCAAGTTGTCTCCTGGTACAAAGGCCTCTTAAAGTCAGCAAGTATTGGACAGCTCAGACATGCACCACTGGAATTAGCTTGCCTGTTTCCCACACACTTTTCATGTTTTATAGCTTTAGAATCAGACACTTGGGAGATGCCAATTTGGAGACAGATTATTCCCTCTGGCAGGCTGTCTGCAATTTTTCTCCAGAATCTCCATTTGTCTTAAATGGGAGCCACCTTCTTGAAAGTGAGTACTCAGGCTGCCTCGTGCAGCTCAGATCTGAGAGTGAAATAGAGCCACCTATTCGTCTATGTGGGAGGACACATCTATGGGAATCAGGGGATTTAGCTTTCGGCTCTTTCCCCCTTGCTGAATCACCAAAGTGCCTCTGGATTTTCCTTTAGCGCAGAGGTCCCAGATCTCCTTGGTTTTGTAACTTTCAGTGCCATTCTTCACTGACCTTATTAAAAGGGTGGTGATTTTCAGTTGGGAATGACAGTATGAAAGTCCCCACTGCAGTTGTTGCAGTAAAAAGAGGAAAATGTTTTCTTTTTTCTCTTGCCCTTTTCTGAACGTTTTGTGCTTTAACTGTTCCTGATCTGTAGTCTAAAGACTAACAAAGATTAACCCGAGTTGATAACCACATCCTGTGTTGGGTGCTCACCTTTCCGGCACTCTTTGCAGACCACTTGGTGCTTCCCAGGTGGCGCTAGCGGTAAAGAACCCAGCGGCCAGTGCAGGATACATTCCAGGGGTTGGGAAGACCCCTTGGAGGAGGACAAGACAAGCTATTCCGGAATTCTTGCCTGGGGGAAATCCCATGGACAGAGGTGCCTGGCAGGCTATACAGTCCATGGGGTTGCAAAGAATCAGACACGACTGAAGCGACTTAGCACGCGCGCACACACCTCGTGGTGCTTCTCCTTTCCCTTTATGTTACAGAAAGGAGGCCACAGTACAGTTCAAGAAAGACAGGGGACCTAACTGCCAAGCTACCTGATTCAAGTCTATGACTGTTTCTAAAACAGTGTTAGACGAAGAAGAATAGAAGATCCTTACACATTTGCTTCTCATCACCAACCCAACTGCGAACCCGTATCTATATAATCCCCCGATTTCTCATGGAAGCCGGGGGAGGGAGTGGGACGGGCACAGTCTCCCCTCCGTTGGCTGATGATTAAAAGCCACCTTTCTGTTTCCTCTAAACTCTGTCTCCGTATTTTTATTTGCCTTTGGTGGACAGAGAAAGCCAAGATTTTTGGCGACTTCACAGTGAGTCACTCTACAAAGCATAGATGCAGTTGTCACTCTACAAAGCACAGGAGATGCACCTGGATACTCATTTCAAATACGGGCTTTGTTATTGTCGAGAGGTCAACGGGCCTAAATCACAGTGCCTCTCAGATGGGAAAGCCCTGAGGAATATAACCATGAAGCCCTCACTCTTCCAGTGACATTTTAAAACCAGTCGTGAGGAAAGAGAGAGACAGTGGAAACACAGGGCTGCAAAGGGGCTTTCTTTCCATTGGTAATATTCAGTTTCTGTAAGAAAAAGGATCTAGAGCAATTACGGCAAAATGTGAGTATTTGTTAAATCTCTGTGTTGAGCACAAGTATTAATGTCACTTGGCTGTGTATATTTTCAAATATTTTTAATAATTGTGTATATTTTGAAGAAAGAGCAATAGAGTTTTTGGCACCTAAAAAGAGAGGTGTCTCAACTCAAGACAGCCAAGGAAAAGCAAATAGAGTAAGTGAGGAGCCGCTCAAAGCTTTCATCAAGGTGGGTTTCAGGATGATGCTGCAGGGTGCAGCTCATGTGAAGAAAAGCGGCCAATCTGTTGGGACTCTTTGGTCCCCACAGACAGCCAGGCTTCCCTGTATTTCACGATCTCCTGGAGCTTGCTCAGACTCATGTCGATTGAGTCGGTGATGCCATCCAACCATTTCATCCTCTGTCGTCCCCTTCTCCTCCTGCCTTTAAGTTAAAGGAGTAAAAAGATTTGGCAGGTAGCTTGCATCAAGGGGAACTGCTCTTTAACTCAAAGTGCTCTCCTTTTTTCTCCGACTTCAGTGAGGTATGAAACATAAATTTAAATGATTTAACAAGTAGATAACAACAACAACAACAACAATTGTTTGGATACTAGTCAGTTTAGACAAAATGGTGCTGAAATGGGCAGTAGTTTTAAAAACCCTCATTTTGAAAATGTAGGCTGGCAAAACCAAGAAAAGTTGCCACCAGAATACAAATTCAGAATTGAATTATTTGTTTCTTCATGAAGGGGGGGAAAAAAAACAAAGAGGAAAAACCTAAGTAGGGTGAATGAATTCAGTGTTCAACTAATCACAAAATTGCCTCCCAAAATGGGCTCACTTAACAAACATGGAGTCTAAATACTCTCCATGGTCAAGAGGAAGATCAAAGAATAAATGTGCTCCCTGCACAGAAGTAGGCTGTTGTGAGGAAAATGAAATCTGAAAATCCATAAGGTGTTGATTGTGGGGAATACAAGTCATAGAAAACCTTCATGTCGTTTACCTGTGATAAAAATTTCAGGTTAAGTGGCAAGATAAAGAATAACACCACGAATCATCTTAATTCATGAAAAAGTCCTCAGACAAGGATTTCTCTGACACTGTAAAAAGGCTGTCTCAAATCAGACTTCCCTTCTGCCTAAAACTGACCATATAATAAGAAATAGTTACACGAAACTCTGTCCGATCTGGACCTGCACACGTCAGTTTCTAGTGTCTTTTCCATAGTCATGGCCCTAATATAAACTGTAAACTGATGCAAAAGGAAACTGCTTCTGTTTCAACCCACAAGTATATTTTAACTTTTGTGGTCATTCAGTCATTCAATTGTGTCCGACTCTACGACTCCATGGACTGCAGCACGCCAGGCTTCCCTGTCCTTTACTATCTCCCAAAGTTTGCTAAAACTCATGTCCATTGAGTCGGTGATGCCATCCAGCCATCTCATCCTCTGTTGTCCCCTTCTCCTCCTGCCTTCAATCTTTCCCGGCATCAGGGTCTTTTCCAGTGAGTTGGCTCTTCACTTCAGGTGGCCAAAGTGTTGGAACTTCAGCTTCAGCATCAGTCCTTCCTTTAGGATTGACTGGTTTGATTTCCTTGCTGTCCAAGGGACTCTCAAGAGTCTACTCCAGCACCACAGTTCGAAAGTATCAGTTCTTTAGTGCTCAGCCTTCTTTGTGGTCCAACTCTCACATTCATACACGATTACTGGAAAAACCATAGCTTTGACTATACAGACCTTTGTCAGCAAAGAGATGTCTCTGTTTTTCAATACACTGTCTAGGTTTGTCATAGGTTTTACATCATTTCCAACATATTGTGACTGAGAAGACAAATTGCTGGAGGCCAAAAGGATGAGATGGTTGAATGGCCTCACTAACTCAATGGATATGAATTTAAGCAAACTCCGGGAGACAGTGAAGGACAGAGAAGCCTAGGGTGCTGTAGTCCACGTGTGCATGCTAGGTTGCTTCAGTCGTGTCCGACTCTTTTGTGACTCCATGGACCAGAGCCTTCCAGGCTCCTCTGACCATGGGATTCTCCAAGCAAGAATACTGGAGTGGTTTGCCATGCCCTCCTCCAGGGGATCTTCCCACCTCAGGGATCAAACCCGCATCTCTTATCTCTCTTATTATTATCTCTTATCTTAACCCTGCAATGGCAGCTGGATTCTTTACCACTAGAATCACCTGGGAAGCCTGTGCTACAGTCCATGGGGATTGCAAAGAGTCAGACAAGACTTAGTGGCTGAACAAAAGCAAACCTCATATATGTGTTTTCAGACCATAGAGATTAAACATGACTTATCCTTCCAAAACTGCCAAAAGGACCCAGAGAGACACATGGTTATTTTTTAAAATAATTTTAAAGATTATATTAAAACAAACACAAAGATTGTGTTTATTAGGGTGTTTTGGGTTGCAGAAATCAATTTAAGTTAGTGAATGCACACTAAGAGAACATTTTATAAGGATACAGGGAGACCCAAGGTTGAGAATACACGAGACCTTGGAAGCAGCCATCACTCATCACTGTATCTCTCTGAGAAATGGCTTTGTCTTCTTGGAAGAAGAGCTTTCTTTGCTGCTCAGTCCCCATGATGAACAGGAAAAGGACATCTATAGCTTGCAAGCCCACAAGTTTTAAAGTACCTGTCATTCCACAACTGCTGGCCTGTGCTTACACTCCCTTATCCTCACACACCCACTTCATCTTGGATTCCCTCACTTAACTCCAAATGTGTGGTTAAGGGATATTCACCGGTCTAGCTTGAACTACGACTCTGTGGCCAGCATGTCAGATCACACAGCTGCTGAGAGTAATCCCAGTAGGTCTCCAGAGAAGAGGATGTGGCAAATGACCTATGAATTTCACTACACATATGCTACAGAGCAGAATGCCTTCATGCAAAATATTAATTGAATGCCTCCTCTGTGCTTGATGTTTTCTGAGGTTCTGGGGGAACAACAGTGAACAAAAACAAAGACAAAGTTTCTCCTCTCAGGAAGCTTAGATTCTACTGAGGAAGGAAACAATAAAGAAATAATCAATAAAATACCTAACATATCTGTTGGTTGTAAGTACAGTGAACAGCAATAATGGCGAGCTCGGACATATTTAACAACCAGCTCTCTGGAAGGCATTTGATGATTTCTGTGGTATTTATACCATACTACAGTGACAGTCTATGGGGTTGCAAAGAGTGAGACATGACTGAAGCAACTTAGCAGACATGCACGGTGACTTTCAAGCTCTCAGTGTGATATCTCTGACCATGGACTTGGGAGGAGATGAGCTATAACGCACTACTGCAGACACAAGGAATATAACCTCAAAGCACAGATGAGAGTAAAACATAGTAAAAAAACTAGGATGTTATGAGTTTTTAGGATCTATTACTTTTGTTTTTAACATAACTAATTTCATTGTAATTTGAATTATTTAATTTTTAGTGATGGCTTTGTTTAATAACTAGTTCACAGAATTCCTGAAAATTTTATCATCTGTTCTCACAGGCCAGTATGAGCCAGATCCAGGACACCACTGGAGGTAAGGAAAAGAAAACATACTGAGGAGGGGTGGTGTTCCAGATAACTGGAACTGCTGTGTAACAAACCACCTCAAGACTTAGTGGCCTGGAATAAGAACTGTTCTACTACATCTCATACTTTTGCGGACCAGACAGGGCCAGATGGGGGCATCCTTCTAGTCAGTGATGTCAACTGGCAGATGGACTCGTCTTGAAGGTCCAGAGTGTCTGGGGCCTCAGTGGGGGTGACCAGAAGCCTGGGCTAAGCTGGAACTCTTGAGTGGAGTGCCTCCACGTTACTTGAGCATGGCAGCCTCAGGTAATCAAATCCAGGACTCCCAGAGAAACTGTTCCAAGAGGCAGGAAGTGGAAACTGTCAGTCTCCTAAGGCCTGGGCCTGGAAACTGTCCCAGCACCACATCTGCCATATTCTGTTGCTCAAAGAAACCACAGGACCTGCCTACATGTAAGTGACAGAGACCCTGTCTCTCCACAGGAAGGGGATCAAAGAACGTGCGGCCATCCCTAATCTGCCACAGAGAGGGAATAGTAGTGGTCACGGAGCTCTGATATTTTAAAGATGGTGGTTGGGGAAGACTTTTCTACTGAGGTGATTTTTTTTTCCTCCTAAGAACCAAGCCATATGAACAAACAAAATGTGCATATGAGTTATTGAGTCCAGGTTTTGGCAGTAATTCTAAGTCCTTAGACCCTGCTCTGCTATAAGTGGGGAATATCTGACAGTGACCACTTAAGAGCCACTTCTTACGACCCAGGTGAAAGACACCAAAGTTCAAAGAACCCAGGCACCTGTTCCCAGACACCAAGAAGGCCTTGAATACTGGTAAGTAGCAGAATGTAACCTGAGCCCAGTTCTTCTACCCAGATCTTCTATTTAAAAGTTCAGTGCTTCTTCTATGGGCTTCCACTATGGCTCAAATGGTAAAGAATCTGCCTACAATGCAGGAGACCCAGGTTGGATCCCTGGGTCAGGAAGATCCCCTGGAGGAGGGAATGGCAATCCATTCTGATATTCTTGCCTGGAGAATTCCATGGACAGAGGAGCCTGGTGGGCTACAGTCCACAGGGCACAAAACTTTTTCTAATCAGTGTTAGCACATGATTTAGCATTTGACACTTTCCTTTTATAAAATGCACATATTTTATATCGGTAAGAATGTAAACTCCTTAGGAGAGACTTACTTTTACACTTCTCCAGGGCTGCTGTGTACAGTAGAGCTGGTACATGACACAAGATATTACCAGGTTTAGAGTATGCACTTGGCCTGCCAGGCTCGTGCTGTGGGGCAGGACCACACTGTCTCAGAGGAATGGGTATCTTTTTCTGTTCCTACAAAAAAGCAGCAAGTACAATTCTCTTACAAAAGTGTACTTTGTGTAACATAGTGCTGGGCATGCCTCTGGAGGATCCTGGGGTTGGGGAGGTGGGTAGAGTGAATGATTAATAGCATTCAGATTCCTCCAGAAGTGTGTCTTGTGGACATGCTATGATTGCCTATTGCTGTATAATGAACCACCCCAAACCTAGTGGACGATATAGATCTTCAGCTGAAAACTTCCTTTGGTTCTGACTCTGTGTGACCCTATGGACTGCAGCCAGCCAGGCCCCTCTGTCCATGGGATTCTCCAGTCAAGAATACTTGAATGGGTTGCCGTTTCCTCCTCCAGGGCATCTTCCTGACCCAGGGATCACACCTGTCTCTTTTGTCTCCTGCATTGGCAGGTGGGTCCCTTACCATTAGCGCCACCTGGGAAGACACTCATCAATATAATAGCCATTTTATTGTGCTCACAGATGCTTGGGGTCAGGAATTTGGATGGAACAGAGTAGGGGTATATTGTCTCTGTTTCATGATGTCTGGGGCTTCAGCTGTGAAACTCATTTGGGAGCTGGAATCATCTGCAGGTTTCCTTCCTTATACGTCTGGGATCAAGCTGAAAGGACTCAAAGGCCAGCCGCCACTGGGACTGTCAATAGGAGCACGCACATGTGGCCTCCTGTGACTGGGGTTTCCCACAGCTTGGCGGCTGGCTCTGAGACAGAGCACCAAAGGAGGGATGTCCACAAAGCAAGCCTTCTGAGAAAGCCCGGGGGTAGCTGCCTGGCCTTCCAAGCCCAACCTCGGAAGTCACCATTTCCAAGACACATTACTGGCTGCAAGCATGTCACTGTGGCCAGCTTACACTCGGGGACAGGGAAGTGAGACTCTGCCTCTTGATGAGGACTAGCATGTGGGATGAGAGACATCGTCGTGGCCATCTTTGGAAAATGAAGCCTGCCACAGGGCACATCTCTTCAACAACCCAGTACCACCTAGGTTGGGAAGATACCTCGGAGGAGGGCATGCAACCCACTCCAGCACACTTGCCTCGGAAATCCTATGGACAGAGGAGCCTGGTAGGCTGCAGTCCACGAGGTCACAAAGAATCAGACAGGACTGAGTGACTAAGCACACATATACCACCAAAGAAACGGAGCTGTGATTGAGGGATGCAGCCTCCTAACCGCGCCCCTCCCCCAACAACGATGATGCTGGCACTGAAGGGCCCTCTGGGGCCAGGTACAGAGGGACCGCATCCTGAGGCCAGCACCTGAGTCCCCAAAAGCCTCTCTCTTTCAAGTTCATAGTCAGAATGTGAGCTGAGCACAGGCCATCCTGGCAGCTTCAAATGCCCCAGCTTCTTTTCACCCTTGGGCTTGGTGATTATGCCAGGAGCCTGACAGGTTGAGAGTTTGCCTCTTTTTCTAATCTGTGGGCCACCAGCTAACTGTCAGAGTTATCAGGGCTCAGGCCAAAGCCAGATGTTCTTAACAGATGTGCAAAGCAGACAGTTCCCTTATTACATCTTTTTAAGTTGTCTGATGTTATATGATGGCTTTTTAGTCTAATTTAGGGTTGAATACCCCTGGCAAGGCAATTGTAGCCATTTCCTCTATTTTAGTTCACACAAAGAAACCCAGCCCTGATTTCAAATCTTTTTTCTTTTTAACTAATTGGGTGGCCTTCTGCAGCTGGGCTATGGAAACCAAGGGAAATTTCAAACTGAAGATTATATATTATGTATATATATATAAGAGAGACAGTTGTGAAATGCATTCCTTCCAACCCACCCCTTGCCACTATTTCTCTCCATTAATAAAGATGCTCTAATCTGGCATAAGTAAGAATGTAAGAAATGACCTAATCTGGCATAAGTAAGAATGTAAGAAATCACCGGACATAACTGCAAGCTCATCATAGTGCTCTCTTTTGGCCTCTACCCTATCAGTTCTACCTGGATTTCATATCTGGAGGCTTTAAGGAAAAGTGAGTAAAGCTACAGCTTAGTTACAGAGCATCACCAAATAATAAATACCAAGTCCACCCCTTCCCCCGCCCCTTACCTCTGATCTGGCTTTGCTCCAGTTGTGATGTCTGCAAAATGAGCTGTCACCGGATCTTCAGGTCAGAAGTGGGAGGGAGCTGTACACCCACAAATGAAATGCCCCTGTGAACACAGGATTTGTTTCCTCTGTTGAGTGCTATTTATGTGCTTATAAACAAACTGCTTTTATTATTCAACTTATAAAACTCCACTGTTTAAAATCTGCATTTAACTACATTGCACACTAACATCTGTGACAATGAGAAAGTGCACGAACATGTCCCATTTCCCACCCTCTCATCACCACTACCTGCCCCCTACCCCCCCAACCCCCTGCCAATATGACAGTGTATACTCAAGGTTATAAAGTGCTAAGACTGAAACCAGGCATGTATAGGAGAAGAAATACTTATGAGAGGATGTGAGAGTGACAATCAAATGTTTGTTAGGAATGAGAATGAACTCTTTTTGGAGTTTGGTGAGCCTTGGCCTGTGCTGAGCCCCTGCCTGGGAAAGGTCTAGGTGAGTGAGCTGACAGAACCCATGCGTGACTCACAGCAGGCTCCGCCTAGGCCTGTAGTGCCCTAGCACTCAGTAAGAAATAAAACATGGACGTAGACATTTTGTGACTAACACAGAGGCTGCGTTCCATGGTAACAAGGTGACCCCAGAGCATCAAACATCCTTCCTCCACCAGCACCTCTCCACCCCACCAGCCAGAAAAGATGCACAAGGCAAGCCAAGGCTAGGTCTCTTCTAATCTGGGAAGTTCCTCCAGGGCTGGGAGGTTCAATGAACTTCACGTCCACTTCAATCCATTAGAAACAGAGGCAAAGAGCTGCCAAACTGTTTGTAACTTTGATGTATGTGTAATGGCTGATTTTGTGGATCAGTCTGGCTGGGTCACAGCACTCAGTCAAGCACCAGTCTAGAGACTTCTGTCAAGTCATTTTTAGATGTGATTAACATTTAACTCAGTAGACTTTAAGTAAAGCAGAATACTCTCTATCAGTGTGTGTGTGTAGAATCTCATCCAATTAGTTGAAGGTCTTGAGAGAAAGGTTGAGGCTTACACCCCAAGAAAGGATTCTGCCAGCAGACTGCCTTTGAACTTGAGCTGCAACATCAGTTCTTCCCTGGGCCTCCATGCAGATTTCAGGTTGGTCATTTTCCAAACTCATATGCACCAGTTCCTTACAATGAATCCTACTTGTTCTTCTCTGGAGAACCCTGACTCTGTTATGTCTATACACTTTGCACTGCTTACTGCTTGATTAATTTACGTAGCAGGGACTGCAAGCTGCCTCATACCCATTTTTCTCTTCTTTCTTGGTGTCAGAATCCTAATTTTATTAGGATGGTAATGTTCTAGCTAAAAGACTATGTTTCCCAGTTTGCCTTACAGCCAATGATGGCCCCATGATTTACCTCTGTCCAATGACAGGTAAGCATTGTTGATAAGGATTTACAGTAAAACTTCTTAAAAAGAAGAAAGGCTATTGGCATGTACCCTCTCTCCTTTTCTGGGTTTTCTGTCTGGAACTCTGATGGTGGACTGAACTCTGTGGCCACCTTGAATCATGAAACTACCCACTAAAATGGCACAGCAGAAAAATACCAGCTCTGGACAGCCTACTCCCTTTTACTTGAAGAAAAACTAAACCACTATCCTTTAAAAACCACTGTAATTCCAGTTTGTGAACAACAGTGTACTGTAATTCCAAATTGATCAGATAATATACAGAAGCTACAATAATTCAAAGCAAACCTCAATAGTCCTCAAATCAAGACCATCATTTATGGTTTGGTCCAGCTTGTCCTATAAAATGGATAGTATTATTATTCCCACTTTACAGAAGATGAAACTAAGGTACAAAGAAGCTAAGTAACTTGCCAACATCACATAATCAGCAAGTGCCTGTGGTTTGAACTTAGATCTAGTCAATTCTGGAATTTGAACTCTTTTATTTTTTCTTAATAAAATATGGAATGCTTCATGAATTTGCGTGTCATCCTTGCACAGGGGCCATGCTAATCCTCTCTATATCTTGGAATCTGCACTCTTAACCACAGTGCCTCCCAATGGTAAAGCTAAGAATAATGAGTGGAAGTCATGGGACACAGATTCCGGTTCAATATAAGGAAGACTCTTCTAAAAGGGAGCTGTTCAATAACACCATAACTAGGAATATGTAATTAAAGACTGAATAACCACTATTAGGGCTTTCCAGGTGGCACTAGTGGTAAAGAATCCACATGCCAATGCAGGAGATGCAAGAGATGCAGGTTCGATCCCTGAGTCAGGAAGATTCCCTGGAGTAGGAAGTGGCCACCTACTCCAGTATTATCCAGTATTAGTCTATTTCAGTTCACCCAAGTCTACATATGTGTTTTGACAGAATTAAGCACTCCATACTAGGCATTTTTAAAAGAAAGGAAAGGGTAAATTTAATATTAATACTGGCACTATTCTAGTTCTTGACTTCCTTGTAGTTCTTTCTAGTTCTAGTTTTTGACTTCCCTGTAGCTCAAATGGTAAAGAATCTGCCTGTGATGAAGGAGATCAGGGTTCGACCCCTGGGTTGGGAAGGGAATAGCAATCCACTCCAGTATTCTTGCTGGAGAATTCCAAGGACAGAGAATCCTGGGGGCCACAGTCCATGGGGTCGCAAAGAGTCAGACATGACTGAGTGACCAACACACACACACACATTCTAGTTCTTAATTTGGGTAGTGGGATGGAGCGACTCCATTTTATTACTGTGTTTCATCACTTATGTATATGTTCCAATGTCTTTTAATATATATTAAACATGACATGCTCGGTGGGCTATAGTCCATGGGGTTGCAATGGTTTGGACACAACTCAGCAACTAAACCAAACACAACATTCTAGGTGGCTTAGTGGTAAAGAATCTGCCTGCCAGTGCAAGAGATGCAAGAGACCCAGATTGAAACCCTGGGGCAGGAAGATCCCCTGGAGGAGAAAATGGCAGCTGGTTCCAGTCCATGGGGTCACAAAAGAGACACAACTGAGACATATGACAGACATAATGGTTTTTATTAGAGAGAAGGTAAGCGGCCAACTTGGTTTGGGTGCTGTATGCAAGGGAGGGGTAGCCTGTGCCCACGCAGCGTGCCCTCACCTCTGGGCTGAGACTGGAGCCTCTGTGGCCTCAGCACTCCTTCTTGGAGGGAGCATCTCAGTGAGGGCTCTTGGACCATGACTGAGTTGACCACCTGCCTCTCACTCATTCCTGGGCAGTTGGGAGCAATAGAGCTGAGTCTCAGGGCACCATCTAAAAAGTCTGAACACAATGGTAACAGAGGCATCCTGGGTCTGTGCCCAGAGTTCATGTCTTTTTAGTGTCTCCATCTTCTCTCCACTCCTGTTGTGGCCCTCTCTTCTGACTTTTTACTCCTTCCTCTTCTCTGAGACTTCGCCTTTAAAGCAGGACGCGTTCTCTCATTGAAATTGTTTTCTTTATAAAATTCATTCAGAGTTGTGAGGGGCCTTGAACTGATGTTCGATTGCCATCTCTTATTCTGGGAACATGGGAAAAATTAATAAAGCAAGACATTCCTCTGACAAGATGGATTTGACCAAAACAATGTTTTTTAAAAAACCATTCTAAGACATAATATACTTTCTACTTGAACACCAAAAATGTTAGAATGACTTCTCTTTTAATTTTCCAAGGTGAGAAAAACTCAACAATACTAAATGGCAAACATCCCTATAGACAGGCTTATACTTACAGACACTTTTGGCTTCTAGTCCTTTGGTTAGATAACACAAAAGAATGATAAAGGTCCTATTAAAACAACAACAGATTGCTGAGTTGAGAAGGAAGTTGCACACATGGTCTTCTCTCACTGATATCCCAAAAAGGTTTTTCTGTTGAATTAGTGAGAGCTCTTCGTTGGAAACCATAGCAACTGGCCTTAAAAAAAGAACTTACTGGAAAGTTAGCAGGTGACTCACAGGACTAGAAGGCTGGAGAATCAGTCTGGGAAAATGGCCAGAATTCCAGCTGGCCAGCAGGACCCAAAGTCAAAGCCACGTCATCAATGGGACAGATTCTGAGGACACGCTGCTGTCCCTACAGCCTCTGTCACCAGCCTCTGGACTCAGTGCCACCAGCGGTGACCTTAAATGGTTCTGTATGTTCACATCACCAGCTCAGGACTGAAAGACTTGAGAAGGTGCATCTGACTGCTCAGCAACAAAATGTCTGCACCCCAGTCTCAAGGGGGCTGGCAGAGAGAATTTGGTCTTTTGTTTTATTACCACTGAGTTATAAGAATTCTTTGTATATATTGAGCATAAGTACTTTGTCTGAATATGTATTACAGTATCAAAGAGTCGGACACGACTGAGCAACTGAACTGAACTGAAGATGGCTCTTCACCACGTCATGTCTGCTAAACGCTGGAATATCCAAGATGGTTCCTTCATTCATAAGTTTGAAACCCAACCTGGGAAGGCTGGACACCCGGGACTGGCAGGCACCTCTCTCTTCATCTCCTCTCCATCGTGAATAGCTTAGGCTTCCTGACAGCACAGTAGTTTCAGAGTATTTAGTCCTTTTTAAAATGGTGTTTGGATTCACTTAGAGCAAAGGTGTAAGCCTTATAAGGCTTCTTATGACCTAGCCTTGGAGGTCAAAGAACACTACCTCCTCTGCATTCCATAGGTCAAAATTCACATTGAAAAGAATTAGACATCTCCTCTCAATAGAAGATATCACAAAGAATTTGTGGCCAATCTCTGAGACATGGTATAATTAGATATCTCAATATTAGTGTCAACTATCAACTTATTCTAGATTGCTCAAACTCACTGAAATCATTAAATAACACTTACTAGCAAAAATGATAGTTTTCAAAGTGCTTGCATATATTTTATCTTTTGACACCCTCACAAGAACCTTATGAGTTAAGCAGGTAGACATTAACATCCTCACTTACTGACATTGCTGAAGCCCAGTGATACTGGTGCTTTGTTCAACAGGAAGGAATCACAACTAGAATCCAGATCTTTGGCCTCTAGTGCAGTGTCCTCTCCTATACGCCTTGCCATTTCTGCTTAGGTAAACAAATCCTCCCAATTCAATAAGCCTCTTCTTTCGTAGGAAATCTAAGTTGGTAGTAGTCCTCAGTTACTAATGAATTATTTATTCATGAATTATCAGATAGGAAGAGCTGTCTATTTAAATAATTAGGTACTATTCAGTGAAATCCTATTAGAACCAAAAGTTCTGTGGTTGTAAGGAATGAGAATGAATGAGTTGATTTAAAATTGCACCTCTGTTTAGTGACAGTATTATGCATATGATTAAAAATAAAGAAGCCAAAATTTTATTACTGAAAGAGAAATTCGAAGAGTCCATTGTAATTGAGAAAAGCAAATTGCAGAGCCTTATGTGAATATACACACAAGAATACATACAAAAATATATATTTTTCAGACATGTGTTTGTTAGTACACGTACAAAAAACCCTCTAAAGATGATGCTAAGAGTGTTATATTTTAAGGATTCTAGATTGCTTGAATTTGAGTATATATCATTCTTTAATAATTTATTAATAAAAGATTTTTGATCTCTTCAGTCCTTTCAGAAACACATAATTATCTGATTTAAGCATCTTCACAACTTTTATAGTCCTAAGTAAGGTACAGGAATAAACAAATGAACAAACGAAACTTCTGGAGTGGGTTGCCATTTTTTTCTCCAGGGGATCTTCCCAACCCTGAGATAGAACCTGAGTCTCTTGTGTCTCCTGCACTGCAGGCGAATTCATTACCACTGGGCCACCTGGGAACAAAGCTACAGATGGTATCATATTAAGGAAAGAAATTCTATATTTGTTGATTCATCTCCCAACAGAAATTACTGAGATAGTATCTGTTTAGTACTCAGCATAGGGAAATGTGTTCTTAAACAAAACAATACAAAAGTATCCTTTGGGCTAAACATAACTGTCTTCCAGAAACTCACTGGTTTGGAACTCAAAAGAGATAGGCATTTCTTTGCAAACCAAGAAGTGATCGTTGTTCACAGATCTCAAAAGACAATAAAAGAAATAGCAAACCAACTTGGGCCTGTATATTAAACTTTACCTAAAAAGCATTCCAGTTTACATTATTTAGAAATTCCAAACCAAACTGTGGCCTTACTATGTCGTAAATCAGGCAGAGGAGGACCTGGGAGATTGGCAAAGCTAGCTGGGCTAAAATAGAGTGAAACTCCTTTCCTATATGTCTTCAATTTGGGAATAAAGTAGAGTTCAGAGCCAAAGGTCAGGGTCTAGACAGGAATACCATCTGGGATGGGTGCTCCAGCTAGAAGCATTGTGGATCAAGCCAGGAGGGGGTTATCCAGATTGGTTAGGATTGAGAACTAGAGCCTGTGGGGAGACATCAAACACAAACCTAGCTAGTGATAATGACCTGCCATTTGTTCAGTGACAGCCATACGGTCACTTTTCATACATTATCTCATAGCCCGCAGTCTCCTCAGAAACACATAATTATCTGATTTAAGCATCTTCACAACTTTTATAGTCCTAAGTAAGGTACAGGAATAAACAAATGAACAAACGAAACTACTGGAGTGGGTTGCCATTTTTTTTCTCCAGGGGATCTTCCCAACCCTGAGATAGAACCTGAGTCTTAGCTTCTTCAGATGACAACACAGACTTAGAAGGTTTACAGGGCATATCCAAAGCCATTGGTGACAAAACCAAAATTTAAGCCCAGACCTTTCTCAAAGCCTATATTCTTTCCAACAGACCAAACTGTGGTGATCTAAAGGATCCAAGAGAACTTTGTGAGAATAGGAAAGTCAGGAACCAGGAGACTTAGGGGGTGGGCTGACGTGCCAGTTCCATCAGGTCCACTTGTTCTTGACTTCTCCTGGAAACACAGGCTATTTTGATGTATTCCTTTCATATAATACCTGGGTACACCTGCCTAGTGGGTGTCGTCAGAGTCATGGGGCAGATCAAGTGAGACGAATATGATGGTGTTCCAAAAGTAGCCAGGCTCCTCAGCCAAGTGTCAGGTTGGATGTAAAGGTAGAGAGAAACAGAGGAGAGAGGGTACCGGAGTCTGATAATAAAGCATGAACCCCAGGCTCTGTCTAGATGCCCCTGAGGCTCCCTTTTCTAAGAGGAAGACCATGCACAAAGACGTGATGAAAAATTGTGGAGCCTGACCAAGAAGGAAAACCAAATGAGAAATGCATTTTGAGAAGGATATCATTAGCACATCAAGTGCCAAAGGAAGAATAAACTAGAGGAGGGCTGAGATAAAGCTCGAACTTGGACATGAGAAGGGCACAGATGACCTTTGAGAGGGGAGATCTGGGGTCTTTGAGAGGACACGTCAAAATACAGTGACCTATGGTAGGGGTGGAAATGTTGAAATAAACCTGACTTTGTCAAGAAGCATGATCATCAGAAATAGATGATGAACAAGTCAAAGGCAGGGGATCAGTCTTGTATTAGAGAAATTGTGAGAGGAGATATAGATGAGGGAGGAAGAGTCATGATTCAGAGATGTAAGACAGAGGAATTAACCGGTAGAGTGTGGTCCTGAATGAATGGGGAGGGTAAGGATTCTGCACAGTGAGAGAATCTTTCCTTAAAGCAGATGGAGGAGAGAAATAAGACTGATGATCAAGCAGACATGTGAGCGGATTTTTTTAGGTATTTTTCATTGGTGGTAAATATATTCGGGTTTCTTTTTTTTACTATTACTATACCAGAAGGATGGACTTGATTCAAGAAAAGGGCACAGAATACCAGAAATGAGTTCAAGTTCCTAGCTTTGTTCCTTATTATCTCTGTGACTTGGACAAATTTTCTGAGCTTTGCTTCGTTCACCTTTAAATTAGGATGATTATCTATGTCCTGACTCCCAAGTTGACTCCCAAGTTAAATATCTAGAAATTGAGATTTGTTAAGTCATTGGTAGTTTGGAACTGGCCATGGTGTGAGCATTTACACAGAAAGTAAAATCTCAAGTTGACAGGGAGAGAGTCTTTTGAAACACTTTCTTCATGGTGGGCCCAAGCAGGCAGGAGTCGAGGCCCAGGGACTCCCAGCCTCACCAGAGACGCCCTTGTCGCAAGCACGGCCCAGAGGCAGAGACTAGATGTAAAACATAAAGGTAATCCTGCTGGTGGTTGAACGAAGCCTTGGACTTCCCTGGTGGCCCAGTGGTCGAGAATGTTCCTGCCAGTGCAGGGGACATGGTTTAGATCCCTGGTCTGGGAAGATCCCACATGCCGCAGGTCAGCTAAGCCCAAGCACCACAACTACTGAGCCTGCAGACTAGATCCTGGGAGCCAGAACTGCAGAAGCCCAAGAGCCTGTGCTCTGCAACCAGAGAAGCCACCATGATGGGAAGCCAAACACCATAGCCACAGAGGGGCCCTGCTCGCCGCAACTGGAGAAAGCCCACGTGCAGCAACGAGTACCCAGGACAGCTAGAAATGAATAAATTAAAAAAAACAAAACAGAAGTCTTCTCTCCTAGACCCTCACTATTCTACTGACTGTTAAATCAGCTCCCACAAAAATTACAGCGAAAAATCCCCTTGACCTCTCCCTATATACCTCAGGTTCCAACTGCAGTAAGAATTTATTCATATCACTCTTGAGAGTGAACCAGTTAACATTTGCAGAGCAGGCAAAAGATGAAAGATACATTAATAAGAGCACCAGGCATGCACTGGGGGCTGCTCATCCTCCGGGCACTTAGCAATCACAAATCATTCAACGGCTGTTTGCAGAGTATTATCGGTCCATTCCCAGTGCAAACAACCTCCACTTTATAAGGGAATTCTAATCCCAAAATATCTTGTCATTTTAAAAACATTACTTTTCAAGACCTGGCATTATGCTGAGTTGTTCTTTTAAAAGATTAATGAGAATCCTCGTAGTTTAAAATAACTAAAGGCAAGAGCCACTTTTAATATGTACTGTGTAAGAATTTTTTCTTTTCAGAAAAAAATTTTAATTATAGAAGTAACACATTAGTACAGACTCATTATAAGGAAAATCCAAACAACACATTTAAAGTAAAAGTCTTCCTGGCCCTCTTCCCACTGAACTTCTCTCCTTGGAGGTGACCAGGATATTAATTTGGTATATCCTTCCTTCCCTTTTACTCTTCATTTATAATTAATGTTTTGAATTATAAATGGCTCTCAGTACAACTATTAGAGTGTATGGTTGAGTCAGAGATTCCTTGTCTCCTCCTCTTTTTATAAAGGCTCTAGGAGGACTTCCCTGGTGGTCCAGTGGTTAAGAATCCGCCTGCCAACGTAGGGGACAAGGGTTCAAACCTTGGTCCGGGAAGATTCCACATGCCATGGGGCAACTAGGCCAGCATACCCTAATTACTGAGCCTGCACTCTAGAGCCCATGCTCTGCAACAAGAGAAGCCACTACTGTGAAAAGCCGACATGTTGCAGCTAGAGTAAAACCCAAGCAACAGTGAAGATACAAAAAAATAAATAAAATTATAAGGTCTCTAGTCCCATCACTAGGAGCCCACTCGCATGACCTAATCTGACCTTAATCACCTCCCTCAAACCTGACAGTTTCCTAACATATCCCCATGGGGATAGGGTTCAGTGTATGAATTTGGGGAGGACACAAACATGCACTCCATAACAGGGGAGGTTCCGTATTTCCCCAGAGGACATGAGATATACAGAGAACTCTTCAGAAAGTTTATTGTCCTCTTGCCACCATGTGAGGATATGAGAATTCTGCAACTAGGAGAGTGCCCTCACCCAACAATTTGGCACCCTGATCTTGGAACTAGAAGAACTAGAAGAACCAGAACTAGAAGAAATAAATTCCTGCTGTTTATTAATGGGGAAAAAAATTTCATCATCAGGAAATGTTAACAATTTCAAAATTAGCTACATACATGTTAGGGGAACCAAGAACTTGTTACTTTTCCCTTAAGAAACAAGATATGTCTACAGAATGGGAGAGGAATGTGATCCAGCAGCTTCCCTCTATAAACATTCTCAGCATCCAGCGTCCCTGAGCTGTTCCAGCGCCCCAGAACCCTCTTGTGAGAAGCCTGAAGAGAGCTGGCATTTCCAAACCGTGCAGTTCAAGCTCCAGAGCATACAGAATGATGCATTCAGCTAAGTAGACGCTGCTCCCCGCCTGCCCTCTCCCCCTCTGAAGTTTCCATTACCCAAGGGCTTTGATCTGGTAAACAAATCTGAGTCCAATCACATGGCAAAGGTTCCCTTTCTCTCTCCTCTCTGTGCTTGGGAGAACTGAACAATTAACAAATAGAGTGTGTTCTGGGACAGTTCATGATTTTGTACCTGATTTGGGGAGACTGCAAAGCAGCCCTTGCAAACAGTCTCTTTTGCCAGCTTCCTCCCTCCCCCCTCCCCTTTCCTAAGCCCTGGGATTCCCCCTAGGGATTTTATAGAAACCAGCCCATCTGGAATATTTTGCTGACAGAAAGTCAGTAATTGATGCCAGCCGGAGAAAGCACAACTTCTGCAACTGCTTTAATTCCAGAAAAAGTCTTGCCTGCCTTGCAGCATTCACTTGAGCCAGGCCTTGCTTCATCTGGCCGGGTAGCCTCAAGCACCTGAGAAAGTTTCCAGAATCCAGTGCTCAGTGGATATTTGTCAGGCTGAATAATTGCATTGAAGGCATTTGATCTCTCTGAATCTCATTTGAAGATGGGAATAACCATACATACTTCACAGTGTAAGGATTTCTTTAACCATATTGTTTGGCTTCTCAAAAAAATCTATTCGGTCCCTATGTCCCTAAAGGATAAATGGGATGCAGTTTCTTGCAGTTAAGTGTCCGAGAGGTGTGGAGCTTACTGGATGAGTGCTATTGAGTGGGATACTTCATCTCTCTGAGTTTGTTTCTTCATTTGTAAATACAGAAAAATAATATCTACTTTAGAGGTTAATGTGGAGCAATAAATGAGAAGACATGTAAAGGTCATGATAAAAGTATTGCCCACAGTAACTGTTCTAGAAATGTTAACTATTAGTCTTATGTGCATAATCTGTACACTATGGGCACATGACCAGAAATCAGTAAATGGTAAGTGGATAAGTCTATGAGAGAACACAGCTGTATCAGTTAGGAATGTGTTTGGCTGCATGTGATAGAAACCCTGCTAGAGTGACTAAACCAAGAAGCTGGTTATTTCTCTCATGTAATACAAAACCAGATGTAGGCAACCCAGAGCTGAGAGAACCATTCAAGGAAGTCATCAGGGACCCAGGCCCTTTCTGAGCACATGGCCCTCATTCTCAGATTTGCTGTTTCATCCGGGAAGAAGTGGGGAAGGGCTTCAGTTGCCTCATCTATAAAATGAGAATAAGCTCACTCTCTTTCTACTGAATTTAAAAAAAAAAAAAGGAAATCACAGACAACACTAGCAGATGATGACATTTTTGAAAAAAAAAAAAAATGAAACAAAAACTGGTTGGAGTGAGGTAATAGACTTTCACTGTTAGCTCTATGGAAGTCTATACTTTTGTACATATTTGTACATGTATATATTCATGTATTACTTATCTAATAAAATTAATGATTGTAACTATGCAATAGTGGAAACATAAAATTGTGTATGCAACAGGGTAAAGTTTGGAGAGGATTCTAGAAATATGAAAACAGTAGCTGAGTCAGACTGGTGAAATTATAGAAAACTTCCTTATTTGTGCTATTATTGCTATTTTAGAAATGCAATAAGTATGATTTACACAAGTTGTTCACACAAGGCATAGGTAGATTTCTGTAATAACCCAAGTTGGGCATTTTCAAAAGGTAACTGTGATTTTTCTGACTGTGAGATCAGACCAGTACAGCTTCAGTTGGGACTGAAGTTTAACAGAGATTATCTGGGATGCTTGAAACCAAATTATTTCACTTGAATTTGGTAAAAAAAAAGCTGTCTCTACAGCTTCATTTTTCTCTTTAATCTCCAGCATCAACAGCCAAAACACAGGACAAGAACTAGAATGGTCACTATTTTCTCCCTCACTGAGAGCCTTATCCACACTGTGGCACAGGGTGTTCTGTGCTTAGACCGCAGAGCTCTGCTGCTCATCACCGCCCAGCAAGGAAGGTGACCTGCGGAGAACGGAGTCTGCCAGACGAGGGACTTAGCACTGCCCTGCAACTCTGCCATACCATTTCCAAATGGAAGGCCATTACCTGGATCATTAACCTTGACTCCTATATAAACCAAGTCACCCAAAGCAGCTCAAAATAAAGCAGTTGTTATGGAAGACGCCAAGTAGGGTACAAAAATGCTGGTCAGGAGGTTCCTGCTAGAACATTCAAAACTAGCCCTCACTCACTGACTTGATGCCAAGAACTGGGCTATTCACTTACATTTGGGATTTCAGCTCATCCTCTTTGTGACATTGCGAGGTAGACACCCCCCCCCTCATTGTACTGCTGCTGCTGCTGCTAAGTCGCTTCAGTCGTGTCCGACTCTGTGCGACCCCATAGATGGCAGCCCACCAGGCTCCCCCATCCCTGGGATTCTCCAGGCAAGAACACTGGAGTGGGTTGCCATTTCCTTCCCCACTGTATAGAAAGTCTAAATGACTTACTTACTCAAGAACACACAGCCCATCAAATGAAAGAGCTAGAACTCTAGCCCAACAATTTTGAGGACTAAGAAGCCCATACTTGGAGAACGGCATTGAAACATGTATACTATCTTGTAAGAATGAAGCGCCAGTCTATGTTCAATACAGGATGCAGGACGCATGGGGCTGGTACACAGGATGATTCAGGGAGAGGATGTGGGGTGGGAGGTGGGAGGGGGCTTTGGCATTGGGAGATCGTGGACACCTGTGGCTGATTCATGTCAATGTATGGCAAAACAAATACAGTATTGTAATGTAGAATAAAGTATTAAAAAAAAAAGTAAGATTTACAACCAAAAAAAAAAAAAAAAGAAGCCCATACTTTTAACTTGCTCAGTGTTTTTCACATGCATTTGTATTTGAACAGAGTTCTTTGAAACAAAGTACCCATGCAAATTTGAGGAGCATGTCTTTAATGTTGGTGGTGGTGCAGGTGGGGGTGGGCAGGTACTCAAAAAGTTCTCTGAATATACTTGATGAAATACTCATGAAAAAGGAGCTGGGCTTAAGTCAACCCAAGTGTGTACAACACAGCCTTTAGGCAGTTGGGTGTGTTCCCCCACCTCCCCCAGCAATATATCACCCAAACCACAGTAGCCTTAATGTATGACTTTAATATATTACCAGGGAAAAATGTTCCAGTGATTTACTGGGGTACACATCATTGGTATTATGAGGCAGCATTAATCAAAGCTATGGAGTTGGCTTCTGAAAACCATTAGGTAAATCCCAAGCTCTACACTTAATGTATTCACCTTGGGCCACGTTCTGGAAGGAATGAAAAGATTTCACTGCTTTTGCTTTAAATCTGCCTTCCCATTAGTAAAATGAATGTGTTTCTTGAAATTTTTAAGGGGCATTTTAAGATGAACAATCATTAAAAGTTCTCTTCACCAAGAGTCTCTCTAAAGGAAGAAAGGCTAATCCCCTAGTCATGTGTTCTGAGGAGGGAGACCTGCCCTGGGTTTCTGGTTTAGTTGCCAACCACAAAAACCAAAATATAAAACCCAGAGTCATTCACTTTTAAAAACAGTTTAACACTACTTGTTGGAGGGATAGTTTATAAATACAAAGATCCTAAAAAGCAAACGCTGATGAAGGAAGTTGTAGAATGGGGACCCATGGACACTAGATGAACAGCAGGGTCAAGAGTGCAAGCTCTGTTTCTTCTCTGTGAATACTTTCTCCTCATGGACTATACCCCGCTGAAAACACGCACATGTGCGCACGCGCGCACACACACCACAGTCCATTTACTCCTCGAAATGGAGAGTAGCCCGGCAGGGCTGTCAGTGCTGACAAGAAGAAGAAGGGGCTCCCAGGATAAAGCATAAACCCTGGCGCTTTTCTACATTTTATTTTCTCACTGTACCAAGCAGCCTCGGTACAGTGTAAGGCGGCTTACATTTCTCTGTAATTTGAAGTATGTTCTTACTTGAAAAACTGACCAACCAAAATAAAAGGGATATTCATTAGAGCTCCGTTACTGCTTCTGGATTTGCTCCAAAGGGCCAGTGTCTCCCGAGTCTGTCCAAGCTGCTGCAGGCCTGTGTGTGCAGGAGCCACTCACCTGCACCCCATGCCCCAACCTCGGGTCACCCCCACACCCTGAGAGAGGCATGCCAAGTTAGGGAGTGTGTGTGGCCTAGCAGAGGGAATTGTTGATGTCCTTTCCAGGGAAATATCTCTGATGGTGAAAGAAAAGAAAAGAGGCCAAATGATTGTAGGCCTGGGCAGCATTTTAAATTTGAGAGACAAGGAGTTCTTGATCTCATGAAGCTAAGGGGACCACTAGACATGAATCAAATAAAAACACAAAGAAAACGTTAATTATCAGACACTCTGCAGCTTTTGTACTCATCACTGTTTCCTTCAAAAGACTCCCTGGACAGCACTGGGAAATAACACTTTTCAAGAGTTTAGCAGTTTCCTTAGTCTCCTTCTTCCTCCTGCAGGAACAACCTTATCTTTATTTAGAATTTATTTCACCAGTTTACATTCTTTAAGAGCAGATGTTCCACCTGACCTCAGAAAGCTGCACTCGCCAGCAGAGTGTCACTATTCTGAACCGATTACTTTGTTGTGTTCTAAAGAGCCCTACTTCAGAAACAGGTTACTAACTAGATATTTTAGAACTTAACACATCATTAAAAAGGAAAACTACAAGTGAGCTCATCAAGTGTTGGTGGATGTTTGAAGTGAGACTTTATTAAAAGTGGCTGTGTGCCTGCTATCCATAGCTCTACACATAATGTCACTTCTATAACATAAAAATTGTCCTATTAATTTTTATTTCCAGATTCTTACTCAATGGGAGGATGATCACTATGAAACATGCCTGCATCCTAGACAAAGTAACATTTAACATATAGCCTGTGAACCTTGACGAGCCTATGTGTTCCCCTTCATTTTCATGGACACTAAATTCTCTAACGACCTTTTCAACTCCTCAAGAAATCATTTATTTGATTCTTTATTCACCCAAATGCACTTCAGGAGCAGAAAATACCTATGTCAAGGTGAGGCAGAGGGATGTGAAACATCTTCTTTTATAAAGTAATTTCCTAATTCTGCCTGGCATGTTGACTGTGCAGAACTGATTCATGAGCTGGTCTACAGAACAGAACTCTACTTCAAGGCCACTGTCTGAGACTCATTGTTCCTTAATCCCCAGATGACACTTCAAGTGAACCCACAGCTTATCCATTCACCCTTAGATGATAAGCAATAGTATGATAACATGATTGATTATTGTATTACTATTAATTCTTAGATTATAAATAAAACCACAATAAAAGCAGGAGCTATCCATTCATCCCTGTTAATAAAAAGTTCCCTGATCACTGAGGAAAAAAAAATCACAAAAATCCCAGATGAATATTTTTTAAAGTATGGGGCTTCCCCGGAGGTCAAGTGGGTAAGACTCCGCACTTCTAAAGCACTGGGCTTGGGTTCGATCCCTGGTTGGGAAGCTAGATCCCATGCACTGTGACTAAGAGTTCACATGCTGTAACTAAAAGTCCCACGTGTTGCAATTAACACCCAGGGCAGCCAAATAAACAAATAAATATTTTAAAATTCACAAAAATCAAAATGCCCAGTGTTATTGTGAGAATTTTGAATCGCATCTAACGTCAAACCTGCTCCCCTCTCACAGACCAGGGCCCTGCAGCAGAAAGACTTGCAGCCGGGAAGATTCCTCTTCCAAAGACAGGTTTCTTTGTCTGTCTGTCCCAGTTTTGCTCTCCCCAACTCAGTAGGCTGAAAGGTTGTAGAGTGGGGGAGGGTGAGTGTACATCAGCACAAAAGATCTTACTTGACTGACACCGGTATCAGTTGGGGGTGGATCTCCTCTGGCTGTAGAGTTATTTGAAGCTGATGCTTCCTAAACTGGGTGGATAGTTCAAGCTGACCGCCTTTCTTGTGGTGCATTTCTGAATTCCTCAGAGATCCCAGTGGGAACATTAGACTATAACGTGCTTCACGTGTATATTGCATTTCCCTATGGCTGATTCTTTTTACTTTTCCCCTTAGCCCCAGGGAATTTCATTATTCAACCTTGGTTGGGGTTACATCACCCTCTAGGTAATCCTTCTAAGAAGATATAAAATGTCTCCAGCATGGCTCTCTCCCACGTTGTCCACTTCTGGTCCAAGAAAAAAACCACTCACACAACCCTGCACTTTCCCATCTCCCTTAGTGATAAGTGCAGCTAGTTCCTGATACATCATAGTTGCTTTCTTTCTCTATCCCCTGCTGTATCAGGGTAATAGCCACAGAGTCTCACCATTATGTTCCTGAGATAGTAGTCCAGGGAGTTCCTAAAAACAAGGTCTTTAAGTGGCCTGCCTGAAGCTTCTTGAACTGGGCACCATCAAACTCACCATCACTCCCAAACCAAACTTCCCTACCTAGAAGTTCTCTCTAACATCCAGCATCAGCCTTTTTCTTATCTTTGAAGTGGGTATTAGAGTCAAGTTATCACCACCCCCTTTGCAACTCCTCCATAAGGGTCTAGTACATCACAACAATTGGGGCTTCCCAAGCGGTGCTAGTGGTAAAGAATCCATCTGCCAATAAAGGGGAAGAAAGAGATGTGTCTTTAATCCCTGGGTGGGAGGATTCTCTGGAGTAGGAAATGGCAGCCCACTCCAATATTCTTGCCTGGAAAATTTCAAGGACAGAGGAGCCTGGCAGGTTATAGTCCATGGGGTCGCAAAGAATTGGACATGACTGAGCATACACACGCACAGACCTCACAACAATGAAGGCATACTTACCACTCATTATCTAGCCTTGGATTGGGAAAAAGAGTTCACTGCATCTGCTTGTTACAGAGGATTCATTTATTCTACACAGGAAGCAACTTGGCTCTCCTGGATGCTATCAGTGCAGCTACCAAAGCTGAGTCTCAGAATGCCTTGCTCCACTGCCTGCTCTCTGTTGGCTGAAGACTGGGAATCATTTAGACCAAAGCATACCAGATAAAATGCATAATAGCCCTCTCAGACTTCAGATAATACTACAAAGTTACAGTAATCAAAACAGCATGGTACTGGTACAAAACCAGACATGGAACAGAATACAGAGCCTATCAAAAAGCCCACACATCTTAGGTCAATTAATATTTGACAAAGGCAGCATGAATATACAATGGGGAAAGACAATCTCTTCAGCAAGTGGTACTGTGAAAGTGGATCAGCTGCCTATAAATCAGTGAAGTCAGAATATAGACTTTCACCATACACAAAAATAAACTCAAAATGGATTAAAGACTTAAATGTAAGACATGACACTATAAAACTCCAAGAAGAGAAAAAGTGAAATATTCTCTGATGTAAATCGTACCTATGTTTCCTTAGGTCAATCTACTAAGGCAATAGAAATGAAGGGAAAAATAAACAAATGGGACCTAATCAAACTTAAAAGCTTTTTCACAGCAAAAGAAACCATAAACAAAATGAGTAGACAACCCACAGAATGGGAGAAAATATTTACAAATGAGGTGACTGACAAGGGCTTCATTTCCAAAATACACAAACAACTCATACAAGTCAACAACAAGAACAACAACAGCAACAAAAAACCCAATTAAAAAATGGGCAGAAGGCCTAAGCAGACATTTCTCCAAAGAAGATATACACATGGCCAGTAGGCACATGAAAAGATGTTCAACATTGCTAATTATTAGAGAAATGCAAATCAAAACTACAAGGAGGTACCACTTCATACCAACCAGAATGGTCATCATTATAAAGGCTACAAACAATAAATGCTGGCGAGAGTGTGGAGAAAAGGGAAACTTCTGCACTGTTAGTGGGAATGTAAATTGATGCAGTCACTAAGGAAAACAGTATGGAAGTTCCCCCAAAAACTACAAAAAGCGTTATTGTATGATCCAGCAATCTTATTCCTGGGCTATATCCAGACAAAACTATAATTCCAAAAGATACATGCACCGCTGTCTTCATAGCAGCACCATTTACTATAGCCAAGACATGGAGACAACCTAAATGTCCATCGACAGATGACTGGATAAAGAGGATGTGAGATATATATATATGAATACTACTCAACCAGAAAAATAATGCCATTTGCAGCAACATGGATAGACCAAGAGAGTATCATATTGAGGTAAGTCAGAAAGAGTAAGATAAATACCATATGATATCACATATATGTGGAATCTAAAATCTGACATAAATGAACTTATCTATGAAGAAGAAACAGACTCTCAGACATAGAGAACAGCCTTGCAGTTGCCAAAGGGGAGGGGGTAGGAGAGAGAGAGGTTGGGAGTTTGGGATTAGCAGATGCAAATTATTATATACAGAATGGATAAACAACAAGGTGCTACCGTATAACATAGGGAACTATAGTCAGCATCCTGCAATAAACCAAAATGGAAAGTAACACGAAAAAGAATACATATGTATAACTGAATCATTTTGCTGTATACCAGAAACTAATACATTATAAATCAAATATACTTCAATAAAATCATAGCACAACCCATATTCTTTGGGAACAAGATTCATGTTGTCGGCCTTTCTGAAGCAGACTCTTAAAGATATCCCTGGATTGCCTTGAGAGGCTTACAAACCAAACATTCACACCAGCAGACCCCTATCCACAGTGCTTTCCCCTAAAGAAAAACATGTAAAGAGTATCCCCTTGCTGCTCCTCTCTTAGACTTTCTCATTAAACTTTCAGTTTAATGACTTTTATTTTGGTAGAACTGCTCTGTATCAATTAAATATGCCACCAATATTCTGAGCCAATCTTGGCCACTGAGTACCAATCATTAGAATTTAACTTTTATGGAAAGAAGACCTCTGTGGCCAGGTGAGCTTTAATCGCACCTCTTTTGTTAGTTCTGAGCTTCATGTTATGCCAAGAAAGCATTAGCCTCATACCTTGTTTATACTAGAGAAGAATGAATGGGGGAAAATTGTTCCTTTCTCCCTATTTCTAAATCACCATTTCTTAATAGGTTAAAGCTAACTTCTTATAAAACCTTAACAATGAAACATCATGTCTGAAAGAAAGTCTCAGGTTCTTGGCACTGAGCATTGCCAGCCCTTCACGGTTACATTTTCCTCTTAGCTAGCTGCTCTTTTCCTTTCAGCAGGAGTGCTTTCTGGTTTTTATGACCAAGTGGGATGAGAGAAGCAAAACAGCAAGAGGTATTCATGTAGTCATGTTACATTAAATTTCTCTAACATACAGTTCCATTAGAGTTTCCTTTCTTACTTACAGAATACCATTGTGTATACATTAGGATTTCAGTTCTCCAAAGTAGGCCTGTTTGCAAGAAATAGGAGATTAAAGAACTGATGTCTCTATAGAAAGAGAAATAACATGTCAATTGTGTTTATTTGTTGGGCTACATGATTTATGCTTTCTCATGTGAAGATGGAGTAGAGAAAAGAGGACACGTGACATTGTTTAGATAATCCCCAAAGAAAGTTGGAGTTCCTCCTTCAGGAAAAGGGTTGCCTTTCATTTAAAATATAAATGGTACTGACAGCTTATGGGTAAGAGAAAGATTTCTTATGTTCTAAGAAATGAATTCAAGATGCACTTAATTTAGTCTACATAGAAGGAGAATATTTAGCATTCTAAGGGAGAAAGGGGAAAGGGGGAAAAAGATTAAGGAAGAATCCCATAAAAACAAGGAATTTACCTGCCCCTTCATGAAGCTTTATGTCCATATAGATGTGAAAAAGGATCAATGCAATCTGAGTTTAAAATATACATTAAAAATTTTTTGTTTGTCAAAACATTTTAATTCTTCTCCATTCTCTTCCTTCTAATTAATTCTCTAATCCACGTAGATGATTAAATCTAATAAAACAATAATGTTGGGCAAAAACTGAAAAAATCTAACATGAAAAAGAAAATGTTATATAAACTAGATAAACAATAAGGACTGACTGTAATAACTTATAATTGAAAAGAATCTGAAAAGGATATATATATATATATATATAGCTCAATCACTTTGGTGTACACCTGAAACATTGTAAGTCAACTATACTTCAATTTAAAAAAGAAGAAAATATATAGGATTTTCCTGGCAGCCCAGTGGTTAAGATTCCATGCTCTCAACACAAGGGGCATGGGTTTGATCCCTGCTCTGGGAAGATCCCACATGCTACATGACCAAAAAGTGAAAGAAAAAAAAAGTTGATAAAAGTTTCTAAATACTCTTTTACCCAGCTGCTCTTCTACTGCAAAAATAGGTGGCAAAAATTTACAATTCAAGTTCTGCTTGTATAAGTTTACAAGGCCCCAAACTGGTACATATGATTATCATTAATAAATATAAAAAAACTTTTATATATTAAACTGTATATGACCTTATGCTAGGTGTTATATTCATTTTTCTTTAAAATCATCATCACTGCTTCACAGGAAGTCACATTTCAAAAGAGAAAATCCAGATGTGAATGCATACCAAGAAAAAAAGAGAAGCAGCTAAAAATAAAAGTAGTTTATTGACTGCCCTTCAGAACAGAAAAATCACAACACACATACACACACTTTCTCATCACTGATTAGTGCTACTGCAATAAACTTGCAGTGAAAGTGAAGATATAACAAAGTATCTCCTAGAAATCTATTACGGACAACTTATACCACGTTTAGCACTCAGAGGATGGGAACCACATCCTTTCATCAAGTAAGCCCTTCTGTAGATAGTTTCCTGTCTAAACCAAATCTTCTAATGCAGTTACAGAATGTGAATTGTCCCTCTTTTACTGGGAAGCTTGAAGTTCCTGAAACTTGATATAAGTTCATCTTACAACCAAGAGCTTTGTTCACAACAATTAATGGCAAAAGGGTCTTAGGTTGATGCCAAGAGCCAGATTATTACCTCTCAAAAAATTATCCTCCCAAAGGAGAAAGATTCTTATGAAAAGGGGAGGATTTCAAAACTGCTTTAGAACTGTACCTCTGGGTGTTATTTTTCAAGCATCATAAAGCATTTGTATTCAGCTGTTTTTTGATCCAAGTAAAACACTTCTAAAGATAAGTGAGGTTTGTTTCCTGAGTTAAAGGATATCTTTAAGTGACAGGCACAGGACAATAAAAGGCCTTTTTCAGGAGCATATAAACTGGAACAAGGACAAACAAATTTCGAGACTGTTGAGAGACTGAGAAACCTAACAGGACACCTCACATTTAACACATTCTCAACGGACTTCAGACTTCCTGGCTGTTTCTGAACTATTTCCCATGAAGCAAGGCATCATATGTCACTGTCAAAACACACGCTAGCTGATACTTTCCACAGCGCTCGGACAAGCCCTCAGCAACTCAGTCTGGTGGAGACAGGGGCTGTGGAAGAGAAGGCAGTTTTAACTTGTGGGAATGATCTCACCATTGCCAGTTGTGCATATGCATTCATCCCTTGTTCCATTCAAGAAATATCTGAGGCCTTCCTCTTCTTTGGGCCCAACTAACCATCAGAACCCACTGGGCTCTTCCACCAGCTGTTGGCTTGTTGGTGGATATGAAGTGGATCTATGTGTCTTGGTTTTTAAACTGTCCAGAGCCAGATTTGGAATCACTCCAGTGTTTTCACGATATCATTGACGAGCGGAGACTTATACGCAGAGGGAGAACATCTTTCTTCTCCAGATTCTTGAGCCACCCCTTCACAGCAATAGCCTGTTTTGTTCCTTTCTTCTTACTGAGGTCATTCTAGGTGAGGGCCAATGGTGGAAAGATTGATAGTAGAGAGGGGAGAGAGAAGGAAGGAAAGATTTTAAAAAATGAAGGTTTGTCTATCTCTCACTCACCATTTTACTGCTGCTCCTATTCCAGCTTCTAGTAATGGAAAGGTATTTATAACAGACTAACCCTCCTGACAGTAACAATTACAAACTCTGGACAAAATATAAAAGCCAGTCATTAGAAGGCACTGGGGATGAACCACGAGCAGGCAGGGACAAGAAATATTACTACCTTGAAAAAGAAAAACACACTTGTTGAGATCCACATTTATCTGAGGTATTTTCCAATGCCTATGGGCATGAAGGATGCATTCAAGTAAAGGGGCAGTTTTGCTGGTTTGGGGCAGTCAGGACCAGTGTTTAGGAATCTCAGAAAGGTGGACTTATTGTCCATGGGAAATCCATAAAGAAGAGAGCCAGAGATTGGGAGGGGGCCAATATTTTCTTACAAACTCTCAAATCCTTAGCTGACTCCTGCACTACACATGTGCTGGGTGAAAATCCAAGGAACCAGTGGAAAGCAACAGCTGGAAGTCTGAAAGAGCTGAGTTGAGATGTCAACAGTTGCCTGATACTGGAAAGACAGAGTCCCTCCAATTGAGAGGAGCCCGATAAACAATTTGAGCATTCCATTGAAATCCTAGAAGGGCCATAGCTTAGGAATAAGAACCATATCCAAAGGCTAAGAAGGCTAAGAACTATGCTTATTGATGCTGACCCTACCAAGATTCAAATCTATTTTTATAAACTCCTGCCTCAATTACCCAAGACTACTCACACATAAAGGAGCTCATATTCAATGCCATTTTTTAAGAACATGGATAATTCCACTTGCACCAGTCCTTGCACTGTTCACATTGCTAACTGATAAAACTAATGGAAAAGGTTACTGATTTAAGACCTCAGAAAAAAAAATAAAAAGAATTATGATTCTTAGATTCATCATCAGTTCAGTTCAGTCACTCAGTTGTGTCCGATCTTTGTGACCCCACAACTAGCAGCATGCCAGGCCTTCTGTCCATCACTAACTACCAGAGTTTACCCAAACTCATGTCCATCGAGTCAGTGATGCCATCCAGCCATCTCATCCTCTGTCATCCCCTTCTCCTCCTGCCCCCAATCCCGCCCAGTATCAGGGTCTTTTCCAACAAGTCAACTCTTTGCATGAGGTGGCCAAAGAGTTTCAGCTTCAGCATCAGTCCTTCCAATGAACACCCAGGACTGATCTCCTTTAGGATGGACTGGTTGGATCTCCTTGCAGTCTAAGGGACTCTCAAGAATCTTCTCCAGCACCACAGTTCAAAAAGCATCAATTCTTTGGTGCTCAGCCTTCTTCACAGTCCAACTCTCACATTCATACATGACCATTGGAAAAATCGTAGCCTTGACTAGACAGACCTTTGTTGGCAAAGTAATGTCTCTGCTTTTGAATATGCTATCTAGGTTGGTCATAAGTTTCCTTCCAAGGAGTAAGCGTCTTTTAATTCATGGCTGCAATCACCATCTGCAGTGATTCTGGAGCCCCCCAAAATAGTCTGACACTGTTTCCACTATTGCCCCATCTATTTGCCATGAAGTGATGGGATCAGATGCCATGATCTTAGTTTTCTGAATGTTGAGCTTTAAGTCAACTTTTTCACTCTTCTTTTTCACTTTCATTAACAGGCTTTTTAAGTTACTCTTTGCTTTCTGCCATAATGGTGGTGTCATCTGCATATATGAGGTTGTTGATATTTCTCCCGGCAATCTTGAATCCAGCTTGTGCTTCTTCTAGTTCAGCATTTCTCATGATGTACTCTGCATATAAGTTAAATAAGAAAGCCTTCCTCAGCGATCAATGCAAAGAAATAGAGGAAAATGATAGAATGGCAAAGACTAGAGATCGCTTCAAGGAAATTAGAGATACCAAGGCAGAATTTCATGCAAAGATGGGCTTGATAAAGGACAGAAATGGTATGGACCTAACAGAAGGAGAAGATATTAAGAAGAGGTGGCAAGAATACACAGAAGAACTGTACAAAAAGATCTTCATGACCCAGATAATCATGATGGTATGATCACTCATCTAGAGCCGGACATCCTGAAATGTGAAGTCAAGTGGGCCTTAAAAGCATTACTACAAACAAAGCTAGTGGAGGGGATGGAATTTCAGTTGAGCTATTTCAAATCCTGAAAGATGATGTTGTGAAAGTGCTGCACTCAATATGCCAGCAAATTTGGAAAACTCAGCAGTGGCCACAGGACTGGAAAAGGTCAGTTTTCATTCCAATCCCAAAGGAAGGCAATGCCAAAGAATACTTGAACTACCACACAATTGCACTCATCTCACATGCTAGTAAAGTAATGCTCAAAATTCTCCAAGCCAGGCTTCAGCAATACGTGAACCGTGAACTTCCAGATGTTCAAGCTGGTTTTAAAAAAGGCAGAGGAAGCATAGATCAAATTGCCAACATCCTCTGGATCATGGAAAAAGCAAGAGAGTTCCAGAAAAACATCATTTCTGCTCTATTGACTATGCCAAACCCTTTGACTGTGTGGATGACAATAAACTGTGAAAAATTCTGAAAGAGATGTGAATACCAGATCACCTGACCTGCCTGTTGAGAAACCTGTATGCAGATCAGGAAGCAACAGTGAGAACTGGACATGGAACAACAGGTTGGTTCCAAATAGGAAAAGGAGTACGTCAAGGCTGTATGTTGTTACCCTGCTTATTTAACTTATATGCAGAGTACATCATGAGAAATGCTGGGCTGGAAGAAGCACAGCTGGAATCAAGATTGCTGGGAGAAATATCAATAACCTCACATATGCAGATGACACCACCCTTATGGCAGAAAGTGAAGAGGAACTAAAAGCCTCTTGATGAAAGTGAAGGAGAGTCAAAAATTGCCTTAAAGCTCAACATCCAGGAAACTAAGATCATGGCATCTGGTCCCATCACTTCATGGCAAATAGATGGGGACACAGTGGAAACAGTGTCAGACTTTATTTTGGGCTCCAAAATCACTGCAGATGGTGACTGCAGCCATGAAATTAAAAGACGCTTACTCCTTGGAAAGAAAGTTATGATCAACCTAGATAGCATATTTAAAAGCAGAGACATTACTTTGTCAATAAAGGTCCATCTAGTCAAGACTATGGTTTTTCCAGTAGTCATGTATGGATGTGAAAGTTGGACTGTGAAGAAAGCTGAGCACCGAAGAATTGATGCTTTTGAACTGTGGTGTTGGAAAAGATTCTTGAGAGTCCCTTGGACTGCAAGGAGATCCAACCAGTCCATCCTAAAGATCAGTCCTGGGTATTCACTGGAAGGACTGATGTTGAATCTGAAGCTCCAGTTCTTTGGCCACCTCATGTGAAGAGTTGACTCATTATAAGACCCTAAAGCTGGGAAGGATTGGGGGCAGGGGGAGAAGGAGACAACAGAGGATGAGAATGCTGACGGCATCACCGACTCGATGGATGTGGGTTTGGGTGGACTCTGGGTGCTGTTGATGGACAGGGAGGCCTGGCGTGCTGTGCCTCATGGGGTTGCAGAGTTGGACACGACTAAGCGACTGAACTGAACTGAAGATATTAATGATTCACTAAAAAGCTATTCCATATTGAAAAATACCTGTCAGTTAAGATAGACACTCGTAGACAATACATGCTCCCAGAAACCAATGAATGCCCTTTCTAACTCACATTCTAAACAAGAAGCTTTTATTGCCACAACTATTTGTTCCACCAAATTGACAAGCCCCCCCTCCCAACCAAATTTGGAAGGAAAACTGGCTCACTATAATTGATTCATAACAATCAACCCAAATCTCAGAAAAATAATACTGTCAATTACAGGGATACTCTCTCCATGAAGATGGGTTCTGAGAATCTCCTGACAGCTGCTCAGTTCAGTTCAGTTCAGTTCAGTTCAGTCGCTCAGTGGTGTCTTGACTCTGCGACCCCATGAATCACAGCACGCCAGGCCTCCCTGTCCATCATCAACTCCCGGAGTTCACTCAGACTCACATCCATCGAGTCAGTGATGCCATCCAGCCATCTCATTCTCTGTCGTCCCCTTTTCCTCCTACTCCCAATCCTTCCCAGCACTGAAGTCTTTTCCAATGAGTCAACTCTTCGCATGAGGTGGCCAAAGTACTGGAGTTTCAGCTTTAGCATCATTCCTTCCAAAGAAATCCCAGGGCTGATCTCCTTCAGAATGGACTGGTTGGATCTCCTTGCAGTCCAAGGGACTCTCAAGAGTCTTCTCCAACACCACAGTTCAAAAGCATCAATACTTTGGCGCTCAGACTTCTTCACAGTCCAACTCTCACATCCATACATGACCATTGGAAAAGTCATAGTCTTGACTAGATGGACCTTAGTCGGCAAAGTAATGTCTCTGCTTTTGAATATGCTATCTAGGTTGGTCATAACTTTTCTTCCAAGGAGTAAGCTTCTTTTAATTTCATGGCTGCAATCACCATCTGCAGTGATTTTGGAGCCCCCAAAATAAAGTCTGACACTGTTTCCACTGTTTCCTCATCTATTTGCCATGAAGTGATGGGACCGGATGCCATGATCTTTGTTTTCTGAATGTTGAGCTTTAAGCCAACTTTTTCACTTTCCTCTTTCACTTTCATCAAGAGGCTTTTAGTTCCTCTTCACTTTCTGCCATAAGGGTGGTGTCATCTGCATATCTGAAGTTATTGATATTTCTCCTGGCAATCTTGATTCCAGCTGGTTCTTCTTCCAGTCCAGCGTTTCTCATGATGTACTCTGCATATAAGTTAAATAAACAGGGTGACAATATACAGCCTTAATGTACTCCTTTCCTATTTAAGTACCACAATCCATCCAGTGGATGCTAATTAAATTTCCTGTAATTTTTGTATCAGGAACAAATCAAGTTGCACAGTAGATTCATAATGGAACTTTTTCAAAATTTGACTAGGAGGTGGTAAAATTATATCTTACCTGTGCTAACATAACCCAGGTAAACATGAGGGGTGAGCCAAAATATAGAAACTCCTTCTCAGGCCCTTTGTGTGTGTGTGTGTGTGTGTGTGTGTGTGTGTGTGTGTGTGTGTGCACGCGCGCGCACACGTTAGTCACTCAGTCGTGTCTGACTCTTTGCGACCCATGGACTGTAGCCTGCCAGGCTCCTCTGTCCATGGAATTCTCCAAGCAAGAATGCTATTTCTTACTCCAGAGGATCTTCCCAACCCAGGGATCAAACCTGCAGGCAGATTCTTTACTGAGTCACTGGGAAATACAACTATCCAGGTCTCTAGGCTATAAATATATACTATCAGTAGCCTGTAAGTTTTCAGGATGGAAAAAACCCATTCCTTGATGAGAAGCTGCAGATGTTACAGTTGCTACACTTTGTAATCTGGGCACAGGGAATTCCTACTTTCCTACCCAGTGATCTTGGAACTCTGTTACTGAACACTGCCAAATCCACATGCCCAATGCACAGTAAGGCCACACGATACTAAAACATTAGAGTCTGGAACAGAGAAAGGTTTATTAGAGAGCCATGCAAGTAGATGGGAGGCTCATTTCCTATGGACCCCAAAGTTACTGAAAGCGTTCATCAAACCTCTTTTAAAAGCAAAAGGCAAAGGAGGGACGTGGTGAGTTGTTGCAAATGTCCTGGTGTCAGATCCTTTGTTCTTGAAGTTGGGTCATGGTCAGGTAACGATGTTCCTGTAAATCTCTACCAAAGGAATGTTATTCTGTCATGACAAGAAGGGACAAGGTCCCAAGGCACAACTTTCACCCTCCAAGGTCCCAGTCCTGGCTAAGAGGAGGCAAAGCTCAGTTGGCAGCTCCTTCAAGGCCACTTCTTCAGATTCTGTCTACCTGTCATCTCTGAGGGAGCCAGGCGCCCAGGACCCAACTTGGCATTCAGGTTCCTCAGGCTGCCCATGTGGTGGAGATGTGTCCGAAGGCTGCATCCCACACGGCCGCTGCTATTAGGTCACAGAGACCAGGACGGGGGAGAGGCTCACTGGTGCCTCAAGGCCTGGGCCAAGGCTAGTGGGTGGCCTCTAAAGCCCTGCAGGACACAGGCCCCAGTCTGCTCTCTGGGGCTCCCAGCTCACCCACTGTCCCAGTGCGGGGTGAACTGGAGGGCCTTCGGGAGAAGGCTGGGATCCACTCTTGCCTCACTCTCCACCTCCCGACTACCACTCCACCGTTGTCTGACCATCTAACTCTTGCTGCTTGATAGCTGGTTGCTTCTGGGCGGTCCCACTGCTGTGCCGTCCAGTGGCTGAGCAGGACCACTAAGACACCGACCAATGGTTGAGCAGAACCCATTGCCTGGTAGCAGAACTCTGCAGGATTCCTCTCTTTACATAAAAACTGTACTCTCTATGCAGGAAAGGTAGAAAGAACAAATGAAACACTGAAACTAAACTGTCCTCATCAGGGGTTAGCAAATCAAAGCCCACGGGAAAAATCTGGCCTACAGACTGTTTTCAGATGGCCCACAAGCTAAAAAAAAAAAAAGTTTCCTACATATTTTAAACATCTGCTTTAAACAAAAAAAAAAAAAAAGGAGTAAGAAGAGAATATGAAATATATGACAGAGATCATATTTAGCCTATATAAAGTTTTACTATCTGGCCCTTTACTGAAAAAACTTGCTAACTCTACTTTTAAATAAGAGGCAATTCTGAATCTGCCTTAGTATAATGTGTCATCACTACTGTTAGTGGCCACATGATCCCTTCCTCAGAGCTCATCCAGATTTTTTTGCATAGGACATCATTACAGGATGTCCCATGTGACTGGTAATAATGCCTCTAATCACTATTTTGTTGCATGAAGATCTAGCAGAAAACTGTGAGTTGCGTGCAGATCTAGCAGAAAACTGTGAGAAGTCAATCTAGTAGACTGTCTTATCCTCAACATGCACAAGTCACCTTTCTAAAAGAGACATTGTCCCCACCTTCTATGCCTCCTAGCTCAGTGACCAGGGTCACTGGAAAAGATATCAGTGTGTACTAAATTGCAAAAATGGCCACAAATTCTTCCGATCCCATTTGCCTGCTCCTCAGCATATGCCTGTAGTTCTTTCCATGAGGAGATGGGAGTCTACTCCTCTATTCTTTGAATCTGGCCTTGGACATGACTTGCTTTGGCCAACAAAAGCACTGTTAACATCACAACACAAGCAAAGGCTTGAAATCTGCTTGCACATTGGAGCTTATCCTCTCTTGCTGCTCTTAGGAACTCTCAACCAATCTCATGTCAATAAGCTTAGGCTAGCCTGCTAGATGTTCTCTTCCCTGGTAACTCAGCTGGTAAATAATCCACCTGCAATGCAGGAGACCCCAGTTTGATTCCTGGGTTGGGAAGATCCACTAGATGATGGGCCCAGTGACCTCCATTGCCCGGCAACCGCCAGACATGTGAATGAGACCATCAGCTATCAATGGACTATAAACGTGTGTGTCGTAAGGCCAAACAACACCATGAGGAAAAGAACAGAGCAAAGCTATCCCAGCCAATCCCAGCCAAACAGCTCATCCACAAAATCATTAATAAATTAATGGTTGTTTTAAGCCACCTGGTTTTGGAAGCATTTTGTTTTGTAGAAAATGTCAAGTGATATAGATGCAAAAGTGTTTGAAATTATGAAAAGGAGCCATTTCAGGTCCTCTTGACAGCAGCTACAACAGTCCACCCAGGGTGCAATATGTCATAATGAAAATAAACTTCAAACCCAGACCAGTGCACACTCACTCCCATGACAGACTGCAAGTTGATGCTAACCAAAGAAGCCTCCAGAAGCAGATGGCCTTGAGGCACAAACAGGTTACAGAGACCTTCCGATCAAGCAGACAACTTGAGAAGTGTAAACTCCACTCAAAACAATGAAACAAAACTAGAATTTTGTTATAGCCAGTCAAACCAACTGCCCTGCTGGTAAGATTGTTAATGTGTCACTATGGACTATTGCTTTTCTTCTCTGTTTTCTATGACTCTACTTTTCTTCATTTCCCTTTCCCTTTTCTGGAAGCAAAATATTACTCACCTTGTTTTTTCCTTATTGCTATTCTTATAATTGAACTATAGTTGATTTATAGCGTTAATGTCTGCTATACAGCAAAGTGATTCAATTATACATGTATATATACATGTTCTTTTTCATATTCTTTTCCATTGTGGTTTATCATAGGATATTGAATACAGTTCCCCGTCCTGTGTTTTTAAGAATGAGTCAGACCATGGCCTCTTCTGTCAATCTAATGTTTTGCTGGACCTGTTACCATTTACGACTCCAGGGGTCACTAGAACCATGGGAATACCTCTGCTTAACACTAGCAAACAGCCTGTCAAGAACAGGATCTGAACATCTCTATACTTCAGAACATACAGACAATTATCTTCCAACCCAGACTTTCAGGCTGGTTATTATAATTATACAGAATTATAAACAGCCAATATTTTATCCAGAGAGAAAAATCACCCCCAATCACCTTTTAAAATACTACTGTCTGTGGTACTTTCGGAACCATGCAAGTATTAAGAAATACAAGCAAGGGAAATAAAAATACTTACAAGGCTTACCAAGAAATCCCATTAAACTATCCCAATGGTAGAAATACCTCCTCACTTGATACTTCTTTCTAAGGTAACACCTTGTGAAAAATAGAAAAGAAAAATATATCTTTGTTCAGGAAAAGCAGGCTATAAAGAGCTGATTGATATAGTTATCATTGTATTTCATGATTCAGTGAAAAAGACATACACTTTCAACTCTTTACATATAAATCATATCAATCGTGCAGCACCAGGCCTGTTCTTTATCTGTGACCTCTATGCATACCAAGAGCTATTTCTGGGATTTCTTACCAGCTCCTTTCAAGATTTTAAATCCTGTTCAGTCTCACCATCTGGGTCTCTTCAGAGGTCTCATAGAAGTGACCTCCCAGAAGCTGGAGGAGTCTATTGATTTGCTTGAGCGTTTTTACCTAGGTTAGGGCTCTCTGAATTTAAGACGGGTCAGTAATATATCCCTTACTAGGGCTGAAATTATTCAATAAGACCATTCACATTAAAAAAAAAAAAAAAAACCAGAAAAAGAACTTTGTTTGCTTTCTTAGTAATTAATGAACCATCAACATAGCTTTACAATATTTATTGGTCTCACCAGGGGACATCTGCACTCTAGCTAATATTTCCTATTGTTTCTAGGTAAACACTTCAGTACAAGAAGAAATAATATCTTTAGAAAGTACAGACAAGGGCTGATTACTCTCAAAGGCTTGACAGTCTTGAGACCTGGAATCTATTTTCCTGACATGGGCTAGGTCAAAGTAAAAAAACTGATTTCCTGAAATTTTCTGAACTGTAACAATGAGCTTTCTCATAAAATTTCTTTTTCTCCATTGCATTCTTAAGAGAGTTTTAAAAACTATTGAACAACTGACGGTAGGTGAGCAAATGGTGATTCTACAGAGGAAGAGACAGAATTCTTTGATCAACCTTTATTTTCCAGGAGAGGCAGAAGACCAAAGGGAGGGAATGATGAGTCCTGAAATGGTTGCCTAGCCTGGGCCATAAGTAACCACACCACACTGTATGTCCAACAGCCTTATAGTTAATTTCTGTTAAAGAGATACATAGATGATGTACAGTAGAAAATGTTTTTAGTGAGTTTCTTCTTAGCAACACCACAGAAATACCAAGGATTTTATTCATTACTGATCAAGTTACTCATCTATATGGAAATGATACCCTCAGGCCATTTTTAAAAGCTGTTTCAAAAAATGTTTCAACTACAGAATTACTCTTGGATTAAGGGCAATAACCCATCACCAACTAAGAAGTGCCATTTTATTTTTCAGAAAAATTTTGTTTTTAATAGAAAAAATATAAAACTGATTTAAATATATGTTTAATATTTTAAAATAAAAATTAAGAGACCAGAAATACATTGATTTAATCATCTTTTGAAAATAAAAACTTATTCAAGATTCTATTAAAATGTACAAAAAGCAAACTTATTTTAGGATTTAAACCAAAGAAACATTTTAAATACCTGTTACCCTGGCATGTAAGCCAAATAACAGTCTTGATGTTGATAAAGTCTACTTATTAACAACATGTCTTATAAGTGGTTCATTCCAGAAGATGGAAATTATAAAATCAAATATAAGATAAAAAATTTAAACCTCATAACATCAAAGTAATTTACTTTTACATACATAATTTTATTCTAAAAAACTGAAGGTGGTTGGCAGAAGAATATATATAGAAGCAAACTTGGCCAGAGGTAATCCTATAAACAAACAAAATACTCATGAAAAGATACCAAACTTTTTAAAGGAAAGCTCAAGGGAATTCCCTGGCAGTCCAGTGATTAGGACTCCACACTTCCACTACAAGGGGCACAATTTCCATTCTTGGTAGGGGAGCTAAGATCCTGCAAGCCACATGATACAAAAACACACAAAGACACACCAAAAAGAAAAAGTAAAGCTCAAGTACCTATGGAGTGGAATAAATCAAAGATTATACTTCTATTCTAAAACACGAGGCTAGATTTCTATGGTTAGGATGAAAAAACTACCAACACTTTTAAATACAAAATGCGTTCGCTAAAAAGCAGTTCTAAGAGAGGAGTTTATAGTGACACACGCTTACCTTAGGAAATAAAAAATCTCAAATAACCTAACCTTACACCGAAGGAACTAGAGAAAAAACAACAAACAAAACATAAAATAAGTAGAAAGAAAGAAATCATAAAGATGAGAGCAGAAATAAATGATATATAGACTAGAAAACCAATGGAGAAGATCAATGAAACAAAATGTTGGTTCTTTGAAAAGATAAAATTGATAAATCTTTGGACAGACCCGTCAAGAAAAGAAAGGAAGGGGTCCACATCAATAAAATTAGAAATGAAAAAGAAATTATAACCAACATCACAGAAATACAAAGGACCATAAGAGATTACTATAAGCAATTATACCCCAATAAAATGGGCAACCTAGAAGAAATGGACAAATTCTTAGAAATGTACAATCTCCTAAAATTGAACCAGGAAGAAATAGAAAATATGAACAGACCAATTACCAGTACTGAAACTGAGTCAGTAATTTAAAAACTCCCAACAAACAGAAGTCCAGGACCAAAAGCCTGCTCCATTTTTTCCTGTCACAATTGTATTTAAAATCCACAGTAAATACACTCATCCTTGATTCCAATCATTCAGCCTCTCTATCGCCTAGCCACTCCATTTCCCTTCTTAGAGATCAAGTTAGCTGTTTCTTGTCTAGCCTTCCAAAGATATTTAATGCATATATAAGCATTATGTAGGTGTGTGTGTATGTACATCCATATATTTGGGTTGATCCCCATTTCATTTTAAACAATGGTAGCCTAGCTCACATACTATTTTTCAGGTGGCTTTTCACACTTTAACAATGTATCTCAGATATGTGGTATACATAATATATACAATGCAATATTACTCTGCCATAAAAAAGAATGAAACATTGCCATTTGTAGCCATGTGGACAGACCTAGGGAATATTATGTGTAATGAAATATGTCAGACAGAGAAAGGCATGCATGTGGAATTTTAAAAATAATAAAAATAAACATATATACAAAACAGAAACAAACTCTCAGCATAGAAAACAAACTTGTGGTAACCAAAGGGGAAAGGGAAAGGAAGAGGGACAAATTAACAGATATTATTATATAGTATATAAAATAAATAAGCAACAAGGATTCACTATACGGCAGTGGGATTATACCCAATATATTATAATAACCTATAATGGAATATAATCTGCACAAATACTGGATCACGATGCTGTACACCTGAAAATAACAGAATATTATGAGTCAACTATACCTTCATTTTTCTATTCAACTGTCATATTCATTTTTTTTAAAAAACTGGAAAAAAACCAACAGATCTCAAAGATAATTCCATATCAACACAAAAACATTTTAAAATTCTTTTTGTGACACCTAGTATTCTGTTGTATTAACACTTTTTCAATTAATTCCTTATTGAGAGGCATTAGATTGGTACCAATTATTTGCTCTTATAAAAATTTGGGATGAATAACACTGAGTAATCTAATTTTACAACTAAGTACAGATAATTACATCTATAGAGTAAATTTTTAGATATCAAAAGTTCTGCCCTTTCCACTACTCCATAGCTGCCTTTGGATTCTAAGAAATAACATAAGACTCACGATGATATCCATTTAAATTATTTTATTTAAAAATGTTACCCCAATACCCAAATTACACTTTCCACTTCAATACAAAATTTAAAATTGTTTTTCTGAATATGTTGAAGGGCCAAAATAGCCTGAGAGATGGCTTTATGCCCAAAGAAAATGACCTCAGAACCAGCAGCACAAGTACCGTACTGGCTCTCACTTTGCATTCAGAAGGTATCTGTTCCTGAGGATTCCGTGTCCACCTGGACAGTGCCAATGCTCAGAGACTGAGAGCAGTCTTCCAGGTTCACTGAGGGTAGTGTCACAGACATCTCGGCAGGTGATGTCTGAGAAGTGAAGAGTGGAACCGCTTTACCACCTGTAAAACGAGAAACTCATTCAGCTAAAGAAGTGTACCTGAGTACTTATGTGCCTTGAAACTTTCCCAAATAATACTGGGGATCAAAATGAGAATTGCATTTGGGATAAATTCTTTTCTCAAGGTGCTCAGATCTTGTCAGAGAAATAAAATCACCCTTCTTTCCATACCCACTCCCAGACAATTAGAGACAATATTTTACAAGTATATGTTATGATCTGAATGTTTATGTCGCCCCAAAATTTATATGTTGAAACTAGTGTGGTGGTATTAAAAAGTGTGACCTTTGGGAGGTGCTTAGGTCAAGAGAGTGGAGCCCTCATACAAGATTAGTGCCTTTATGAAAGAGGCCCCAGAGAGCTTGCCAACCCCTTCCACCATGTGAGGACACAGAACGAGGAAGAGGTGCCTTGATCTTGGGACGATCAGCCTCCAGAACTGTGAGAAATAAATTTCTGTTGTCTAAAAGCCATTCAGTCTACAGTATTTCGTTACAGTAGCCTGAATGGACTAAGACAGGATACAAGTGCCCAAAGTCATGTTACAGATGATAAACGGTAGGTAAGACCAAGTAGGGAAGGCAGTTTGAAATGAAGAAATCATTATGTTTAAAAAGAAAAAGAAAAAAAAAAAAAGAGTTGACTACATATGTATATCTATCTGTCGATAGCCTAATTCATTCTTCTAAGTTTAAAAAGCACATTGCCTAAGAATATAAAGAATGTCAACTTGGTACTGTTTAAGACCACAAAAACTTTCATTTCAAATTTCATGGATTTACTATCAGTTCAGTTCAGTTCAGTCGCTCAGTCGTGTCGGACTCTTTGTGACCCCATGAATCGCAGCACGCCAGGCCTCCCTGTCCATCACCAACTCCCAGAGTTCACTCAAATTCATGTCCACCTCATCCTCTGTTATCCCCTTCTCCTCCTGCCCCTAATCCCTCCCAGCATCAGAGTCTTTTCCAATGAGTCAACTCTTCGCATCAGGTGGCCAAAGTACTGGAGTTTCAGCTTTAGCATCACTCCTTCCAAAGAAATCCCAGGGCTGATCTCCTTCAGAACGGACTGGTTGGATCTCCATATATACATAATAATAAGCATTTTAAAGGCAAATCATCTTAAATAATCTTACAGATATCTCTGTGTCAACAGTCATTGTAATTTACAACAGTCTTTAAAATAGTTTCCACAGTAATAAAGTGAAATTTTCCATCAGACTTTTATAGGGACCACAGTAAAAGAAGTCAGTTTTGGAGATTTCAATGATGACTCAATCACAGCTGTCCAAGATGATCAAAATATTTGTAAAAGACAGATTCCTTTCATATTGTGATATCTAACAATGATTATTTTAATATTATCATTCCTATTTGTAACTTACATCAATTTTTTTTTTTTTTTTCATAAAAGAGGAAAGGGAAATAAGATTTGGTATCATTATATCAATATCACAAACTAATGCACCAGCATAATCCTTTAAGAAGAAAGCAATTCTTATGTCATTTTAAATAGAATAAGTATTTTAAATAGAAAAAGAATTCTTGAAATCTAGCTCTGTCAGTATATGATAAAAATTAAAATTAAGAAACAATAAGAACTTAAAATCTTCATAGTACATAAGTATTTAAATATTCTGGCATTTTACAAAGTCAAAATGTAGAATACTCAAGTAACCAAGAATAGTATCCAAGACCAGAGTTTACCTTGTAAATAAAGTAAAAACCAACACAGGGTACAACTAAGGCTTAAGAACAAAATTAATGGTCAACCTGTAAATTTAAATGCTATCTTTCCTCAATTAAGGAAAAAATTTCATTCCTTCCATTACTCACATATCTGTCAAAAACTACACTGTTACCAGACATTCTTCTTTTCTCTGTTATCCAGTTTCACAAAACTGCTTTACATGTGCCTTTATTTTCTACTGTAAGCATCAGATTACCGATTAGATTGTTCAATGATATAACAACAGCTGTAACTGTTTTCTTTGGGGGGGACCTTGAAGAAGTTCTCAAGTCTCAATGTACATATTAAATTCAATTATTATAAAGTTACGTTAATTCTTGTAATTACTATCTTATATTTATACAGGAATTAAAATTTTGCAAACATCTTTTCCACATCATCTTATCTCATCCTGATAGTAATTCTGGAAGAAAGACAAGGAAAACGTAATTGAGGCAGGGAGATATCAGAGTGGGCCTTTCCAGATGCATATGCTCACTAACTAAATATCTATAAAAGTATATTGTATGTGTGGAGCTAAGATGGTGTTACTTAAGAAGATACACAGGTGAGAAAGAAACAGTCCTCATCTTCAAGAAGCTTAAAACCTAGTAGTGGAAGTAAACACATAGAGGAATACTTGGTTTTAGTTAAGTGAAAGCAACAGTTGAGCTAGGACTTAAAAGATGTGGAAGGCAATGAAGGAAATAATAAAATAAATGATAACAGAAATAAGAGAAGGATAAAGAAAAGTGAATAAAGAGAAAACAGGAACACAAAAGGGAAATGTTAGATGAGGAGATCCAAAAGTGAAGAGTCACACAAGGTAAGAGATGGTTTTCAAGAAAGAGTCTAGCATAATTCATCTAATTCATACTCATCGCTTTCTGCCTGATACCAAATACATCAATTACCCACTTAAAAATCATTATTTTTAAGGTGGTTGAGGGGCACCTAAAGGGAGGAACAGTGTCTCTCCTCCTTTGGACTCTCCTTTTTCTCTACCAAGTTGCCTCTGGCTTCTCCCTCCCTCCTCTCTTCTCTACCCAACTCTGTGAATCTCTGTGTGTTCCAGATGGTGGAGAACACTTCAGCTCAGTTCAGTTCAGTTACTCAGTTGTGTCCGAATCTTTGTGACCCCTTGAATCGCACCACACCAGGCCTCCCTGTCCATCACCAACTCCCGGAGTTCACTCAGATTCACATCCATCAAGTCAATGATGCCATCCAGCGATCTCATCCTCTGTTGTCCCCTTCTTCTCCTTCCCCCAGTCCCTCCCAGCATCAGAGTTTTTTCCAATGAGTCAACTCTTCGCATGAGGTGGCCAAAGTACTGGAGTTTCAGCTTTAGCATCATTCCTTCCAAAGAAATCCCAGGGTTGATCTCCTTCAGAATGGTTAGAGAACACTTAGGGAATTGATTACTGGCTGGATCTGTCTCTCTCCTTTTGATTCCCCCTTTTATCCTCCTGGCCACCTCTGTCTCTTTCCTCCCTCTTCTCTTCTCTGTATAACTCTGTGAATATCTCTGAGTGGTCCAGACTGTGGAGCACACATAAGGAAGTAATTAATGGCTAGCTTGCTCTCTCCTCTTTTGATTCCACCTCATCTCATTCGGGTCACCTCTAACTCCCTCCTCCCTCTTCTCTTCTCCATGTAACTCTGTAAACCCCTGGGTGTCCCTCACTGTGGAGAAACTTTTCATCTTTAACCTAGATGTTTTATCAATGCTGCTGTATAGATAGAGGAGTCTTGAGGCTACTGTAAAAATAAGACTGAAAACCAGAAGCAGGAGCTTAAGTCCAAATCCTGAGAACATCAGAGAACTCCTGACTCCAGGGAACATTAATCAATAGGAGCTCATCAAACCTCCATGCCTACATTGAAACCAAGCACCACCCAAGGGCCAACAAGTTCCACAGCAAGACATACCACACAAATTCTCTAGCAACACAGGAACACAGCCCTGAGCTTTAATATACAGGCAGCTCAAAGTTACTCCAAAACCACTGACATCTCATAACTCATTACTGGACACTTCACTGCACTCCAGAGTGAAGAAATACAGCTCCACCCACCAGAACACCGACACAAGCTTCCCTAACCAAGAAACCTTAACAAGCCACTGATACAACCCCACCCACAGCAAGGAAACTCCACAATAAAGAGAACTCCACAAACTACCAGAATACAGAAAGGCTACCCCAAACACAACAATATAACCAAGATGAAGAGACAGAGGAATACCCAGAAGGTAAAGGAACAGGATAAATGCCCACCAAACCAAACCAAAGAGGAAGAGATAGGGAATCTACCTGATAAAGAATTCCAAATAATGATAGTGAAAATGACCCAAAATCTTGAAATAAAAATGGAATCACAGATAAATAGCCTGGAGACAGGATTGAGAAGATGAAAGAAAGGTTTAGCAAGGACCTAGAAGAAATAAAAAAGAGTCAATATATAATGAATAATGCAACAAATGAGATCAAAAACACTCTGGAGGCAACAAATAGTAGAATAAGGCAGAAGATAGGATTAGTGAAGTAGAATGGTATAAATAAATGAATAAGAGAGGAAAAAGAAAAATGAATTAAAAGAAATGAGGACAATCTCAGAGACCTCCAGGACAATATGAAACACTCCAACATTTGAATCATAGGAGTCCCAGAAGAAGACAAAAAGAAAGACCATGAGAAAATACTTGAGGAGATAATAGTTGAAAACTTCCCTAAAATGGGGAAGGAAATAATCACCCAAGTCCAGGAAACCCAGAAAGTCCGAAACATGATAAATCCAAGGTGAAACACCCCACGACACATATTAATCAAATTAAGAAAGCTCAAACACAAAGAACAAATATTAAAAGCAGCAAGGGAAAAACAACCAATAACACACAAGGGGATTCCCATAAGGATTACAGCTGACCTTTCAATAGAAACTCTTCAGGCAAGAAGGGAATGGCAAAACATACTTAAAGTGATGAAAGAAAATAACCTACAGCCCAGATTACTATACCTAGAAAGGATCTCATTCAAATATGAAGGAGAAATCAAAAGCTTTACAGACAAGAAAAAGCTGAGAGAATTCAGCACCACCAAACCAGCTCTCAAACAAATGCTAAAGGATATTCTCTAGAAAGGAAACACAAAAGGGTGTATAAACTTGAACCCAAAAGAATAAAGTAAATGGCAACGGGATCATACTTATCAATAATTACCTTAAACGTAAATGAGTTGAATGCCCTAACCAAAAGACAAAGACTGGCTGAATGGATACAAAAACAAGACCCCTATATATGTTGTCTACAAGAGACCCACCTCAAAACAACGGACACATACAGACCAAGTGAAGGGCTGGAAAAGATATTCCCTGCAAATAGAGACCAAAAGAAAGCAGGAGTAGCAATACTCATATCAGATAAAATAGACTTTAAAACAAAGGCTGTGAAAAGAGACAAAGAAGGATACTACATAATGATCAAAGGATCAATCCAAGAAGAAGATATAACAGTTATAAATATATATGCACCCTACATAGGAGCATTGCAATATGTAAGACAAATACTAACAAGTATGAAAGGGGAAATTAATAATAACACAATAATAGTGGGAGACTTTAACACCCCACTCACACCTATGGATAGATCAACTAAATAGAAAATTAACAAAGAAACACAAACTTTAAATGATACAATAGGCCAGTTAGACCTAATTGATATCAATAGGACATTTCACCCAGAAACAATGAATTTCACCTGTTTCTCAAGCGCACACAGAACCTTCTCCAGGAGAGATCACAACCTGGGCCATAAATCTAGCCTTGGTAAATTCAAAAAAACTGAAATCATTCTAAGCATCTTTTCTGACCACAATGCAGTAAGATTAGATCTCAATTACAGGAGAAAAGCTATTAAAAATTCCAACATATGAAGGCTGAACAACACGCTTCTGAATAACCAACAAATCACAGAAGAAATCAAAAAAGAAATCAAAATATGCATAGAAATGAATGAAAATGAAAACACAACAACCCAAAACCTGTGGGACACTGTAAAAGCAGTGCTAAGGGGAAAGTTCATAGCAATACAGGCATACCTCAAGAAACAAGAAAAAAGTCAAATAAATAACCTAACTCTACACCTAAAGTAACTAGTAAAGGAAGAAATGGAGAATCCCAGGGTTTGTAAAAGGAAAGAAACCTTAAAAATTAGGGCAGAAATAAATGCGAAAGTAACAAAAAAGACCATAGCAAAAATCAACAAAGCAAAAAGCTGGTTCTTTGAAAGGATAAATAAAATTGACAAACCATTAGCCAGACTCATCAAGAAACAAAAGGAGAAAAATCAAATCAATAAAATTAGAAATGAAAATGGAGAGATCACAACAGACAACACAGAAATACAAAGGATCATAAGAGACTACTATCAGCAATTATATGCCAATAAAATGGACAACGTGGAAGAAATGGACAAATTCTTAGAAAAATGCAACTTTCCAAAACTGAACCAGGAAGAAACAGAATATCTTAACAGACCCATCACAAGCACAGAAATTGAAACTGTAATCAGAAATCTTCCAGCAAACAAAAGCCCAGGTCCAGATAGCTTCACAGCTGAATTGTACCAAAAATTTCGAGAAGAGCTAACACCTATCCTACTCAAACTCTTCCAGAACATTGCAGAGGGTGGGATGACTTGGGAGAATAGCATTGAAACATGTATACTATCATAAAAGAAACAAATCTTCAGTCTAGGTTTGATGCAGGATATAGGATGCTTGGGGCTGGTGCACTGGGATGACCCAGAGGGATGGTATGGGGAGGGAGGTGTGTGTGGGGGGTCAGGATTGGGAACACGTGGACACCAGTGGCGGATTCATGTTGATGTATGGCAAAACCAATACAATATTGTAAAGTAATTAGCCTCCAATTAAAATAAATAAATTTAAATTAAAAAAAAAAAGATAGGAGCAGTGATAAAGTTTCAAGCACAAATCTCTTTATGATTGGCCAAGGCTGGGACCCAAATGAAGTCTACTGTTCAGTCACCTGGGAATGGTCCCATCCAGACTGTCAGTGAGGCTTTCATGCAGAAAGGAGAAAAAGGGGAAGGGGAGGAAGAAGAACACGGATTCTGTGACATGGCAGAGCTGGGCACGCCCACTTGCTCACTCAACAATCAACTGAGCAACCAATATGTTCCAGAACAGGCACTGTTCTAGACTCTGGAGATGTTGAAGAAAAGAAAAGCTGTAATCTCACTGAAACAATATTTCAGATAGGTGTAAAGAGCAAATGACAAACAAACAAGGAAACAAACATATACTATGTCAGGTTGTGATGAGTGCTACAGTGGTAAAGAACCCACTCACCAATGCAGGGGACATAAGAGACACTGGTTCAATCCCTGGGTGGGAAAGATCCCCTGGAGGAGGAAATGGAAACCCACTCCAGTATTCTTGCCTGGGAAATCCCACGGACAGAAGAGCCAGAGGGCTACAGGCCATTGAATTGCAGAGTTGGACATGACTGAAGCGACTTAGTAAGGAAGACAAGAGGAAGAATGAGTGTTGAGGGACTTTGAGAAAGTTACATAATTTTCAAAACCCTTGTTTCCTCACCTACATAATAGAGGTTAGAGTACCTACCTTCAATGGTTTAGTGAGGATTAAATGGGATAACATAATAAAGTGTTTTGAATAGTGCTGGCATACAAAAAGCACTTAACACAGATTAGCACTTGCTTTTAAGAAACTGGAAAGAAACTATTCTAAGAGGCAATGACTCTTAGGGTTGGCTGCAAAAGGTAGGTCAACTTATGAGACAGGGATAAGAATGTATCGCTGAAATACACTAAGGAAAAACCCCACAGTTCTAGAGGGCCTCAAAATAATTATGCTAATTTTAACTCTAGTAATTGTGTTTTTAATCAATGAATTACATAAATAAAATGTATCATCTTATCTAAAGGGTTTGTTAATGGACATTTTGGGAAGCTTTTTGAAGTGCTCATTTATACAAGCAAAATCAGAGTTTTAGAATTTTAAAAGAGAACTTTATAGGGTGGAAACATTTTTTAAAAAGCATCACTATTAACAGGCAAAAAGTATAACATTCACATCCAGTTATGGTCCTCATAGAGTTTAATTTTTTTAAGAAAGACATAATATCTTAATAAATCATCATTAAAGCAAACATAAAATTTCTACCTCTATTAATGTAGTTTGATGTTTTCAAAGCTTGACTTTTTAAATTTCCACAGTCATATCATTACTCTATGATGTAACTGTTTCAACAGCTGTTTTCAGATTTGTTTTAAAAAAGGAAAACTATTCCCTGATTCCGTGGGTAGGCAGTACGTCATTTAACCTGGCATGCATTTAAGCTGGAGGTGTCATTGAGTGAGACCATGTATTTGAAGCGTCCTAAGACAGGCTTTAATATACTTTCTAGACATTTGAAATTCAATTTTTGCTTTAAAAGTATTTAAAATTCATAAAGAAACTCTGTTTTCTGTTACTTTCTTATAAGACTAATGAACAGAAAATCTAAAACTAATTTATTCTAGTAAAGCAATAATGCAAGATTTTTAATGTCCATTTAAGAACCTGCCTATATATTATGTGTATTGTTTTTACAAAAATACATACATATATATATATATATAAAACTTTCTAAAAGTTTTTAGGTTCAGATAATCCATTTCATCAGTAGGTTTTAGATTCTGACTCTAATCTTCAGTCGGTAACTCATTATGATGTCTCTGTTATTTGCAAACTGAGAGGAATCCAAACAAAGCATTCTCTCCTAAAACAACATGAGACAAGTAGAGAAAAGAAGAAAAAAATTCCTCAGTAACTTCACTGAAGAATGCAGCACCGGACACTCCTTACTTGGATTCAGTAACTGCATGTGGCATAAGCCACATAAATAAAGTTATGGGATTCTTCTATGAGTAGATGAATAGATAGTACATGACTTTAAATTGTTTGGATTTGGGTATTTCTTTGTGCATATAAGGATGGGTTTCTTATAAACTCATTTAAAACTAAAATGAAAAAGGAAAAAAAACCGTAATAATTTTTAACCTAAGTACATGAAGGATCTTAACCTAAAGTTCAAGGATGGGTGATCATGGATCTATGAATACACTGAAATCATATGCAAATTACTTTCATAGGAAATACTTTCATATTTATATGTATTCATATAAACACAGTCTGGAAGGGAGTCAGGCAGTCATAGCTATCAGTGTCTCTCAGGGGTCTGCGGACCCTAAACACTTAAGAACATGTGCAGATGAAGCACATTCTCTGGTTTGTTTTCCCAGCCACAGTGGTGAAATACATGGGCTCCTCTCCTGTACACTGCTGATCCCTTCATCTCAGGATGGCAACTCCACTGCAGCACTTAGGAAACTGCACTGCAATTATTTACATGTCTATAACTTCTTTTGCACAATATATTCCTTAAAAGCATGGACTGTGATTCATATTTGTTTGTAGGTCTATTGCCCCTATTAAATGTGCCCTATGAGCAAACCAACTTTGTCATGTATTCTGTATTCTGCAAAGCTGCAGTATAATGCTAGTACATGCTGGGCCTTAAAATGATTGCTGAACCAAGCTGATCTGTTTCTGCCTAGACATGGCTAACAGCTTGCTTAGATTCATGGTGACCAGATCTTGTCTTTAAGATTAGCTCCTGAGTTCCAGCAACACAGTTGCTTCCCAGCTGTCTATGAAAATGTTACAGTATTTCAGCTGTGCTTTATTGAGTTCTTGAAGCATTTTTCCTGTCCACTCTGGGCTCATCTACTCTTGCTTAAATTCCTTGCTTAAGCAGCTGCTAAACTATCCTGCTGTATTCAATTCTCCTCACATACTTAACCCAGCCCTGAAGATTTTGCAATCATAGCTTCCATGCTTGAGAACAAATACTACAAGTTTTGAAGATGATGTCTGGTCATTTGATGTTAAGTATATAGTATGAAAAATTAGATTTGCCTCTGCTTCACAGAATTAGTCACTATTAAACATTTCTTTCCTTACTTTCAAGTTTAAAAGTGATTTAAAATGTTTAATAGTCTCATCCCAAAATGTGTTTTAGACATATAAATCCTATTACATTTTTTAAGTTTACTATTGCTTCTGTTTTTTAAATGAGTTGACAAATGCTTATTTTTAAATTTATAATTTAAGATAAAAAATACAGCAGTTCCTATAGAAAGAATAAATGTATCGGCACCTGTAAAAACAACTCCAAATCTTTTTTTTCTCCAAAAGCAATAGCTAATGTGAAAGATTTGTTTCTTCTTATGCCAGATTCCAGCTGCCTCACTTTGTTTAAAACTGACTTCAAAGTTTAAACAGTGTCCTGTCCCAACAAATAACCTCCCCAGATGGAATTATCTGGAGTACTAGCCTCGGTGCTCTGAATACCACACCTGCAGCCTTTTAATTCAACATTTTATAAACTTTCATAGAGGAAATGATAGATTTTTGGTCCCCTAACTTTTGGAGAGTTGAGTTTAGTGTATGAAGGGAATTTTATACTTGGGATGAATCTGGAGATATTTAGAAGGATAAAAAATTGGAATTATTGTTTCTACTGTGTTGATTATTATGAGAGAAAGAAGGAAATGAAAAAAAAATTGAAACGTTTAAAGTAAAAAAATCTTACCTGTAAATAAAGATGTGAGGTACAGACTGGGCTCAATTTGTGTCTGATCTGTTTCACCTGGTGAAGCTACAGTTAAAAATTTTTTTCATAAGAAAATCAGTGAAGCATAGAAATAATCATGGTGTCTTCCACTTAAAAACAAACAAATCCACAAACTAAATGCACTTCCACAGTCAGTTTCATAAAGCCAGGCAAACAGACGCCTGACCTGATGGCCTTAACATAAAAAAAGAAATTAATCAGCTGAATTTTAATGACTGTCAATAGGATAATACTTTAGATTATTATCTTTATGCATCAGAAATTAAGGAAAAGGATCATGAGAGAATTTGCATTATTATTTGTATTTCACAGAGTCCCTTACTTAAGGATTTAATCATTATAAATGAAGTTTATCCACCTTACTAGAACTGACTCAAATTTGTTCCTTTTTACAGCTGAGTAATATTCCATTGTATATATGTACCATAACTTCCCTATCCATTCATCTATCAACAGACATCTATGCTGCTTCCATGTCCTGGCTATTTTAAATAGTGTTGTAGTGAACACTGGGTACACGTGTCTTTTACAATTATGGTTTTTCTAAGGTATATGCCCAGGAGTGGGATTGCTGGGTATATGGCAGTTTTATTCTTAGTTTTAAGCAATCTCCATACTGTTCTCCATAGTGGCTATATTAATTTACATTCCCACCAACAGTGCAAGATGGGTCCCCAGTGAGGTGGATGAACCTAGAGCCTGTTATACAGACTGAGGTAAGTCAGAAAAAGAAAAGCAAATACTGTATATTAAAGCATATATATGGAATCTAGAAAAATGGTACTGATGAACCTATCTGCAGGACAGGAATAGGAACACAGACATACAGAACAGAGTTGTGGACAGTGTGCTAAGAGAGTGGGACAGATCTAGAGAGCAGCACTGAAACATATACATAAGCATATGTAGGAGAGACAGGCAACAGGAAGGTGGTGGTTAACACAGGGAGCTCACCCCGGTACTCTGGGATGCGCTGAGGAGGGCGAGGGAGTAGTGCTTACTATGATGTTACCATTAGATACTATCTACGTTCACTTTCCCTCTGCCTTTAAGTTTCTGAGCGAGGGGACAAAACTTGCTGCTAGGCGCTTTTCAGATTCTGTAATTCAGAGTCTATAGAATCTGGTATAAAAACACAGAAACAAAGGTATCAATACTATGTCAGAGATCCCTTCCACTGAAGAACCACTTGTTTGTAGCAAGTAAATTAAGAGGCAGTTTTCTCTGAAGTGGTTCCCTGAAAGCTCAGAATTCAAACTTACCTATTGTGTTACAGTAAGAAATAAGCAACATCATCCCCTTTCAGACTAAACAAGATAGGGTGGAAGCTAAGAAAAAGAATCTACTTTTCTTCTGTTCCTACTACACTGGTATGTAAGATAAAAAAAAATTTGGCAAGTAAATAATAACCAGACACTCTTATTAGAGAGACCTGAATGCAAATCATAGTGCCGACTTGCGTGAGGTCTGGGAGAAACACCCACTGTGAAGTAACACGGCTTTGTGCTTCCATCTCCTCTTCTAGCTCACGGGTTTCTTATTATCATGAACAAGAACGCTATACGTAAATTAAATAACCTAGAGCAGTGCCCACAGAGGCACTCAGCAAGTGGTTGTTTTATTATTATTTAGCCTACTATTATTTTCTAACTTTTCCCAATTGACGAAAGAATTGCTCTCACTAAAGCAATATGGGGTGGGAGGTGGGAAGGGGGTTCAGGATTGGGAACTCATGTACACCCGTGGCTGATTCATGTCAATGTATGGCAAAACCAACACAGTAATGTAAAGCCAAATAAAGTAAAAATAAAAGTTAAAAAAAAAAAGCAATCTTTCCAAAACATATTTTGACAGGGAGATTTTTTGTTTAAGAAAAAGAAAAAGTACTGATCACATATTAGAGCAGCAGAGCTGTAAGGGATCTCAGAGATTATCTTATTTTTACTAATAAGGAAATCACAATTCAGAAAGGTTCACTGACAAAGAAATCAATGTCACAAGTTAGCTGTGGAACTACAACCCATAAGAAAAGGTTCTTTCCCCACCACCCAACATTTTCATATTCTTCTACTAGGATGTATCTTGGTAGATATTGAGCTACCGAGGCTTGTAAGAATAATCAGAAAAGAAGGAAATATATAGTATGTTCAAGAGCATAGCTGTTGATTTCGAATTTGACTTGGTTTGCCTCCAAGCTCTATCATTTATTAAGTGTGTAACCTTGGGCAAAATATGTAACTTCTTTGAGCCTCAGGTTCGTCAAGTGTGAAATAAGATCACTATTAACATTACCTATCTAACTGGATTGATTAAAGATCTTAGCAGAGTACATGGCATAAAGGACGTCCACATAAATGTGGCTATTACCTATTTTCATTGCTGTTACCATAACCATAAACAAAACTCTCCTCTACCCAAACTAGGGGAGAATACTCCTACAGTGATTTCTAATGGAAAAAAAGACCACTCTGTCAATACCAGAGTTGACTATTGTCATTTTTTCCTATACCAAGTAGCTGCCTCATAATTCTCACTTGCTGGCGACAGGGTTTACTGAGAGTGTGTATCCTGTGCTCTGTAGGTGACAATGAAGGTAGCAAACACAACCCACCATGGCAAGCAGGATTTGAAAGCTGTTTATCAAGTCTGTTAGTTCTTACACTTCCTCACCCTGCTGTTCATAACTGAGGAAACATAATATTCACTGGTATTCAAGTCAAAGAAAGATGAGAAAATTTCTAAATATTTTATCTATAAATTTCTATTAACATTTCTATGGAAATTCCAAGTGGGTAGTATTGACTAAAACTTGAGTCATAAATTACCTGTGAATGTAATTTATCCTTTTAGCTTCACCACAAAAGGCAAATGTGTTAACTTTATTTAAATGTTTAAAACTACCACGGGAAAAAAACCAAATGATCTTAGATCTAAATATAGAATCAAAGGCTGGAAAAGTAGGAATACTCCTGAAAAGCTTTAAATGAGGGCACATGGAGGGCACGGGGATTGTACCGCCTATACACTATACTTCTTCCAAACATTCACTGTATTTCAGCACTTTAAATGGTCTTACAAAATCTTGTAGCTATATGGTGTCAACATGAAAGCAAGTCATCATATTTCAAAAAGTGGTACTTTTAAAAGGATAGGAACCTAGGCTTTATATTTTACTCCTGTATTATAAAAATTTTATTTTTGGTTGAAAATTTATCTTCCACTCCATAATATTATTTTTAGTAAGAACCACTAGTATAGCAATACTTAAACCTGTAGATCGTTACACTATTGTTTTAAACAAATTCTTTATGTATTTAAGAAAACCATGCAGTACTATAGGACTGTTAACTGCAAAACAAGGATATAAAGATGAAGGCCTTCAAGACAGGAATTTTTAACCCACAAAACAAGAGTTTTTAAATGAGTGACACCCAGAATTTGAAACCAAATCTAACAAGCAGAAATCTAAAATTAGTAACAATCGGAATAGCTGGAACTTTTATACTAGCGTGCTCACTGAAGGAAAAAAGGGGGGATATTAGGAATATTATTAAATATAGAAGTTAATACTTTTCAAACAAATATGTTACTCATTGGCTGTATCTCTAATAGGTATACAACTCTTGCCAATAACAGCATTTTCAGAAATAGTATCTTGGCAGCATAAAAGCTTATATTGAACTGACAGGAAGCTGATTGGTAATTCAGAAAATAGATGACCCACCTATTCCAAATGCAGACTATGATTTATTTGAATAGCATACACTAAGTTATTAAGGCTCATTAAAAACCATTTAAGTGCTTACCGAGCAGTGTAATGACAAAGAGAGTTCCTGCCTTTTAGTGGCAGGAATGTCTAGAGGGACATTCCAACACTGAAATCTGGTTGCAAACAGAGAGACTCGATGTTTTAGTAGACAACTTTATCTACAAGACACTTCCTGTTGGTTGAACAGCCTGTGACACAGCTACTAAAACAAATTCCTCTCAGATAATTCTTTATAAAAGCATGCCATAATGGTTTGAAAACTAAAGGAATCTTAAAAATTACAATAGGTTTGCCCCATGAAAGAAGCCATACATTCAGTGTGATTTCATTTTTTTAAAGTACAAAGTCAAGAGAACTAATCTATGCTGCTAGAAGTCAGAACAAAAAAAAGTCAGAATGGTGGTTATCTTTTGGGGGTGGAAGCTGTGTCTCAAAGGGAACATGAAGGGGCTTTGGAGATACTGGCAATATTGTTTCTTGAATACCTAAGTGTGCTCAGTTTCTGAAAGTTCTTTCAGCTGTACAGCTATGTGTACTTTTCTGTATGTATACTTCCATAAAAGGCTGAAGTCGAAAAAAATTCAACAGGTTATTTTCATCAATTAAAAGGTTCAGTTCAGTTCAGTTGCTCAGTCATGTCCGACCGACTGTGCGACCCCATGAACCACAGCACGCTAGGGCCTCCCTGTCCATCACCAGCTCCCAGAGTTTACCCAAACTCATGTCCATTAAGTCGGTGATGCCATCTAACCATCTCATCCTCTGTCGTCCCCTTCTCCTCCTACCTTCAATCTATCCCAATATCAGGGTCTTTTCAAATGAGTCAGCTCTTCGCATCAGGTGGCCAAAAATATTAGAGTTTCAGCTTCATCATCAGTCTTTCCAATGAACACCCAGGACTGATCTCCTTTAGGATGGACTGGTTGGATCTCCTTGCAGTACAAGGGACTCTCAAGAGTCTTCTCCAGCACCACAGTTCAAAAGCATCAATTCTTCAGCGCTCAGCTTTCTTTACAGTCCAACTGTCACATCCATACATGACTACTGGAAAAACCATAGCCTTGACTAGACGGACCTTTGTTGACAAAGTAATGTCTCTGCTTTTGAACATGCTATCTAGGTTGGTCATTAGTTTCCTTTCAAGGAGTAAACGTCTTTTAATTTCATGGCTGCAATCACCATCTGCAGTGATTTTGGAGCCCAGAAAAATAGCCACTATTTCCACTGTTTCTCCATCTATTTGCCATGAAGTGATGGGACCAGCTGCCATGATCTTAGTTTTCTAAATGTTGAGCTTTAAGCCAACTTTTTCACTCTCCTCTTTCACTTTCATCAAGAGGCTCTTTAGTTCCTCTTCACTTTCTGCCATAAGGTTAGTTTCATCTTGTTGTTTTAGACTGTTTTCCAATGAATGAAAATGCCACCTAACTGGCTGTGCCATTGCAGCCCTTCACATCAAGGCAGCATCAGCAGCGGCCACACTGCTGACTACAAAGACAAATTCCTACTTCTTTTCTTAAAATCTTGAAACAACGGTGAGCTGAAATTACTCAGAAAGTGAAAAAAGCCAAAGTCACTTAGTAGTATCTGACTCTGCAACCCCACGGACTGTAGCCCACCAAGCTCCTGTGTCCATGGAATTCTCCAGGCAAGAATCCTGAAGTGGGCTGCCAGTTCATTCAGAAGCAGAAGGCAAGCAGGTAAGTTCTGGTTGTTGTCACTGTTGTTCTCGATTGACTCTCACAAGTCTAGCTTGACTTACTACTTAGGATATCTGATGCTGCAACAATGAGCCATTCAATTCAATTGAAGGCTCAACCTAATCTCATTTTAACTAATCTTGGAAGCTTTCTAAAATATCAATACATTTTATAAAAGCCACTTATTTCCTTATTTTGACTACAAAAAAAGTTTGCTCTTTCAGCTTACATCTATAAAGCAATGACATCATAATGACATTTAAACTCAACTATAACTCTTAATCAATAGTAACTCCTATAACTTTAATCATGCAAGGCCACAGATTGTTTAGAAGGTCACTATTATCATATCCTTATAAATAACATTTGATAGCAAACAAAGCTGAAAGCAAAGTAGTTCTCTAATATTTACTTAACAGTTTGAATCTGAGTGTTTTTATAATTTCCACACAGAAAATTCATTTTCTGAGATGGAAATTCTTTCTAATGAAAACTTCTCTCAAACTATGGCCTGTGACTATCACTAAAAATATAGTGTATTATTTGTATAGTCTTTCAGTGGGTTTTGCCATATCTAGTCACGCCTAACTAAATTTGGAAACAAAAATTAAATGTGACACAGTGACCAGTTCACTTCCCCAAGGCCAGACCTGGTAACTTGAAAAAGAGAGTGAAAGAATGAAAAATGAGCTTTCAAATACAGGAAGCCACTAGAAAATAAGAACAACACCATTTCATATCCTAAAATTAGAGCTCTAAAGATTTTCTGTTGACTAGTAAGTTTCAGGGTTAGGGGAAGGGAGGCAAGGGGGATTTCTGCTCACTGTACACACGACAGCAATGGGAATAAGGGCCAGCCCAGCTCTGTGTTACCATTACTCTGGGTAATAGTTCCAGGCTGTGGGGCGCAGCTGTACGGGCCCTGCCAGCAAGGCCATGGCAGCAAGCGCTTTGATAACGTGGGGCCCTGAAGTGTCAGGATACAGAGAAGACAGCAGTTGTTGGCTGTGAAAACAGTCTGATACAAACCAGATGGGAACTTACTAGATGGGCAACACAAAGGAAAACAATTGGTTCATTCAACAAAGTCAGGCCCCTGCACCAGAGAATTCACAGAAGACAATAACAGTCACCCAGAGTTGATGCAAACAAGAAACAGTCATGTGGTTACAGTTTAAAGAATTGTTTTTCCTCAGACTAAACAAAGTTTTGCTTTCTAATTCTTATATTCATTAATTGCAGTTTGGTGTACAGGCCTTTCTGCCAAAGACAAATATTTCATTTATACAATAAATACTTTTGTGACACTGAGAGAAATATATGAGGACATAGAAACTAATTTTGTGCTGCTTCCTGTAAAGTGCTATGAACATAGGTTAAGCTATTTCAAGAAATTGGTAAATTTAGCAAATGATTGATTATGCTGACACAGCAATTAGAAAATATCCAACATAATATTTTTATGACTTCCTAAGTCTGATTTGTTTTAATGTAGAAAGAAAAACATGAAGGCAATAATCATAGGCTTCTGGAACTACATTTCTACCTAAATGATTTTTTCTGACTTTATTAGATGGGACAGTATTATTGTAACTATATTCACAGCAAAAAATGCCAGAGTTCTCTACAGACTTAAACTGTGTGAGTGTTATCACAGTAACAAGTACCTGTTCATTTTTCTTTTTCTGGTACCTGTCCATCTTAAGTTGACAATATAATAAAGATTAACAATTTGATTTTAAGATAACTTTCGGCAATAACATTTCACTTTAAGACTCTATAGGCATATATTCCAAAACAGTCATCTGTTCTGCTATTCTGAAAGACAGTAAATAGCATTCTAGCTTAAAATAATTCATAGGTAATTGCTTATTTTCCATTAGAAATTCCTGCACAACTTGGGCCTCTGCATTTGCTACTAATTTAATAACACATCCAAGAAAGCCTTATATGTGTAATCACTATTCTTAGGTGATAAACAAGCAGCCCATCAAAGAAACTGAAAGTAACAGCACTTTTCACGCAATTATTTGAACATGTTTTATAATATAAAATATATAAAAAATAGTATAAAACAGTAAATCTATTTTATATCTTTATAATAAAAATGGTTTCTTAGAAGACATGCAACCCAGGTTTCCCAATTTGCACTTGATGCACTATCCTATTTTTTTTTTAATGCTTCCCACCTCTAAAAACTGAGGCCAAACATTTAATGACATCTTTCCTGTTGCATTAGATTTTTCATCCTTTGCAAGGCATTTCTGAAGGAAACCAGAGAAACAGAAGTGGAGTAACAGCCTTGATGTGTGGACTAAATGCAGTCATCAGCATCTCCAGCCACAGGCATCGCCCTGCCCTGGCCCCTCCGCTCTGCTGTTCATGCACACACATTCACACACATTGGTTTACAGTCTAAATTACTGGCAACGGTACTGAATGATGGTTTTGACTAAATTTAATCATCAAACCAAAAAATCAGGTTGTGCTTATAAGCTGAATTCCCATGTAATAAGAAGGAAAGAAAAACATGAAAAAATTGGTCTTATACAAAAGGAATTAAGAATAAATGTATCAATTTTGCTAAAAGTTATTCTAAACACATGGCATCAACTCTAATAAAATGATTAACAAACGTAGTTTGTCTGGGATTTATTAGTAAATGTATTTCTTAGATCTTAGATTAACCCATGAAGAAAAAGGAGCTGGTATCATTTTTATTATTAGGTATACTGAGATAAATTTCTTCAGACATTGCCCATTTTTACTTTTAAGAGTATATATATATATATATATATCCACACCTACATATATGTATGAAAAAAACAAGCAATTGCATTAACTACTTTTATCTGATAAACAGATCTTGAAATGATTTCCAAGAACAAGGGCCAGATCAGGAAGAACTTTTTAGGATATGATGTGGAGTCTGGACTCTAGGCTTGTGCAAAAGAAGTCTTTGGCAGGGTCTGAGCAAGGAGTCAAGTGATTTGATTAATATTTTAAACAGTGACTCTTGCTCTGGGTGGATAAAACAGGGGAGCAAAATGAATATAGGAAGACCAACTGAGAAACTTCTCAGGATAATATTAAAGTTGAGAAATATTATGATTTAAAAATCAACTACAGAAAGTAGAAAACTCAGCTTGACACCAAGCTGCTGAAAAAAATTTTGGTTAGCTTTATTAGAACACTAAAAACTTTAGTATTAAACCAGTTTTTAACTTTTGCGAACACTGAGACAATCAAAAGTAGTGAGGTTATTTAACCTCTCTGAAACCTCAGTTTTCTCATCTGTATAACAACACTAATAAAAACATTTTACATATTCACTAGTTTACTGTGAGAATGAAAACTTCAACACATGAGAGTTTTTTGTCAGCTATAAAGCACCTCTCTCTATCTTTAAATCTTGAAGATATCCAAGATTTTAGTTTCATCACTGTAGGTTTTGGGGAAGAACCACATCTATCATATTTGGCAGTGACTGTCTTCTATCCTAGTGCAACTTTAGGCAGGATAGATTGACTAGAGTGTGATCAAACTAGTAAAGAGCTTGGAAACAATATAAGAAACAGTAAAAGGAACCTGGGCCTTCCCAAGTAGCACTAGTAATGAAAAATCACCTGCTAATGCAGGAGATGCAAGAGACGTTGGTTCGATCCCTGAGTGGGAAGATCCCCTGGAGCAGGGAATGGCAACCCACTCCTGTATTCTGGAAAGTTCCAATGACAAAGGAGCCTGGCAGGCTACAGTCCATGGGGCCACAAAGAGTCACAGACGACTGAGAGACTGAACACAAGAGGAACACAGCATGTAGATTTTGGATTATAACTGTTATCAAATATTTGAAAGATTGTTACATTGAAAGACCTGTTTCTAACACACAATAAGACAGAACTAGAACCAGTAAGTGAGAAGTTATAAGAGGCAAATGTTAACTCAGTAAGAATAATTAGTGCTTTCCATCAATAAAATGTACAACAAACAAGGGTGCTTCCTGATACTGTGAGATAACCATTTACTGGGTCTACTGTCTCATTTGCTGGCTCCTTTCCTTTCTCTATCTTCAAATCTTGAAGATGTCCAAGATTTTAATCCAGGGATGCTCCCATTCCCTTTCTGTACTTAATTCTTGGGTGATATCATCCATACCCACAACTTTAAATAGCATCCATACTGCCAACTCTCAGTCTTTTATCTCCAGTCCCAACCTCTTCACTGAATTCTAGTAACAAACTGCCTATCACTTGAAGTTTTATTAGGCTTCTCAAAATCTATGTGTCCTACACAGAATGGCTGATTTTCACCTCAATCTTCCTAACTTTAATAAGTAGCACTATCATTCAACCAGTAATTTTCAGACCAGAAATTTAGGAGTAACTAATCTTTGACACTGCTTTCAATTACACTCTACATCTAATTGGTCTTAGTAAGTACTTTCTGAAATCAACTTATTCTTCAGTTCTATTAGGTGTATGCCATCAATACATAGCCTTAACCTGATCACCGTGACGCCTCCACCAGGGTCCAGGCCACCATCACCTCTCATGTGGAATACTGGGACAGTCACACACTTCCAATTGGTCTGTTTCCACCACTGTCTCCCTAAGGTCTGTTCTGCATGTAGAAGCTGGAGGAAACTTTTAACAGTGTAAATTAAAGTCTGTCATTTCCTAGCTCAAACCCTCCACAGGATTCTCATCATTTGTTGCTGTTGTTCAGTTGCCAAGTTGTGTCCAACACTTGCAACCCCATGGACTGCATTATGCCAAGCCTCCCGGTCCTTCACCATGTCCTGGAATTTGCCCAAATTTGTGTCAATTGAATCAGTGATGCCATCCAACCATCTCATCCTCTGTCACCATCTTCTCCTTCTGCCTTCAATCTTTCCCAGCATCAGGGTCTTTTTCAATGAGCCAGCTCTTTGCATCAGGTGGCCAAAGCATTGGATCTTCAGCTTCAGCATCAGTCCTTCCAATGAGGATTCAGAGTTGATTTCCTTTAGGATTGATTAGTTTGATCTCCTCACTGTCTAAGGGACTCTCAAGAGTCTTCTCTAGCACCACAGTTCAAAAGCATCAATTCTTCGGCGCTCTGCCTTCTTTATCGTCCTCCAGTTTATCTTTATTCTCATCATATTCAGACTGAAATCCAAATTCCTTCTCAGAGTCTGCAGAGCTCGACATGGTCTGCAGCCTACATCTCCTGTCTCAGTTCCTACCACAGCTCCCTTGCACACTCCCCTCCACCACAATGGCCTTCTTGTTGTTCCTCGGCCAAGTTCATTCCCACCTTAACACCTTCATTTTTCCTTCATATTCCTACATGGAATATTCTTCCCCAAACGTCTGAAACATTTCTCCTTCCCTTCACTCTGTGTGGAAATGCCATTCCTTCAAAAAGGAATCCTAACCAAATGATCTAAAGAAGCAAAACCACTTACCCTGCTTTCCTCACTATCTATCACTCTGCTTTATGATCTTCTTAATTGAAACTAATAGAAATACAAATTGACAGACATTATTTTTAAAATAAAGAATACCTTTCAAAAATGTTTTTTATTTGGAAAGAATTTCGATCTTGGGGCAAAGTTTCAAGAATAATACAAAGAATACCTGTATCGCACTTGCCCAGATCCATAGTGGTTAACTTTACCCTGTGTTTAGGTTGGTATGGTGTTTCCCCATGACCATATGCAGGTTAGGTCTCAGGAATCCCAACTGGAGGTACACAGTATTCATCTGCCCCTCTGTAGTTGCACTCATTTTTATCATCCCATCAGGGTACTATCCTATGTTTCCCTTTCTCTGATGAGACACTTTAAGACCATGCAAATATCCTGCCCCTCATTAAACTTTCCTGTACATTTAGCATTCATTGATGACCTCTGCCCCATCTAATCTCTACTAGGATGCTTGCAACATGCTGGCTTTCCAACAGTACTAGTCACTCCGCCCTTGCCTGTTGACTCCTAGGACTTCTAAAAACTCTTTATGTTTTTCACAGCACTTAACATCATCAGAAATTGCTGTAAATCAATTTACTTTTTTCTATTATGTATACAAGGATGCAAGCTCTGTGAAAGCAAGGATTTCACCTGATACGTTTACCATACTCTCTCCAAGGTTTGGAACAATACTTGGCCCATAGTAACTACTTAAGAATTAATAGAAAAAGAAAGAAAACTGTTAACAAGGCCCCTGAACTAGAGGGGAGAATAGGACTCCCTCATACATTTGATCCAATAGACACTTAATGGAAAACCACCATTTATGGTGCTGTGCTAGAGAGCAGGTGGTGCAGAGATGAATGAAACAAGGCCATTGTCTCTAAGAAATTTACTTTCCAGAGAAAGAGGGAGGCCATAAGGAAATAATACTACAAGGTATGATGCAAAGGCTAAAAGTGAAATACATACCAAGTAGCATAGGCCCTTCAGGGACACAGAGTAGACCAAAATGTTTGTTTCCAGGATGGAAAGGTGGTGGAAGGGGGCAGAGGAGGGAACAGTTCCAAGAGAAGACACTGAGAAAGGCATGTGAAGGGAAATGTAGGAGACACTGGTAAACATAGTAGGATGAGGGTTGAGAAGAAACAGAATTATGAAGCATTTGTGGCTACAAATCATTGAGCCCATCTTCATTTTGTACATAAGAAGGAATGATCCTTCTTATTCCACATTCATTCCCTTGCCCCCTGCTCCTTCCCCTCCTACCCTTTCCTTTCCCCTCTACTTTCTCAAAGTGAGACCTCTTCCCTTCTTCCTATTCCTTCCCTTTCTTTCTCTGTACTTAACCCTTTTCATCTTTCAGGATTATACCTTTCTCCCTCTCCCTTTATCAAGAGGAGAAACGAGATGGGAATCAAAGTTGCAGGTGGAAGAGTTACCTTCAAGGAGGTAAAAAGCACTATTCTTTCTTGAACCCAAAAGGGAAAAAAATGAAAAGATTAATGTAGAGTTGTAAGAAGTCGGAGCTAGAGTAGCTGTAAATGAAAGAGTAGAATTTTGGAAATACATTTGAAAGAGGAGAAGTTTGAGAAGCAAAAGCATATATTAAAAAAGAACTGAGGGGATAACATTGGGATTAAGGGTTTGAGGAGAAGGGCTAGAATAGATGCTATTTTGGAGCCAAAATCCATATGAAATTAATAAACGTTTTTATTGGGGAATAGCCAAACTTCCTTTCAAGCCCCACAGCACAGTTCGCTGCTGCTGTTGCTAAGTCGCTTCAGTTGTGTCCGACTCTGTGCGACCCCAAAGACAGTAGCCCACCAGACTCCCCCGTCCCTGGGATTCTCCAGGCAAGAACACTGGAGTAGGTTGCCATTTCCTTCTCCAATGCATGAAAGTGAAAAGTGAAAGTGAAGTCACTCAGTCGTGTCCGACTGTTAGTGACCCCATGGACTGCAGCCTACCAGGCTCCTCCGTCCATGGGATTTTGCAGGCAAGAGTACTGGAGTGGGGTGCCATTGCCTTCTCTGGCACAGTTTGCTAACAGGTTATAATTTCACAAACTGCATCAACACCATTAGAATTTCACGACCAGAACAAAAATCAGATAATGGGGATTAACACAGATCAAAGAGACACAGAGGTCTTGGATGGTTATAAGACAGTATTTACATGAGTTAACCCATATAGATCAGGTAAAATATAGGGCCTGAGGAATGGCCAGTTAAGAGAAACCGGACTGAGTAAATGGAGGCTGCAGTACCGGTGGGAGAAAGAACACGTGACGGAAGCGGCTTCACTAACTGATACACTAACTGCCTCACAACATCTGCCGCCTGTCCCATCACCCAACCCGGCCAGGGTAGTCAGGGGAAGAAGGACAAAAGTATTAAGCTCTGTAACGCATAAGACAACTATCCCTATACTCCAAGGATTATTATTATTATTCCCCAGCAATTTCTCCCACAAACTGAAGTTTCTAGGGAGAGAAGAAAATCTAGGGAAGATGAAAGGAAATAAAAAGCCATCTAGTTTCAGCTGATTAGTACTCAATTGCTTCTGAACGACATCATAGAAGTCCAAAAGTCATCCCTTCTATTCCTTAATGGAGCTGACTATGTCGGAAGGGAAATGAGACAGGCAGTAAGTTGAACTCCCCCAGACCAGCAATGAGAACTCTATTTAAAGATAATTCCCTTAAAATTTCTTCATCATAAACACTGTTCAAAATCAGTAAGACTTGCCTAGAAAACTTCATAGTCCTAAGCACCTAAATTTTAATCTGTCACTCCCATCTCCAAGCAGTATCTATGATCTCATTTGTGATTCTAAATCACTACAGGTTTGTTTTGGTAGAACACATCTTTGAACTCTGCCATATGCCTCCATTACATGTTTACGTATGAATTACATGGTTAAAAATATGGCCTTTAATTCACCAATGTTGTTTTTTATAGCAAAGAACAATCTTGGGAGAGTTTTCCCACTTAAAATTTTTTTTTCATGATTCAGTAATAAAGCTAGTAGTATTAAGCATACCTGGATGATGTTAGATTTTTCTTTAGAATAGGCATAATGGAAAGGCTGAGCCCAAAGGCAAAAACTGAGGGCATGTTACACAGATAAAACCTTATTCTATATAACATCAATAATAATAGTGTTAGTAGTGGTAAAAAGCCAAAGTACTATGGATAAGAAACTTTAAAGTATTAATAAAACAAAATATGTGAGTACAAAAAAAGGAGAAAAATGTTTCTCAAGAATATATGAGGAAGGTTTCCAGGATGGACGATGAATTATAGTGTCTTTTGCTATTTGAGTTACAGGGTTTTTTGCCATGAAATTTAACCATTTTAATACTTTTATGTGTGTCCAACACGGCCACTAATTTTAACCCTTACTTTTAAACAGGATGCCACAGCTCATGAATGATTACTAAGCTCTCGCATTATCAGTTTCTCTTAGATTTAAAAACGATAGAATTGCTGACAATGCAATTCACTACAACACTCATTTGTCAACAGATAAGATTATCAATTGGAAATCACCCTGGTTAATAAGCTTCACTATATTTAGTTGTCTGATATGCAGATCAGTAAAAAATTTTTGTAAAACAATCCTAGGTTTAGTAAATAGAAATTATCTTAAATACAATCACTGAAGAATTAAAAAAATTGTTGTAAGTCAATTTATCTCCTTAACACTATATAGAACTTGTACCATCTCTAGCATTTTCTCACCAACGTCCTTAAAGCTCAGGACCAATGCAGATTCAATACCTATTTGTCAAAGAAGAGTTGATTACAATATGAGTATTCAAAAAGAAGAGACGTTCTGGAGCTAGTCATGCCAATGATAACTAATATTTTCATAGCCTTTAATATGTGTAAGTCTTGTTCTACATGCACTGCATGTCTTCAACCAAGCTATCAACCTTTTGGAATAGCTACTATATTACAGATGAGAAAAGCACAGAAAGGTTAAGTATCTTCCCCAAAGTCACCAGCTAGTGAATAGCCAGCAGAGTTAGAATTGAACTCAGGAAGTCTGAGTCCAGAGTATAAGCTCTATGCGGTAGTGCTTCCGATTCTACAGTGGAACAGACATCAGCATGAACATCTAGAGTCATTAGGCAGTGCTTCACAGAGGGCGGGCCTCTTTCCTCATCAGCACAACCAGGTGCTAGTTTAGCATTCAGATTGCCAGGCTTAGACTCAGTCTCAGGGTTAAGCTGGGAATCTACATTTTAAATTAGAAATGCAGGAGATTAAGTCAAAATTTGAAAGACACTGTATTAAAGACTAAAACTATCGAATGATAGTACATCCTCTAAGTATAAAAATATTACTTCTCTGTTCTAATTTATTTTGAATTGAAATAATCCAGTTTCTCTTTTATTTAGGGTACAGCTGGCTTAGTAGAGGGCTTCCCTTGTGGCTCAATTGGTAAAGAATCCGCCTGCAATGCGGGAGGACCTAGATTCGATCCCTGGGTTGGGAAGATCCCCTGGAGAAGGGTAAGGATACTCACTCCAGTATTCTGGCCTGGAGAATCCCATGGACTGTATAGTCCATGGGGTCACAAAGAGTTGGGCACAACTGAACAACTTTCACTATCATTGGCTCAGTAGAATATTAGACTATTTCCATCCATTGATCGAAATAGTCTAATTTGTATTTTATTTATATAAGACTAAAATCATAAAAAATTTGAATGATTATTCTGTTGATTGGAAGAAAATCATCTGTAATACACTAACTTGTCAATGCAGTTAGTGTTACCTGGAATAGGGCAGTGTAGTATAATAGAAATACTACTACATCTGGAGTAAGAAGATCAGATGCTATCACTAATAGAATTATAACCTTCGATTCTTAGTAGCAGAAGGATCATTTCCAGTTCAACAAAACCAAAGGTTATTCATCTGACTGCATGCAATTTTCCTACTCCTAGTTCAGTATTTCACTGATATTAAAATACAAGGATATTATCAAATCTATACTTACCTCTGTGGTTATTTTGGAAGGTTAAATTTTATTTAATGGCTGCTAAATAAAAAGGCTACTAAGTTTAGCGGATAACTTAAATTATGTTTTATATCAATTTGATTTCTATAAACAACAGCATAAAAACTTTAAAGTCAGGTTTTAGGAAATCTGGTTAAGAACAATGAAAGAGTTGCACAGGTTTCTGGAATACTGGCAAGTCTTCAAAACAACCCTAGTATATGTTTTTGGTGAGACAGGTTTACTATCAAAGACTTGAGAAAAATCTATGTGCTTCATACACAATGTATCATTAATTCCGTAACAACAGACAAGTAAATAATTTCCATAATTAAAATACTCCAACATAGAAAGTGAAATTACTTTAGCAACAACAAGTGAAAATGTTATGGAAATCCTTGAATAATTTTCAGTGTCTTTTCTAATAGGTTTTTTTCTATCGATCTTCTTAGCTTTAGTTATGCACATTTCTCTCTCAGATTACACACACACACATATATATAATAACATATATACACACATATATTTCTATTTTTAAATAAAAGATGTAAATTCTGTCTGGTAGGAACAGTGGAAATACTCATCTAGGCTAAAAATCCATTAACGTACCAGAAGAGTGTCTTCTCTCAAATGGCTTATGTCCCCACCTCCACCCAAACAGTCTCACATAAAGTGTAAGAAATGTATATACATAAAGACAATCAGCAAGTTGACCTAACACTCTTGCTGCCATGTTTATTTTTTCAGCACTGTAAGAAAAAAGTGACAATTTGACAGTATGATTACAAAAAGATGTTTGTCTTTTTATATTTAACAGCATTCCAACAAATTATTTCTGAAATGTAGTGTTTTAAAGAAATTACTTTTCTCAAACAACTCTTTTTTCTTTTTCTTATCCTTTGAGAGAAGATGCTTTGTCTTATTTCTTTCTCTAACTCCAAAGCACCTTCACAGTCTTTTACACAAAAAGATGCTAAAAATAATGACCTAAGAATGAATATACAAGGGAACATTATTGAACTATAAAGAGGAATGAAGTAATGACATCCTCTACAACATGAATGAACCTTGAAAACATGTTAAAGAGGACAGACACAAAACCCACATACTGTATGATTCCATTTATATAAAATGCGAATAGGTAAGCCCATAGAGATAGAAAATAAACTAGTAGTTGCCAGGAACTGGGGGAGGGGAGGGTAGAGAATGAATACTATTGGGTATGGGATTTCTTTTAGTGCAAAGAACATTTCCTGGAATTTTTATAACTTTTAAAATATATTAAAAATGACTGAACTGTACCTTATGAAAGATAAAATTTTATAATTATCTCAATTTTAAAAATGAAGAATGAGTGAAGGAATGCTCACACTATTTCTATTTCATTTAGAGTTTAAAAATACTGCCCACTGACTAACATGTAACCCAATTTAACTTTCTCTACCTTGGGCATATTCTTGGTTGCCTGTTCCCCTTGCTTAACTAATACATCCTCAAAGAACCAAAAATTTTAGTACGTAAAAGAAATCACAAAATCTTTTAGAAAGGTAAAAATGACTTAAGGTTATTGTACGATGGCTGTTTGTACCATGTCTACGTTCAAAAGTATCAACTGAAAAATGATTATAAGGAACTATTCTCATTTTCTTCTTCTTCTTTCTTTTCTTTCCTTCTCTTCTTCCTTCTATCTTTTTATTAAGTAACAGAATTAAATGTTTGGGGTCAAAAGCAAAATAGACTGAATCATCAAATTCAATTCAATCAACACATTGATCACCGACTGCATTTAAGCACAGTGCTATGCTGGGAAACAAGGTCTATTAAATAAATAGAAAAGCCTATCTTAACAAATAAACTACAAAACTATCCTATATATCACTTTCTCTGAAACTTTAATCAGTCTGGAAAATAAAGAGTTGGTAAAGGCAGCTCTTGCCATAAACTATTAAGTCGTACAATAAGATATTTACTAAGTGTTCACTCAGTAAGATGGTATAAAACAAGGAAAAGAACATATTTTGCCCTCAAGTAGATATGGGCTTGAATTCTAGACCTTCATTTTCTAAACTGTGTGCTTTGGGGAAGTCAGTTAACCTTCATGAACCTTATTATTTCTCATATAAATGGGAATGATTACTAACTGCGTGGGGTGGCATTATGAGGAATAAATGAGACAACATCAAGTGCCTAATAAAGCTTCAGTAAATGGAAACTATTGCTAAGATTATGTTCAGGGCTTCCCTAGTGCTTCAGTGGTGAAGACACCTCCTGCCAATGCAGGAGACATGGGTTTGATCCCTGATCCAGGAAAATCCCACATGCCACCAAGCAGCTAAGCACGTGCACCACATTACTGAGCCTGTGCTCTAGAGCCCGGGAGCTGCTGCTGCGGAAGCCTGCATGCCCTAGGGCCTGTGCTCCTCAGCAAGAGAAGCCACCAGTGAGAAGCCCACTGCAACCAGACAACAGCCCCCGCTCGCCGCAACTACAGAGAAACCTGACCAGCAACAAAGACCCAGCGCAGCCAACAATAACTACATGAAATTGGAAAAAAAAGATTACGTTCAGGGCACCAAAGATCTGGAGGGTGGAGTTAAGGATGAACAAGACATTTTTGGATGGCATCACCGACTCACTGGACATGAGTTAGAGCAAGCTCCGGGAGATGGCGAAGGACAGGAAAGCCTGGCATGCTGCAGTCCATGGGGTCTCAGAGTCAGACATGGCTGAGTGACTACACTGAACCGAACTGAAGCCATTTTCAACCGCAGGTTCAGAAAGGACTTGGGAAAATGCAGCTGAATGCTAAGTAATAAAAAGTGTCAGTTCAATTTGGCAGTATTCTGTAGAGGGATTTTTTGTCTATGATCATGAGAGATACTGGTTTATAATCTTTTCCAGTAAAGTCTGCCTGGTTTTGGTATCAGGGTTATGCTGGAATGAGTTCTCCCATTTTTCTGGCAGTGGGAGCTTCTCTTCCAAGACTGTATCAGCGAATGAGAATCTCTCTAGTCTCCTGTCTTAGCTCCCATTCTTTTTCCAGAGGTCTGTGGAGAAGAGATTCCAAGTAGGAGTGAACTACTTTTATATCAGTAGCTACCAATGGCTCTAGGCTTGGCCTTTACTAATTCATTACAGAAAACCTCAGTCAAACACATCTTTATCTGCTTGTATGGTGCCTGTGACTATATTGTGGCACAGTCTCTGGTGACACAGTCCTTGTGTCCCATCTCTCTGGAGAAGTCTGCCTTTCTGTGGACTTTAAGCTACCTGCTCTACATTATAAGCTATCTGACTGGTTCAAGAAATGCTATGATTTTATAGTTTATCTGACTTTTTATTATAGTTAGAAGTGACACTCTCCATGTTCCTCCTCCCAGGGGGAAACAGAAACCCCCACATTCAGCAATATTTTAAAGCGAATTTCTATTTTATTAATCAGTAATAGCATGGGTTTGTAAAAAAACACATTTACTCAGATTATGCTTGTTAAACATTTGGTTACATGGATTTGGGGCAGACTTGCTAGCCTGTACCCCTTCTTCTAGGAACCCTATCAGAGATCTACACACATGGTTTTTAAATTACTGTCATACCTTATGAGAAAAAACTCAATTACACAAACTTTTAACTGTGATTTTAAAATTACTAAAACCAATTGTAATTCTGAGATCTACTGTAACTTAACTATACTTCAAATACAAAGGCAAAAATTTTCATCTGCATTTATGGTTGCAATAGCTTCCAAATATATATAAGCTTTGAATTTCCTAATTCTCACATATCTGAAGTTGCAATCACTGTAGTGAGGTATAAAAGGTGCTAAGATGTAAAGGAATTAAATTCAAGACACTTGTTGGTGTTGTTCAGTCGCCAAATCATGTCTGATTCTTTGCGACCCCATGGGCTACAGCATGCCAAGCTTCCCTGTCCTTCATTATCTCCTGGAGTTTGCTCAAACTCATATCCATTGAGCCAACTCTTTGTGACCCCATGGTCTGTAGTTCGCCAGGCTCCTCTGCCCGTGGAATTCTCCAGGCAAGAGTACTGGAGTGGGTTGCCATTCCCTTAGCCAAAGGATCTTCCTGACCCAGGGATGGAATTCAAGTCTGCATTGCAGGCAGATTCTTTACCACGAGGGAAGCCCAATTCAATACATAATGTAAAAAAAAAAGCTATCTGTGATTTCCCACAAAAAAGTAACCAGATTTTGATAAATTATTGCAATTATATTAATTACTTTTAGCACTTTGATACATATTTTCTGAGCAACATATATCATCTATAAATAAGAAAGCTGAAGAATGCTGTAATTTTAAACACCTTTGACAACTATTTAACCACAAAACATATACTCTAATTTTTTTCCCATTGTCTCTAGTAAAGCATGTTTGACTTTCTAATTTATTATTTACTATGAAGTTCTTAAAATTTTAAGAGAAAAACTAAAGAAAAATATTTTTAAAGTGAACTATTTTAATACATCACAATATAATTTAATTGTTCCTGGGTTCATAACAAATACATGGATTTAAATACAAATACTTCATTTGTACTGAAGAAAGCTAAGTAGCACAGTGAAAGGGGGAAAAATGAGTTGTTAAATTATTAAAAAGTTGCTTTCACTATAAAACTGTTAGATAATTAATCAGGGCTTAGAATCAGATAAGTGATATCATGTGATCAAAAATACACTCAATGAATTCAAAGCCAAGAGTTTTACTCTTAGATTCCGAAGATATCATCTTTCGGAACTCAATTCAATTTTTCTCTTTTGTGTTAAAATCTGAAAGTAATAATCCAGGGGAGAGGAGAAAGCTTGTCTTTACAGATTTCCCAAAAGCTTAGTGCTAGAATCTATGTTCTATCATTATCTTCAGTCAATTTTTAATGGATGATCACTGAGAAACTACCATTATTGCTGGAAAATGGCTTGGTTTCTTGATACACACACACACACACACATAAAACTACTATACATTTCAAAGTGAAATACATGATACTTCTTCCTGAAACAGCCATAATTTTGGGTTCAAGTATTCGTAGAAGAATTTATCTTCCAGAAAAGATGTGGTTTTGATTCCCTTGTGATAAGGTGAATTTCCTTCATTATCTTCAAGGCCCTTTGCGTATGAAAGATAGGATTGAATTCCTTCAAGGTCAGTCAAAGTCCTGAAAGCCCTAGAGGATTATTTTGGCACTCTGACTTTCCTAGTCTCTGAAACATTTGGCAACGTATCAGAGTTTTATCAGAGGAAAATAACCCACAAAATTTATGGGGAAAAAAGTTGCAACTGACTATTGCCAAAGGAATCATATTCATTCAAAAAGTATTTAGTAGGGAGATATATATCAATTACACAGTGAAGCACTCGGCTGCTATTTGAAATGTTCTATCTATAGCCCACTGGGTATTTATTTGTCTTGGTTAAAGCTGACATAGGCCTGCTCCCCTAACTTCTGTATTATACTGTAACTGTGCTTAGTCACTCAGTCGCGTCTGACTCTTTGTGGCCCATGGACTGTAGCCCACTAGGCTGCTCTGTCCATGGGGGTTCTCCAGGCAAGAATACTGGAGTGGGTCTTCCCCAACACAAGGATAGAACCCAGCTCTCCTGCATTGCAGGTGGATTCCTTACTGTCTGACGCCCATGAATACTGGAGTAGGTAGCCTACCTCTTCTCCAGGGGAATCTTCCCGACCCAGGAATCAAACTGGGTCTCCTGCATTGCAGGCAGATTCTTTGTATTAGATGTAAAATTAAATGAAAATAATTTTTACACATATTAAATCCAATTATTCTAAATTCTTTCTATATAAAACTGCACCACTAGCTAATATATTGGCTTCTTCTATTTTATTATCTTTATTGACAATAAATGTTAATTGGACATTATTTAATGACATTATTGTAAGTCAACAAAAATTTAAATATTGCCATCTTGTGGCCATTCATATACATGAAACTGAAAACAATGTCACTTTCCTAAAGAGATTTACCTTTAAAATATTCCCAAATATATTTTCCTTATCAACTGAGAAAAATGATCATTTTATTACACACAGCCTTCTCCAAGGAGATAAAATTCATTTATACATTTAAGAAATTATATATTTTTTTAGAAAACTAAATTAAATATACAGTCATTGGCCATGAGTGGTAACAGAATTCAGTAGGACATCAGGCACTTCTGATACTATCTTAGACATATTCCTTTGCTCGTATCTACATAGTCATGATTTAATACAATGAGGAAAGTTTTACCGGCAATTTTCCATAGGGTTCTAAAATATAATATCAACATAATAACTAACATTATTGTACCATTGTTAAGTTTAAAAAGTGGTCAGGAGGGCAAAGTTCTGAAAAGCTGGAGCAAGAAAGGAAGAGAAAACAAACAGAAAAGTAAAAACATAAATAACATAATCTTAAGCTCTTTCTCATTTAGGTCTTCCCCAAAATGCCAAATGTCTAGTTACCTTTGCAATTAGACTGGCATTCAATATATGAGCTAGAAAAAAACACAAATACAAATGCAAAAAAAAAAAAAATCTACTACTCAAAATACTCCTAACACTTTTGCAGATAGAAGAATTTTTAACAAAAAAATCTTAATTTCTACTTAAATTTCAGAATTTTAGTTATATAAAATTTAAATGACAAGCAAGAAGGCACACAAAGCAACCTTGTACAAACATAAAGACAATATCAAAATGCTGTGATACTGAGTATAGAATCATTCAGCCACATCGTTTTGTTAATCAAACAATACAGAAAAGTTCACTCATATGACAGCATCTAACATGAGAGTCCTTTGTTTTCTAAGTTGTACCTGTTAAGCAAATCACCACACAATATAAACAGCCTTTACAAAGCTTCTGAATATCCATAACTGCTGCCTTTATCATAATTTAAAACAGACAACTATGTTACCAACTTGTACATAGATAAAAAGATACTGACATTCAATTGTACAAGAACCAAAAATAAGATTAAAAGAAAAATACTACCTAAGAGTTTTTATAATCTATTAGAAATAGCATTTATTGATAAAAAGAACATATATATACTCAAATAGAGGATGAGAGTCTTAATCCCAATGGACTAAATGTGAAAAATAAAAACAAAACCCTAGAGATAATAAGCCATATAAAAGTAAAGAATTCTCATTATGTATTTGTTTAGTATCACAAGTATCAAACTACTATTACAAGAAAACTAGTCTTACCTTGCTGCTGTGAAAGTGAAATATCAGATTTATTTCTTACACGTATTAAACGACTTTGAATTGGCTTGTGTTCAACTTGCTTAACATCTTGGTCTTGCTTTTTTGGTACTAAAGAATTAAAGACATGAAGTCATAATATCATTTTTAAGTTACTTTTAAAAGATCTGAGCAATTATTTACGTGTTTATTATATAAAATTTGAATATTACGCATGCTTTCTAAGTACCAGATGGGGAAGGGAGTACATATTACAAAAGAAAAGACATTACAAAGAAAATCTTTCAAAAGATTTGGATAATATACAGATTTCAAATATGCAAATAGCTTCTATTTCTTACTGGAGAATTCAGAGCTACTTATAAATCAACTATTCTAGATACACACATGATGGATTTAGACAGGATAAAAACTTAATTTGGCTGTAAGTACTTCCATATAACTATTTTTGCATAAAATGAAAATCTGCATAATGTACTGCAATTTTCAAAAGCTTTTATATATAATAACATCATTTAATTCTCAAAAGTGTTGAGGAGGTATTATTATCCTTTGTCACTCAAGAAATGTATATTCTACCATAAGCCTCATCATCTTGTCCTTACTAAAACCTAATCAAATTTAAAATTTTCAGTAGTAAAATTCCTTCACAATCACACATTACAAATTGTGACAAATTTAGCCATTCTTTCTTTCCTGTTTTATGAGTCTAGTTATGAATGAGTCTCTAAGAACAGCTACCAGATACAATTTGACAGAAACTTAGGATGTCTCTGAACTCTTATCAAAATATAAGCAGAGAAGAATCTGACACCTACCCACATGGACTCAAATGTAACCACTCCAGTTCTGGTAGGCATCTATTTATCTACAGGTAAGAATGAGCAGTTTCAAGCTGCAATAGTCACAACTAGCATTACCACTGGCCTTTTAAGTTTAGAGCCTTTGTTATGTAGGCTTCTGCCCTGAAGGAAATATTATTTTGATGTGTCTTTCTAAGATGAGTACTCTGACTGTCTTGGGCCACTTCAGCTAGAACCTTCCTGTGAACCTTCCTATTGACTGCCTCCCTTAACCACAGAGTACTGTGGGGCTTCCCAGGTGACTCAGTGGTAAACAACCTGCCTACCAGTGCAGGAGACTCAGGAGATGCAGGTTTGATTCCTGGATCAGGAAGATCCCCTGGAGAAAGGAAGGGCAACCCATTCTGGTATTCTCGCCTGGAAAATCCCATGGACAGAGGAGCCTGGCAGGCTATGGTCCAGGGGATCACAAAGAGGTGAGCACGCACGCATGCAGATTATGGAGCTAAATTGCTTGTATTCAAATCTGGGTAAGGCATTACCTAGCTTTGACTCTGGGTAAGTTACTTAATGCCCAAATACCTCGATTTCCTCATTCATAAAATGGGGATGATAATAATGATTACCTCAGTAGGTGGTTGTAAGGATTAAATGAGTTAACTATGTAACAAACATAGAACAGCATCCAGTTGAGTATAAGCACTAGAAGTAAGTTTATGCTATTATCACCAGTCTGTTTTTCCTTTAATAAAGGAAATCTAAGAAATGAATTTTTTTGAAGCCATTCTAATGGTAACACTTTGCAGTTTTATTTTAAAACAGGCCAATAAATAAAGGAAAGCATCTTTCTTTTATTTTTTAAATATCTGTATTGAGATACAATTGATAGACAATAAACAGCATATATTTCAAGTGTATCATTTGCTAAATTTTGACATATGTATATACCCATGAGGTGATCATCACAATCAAGATAATATGATGAATAAATCCATCAATCTCAAAAAGTTTATTCATAACCTTTGTATTCCTTCCTATAACTACAGATTAGCTTGCATCATCAGAATTTTATATAAGTGGAATCATAAAGTACACACTCTTATTTGGGTGTGGGTTCTGGCTTTTTTCCCGTCAACATAACTCTTGTGAAAATCATCTATGTTACTGTATGTATCAGTAGTCCATGGCTTCTTCTTGCTAAATAGTATTCAATCTAATAGATATGCCAAAACGTGTATATTTAGCAACTTATGGACATTTGTGTGTGTAAAGTTTTTGCTGTTGTTTAGTCACTAAGTCGTGTTTGACTCTTTTGTAACACCATAGATGGTAGCTGTCAGGCTCCTCTGTCTGTGAATTTCCTAGGCAAGAACACTGGAGTGTGATGTCATTTCCTTCTTGGAGGGATCTTTCTGACCCAGGGATGGAAAACTGCTATCAGCATTCATGTGTGAGTCTTTGTGTAGACATGTTTTAGTTTCTCTTGGGTAAATAAATACTTAGAAGTGAAATGTCTGGGTCATATGGTAGGTGTACATTTTACTTGTTTAAGAAACCGCTAAACTGTTTTCCAAAGCAGTTGAATCATATTACATTCCCACAGCAGCATATGAGTTTAAATGCTTTACACTTGCCAAAATTTGGCCTGTTAGCCTTTCTAATTTTAGATGTTCTAACAGGTGTGTAGTAGCATTGCATTGTGGTTTTAATTGGCATTTTCCTAATGATTACTTGATGTTGAAAATCTTTGTATGTGCTCACTTCTTTGGGTAAGGTACCTATCCAAAGATTTCACCCATTTTTAACTGGATTGTTTTCTTAATATTGAATTCTGAGTTCCCTATTCCCTATATATCCTAGATATAAGCTTTTTATCAGATAAGTGATTTGCAAATATCTTCTCCCAATCTGTAGCTTGTCTTTTCATTCTTTTAACAGCGTGTCTTAAAGCAAAGTTCTTATTTTTGATAAGACCAGTTTATTAATTTTTTTCTTTCATGGACACAGTTTTTGGTGCCATTTTTGCCTAGCCCAAGGTCACAAACAACTTTTATTTTATTACAGAAGTGACTAACAGATATTTATTCATTATTAGTTTTTTCCTAATCTTTATTTGGTCATAGGTCATTAATATTAAACCCTACATAATAGTGTATTCCATAAACAATCTTTATCTTATATATTTTTGGCTTTCATCTGCAACACCCTGCAATGCTATACAATACCATACCATGACTATTTATTGAATAGATTAATCCACAATGAGAAACACTGTAATAGCATTGTAATTAAATGCTATTGCCTTTAACATGAGCATTCTTTTTTTACATCTTGGAGAGTATCCTATTTTTTCAGTACATAAGAATTCACATATTTTAATATAATAAATATTTACTGAATACCTACAATGCACAAACTACTAAGCTAGTTATTGCATGGGAATATAGAACATAGCTATCTACCTAGGTAACAGGCATTTTTCTATACATTATTTCTAATTTTAAATTTAAAGGCAAGGAAATTAAGGCTTAGAAAAAAGCTATGTATGTATTCAAGGTCCCAGCTAGAAGTTGGATAAGCTAAGATTTATAGCCAAGTTTGAGTCAGTTAAAAAAAAAAAAAGAAAAAGGAGACATGATTTAAGGCTGTCTGATTCCAGAGACTGTGCTCTTGATAGTGTACCATGCTAAGGCAATACTGTTACCATTCTGATTTAAGTAAAGTACAAGTACTTAATTGGGTACCTGAGGAAAGTCTTCAGTGGCTTCTGATAATTTAACATCACTTTCTTGTGCTGTCACAAGTGTTGTGGGAAGAGTAACGTGACGATCTAGCCGCAACTCCAATTCTCCCAAACTCATTGGACCATGACTAGCACATAAATCTTCGTAAAAAGCATCTGCTATCAAATAAGTAAACAAAAAGTTAAACTGTTTCTTAAAGGAAGAAAAATTGGCTAAAATTACCAATATTTCTCACTTGCTGAATTAGAAATAGAAATACTTCAACAGAAAATGCCTGTCACCAAGCCTTCATTGCAATTAAAACCAAAGCTCATAGCAAATTCAAAAAGTACCTATGTTCAAACATATCTATGGATTACTCTAGGGTTCCAGTTAGCAAGCTGTTTATGCAGCCCCCACACAACACCCACTCTTACACACCAACTCCCAACCCTCCAGAATACCTTTTCGGTCAATAAAAGTCAATAGAATACTTTCTATCTAAAATGTTATCTTAAAGCAAAGGACAATTTCCTGACTAGAAAATGCTAATATTGCTTAGCTCTGCTCTGTAGATATTTTTCTTCAGTCAAGCTCCTCTTTTCCTCATCCAAATGACATCTCAATCAAATCAATAAAAAGAAAACAATATGAACAGAAACAAATATTTATCTAATAATATCACTGTACATTTATATTGCACTTTAAACTCCAAGCACTTTCACATACATGATCTCATTTAATTTGAATCTCACAATCATTCTGTAAGAAGATCAGATAATTTTATAACTGTCTTTCACTGACAAAGCTAAGGCTCAGGAAAGTTAACCAATTGTTCAAAAATCAGAATTCTAGTTAAGAGGTGTACAGGAACTAAAATCCTCATCTTTCAACTCCTACTCACTGTTCCTTATTTCACAGTCTTGCTAAATTATTTCTCAGAAAATTCTGTTTTTCTTAATTAATGGTCATCTTTTAAATACAGCACAGTATAGTCTATCTCATTTTAATCAACAGAAACAGACCTGAAGCTCTACACATAAACTAAATTGTTTCAAATGAAATGATATTTTAAGACCCCACAGATATTATATGTTCCACTTACAGGTAGTCTGTTGAAAATTTCTTAGGTATAGTAAATAATCACTCTATTTTTTTACATTAATCTGTATTTTTAGATAAGTGAAAGTTGCTCAGTCATGTCTGACTCTTTGCAACCCCATGGACTGTACAGTTTATGGAATTCTCCAGATCAAAATACTGGAGTGGGTAGCCTTTCCCTTTGTTGGGTTCCCAGGTCTCCCACATGGCAGGCAGATTCTTTACCAGCTGAGCCACAGTAAGTTTTACATAAAGTTATAAGAGAAACATAACCTGACAGGGGAAGAACTTAAGGACATAATCCATAGAAGAGCAAATCCAAATAATCATCAAATATAAACTCACCAGGAAGTCAGTCACATGTTTATACTTTAATTGACAAAAATAAAAAATAAAAATAATATCTGGCAGGGATACAGGGGAAAGGTTGTAATATATTACTGATAAATATAAATTAGTTTAAACTTTTAAGACAGCAACTTGGCATATCTATTTTAAAATTCAAAATATATTTTCCTTTGGACCTGTTATTTCTGGAAAACTACTCCCTAAATATAAAATGCAGCAATATGTTAGGATATGTTGTTGTTGTTAGTCACTCAGTTGCATCTGACTCTGTGATTTCATGGACTGCAGCCTGCCAGGCTCCTCTGTCCACGGGATTCTCCAGGCAAGAATACCGGAGTGGGTTGTTCTCTTGGCAAGAATACCGGAGTGGGTTGACATTTCCTTCTCCAATGTTAGGCTATACATGAGTGAATATTTACCCTAGCATTGCTTATAGTGGGGGAAATGGTAATAAAGTAAACATTCATCAATAGAGCAATGACTGAATAAATTACTGGAAATCCACACTGAAAGGTTTTATGTAGTCCATACAAAGAATGAATTTAAGTAATATTAGTTGACCTGGAGTAATTTCCACAGGGTTTCCTGGGTGAAAACAAAATGCATGATATAATCTCAATTTGAAAAATGACAACAAATATACACACAGCATATGTACCTAAAATATATAATTATATGCAGAAGGGAAATAAACCTAAAAGGTTACATATCAGAATCTTAACATGTGTTACCTGAGATAAGGCATAAAGTGGGACAGCAAAAATGTGAGGAGGAGGGGTAGATGAAGAACATTCAAAAAAAAAAAGACTCTATAAAGTAATATATAATATAATCACATTTTATTTTTATATAAAATGATATGTGGCTGACACATGGGTGCAATGAAAAAAATTAATTACAAAGACATAAGATAGACTGTGATAAAAGCAAAAAATTATATGTAGAAACCCAGAAAGTGTATAAACAAACATCTCTTCAAAGCATTAAAAGTGCATAGTAACTCTCTGCTCATAAAACACTCTATCACTTAACCTTTATTTACTGACTATGCTACATTCTCTGCTAGATGACAGAGCTTTGACAGCAGACAAGATAAAGCCCCCACTCTCAAGTGAGATTACAAATCAGTGTGCTAAGAGCAACATTAGGCAGCTGACATTAGAGGACTACACAGAGAGAATATCTGACGGTATCGAACTCAGTGATAAGGGGTCAGGCAAGGATTGCATGACAGCAATTACAACAATGTTGCATTAGCTACGTCACTTCTAAAAATTATACTCACTGAGTGTAATTATGTTAGTTATCCCTTTTAAGAGGGAGGCTCAAAGGATTATTCCATTCAAGTCAAATTTAATTTAATTAATTATAATTTGAAATCCCTCATTTTATTTTTCTAGAATACTACTGCTTCTGCTTGAATCGCCAGTGCCAGCAGCAGCTTTGGTTCTTGCATGTCTAGTAAGTTATTCCATTTGTATGAAACCCAAAAGGCACCTCAAATTCCACTCATTCTTATTTCCTCCTAATTCTGTCTCTCCTCCATATCTCCTCTCTCCCTCAGTGAATGGAGATACCAACTACCTAATCATTCTAGCCAGAAACCTGGAGATTTCTTAGATCTTCTCTTCTTTTGCATTTCTCATATCCAAACTAAGTCTTGTCTACTCTCCTTCTCAAATGTCTACCGAATCTCCCTTTTATACTTCCCTGCTGCTCAATAATGACTCACCAAGTTTACTATAACTGTCTCAGCTCGAGGCTCCTTGCCTCCAACCTTTATTCTCTCCTATCTGTCCGTCACACTGCACCTCACATATTCTTGCCAAATAAAAGACAAATTTGATCATTTCACTCATTTATATACAATCCTTAATGCATCTGTGGATATTATAAAACATTCAGAATTGATAGAAATTCACAAATGACTTTTCCATGGGAATAAATATAAAGCAAGATTGGAATTATTTTCCATTTTGCACACAAATAAATCTCTACTATCTTACAGTAAATCCAAAAACCATTGGATATTATCATCTATATCTACCTGGTTTCTGCTTACTGGTCCAATTTCATTACACCCTAAGCTCTAAATCAGTAACAAAGTACTTAATTTCCCTGCTTAAGTTTCTTTGTTGTTTCAACTATTCCCCCTCTCTTATGTATTCTGCCATGAAGGTTTCTCCTACACTTACTACACAGCAAATGCCTATTCATCACTGAGAACTCATTTCAAGTAAGCTCCTCACATATAATGTCTTTCCTGATTGCCCTCCCCAGATACAATTGACCTGTACCCCCAGTTCTATTTGGACTGCTTTACAATAACCACAATAACCTATTGCATGTTTTTGGTTTCTCATATACTATCTCTACTAGAGAAAAAATTCACTAAGAATAAGGTTTTATGTTCCTACCACTTAGAATATGCTTAGAGCAGAGCAAGCAATCAAAAAATATTTTCTGAATAAGTAAATGAACAAACTGGAACATGTTTATCACACTTCATAGTCTGGCTAATTTCTCTAACATTCAGTTTCACATTGGCTCCTCTGGGAAACCTCCTCTGAGCCCTCATATGTGGGTTATTCCTCCTCTGCGCTCCCAGAGCAGCCTGTATTGTTGCATTAATCAACAATATTGTAATTGTTGTCTCACATTATCCTACATGAGTTTGTAAACTTCCTGGAGAGCAGACAGCTATTACCTCTGCCTCTCAAAACCTTTATTTAGTACCAATACAATGACGGGTACATGCAGGTATTTAGTGCATCTGAGTGAATGAAGAGTTATAATTGGTAGTAAATCTCAGAGTCCTCAGAGTTTGTTCAAAATACCAGTTCACATTTTAGGGTTCTTAAAAAATTCTTCAAACCTTATTTAGCATCTTTTTGTTATTCAACCCAACCTGAGAGCCTCAGAATTAGAAACAGTGGTATAGGACTATAAGTTGCAAACAGGATACTTTCTGAAAATGAGCAGAAGTGGGGACAGGCAAGGTAAGAACAGATGAGCCTCTGTAAACAAAGCTATTAGAAATCAACATGAAAGGCATGAGATTAGACAGTAGCAGAAATAATGTTACACAGGACTCATTCTTCTACAATAACCATAATGTAACAAAATACTTAAAACAAGAGGGACAAACTAGTGCTCTATAGGCACCTTTTTTTAGGCAACTGTGTGTAATTTCTGTTCTATTAAATGTATTTGAGAAGGTATTTTTACCTTCTCCAAAACAGTATCATGTGTCAAGTATAGTGCTAACTACTTTATATACAAGAGCTGACTCATTTGAAAAGACCCTGATGCTAGGAAAGATTGAGGGCGGGAGAAGGGGACAACTGAGGATGAGATGGTTGGATGGCATCACTGACTCAATGGACATGGGTTTGAGTAGACTCTGGGAGTTGGTGATGGACAGGGAAGCCTGGCATGCTGCGGTTCTTGGGGTCGCAAACAGTCGGACATGACTGAGCGACTGAACTTACTGACTGACCTCTAATAACCTTATGAGGCAGATACTGCTTGTGATAAGCAGCTTCCACTATGGCCCTCTAACAACTGTCCCCTGGTATTCAGACCTTTCTGTAATCCCCTGCTATATTATTCCAGGACTGGTCTTTGCTATTAACTGAATGTGGCAGAAGTGATGACATGTCACTTCTGACTTTACGTTATAAAAGACACCATGGGTTTCCACCTTGGGTGCTCACTGTGTCTCAGATCATCCACTCTGGGAAAAGCGAACTGCTATGTCATGAGCAGCATAACAGTAAGGCTCACGTGGTGAGGAACTGAGGCATCTTGCCAACAGTCATGTGAATGAGCTTGGTAAGCAGATCCTCCAGCCCCAGCTGAAGTCCTTAGATGATAGCAGCTCCAGCCAACAGATTAACTTCACCCCATGAGATCCTGGCAACCACGCAGCTATGCCACTCCTAGATTCATGGCTTTCAAAACTGTGAGAGATAATAAATATTTTCTGTCTTCACCTGCTAAACTTTGGGGTAATTAATTACACGGAAATAGATAACTAGTACATTAATATTATCTCTACTTGATAGATGAAGAAACTTTGGCTCAAAAGATTAAGTTACTTGCCCCAAAATACATATCTGGAATTTTAAATGGTTTCTGAAACTTCAAAAGCTCAAGCTCTTAGCCACTCTGTTATATTGATTCATCTACATACTTAATCTAATGCCACATTCAGTTCAGTTCAGTCACTCAGTAGTGTCCGACTCTTTGCGACCCCATGAACCGCATCACACCAGGCTTCCTTGTCCATCACCAACTCTCGGAGTCTACCCAAACCCATGTTCATTGAGTTGGTGATGCCATCTAACCACCTCATCCTCTGTTGTCCCCTTCCCCTCCTGCCCTCAATCCCTCCCAGCATCAAAGTCTTTTCAAATGAAAGAGTCAGCTCTTTACATCAGGTGGCTGAAGTACTGGAGTTTCAGCTTCAACATCAGTCCTTCTGATGAACACCCAGGACTGATCTCCTTTAGGATGGACTGACTGGATCTCCTTGCAGTCCAAGAGACTCTCAAGAATCTTCTCCAATACCACAGTTCAAAAGCATCAATTCTTCGGCGCTCAGCTTTCTTCACAGTCCAATTCTCACATCCATACACGACCGCTGGAAAAACCATAGCCTTGACTAGACGGACCTTTGTTGACAAAGTAATGTCTCTGCTTTTTAATATGCTGTCTAGGTTGATCATAACTTTCCTTCTAAGGAGTAAGCATCTTTTAATTTCATGGCTGTAATCATCATACGCAGTGATTTTAGAGCCCCCAAAATAAAGTCAGCCACTATTTCCACTGTTTCTCCATCTAATTTGCCATGAACTTATTATTGTTTTCAATTAAATTAAATAAATATCTACAGAGTACCTACAATTAAAAATGTACTTGTCTGTAGGTAACCAGCTAGGTAATACCATAAGGAGGGGCTGAATAGGATACATCCTAATGGATTTTATTCTGTAACAATTCAGTAAGTACCTCTTTGTTCACAAGTACCAAGCAGCTCTCAAGTGATCTGTGAGAGCCATCTAGTGTCGATTCTATTTAATCACAATCTGCACAGTTAGCTGAATACAGATACAGAAGTTGTATTTTATACTACTTTGAACCCTATCTTAAAATACTGAAACATGTATAATATCATATAAAAATGAATCTCCAGTCCAGGTTCGATACAGGATGCTTGGGGCTGGTGCACTGGGATGACCCGGAGGATGGTATGGGGAGGGAGGTGGGAAGGGGGTTGAGGATAGGGAACACGCGTACGCCCGTGGCAGATTCATGTTGATGTACGGCAGAACCAATACAATATTGTAAAGTAATCAGCCTCCAATTAAAATAAATAAACTTAAGTTAAATAAATAAAATTAATACTCTTACTATGTGCATAAAATAAATAATTCAAATATTAATTTATTTATTCCCATGGAAAATTCAGTCTTGAGGGTCTCTCATTTCTGAACGATAAGGTGGAAAGCTTAATATAGAACTGACAGTCTAAATACTCTACACCAATGTATTTCTTTCTGATTTCTGGCAAATCTGCACGACTCCAGAAGTTCTTTTCATTTAAGAGACTGTAAAAATAAACATGAGATTATCAATAAATAAGAATATAGTTGATCTTCATTACTCTGAAGATTTTCATTTCTACAAATCCACCTGATAAAATTTATTTGCAACCCTGAAATCAACACTCACAGCACATGCAACTTGTGGACATGCATGCATGCATACAGCAGTGAAAACCTGAATCACCATACACACAACTCAGCAGATGAGGCTGAACACAGGCTGCTCCGCTTTCTTATCAGCTCTTATACTGTGAACAAGTGTTCTTTTTGCTGTCTATTTAGTGACAGGTTTTCCACATTCTTATATGTTTTGTTGGTGATTTTGCTCTTTAAAATAGCCCCAAAACATAGTGCAGAAGTGCTCTTTAGTGTTCCAAAGTGCAAAAAGCTTTGACGGGCCTTACAGAAAAAATATATGTGCTAGGTAAGTTTCATTCAGGAATGAGTTATAGTGCTGTTGCTCATGAGAATCAATGTTAGCAAATCAACAGTGTATATTAAATAAGTGCCTTTAAATAGAAACATACATAAAGCAAGGTTATATATTGTCAAAAATGTTGTATATATATTAATAAATATAATACATATAAATATAATATAATATACAGGCTCATAGGAACATAACCCAGTATTTCCTCTAGGAAGAGTGGCTCAGTATTTCCTAATTCAGTGTTTGTGGTGTCTCTATTATAGGACCTAATGAGAATCAACTACATATACCAGAAACTGATATTCTCTATTCTACTCTTATTCTCAAACTGTTACAGCAAAAAGTTTAGTTAACAAAGTTTCAAAATAACACTGAGTGCACTGAGTTCTGAGTCAGAAATTCCTACAGCATAAAGAGTGAACTTCTACAGTATTACCTAATTAAACATTGTCCTACACAAGATGTTATGTGACAGTTTTCATGTGCTAGTTATCTTTTTCCCAATATACATTAAAATAAATAATATCACTACTAAAAATTTTAAGTAGACATACACATATTACCAAAACTATCTCATGCCCCACCCAGAGTTTCATGTACCAACACTGTTACATGAATCACATTTGGGGAACACTGCTATATATAGAAAAAGTCATTATTAAACTTTTCAATTGTGAATACCCTTTTAAATAAAGAAGGTTTGCAAGCTTCTACCTGAGTAGGAACACTACTATAAATTATAATACAAAATGGAATACAGCATTTGACATGAAAACAGTACAAACAGAGTGTGATGGGATTCAAAGTAAATATTCTAACAGACACTACATCAGGAAGGAGTATTCTGGAGAATACCTGCAACCGTGTCACACTGCTGAGATGATGGCTTCAGAGCACATTTTACATCTGAGGACTCAGCCTTAGCCACAGGCTGCTGCGCGTGGGCAGAAAGTCCCATGAAGACGCTCTCTGCTGCTGCTGTCAGCTTCTGTCCTTCACTAAGCTCACCCACACTGTTTTCCAAGTCCTGTAAAAAGCAGAAACCATTGTTATAAACATCACATTCAAATCAAGTCAAAACAAAAAATTTCTGTCAAATGGACCAGGATGCAGACCACCTGATTGCTTGAAAAGTATTTTACAAAGTGCTTATCAAGCCACATACACATTACATGAAAGTTAGTTTAATAAGATACCTAAGTGTAGGCTTTGCTTTTCTTATGAAGTATTTCTTCTGAAGTTAAATACCTATTATCTGTTTATTCAACCTCCAAATTAGACAGCAATAAAACACACCAGAAATCTTTTATTATTTAAAACACTAAATGCTGACACATAACCTAAACTGCTTATACAGTTTAAAATTAGAAAATAGAAAATTTACCTCTTGTTCTTTCTGAATGAAAATCAGCTAAAGTTGTTAGAATAAAATTTATAATGAAACACTTGCTGAAAAATGTACAAAAAGTACAAATATGCTTCTTTACCAATTATATACAGTAAAAACTTTAAAAATGGTGTGTTAAAATTCTGTGTTAAAAACTAGATGACCTAATCACAAATACATGTTTGACTTGGAGATATTCTAATTAATGAGTTTACTAATCAAGAACTGAATAAAAATTCTAATATATGAAGGTTCTCATATTTTTTATTTTAAAAGGAGTTTAATTTCAATCCCAGGTTTTTAAAAACAAAACAAAACAAAACTAGAATATATGAAATCACTGCTGAAACATCTTTGATGACTGTTGACTACAAAATAAAATCTAACTGCTTAGCTCATCATTCACAATTTTATACAATTTACTTTAATTATCCTCTACAAATTTATAGCTCTCCTTATTCTGTAATCTGACTTTTCTTAAAGAATATCAATGGCTCAACATCCTTTAAACAGGAAAGGATTTTTTAATTAATATGAAACCCTTGGAGATTCTTGGGCAGAGTTTAGGATGACGGCAGATATGTTTTTCTTAGAAATATTTCACAGGACCTGTATTACTCTACCGCTACCATATATAAATGTTGTGCAATATACAGTACCTTCTCTTTGATGAACATTTTCAAGGGTACTTGTAATTGATAAATTACCTAACACCTTAACACTCTGTGGATGATTTAGCTTCCCTATTCACACAACGCTCTAATACCACATAAGCATTTATCATTTTTATATCATACTCAAATCTCGGACTCATGTCAACTCTTAGTTTATCTATAATCTACAGTAGTACACCTAGCCCATCCACATAAATGCACAAAATGCAGTTCTGTCCTCAGACTGCTCTCACTGACCAGATGCTCCTTCTGGGCAAAGAGCAGCAACAAAGAATGGCTACTATTTTCTTACCAAAGCAGTATTTTAACTCACAAATATATCATTATTACTAGTTCTTATTACAAACAAATGTTTAAAACATAGGAGAACACATTTAATGTCAATCACTGTTAATCAGACTGGCAAAAATTTAAGATTAAAAATACATATTGAGCTGTCAGAATCTCATAAAGTTGAAAAGCAATGCTTTAGTATCTGTTTAAATTATAAATGCCTGTGCCTTCTGAGTAAGTTCCACCCCTTGTTATCTTCTATCAGTTCAGTTCAGTTCAGTCACCCAGTCACGTCCAACTCTTTGTGACCCCATGGACTGCAGCATGCCAGGCCTCCCCGTCCATCACCAATTCCTGGAGCTTACTCATATCCATAGAGTCAGTGACGCCATCCAGCCATCTCATCCTCTGTCATCCCTTTCTCCTCCTGCCTTCAATCTTTCCCAGTATCAGGGTCTTTTCAAATGAGTTGGTTCTTCATATCAAGTGGCCAAAGTATTAGAACTTCAGCTTCAGCATCAGTCCTTCCAATGAATATTCAGGACTAATTTCCTTTAGGATGGACTGGTTTAATCTCCCCTGCAGTCCAAGGGACTCTCAAGAGTCTTCTCCAACCCCACAGCATCAGTTCTTCGGTGCTCAGCTTTCTATATAGTCCAACATTCACATCCATACATGACCACAGGAAAAACCACAGCTTTGACTAGACAGACCTTTGTTGGTAACATACTGTCTCTGCTTTTTAACATGCTGTCTAGGTTGGTCATAGCTTTCCTTCAGAGGAGCAAATGTCTTTTAATTTCATGGCTGCAGTCACCATCTACAGTGATTTTGGAGCTCCCTAAAATAAAGTCTCTCACTGCTTCCATTGTTTCCCCATCTATTTGCCATGACGTGATGGCACTGAATGCCATGGTCTGAGTTTTCTGAATGTTGAGTTTTAAGCCTCCTTTTTCACTCTCTTCTTTTACTTTCATCAAGAGGCTCTTTAGTTCTTCTTCACTTTCTGGCATAAGGGTGGTGTCACCTGCACGTCTGAGGTTATTGATATTTCTCCCGGTTTGAAGCACAAACCTGATGTACTCTGCATATAAGTTAAATAAGCAGGGTGACAATATACAGCCTTGATGTACTCCTTTCCCAGTTTGGAACCAGCCTGTTGGTCCATGTCCAGTTCTAACTGTTGCTTCTTGATCTACATACAAATTTCTCAGGAGGCAAGTAAAGTGGTCTGGTAGGGAGGCAATTCCTTGTGGTACAAACAAGGATTTTATTCTTTTCATAGTTTGGGAGAGAGAAAATTGGAATCAGTCTAAAAATTCTTCAGTAGGAGAATAAACTAGGGCATACTACATGGTAGATAAAAAGGATATGGTTTGTCTTTTAGGATTTAGTTAAATTTTAAGACTCAGATGGCAGAATAACACATATACATACCTCAAAATTATCCACACATGAGCACACACACACGCATGCAAATGTTTAGATGCTTAGAAAAAATTTGGAAAGGATAATCTTTCAACTTCTGGGCTTCTGGTCTAGCCAAGATGACACACTAACAAAGGTTGCCAGCTCCCCATCCCCCAAAATGCTGGAGTAACTACAGAAGTGAGAAGAAGCCATGGATTCTGAGAATTAAGTAAAAACTGTGAAAAAACACTGGGAAAGACCAACTGCTAGCTTGACCTGGTGTGTGTGGGGAAAAAAGGGCTGCATCCTGGGGAGGAAGGTGGCTACAGGGGTGCAGTGAGAAGAATGACTGATATAAAGAGCTGCTGTCATTTCCTCTTTGCCTCATTAACTGGAAATCATCACTGCTTGCACCTTAACCATAAAGATCTTGGCAACAATCTGGGCTGCAGATACTAGTGCCCCAGGGTAATGATATCAGGGAGCATGAAGGCCCAGCTGGGGTGAAAAGTGACAGGTGACATCTGACCAGGAACCCATGGGCATTCACTCTTCACTCTGTCCCCCTTTGAACCCGAGGACAGGAATATAAAACCTCTCAAAGAAACTTCTTCCTAAGGGTTTTAAGGACATAACAACCATCAGAAGAACTGAATGGTAGAGCATCAGCAAACAGCCGTGGTCACCATCAGGAGTGGTTTTGTGCTGCCTGAGAAGCCCCTTCCTGGGGCTCATCGCCTCATCTCTTCTTCTATTCACTTAAACAGACTATGGCCTGATTTTAGTCCTTACCCAACACTAATTCTCAGACAGAAGAGCTTATCCTATTGCCCCCACCCTGGCCCTGGAACATGAGTTCATATAACAAAAGAAACAAGTTATTCACGGAGTAAATGTTTTTAAAAAAAAGTGAAAAACATTAACCATATACACATACATACACACAAAAGGAATAAAGAAAAATACTAACAATGTGAAGTGAAAGATCATTAAAAAAGACACAAGTGAGAATATCCAATATGAATAATATAGAAGTCAGATAAACAGTAGGCTAAAGAATAAATTAGTGGTTGGCAGATCAGATTGAAGAACTCTCCAAGAAGGGAGTAAAAAGAATGAAGAGACAGAAAATCTAAGACACAAACAGAAGCAGAAGTATTACTATCTGGAAATAAGTTTTAGCCAGAGAGGGAAAAAGATGAGAGGAAGAAAAAAACTGAAAAAGTAGTAGAGATGAATTTCCCAGCATTAAAAAGAAAGATGGAAAAGTCTGAGAGCAGAATGAATAAAGGGACCAATATTGTTGTTGGTGGTGGTGGTGGATAGCCGTCCAGTTGTGTCCAACTCTTTTGTGACCCCACAGACTGTAGCCTGCCAGACTCCTCTGTCCATGGGATTTCCCAGGCAAGGATACTGGAGTGGGTTGCCATTTCCTTTCTCTCAAGCATTTTCCCAACCCAAGGATCCAACCTGCAGTGTAGGTGGACTCTTTACCACTGAGCCACTGGAGAAGCCCAAACAATATTACTGATTTCCAAAAAGAAGGAAACAAGGATTAAGTTAGTGGAATTTTTAAATTATGCTGACATTTCTGCTATTTTCTACTATTTTCTGTTCCATTTGTGTGTCTCATTTTCTCTCTCCTTTCTCTCTCAGACTTCTGGTCTCTATACTAAGCAGCTTGGTTTCTAGAGTTATGAGAGTACTTTCTCAAACTTAGTAGCAGCAATTACAAATAATATCTTTCCAGTAAAATCAATTTTTAATCAATACCTAAATAAGTTGCAGAAAAATTAGTTGTTTTTCAACAAGAAGGAATAAGTTAAACTCACTTTTTTTTCTATTACTAAGTTCCATATCTTTTCCATATCCTATCTTTCCTAAGCATTTAAATCTTTAAGAATAAAAATTAATAGAAAATAAAGCTAGTCATCTCCTTGGATGATATACAGAGTTCGGATCTCCAGTTCATCTAAAGATAGTTTCTCACCTGTTCAAGCAAAGACAACCAAACACAACAGAAAGAATACTAAACAGAATCAAGAATCCAAGTCCCACCTCTATCATTAACCAGCCTGGGTGACCACACTGTACCTTTCCATCTGGCATTTCCTTAAGCACCTTAATGTTTCAAATCAAATTCAGTATCTTCCCCACAAAACCTGGCACTCTTCTCTCTGCATTTCAAAGTCCACAACTACACAAGAACAACTTCTCTTAATCAGTGACCCATTACTGCCAATTCCGTACGTAAGTTTAAATCTCTCTCCTTTCCATTTCTACTTAACTGCCTTTGTTCATGGTCTTAGTCTGGACTACTCCAATGGTGTTCTGACAGACCTCAATCTTTCCCTCACTTGTCCATGGCTCCTGATGCCTTCTTAAAATATCTTAACTTGTGACTCCCTTGTTCACAATATCTTAAGGGACTCCAATGGCCTTACCCTGGCCTACAAGGCTCTTAACGATTATCTGGTTCAATCTGCTTCTCTAGGTATTTGATCAGTTACTGCATGGTAGAGTAATTGTTTAAGCTCTTTTTTCCCTACAGGACTGTAAGCTGCTTACAAGTAGGGATCCTGCCTCAGCATCTTTGTATCATTTCCGACACTGTGTCTGGCATACTGTAGATATTCAGTAAATGGTTGCAGAAAGAAAGAACAAATGACACTGATCCCCACAAATCATTTAAAAGGGCTTTAGCTTGTTTCATCCGTAGAATATGAAGTTTAGGACTGCTGGTCTAAATTCCTTTTAGTTGTAAAAATCATAACTCTATGGTTTCAGGTTAAAGTTACTACAAGGCTGATCCCTGAATAAGCTGAAGTATTAGCATGCTTTAACTAAAAGTATGAATATTTTTGTTACCTTTTTCTTGTATGTAGATCTAACAGAAAAAAATAATTAAAGTTAAAAAGTACCTCTGAATGATATATGGCTTGCTGTGAAATTAATGATTCTGGGTTTTGTTTAGCAAGAAGAGAAAGAATTGCATCGGCATGAACTTTTTATGGGGCATCATAATCACTTGTCCTTCGCTGGGAGGGTCATCTTCCTAAATAAAATACAAAGATAATACAATGAAAACATAAGAATTAATCCCCAAACAATCACATTTTTCATATTAATAATTCATGATTCATAAAACTTAAGTCATTATGAATATGATCATATTGGCACTTACACATATTGGCTGTTTACTATCATTTAGATCTCTTTTCTATTCAACTATACTAAAAATCCTTTGTATTTGCCTCGAATATAATCATCAGTATAAAATAATTTGGTTATATTTGGAGATTTACTGTAAAAGATGAAAATTAGGCCTTCTGTCCCATGAGACTGAGTGACAATGATTCATCAACATTTTATTCAGGATCGCCAAGAGTTTCTCACACGCGTTCCTGCTTCCTGTGGGTGCAGCACACAGAGCTGGGCCCCAGTGTGGCAACGGCGGTGAAGCACTGTTGCAACTGTGCAACCTGGACCACAGGCAGAAATGGAAACCTACAGAAATATGTTGAGGCACCTACAGACCTTAGACTGTCCCTGTGCCTTTGTGCTGACCTCCAGTGCTTTTGAGGGAGCACGAAGACCCAGCTTAGACTTCTTGGCACCTCAAAATAGACCAGTTCCCCAAATGAAGGACAGTGTACGCCACAGAGCCAGAAAACTGGATTTCTTATAAATACCAGTATTAACATGACTTCAGACTTGATTAATTGTAGTTTTACCTAAGTATCTTATGTTTAATGTAATAAAGTTTATTAACTCTGGTGCACAAGTCTTTATCCCCCAGGTGTACACAGGTGATGCCTACTGATTCACAACTTCAAAGTTAGTCTCAGTTTTTCAAGATTGTATTTCTGCATGTGATTCTAGCGTAAATTTGTAGCATATCTGATCTCAGGCTTAGTAAAAATATTAAAATTAATTAGTTTTAAATGCAGAAAAAGAAAGATGTTATAATTTAGTCCTGGTTCAGGTCAGCATTTACTTTGAACACACTTAAACATGCTTTGGCACCAAGATACAGTTCTAAGAAGGGATAAAAATGCCATAATGACATATGAAGTAGGCCAAATATTAGCTTAATCCTTCTCCGAAAATAAAGACTTCTCCTTCAGTCTCCCTGCCGATATTATTTTATAAAAGTGACTTCTACTCTCTTCAGAATAGACTCAACTAATTACTAATAATAATTACTGTTAGAAAAGCAACTGCCCTATTAAAGTTTTATCAAAATACTCCTTCATTATTTCATACTCCCACATATCGTAGAAAAAATTGTTTTAACACATTTTGAATATCTGAATCTCCAGATTAGGCATCTTTCATTACTATATCTTTAATAGTGTAAAGATGCTATATGGCATTTTCATTTTCTGTTTGTTGGACTTGACAAACATCAGCTCCTTACAACTCAAGCCTTAGAATTCATATAGCCCCAATCAGAACTCAAAATTTACAGTTCTTAGCTTGACAGAACTTAACATCACATTTCCCTGTTGGCTGAGATGGGAAAGAGTCTGCCTACAATGTAAGAGACCAAGATTTGATCCCTGGGTTGGAGAGATTCCCTGGAGAAGAAAATGGCAACCCACTCCAGTATTCTTGCCTGGAAAATCCCATGGATGGAAGAGCCTGGCTGGCTAAGGTCCACGGGGTCGCAAAGATTTGGACATGACTAAATTCAGACTTAAATTGAAGAAAGTAGGGAAAACCGCTAGACGATTCAGGTGTGACCTAAATCAAATCCCTTATGATTATACAGTGGAAGTGAGAAATAGATTTAAGGGCCTAGATCTGATAAATAGAGTGCCTGATGAACTATGGAATGAGGTTTGTGACACTGTACAGGAGACAGGGATGAAGACCATCCCCATGGAAAAGAAATGCAAAAAGCAAAATGGCTTGTCAGGGAGGCCTTACAAATAGCTGTGAAAAGAAGTGAAAAGCAAAGGAGAAAAGGAAAGATATAAGCATCTGAATGCAGAGTTCCAAAGAATAGCAAGAAGAGATAAGAAAGCCTTCTTCAGTGATCAATGCAAAGAAATAGAGGAAAACAACAGAATGGGAAAGACTAAAGATCTCTTCAAGAAAATTAGAGATACCAAGGGAACATTTCATGCAAAGATGGGCTCAATAAAGGACAGAAATGGTATGGACCTAACAGAAGCAGAAGATATTAAGAAGAGATGGCAAGAATACATGAAGAACTGTACAAAAAGATCTTCATGACCCAGATAATCACGATGGTGTGATCACTCATCTAGAGACAGACATCCTGGAATGTGAAGTCAAGTTGGCCTTAGAAAGCATCACTACAAACAAAGCTAGTGGAGGGGATGGAATTCCAGTGGAGCTGTTTCAAATCCTGAAAGATGATGCTGTGAAAGTGCTGTGCTCAATATGCCAGCAAATTTGGAAAACTCAGCAGTGGCCACAGGACTGGAAAAGGTCAGTTTTCATTCCAATCCCAAAGAAAGGCAATACCAAAGAATGCGCAAACTACCACACAATTGCACTCATCTCACATGCTAGTAAAGTAATGCTCAAAATTCTCCAAGCCAGGCTTCAGCAATATGTGAACCATGAACTTCCAGATGTTCAAGCTGGTTTTAGAAAAGGCAGAGGAACCAGAGATCAAATTGCCAACATCCGCTGGATCATGGAAAAAGCAAGAGAGTTCCAGAAAAACATCTATTTCTGCTTTATTGACTATGCCAAGGCCTTTGACTGTGTGGATCACAATAAACTGTGGAAAATTCTGAGAGAGATGGGAATACCAAACCACCTGACCTGCCTCTTGGAGAAATCTGTATGCAGGTCAGGAAGCAACAGTGATAACTGGACATGGAACAACAGACTGGTTCCAACTAGGAAAAGGAGTGTGTCAAAGCTGTATACTGTCACCCTGCTTATTTAACTTATATGCAGAGTACATCATGAGAAATGCTGGACTGGAAGAAACACAAGCTGGAATCAAGAGTGCCGGGAGAAATATCAATAACCTCAGATATGCAGATGACACCACCCTTATGGCAGAAAGTGAAGAGGAAATAAAAAGCCTCTTGGTGAAAGTGAAAGAGGTGAGTGAAAAAGTTGGCTTAAAGCTCAATATTCAGAAAATAAAGATCATGGCATCATGGGAAATAGATGGGGAAACAGTGGAAACAATGTCAGACTTTATTTCTGGGGGTTCCAAAATCACTGCAGATGGTGACTGCAGCCATGAAATTAAAAGACGCTTACTCCTTGGAAGAAAAGTTATGACCAATCTAAATAGCATATTCAAAAGCAAAGACATTACTTTGCCAACAAAGGTCCATCTAGTCAAGGCTATGGTTTTTCCAGTAGTCATGTATGGATGTGAGAGTTGGACTGTGAAGAGGACTGAGCACCGAAGAATTGATGCTTTTGAACTGTGGTGTTGGAGAAGACTCTTGAGAGTCCCTTGGACTGCAAGGAGATCCAACCAGACCATTCTGAAAGAGATCAACCTTGGGATTTCTTTGGAAGGAATGATGCTAAAGCTGAAACTCCAGTACTTTGGCCACCTCATGCGAAGAGTTGACTTATTGGAAAAGACTTTGATGCTGGGAGGGATTGAGGGCAGGAGAAGAAGGGGATGACAGAGGATGAGATGGCTGGATGGCATCACCGACTCGATGGATGTGAGTCTGAGTAAACTCCAGGAGTTGGTGATGGACAGGGAGGCCTGGCGTGCTGCGATTCATGGGGTTGCAAAGAGTTGGACACGACTGAGCAACCGAAGTGAACTGAAAGTGACTTATCACACATAGCTTAGGTTGACAGCTTAAAATGAAAGGCAAAAGTATTTTGTATCCACATAAAAATCTGTCACTATATAGCTATGTGACACAAATAAGTGATTTAACCTCCTTCAACTCAAAATAAAATAAGTACTAACATATTTTTAACAAAGGATGAATATCATTCTTTAAGATGCCTTTTTAAAATATAGAGGTTTAGGCTTCTAACCACCCACACATATACATGCATACCACATAACCCTCATGACCTACTGAATCCACATATCAGAGGGTGGGGCCAAAGACACACATTTTTAAAAGCTCCACTGGTGAATTTAATATACAGTCCTACTTTACATCACGTGAATGGGTTGCTTTAAAGAAATTTCTAGCGTTATGATTGTAATGGGATAGAAGAACATGATGTTTCAAAAGTATACCAATATCCTTCTGTTTCATCATGATCATATACAATGATATAAATGAAAAGATTAATGTAACTAGCCTTCTACTTCCAGTCAAGATGGAGTAATAAAGACCAGAAACATTGCTTAAAACAACTAAACTAAAACATGGACAAAATATGTGAATAAATGCATTTCAAAACATGGAGCATCAGTTAACAAAAAACAATGATTCCTGAGAAATGGCAAACAAATCAGAAGAAGCCCATGACTGCTCCAGCTTACAACTTATAGGTTTCCAGACTGTGGCACAGGAGCCTGAGCTGAAAAGATGGAGCTGAAACTCCAGGAAGGCCAAGACAGCTAGAGTTCCTAAGACAGGCTGCTGCTGCTGCTGCTGCTAAGTCACTTCAGTAGTATCCGACTCTGTGTGACGCCATAGACAGTACCCACCAGGGTCCCTCACACCTGGGATTCTCCAGGCAGCAACACTGAAGTGGGCTGCCACTTCCTTCTCCAGCGCGTGAAAGTGAAGTCGCTCAGTTGAGTCCGACCCTTAGCGACCCCATGGACTGCAGCCTACCAGGCTCCTCCATCAATGGATTTTCCAGGCAAGAGTACTGGAGTGGGTTGCCATTGCCTTCTCCAAAGACAGGCTGCTGGAAAAGTGAAAGCTGCAGAGAGAACTCTGGAGAACTGCAGATGACTCCCTTTGAGTATTAAGCTGATTACTCATCAGCAGATGCATTTGAGGCAATTACACGAGGCTGCAGGAAAAGGACCTGAGAAGGGATTGGCTCTAACAGTGCCTGATGTTAAATAACATCATATATAACAAAGGACAATGGTTGTTCCCACTGGCCACACTGGAAAACCTCAATATTGAGGAACTGAGTGAAGTACATAGAACAGTCTTCTCTCCACAGTTGGGGATAAGTAGCCCTAGATTGAGTACCACTGTGGTATTGCCTAAAAAACCATAAAAGCAAGACTCAAAAGGATAAAACTGTCTCTAAGTATTTAGTCATTTCCTGAGCAATGCTCAGAAATATTTATAGTAATATAAAAGTAAAAGAAAGTGTCATGTCCGACTCTTCACAATCCCATAGACTGTACCCCACCACGCTTCTCTGTCCATGGGATTCTCCAGGCAAGAACACTGGAGTGGGTTGCCATTTCCTTCTCCAGGGGATCTTCCCAACCCAGGGATCAAACCAACCTCTCTCTCCTACATTGCAGGAGGATTCTTTATCATCTGAGGTATTAGAGAAGCTCAGTAATATAAAACATATTATTCAGTTAAACGTGAATGTAAATAAAAACGTATCACCCAGTTAAATATAACCATATTACTCAATATAAAACATAACTCAGTATATTTTATATTACCCAATAATATAAAACATATTTCAGTTCAGTACAGTCGTTCAGTCATGTCCGACTCTTTGTGACCCCATTATTGCAGCACACCAGGCCTCCCTGTCCATCACCAACTCCCGGAATTAAATTAAACTCATGTCCATTGAGTCGGTGATGCCATCCAGCTATCTCAGCCTCTGTCGTCCCCTTCTCCTCCTGCCCCCAACCCCTCCCAGCATCAGAGTCTTTTCCAATGAGTCAACTCTTTGCATGAGGTGGTCAAAGTATTGGAGTTTCAGCTTTAGCATCAGTCCTTCCAAAGAACACTCAGGACTGATCTCCTTTAGAATGGACTGCTTGGATCTCCTTGCAGTCCAAGGGACTCTCAAGAGTCTTCTCCAACACCACAGTTCAAAAGCATCAATTCTTGGGCGCTCAGCTTTCTTCACAGTCCAACTGTCACATCCATACATGACCACTGGAAAAACCATAGCCTTGACTAGATGGCCTTTGATGGCAAAGTCATATCTCTACTTTTTAATATGGTGTCTAGGTTGGTCATAACACTCCTTCCAGGGAGTAAGGTCTTTTAATTTCACGGCTGCAATCACCATCTGCAGTGATTTTGGAGTGCCCCTCAAAAAGTCTGACACTGTTTCCACCATTTCCTCATCTATTTCCCATGAAGTGATGGGACCAGATGCCATGATGTTCATTTTCTGAATGTTGAGCTTTAAGCCAACTTTTTCACTCTCCTCCTTCACTTTCATCAAGAGGCTTTTTAGTTCCTCTTCACTTTCTGCCATAAGGGTAGTGTCATCTGCATATCTGAGGTTATTGATATTTCTCCTGGCAAAATTAATTCCAGCTTGTGCTTCTTCCAACCCAGCATTTCTCATGATGTACTCTGCATATAAGTTAAATAAGCAGAGTGACAATATACAGCCTTGACATACTCCTTTTCCTATTTGGAACCAGTCTGTTGTTCCATATCCAGTTCTAACTATTGTTTCCTGACCTTCATATAGGTTTCTCAAGAGGCAGATCAGCTGTTTTAAGCAATAGAAAACATAGAAGGAAAAGGTCTACACAAGATTTTGGCAGATAGCTTAAAGAAAGCTCTTCTTAAAGATTAACACTTCAGTATTCTTGCCTTGAGAACTCCATGAACAGTATGAAAAGGCAAAAGGTCTGACACTGAAAGATGAACTCCTCAGGTCAGTAGGTGCCCAACTTGCTACCAGAAAAAAGCGGAGAAATAACTCCAGAAAGAATGAAGAGACAGAGACAAAGCAAAAAAACACCCAGTCGTGAATGTGACTGGTGATGGAAATAAAGTCCGATGCTATAAAGAACAATGCTGCATAGGAACCTGGAATGTTAGGTCCATGAGTCTAGGCAAATTGGAAGTGGTCAAACAGGAGATGGCAAGAGTGAAGATCAGCATTTTAGGAATCAGTGAACTAAAATGGACTGGAATGGGTGACCTTAGCTCAGATGACCATTATATCTACTACTGCGGGCAGGAATCCCTTAGAAGAAATGGAGTAGCCATCATACTCAACAAGAGTCCAAAACGCAGTACTTGGGTGCAATCTCAAAACTGACAGAATGATCTCTATTCATTTCTAAGGTAAACCATTCAACAGCACAGTAATCCAAGTCTATGCCCTGACCATCTTCTTCAGCTGAAGAAGCTGAAACTGAACACTCTATGAAGACTTATGAGAACTTCCAGAACTAACACCCAAAAAAGATGTCCTCTTCATTATAGGGGACTGGAATGGAAAAGTAGGAAGTCAAGAGCTACCTGGAGTAACAGGCAAATTTGGCCTTGGAGTACAAAATAAAGCAGGTCAAAGGCTAACAGACTTTTGCCAAGAGAACACACTGGTCATGGCAAACACCCTCTTTCAACAACACTAGAGAAGACTTTATACATCGACATCACCAGATGGCCAGTACTGAAATCAGACTGATTATATTCTTTGCAGCCAAAGATGGAGAAGCTCTATACAGTAAGCAAAAAAAAAAAAAAGACCGGGGAGCTGACTGTGGCTCAGACCATGAACTCCTTATTGCCAAATTCAAACTGAAACTGAAGAAAGTAGGGAAAACCACTAGACCATTCAGGTATGACCTAAATCAAATCCTTTACAATTATACAGTGGAAGTGACTAATAGGGATTAGATCTGATAGACAGAATGCCTAAAGAACTATGGATGGAAGTTTGTGACATTGTACAGGAGGTGGTGATCAAGGCCATCCCCAAGGAAAAGAAATGAAAAAGGCACAATGGTTGTCTGAGGAGGCCTTACAAATAGCTGTAAAAAGAAAAAAAAACAAAAGGTAAAGGAGAAAAGAAAGATATACCCATTTGAACGTAGAGTTCCAAAATATAGCAAGGAGAGATAAGAAAGCCTTCCTCAGTGATCAATGCAAAGAAATACAGGGAAAACAATAGAATGGGAAAGACTAGAGATCTCTTCAAGAAAATTAGAGATACCAAGGGAATATTTCATGCAAACATGGGCACAATAAAGGACAGAAATAGTATGGACCTAAGTAGAAGGTATTAAGAAGAGGTGGCAAGAATACATAGAAGAACTGTACAAAAAAGATGTTCATGACCCAGATAAACACAATGGTGTGATCATTCACCTAGAGCTAGACATCCTGGAATGCAATGTCAAGTGGGCCTTAGGAAGCATCAGTACGAACAAAGCTTGGAGGTGACAGAATTCCAGTTAAGCCATTACAAATACTAAAAGATGATGCTGTGAAAGTGCTGTGCTCAATATGCCAGAAAATTTGGAAAACTCAGCAGTGGCCACAGGACTGGAAAAGGTCAGTTTTCATTCCAATCCCAAAGAAAGGCAATGCCAAAGAATGCTCAAACTATCACACAATTGCACTCATCTCACATGCTAGCAGAGTAATGCTCAAAATTCTCCAAGCAAGGCTTCAACAGTACTTGAACCGTGAACTTCCAGATGTTCAAGCTACATTTAGAAAAGGCAGAGGAACCAGGGATCAAATTGGCAACATCCGCTGGATCATTGAAAAGCGAGAGTTCCAGATAAACATCTACTTCTGTTTTATTGACTACGCCAAAGCCTTTGACTGTGTGGATCACAACAAACTGTGGAAATTCTGAAAGAGATGGGAATAAAAGATCACCTGACCTGCTCTTGAGAAATCTGTATGCAGGTCAAGAAGCAACAGTTAGAACTGGACATGTACCAATAGACTGGTTCAATGTTGGGAAAGAAGTACATAAAGGCTGTATATTGTCACCCTGCTTATTTAACTTATATGCAGAGTTTATAACTTATATGCAGAGTATATACGGTGAAATGCTGGGCTGGATAACGCACAAGCTGGAATCAAAACTGCTGGGAGAAATATCAATAGCCTCAGATATGCAGATGACACCACCCTTATGCCAGAGAGCGAAGAACTAAAGAGCCTCATGATGAAAGTGAAAGAAGAAAATGAAAAACTTGGCTTAAAACTCAACATTCAGAAAACTCAGATCATGACATTTAGTCCCATCACTTCATGGCTAATAGATGGGGAAACAATGGAAGCAGTGAGAGACTTTATTTTGGGGGACTCCAAATCACTGCAGATGGTGACTGGAGCCATGAATTAAAAGACGCTTGCTCCTCGGAAGAAAAGCTATGACCAACCTAGACAGCATATTAAAAAGCAGAGACATTACTTTACCAACAAAGGTCCATCTAGTCAAAGCTGTGGTTTTTCCAGTGGTCATGTACGGGTGTGAGAGTTGGACTATAAAGAAAGCTGAGCACTGAAGAACTGATGCTGTGGGGTTGGAGAAGACTCTTGAGAGTCCCTTGGACTGCAGGGAGATTAAACCAGTCCATCCTAAAGGAAATCAGTCCTGAATATTCATTGGAAGGACTGATGCTGAAGCTGAAGCTCTAATACTTTGGCCACCTGATGCCAAGAACATTGGAAAAACCCTGATGCTGGCTAAGATCAAAGTGGGGAGAAAGGGACAACAAAGGTTGAGATAGTTGGATGGCATTACCGATGTGATGAACATGAGTTTGAGTAGGGAGCTGGAGATGAACAGGGGGTGCAGTCCACGGGGTCGCAAAGAGTCAGACATGACTAAGTGACTGAACTGAAAGATTAACATATAACTACCACATTATCCATCCATTCCTCCCCTAAGTATTTGTCAAAGAGAAATGAAAGCATCTATGCCCATACAAAGACTTGCAGACAAGTGTTCACAGCAGCTTTATTTGTAATAGTCTCAAACTGGAATGAACCCAAATGTCCATCAACAGGTGAACAGACAAACAGTGGTACATCCATACAGTAGAGCACTACACAGCAATAAAAAGGAATGAACTATGATACAAGCTATAACCCAGATATATCTCAAAATAATTATGCTGAGTTAAAGCAATCACACAAACAAAAAGAATACATGTCATGTGATTCCTTTTATATAAATCTAGAAAATGCAAACTAATCTATAGTTACAGAAAGTGAATCAGTGGTTGGTGGGAGAGGTATATTGGATGAGAAGAATGATGAAAGATGAGAAGGAGGGATGATGAAAGATGAGAAGGAGGGATAATGAAAGGGCCTGAGGAAACTTTTGGGAGTGATAGATGATGAGTATGTTTATTTCATTAACTGTGATAATGGCTTACAGATGTATACATATGTCAAAAATTATCAAGTAAGTTTTTTTTTAAATTTTATTTTTACTTTACAATACCGTATTGGTTTTGCCATACATTGACATTAATCCGCCACGTGTGTACACGAGTAAGTTTTAAAAGCAACAATATTAGCAATGCTTAGCAAAGACTATGGATAAATGTGGGCTTCACCAGTGGCTCAGAAAGTAAAGAATCTGCCAGCAATGCAGCAGACCCAGGTTCATTCTCTGGGTCAGCAAAGATCCCCTGGAGAACGAACTGGCTACCCACTCCAGAATTCTTGCCTGAAGAATTCCATGGACAGAAGGAGCCCAGCATGCAGTCCATGGGGTTGAAAAGAGTCAGACACACTGAGTAACTAACAACACACGTACACAGACACATGGATAAATGTAGATGAAAGTTGAGCACAACAACTCTTCCTCACTTAGATAGTTTGAAAACATAAAAAGTAAAGATTTCTATTTCTTAATAGTTTTCAAAAGAAAATCCCTATTACAATTTCTGTGTGGTATTTATATAATATATAACTTGATATCTATGTAAAAATACATTTTCAAATGCCTATTTTTTTGTCTATAAAGCTAAATAATAACTAGGAAGCATTAGTACCCGTGGGTCCTATTTCAGTAATTCTTTCAAAACTGACTAAATTCAGTTATTTTTTTAGCATAAAGAATCATAATCATGGTTAGGGAAAAATAACAAATATAAGAGAGTTGGTTTCAACACTGAAGGTACTGCCTGCAACATTATAAAGGCATTTACAATATCTCCAAGTGACAATGTACATTGAGATTTTCATTATGTAATTAATTACATTAATTGCATGTTTCAACTACTGGAGCCATAGGGGTTACCAATAATTTTCTATTCATTACAATTTTCTATTATTACAATTACAATAATGAAATATATAGATATGATAATAAGATATATAAGAAACTTTAAATTCCTTCATTGATATTTTATTAAATTTTATGACTATAACTCAAATATTTGAGGAAAAACCCTGATCAGATGCAGTAAGTTCATCAGGATATCTTTTATGTCAGAATTCAAAGTGATGTGAATCATTTCTTACCATTTCGAGGGCATCTTGCAAAGTACTGGATAAGCTATCATTTAGGTTTGTCAGATATAGTCCTTCATCTCCTAAAACTAGAAATTAAAATGCAAAAAGTTTAGAAAGCAGAAGAAACAAATTTAGTAAATAATCTCACCATAAAGTTGTAAAACATTACCCTTAAACTCACACAATAAAAATACTGACAAAGTTCATAAATCATAATTCACAAGCTAAAACCCGCCTGCCAATGCAAGAGACAAAAGAGACAGGTTTGATCCCTGGGTTAGGAAGACCCCCAGAAGAGGACATGGCAATCCACTACAGCATTCTTGCCTGGAGAATCCCATAGACAGAGGAGCATGGAGGGCTAACAGTCCAAAGGGTCACTAAAAGTCGGACACAACTAAAGAGACTTAGTATGCATGGATGTTCAATCTCACCAGTTCTTTAAAAATTATATTTTATAACAAAGATGAGTGAGATGTTTGCTTCACTTACCAGCTTGTCAGAAATTAAAAAGAGCTATAAATATCACCTGGAACTATAAAACTGAAAAGACAAAATACTCCTATATACTATTGATACAATTAAAACCTGATTAAACACTGATTTAACTTTCTGGAGTGCACGTTGGCAATGTATTGCTATTTTAAAAATGAAATTAGAAGACACTTACTCCTTGGAAGAAAAGTTATGACCAACCTAGATAGCATATTCAAAAGCAGAGACATTACTTTGCTGACTAAGGTCCATCTAGTCAAGGGTCTGGTTTTTCCAGTGGTCATGTATGGATGTGAGAGTTGGACTGTGAAGAACGCTGAGCACCCAAGGATTGATGCTTTTGCACTCTGGTGTTGGAGAAGACTCTTGAGAATTCCTTGGACTGCAAGGAGATCCAACCAGTCCATTCTGAAGGAGATCAACCCTGGGATTTCTTTGGAGGGAATGATGCTGAAGCTGAAATCCAGTACTTTGGCCACCTCATGCGAAGAGTTGACTCATTAGAAAAGACTCTGATGCTGGGAGGGATTGGGGGCAGGAGGAGAAGGGGACGACCAAGGATGAGATGGCTGGATGGCATCACGGACTCGACGGATGTGAGTCTGAGTGAACTCCGGGAGTCGGTGATGGACAGGGAGGCCTGGTGTGCTGTGATTCATGGGATATCAAAGAGTCGGACACGACTGAGCAAATGAACTGAACTGAATATATAACTGATAGCTTCCTTAAAATATGTGCCTAGAAGTGAAACTGCTGAGTCAGAGTTCAGTTCAGTTCAGTTGCTCAGTCGTGTCTGACTCTTTGTGACCCCATGAATTGCAGCACCCCAGGTCTCCCTATCTATCACCAACTCCTGGAGCTCACTCAGACTCACGTCCATCGAGTCAGTGACAACATTCAATCATCTCATCCTCTGTCGTCCCATTCTCCGCCTGCTCCCAATCCCTCTCAGCATCAGAGTCTTTTCCAATGAGTCAACTCTTCGCATGAGGTGGCCAAAGTACTGGATTTCAGCTTCAGCATCATTCCCTCCAAGAAATCCCAGGGCTGATCTCCTTCAGAATGGACTGCTTGGACCTCGTTGCAGTCCAAGGGACTGTCAAGAGTCTTCTCCAACACCACAGTTCAAAAGCATCAACTCTTTGGGGCTCAGCTTTCTTCACAGTCCAACTCTCACTTCCATACATGACCACTGGAAAAACCATAGCCTTGACTAGAGAGACTTTTGTTGGCAAAATAATGTCTCTGCTTTTCAATAGGCTATCTAGGTTGCTCATAACTTTTCATCCAAGGAGTAAGCGTCTTTTAATTTCATGGCTGCAGTCACCATCTGCAGTGATTTTGGAGCCCAAAACAAAGTCTGACACTGTTTCCACTGTTTCCCCATCTATTTCCCATGAAGTGATGGAACCAGATGCCATGATCTTTGTTTTCTGAATGTTGAGCTTTATGCCAACTTTTTCACTCTCCACTTTCACTTTCATCAAAAGGCTTTTAGTTCCTCTTCAGTTTCTGCTATAAGGGTCGTGTCATCTGCATATCTGAGGTTATTGATATTTCTCCTGGCAATCTTGATTCCAGCTTGTGCTTCTTCCAGCCCAGCGCTTCTCATGATGTACTCTGCATAGAAGTTAAATAAGCAGGGTGACAATATACAGACTTGACGTACTCCTTTTCCTAGTTGGAACCAGTCTGTTGTTCCATGTCCAGTTCTAACTGTTGCTTCCTGACCTGCATACAGATTTCTCAAGAGGCAGGTCAGGTGGTCTGGTATTCCCATCTGTCTCAGAATTTTCCACAGTTTATTGTGATCCACCCATTCAAAGGCTTTGGCATATCAATAAAGCAGAAATAGATGTTTTTCTGGAATTCTCCTGCTTTTTTGATGATCGAGCGGATGTTGGCAATTTGATTTTTGGTTCCTCTGCCTTTTTAAAACCAGCTTGAACATCAGAAGTTCACGGCTCATGTACTGCTGAAGCCTGGCTTGGAGAATTTTGAGCAATACTTTACTAGCATGTGAGATGAGTGCAACTGTGCGGTAGTTTGAGCATGCTTTGGCATTGCTTTTCTTTGGGATTGGCCTGTGGCCACTGCTGAGTTTTCCAAATTTGCTGGAATACTGAGTGAAGCACTTTCACAGCATTACCTTTCAGGATTTGAAATAGCACTACTGGAATTCCATCCCCTCCACTAGCTTTGTTCATAGCGATGCCTTCTAAGGGTCACTTGACTTCACATTCCAGGATGTCTAGCTCTAGGTGAGTGATCTTTGTCTTGAAGATCATTTTTGTACAGTTCTGTGTATTCTTGCCACCTCGTCTTAATATCTTCTACTTCTATTAGGTCCATATCATTTCTGTCCTTTATCGAGCCCATCTTTGCATGAAATTTTCCCTTTGTATCTCTACTTTTCTTGAAGAGATCTCTAGTCTTTCCCATTCTGTTGTTTTCCTCTATTTCTTTGCATTGATTGCTGAGGAAGACTTTCTTATCTCTTCTTACTATTCTTTGGAACTCTGCATTCAGATGCTTATATCTTTTCTTTTCTCCTTTGCTTTTCGCTTCTCTTCTTTTCACAGCTATTTGTAAGGCCTCCTCAGACAGCCTTTCTGTTTTTTTGCATTTCTTTTCCATGAGGATGGTCTTGATCTCTGTCTCCTGTACAATGTCACAAACCTCAGTCCTTGAACAGTATGAAAAGCCAAAATGACAGGATACTGAAAGAGGAACTCCCCAGGTCAGTAGGTGCCCAATATGCTACTGGAGATCAGTGGAGAAATAACTCCAGAAAGAATGAAGGGATGGAGCCAAGGCGAAAACAATACCCAGTTGTGGATGTGACTGGTGATAGAAGCAAGGTCTGATGCTGTAAAGAGCAATACTGCATAGGAACCTGGAATGTCAGGTCCATGAATCAAGGCAAATTGGAAGTGATCAAACAAGAGATGGCAAGAGTAAACATCGACATTCTAGGAATCAGCGAACTAAAATGGACTGGAATGGGTGAATTTAAGTCAGATGACCATTATATCTACTACTGCGGGCAGGAATCCCTCAGAAGAAATGGAGTAGCCATCATGGTCAAGAAAAGAGTCCAAAATGCAGTACTTGGATGCAATCTAAAAAACGACAGAATGATCTCTGTTTGTCTCCAAGACAAACCATTCAATAGCACAGTAATCCAAGCCTACACCCCGACCAGTAACGCTGAAGATGCTGAACGGTTCTATGAAGACCTACAAGACCTTTTAGAACCAACACCCCAAAAAGATGTCCTTTTCATTATAGGGGACTGGAATGCAAAAGGAGGAATTCAAGAAACATCTGGCTGCTAAGCTGCTAAGTCACTTCAGTTGTGTCTGACTCTGTGCGACCCTGTAGACGGCAGCCCACCAGGGTCCACCGAGTAACAGGCAAATTTGACCTTGGAATGCGGAATGAAGCAGGGCAAAGACTAATAGAGTTTCGCCAAGAAAATGCACTGGTCATAGGAAACACCCTCCTCCAACAACACAAGAGAAGACTCTACACATGGATATCACCAGATGGTCAATACCGAAATCAGACTGATTATATTCTTTGCAGCCAAAGATGGAGAAGCTCTATACAGTCAACAAAACCAAGACTAAGAGCTGACTGTGGCTCAGATCATGAACTCCTTATTGCCAATGTCAGACTTAAATTGAAGAAAGTCGGGAAAACCACTAGACCATTCAGGTATGACCTAAATCAAATCCCTTATGATTATACAGTAGAAGTGAGAAGTGTACAGTTATATATTAGATATATATGTTCAAGGATAGTCAGCGGAGAGTTATGTCTGGTATGAAAACACTGAAAACAATCTAAATGTCCATTAGGGCATCACTACATCAATCTAACGGAGAAGGCAATGGCAACCCACTCCAGTACTTTTGCCTGGCAAATCCCATGGACAGAGGAGCCTGGTAAACTACAGTCCATGGGTCGCTAAGAGTTGGGCACGACTGAGCAACTTCACTTTCACTGTTCACTTTCATACACTGGAGAAGGAAATGGCAACCCACTCCAGTGTTCTTGCCTGGAGAATCCCAGGGACAGAGGAGCCTAGTGGGCTGCCATCTATGGGGTTGCACAGAATTGGACACGACTGAAGAGACTAAGCAGCAGCAGCAGTGGATCAATCTAAACAATCTAAATGGCCAGTCACTGAGAAAAGAGGTAGGACTACATGTATTAATACATGAAAATGTCCACAACATATTTAAGGTTAAAAAAAAATTCAGGTTTCATAACAGTATGTATAATATCACCCTATTTTTAAAGGTAACATATGGATGTATTTAGGTACCTATCAGTTCAGTTCAGTTCAGTCGTTCAGTCGTGTCCGACTCTTTGCAACCCCATGAATCGCAGCCCGCCAGGCCTCCCTGTTCATTACCATCTCTCGGAGTTCACTCAGACTCATATCCATCGAGTCCGTGATGCCATCCAGCCATCTCATCCTCAGTCGTCCCCTTCTCCTCCTGCCCCCAATCCCTCCCAGCATCAGAGTCTTTTCCAGTGAGTGAACTCTTCACATGAGGTAGCCAAAGTACTAGAGTTTCAGCTCAGCATCATTCCTTCCAAAGAAATCCAAGGGTTGATCTCCTTCAGAATGGACTGGTTGGATCTCCTTGCAGTCTAAGGGACTCTCAAGAGTCTCCTCCAGCACCACAGCTCAAAAGCATCAATTCTTCGGCGCTTAGCCTTCTTCACAGTCCCACTCTCACATCCATACATGACCACTGGAAAAACAATAGCCTTGACTAGACGGACCTTAGTTGGCAAAGTAATGTCTCTGCTTTTCAATAGGCTATCTAGGTTGCTCATAACTTTTCTTCCAAGGAGTAAGCGTCTTTTAATTTCATGGCTGCAGTCACCATCTGCAGTGATTTTGGAGCCCCAGAAAATAAAGTCTGACACTGTTTCCACTGTTTCTCCATCTATTTCCCATGAAGTGATGGGACCAGATGCCATGATCTTCGTTTTCTGAATGTTGAGCTTTAAGCCAACTTTTTCACTCTCCTCTTTCACTTTCATCAAGAGGCTTTTTAGGTCCTCTTCACTTCCTGCCATAGGGTACCTATATATATATATATATATGCATATTTTTAAAAAGACTGGAAAGTATACCCTTAAGTTTTAAGAGTGATACTTCTGGAAGGTGGGATTTATGAGGGAGATTTTAGAATCTGAGGGTAAGGTTTAAAAAGTTAACTTGCAGAGTCCACATGCTTTCTACTATACTATGTTACATCTTACAAACTAAGTAAAAACATTTCACACAGAAAAGTATTACTTAGGAAGGCTCATAATTTAATCAGGGAAATCACTTGATACAAGTTAACTTACTCTTAGGAGCCACTTTGAGACCACAGTTAAATAAGATCTCTCCTTCAGAGATGGGTCTATCTAAGGTTTCCGTTTCAGTGGCAGTAACACTCAAGGTACTCTCCACAGTGGAGGAATCTGAACTTGGCATCTGTATGGGGGAAGGAGCCTTGGTGCCAGCAGGAAGTGACATAAGGGCAACTGGCTTTGGAGGAGCAAGCTGAGCAGGGAAGTCTTCACTCTCAGGTTCTTCATCCTTGGCCACAGACATAACACTAAGAAGAAAGAGACATGGTTTGAATTCAAGTCAGTGAAGGCCTATATTCGTTTTTATATAAGAAAATAGATGCAGGGATTTCCTGGGCAATCTAGTGATTAAGACACCATGCTTTCACTGCAGGGGGAAAGGGTTTGATCCCTGGTCAGAAAACTAAGATCCCTCAGGGCACACAGTATAACCAAATAATATGAAAAAAAAAAAGATCAAAAAATACTGTCTCCTTTAGACATATTTCTATATTAACATAATCTGTACTACTATAATTAACCAACAAGATCTATTTTTCCAAAATCATCTTCATGTTTTAATCTCTTGATTAGAACTTTCAAGACCATCTTGAAAGTTCTACCATCCCTAAAATAAAGCTTACATGGGGACACATGGTAATATATAACATCATAGTAAATGAAGATTCACACTGGGGAAAAATCATATTCTATTTTATTAACAATATTATAGATATCTTTATTTTAACCTGTTCCCCCAAATTAATCTGCTTCTCCCTCAAATTTAACCTGTTTCCAAAAAATTTTGTTTTAAAAAGAGAACTGAAGGAACAAATAAATTTGGTAAAAACTTAAAATTTATGAAACTTCTTCCTACTATAGATTAGCTCATGAATTATAAACTTTTATTTATCATTCCTGATGTTTTCAATAGGTCATCTAAGTCAACTTCAGGTAAAATGCATAGTTGCTAAAGGTGGATATATTATCATTTACATGGCTCTTGGGTGAAGCTCTTCTTGAACAGAGTTGGGATTCTCTTCTTCCAGTGGCAGGTCTCCATCACTCCATGGCTTGGGAAGCTCTGGGCTTGACATCTTCAATTTATCAATTGAAGTCTCTGACAAAGTTGGGGTAAGAGCGGCTGCAGGGGGGAGGCGTAGTCACTGGGGTGACCGCTGGGGTATTAACAAGTGTGATGGCAGGCATATCATTTCCTAAAGGTTGTTTTAAAAAGAAAGAAAGAGTCAATATGCAGTCTACAGGAAGGCAATATATGTTGTTTCAGATAGCCTTTAACATTTTGGCATACAAATAATAGCAACAATGATTAATAATAATAATTAAGGCCCTTAATGGGAAAATTCCCAAATTAGTTCAGTAAAGTACAAAAAAATAACCTTGAAAAGACTTTAGTTTCAACATTAGCATGAATTTAAAACAATATAAATGTCTACCAGGTCATATACTTTAAAAAGTGGCAACCAAATCCTTAGTTTCCCTTCCAGCAAAAGTGATTTCCTAAAACTTAATCAGCAATAGCTATGTGTATACTAATCTACCAAGACTCTAATACAACAAACCATGATAGTTGCAAAAATTAAAACTGAGTTATAGAAATAAAGTTCCTACCTTCTTCAGCAAATATTTCTTTCATGGGAAAAGCTACATCGTGATCTGAAACACTGGGAGAAGAATCTGGAGTTTTTACCAACATGCGCTCCTTAGGAGGTGATGAAGGTGAACGAGGAGGAGTTGGCTGTGGGGTAGCCAAAGGGGTACACACTCTTGCCTAAAATAAAACAAAGTAAGTAGTGCTTATAATTCCCAAATAAGGGCAACTTGAAAAATAAAACGATCTCATTCAGAGTTACATAAAATTTAAATGGATGGGGGTGAAAAATGAGGTCCTCTATATTCTAGCTATTTGTTTCAGGACTAGCCTGAGGAAGCCTCAGACAATTGAAACAGCTCTACCTCAGAATTAGGCTCCCAAGAAATCTAAGGCCCCCTTATCTAATACAGAGAAGAAAACAGCTGAAGCTGTTTTCAGCTAGGTAAACCATCCACAAGCTAGGTAAACCATACACAAGCTAGGTAAACCAAATAACAGAAAGAAAGCATTTTAACTAATTAATATAATATCAAAAATCAATCTTTTAGTACAAAAGAACAGAGCTTATGAAAAGCAATAGAAGGATAAGAAGAAATAGGGGAAATGAAATGAAGACAATGTAGAGATGAAAAGTTTAGAGAAGGAAAAAGCAAAAACTTTAAATCAATTTGTTAAATAGGTAATTCAAATAATTCAAAATCCAAAAAGATGATAGTGAAAATTAAGTCTCCTTTCTTATCGATGTCCTATCTAACTAGTTCCCATCCAAAGAATTACCAGATACAATCTTGCCATTTTTTATATCTAGAATTTTTAAATTTTTATACAATTTTTATATTTCACACTAGATTTACAGTTATTACAAAATATTGGCTATAGTCCCACTTTAAAATATTTAATTAAAATGTAGATGATTTACAATGTTGTGTTAGTTTCAGGTATAGAGAAAAGTGTTTCAGATTTTTTTGCATCATAAAAACCTTTTTCAGATTCTTTTCCATTATAGGTTATTGTAAGATACTGAATATAGCTCTTCATGCTATACAATAGGTCCTTGTTTATCTATTTTATATATAGCAGCTTATATCTGCTAATTCAAACTCCTAATTTGCCCTTCTCAACCTTTCCTCTTTGGTAACCATAAGTTTGTTTTCTATATTTGTTAACTCCTCTGTTTATAAGTTCATTCGCATCATCTTTTTAGATTCCACATATAAATCACATCACAGGATATTTGTCTTTCTCTTTCTGACTTCACTCAGTAAGACAATCTCTAGGTCCAACCATGTTGCTGGAAATGGCAACTTTGTTCTTTTTATGCCTGAATCCCTAAATAGTATTCCACTGTACATATAAATCACATGTTTATCCATTCATCTGTTGACCGACACTTAGGTTACTCCCATAGCTTGGCAATTATAAATAATACTGTGGTGCATGTATCTTTTCAAATTAGTGTTCTTGGTTTTTCTGAATATATACCCAAAAGGGAACTGCTGGGTCATATAGTAGTTCTACTTTTAGCTTTTTGAGACTTGAGTCATTTCATGTTCTTGTTGTTTAGTCACTCACTCATATCTGACTCTGACCCTATGAACTGGGCTCCTCCAGGCTCCTCTGTCCATGGTATTTTCTGGGCAAGATTATTGGAGTTACTTGCTGTTTTCTTCTCCAGGGGATCTTTCCAACCCAGGGATAGAACCTGTATCTCCACGTCTCCTGTACTGCAGGCAGATGCTTTACCATCGAGCCACCAAGGAAGCCCATATGGAATATCTTTCCTTTTCTCCTTAGCTTTTTGCTTCTCTTCTTTTCACAGCTATTTGTAAGGCCTCCCCAGACAGCCATTTTGCTTTTTTGCATTTTTTCTTCCATGGGGAGGGACTTGATCCCTATCTCCTGTACAACGTCACGAACCTCAGTCCATAGTTCATCAGGCACTCTGTCTATCAGATCTAGTCCCTTAAATCTATTTCTCACTTCTGTATAATCATAAGGGATTTGATTTAGGTCATAACTGAATGGTCTAGTGGTTTTCCCTACTTTCTTCAATTTGAGTCTGAATTTGACAATAAGGAGTTCATGATCTGAGCCACAGTCAGCTCCTGGTCTTGTTTTAGTTGACTGTATAGAGCTTCTCCATCTTTGGTTGCATAGAATATAATCTGATTTTGGTGTTGACCATCTGGTGATGTCCATGTGTAGAGTCTTCTCTTGTGTTGTTGGAAAAGGGTGTGTGCTATGACCAGTGCGTTCTCATGGCAAAAACTATTAGCCTTTGCCCTGCTTCATTCCGTATTCCAAGGCCAAATTTGCCTGTTACTCCAGGTGTTTCTTGACTTGCTACTTTTGCATTCCAGTCCCCTATAATGAAAAGGACATCTTTTTTGGGTGTTAGTTCTAAAAGGTCTTGTAGGTCTTCATAGAACCGTTCAGCTCCTTCAGTGTTACTGGTCGGGGCATAGGCTTGGATTACTGTGCTATTGAGTGGTTTGCCTTGGAAACGAACAGAGATCATTCTGTCATTTTGAGATTGCATCCAAGTACTGCATTTCAGACTCTTTTTGTTGACCATGATGGCTACTTCATTTCTTCTAAAGGATTCTTGCCCACAGTAGTAGATATAATGGTCATCTGAGGTAAATTCACCCATTCCAGTCCATTTAAGTTCGCTGATTCCTAGAAGGTCGACGTTCACTCTTGTCATCTCCTGTTAACCACATCCAATTTGCTTGATTCATGGACCTGACATTCCAAGTTCCTATGCAATATTGCTCTATACAGCATTGGACCTTGCTTCTATCACCAGTCACATCCACGACTGGGTATTATTTTTAGGATAGTAAGGAGAGATAAAAAGCCTTCCTCAGATATAAATGCAAAGAAATAGAGGAAAACAACAGAATGGCAAAGACTAAAGATCTCTTCAAGAAAATTAGAGATACCAAGGGAACATTTCATGCAAAGATGGGCTCGATAAAGGACAGAAATGGTATGGACCTAACAGAAGCAGAAGATATTAAGACGAGGTGGCAAGAATACACAGAACTGTACAAAAAAGATCTTCAAGACAAAGATAAGCACTCACCTAGAGCCAAACATCCTGGAATGTAAAGTCAAGTGAGCCTTAGAAGGCATCGCTATGAACAAAGCTAGTGGAGGGGATGGAATTCCAGTGGAGCTATTTCAGATCCTGAAAGGTGATGCTGTAAAAAGCCCTGCACTCAATATGCCAGCAATTTGGAAAACTCAGCAGTGGCCACAGGACTGGAAAAGGTCAGTTTTCATTCCAATCCCAAAGAAAGGCAATGCCAAAGAATGCTCAAACTATCACACAATTGCACTCATCTCACATGCTAGTAAAGTAATGCTCAAAATTCTCCAAGCCAGGCTTCAGCAATACGTGAACCGTGAACTTCCCAATGTTCAAGCTGGCTTTAGGTAGAGGAACCAAAGATCAAATTGCCAACATCTGATGGATATTGAAAAAGCAAGAGAGTTCCAGATAAACATCTACTTCTGTTTTATTGACTATACCAAAGCCTTTGACTAGGTGGATCACAATAAACTGTGGAAAATTCTGACAGAGATGGGAATACCAGACCACCTGACCTGCCTCTTGAGAAACCTATATGCAAGTCAAGAAGCAACAGTTAGAACTGGACATGGAACAACAGATTGGTTCCAAATAGGAAAAGGAGTGTGTCAAAGCTGTATACTGTCACTCTGCTTATTTAACTTATATGCAGAGTACATCTTGAGAAAGGCTGGGCTGGAAGAAGCACAAGCTGGAATCAAGATTGCAAGGAGAAATATCACTAACCTCAGATATGCAGATGACACCACCCTTATGGCAGAAAGTGAAGAGGAACTAAAAAGCCTCTGATGAAAGTGAAAGAGGAGAGTCAAAAAGCTGGCTTAAAGCTCAACATTCAGAAAACGAAGATCATGGCATCTGGTCCCATCACTTCATGGGAAATAGATGGGGAAACAGTGTCAGACTTTATTTTTGGTGGCCACAAAATCACTGCAGATGGTGACTGCAGCCATGAAATTAAAAGACATTTACTCCTTGGAAGGAGGGTTATGACCAACCTAGACAGCATATTGAAAAGCAGAGACATTACTTTGCCAACAAAGGTCCATGAGTCAAGGCTATGGTTTTTCCAGTGTCATGTATGGATGTGAGAGTTGGACTGTGAAGAAAGCTGAGCACCCAAGAATTGATGCTTCTGAACTGTGGTGTTGGAGAAGACTCTTGAGAGTCCTTGGACTTCAAGGAAATCCAACCCGTCCATCCTAACGGAGATCAGTCCTGGGTATTCACTGGAAGGGTTGATGCTGAGGCTTAAACTCCAATACTTTGGCCACTTCATGCGAAGAGTTGACTCATTGGAAAAGACCCTGATGATGGGAGCGATTAGGGGCAGGAGGAGAAGGAGACGACAGAGGATGAGATGGCTGGATGGCATCACTGACTCGATGCTCAAGAGTTTGGGTGAACTCTGGGAGTTGGTGATGGACAGGGAGGCCTGGCGTGCTGTGATTCATGGGGTTGCAAAGAGTTGGACACAACTGAGCAACTGAACTGAACTATATCATGAGATTTAAAAAGCAGAATACAGAAAGTCTTGTGTGTTTTTCAGAGTTGGGTGGGGAATTTTATGGGATCATATGAGTCAGACACGACTGAGCGACTGAACTGACTGACCTACTGACGTACGGAATACATTCTCAGAGGTGGAACTGCTTGATTAACGGGCTAACAGAATTCTTAATTTGAATACATATTGCAAAATTTCCTTTTAAAGAGTGTCATTTTACACTAACACCAGAAAGTATGAGAATTTATGCTTCTCAAAAGTTTGCTGAACAATGGCATTAATCAGACTTCGAGTTTTTCCAATCTGATTTGTAAAAATGAAATTTCAATGATTTATAATTTTTTTTTTACTATCAGTGAGACTAACCACCTGTTGCTTTGTATTTCCTTTTGGTTTGTGAACTGTCTAGACATGTCTTTTCCCTATTTTCTATTTGTCTTTTCCCTTTCTAAAACATACTTTTATAGTGGGGTGATTGGTCTTCATTGTGTATTTTGAATTGCAAATTGATATATAATTTAAAAATCATGAATCATATTAAAAATTCTATCACATTGGGAATTCCCTGGCTGTCCAGTGGTTAGAACTTGGTGCTTTCACCGCTGGGGCTCGTATTTGATTTCTGATTGAGGAACTAAGATCCCATAAGCCACATGATGCAGAAAAAAGAAAAAAATTCCATAGCATTGCTTAACATTTTGCATATTCTTAGCATGTTTTTTAAGTGAAAGAAATACACTATATGTTTTATTCTTCTAACTGCATAAGCCAATAGCATGAGAGCGCTGTTTTCAAATATAATGCTACTGAGTCATCATCATGAGAAATTTAAATTTATTCTACTAGTCTTGGTAATGGGTAATAATGATAAACAATTAGTTATTGAGTATTTACCAAGTTCCAGGCACTAAGTTAATTATTTCATACATCATTTCATTGAATTGTCCACAAAATCTTGTATTATGGCTCAACAAGATACAGCATCATAAAGATGTCAATTCTTCCCAAGTTAAACCAACCAAAACTGAATTAATTCTCACAAAAATCCCAGCGCAATATTTTATAGTACTTGAAAACTAATTTAAAACATTTATCAAAGATTAAAAGGCAAAAGAAGTCATGACAGTTCTTAAGATAAAGAACAATACGCTAATGGGAGAAGAGAACTTGGCCTCTTTAATATTCAGAAAGCAGATGCTGGTAAAGCTGTTCTCATTTAAACTCTAAAATTTTATCTCTAGTATAAAGTAGATCTCAAAACTAAAGTAACAGAACTGAGGGTTCAAATTCAGATCTTCTTAGCTCCAAAGTTCACGCTCATAACAGTTACATATATTTCTGATTTATACTGATTTTTCTGTTTTTTCACTAAATTACCCTCATAAAAATATATCTAATATATGAACAGAAGATAAAATTAATTAGTATAGGCAGAATCATAACCCTGGCAACATCTGTACTACATACATTACTGATGAGTTAATAAATAAAGCATGGAACAAAACTATGTATCAAGTTTCTGGCATACTAATAACACTATACCAATTACCTGACATGAATTTCCATAAAATTCATATATGTAACTTTTTGTTTATGCTTTAAATGAATCAGTTTAAATGTTTCACCGATAAAAAATGATGTCTTTATTATCTACAGGATCAGAATTGACTATGAAATTTTAAAGAGTTGGTAATACAGAGTACATTCTGGTTTTGCATAATTTTTTTTTTTTGGTTTAAAAAATTTTTTTATACAACTCTTAAAGGTTACAGTCCATTTACAGTTACTACAAAATACTGGCTATATTCCCTGTGTTGTACAATACATCCTTTTATTAATTTTTTAAAATTTTAGTTAAAGGATTATTTTACAATATTGTGATGGTTTCTGCCATACATTAATATGAACTGGCCATAGGTATACATATGTTCCCCCCTCTTGAACCTCCCTCCCCTCTCCTTCACTGTCCCATCCCTGCAGGCTGTCACAAAGGAGCGACCAGCTTTGAGTGCCTTGGTCATACAGCAAATTCTCACTGGCTATCTATTTTACATATGGTAATGCACAATGCATCCTTGAGCCTATCTTAAACCCAATAGTTTGTACCTCCCACTCTCCTACCTGGATACTTCCTCTCCTCCCTGCCCACCGGGAGTGGTTTTGTATAATTCCATCTTACTACAATAGATTAGAAACTCTATTTAACACAGAAAGTTTGATTAAACAATAACAGAAATGCTTAAAATATATTTTCTTTTAAAGATTAAAAATATCAGTTTATGTAAGAACCAAAAGCAATGCATGTGATTGTTAGCTATATCTTGAATTTAAAAAGAAAAAAGCTATAAGGATTCTTTTGGAACAACTGGAGGAATTCAAATATGGACTCTATATTATATAGTATTAACACATTGATGTTAAACTGGGGGGCATAATAATGGTATTTTGGATATGTAATAAAGAATCTTATTCTTAGGACATACTGCTGATGCTTTTAGAAGTAAAGTATCATGATATCAACAACTGTCAAATGACTTTTAAAGAATATATAGGGACATCCTTGGTGGTCCAGTAGTTAAGAATTCACCTTCCAAGGGGACGAATGTTCAATACTTGGTCGAGGACCTAAGATCCCACATGCTGTGGGGCAACTAAGCCTGTGCACCTCAAGCAGAGAGGCAGCACATCGCAACTGCTGAGTCCATGGGCTCCAGAGCCCATGCTCCACAAGAGAAGTGCACGTGTCGCAATGAAGACCCAGAAAAAACAGAATGTATAATACACAACATACAAAGACAAAGAAAAGTGTCAAAATGGTATCAATGGGTAAATGTAGATAAAGCATACACAGGTGTTCACTGTATTATACTTTCTAAGATTTTAGAGTTTTTAAAATAAAATACAAGGGTAATTTTTATTGTAATCATAACTACAATAAACCAATCTCCACCACAAACTAAGATCTTATGACCCAATTTAAAATCTGTCCATTTTACTGTTTTTCAATAGAAGTATTAAAAATTGTCCAGGATTTCAAGTCATGAAAGAGTCATACCTACCGGCAAGTGTGTTTCACTTGTTGAAACATCCCCAGAAACACCTGTAACAACAGGACCTGGCTTCTTTGCTTCTCTGTCACCTAGCATGACAGCAATGGTCTCAGCAAGAACTTCATTCACAAAATGCCTGATCATGTCTGAATTCACAGGAACCCCAGCATCAACAAAAAGCTGGAGGGCACCACTGCTTGTTCCTTCCACTAGAAAATGAAAGAACTTTAGAATAAGTGTGAAAGAAGCATGCTTGCATTCTGTCTTAATTCTTATAATTTTGGAGATGCGAACATATGTGTATGAGATGCTGTAATGAATTAAATGAAAATACAAAATCTACTTACTATGCAAGACAATAAGATGGAAACTCACACAATGAACATCGTCTCTAAAGAAACTAAACAGGGGAAGAAAACATTCAAATGAAAACTTACTTATATGGCCTCTTTCCTACCACTACAAAATTTAGTGATTAAAAAGGATTTGCAGCCACTTTAAAGGTTTTCATCTGAAAAAAATCTAAATTTCCAAGAGAAAGGGATCAGGAAACTCTGTGATGGATCCTGACAAAACACAAGGACTATAGAGAGATATTTAGAGAAATGGCAGCTTCTTCATAAAAATGAAGTAAAACCTTACTTCCTTCTAGTTTCAGACACATCCATTACTAACACTACAGATAAGCCTCCTCAAACTTTTAACAGAGTTTAGGGGCTTGATGTCAGCAGCTCTATAGGTATATTAATTTTCCAAATGGGTTATAATTTTCACTTGTATGACTATAGGATGTCAGTAAAACATCCTAAAGAGACTTTATTAGGCTTAAAGTGACTATATCGCTAAAGCTCTGTGTGGAAAACATGTAAACAATGATCAATACAACTTGATGGAAATATGACCTCTCAAAGAGTACTCCTTAATTAGTACAACTATGGCAGCATTACTCAGAATTCCCTAAAAGGTAGGTACAGGTATCTCGGGATCACTTGTTGAGAGGTAAATAAGAACAATTTACTCTGGAGCTACCACAGCAAAGACTACCAAAATCCCAAACCTAAATTCAAAAACATATGTCAATATGTCTCCTTTTAGTTTCTATAATTCCCTGTTTTGACATGATAAAAATCAGAATATCTCTGTTATAAAACCTAAAAGCCCTACTCAAGCATAGAAAAACAAAAGCGAACATACATGCTTTTAAAGAAAACAGAACAGAATCTAAATACCCTCTATGTTAGATCATCTTCCTTAAGGTGACAAAGCCTGAATTAGCTCACTGAAACCACCACCTGAGCCATGTGATGGACTGCGAACAGGACTGTAACTAGCCCTGTTTTGCGCTCTGGAGAATCCAAACACTCCAAAACATGCCATCAAGACATTCTGACCTAACAATGAGGAAAAAGTATCTGGCAGTTTGGAAAATAGGATGAATCTTTGGAGATACTTGTTTGCTTTCCTGGTCTGGTCTCCTTGTCTTGGGATTGCTGAATACCATCTCCACAACTAGAATCTTGACCAAAAACTATGTGAGTCCAACTGCCTGTTTCTCCAAGGCATATTTCATGGTGCTTTGCCTTCTCTTTAGCTTCTGGTTCTTTTTAACTTCAGTTTCATTTTGACTGACATTTTCCATCTGTTGCTTTTTCAACAGATTTTGAAATATTCTTGGAGCAATTATTTGGATGAATTGGTTTTGGCTTTCTTTCAGCTTTGTATTCCTAGATGTCTTCTTTGAAAAAGTTTCTTCTAACATGACAAAATGACTTTATCACTAGGTGTCAGTCAAGAGTTAGGCTCTAAGGGAACTGATTACTGGCTAGATCTGTCTCTTTCCTTTTGACTCCTCCTCTTCTCCTCTTAGTCACCTCTATCTCCTTCCTCCCTCTTCTCTTCTCTGTGTTATTCTATGAACCTCTCTGACTGTTCCAGACTGTGGAGAGCACATAGGGAATTGATTACTAGCTAGATTCCTCTCTCCTCTTTTGATTCCCCCTCTTCTCCTTCTGGTCACCTCTATGCCCCTCCTCCCTCTTCTCCATGTAACTCTGCGAACCTCTCTGGGTGTCCCTCACTGTGGAGAATCTTTTACTACTAACCTAGATGGTTTATCATCAGTGTTGTATGGTTGGAGAAGCCTTGAGGCTACTGTAAGAATAAGACTGAAAGCCAGAGGCAAGAGGCTTAAATCCAAAACTTGAGAACACCAGAAAACTCCTGATTCCAGGGAACAGTAATTGACAAGAGCTCATCCAAAAGCCTCCATACCTACACTGAAACCAACCTCCTCCGAAGAGCCAACAAGTTTCAGAGCAAGACATACCAAGCTAATTCTCCAACAATGAAGGAATATAACCCTGAGCATTAAAATATAGGTGGCCAAAAGTCACACCAAACCCACAGACACCTCAAAAATCACTACTGGACACTTTCTTGCACTCCAGAGAGAAGAGATCCAGCTCCACCCACCAGAACACCAATGCAAGCTTTCCTAACCAGGAAACCTTGACAAGCCACTTGTCCAACCAAACCCACAGGGAGGAACCTCCACAATAAAGAGGAACCACAAACTTCCCGCATACAGAAAGGCCAATCTAGTCAAGATGAAAGGCAGAGAAATACTCATCAGGTAAAGGAACATAATAAATGCCCACCAAACCAAACCAAAGAGGAGGAGATAGGGAGTCTACCTGAAAAAGAATTCAGAATAATGATAGTAAAAATGATCCAAAATCTTTAAAACAAAATGGAGTTACAGAAAAATAGTCTGGAGACAAGGATTGAAAAGACACAAGAAAAGTTTAACAAGGACCTAGAAGAAATAAAAAGAGTCAACCAATAATGAATAATGCAATAACCGAGAACAAAAGTACTCTGGAGGGAACCGACAGTAGAATAACTGAGGCAAAAGATAGGCTAAGTGAGGCGGAAGATAGAAGGGTAGAAATAAATGAATCAGAAAGGAAAAAAGAAAAAAACCAATTTAAAAAAATGAGGACAACCTCAGAGACCTCTGGGACAATATTAAACACCCCAACATTCAAATCATAGGAGTCCCAGAAGAAGAAGACAAAAAGAAAGGCCATGAGAAAATACTTGAGGAGATAACAGTTGAAAACTTCCCTAAAATGGGGAAGGAAATAGCCACCCAAGTCCAAGAAACCCAGAGAGTCCCAAACAGGATAAACCCAAGGTGAAACATCCCACGACACATATTAATCAAATTAACAAAGATCAAACACAAAGAACAAATATTAAAATCAGCAAGGGAAAAACAACAAATAACACACAAGGGGATTCCCATAAGGATTACAGGTGCTCTTTCAATAGAAACTTCAGGCCAGAAGGGAATGGCAGGACATACTTAAAGTGATGAAAGAGAAAAACCCACAATCCAGATTACGGTACCCAGCAAGGATCTCATTCAAATATGGAGAAATCAAAAGCTTTACAGACAAGCGAAGGCTCAGAGAATTCAGCACCACTGAACCAGCTCTTCAACAAATGCTAGAGGATCTTCTCTATACAGGAAACACAGAAAAGGTTTATAAACTCGAACCCCCGAAAAGTAAATGGCAATGGGATCATGCTGCTTCTGAGTTGCTTTAGTCATGTTCGACTCTGTGTGACCCCATAGACGGGAGCCCGCCAGGCTCCCCTGTCCCTGGGATTCTCCAGGCAAGAACACTGGAGTGAGCTGCCATTGCCTTCTCAGAATGGGATACTTATCAATAATTACCTTAAATGTAAATGGGTTGACTGCCCCAACCAAAAGACAAAAGACTGGCTAAATGGATGCAAATACAAGACTCCTATACATACTGTCTGCAAGAGACCCACCTCAAAACAAGGGACACATAGAGACTGAAAGTGAAGGGCTGGAAAAAAGATATTTCAAGCAAATGGAGACCAAAAGAAAGGAGAAGTAGCAATACTCATATCAGATAAAATAGACTTTGAAATAAAGGCCGTGAAAAGAGACAAAGAAGGACACTACATGACGATCAAAGGATCAATCTAAGATGATTTAACAATTATAAATATATATGCACTCAACATAGGAGCACCACAATATGTAAGGTAAATGCTAACAAGTATGAACAGGGAAATTAACAGTAACACAATAATAGTGGGAGACTTTAATACCCCATCACACCTATGGATAGATCAACTAAACAGAAAATTAACAAGGAAACACAAACTTTAAATGATACAATGGACCAGTTAGACCTAATTGATATGCATAGGACATTTCACCCCAAAACAATGAATTTCACCTTTTTCTCAAGTGCACACGGAACCTTCTCCAGGAAAGATCACATCCTGGGCCATAAATCTAGCGTTGGTAAATTCAAAAAAATTGAAATCATTTCAAGTATCTTTTCTGATCACAATGTGAAAAGATTAGATGTCAACTACAGGAAAAAAACTATTAAAAATACAAATATATGGAGGCTAAACAACATGCTTCTGAATAACCACCAAATCACAGAAGAAATTTAAAAAAATCAAAATATGCACAGAAACAAATGAAAATGAAAACACAACAACCCAAAATCTATGGGATTCAGTAAAAGCAGTGCTAAAGGGAAGGTTCGTAGCAATACAAGCTTACCTCAAGAAACAAGAGAAACATCAAATAAATAACCTAACTTTATACCTAAAGCAATTAGAAAAAGAAGAACCCCTGGGTTAGTAGAAGGAAAGAAATCACAAAAATTAGGGCAGAAATAAATGAAAAAGAAACAAAGGGGACCATAGCAATAATCAACAAAGCTAAAAGCTGGTTCTTTGAGAAGATAAATAAAATAGACAAACCATTAGCCAGCCTCACAAAAAAAAGGTGGGGGGAGAAGAATCATATCAACAAAATTAGAAATGAAAATGGAGAAATCACAACAAACACAAAAATACAAAGGATCATAAGAGACTACTGTCAGCAACTATATGCCAATAAAATGGGACAACTTGGAAGAAATGGACAAATTCTTAGAAAACTATAACTTTCCAAAACTGAACTAGGAAGAAATAGAATATCTTAACAGACCCATCAGTTCAGTTCAGTTCAGTTCAGTCGCTCAGTCATGTCTGACTCTTTGCGACCCCATGAATCCCAGCACGCCAGGCCTCCCTGTCCATCACCATCTCTCGGAGTTCACTCAGACTCACGTCCATCGAGTCAGTGATGACCATGAAAATTGAAACTGTAAACAGAAATCTTCCAGCAAACAAAAGCCCAGGACCAGATGGCTACACAGCTGAATTCTACCAAAAATTTAGAGAAGAGCTAACACCTATCCTACTCAAATTCTTCCAAAAAATTGCAGAGGAAGGTAAACTTCCAAACTCATTCTATGAGACCACCATCACCCTAAGACCAAAACTAGATAAAGATGCCACAAAAAAAGAAAACTACAGGCCAATATCACTGATGAACATAGATGCAAAAATCCTTAACAAAATTCTAGCAAACAGAATCCAACAACATATTGAAAGGATCATACATCATGACCAAGAGGGCTTTATCCCAGGGATGCAAGGATTCTTAATATTTGGAAATCAATCAATGTGATACACCACATTAACAAACTGAAAGATAAAAAGCATATGATTATCTCAATAGATGCAGAGAAAGCCTTTGACAAAATTCAACATCCACTTATGATAAAAACCCTCCAGAAAGCAGACAGAGAAGGAACATATTTCAACATAATAAAAGCCATATATGATAAACCCCCAGCAAACATTGTCCTCAAAGATGAAAAACTGAAAGCATTTCCCCAAAAGTCAGGAACAAGACAAGGATGCCCACTCTCACCACTACTATTCAACATAGTTTTGGAAGTTTTAGCCACAGCAATCAGAGCAAGAAAAGAAATAAAAGGAATTCAGACTGGAAAAGAAGAAGTAAAACTTTCACTGTTTGCAGATGACATGATCTTCTACACAGAAAACCATAAACACTCCACTAGAAAATTACTAGAGCTAATCAATGAATATAGTAAAGTTGCAGGATATAACGTTAACACACAAATTTCCCTTACATTCCTATACACTAACAATGAGAAAACAGAAATTAAGGAAACAATTCTATTCACCATTGCAACGAAAAGAATAAAATACTTAGGAATAAATCTACCTAAAGAAACAAAAGACCTATACATAGAAAACTATAAAACACTGATGAAAGAAATCAAAGATGACACAAATGGAGAAATATACCATTTTCATGGATAGGAAGAATCTTTATAGTGAAAATGAGTATATTACCCAAAGCAATCTATAGATTCAGTGCAATCCATATCAAGCTACCAACGGTATTTTTCAAGAACTAGAATAAATAATTTCACAATTTGTATGGAAATACAAAAACCTTGAATAGCCAAAGCAATCTTGAGAAAGAAGAATGGAACTGGAGGAATCAACCTGCTTGACATCAGACTATACTACAAAGCTACAGTCATCAAGATAGTATGGTACTGGCATAGAGACAGAAATATAGATCCATGGAACAAAATAGAAAGCCCAGAGATAAATCCATGCACATGGACATCTTATCTTTGACAAAAGAGGCAAGATTATACAATGGAGAAAATACAATCTCTTTAACAAGTGGTGCTATGGAAATTGGTCAAGCAGTCAACCACTTGTAAAGGAATAAAACTAGAACATTTTTTTAACACCATACAAAAAGATAGACAAAATGGATTAAAGACCTAAATGTAAGATCAGAAACTATAAAATTCCTAGAGGAAAACAGGCAAAACACTCTCTGACATAAATCACAGCAGGATCCTCTATGAACCACCTCCCAGATAATGGAAATAAAAGCAAAACCAAACAAATCAGACCTAATTAAACTTAAAAACTTTTGCACAACAAAGGAAATTATAAGCTGGGTGAAAAGACAGACTTCAGAATGGGAGAAAATAATAGCAAATGAAGCAATTGACAAAGAATTACTCTCAAAAACATACAAGAAGCTCCTACAGCTCAATTCCAGAAAAATAAACAACCCAATCAAAAAAGGAGCCAAAGAACAGAACAGACATTTCTTCAAAGAAGGCATATAGATGGCTAACAAACACATGAAAAGATGCTCAACATCACTCATTATCAGTTCAGTTCAGTTCAGTCACTCAGTCATGTCCGACTCTCTGTGACCCCATGAATCGCAGCACACCAGGCCTTCCTGTCCATCACCAATTCCCGGAGTAACTCAGACTTGCTTCCATTGAGTCAGTGATGCCATCCAGCAATCTCATCCTCTGTCGTCCCTCTTCTCCTCCTGCCCCTAATCCCTCCCAGCATCAAAGTCTTTTCCAATGAGTCAACTCTTCGCCATGAGGTGGCCAAAGTACTGGAGTTTCAGCCTTAGCATCATTCCTTCCAAAGAAATCCCAGGGCTGATCTCTTTCAGAATGGACTGGTTGGATTTCCTTGCAGTCCAAGGGACTCTCAAGAGTCTTCTCCAACACCACAGTTCAGAAGCATCAATTCTTCGGCGCTCAGCCTTCTTCACAGTCCAACTCTCACATCCATACATGACCACTGGAAAAACCATAGCCTTGACTAAACGGACCTTAGTCAGCAAAGTAATGTCTCTGCTTTTCAATATGCTGTCTAGGTTGGTCATAACTTTTCTTCTAAGGAGTAAGCATCTTTTAATGTCATGGCTACAGTCACCATGTGCAGTGATTTTGGAGCCCCCAAAATAAACTCTGACACTGTTTCCACTGTTTCTCCATCTATTTCCCAAGGAGTGATGGGACCAGATGCCATGATCTTTGTTTTCTTAATGTTGAGCTTTAAACCAACTTTTGACTCTCCTCTTTCACTTTCATCAAGAGGCTTTTTAGTTCCTCTTCACTTTCTGCCATAAGGGTGGTGTCATCTGCATATCTGAGGTTAGTGATATTTCTCCCAGCAATCTTGATTCCAGCTTGTGCTTCTTCCAGCCCAGTGTTTCTCATGATGTACTCTGCATGTAAGTTAAATAAGCAGGGTGACAATATACAGCCTTCACGTACTCCTTTTCCTATTTGGAACCAGTCTGTTGTTCCATGTCCAGTTCTCACTGTTGCTTCCTGGTCTGCATACAGATTTCTCAAGAGGCAGGTCAGGTGGTATGGTATTCCCATCTCTTTCAGAATTTTCCACAGTTTATTGTGATCCACACAGTCAAAGGCTTTGGCATAGTCAATAAAGCAGAAATAGATGTTTTTCTGGAACTCTCTTGCTTTTTCCATGATCCAGCAGATGTTGGCAATTTGATCTCTGGTTCCTCTGCCGTTTCTAAAACCAGCTTGAACATCTGGAAGTTCACGGTTCACGTATTGTTGAAGCCTGGCTTGGAGAATTTTGAGCATTACTTTACTAGCGTGTGAGATGAGTCCAATTGTGCGGTAGTTTGAGCATTCTTTGGCATTGCCTTCCTTTGGGATTGGAATGAAAACTGACCTTTTCCAGTCCTGTGGTCACTGCTGAGTTGTCCAAATTTGCTGGCATAATGAGTGCAGCACTTTCACAGCATCATCTTTCAGGATTTGAAATAGCTCTACTGGAATTCCATCAACTCCACTAGCTTTGTTCGTAGTGATGCTTCCTAAGGCCCACTTGACTTCACATTCCAGGATGTCTGTCTCTAGATGAGTGATCACACCATCATGATTATCTGGGTCTTGAAGCTCCTTTTGTACAGTTCTTCTGTGTATTCTTGCCATCTCTTCTTAATATCTTCTGCTTCTGTTAGGTCCATACCATTTCTGTCCTTTATCGAGCCCATCTTTGCATGAAATGTTCCCTTGGTATCTCTAATTTTCTTGAAGAGATCTTTAGTCTTTCCCATTCTGTTGTTTTCCTCTATTTCTTTGCATTGATCGCTGAAGAAGGCTTTCTTATCTCTTCTTGCTAGTCTTTGGAACTCTGCATTCAGATGCTTATATATTTCCTTTTCTCCTTGGCTTTTTGCTTCTTTTGTTTTCACAGCTATTTGTAAGGCCTCCTCAGACAGCCATTTTGCTTTTTTGCATTTCTTTTCCATGGGGATGGTCTTGATCCCTGTCTCCTGTACAATGTCACGAACCTCATTCCATAGTTCATCAGGCACTCTATCTATTAGATCCAGGCCCTTAAATCTACTTCTCACTTCCACTGTATAATCATAAGGGATGCAATTAAGTGCAGGTGGCAGTGGTGCCCGGCACACTTTAGCGTGGCTGAGAGCTACCCCACGGCCGTGGACAGGGGCAGTGGACGAGGAGTGCCAGGCTGCGACGGGCGCAGGAACGGCTGAGGGGAGCTACCCTGCCACTGAGGTCAGTGGTGACTGCTGAGAGAAGCTACCCAGCTGCCTGAAGCCAGGGATGGCAGCCGGGAGGAGCCATCTTGCATCCGAGGTCAGGGCTGACGGCCGGGAGGAGCCACCCCATGTCCGAGGTCAGCGGCAGCAACTGGGAGGAGCAATCCACGCCCAAGGAGTGGTGGCTGTGTAAGCACAGGAGGACCTAGAGGAGCCATCCCACGTTGAAGGTCAGGAAGGGCAGCGGGAGGAAATACCTCTCATCCAAGGTAAGGAGCAGCAGCTGTGCTTTGCTGGAGCAGCCATGAAGAGATACCCCATGCCCAAGGTAAGGGAAACCCAAGTAAGATGGTAGGTGTTGCAAGAGGGCATCAGAGGGCAGACACACTGAAACCATACTCACAGAAAACTAGTCAATCTGATCACACTAGGACCACAGCCTTGTCTAACTCAGTGAAACTAAGCCATGCCCGTGGGGCAATCCAAGACAGGTGGGTCATGGTGCAGAGGGCTGACAGAATGTGGTCCACTGGAGAAGGGAATGGCAAACCACTTCAGTATTCTTGCCTTGAGAACCCCATGAACAGTAGGAAAAGGCAAAATGATAGGATACTGAAAGAGGAACTCCCCAGGTCAGTAGGTACCCAATATGCTACTGGTGATCAGTGGAGAAATAACTCTAGAAAGAATGAAGGGATGGAGCCAAAGCAAAATCAATACCCAGCTGTGGCTGTGACTGGTGATAGAAGCAAGGTCCGATGCTGTAAAGAGCAATATTGCATAGGAACCTGGAATGTCAGGTCCATGAATCAAGGCAAATTGGAAGTGGTCAAACAAGAGATGGTAAGGGTGAGAATCAGTGAACTAAAATGGACTGGAATGGGTGAATTTAACTCAGATGACCATTATATCTACTACTGTGGGCAGGAATCCCTCAGAAGAAATGGAGTAGCCATCATGGTCAACAGAAGAGTCCGAAATGCAGTACTTGGATGCAATCCCAAAAACGACAGAATGATCTCTGTTAATTTCCAAGGCAAAACCACTCAATATCACAGTAATCCAAGCCTGTGCCCCAACCAGTAACACTGAAGAAGCTGAAGTTGAATGGTTCTATGAAGACCTACAAGACCTTTTAGAACTAACACCCAAAAAAGATATCCTTTTCATTATAGGGGACTGGAATGCAAAAGTAGGAAGTCAAGAAACACCTGGAGTAACAGGTAAATTTGGCCTTGGAATACAGAATGAAGCAGGGCAAAGACTAATAGAGTTTTGCCAAGAAAATGCACTGGTCATAGTAAACACCCTCTTCCATAATACAAGAGAAGACTCTACACATGGATATCACCAGATGGTCAACACCGAATTCAGATTGATTCTATTCTTTGCAACCAAAGATGGAGAAGCTCTATACAGTCAACAAAAACAAGACCAGGACCTGATTGTGGCTTAGATCATCAACTCCTTATTACCAAATTCAGACTGAAATTGAAGAAAGCAGGGAAAACCGCTAGACCATTCAGGTATGACCTAAATCACTCATTATCAGAGAAATGCAAATCAAAACCACAATGAGGTACCATCTTACGCAGGTCAGAATGGCTGCCATCAAAAAGTCTACAAACAATAAATGCTGGAGAGGGTGTGGAGAAAAGGGAACTTTCTCACACTGTTGGTGGAATGCAAACTAGTACAGCCACTATGGAGAACAGTGTGGGGATTCCTTAAAAAACTGGAAATAGAACTGTCATACGACCCAGTAATCCCACTGTTGGGCATACACACTGAGGAAACCAGAATTGAAAGAGACACATGTACCCCAATGTTCATCGCAGCACTGTTTACAATAGCCAGGACATGGAAGCAACCTAGATGTCCATCAGCAGACAAATGGAGAAGAAAGCTGTGGTACATTTACACAATGGAATATTACTCAGCTATTAAAAAGAATGCATTTGAATCAGTTCTAGTGAGGTGGATAAAACTGGAGCCTATATACAGAGTGAAGTAAGTCAGAAAGAAAACCACCAACAGTATATTAATGCATATGTATGGAATTTAGAAAGATGGTAACAATGACCCTATATGCGAGATAGCAAAAGAGATACAGATGTAAAGAACAGACTTTGGACTCTGGGAGAAATCGAGGGTGGGATGATTTGCGAGCACAGCACTGAAACATGTATATTATCATATGTGAAAGAGATTGCGAGTCTAGGTTCAATGCATCAGACTGGGTGCTTAGGGCTGGAAAACTGGGATGAACCTGAGGAATGGGATGGAGAGGAGGTGGGAGGGGGTTCAGGATGGGGAACATACATACACCCATGGCTGATTCATGTCAATGTACAGCAAAAACCACTATAATACTGTAATTAGCCTCCAATTAAAATAAATATATTAATTTTTTTTAAGTTAGGCTCTAAATGAGAACTCTTATTTATAAGTAATTTAAAAACTAGTGAGTGAGACAGATATACAAACCAATCATAATAAATTTGATAGTTCCCATAACAAAGGTACACATACACAAAGTGCAACAGGAAATAACAGAGAGATTTAGGGGGAAAGGGACAGAGGCTGGTAGAGTAATCTGAATGCTACAGTATGGAATAAGAATGTTTAAGGGAGAAATAACTTCCTCTACAGAGAACTGAAAAGTCATACTGAAAAGGACTTTTATCTTTTGTCAACTAAGGACTATGTGATTTCTAGAATATATAAATTTGCAATGACTGAAGGTTCTGTCTTTTAATAACAGAAAAAGCTAAAAGATTCCACTTTACTTACCAATGTCAGAAGTCAATGGCTCACTGGCCTCACTGACTGAGACACTGACGTTAGTTGTGGCCTGCTGTTGGACTGGAAGGAGCCCAGAGATCATTCTTGACATTATTTCTTGTTCTACCCTGAGGGGAAAAAGTTAAAAAGGACTGCTAAATTTAGTTGAAATATATAATTGGTTAGGAATATCACCCTTAAAAATAACTGGTACCCACAGACACAAAAATTTGCATGTGAAAGTAGTCTGAAAGCTGAACCTGGAAAAGAAGAAAAACTCAAAAATATCTCCTAGCAAAACACATCAAATCTCTGTGTTAAAGATAGTTTATCAAATTAAAATCTTTCTGATTAATTTAATGAAAAGTTTAAAAGACCTCATAAATTCAAAATAAGGTTAGGTCAATGACTACCTGGCATAATCATGCACCTAAAATGTTGAGGTCTCTACTCTGGAAAGCACGTATAAAACCCCAACAAGATCAAAGCTAGAAAAGATCAGCTACACTCTCTTCAAAGAAGTAAATATATATATATAGCAACCCAGGTAGTTTTCCTCTAAAAATGAAAAAAATTTATTTTCAAGGTCATTATTAGGATGGGACAGTAGGAGAAGAAAAGGAAAGGAAACACAATGGGAGACTGTTTCTGTACATTAGAGATGTAACAGGCTTCTTAATTATTATTATTGTTATACAAGTAACATGTTCATTGTAGAAAAATCAGAGAAAACATAAAAGCTTAAAAAAAAAAAACTCACAATCTCAGAATCAGGAATAAACAACGTTAATGAACAATTCGGTATTATTTTTCAATATTTTTCCCATGCACATTCATTTTTGAGTGAGCTCTTCTAAACTACGGTTGCATCCCTGGTATCCTTCTTCATTTATGCACCAGTATGTTATTAATATCTTTCTATATCATTAAATATCCTTTTAAACCCAATCTTGCTAACTGTATTAATAGTCAATTGTATAGTTTATTTCCATAACTTCTTTAAGGCTTCTCACAGGTACAAATAAGTATAAAAATAGAGTTCATAAGTTTATATACATAATATATACATAACAAAACAGTGCCTTGTTTGTAGTAAGCAGTACAATACAAATGATAAGTATTCTATGGCCTACTGGTAGAACTAATTATTTCCTTAGGATAAATTTCTGGAAATGAACCACTGGATTAAAGAACGTGAACATTTTTAATGCTTTTGTCACTCAACAATAGCCTCTTTTGCCATAATAGACAGCCTAAGTACAAATATTTAAGAACAGAAATAAGAATACCTCCAACAGTTAGTTAAACCCTCGGTAACACATCAGATAGTGTCCAATGACTAGTACAGCAAAGAAAAAATTTAATAAACAAAAAGAGACAAGGAAGATATTCAACCAGAACTTAACACATTCTATTTATACTTGCTACTACAATTCTGTTCACCCCAACAACACTATAAACTCACCACTGAATTAAGCTATTTTCCAATGTTTCTTTTCTCTGAATTACTTTATCCAGAGTATCAGTAGTGGGCTGAAAAGCAGAAGCAACTGGCGGAAATGGAGGGCCATTATATTTTGCAGAAACAGCTTTAACGCTTCTATTAAACTCCAGAATTGGTTCAGAGTATTCTGAAATTTCATCACATTTTTCTTCTTCCTGATAATAATTTTAAAAAGAACTATTATATTCCAGTAACTATTCAACACTTTCTGAATGACAAGTATAGGTAGGGAACTATAGGTGAATAGGTGAATTAACCAATACTTCTAAATTAATAAATACCATTTGCTAATTTGGTGGTATCACATTATTTATAACACACACATTTGTCATGTAAGTCACTGAAGAAACTCTAATTATACAATTATTTTGTCTTTTAAAACCCAATATTCATTTTAAATAGTCAAAAGCAAACTGGAGAACTTGGTTATTCCTGCATAAAACATTACTAACATTTCCCCTATATATTTATTAATTTATTAGCATTGTAAAATTGATACTTCCAAATATTGTTGTTACTCTTATGGAACATAAAGTGAAGGACAAAGGAACCTGGTGTGCTGTGAGACCCATGAGGTCTCAGAGAGTTGGACATGACTTAACAACTGAACAGCAAAAATGCAGTTAGGTTATTTTACACGTTAATTGTGCCATCACATCAGGATCCAGTGTTATTTCCGGAATTTTTAAACTTTCTGTTATGAAAAATATACATGCTTATATACATTTAAAGCTAAAAAAATAGCACTATATCTAAATGATAAGAATCCCACCTACCTGTTCCCCCAATTTAAAATTACCAACTCATGATCAGTTCTATGTCACCTATACTTCCCCCATCCACTTTCCCCTTCACATATCATTTTGAAGTAAATCACAGAGATCATATCATTTTATCTGTATGTAATCCAGTATGTATCTCAAAAAAGTTAAGGATCTTTAAAAAGTGTAACTCAATAACATTCTCCTATTGAAAAATAAAGTCCACAGCTATTAAAGTGGCAGGGCAAGGGTAGACACACTCCTCTTTGAAGTCCAAATTCTTTGCTATTTCTATAATGTTTCTTTCACTTGTACACTGAACAGCTGTCTAATGTCACTTCTACACATTAGGAACATAAAGATAAATAATATTTTTGCCTTCAAGACATTCATGTGGAGCTCACAAGAGAAAACATACCAGTGAGCAAGTAAAAATATATTACATATCTCTTAATATTTAAAATAAGATTTTATGATAAACAAAGCTAGTCTTGGTTCTGAAAGTCTAAGAAACATGAACAAATGTCTTCTTGAAAGTCTACTGACACATCATTGTTCAAGTAGTCTCTATGTTCTATAATCTTTTCTCCCATCCTTTATATAGGTTGGTGCAAAAAAGTAATTGTGGTTTCAGGGCCTGAATTTCACATCATTCTAATTAGGCTCAAACACATCTTTACTAATCAAAATAGAAACCCTTACAATCAATACATTTTGCCAATAAGTTGGTTTACTTCTCTAGCATATTCAAAAAACTCTTGGAAAGCATTTTCTGCTTCCTGCTGGTTGTAGAAGCATTTTCCCTGCAAAAAGTTGTCTAGATGCTTGAAGAAGTTGGTTGAGGAGAGGTCAGGTGAATACGGCAGATGAGGCAAAACTTCACAGACCAATTTACTCAATTTTTGAAGCATTGGTTGTGTGATGTGTGGTCAGGTGATGTTGTGGAGAAGAACTGGGCCCTTTCTGTTGACTAATGCTGGTTGCAGGCATTGCAGTCTTTGGTGTATTCTCATCAGTTTGCTGAGGATACTTCTCAGACGTACTGGTTTTGCCAGGATTCAGAGAGCTATAATGGATCAACCAGCAGCAGATCACCCAACAGTGACCATGACACTTTTTGTGTGCAAGTTTGGCTTTGCAAAGTGCTTTGGAACTTCTTCTCAGGCTAACCACTGAGATGGTTGTTGGTATAAAATCCAATTTTCATCATACATCACAATCTGATCAATAAACAGTTCACTGTTGCAGAGAAAAAGAAAAGCTAAGACTTCAAAAAGATGAATTTTTTTCCTTTGTAGGCAGCTCATGAAACAACCACTTATCAAGCTTTTCCACCTTTCCAATTTGCTTCAAATGCCAAACGACCATAGAATGGTCGATACTGAGTTCTTGGGCAACTTCTCAAGTAGTTGTAAGAGGGTCAGCTTTGAGGGTTGCTCTCAATTAGTTGTCAATTTCCACTGGCTGCCCACTACACTCCTCCTCTTCAAGGATCTCATCTCTTTTACAAAACTTCTTGAACCACCACTGCCCTTTATATTCATTAGCAGTTCCATTGCATTTTACACTCATTACCATTCATTCAGTTCAGTTCAGTCACTCAGTCATGTCCGACTCTTTGCGACCCCATGAAATGCAGCATGCCAGGCCTCCCTGTCCATGACCAACTCCCAGAGTTCATTAGCAGTAGCCAAATGCATTGCTAATGTTGTGAGTTGTCTCCTCTGCTTCATAACCAATTTTGAACTTGAATAAGAAAATCACTCGAATTTGCTTTTTGTCTAACATCATTTCAATAGTCTAAAATATATATAAAGATCAAGTAATAATTCATTAGCAAAAAACATAAAGCAAGAAATGTGCATTAAAATGATGTATAACATAACCACATTTAAGAATATATTTCAATATCAAGTGGCAAAGTTTAACAATGCAAAACCACAATTAGTTATGTACCAATCTAATATTTTACTTCCTCCTAATTTTTCTCTTTCTATTTAACCATTTCTATCATTTCTATAACTCTTCCTGCTATATGGGCTCTTCTCTTGGATTTCAGACCCCTCCCAACTTTTTTCCTCAATATGAACTAAGCAGTAACTTTGTCAATGATCCAGAAATTACAACAGGCAAATGTAATAGAAGAAGGAACAGACTGGAGAGAAGGAAACCAAAGGGAATAAAAAAGAAAAAGGAAGTAGGAAGCAAGAGAAATGAGATGCAGGTGGGAAACAGCTAACAATCAAGTTCCATGGAGGCAGCTAGGTGATAAAGCTTTCCGGATGGCTCAGTGGGTAAAGAATCTGCCTGCAATGCAGGAGACACAAGAGATGCAGCTTCAATCCCTGGATCAGAAAGATTCCCTGGAAGAGGAAATGGCAACCCACTCCAGTATTCTTGCTGGGAAAATTCCATGGACAGAGGAGCCTGGTGGACTCCAGTTCATGGGGCTCTCAAAGAGTCAGACACGACTGAGCAACAAACCATAAACACTGTATTATAGAAAAACAACCTTATAATTTTTAAATATATTCAACTGCAAAGTAAAAGGAAGCTTCTCAAAGCACTATAACATAATACTGATGGTCAAAAGATACTCAACCAACAGAAAAAAAGCAAGAATGTCATTACCTCTCACCACTCCTTTTCAACACTGCACTAAGAAGTCCCTGCTAATGTAATCTGACAAGAGAAGAAAATGAAAGGTATACAGATTGGGAAGAAATAAAACTACCTTTATTTGCAGATGACATGATCATATATGTAGAAAATCTAAAAAGAAACAACAAAAAGACTCCTGTTTTTAAACAGCAATTATGGCAAGGTTGTAGGAATCAAGGTTAACATACACAGGTCTATCACTTTCCTGTATATCAACAATGAACAAGTAGAATTTCACATTAAAAACGCAATACCATTTACCTTAGCATGCGCCCTTAAAATGAAATACTTAGGTATAAAACCTACAAAACATGTACAAGATCTATGAGGAAAACTATATAATTCAAATGAATGAAATAAAATACTAAATAAGTGGAGAAATATTCCATGTTCATGGAGAGGAAGACTAAATAACATTAAGATGTCAGTTCTTACCAAAATGACCTACAGAGTCAATGTAATTCCAAAAAAAAATCTCAACAAGTTATTTTGGAGATATCAACAAACTTACTCTAAGAGTTATATGGAGAAGCAAAAGACCCTGAATAGCTAATATGATTTTGAAGATGAAGAATAAAGTTGGAGGACTGACAACACCCAACTTCAAGACTTAATATAAAGCAACAGTAACCAAGGCAGTTGTTTTATCTGGCAAAAGAGCAGACAAATCAATGGAACAGAATAAAGGACCCAGAAATAGATCCACATAAATACAGTCAACTATTCTATGGCAAAGGAGTAAAGGCAATACAACAGAGCAAAGACAGTCATTTCAACAAATGGCGCTAGAACAACTGGACATTCACAGGCAAAAAAATAAATTTAGAGCTTATACCCTTCACAAAAATTAACTCAGAATGGATTATAGGTCTAAAATTAAAATGTAAAACTATAAAACTAGAGATAACACAGGAGAAAACCTAGATGACTGTGGGTATGGCAATCACTTTTTAGTTCAGTTCAGTTCAGTCACTTAGTCGTGTCTGACTCTTTGTGACCCCATGAACCACAGCACGCCAGGCCTCCCTGTCCATCACCAACTCCCAAAGTTTACCCAAACTCATGTCGGTGATGCCATCTAACCATTTCATCCTCTGTTGTCCCCTTCTCCTCCTGCCTTCAATCTTTCCCCTGCATTAGGGTCTTTTCAAATGAGTCAGCTCTTTGCATCAGGTGACTTCTTAGATATAAGACCAAAGGGACAACCCATGAAAAAACTAACTGATAAGCTGGATTTCATTCAAATTAAAATTTTCTGCTCTGTTGAAAAGAATGTCAAGAGAATTAGAAAATAAGCTAAAGACTAGGAGAAAATATTTGCAAAAGACACATCTGATAAAGACTGTTAACCAAAATATACCAAAAAACTCTTAAAACTCAATAATAAGAGAACAACCTAAACTTTAAATTGGGCCAAAGACCTTTGGATAGCTCACTGAAGATGTACAGATGGCAAATAAGCATTTGAAAAGATGCTCCACATCATACGCCAATAGGGAAATGCAAATTAAAACACAATAATGTATCATTACACACCTGTTAGAATAGACAAAATCTGGAATATTGACAATACCATATGCTGGTAAGGATATGAAAAAGCAGGAACTATCATTCATTGTTGATGAGAATGCAAAATGCTACAGCAAGGATGACAAGACAGTTCAGTGGTTTCATGGAAAGATACTTTTACCATATAAGCCAGCAATTGTGCTCCTTGATAACTACCCAAAGGAGTTAAAAACTTATGTCACAGATACTTATGGCAGCTTTATTCATAATTGCCAAAACTTGTAAACAACCAAAATGTCCTTTAGTAGGTGAATGGATAAACTGTGATCCATTTAGACAATGGACTATTACTCAGTACTAAAAAGAAATGAGTTTTCAAGCCATGAAAAGATACGGAGGAAACTTAAATAAATATTACTGACAGAAAGAAGCCAATCTGAGAAAGCTACATACTATGTGATTCCAAGTATATGACATTCTGGAAAAGACAAAAGTATAAAGACAGTAAGAATATCAATGGTTGTTAGGGACAGGGGTGGGTAAGGGGAAGAATAAATAGAACACAGAGGACCTGGGGGCAGAGAAAATGCTCTGTGTAACAGTATAATGATGAATACATTTTTCCAAATCTATAGAATGTACAACATAAGGTCACCTACATACTTTGAATATGATGTGTTAGTATAGATACATCAACTTTAACAAATTAAAATTGTTAGGATATACTGATAATGGGGGAGGCTTTGCATGTGTGGATGTAGGGAACTTACAGATAATTTCTGTACATCTTTCTTAATTTTGCTGTGAACCAAAACTGCTCTAAAAAAAAAAAAGTCTCAAGGGAATCCCCTGGCAGTTCATATGTTGCATGGTGCAGCAAAAAAAAAAGTTAAAAAAAAATAAGATAATCAAGTCACATGAAAAAATACTAGAAAAATAAAAATAAATTCACAGGACTGCTAAGCTTTGTTACCTGTACAATATCAATTACTTCATCAAAGTTCATTCCTGGAAACTTCATCTCTTCTTCATCTGCCTTCGTAAACTCTGGAGCCTAAGAAAGCATTTTCAGAAAGTTTTTGTTGCAAATTATACCTAATTTACTATAATACCACCACAGCATAAGCTTATAATTACATGCCTCTATTTTTTATGTTGATATCCTGCTCAGAAACGATGTAATTAGTAAATGAAATCCAAGCCAGTCTTTAAGTCATTAAGTTATCATTTCAACAGCTATAAAAAATTAGGTATCAGTTTTTCTATCAAGGACTTCATCAACAAATCAACTTAAGTCAACTGATCAAGTTAATAATTGCGATTTTTCTCCTAAAGAAAAATGTTTATATGGATATATAAGTTTACACATATACAAACTCACAAAAAGACAGATAAAGAATCAAATAATTTATAAAAAAGTAAAGAAAACAATTATTTTACAAATTTAGCCTCCAGGTCTCACAATATATAACCTAGTTATCAAAAACCACAATAGACAATTCCTTAGAACACAATGACTAATAGTCTAAAAAATTATTATTTGAAATTATATATGTTCTAATAAACTTTTAGTTAAAAAAATGCTGATGAAAAATTAAATTAGGCACAAATGGCATTCGGGGTCATTCTATTTTCACTATTTTTGATTGTGAAAAACTGATGTTCTTCCTCTCCTTAACACTATATGCTCAATGACTAAATTTGCTTAGAACAGCTGAAACCCAAGGAAAAGTTACAGTGCTAGTCCTAATTCTGTCATTCAATCACAAGCAGCAAATAAATATTACTAGAAAGAAATGCATATTTTTGCATCATGTCAATAGTTTGATGACAAAGCAACATCCCAAAACATGAATTCCAATTGTCATTATAAAATTCACATTCAGGAAAACTATAATTCCCATTTAAATCAAGATTCTTCTCCAAAGAGACAGAAATTAATTCCTCACATATGAGTCTTATAGCTTCAGTTGCCAAAAAGTTACACTAAGGATGGTCACTTTCAAAATGTTGATAAATGTAAAGGTCTTAATCAAACTCTTTTTTCAAGTTCATAAGTAATTTCAAATTTGTTTTGAATCTTTTCCTTAGAACCTAAATAATTAAAATATATTATAATGGGAGACTTTGTACAGAATATCAATTAAAGTCTATAATCAGATTGTTCAAAGATATATGATACATTCCTAAGTAATACCTGTATCCAGGTTCTCAAAGGAGAAGATGCTTCTTTGGGAGGAGAAGATGCTTCTTTGGGACTAGGAGGAGACAGACCGACCTCAGCACTACCATTAGAGATGCTGTCAATGTCTACATTGGGTAATACCTAAAATAGAATGCAACATCCAGCTTTCAGTTCATCACTTTGACTCAAATATCTGTGAATCTATGTATCAATAACATATTTAACTTTTATTGCAAAGTCAATGGATAACAAATTTAAATTATGAAAGCATATTTTACAAAACCTGGAAAATAAAAGGGAAACACAAAGAATCCTACTTAAGACAACTTCATTTTTACTATCCCCCTTATCTTTTTATTATCCACTGCTGCTGCTGCTGCTAAGTCGCTTCAGTTGTGTCCAACTCTGTGCGACCCCACAGACGGCAGCCCACCAGGCTCCCCCTGTCCCTGGGTATGCATAGCTAAAATCTAAAACTGTTTCATTCCAGATTTTCCATTGTAATCAGGTCATAAATGCCTTACTATACTACCATATAGACTTCATAATTATATTTTTAATGATTGTACATATGCCTTTATTATTTTATCATTTCCTGTTGGTAAACATTCAGGATATTCCTTATATACTCACTATTTGATAGATAGAAATATATCATTCCAAAAAATTTCATATATATGTAAGGTTTTTTCCCTGACTTTGAATTATTTCATTATGATATACAGTCAGACATAAGAATAACTTCTTGAGCCAAAAGCATAATTATTTAAAATTCTTGGTAATTATTACTGAAGTGCAATCCAAAAGAGATCTCTTTTCATCATCAAAACCATAATCAGTCACCCAAGTTTCACTGAAATTAGATAATAGAAGTAGTTCAGCAAGAACAGTTTTTAAATGGAGATATATTATTGTTATCTTAATTTGCACTACCATGGTAACTAGCAAGATTTAAATTATTCAATTTGATATCTTATAAACTCTATTTCCTCTAGAGTCTTATATTTTTTGAATATGAATTTCCTCTTATGTTTTCTTACTAATTTATGGAGGTTTTTATATTTAAAAATAAACCTATCATATTCCTTTCATATGTTCTCATTGTATGTCACTTCCCTTTTTATTTAGAAGTTTTTTGCATATATAAGTTTTAAATTTTATAGAATCAAGTCTGTTTTCTATCATATCTAAGTTTCCTCCTCTCATATCCAGACTTAGCTTCAGTTTTGATAAGGACTGCATGCAATTATTTTCTAATTCTTGTTTTATATTTTGTAGCTATACTTTAGCCTATTGCCTATTTGGAACTCACTTGCTACATAAAGTAAAAATTTAGAGTCTAAAACTGATCCATTTCTACACTGCTAACCAATTATAACACACATCATTTCTTTTAAGAGAATCCTATTTCCCATTGACTAATGAAGTATCTATTACACACTACATTCTTTTTAAAAACTAAGAATATTTCTTAAATGGGACCAGTATCAAAACACTAAACTCTTTGTTCTTTCAAATATCAAAATGATCCTAAAGTTCAAGCTAAAAAAAGAAAGTAATGGCTTTTATTTTTAAAATACAATTTCACTTAAATCATATATTAACTTAGGAAGAATTGACAACCTGAATATTTTAAATTCACATACAAGTTCTCTTCCTATTCATTCAAGTTCTCATATATGTTTGTGTAAAGGTTAAACTTTAATTATATAAACACAGTAAGCCTTTTAAAAAATTAATTATAACATACTGTTCAATTATTCCCTTTGGAATATCATCAAGTCACCAGAATATGAGTCACTGGCTTAGAAAAGGTAGCTTAAACCATGCAGAACAAGGATAGTGTTATCACATAAACATCATAGTTTTAAAGAATGAAAGATCCATCAGGAAAGCAAAGTCTGCATGAAGCAATACAACAGATTTTAAGCACTGAAGTTATGCCAAAGGTTTTATTTCTTAAATTTTTCTGGTCATACACACTGCATACCTGTACAGAAAGCTGAGGAGGATCTCTTTTTCTGACTTCATTTCTACAACTGCTATGTTAGGTTTCTTTACTCCAGGTTCTATTTTTCGAGATGATGGTGGAATTGAAGTTGTCACTGTTACAGGGTGTGGCTTATTTACAATTACCCCAGCAGGTGGCATGGAATCACTATTACTTTGGGTTTGTCCTAAAAAATTCAGGGAGAAAAGAAGTCAACCACTTCAGAAATAAGGAGAAAATTCTAATATATAACCTAGATCTTTATGGTTAAATTCTCACATGAAAGGAAGGCACTACCTTTCCTTTTCCTCTGTAATCATCTCTCCCTCTGTCATCACTCTCGTCATAATCCTCACCATGTCAGCCTTTCCCCAGTGACCAACATTTACTAGGCACTCATACGTACTCATATGTACTCATAGGCACGTCACATCCACCATCTAAATTAAATAAGCCTATGAAGTATTAATATTATCCACCCTTTACAGTTGAGGAAACAGAGGTTTAGAAACATAATTTGCTGAAGGTCATAATAGTTTGTAAGAGGCGAAGGGAAGACTGAAATACACTGCATTATGTTTATTCTCAAATTTTCATAGAGCAAAAATGGACAGAAATAAAACCAACAACAAAATGCTAGTGTCTGACTACCAATAAATATCATGTAGACCTACTATTTGGTAACTATCATAGCCAATCAAAATTTTTGTTACCTTTCACTTCAAAATTTCCATTTGTTTCCTATATTTCAAAGTAAAGAGGAGCAGTGCTCTCACTAAAAGCACAGACTCTAAAAAATCACATGGCCTGGGTCTGAATCTAACTAATTTATCTACTCCACTCTAACTATGTGGCCTCTGAGAAACCAGTAAACTCTTCTGTGCCCCAGTTCCTTCATGTATAAAACTGGTACGTTACCATGTGTTTTATAAGGTGGATTAAATAAGCTGATTTATAAAAGGACTTAGATCTACACCTGGTACACAGTAAGGACTTTGTAAGTATTGCTTATTATTTTAGTAGAAGACATGGTTCAACAGCCTGCTACCAAGTTGATATGTCATTAACCCTTAATATCAACAATAAAAAATTCTCTCATGGTGGAAAATATTCATATTATATATATACAAATATTCACAATAATTCATCAAAATTTAGAATTGCAATGACATTAAAAGGAAAAATAGCTAACTAGATTTGAAGAGCTGCTGCTGGTGCTGCTAAGTTGCTTCAGTCATGTCCGATTCTGTGCGACCCCATAGATGGCAGCCCACCAGACTCCCCCATCCCTTGGATTCTACAGGCAAGAACATTGGAGCAGGTTGCCATTTCCTTCTCCAATGCATGAAAGTGAAAAGTGAAAGTGAAGGCACTCAATCATGTCCGACTCTTAGTGACCGCATGGACTGCAGCCCATCAGGTTCCTCCATCCATGGGATTTTCCAGGTAAGAGTACTGGAGTGGGTTGCCATTGCCTTCTCCGTTTGAAGAGCTAGGGTGATACCAAAAATTATTTGTTCAGCTTTTACAATGATGGGTCTGAGAGAACTCAAATTAAGTTAATAACAAACTCTTAGTTTAGAACACACAGCTACAAAATTTTTACTTATCATAGCTTAGTCCAAAAGTATATAAAGGTAATTCAAAGTATTTCTCCTAAGGTACAATGATCACAATCCTTAAATTCTTTAATTATTATGAATGTTATGACATGTCTAGCTTCCCTGGTAGCTCGGCTCGTACAGATTCTGCCTGCAATGCAGGAGACCTCTGTTCCATTTCTGGGTCAGGAAGATCAGCTGGAGAAGGGATAGGCTACCCATTCCAGTATTCTTGGGCTCCCTGGTGGCTGAGCTGATAAAGAATCTGCCTGCAATGCGGGAGACCTGAGTTTGACCCTTGGGTTGGGAAGGGTCCCCTGCAGAAGGGAGCGGCTAACCACTCCAATAGTATTCTGGCCCGGAGAATTCCATGGACTGTATAGACCATGGGGTCGCAAAGAGTTGGACACAACTGAGCAACTTTCACTACTTTCATGACATGTCTAAACATTATTTTAATTTCATCTACAGCAATATACTATAAAATAATGTAAGAATGTTTCCTGGGAGTGAAAATACAGCATTACTTCAGACACTGCTACTAGACAAAGTAAAGCATATCCTGAAGCCCTATTCACAAATACAAGCAACACATAAAGGAAAAGTAAATGACTACTGTGTCGGTATCATTTTATAAGTTGTTATTGCCGAACAGAATTTTAAAATTTATGCCATATATTTTATTGGGTCTTACCTAAAAGAACTGCCATAGGAATCAGATGACCTTCCAGTGTACCTGAAAAAGTAGGCATTTCCCGGCTTGGGCTGAACAAATACTGCTGATCACCAGGAGACAGTGTAGTAACAGAATGTTGCAACTTAGAATCCACCTTTGTAGGTTTCGTGGCAGAAAAATCTGTTTGTGTTCTTATAGACTTTACTTTAGTGCCTATAATAATCATCAATGGCAGATATTTTAAAATATTGTTTGAACATCTACAAATACAGCAACTCTTCTTCACAGAAAGATCTCACTCTACATAACAAGGTCACAGGACCCCAGAATACAAGTAACATATAAATCAAAGAGTGACAAACTTTTTCTTAAGTGGCCAGATAGGATATATTTTAGCCTCGTGGCCCAAGTGGTCTCAGTGACAACATCTCAATTCTATTGTAGCATGAAAGCACTCACAGACAAATACATAAATGAATGTGTACCTATGTTCCAACAGAGCTTTATGTATAAAAACAGGCATGTAGCCTGCAGGTTGTGGTTTTCAGTCTCTGAATAGATGCAACAACTTGTGCAAATAAAGCGATAGAAAAGATACAATGACTACGGGAATTTCCTATTAAGACTCTGTGCTTCCCATGCAGGGAACCTGGGTTCAGTCCCTGGTCAGGGAACACATGCCGCATAGTGCAACCAAAAAATAAAACCAAAAAGTTAAAAAAAAAAAAACAACAAAGAAATGATATAATGACTATGAAAAAATGCTGATTAAGATTTGAAAGAATATTCAGCATGTATAACTTAACTCATTTACATTTTTTTCCAATAGGTGTAAAAAGTTAAAGATCACTTTTGGAATTGAAAATTTTTTTCATCCTCTCATTATTCTGAATAACCAGACTTTAATCCTTGGAAATAATGTAAAAATAATCAAATTCTATACTTATTAAAACCTTGCAAGAGTTAAGTAAAAGTGTAAAGGAAAAGAAACTAAAATCTTTTCTAAATTAATACCTGATATTACTACATTTTTAATTTTAATATATGAGTAGTTTTATAAATCTGGACTTGTAAATATAGTTTTATGATACCAGGAAGAAAAATTTTAATACTACATCTATAATTTTTTTATCGCCTTCTCAAGTATTCATTCATTCAACTGAATGAATGTTTTTCTTACAAGTTTATTTAAATATATTCTCTCAGCATTTAAAATGTGTTTGCCATCATTCCAGACAAAGGGAATACAAGTACTGAATAAACCAACTGTACTCATGTAGCTTATAACTTCTTAAGGAAAAAAATTGATAAAAATACAACATCAGATGGTGAAAACATGAACAGCAATATGCAGAGGAAGGGAATAGAGAAGGTTAGGTGATGATATTTTGGATGAGATGGTCAACATAGACCTCTCTGAGGAGCTAACAGCTAAGAACAGATATTGAAAGAACTCAGAGTGAGCCATGCAAAGGTCTATGGGAAAAGCTCTCTGGGCAGGGGAAATAACAGGTACCAAGGCCCAAAGAGGAGGCTGTATCCATAGGTTCTCAATCACTTTATCATTAAGAGTTAATCCATACAGTGATTTTTGGATTTGAAAGTATTTTAAAACCTTGGGTCATTTTTTGCAGAAGTTTCCAAATCTCAAACATAAGTTAACAGCAAGCTCTAATAAATCAAGGAAACATTAGGGTAAACATCATCCACAAAGCCTACTAAAATAAAATCTATAAGATTTCTAGATAAACTGACACTCTATATGATCAATTAACTTTTGTAAAGGAAAGGAAAAATAAAGCAACCACCAACTCACAAGACAGGATCGGAAAGGAAAATGAACTGGGACCCACGAGTTACAGCATATCATCAAAGTAGCTTATAGACTGCTAAAGCACCAGCTGAGAAATTTCAAACTGTAACCAAAGTCAACAGACTCAATACTTAACTAAAAGTTATATTTAAACATGCTGGTGAAATAGTATGTGTGAATCAAAACATATAGTGATAAATAAAGATATTTTTACTTGTATATAAACATGATAAAGAATTTTTCACTTCTGCTACTTAAGGCTCTTTGAGAACAAACCAAACTTTAAAAGTGCTCATAAGCACTTTTATGATAATGTACAGCATATGGCTCATCTTTCTTTCCATAAAGAACATGATAGACTAAGATCTGCAAGAACAATCTACATTCCCTATATTATAATTTAAATTGCTTCAGAGTCATCATCTCATAAATTTTATCATGTTTATCTGAAGATACCATCTAATACTACTTTTCCCCCCAATATGTTGAGTCTGGTCTGTTTTTTCCTACCCTCCTGGAAAGAAATATTTCCATCCCTAAGCATGATATAATTTGAATGTATTAATAAATAAATAGCAAAAATTAAACTTTATATATTAAACTGATAACCACAAAAATGAGGTTTCATACCTTTAACTCGTTCTATTACTTTTGGTCTCTGTGGTCTGGTCTTAGGAGATGGAGAATTAAATCTGAGATATGGTCCTTTTTTAGAGTGCTGCGGTGACCCTGATAAACTGGTTTTCCATAGATTTGTAACATATAATCCTTGTCTTGCACCACTGTGGTTGCTTTCAAAAATCCCTAAGTACACAAAGGTATTCAACTCATCAGCAAAATAGTCATCAAACACGTATCTCATTTTTCTAAAACCTCTTTTTGCCAGCTTAAGTACTATATTAAGAATGATCAGATCAGGAAAATCCTCTATATTAAATAGTTCTTAAATTCTGGAGACAATTTCCAAACTGCAGTTTTAAAGTTTTCAAAAGCATGAAAATTAAAGGCAAAAATCATTTACCCAAGAAACATGAAGATTCTTAAACTACTAAGCATATTTTCAGTACCAAAAAGAAAGTTTAAACACATTTTACATCTGAAGGTAGTAACTTTCAAGTACAGTAAAATGACACAAACCAAGTCTTTAAATAATTTTCTACATTTCTGATCCCACCTTCAATCATAATCTAAATGCCACAGAAAAGTAGCATTTACTGAATATCTACTAAGCACCAAGCACAGATTAATTAGATGCTTTATTAATCTGCCCAACAATCCATGTTTGGCATTAACAAAGTTACTACTCAGGGCAGCCAAAAATTCCCTCCATAGCATCTAGTACCTTGCCATGCAATCATTGGGCACTAAACAGACATTTATTAAACTGAAAAATAACCAAACAAAAATACACACATACACATATACACGTGTAAAGATGAAATACAATTCTGAATACCATGAACTAAAAAAATCTAATTTTTGGATGAAGATTTCTAAATAAATCCAGTATAACTGAAATACTGTAAGTATGTCAACTCAAAAGGAAAGAATGGTATACTTTGTGCAATAATTTCTACATTACAGATATCAAAAACTCTAAATATCAGTAGTTAAAGACAGTTTTCATTTGTATAGTCATTCATATTTTTAAAACATTTTCAGTCATTTCATTATTTATTTAATAATTATGCAACATTTATATCACAAAACCAGATTAGGATCTTACTTCTCGTCTCTCTTTCTGTAAGCTTGAAGCAGGCATGCTCCTCATAGGTGGATTTCGAAGATGATCCTCTTTTTGTTTTTGAGAATGTTTTCTTGGAATTACAGAGTTTACAGTTTTATCTTGTGTGTTGGTTTTAATATATTTATTCATGTTGTGAGCTCTCTTGTTCCTTTCATTCTTCTGATCAAATCTCTTTTGTTCATAATCTTTTCTTGTCAGTTCATCCTTAATATAACCAAAACTAAAATTACTTAAAATCTATGCAAGTAGTAACACTTCATATCCAAAGTTGTTGTTTAGTTGCTAAGTTGTGTCTGACTTTTTAGCGACTCCATGGACTGTAGCCCGCCAGGCTCCTCTGTCATAGTATTTCCCAGGCAAGAATACTAGAGCAGGTTGGCACTTCCTTTTCCAGGGGATCTTCCTGACCCAGGGATCAAACCCATGACTCCTATGTCCCCAGCACTAGCAGGCGGATTCTTTACCACTGAGGCACCATGGAAGCCCATTTTTTCCTACTGTTATAGAAATATGATTTAGCAGTTTTAAAAGCTTTATAAATAAATGATATTGGTTCACATATGAATAAAAATTCTTCTTAGAATAAACAAAAAATTTAAAGACTAGTATTTTATGGAGCAGAGGAATGCGAAACAGTAGATGATCTTCAAGGATAAGAGGGCAATTTTTCATCATAGAGGTTTTTATACTTTTTGATGTTTAAACCATATGAATATAGTAACTTCAAAAATTAAATTAAAAATAAGTTTTCAGAAAGTAAAAATTTTGTAAGAAAGCTCTGAGATATTTATAAATTAGAAGTTACTTGAAGGTTTAAAGAAGCATATTTTGCATGAAATCTACTGTTAACAGAGTTACATATATTGCTAGTCATCTGAAGAACCAGACGTGAACTCCCAAGTCTTTTGACCTGTAGGTCAATTTTTCCTCTGGTGCATCACATAGCAGCTAATATAACCTCTTCATGTATTAGAGATACATATTCTTAAAACAACAGTGTTTAAAAGTGTATTTAGAGAGCTCACTGGTAGTCCAGTGGTTAGGACTCTGTGCTTTCACTGTCAAGGGTCCAAATTCAAACCCTGGTCAAGAAAGTAAGATCCCAAAAGCTGCGTGGTATAGCCATTTAAAAAAAAAAAGAGAGAGAGAGAGAGAGACAACAAACAAAACAACACACACATACAACCTCTCCACCCTCCCCCAAAAGTGTATTTTAGTGTTTAATGCTATGGAAACCAAACTAACACTTCACCCTGCTACAACTGTGAGTAAGCATATACACATATCTTACAGTCAGGAAAAAAACTTTGCACCTCCAGGTAAAAATGAGTTAACTTGTCTAGTTTTGCTTAAAAATACATAAAATATTGAGAAATTTCCTTTAAATTACTGATCACCTAATAAAAAGAATTCTCTTGAATTTTTGCAATACTAATGTCTGTAGATACACCATAAGATGTGTGGAAGTGAGAAAGTGGCAGTTTTTCCATCTGGAACTGACTTCTCTAAACACAGTAACCTTAGAGATTTTTGTGGAGTATTCTCCTTTTAAGTAACTTTGATGCTTCTACTTTGGTAAGCCAATGCTTCTAAATCTGCTGTCTTCTTAAGTATACTTTTTATGTCTACTTTCTTTTCCAAATGCTTTTGCTAAATTTTCTTTGAAATCACTCATATTTTAGTGTTAGCGTTAGTCGCTCAGTCATGCCTGACTCTTTGCGACCCCATGGACTGCAGTCCACCAGGCTCCTCTGTCAGTGAGATTTTCCAGGCAAGGATACTGGAGTGGGTTGCCATTTCCTTCTCCAGGGGATCTTCTCAACCCAGGGATCGAACATGGGTCTCCTGCACTGCAGGCAGATTCTTTATTGTCTACAAATTTCCAGTTAATAGCCATAATATGAGACAAAGCACATGTCGAATAAAATGGACCTTATTACTAATAAGTACAATGGGTGAAAGAGTGAAATTAAGACTTATAAGTGGACTTATAAGGAATATTTTGAGAATAGCTATGATATTTATAAATTGGAATCAATGGTATCTCTTAATTCACTTAATTCTTTTTAATACCTACTTGAATTTCTGCAGAAATCGTTTCAATCCAGTCATCTACAGTCTTTTTGATCCGAATCTTCTCTGATATCTCCCTACAAAAGAGAAAAAAGAATTTTCTTAGATTAACATTAAAGGTTCTAAGAACAGATCTCCTATCTAGCTCTGAATCTATTGTGTAGCCCAATAGCCTTCATTTGAAAAAGAAAAGCCACTGTTATTAGTTTCATCAAATGTTTCAAGGATGCCTGCAAAGCATATGTAGATTTCAGTAAATATGTACCAAAAAAGAAAAAAAAATTAAAGGGAAAATTAACATCTGTGAATAATCATAGCAGCATGCATATAACCAAATTCCAACTTTATAATAACCCACACTATCAAAGGCAATGAAGAATCTTTTCTAAACATCAAAATACATTAAAGCAAAAGGAAGTGCTTAGGAAAAAAATGAAGAGAGCCTGTAAACTGGCAGTTTCATAAAAATCCTTGGGATGTCAACATGCTGTCCTACCTGTTGTTGGATAGAGCATTGATAAATGAATACATGGCAGCTCCATCCTTTGCACGAATTATAGCTTCCAGATTTTCTTCAAGTACTTTTTTATTATTTTGTACTCCTCTTAAAATCTTCTCAGCATCTTTCAATACAGATCTTGTATTTGTTAGTTGAAGCTTAATGGAATTCTGTGGAAGATCCGCAAGCCCTGACATCTGTGATTCTTTCAACTTAAAAGATAAAAAGGCAAGAATATCAATATGTAAAACTTATATTCATATTTTAATCCACATAAGAGCTGTTAGTATAGTTTGGGGCATATACTACACCAGTCTAAGGAATGAATTTGTCAAATTAAAGAGCTATAACAGAATGCTCAGCAAATAAAGTTTCTTTCCACTTAGATGTATACTGTGAATGTTCAGTGAAATGGGGCTGGGAAGCCCATAGTAGTTCAGTGGCCTATAAAAGCTCTATCTGGTGAAGAAAGCTAAACAAATTAACAGCAAGTTGGCTCTGGGTAGGCAGGGCAGACAATGTGAACTGGATAAACAAGGGCCATTCACATTCCCCTTCCGCCTTCCTTCCTCTCCAGCAGACGATTGAGAGTGACAGCTGGCCATGTGGCTCACTCTTAGGCAAGGAGTAGGAAGTAGACATCACCTGCAGAGGGCTTTTGGAAAAGTTCTGCAAGGGAAACAAGCTGGGCTGACGTGTCTTTCAGTGCTCTGTCTTCATTCTCCTCCTGCTTTGTCTTGGCAACTTTATTTCTTCATAACTTTTACCTTTGCTCATCATTAATTTCAAGACTTTGTTCGCACTTTACCTGAAGTATGCTATTCGTTTCTTTCCTCTTTTGATCAAGTTCATGAAGAATATCATCAGACTTCTGCACAGTCACTTTAGCTGTTCCTAGTTCTTCATAGGAAGGAAATCTTTGAGTGGCTATAGTATCAATGCTGAAAAAGATTTCAAAGTAAAGTTTTCTAAACTGCCATAAATTCAGTAAACGTTTGATGATATAAATCTTTGATAAATTCTTAGTTGTATGAATTCTAAATGGGTCCTTTTAAAATTGTACAAAGAATCAGTCAATTATGTGGTTAAACATACAAAACACAAAAATGGCAAGAAACAAATTACTCTGACCAGATTGGTTTAAGAATAGTAGGAAAAGAGCAGAAAATGGTTTTGCTTTGAAGAAACGAATGCACAGAAGCATTTCTAGAATGGTAGAGTAATAATCCAAAAATCTACTCCTGAATAAAAGCAAACAAAACACTAGCAAAAATGGTCAAATCAGCTTTTTCAGAATGGTGGAAATTAAACAAAAGCTTGTAGGAACATGTACTTAACAAAAATGGCGGACAAGAACGGCAAGCTCTACGGTATTTTAAATTACTCTATTCCCAGAGACCTTTCCCCAACTTTGAGTAGCTTTGAAAATCAACAGCCTCATCATCACTGTAGCTGTGAAAACTGACAGCCTCACAGCCACTAAAAGGGTGGAAAAGTGTTAAGCTCCTCAAAAAGTCATATTCACAAGGTTTCTCCTTAAATCTGACTCAGTGAGAAATCCCATCCCAAGGTCATTTTTTGAAAACAGTGGCAATTAACATCTTAGCTGCCTGAGGGAATCATATCAGTTGAGGCAAACAAGAGGGTGGACAATAAGCCAAAAAACTGGGGAAGGAGATGTCCAGGATGGAGTTGTTTGTTTTTTTAATTTTTGGCCACACCCCGTGGCATGTGGAACCTTAGCTCCCTGACCAAAGGTCCAAGCCACACCCCCTGCACTGGAAGGTGGAGTCTTAACCACTGAATTGCACAGCAAGTCCCCACGGTGGAGTCTGAAAAGCTCCGAAACACTACTGGGGCTCTAGAAGGTCACATGCATGTACAGGGCTCTATGCATGCAAAAGAGTGACCTAAGAAGGGCATAATCTTTCACATCTGGCTGACCATGAACTTTTATGAGTAGGAAGTTAGGATTAAGATAGGCTTACAAACTGCTGGAGCACTGAAGGTGTTCCCAGTGTATACACACACACACACACACACACACACACAGCCCCCCGGCAAAGAGCAAGACTTATTCATTCAAAATAGTTAAGGAAATCTTCCAATCATTAGCTGACTTAGCTAACCAAATGGAGACTTGCTACACATAATAAAGAATAAAAATTATAGAATTAGTCCAGGAAAATCATTAAACACCAACAAGAACAACAACAACCAGCAGTAACAGCAAACCCTGGTGGGAGGGTGGGATTTGATGGAAGAATCTAATTTCCAGAACTAGCCCATTAAATTATTTTAAATGTCTAATTTTCAACAAAAAGTTGTGAGATACAAAGAAATAGGAAATATATCTCAACCTTGAGGAACTCCAAATATTGGACTTAACTAGAGAAAGACATAAATTAGCTACTATAATTAGAGAAAAGTATCAGTCCCAGGGTTGGGAAGATCTCCTGGAGGACAGCATGGCAACCCACTCCAGTACTCTTGCCTGGGAAATCCCATGGGTAGAGGAGCCTGGCAGGCTACAGTCCATGAGGTTGCAAAGAGTCAGACACAACTGAGAGACTAACATTTTCACTTTTCAAAAGAATGAAAGGACTGATGCTGAAGTTGAAGCTCCAATACTTTGGCCACCTGATGCAAAGAGCCAACTCACTGGAAAAGACCCTGATGCTGGGAAAGACTGAAGGCAAAAGGAGAAGGAGGGGTGGCACAGGATGAGATGGTTAGATACACTGACTCAATGGACATAAATCTGAGCCAACTCCAGGAGATAGTGAAGGACAGAGGAGCTGGGTGTGCAGGGAGTCCATGGGGTTGCAGTAAGTCAGACATGACTTAGAGACTGAACAACTGCAACAAAAATAATAATGAAGTCTTGGGAATTCCCTGGCGGTCCAGTGGTTAGGACTCCATGCTTTCACCACTCATACTTTCCAGAGGTTAGGACTCCATGCTGAGGGCCTGGGTTCAATCTCTGCTCAGGGAACTAAGATCCTACAAGCCACAGAGCAAGACCAAAATAAATAAATAAATAAATAAATAAGAATGAAGTCTCATCAAACAATACCAAAAAAAAGATAAAAGCTACTGGACTTCTGTGCTAGTACAGTGGATAAGAATCTGCTTTGCACTGTGGGGAACGTGAGTCCCATTCCTGGTCTGGAAAAATTCCATACGCCATGAAGCAACTAAAGCTCATGCACTACAACCACTGAGCCCGTGTGCCATACAGCCCATGTGCCACAACCACTGAGCCCACATACAGAGATCATCCTCTGCAATGAGAGAAGACACAGCGAGAAGCCTGTGCACTGCAACAAAGAGCAGGCCCCAATTACCACAACCAGAGAAAGCCCACAAGCAGCAACAAAGACCTAGCACAACCAAAAATAAACAATTTTTTTTTAAAAAAGAGAAATTCTGGAGTTGAAAAACGCAGCAACTGAAATGTAAAATTCACCTGACAGGCTAAACTACATATTCAAATTGATGAAAGAAAGAATCAGCAGATTTAAAGACAGGTTAATTGAGATTATCCAGTTTGAGGAATGGGCTTCCCAGGTAGTACTAGTGGTAAAGAATCTGCCTGCCAATGCCGGAGATGCAAGCAACTTGGCTTTGATCTCTGTGTCGGAAAGATCCCCTGGAGTAGGAAATGGCAACCCACTCTACTATTCTTGCCTGGGAAAATTCCATGGACAGAGGAGCCCGGTGGGCTATAGTCTATGGGGCCGCAAAGAGTTGGGCGTGACTAAGTGACTGAGCACAGTTTGAAGAACAGAGCAAAAAAGAACAAAAAACACTAAAATCCTTAAGACCTGTCAGATAGCATCAAGCATACCAACAAACAACATAGCCCAAGGAGAAAAAAAAAAGGTCATGTATACTATTTAACTGTGTACAAAAGTAACGGCCAAAAAATTCCCCAACTTAATGAATGTTAATTCACTCATCCAAGAAGATCAACAAAATTTTAGGAGGATGAACTCAAAGAGATTCACCTTTGGCACATCAAACTGTCAAAACCCTAAGACAAATAGAGAATCCTTAAAGATAAAAGTGATTCATTAAATACAAAGTATCCTTAGTAACGTTGCTCTTTACAGCATTGTACATTCTTCTATCACCAGTCCCATCCACAATTGGGTGGTGTTTTGCTTTGGCCTCCACCCCTTCATTCTTTCTGAAGTTATTTCACCACTGATCTCCAGTAGCATACTGGGCACCTACCGACCTGGGGAGTTCATCTTTCAGTGTCCTATCTTTTTGCCTTTTCATACTATTCATGAGGTTCTGAAAGGAACAATATTGAACTGGTTTGCCATTTCCTTCTCTAGTGGACCACATTCTGTCAGACCTCTCCACCGTGACCCGTCCGTCTTGGGTAGCCCCACACGGCATGGCTTAGTTTCATTAAGTTAGACAAGGCTATGGTCCGTGTGATCAGATTGGCTAGATGTCTGTGATTGTGGTTTCCATCTGTCTGCCCTTTGATGCCCCTCTCTCAGTGCTTACTGCCTTACTTGGATCATTGAAAAAGCACAAGAGTTCCAAAAACATCTATTTCTGCTTTATTGACTATGCCAAAGCCTTTGACTGTGTGGATCACAATCAACTGTGGAAAATTCTTAAAGAGATGGGAATACCAGACCACCTGACCTGCCTCCTGAGAAATCTGTATGCAGACCAGGAAACAACAGTTAGAACTGGACATGGAACAACAGACTGGTTCCAAATAGGAAAAGGAGTACGTCAAGGCTGTATTTTGTCACCCTACTTATTTAATTTATATGCAGAGTACATCATGAGAAACGCTGGGCTGGAGGAAGCACAGCTGGAATCAAGATTGCTGGGAGAAATATCAATAACCTCAGATATGCAGATGACACCACCCTTATGGGAGAAAGTGAAGAAGAACTAAAGAGCCTCTTGATGAAAGTGAAAGAGGAGAGTGAAAAAGTTGGTTTAAAGCTCAACATTCAGAAAACTAAGATCATGGCATCTGGTCCCATCACTTCATGGGAAATACACAGGGAAACAGTGGAAACAGTGGCTGGCTTTATTTTTCTGGGCTCCAAAATCACTGCAGATGGTGACTACAGCCATGAAATTAAAAGACGCTTAATCCTTGGAAGGAAAGTTATGACCAACCTAGACAGCATTTTAAAAAACAGAGATATTACTTTGCCAACAAAGGTCCGTCTAGTGAAGGCTATGGTTTTTCGAGTGGTTATGTATGGATGTGAGAGTTGGACTATAAAGAAAGCTGAGCGCTGAAGAATTGATGCTTTTGAACTGTGATTTTGGAGAAGACTCTTGAGAGTCCCTTGGACTGCAAGGAGATCCAACCAGTCCATTCTAAAGGAGATCAGGCCTGGGCATTCACTGGAAGGACTGATCCTGAAGCTGAAACTCCAATATTTTGGCCACTTGATGTGAAGATCTGACTCACTGGAAAAGACCCTGATGCTGGGAAAAACTGAGGGCAGGAGGAGAAGGGGGGAGACAAGAGGATAGATGGTTGGATGGCATCACTGACTAGATGGACATGGGATTGGGTAGATTCTAGGAGTTAGTGATGGACAGCAAGGGCTGGGGTGCTGCGGTTCATGAGGTTGCAAAGAGTCAGACATGACTGAGCAACTGAACTGAACTGATCCTTAGTAAGATTAACAGTGTATTTCTCATCAGAAATCATGAAATCTAAAAGGCAGTAAAATGATATATTCAAAGCACTAAAAGGACAAGAGTATCAAGCAAAAATTCTACATCCAGTAAAACTATGCTTCAAAGATAGAAATTATGACATTTCCAGATAAATAAAACAGAGAGCATTCATCACTAGCAGACCTACCCTATAGTAAATACTAAAAAGAGTCCCTTAGGGTGAAATAAAAGGACATTATGCACTAACTCAAATCCACATGAAGCAAAGAGTATAGGTGAAAGTTAACTGTATCAGCTCAGTTCAATTCAGTCGCTCAGTCGTGTCTGACTCTTTGTGACCCCATGAATCGTAGCACCCCAGGTCTCCCTGTCTATCACCAACTCCTGGAGCTCACTCAGACTCACATCCATCGAGTCAGTGATGACATTCAACCATCTCATCCTCTGTCGTCCCCTTCTCCTCCTGCCCCCAATCCCTCCCAGCATCACAGTCTTTTCCAATGAGTCAACCCTTCGCCTGAGGTGGCCAAAGTACTGGAGTTTCAGCTTTAGCATCATTCCTTCCATAGGTAAATATAAAAAACAGTATTAAATTATTTGTTTATAACTCTCTCCTTCTATCTGATATAAAAGACAACTATGTAAAACAGTAATTATCAAGCTGTAGAGACAAGCTTATAATGTATAAAAGATATAATTTGTATGATAATAATAGCAGAAAGAAAAGAGGAGGGAGTCAATCTATATTGCAGTAAAGTTTCTGAATCCTATAGACATTAAACTGGTATTAATCCTAACTAGATTGTTTTAAATTAAGATGTTAATTGTAGTTCTTAGGGCAACTACTGAGAAAATAACTCAAAAAAAATAGTAAGAAAGCAATAAGGGAATTAAAATGTTATACTAGAAAATATCTATTTACTGTTAAAAAAAAAGACACTATGGAGTAATAGTAGAATAAAAAAGGACCTAAGATATATAAAAACATATAACAACATGACAGACATAAACCTTACTTTATCAGTAATTACACTAATGGTAACAGACTAAAATTGCACCATGTCTCATGAGATTACACAAAACGTAGCTTATTTAGTTTTTGTTACCATAGTTTTCATGAGATTCAAGAAAAAATTATATTGGCTGACTATACCTTGACTTTTACTATTTACTTGACTTTTTAAAAACTTTTTACAATGTAAAGTTTCAAACACAGAAGTAGAAACAGTAGTAATAATGGCCTCCATATACCCTTATCTACCTACACCAATAACTAACTCATGGCTATCTATCTTCATTTCATTTATACTTCCAACCTGGTTTTCCCCACCCTGCACTGGATTATTATTGAAGCAAATCCAAGATATCACTTAATCAGAAATGAATAGTAAATAATCTACATTTTGAAAAAACTAGATGTATTCATTGGTGGCTTAGACAGTAAAGAATCCGCCTGCAGTGCAGCAGACCTGGGTTTGAACCCTGGGTTGGAAAGATTCCCTAGAGAAGGCAAAGGCTACCCACTCCAGCATTCTGGCCTGGAGAATCTCCATGGACAGAAGAAACTGGCAGGCTACAGTCCATGGGGTCACAAAGAGTCAGACATGACTGAGCAACTAAACACAGACACGTTGTATAATTATAGAAAAGAAAGATATATTAGCAGAAGAAAATGGTAACTAAATCTAAGACAATTTTTAAAAGCAATCTTATAAGTCCATTAAAATTCCTGAACAAATTTTAGAAATATTAAAAAAAAAAACTCTGTTCAATCTAGTTTGTATTCCAATCTCATTTTTACCTGTTTCTCCTCTCAGGATTCCATCCCATTTTTGACCTAGCTAGTGAGGTTTTATCTGAAGATTCACTTATTCTTGTCAAAGAATCACGGTTATTCAGAATTTGTTCCAAGAATCCTACACTTCCTACAATACAAGAAATATAGTATCATTTTTCAAGTGCTAATTCATTTCTCTTTTATATAATAGCTCACACATATTTGCACTAAATTAGTTTCACATGGTAATGATCTACTCATTTCACTCTACAAGGTGACTACATATACATCAAAAACTAAATATTTATAACTCATGGAAACTATACTTGTAAAAGTTTAGGCCTGAGTTAATTTCCATTACAGAAGAAAAAAGACTATGAATGAGAAGTAACATCATGGCAAAGCCCTGTAAACAGAAATATTTTTACAAACAGTAAAAGGGAGATTTAACAGTTTCTTCATAACTAGTATTGGTTGAATCTTCCTTTTAGCCTCATCTTTAATGAGACTACTTATCAATTTTTTTGGTGGTTAAGGTTGCTTTACTTAATAAAGATTATATTTTTTAAATTACCTAAGAGTCTTTAAATATGTCCAGGACAAGATTGAATGCATTTAAATAATTCCAAAAGTGAAAGCTTATACTTAACATCTCTGCTTACTTTTACTATAAATACTATAAGGATCTAAAACAAATTATTATTTCTTGTCAATTATAAAGGTTATTAGCATTTTTCTAACTGAACATGATAATAATGTTAAATTTCTTATTTTATTATTCAAACTCATATTTGAAAATAATATAAGTAAATAAGATAATCAGCTTACTTTCAACAATGCATTATTTTTTATTTATTAATAATATATTTTTCATTAAAGGTTTACATAGTAACTTGCAGAAGATAGAATAATTACAAAGGTTTATCTCCAACTCCTTCTACAAAGAATCAAAATAAGCTTAATTTGCCCAGTATCACTTAAAGAAAAATATTAAAAACAGAGGTCCCACTTCAGTTCATTTGCTTTTTTTTTTAAGTCGCTCAGTTTTGTCTGACTCTCTGAGATCCCATGGACTGTCGCCCACCAGTCACCTCTGTTCATAGGATTTCCCAGGCAAGAATACTGGAGTGGGTTAGGGTTACTATTTCCTTCTCTAGTGGATCTTCCTGACCCAGGAATTAAACTCGTGTCTCCTGCTTGGCAGGCAGATTCTTTACCACTGAGCCACCTGGGAAGTCCACGTGAGGGAATTATAAATCCTAAGTGGGAAATCTGTTCCTAACTTGAGATAGGTCTAACAAAAGTTGTTGCTTTTGTTGTTTAATCGCTTAGTTGTGTTCAACTCTTTTGCAATCCCATGGACTATAGCCCACCAGGCTCCTCTGTCCATGGGATTTCCCTAGACAAGGATACTGAAGTGGGTTGCCATTTCCTTCTCCAGGGGCTCTTCCTGACCCAGATAGCAAACCCATGTCTCCTGCATTGGCAGGCAGATTCTTTACTGCTGACTTCCTGGTAAAGGATCTGCCTGCCAGCACAGCAAGATGCATGTTCAATCCCTGGGTCAGGAAGATTCCCCGGAGTAGGAAACGGCAACCCTACTCAAGTATTCTGCCTGGAAAATCCCATGGACAGCGGAGCCTGGTGGGCTACAGTCCATGGGATCACAAAGTGTTGAACACGACTGAGCACACAGCACAGTGACAGAGTCACCAGGAAAGCCCCTAATAAAAGCAGTGTCTGCTAATTGTAATTGCTTTATTACCTGTATGACATGAAAGCTCCATATTTTCTTTTTCTTCTGTAGGATTTTCCCTCTTTGATATTTTATCATCCTTTGAAACAGGAACAGGAGCAAATCTTGAGGTGCTGGTGTCTCCAAAGGAGATTTCTGCTTATCAAAACTTGTATCTTCAACCTCTCTTGAAGATGCTTCAACAGAAAATTAAGAAAAAAATAAATTTAACTTACTTAAAAAAATTTTTAATTATAATATTACTCTTCCCATGTTTTAAAAATAAAACCATAATTATATAGGATATTCAAGTTATTAACAAACATATAGAAATAACTTCATCCTCACTAGAAATCAAAGAATATAAACTATAAATACTTTATACTTAAACCTAATAAGTAAGAAACAAATCAAATTTTAGGAATAATGTACTACATGGATCTTATATATCACTAAAGGGATAGGCTCTTGATTTTCATCAGTTCATTATTTAAACATCAGTAACTTGGAGATACATTTATTGATAAGAGTTTAAATTCCAAAGGTTTAACACAAATAAGTTGTGTATTCCTTTGTTATTATAAAGAGATTTTTTAAATTTCATTAAAACAGACTTGTATTCCTCCTTGAAAATATTTAAGAAATAGTTTCTAAGTGTACTCAGGTGGTTTCTCCCCTGACAGAATGAAGAAAAACAGTACATATGCAGTTTTTCAGAGCACTGGTGAACTGCTGACAAGCAGCTTCAATGCTGTATATGTGCTGGTGGCTCAGTCATGTCTGACTCTTTGTACCCCCAGAACTGTAGCCCTCCAGACTCCTCTGTCCATGGAAATCTCCAGGCAAGAATATTGGAATGGGTTGACATTTCCTTCTTCAGGGGATCTTGCCAACCCAGGGATCGAACCCAGGTCTGCTAGATAAGTAAAACTTTTCTAAATTTATGTAGAAATGCTTCTGACAGTTTATGAAAGTTATTAATTAAAACCATTAAATAGTACATGATCCATAATTTGGCTGAACAAATGTCAAAATAATCTAGAAATTACTGGGCTGAAAAAAAATTCTTAATTTTATAAAATAAAGAGTCTCTTATAACTTAGTAAATAAGTTTTCTGCTTACAAACTGCAAAGAACATTCATAGCTGGCATCTTTTATTCACACAGAACTACATATTTTTACCTTGTTTGGAAGTAAAGACATTATGTGAAGACAGATTACTGCTACCAAAATTCAAATGGTCTGGTTTTACAGAATACTTTTCCACTGCTCTAGGAGGAGGTACAATCACAGGCTGAAAACTACTAGTCTTGAGTGCAGCACTGATGAAATGAGTCTAGAAAACATAAAATAACTTTGTTTATTTCAAATATCACCTGAAAGATGACAAAAATACCTTGAAATTTATTAGAGGACTTGAAAACAATCTACTAGATTTAATAAATAATAACAATGTAAACATTATATGCAGCCACTCACTGCAGGAGCAATGCTACTGGAAAGATACAGTAACACAAAGACTTGGGTTACGTCTGGCTCTACAGTGTGGCCCTGATCATTTGTTCTAAACCTCAGTTTCTTCCTTTTCACCTCAGCAATGGCTCATCAGACACTCCTGATGGCTCAGGAAACACTGAGACACTACTGTCTCCTAGAGACACTCTCTAGGAGAGAACCAGGAGAAAGGGACCCTAGCTCTTGACCTCTACTGAAACCAGAGAATTTAAAACCAAAACATCTCATCTTTTAAATACCGATGATAAGATTTTACTTAAAGGTTTAAAAACCATTGGTAGAAAGCACTAAAATAAAACCACAGCTTTGCATAGTAGCAGCAGTAAAATATTCATTTGCATATAAATGGAATACACAGTGACAACACAGTTTTTAACACTATTTATTAAAATATCTGAAATGTACACATATCAAAACTAATAAAACTGATTTTAAAAGAGCCTTATGCTCAGCAAAAAAAAAAAAAAAAAAAAAGAATTCTTAAAAGAATTTTACAGAATTCTTAAAAGTGTGCTACATAAAACAGATGGATTCAAAGAATTTCATTTCATTAAGCATTAACTGAACTATGAAAATACTTTACATGTCATAAGTTCAATTTTCTCTGTAGTTATAAATTCCACAAATAAGATGTCTGAATTAGCAAAAGATTTCAATCTTCAAAAATGATAAAGTTAATAAATTATGTGTTTATTTATGGAAAGATAAATGAATGGCAGAAAGGCACTTAGAACTATGTTAAAAAGAAATCAACATGCTTTTCAAATGTGTAATCTTATTCTATCCTAAACAACAAAAATAAAATTGTTTTCTAGGTAAAGAAATCAAGGCTCAGAGAAGCAAAGATTTCTGTAGACTGGGGACCAGCACTCTGATAGACCCACGCCTGGCCTCTCCAGATGACGTGCTACACACTCAATTTTAGCAGTGTACAGAGTACTTACTAAAACTTTATTTTACATGCCATAATCATTTAAACTAAAATAATATCAATCACATCAAGATTTCAAGACAAACTCTATTAGGAAGTCTTAAAAATTATAGGATATTAGAGTTCACTCTACAATCTTATACTGAGCTATAATAAGCTTATTTTTGTATATTCTTCTTAATGCTATATTTTAATTGTATCTTTAAAAGTTTTTAAGGAGTACTAGGAGTGTGTGCTCAGTTCTGTCCAACTCTTTGGGACTCCATGGACTGTAGTCCACCAGGTTCCTCTCCATGGGATTTTCCAGGCAAGAATACTTGAGTGGGTTGCCATTTCCTACTTCAGGGTATCTTCCAAACCCAGGGATCAAACCCACTGACATCACCTGGGAAATTCAAGTTGCACAGTAATAAGGGGTGGAAGCAGGGAGGGGGCTAAATTAAAAACAATGCATTTACAATGCTGGTCAGTCACTCTTTCTAAAAAATTTTTAAAAAAAAATCTGAGTACCTGAGTGCTGGGTACTATCCAAGGACTTGGAAATTTCAAAATAAATACATTATACTATTATCTGTCTGTGAGGATAACTCTCTTTATAATAGCCCTGTGCCTCATTCAAAAGGCATAAGAATGTTCATTCTTTTTAACTAGGTAAATGTAGAAGCAAATATGTATACTAGGTGATTCTCATCCAAGGGTGTGTATCAGAATCAGAGAGCTTTCAAGGATTTCCAGGCCTATATTAGACCTGCTATTTCAGAATTTCTGACTGGTACAAGCATGTGTATTTTTATAAAGCTCTCCATGCGATTCTGAAGCACTTTGCCAGGCTAAGAACCACTGATATAAACAGAAAACTGCAATGCAATATAAGCCCTTTTAAAATGCCATGAAAAGAAATATCACAAAAGAAGGAAAAAAACAATTTTGAGGAGAGGTCTCACAAAGCTAGACACCTGAACTAGAACATGCAGAGTTCTTTCTTTCCACATAGAAGAAAAGAATGATGAACAAACAAATCATTATTTAAGAACTAAAACTGTTACAATCTAAGGAGACGAACTACGGGAATAATCAGTGAATATCAGCTCAGAGATCCAAGTCATGAAAGGTCATGGGATGTGTGGTCGCTTATTACAGATACCTGAATATCGATTTGCTGTTGTTGCAGCTTTTCGAGATGCCGAATGTGTTGCTCCATAAACATATTCATTTGTTTTTCATGATCATGACAGTGTAGTGTCTCCTGTTTATTCTGCATGGTTGTCTGCTGCTCTGTAACACGTTGTAACTGTTTATCAGTCTCTTGTAACTTATTGAGTAATTCTGTAACAGAATTAACCTTTGCTTCCAACTCACTTTGCACCTAAAACAAAAATATCCAGACATCAAAAACATGCTCAATTATTAGAAAGGTTATATAAAGTGAACTGATATAAAGAAATTATCAAACCAGAACTTTTACCCTCTACACTTCTGATGCTTCTAAAGCCTTTATTTTTAGAATCACAGAAATATGGCAGAATAGCTATCCTTAACTAGATCTTTTTTCTCTTAAAAAATACAAAATTTGCCACACAGAATTTTTATTTTGTCAGAAAACTAAGATCACAGCATCTATTCCCATCACTTCATGGCAAATAGGTGGGGAAACAGCAGAAACAGTGACAGACTTAATTTTGGGGGACTCCAAAACCACTTCAGATGGTGACTGCAGCCATGAAATTTAAAGATGCTTGCTCCTTGGAAGAAAGTTATGACCAACCTAGATAGCATATTAAAAAGCAGAGACATTACTTGGCCAACAAAGGTCCATCTAGTCAAAGCTATGGTTTTCCAGTAGTTATTGTATGGATGTGAGAGCTGCACTATAAAGAAAGCTGAAAAAAAAAAAAAAAAAGCTGAGCGCTGAAGAATTAATGCTTTTGAACTGTGGTGTTGGACAAGACTCTTGAGAATCCCTTGGACTGCAAGGAGATCCAACCAGTTCATCCTAAAAGAAATCAGCCCTGAATATTCATTGGAAGAACTGATGCTAAAGCTGAAACTCCAATACTTTGGCCAACTGATGTGAAGAACTGACTCATTGGAAAAGATCCTGATGCTGGGAAAGACTGAAGGCAGGAGGAAAAGGGGAAAACAGAGGATGAGATGGTTGGATGCCATCACCGACTCAATGGACATGAGTCTGAGTAAACTCCGGGATTTGGTGATGGACAGGAAGGCCTGGCATGCTGCAGTCCATGGGATCGTAGAGTCGGACACAACTGAGAGACTGAACTGAGTTTGGCCAGCAATCTTGGCTCTCCCACCTGTTAGCTCTAAAACCTGATGCTGACTCTGACCTGTTTTTCAATCTTCTCAGTTACAAATGGAGGGCTTTGCATATATGATCTGTATGGTCAATTCTAGCTCTAAAATAAGGATGTCCAGCCATCCCAGCTACCTAAGACTGAGTGGCTCCCAAGATGAGATACTCCACTGTTAAAACGAAGGAATCCAGGATTTTCTAGCAGTAACACAGGGATGAGAGTTGTCTCATAACTTCTGAGAAATAATACATAACCACAGAGAACAACGGGAAAGTCCCTAGTCAACGGCTGGACACAACAATTAAAAAATAAGTGTTTGGAACATTTTACAAAGAAGGTATGACAATCTAGGAAGAAGCAGATATACTTTTATCAGCGGAGCTGCTGTGGCAATGGCGGCAGCAGTTGCTGCAGCCACAGTTGTAGCTGAATCAATTCCACTGGGTGAAATTCTATTCTCCTGGGTAACAGGGTCCTTCTCTGTGCCTGCATCTTCTAAAAGCTGCACCTTCACCTCCTTAAAAACAGGCATGCTTTGAGCTCTGGAAATAAAAAAGGAAAAAAAGTCTATTCAGTAAGCTATACTGAACCATTAGAAAAAATACCTACAAGTGGCAATCTGTTGCAGGTGAGTTTTCTTGATTTTTTTTTAAAAGATAAATTCCTATTTTTTGCTATCAGCATATCAGTCATTTGGTTAATGAAATCTATTAAGGCTCAGGTCACCACACACTAAGAAAATTAAAAGATAATTTCCAGAAGGCACTGATATTTCAGAAAATATGACTTACACATATGAAAAGACATGGGTACAATTACAACGATTTATAGTCTAGAAGCACAAATCTGGGACTTCCCTGGTGGCCCAGTGGTTAAGAATCTACCCGCCAATGAGGGGGACTAGGGTCGATCCCTGGTCTGGAAGGATCCCATCTGTCATGGAATAACTAAGGCCATGCGCCACAGCTGCTGACGCTCACATGCACAGAGCTCATGCTCCTCCATAAGAGAAGCCAGCACAATGAGAAGTCCTAGCACCCCAACAAAGAGTAGCATCCACTCACCACAAACAGAGAAACCCACATGCAGCAACAAAGACCCAGTGCAACCAAAAATAAATAAAAATAAAGTTTAAAAAGTTTTTGAAAAGAAATACAAATTTAAAACATACAGCAAAGGCTCTAAGTATTCAGGTATCAAGTTTTACTCCCAAAGGAAGACAACCCAAGAGGGACTATTAAAACTCCTGAAAAGAATTTCTAAACTTCTAACTCATTTAGATTTAATAAATGTCACCTAATTTATTAAAATGGGCATAAAATACATTACTAAGCAGTCTGGAATAAAGATGAGTCCAGAAAATACATATTGACAATAAGGCATTTAACTAAACACTTATTTAAAAAAAAAAAAAAAAAAGACTGGTCGATTTTGTGTTGTCTTTGGGGTAAAAGAAACACTGACAAAATTGAAGAGTGCCTAAGGTAAGTCTAAGTAAAATCAGCAGGAATGTGCTTCATCTCCAGCTGCTGGATTTCCACCTTCTGATTTTTAAAGAAGGCACAGAGCTCTTAAACTTACTCCTCTTTGATGTTGCCTCATTTCTATTAAGAGCATCATTTGTCTTGCATTCTCAAAATTTTGAAGTTATCTTAAGTTCTCTACCCTTCAATTAACTTCTCATACCCAACTGAGTCATCAGGTTCTCTCAATTATTTCATCACAATTGCAGGAATCATGTCATGGAATTATAGAGGCAGGGGAACCAATAGCCCAGCTTTCCTAATTTTCTTCATTTTACAGATGAAGAAAGAAACTGAGGTCCACAGAGATAATGGGATTTACCTGATCACATCATAGAACTAGTAAGTAGCCAAGTTAAGGCCAGTGCCCACAGAATCTTCCCATGACATCAGGCTTTTTCTCTTAAAACAGTACTTCGCCCTTCATAATTCTGCTCTAGTACAAAACCATCATCTCTTGCCAACTATTTCATTCTTCTGGTCTCTATTTGCTTAAAAACTTTTCACACAGATTTCACCATTCAAAAATCTAAAATCATTCCTTACAGACAACTGAATAGGCTAATTTCCTATTTGGCATTCCCCTTACTGCACCCTCTGGCCCTGGCCCAGGTTCCCACATACACTGGACCTTCTGTGTCCTCTCCCCAGTTACACCGCTCTCACAGGTGACTCAGGCTTTTTTTCACTCTGTTCTCTCAATCTTCTTCACCCAACTTGCTCTAACCTGCTTCCCAAGATTCAACAAAAGTCTTACCTTTTCAATAAGCCTGTTCTTGGGGACTTCTCTGGTGGTCCAGTGGTTAGGACTCCGAGTTCCCAATGCAGGGAAGGTGGGTTCAACCCTAGGAACTAAGATCCTGAGTGCCAAATGGCACAGCCAAAAAAATAAATATGCCTGTTCTTATAACACTTCCTCTTGATCTCTCCGTTCATTAATTTCTTTTCATTTACTTTCAATGAACTTCCTTGATGGGTCAGATGGTAAAGAATCTGCCCACAGTGCAGGAGATCCAGGTTTGATCCCTGGGTCAGGAAGATCACTGGAAAAGGGGATATCTACCTACTCCAGTATTCCTGTCTGGAGAATTCCATGGACAGAGAAGCCTGGTGAGATGCAGTCCATGTGGTCACACAGAGTCAGAAATGACTGAGGGACGAACACAACACTTACTTCCAGTACCATACAATTGAGGCTTGACAGTCAGCCATCCTATGGTTTAAATGGCTTCTCTTGTGGCTCAACTGGTAAAGAATCCGCCTGCAGTGCGGGAGACCTGGGTTCAATGCCTGGGTTGGGAAGATCTCCTGAAGAAGGGAAAGGCTACCCACTCCAGTATTCTGGCTTGGAGAATTCCATGGACTGAATAATTAATGGGGTCACAGAGTGATACACAACTGAGCGACTTTCACAGAATAGACATTTAACAAAACTAACATGTTAACAAAATTAACGATGTATCTACTGTTTGCCTTCACAGCTCTAATCATACATTCCTCCATCTATGTACCTATTCTCTCCCCAACTAAGCTCTAAGCAATCTGGAGTAGGGGGCTTTTATACCACATAAGCAGTAAGAAAGAGCACAGAGTCGGTGCTAAACATACATTTAGCTGACTGAGTGGTGTACTAAGAAAATATAATTCAGATAATCCCCATCGTTTAGAATTTCTGTCTGAAGTCTGAATGTGATTTATCCTTTAAGATCTCTCATTCTGTATTAATACATTACATTGACCAACAAGAAAAATAACATTATAAGGCCAGACATCAACTTCTTTAAAGTTTTAAAATTTTATTTTTCCTATTGTCAAATTAATAAATGCTCAATGCAGTAAATGAACACACTCAATATGCCAGCAAATATGGAAAACTCAGCAGTGGCCACAGGACTGGAAAAGGTCAGTATTCATTCCAATCCCAAAGAAAGGCAATGCCAAAGAATGCTCAAACTACCGCACAATTGCACTCATCTCACACGCTAGTAAAGTAATGCTCAAAATTTTCCAAGCCAGGCTTCAGCAATACGTGAACCATGAACTTCCTGCTGTTCAACCTGGTTTTAGAAAAGGCAGAGGAACCAGAGATCAAACTGCCAACATCCCCTGGATCATGGAAAAAGCAAAGAGTTCCAGAAAAACATCTATTTCTGCTTTATTGACTATGCCAAGGCCTTTGACTGTGTGGATCACAATCAACTGTGGAAAATTCTTAAAGAGATGGGAATACATCTGACCTGCCTCTTGAGAAACCTATATGCAGTCAGGAAGCAACAGTTAGAACTGGACATGGAACAACATGGACTGTTTCCAAATAGGAAAAGGAGTACATCAAGGCTGTATATTGTCACCCTGCTTATTTAACTTCTATGCAGAGTACATCATGAGAAACACTGGACTGGAAGAAACACAAGCTGGAATCAAGATTGCCAGGAGAAATATCACTAACCTCAGATATGCAGATGACACCACCCTTATGGCAGAAAGTGAAGAGGAACTCAAAAGCCTCTTGATGAAAGTGAAAGAGGAGAGTGAAAAAGTTGGCTTAAAGCTCAACGTTCAGAAAACGAAGATCATGGCATCCGGTCCCATCACTTCATGGCGAATAGATGGGGAAACAGTGGAAACAGTGGATGACTTTATTTTTCTGGGCTCCAAAATCACTGCAGATGGTGACTGCAGCCATGAAATTAAAAGACGCTTACTCCTTGGAAGGAGGGTTATGACCAACCTAGATAGCATATTGAAAAGCAGAGACATTACTTTGCCGACGAAGGTCCGTCTAGTCAAGGCTATGGTTTTTCCAGTGGTCATGTATGGATGTGAGAGTTGGACTATGAAGAAAGCTGAGCACCCAAGAATTGATGCTTTTGAACTGTGGTATTGAGGAAGACTCTTCAGAGTCCTTAGGGGACTGCAAGGAGATCCAACCAGTCCATTCTAAAGGAGATCAGTCCTGGGTGTTCATTGGAAGGACTCATGCCAAAATTGAAACTCCAATACTTTGGCCACCTCATGGGAAGAGCTGACTCACTGGAAAGGATTCTGATGCTGGGAGGGATTGGGGGCAGGAGGAGAAGGGGACGACAGAGGGTGAGATGGCATCACCAACTCAATGGACATGAGTCTGGGTGAACTCTGGGAGCTGGTGATGGACAGGGAGACCTGGCGAGCTGTAATTCATGGGGTTGCAAAGTGTTGGACATGACTGAGCCATTGAACTGAACTGAAGTGTAAAGAACTAGAAAAAATGCGCATAATTCACCCACTCAGAAGAAACTATTCCATTCCTTTTTACCTTTTTCTAGAACTTTTTTATTCCTTAATCCTCTGAATCTGGCATCTATCTCAATACTACACTGAAACCGCTCTTACGAAGGCCATTAATACCTCCTCTTGCTCAATTCAATGGACACTTCTCAGTCCTTATCTTTATGTCTGATAAGAAAGCTATCAAACTTAGAACCTCACTTCCTCGGTTAAGACCACACTCTTCACCTCTGGATAAACTTTCTGAGTGGCACTTAGAAATTGCGTTGCTTTCTCTGTACATCTCTTAAAGATTCGGCTTTCTTACAGATCTATCCTAAGCCATCTCTTTTCACTCTCACACTCCCACTAGGCCAAGTCAACCACTTTCAGAGCTCAGACTACTATCTACATACAGATAGCTTATATACATGGATTTCTAGCTTAGAATCCTTTTGCCAGTTTGACCTCTTTATGGCTTTGTGGGTAAAGAATCCGCCTGCAATGTAGAAGAGACCGGAGATGTGGGTCTGATCCCTGGGTTGGGAAGATACCCTGGAGGAGGCTATGGCAACCCACTCCAGTATTCTTGCCTGGATCCCATGAACAGAGGAGCCTGGCAGGCTACAGTCCATGGGGTCAAAAGGGTCAGACACGACTGAGCACATGGCACAGAGGTTCAATTTGTTATCAGACGTTTTTCACCTGGATGTCTCATAGGTATCTCAAACCCTTGCCGATGTCTAAAGTGAAATTTATTCACCAACACCTCCCCTTTTCAATGAATACTATTACTGACTATGCATTTATACAAACCAAAAATCTGGGATCCATCCTTAGCTCCTTCCTTATGGTCACATCTAAGCATCAATTCCTGTCAAGTCTATCTCCAAATTATCTTCCAAACCTGGGCACTCATTTCCAGACCAGCATGATTCCCACCTTCACATCCCACCAGTTACCAATGGATTCAGAATCAATCTAACCCATCTCTTTCAAAGATCTTTGAAAAGTTCAATTGGTTTTCTAGACTTCAGTCCAGCCTTCTTCTTATCCATTTTTTTCCTGAGTGAGCCTTGTAAGAAATATATATCAAACTTTAAAACTTTTAAATGATTTGCCGTTTCTCTGTAAGTCCAAAGTTCTTTGGTGTTGTTCATAACTCTGTTTACCTTCCTGACACAAGAAATGTCATTCTACCCTTGTTCTATATACTCCAGACAGACTCGTCATTCCTCAAAGGCTCATTCCAGTCAATTACCTTTTTTTTTTTACAGCTTTACTGCATATTTTAACATCAAATAGGGCAGATTCTCCATCATTCCATTTTTCTTTCTCCAAAATTAGCTATTCTCCACTGTGTGTATTCAACATGTATGTATTCTTAACAGTATGTGCATACATTCTCAACTCTGTACCCTTTCAAGTAAATTTTAGAATCACTTTGCCAAATTCAATCTGCCATTCTCAATAGAAAAGAAGAAAACCAAGTGACACTGACTACAGTAAAGTTTCTCTAGAGACACAATTAGACTATCTTTTAACCCAATATGAGAGTCATTTTTACGGTTCTGACTCCATACCATTCTCTACGCTGCAATAACCTTCTCAAAGGCCCTTCCTAGTTTTTCTTTTTCAATTCTGTTTGTTCATCCTGAAATGGGGAGAGATCTACTGTGAACAAGTAGGAGGGGTAGTAGTCACAGCTATTTCTCACTGTCCACTTATTTATGAACAACTTCTCCCTCTCGGATCTGAGAGCTCTGACTTGAAGGCAAGTTGTAAAGCCCCTATTGTGGTTGCAAATAGTCACTTCTACCTGGGGTCAGTTGGATGGAAATGGTAATCACTCTTTCTCCAATGACGTAGATGTAATCTGAAATTTTTAGTTTATGTACAGAATTTGGGAGACTGCCCCTCCATCATATCCTTACTTATGCCTTTTCTTATATATTTACAAACTCTAGGGTACAATTTACCATCCAAATTCTCCTCCTAATCACCTATTACATCCTGGGAACTGGAGACTGATCAAATGTCAAAAGGAAAAACACCATTAACCCAAACAACCAGCTGTGAAACTCTGGCTGGCTCAGATCACACTCCTTGTGGTTTGCTGTGCTATGCTTAGTCACTCAGTCATGTCCAGCTCTTTGCGACCCCATGGACTGAAGTCTGCCAGGTTCTTCTGTCCATGTGGATTCTCCAGGCAAGAATACTAGCGTGGGTTGCCATGCCCTCTTCCAGGGACTTGTGATAGTATTTACTTTGTTAGTGTTTCCCAAAGAATAATATGTATATTCTGAATAACTATAGGTAAAAAAGAATAAACTTTAGTAGTTGTAGAGCTCTGGTCCAGAAGTAAAATATATTTAGCATAGGAACAGAAATCTCATTCCACCCCCACTAATGATTTTTAAAAATATCCCTGGTGATACATTCTTTCATGTTTAGCACAGTGCTGTTGTCAGGGTTGATTGTGTACTTCATCGGCAGTAAAGATAAAGCTGGAAGGAAGTATTTAGATAGAGTAATAGCCAGTTTTCCTTCACTCCACTTAGATGCTAAGCTTGTCCCTTTCTCAAATCTTAAGCAGAGATTAAGAAAAGTCTAAATGTCCTTTCTCAGTAAGCAGTATTATGTACGTGGTCCTATAGGTGACCGCCGCTATGAATAGTATAGTGAAGTGACTAACACAGTACTCTTTAGACAGACTACCTGCGTTTGAATTCCAACCCAGTGAATACTTGCTCAATGACTTCAGGAAAATCAATCCCTCTGTGCCTCAGTTTCCTCATCTATAAGATGGGGATTCTGTAAAATCGGGATGGTAATGTAATCTATATTATCGGATTTTGAAAAAATTAAATGAGTTAATGCATACAAAGTACTTACAACAATACCTCTTCAACAACAACCACAGCAACAATAATAACTGTTAACAGCCATTGAGTATTTTACACATGCCCAGCATCATGAAAAATGCTTTCTACATATTATCACACATATTTCACACATTGGAAAAAAACAATTTTTTTCCCTAGGTGCAAAGCATAAACAAAGCTGACTGTAAAGAAACACAAGAAATGCCTCGCCTATTTTCTCTAGATGAAACTTACTTTTGCTTTAAAACTGTTCTTAGAGCATCTTTCTGTCCCATAGTGTACTGAGAAATAAAGATGTCATTCACTGCAAAATAAAAACACAAAAATATACTTTAGATTCCTAGAAATGTATCATATTTTGATAAGCTACTCGAAGAAAAAAATTTTAATTAAAAATGTTTGGGAGTTCAGCAATATGATTTCTCAATTTAAAAAGAAAAGAAACAAATTAAGTGACTTGAGTAGTAACAGTCAAAACTCAAGACTGTAAGAACAAAATTGTGTAGAAACACTTGGGGCCAAATTAGAGACATCTGCTCAAACTCTAATGAGAACACTGCTTATCTGAAAACAAAACCAACTACTTTTAAAATGTCTTAAATACATTTTTTTCAAAGCTTATTTTTAATCTATTATCTTAGCAAAGACTATTCAGCATTTATAATCAAGTATCAAATACCAAACTATGCAATAGGTTGGCAATAATAAAATTACCTTTACCATCACAAATTATTTTCTGGACTTCAGAGATTTCATTAATAGCTTAACTTGGAAGGAAAAATGAATTAAAAAAGAAAACAAGAAAAACTGTAAGGTTGTTTAATAAATACCTAAAAAAAAATCAATGAATATCTAAAACTCTAAAATTCTATCCTTACCAAAGAAATTCTTACAAGTGTGCTAAGTTGCTTCAATTGTGTCTGACTCTCTGTGACCCTATGGACTGTAGCCCACCAGGCTACTCTATCCATGGGATTCTCCAGGCAAGAATACTTTTTCAGGGTATCTTCCAGACCCAGGGATCAAACCCACATATCTTATGTCTCCTGTACTAGCAGACAGGTTCTTTACCACCCGCACCACTTTGGAAGCCCAAATTCTTACATATTACCACATAAATGAACCATGAAGACATGCTAAGTGAAATAAATGAGTCACCAAAGGACAAAACTCTATATATGATTCCACACATATGGAGATATAATGGAATATATAGCGACAGGAAGCAGAATGGTGGGAAGGGGAATAGAGTTAGTATATAATGAGAACAGAGTTTTGGTTGGGGAAGATGAAAAGTTCTGGCGATGGGACAGTGGTGATAGCTGCACAACATGAATATACCTAATGCCGCTTAAAAATGGTAAATTTTACATTATGGGTATTTTACCAAAAAATTAATAAATCTATCCTCTTACCTTTTGTCTGTTCTCTTCCATTTTATTCAAAGGCAACACTTGCACTGCAACATCTTTAGAAAAATCCTTCAGGATATGAAAGGAAGAAATGAAAGGCATAAATCCACTTTATGATTCATTATTTATTAAGTACCATTTTCTACCTTATGTGACTATTGTGTCCTGAGAGGACACAACTATTTGTTTATACACTTAATTCCAGCAATATCACGCTTAGGTACCCTGAAGCTACTCAAAGATGTGTTGAGTGAGTAATGAGCTGTCAGACAAGTGAATGAATTGGAAAATGAACAAGTAAGTATGGTCCTGAAATTCAGATTCAAATCCCAATTTGCTACTTTCCAGAGAGCAACCCATGTAACATTTCAGTGGCAACAGTTAAATGTAAAAATATGATTCACTGTGAGACAAATGTAGTTTATAAGGATGTCCAATGCATGGCACTACACCAGAAATTAATTTTCACAGTATTCTTTGTCACTGAGCTATAATGTAGTCTCGGAAGACTTCTCTATAGAAGACACAACAAGACATAGACATGACAACTACTGCCAAACAGATTTCTGCTCACATGTGTACCCCAAGACTTCACTTGTAAGATTCTATTCACTGCTAAGACACCATGACATTTTAAGTACTTGGTTCATTTAACATTGCTTCACCTTCCTTAGGCACACATTTTCCCCCTGCCAAATCATTAAATAGAAAATAAAAAATAGTAAAAGAAAACTGATACAAGCTATCTGCTGATAATAGGTGTTAAATTCCAAAAAATAGCCAATGAGACTAATAATACATGGAATGCATCTGGGAAATCAAAGAATTCCCACAAAACAGTATGAAAAAGCACAGCACATAAATATGTATTCACAAGAGAATAAATACAGGTGGCAATATAAATGAACAAAATTCCCTTTCATTAATAATAAAAGAAATACAAAATCAAATAATGCAATGCCCTCTTCACCTATCAAAACAGCAAACTTTTTGTTTGTTTAATATTAATGCTTCATATAAATGAAGATGGAGGGAAATCCACTAATTCTACTCATGACCTTGCTGGAGAATACATGTTGATACAGTTTTTCTAGAGGCAATTTAGAAATATTATAAAAAATGTGCATATTCTTTTAGGTAATAATTTTATACCTAGAAATTAATATAAGAAAGTGAGCTCAGATACAAACCAGAATGTTCATCACCTGGTTGTACATATTATAAAAATTTCAGTGGAAAAAACCTCAATGTCAATAAGAATATGAACATATAAACTATGGTACACACATACACTGAAATTCTGTGAATTTATTAAAAGCTCCTAAGAAAAAAAATCAATGACATGCAACAATAACTTTAATATTACTTAGTTATAAAATAGTCCCATTTCATAAACTATACATATACATAGAAAAAACTCAAAATGTTAACAGTACTTGCTTTTATATAATTGTAGAGTTTCTTTTTTCCTTCTTCCTTTTGAATTTTCTATAATGATTTTAAGGTTTTGTTTTCTTTCTGCACATGTATAAGGATTTGCTCCTTATAGTAGGAAAAGGTAACTCTTATCTTCCAGTAGTAGAAAGAAACAAGTATGAAGAGGAGCAAATCTAAATATGAGCATATTGGACACAAACTTCTTTCATTTTCTCTTTAAAATAGCATGGTCAAGTCAATAGAGAATATAATCTTAGCCCTTATTTATGAAATAAAAACGTAATGCAAAAGGCTGCAGTTTGTGATCATGGTAAAATGATAGAGAACTAGGTTTGCTCTGTAGGTATATTTTATATTAGACAAATCTACACAAAACAAACCGTTAGCCCATATTAAATCTAATGGAATCCTGCCTGACGATCTTCCAAAGATCAGCCTTTTATGTTCAATTATACAATAATAACATATCCATACATTTGAAAAATTATTTAAATAATAGAATTAAAATACCATTAATCTTTAAATAAAGCCTCCTCAAAAAGAAATAAAACACATCAACCCAAAGGCTAGGCATTTATTCAGAGACCAAGTACAGCGCACATAATTATACCTTTTTATGATGAATTGTTGACAAAATTCGTAAGTAAATAGCTGCAATACCTGTTTTAGTTTACTTGTTGTTAAATTCACAATATATAGTCAATATTATGATTAGTGGTCAAAGTCTAATTGTGTGACCAAACATATTTATAAATAAATATTTTCAGCATTATAAACAAAAAATGACATTAAGATGAGAATTTCATGTTATTAGCTTTTAAATACCTCTCAAAAAAAAAAAAAAAGCACACAAAAGGCTTCAGAATAGTTAGAATAAATTCACGCTTCACTTTTTAAAAAATTCTGTTGTTACAGCTCCTTTACCTTTACCTAGCAGTTTGTAAAAATATGTCTTTGGTAAGTGAACTTTAACTAAAAACAAGGCCTAATGCTAATCTAAATTTTAGTAAGCCTTACTTGACAATACTTAAAATTTTAACATGAGCATATTAAGAATTCTTTTGCTTACACTTTCTGACACAGTAGGACTCTCTACTGGAGGCTGCTGATAATTTCTGGCAGAAGTTAAGTCTGATGAACCTAACAAAATAAAAGAATCAATTTTAGTGAGTTTTAAATTAGAATGTTTCCTTTAGAAACTGTATAAGCATAATTTAAGAACTATAAATTCCATATTAATGCAAGACCTAAACTGGAAGCCAATCTTCATGCAAAAAGCTTAAAATGTACATATATATATATACCGATGAAGGTTTTCACATCTGATATTTTGGAAAGAAAGGGCTCAGAACTGACAATCCAATAAGACAAGTATAAAAAGTTATACAACGAGTTATACTATTGAATTAGGACAAACTATGTGTGCAATCACTTGCCAGGAAGAAAACATGCACATGATAGAAAAGCCTAATCGAACAGCAGGCCTAGGTTATGCTGAAACTGCCAAAAGCAGCACTATAGAAACTACTTTATTCTTTTTCACACTTACATTCATTAATCTGATTAATGATAACCCAGTGAAGTGGGCTATCTTTACTTCCAGGGAGCTCAAACAACTTAAGTGAATTGGATTACAGATGCCATCAAAAGGCAGAAATTGTGCTTTTCTACAATTCCAAACTGTACAGCATTAGCCAAACAAAAGGTAAAAAGCCAGCCCTACTGGTGAAAAGCATCCCTGGTGGCTCAGAGGTTAAAGCGTCTGCCTGCAATGCGGGAGACCTGGGTTAGATTCCTGGGTCGGGAAGATCCCCTGGAGAAGGAAATGGCAACCCACTCCAGTATTCTTGCCTGGAGAATCCCATGGATGGAGGAGCCTGGTAGGCTACAGTCCACGGGGCTGCAAAGAGTTGGACACGACTGAGCAACTTCACCTTCACTGGTGAAAAGCACATCACACTAATTAAGTGTGTCCATCAGACATATGAACAAGAATAGTGTGCCCAAAAAACACCAAGAAAAAAAAAAAAAAGAAATGTTTTATTCATTCCATCTATTGAATATGATTCGATGTAGACTTCCTGCCTGGCCATTTTCCCAGGAAAAGGGGTCACTCTTCTAACGACTGTACAAGCGAGAAATATCTTGTATTTAGGAATTTAAACATTAAAAATCCTCTAGGTTCTGAAACACACACACAAAATGAAATGAAAATAAAGACTAAAGGTATACAAAATCGAAAACTGGTTGAAACTATTTGGAATCACATACCACATAATGTTCCATTCAAGCTCTTCCCAGTTCTAACAGGAAGACGTTTATTTGCAGACAACGCTGGAGGAACACGGGACAATTCATCTTTCAGCAAAGCCAAATTATCTCCCTGATTTGGAGAAACTATCTCACGAAGTCTCCTCGCTGGTACTTTAACCTTTTTTTTTTCTTTTCCAGGCAAAACTCTGAGCCTTTCATATTACTGGTAACAAACCTAGTCCCACAGTTCTGAACAGAATTTTCTTCTGAGTCCATAAAACTTCAGAACAAAATTTTCACCGCTATGAGGATTTAGAGGGGCCGGGGATAGGGGAGAAAAATGAGGGAGTATGATAAAGAAAACGAGAATTTCACGTGATTTTGAAACATGCAACCATCAACTTTTACATAAAACAATGCCTAAACAGACTATCTGCAAAGCTAGAAATTTCAATTTGGTATTTGACCGAGGACTGATTTACCCATCAATCCCATATTTACCCATTAATTCCATTCAGTCTATTAATGCACCACGCCAATAAATCTCAAAGCGAGGAGGACAAGAGAACGGCCACGTAAGTAATAATAACAATAACACAGAGCACTCCCTAGAGTACTCCCGGAGAGACGGCAGTACAAAGGAAACCAGATGCGGATGCGAGTTAAAATTTGAGAGGGAGTCAAGCAGGCAAAACGAAATGCTACTTTTTTTTCCCCAAAATCACCTACATAAGAAGCTTAATAGCTTCCTTTAACCAACGAGTCTTACACACCCCTTCAGAAGCAATCATCAGACACCTAAATTCACCCTTCCATGTCTCCCGAAAGGCCGGTATCTGAGGAACCACCGGTCTAATCTGACAACAAGTTCAGTTGCCCGCTGGTCAACACCTACTTCCCTTTAAACCCGCCTTTCAAACACAACACGCATGCGCACCATGAAATCGTCCAAATCCTCCAACCAAAAAGCTAAACACTGTCGGTGCTTCTCCATCACTCTCCGGGTGGAAACAAACTGCCGGCGTGAAACACTTAAAACGGGTATGAAATTTTTTGTTTTATTAAAGGCAGTAGTACATTGCCCCACAAGACTTAAAACACTAAATAACACCCGAGTCTCATCCAGGACCTGAAGAACTCCCGACCTAGCTGGTTATATACCATTCTTGTTATTAGGGACTGTTTACAGTGATGCTCCTGGAGACCGTTAGGGACGCGGGATTAAGTAAATTAGTTTTACAAAAAGCTTCGACAGATTCGAGTTGATATTGGCGAGAAAGTCCGAAGTATAGAATTTTGTCTAAGAAGAGAGTAAAAATAATTGTCATGGTACTTAAAAATTCATTTATGATACCTACTCTTTCCTTGAGCGTTTCTGACATTATAACGAATCGGCGGCGAAGGGTATAAGAGCCATTTGACATCGCCATTCCCACGTGTTCTCTTTCATCCAGCGACTGAGGCGCCCGCCCTGACCCAGACCCTCCGCCCCCACCCCTCGCGAGTCGACTGGCAGCGCAGCCCCCCAGCCTTTTATGGTGTCGGATGCGAGAGTCTATCCTTAAGTATGGTCTCTTTTCTCTGTCCACAGAATCCCGGGTTTCCAGGCGGGGGCGGCCGGCAACGCTCGGGGAAGGGTCTCTGAAGGGTCTCTGAAGGAGGCCGCCTCTTGTACTTGGGGCTGTTGGGGGCTGCGGAACCGGGCAGCGCGTACCGAGAGCGGCTTTGGGACTTCCCTCGGAACCGTGTCACTGGACGAGAGTCGGAATTCGAGGCTCTAAGCCATCTTCAGATCTAGGGAATCGGAGTCTTGTTTTGGGATAGTGAGTGAGACTGAAAGGCACCCACGCCTTGACCTTGAGCTAACAAGCAGGAGACCCTCCTTTAACTGAAAAATTCTCTCTAGCGAGAATACCAGGGCCAACACACCTTATCTGATCTGCTAATTTTCGAGGATGGATTGCTTTAACGTTTCCCTTTACGCATTACTGAAAGATTTTTAAATGTAATCTGATGTAAAAGTTAAATGAAAAATTTTATTTTTACAACTCAGCTGTCTATTTTGATAGAAGAAATCCTAGAATTAAAAGACAGTAAGAGCTCAGCTTTAGAGAGCCTTTTAAATCTTGATGAGTTTCTGTTACTTCAGTTATATTTCCTTTATTAGGCTTTTAGGTAGTACCTGTTCACAATTTACTTTATAATTTACGTGAATTAAAACATATAATGACAGCGTCAGAGCTGTAAGAGACTTTGGAGATGATTTATCACCCTTATTTTCTAAGTGAAACTTAAATGAGAAAGAAAAAGTGACCTTTGCCCTCTACGCTCTAAGGTTAATCAGGCACAATTTCCTAAACCTGCTATAAATAATATAAAGTAAAGGGACATGTCACAGAGTCCTATTTTATATCAATATAGCAAGTTAGTGCAGATTGGTTTAGATAGCTGAGCTATCAAATAAAGAACAGACAGCCCTGGACCAAAAAAATGGCTCAAAAGACTGGTTTCTTTCATTTATTTTTTTGTTAACATTTTACTTATTTGCTTTCTCTTTCAGACTTTTTTTTTTCCTGAACCACTTAAAAGTTGCAGTTTTAACCCTATTTTCTTCAGTATGTATCTCCTTAAGAACATACTTTTACATAGCCACAGTATGATTATCACACCTAAGAAAATAATATATTCAAATTTCTCTGATTATCCCCAGAAGTCTTTATTTTTAACTCAAAAGTGCTTTTTTGATTCATGATCCAAAATTCACAACTCTTTGGTCTTGTATTCTAGAACAACTCTTTCTACTCTTTTTCCTTTATAACTTTAATTTTTAAAAAGGACCAGTCATCTTATACATTGTCCCACACTGTGGATGTTCCTAATTATTCTCTCATGATCAGAGTCACATCAAACATTTCTGGCAAGAATACCACATAGATGGTAGCATACTGGTTAAGGTGGTGACTGACAGATCTCCCAGTGTTAAAGGAAAGTTTTCTTTTTGTGTAACCTGTGAAATGCTTTGATACTACAATGGGTATATCCTGTTCGCCAATAACCTATCACCCTGTAGTTTTATTATCCATTCATGAATCCTGTTAAATCACAAGATTTCCAATTACCAGTACCAGTCATGCTGAACCCAAGATTAATTATAGTGACAGTGGCTAAGGACATCAGAAGAATCACTTACTGTAAACTAAGTTTGAACAAAATTAGAAATTTGACTGCAGACATGGTACAAATCTGCATATAATTCTGAAGATGAGAGGGTATCTCCCCATCACACCCAAGTTTTCTTTAATACTCAGAAATTTCAGAGAATTGTTGGTCCTTGTGTGTTCACCTGAACATACATATTACCTGGAAAAATAGGATATTAAGTATTTTTTAATACATAATAACACATATGCTAAAGAACTATAACCTCAGACTGAGAAAACTAATTTCACTTATTGAAAAGGAAGAGGCTTTTCAAAAATATGATTTAGCCAGAAGAAATTCAGGTTTAATCAAACACTTAGAGCTTAAAGGGGCCTCAGCAGTCATACTGTAATCCTTTCATTTTTCAGGTAAGAAATCAGGCCTTAGTGGAGACATTCAAGCAAAGATTGGACAACTCCTTTTCCAGAACAGGAAGGAAACTCATGCATCAAGAAAGGTTTGAGCTTGATGACTAACATCTCTTTTTACTCTTGAGTTCCCTGGCTTTATATATTTTGACACAAAAATTTCTTAGCATTGTTGTAATCATTCTTAAGACCCCTTCCCTCCTCCTCCAGGTTTAAAGCATATAACCAGAGGTATCACCCTGGTTGGATATTTGCCTCTACAATAACAAACATTTGCTTGTAATAAAAAGGTAATTAGGACCAAATAAAAGCTATATTGCTCCTACCTCTTCTCACTATCGGGTGGTTTGTGTGGCTGTTGGACTTGATCAGTCAGCATAACTAATGATTAAATAACCGCAAAATAGAATTCTGGAAGACTTAGGTCAGACCCAAACTAGCAAGTAAATTTGAAAATCATTTATTCACTCAATCATCTCAAATACTTTCTAGGAACAAGTTCCTTCACTTAGGTATACCATAATCTTGATACTGGAAAATATATCATTGAATGATTCTGGAGAAAAGGAGATCATAATGTTAACACAGTGGTCTTTGAGTACTAGAAACATTTTTTTATTTTCCAAATTCTCAAGAAACAGATTTTATTACTGTTGAAGTAAGATAAACTATTTCATTTTAAGGAGGAGATATACTACTAAGGACTGTATATTAGAAGACAGTACCAAGAACAAATAATATTTGGGGGTGTTCCTTATCTGTATCTCTTCAAAGACTTCCCAATAACAATCATTTGTCACTATGAATTATATGTGAAAGGGGAAGTGATGAGGAGTTAGCACAGTGTTACCAGCTTTTGAAACTGACAGAACATTTAAAGATTTCATACTTTCTGCCTCTATGACCTCTGCCTGAGAAAGTCACATATGTGAATTTTAAACTGAAGAAATATTGGGATAGTAATAAAAACTGATTTGGGCATTAATAATTTGCAAACTTGTAAATTTAAGTTCTCACAAAACAAAGGTTTCATTTAACACCTATCCACAAAAGTCATTTTACCAGTTTTCAGGCTGCTTTTGGAGTAGTAAGCCAAAAGAACTCTAGTTCTGATCATTTGCTAACATTTACCATACTGCATACTGTATCTTACTCTTGGGCAGGGAATAGAAAGCTTGGCAACCTCAAACTTGGAAATTATTGTAGATTCACATACAGTTATAAGAAAAAAAAATACCTTGTGCCATTTACTCAGCCTTCCACAATGATAACATCTTACAAAACTGTAGTACAATATCACAGCCAGGATGCTGATATTGATACAATAAAAAGATGCAGAACATTTCCATTTCAGACGTCTCACATGTTGAATTTTGTCATTTCAATAATGTTATATAAATGGAGTCATACAATATATGACCTTCTGGGATTGGCCTTTTTCACTTAGCGTAATTCTCTGAGTTTCATCCAGGCTATTGGTGTATCAGTACCTCATTCCTTTTTATTGCTGAATAGTATTCTATGGTGTGGGTGTATCAGTTTGTTTACTCATCTGCCTGTTGAAGAATATCTGGATTGCTTCCAATTGTTGACTGTTAGGAATAAAGTTTCTATAAACATTTATGTGTAGGTTTTTGTGTGAATATAAGTTTTCATTTCTTAAAAATGCCCAGAAGTGCAGTTGCTGGGTCATATGATAGTTGTGTATTAATTAATTCAACCATTGTGATAGGTGTATAATGCTATATATCATTGTGGTTTTGTTTCCCTAATGGCTAACGATGTTGAACATCTTCATGTGCCTATTCATCATCTGTATAATCTTTTTGGTGAAATGTCTTTTGCGTATTTTCTAATTGGACTATTTATGTTTTTACTAGAGTCTGCAGGCTTCTTTATGTTGTCTGGTTATTAGTTATCGGTTAGAGATGTAGTTTGCTTTTCATGCGAAGGCCAAGAATTCTTTGTCCTAAAGCCCTAAGATTTTCTCCTATCTTTTTAAGTTTTCATAGTTTTATGTTCTGTGTTTAAGTGCCAAATCTATTTTGACGTAATTTTTGTAAAAAGTGAAAGACTTACTTTGAGGTTAAATTTTTGCATATAGATATACAGTTATTCCAGCACTGTTTGTTGAAAAAGCTATCTTCACTTAACTGCTTTTGCACCTTTACCAAAAATCATTTGGTCCTATTTGTGTGACTATTTCTGGTTCTCTGTCCTGTTTCGTTGATTTATGTTTCAGCTTTTCCACCAATAACTACCGTACAATATTAATTACTATAGCTATGTAGTTAAGTCTTGAAATCAAGCAAACTGATTCTTCCTACTTATTATTTTTTTGAATTTAAGTCCATTTGCCTTCCACATAAGTTTAAAAATAATCTTGTTCATATTTATAATAATGTTACTGGGACCATGACAGGAATTGCATTAAGCCTGTATATAAATTTTGGGAAAACTGACATCATTACTATGCTGAGTCTTCCAGGCCATGAACACAATATGTCTCTCCACATTTAAGTCTTTAAGTCTTTGATTTCTTTCATCAGCATTTGATAGTTTTCAGCATACAAGTCTTGTAGGTGCTTTGTCAGATTTACCCTTAAATCTTTTTTGAGTGATTATAAATGGTATTCTGTTTTTCAGTATCCATTTGTTCACTGAAAGTATATAGAAATACCATTTTTGCATGTTCATCTTGAATCCTGTGATCTTGCTAAACTATTTTGTTTTAGGAGTTTCTTTGTAGATTCTTTAGGGACTTTGGGATTTTCTGTGTTCACAATCATGCCATCTGCAAAGAGGGACAGTTTTATTTTCTTCCTTTACAGTCTGTATGTCTTATTCCTTTTCTCGAGTTACTGCACTGGGTAGAACTTCAAGCAGTATGTTGAGAAACAGTATTAAGGACAGACATCTGGCTTTGCTGACTATCTTAGGGCAAAGTATTCAGTTTTTCACCATTAAATGTAGTATAGGGTGTAGTATTTTTTGTAGGTGTACATTACCAAGTTGAAGAAGTTCCCCTCTTTTCCTAATTTTCAGAATTTTTATCATGAATGGGAACTGACTTTAAAGTTTTTTCTGCATCAATTTATAAGATCATATGACTTCTACTTTTCCATCTATTAAAATGGTGGATCACATTTACATATTGCTGGATTATATCTGCTATTGTTAAGGATTTTTATTTCTGATTCTTATGTCTATTTTATGAAGATATTTTTCGGTAGTTTTCCTGTATGTACCATCTTGTCTAGTTTTAACACTAGGATAATACTAAATTAATGAATAAGTTGTCAGATTTATGTATATAAAGTTGTTCATAGTTCTGTTCTTTTGAATCTGCAGGGTTTATATTACCATATCCTGTTTTATTCCTGATGATGATAATTTGTGACTTCTTTGTTAGTCTTGCTGGAAGTTTGTCTATTAGTCTTTTCAAAGGACCATCTTTGTTTCATTGATTTTTGTTTGTTGCTTTGTTTTCATTTTCACTGATTTCTGTTGTTTATTATTTTTGTCCTTCTACATAGTTTAAGTGAGTTTATTTTGCTCTTTTTAGGTTCTTGAGGTTAAAAGAAAATAAAAACATAGACTGTTGATTTGAGACAGTTCCCTTTTAAATTTACTTATTTGGCTGTGTTGGGTCTTAGGTGCAGTGGCGGACTCAGTAGTTGCAGCGCACTGGCTTAGTTGCCTTGCTGCTTATGGGATGCTAGTTCCCCTCCCAGGGATCAAAACCCACATCCCCTGCACTGGGAGGCAAATTCTTAACCACTGGACCACCAGGGAAGTCGCATGAGACACTTCCTCTTTAATGTATGCATTTAGTACTATAAAATTTTCCTCTTGGCACTGATTTAGCTGTGCCACACAAATTTTAGTATGCTGTGTTTTAGTTTAATTAAATTCTTGAGAGTTCCTCTTTGATTCATAGATTATTCAGAAGTGTATTGTTTATTTTCCAATGTTTGGAAATTTTCCATTTATCTGGTAGTGGTTTCTAGTTTGATTCCATTGTGGTCTAAGAACAGACTATGTATGATTTCAGTTCTTTTAAATTTATTCAGGTTACTTTATGGCTCAAGGTATGGTTTATTTTGGTATGTGTTCCATTGGCACTTGATTTAAAAAATGTGTATTCTGTGGTATTACGTTAGGACTTCCCTGGTGGCTCAGACGGTCAAGCGTCTGTCTACAATGCAGGAGACCTGGGTTCGATCCCTGGGTCGGGAAGATCCCCTGGAGAAGGAAATGGCAATCCACTCCAGTACTACTGCCTAGATACGTGAGATGTTCTGTAAATGTATATCGTATCCTATTGGTTAATGGTGTTAAGTTTTTATAGCCTTGTGGATTTTGTTATTTTATCAGTTGATGGGAGAGGTTGGTTTAAATCTGCAACTATACTTGCCTTTTTCTCCTTTCAGTTCTTTCCATATTTTGCAGCTGTGCTGCTGAAGGCGCACATATCTAGGAGAACTGTGTCCTCTTGATGGATTGACCTTTAATGTCCTTTTCTGTCTCTGGTAAACACCTTTGCTCTTAAGTCTACTTAATCTAATATTAATATATCCACTACTTCCTTTGGGTAAATGTTTGCATGATAAATCTTTTTCTGTCCTTTTGTTTTCACTCTGTATCAGGAGTCAGTTTCTTGTAGACAACATATAGTTTGTCATTTCTCTAATCCACACAGCCAAGCTGTCTCTTGATTATTTACACCAGTTATATTTAATCTAATTGTTTATTAAGGCTGAAATGTGCTTCTTTGTTTTGTTTGTTCTAGTTTTTCTTGCCTTACTATGGATTATTTGAATACGTTTTGGAATTTATTTTTATTAATCTAATATTTTTGAGTGTTATCTCCTTATGTTGTTCTCTTCTAATGGTTGCTCTAGGTATTAAATGAGATATACAAAGCTTATCATAGTCTAATGGTGTCAGCATATTACTAGTTTCAGGGAAGTGTGGAAGCCTTACTTCCCTTTACTTTCCCATTTATTTTGTTGTTCTTCAGTTGCTAAGTCATGTCTCATCTTTTGTGCTCCTGGAGTTTCCTCAAATCTATGTCCATTGAGTTGGTGATGCTGTCTAACCATCTCATCCTCTGCCTCCCCCCTTCCCCTTTTGCCTTCAATCTTTCCTAGCCTCAGGGTCCAAATAAGTCAGCTCTTCAATCAGGTGGCTAAAGTATTGGAGCTTTAGCTCTGGCTTCCAATGAATATTCAGGGTCGATTTCCCTTAGGATTGACTAGCTCGATCTCCTTGCAGTCCAAGGGATTCTCAAGAGTCTTCTCCATCACTACAGATCAAAAACATCAGTTCTTCAGCACTCAGTCTTCTTTATGGTCCAGCCCTCACACCTGTACATGACTACTGGAAAAATCATAGCTTTGACTATACAGACCTTTGTTGGTAAAGTAGTTTTTCTGCTTTTTAATACACTGTCTAGGTTTGTCATAGCTTTCCTTACAAGGAGCAAGTGTCTTTTAATTTCATTTGGAACCACATCAGACAGTTTTATAATTTTTGCTTCAACTGTCAAATATAATTTAGGAAACTCAAGAAGGGAAATGTACCGTACTTACTCATTCTTTCTTCCTGTGTTGTTCCTCCCTGATGTTCCAAGTCTCCTTTTATAATTTCGTTTCTGCTTAGAACTTTAATTCTTTTCAGGCAGGTCTACTGGCAATGAATTCTCTTAGTTTACCTTTGTTTGAGAATGTCTTGATTTCACCTTCTTTCCTGAAGGGTTTTTTTTGCCAGATTCAGGTTTCTGGGTTGACTGGTGAGAAATCTGCTCTCATCCTAATAGAGTATCCCCTATAAATAAGATGTCTCTTTTTCTCTTGCAGATTTCAAAATTTTTTGTCTTTAGTTTTTAAATGTTTGACAGTGATGTATCTTGATGTGGATTTATTTGTATTTATGCTTTTGGAATACAGTTTAGCTCTTGAATCTATAAACTTCTTTTGCCAAATCTGGGAAGTTTTCAGCCATTATTTCTTCTAGAACTTTAACAGCCCTGCTCCTCTTTCTCTTCTTCCAGGACTCTATTAAAACAAATGTTAAATCTTTTGGTACAGTCATACAGATCCCTGGTACTCTGTTCATTTTTTTTTCATTCTATGCAATATTTTTAGTTATTCAGATTGGATAATTCTGTTTTCTGTCTACTTTTACAGAGTCTTTCCTCTATTCCCCCATTCTCATTCTGCTGTTGATTCTATCTGTTGAGCTTATTTGGGGTGTTTTTCCCTTTCATATTTTTCACTTTTTTGCGGAGCTTTGTATTTTCTTCTGTTGTTTTAGACATTCTTAATTGTTCACTGAAGCAGTTTTATAATAATAGCTGTTTGAAAATCTTTGTCAGATAATTCTAGTATCTCTCATCTCAATGTTGGACTTTTTTTTTGTTGAGATCTTAGTTCTTGGTATGAGGTGTTTTTCTTTATAACCTGGAGATTTTGCATCTTGTATTTTGAGACTAGATTTGTTTAAACTTTCTCTTACAGCTGGCTGCTCTGACACTGCTTCACTGGGGAGAGGAGGGCATCTCATTACTGACAGGTGAAGGTAGAAGTGCAAGTTCCCCACTCTGTTGCTTGAGGGGCGTGTGTGTTTCAGGGATCTGGGGCATGTTCCTCCTTTCTGCTGGTGAGAGTGGGAACTGTGGCTCTCTACGAGGCCGTCATTGGTTTCTCCCTGGCTGAGAGGGGCTGGAGCACCTCACTACTGCTCCCCACATAGCCTCCACTGACACCACAGGAGAGTATGGCCTCACTACATGAGGCAGCAGGCGGGTCCTGAATCTCAGCTAGGACTCCTTTGATACCACCCCAGAGGGAAGGGAGAAACGTGTTTCATCACTGACAACTGAGATGGAAGGCTCCCCATGCTGTTTCCACTGACACTTAGGGACAGCAGGCCTTATTAATGCCCAGTAAGAATTAAAGCCCCCGTTCCCTAATAACCCTTCTCGGATGCTACTCTGGTGTGGGAGTTGGAGTCTCTTTTACAGAGCCTGGTGAGGGGAGAAGTCTGCCTGGCATATGCTGATGTGGGTAGAGATGAAGACCACAGTTTTTTCTGTGCTGGTCTGGAGTACAGCAGTTATTGTTTACAAGTTTTCTGTTTTATAGGCTTCCCCCGTTCCTAGCCTTTTGGTAAAGAGAAGCATGTAATGTCCAGGGGTTTTAGTTGTACTTAGTGAGACAAATAGCAAAAAGTACATCTACCTCATCCTCCCAGAAGCACAAATCCTAAACCTCACTGTATGATATATTAACAGAATCCTGTTTCTTTGACTGGTTAGTGATATTTTATAGGAGTCATAAAGTGCACCTTACCTCAGAAGCATAGCTGGTTTCATAACTAGCACAGTACTTGGTACATAAATGTTTACTGAGTGATTATCTACCCACATCTATCTACCAAAATTGTAACTGTTAAGATCTCAAACTGTAAAAACAGTGTGAAGTTGATATTAGAAATGATGTAATCATTAGGTTGGGTTTCTATTGTGTCGCATAGTTGGAGGGTATGGAATCGAGTGTTTCATGACTTAAGTGAGCAAAGAGTAACTATAATGAGGTATCTTACCTGGACTATAACAATGATGATAGTCACAGCAATACCTGAAAAGTTGTGGCCTTTAGTTAATTCCTGGTATTTTTCAGGTAATTTATGTAGTTAAAATGTATATCTCATTTACAAAGCTGTGAAATAAAATAGGAATAAAGAGCATTCTTGATAACTTTTTAGGTGTTTATAGAACACTGGGTTTCGTGAATGTTGGGTTAATCTAAAACTGCTACCGCATTGTTTGTAGTAGATACCAAAGAGTTTTTGTAGAAGAGATAGTTTATGTTACTGCTAAACCAACGATTCTCTAAAATACAGTACAGTTAGACTTTTGGAATAAGACTAGGATAGTAAGTAGAAGAGAACTGGTGCTTCCCCTTGCATGTGGAAAAGATAACTTTTTAAAAATGGCAGTAATACTCATGAACATACAGGATAGGGACAAAAGAGGAGGGAAGACTAAATGCAAAAGAGGGAAAGTTTTATACATGGTTGGGAATGCTGGAATGGAATTACCATTGATTGTATTTGTTATTCAAAATGAGAATTTTTTTTCATGGTATTAGCTAAGAGTGGTATACATATCCAGTTTTATCTTTTTGTATTGGTTACCAGGAAACGCAAAGTTAAATATAATACATATAAATTCTGTTAGTTTGCAGTATACATAATTAGCATTTGTTTTTTCTTCCTTTACATGTTGTTTCTGTTTTAAACAGCTTTGTTTTAGACAAATCTTTTATATATTTCATCTGTTTGATATAAATCTTTTATATATTTCATCTGTTTTAGAACTAGCCAGCATAGAATAAGTAATGTGACACATTCCTGTGTCAGAATTAACTGAGCCTGTGTCCTCCATTTAGGATATGTGAAAATCCCAGTAATTCAGAAAGGCTCTTTGACTTTCTTATCTTCACTTCTCTGTTGCCCCCAAGTTAGATCACAGTGTCATATATTCAGAAGTTTCTGGTAGGTCTTAAGTAGATATGGTGTTTGTAAAAGGATCTTTAATAGCACAGGCCTAAGCTGTGTTAGCAACCAGTGGAACAGTTAACTTAAGTACTTATAGAGAGACACCAGAGATTTCTTTCCTATAAAATTCTACTGGGAATGAGGCTTTAACCCAGGGCTTTGCAAAGTAACAGAGCAAACTGTCTTAAAATTGGAGATTTAGATATATAGGGATTTGGGGTCTTATAGCTAGCTAACATTAAAAAATTAAATTCTAAACTATGAAGTTCTTATTAATGACCTGGGAAATTGGGAGGCATGGCATATAATTACATAATCAGTTAAAAATCTATAAAATTTGAACAGTAATTTCAAGTAGACGTGTTTCAATTCTATTTCATAATCTATTCTTTTTTTATTACCTTCAGTTAGCTTAAAAACATTTGTATACAGACTGACAAAACTTTTTACTTTTAAATCAGGTGACTAATAACGTACCAAAAGAATATGGCTGCACAAATACCAGAATCTGATCAGATAAAACAGGTAAGGTAATATAATTAAGGAAAAGGGATTTTGCAAAACATAAAGGCATTAGTGGATACAACCATGTCAGTCAGTGATCTCACAAAATATTTATATTTCATTTCCACAGATGGATGTTAAATGATATGAAGCAAATTTTTCAGATAGTTTGAAAGATAATCCAGGAAAGGATAAATATTCAACTAGAAAATCTGACTATATTTTTGTAGATCATATTATACCCATTGAAGGTAGTAAAAGAACCTTTCAAGTATTACTGGATATTTTGCCTAGATACATCAGTATTTAAAACATTTGTTTTAAAAACCTGTTATTAAAGAACCTTCTAATTTGTTTGTAGTTTAAGGAATTTCTTGGAACCTACAACAAACTTACAGAAACCTGCTTTTTGGACTGTGTTAAAGACTTCACAACAAGAGAAGTAAAACCTGAAGAGGTATGAAAACTGTTGCCCACTAAAAATTCTCTAAGGTCATCATAAACAATATAAATGGGATGCCCCTCAACATTTTGCTTGTTCCAAGTTATTATATGAATTTAGGCTATCTTTATTATTATTATTGAAGGATAATTGCTTTATAGAATTTTGTTGTTTTCTGTCAAATGTCAGCATGAATCAGCCATAAGTATACATATATCCCCTCCCTTTTGAACCTCCCTCCCACCTCCCGCCCCATCCCACCCCCTCTAGATTAATACAGAGCCCCTGTTTGAGTTTCCTGAGCCATACAGTAAATTCCCATTGACTATTTTACATATGGTAATGTAAGTTTCCATGTTACTCTCTCCATACATCTCACCCTCTCCTCCCATCTCCTCATGTCCATAAGTCTATCTCTATGTCTGTTTCTCCACTGCTGTCCTTTAAATAAATTCATCAGTACCCTAGATTCCATATATATGCCTTAGAATACAGTATTTATCTTTCTCGTTCTGGCTCACTTCACTCTGTATAATAGGTTCTTGGTTCATTCACCTCATCAGAACTGACTTAAATGTGTTCCTTTTTATGGCTGAGTAATATTCCATTGTGTATATGTACAACAACTTCTTTATCCATTCATCTGTTGATGGTCGTCTAGGTTGCTTGCATGTTCTAGCTATTGTAAATAGTTTTTCAATGAACAATGGGATATATGTGTCTTTTTCAGTTTTGGTTTCCTCACTGTATATGCCTAGGAGTGGGATTGCTGGGTCATATGCTGGTTTTATTCCAAGTTTTTAAAGGAATCTCCATATTGTCTTCCATAGTGGCTATATCAGTTTATATTCCCACCAACAGTGCAAAAGTGTACCCTTTTCTCTACACCCTCTCCAGCATTTATTGTTTGTAAACTCTTTGATGATGGCCATTCTGACCAGTGTGAGGTAATTATCTCTTTACAGTTTTGATTTGCATTTCTCTAATAATGAGCAATGTTGAGCAGCTCTTCATGTGTTAGTGAATTTAGGCTATCTTTATATGTTCCATTGCTCAAAGGAAATTAAACAGCCAAGGACTCTGTGGCATTGAGTTGAATGATATCAAATTTAATATCACAGCCACACTGAACTATGGCAGACTTTTAAAGAGAAGATGCCTGGGACTTGCTGAATATTGTTCCACAGCAAAGATTCTTTTTTTTTTTTAATTGGAGGCTAATTACTTTAAAGTATTGTAGCAATTTTTGCCATACATTGACATGAATCAGCCATGGATGTACATGTGTTCCCCAAAGATTCTTAATAATTAGCTTTTAGTCAAGATGTCCAAGCTAGAGAAACTTGACACAGCTCTCTTATCTGACTCTGAGAACTCAGGTTAATTTTGGAAAAAGCAGAGCTTGAATCTGGTGGCTCATATTGCATAGATGGCCTCTGAAATCCCAGTTCCAAATCTTAACTTTTAATAATCTCTTCAAAACATATATGTATTTGCTAAAAGTGACATAAACTTCCTCCAGTGGAAGATGCTGATAAATTTTCATGCCAAGAACCTAACATATTAATATAACCAACAATCCAATAAATGTTTGTTAAATAAATGATAGAGTTTGAGAGATGCTAAGTAAAATAGTCTTACTAAAAAGTAAAAGTTGAAAATTAAGAATGGGTAATTCCCTGGCAGTCCAGTGGTTAGGGCTCTGTGCTTTCACTGCTGACAGCCTGGGTTCAATCCTGGTCATGGAACGAAGATCCCACAAGCCGCACCACGTGGCCAAAATTATAATAATAATAGCAACATTGAGAATGGACTTTCTCATTAAAAAGGAACAAACCTGCTACTGGACCTACAATTCTGACAATCAGAAAAGCAGATGGGAATGTGGAATTTCACTTACTACTGAAACATACCTACAGAAAATCTAGTCCAGAAGGCAGGGACTTAACATTGTTTTTAGTACCTACAAACTGGTAAGCATCCAGTATGTACTAATTTTTATAAATATATGAAGGTATTAACAGTTGAAAGCTATGATCACTTGTGACTTACTGATACCATTTAATTCTCAAACATATTCAAAGAAAGAAAAGTACCCACTGGTTATGCTTTTAGAATATGTACAATATTTTTAATTAATATTTTTGTGTTGCCTCTTGGGTCTTTTTATTTCTAGACTACCTGTTCAGAACATTGCTTACAGAAGTATTTAAAAATGACTCAACGAATATCTATGAGATTTCAGGAATATCATATTCAGCAGAATGAAGCCCTGGCTGCCAAAGCAGGACTCCTTGGCCAGCCACGATAGAGAAGTCCTAACAGACGGACTTTTGGTGAAAGATTGCCAATAGCTATTGCACTGGAAATGAGGATTCACCTGATAGAATCCTCTGAAAGCAGTGGCCACAATGTTAAACCATATGTCATGACTGGCAAATGGAAACAAGTGGAGAAACAAAATTGTTATATACAGGAATAATCAAAATAGAAGGTCTTATTGTTCAATGAAAATAATAAGATGCAACACTTGTTGAGGCCTTAAGACTCAGCAGCTTGGTCACTTGATTAGAAAAATAAACCATTGTTTCTTCAATTGTGACTGTTAATTTTAAAGCAAAATATCATGTATGAGATAGAAAAAATTTTATTACTATAAGTAAAATAAATGGAAATATCACTGAGCAGTTGTTTATACTATATAATTCCATAGCATTCTGACTGGACTGTGGATACGTTGAAGTGTTTTTCAATCACGATCATCCTCCAAGTATTCCTGTTCATTCATGTCTGCCTCAAATTGCTGGTAAATACATAAAAGAGTTACTTGCTAATCATTTTAATGCATGATCCTTTTCTTTTCTCCCTTCTTGTGCCACCGTGGGCACTACACATTCTTATCCTAGCTACATTTTCATATATCTTCAGGAAACATTCCATCTGACACTAGCTTGGGAATATTTAAGAGTTGATTATTGTGCTTTAGTGGAGACTGTTGCTTTGCATTTTGTTTAAAAGCTGAGAATCCACCATGAACAATTCCAAGTTAGACCAACAGTATACAGTGTATTCTCAGCTACTGCATGTGATCAATTGTAATAAAAAGTAAACAAAAGTTAAAGTAGCGCCTTAGAGCTAAACAATTCCAAGCATTTGCAGGAAATTCTAATCAATGTATTTGTTATCAAATGAAATTCATTCATAAGCCAATTTTTTAATAGGTATCAGTCCACTTAAAAATATAAACTTGTAATTAAGAGAATACTAACTAGCCTATATGTTTAAATTTACCAAAGTGATTTCTGTGTTTTGTCATATTAGAAAGTAGAAGTATTATTCTGCTTCGACAATTTACAGTTTTCTATTTGTTCTATAGGCATTAGGTCATTTATCTAACAATACCACTTATAGGCCTCTGTTGACACTGCAGTCAGTCAGTAGCAGTGATGTCTTTGAAAGTACAAAGATAAACAATGTTAACTTTAAAGTTGAAATGTTGAAACATGTATAATACTCAACAAAATATACAATCCATCATAGTCAAAGGAACATGAAAGAAGAAACTTGTTTCATCTTAAGAAAAGCAAACAAAAATTCAGAGATGTTACTCATTTAAAACTTGGGGTCATTCACACACATACTTTGCTATTTTTATCTAATCAAGCCCAACATGGTTATTTACAGTGTTCATTTAACAAAGATAAATATGTGCTTACCTGGCAAATAAGGGGAATTTTGTGCAATAGCATCTCAAATACCTTGGGAGGAAGTGTGTGTTTGAAAACTTTCAGAAGTTCCTGTGGTTGCCCACATACCAAAAGGGCATTGCTGAGATGTTCAACCCCCATTCGATGCTCTCCTGAATAGATTGGTAAGTTTAGAGCAAGATTTTAAAGTTCCTCAAACATATATTCTACAAATTATCAAGAAAGCACCAAGCATTAAAACTACAAAAGCATATCAAACTAAAGACTATGCTAAGTCACTTCAGTCATGTCCGACTCTGTGCAGCCCCACAGATGGCAGCCCACCAGGCTCCCCCGTCCCTGGGATTCTCTAGGCAAGAACACTAGAGTGGGTTGCCATTTCCTTCTTCAATGCATAACAGTGAAAAGTGAAAGTGAAGTCGCTCAGTCACGTCCAATCGTCAGCAACCCCACGGACTGCAGTCTTCCAGGCCCCTCCATCCATGGGACTTTCTAGGCAAGAGTACTGGAGTGGGGTGCCATTGCCTTCTCTGAAAGACTATGAACAAGTCTCAAAAGAATAGTATAAACGGAAATGTTGAGCTGCCTGTTAGATTCACTGTGATCAGGCTACAGTGTGAATAACTTTCTGACCCAAATTACCATTTAAAGTGCACTCTTGAATTGGAAATGTTAATGTTCTGCAATTCGGGTATGCAAGAGGGAATATTGAGTTTATTTTAAAAGGCTGGTGTCTGTCATTAGTGATGAGTTATCTTTACCTATGTGGTTGATGAAATATTACAGATGAGACATCTTGATATCCTAGCTAAATGAGACTTTTACAAAATAGACTGTATTATTAAAGAGCTGAAGCACGATTTAGTGTAACCATGAATTATGTATCTAGGGGAAGACAGATGAGTTTTAGGATGACTGGCTATAAAATAAGAATGAAAATTTGTGAAGAGTGGAAATTAATGATAGGACTTTAAGTTAAAACATGTAATCACTTAATCTCACTACCTCCTTTTAGGAAAATCAGGCAAAGATCAATTTAAGGTTTCAAAGCTAATTAATGCCAGAATTAGTAATAGCACCTAATTTTCTGAACCTTGAGACTACAGTGTGCTGCCTCTCTTCACATGTTTTGTAATAACAGAAGTTGAAATTTTGACATATTTAATACAACTAAGTAGGAAACAAACACTTTGTATCAAACCTTTTAATGAAAGAAAAAGGGATAATAGTGACTGCTCTCAAGTTGATGGAGCTAACATAACCCCAAAACTAATCAGTTTGGTTAATGTCGTCAACCAACGATTAAATCCAATCTAATTAGCTAGTCAGAAATTTCTATGAAAATTTTTGGCTCTGTGGTCCCTCTGGTTACTTAGACATAAAAACAACTGAGACGGCTACAGAACTACCTGACAGCAAAGTAGTGAAGACTGGTTGGCAGTGGTAGCAGAAGTGACTGGAGAAAACATTACAGAAAACTGGCTGAAAAACTATTGCATTAGAACAGTGTTTCTCAACCAGTGTGTGGTAATAACCTAGGGAAGTTTAAGAATAGTAACCTGTATATTACTGAAGAAAACCATAATTTGAAAAGATATATGCACCCCATTGTTCACTACAGCATTATTTACCAAGACATGGAAGCAACCTAAATATCCATCAACAGGTGAATGATAAATAAGATGTGGTACATATAAACAATGGAATACTACTCAGCCATAAAAAAGAACAAAATAATGTCATTTGCAGTGACACGGATGGACCCAGAGATTATCATACTAAGTGAAGTCAGTCAGAAAGATAAATACACTATCACATCACTAACGTGGAATCTAAAAAAATGACGCAAATGAACTTATTTACAAAACAAATAGACTCCAACAGAAAACAAAGTTAGGTAACCAATGGGGAGAGACAAATTAGAAGTTTGAGATTAATTTATACACACTGCTAAATACAAAATAGGTACCCAACAAGGGAACTATACTCAAGATCCTATAAGAGAAAATATCTGAAAAAGAATATATGTATAACTGAACCACTGTGCTGTACACTTGAAAGTAACACAACATTGTAAACCAATGACACTTCAATAAAAATATTCTGATACCTGGGTCCTACCCCAGAGATTATTTAATTGGTTTTGGGTTTGGTGGGGATTTAAAGAATAAGCAACCAATGAGAATTTTAGAAATAAAGTAGAAGTATATAACCCTAAAAGTCCTCACTATTTTAGGGGCTCACAGAAATAATGTCATCATCCTGGAGAGAAAAATTTAAAAACTCAAGTTTGCAGTTTTTGTCATCATCTCAATATTTGTATTATTCACCGCTATATCTATGATAGCTCTTAAAGATTAAATAAAAATAAAATATAATAAAATGATTTTTCTTTTGATTTATAATTCATCATTTTCCTATCCATTTTTATAGTGTCCTAACTCAAAAAATGTTAAAGGTGAAAGGTTCTTTGTATTTTAATTGCCTCTATATCAAAGGAGTATCTAGGGCTTCATCCAGACTTGTGTGGCCCCTAGTTTATGTAATCTGGGGCCCCTTTTAAGAAAAAGAATATGAAATTAAGAATACAAGATTGGCAGAAACCTTCCCAGAACCTTCAAAGAGGCCCTTGGAAATGAAAGTCCTTAAAGCTTATGTTTCATCACCTTGTGTAAAATAACTCATATTTACATCATTTAAGTGAGCTCTAACTATTCATTTTGTCACTAACATTTAACAGACTTTTTAGTCCATTTATAATAATACCTTAAAGAAAATATTTGTGCTGAATAAAAGTACTGAAATTTCAAATTATAATGATTAATATGCAATGCCTTTGAATTGCTTTTTCATTTCTTAAAACACTTAAGCCATTGAATTAAAACATCAGATTAAAAAATATTCTTGGATATTGCTACGATTTTGACTTACTTTTTGCTTTTATAAATCCTGGAGGATGTTACCCTCTAAATGCAGAGTGGAAAAAAGTCTCCAAAAATGATAAAAAGAGAAGCAGAAATAGCTGTAGGCACTGTGATATGCATGGGAATTTGCAACATGTGAAAAAAAGACATAAATGGGTGTGGTGCTCATTCATCCAACAATATAATTTGTGCTTTACATAAGAAGCTTCAAAACAATTTTTCTTTCTAGCGTTAAACACCACAATAAAGATATTACTATATACAATGTTTATAAAATACTTATATTATCTACCATCATTTTACCTGACAACATTATGAAGTTTCTCAAATCTATCTTGGTGTATGTGGGGATAAGTCATAATTCAAAATACAATTCATGGTCATTAAGTGCAGGGTACCCCCACAGGTATCATTACACTGAATGATCACTCATAATAATTTTATCATCAAAGTAAGTATTTTATTAAGAATATGCTTAGGCAGGAAAAATTTTATAAAGAAGTTAATTTTTTTTTTACATTTTCATTCATACAACATTTAGTCATTTGGAAAACTCATTTACTTAGAATTTTATCTGACAGTAAATAAGTTGTTCTTGTATTTGGCTGTGCTTCTCTCTCTGCCCACTTCCAAGACTGCAACATGAACTTGAATACAGACTCTAACAGAGTGGAGCTGTACAGCAATGAAGTGAAAATGCTGGGACAGTTTCTCTTTAATTGAAGCAAGCTGGTTAACACATCTAGCTAGATAAGTTTTTTGACATAAAAATACCAATCCATAAATATTTCTCAAACATTAGTTATCATAAATAACTGCTTACAAAAGTATGTTTACATTCTTACCTCTGGATAAGCAAAGTTCTCCCATTCGTACCTCTTGCAGAAAAAAATTCTTGTAATTTTTCATTTTTTGCTGGATCCCACAACTAAAAGAGTCACAGAATATTTAACAATAAGTAACAAATGTAAGGTATATGGTTACTAGCCAAAACTGAGGGCTTCTTTCGTGGCTCAGCAGTGAAGAATCCAGTTGCCAATGCCTGCCTGATGCAGAAGACTTGGGTTCGACCCCTGGGTTCAGAAGATCGCCTGGAGAAGGAAATGGCAAACCACTCCAGTATTCTTGCCTGGGAAATCCCATGAACAGAGGAGCCTGGCAGGCTAACTTTTATTTTAAAAGCACATCTTGAATCTAGTCTCTAAATGCAGCATATGACAAATGCAGTTGCTCTTTATATTAAAAACAATTTCTTAAAATGGAGTTATAATTTCAGGCAACTAAAAAAAAAAAAACCAGAAAAACATGGCAGATGGTGGCTGTGACTCGTCACCATGCACATTTGATGGCCTTCCTAGATGGTACCTTGTGAAACCAGCACACCCACTGTCTGCCAGGCTGCAGCCCGGCCAGCTTTATTCTTCAGTTACCCTAATCCTTTGACACCCTGATTACCATTTTACATCAGCTTTTGTACTTTTCCATATATTTTCATGAGTTACATTATCATTTAGATCTAACAACTCTGAGAAATAAAGTCAGTCGACTAGGGTAATTTCTTAATTTAGCTCTGGTTATAATTGTGAAAAAAAAGTTGAACTCCACCCTCCTAAAAGAAAAAAAAAACATGGCATATTCAAGTTTGATTAAGATGCTTGTAACAACTTCAGATTTTACCCAGCTTGCTAAGTACACATAGGAGAAATTTACTGTAACCAACTCTAACAAAGGTAGCTTTCTTTGTATGTTGCAAACCTATTTTCTTGCTTAGAGTATTAACATTGCTTGTTGATTTAGCAAAGGGCATGGTGGGGGTTGACAGGGCAGTTGGTGATATTCAGAAAGATGCTATGGTTTGCTACAGCCTGTTTGAAGAAAGTGAGCAGGTTCACAGGATACGATCATCACTGGTACTAAGCTAAGAGCTGTCTTTAAGCTAAAGTGGGCAAACCATGCTCAAAGTATCCACTCCACAGTCACTTCACCTTCAGTCTTTTATATCTGGAGGGTTTTTGTGTTTGTTTTCCCCCAAGAATTCTCTTTTTTAAATAGGATGAACCAGAAGATCTTATGCTTTTCTCAGCAGACATGCTGATGATCAGTAACAATCTCAATCTCAAGTTTCATTCGAGAGATATTTAGTGAACAAGAGCAGGACACTCTACGGAGAGCTGGAGAGGGAAGACTATCTAGACTCCTGTGCTCATCTCCACAGAGCCCAGAGTCTAACCAAGAGAAAAAAATAAGCCTGAGATCAGTAACACATCAACAACAAAGTCCAGTGTCTTCTGAGGCTCAAAATAGTAACATTCCTTTCGGTTGGGAGACCAGGGCAAGTTCCTCAGAAAAGATGGCATTTGAGATGTGGAGAAGCTCAGTGAAAGTCTGATGAAGAAAGAATACAAGTGGACTTCCTTGGTGGTCCAGTGGTTAAGAATCTGCCTGTCAATACAAGGGACACAGGCTCAATCCCTGGTCCAAGAAGATTCCACGTCCCTGCGGGGCAACTAGGCCCAAGCACCACAACTACCGAAGCCTGCATGCCTAGAGCCTGGGCTCTGCAGCGAGAGAAGCCACCACAATGAGAAAGCCCTCACACTGCAATGAAGAGCAGCTCTCTGCTCCCAGCAACCAAAGAAAGCCCACATGCAGTAACAAAGACCCAGTGCAGCCAAAAAAATTAAATAACTTTTTTAAAGAAGAAATCCTGATTGAGTGGTCTAATTAAAAAAAAAAGTATAATTGACACAAAATTGCAGGGAAAATATCAAGTGATCTTATGTAGCTGGATTATAATACGGTGAATGAAGCAACAATGATAAATACCAGTTGCTGGAGCCCAGCTATGGACTGAAAGCTTTCCATATCTTATGTCTAATTCCTAGGAAAAGAAGGCTATCTATATAGAAGGCACCCATGATGCCAGGTCCACGGTGTGAAGCTAAGTGGGTTCATCTTTCATCTGCAGAGTAGGGAGCTACATTACAGAGCTGCAGATTAGAAGGAATTTACTCTGACAGCTTAAGAGGTAGTAAGACAAGTTAGGAAATTACAATATTCTGGGTAAAAGGTAATAAAAGCCTGAAGGAGAGAAGGAGCAATGGAAACAGAAAGGGAAAAAGAGTATGAGATGGTTGTGGGTGGTTTAGTGGCTGAGTTGTGTCCAGCTCTTGTGACCCCGTGGACTGTAGCCCGCCAGGCTCCTCTGTCCATGGGATTTCCCAGACAAGAATACTGGAGTGGGTTGCCATTTCCTTCTCCAGGGGATCTTCCCAACCAAGGGATGGAACCCCCATCTCCTGCACTGCAGGCAGATTCTTTACTGCCAAGCTACCAGGGAGCCCAGGGTATGAGACACAAACAGAAAAATAGAATTGGGGATTGACTGGAAGATGAGGTTGATATTTGAGTGGGGTCACAACCGCAATATCAGCATCACAGGGAAACAGGAGAAGGAACACTGGCAAGGGATGAGATGATAAATTTACTTCTGAATACACAAAGCAGAGATGCCAACAGAACATCGAAGACTACAGAGTCTGGCAGGCTGGCAAAATCTGGGGCCCCGGGTCTAGAGATCTGAGTTCACTTAGTGAGAAGAGAAGGAGCTTCCAGGGGGATGAGGGATTATGCAGAATCTGAGATCAGTGTTTCACAAAGAATGGGCTTAAGGAGCTATTAAAACTGCAGTTTTCTTGGGCTCCACCTAGACCTACCAAATCAATTTCTCTGACTAGAGCTCAGGAATCTGGATTTTTAATGAGCTCCTCAGATGACTCGTAAATTCTGAAGTCTGAGAATTACTGCCTGCATAACCACTGGGCTCCCTCTGACCTCCTAAATCACAATGGCTGGTGCTTGGGTCAAATAATCTGTTTTAGCAAATGCCCTAGGCAAATCTAATGCGGATGAATCACAGACCATGCAGTGGGAAACAAAAAGGGCTGGGCTGAGGAAGAACAGAGATCCTATAAGCAGAAAGAGATATCTCTCTGTGCCTTAGTTTATTCATCTATAAAACTGGAAGAACAGAGTTGTTATGAGAATTATATAAAAGAACATTTGAAAAATCCTGCTTCTGCCTCTTCCTCATTTGACATTAACAGATCTTTATCATTTCCCTCCTGGACTGCCACTGATTTTCCTGTCTTTGACTTCCCTCCTCCAACCCATACTTCAAAAAAGAAGTAACTGCATCCATTTCCTGAAATAAAGTCACCATCACTGGTTATCCACCATAACAGAAAAATTTCAGAACTTTTAAATTTGGCATCAAAGACTTCCACAATAAGACACCAAACTACCATTCAGCTATCTCTTTGGCCACACACTTTAAATATTGCAATTTCAAGGTCTGTGCCTCTGCACACGCTGTTTCTCTCTGCCTACAATAATCATGGCATCCGGTCCCATCACTTCATGGCAAATAGATGGGAAACAGTGGCAGACTTTATTTGGGGGGCTCCAAAATCACTGCAGATGGTGACTGCAGCCATGAAATTAAAAGATGCTTATTACTTGGAAGAAAAGTTATGACCAACGTAGACAGTATATTAAAAAACAGAGACATTACTTGGCCAACAAAGGTCCGTCTAGTCAAGGCTATGGTTTTTCCAGTAGTCATGTATAGATGTGAGAGTTGGATTGTAAAGAAAGCTGATGCCGAAGAACTGATGCCTTTGAACTGTGGTGTTGGAGAAGACTCTTGAGAGTCCCTTGGACTGCAAGGAGATCTAACCATGCTAAAGGAGATTAGTCCTGAGTGTTCATTGGAAGGACTGATGTTGAAGCTGAAACTCCAATACTTTGGCCATCTGATGCAGAGAGCTGACTCATTTGCAAAGACCCTGATGCTGGGAAAGACTGAAGGTGGGAGGAGAAGGGGACAACAGAGGATGAGATGGTTGGATGGCATCACTGACTCGATGGACATGAGTTTGAGTAAACTCCGGGAGTTGGTGATGGACAGGAAGGCCTGGCGTGCTGCAGTCCATGGGGTCGCAAAGAGTCGGACACGACTGAGTGACAGAACAATAAACAACAATATTCAACAAATATTTGTTGGGTGCCTACAATATACTGGACACTGTTCTAAGCACTGGGAAGACAACAGAGGGTAAAAACAGAGACAAAGTCTGCCCTGGTGGAGTTGATTCTAATAAACAGAAAGCATTAATCAAATAATCACACCAACAAACACTAACTTCAACCATTTATTAGGGCAGTGAAAGGAGAGGGCCGTGGAACTGACCCAGGCTCTGCCCCAGGGAAAGCATCTCCTCTCTCATACCCAGCCTTGAATACTCCCTCTCCTACTTTCTTTGTCAACTGTACCTTTTTTCTCTATGAGACTCCATTCTGAATTCCCAGAAATCTGTGTCTCCTGTTCTCTACTATCCTTTCATCAGCGAGCATGAACTACCTATTCTTTCTGGAAAGTTTATCTCACATTTCTCATCACCAGTTGCCACTGATGCCACTCCAGTTCAGGACTTTGATTACCTCTCACCTGAACTGCTGCAGTAACTTTCCTTTTTTCAATCCATCTAGCACACTCCTGCCTAATCTAATGTAAAAGTTTTTTTCTCCCCTTATTTTAAAAACAATTCCTGCTCAGAAATCTTCAGTAATTCCCCCCACTGAATCTCAATTTCTTAACTTCAGGTCTTCAAAGCCTTCCCAGATGCAGGGCCCTTAATTAGCTCTCCAACCTCACCTCCCACCATCCCCAGCTGTGACTCCTTTCTTTGTCAAACATTTACTGAATAGAGGGATCTGCCGCCCCCAAAGTCTTCCATGAAGAACTGCATGTTCCAAAAACAGCCACAGCAATATTCCCAGTTCTGCTTGCACTTCCAAAACCTAGCCTCCTCTAACAAGAGCTGGAGTCTATTTCCTCTCCCTTCAAAACTGAGTGGGTCTCAATGAGACAGAACTGGCACCACCTGGCAGGCTCCATGTTTTCTCTCAAATATATGTATAAAGAAATACATATATACAACTGACCCTTGAAAAACATGGGTTTTAACTGCCAGGTCCACTTATATGTGTTTTTGGTTTTTTGTTTTTCAATAAACAGTGCTACTGTGCTACAGAATCTGCTGTTGGTTGAATCCTCAGATTTGGAACCACCAATACAGAGGGCCAACTATAAAGCTGTATTTAGATTTTTGACAGAGAGAAGGGTTGCTGCCCCAACTGCTTGCTGTTCAAGGGTGAACTGTGTGTATCAACACAAACACACACACACGAAAAAATATATTACAAACTTGCTTATCCAGTACGACCCTTCCACCATACTGGGAGGAAGACCATGCCACAAGGAGAGGCCCTGTGTAGCTGTTCTGTGCAACAGTCCCAGCTAAGTGGCCAGCCAGCATAACTGCCCGATATGTGAGGGAGTAAGCCTTCAGATGACTCAGCAGGTAGCCCTGGGGCTGCTAAGTCTGCTAAGTCACTTCAGTCGTGTCCAACTCTGTGCGACCCTATAGACGGCAGCCCACCAGGCTCCCCCCATCCCTGGGATTCTCCAGGCAAGAACACTGGAGTGGGCTACCATTTCCTTCTCCAATGCATGAAAGTGAAAAGTGAAAGGGAAGTCGCTCAGTCGTGTCCAACTCTTTGCGACCCCATGGACTCAAGCCTACAAGGTTCCTCCATCCATGGGATTTTCCAGGCAAGAGTACTAGATTGGGGTGCCATTCCCTTCTCCAGGGGATCTTCCTGACCCAGGGATCGAACCCGGGTCTCCCTCATTGTAGGCAGACACTTCACCGTCTGAGCCACTGGGGAAGTCCATGGAACAAAAATGTGATATCCTCACCCTGCCAGACTCAAACTGAAGATTCAGGAGTAAAATAAGATAAAGTTTTAAGCTCTAAGGTGAAAGTAGCAATAGGTAAGAACACCTCCATGATAACCTTGCCCTGAAAGTGATCCTCTGCTTGCCTGGAAAATCCCATGGACGGAGGACCTGGTGGGCTACAGTTCATTGGGTCGCTAGGAATCAGACACTACTGAGCGACTTCACTTTCACTTTTCACTTTCATGCATTGGAGAAGAAAATGGCAACCCACTCCAGTGTTCTTGCCTAGAGAAGAATTCCAGGGATGGGGAAGCCTGGTGGGCTGCCGTCTATGGGGTCGCACAGAATCGGACTGAAGCGACTTACCAGCCTCCTCTGTGCTCCTGATGATGTTGTTTAGTCGCTAAGTCACTTCAGACTCTTGCAACAGTAGCCTGCCAGGCTCCTCTGTCCATGGAGTTCTCCAGGCAAGAATACTCTGGTGGGTTGCTATTTCCTTCTCCAGAGGATCTTCCCCACCCAGGGATTGAACCCGGGTCTTCTGCATTGGCAGACGCATTCTTTACTACTGAGTCACCAGGGAATGAGAGAGGGAAATGGTACCCCACTCCAGTATTCCTGCCTGGAGAATCCCATGGACAGAGGAGCCTGGAGGGCTGTTGTCCATGGGGTCGCAGAGAGTTGGACACGACTGAAGCGACTTAGTATGCACAAATGCATTGGAGAAGGAAATGGCAACCACTCCAGTATCCTTGCCTGGAGAATCCCAGGGATGGGGGAACCTGGTGGGCTGCCGTCTATGGGGTCGCACAGAGTCGGACACGTCTGAAGCGACTTGGCAGCAGCAGCAGCAGTAGCGTTAGGGAATCCCCTGTGCTCCTGTTACATGGGACATGTTCTTTCGCCACTGCTAACCTCTGCCACACTTAGAACAATGCCTCACATGGGCAGCGACTCAAATGCGAGGCGCTCAAATGAGCATCAACCGAATGAGAATTTCACAGAACAGCCCAAGAACGCTCTGTTTGAGAAATGAAGTGAGTTGGTTAAGTTGGACCAATCACCAAGATAATTGTGATTATCCTTCAAAACGACTGATCAAATTCCATTTTGGAGAAAAAGAGGATACATCCCGTTTCTGAGCTAGAAGAAAGGCCCCGTAGAACAGGAGTGGGCGTACAGCACCGTACCGGGCCGGGCAGACCTGGGTCTCTTTAAGTGTCTGGTGTGGCTCAGGACGCAGGACGGAGCGACTGCGCACGCACGCGGCTCAAGAAGGGCAAAAGGGCCTCTTTCTTCTTTGTTTTAGAAACTAAACAAGTGCCTTTTCACGACCCCAGATGGTTCTTCCTTCCTTCCTCCCTCCCGATGTCGGACAGTGAAAGCTAAAGATTGCCCGAGCGGAAGCGGGGTGCGGGCAGGCTTCGAGGCAACGGGAAACGGCTGCTCAGGAAACCGCCAGGGACCCTGAGGCCGAGCCGCTGCCTGCACCGGCGGGAAGTTACTCACTGTAACGCCACCGCCGCGTCGCGAAAGCACTTCACCTGGGAGCCCCGTCCCTCAGCCTTTCGCTGCTGGGCTCTTCTTTCTGCAAACACAACGTGGCACGTGCTGGTCGCGAGCCCTGCAGATGCCTGCCTGCGTGCGCGCCGCCCCCGCGGCCCGGCCTCGCCCGGGGGCCCGGTCAGCCCCACCGCCGCCCGCTCAGCCCGGGCCGTCGCGCCTCCGCCGCCGTCTCACTCACTCTCCCGCAGGCGGCGCTTGAACGCGGGGTCGCCCCGCCGGCTCCGGTCGAAGTAGATGCAGTAGCCAAGCAAGGCGACGGCGCCACAGGCCGCCAGGAGGCCGAGGACCGTGCGGACGCGGGGCATCCGGCCGCGGGCGTCCCACGAACCGAGCGTTGGGCGCGGGCCAGCGAGCGCGGGGAGCCGGCCGGCCGGCAGGGAGCGTCGGCGCGGCGCCCTTGCCGGCCTCGGGGCTGCCCGTGCGCTGGGCCGCGGGCGTGCGGAGCGGCGCGTCGACCGACAGCGCGGGTCTGAGAGGACGTTGCGGGATTCCCCTAGCGCGGCGTGGTGGAGCTCTGTTCCAGTCCAGGGCGGTCGCACGCCAAATTCTGAACCCTTGACCCAAACGCCCCCCACTGTCTCAGCTCAGACGCCCATCCAAGGCAAAGCACAGTATGCGGGAATCTGGCTACCTGAGGGAACTGACCCTCCTTTGGTCTCTGTTCCCTACACTGCGAATTTGAGCCATAACTCTGCTCCATCTTAGTTCAGAGTACTGCCCGCCGAACACCTGGGCACTAGTCCGCACTCCCCCAACCGCGTCTGCTTTGTCACCGAAGGGACCCAGCAGCCTGAAGTACCCAGCCACCTTAGCTCAACAGCAGGAGCAAAGAAGCGTGTTCAGGCAATAATAGTAACAGCAACAACAAGCTTAGCCTAGAAACAGCTTGTGAAAGTTGCTCAGTCATGTCCAACTCTTTGTGACCCCATGGACTGTCGCCCATCAGGCTTCTCCGTCCATGGGATTCTCCAGGCAAGAATACTGGAGTGGGTAGCCACTCCCTTCTCCAGAGGATCTTCCCCACCCGGGGATCAAACCTGGGTCTCCCGCCATTGCAGGCAGATTCTTTACCCTGTGAAAAGTTTGTAATTCGCTGGTCTGGGCCAGACCTGACAGCGAAAGGTTCCAGAGCAGAATCAACCCAGAGAGACCCATGACACTTAACTAGGCTAGATGCTTTTCTAATACTTGCCTTATTCAGAAGACATAGCAAAAAGGAGGTTTAAGACTTCATTCCAAATACAAATTTTGATTTTTATGCTAAACCAGAGAGAAGGCATAATCTAGGTAAAAACCTAGCTTTAGCTTTTTTGTTTGGTTGGTTATTCACCTGCTACTCACGGTTTACTGATGTTACTAGTGTGTGCACAGCAAAGTGGTCATCTCTGCTGTGACTTCCACTGAGGCTAAGCAGCAGCCCAGGCCCTCACTATTTGAAAGTTAGCAGGTGTTAGTCACATGTAGGTAGTTTTCTTGCACACTGCATGTTTCTTCCTATAACTCAGCCTTCTATTTAGAAGCTTGGGCTGTTGTCAAAACCTGATTTTAAACACAAACAGAAACTGGCATTAGTGTTCAGTGTTACTGGTGATCTGCTAGTGATTTTTAGCTTAGAATCTTAGTGATGGATTGAATCCAGCTCCAGTCTTTTTAGGTGACTGCCTCTTGTCTTCTAATAAAATCATTCTCCCCGTCCCCCTTTTCATCCTTCACTGAGCTTGTAGCTAATCTTGTGGTACATGGAGAGGGCTGGGAGCACAGAAACTGTTGGAGACTAGCTGGGTGTTCGTGCTAAGTCACTTCAGTCGTGTCTGAATCTTTGTGACCCCATGGGCTGTAGTTCACCAGGATCCTCTGTCTATGGGATTCTTCAGGCAAGAATACTGGAGTGGGTTGCCATGCCCTCCTCCAGAGGATCTTCTGGATCTGGGGATCAAACGTACGTCTCTTATGTCTCCTGCATTGGCAGGCAGGTTCTTTACCCCTACCACCACCTGGGAAGCCCCGTAGGTGTTCAGGGATAAGGTAAATAGTGACATGTAAAGGGAGGAGACTATTAAGGCAAATAGAAATCAACAGCTCACTCAAGTTGAATTGCCACAGAAACAATGCAGTAAAGTAAATTTTTCAAGCAAGTCTCTATGGTAAGGGTAGATTTTTCTTCTCAAACAGACATCACTTGCTGATTTGGTGATAAGAATTCCAGTATAGCTTTTTCCAAATTGAGATAGTGTTAATTGTCCCCAAAGTATGATTCTATAATGGATGATTGATCTTTTTTAAACAGCTTTATTGAGGTTATAATTGATGTACAATAAATGCCACATATTTGAAGTGTACAGTTTGATGAATTTTGACATATGCATGCATCCACTCAGCCATCACCAAAATCAAAATAATAATCATATCCATCAGCCCCAAAAGTTTCTTTGGTTCCCTTTTTAAATCTGTTCTTCCACTCATCCTTCCCTGCTTCCCCCATCATCCTCTGCTTTGTCACTATAGTTTGCACTTTCTAGATTATTATATACAGCTGACCCTTGAACAGCGTGAGGGTTAGAGGTGCCATTTCTCTGCACAGTCGAACATTGTAAAACTTAGAGTTGGCCCTTGGTATCCATAGTTCCACATCCTCAGATTCAACCAATCTCAGATCATGTAGTACTGTAGCATTTATTATTTAGAAAAATACATGTAAGTGAACGCATGGCAGTTCAGATCCCTGTTTTTCCAGCAATAATGCTATATGGAATCATGCAATATGTTCCCCTTGTATGCTGTCTGGTTTCTTTCAGTCAGCGTGATTTTAAGAACACACATGTTGTTTTATCAATGCTTCATTTTTATTGGTAAATAGTATTTGATTTGTGGATATACTGAATTTTGTTTAACCATTCAACTGTTGATGGATATTTGGATTTTTTTCCAGTCTGGGGCTATTACAAATTAAACTGTCAGAGCTACCTACTAGTCTAGTGGTTAAGAATCAGTGCTTTGACTGCTGTGGCCAGGGCTCAGACGCTGATTGGGAATCTAAGATCCCGATGCGGTGTGGCCAAAGTTAAAAAAAAAAGTCTAGCACTTCAGTCAGTTCAGTTCAGTCACTCATTCGTGTCTGACTTTTTGTGACCCCATGGACTGCAGCACGCCAGGATTCCCTGTCCATCACCAACTCCCAGAGCGTGCTCAAACTCTTGTTCATCGAGTTGGTGATGAACATCCAACTATCTCATCTTCTGTCGTCCCCTTCTCCTCCTGCCTTCAATCTTTCCCAGCATCAGGGTCTTTTCAAATGAGTCAGTTCTACACATCAGGTGGCCAAAATATTGGGAGTTTCAGTTTCAGCCTCAGTCCTTCCAGTGAATATTCAGGACTGATTTCCTTTAGGATGGCCTGGTTAGACCTCCTTGCAGTCCAAGGGACTCTCAAGAGTCTTCGCCAAGACCACAGTTCCAAAGCATCAATTCTTTGGCACTCAGCTTTCCTTATAGTCCAACTCTCATATCCATAAGTGACTGCTGGAAAAACCATAACTATGACTATATGGACCTTTGTTGGCAAAGTAATGTCTCTGCTTTTTAATATGCTATCTAGGTTTGTTATAGCTTTTCTTCAAAGGAGCATCTTTTAATTATATGGCTGTAGTCATCATCTGCAGTGATTTTGGAGCCCAGGAAAATAAAGTCTGCCACTGTTTCCACATTTACCCCATCTATTTGCCATGAAATGATACAACCAGTTGGCAGGATCTTAGTTTTATGAATGTTGAGTTTTAAAGCAGCTTTTTCACTTTCCTCTTTCACCTTTATCAAGAGGCTCTTTAGTTCCTCTTTGCTTTCTGCCATTAGAGTGGTATTATCTGTGTATCTGAGGTTGTTGGTACTTCTCTCGGCAATCTTGATTCCAGCTTGTGCTTCATCCAGCCCAGCATTTTGAATGATGTAGTCTGCATTTAAGTTAAATAAGCAGGGTGACAATATACAGCCTTAACGTACTCCTTCCACGATTTGGAACCAGTCTGTTGTTCCATGTCCAGTTCTAGCTGTTGCTTCTTGACCTGCATACAGATTTCTCAAGAGGCAGGTAAGATGGTCTGGTATTCCCATCTCTTGAAGAATTTTCCACAGTTTGTTGAGATCTACACAAAGGCTTTGGCATAATCAATAAAGCAGAAGTAGATGTTTTTCTGGTATTCTCTTGCATTTTCAGTGATCCAGTGGATGTTGGCAAGTTCATCTCTGGTTCTTCTGCCTTTTCTAAATCCAGCTTGAACATCTGGATGTTCACAGTTCACGTACTCTTGAAGCCTTGCTTGGAGAATTTTTAGCATTACTTTGTAATGTGTGAGATGAATGCAACTGTGTGGTAGTCTGAACATTCTTTGTCATTGCCTTTCTCAGGGATTGGAATGAAAACTGACCTTTTCCAGTCCTGAGGCCACTGCTGAGTTTTCCACATTTGCTGGCCATATTGAGTGCAGCACTTTAACAACATCATCTTGAAGGATGTGAAGTGGCTTAACTGGAATTCCATCACCTCCACTAGCTTTGTTCATAGCGATGCTTCCTAAGGCCCACTTGACTTCATATACCAAGATGTTTGGCTCTGGGTGAGTGATCATCGTGGTTATCTGGGTCATGAAGATCTTTTTGTGTATAGTTCTGTGTGTTCTTGCTATCTCTTCTTAATATCTTCTGCTTCTGTTAGGTCCGTACCATTTCTGTCCTTTATTGTGCCCATCTTTGCATGAAATGTTCCCTTGATATCTCTAATTTTCTATAAGAGATCTCTAGTCTTTCCTATTCTATTGTTTTCCTCTATTTATTTGCATTGATCACTGGAAGGCTTTCTTATCTCTCCTTGCTATTCTTTGGAACTCTACATTCAAATGAGTATGTCTTTTCTTTTCTCCTTTGCCTTTTGCTTTTCTTTTCTCAGCTATTTATAATACCTCCTCAGACACCCACTTTGTCTTTTTGTATTTCTTTTTCTTGGGGATGGTCTTGATCACTGCCTTCTATACAGTGTCACAAAGTTCCATCCCTAGTTCTTCAGGCACACTATCAGTTCTAATCCCTTTAATCTGTTTGTCACTTCCACTGTATAATCATAAGGGATTTGATTTAGGTCATGCCTGAATGGTCTAGTGGTTTTCCCTACTTTCTTCAATTTCAGTCTGAATTTGGCAATAAGGAGTTCATGATCTGAGCCACAGTCAGATCCTGGTCTTCTTTTTGCTGACTGTATACAGCTTCTCCATCTTTGGCTGCAAAAGAATCTAATCAATCTGATTTCAGCGTTGACCGTCTGGTGATGTCCATGTGTAGAGTCATCTCTTGTGTTATTGGAAGAGAGCATTTGCTATTACCAGTGCATTCTCTTGACAAAACTCTATGAGCCTTTGCCCTCCTTCATTTTGTACCCCAAGGCCAAATTGGGCTGTTACTCCATGTTTCTCTTTACTTGCGACTTTTGTATCCCAGTCCCCTATGATGAAAAGGATATGTTTTTGGGGTGGTAGTTCTAGGTCTTGTAGGTCTTCATTGAACCATTCAACTTCATCTGCTTTACTGGTTGGGGCATAGACTTGTACTACTGTGATATTGAATGGCTTGCCTTGGCAACGAACAGAGATCATTCTGTCACTTTTGAGACTGCACCCAAGTACAGTGGAAACAGTGTCAGACTTTATTTTTCTGGGCTCCAAAATCACTGCAGTTGGTGATTGCAGCCATGAAATTAAAAGATGCTTACTCCTTGGAAGAAAAGTTATGACCAACCTAGATAGTATATTCAAAAGCAGAGACATTACTTTGCCGACTAAGGTCTGTCTAGTCAAGGCTATGGTTTTTCCTGTGGTCATGTATGGATGTGAGAGTTGGACTGTGAAGAAGGCTGAGTGCCAAAGAATTGATGCTTTAGAACTGTGGAGTTGGAGAAGACTCTTGAGAGTCCCTTGGACTACAAGGAGATCCAACCAGTCCATTCTGAAGGAGATCAGCCCTGGGATTTCTTTGGAAGGAATGATGCTAAAGCTGAAACTCCAGTACTTTGGCCACCTCATGCGAAGACTTGACTCATTGGAAAAGACTCTGATGCTGGGAGGGATTGGGGGCAGGAGGAGAAGGGGTCGACTGAGGATGAGATGGCTGGATGGGCATCACAGACTCAATGGACATGGGTTTGGGTGGACTCTGGGAGTTAGTGATGGACAGGGAGGCCTGGCATGCTGCGGTTCATTGGGTCGCAAAGAGTTGGACACGACTGAGCGACTGAACTGAACTGAACTGCATTTCAGACCCTTGTTGACTATGAGGGCTCCTCCATTTCTTCTAAGGGATTCTTGTTCACAGTAGTAGATACAATGGTCATCTGAGTTAAATTTGCCCATTCCTGTCTGTTTTCGTTCCCTGATTCCTAAAATGTTGATGTTCACTCTTGCCATCTCCTGTTTGACCACTTCTAATTTACTTTGATTCATGGACCTAACATTCCAGGTTCCTATGCAATACTGTTCTTTACAGCCTTGGACGTTACTTCTATCACCATTTTAAAAAGAGAGAGAGAGACTAGAACTTAAAAAAATAAAATTTAAAGATTTTTAAAAATGCTGCTTAAGTATTTGTATATAAGTACTTTATATGACACATCTTTCCTGTTCTCTTAAGTAAATACCTAAAACTACCGCACAATTGCACTCATTTCACACGCTAGTAAAGTAATGCTCAAAATTCTCCAAGCCAGGCTTCAGCAGTACATGAACCGTGAACTTCTAGATAGTCAAGCTGTTTTTAGAAAAGGCAGTGGAACCAGAGATCAAATTGCCAACATCTGCTGGATCATCAAAAAAGCAAAAGAGTTCCAGAAAAACATCTATTTCTGTTTTATTGACTATGCCAAAGCCTTTGACTGTGTGGATCACAATCAACTGTGTAAAATTCTAAAAGAGATGGGAATACATCTGATTGATGCTTTTGAACTGTGGTATTGGAGAAGACTCTTGAGAGTCCCTTGGACTACAAGGAAATCCAACCAGTCCATTCTAAAGGAGATCAGTCCTGGCTGTTCATTGGAAGGACTGATGCTGAGGCCGAAACTCCAGTACTTTGGCCACCTGATGCGAAGAGCTGACTCACTGGAAAAGACGGTGATGCTGGAAGGGATTGGGGACAGGAGGATAATGGGACAATAGAGGATGAGGTGGCTGGATGGTATTACCAACTTGATGCACATGAGTTTGGGTGAACTCCGGGAGTTGATGATCACAGGGAGGCCTGGCGTGCTACGATTCATGCAGTTGCAAAGAGTCGGACACAACTGAGTGACTGAACTGAAAGGTGAAATGGATGTTTAATTTTTAAGAAACTGCCCAACATTTGTCCAAAATGGCTGTCCCCGTATATGCGAATTCCAGTTCCTCTATTTTGTGGCCAGCACTTGGTATGGTCACCGTTTTTTATTTTTAGTCTTCTAAGAGGCAGGTAGTGAATTCTCCCTGTGGTTTTATCTTCTATTTCCCTAATCACCTATGATATTGATCACTTTTTTAAAGTATATTATATTTTTTAGAGAAGTTTGAGATTCACAAGATGATTGTGATTCTATACAAGAAGTACAGAGGGTTCTGATACATTCCCTGAACCCACACAAAGTCCTCCCTCCCACATTAAAATAGCACCTTTTAATCAATAAACGTACATGCACATCAAAGTCTGTAGTTTACATTACAGTTCACTCTTGTTATTGTACAAATGTATAACATGTGTCCATCCTTATAGTGTCATGCAGAATAGTTTCATTGCCCTGAAATCCTCTGCATTCCACCTATTTATCCCTGTCCTCAACCCCTGGCAACCACTATTTTTTTTTTACTGTCTCCATAGTTTTGCCTTTTAAAGAAAGTTATATACTTTGAGCTGTATAGTACATAGCCTTTTCAGATTGGCTTCTTATACTTAGTTTGCATTTAAAGTTACACCATGTCTTCATGGTTTGATAGCTCATTTCTTTTAGTGCTGAATGATACTTCACCATTTGGATGTACCACAGTTCATTCGTTCACCAACTAAAGGACATCTTGGTTGCTTCCAAGTTTTGACAATTATGAATAAAGCTGCTATTACTTTCTGGGCCAGTTTTTGTGTGGACATTTTTTCAATCCATTTCAGTATATACTAAGGAGTAGGATTGCTGTATGGCAACCCACTCCAGTAGTCTTGCCTGGAAAATCCCAACGGCGGAAGAGCCTAGTAGGCTGCAGTCCATGGGGTCGCGAAGAGTCAGACACGACTGAGTGACTTCTTTCCCTTGGAGAAGGCAATGGCAACCCACTCCAGTGTTCTTGCCTGGAGAATCCCAGGGACGACGGAGCCTGGGGGCTGCCGTCTATGGGGTCGCACAGAGTCAGACATGACTGAAGCAACTTAGCAGCAGCAGCAGCAAGATTGCTGTATCATATGTAGAAGTATGTTAAATTTTGTTAAGAAACAGTGAAATTGTCTCCGGAGTGGCTGTATCATTTTGCGTTCCCACCAGCAATGAATTAGAGTTCCTGTTGTGATCGCCAGTCCAGGTTCGATGCATGAGACAGGGTGCTCAGGGCTGGTGCACTGGGATAACCCAGAAGGATGGGATAGGGAGGGAGATGGGAGGCAGTTCAGGCAGGGGAACACATGTAAACCCATGGCTGATTCATGTCAATGTATGGCAAAACCCACTACAATGCTGAAAAGTAGCCTCCAATTAAAATAATCCAAAAAAAAAAAAAAAAGTTCCTGTTGTTCCAGATTCTTGTCAACATGGCACAACACACAGTGTTGTCCGTGTTTTGAATTTTTGCATTCTAATTATGTGTTTAGTGATTTATCTTATTATTTGCATTTCTAGGATGACATGTCATATGGAGCATCTTTTCATGTGCATTTTGCCATCTGTATATTTTCTTCAGTGATTGTGTCTGGTAAGGGCTTTGGCACATTTTCAAACCTGTTTTCTTATTGTTCAGTTTTAAGAAATCTTTGTATATTTTGAATGTGTCTGCTATGATCTTAATATTTGTGTCCACCCAAAATTCTTGTGTTAAAATCCTGATCCCTAATGATGGTATTAGGAGGTGGGGCTTTTGGGAGATGATTAGGTCATGAGAATGGGTGCTCTCATGATTGGACTTAGAGCCCTTATAATAGCCCCACAGAGCAACCGATCCCTTTCTGTTCCAGGAGGCTTTCACTGACCCTTGCTGGCAGCTTGATCTTAGAATCCTCAGGCTCTGGAACCATAGGAAATAAGTGTTAGTTTATAAATGACCCAGTTTATTTTTCTTATAGCAGTCCAAACAGACTAAGACATAGTCCTTTATCAGGTATCTCTCTTGCATATTTCCTCCAGTCTATAGCTTGTCTTCTCATTCTCTTGATGAACACCATTTATATGTGCTTCTTTGATATTCTTGTATGTTCTTTGGAGAAGTGTTTTCAAATATTTATTCTTTTTAACTTGCATTATTTGCCTTTTTGACTGTTGTTTTTAAGAGTTCTTTTTACAGTCTAGATACAAGTCCTTTATCTGAAAAATGCTTTGCAAATGTTTTCTCTCAGTTTGTTATTTGTCTTTTTATTCTTTTAACAAAAGAATTATCCTTTCAGTCTTTTAAAGAGCCAAGGAGTTTCAGTTTAATTAAGTATAATTCATCAACATATTCCTTTATGGATTGTGCTTTTGGTGTTGTATTTAAGAAATCTTTACCTAACCCAGATAGGTACAAGGTCACAAAGATTTTCTCCTGATTTCTTTTTAAAAGTGTTAGTTTTAGGTTTTGTAATCCATTCTGAGTTTTTGTATATGTTCATTATTTCTGCATATGGATATCCTATCGTTCAGCACCAGTTTTTTTTAACAAAACTGTACTTAGGTCTTTTTATCTCAGCAGTTTTGTAGTTTTAAGCCTTTCCCATTCTTTATCAGATTTATTGTAAGATGTTTCATGTTTTTATGCTATTGTAAATGATATTTTTACAATTTCAATTTCTGATTCAGTTCAGTCGCTCAGTCATGTCTGACAATTTGCGACCCCATGAACCACAGCACACCAGGCCTCCCTGTCCATCACCAACTGCCGGAGTCTACCCAAACCCATGTCCATTGAGTCGGTGATGCCATCCAACCATCTCATCCTCTGTCCTCCCCTTTTCTTCCCGCCCTCAATCTTTCCCAGCATCAGGGTCTTTTCCAATGAGTCAGCTCTGCATGAGGTGGCCAAAGTATTGGAGTTTCAGCTTCAACATCAGTCCTTCCAATGAACACCCAGGACTGATCTCCTTTAGGATGGACTGGGTGGATCTCCTTGTAGTCCAAGGGACTCTCAAGAGTCTTCTCCAACTCCACAGTTCTAAAGCATCAATCCTGTGGCGCTCAGCTTTCTTCACAGTCCAACTCTCATATCCATACATGACCACTGGAAAAACCAAAGCCTTGACTAGACAGACCTTTGTTGACAAAGTAATGTTTCTGCTTTTGAATATGCTATCTAGGTTGGTCATAGCTTTCCTTCCAAGGAGTAAGCATCTTTTAATTTCATGGCTGCAATCACCATCTGCAGTGACTTTGGAGCCAAAAAAAATAAAGTCAGCCATTGTTTCTCCATCTGTTTGCCATGAAGTGACGGGACTGGATGCCATGATCGTAGTTTCTGAATGTTGAACTTTAAGCCAACTTTTTCACTCTCTTTCACGTTCATCAAGAGGCTCTTTAGTTCTTCACTTTCTGCTGTAAGGGTGGTATCATTTGCATATCTGAGGTTATTGATATTTCTCCCGGCAATCTTGATTCCACCTTGTGCTTCCTCCAGCCCAGCATTTCTCATGATGTACTCTGCATATAAGTTAAATAAGCAAGGTGACAATATACAGCCTTGACGTACTCCTTTTCCTTTTTGAAACTAGTCTGTTGTGATTATTTATTGCTAATACATATTAATGCAGCTTCCCTGGTGGCTTAGTGGTAAAGAATCTGCCTGCGAATGCAGGAGACCCAGGTTCGATCCCTGGATCAGGAAGATCCCCCATAGAAGGAAATGGCAACCCACTCTAGTATTCTTGCCCGGGGAAATACCATAGACAGAGGAGCCTGTAGGGCTACAGTCTGTGCAATCTCAAGAGAGTCTGGCATGACTTAGCAGCTAAACAACAGTAACAATGCAGAAACACAACTGATTTTCATCTATTAATCTTGCATCCTGCATTCTTGCTAAACTCACCAGTTTAAATGCCTATGACTTCTTTTTTCTTTCATCATTAAGTATGTTAACTGTAGACTTTTGATAGATGTCCTTTATCAGGTTGAGGAAGTTGCCCTCTATTCTGTCTGTTAAGGAATGGATGTTGGGTTTTGTCAAATGCCTTGTCTGCATCTGATGGTTCCTTTTTAATTTGTTACTAAGCTGAATTATATTAATTTTTGACTATCAAACCAACCATACATTCCTGAGATAAACCCTATTTGACTCACATTGTATTTTCCTTTTAATAAGTTTTTGGATTTTATTTGCTAAAATTTTGTTTACGCTTTTTGCATATATATTCAGAAGGATATTGGTCTTTAGTTTTCCTTTCTTTCACTGTCTAGTTTTGATGTTAGAGGAGAGCTGGGCTCATAGAGTCAATCAGCAGCATTCTTTCATCCTCAGTTTTTTCAAGAGTTTGATGAATTCATATTATGTCTTCCTTAGTTTTAATATTATGTATTCCTTAAATATTTGGTACAATTCACAGTAAAGCTGGATCTTGAGTTTTACTTTGTGGGAAGGTTTTTAACATTAATTCTATTTGATAATAGTGTTAATCTGGTTATATATTTATTAAGTGAATTTAGGTAATTTATGTCTTTCAATTTTTCCATTTCATCTGAGTTGTTGAATTTATTAGCATAGAGATATTCACAGTATTCCTCTATTGTCCCTATAATAGCTATAGACAGTCTGCAGCAGTGCCACTTTCTCATTCCTGATATTGGTGATTTGTGTCTTCTCTATTTCCTTTCTAATCAGCCTGGCTGGAGGTTTATCAATTTTACAGATGGTTCTTCATTTTTGAAGTCCATTACTGGCAAATTGAGTCTATTGTGCTAAAATCATACTCCACCAAAGAAAACGTGGTACACAGGAAGCAGTCTATTGATGTTTGTTAAATGAACCAATGAATGAAAAAAAAAAAAACCAACACTCTGATTTCTGCATGTTAAACCCTTTTAATATTATTACTCTCTTTTAGACATTACCCATTTCCTTACCTCTTACTTATGTCATTTAGTACTAATAATATGTAACTCAGCAAAACTGCCAGAGGCCAGGTTAAATGCTTGACAGTGAGTTCCAAGATGAGGCTAAAGAGAGGTGAGGCAGGTGACTGGCACTGTAGAGGCAAGAAACCTTGAGACAATGGAGAAAACAGATGGAAGCTGAAGACACAGTGAATCAGAAAGTATAATAAAACTATAAGGCAGGATTCTTTGACTATTAAACTAGCAACTTAAACAGGATGAGAGTATAAACTCTAATAACAAGAAATGAAGATCACATAAAATCTTAATTGACTACTCAAAGTTGTTAACAATAAAATTTTCAATTTAATAGCATCAGTATTTCAAAAAGGTTATTTGAGATATGTTCAGATATTAGAGGAAAGGTTACATAAATTAGCTTAGGTAAATAATGGAAAATAGGATTTCTGTTTATACTCAATGTTGATAAATGAGTATACTGGGCCTATTTTACCTGTGTTAACAGGAAGATCTAAGATTTCTGGTCAGATGAAGGAACCTCAAAAGTGTCATAACGTATTTTGATGGGAAAAAGCACAAATCTCTCCTTACTTTCACCAGGCTAAAGAAAAAAATCACCAACTTGATTAACCTGAGTTCTGAACTAGCCAACCACAGACCTTGGGTTTGGGTTTGCATGTTCCAGTGCTTTAGATTGTTTTACATTCAGCCTACACACATTTAAAGGATACACTTTCATTAATTTTCACATATGTGTACACCCATGAAATCATTTTAACAAGGAAGATAATGAATACAACCTTAACCACCAGATGTCCCCTTGACCCCTTTATAATCTCTTCCTCCCAGCTTACCCACTCCTTAGCCCCTACGAACTTTCCAAGAATCCAGTGATTTGCTTTTTTGTCACTATAGATTAATATACGTATTTTCTAGAATGAATCATAAAATATGTATTCTTTGTTGACTGGCTTCTTTCACTCAGCTTTTTTTTTTTTTTTCACTCAGCTTGAGTCAATTGTTGCCTGTCTCATCTATTTCATTTTATTGCTGAGCTGTTTTCCATTGTATGGATATGCAATAATTTATTAATCCATTCACCAGCTGATAGATATTTGGGTTATTTCAAGTTTTTGTTACTTTGTATGGACATGCTTTCATTTCTCGGGTAAGTTTCTAAGAATGGAATGGCTGGGTCATATGTTTAAATTTTTAATAAACTGTTGAAATTTTTCCAAAGTTGTAACATTTTGTATTCTCATATAGGGAGTAAGAGTTCGAGTTCTGCATCCACCCCAACACTTGGTATGGTTAAGGAAATGGGGTCTGAAATTCTCCTTAATAGGATTTATAAGCTGAGGATAGGCAAATCACTTTACCTTTCTAAGTATCACAACTATTAGAACTGCTAAAAACAAACACACCTGACAATATCCAGTACTGGCAAGGATTTAGTGCAACTGAAATTTGTGTGTTGCTGGTAGAAATGCAAAATGGTACAGTCATACAAAACTTACTCATAGGTGCTTACTCAAGAGAAATGAAAACTTATGCTCAAACAAAAAACCTGTATGTGGATATTTATAGTAGCTTTGTTCATAAATATTCAATGTCTTGTCATAGAGAAGTTTTTAATTTTAATGCAGTTAGATTTAGTTTATTTGAGTGCAGGTTTGGATAAGGATCAAAGAGAATTTCTAAGAGCAGTTAACTGTTGATGGTAAAGGTGTCCTATCAAAGAAATACTTCCAGTTAAGTCTGTGTTCATAACTGCCTTAAACTAGCTCTATTATAGGGCTAATTTTGGAGATAATGACTGCATCACCAAAACTGTTCAATTGAATTTCAGATAAACATAATTTTTACGTGTGCTATGTGTAGTCACTAAGTCTCTTTGCAACCCCATGGACTGCAGCTTGCCAGGCTCCTCTGTCCATAGGGATTCTCCAGGTAAGAATACTGGAGTGGGTTGCCATGCCCTTCTCCAGAGGATCTTCCCAACCCAGAGATCGAACCCAGATCTCCCACATTGCAGGCGCATTCTTTACTGACTGAGCCACTAGGGAAGCCCATGAGATGTACTAGAAAATGATTTGAATCAGATTGCCTTATTTAATGTAACTTAGCCTTGAGAAGAAATCCAGTTACTTATTATGTAGAGTACTCATTTATTGTATCTACATGGAAGCTTCTTAAGTTTTTCAAAAGTAGAACTTTTCAAGGTGAATTTTGTGTGGCACAAATTACAGAATGACGATGACTTCATAATTATGTTAATTACAAATTCCAAAATTAGAAACACTGCTCTTCTTATCTGTTTAAAATCTTTCAGTATTCACTAATGAGGAATGCTATGACATCTTGTAGTTTTCCTGTAATGGGATAAAAATCTGTAACTATATGAAAGTAATGGAAAAGAAAAGATGAAACAAGAAGAGGAAAAAGAATTCATCAGCTTAAGGATATTTTTTGGAAGATTAGACTGCTGAACAAGTTTTACACTTCTCAAATATTATTTTTAAAATCATTTTATGAAAAGAACACCAAAGACAACTTTTAAATGTCTGACTTTGTGCATAAGCATCATTAGTAAAAATACAATGGCAATTCAAATCTTAAGTAAACATAGTTTTGACCGTCTTACTACATATTAGGTGCTGGACCAGGCACTTTGTGGCCTACGCCTGTGACTGAGGAGTCCTTAGGGAGCTACCCATCTAGTAAGGTAGAAAGACACATGCATAAACAAATGTAATGTACAAGGTAAGCTGTCAAGAAAATATCAAAGATTGAATATGTTATATGAGCATAAAGGAGAGTGATATTCTGGGGGTGGTTAAGAAGTCAGCAAAGGCTTCCTGGAAAAGTGGCTCTTAAAATAGTTCTGAGTATGTAGGGGTGAGAGTGGTGGGGGAAACAGAAGCAGCAACAGGCAGAGATGGGCAAGTATATAAGACCTGGGCAGTGCCTAAATACCTCTGCTTGACCTGGCTCCTGCCTCTCCTGCTTCAGCTCTGTTCTCTTAGTACCAACTTCTCCTCAATGTGCCTGAGCATTTTACTTTCCATATTTCTCCTCCTATTTGTCTAACCAATTTATAATCCTCACTGGGGCTCAGTTTGCTTTCTCTGCAAAGCCTCCCCAAACCACGTTTGCCTGCACACTAGTTGGACTCTGTATCATTTTTCTGGTAGCACGCCATTAACTTCATATGATAATCAGGCCAATAGATAAGAATTACATAGCATAACTGTTTAACATAGAGTTCATTAGATTATGCAGTCCACACACACAGGGGCCTTTTTCTGTCATGTTCACTGTTTTGTCTCCTGGGCCTTAGCGCAATGCCTGGGACATCAAAGATACCCAATAAATTGTTGATGAACGAATTCAAATAATTGTTTTTATGTGTGGTTGAATTCAGAACTTCAAAATGCTTACACAATGCTGATAGCTATGTTATACTACAGGGCTTATAAGAAAGGTATATAAAGAAATTAATAGCACGATGCATAAAGATTTCCAATTTAAAGTAATTTTGTAGAAGACAGAGCATGTAATGTGCTAAGTACAAATATCTTAGTGAAGAACAGGAAAACCAGAAATTCTACAGTAAAGCACACCTGGAATATTAAAACAGAAATCTCTATAGTCTTCAAAAAAGTTGATTTTATAGATAACACCTTTCACTGTACGTATTAAAGAGTACCTTTATCTTTTTAGTCATATAGAAGAGCTATCTACTCAAAGGTTAGCTAATTTCAAAATATGGTGAATGTCTGAATTAATACTTCATCAATACTCTTTCAAAATTCAATTACTTTCATAGTCCTTTCTTGCCACTAGCCCCAATAAAAGGATTTTAACAGTGTTCAGGTACCCATTCAGTGAATATATAACTTTGCTCTCTGTAGCAAGGTCTCAATACTTCATTACCAGATTTATATTGATTAGAAAAGACAATATTCAAGCTGATAAATCATTAAAATATCTAATGTATGAATATAAGGTTGCCTTTTGGTTCCAACTGTATTAGAAGGACAGTTTCTAGATTTTTATAATTAAGCACTACAAATATTTAATTGTAGAGACTGAAGAATATATAGAATATATTGAATATGCTTTGTTTTGTGAAGTCTGATCTTCCAACTGTGAGTTACTAGCACTGGGAGAAAAAAAAAATGAATCACTTAAATGAAAACTGAAAATATAAAGCCTATGTTTAAAACATGGCCTTTATTAATACTGCCCACTGAGCTCCATTTTTATTTTACATTGAAATACTTCTGCTTTGCAAAGAAAAGACAGAAAAGTGCATTTTACAAGAGTACTTTTTTGTTTTTAATTCTCTGCGAAAATGGAAGGAATCTGAATCACAAGTTCACAATGTGGTAAAATGAAATTAAGAAACAATGATTTCAGTAATGCTATGCCATCACTAGTGTTTGGCTCTGACTTTGTTCTTGTAAATCAGATCCTGATATACAGTCTAGAGCATCTAGGTTATTACTCTACAGCATATTAAACACAGAAAAGGAGGTTTAAAAAAACCCCTTTCAATGTACAAACATGAATTTAAAAACTGATTTTAAAAAATCACCTTTTTACATAATGTATATGGCAAAAATGCTTTAAATACATGATTTTGGAAGAGTTATTTACAAAATGTATCAGTCTGTGAAACAATTCACAAACAAAGCATACATAATTGCTTTACTTAGTTGTCGCATCTCAACTTTGGGAGATATAAATTTATTCGGCAGTATAGCAAACATAAAAACGGTGACAAAATATTTTAAGGGCAACCAAAAATTTGATCCTCAAAATGGTTTAAATACTAGGACTGCCAAAGTTTCTAAACAAGGACATTCTTCAATGATCCAGATGCCCATTTATACAGTTCTACACTGTTTGAAGGACTGAGACAGATTCCCTTCAATACAGGCAAAGCTGCTGGATGCAACCTCCTGTAAAAGGGACAGCTGAGAGCTATTGTCATTTGAAGAGTGAATTAATCTAGAATTTTCTTTTTTTCAATTTTATTAATATTTTAAAAAATACATAAAAATACAACATCCAATGTCTGAATAAATATATTTAACAAGTTGCAAGATAATACCTTATTTTACACAAAATTTTCAGCTTTAGAAATCTTGTTAAATAACTTCATTGTTGTTATATATTTCATTTTTGTTTTTTTGTAACAAAATAAAAACTCTGAAATTACATAGAAAAAAGACAAAATATTTTTGTCAAGGGATAAGATAGTCCACTGAAAACTTATTCACAATTCCACTGTAAACATTAATAAACATTAAAATATTTGCATAATTGTGTGCTCAAAAATCCTATAAAAAGTGGAAGACTTATTACAACTGTAGTTTTCAGTCAACTACACTTCCTTTCACAATTTATTTTGTCCCATTTACACATTAAACCTGGGCACACTGCTGAACATATACTTTGGCAGTTCTAAATAGCAAGTGCTTCCACAAAAATAATAAAACCAACAACAACAATTAAAAAGAACACAACATAAACCCCCTACTCACCAAGTGTTCCAATACATCTCAGTGAAAGTGCAGCAGTAACTATTCAGCTGGATAATATTTGATGTTTATCATGTGCACTTGCTTGTCTATGATTTCTGTAACACCTGAAAGCTTTATTATACAGTTTCAAATTTGCTAAGTGCCCTTTTTCTATCTTCACAAGAAAAAATGAAAAAAATTATAAAGGAAAAATTATGACAAATATGGCAGGCTGCCTAAACTTCAGTTACTAATCAGCTTATTTTTTTGCAACAGAACAAAAGAAAAGAAAAGGGAGTAGATACAATCCAGCCTTGAAAAGTATACAGGATATACTTAGCAATGTCAAACCAGTTGAGTGCTTTCTGTGGTTGTATTTCAGGGTTTGGGGATTTATGTCCATGGCAGCAAACTGCTGGGAAGGCAGAGAAAACGCTTATCACCTGCATTCTACAGCAAGCACGTTTTGTGGGGGAGACGACGAAGAGGGACTCATTCCAGTGTCTGATGAAGCAGATGACATGGAGGCTCCGGCATGAGACACTGTGGAATCAAACAAGCTGCATTAGACTGGAAAACCATACACACAGATACCCAACCACTGGCAGATCAGAAATAAATTTCTTAAACATTATTCACTTCCAGTATAGCCCTCTCAAATGGTGCATGAAGGAATTAACAGCAGCAAAAATTTTGTTTGGCTTAACTGAGTGGAATCAGTCTCTAATCACTTAAGTAACTGAGTTCAAAAAGGCACCATAAAATAAAAAGACTAGGTATAAACTCTTAAATTCCTACTTGAAAGATCTCTGAAAGAAAATCACCTTGTCCCCAAATCAGAAACAAGATAAACCTGAGATAAGTTCTCACTGTAGCAAATTCCTGCCTTTCTTTGGGATATAGGCCCCTAAAAGAATTCTCCATCCTAGAAAATATTTTGTAACCAGCTAACCAATGGCTTCCTATCTTTATCTTGTACCAATATATCTGATGAACACAAGACTCTCATAAGCAAAGAGCAGTAATCTAGATCAGGTATCAGAATCATGGGATCAGGATGGAACTGAGGCTGAGTGACTAGAAAAAGTGCCCAAATGACTTTAACATAAAGCTCCAGAAGCATGGATTAAAGATCACTATTCTATGCATCAGCTGCTTTGCCATTTTTAGTTTACACTTCTTTGCAGAGCTCTATCTTTTGCCAATCTTTGCTCAATTATTCCTATTTTACTTAAGTTTTAATTTTTATTTAGGTATACCTCCCTCAGTGTGTACTGTCAATATATTTAACCCATTACTACAAATTCCAATACGTATGCTAGAAGTCAAAGTCTCACTTTAATAACTCACTTCACACACACACAAATTTAAAAAATCAAAAAGGGTAAAAGACTGTAAGAAAATTATATTCTTGGTTGTCTGAAACTTGTATGACCTTTAGGAAACTCAAAAGCAACTGAAAGTTCTCTGAAGAAAGTTCCATTTGTTGATTTGTTCTTCTTGTGTTTAAAAATTCTGTAAAGACTTCTTGCTATTTAGTTTTTCAAGAAAAGGACAAACATGGAAAGTCAGTCTCTTTCCTTTTGCTCCACTGTACTTCCAGGAATTGAGAACTGCTGGACTTGGAGTCGAATGCTTCAAGACCATATATGATATAGGCCATTCTATCAGTAATTCATACCTTAAGTGCCATAGATAGAAAACTTCTCTCGAGATGGGCAAGCCTATCAGGTAATTTACTTTTTTTTTTTTCCTTAAAGGGACATCCCTCCTAGAGCCCTCCCCTACTATTCTATCCTATTTCTGAAATAGCCACTTTGTAGGCTTGCTATGCAGTAGTCATTCTAGGGCTTCCCTTCACCATCATTTTGAGATTTTCCTTATTGTTTTCCTATATGGGATTCCTTCTTCGCTGGATCTCATGTTATCTTCTTGGCTTTTAGTTTTAATGTCACCATTGAGAAATCTGACATGAGAAATCTGACGCTGCTCTGAGGCCCATCTTTTTGTATGTACCTTTATATGGTAAAGAGCTTCCCAGGTGGTGCTAGTGATAAAGAACCCACCTACCAATGCAGGAGATGTACGAGACATGGGTTCAATCCCTGGGTCGGGAAGATCCCCTGGAGAAGGAAATGGCTACCCTCTCCAGTATTCTTGCCTGGAAAATCCCATGGGCAGAGAAGCCTGGTGGGCTACGGTTCCATAGGGTTGCAAAGAGTCAGACATGACTGAGAGAATAACACATATATGGTAAACTTTTAGAATCTTACCTTTATCCAAAGGGTTCTGAAGTTTCATAATTTGCTTTGGTGTGATTCCTGCCCACCCTCTCACCACCCCCACTCCCATTCTTTATAGAGGTCACAGCGAGTCCTTTCAATCTTCTAATCCACCTCCTTCAGTTCTGGAAATTTTTCTTAGGTCTTTGATGACAACTTCCTATGTCTATTCAGTGCTCTCTAGAAAGCCTATGATTCAGAAGTTGGGTCTCCTAGCCAGATCTCCTATACTTCTCTTATTCTCTATTATCTTTTTACTTTTTACTGGTATCTCTCTAGCCTTGTTATCTAATCCTTTTTATTTTTTATTCATCCTACCATATTTTTAAGAGATCCCTCATGTTCTCTGAATTTCATTAACAGTCTCATATTCTGGCTTCCTGGGGAAGGAAATGGCAACCCACTCCAGTATTCTTGCCTGGAGAATCCCATGGACAGAGGAGCCTGGCAGGCTACAGGCCATGGGGTCACAAGAGTCAGATACAACTTAGCGACTAAACCACTGCAGTATCCTTCCTGCAACTCTGGATATTAATTAGAGTTGTTTTTATATGGCATGTTGTCCACGTTCTTTTTGTTCTCATTTTCTATTTTGGTTTCTGTATTTACGTAGGGTTTTTCTCAAACATCTGGTCTTCACTTCCATATTTAAGAGAAGGAACATTAAGCTAATCGAAAGCTGTACATGAGGATGTTAGGCTTTTAAACGTTGGGCACTGCACACGTAGTGATTGGCAAGGAACTTCCTTTTTGGTTCAGGAACCTCCAAATGCTAGTATCTCTGTTAGATCATTTCTTTTGGACTGACCACTTTCTTTAGAGGAATCTTTCAGTCTCCTTCCAAGAATAATCATAAGCTTAGTTACCAGCTTTCAGAGAGTAAGAAGATGAGATCTTTGTGTGGAAAAGGAATAGGAGTCTCATCATTCATTACTGGCAACTTTCACTTAAGCTCCCTCTTTTGGTTTACCACTTAATACCACTTAACCCTCACCTTCAGCTATGGTTGGTTTCCTGAGTCTTTCTATAAGCCTGTGATCCCTTCCAGCCTCCAATAACTTAACCTCCTCGGTTTTTGCTTTTTTTTTTTTTTGGCTAAAGCTAGGGGAAAAGGTAGTTTGCTTCACAGGGTGGGATGAAAGGATCCAATTTCTCCTTCCATTTCAACCAGTCTCCATTCTTCAGCCTCACACTTTACACTGCCTTCAGAGCTTTTCTGGGGGGTGATGTAGTATGAATTAGCTTCTCCTTGTTTTGTCCCACTACAAGGATGAACAAGCTTAGGTTTTCAGCACTCTCTCATGTGCTGACATACTGCTGACCTTTCCTGTTAGCCACAGTCAATCTGCTGTCCCATTCTCTTGTCCTTGTGCATATAGGGCTTCTAGTTTTCTTTATATTATTTTAGTGAGGCCTGGGCTTGGGGTAGACATGAGCATGACAACGTTTAACTAAAGCTAATCCTATACATTTTTAAGGTTTAGCTTAGATGCTACTGTCTTTATGATTATATCAAAGTCATCTCTCCTTCCACCTATACTTGTGTATCACTCTTAGGACTGTCAACACACAGTTTCACTGGACAGTAAGACTTTGAGATCGAGGTCTGTATCTCATTCATCTCTGTACTTTCACCACCTGAAAGAAGGCCTGGCATATGGTATATGTGCATTAATATTGTAGAGCTGAAGTATCTTAGGAAATGGCTTACGATCCCAACAAGACAATCTCCTAGAGAAGAAGCCATATGCCTCTTCATTTTGATGAACCCCATAATATATAATGCCTGTTAATAGGCAGTCAATAAAATGTCTGTTGAATAGTGAGAGATATTCAGAGGCTCTTCTTGAGAACCCACCACACTTAGTAAAATCACACATTTTGTAAAACAGCTCATAGTCCCTTTCAAAAGTCTCATTCTGGACTTCCCCGGTGGAGCAATGGATTGGATTCCACCTGCCAATGAAGGGGACACAGGTTGGGTTCAACCCTGGTCTGTGAAGAGTCCACATGCCACGGAGCAGCGAAGCCCAAGCACCACAACTATGGAGCCTGTGAGCTGCAGCTACTGAAACCCATGCGCCCTGGAGCCTGTGCTCCGGAAGCAAAGCAACCCAACTAAGAGGCCTGCACATCGCAATGAAGAGCAGCCCCGCTCGTGGAAATCAGAGAAAGCACACACAAAGCAAAGGCCCAGCACAGCCAAAAAATAAAAATAAGTAATTTAAAAAACACATTTAAAACCCCAAAGCAAAAGTATCATTCTGACTAATTCAGTTGTTGACTCATTTCAACAATAGCAACAAAGAAGAAAATCTAGGAATCTAAAAATAATTTATACACTATATTCAAAAAGTGACAAACCTCAATCTTCTAAAGTGATACGATGTATATTTGAAAAATAGAGGGAAAAAAATTATAATCAAATTACCTTCTCTGTCTTTCTTTTTTAATCTTTTTCTCCTCCTGTCTATGGTTGCAACTTCAGACTTCAAAGACATGTAATATTTTCTGATTTCCTGTAGTTTTTCTTGGAGAAAAGAGATTCTCTCTGTACTGTTCATATTATCTAATTCATCTAAAAGGAAAAAAAAGTTACTTTGGATTTAAAAATAATTCTATAAGAAAAAATAGATGGCAGTTCTTTCAAAACTCTGACTCATAAATCAACAAAAGCTTTAGTTTATTAAAACCTAATAGTACACTAAATAAGGTTCTATAAAAGAGAAGACATTAAATTAATAAGATTTCCATATACATCCCAAATTTTCTTGACTAAACATATATTACTTAATGATATATCACTGAAATGATCAGAGAAGCACAAGAAAACATCCAACATACAGCATCTCTGATCTATAATTGTACCTGTTCACCCATATAGTGTCTTTGTATTGATGTTTTAGTTATTTCTAATTGTCAATACAAGAAAGGATATTTAAGTTCCATCAATCTGTATAAATCATTCATGTCTCATTTCGTAATTGGAGAGCTTTCTCCAGTTAGTATTTATTAAGTTAACATATAAGACACAGATTCTTTCATTTATGATAATAAGTAATGGTTATTGATAAGGCAGTATTTAGGATACCTAAATAAATGAATTTGCTAATTATTATTCCTTGTTTTGACACTTTAACATATCACTTTTGACATTTGACATATCACTTTGTGATACATATTCAAGTTTTCTATATGCATCTTACTGAGTTGAAAGCTCCACTTATATGTCCGAGGGGATGAATTCGGATGTTTTTCTTTCTGTTTATCTTTTTCTCCGTCTTTGATGTGAGGGGATATCCTTGCAGGGGATCGTGCAAGCTTCTGTGGCTTAGATACACTAAGATGCTTTACTGGGGTACATTTACTTGAATTGTCTAGGACAGGAAGATCTTCACTATCACTGCTTTGTCCTATAAGAAGAAAAAGTTAACTCAGATTATAAATTATAAAAACTTTAAAAATGCAACAGACCTAGCAATTACACTTTTCGTATCCTAAAGAAACAAATGCACAAAAGTGCTAAGTTTTATAACAATAAAAAGACGGAAATAACCTAAATACCCACCAAAAGGGAAATGGCTAAGAATTATATATTGTTTTTCAGTAGCTGAGTCGTGTCTGACTATTTGCAACCTCATGAACTGCAGCATGCCAAGCTCTCCTGTCCTTCTGCATCTCCTAGAGCTTGTTCAAACTCATGCCCATTGAGTCGGTGATACCATCCAACCATCTCATCCTCTGTCACCCTCTTCTCTTTTTTGCCTTCAATCTTCCCCTGATGCTGGGGAAGGGTCTGGCATTAGGGTCTTTTCCAGTGAGTCAGCTCTTCACACAGGTGGCTAAAGTATTGGAACTTTAGCTTCAGCAGCAGTCTTTTCAATGAATATTCAGGGTTGATTTACATTAGGACTGACCGGTTTTATCTCCTTGCTGTCCAGGGGACTCTCAAGAGTCTTCTCCACACCACAGTTCAAAAGCATCAATTCATCCACACTCTGACTTCTTTAGGGTTCAACTCTCTCATTCATACATGACTACTGGAAAAACCATAGCTTTGACTAGACGGACCCTTATCAGCAAAGTGATGTCTCTGATTTTTAATATGCTTTCTAGGTTGGTCATAGCTTTTCTTCCAAGGAGGAAGTGTCTTTTAATTTCATAGCTGCAATCACCATCTGCAGTGATTTTAGAGCCTGGGAGAATAAAATCTGCCACTGCTTCCACATTTTCCCCATCTATTTGCCATGAAATGACAGGACCGGATGGCAGTATCTTAGTTTTATGAATGGTGAGTTTTAAAGCAGCTTTTTCACTTTCCTCTTTCACCTTCATCAAGAGGCTCTTTAGTTCCTCTTTGCTTTCTGCCATTAGAGTGGTATTATCTGCGTATCTGAGGTTGTTGGTACTTCTCCCGGCAATCCTGATTCCAGCTTGTGATTCATCCAGCCCAGCATTTCACATGATGTACTCTGCATTTAAGTTAAATAAGCAGGGTGACAGTATACAGCCTTGATGTACTCCTTCTGCAATTTGGAACCAGTCTGTTGTTCCATGTCCAGTTCTAACTGTTGCTTCTTGATCTGCATACACGTTTCTCAGTAGGCAGGTCAGGTGGTCTGGTACTCCCATCTCTTTTAGAACAAAAATGACCAAATATCCAAAATAAATTATGAAATGATAAAGTTAAAAAAAAACAATAGGCATAGTATTGCCCTATATATGTTTAAAACAAAACACAAAAACAACCCAAAAGGGCAACCAACGCAAACTATATGAAGAAGCACAAAATAAACACCCAGCTGTTAACATGTGTCTAATAAAATGTGAGCAGATATTTGGTTGCAAGTCTGCATCCCTCCTCACCAAATCTTCACTGAGAGAGATGCTTTTGGTGTTCATTTAATAACAAATTAGAATTTTCTCTCAACTTTTCTGCTTTATTTCAAAGTCTACACCCTACTTCCACCATATTTACTCTCAAAATCCAACTTTGCCTTCTACTAAAAAGGTAAAGTTGTGGGTTACACACCAAACTTCCCAGCCCCCTCCCTACTGTATCTGTCCCTTTGGCACTTTTTCAGCCTCAAAAAGAGGAGACTTAATTCTGGGCAAACTACTGTAGTATCTTCAGCTATACTCTTGAGGCCGTTTATTCTCAGCTCCTCTGAGAATTTCATCTTTTCTTCTTTTTCAGAGTCTACAAACATGCTTTAGGCTTTCCCACCCCTTAGAGAGAGAAGGAGGGAAGGAGAGGACAACCTCCCCCTTTGGCTGCTACCTCTTTCCTTCTCTTTGGGGTCAAATTTCACGGAAGAGAAGTTGTTTGTTATCCTGATTTCCATACCTTCTAATTCATCTCCTTCCCATGCTCTTATTCGGGCCCCTAACACTATTCACCAACTTCAATGAATACATTTTAATCCCACATGAATATTCTATTGCATTTGAAGCATCTTTCCTATTCAAACCAACAACTGTTTACTGATTTTCATTTATCTCTAATCTGCTTCTAGTCTCCTCTTCCTGGCCCACTTAAAGGGATATGCCACATAATTCCACTCCTGGTCCTTTTTCTTCTCATTTTACAACTCTCACATAGCAGCTTTATCATCTTGTAATCCTTCAACAACTATATTCTAAAACCAGACTCTTTTAGAAGCTCCAGAGCCTTATTTCCCTAATACTTGATACCTCTAATACAACATTCCCTAAATTACTCTTCCAACAATCTGCTGCTACTCCTGTATGCCATATGTTAGTTAACCAGTTCCTCGTATCTTACTACTAACAACAGAGTCCTAGTGATTTTATAGGCTTCCCTGGTGGCTTAAATGGTAAATTTAAGCCTGCAATGGAGACCCGGGTTCGATCTTGTGTCAGGAAGATCCCCTGGAGAAAGAAATGGCTACACACTCCAGTATTCTTGGGTTTCCCAGGGGCACTGGTGGTAAAGAACCTGCCTACCAATGCGAGAGACATAACAGACACAGGTTCGATCCCTGTGTTGGGAAGATCCCCTGAGGAAGAAATGGCAACCCGCTCCAGTATTCTTGCCTGGAGAATCCCATGGACAGAGGAGCTTGGCAGGCTACAGTCCATGGGGTCACAAAGAGTTGGACAAGACTAAAGCGACTTAGTGCACACACACACACAGTGATTTTATGTCCTAGTTCTCTTCATTCATCCCTCCTTTCACTGCCTCAGTTAAGCCAAAGATGCTTTCCAAAAAGAAAAACTGATCATCTCCTTTCTTTTTCCTTTAACTTTTTACTTTGAGACCATTTTCGAACTTACAAAAAAGATGAAGAATGGTTACTGCCATTTGAGGATAACTTGCCCTGCCATATTTGAGCACTCTATAGTGTTTATGTCTTACAAATGAGAACATTCTCCTTGTTTTAGTTATCTACAAATTAGCCAAAACATAGCAGTTTAAAACTATAAATGTTTAGTATCTCACATGGTTTCTGAGGGTCAGAATCTGGGAGCATCTTGGCTCTGTGGCCTGGCTCAGGGAATCTGGTGGGGTTGCAGCCAAGCATCTCGCCCAGGCTCTGGTCTCTGAAGACCGGACTGGAGCTGAATGATATGCTCCAGGATGGCTCACTCACATGGCTGTTAGTGAACATCAGGAAGCCTCAGTTCTTGCCTACATGGCTGTAGGGAGGATATGCTTGGGTCCTCACCACACAGGCCTCTCCATACACTGCTTGACTGTCCTCCCAACATGGCAGCTGACTTTCCCCAGAGCAACTGACCCAGAGGAAAGCAGAGAGGAATCTGCTGTGCCTTTTAGGAGCTTCAATTAATACTGCGTCACATCCACTCTATTTTACTAGTTAAAAGAAAGTGACTAAATAGAGCCCATACTCAAGAGGAAGGAACTGGGCTTTGCCTCTAGAAGAGAAGCATATCAACACACTTGTGGATGTGTTTTTAAATCCGCCACACTCCTAAACAACCAGATATATTACTGTCATTAATCCTCAGGCTCCACACAACTCTCTCTAGTTTGACCTAGTAATGTTCGTTATACCAGTAGCATCCAGGTGAGAATTATATGCCTCATTTAGCTGTCACATACATCTTCAGTCTGGAACGGTTCCTCCTTGACTTTCATGACCTTGACAATTTTACAAATTACAGGCCAATCATTCTACAGAGTATCCTTCAGTTTGAACTTGTTGCTGGGTCCTCATGATCAGTCAGGTTATACATCTTTGACAGGGATGTTACAGCTGTGCACGCCACTCTTCAGGGCACATTCTGTCAGGTGGCACATGATCTCACTTGATCCCATTACTGGCGGTGTTCATGTTGACTAAGGCAATGTCTGTCCATGCACCCACTGTAAACTTACTCATTTTCCCTTTGTAATTCCTGCTATCTTTCCAGTCTCATCTCCTACACTCTTTCTCTATACTCTGTACCTGTCTTGTTCAGCCATTAGCCACATCTGGTTACTGAGTACTTGAAATATGGTTCAAAGGATTTTTTTTTAAATGCAACTTGTCTTAAATAAATTATATGCTCCTTCCTTGGAATATGTGTCTACTGTAATCTAGTATTTCCATTCCAGACTTGTATGAAAGCATGTTTTGGATGTAAGATTATAATTTGTCAAAATCAACCATGTTTTTTCCTACTATATCCCTTAACTTTATTCTTTATTGTACATACATCTGTTTTTCAGATGTATTTGAAAAACATTCTTATGTTATTCAAATTCTATTTGTTTTATTCTATTCTTTTTTTTCAAGATTTCAAACATATTCCTCTAATATTAAACTATATTACATAAGAAATGCAATAAGCATAAAAAATAACCACAGCTATCTCAGCTCTAAATAAAATTGACAAGCAAATTTTCAGATGAAAATCTAATGGAAAAATTGCTACTTTTCAGAAAAGAACAAACCAAATTTAGTTTTAAGCTGACACAGATGATCAGGCCAAAAAACTGCTGCAAGTACTAACACCATACTAAAGCCAGGGTTGCAAAGCACCAACCTGCTCCATTCTTTTCATTTTTGGCTACAGCACTTGTTCGCTTTGGGGTTCGCTTCTGCTTTTTTGCCAGTAATCCACTAGTTCCATCACTTGGCCTTTTCTGACCTGAAATAAGTGGAAAGAGAAAATTAGAAAAAAATCAAGAGCAAGTATGTTCATTCACCTCCCTACATGAATTTCCATGTATATGTTTTTAAAAAGGGTGGGATAGAGAGGGAGATGGGGGAAGGAAGGAAGGAAAAAGAGAAGAAACACAGGAGGGGAGGAAGGGAAAAGAGAAGGAAGGAAGGAGGGAGGGACAGAAGAAGGAAGGGAAGAAGGGTACTTAACAGATCAAAGCTCCTAAAACTCTTAGCATACTAATTTTGAATTTTAACATAAAGACTGATTTTCTCCCTAGGAAGTCCTTACCCTTCTCTCTGCTCTCTCTTTCTTGAACAATTATACTACAGGTACCAGAGGCAACACTGGCTTCAAAGCCATTTGCTGATTCCCTCTCACAGAGACCTTCTTGAGATTCTTCAGCAATACTGTCAACTTCAATAGTTATGTCACTCTCACTTTTTATACTTCGAGACTCATCTTGGCTGAGAGTAAGTGGTGACGCTGCTGAAAAGTTATGCTGTACTACAGGAGGTAGGGCAGGTGGAATAGAAACAAGAGAGTTAGATTCAGAGCTTTCAACTACTGCGTCCTCAATGCTGGTTTTATCCTTTTCATCCAAATCATCCAAATCTACTTCATGGCAAACCAAGGTTTCTGGTCCAATCAGAGGCATTGCATCCTCTTCTTCCTTTAGCGGAGTATTTACAGTTTCTTCTGCTGGACCATCAAATTTTTCATTAGTCAATTCTTGAACGCATTGGTTTGGCTCTGCTATTAATGATGGCATTCCTTCATTTTCTATTTCAAAGTGTTGTTCAAAATTTAAGTTTTTCATTCCCTCAGAGGCAGTGCAATCGCTGGTCCTTTCTTGAGATATGCTGGATATGCTATTTGTCATTTCCATTCCGTTCTCGATTCTTATTCTTTTCTCTGGTGATAACTGTCCCAGTATCTTTCGTTTCAACTTTTTTTCTTTTGCACATTGGTCAATTTCATCTTCAGTAGCAGAAGAAAAGTTTTTACTGTCTAACGAAGAAAATTCTGGACTCTGAGCATCTATATGCGGTTCAGTTCCTGCTTCATCCTGGCTAAATGATGAAATTTTTATAATTTCTAAAGAAAGATCTTTTGTCTTGCTTCGTCTTCCCTTTCCTTTAGGAGATTTTTCTGCTTCTTTCTTAACTTCTTCTTGCTCCACTTTATTTCCTAAAATCTGTACTATTTGTTCATTCTCTCCAACTTCTAACTTTAAGGTTTCTAAAGGCTGCATTTGAGTCCTATCATTTTCTTTTAATATATGTGGAGCAGTCTTTGGATTTTCTTCATCTAGCTTATCATCATTTAAATTTTCATTTTTTCTAATTCTTCTTTAATATCAGGAGAGAGTTCTTCATTCATCAAATTCTTTTCTAAAAGGTCTTCTGTTTCACTATCAGATGAACAGGAGTCTGCAAGAGAAAACATTATATTACACAAGTTCCTACTTATTTACCAATGTAATTTATAATAAAAATTCTGCCAAAGACAAAACTCTTCATCATGTACCTCTGAATACCTCCTTGTAGAAATTTCTCATATAAAATAAACTATATATTTGTGCCAAAAATGGGGGAGGGGAGATCTCAAATAAAACTCTGTGTGGAAATATATTACACAGAAAAATATTACTCTCTCAATTCTGTAAAAGAGCTCTTTTCCAATTTTTACTAGTATCGTATTTAGGCTACAGTAACCGTTAGAAAAATCAAACGACTAGTATTGAAATATGAAGTTAACATATGAAGTGGTTTGATTTGAGAGGGTACCGATTAAAATCTGGAATGCCCATTTTATGTCCTTAGAAAGGAGTATGACATTCTGCTTAATTTTGAAAAGATGTATAAAAATGAAAAGCTTGAATTCTCAAAAATGTAAATATTCCTCTGATTAAGAGAAAGGAAATATAGGCCAGTTACCTTTCTGCAAACAAAACCATTCTCCTAAGTCAGAGCATTTTTTAAATAATAAATAGTGTTATAAGATGATACAGAAGTTGTAAAATACAAGAATTCTGCCCACATGGTGCTCATATTTTAAAGTGCAAAAAGGCAAGCTTAAATGTACTTTTTAAGTGAGCAGGTATGTAGTTTTATTTTATGGTTTTATCATATACAGAATTTAGAATTTTGTCTCATGTTTTTTAAAAGGTAGTTTTATGAAGCAGTTTAGCAAGAAAATGTATAATTTTGTAGGCTGTACACGTGCACGCTTCTAAGAGCATTTGCAACTTTGTGGAACTCTTGCATTTGTGTATTATGTCAGCCTTCCAGCAGATGGCAGTAAAAGGAGGAAAGATGCCCTTTCTAACTTGCACAAAAGCTCCACATGGTGGATTCATGGCAATCCTGTGGTTCAGAAAAGTTTTCAAGGGAGGAAAATTCTTATGTGAACATTTTCTATATTTAACATTCTTAAATTACGTAGAAAAATATACAAAAGTAGAAAAGTTGGAAAAAACGTAAAAGCAGAATAAAATATCTTCCCTTATATTCATCACAAAACATGTGCCTATCACTTTAGTTTGTGCTCTCTCTGAAAAACAGTCTCAGCTTTATTGAAAGATCCTAAGTAAACAGCAATGGTGAAGACCCTAGGTGAAGGCAATGGCAACCCACTCCAGTACTCTTGCCTGGAAAATCCCATGGAGGGAGAGCCTGGTGGGCTGCAGTCCATGGGGTCACTAAGGGTGGGACACAACTGAGCGACTTCACTTTCACGTTTCACTTTCATGCACTGGAGAAGGAAATGGCAACCCACTCCAGGGTTCTTGCCTGGGGAACCCCAGAGACGGGGGGAGCCTGGTGGGCTGCCGTCTGTGGGGTCGCACAGAGTCGGACACGACTGAAGCGACTTAGCAGCGACAGCAGGTGAACAGCAGTGGATTACAGAAGACACCAGTGCATGCTTTGTAGGACAGGGCAGCATACTGGCTTGTCAACCCATGCTCTATTAAAATAGAATATTCTCTGATATTGTCAAGAAAAGGTACTCCTAATTAAAGTAAAATATCACTGAATTTTAAATAAATAGGGTACAGCAAAATTAACATTTTTTTCAAATCAAATGTTGTAATTTAAATCATGTATTAAAAACCTAGATGACTTCCTATGAATCTCTCACACAACTGGTTTTATTATTTATATGATTGATTTTTTTTTTTTTTAATCAATGATCCTCAAAATTGAGCACCTTCCATTCCATTTGACAGAGGTGAGCTGTCTGGCATATTGCTTCGAGCACTTCTGGTACCTGATTTTCCGTCACTGTTCGCAGTCTTAGATAAACCATACGGCATGTTAGACGAAAGAGCAGATTTTAAAGGAGGTCGTCCCCGTTTTGACTTCTGCCTCTCCTCATCCCTCTTTTCATCCTTTTCACTGTCTTCTTTGTTCTAGGTTACAACAATAAAATGTATGAGAAATAGTACCTTTATGAAAAATAAATACTTTGCCAAGGAAAACTGCTCAAAAAGATTAGTTGTTACATCAACTCCTAATCTGTAGTTATGGAAAAATTAAAATTACATAGTTTTCTAATGTTTTGTACTTAAATGAGTATGATGTTCTACAACTTCAACATGGTAACGCTGCAATTATATTGTGAAGGTCAGAGGCAGCACATGAGAGAGCTATATCCTACTCAGCTCTCCCCTTGTCTCGCACTGTTTCCTGAGGAAAAGAAAGATAAGTCACCATCACTACAGCAGAGGCTGAAAATTGAGGGTGTGGATGAGGATAGAACATATAGCCAATGTATGCTTTAAAACTTAGCATTAGCTTCCAGCATTTAAAAGTCAGATTTTACTTTTTAAAAAATACAGTTGTCTTGAGAGAAAAAAAAAATCTAAAATCTGGCAAGCCTGACTCTGAATCCCACAGCAGAGTGGTTAGTTCCATCCGCTCTAGATGAGGGATATAACCTCTTCTTTGTCACTCTCAGTCCTACTGCACCACTTTTCTAGGGAACCTCGTAAGCCTTTGCATTTGAAGCCTGTGCCCCAGGGGAAGCTGGTTTTTACCTTTCCCGAAATAGTGCGGAAATGTGTTCACATTTTTTTCCTTTTTAGCTTCTGGGATGTAAGGGGAAAACTCACAATTACTTTGAAAGACTCAACATGATTATATGAGAAAACAAGCTTTATAAAAACACAGTATTAATACAATATGAACAACTCCTGTTATCTAAAGGATATAGCACCTGTATACATACTTTAGCTTTTTTCTTCTGTTTTTCTTTGGTCCACCTTTGTCCAATGGCCAGATTATCCTGTCAGCCTTTACCCATTCATCATACCTTAAAATAAAGAATATGTTTTAAAATTCACAAGAACACCTTATTTGAAATGTAGTCAACAAGTGCAAACAACAGTGAGACAGACTGCAGAGGGCTGAGTTCTATGTCGATAGAAGGTGACGGGCACAGGGGCCAACTTGCTGGTAGTGTGTGTACCAGGTGCTGAAGCAGGTGCTTTGGGTACCCGCCACCAACAGGGCACAGCAAGAGAATTTCTCAGGGCAGACAGGTTTAAGGGGTAGAGTAGCGTAGGCAAACTAAAGAGAGTCAAGGCTGTTCAACTGCCTTTTCCCCCACAACTCCCACTCATCTGAGCTTAATTAAATAAGCTGATTCTGCACTGGAATTCATTCTAGTAACCAAATAATGCAAAACAAGTGAGAGATAAATTCACACTTGTAGTATGATGAGTTCTAAATTTTATGAAGTCCTTTTCAACTCTTTTCCTCCCAGAACTCTCTCTAGCCTCCAGTATTTCTAATAAAATTTTATTCTGAACTGTACACCTCTAAAACTGAATTTCTTTTAGAGGTATTTTAAGTTTATTCTGAAAACTCATTTTCCCCTTTCTCATAGCACTGACATAACTTCTAGATTTTAATATAGCCAGTCCAAGTTACTAATCAGGGGCAAATAAGAAATTAAACCTCCCAGAACTAAATAACAGCTTTTACATTATATAAGTATATATTTATAGAGCTATCTATAATTTATATGTTTAATGTGTATTTACAGGTATTTATAGAGATGAACCAAAATGTAAAATCTGAACATTTTAGCTTAAAAAAAAGAAAAAACTACAGGCACTCCTTGCTTTGAACTGCACCCTGGTGATGCAAACCACACCTTCACTTTGTAACCCAATCACCGTTAACCCATGCAAAAGAAGGACCCTGTTCCAATAGGCACAAGTTCAGCTGACCCTGTACCATGACTCTACATTATGGTTTAAACATGATCTTCTCATGCATTATCCCAGTATCTAGCAGGGTGGATGGCCAATGAAAAACTATTAACCATGTGAATTCCAGCTAGGTAGGAAGATAACCAGTTAGAACAAACATGATCATATAATAAAATGACTATTAAGAGTCAAACAGTAAAAAATTAAAGAGATGAAAAGAGAAGGACACTAGGAGGGGGATAGTCTAGAAAATAGAACAGACACACTGATGGTAAGTAAAAGCGGATGGTTGTGAACTAAGTAAACTCTGAGGAAAAAAAGGCTACATTGGGCTGCACGTGCAAAGCAGGGAGGTTTGTTAAGGTTGTCAAGTGTAGTCTTTAGCCCTGGATTCAATACATAGAAAACTACTGAGAGATGGACAAGAAAGTTTGTTTTTAGTGTTGGCAGAAATGTGAAGGGTACTGATCTGAAGCTGATCTGAGAAAAAGAAAATAAATTTTAAAGTTTTTTTTTTAATTTTTACCTTTAAAATTATTTATTTTTAATTGGAGACTAATTACTTTACAATATTGTGGTGGTTTCTGCCATACAGCAACGTGAACCAGTCATGGGTGTACATGTGTCCCCCCATCCCGAACCCGCCTCCCGCCTCCCTTCCCATCCCATCCCTTTGGGTCATCCCAGTGCACCAGCTTTGAGTACCCTGTTTCATGCATCAAACTTGGACTGGTCATCTCTTTCACATATGGTAATATACATGTTTCAATGCTATTCTCTCAAATCATCCCATCCTCACCTTCTGCCAGAGTCCAAAAGTCTGTTCTTTACATCTGTGTCTTTTTGCTGTCCTGCACATAGGGTCATTGTTACCATCTTTCTAAATTCCATAGATACGTGTTAATATACTGTGTTGGTGTTTTTCTTTCTGACTTACTTCACTCTGTGTAATAGGCTCCAGTTTCATCCACCTCATTAGAACTGACTCAAATGCATTCTTTTTAAGAGCTGAGTGATATTCCATTGTGTATATGTACCACAAACTTCCTTATCCATTCGTCTGCAGATGAACATCTGGGTTGATTCCATGTCCTAGCTACTGTAAACAGTGCTGCGATGAACATCGGGGTACATTATCTCTTTGAATTCTGGTTTCCTCAGTGTGTATGCCCAGCAGTGGGATTGCTGGATCGTATGGCAGTTCCATTTCCAGGTTTTAAAGGAATCTCCACACTGTTCTCCATAGCGTCTGTACTAGTTTGCATTCCCACCAACAGTGTAAGAGGGTTCCCTTTTCTCCACACCCTCTCCAGCATTTATTGTTTGTAGACTGTTTGATAGCAGTCATTCTGACCAGAGTGAGATGGTACCTCATTGTGGTTTTGAGTTTTATATGCTATTCATTCAATCCATACTCTTTTTAAAATGATGTGAGAGGACAGAAGCCAAACACGTCCTCACTAAAGAAAACAGTTAACGTTTGCTGAGCACTTAACTAAATGCCAGGCACTAACTCTATAAACTTTCATGTTAATATAATTAGCACTGCTTCTCACAAAATCCCTATAAAGTAGATGCTCTGTATTTCCTAACTCAGAGATGAGGAAACTGAGTATGTAGGGAAATTCTGGAATACCTGGGCTCCAAGCAACTACAGGGCCCACGGATACAGTGAACACACAAGACTTCGTAAAGAATAGAGAGAAAAGTAGTCCCTGACATCTAGCAACTGGCCTGGTACTATTAGCTGGGCCTTGCTGTGGCTACAGAGCTGTCTTGGCCCCTCACAGCTAGGGGCGTGTTGTTCTTCCATTGCACGTAAAGAGTTTCACAGAACATCAACATCAGACAGTCTGTTCCATGACCATGATGGATCAAGACAAAGAAAAGACCACTTCCTAGTTGTGTCTCAACACACAAAAAACAGGAACACTGCCCAGGCCACAAAAATGACCAAACATCCTTTATACCCCGAGTGACTGCCACTGCTTTACCAGTGACAGCATTGTGGTGGTGGTGGTAGTCGGGGGGGGTTTAGTCGCTAAATTGTGTCCAAGTCTTGCAACCCCCATGGACTATAGCCCGCCAGGTTCCTCTGTCCATGATTTTCCAGGCAAGAATACTGGAGTGGGTTGCCATTTCCTTCTCCAGGGGATCTTCCTGGCCCTGGGATCAAACCTGCATCTCCTGTGTCTCCTGCACTGCAGATGGATTCTTTACCCACTGAGCCATTGGGGAGAAGTCCCAAGATAGCATTAACCTTGGTCTAGTCTTCCCTTCTTACAGGTAAGATTAAGGTAACCAATCAGAATTAAATTATCCCCTGCTTCTTGACAGCATCCAGTCTAAAGCAACACCCTATTTCCTAAACCCTCCCAAAATCACCTACAGAAGCTCAGATCTAAGTCTTATCTAACATTCTTATTTATTAATTTCCCAATTCAGACCTATTACAGTGCTTGATACAGGCTTGATTTCTGATAAATTTAATAAACAAGCAAAACCACTTGCAATGTTGGGAGCCATGGGTCTAGCTCCCTAAAGGATGTTTCCACAGAATCCTGAGCTGTTGCTACTCCCAAAGGTGGCACCCTGAACTTTCATGACCCACCCTCTAACTGACATGCCATGTGGTTCCCTACGTTAGGTGTCCTCCCTTACTGCAAATGAGTAGCGAACCCAGCTTGTTCAGGTACAGATGTGATCCTGGTGATCTTTGGCTGGAAGTATTGAGATGGGAAGGAAAATAGTAGGAATGTTCAAAGTCCTGGAAAATTCAAATGCAAGGTGTGCTGTGTAACTGCATGTATACTGTTTGTGTTAGTTCTTCAAAACATTAGAAACGATCTTTCTGAACCAAAAACAAATTTCAAAATAAGAAAACACATTTCTTGCTTACCTGACATTCCATCCATAGTAATGTACCAAGTATAAAACTTCTCCATCATCAGTTTCAGTGCTTTTTATACTGGCTTCATAGATCTTCTGCGTTTTCCCTCGTCCATATTTTACTTTCACTTTGGTGCCTGTTAGGCAGGGTTCTGTGTCTTCCTCATCTTCCTCCCCCTCAGAGTCACATTTGCTTTCGGTTTCTTCCCTGCAGCAAGTTATAACACTGATAATGCTACTGGTAACTTAATGGAAAACAAAATAATATATGCTAAAAGAATCCAACACGTAGAAGAGTCACAACCTAATTATTACCTTCAGAACATGTCAGTGGAGGAGGAGAAGAAGGAGGAGAAGGAGAAGATCTTCATAGACTACTTAGGAAGGGACTGATTTATTATGAAAAGGTGCACTGTACCAAAAGTAAATCCGTACTTCTTAAAGGCAAGTCAGTCATCACAGTTAAGGGTGATGTGGAATCAAATAAATCACTTTTGATAAAGCAAAATTAGAACAACATGCTTTGAAGAAGTCTTTAGGATTCAAGTGCCACCTTATATGTGAAAATGACCTAAAGATAGTGTTTAGCTTTCTGCAACTGAAGTGTCTTAAGTCTACCTGACTACTACTTTTTGCTCAATTCAGAGTGGTTCTTAACCCAGACTTTTGGTGGGAAAAATAATGAACAAGGGCTAACTACCTTAGTAACTCTTTTAAACTAGTTTGTATTTTAAAGGTTTCCCTACCCTCACGAAGAAACAATAGACATCTGGGTATTAGATACCCATCTGGGTCTCTTGTTATCACTGTGGGATAGCACCGCAAGAACAAAGGTTTTGCATATCTTACATTGGTTCTTATTTGTTTTTACACATCTCCCGTCAGCTTTTGTTTTGATAATCATATATGAAGGAGATTCACATAGGGAGGTTCAAGTATTTTTAATATTTTTAAACAAACATTCTTTATTAGCCCAGCAAAAATTCAGAACAGATTTGCATCAAAGATCATTCTAGTGTCACAAGAGTTTTAAAAACCTTAAGAGGAGGTACTATCTTCTGTCATAAACATAGGGCATTATTTTAGGGACCACTGGGGGACCCAACATGAAGAAACTTTGACAACTCATTAGCAGTGGGAATGTTTTCTTTACAAGGGCACCTTCCAATTACACTCTGATAAGGTAATTTCAAAACACCATGGAAAACTACTTAAAACAGAAGTCTCTACAGATTTTTAAAAAAGTCTATTTCCAGGATTCCTGCTATTAAATGAGAATACAGACTGTATATTCAGTTTTTGTAATAAAAGGAAATATTCAAGTCTGTGAAACTTTATGTCTCTAAAATAAATATTCTATTTACATATCAATTATAAAGGCTTTTTAAAGCAAATGGTGTGTGTGTATATATATATAGTGTGTATTACATAAATACTATAAAACATACACATTTTGATGGTTATTTTTAACAAATCTTCAATTAGGCCTTACTTTTTAAATAGTCTACCTTACCCTATTAATTTACTGTCCAAATATTTGAATTAATACACTCATATCATTATACTCAACTCCAATTATTTCCTCCTACTTTCCCTAATCCTAATCGTATTTCACTATAGAACTTTCTTTATTCACTATTCTAAATCACATGTGACTGTGAATACTCCTGTACCTATTTATGCTGAATCATAAAATTACCTCTCCCACTCACCAATCATTACTATTTTTGCAGTTATTTTTTCAACGGTTAATTTTCAGATGGGTGTCAGCCACTAGTTGGAAACAGCAGGCCACTTTTCTCAATTTTGCCTAATCAATCAAATTTCTAGAAAATTTAGCACTGAAAAAAACTGTGGAGGAGAGCTTCTACACAAGTAAGTGTGTTATGCTGTTGCTGAGTTAAAATTCAGTTTTTAGTAGTGTCTAAAAATTAGTAAATCCATTTGACAATAAAGAAATGGCCACAAAACATAGTTGGACATTACCATGATCTAGCTGGACTGCCTAATCTCTGGTTATTTTTAAGTCAATTCAGTCCATACGTGTATAATGCATGAAAAAAAAAAAAAACAGTTTTCACTCAACAACAAACAGGATGAACATTAAAAAGCCGAAATTTAATGTGATGTGGGGCAAGAATGAATTTTCCAAACTAGAATCAGGGGTGCATGCCACTTATTCTAATACGATAACTTGGAAAAGAAAACTGTCTGAGATACAGCTAACACACAGAAACATCTGCTAGTACTGTGCACCCATGTGTTTGTTAGCTTTCCCACATTGTACCTTTTTAAAATGGCATTTTTGCTGTCGCTGTTTCCTCTTGTCCACTTCCTCCATTTTTCTCCAGCTCCCTTCCCTGCTGTCAACTGCAGGGCCTTTCTTTGACTGGGTGGCGCAGCCTTCTTTGAGGCCACTGTTTAGGGCACAAGCGCTATTAAAATCGTGCGACCAGTATATTCTCCAGTTCCGAAAGGCGACACACATCATCTTCACAATGTGTCTCACCTTCATCAGACAAGAGGGATGGAAGTCCCAATAAGAAAGCATTCCCTCAGACCTGAACCTCTAAGCAGGGGCAGAGCGCTGCTGTACCCCAGACAGGCGCTTCTGGAGAACAAACATAAGATAATGTACCTCTCTTGGCTTTTCTCTTCCTCTTCCTCTGAGTCTTTGTCAGAATCCTCCTGCTTTCTAATTTTCTTCTCCTTTTGCTTTGGTGTATTTTTTCTCCCCAGTAGTAGTTCATTTTCCTTCTTCTCCGCATTTTCATAGTCATCATCTACATCCTTATTTTCTGTATCATTATCTCTTAATTTGTCTTCTGTTTTTTCTTCTTCAATTTCCTTTTTAATAGAATTTGCATCTCGAGCAATTCTCCTTCGTCCCTAGTAGAGAGGATGAAAACTTTAAAGTACCTATCACTACAAAGGGAAAAAAACATAGAAAAATGTTATCTTTTTCTTAAATCATCACGGCAATGACTAGACTTCTTTCTAGCTTGAGATGTGATACTGATAACCCGTCAACTCCTGTGTACTTTTTGCTTCCTCTCAAAGTAAAAAAATCAACCCATGTAAATTACTTATATCCAAATCTATTATGTCCCCTGGCTACATACTACATGAAAAATAAAAAATTTTTCCTATGTTCACTATATATCTCATTTTAATATTTCTTCACTATAATAAAAGTTTTTAAAGAATTATCTAAGTGTCAATGATATAAGTTAATAATAAGGAAAATAAATCAGTCCCTTAATTTTCTGAAGTTCTTTCATCTCTAACTCTATTGTTTACTAAGATAAAATTCACATTACCACTGTATTTCAATGTGATTACATTTTATTACATTTTAAAAGAACTGAGTTGTACTAATGGCCAAAAAGTGAGCTGATTTCTTTGAATCTGGAGAGCTCACTAGGCCAGTAGTAACTTGTTACAACCTCAGCAGCTGTTATCCAGTCTCTTGTTGCATGCTCAACTGACCAGGAAACTGTTGAGCCATTTCATTATCTCCTAAATTCTCCTTCTAGTCAACTTCTGCACACTGGCAGAATTCCCCCTACTTGAAATAAAGTGAGGATTAAAGGGAAAAAAGAGCCAACAACTCTGGGAGCACTAGAATACTTTACAATTATTATCTCAGTATAACAAATGTTTTGCCTAGTTCCTGACTATGTACTATTTAAACAACAACAGTAGGTGGGGAAAAAGAACTTAATTTTAGTTCCATGAGGGCAGGGTCTTTGTCATACTTACGTCTGTAACCTCAGATCTAAACAGCGCCTGGCATATGGGCAGGTACTCTTTAAGAGTTTGTAGGTAAATGAATGAAAGTATCTGTTATCCATAAAATTTTAAATTTGTATAACTTGTACCTCTGTCCCAGAAATCTCATTTTTAGAGGTCTGTATTCAGATAAATAAGGAGGACATTTTTACAAGTCTCTATATTTAGATAAATTTGGAGGACATTTTTACAAGTATATTTACTGCAGTACTTTCTGTAATCATAAAAAATTGAGAAAATCTTGAGGAAGGTAAATTTATGGTACATCCATACTATGCAATATTCTGCAGATGTTTTACATAAGATGAGGAAGTTCTTTATGTAATGACAAGCAAATATGTCCACAATACATACAATGGGGTATTATACAGTCTTAAAAAGGAAGGAAATTCTAATCCATATATGGATGAACCTTGAAGACCTTCTGCTGAATGAAATAAACCAGTCACAAAAGGACAAATACTATCTAATTCCACTTATATGAGATATCCAGAGTAGTCAAATTCATAGCGACATAAAGTAGACTGGTGGTTGCCAGAGGCTGGGGACGAGAAGAACAACGAGTTACTGTTCAACAGGCAGAGTTTCAGTTTTCCAAGATGAAAAAAGTTCTGGAGATGGATGATGGTGATGGTTATAAAACAATATGAATGTAGTTAATGCCACTGAACTGTGCATGTAAAAATGGTTAAGATCACAAATGTCATGTTTCTTTACCATAATCTTTAAAAATTAAGAAAAGAAAGCACTCTGGAGGTTTCATCAAATTCACAGAAAGTGCCACTTACTAAGTAAAATGGACAGTTTTAAAAAATGGTTTCTGAGCAAATAAAAGAGATGACTTCACCTTGTCTTTTATTAAGTACAATTTCACTGAAAAATAAAATGCATTATTACAATAACTGAATTCCTTTCACAATGTGGTAAATTTTTTTCTACTTCTAAAATTTGATAAAAGTTACTGTGTAGACATCATCAGACAATGATCAAAAAAGTGGGTGACAGCTCTTGACTTGAATTATATATTAGTGGAGAGGAAGAGCAGAGGTGGAAGATAAAACCAGCATGCATGTGACTAGGAACGAAGGCAGGGCATGAAAAGCTGCCACAAGAGCTGTACAGTGTGTTGTGGAGTAAGTAAAGAAAAAGCAGAGATCCCACCTGGCTGAGAACACAGGTATTATAAACAGGAGATTCATTCACTCGACCATCTAGTAAGTCCTTAATATGTGCAAGGCACTACTCTAGATGCCTGGGATCTCTGAATGAATGGAATAACACTAATTCCTGCGGTTGTGGAGTGTGATTCTAGCCCAGAGTGCGGTAAAAGAACAATAAATAATAAACAGAATAAATAAGCAAATTACAGACAGCAACATTGGAGGGACTGAACAGGATAGGGGCTTCCCAGGTGGCTCAGTGGTAGAAAATACACCTGTCGGAGGAGGAGATGCTGGTTTGATCCCTGGGTCGGGAAGACCCCTGGAGGAGGAAATGGCAACCTGCTCCAGTATTCTTGCCTGCAGAACCCCATGGACAGAGGAGCCTAGCAGACCTACAGTCCATGAGCTCACAAAGACTGGCACACGACTTAGTGACTGGGCAGACATGCTTGACCAGGATCTGCTTCAGTGAGCTGACACATTAGCAAAAGACTCAAAGGAAGTGAATATTTGAGACTGACCTCACTTGAGAATGGCTTGAACAGATGTAGAGAACAAGAAATCATATGTGATATATTTAGAGAAAGGGAGTGAAGTTAGCCTGGCTGAAGCATAACTAAATACTACAAAATAAATTACGTTCATAGGAGTATTTTTGTATATATCTGAAACTGCCCATATTAAAAAGACTAAAGTAATGCTTAAAAAAACTAGATAAAATTAGTATTAAGTACTCACCCTTGGAGATTTTAATTCTATGTCTTCTCTTTCACTTTCACTGTTTGAATCAATATTGTCCTCAGGTTCACTCTTCACTTCTACTAAAGGCATTTCTTGGTCTACTTTTGGAGCCTCCTCTTCCATGGATTCTTCTAAGTCTTTTTTTCCTCTTTTACTTTTGGTTCATGGTGGTGAATAGTTCTGAACTGAATATTTGCAGAACGGCAGTACTCCTCAAAACCATAGAGATACCTAAACAAATCACATTTTATTTTAAGAAATCTTAGTCATTATATTTAATTTGATTATTATACATTAAACAAATATTTTTTGAAAAGTAAAACACAAGCCTTTTAATACAAAGTACTTTTCCTGTTACTGGTTTCTTGGTGTTTTATATGGGATAGTAGAAATACTGACCAGAAAATAAAATTTCTTTCCTGAAAAATCTGAGCTTGTGATAATGGAACACAGCTATCATAGTTTTAATATGAAGGCTGTTCACTATAAAAGATACAATTCTATAACATGTAATTTCAGACAATTAGAGATACTGCCTATATCTCTAATTTTGAAAACAAAATCCAAACATGAAAAATGGAGTAAAGCAGACTTGTTGCACTGAAGTAACTTTCAATCACAGTATCCACTAAGCTAAACCTTTTTATGTACTTTCTCTAATTTTAATGTTCTTTGACTGATGTGTTCTTACTTAACTGTGAACAAATTAAATGGAAAATATTCCTTGTAATTATGTATTCTTTGATGAATAAACTATACTACTTACTTTCTATAAGCAGTTTTTACATTGTAGGAAGCAGCTGAATTCAAAATAGGAATGCCAAGGTCCATATAAATTTGCTTCCATACAGCACCACTATCAATCTGGAAAATTAAGTTTTTATTTGTTAACGTTTGCAAAGGGAAATAATCTTTATACTAATATTCTATGTTCATTAAGAAAATGTGTTTATTACCTAAAGTACATATAACAGTGCAACGCTAGACAATTTTGATTTTCATTACAGTCTTACTTACATTGTCACATCCACCTTGATGATAAACCAGTCTGAAGAGCTTGAAGAGGTTGAGATCTTTATAGCCCAAAACAGGTGGTTTGTTGATTGGAGTACCTTTTTAATATTGAAGAGCCGAAATACAATGTTAATTTCAATGGAAAATACTAAGTTGAAAACAAAGCTTATCAATTTCTAATTTCCCAAATATCATTAATCAGAGGCATATATTTTAAAGATGCTCAAATTACGTAAGATAACACAAAATATTCTCTATATTCTTTATACAGCATTGTGGTGATCTTTAGATTTATTGTACTTCCAGAACTAGTAAAATCACCTCTCTAACTGGCACTGAATTTGGATAAAACTGAATCAAACCTTGGGCCTGCAAGGTGTAGCCAATAATGCTGCTGCTTCAAGAAGCCTGGGCAAAAACACACACAATGAAAAGGGCACATTTTAGGCCATGGTTTCACTTTACTGCTTTAACACAAATGTTAAGACTGTTGGTAGTCATCTGAAGGATCTTTTCTGAAGGCCACAAAATGTCTAGGACCAATGTATCTGAGGATTTCCAAGGACTGATGTAATGTCACCAACTATGATTAATAAAGGCTCTATTTCTTCTAACTTTATTAGAAACCCTACTCTATTTAGATAGGAGCTAATCCATTATGTTCAATTGTTGAGACCAAGGGTCAGCCTAGATTACTTGCCACAAAAACAGCATTAGTAAACAATGCGTATGTAGATTTACACTATGATTGTTCACTTTCTGTTACTCAATTATTATTATAATATTTTCTGGTTTTATAAGTTTCAAGGAGATAAAATTTAACTAGATCACAATTACTTTTCCTCTACATTTATACTCAAAACAGATATCAGTAGTTGTAGTATCTATTGGTACTCAAAATAGATCCTCGTAGTACTAACAGTAGTAGCAGTGATAAAGTGATGTCTTTATTCCCAATACTTAGTTATTATTATCAGCTATAATTGATTCTTAGGCTTGAAATACAAATCCATATACCCATGCTTTAAGCAAAAATGATATATAAACACAGAACATAAAACAGTTTAAAAAAAAAAAAAGTCTACCTTTTGGGTTAGGGGGAGACACGATGCTGCATTAATTCCCAGATCAGGGATTGAACTTGGGCCCATGACAGCAAAAGCACCATGTCCTAAATGCTGGACTGTCAGGGAATTCCTAGAAATGTCTATTTTAAAGTAATAAGCATGAAAATACCTCTGTCTTCCATAAACTTATAAAGCTGTTGGAGGAAGTTGTCCCTCTCTTCAGGATCAGGTTCTTCCTCAGGCTGCAAAGGTAAAACATAAATATATAGAACGACGAACAGAAGGAGGATATACTGTCCTCTTTTTACTTTTTATGAACCCCAAATTTTATTGAACTCAGAAAATATGAATTTTTTTCAAAATCCTATGTCAGATTTTAATTCACACTTTGAAACAGCCAATTTGATGCAACTGTCAAGGTACACAGTCTCTACTCTTTACCCAATCTATCACTTGAAACTTCCCTTCAATTATCACCATGGGGACTAAGGTTAGCCACTTGGAAAAGGTTCTGGAATGGAGTGAGAGTGTTTTTACCTCATTTGTTGTTTTTTTAAAAAATCCTCAAAATACCATGTGTTCCAAGTGAATATATTGATAGATGAGCATAATAATTACAAACATGTTACTTTCAAGTAATCCACATACATTAAACTTTTGTTGAATGAATATAAACTGGAGGCTGAAAAGTCACATGGCAAAGGTTGTTTGGCTAGAACAATGTTTTAAAGAAACTTAAATGAGCCACATGAATTTTATTTTGTCTCAGACTCCACCAGTCCCTCTTGCTTGACAATAGCCTGCTTTTCTCATTTGTCTTTCATGCATGGCCTCTGTAGTTGACTTTGCAACCCCTTAAAATAGAACAATGAACATTATTTCTTAGGGACAGAAACTAAATACATACTAAAATTTAGCTCTATGGGAAAAAAGAAAAACTAATGGAAACATTCATGCAGAAACAACTATTCCTACAAATACCTATTTGTTATGTTTTACTAATTATAGAAACCTAATAATTTCTTCTTATATAGACAAATGAATTATGGGCTTTAATAAAATATTTCCCCTTTCTGACAGACTACTTAAATACTGATATTTGGGAAAATTCTTAAAGTTTAACAATACTATAGAGAAACAAAGAAAACATGGATATATATATTTCTTCCATATAAATCATAATTTAATTTTAGAGTACCACTATTTTTTGTGTTCAAAAGAATTCAAAGCCATACTCAAAGCAAAGGCTGTGTCAAGCAATAAACATTGAGAGCTCACAAGTTCAGAGAGCAATAAGCCCATTAAAGTCATGTATTTTCAAAAAAAAATAATAGCTAAAAATATAGCCAAGATCAATAAATATGTAGTTGATTAAAATATATTTTAAAAATGATGTCATCTAGGTCAATTAAAATATATAATTTTTAAAAAGCATCAGGCAATCAAGGAAAGGGAGTAAGATCTTGTAGTACAATCTTGTTTTTCTTTTATTACGTTAAGAATGATTTCTAACATTGGAGTAGTTTCACTTTAATAAAATATAAGAAACTTAAGTCAAAGTTCTAGTGAGCCTCAAAATTTAGCAATATATAGACTTTATAATCACTACAGAGTTAACAGAGGTGTTTACTAAATGCTCAAACCAACAGGTGGCAATTTTTCCCCAAGTGAATTAAAAAATTTTGCTTTTGTAATTTTTTTTTTTTCCAATTTATTTATTTCTGGCTGTACTAAGTTTTTGTTGCTACACAGGCTTTTTTCTAGCTGCAGTGCATGAGCTTCTCATGGCAGTGACTTCTACTGTTGCACAGCATGGGTTCTAGGCCACCTGGGCTTCAGGAGTCGTGGCACATGGGCTCAGTAGGTGGGGCTCCCAGGCTCCAGAGCACGGAACACTCAGTACTTGTGGGGTATGGGCTTAGTTGCTCCACAGTATGCGGACTCTTCCTGGATCAGGGACTGGACCCATGTCTCCTGCATTGGCAGATGGAGTCTTCACCACTAAGCACCAGGGAAGCCCCCTTTGCAAGGTTATTAAAACAACTGCCAATGAGTTAACTCAACTGAGTAATCTGGCAGCCTATGAATTATTTCAGATGTGAATTTTAAGGAATTCTGGTATGGGGAAAAACAAAAACAACTTATACCAGACTGGCTCTATGCTTTGCCTGTCCTTCATAATCATAATAGTCTCTCCTCAGACTAATATCTCATTTTTAGTATTTATCATCTTACAGAATTTAAAGACTGTTGTATCCAGTACATGTAAAAAGCAAATCTTTTTTTAAAAAGACACTGATTTGAAACCAAAGTTTCTTCTAAAAGCAAGTAAATAAAGTGAACCTATCAAATGCAAATTTGACATTTATTTTTACCAAACATCTGATAAATTTTTAATGCTGAAGAATATAGCTTTATAGATAAAAAGTCAATAATTTAAATTTATTGGAATTAAAAGTTAGTGACTATCAAAGAGTGCTTTATGTCCATGAGAAACCATGGCCCTAGAACTGCTAAGTTCAGAATGCAATCATCAGGTGTAAAAACAAGATATAAATGAATAAAGAATTTAAGTTAAAAGCTACTGCCTGAGAGAAAATTTATTTCAAGTAAAAAATATAAGATGAGGCTATATACAAAGTTTTACATTTATCTGATGGGTCTTTGCAAAAATCAAGATTGCTTAATCTAATAAGTAATTCTTACACAATGACTTTTTAAAAATTAGCTGTCTTGTTAGTTAGAGTAAAACTGCATACAATAGAAAAACAATGTCTCCAACTAGAAGACTCTGCCTTTAGGACTAGAATATTAGGGCTTGTGTTTGCTATCACAGAGTGCTTTCTCTGCTCACAGTATTCTCACACCTACAGGGTCTATCTCCTGGTCAGGAGCCAGAGGGTGCTGCATCCCTCAAGGGTTTTGGAGTTGGAGTCGCAATAATGGGAGGCAGAGTACACTAAACTGCTGATGAGCCTTCTTCCCTTCATTTAATCAAACATGTGAAGTTAACTGTGCATCCAGTAAAATGTCAGCCAAAGAGAGTTAAGGATATAGAAGAGGCATGAATATGATCATAATTTCCTTAATTTTAGTTAGTAGCAATAGACACTACCTGGTATTACAGTAGCCGTGTATCCATCTGTGCACTCACTCAGTTGTGTCCAACTCTTTGTGGCCTTTCGGACTGTGGTGCGCCAGCTACCCTGTCCATGGGGTTTTTCAGGCAAGAATACTGGAGTAGGCTGCCATTTCCTCCTCCAGGTATCTTCCCAACCCAGGGATCAGACCATCATCTCTCACACTGCAGGTGGATTCTTTACTGCTGAGCCATCAGGGAAACCCTAGCTACTATTATTTTAATGAAATTTCTAACTTTGGATAGTGTGTCTTCAAATACAGCTCAGACATTTTTATCATGATGAATCACGGACTGCTACCACAATTAAAATGAGAAGGCACTTTTGGCCTTCCATTTTGGGGCCTCAAGTCTAGCAGGAGGTGGAGAAATATAAAAACAGTCAACTCAACAAAACGTGACAGGTCATGATATGGTTTGTAGATGATCTACTAGAGAATCAGAATTGGACACTGTGCGTAGATATGAGGTTTGAGAGAGCTAAATAAGAATTAGGTCAGAGTTATATTTTTAAAAGTTCTCTGCCAAGAATTAGTTTGATGGATTGGAAGAGAAACAGGAGCTACTGTCACAGTCTGCAATGAGGAGAATCCATGCCTGAATGAGTCTTGCCACCTGATGATGGAAAGATGACCCCTCCCCCTGAAAGAAAGAGTAAGAGAGCACGCAGGAGAGTGACAGAGAAGTGTTAATGCTGAGTTTGTACTCCTCAAAGTTTCAACGTGTTAAAATATTCAATAAGTTCCATGAGGTTAAAGACAAGCTGATTTTAGTCACAATTTTATTATCAATGACTGGCATTTAGTTTCATTTATTATTTTGTGCCCTAAAATTAATTTATTCCAAGAGGAATCACATTTTTATGTACTTAGTTTTAAAAACCCACTTCAATGCAGTACAGAGAATAGACTAGAGGAGGGAAAGCATGGACAGATGTGGGAAGAAGAAGTTGCTATTGTAGCAGTCTACCTAGGTCAAAGAGCAGAGTGGCTTTGACTAGGGCGGCAGACTAGAAAGAGGCGAGAGTGAGAAGATTAAGGTGACTTTCATTTATCTAGCTTGAGTAACTAGGTGAATGGTGCTTCCATTCAAATGAGTTAGGAACAAACAGGGAAAGGACAGATTTTGGGGAAAAGATGAGTGCAGTCTTGTACATATTGAGTCAGGGGACTTACAAAATATGAAGAAACCCTCACTGAAAGTTTAATAGAAATGTCTGGAGCTAAGAAGAGATATAAAAGGCAGAAACTAATATAAATTGTTAAGCAACTATACTCCAGTAAAAATTAATTTTAAAAAGGACATGAGACATCATGTGCATTGATGCACATATAGATTTGGAGTCAATATATTATTTAGTTAGGAAGTAAACCAGAAATGAAAGAATTTTAGCCAACTCTATGAGATAGTGAAGGACAGAGGAGCCTGGCATGCTGCAGTCCATGGGGTCACAGAGTTGAACATGACTTAGCAACTGAACAACAATGAACAACAAAACAAGAAAAAAAATGTAATATCATGTATGTCAGGTGATTTTAGAGGGCAGGCAAGTCAAAGATGCTGAATACTACTAAGGAGTCAAATGAAATCATGACTAAATTTTGTTGGACTTAGCACAAAAATTTGTTGAACTTGGCACAAAAATTTGTTGGAGGTCACTACTGACCTCAGTAAAGCTGTTTTAGGTGTGGTGAAGTACAAGAGGCACCACAGGAAAACAGAACAGTGTATATAACTCTGAGCAATCTGGCCATAAGGTGGAGGGGTTGGTGGAAGGAGTCTGGGCAGTTCCCAGAAGGTTGGAAGAGATGTAAGCATGTTTTAAAAGGCTAAGAATACAACAGAAAGGAATAGATAAAAGATGCTGGGAAGAAAAGGGACACATCACAGTCTAAGACAAGGAAGAAGGGAATGACATCCAGAGCATAAAAAGAGGGACTCATCTTACAGAAGAGAACATTAAGCACAGAAGAGCAGGCAGGTACAGTTTAGAGCTGGCTCCCAGTGTGAAGTTCCTAATCTCTTTCCTAAGTGAGGGGAGTAGGGGTAGGGTTGTTGGCATAAAGGAGATAACGATTATAGAAACTGAGAACTGACTAATGGTGTTGAAGGCCCAAGGAAATTTGTTAATGATAAAATTTACAGTTGTATCATTCTTCTCTGTAGGGTACACTTAAATAGAAAATTTCAAAAACCACGTATCATGCATGATACATTCATTGTATAGTAAGACACTGTTTCATAATTTCAGAAAACAGTTTAACCACCACTTGCCTATAACAAATTAGTAATTTCTCCCATCCCATTTGAAAAGGTTCACTCATCTTACTTTCAGTTATCAAGCAGTAGTTCGGATGCTATTAAATCTAAGGCTTTAAAGTCAGTTATACTACTGAAACTATAAGACACATTCTTCTATAAATGCATAAAAATGTAGCAGTATCTGTGTGTACAAATGTGTAATCCTCATTAATCTAATTAGGTGATTCTAACTTGGTTAGAGTTTTATACTAGCACTGTGAAAAAAGGTTTTGCTAAATACATTAGGTCACTTTTGCTTGCTTGTTTAATAGGCTAAACTTTAGCAAATAAGTTATATTTGAATGCAAGCTAAATTTTCACTTATTTATTGAAAATTGGCTTTATAAGACTTGCTTAGAAATACTTAGCTGACAGCTGAAGTTATTTGATATACCTAAAATAGTAACATTAGCTTTAAATTTTTCTATCAATTTTATTGATTTAACAGTATTTTTCTGAGTTATCAAGCATTTACTATAGGTTTATACTTAAAGTGATCTTGAATGATCACTAACAAATGCCTTTATGGTTTATCTAAAAAGACATAAACACACACAAATAACACTTAAGTATTCAAATTTCCATAAATTAAAAAAATCAGGCACTTATGATTTTTATAACGGAATATAATCCTAGGAATTCAAAGTAACAGTGATTTTCAGAAATTCAACAATTGGAAAAATGTGAACCAATACTTCTAAACAAAAAGAGCATTTTTATAAAAATTCACTAAATTCAAATTTTCATTACTAAGTATGAAAGCAGAGAAGACTTTTGGGAGGTTCCAACATATAAGCTGACCTATAGCAAATCAAAAGGATAAAAGAGCTAAGAGTAGTCAAATTCAGTCTTCTAAACAATCACCTATTTATTTTATTCTTAGACAACTGTCCTACATTGATCCAAAGTGAACATAAGTCAGGAGTATATGAATACCTGATATCACTTTGTATTTACACTGACTTTTCAGTTTCAAAATTCAAAAGAAAATTCAGTAATATCTTTTCTAATATAAAAATGTCTTGACAAAGACATTTTAGTAATACCCACAAAAATATTCTCCAGAATCTTTTTCAATATAATTATCAATAAGTTAAAGTCATCAATATAGATAGGAACTAACTTCCTATCAGACTCTCAAGCCTCTTCCTACTCAGTAACAGTATGAAATATGTATCTTGTACTCAAATCCTAAACCACTAATGCTCAGAAATTCAAAATAATATTAAGCAAAAAGGTGCTCCTCCATGGTAAATCTCAGATTTCCTTATTAAGGCTATGTTAGGGTACTCAAAGTATCAAATATAAAAACAATGTCCACTGCCCATTAGCACTGCAGAAGTGTCTAACACTTGTTTGAGTCTACTGCATAAAATTTACAAACACCAAATGGCAGGCTAAAGTACTGTTATAGTGGTTATAAAAGCTCTTTTTAAAATCATTGTAAAGCAATATTAAATCTTCATGAAAAGCATAGTATAACTAAATTTTGGAAGAATGAAATATAATGTAATATAACAGCCTAGCCTCACTCATGTAGTAAAGGCCTATAATGACTAAGCCAGGTAGGCCCTGGCTTATCAGATTTTAATTCCCTTTTATACCATACCCATTTTTTTCCCTTTGCTAAATACAGATTAAAATGCTTTTCAGTTTTACAATACATCAAATTTTAAAAATTACTGTTCAAGACAGGTTAGAATGATTCAGCATCCAAATCTGAAACCCAAGAGCATGAAATGCAGCTGATTTTTTTCCCAAAGCAACCAAAATCTCAGAAGAAAATCTACTTGTATAGCCACAGAAAATGAAGAAATTAGTTTCATTAGGCAATACAATAAAGCATATGCTAAGAAAATTAAGATATGAAAAATAGTTTTAAATTATCATATAATCAGTGACCACATTTTGTGATTTTGCTTTTTCTTTTTCAGTAGATGAAAAGCATCTTGGTTCACTTAATTTTAACAGGTTCATAATTAAAGTAATAGATTTTAAGAAGACATTCTCCTTACAAAGGTCCTACCTTTTAAAATTTCTTTACTTACTACCTGCAAACAATAGGTAGCCTGCCTCTGCTCTTCAGTCTTTTTACTAACATTTACTCACAGCTTAAATAAAACATTATGACCTTTATGAAATTAATAGCTATAATAAGAGCACTATTTATTACCTACTATTTTATGGCCATCATCTTTAACCTTACTACAAAGCCTTTTTAAACCTCTTTGTTTAAAATTTCAGGGTTTTTAGGGGAGGGGGCAGGGAGGGAGTAGGAAAAATGCATTTTGAAAGGGATACCAATTAAAAGTATTAACAAAAATAGAGACTAATGTATTTCAGTATTTTGCAATATAAGATCCCAACTTCAATGTTAAAAAAAAAAAGGCAAACCCAGACTGCAACAGTTCACACCCTGAAAATGTGGCCTATTTACCCTGAAAACATATAATCTATAAATAAATACAGATAAAAATACAAATATCACACTTAATATTTAGACTTTAAATCCTGAATTTTGCCAAACTGTCATTATCATTTTCATTTCAAAATCTATCTTATGTTTCAGAAAAATAGCCTTCATCCTCTAATATTCTAAAAATAGACTCCTACTGTCTCTTTTACATGAAACAATTAAGCTTAGTTACGAGTCCTACCGTATCAGCCACATCATCAATATCTAAAATTCTTATTTAACCTCATTTTTGGCAATCAAAATGGTAACATATATATAAAAAAATCTTACCTATATGCTGCATTTTCTTTCACATGCAAAATGATTAGATTCCCCTTCTACTTAATCAGTACAGTGTCTGAACATCTTTCAGTCTGACTTGCAAATATTTGCTTTCCCTCTTAGGGCATAGCATCCGCAGGGTTATACAGCACTACTTACATTCTCTTCCACATAAAAATCAGACATTACATGAAAGGAAAAGAAAGACAGCCCATTTCAAAGCATCTGGCAAACCTCCATTGGCAACCTGCCAAGCCTCTGCAAAACCTTCCTGTCTTTCCGAGCATGCTCACTTAAAACCAACAGCACGTTACTATGGCAACTCTGTAGGCAGCCTGTAAGTATGAACCGCCATTCTGATTTCAGAGTGCAAAAAACCAAATACCGCAGGGGAAGTAAAAGGAAAGAAACACCGTATACCCTATATCACACACAAGTATACTCACATTGCTTTATAAATTCATATTTGCGTATGTTAAAAGAAACGAGCACTCCATGTTTTTTTCAAGTAAATATTGTTGATGCTCAAATAGGTCTTCTTTTTCAGTAAACTCATTCTCTTTGTCTGCCACCAAGCCCCTTTACCTCAAAACAGCCAAAAATATACTGAATAGTTTATACCACTTAGCAAAACATTGCTGAACAAACGGACAGCGATATTCATGTAAGCAATTATGTGGAGCTTCATGAATGATTTCCTACAACTGTATATACATTCCCAAGAACACAGTGATATTACAAAGAAAACCATTAACATTTATAAAACAGAATCTGAATCTTCTCTATGATTTATCCAACTGCCAAACAAAATATTCTTTCAGTTTAGATAGGATTTTTAAATCCCCATTATCCTTGAGATACTGTGAAATGTCTAAAAAGTTGAGATTTCAAAGTTCAGACAAACCAGACCTGGGTTCAAATCTCTGTTCTCCACGTTTGAGCTCCGCCATCTTGGGAAAGTTACTTAACCTTTCTGACTCTCACTTTTCTCTTTAAAGTAGAACAGTAACACTTACTCCTTCTAGCAGTAATTGAAATGAGTTAACACATGGACTATACCTAAAAGTTACATTGTGTTCCTCCTTGGTTATTTGGAAAAGATGTTAATAAATGCACTTGTTGCTCATTTAACCTGACCTGAAAAGTTCTTCTTCGTAACCTCTTGTGTGTGTGTTAAATCGCTTCGGTCGTGTCCAACTCTATGTGGCCCTATGGACTGGACTGTAGCCTGCCAGGCTCCTCTGTCCATGGGATTCCCTAGGCAAGAATACTAGAGTGGGTTGCCACACCCTTCCCCAGGGCATCTTCCTGACCCAGGGACTGAACCCATGTCTCTTGTCTCCTGCACTGGCAGCCAGGTTCTTTACCACTAGCACCACCTGGGAAGCACCTGTAATCTCTTACCTACTAAAAAGTAGCTCTGATTTGCCTACTAAGCTGAAAGCCATAAAGATCCTCCTCCTCCAAATAAAGCTGAGCTAGAAAAAGACAGCAACAAATAAACAACCTAACCACAGGGAAAATATAGGAAGGTATTATTTTTATAGAGTATTAAACTATTTCTATATGTTACAAACATGAAATTTCACCTACCATCTCTTCTTCTTCCTTTTTGGCCTCCTTTTCCTTCTCTTCATCATTTTCTTCAGCTGGGCCATCTTCATCATCACTGCTGGATGATTCAAGGATTTCACTTATATCCATTTTCCAATTATCAGGAACAACTCTAGTTTTTAAGAAGATGCTTGCTTTCTGCAGCCCTAAAAGTAAAAATGTATTTCAGCATTTGTTATGCAATTAGCAGCATAGAATAGAAAGCCATGACATTCAGAGTCAGAAGATTTGGATTCAAATTCAGCTATTACTTCTAAAATGATACCATAAATCTAAATACATTTCATAAGTTACAGTATTATATTAATGTTTATTTTTCTCTAGAGAATACTGTCAGAAATGTTCACGGTAAAACATAAAAAGTATTACAGGTCAAATGCTTTATCTAGAAACTAAAAAGGCATCAAAGAAGTATTACAGGTCAAATGCTTTATCTAGAAACTAAAAAGGCATCAAAGAACAGATAACAACTCAAAACAGCTCAAATGGTGCCAGAAAATATTGTCTTGTTTTAGTCACTAAATTTGCCATTTACAGTGTCACACCATGAAATAATAGACTGAGTCATCCCTATTTTACCTGGTTTAGCAGAGAGCTCAGATTCAGGCAGATTGAGAATGTCTACTTCCTTGATATCCTTTCTTGCTATAGAATAACTAATTATGGAGAAGAATAAATGGGAGGGAAACCATTATTAGATAAGAATCATCACTTAAATAGTCATGTTAACACCTAGAAAATATAAATCTCAAAATTACCTATGAATTATTTTAAAAAGACCATGTATATCCTAATTCTTAAAAAAAAGGGCAAGAGGTAATGTAGGCAAAGCTAATATCTTAATTCTAAAGATAAACATACTCAAAGTACACTAATTTGAGAGCCTCACATTTGTAATATTTCTATTTATGCAATCTTCTTGCACACAGAATGGGGTGGTTCAATCAGCATGGTACTTTCCTTATACTATTTTGATCTTTCATATTTCTCAAATTTACTATGCCATTTAGTAAGAAAAATTCAACAGAAGGTAATATTAAAATATTTTATCATTGTAAAATACATTATGGTATCAAATTTTTCATAGAGAATCACAACTCAATAAACAGATAATTCTACAGTTTTTAGAAAGAAAGCAAAGTTGAGGTTAAGGAAGGCTTCTAAAAATCTGACTCTCTTAAAAATTAAATTTTACTGGAGTTCAAGATATGACTTTTAATCAGAAAAAAGTCAAAACAATTATTCTAGTAATATAAATCCCATTAAAAGTAAATTTCATTTTTCATAATATAAAATAGTACACATGATAAAAATATAGAATTCTTACAATTAGGGAGAAAATCAATACTATACTTCATTTAAAAACTTTAAAAATGTTATTCTCATATATTATTCAGTTTTATATAAAAATTTCAAGTAAAAAATAATCTACATTATAAAAAATGAAAAGATTTTAGGTAATAACTTCTCAGGTTCATAAAATGATTAAACCTTTAAAAATAAAGTCCTGATTTCCATTTTTTTCCTCCCAATGTAACGCTATTAAGTGATTCATTACTCACAATTTAGAATCAATAAATGACCGAATTAAACACTGGTCTTTTTTCACTGTGATATCATCATTACAACTGGGAGATATTACCTGAAATATAAAATAAGAACATATTCATCATTATTTTCTCTCTTCAAAGAAAGAATGTATTTTCTAAAATAATAATCCTGGAAGCCCTAACTTCTTAAAAAGATCGTATTTGGTAAGAAATAGGCACACTGTCAATAATAAATTACTTACAAACTATCAATTTATAAGTTTTCTTTAGCATATTGGTTTTCTATATATTTAATTTATACTAATTAAATAATTAGTTAATTGTCAGTCCATCCTAAATGAAATCAGTCCTGAGTATTCAATAGAAGGACTGATGTTGAAGCTGAAACTCCAATACTTTGGCTACCTGAGGCGAAGAACTGACTCATTTGAAAAGATTCTGATGCTGGGAAAAACTGAAGGCAGGAGGAGAAGGGGACGACAGAGGATGAGATGGTTGGATGGCATCACTGACTCCATGGACGTGAGTTTGCGTAAAGTCCGGAAGACGGTGATGGACAGGGGAGGCCTGGCGTGCCGCAGTCCATGGGGTTGCAGAGAGTTGGACACTACTGAGCGACTGAATTGAACTGAACTGATATATTTAATTTACCCAGCCATTATATTACAAAATGAATAATTAATGAAATATAAATAATAATGTGACCACTTTAAAAATATTAGGGTTTATTCTAAGCCAAATAACAATTCATTTATTAAGATACAAAGTGTATGAGCTATAATAAAAATAAGGCATATTATAATTTTTTAAAATATACTTGAATTGGATCTATTTTGAAATCTGGCTGTTTAAAATAAGCACCTAAGTTCCCATTCTTACCAAGGCATGCACAATTTTTAGTAACTAAACAGATCAGAGACAATCTGAATAATGAACTTTCAAAGTTTTTAACATTTAAAAATAGCAAATGTCTTAACATTAGTAACTAACCAATCTCTTTTTCTACAGTTTAGTATTAAAAAAAATTAAAAGTCTAATAAATTGCTGTAGCCCCTGTGATAATCTAGCACCAACCACAGAACCTTATGCAAGATGGAAATGTTCTCTGTCTGCACTGACCAATACAGAAACAATGAATCACGAGCACCTTAAATGTGGCCAGTACAACTGAGAGACTCAAGTTTTTATTCTATTTAATATTAATTTAGTTAACAGTTTAAACTTAAATAGCCACAAAGGACTCATGGCTATCATTAAACATTGTATCTCGTAGTCTGCCCTCAAGGAGCTAACACTGAAATGGAGGGGCAAATACAAAAGATACACAAGAAGAATATAACCGAGGAGAGGACAGTGATACCACTGAATAACTAGGAGGAAGATCCAAATTATCTTCTGCCCTCAATCCAAATTATCTTCCCAGTTTTATTTCCTATTATGCCCCTATTCATATCTAATATTTAGCCAAAATGGATTCCCAAACCACAGTTTCGTGAAGAAACCCCTTCTTTCCTGTTATTTCTTATTCTGTTTCAAAGTCCTTCAAGTTTCAGCTCAAAAGTAGCAGCTTCATGAAGACTTTTTTTTTAAATTTCTTTCAAATAAATGCAAGGTATAGGGACAAGAAGTCCTAATATAGAATGCAAACTATCTTATATTACAATTACTTGGATTATCCCTGCTACCTGCTAAGTCACTTCAGTCGTGTCCAACTCTGTGCGACCCCATAGACGGCAGTCTACCAGGCTCCCCGTCCCTGGGATTCTCCAGGCAAGAGCACTGGAGTGGGTTGCCATTTCCTTCTCCAATGCATGAAAGTGAAAAGTGAAGTCGCTCAGTAGTGTCCGACTCTATACTAAAATCATCAAATGTAAGATTGACTCTTATTCATCTTTTTTCACCTCAGAAATGATAAGCCTGTTGAGTAAAGGCATTTACTATTATTTTTAAATCTCTTGGCAAATTATGATCTGAGTATTCTGAATCCAAGCCCATTTACTTCTCAGCCTGTACAACTGAAAGGTTCAAAGGACTTTCAGACTTTTCCTGTATAAAGTAAATGAACTACACAGGAAGTAAGTCATGTATTTACATGCACATAGAAACCTAAAAAAAAAAAAATGCCCTCAGTTTCTTAAAGGAGTCTAATCTAATCTGGGACATATTTTATGCAAAAATTATTATTAAAGATATAAGTGATATCAAAAACAGAGAAGAAGCATACTTATGTTGAAGTGGTTAGGAGAGAATCTGCAGAAAAGGTAGGACTGAGCTGACCCTTGAGAGATATTTAAGAGAGGAGAAGGAAGAGAAGAAAGAGGAGATAAGTATTACCAAGTTTACTGATTCTTCTCGTGAAATAATTCTCTTGCCCATACCTTCTCATTCCTTCCCCAAGTAAGCAAAGATTAGTTTTCTCTACCAAGCTACCCAAAATTTTCCATTTCTAAAACCAAGGTGTAGCCTTCCTTTCCCTAATACTCTTTGTCCTATTCTCTTGTCTACAATCATGTTTTAAAAATTACTATATAATATTTAATTACAACATTACCTTTTAGATGTTTATAGTAAATTCCATGAGGGCAATGTGTTACAAGTCTCATACATCTTTATTTTCTAAGGTGCTTAAAGAAAAGCTGAACTCACCGCAAATCCTCAGTAAAACCAATCAATTTAAGGGGTAAAGGACTGGAGGAGTGAAGGGTCTTATATAGGAAGCATTAAGAAAGAGCCTTAAGTAGACAGCTTACCGTGAAAATGGGAAACAAACTAAGAACTAGGGATGACCTCAGATGTCCATCTAAAGAATACAAAATTGATCCTAATGGAAGTCAGTGCAGGGTTCTTTTTTTTGAGAATAGGACTATCGTGATTAAACCAGTATTGTAAAATTTCTCTATAAAAAGTTACTTCTAGAAAATTAGTTTGTATTTAGTGAAGAAGGCATTCAGGCATCAAGTTAAGCAATGCTGGAGGTAAGCAGTATGTATCAGGTAAAAAAGGTAATAGGAACAGAGTAAAAGAGACCACTGGACACATTTTGAAGGAAAAACTGAAAGACCCCAATAAATATTTGGTTATAGAGAATTAAAGAAAGGAAATAACAAAAGAAGACAGTGAAGTATGTGGGACTGAGGAAGGAATGCTTAATTTTGCAAGGAAGTCCAAACTAAATATATGTAACACTCTCAAAATATTTTTGAGTTTCTAAAAATCCATATTAAACAAATATTTTAAAAGGCTAATTAACTTGCAAAAAAACTATCCTTACCAAAGCAGGATACCATTCACTCTTCTCAGATGTAGATACCACACTCACAACTTTTCCTAATAATTCGTCATTGAGACGTCGCTTATCTTCATCTTCTTCTTCACTACTTTCTTCTTCTTTTTCATCTTCGTTGCTAAAAGTTAGAATAACTTTATCATGATCTTAACATAAACTATTTTGATACAGTTATTATCCCAGGGTAATAGCTTCTTCATCTACACTGGAATTGAATAGATATTTCCCTGGTCCCACAGAAGCAGTTCTGAGCTATCCACTAGATCAGTGAGAATCAGGACTTATATTCTCATGCCAGCCACTGGCTGGGACAGAAAAGCTATTTCATCACGAAGTACTTACTGTGCCAAATACATTTTAAGAGACTGCCCTTCCACTTTTTATGCATGCCAGATGCCTGATAATCACTCCAATTTTCTAAAAGGTTATGAAAAGATCTCATCAAACACATCAGAACGTTTATTTAGTTAACCTATCTGGATAACTAAACAATTAGACAAACTCACAATGAGGGAAAGTCTACAAAACAGTTGGCCTGTACTCTTCAAAAATGTCAACATCATGAAAAAAAAAAGGCTGAGGAACTCTCCTGGGTTAAAGGAGACTTAAGAACCACAAAAACTAAGTGCAATGCGTGATCTTGGACTGAATCCTGGAAATGGAAGATAGTATAAAGACTATTATTGGGACAGGTGGCAACTTTAGATAATAGCATTCTATCAGTGCTACCTGTCCTGAATTTAATAATCATACTTTGGTTATATAAGAGAATGTCTGTATATTTCTACACAAACGAGGGGTAAATAATGATGATTGCAACTTCCTCTCAAATGGTTCAGCCAATTAAAATTATTATTATTAAAATAATAATATATGTATATAAAGAAAGGAAATATAAAGCAAATATGTCAAAAAGTTTTAATAATTCAGTGAATCTAAGATGCGGAGTATATGAAAGTTTATTGTATTATGATTACGATTTTTCAATTCGAAATGTTTTTGAAATAGGTTAAAAAAACACATTATTCTCACTTAAAATAGGAAAATCATCATATCAAAGCATTTGGCATGCACACGCAAGCACGCCTGTGGTTGTGTGGATGTGTGTGCGCGCGCACGTGTGCGCATACACGTGCACATGCTCAGTTGCATCCAACTCTTTGCAACCTCGTGGACTGTAGCTCGCCAGGTTCTACTATCCATCAAGTTTTCTAGGCAGAAATACTGGAGTGGGTTGCCATTTCCCACTCCAGGGTTTCTTCCCAACCTGGACTGAACCCATGTCTCTTGAGTCTCCTGAATTGGCAGGTAGATTCTTTACCACTGTGCCACCAGATATGCCAAGGAATTTGGCAAAGTAACTCAAAACAAAAATAGCCTGTTTTAAAAAGGGGTTGTGATCATTATTTCTATTACTTTGTCCAAGAATCAAGAAAAAGGTCTGCTCAAGGTAAAATGTCTAAAACAAGGATACAACATATTATGGAAAGTTCACCCAAACAAATTTGGCCACTGTAGAAAAACCTCGTTTAATGTTGTGATAACTGTAATGTACATGAAAACACTCACACAGGCAGAGAGGACCTCCTTCCTCTGTTCATTTTCTTTGCAATTACTGGAGTTCCAAAATGCTCTGGATTTGTTAATGGAAGCTGGTCAAGTGTCTGGATAAGAAACAGACAAATTAAATCACTTCTTGCCTCTATATGAGTAGCTGCTGTTCAATTCAAAATGTTCATCCATGGCACTCTACCTCGCTCTCAGCAAAATGTCTCTCTCCTTTTAGGCAAAGAGAGGTACGTCTCAGTGTTCTCTCGTCACCATCATCAAACACTGCAATAAACAAGACATGAGAGAATTTATTCACACTAAATAAAATTATAACTGCACAGAATGCTACTGTTGCTATTTCCTGGGGCTTAAGAACCATTATGTTAGTTACACTTCAAAATCTTTTAAATTATACATACCATATTTTGCATTCTATAGATACCAAACAAATACAAGTTAATGGCTGTCCCAAATTGCTTAAGTGTCTCCATTTACTTCTTCAATTTCTACCAATACAGAACCACATTCCTAAGCCATTAACAACCTAGTCAAAGCATAGATATTAAATTACTTTTAATCCTAGAAGAATTAGCAAAAACATTGTTTTAAAAAAAGGATTACGGGTTTTTCTGGCAACAGTTATCAATAGAGTATCTCTAACGTTCAGAAACTGTTTAATTTCTGGTAATGCTGTTGGCTTACTCTACTGCTTCTACTTCTTTGCATGATAACCCACTATAACAGAAATACTTGCTGCCAAATTCTAAAGTCACAAGATTCAACTTGTTTCTTTTGCTAGAAGAGGGTGAAAGATGTTTAGAAGTAAAAGCAGAATCAAGGAAACATTACAAAGATGAAAAACATTTTTAATTCTAAAAAATAAGCCATAATGGCACAGCAAGTTTCTCAAGTTTTTACTTCTACTACATTAAAAAGAAATCATATTACTTGTAGAGTATGTGTAAATATTTCAAGGATATGAGGGTGAGGAATGTAACAGCTCCCAAGTGGCGGTAGTGATAAAGAACCTGTCTGCCAATGCAGGAGACATAAGACTCAGGTCCAATCCCAGAGTCAGGAGATCCCTTGGAGGAGGGTGTGGCAACCCATCCAGTATTCTTGCCTGGAGAATCCCATTGACAGGGGAACCTGGCAGGCTACAGTCTACAGTGTCACAGAGAGTGGACACAACTGAAGCAATTAGCAAGCATGCGTGCTCTCCATACATCTAGCTATATATATGTTGATAATTTTATAAGTTTAATTTTTCAGACATATACTGATTTGAATATCTGATATTCACAAAGAAAATGTTCTCAGAAGACACCTGATACCCAGCATTATGAAAAGTTAAAATACAAGAAGACAGAATTCTTACCTCTGATATTTAAAATGCCATGTACACATCAACAAATGTTTATATATGTTACAGAAAAAGCACATACACAGAAAAGCAAACATACACAAAAAATGATCATTAATTTCAAGATTTAACATTAATTTTTAAAATTCTATATATTTTTCTATTTTGACACAATAGATTAATGTTAAGAAAGGAAAATTCTACATCATCTTAATTTAATAACATCTTAGAATCTTTACCATGCTATCTATGTAACTGAAATCCTAAACTTTTCTTAAAGAGTTGTTTTATTAGTAAACACTCTGCCTTCAAATCATAAACTTACTTTCTGCATGCTAGAAACATAATTATATGAGTGCTCAACTCCTTTAATATTTATTTACCTCAGTCAGCTCTTCCTCTTAGACTAAAAATACCTAGTTTTAGATTCTCTTACATGCAGGAGAAAATAAGAAAATTAAAAACTACTGATACACATATTTAAAGAACCATAATGATTACAAGGGCTTCCCTTGTAGCTTAACTGGTAAAGAATCTGTCTGCAATGTGGGAGACCTGGGTTTGATCCCTGGGTTGGGAAGGTCCCCTGGAAGAGGGAAAGGCTACCCACTGCAGTAGTCTGGCCTGGAGAATTCCATGGACTGTATATTCCATGGGGTCACAAAGAGTCAGACACAACTAAGTGACTTTCACTTTCACTGATTACATAAAATCATCTGTTATATACTGTCAATGATGCATAAATTAATGACTACCTGCAGATACAATGACAAGATAAAACACAATATTCTCCAACAATTATATCACTAATCTACACTTGATGAACAGTGCTCTAAACATTTATATCACAATTATGATTCATATGGTATCAAGTCTGATAAATAAACCACTGTACTCTTAAAAATTCAAAATCATGACATTATCATATCAAACTTAAAGTAATTCATGTTTTTATTAATGTAAGAGTGCTAAAGAATAAAACCTAAAAGTTCCAATTTTCCTTAATACCAGCCATATAATACAGTAGCAAAAATGATGACAATGGACACACACATATACACTAATATATACACATATATACTAATATACACCACATTTAAGACACAGGTGTGAGGAAGGAAAATGCGGGTTTAAAACTAATCACTAATACCAAATTTATGCAACAAAATCTTTTTCACAATTTTTATTATTAATCAACAGCAGCCCCAAATCAAAATGACCTGATGAGAAATTTCAACAATTTAATATTATGAGTTCTTTTTTTAAATATTCACTTTGAAATGTATCTAATTTTTTAAGAAAAAAATTACTTTCACTTCAGCATACTTTATCATGGTTAGAAATGACATAAAAACCAAAGACAACAGTGATACAACCAACCATTGTGTAGTTTTACCTAGAAACCCTTCCAACTTCAAGTGAAAAGGAGAAGCAGTTTAAGAACTTTTTTTAATTCATAAAACTATACAAAGATATGTGGTTGAATACTTTATACAAGTCTGTTGAGCCATATAATTTCTCAAGATGTTCTAAAAGACAAAGACAAAACCCAACAATATACTGGACCTATTTAACCAGGACATCCTTGATTATAAAAATCATGAAGAAGTTCCATCTATATGAAATTTTCTCTGCAACTTCCATGTTACAAGTATCATCTAAAAGAACACATAATTTAAAGCACTAAAGAGTGACTCTGGCACTTTGATAAAAGTGAAATAATTAACTGGTGTATATGGTAAATTTAGTTTATTTTTGGTTCGAGATGGATATTACAGCATGCCAAGAGAAAAAAAAGAGTATAAGATTTAGTAACCATAAGACACAAAATGTCTTATACTTGCCAAAAATGGCATGCAAATATATTACTGATTGAGTGCAAGAGAACAGTACAAAAATTATATGTCAGTATATTTTATATAAATACTAAAACCTAAGCTGATGACAGTAACAAAGCTAAGACTTGATAACCTTAATCACACTAGACAAAATAAAGCTAATGCAAAAGCATACAAAGCCTAACCCTAAATTGTTAGAATTCAAAGAAACAAAAGCAAGAGGGATCCAATCTAACTACTAAATAAAAAAGATCTACCTGTTATCACAGCACTGTTAGATGATGGAGAATAATTGATAACAACAACAGTAAATTAACTTTATCTATTCAAAGATACAACTGGCTATTACTTATTAATCTTCCACTATGTCCTAATTCTCACAGCACCTCAGCAGAGTAGGCATCACTATCTTCCTTTTATAGATAAAGAAGTCGAGAATTAGAAGGTTAATCTATGAGCTACAATTTAGTTAAGGAGGGGATCATAGTGATAATAAATAGGTACGAAGCAGAGGCATAAAATGAACACTGGGAAGGAAGCTAAGAATTCTGACTCTGATAAACAACCAAGTCCTACTGTATAGCACTGGGTACGATGTTCAATATCCTGAGATAAAACACAATGCGAAAGAAGAATACATATATATAGGTATGGGCTTCCCAGGTAGCACAGTGCTAAAGGGTCCACCTGCAATGCAGGAGAGGCAAGAGAGGCAGGTTTGATCCCTGGGTCAAGAAAATCCCCTGGAGTGGGGCATGGCAACCCACGCCAGTATTCTTGCTTGGAGAATCTCATGACAGAGGAACTGGGCAGCCTCCAGTCCACAGAGTTGGACACAACTGAAGAGACTTAGCAGTTACAATTAACAAAACATTTCACATGATAAATACTTTAAAATTATGGATATCCTTGGTAAAAACAATAGTTCTATTACTCATAAAATCATTTGTGATAACTACAGATGTCACTCAGCAGCTAAGATCAAAAATTAATGAATCTGGAAGCCTAAGATATTAATGTTCAAATGTATAACTATATTAATAAAATATCATGGGAATGCTAAGTCTCAGAAAAGGCTATTTAAACAATGGGTTAAAGCCTATCACAGGACTGAAGAGACGTGTTACTTAGTACTTTTTTGTCAGTGCAACTTTTCTAGTCGTGGAATAACCACTTGGCTTTGAAAACATTTTGTCATTGACTTTGGTTATAACAAATGTATCATAAGTGAAGTGAAAGTCACTCAGTTGTGTCCGACTCTTTGCGACTCCATGAACTATGCAGTCCATGGAATTCTCCATGGCAGAACACTGGAGTGGGTGGCCTTTCCCTGCTCCAGAGGATCTTCCCTAAGCCAGGGATCGAACCCAGGTGTCCCGCACTGCAGGCTCCAGCTGAGCCACCAGGGAAGCCTTGTCATAAGAGGTTCTAATCAAATTAAAAGCCTCTTAAGCCTAGAGAACACTCTACAAAAGTCAGTTCATTTACCAGTTTAATCTTAACCCTCTTCTACTCCTTTAACTTAGAATTTTCATGAGATATGATAAAACTGATATGCAAAACAAAAAGTACAAGGTACGAAAAATCCCAAATCTTAAAAAAACATTTGTTACAAAAATATATGATTAAAAAGATTTTAGTGTTAAACTTGACTTAAGACCTACATACATTTATATATAAATTAAAGCAAACAGCAACTAATTCCTTTACATTTTCCTTATTTTTCAAATATAGTGTGTTATTTTTATATTCTAAAAAAGCAAAGGAACAGTTAAAGAATATCTCACTAACAGTTGAATTTGCAGGATTTTTGATGACTGGACAGATTACATTCCTCATTTTTAATGCAAGGATAAGAACTGCCAAATGAATGAACTATACTACAAAGGCAGTGTTTTAGTATAGGACGAGGAGATATTTCCAAGTCTCAACACCCCCCCAACCCTGCCCCAAATCCATGAAGTGGTGTTATACATCATTCAATACTTAGAAAGTGAAATCGCTCAGTCATGTCTGACTCTTTGCGACTCCATGGACTGTAGCCTACCAGGTTCCTCTGTCCATGGGATTTTCCAGGCAAGAATACTGCAGTGGACTGCCATTTCCTTCTCCAGGAGATCTTCCCAACTCAGGGATTGAACCCAGGTCTCCCACATTGTAGGCAGACACTTTACCGTCTGAGCCACCAAGGAAGTCTATCAATACTTAGAAGGCAAGGTAATATTACATTTTTTAAATTGAGTTATGATAGATCCATAATCTCTTTAAAAATTTATTGTTATAATAGGAAAAATTAATACCTGTATTATATAGAGTTAATATTACCTTCTCAGATAACTTTTTGATAACTAATGATTATAACTCCTATTTTATCCAAACTAGTAGTGTGGTATCCCCTTTTGTTTCATTTTTTAATAGTTTGACATAATTTCAAGTTCTTTTAAAACCAAAAATATCACTGAGAACATTAATAACACTTTTGTATAACTTTCTGATTCTACCTATGTTAACACTTTGCTAGAAATCAAGAAAAATTACAAAAGGAGAATTTAAATCCAACAGATACGTAGGCACCCAATTATAAATACAGGAAGTCTGTGATCCATGAGAGATCACACATTTTATTTTGCCATCTTCTAACTCTTATCCTTCTTTATGTGGTCTGAGTCCTTCAATATCTAAACACTCTATATAGCAGAGTGCTACACTAAGTCTCCTTAAAAGAACAGTACCTCTTACCGTCTTAAATCTTATTTTGCATTTTTCTCCCAAATTAGTTTCTGTTTTGACAAATGTGGCCTGTTTTCGTAACTGTGTACTACCTGCATTAGATTCACCCAATGCACTTATAAAAGAAATTCTTGGGTTGCCATCCTATACCTGCTAAACTGTAGAGACCTGGGGCCCTTAAATTCTCATTTTTTAAAACTAGCACCATGTGAGTCTTATGTATCCCATTTAATACATGAATCATATGCAATTAAGATTCTAAGCTCTTGGAGGAAAAAAATTATATAATTTCTTCTATAATTACCTGTCATAGAAAATCACCACAGAGAATGTTCAGTAGCAACTAGTTTTTTAAGTATTAGTACTAAAATGCCATTCATGTAAAGGATAGAAATAGCTATTCATAATTGAAGTATTATTCTGGGGCGCAGAAGCCCAAAATATGAAAACCTGAAAAAGTAGTGCTTCTGTAAAAGCTGAGCATTATATCATTAAAACTTCACAAGCACTGTGAATGTAACCTTGATATTAAGTACCAAATAGGATGTATATTAGTATCTGAACATGCATCACATAATGTCCCATGTTTCTGCACATATCAACTCCTTTAACTTTTACCACTGCTTTATTTAATACAGCAAAATTGCATCTACCTAACTATAAGAGTTAACTTTAAACTTAGTTTTAAATCTCTTAACAACTATCAATGGCCACAACCAATCCTCCTAAAAATATATAGTTCAGAATAATAGCACCACTGTGAACCAACATCAACTTCTAGGAGGTCTAAGAATAAAAATGGTTAGAAAATAATAGATACGTAGAGCAGATTGCTACTATTAATAGAAGCCACACAGCATAAGACACAGGAAGTACAACTTTCAACTAAAGACTGTTCTTCACATCTCGGAGCATCAACTAGAGATGAATGATTTTTATCCAAAGCAACAAATCAAGAAAACTAAAAATAAAACTAAAGAGTCATTTCTTTTCCTTCTGCAGGGAAACCACAATATTATAATTACATCTTTTATACCAAGACATACATGTATAAACCAAACAATGCCATAGATATTCAGTGTGGAGCCAAGGATAGGATGGTATCTGCAGGACTGTGTAGTTTCAAAGTACTGAAAGGAGACTTGGAAATATTAATTGTTGTTATTCTTATCAGCACAATGACAGCAACTATGTAGGTACTATATTCAGGTTTGCATTTATATGTATTGCGACACTTGTTGCTACTCACTAAAGTTTTTTGAAGTCAGTGTATGCATGAAATGTTAAGAATGTATTTACATTAGCAGCATATATTGTTGTTGTTTAGTTGCTAAGTTGTGTCCAACTCTTTTATGAACCCATGGACTGTAGCCCACCAAGCTCCTCTGTCCATGGGATCTCCCAGCCAAAAAATACCAGAGTGGGTTGCCATTTCCTATTTCGAGGGATCTTCCCAACCCAGGGATCGAATCTGTGTCTCTCATACTGGCAGGCAGATTCTTTACTGGCAGGGAATGACCCAGTAGCATATATATCTTTCTTGAAAGGTGTTAAGAGTCCTGACTACATTGAAAATCAAAAATTAAGCTATGATCATCTAGGCTTGAATCTACTCTGGCCAGGACTTTTTCAGTCTGTGAATTCTGTGGTAACATCTGAATTACCCTTATATATAACAGGCAGCAATACAATAAAAGACTGCAACTATGCAATTTTAATTCCAGAAAAAGTTTAAGAAGTCTGATGACTAAGTTGTACTGACGTTTCTAAAGGAAGAAAAATAACCATAGAATTTAACTTTCTTGAAGGGAAATATCAAGATAACCTAAAAGGAGTACTCTTGGATGAAATAACCCTAAATGGCCAAGTTACTATAAAGTGCTAATTGATAATTACCATCGAGGTGTCATTAAAACTTTACCCATCTATATCAAGTAAATTGACAAGAAAAAGTATGTATTTCTCCACTAATATAATGTTTCAATGTATTTATAAAACAGAGGTATATATATATGAAACCCGCCAAATTAAAACCTTTCTATTAAATTACTTAACTACTTACCCACAGTATACCAACTAGCATCTGTCAACTTGCTGATAACAGCTTCCTGAAAGGATCCATCAGATGTCCTTGTTTCAACAATAGCTCCAACCTAAAAACATAAAATCAAAATTTCATCATCAAATTTAAATAAATAAACTAAATCACTCCTACCAACCGCATGACCTGGGTAAAAAAATATATTTATCTTACATTCCCAGAGATCTTTATCATTTATAGTGCTCTAACATTTACCATGCAGTTCCAGCCCCAAAACACCGAGGCTTAATTAAGATAGTTATTATTACCCCATTTTATATGTTGGAAATTGTGGCTCAGGAAGAGAAAATAGTCTGCAAAGAATCCAGGATGAGAACCCAGTCTTTTAAGTCTTACTTCAGAGCTTTTTACTATATCATATTGCCTATAAGAAAACTGTGGAGTATAAGAACCAAACACCATAAAGAAAACAAAAGTAACTTCAATTTTCCTTCATAGTAATGTTGACTATTGGATTCAGCATTTATATTTAAGGGACCTTTTAGATAAAGTTTCACCTGGATACAGAGAGATGGACCAGTTGAACTTCTTTCAGCTTCCAGACCTTTGTATATCAGATATTAACTGAAGTGGTACTTTGACATAACAAATAACAAATGGCCAGACATGGATGGAAAACATAATGTAGGCATTCATTAAATTGAATTAATAAGTCAACATAGTTTACTTGGTAAGTCTGAACAACGAACATTCAGACATATATTAGTCTAGCACACTTAACAAGTTAAACCTCTGGTAACAATATGAAAAACAAAGTATTCAATCCAAGAAATCAAAACAAAAAGCAGTGAAACTCATATTCATATGTATTAAAATACTCTTCTTAAAGACACTCAACATTCTTAAACTAAGGATACAGACACTGTTAATGTCCTAATTTATATTAACTATTTGTATTGTTGTTTTCTAATTAACATTTAAAAGTGTATTTACACACGTAAAATTCAATAAATCACTGTATGAATTTATGACTAATCGTTTTAGATTTTAAACTGTACAAAATACGTACTCTTAAAGGACCTTTTACTTGGTCATCTTGCACCAATTGTGTAGTATTATCCTGTTTCAGGAGTACCTAAAAAACATTTTTGCACAACAGTTCACATGTTACTTTTAAAATCATCTATTTATGGTAACACTGTAACAAAAATGTCTTTAATCTATGCTTTCTTAGCATCCTGTGGTTACCTCTGGTATGATACTGGTTACATTGTCTTAAGTTTGTGTTTACTGTCTCTCCCATTAACTGTGAGCTCCCTGAGGGTTAGGATCCTCTTTAATCACTGTATCTGCAGCAGTTAGCAAGTATCAATGGATATCATAAGCACTTAATAAGTATTTGCAGAATTAACTATACAAGATTTATAATCTGTAGTGATTACAGTAAAACTTTAAAACTGCCTTCATTTCTTTTTATCAACAAGTCATAAAAGTTCATATAGTCACCAAGTTTATTTACCCCCAAAATAAAAACAGTATCAAACTTTATCCCCTATATGCAAGGTGAACAAATTAAAAACAGACATTTTCTGGTTCTTTATAAAATAAACCTAAATAGTAATATGATAAGCAATTTAGTCACAAATAAGTGTTCCTTTCTATTACAGATCATCCTACATATATAACTTGTTCTATTAAGAGAGGGACTTCCCTGGTGGCTCAGACAGTAAGGAATCCACCTTCAATACCAGAGACATGCAGGAGATCTGGGTTTGATCCCTTGGTTGGGAAGATCCCCTGAAGGAGGGCATGGTCACCCACTCCAGTATTCTTGCCTGGAGAATCTATCTCCTGGACAGAGTAGCCTGGCAGGCTACAGTCCAAGGGGTCACAAAGAGTTGGACACAACTGAGCCCCCTAAGCACAGTACATTAACAGAGAGGGTTGATGGGAGAGGGAAACTGAAACGGAACAAGCACCCAATAAGGAGAAACTTCAGATTCTAGGTAATTTATGTATGATAAGACCTCCTGGAACAAGCATGGTATTGATTTTAAATTCATAAGTTAATAGACAAAGAGCTATAATGCGAACAGAAATTTAAAATTCTCAAAAGAATTCCAAGCAAATATTTGGTAAGCAGATCCTGTATAGCTGATATTGTAAAAAGGATATACAAGAAATTTATGAATGTCAAATGATATCCTAACAATACTTGAGAAAAGTTTCGCCATCAGATGAGAATTTAAACAGAAAGTTTATAATAATCATAGATAAACCTATTTGCCCACCACACAAATCTCATTCCTCTAGTTCAGTGGTTCTCAAACTTTAACATGCATCAAAAACATCGAGGGGCTTGTTATGACACAATCATTGGACCCCACCCTCACAGTTTCTGACTCAGTATGTCAGGGGTAGGGACCTGAGAATTTGCATTTTAAACAAGTTCTTAGGCAAGGCTGATGATACTGGTCCTGGACCCACTGTTCATTCATTTATTCAACACATTTTAAGCATCCACTATGTAGAAGACACTAATCTAGGTATTCAATCAGAACAAAACAAACAATTTCTCCTTTCACAGTGCTTAATTTTTGTAGGAAAGCAAATTGCAAAGCTGAAAGTAGAGCATGATCCAATGAATAATAGTAAAAACAACACCTGTTATTGAAAGGCACCGCCCCAAATCTAGAACACATCAAATCTCTTTGGCATACTATCAAAAGGACTTTTATGAATTTTATTATACAGCTCTAGAATGTTAAAAATGTTTATAATAAGCATGGATTACTTTTGTAGTCTAAATAACTAAGATTATTAAAAACATTTATGTAGAAAAATTACTTGGGGAAACATAAAAATGATACTAGTGTTTCTGAAGTAAACTATTGATTTTACTCCTTCAGTACTTTTCTATGTTTCCAAATACTGTACAGGAATAAGTAACTGTTTTTCTGGCCATAAAAGCATCTTAAAAATAGAATTCTTAAATCATTTTTAATGCTGTCTTGAAATTATAATTCCCACGGTTTTGTTTTTAGTAATCTATTGCTTTTTCTAACCACTTGAAATCGCCTCTACCTAAATAATAAGAAAGGAAAGATAACAGATTATAGCCCACCACAAACAGGAAAGATCCAAATAATGGGAAGTACCATGAGTACAGTATTTTCATAGCAGCAGTTTGGAATAATTTCTCATTTTGAGTTATTTCCCAGTTCCTAATGTGCCTTTCCTACAGTTTTGTATATAACAGTTTTTCACATACTAATGATTCAGTAAGTAATGATTCAATAAATAGAGTGTGATTTGCAGTCTCCTCACCCCTAATTCTCAATTGAGTTAATAAAGCTGTTGCATTAAAAAGAAAAGTTACCTTAACCTTTACCAGCCTTTTCACAGTCTTAATTTTTGCCTCACAGAAGGCACCTCGGTACTTGGCGCTGACATCAGTCCCCACTGTCAGGTAGGCAGGCTCATCCGCCGCCTGATGAAAGAAAGATGAAATATTCAAGTCACTACTGTTTTCCCCAACTCCAACCCCAAGTCTCACTGAAAGGTTCTATATTTCAAGCAGTAGGAACATTAACACTATTTGCTTATTAATATCATTAATAATTTGAAAAATATTCCTAAAGCACTTTATTAGCAATCCTTTACTTAATAAACTATATCTTGATAACATAAAACATTTTAAATTTTAACTATAAAGTATCAGTAGGGAAATATAATGTTTTCTCATTCAGGTACAAAATGATTCAACAATTTTACAATATATTTAAGAAATGAAAAAAATTTTTAATTCAAAAAGTCTATTTATATTGTCTCATAGAATTTTAAGTTATTCACTTATGGCTTCCTGAAAATTTTATTTTCAAATTAAAAGAAATATGCTATTAAAAGTAATACTAACTAGTACATAGTTAAATGTTTAATATAGTTACATAAAGGCAACAGTTTGGATACACTATAACAGTATAGATAATTAATGAAGCCAATCTTTTTTACAAAGAGAGCATTATTTAGAAAAATCATTGGCTAAGTGCTGCATTTTAGAGCTTCAAGTCTAAATTATCTGATTAATGCAGAAATGTGAATGGATGGTAGTAGTACCAAGTTTATTACACTAATCTTGGTATATATTTTTTTAAGTTTCAGAAAGAAATACCTGCTTTCAGCAAATGGTCATGATCAGAATGATACATTGAAAGATGTGAGAAATATCATTTCTCCATCCATTTTAATCTTGATAGTAACAGAATAATTGCTATCTCAATCTGTCATTTTGCCAACTTTTTCAAAAGTTAAGCATATGTATACAAATTCAATTCAACATTGCTAAGTGCAACGGTGACAGTGTACAGTTTAGAGAAATACTTTCAAGTGGAAAATGATTTTTCATTCTATTTTCCCAACTAACATTAAAGAAGGTACACTGTCACTTCAAAACTTCAAGGAGATAGGAAAGCAAGAGGAAGTTTGGGAAAATACTGTATTTCAGAGTTCAATACACTGAAACAGTAAATGAGTAAGAAATCAAATTTAAAGTTAGTGCATTTATGAATAATGCAAATTGATGAGAAATACTTTTTGCAAATAACTATCTGACCTGAAATATTCAATGCCTGAGAACTACAGGTTGATTTACCTTCCTTTCCCTTTAAACATCACAGGATGTCTGCAATATCAGCTGTCTCCGGAAGAATTTTTTTTAGGCTGGGTATATGTTTAAAATATTTACTATAAGTACTGAACTGAAATTAAGTGCTATTAGTTATGCTGATAATATACAAAATTTAGTTTTCCTTCACCTTCAAGTATATTCTAGCCACAAAATTTCACTTTATCCCCAGAAGAAATGATATGTCCCTAACACAATACACACATTCCTTCTTTAGAAAATATCATTGGCACTGGGGAAGAAAAAAAATTCAAAAATCCCCCAAAGAACCAAAGCAGGACAAAAGCTTTACTTCTGCAAAGGTTGCTGCCAACACAGGAAGTGTTTAAAAATACTAGCCCAATGGACAACAATGGAAAGGCTGCAGCAGCCTTTCCAAAGTGCTAACTGCTTCGGAGAGGGGCCAAACAGACCGCATTTAGACACAACGATCATCTCTTACCCATTCAACACGTCCTCATTTTCAGAAAGCTCTGCTTAGTAGAGGAATCAATTTTGAGTAGCCAAAAAAATGACATTCCACAGCACCAGCCTCACGACAGGCAGTGTTCAGGGCACGAGGTTCCGAGCAGCGTCGACTCCACTTACCTTCATTTTCACTGGCGATCTGTGGGGTTCCAGCTCAACGAGCTGTCTTCTCCGTCGCTATAACCAAGAGGAGGAGAAAGACAGGCACAGAATCAGTCAACGGAGGGGAGCGACCCGGGGAAAGAAAGTAAACAAACGCCAGCGGGGAGAGGCAGAACCCTCACCAGGGAAAGGATAAGATCCCTTCCGAGGGCAGCCAGGACGCAGGAGCCAGAGAGCGGCGAGAACCCCACCGGCGCCAAAGGGCAGCGGGTTCCACCGCGGAGTTCGCCAGCGGCCCACCGCGCCCCCCGCCTCGCTAGCCACTTTGACCCGGAATGCTCAACTCAGTGCCCCCGGACGGGTTGCTCCGGAGAAGGGCAGAACGCCGTTTGGGCTTCTCCGGGCTCCTCGCAGGCACGGCCGCCCAGCCTTCTCTCGACCGTCCCCCGGATACCCCGACTTCGGCCCGCGCCCCGCCTCCGCCGCTCGGCCCCCTCGGCCCGCCCCGGGCCCGTGGTGGCGGCAGCGGAGTGTCACGGCGCCATTGCTCTCCTTCCTCCGCTCTGCACCATGTCAGGAAGGAGAAGCGCTTCTTCACCCAATGGGGCAGGGGCCGTGGCCTTCAGCCTGGAGGTGCGGCGAGAGAGGGCAGACCCGCGAGGGAGAGAGGGCTGGGGGCGGGGGGGCGGAGAGGAGGAGGGGAGGTGGCCCGGACAGGGTGTGGGAGGGGAGGGGAGCTGCACAGCGGCAGCCGCCGCCTCCTCCCCGCGCCCGCCTCAACTTTTGTACAGCCCAGAGCGGTACCAGCCACCAGCCCCTCGGGTCCTGCCACGGACTCCACCCGGGAGGACGCATCGCGGAGTTGGGGGCCGGCTTCCCTAATCAGTCAGCTCCTCGCCTCGCGGAAGCAAACTTAGCGGCGCGACCAGCCCCACAGCCATTTTCCCGGGGAACCTGGGGAAGCGGCCGAGGAGGTTGCTGCGGAGGCTGTTCTTGCAGTTGCTGCCGCTGCTCCACGACTGGCGCCTTCCCCGGTGCTCATCGCCCCGCTTGCCAAGCATCCCCCTCCCCACCTCCTAAGCTTCCAACTGCACCGGGACCCCGGGCAGCAGCGCCAGCTGCTAGTGCCGCTTCGTCCACTCAGTACCCTCGCTTCCCTTCTCCCCACCTACCAACTGTGGGTGAAGTGCTCGCTGTCAGCTCCCGAGTCCTCCGCCCCGCTGACCCCCGTGGGCCCCCGTCCGGGAAGCACCACTCCCGGCCGCGGCGGCAGTTCCTGCGCCGGGTTCCCCACTCGCCCGATTTACTGCCACAATCCACCAAATAACAAGCTGTTGAGCAGACTCGCTTCTACACGAACTCCTATTGGCTGCTCATGACGCCGAAGAGTTTCGGATTGGAGTTCGCTACCTGCCGTCCTCATTGGATGTAGCTCTGAAACTTCACGGATTGGTGCGAAAAACAGCAGGTAGGACATTTTCCACTTATGATTGGCTGTCTCCGAAGACTAACGTTACTGGAGAATCAGGTATTGAGTAAGCAAGTCCTGAAAAATGATTGGTAAATACGACTACGGATGTGCTCGGCTGAGCACTGATTGGTCAATTGAGGGGTCAGGAAGAGCAGTGCGGCACGAGGATTGGCGGTGGAGTGTCCCATGGAAACCGAACCCGGAGCTGTGGCCAGGACTTACACGGGGGCGGGGCAGGGTCTTTCCAAGGCGCCTGCGCTGAACCAGCTCCTCGGCGCCATTTTGTCTGGGCAGAGGTGGCCGCAGCTGTACCGCATTTTATGTTTCTGGCGAGAGGAGGGCGGAATCTATATCCCGTGAATTCATTTAACTGCGGCAACCATCCACCGGTTCCTCCAGGACAGCACCTAGTGAAGGTCGGAAGAGTCCGGATCTCTCAGAAAGGTCAGTTGAAAGCGGTGGTTGTCCGGTAGACTGGGGGATGGCGCAGCTCTAGCGGCAGCGGCACCGGCACCGGAAGTAGGGGGCCGCGCGGCGGCCATAGCAGAGAGCTCTCTGCGCCGGGGTGGGGAGCTGGTCGCGGGCGGGGGCGGGGACGGGCTGAGAGGGGGCGAGGCTTCGTCTCCCGCTGCCTCAGAGAAAGAGGCGGAGGGGACGTGCACGTCTCCCTCCGGGCTGACCGTTTGGGCTCCTCTGGGGAGGGTGAGGGATTTTCGGGATTCTGCTCATCTCAGAGCAGTGCGTCCTCCTTTTGGAAGTGGTTTCGGCAGCTTGTCATGTTCTGCGACCAAAGCCACCGACTGAAGGTTCCTTACCAGTTAAGATGGGGAGGGGAGGGTTCTTAGTCCCATCCTCCGTGGGAAGGTGTTTCCGCGTGCTCCTCACATGGTTAAGCAATGAGGAGACAGAAGGAAACGCTGAGTTTGGGTGCTGAGGAATTCGAATTCCCTTGTTAGCGCGACTCTGCTGCTCTGACCATAGACAAATGCAGTGCCATAGTGCACGGGGCTTACGCTGCTTTTCGAAAGGAAAGAGCAGTGGATTTGCAGGGACTGAAAACATTAAATGAAAGGACCTCCCCCATAGGACTTTGGTAGAGCAGCTATTGATTTTGCTCCATGAGCAAGATCTTGTACTCTGTTTCAGAAAACTCTCATTTGAAACGGTAGGAATAAAGTATTATCGGGCAAGTTATTTTAAAGATTGAAATAATCAAGGAAATATAAAATATAGACAATAATGCACGTTGACTAAATTTACTCGAGGACATCTTTACTAAAGCTGAATCAATTTTTCACTCGTAACAGTTTTTTCAGAATTATTTAAGAAAATGTAATGCTTATTAGTATTTTTATTGAGTCACTTAATTACACTGATTTGAATAGCTACTTAAAATGATCCTCATAATACTTGTTTTGAACCCTATTGTTGTATTGGTGGAGCTCCAGACTAGAAAATGATCGAATGATTTAATGATTTATTTGGGCTTTTTAGCAGTTGGTCTGAAGAAAACAGAACAGCTCAGTGACAGACATCTGCAAGTACTCCTGAGGTGAGTTCTAATGTCTGTAAAAATGTTTGGAATTGGGGAGAGTGCCTGGAAAGTTTTTTATGGATCAATAAGTAGAGCCATAAATGACAAAATCAAACAGTGGTAGTTTAAAAAGTCTTTGGTCAAGGGTTCAAATGAATCTGTAATTCCCTTCCTGACAGTGATACTTTAGAAGGAAGTCTTAAAGTTAGGACACACATAGATTTGTTTACCCACTCATGCTGTTCTCATTTCTAGAATGTTAAGTACTTAATACTTTTATCAAGGAATAATATGGAAATTTTTATTACTTTTTCCTCCATATTTAAAAATGTGGCATATGGAAAAGATGTTTCAGTAAGAATTTGAAAGTTAACTCTTTTTTTTTTTTTAAAGGAAAATATGTAGTACTATTCAGCTTAACCAGGGGGTAATCACCTATAATGCCACGGCCTGACTTAAAACTTATTATCTGATCCAAATAATGCCTGTCAGTGGGCATTTAGGGGCTTCCCTGGTGGCTCAGAGGTTAAAGCGTCTGCCTCCAACCCGGGAGACCCGGGTTCGATCCTTGGGTCAGGAAGATCCCCTGGAGAAGGAAATGGCAATCCACTCCAGTGTTCTTGCCTGGAGAATCCCATGGATAGAGAAGCCTCGTAGGTTGCAGTCCACCAGGTCGCAAAGAGTCGGAGAGGACTGATCAACTTCACCTCACCTCACCAGTGGGCATTTGGAAATTACCAAAAAGAAAAAAAGTGAAGTGTCTTGTATCACCACCACCAAAAGTGGTTGCAGTTTATACCATACTTACATATTATTCAGACAGATTTCTCTTTTTCTCCGGTTTTGTTTTACAAATTAAAGGTCATTCTAGTCGCGCTCATTTTGTCATTCAAGTTTTTTTTCTTTGTGGGAAATACTAGGAACATATGTGTTCATGGTTGCATAGTGCTCTGTAGGATAAATTTGCCATATTTTTTGTAACCAGATCTCTTAATTTTTGTAATAGCAGTAACATGTCTAAATATCCTTGTGCGTGTTTTACAAAAGATATTCTCTGAGAACTGGTGTCTATGACTAAAATTTCTACGCGTCTAGGTATTTCCTGACATGCCCAATTATTTCTTCAGAATAAATTTCTAGAAGTGGAAATAAAAGGGCAAAGAAATCATACCACTGTCCATCAAAGCGTTTGCTCTTTCTTTCTTGTACTTTTTCCTTTTATTACTATTTCCTCTCCTGCCCTCCTTTTCTTTATATAATCTAGCTTTATTTTTGAGCTTTATCTCCTGGGTCTCTGTTTAGTCAGGTAAAATTATCAGTCTTTTGTGTCACCCATATAGTAAAGTAAATGAGAATTTTTGGACCTTAGGCGTATTTTCTTAAAATTTATTTTTTTGCTCCAGTACAGATAGGCATTTGTACAGTGAAACATTTTGTTATGCAAAAGTGACACTTCAAATTACTAAAAACAAATTATTTTTATGGTAGAGTTAGTTGAGATTAACTATGTTTCCATGTAACCTTCCTGAAAGTGAAGTGAAAGTCCTAGTTGTGTCCAACTCTTTGCAACTCCATGGACTATACAGTCCATGGCATGGAATTCTCCAGGCCAGAATACTGGAATGGGTAGCCATTCTCTTCTCCAGGGGGTCTTCCCCAACCCAGGGATTGAACCCTGGTCTCTTCCTCATTGAGGCAGGTTCTTTACCAGCTGAGCCACCAGGGAAGCCCAAGAATACTGGAGAGAATAGCCTATCCTTTCTCCAGCAGATCTTCACGATTCAGGAATTGAACTGGGGTCATTCCCAGGTGCTTTTGTACTTGTAGGACCCTCTGTGTGCCTCTCTCATCACGTTTAATCACTGTTACGTTACCCTACCTGATATATGTATGCTGTCACTATTTCTTATGAATCTTTTTGTACTTTTATATAAAAACATGAAATAAGCAGACTTATGTTTTCTTTAACAGTAATTCTCTTCTGAAATTGGTATTTCACCAGTGCCAGCTTAACTTTCAAAATTTTTTAATGTTTCAAATACTTGATTTAGTACTGAGTTGAACTGTAATTGCTCCTGTAATAAAGATTTAGAAAATCATTAAGAATAGTTTAATAGACAAATTCATGACATTTGTCTCTTTTTTAAGATTTTATGATAGTTTAGTGGAAGGTAATTAGAGGTGAATATTAACTGAACATTTATAAATTATCTCTTAGGAATAAATGAAAGAAAATTAATTTTGATAGAACTGGTTTTTGTAATCTTATTTCAGTGAGCCCAAATTGTTAGAATAATGTTTCTACAGAATCAAAATTGTCAAGTTTTTAATAATGTTTTTATGAAGAAAAACTATTTGGAAAGCAGAATATTTTATTTATTTGGTCAAGGATTCAAACGAGCGTGTAAAATCAGCTTCATGGACATGATATCTTAGGGGCTTCCCCAGTGCCTCAGTGGTAAAGAATCCATCTGCACCACGGGAGTTGCAGGTTTGATATCCCTGGGTGGGAAATATCCCCTGGAGGAGGGCATGGCAACCCACTCTAGAATTCTTGCCTGGAGTATCCCGTGGACAGAGGAGTCTGGTGGGCTACAGTCCATGGGGTTGCAAAGAGTCAGACACGACTGGAGTGACTGAGCACCCACATGTGGTATTTTATACTGAAATCTCAAAATTAGAACATCTCTTATGAATTTTTTTACCCATTGGTGGTGTTCCCATTTCTAAATTTTTAATGACTGAGCACAGTGAATATTTTCCTGATTTTTTTTTTTTAACCTATGGTAGAACACTTGACATACAAAGGTCTCATCAGGAAAAGTGTTTAGAAATGAAACAAAACAGTCTATTCTGTGTGTGGGGGCCATATAGCATACTCAAAAAGTCTTTTGTCTTCTAGAGGGAGCCTCACTCTGAAAAAATGGAAAGGTGTTCCAGTTTTTAAAAGACCTGGATCTGCTATCTGTTGAAGTTATATTTCTGGTATGCAATTTTACTTAAATATTCTTCAGTAATCAAGATGGGCCTTGTTACTATTATATGTCTGTCTCTTTAAAAATGATAGAATTTGTCCCACTGTACAGTTATCTCTGAATGTCTGTATATTGAAAAGTAGAGCAAATTGCTGTGCTGCTTTCCTAATGGTTTCCTTGGTTTTTAAAAAGTTACTAAATTTGCTTATTTGCAGCCAGAGCAGCCTTCATAAAACTATATGGTCTTTTGCCTTAGTAGATGTCTTCTTATTTTGATTTAAGTCATGGCGTATGAGAAAAATAGATTTGTCAAAGTTCAGTATATAGTTAAATCTAATTGCTTTTTGCAACAAATTGGTTTTATAATACAGAACAGAAAGAAATATTTTTAGCCATCATTGAAGACTTTTCAAGGTTAATGATATGTAATATGTCGAATTAGAAGAAAGGAAGTCTCTAAGCGGATTCATGAAGGTTGTGAGCAAGGATGCGGTACTTAAGAAAAGCTGTGTTTGGGACAGTGAGAAACCAGTTTGGAAAGGATGGCTGATTAAAGATTACCTTGGGAATATTGTGTGAAACCAGCTTGTCGAGGTTTCTAGAATTTGTTGCACATCAGAATTTTATTTAGTGCTTGTGTTGTATAGCTTTGGAAACTTCTAGAGGGCCTTGAGAGCTGGGACGTGAGCAGAAAGTGATTATTTTTTTGTTTTATTTTCAGATTTTACAAATCAAGATGGAATTTAAAAATCAGTTCTAATCCCACCCTAACATTGGATTTTTTAATTTGCTTCTTCCAGTCTGTGCACATATGTTTTTTTAGACTTAGAGAAATTTTTGTTTTTCTTCATTATTTAATATTGTAATAGGTATTCAATATGACTGCACGGCCTCCACAGTAATTTTAATGTGTGAAAGTTTTCTATCAAACTGTTTCCATCTAACTTTATTTTTCTATTGTTTACCCATAGAAAAATTGGGCTATAATTATCATCTATGCACATAGAGTATTTTCTGTCTTTTGCACTGTTCTTTTAGGATTGATTTAAAAGGTTTAAATTATGGCATAAAAATGTGTGAACATTTTTATGACTCTTTGAAACGTTGCCATATTGTTTTCCGAAAAGAGTTATAATTTACATTGTCACCTTTCCTATGAGTTTAACTACCAGCCTTGGGTAGCCTTTAATTATAATCATTTTTGCTGATTCAATAATATGTTGAACTCTTCCTTTGTAATATTTTTTGTTGTTAGCTAATGAAATGGGACCTTTATCCATAATTTCACTTACTGATTCTTAGCAGTGGACAGGTTGTCTCTTCAAGGCTTTTGTCCATTTATATATATGAGAGTTTTGATATTTTGTTCCCTAATTATTTTGATTTCATTATATATTTAGTAGTAAGTTGCTGCAGATACTTTTGGATAAAGACTTCCCTTTTGATTTTCATTATTTTTGTTGAGGGTTTTGAGTAGATACAAAATGTATTATTGGAAAATTATTTGGAAACAGTATCCAGTATGACTAGAGAAGTGACACAGGAACTGAAGGTAGGGAAACTATTAAGATACTCCTGCGGGAGTGTCAGGATGAGTTGAAACTAGTGTGAGTAGGGCCTGGAGAGAAGAATAGGTGAGCACGAGATTGTGAGAAAAAGAACATTTGATTTCCAGTTGATGAGATGTGATTTCCAGTTGATCAGTTGATGACAGAATTGAAGAAGAAGGAAAACAACCTCAAGACTGTAAAAAGTGGGAAATAGATGGTGTCGTTAATAAACTTGGAAAGGGAGAAGAGACTACTCATTGGTAAGGAAGGTGAAGTCAGTTTTAACCTGCTAGTTAGAGCCTGAACAGTAAGTGTGTGTTCTTCCTTTTGTGAAAGTGCCTGTGAGGCCCCTAGGGGATAAGGCATATGCTGGGCCTTGTATTGTTTTCTGTATTCTGACTTTCTGGCCATGTGGTGTAGCTTGTGGGATCTTAAACTTCCCCAATCAGTGAAAGTGAGGAGTCCTAACCACTGGATCTCCAGGGAGTTCCCTGTATTCTGACTTTTAATTCTATTATTCCATTAGATATTTTGGTGCTTTTATTAGGGCTTTCTTAGTTCGGAGTTTTAAAGTACAACTTGGAAAGCAAAGTTGAAGTGGATTACTAAGTAAAATAAACGGAGGAAAAACGGATGATTCTTGAACTAAGTTCAAGAAAGGTAACATGTACATAATATCTCAAGTACTCATAACTGTGCCTTTGGACTACCCTTATCTAATTACCCTTTCTCATATTCCCCACCTCTGGTGACCACAAATCTGATGTCTTTGTTTTTGACAAACTACTGTGTGTTGGTTCTGGTACACAACATAGTGATTTGATATTTCTATACATTTCAAAATGAGTACCTTGAAAGTTGGTAATTCTAGCTATCATAGTTTTCATTTTTGAAAAAAATTAAAATGTTTATCTTGTATATTTTAAAGACTAAGTCACTTATTTAGATTTAGGTCTCCCCAATATCCCCACTAGAATTACAATTTTAAAAATTATTCAGGAATAGCAAAGAAGATACTTGAGCTTTAGAATATATATATGTGGCCAGGCTTTTTGTGGGGATGGGTGGTTTAGGGTAGATTTCTTAACCTCTGCCTCAGCTGTAAAATAGGGATAGTAATAGAGCTGACTTGGTTAGTATTAGTATTAAATGAGTTAATAGATGTACTTATAATGATGCTAGATATTAGGTGGTGGTGGTAGTGTGTGTGTCCTGTTACATAATGTTTGTCATTCCAAGAGAATTTTATGTTTATATACAGAAATAAAGCATCTATAGACTCTCTTGTCTCCCCTTCCTGAAGGTCATATCAACCTCTCTCAAAACTTACTTCCTCCCTTCAGGTATTATTTGCTATAGTCACACTAAAACTATCGTGGCTGTCCTGCATAAGCTCTGTATTTTCCCAGTCCTTTGTTTTTATTCATACTTTTCTCACTATCTAGAATATTGCCCTATTGTCAAATATTCAAAAGCTGCTTTTTAAGTGATGCTTTCTTGATATTTCTGCAGCTGTAGGTAATGTGTCCATATGAATTTCATGTATTTCCTTTAATTTATATCACTTTCTATATTGCTTTATTATCTTTGTGTCTACTTAAATGTCCTTCACTAAGTTATGATATCTTAGAATTGTACCTTATTCACTTTTGTAGGTTTAGAACCTTCACAGACCTTGGCACTTAGAAGGCAGTCATTTGTGGAGTAACAGTTTATAAAAATATAGCAAGCTAAAAGGTGATAGTTAATGGAGAATGCATGCCAGTAAAATGTGCTTTGTCAGTTTTTGTACACTAGGAACAACTTGCCTGATGAGTTACTTAAAATGGGATCACTTGAGGTTTAGGAATTGGGTCAGATTCCAGAATGTATAGTGGGCTAGATGACTCTGGGGACTATCCACAGGTCAAGGATTTTCATTAGAATGATTTCCTATTGCTTTATAAAGGCTAGTATGTCTAATTAACCACCAGAGGGATTGTTTTTCTGACAACCGAATTTTCACAGGTCTGCCCACCGATCTTCCTCATTTTCAGTGGTCCAAATTTATGAAAAGTTTGGCCAGGATTAAGGGTACATCTGCTGCCAGTAACAATATACAAATGACCTGAGTCAGTCAGTTATTGCACCCGTAATCTCTCTCTCCAAGTACATTTTTCTTAGCATAATACCATAATGCCTCTAGACATGAAAGGACGAGTAAGCTGAAAATAGGAACTGGGTGAGATAGTATCTATATCCCTAAAAGGTTAACTGATACTTAACAACCCCTGAAAATCAGAAGTATCAGACATTGACTTCATAATTTTAGCACTTTTGGAATTTGCTGCTATTCCTGCTGAACGGGTTCAAATTGACAGAGCTTTAAATGTCCTTACCCAGTCTCACTGTTTTATATCTAACAAGTGTTCTGACAGAACAGATACTTGGAATTATAGCTAAGCAAGGTCATTGATTAATTTAATTTTAGTGATGTTGTTGTTCTGTGTATGTGTGTGTACTTCTCATACACACAACAAATGAAAGTATAGTGCACTCTAGTTTTTTTCTCCTATGGTTCACTTTTTAAAAAAATCTGTTGTGACCTGCAAATTAATTTTATAACTTACAGATGTGAACCTGCTTTTGAGGAGTAGGAAAATGGACCTGACTAACAATGGTTTACATTTATTTGGTAGGTTTAACACTTAGAAGGCACTTTATTTTTGTACCCTTCTGTGATAGCTTAAAAGTGAAGGTACAAACTGTTACCTGAAAACGCTTCTAGTTGTTTTCAGCAGCAGTGAGATTGGGTGTAGAGGGTGACAACTTGAAATCACGGGGAAGGATTCTTTTTACTTACGGAATGTTTGATAATGTGTTATTGATTCTGCTAATCCTAACAGCCCATTTAAGGGTGCATATTTATTTGTAGTTAGGGTGAGTCTTTATGTTTCTTTCTTAGTCTTTAGATCCAGACATAAAACTCCTTTCAGTGTTTGTATAGTTTTGGTGGCTTAGCTTTTGGTCAGACAGGGTAAAGAGGGGAATTCTTAAATGAAGTAACATAACAAAAGGAAAACCATCTTCCTGTTTCTTATTTCTCTACATATCATGTGATACTGTCTTTTTAAGACCTTTAAAATGCCAAAGGAAGCTTGGTAACCAAGCAGGGTTTTGTTGTTTTCTTCTCAGATTTGTAGTTCTGCATTTTATTACACAGTCACGAAGAACTTAGTCTGTTACCAGTAAAAACTGAAGCCGCAAGACTTGCTTCTCTATGCTGCCAAATACTTCCTGTTTTGTCAGATTTCCATTTAGGGGAAAAGAATGGATTTAGAGTAGACAAGCCTGAAAGCATCTCTTCTGAAACTCATTTTGAAAGCTGTCCAAATATCTAGATTAGGGGAGAGGGGATGGTACGACAAGTCTTCACATGAAGTCATTTGTCAGAAAGCTTCATTTGGCTTATCATGAAAGGGTTGCCAACAAGGAAGAAAAACTCTGTTGTCAGAAGTAATTGCTAAAGTGTAAACTTGCCAGCATTGGTGACTTGCCTGTTAGGCTTTCCATGTCAAACGTGTTTCAGTCTGTTGAGTGAATTCATCATATTGCCTGTGAAGGAAGTTTTGTCTGTGTTCCTTTCTAGTAGACCTTTCCTCTAGAAATATGTAAGAACTGCATTCAGCCACATTTATTCCATTTACAGTAGGGACAGGTGAAAGATCAAATAGTGATTAATTGAAATGGGCTACCTTGTGAATATTGAATATCTTTGGGGAAAAGGCTGCCATAAAATGATGTTAATCTTGTTAAAACAGTAAATAAAATTTATGTAAATAGAATTATCTGTCACTTATTCTTTATCCAGATAGCTCAGTGGTAAAGAATCCACTTGCCAACACAGGGGATGCAGGTTTCATGCCTGGGTCAGGAAGATCCCTGGAAAAGGAAATGGCAACCCACTCCAGTATTCTTGGCTGAGAAATTCCATGGACAGAGCAGCCTGGTGGGCTGCAGTCCATGGGGTCGCAAAACAGTCAGATATGATTTAGTGACTAAATAGCAGTAACATTTTTATCCTATGAAATGAACTTCAGATTAGGTGTTAATAGAACATATCAGTAGAAGATGCTTTCAGTGTAAACCTAAATCCCTTCAAATTGCTGGTAAGGGAGTCTTGTGTTCAGGTTCTTTGCAATGGCAGAACTGAGCCCACATGTAAAACTTTCTTTGACCATATTGACCTGCCCTGTTTTAAATCAGAGCTATTTTTCTCTCTTGACCTGTTCGTAAAATACAAAAGATTTTTTTTTTAAGTTGCTTTTTAATCTCTGAACTCTTACACATTTTTTTTCCTTATCAGCTACCTGGCTCTGTCCTGCTTCACGTTGAAGATGTTCAACTAACGTTGAACTAGAAACCATCTGTTATAAAGTTTCTACCATGTATTTCTTTTATCTAGTTATGTGCTCCTATTTCTGAAACATGTTACTTTAAAATCCAGTGGAAAAAAGTTTTCTAAGTACCCATCATGCCCTACAGCTTCATCTTCCATTTTGCTATACATCAGAAATCTAATCTCTTAAAACTCTTTAATAACTATTTGTTGCCATATTCTTTTAAGCTGTATCCAAATCAGTGATTCTCACATTTTAGTGTATTCAGTAGCATTACATCAGGTACTTGTTCAAAATAGATTCATGGGACTCAATTCAGATCTCATGAATTCACTTTGGAGAATTACTATGCAGGTGGTCTCTTAACCAGATGGAGAAATAGTAATCTGCTGCATGCGTGCCCATTTGTCATCTCTTCTTCATATTCTTACATAAAATATTCTTTTACTTTGTTTCAATTAACATCTCAGGTTTTTTCCTATTGTTAACATCCTTAGTTTTTCTCCTAAATTCAGTGGTTAAAGAGTTTATCCACCAGATATCCAGGAAACGGTTCAAGATTTCCTTTGCTTATTTGTCAGGATTTATCACTTCCCCTTCCCAAAGCACACACATTTGGAGGTCAGTATATACATGCTGGCTATGTGTACACGATAATACATGCACATGTATTTCTAATATATCTTGCTAGTGATTTTTAAAGGTGTTTTTCCCAAAGGGAAAATTGCATAATACTTAGTTTTATTTTTAGTTTTTCCTAGCAATATGATATATTGTAGACATCTAAATATTTGCATTGAATCTTTACTGTACTATCACTTGATTGCTGCTGACTCTTAAACCCAGTCTACTAAAGGTGGGTTATTGTTTTTCTATGTCAGATTTTTGACTTTTCCCCCAAAATTAAGTTTTTAATAAATTCTATATTGATTGTATAGTTGAACTCATTTAAATGATTTTTCCTAAAATTCCACTTCATGGTTCCACATAGTAAAAGTCAAATTCTAATCATATAACACATCAAACACAAACTCAAGATGTATTAGGACCCTTGCTCTGTAACAGTCTTTATAATTACACCAGCATTTACTTTGTTGACTGGAAAGGTGTGTGTCTGTGTGTGTGTGTATGTATAATATGGTGATTACCTCTTACAGTGTTAGGATGGTTAAAGAAAGAACATTAGTTTTATTTGTAATACAAATTTGAGTCTTTTCCCATTTTTTAAAATTGGGTTGTTCAATTTTCAGAGTTTTTATACATTCTGGTCTGCTATCCTTTGTCAGATGTGATTTATTTTCTCTAGAGTCTTTTCCTTTTCATCCTCTTAAAGGAGAGCAGAAGCTTTTAATTTCGGTGATATTCAATTTGTCAGTGTTTTTCATTTATGTATCATGCTTTTGGTGTACTATATTATCTAAGAACTCTTCCTGAAACCAGGGTCACAAAGATTCTTTTTTCATCCAGAAATTTTAGACTTTGAGGTACATTCTGACTCACCATCACTTTGAGTTGATTTCTGTATATGGTACAAGGTATGGTTTGGTTTTTGGTGTTAGTTTCTTTTTGTATACAGATGTCCCTGTTGCTCCATTTGTGGAAAAGCACTTTCTCCACTGATGTGTCTTTTCACCTCTGTCACAATCAACCATGTATTTAATGAGTCTATTTTTAGACTTTTCTTTTTCATTAATATTACATTAAATTTATAGTTAAGTCTTGAAATCAGATGGCATAGGCCTTGTAACTTTTTCTTTTTAGAAAATGTTTTGGCTATTCTAATTTCTTTTTCCCCAGTAAATGTTAGCAATAGCTTGTTGATTTCTTTACACACACCCCACATATACACTCCCCAAATAAACCACTTGCAAATTTGATTGGGTATAAATCAAATTTATAAATCACTTTAGAGAACTGACAACAATACTGAGTCTTCCCATAACTTTAGTTCATTTTCTCACCAGCATTTTTAATTTCCAACACAAACTCTTGTACAAATTTAAATTTATACCTTAGTATCCCTGTTATCGATGTTATTGTAAGTGGGTATGATTGTTTTATAGATGAGGGAATAAGTAATTTGCCCAAGCTGAAGTGGCAAAGCCAGTATGAAACCCACATTAGGTTATAAACCACTAATCTGGTTTTCATTATGATATTGGTTTTCTTATTCTGAAATCATGGTTATCGTGGTGGCAGAGAGGAAGCCCTAGTTTTATGGCAAGAAAAATCCCATTACCATGCAGGTATGATTCCTCCAAAGTTTGTGGATTTCCTGAGTTTAAGTTTTCCAGATCTGCTCAGATCATAAACCATGCTTAATTTAGAAGCCTCTGGTCAGTACAGTTGTGAACTAGTATTTTTAAGTATATCTTACCCTTTAGGTGACTAGTATGAATTGTTTCATATTTTAAAATACATACCCTTAGCATTTGAATCCCTACCATGTGCTCAGCAGTACAAAGATGATTTCTTGAACAACTCCCATGAGAGGCTAGGTGGGGTGGAATACATTTATTATAGTTCAGTTGCTCAGTCCAGTAAAAGCTTTTACTTGGTTGCAATTAAGAGTAGCTGTACTCTTGTTTCATGTTTTAGAAATCCTTTTAAAAAGTAACTTGAAAACAGTTAAGTAGAAAACATGTAAAGGGCTTTGAGAGGGAGAAATCTGTCAATCATTTCATAAGGATTGCTTTTGCACCTGATGGGGAATCCTTAGGAAAGACCAGTTAATAAATAACCTGGGCATGATAAATACAGTATGGTGTCATACAGTGTAGGAAAGTAAAAAAGGTTCAGTATGAGTTTTCATTTCGAAAGATGAGGAACAATATTTGAGGTTTTACATTAAGACTTCATTTTTTTCACTTGTGGATCTCTTCTAACTTAATAGCAGTTTGGTAAATGTATTAATGAGAATTAATTTGTAATCTGAATTTGCTCTTCAAATTTTGAATATTCTGATGTTTCAATCAGTTAAATATATTGAGGATTTACAACTTAATTTTTCTTATTTTTCAGATTCCCTTGTGAATGATAGAAATGAAAGTGAATGGAGTCTTATCAGATAAGTGTTTTTTCAGTCTAAATGTATTTTTTTCCATAAGATGGCTCTCGTGCTAATATTTATTTGAAACAATTTTGTTACATTGTATGACAGTTGACATATCAGCATGCACTTTTAAAAATGTTATAAAAATGGGTGAATTTTTGTGTAGCTATTTTAATATTGAAGATGGAAGAAGAAAAACATTTTCAGCATATTGTGCCTTTTTATTTCAAGAAAGGTAAAATGCTACTGAAACACAAAGATTTATGCAGTGTACGGAGACGGTGCTGTGACTGATCAAACATCTTGCAAGTGGTTTGCTAAGTTTCATACTGGAGATTTCTCACTGGACAATGCTCCTGCTTAAACTAGCTAAAACTTGATGAAAAGTGTCTGTAATTAATCAATAGAAAAAGCATAGTCTTCCATCAGGAAAACACAAGACTGAATGTTTGATGACCAGGCAAAAACTGTCAAGTTTGGCTGGTAAGTTGATTCGTTTTCCATATTCTCCAGACAGTAAGCCTTCAGATTTACATTTAGTTTGGTCTTTAAAAAATTATCTTAATGGAAAAAAATTTCAATTCCCTGGAAGACTGTAAAAGGCACCTGAACACTTCTTTGCTCAAAAAAGATAAAAAGTTTTGGTAAGTTGGAATTAAAAAGTTGCCTAAAAATGTCAGAAGATAGTGAGATAAAACAGTGACTACATTCTTCAATAAAGTTCTTGGTGAAAAGGAAAAAGTGTCTTTTTTTTTAACTTAAAAATTGAAGGACCAACCCAGTCCAGTATTTGTAATCTGTAAGCCAAAACTGTATTCCTTAAAACATTTTTTTTTTTTTTGATAATAGGATTGAGATTCCTGAAAATAAATTTGTAACCTTGTGAAAGCAAAATGTACCTGCCATTTTTTTCTCTCCCCCAGACTGGTTATATCTCAGTTACAAAGGGCCCATGCAGTTGTACCTAGATTATTTATTAATTCTCTGAATAGTATATATAGATAGATATATCTGCTTGGTTTTAGATTTATCTGATTATGTTTTGAGGTGGCTTAACTGCTTAAATTTAAATTTCATTAGAACCACTGAGTGAACTCCAGGAGTTGGTAATGTACAGGGAGGCCTGGCGTGCTGTGATTCATGGGGTTCCAAAAGTTGGACACAACTGAGAGACTGAACTGAACGGCTATTCCAGTGTGAATTTAAGAACAGGTGTACTCACAGTATGATGAAAATAGAAGATTCATGTGCCATTCATATTTGGAAGTAGGAAGTATAGAATGGTCAGACACTGGCTTAGGGTATTAAGTTTCTTACCAATTAAATGTTCTTTTGGTTTTTCTCCAATGCCACTGGGGTCATTCTCAGTTAAATACATGAGCTGTAAAATGTAGCAGATAATTTTACATAAAAGCAGCCATGATAATGAGAATTGATTTTTAGTTGTTTGTATAGTAGTTAACTATTCTTGCATGATTTGCTGTTTGAACTATACAAATGTTCAAAGTCCAGCAACACCCTACTGCCAAACTCTGACCTCAGGAAAGTATGACAGCTGAATGGAATGACACTGGCATGAGGCCAGTATAGGGTGTGTATACCTAGCATACTTGGCCTGAGTTCAGATTGTTCCTCCTGTGAGTGCTACTGTTCCTTGAAGGCCACAAAACTGATTATACCACTCAATAACTGTTTTTTGTTTACAGAGCACTTACATATGCATTCTAATATATTTTTTTAGCATAAAATATGGCTTTTTAAATTTGAACCTACGGATCAAGAAATTTTTTAAGTGACACAATAGGGACTTTGTGAATCCTTAAATCCACTCCTCAAAAATAAAATTCTAAAGGTTAACAGTGGCTGTTAACCAACAATGACTTCACTAAACACGAAGCTGAGCAGTGGCATCAATTACCTATGAAGCTGGTAGATGCAAACCACGACAGTCCAGCAGGATATGATACAGATGAGCAGTGGGGTTTTAAATTAATCTGATTCCAAAGCCTCTGTCTGCAGTATTTTAACTAAGGGATTTTACAACAGGCATAAAGCTACATCTTAATGCTGAATAAAACGGTGCTCAATTACCCCCACCAGTTTTGTCAGGCAAATATTAACCAAACTTGAATCGTTATAAGACAAAAATTTAATGAAAATTGGTATGTAATAATCCAAAGGGCTAAATAGTTACATGGGACTGTATTAGAAATTTAATATACAAGTAAATGTTACATGTTATCATCATCTGATTCATCTTCTTCCTTCAAAGATTCCTGTAAGAGAAAAACAGTGTTTAAAATCAATTTTTAGCACTGCTATAACAACCTGAATCTAAGTGCTTGTCATTCAAAATTCTTTGTAAGTAAAATGGAACACTGGTTTAGAATGTTACACTTTACTTGAATGTCTTAAGTACATCCGGCTCTATCAATGACTATATTTTTGATGGGATACACACAGTATGAAAGTATTACATGTTCTCAAAAACCCTGCCATTTTCACATGCACAAAAAAAATGTTTTTGGAACCAGGGCAACTTTATCCCCATTGAGGATAACCTAGAAAGTTTCTTTTAGTTCAGCTCAACTCTTAAGTATTATTTAATAGAATTCAACATATTTCCATGATGTTTTTACCTTGAGCTGTTTTCATGGCTTACCTTGGCATATTTCTCTGCCTCTTCCCTTATATCTTTAGGAACTATTTCATGTCTTCCATTAGTTACTGTAAATTAAGCCATATATTTAAGTGAATTGAAAATGAGAACTGTCACTGTGATTTGAAAAGACTAAATAATCTAGCCAATCCATAGGTAATACCAGGTTTTTTGACCTCATCTTTGTTGTTCCCCTACATAAGCACTTACAATAAAGAAATTATGCTATGATTTATCCTGGTGCTATAAATCCTGAGCATTCATTCACATATATATATTCACAAACAGTCAACGCTATGGTTTCCCAGTAGTTGTGCCGATGTGACAGGTGGACCAAAAGAAGGCTGAGTGCCAAAGAATTGATGATGCTTTTTTGAATTGTGCTGGAGAAGACTCTTGAGAGTCCTTTCGACTGCAAGGAAATCAACCCTGAATATTCATTGGAAGGACTGATGCTAAAGCCAAAGCTCCAATACTCTGGCTAGCTGATGTGAAGAGCCAACGACACGGGAAAGACCTAATGCTAGGAAAGGTTGAAGGCAAAATGAAAAGGGGGCAGCAGAGGATGAAATGGTTACACAGCCATCACTAATGAATTTGAGCAAATTCTAGGATTTAGTGGAGAACAGAGGAGCCTAGTATACTGCAGTCCATGGGGTTGCAAAGATTCATCAGTCAGCAACTGAACAACAATTTATTCACAGCATGATTAGATTTTAAAATCTGTCCCTGAAGTCCTATGGTTGCCTTCCTAAAAGAAAACAGGTTACTTTCCAATAATACTGTATGCAATGGAAGTTTCAAAGTAAACTACTCACAACTTTATATAGTCTCTTATTAAGCAGAACTTTTCCATCAGTACCTCCAAAATTTATTCTAGCTTTGTTTGTATTAGAAAAGCACCCGGAAGTCAATACATTGTGGCCAATACTGCAATTGAATGAACGCTTATTTCATGATCCACCAATTCCACTCTTAACATAAATTTCTAAAATGCTACTACATATGCATGCCACAGTAGATGTAAAGGACATCCACAGATGCATTATTCATTTCAGTAAACACTGGAAAGAGCCCAGTTGTCTACTGGAATTCAAGACAAGGAGAAGGTAAGGGTTGTTGACTTAATGGAGGCCTAAGGGTTGAGTTATTTCAAATAAAATATGATGCTGTGAAAGTGTGTGAAAGTGCTGCATTCAATATGTCAGCAAATTTGGAAAACACAACAGTGGCCAAAGGAATGGAAAAGGTCAGTTTTCATTCCAATCCCAAAGAATGCTCAAACTGCCACACAATTGCACTCATCTCACATGCTAGTAAAGTAATGCTCAAAATTCTCCAAGCCAGGCTTCAGCAATATGTGACCCGTGAACTTCCAGACAGCTAGTTTTAAAAAAGGCAGAGGAACCAGAAATCAAATGGCCAACATCCGCTGGATCATCGAAAAACAGAGAGAGTTCCAGAAAAACATCTATTTCTGCTTTATTGACTATGCCAAAGCCTCTGACTGTGTGGATCACAATAAACTGGAAAATTCTGAAAGAGTTGGGAAGACCAGACCACCTGACTTGCCTCTTAAGAAACCTGTATGCAGGTCAGGAAGCAAGAGTTAGAACTGGACATGGAACAATAGACTGGTTCCAAATTGGGAAAAGAGTATGTCAAGGCTGTATACTGTCACCTGTTTATTTAACTTATATACAGAGTACATCATGAGAAACTCTGGGCTAGAAGCTGCACAAGCTGGAATCAAGATTGTCGGGAAAAATATCAATAACCTCAAATATGCAGATGACACCACCCTTATGGCCGAAACGAAAGAATATAACTAAAGAGCCTCTTGATAAAAAGTGAAAGAGGAGAGTGAAAAAGTTGGCTTAAAGCTCAACATTCAGAAAACTAAGATCATGGCATCTGGTTCCATCACTGCATGGCAAATAGATGGGGAAACAGTGGCTGACTTGATTTTTCTGGGCTCTAAAATCACTGCAGATGGTGATTGCAGCCACGAAATAAAAAGATGCTTTCTCCTTGGAAGCAAAGTTATCACCAACCTAGACAGCATATTCAAAAGCAGAGACATTACTTTGCCAACAAAGGTCCATCTAGTCAAGGCTATGGTTTTTCCAGTAGTTGTGTATGGAAGTGAGAGTTGGACTATAAAAGCTGAGCGCAGAAGAACTGATGCTTTTCAACTGTGGTGTTGGAGAAGACTCTTGAGAGTCCCTTGGACTGCAAGGAGATCCAACCAGTCCATCCTAAAGGAGATCAGTCCTGGGTGTTCGCTCAAAGGACTGGTGTTGAGGCTGAAACTCCAATCCTTTGGCCACCTGATGCAAAGAGCTGACTCATTTGAAAAGACTGATGTTGGGAAAGATTGAGGGCAGGAGAAGGGAACGACAGAGGATGAGATGGCTGGATGGCATCACTGACGCAATGGACATGCGTTTCGGTGGACTCCAGGAGTTGGTGATAGACAGGGAGGCCCGGTATGCTGCGATTCATGGAGTCGCAAAGAGTTGGACATGACTGAGTTACTGAATTGAAAACTGAAGGGTAATTTGGCAGGCTGGTCTACTGTTGACCAAATTCGTGTTACACTAATGTAGCCATGCTGTTTGTTATTTGTGTACTTTTCTATGGGTACAGGCCATTACTAAATTTTTTTAAGATTGAAAAAAAATGGCACCTATAGTAAATTAGGCTTGGTACAGATGACTCAGAGCAAATAAGTACAGAGTAATCACTTACTTTCACCAACCCAGCTGAGCTCTAGTTCAAAAGCTTTATCCTTAACTTCGTCATGTACTATGTAAATTCTAGAACAGAAAGAAGAAATTAACATTTGGCCATCTACAAACATAGTCCATGCACCCACTCAGCCAATCAACATCCATTCCTAATATAACGATTTATAAAATTATACACACAGTAGAGTCTATATTATGAAAATTAACTAGGATTGATAAAAATTAAACACTACAGAGGATTCACTATACCTTATGCCTTTATACAACCCAAGCTGTTTACTTTGATACATTCTTTCAGAGACAGAACCGATGTCTCATAAGGAACATTCAAATGGGAGAAAGCTATTACCCGTGTCTTTGCAGGATATTAGGTATTTTCCATTCATTAACTGATTTTTAAACAAAAACTAACTTATTAGTTTACAGTTAGTATTCATTCTGCACTTTCTTGGCAGGAATATTTTTAAACCCCCTTACTATTCTGGATATCCCTAAACCTGGCCTTTAAACAGTACAAGACAAACTGCAGCAAACAAGGAAGGAGTGTCACACAACATATTAAAATTAAGAACAAGGCTTCCCTCGTGACTCAGTGGTAAAGAACCTGCCTGCCAATGCAGCAGATGGGTTTGATCCCTGACCCCAGAAGATCCCACATGCTGCAGAGCAACACGTATCAGCAAAGCTTTTTTTTTAAATTCTATACTTTATCATCTCCCACAACAAAGTAGCAAAAGTAATTTGGAGGGTATTCCTAAAGCCTTGCTATAACAGCTGCAACATAAGAAAGCATCTTAAACTTTCCAGAACTAAAAGAAGCATAGTGCTCCATTTTATTAAATGATGAAAGGATGGCTTTCCTACACAGAACAATATAAAAATAAAAGCTGTGGTAAGAACTGATAACCAGACGATTTCTCGATGAAGGAAAAAAAAATTGTACAATTCAATGATTATTTACTTTTTATTAGTTCTATTGTATGTTAGTTACCAGTTTCCTCTAGGTTGTCATTAATAAATGAGAATTACAGAATGGAATGGATTCCCCTTCACAAGAAAGGCAAGGGTCTCATAGTAAAAAGGCAGTGGGGGAAGGAGGGCATCAGTAGTAGAAGTGGTAGATGAGTATAAAGTTATAAAACACTTGTGAGTTTAATATTTTGTTACAACTATCAGTACAGAGATTAAGAGTATCGTTCAAATAATAGGTTTATCATCATATGATAGACCCTCCTGGACTTTTTTTTCCCTTTGCACATATTATTAGATGTAAAACCTGCTGACTAGACCATGATGACATAGTTCTAATGTGGAACAGAGGTGTTATGAATTCTCTGGAATATTACATTTATTACTCTTCAACTCTGAAAAGCTGACTACAAAACCAGCATCTTATCAGATTTTTGAAATATTAAATGCCTGCATTCTTTGAGCTAAAAAAAAAATGTATTTTGAAACAAGGTCACTTAGATTTTACTGGCATTGTTGTTGCTTACTGTTACACAGCTTTCTACCTAGGTATCTGTAACATAAAATACTTCAGGCTTTCTTAAGCTATTTCTAGATGTTCTGAAATACTTCTCTATTCATCTTGTTATAAGAACTTCAGCTGTAGAACTTAAAGTTACAAGCTAAGGTTAATATTATTGGGACTTCTGCTAGTCAGGAGCTAGCAAATTAAGTCTCTAGAGGTTCACTATATCCTCCAAACCTTAAATTCAGTCAATGGAACAGGAGTATATTTTATCAAAAGCTGTTTTTTTCCCTTCCTGTTCACCGTCACTTAAAATGAAGCCTCTCAGAATGTTGGATTCACCTTCTAAAATTAATGCAATAACTAATTTCCAAACAAAACAGCCTCTTAGGATTAATGTATAAGGTAAGGTCAAGTGAAACATTTGTCAATACTAATGAAAATTTCAACTTACATTTTTGCAACTTCTTTAACAACATCACGGCAGGTCATTTCTTTCATCTAGAGAAAACAAAATATATATTCATTATGTTACGAGTCAAAGGAAGAACACTGTCCACTTGTGTAACTTTTCAGATTCTTTTTGCAACTTTTATCAGTAACCTGTAAGATTCTTAAATATAAAACCAAGGGAAATAACCTGAAATTCAAAAAGACCAGAACTTAAGTTTTTTATTGTTTAAAGTTTTTTAATGATTATCTAAAAAAGCCTTGGGCACCATTTGTGAAATATATTAAAAGTTTATAAAAATCTAGACTCCTTTATCAATTTATTCACAGGCAGACCCTGACATTTAAAGATTACCAAGAAATGTTTTTTTTCTTTATAATGAATTCAGGATAATAAAAAGCAAACAAACTACAAATACTTTTATATGCTAGATAAACAAGGATAAATTATCCCCCATGAAACTGTTCAAGACAAAACTGCAAAATGTCAGGGAAAGCTCTGAAGAACCAAGATCTGAGTGGAATATTAGAACACAGATTTATCTGATTTGATTATGAGGAAGATAAATGAACTGCAAAAGTGAACATATGGAAATCAAGGCAGAAAAATAGCCTTTAGATGCCCGGCAGAAAAGTCTATTATACTAAAGGTACTGCAAGTAACCAGTGCAGAAATTTTTTAAGTATATGTGTTTCTAAACACATTTGACAAAATTTTTTTTAAATGTGCAAACCTGGTGTTCATATTCTGAATATGTGGAGGATGGAAAATAGTGAAAATATAACGAACAGTCATACAGCAATCCAAACTTGAGGTGTTTTAACTACTGTATCTCTAAATTGGGCTTATTAATATTTTATTTTTTGTATTTTTTAATATTTACAAATCTTGATGCCCAGGCTCATAGAAATAGGACAAATATTGAAAAGCAACAACTGTTCAGTCTAGACAGAGATGTTTGTTGTATGGTATTTTTTCTGATTGTATGTCTGATTAAACATTTTCATGGCAAATTGGGGGGTGAAGAAAAGGAAAACACTGATATTCATATTTTTGCCCTTAGTAGATTAATTATAACATACAAAGGTAAACTTAAACTTGAAGCAATACATCTTAAATGTCAAATACATTTTTACATACGTTGGTAAAGTTTACTTTGTAAAATTATATTCTTGGTAAACAGAACACAAGTAGAAAAGCAGACCAGAGTAATGATTGAGAGCAGGGGGTGGCAAACTCTGTTAAAGGGCCAAGTAGTAAATATTTTAGACTTTCATCATAGGGATAAGGTTTTCGGTCTCCATTCCAACTACTAAACTCCACTGTTGTACTAGAGCAAAAGCAGCCAGTGACTGGATATGGCTATGTTCCAATAAAACTTTTAAAAAGCACTGCAACTAGAGATTATCATACAAAGTCAAGTAAGTCAGAAAGAGAAAAACAAACACTGTATAATATCACTTATATGTAGAATCTAAAATATGACACAAATAAACTTAATTATGAAACAAAACCAGACTCACAGATTTAGACAACAGAGTGGTAGTTGCAAAGTTCTCGAGAAGGGAGAAGGGGGCTAATGGAGGGATGGAGCAGGACGCTGGGGTTAGCAGATGTAAGCTATCATATATATAGAATGGGTAAACAACAACGTCCTACTGTATAGCACAATGAACTACATTCAAAATCCTATAAGCCCTAGTAGAAAAGAATATGACAGAAAAGACCACTGGTCTAAGAGTTATAAGGTCTTGGATTGTTTGTAAGCAATAGTCTATGACTCTACCCAGTGTGTTTTAACCAAGGATTGGACTTGGGCTAAGTGATCTCTAAGGTCCTTTTGTCAATTTTATCAATCCTAAAATACCAAACATAAATTAGGCTTTTACAGGTCTTGAATTTGGTGTTAAATTCCAAGCACTAAAAGCTTAGCATTAAAAAAGCTGAATAAGTGAACTAGTTGAACAAGGTTCCAGTACAGCATTAACATTAAATGTACAAGAAATTTTTGTCACTGTAATTTACCAAAATACTGCTAAATCATATGCCTGTCTTTTAAGGAAGTTTCGATAAGCAATGAAGAGTTGGTGGGTACTATTTCAGTGTCAAGTTCATCAATTTATAGCTAAAAGGAAAGCCAGCAAATTTTTAAGAAACTTTTTCCACACTAATAGATGTTGGGAACAAAGGAAAGAGAAGCAAAGGAGCGCAGACTTTAATGTGTAAGACTTCAGACAAAAGCTCTTTTCTAGATGAAAGAAATGATACAGTAAAAGACCAAAGTTCTGAACCTAAGGGGCACAGGGTTCAGTGAAGGGGTCTCAAGGATTTTGTGAAATTATGTGAAATTTTTTAAGATTAGACAGCCATAAAAATCATAAAAGGACCCATGACACAACTCTAAAGATAATACGCTGCCAGCTTTCCTGCTCAACCAATCTAGCAGCTTCAGAAAGCTTGACTCAAAATGGCAAACCACACTTGGGGCTAAAAACTTTAGTCTGTGGTGATGAAACTTAACCACGTGAGAATAATGGTATAGCAGAATTTTAAACAATAAAATTTATTACCTGAAGCTTTTCAATTTCTGTCTTTGCAGCCTGCCTGGCTTTGCCAATGGCACAGCCCCAATAACCCTATTTAAAAAGAACATACACCAAAAAAAAGTATTATTAAATATACTATCATAAGTCATTAATGACTACTGTTTCTACTTAAAGATTAATAAAAGGATGCTAAATGACATTCAAAACCACATATGGAGAAATACAGTAAAAAGACATTTACTAAAATGAATAAAAAGGGACTCAAAAAGTTTAAAATATCAAACTTAAGTATAGAAGAACCTGGATTATTTTCAAGAAATATCCAAAGGAAAACAAATTATATCATTTTACACACACACACACAAGAGACCATGAGCTAAGAGGTGTATTTGTGGCTAAAAATAGAAAAACAATTAGCTTTATGAATTAGAATGATTTTTGAGAGAAAGAAATAATCCCTAAGAGTTAAATACGCTAAGCCTTCTTAATGTATATATACACATTTTTCAGCAGCACCAGTGCGGCTTGTGGAATTTTCAGTTTCCCAACCAGCAGCCAGTGAAAGCAGAGAGTCCTAACCCATGGACCACCAGGGAATTTTCTAATTTATATTGTAAAGGTGTTTTTTTTTTGATTACATATGCCCATTCATACTTGTATAACTATACTTGTGTGTAATGACAAAACCTAAAGAGCCTTAATTTTGTTAATGAGTATAAAATCCATTAAAATCTCAGAAGACACTTCAAGAAAAGATTATTAGAGAAGTGAAGTGAAGTCGCTCAGTCGTGTCCGACTCTTTGCGACCCCATGGACTGTAGCCTACCAGGCTCCTCCCTCCATGGGATTCTCCAGGCAAGAGTACTGGAGTGGGTTGCCATTGCCTTCTCCAGGGGATCTTCCTGATCCAGGGATCGAACCCAGGTCTCCTGCATTCCAGGCGGATGCTTTAACCTCTGAACCAGAAAGATCCAAGAAATCCCACTTAAAATCCTTTGTACTGGGGAATTCCTGGCAGTTCAACAGTTAAGACACAGGCTTTCACTGTCATGGACCTGGGTTAGATCCCCGGTTGAACCCTGTTTGGGATACTTAAGATCCCACAAGCCATGTGGTGCAACCAGAAAAAGAACAAAACAAAACCCCAAAACATCAAAAAACTTCAAAAGGGAGGGCATTATATTCATTTTAAAGACACTGCTAATATTTATGGTAATAAAATAGCACATATTCAAAATTTTATGTTGACTATGCAGTTTCTACATGGCAACCCACTCTAGTATTCCCGCCTGGAGAATCCCAGGGACAGAGGAGCCTGGCAGGCTACAGTCCTTGGGGTCATAAGAGTTGGACATGACTCAGCGACTAAACCATGCAGTTTCTACAGTAGCATATTTAAAGCCACAAATCTGGGACTTCTCCGGTGGTCTAGTGGTTAAGAATGCACACTCCCAACACACAGGGCACAAGTTCAATCCCTAGTCAGTTCACTAAGATCCCTCATGCCATGTGGCACAGTCCAAAAAAAAGTCACAAATCTTCGCTGTCTCATACCCATAGGTTCTTATTAATGTTAAATAAGAAAATATTAAATGAATATTAAAGAAATATCATATAATCTGAATATATGATTTAGGTGAGAGATCATTAAACTGGAAATAGAATTTCAGAAGATTCAAAATCAACTCACATATGAAACACCTGATGGGTCAATCATGTAGAGTTGCGCACCGTCATTCACACTGTAAGACCCTAACATGAAACTGTACAAAAGTAATAATTTTAAACCATGGTTAACAGAAAAGTTTTAAGAAGTACAGTGATAAAAATGCAATTTATTTTCTAAGATAAACACTGACTAATACCCATATAACTGACAGTAAGCACTCTGATAATATAGTTTGGATAAAAACTAGTATATACTTGAAAACGTTCATAATTCATGTGCCTTGGTTTAGTATTCAACTTTCTAATCAACCTTTCCTGCGAGGATAGCACTGTGGCTCAGTGGTGAAGAGTCTACCAGTGCAGGACACACAGGCTCGATCCCTAATCTGGGAAGATCTCACATACTGCGGAGCAACCGAGCCCATGCACCGTAACTATGGAACCTGTGCTCTAGAGCCCAGGAGCCACAACTATTGAAGGCCATGCGCCCTATAGCCTATGCTCGGCAACAAGAGAAGCCACCACAATGAGAAGCCCATGCACCACAACTAGAGAGCAGCCCTTGCTCTCCATAACTAGAGAAAAAGCCTGCACAACAATGAAGACACAAAAATAAAATTTTTTTAAAAATAAAATCAGTTTGCAACTTCCTGAAAATGTCTGGATCTAATTTCAGAGAAAATCCCCCACAATGCATTACTACATTAAATTTAAGGTGCACAGCATAAAGTCTTGATTTATATACACTGTGAAATGCAATGATTACCACAGGTTTAGGTAATATCCATCATCTCACATAGATACAGTAAAAAAGTTCAAGTACTTCTTGATGAAAGTTCATTTCTTAAGGGTATAAAAGGTTAATAAGATGCTGGGAAAACAGATAACTGTAGTACAGATATCACTGAGTATCTCACTAAATTTCATACCTGCAGCCGAAAGGTCTAACAGCACTGTAGAGCGTATACGCATGTACATACATGGCCACTCTGTCTGCAAGATGCTGTGGGGGTAAAACAGAAGAGTTTATTAAGACTCTTCTCTTGCTGTTCCAGAGGCTCAACTGTTACCAACTTACTTTTAGTGGAATGTTATATCCAAAGTTAGATCTAAAGTTGGAAGCCTCTTCTCTTGCAATGTCTGCTAAAGAACGAGCATCTGCCAACAAACCTGCTACTGCCTGAAAGAAAAAAAAAGTACCAATTAACATTCCTATCACAAATGAAGGAAAAGCATGAGACTGTGATACGCTTACTTGATATTTTTAATAAGCATCATCATTAGAATAAATTAGTTTGGCTTAAAGGTCTTTGCAAGAATCAAACACAAATTAGTGACCAAACCACCATCTTTGCAAGGCATTCTGAAAGTTTCGATGCTTGAGTATGGCATAACAATTTGGAAATTTCCCAACTGTGACTTCATTCTTTTGTCAAATGACCACTTTAAAAAAACTCAATTTCTCCCTATTTCCCACTTTATTATAAAGACTAAAACCACCACAAAGAAGAATAAAACCATGCATGGGCTTTGGTTAGAACTGGTTTTTAATTTAAAGCCATTCTATGTTTAAAAAGTTATTAAAAGTTTTGATTTAAAAGGCATAACCTCAAAACTCCTTTTCAGCGTACTAATAAATTGTGATGCCAAATCAAAACATGACAAACCACAAGTCTAATGGCTTAGAACTGCAATTACCAAACCACACACTGAAATATCCCAGGGAACTACAGTAAACTCAGAGTTGTGGGGTGTTGTAAGTTTTGGGGGAAACACATATTGAAGTAGTTCAGTTTCAACATCAGATCATTCCACATTCCTTTCAATGTCACTGGATCACTGAGAAGCTGGGGCTGCCATGATAGAAAATAAGCACTGTGCAAAAATCAGCGTGAAACAGCAGCAGGGTCAGGTGGGGCACAGCATCTAATCCAATTCCAAACTTTAAGAAATTGAAGAGTACACATTAGTAGTTGTAGTTGTTTGAAAATAAAAACTTTTTTTTTTTACTGTCATATGGTGAGGTTTTGTTTTTATAGCTACTAAGTTTTTAGAACATAAATACTTATTTAGACCTACATATATAATACACAGAACCACTGGGTATTTATTTTGGTCTAGGGAAGCCATGAAAACAGAAATGTTGAAACAGTTACAGGTACTGGAAACCACTGACAGAAGATTTTCAGAATAAATGTTATCAAAAATTTTAATACCCTTTTCTTCTACTGCTACCTAGTAATAGTAATGACTATAAAAATCCTTAATCCATTATTGATCATTCATGACATGCTAAGCATTTTACATAATTACACGTGAGGATAGGCACTATTAACCACCATAGTTTTGCAGGTGAGGAAACTGGAGTTTAGAATAACCCAGGTAGTAATTTTCATGATTTAAATAATCTTCCATTGCTTTGGATAAAACTCACTGTGAAGTTTAATAATTTGTCAAATCACTTGAAGATGACAATTGTGGAGACAGACTATCCTTTTTTTCTCCAACCTTCTTCAATGTCTAATGTTTTGCCAATTTCCAGTTGCAAGGAATGCCACCAGGTTTTAATAACAAATGGGACAAATTTGAAAATTCTAGGAAAATCTTTCCACCACTGAACTACCTATAAGCATAAATGATTTTTTTCAAAATACATCTACCTAGAGCTATCTTTTTACTAAGTCAAAAAAAGCAGAATTCACTAATTCCCTTCCACCAGTTAGGTTACAATCTGGCCAAGTTTCAGGAAAACATACCAGTTTCATTGGCAGTAATAAATTTGTTCAGGAGAGAAAACAGATTCAGAAAAATAATTGAAGGAAAAAAAATGTATCTGTAGCTTTATAGATTACTGGTTATATTTTGCTAGTCCTTTCTGTGTTGTGCGTAATACATCTTATTTAGAAATACTAATAATATTTCTAAATAAGCTATTTAGAAGCTGAAAGCTAGCTGAAGCTACCAATACTTCAGCAGAATGAGTGGACCTTACAGAATGTCACCCATGGGCTCTAGAGTAACACACAGACCATAGAGACCCAAGGATGAATCCCAGCACATTTCGTTACCAGCTGAGTGTTTCCTCATCTGTAAAAATGGGATTAATATTACTTTCACTGGTTTGTCAAGATTACATGAGATAATTTATGTAAAGAACTTCTGGCATAGTACCTAGCACACAGAATACGTATTCCCTTTTCTTCCTTGACTTTTCAGAAAGCAGGGTTAAAAACCACTTTTCTCTTTTTCCGGACTGTTATACTTAACTGAACAATGTCTGATATTTATATAGGATGACTTCAGTATACCCCAGTAATCTATTTATGTCATACCAGCTGCATGAAATAAATATAGTGATGCTTATGAAGCTACTAAAAAGGACGTGCTAACTTTTCCTTTCGTCAGACATCCATCCCTTCCTGATACTCCACCTTACTATAAAGGTATTCTCTTTCTGATAACATCTTCAGTGTGACAGTTATCCACAGAAAGGATACAAAAACTAAAGACTTATTGCCTCTCAAGCATGTGCCTTGATTGGCGATCTATGCTGCCAAGATTTTTTATCCAAGCTTCTCACTCCTCTCCCCTCCTCATTTTCTTCAACTTGGTTTTTCATATGTATCTCCAATTGGGTTATAAGAATGCTACCAGTATTCTTCCTGGAAAATTCCATAGGCAGAGGAGCTTGTTGGGTACAGTCCATGGAGTCACAAAGAGTTGGACATGGAGCATGCATGCACGCACCTTTCTTTTAGACAGTGAACTGTTCACAAACCAGTCTTTCTGATTATTTCTATGGCTGCTCTCTAATCTGTTTTTGCCTCAACGCTAAAGTAATAAATAGGTACTTATAATCACATTTTGATATATTCCAATTAATTATGTCACAAGAAATTGGACAAAGCAAAAGGAACATTTTTAAATATGACCTTACCATTCCAACATGTCGATCAACATTAAAAAGTCGTTTGTTGGAACCTTCTTCATAAAGTTTAGACAGGACTAATTTTTCTACCCCAAAGACGACGCCGTCTTTACATCTGATTCCAATAGCTGTACTGAAACAAGTAGAAAAAAATCAATTTTTTTACCTGAAAATAAAAGAAACTTTGTAAACTCAAGTTAAAAAAAAAAAAAACAAAAAATGGGCAAATTTGTTTCTTAGAATATATCAAGTTTTTAAAGCAAATACTAGAAAACTAGAAAGGGCAAGCATCCTAAAGTGTGATGAATTAGATCCATGCAAATAATCATGTGACCAAAAGAAAAAAATTTTTGTATCATGACATGGAAAGATAAAACACAAATGAAAAAAGATGCTAACAAAATGTATAACAAGTGACACAGTATCTAGCATATGCTGGCTATCTTATGACAAATGCTGACTCGTCATCTCCATTAAAAATGGTATATAACATGCACATAAATGATAGGCTACATACAAAATAAAAACAGTTTCTAATCTGGGTGGAAAGATTATAATCCTTTTCCCTCGTTTTGCTTTTTCTATTTAACAATGTGTTCCTTACAGTAAGTGTAAAAGAATAAACATTCTGTTCAACTGTTTAAAACAAAATCGATCAAAAAACCAAGTAAAATGTGGAGAAATTATATACCGCCATTTTAAGAAAAAACAATTACTTTAAATCTTCTAATTCTTTTAACAAAGAGAATTCTATCAGAAACAACCAGAAAAATGAAGTGAGTCACATGCACAAATTTTGTAAAGAATTTCAGACACTCCTTCCCCCACACTTCAGGTACCTTTTCAAGTTTAAATTCCTTGGTCCAAATTTCCTAACTCCCAAAATCTGCAAAGCCCATCTAGCTAATTCAGTTTCATATTATAAATTCTGTGCTCTACTGAATTCAACCTCATTGTTGTCCCTCAAATACCATTTTTGCTTTCAAGTCTTTATTGAAGTTAGCCTGGGTACTAGAATACACTTCCTCCTCACCACAGCATATTTAAATAAATTTCCACAAACTTTCGCAAGTTTACTTGAATAGTCTCAGACAGCCTTTCCCAATTATTACAATTTCTCATCTTCCTCATTTTTCAGAATCTAAAATGTCTTTTTCCCTAAACCAAAAGTTCTCAAAGTGTGGTCTGTCAGGTCAAAATTATTTTTATAAAAATACAGAAACATCATTTGACTTTCTTCACTGTGTGGATGTTTGCACCAATGGTATTGGCTGATAATAAACAGTAGCAGTAAATACCACTCATTGTATTCTTTCTATATTGCTATGCTCTGTTTAAAAAAAAAAAATTTTTAGTTAAGCATGTCCCTGATAAAGTTAATTTTATTAGACATTAATCCTTAAGTATCTATCTTTTATTATCCTAACAAATAGCAAGTTAGCCAAAGTTCTGCTGCTGCACATCAAAATATGATGGTTGCCTACAGGAAAAAGTACTAATAAACTGCTTTCAGGTGTAAATTTTTTCATGGAACATCTGTTTTTACCATCAAAAGAATAATAACTATGGTTATTTCCACTTAGGTATGTGGCAGACTTTTCTCTAAAATGAACAAAACAAGCCTGTCACTTCAAGAAAAACAAGAGAGAGTATTTTCTTGCCAGTGATAAAATCTGAGTTTTCAAACACAAACTGGAGTTTTGGAAAACATATTGGTGGTGATATTAAAAATGTGGTTTCTAACAGTTTATAATGAAATATGTCTACTTTGTAAGCTCTGTTATACCTCAGTGAACCAATATTTTCCAAATGACCAATACACAATGTTACAAATCATGCATAGATAAAACATGCAAAGTACAAAACAGTGCAATAGATTTTAATAATAGTACAAAAAGTTCATTATTATGTTTTCAGACTCCACACTGCAACTAACCTTTACGATACTAAAATGTGTCCAGTATGGTACAGTATAAATAAACAACATGCATAAGGTTATTAAACGACTCCTCTCTTTTCCAACTACGTATATATATGAAGCCTGATTTGTTGCACAAACTTCAACAAAAGTTACAACATACTGAAGCAGCAGCAACTATGAGACTCTGCTTTTTGTTAAGATTCAATTCATCACTGAGATTTTCAAGAATGTAAAACAACGCAACTCTTCTCACCACACTTTTTTCCATGCTTTGGAAAAGTAACTTTCATTAAAAATGTTATTGTTACTTAAGTATTTTAATAAATGTTAATGTAATTATTTGTTAACATGCAATTTTTTTATTTTTTGGTTTTAATTTCTAATACAGTAAATACTGATGAACCAATAACCTGCATAAATAAATGCTGTTTGGGGTGAGCATTATGGTAAATACTTACAGAACCTAAGAGCCTACGTAATTAAATACTCGTCAAGGTTCTCATGATTTTTTTTTCAAGTATAAGGATGTCCTAAGACCACAATTTTGTGTACATTCTTGTTTTAAACAATCTAGCCTCACAATTATGTTGCACAATCTTCCTTTTATATCTTGTCCCCTCAATGAGGATAAACCGAAAAATTATAATTTAACTCCTTTTTTTCTTTTGCATATTACCTTCTAGGGGCATCCCTTTATAAAATAGTTATGATCATCATATATAGGTTTTTTCCAATAGTGTTTTAAGTATCTTCTTACATGTTCTTAATTATTTGTTTGGTAGTTCCTGTCCCTAACAAAGTGAAGTGAAGTGAAGTCACTTAGTCGTGTCCAGCTCTTTGTGACCCCATGGACTGTAGCCTAGCAGCCTCCTTGGTCCGTGGGATTTTCCAGGCAAGAGTACAGGAGTGGGTTGCCATTTCCTTCTCCAAGGGACCTTTCCGACCCAGGGATCGAACCCTGATCTCTCGAATTGTAAGCAGAAGCTTTCCAACCCTGGTCTCCCACATTGTAGGCAGGCGCTTTACCATCTGAGCTCCTATTAACCTGTCCCTAACAAAACAGGTACTCAAAAATATTTAACTTTTAAATCCCCAAGATTGAATTTCTTTCTTTGGAAGAATTTATCTCTAGGACTTCCTGGTGGTCAAGTGGTTAAGACCACACACTTTAGCTCAGGGCACACAGGTTTGTTTCCTGGTTAGGGAACTAAGATCTTGCATGCTGTACAGATGAGGCAAAAAATAATAATAAATAATGAAAATAAAGACAAAAATAAACAAATGGGTCCTAATGAAGCTTAAAAGCTTTTACACAGCAAAGGAAACCATAAACAAGATGAAAAGACAACTCTCAAAATGGGAGAAAATAATCTGCAAAGGAAGCAAGGACAACGGATTAATCTCAAAAATATATAAACACTCATGCAGCTCAATATCAAAAAAACAAACAACCCAATTAAAAAGTGGGCATAAGACCTAAATAGAAATTTCTCCAAAGGAGACATAAAGATGGCCAACAAACACATGAAAAAATGTTCATGATGAGTTATTAAATAAATGCAAATCAAAACTACAATGACGTATCACCTCACACCAGTCAGAATGGCCATCAACAAAAATTCCACAAACAGTAAATGCTGGAGAAGGTGTGGAGAAAAGGGAACCCTCCTACACTGTTGATGGGAATGTAAACTGGTATAGCCACTAAGAAGAATAGTATAGAGGTGCCTTAAAAAACTAAAAATGTAACTACCTATGACTAAGCAATCCCACTCCTGGGCATATACCTAAAGAAAATCGTAATTCAAAAAGATACATGCACTCCCTATGTTCACAGCAGCACCATTTACAATAGAAAGGACATAGAAGTAACCTAAATGTCCATCAACAGAGGAATGGAAAAACAAAGTGTGGAATATACATACATACAATGGAATATCACTCAGCTATAAATAGGAATGAAAATTGTGCCATCTGCAGACATGTGGATGGATCTAAAGATTGTCACACAGAGTAAAGTAAGTCAGAAACGGAAAAACAAGTTATCATATATTAATGCATACATGTAATGCTTTCTAGTGAAAGCTAGAAAAATAGTATACATGAATTTACTGCAAAGCAAAAATAGGGACACAAATATAGAGAAAAAATATATGGGTATCAAGGGGGAAAGGGGGAAATGTGGTGGATTAGGATTTACATATGTACACTACTAAGAAGCAAGAGAATTTCAGAAAAACATCAATTTCTGCTTTACTGACTATGCCAAAGCCTTTGTGGAAAATTCTGAAAGAGATGGGAATACCAGACCACCTGACCTGCCTCTTGAGAAACCTGTATGCAGGTCAGGAAGCAACAGTTAGAACTAGACATGGAACAACAGACTGGTTCCAGGGAAGGAGTACATCAAGGCTGTATATTGTCACCCTGCTCATTTAACTTATACACATGAGATATGCCAGGCTGGAGGAACTGGAGGAAGCACAAGCTGGAATCAAGATTGCTGGGAGAAATATCGATAACCTCAGATATGCAGATGACACCACCCTTATGGCAGAAAGTGAAGAAAAATAAAGAGCCTCTTGATGAAAGTGAAAGAGGAGAGTGAAAAAGTTGGCTTAAAGCTCAACATTCAGAAAACGAAGATCATGGCATCCGGTCCCATCAATTCATGGCAAATAGATGGGGCAATAGTGGAAACAGTGGCTGACTTTATTTTTGGGGCTCCAAAATCACTGCAGATGGTGACTGCAGCCATGAAATTAAAAGACACTTACTCCTTGGAAGGAAAGTTATGACCAACCTAGACAGCATATTCAAAAACAGAGACATTACTTTGCCAACAAAGGTCTGTCTAGTCAAGGCTATGGTTTTTCCAGTCATATATGGATGTGAGAGTTGGACTATAAAGAAAGCTGAGCACCGAAGAATTGATGCTTTTGAACTGTGATGTTGGAGAAGACTCTTGAGAGTCCCTTGGACTGCAAGGAGATCCAACTAGTCCATTCTAAAGGAAATCAGTCTTGGGTGTTCATTGGAAAGACTGATGTTGAAGCTGAAACTCCAATATTTTGGCCACCTGATGCGAAGAGCGGATTCATTTGAAAAGACCCTGATGTTGGGAAAGAATGAAGGCAGGAGAAGGGGACAACAGTGGATGAGATGGTTGGATGGAATCACCGACTCAATGGTCATGAGTATGGATGGACTCTGGGAGTTGGTGACGGACAGGGAGGCCTGGCGTGCTGTGGTTCAGGGGGCTGCAGAATCAGACATGACTGAGTGACTGAACTGAACTGAAGAATAAAAGATAGCTAATGAGAACAAATTGTACATCCCAACAAACTCTACTTGGGGCTCTGTGATGACCTAAATAGGAAGGAAATCCAAAGAAGAGAGGATATATATGTATACATGTGGCTGATTCACTCTGCAGTATAGCAGAAACTAACACAACATTGTAAAGCCACTAAACTATACTCCAATTAAATAGCCAAAATAATGACAAACTAAAAAATAATTTATCTCCTTTCAATGCAGGCATATAATCTTATTTAAAATTATTTGGTTAAATGTTTTCTAAGAATCAGTCTATATGTCTCACTCTTAAGAAGATTCACATCTAATTTTTCTATTTTCCACTTAGGGAATGGCTACCCACTCTAGTATTCTGGCCTGGAGAATTCCATGGACAGTATAGTCCATGGGGTTGCAAAGAGTCGGACACAACTGAGCAATTTTCACATTCACTTTTTCAAGCTCACAAAACACTTAAAAATTTTCCAATTTCATTTTTCTGGTAAGGTATGGGAAGCAGTTAGATTAGCTACATCCCATTTTTACAGACAAAAAGTGACATTCAGGGGATTGAATACTGGAACCTTATATATTATCACCATTTGGCAGCAGCTAGCAGGAAAATTCACATCTTCTGATCCTCATCCAATATTCTGTCATACCAGGTGACCAATATTCTATCATACCAGGTGAATATTCTTTATATAAAAAAATATTCATTTTTAATGTTTCCAGTTTTAAAAATCATATTTAAGTTTGCTTAAATGTAACTGTTCACATGACCCTCCCAAAATTAAATGTAACTGTTTAAAGTCATATTTAGAAATAATTTATAGAAGACAAATTGCTAAAATACACAGACCTCACAGCCTATCTCAATTTTCTCAGTTACAGATGGTTTCAAAATGTATCACCAGTTCTTCTTAGTCAAGACATCTTCCATCTGTTTTACACCAATGAAAATGCAAAGGAGGAAAAGAAAAACAATAAACTACCTCAAATCTTTTTCCAACTTATTGGCCAGAGAGCCTATCTTCTTTTATCAACAGGGGAAAATGTCAACTTTTCTTGAATTTGGCTCTGTTCTGAACTCTTTCACGCCTTGTACACAATGACAAATACAGTTCAACCTAATATTCTTAACAGCCTCACTTCTACTTTATTATTAGATACTGACAGTTTGTAAGTACTTATATCTATAAAAATACAACATTTAAACACAAAATCAACTAGCTTCACTAACAAATCCCATAAGAAGACTCAAAATGTATATTTGTTCAAAAATTTTAAAATACTATTTCATAAACCATTAGAAATCTATACATCTTCTTTCTACCACCAAGAAAATGGCACACAAAAAAATAAACATGTTTATTCAGTATCTACTAAGGGCTATGAGGCTCCCCAGGTGGTACTAGTGGTAAAGAACCCGCTTGCCAATGGGTCAGGAAGATCCCCTTGGAAAACAGCATGGCCACCCACTCCAATACTCTTGCCTGGAAAATCCCATGGACAGAGGAGCCTGGTGGGCTACAGTCCATAGGATCACAAAGAATCAGACACGACTGAAGCAACTTAGTATGTACACACTGAGGGCTATGTGCCAGCACATGCAAAGACTAGTTACTATGTATAACCTCATGAAAATTCCGTAATCGAATATTGAAGGTATTAGTAGAAAGTGAGAAAACTACATCTACACATGGGCTTTTCTAATAGTCTCAAAACATTTTCCCATCATACAACTTTTCATTACATTCAAAACATTGAGCTCAAACATCAACACAGCTTATTTAGTAACCTAAAAAAAATTTAAGAGATCTGAATGACATGAAAGAAAAGTTTTTAAATCTTTATCTCATACCAAAGCTGCTTTATATTCAAAAATACAATGATTACTTATATATATATTATATAGATATATGTATAACTGAATCACTGTGCTCTACACCTGAAACTACGTTATAAATCAACTGTACTTCAATAAAAAAATTAAGAATGAAACCTGTCCTGGCAGACTATTCAATTAGAAGTGATTTTTTAAAATGATCACTAGAAGTGATTTTTAAAAATGATCATATAATTGATTATAAAAATTCTTCAATATAAGACTCAGAATTTGTCAACAAGCCAGTAATTCAACTAAGATGTTACAGTGGTCATTTTAGTGAATTACTCTAAACAAAAAAGACAGAATGTGGAGAAGGAAATGGTAACCCACTGCAGTATTCTTGTCTGGGAAACCCCATGGACAGAGGAGCAAAGAGTAGGACACGACTGAGCGACTAACACTTTCATGCCCAGGGCAGATTTTCTAGCTCCAAGTCACCCTTTAAGGAACTGCTTCATTTTGTACTGCTTTGTGTAAAAATAAAGATTACTGTTTAAGACAAAAAAAAAAAGAGTGAAGGAAGTAATCCAACAGGAAAATATCTTGGTGGTCCTACACCTTTTGGAGTATGGCAGCGGAAGAGAAAAATAAAAAATATCCCTGCTGAGATGATCAAGTGACCAACTGCAAAGGGCACTGAAAACACAAGGAAATAAAAGATTAGACAATAAAGTCACAAACCTATTGGCCAAGGAAACCAATGATATAAGTCAAGAATCTGAAAAAGGGAAAAAGGGCTAGCAAAGATGTTGATGAATTTGGCTTTATACACTTGAGACATGGTAGAATGTTTAAGTGTGTAATTCTGGCGTCAACTGGAAATATAGTCACATGGAAAGAGCTGGCCTAAAGAGAAATCTGGAAATGACTAATAAATTGAGATTATTTTAGGGCATGTATTATTTAGGGCATGTAACATAACAAAGCCTAATTACCAAAATCAAAGAGACGGAGACATTTAATATTTGGCTAAAACACTAATTTCAAGTAAAACATTGTTTCTTACCTACTATTTTCCACAGCCTTCATAGCATATTCAACTTGAAAAACTCTTCCATCCGGAGAGAATGTAGAAGCTGACAGATCATACTACAAGGAAAAGGCAATAACAAGCTTAGAAGGATGCACCTTTGGCAGTAATAACAATTTTTTCCTAAATGGCTTACACATCAGAAATTTGTGTTCAATCTCAGTGAAGATTTTGCTGTAAAGAGAAAGGGAAAGCATGTCAAAGCAGGAACAGCAGCTAAGAAAAAAAGTTACACACTTTAGATTTCTGCTATTGACAAGCAATGAACACAAGTCCTGGCTAAAGTCAGAACTTTTCCCACACAGAACATGGCTCATTTCTGAAAAAAGTACCATGGTAGAAACAACACTGGGTTCTCTTTAGCACCACAGCTTCTCATAGCTGTGGCAGTAATGAACTGAAGGAGCTTGGATACATCATTTAGCATTCAGATATTTAATAAGCATCTATTATATGTCAGTCACTATGAGAAAATACAAAGACTACTCATTCTTAAAGTTCTTCATTTTCAAATCAGACCTCAAACAGATCCAGGTGCTGAAGATAAAAGGTTCTATGATGAAAAATAAGACAAAGTGAACTTATGGTCTCAGGGAATACCACAGACTACCTAATCAGGAAAGGCATTACTACTGAAATTATATTTATGTTATTTAAGCTGAGCCAGACCTAAAAGACAAGTAACTACTTATTTAGAATATGGAGGAGTGTCCTGGCATCTGGCATAAAAGACCTCAGGGTAGAAATAAGAGGAGCAAAATTAAGAAAAGGAAAATAATGATGCCACTGAATCTTGAGCACCACAAATGGTAAACAGAAGAGTAAAATATATTAAAGGCATATAAGGGCCAAGTTATGCCAAGTCTTTTATTTTAGGCTGGAGCAGGAAGTTTACATTTTATTCTAAATGCAATAGAAAGTCATTGGAGTTTGGGTGGGGTGAGGGGAAGAGGCTCTAATTTTTTTAAATGCTGTTCATCTGGTAAATGAATTACAGAGAAAACAAGAGTGGAAGCAGAGATAGGGTGTTCCAAAGGGAGTGTCTTAGACAAGAGAGAGACATGGAAGGTGTTATCCTTTGAGGGTGCAGTCAAAAAAACTTTGCTAATGGATTGGCTTTAGGAATACAGTAAAAAGAACTCAGAAGTGCATCATACATTTTTTTTTTTCATTTAAGCGACTAAAATTGAACCATTCACTGAAATGTAAATTGCAGGAGATGCAAAATGGCAAGAGAAGAAGAAAACCCAGAGATCTACTCTGGACGTGTCATTTGAAATGCCTATCAAACAATCAAGTGGAGAGAAATGTCAAGACAGGTCTTCCCATCTGGACTTCTTGGGAGAAGACAAGCGTTAAGTCTTCAGTAGTGGTGCTTCTTGCCTCTCAGCTTGTTGGTCTGTTAAAGGAAGATCTTTAACTCTACCAGCCTAATACCAAAACATCTCACCTATTTATATTATCAAACATTTTTAAAGGGTTTGTAAAGTCTTTCAAAACACTATTAATCTAGGGTAATTGGTCTGTTGGTCTGCTAAACGAAGATCTTCACCACCGTAATACTCAAAATTTCTCACCTATTTATATTATCAAATATTTTTAAAAGGTTTGTAGAACCCTTCAGAACACTATTAATCTAGGGCAATATTAATGTAGTTGCAAAGTCAATTTGCTACAACATGCATTACTGAGCATCAACTAATCCAAAAACGGTATGACAACCTTAGTATAAATTGCCTATTATCCAACTCGGAAAACCAGTATTTGAGCCTAATGGTGAGAATCAAAATCTTATGTACAATGGGAGTAGATGAACTGAGAAACCCATTACCCAGTGCCTCTAGTGGAACAAATCAATACATATTTCTAAACACTATGTTTTCTATATGGGGAAAAACATAGAAGGAGCAAGCCTTAGACTGTATATATGCAGTACGTTTAAAGTTAGTAGGCCGAACAGGTTAACACGTCTAACTCCAAAATCCTGGACAGTCTGTTCAAAGAAGCGGTTAAGTCCGTAGCTAATCATTTAAACGCTTAAGGTACTGAGACCTCACACTGCTGTTATTTCTCTACGAGAAAAGCTGGGACAACGGAAAAATGTCAAAGATTCTTCAGATTTCGCTTTTTAGACTATTTTCCTTATCAGTTCTCAGAAGGTTCCAGGGACTCATACAGAGAGGTCCATCGGTACCCTCGAAGCTAAGGCAGAGAATCCCCGGGAGTCAGCAGCACCCCAGGAACCGCAAGGGTAGGGATGGGGGAGAGGTTCTTGGAAAGCGGAGTCACAAACTTTGGACTCTTAAGCCGCCTTGCCTCAGTGGTGCTCAAGAGCTTAATTGTTGCCCAAGTCCTTCAAAGCGCGTGCACACACACCATTTCAGGCCTCAAGAGTTTCCACTTTCGGTTTCCCTAAGTGGCTAAAGAAAGTGACTCAGCAACCTTTTAAAGCGGCTCCAAATCTCACTGCTGCGCGACCAAGCCCGCTACACCTGAGCTGAGAAGCGTCAAGTCACGGTCACCGCAGGCGCGGGCCTAGACCGCCCGGCACCGCACAACTGGAAGCGGCCCCACCGGCCCCCAGGCAGTCCCAGAGGACCCCGAGTCCGCGCACCCACCGCGGTCTGTCCGCGTTCCCTTCCACGCTAATCCTTAGACTATCACACAGAGAGAAACAAAGAACTCACCCCGGTGCCGATTGAGCTCATGGTGCTAGAATCACTAGGACGCTTATGGCTTCAGGCCTAAAGCGATCCCCCAGCACCACAGCAAGAGACTAGTAACAAGCTCTCTCATTGACTATTCTTTCAACCAATAGTCTTTTCTGTAGCTCTTTCCTGGAGCGTTGGTCCACGGAACAGAGGATTGTGGGAAAAGCGGGGGGGGGGGCAGAAAATGCACCTGGCAAGTAACGCGCATGTGCAAATGCAGTCTCCCCGGGGTTAGGTAGGCTCCTGGTTGTTTCGTCTTCGGTTTGGGTTCGTAGATTCGTTCTGTCTTCTGGTTGCTTGAGAAGCTGTACCAGTCCTTTTCCCAGAATTATTATTTATCTTTTATCCTCCTCTTTCGCTTCCTTATTTTTTTTTTTTAAAGCAAAACGAAGAGATGTTCTTTTACCCTTACAAAGGCCAGAAAACGTAAGGGAGAGGGCTCCCTCCACCGTGGGCCGCCTGGTTCTAACCCAATATATTGAGGCAACCCTATCATCCACCTATTCTAACAAGAAGGAAGAAAGTTGCATTCTTGCATTCTAAGGGTATCACCTCTGGGCTTAGGTCGGAATTTTACAGGATTAGTACCCTTTGTATAACTCTAGTAGAATTAAGGATGCTGCTGCTAAGTCGCTTCAATCGTGTCCGACTCTGTGCGACCCCATAGACGGCAGCCCACCAGGCTCCGCCGTCCCTGGGATTCTCCAGGCAAGAACACTGGAGTGGGTTGCAACTGCCTTCTCCGAGAATTAAGGATAAGCTTGATTAAATATTATTTGTTGAACTCTGTATGTCCCAAATACTCAAGTTACACCCTGCTGATGAAACGATGAAAGAGACAGCACCTCATCCTTTACACTCAATGGGAAGAAACAGGCAACAGGGAGTAAATAGGCAAATAGCTGCACCTTTTGGTAAAAAAAAAAAAAAGAGAGAGAGACAGTGGAAGTTTGAACTTTAAACCTGTTATTTAAGGAATGACTTTCTGAATGGGTGATACGTAAATGGAAATTTGGGATTGTTATCTCACTATAAGCTCGGCTTACTATAGGAGCTGTCAGGTCAGGATGGCCTTAAGCGGGGGAGAGTGACGGGAAATGAAATCAGAGAGGTGGATATGGAATCAGATTTCATAATAGTTCGAATTTTAATCTGATTTTAAATGGAAAGCTGTCAGCATTTTTTTAAACTGCTAAATACTTCCGTGTATGTTTCCCCAAAAGAACATCATTTTAAATATTCACACTACGGGGCGGGGGCGGAGGCGAGGGAGAAACCCCGACACCTCCCCCCGCCCCCTAAATAAATAAATAAATATTCACACTATAACTGTGAAAATCAGAAAAGTACCATTCCTGTTTTTTTTTTTAAATCTACAGACTTTGTTTACAGATTTTGCCAAATCCCTCAATAATGCCCTTCACAGCCAAAGAAAATCCAAGATCACATGTTGTATTCAGTTGTCATGTCTCTAGTCTCCTTTAATCTAGAAAATACTTTCTTAATATTTCTTTAGATTTCATGGCATTAACACTATTGACAAAAAACATTTACTTTATAAGATATTCCACAGTTTTTTAATGATTCAATTTGGATAAATGCATTTTTGTCAGGAATGCAACAAAAGTAACCTTCTATTCATATTAGAACCTTATGTTAGGAGGCACATTGTGTCACTTTGTTCCACTAGTGATGATGTTAACTTTGATCACTTGCTTTAGATTTCTCCACTGTAGTTTCACTTTTGCCCTTTGTAATTTGTAAGTATCTTATGCAGAAATACCTGGAGCCAATGTAAATATCCTGCTATTCCTCCACCTTTACCCACTAATTATAGTATCCGGTGATTCTTATGATAATGGTTTCCAAGTGGTGATTATTTTCTCTTTCCTTTGGGCTTTACACTATGAGATCATCACAGTTTTGTAAGCGGAATGATATAATTATTAAATGAAGTCTTGCTTCTATATGGAGAATGATAAATATAGAAAGTGTAGAAGCACAGAGACTCCTGTGCTTTATTGGCATCAGAAGAAAGTAGAAGCACAGAGATTTCTGTGCTTTATTGGCATTATACTATAGAAAAAGAGTAGAAACACAGAGACTTCTGTGCTTTATTGGCATTATACTATGAGATCATTAGCAGTTTTTTAATCAGAATGATATGATTATTAAATGAAGTCTCTTGCTTCTGTGTGGAGAAAGATAAATACAGGGAAGAATAGAAATACGGAGACTAGTTGGAAATCTTGCAGTCCAGTGTGCAAGTAGTAATGGAAAGTGAGTAGAGTCATCACAGTGGAGGTGGAAATATGTGGATGGATTTTAGATGTGCAGGCTTGCTGAAAAATCAAATGTAGAAAGTAAAGGGAAAAGGAAATTCAATTGCTTCTTCCTGTTAATGAAGCATTATAATCAAAAGTTTTTATTCATGAATAAATGGATAAAAAGGATATGGATATACTTGGAAGACTAGCAGTTTAATTTGTCTAACCCTCCCTGAAATATCCTAGTTGCAATTTTTTCATGAAGAGTCCTGAGTTAGACCACTGTAGGCCAAGAAAGGACTTCTTCCCAGGTATTACTAGTGGTAAAGAACTTGCCTACCAATGCAGGAGACAGAAGCAGGTTTGAGGCCGAGAAAATGCTGAAGAAAGCTAGAGTATAGTCCTAGGAGGGTTCACCTTGAAGGTAAACTAGTACTCCAAACTTGTTTAAGGATCCAGTGAAACTTTTAATTAACTTTCCTGTTTGTGTGTGATAAACACAATTTGAGTGCCTAGAGCCTGCTGTGTATTCATTAACAATTATGAATTTGGAGCTCTTTCTGAACCCATTATCAGATGAACTGTTTATGTGGGGGCTGGATTGTTGATTTATCTTGTACCTTGGAAAAATGCACTGAGTTTATGGTCTAAGGTTCATGATTATTGGCCTGATTCATTAGAAAACTTAAAAGATGTGAGTATGGATGTGTTTTAATTAAGTTTTGGAAATAGTACATATAAAATGCATATATCTTCCTTATAGGGTGATAAGGCTTTTGAAGTTATCAGAGTCTGTTTATACTTCCATCTATTGGAATGGTGCTTTGCACATGATAGGTACTTAATAATTGTGTTGAAAATGCAAATAAATACAAATTCACTTCCCAGGTACATTCTGCCAAGTTATAAATAGTTACAATACACCAGAATTTGCAACTGCAAGAAAAAAATTGTTGGTGAATAATTGCATTAATATTTCAAGCTTGAAAATTGTGAATATTCTACTTAAATCCTAGGGCACTTTGAGCAATCTAAGCATAGTTTATGCCACACTTTATGACTCTGTTTTAATTAAAATAGCCCTGGAAACATGGTGCCCAGTGTGTTTAACTTGTAAATACCGTGTTTTAGGGTTTCAGAAATTACTATTCCTAACAATTCTTTGTGACTCCCAGGTTTACAATTAGGTTTTATCTTGCTCTTCTGAGCAGTAGAATAGATACCACTCCCATTACAGAAATCTGCAGATTTCCTTATCTAGAGAACTGCACTAGTATCTCAGAATATATATATTTCTGTAGATTATCCCATTATCTCAGCTTGTCATAATTTGATCAAAATTAGTTCTTTTCTCCTAGAATTAATTCTTTACCATAAGACTCAGACTCTACAGTCTTTTCCTCTCGGCCTGTCTTTTGTGATGGATGTGTAATAACCTCAGGGGCCTATCTCTGAATTGTCAGGCAATAATGAGAAAGAGGGCTAATTTTAACTGAACCGGTTTCCTCTTCCTCAATTTAGCTTTCCTTGACTAGATCATATTAGAGGGAAATAACTAAGCTCCACTGTTCTTCTGCGAGTGTAACTAACTTCATTAAAAACTGTATTTACGCTGCTTCCAAAATGGTAGGAATCCATTATGACATTCGACAGAAAATGAACAGTCTTGATACGTGTTTATGTAAAGAAAACAACTTATCGGGTAGTAAATATTTTAAAAGACTTCAGAAGAAACATTCAGTGATTCTGTAATGACAGATACGTAACTTTTCAGTGCTCTTGTGATACACCCACGCTAAAAATTGCTAAATATAAGTACAGTTAAAGAATTGTTTTAAAGAATTTTTAAAACCAGTTTGGAAGTTAACATCTCATAGCATGACATAAAATTTTTTTATACCAACAAAGTAGTATAAGAAAACAAAATCAAATATAGTTAAACACTTTAAGAGGAGAAAAATCAATGTTGTCGAACAGGCGCCCGGCTAGCTCAGTCGGTAGAGCATGGGACTCTTAATCCCAGGGTCGTGGGTTCGAGCCCCACGTTGGGCGCACGCTATGTTTTTGGTTTTTTACTTTGCTTTAACATTCCGAGGTCTCTCCACAGCATTGGAACACACGAGGGGTTTTTGTTTTTAACCGATTTTAGATACTGTCAGTGTTAACCAAATCTCTGGAAAAAGACGAGTTTGCAAATTAAACAGTTCTCAAATTGCGCTTGCGTACTTAAAAGCACACGTTCCTATTCCTTTATCCTATCCCTCTCCTAGCTCCTCCTTCACTGAAACTGAAACGGCCAATGGTTTACAGTTGAAATTGATTTTCTGTGTTATTGTGCCTTGCTTCATTATTGCTGAGAGAGGACGGTTTTTTATTTAATTGGAACAAAATTCAGTTCAGTTCAGTCGCTCAGTCGTGTCCGACTCTCTGCGACCCCATGAATCGCAGCACGCCAGGCCTCCCTGTCCATCACCAACTCCCGGAGTTCACTCAGACTCCTGTCCATAGAGTCGGTGATGCCATCCAGCCATCTCATCCTCTGTCGTCCCCTTCTCCTGCCCCCAATCCCTCCCAGCAGCAGGAACAAAATTAGGAGCCTCTATACTGACAACTTTTCTAAAACTTAAGCAATCCCACGGAAAAACAGAGAGTCGGAGGACTTCGAAGTTCTCTCTTGTTTACGTTTTTTTCTCAATATAGGGCTTTCCTGCGGTAGGAATGGGGAAATGCCTTCTGGAGAAACATACAGTGAGAAATGTTCTATGCTGTTGAGAACCAGGGCGCAATCAGGTTTTCTTCCACTGTTCGTGGGACTTATTTGGAATCTATCCATCCAGTTGGATAAATATTAGCAAGTTAACATTCCGGTAAAGGGGAGGCTCTTTGAAACGAAAGCACAAAAGAGCTGAGATGTGAAACTTCGAAAGGGCAATTGTTACTAAGTATTATGGAATGTAGGACTTCCGCTTTTTACCCTCTTTACTAAGAACTTTGAAATAACCAGGAAGAGAATGTGCACACCACAGCCAGTCACGTTCCAGGATCTCACCCACCGGCCGCTGTAGGTGAAGGGCCAGGTTCCCACTTGAATTACTATTTCCTGTACGCCGCGTGTTATCCGCTAGCTTTCCTCCTACTAAAGGACCAGTTTGTCTCTCTCGGTTTTTTCCCCTCAACATACAAACATGCTGTTAATTCTCTATCTTAAAACAAAACGAAGAACTTTGACCTAGTTTCCCTGCAAGCTACCATTTTACCGTGTGTCTCTGTTCCTCTTTGGAGCAAGTTACCCCACAGTGGCGCAAGTTCACCATTCTCTCCTCCCACCTGACAATGCCCTTCAGCCAAGGACCAAAAAACAGACTCCTGTAGTTGAACAAGTTTGACTTATAACCCCTTGCAGCGAGGGAGATCTGTGGGGTGTCTCAGTAAGAGGGTGTTAGAATCTACTACAGGATTTGTGTTTTAGTCAGGGAATTTGGGAGAGGATCTAAGGAAATGACCCGGTGGCTCAGAGGTTAAAGCGTCTGCCCGCAATGCGTGAGACGGGGGCTCAGTCCCTGAGTCGGAGATCCCCTGGAGAAGGAAATGGCAACCCACTCCAGTATTCTTGCCTGGAGAATCCCGTGGACGGAGGAACCCGGTGGGCTACAGGCCACCGTGTCGCAGAGTCCGACGCGACTGAGCGACTCCACTTTCACCTTAAGGAAATGAGGGCGCCCCCTGGATTTCTGGTGTTCTCAGGAAGCAGGGGCCATTCTATGATGAGAAGGCGATGGCACCCCTCTCCAGTACTCTTGCCTGGAAAACCCCAAGGATGGAGGAGCCTGGTAGGCTTCAGTCCAGGGGGTCACTAAGAGTCGGACACGACTGAGCAACTTCACTTTCACTTTTCTCTTTCATGCACTGAAGAAGGAAATGGCAACCCACTCCGGTACTCTTGCCTGGAGAATCCCGGGATGGGGGAGCCTGGTGGGCTGCTGTCTGTGGGGTCGCACAGGGTCGGACACGACTGAAGCGACTTAGCAGCAGCAGCAGCATAGGGAAAGCAGACTAAAGGGAGGGATAAAGCTTAAACTGATAAAGTCGCTCATTTAGGATGAAAAGTTGTTCAGAGTGGGATAGGGACCAACTCGTCTAAGTGAATGTTCTATGAAATGCCGATTCCACGTCCAGGTCTCCCCAATATGTGACCAACTCACCATAAATCAGGGGCTCCCATGGTCTCTCCTGAGGTTTGTTAATTTCCTAGAATGGCTCACAGAAAAGGATACAACTCAGGAAGAGCTAAACAGGAGAGATGCTTAAGGCAATGTGCAGGAAGGAGCATGGAACTCAGGTTCTCTCTTTTTCATGCTGCTCTCCCAGCACCTGAACATGTTCACCATTCTGGAAGCTCTGTGAACCCTGTATGATAGGGATTTTTATGGAGGCTTCATCACACAGGCATGATCAGTTCTTCACTCAATTTCCAAACCCTGTCCTCTCCCTAGAGGATGGGGGCAGGCAGGGGTGGGGCTGAAAGTTCTCCTTCAAAACATGACAAGACTTTCTGGTGACCAGCTCTAAAGTCATCCAAAAGCCCTCCAAGAGTCACCTTTTGGTGAGAAGTACAAAGGCACTTACTCAGGAAATTCTAAGGGAGTTAGAAGCTCTGTCCTAACACCCCTATCATGCAGGGATCAACAAGGCTTTTAGGAGCTGTGTCCAAAACTACAGGCAGAGAGCAAATACATTTCCTGCGTCACACTTGCCTAATTTGTGAGTCACTATAAGCCCCTCAATCACCCTATTCTAACTGGCAATTAGCGCTCCCCCATTCACCTCATCCTATATTATTTTTTTCTATAGAAGATATCTTCTAATTCTTGTTATTTGCTTTACTTTCACATCCTTGGAATATAGGTCCACAAGGGCAGGATTTTTGTCTTTGCTCTCCAATGTATCTCAAGCACCTAAATTACTATCTGGCAGATGTTCAATAAATATGTGTTGAAAATTAGTTAATTAAGAAGGCTGTATTGGTTTCTTAAAGCTGCCATAAACGAAGTGCCCCAAACTGAATGACTAAAGAAATGTACTGTCTCCCAATTCTGAAAGCTAGAAGCTTGAAATCAAAGTGAAAGGAGCCATGATGTTAAAGGCTCTCTTGAAGAATCTGTTCTTTACCTCTTTCTCTTAGCTTTCTTGTGGCAGCAGCAACCCTTTGTGTTCTCTGGTTTGCTGGTGCCTAACTCCAATCTCTGCTACATTTTCCTGTTTCTCTCTTACATGGCATTTTCCTTTTTGTATGACACCAGTCCTAGTGTCTGATTAGAGCCCACTCTAACAATCACATCTTAATGTGGTTACACCTCAAAGTAAGGCCACATTCACAGGAGCTAGAACTTGCAACTCTCTCTCTAATGCACACAATTCAACCCTTAACAGAGGGCTCCATTTCTTAACCTCAGTCACTGATGTCTGCCACTTTATAGTATCTATAAAGTTGTATTTCAGCTAGAGACTTTATGTTTTATATTATTCAGTAATGAAAACCTAATAAATCATCCAAATGCTACAAAAGACAATTTTATGTTTACTACAAGAGATAATGTTAATATTGAATCCATACAACTGATAATTAGTAGTATACCTATTCCTGGCCTAGTACACTTAAGAAATGGAGCTTTGTTCTTATGGAGCTTACATTCCAGAAAGAAGATAAAACCTGAATAAAACAAATACAAGGTGAAATTGTAAGTGCCTTGTTACAGATAATGTGCTTATGGGAAAGAGCACTACTTTGGGGAAAAAGGTGCTGTGGGAAATGGTAAGTCGAGAGGACGGAGGAGTCTCACTTTAGGAATGAATATATTGGGAAACTGAATTTTCAGTTTTATTTACTGGTTTAATACGGCTTTCAAGTTCTTTGTGGTCTAATTGTAAATTATTTTAGTAATGCCTCATCTCAGTGCCAAATGCTTTAAGATTCTGTGCAGAGCTATCAGTTCACTTAGGCTAGAGTAATCCCCAATTATGGATATTCTCCTCATTCTTCAGGAACAAGGTCAGAAGCCTCCTCTATGAAGTTTCCTTGGCGCACTGGTCAAACTAACTACATCTGCAACAAGCAATGGATCCCTTGATGGCATATACCACATTCTGTTTTGTATCATTGGTTGTTACAGATCCACTTCTGCTAACCTGCAACCCTTCCAAGGGCAGAGGTCCATGTCTTACTGTTGTAGCATTTACAGGATCTAAAACTATACAAGGTACACAGCCGAGAGTCAATAAATACTGAATGAATCATAGTTTGGGGCTACTAAAACAGTAGTACACGGTGACAAAGTAAACCTAGATATATTTTAAAAAGCAACACATACACAAAGATAAAAATGAATTCTTTCCTATTCTTAATGCCAGGAACCAACTCCTTTTCAGGAGTTACTTGGTGTTAGTATCTTCATATACAGAGCACACAGCAAAACTAGGCAGGCTATAGAAAAAGACAAACAAAATGATCAAACTATGAGTAAAAACAGACTTGGGACATATAGTCTAAAAAATGTATAAATTCTTACTCAGTCTTCAGGACTACAAGAATACATATATATTTCCTATCTTCACAGGTACTTAGAAAGAATGAAACCAGCAACATTCTAGTAAGAGGAAGTTCATCAAAAATAAAGGAAGAAAAACAAAAATAAAAATTTAAACAATGACTGGGTACATATTACAAAGAACCCTGCTTTTAGAAAACAAAAAGCACAAAAGAGTAAAGACATTATGAATACATGTTTAAACTGCAGTTGCATAAAAGTGCATGAGTATCTTTGCATTAAAATGAAATATCTTTTCCTTAGAAATTCACAAACTATTAAAGTTAAGAAAGTGAACATTTCCACATTTTGCTTACCAAATGCTGAACTATGCTACCCAAAATTATCAGTCCAAAAGTAGCATTATTATAACCTGGACACAAACATCAAAACAAAAGGATCTTAAGACACAGACCCATGTAAATATCTGAAATACCTAGAAATGGTAACATTATTCTTTAGATGAAATAATTGATGAACATAATGAAATTAATGAAGTCTCTGATGCCCAAGACAGATTATGTGAATTATTCAGAGATGCTTTTCCTCTTCTTGAAAATTGAACTATGTAACAAATCTCCAAAATGAAACCGTTTTAGTGCATTTTATTGATATAAATACAACTAATATCATAAGCATCAGCTACCATTCTACCATTACATGAGAAACCAGTCAAAATGATTAAATATTAATGTGACAAATAATTACAGAAATGCTTTCACTTCTACTATTGTCGTCTCTAACAGTATTCTATACACTTTGTACAATTTGCTTCTAATTGATGAGATACTTGAAGAGAAGCAAAGTTGAATTTTAATCAAACTTTCATTTTTCAGTGGAAAATGCTCTCTTCATCAGAGGAGGCTGATTCTTCCCAACATCGAACATCATTTCTAAAGGTGGATTATTAAGAGAACACCAATCAGGTATACGGCCTGTCTGGTTATAATAATCCTTTGAGACTGAACGGCTCCCAAGTATGTCTTGAAGTGCTCCAAAAATAGCTCCTGTGTGGTAAAAAAAAATAAAAATGTATAGCTGATATGAAAACTTCTACTGGAAGATTTTATGTACACATTTATCCACTTCATTATATGACAAGAGAGAATGGGTAAAATTCAGTACAGCATATTCACAGTCTTGAGATTAATTCCAGTTAAGCTGTTCTATATCCTATATTTTGAAAAACAGGGTAAGCCATAACTCTTGTGTTGAAAATTTCTTAAATGACCTAAACTGATTATAGTGAAAATGACTGTTACTATGTTTAAATGCAGGTATAGTACGGTGGAAATACTTTAAACTCTGTACACAAAATAAATAATAATCTTAGTTTTCTTAGCCAAAACTCTATACGTGGGATGACTTTAATGAAGGGAAGTTCATTTTAAAAAATCAAAGTGCAAATGCCAAGAGAAAATAGATACATAATTCTGAAAATTAATAATGTAAGGAAAAGTAAATGGTCAAAGAAAATTGATTAATTAATTGTTCTATTAACTAAGTAGGCAATTTCTAATAATGAATCATCTATAACCATTAATAATGTCATTCAGGAACCATTTACTATATAATCATCATTTTAAAAAATGAAATTCTTGGCAATTCCCTGGTGGTCTAGTGGTTAGGACTCTTCACTTCCACTTCTAGGGGTCTGGGTTCAGTTCCTGGTCAGGCAAGTAAGATTCTACAAGCTGCAAGGTAAGGCCAGAACAAACAAAATTAAAAAAAAAAATTCTTACCTCCCAGCCATGCTACACAATTAGCCTTTGCAGGTGGAGTATGAATTCGAATGTCTTGGTAGCAAGCGTTTTTATATTTTGGTTTTTCTACCAAATACCTTATTTCTGCAAGTAGTCTGTGAAGGAAACCTGGCAACATAGACGTGCCACCTATGACTACCAAATTCTCTGCTAGCTGCTTCCTGGTGTCTATTGGGCACTGTTAACAGAAAGAAAAAAAAAAGAATTAACTTTAACTGTAAAATAATGCCTGATTGAATTTAAGAAAATATACAGATTATTAGGTGATCATTTGTATCACAAAAAGGATCACAGCAAGGTTTCTTTAACAAGCGATTTTTTTTCCTGTGACAAATATACCACCATGATAATATTACCATGTACTTAAATAAATCCTTAAAGATTTAAAACCTAATAGTGTAGAATTTTAAATTCCAGACGGCATATAGTAGTAATATGGGAGTATTCTCATTTTCAGGGTAGAATGTCTGAGTTGAGCAAAGAACATAATAAGAGATAACTTTTTGTGGAAACCTAATTTTTCGAAGGCACTATTTCCATGATATCCAGAGTCAGCTGTCAAGAGGTAAGATAACATGCTTGGAAAAACTGTTTCCACAACAGTTCTCTCTAAGCATCAGGAATGTTAAAGTCCTTCACTAATGTTATGATTTTCAAAAAGTCCCTAGGTAGAGTGGGAGAAGTAGATAATATCTCCCAAAGTATTTTACAGGAGCTCTATGTCTCCACGGTCATTACATAAGAGAGACATAAATACCCTGTGGAATGAAAAACTTAATACTACACAAATGTGCATGTGAAGAAACTACTAAGTACAAAATTAAAATCTGGTATTATTACCATGGAAAAGAATGCATGATACATCTATAGCACAAACTACCCTGGGATTGAAATGCTGTCGGTACCATATTTCAGTCTAAAGTAAAACTCAGTAAACCTTCATACAAAAGATAAAAAATGTAACCAATGGCTAAAATTAAAAACACAGATTTTTAAAAATTCTTTATAAAGGACTGTAATCATAAAAAGAAACCATTTACAAAATAAAAATACCTGCATAAGGGAATCCAATATTAAAGTGGCAACTGATTTCTCTTCATTATCTTGTTCAAAAAGGATCTCCACAACAGAATCTCTAATGAGATTAAGAACAGTGTTTTGTTGGCATCACATAACAACACAACAGGTCTACAGACATATTAAGTGCCAGCACTATGTGAATGTAGAGTAGTGATTAGAACACAGGTGCCTGCATTTGTAAATGAGAAGAACAACAGTACCTGCCTCACAGGTGTTGCAGTAAAGATGCAGTGACTTAACAGAACAGCACCTGGCACATACAAGGAATGCCCTCAGTACTAGCTGTAACTATCACTATGTATAGATTTGGGGGCTTCCCTAGGGGCTCAAACAGTAGAGTCGGCCTGCAATGCAGGAGACCCCAGTTCAGTCCCTGGGTTCGGAACAGCCCCTGGAGAAGAGAATGGCAACCTATGCCAGTATTCTTGCCTGGAGAATTCCATGGACAGAGGAGTCTGAAAGGCTATATATATAGTCCACAGGATAGCAAAGAATTGAACATGACTGAACAACTGACACACACGTGTAAATTTACATATATTTTGTCCACCTTAAACCTAATAACAAAAAGGAGTGACAGTCTGTAAAAGTTAATGAATTCAACAAACAGATCAATAGTGATACAACAGATTTAAAAACAAACCTTACCCCGCCCAGCCAAAAGTATTTCTTTGTTGGTAAAAACAATACGTGGCAAACATGGCTGCTGCCGCTGCTAAGTCGCTTCAGTCGTGTCCGACTCTGTGTGACCCCACAGATGGCAGCCCGTTGAGATCCGCCATCCCTGGGATTCTCGAGGCAAGAACACTGGAGTGGGTGGCAAAGATGGCTAGTTGCCTAATAAAATACTCATTTTCCTGTTCATTCTCAAATTAAAAGAACTCTTGTTTTTGGTAGCACAAGGAAAATCTTTGTTGTGATGTAATATTTCTCTACCTTGATTGTGGTGGTGATGAGTGCAGAAACCTACACATGATAAAATCACAGAACAATATAGACACATTGCACCAATGCTACTTTACCGATTTTAGTATTGTACTATGGCTATGTAAGATGTATCCATTGGGAGAAACTTTTGAGGAGTTACATAGGACCTATCTATATTACCTTTGCAATTTCCTGTGAATCTATAATTAGTCGAAAATTTAAAAAAAGATAAAACTCCATTTTAAGCTGGATACAAAGCCCCTCCCAAGTTGAAATACATATAAACAGCCTCTCTTGCAGCAGAATGTAGCTAAGCACCAGACAATGAGATGGAGGCAAAACTGGTAGTTGGGACTGGAAGAAAGTCTCCTTTACAAGCACTTTTCTCTTTCCCTTCCTAGGACTGCATGCTTGAAAAACATATGTAGTAGCTAACTCCAGCAACCACCTTGGAACCCAAGAACAAGGGCTATGCCCCCAAAGATGATAGGTGGAAGGAAACTTGGGTCCCTGATGGCAATTTTTATACCATCCTTGGACTATCTACCTCTGAACTTCTTTTAGGTGAAAGACAAATTTTATATGTTGAAGCCAGTATTTTCAGGTTTGTATATCTGGTGATCAAACTGAACCCTAACCAATAAAATACAATACTATATATATAAATATACATATAATGTTAAAATTTGGACCACACTATGCATACTACTTTAAAGTTTTTTTGAATCTTTTTGAAACATAAAATTCTCTTCCTGATATTAACATACTTGCTAACTGTCCATCTCATGAGTGAGTACAGGATACTGAGGCCTAAGTATGCTAAACACTCACTCACTCATAGTTAGCCACCTGCCTCTAGGCCTGCACACTTTTGCTTCTACCAGCTGAGCTGAATACTTACAAAGCATCAGTTTTGTTTTTCCAAATCTTTGTCAGTTAATGTGATATTGAAAAGACATAATTTTACAAGTAGTACTTTAGAAATGAGGGCTTCCCAAGTGGCTCAGTGGTAAAGAAATAACATGCCAATGCAGAGACAGAAGTTCTCTCCCTGGGTCAGGAAGATCCCCTAGAGAAGGAAATGACAACCCACTCCAGGATTCTTGCCTGGGAAATTCCACAGAGGAGCCTCGTGGGCTACAGTCCATGGGCTCACAAAAAGCTGGACACAACTGGGTGACTGAGCATGCACACACTTAAGCAATGAAATAGTACGGTAGAAAATGAACACTTAGTTTCTTCATTTCTTATTCTGGGCTCCAGTAAACAATTAGGAGAAATTTTAAAACAGTAAATTAGTGAAAATAATTTAAATAAGAGGTAAAATGATGAAAAGTTACAACCAGAGAGTATTACATTCTCACATTTTTGTTTCCCCAATCTACTATATTTAACATCTGTATGTCTATGTTTATCCTTTTAGTATCTCAAACTCTATGCTAATTATCTCAAAATCATAACAGGATCGTTCATATTTATATAATTCTTTTCTGTGCATCTAATATTTTACAGATGAAACTTTTATAATACAAATTTCATATAGCTTGGGTATAAACAAAAATTACATTGTTATCAGTATAATTATGTAAGTCCTTGGCAACTTACACTGCATTATCATAGTAATAAAAAGGTGAATTACTAACTGGTCCTAAAGATTTAGTACCTTTGGAAGAATGCATTCTTTCTAACTAGACAGTATTTTAAAACAGGAATCAGCAAGCTATGGCCTGCAAGTCAAATCCAGTCACTGTTAGTCAATCAGTCTGTTCAGTCGTTCAGTCCTGTCCGACTCTGCAACCCCATGAATCGCAGCACGCCAGACCTCCCTGTCCATCACCAACTCCTGGAATTTACCCAAACTCATGTCAATCAAGTCAGTGATGCCATCCTACCATCTCATCCTCTGTCGTCCCCTTCTCCTGCCCTCAATCCCTCCCAGCATCAAGGTCTTTTCCAATGAGTTAACTCTTCGCATGAGGTGGCCAAAGTATTGGAGTTTCAGCTTCAGCATCAGTCCTTCCCAATCAACACCCAGGGCCGATCTTTAGGATGGACTGGTTGGAACTCCTTGCAGTCCAGGGACTCTCAAGAGTCTTCTCCAACACCACAGTTCAAAAGCATCAATTCTTCGGAGCTCAGCTTTCTTCACGGTCCAACTCTCACATCCATACATGACCACTGGAAAAACCATAGCCTTGACCAGATGGACCTTTGTTGGCAAAGTAGCATCTCTGCTTTTTAATATGCTATCTAGGTTGGTCATAACTTTCCTTCCAAGGAGTAAGTATCTTTTAATTTCATGGCTGTAGTCACCATCTGCAGTGATTTTGGAGACCAAAAAAATAAATCTGCCACTGCTTCTACTGTTTCCCCATCTATTTGCCATGAAGTGACGGGACTGGATGCCATGATCGTAGTTTCTGAATGTTGAGCTTTAAGCCAACTTTTTCACTCTCCTCTTTCACTTTCATTAAGAGACTCTTTAGTTCTTCTTCCCTTTCGGCCGTAAGGGTGGTGTCATCTGCATATCTGAGGTGATTGATATTTCTCCCGGCAATCTTGATTCCAGATTGTGCTTCCTCTAGCCCGGCGTTTCTCATGATGTACTCTGTGGATAAGTTAAATAAGCAGGGTGACAATATACAGCCTTGACGTACTCCTTTTCCTATTTGGAACCAGTCTATTGTTCCATGTCCAGTTCTAACTGTTGCTTCCTGACCTGCATACAGGTTTCTCAAGAGGCAAGTCAGGTGGTCTGGTATTCCCATCTCTTTCAGAATTTTCCACAGTTTATTGTGATCCACACAGTCAAAGGCTTTGGCATAGTCAATAAAGCAGAAATAGATGTTTTTCTGGAACTCTCTTGCTTTTTCAATGATCCAGCGGATGTTGGCAATTTGATCTCTGGTTCCTCTGTCTTCTAAAGCCAGTCACTGTATGTTTTTGTAAATAAAGTTTTATTGGAATCCAAGTCATGCTCACTCATTTACATACTCCCTAGATCTCCTGGAGGAGGAAATAGCAACCCACTCCAGTATTCTTGCCTGGAAAGTCATTTGGAGGAGCCAAGTGGGCTACAGTCCATAGGGTCGCACAGAATCAGATGTGACTGAAACACACACGGCTGATTTTGCGCTCCAACTGTAAAGCAAAGTAGATGCAAAAGAGACCTTACGGCCCACAAAGCCTAAGGTATTTAGCATTTGGTCCTTTACAGAAAAAGTCTGAGGGCTCTCCTGGTGGCTCAGCGGTAGAGAACCTGCCTGCCAATGTAGGAGAGCCCGGTTTGATCCCTGGTCCAGGAAGATCCCATCTGCTGCAGAGCAGCTAAGCCGATGCACCGCAACTACTGAGGCTGTGCACTAGAGCCTGGGAGCCACAGATGCCAAGCCTGTGTATCACAACTACCAACGGCTCCGCGCCCTAGAACTTGTGCTGTGCAACAAGACCAGCTGCCACAATGAGTCCCTACAACTAGAGAGCAGCCCTCACGCACTGCAACCAGAGAAAGCCCACACAGCAACAAAGACTCAGCACAGTCACAAACAAACAAAAAAAGTTTTTTTAAGTTTGATGAATCCTATTTTAAAGTATCATACTTTATACTCCAACTCAAAGAATGGCTAATTCTGAATTACTCTGAAGAACAGGAAAAAAATTTTAAGTTTTAAAAAAGTTGAATGATAAAAATAATGATAAAGTGTGTTAGTCACTCAGTCATGTCTGACTCTTTTGTGACCCCACTGATTACAGCTGGCCAGGCTCCTCTGTCCATGGGATTTTCCAGGCAAGAATAATGGAGTGAGTCGCCATTTCTTTCTCCAGGGAATGTTCCTGATATAGGAACTGAACCTGGGTCTCCTGCATTGCAGGCAGATGCTTTACCATCTGAACTACCAGGGAAGCCCCAGTGATGAATGATGAAGCTTAATGAAAAACACGTAATTAGTAAATTAACAATACTAAAGGCTTCAAAAATATTAATGCCAAAAATTTATCTTAGTTCATTATTTTGCTTGTAAAAATTAAAGTCTAACCTGATTGATCCAAGTACATGTAAAATCTTCTCTCCATCTAATGGGTAGTCAACATTTGGGGGCGGTGAGGGACGCTGAAATATAAATATCACAAGTATAAGTATACAAAGTACAACCTGCAAAAAGAATATACATTTCTTTTTCAGCTTACCTCAGTATTCCCATCAATATTAAATTTTGCCGCCTGGATGTTCAGTCCACGCTTCAGATCACTGACAAAGCAAGTGCGCACTTAAAAAGAAAAGGTTGGTTTGTAATTCAGTCAACATCCCAGTTAAAACAATTCAAGTAAACATGTTAATCGTCTGTTCTTTCCGATTTCATAAACTAACTCTGTCTTTAGTTAGCTTACAATTTATTCACATCTAAAAAGCTTTTCATTCACCACAGAATCATAAGACATGTTCCATGTTCCTGCCACAAAGCCACATTAAAAAAAATCTTGGTTGGTCAGAACACAAAGCTAAATTTTGGCCTTAGCTACAGTAACACTCTTTAGTTTATGGTTTTTTCTCCCTCTTTGCACACTACATCACCTTCTTTTTTTCACTTTGAATATTTATTCTTTTAATTATTTCTGCTGCAAAGTACTTTTTATAATAAGTGGCTTCAAATTATTTTCATAGATAGTTAAGAAATAAAAAATTTTTTCATGAAGGGACAAAACTGACATTGAGAGCAAGAAATCTAAATGATTTGGTTACTTACTTACAAAACATGTTGACATAACATTATATTATACAAAATTCTTTACATTTACTGATTTAAAATATACAAGAATCTAGAATATGCCAAGGACCTACTGCATAGCACAAGGAACTATATTCAATATCTTGTAATAACCTATAATGGAAAAGATTCTGAAAAAGAAGATGCAGAACTAGGGACTTCCCTGGCAATCCAGTGGTTAAAACTCTTTGTTCTCAATGCAGGAGGCACAGGTCAGGGAACTAAGATCCCACATACCTCATGATGTGGCCAAAAAAAAAAAAAAAGAAAAGAGAAAGGATATATATAACTGAATCAGTTTGCTGTTCCCTGAAATACTGTAAGTCAACTATACTTTAATTAAAAAAAAAAGAATTTATAATATGCTAATACGTTAGACAGTAAGCTTGTGCTCGTTACAACTTTAAGTCTTCATTAACTATTTAAGAAATGTAAATACTCAGATCCTCAACATCTTAAATACTTAGCACATGGAGGTGTTCTTCTTTAAGGAAATTAAATTTACTGAATTAATAATCCGAGAACAGATAAATTACACTTAAGGATTTTAAAATAATTGAAAAAAACTTAGGTATTACATAAGTAACATAATGTTTGTGAGTAAGTATACATTCTGCATATGTTTTTAATATAAATGGGTTCCTACTACACATATTTTCCAGCAACATGCTTTTTCTCCTCATATATTATTGATACCCTTCCAAATCAATACATCTATCCCCTCCTTTTCAGAAGTTATATGGGTCCCACCTGGGGTACCCAATAAATAAATAAAAAGCCATATGGTAATCCTTATGATGAAGGTATCAAATTTCATTCCACATTCCCTCTTACATAGGTTGCATATTTTCCAATTTTTATAAATATGCCAGAGTGCTTTCCAAAAGGTTAGTTTTCAATTCTTACTAATAGCAATATATTAATTTTCCCATAATCTCACAAACACTAAATGTCTGTCTTTCAAATTTTTGCCTATCTGATGTTTGCCTGGCTAATGGAAACTTCTTTTCACAAGTTGGAAGCTATATGGAAAGAAATATTCCAAGAAGTTATCAACTGTTACATTATGGAGAATAGGACTGGAAGAATGGAAGAGAAACTATTCATTTCACTTGAGATATTTCCTCTACTATTTGAGCTTCTGCAAAAAGAATGAACAAATGACTGAAGTTTTATAATAACTGAAGAGGTTGTAGATAACTATGCCACGTAAGTAAGCAATGTAATGAAGAACAAGATCCATTTTGCAGCCTTAGCTCTCACCTTACCCACTGTGTGACAATGAACAAATCATTTAATATCTCAGGGACCCAGTTGTACCAGAATATCTCCAGGTCCCATTCAATTTTAAAATTCATTATTGTCTAATTCTCTATTGAACATTCTAGAGTATTAATTTTACATGACATTTAGTAATGAAGAACATTATAGTTTAACTGATTTCCTTTCAGTGAATCATGATACCAGAAAACTCAATTTAAACATTATCATGAAAAAAATACTCTAGCAAAGGAGGAATATTAATAATGGATCTTATTAAAGTGAATCTAATATATTTACTCAACTGTAGAATTTCTGAAGTCAATAAAATGATTTAACATTATAAAATTCATTTAAAATACTAAAGAATAAAAAAAATGCTAAACAACATAAAATCAGTAGTTTCCATAAGCAGTATAATTGTTAACTCATACTGTGAAAACTACTAATTCACTAGTAACTCTGTATCTCTATCACTGAGAAGTTTCTTTAATAGTACATTAAAAGTAATGACAGAAGGGAATTCTCACGAAGTCTAGTGCTTAGAACTCTGCACTCTCACTGATGAGGGCCTGGGTTCAACCCTGGTCAGGGAAATAAGATCCCACAAGCTGGTGGGGTGGCCAAATTAAAAACAATAATAATGCCAAAAGCTTCCACAAATCTGAAGAAAAACCGAAATTTTATATACATTATTCCACAGGATATATGTTAAGTAGTTTTAGGTTACTGCATTATACATTTAATATATTTTGTATCTGTATAAATACTTAAGAAACATGCCCTCCAAATGAATACTTAATGATGAAAGGAAAAAAATAGGAAGTTAGTTTACCTTTAATGTCTTCCAAGATACCTTCTGGAATTGAACCTAAAACAGAAATTTTATTTACAACTATAGAATTTTAATAAGCAGAAACAGTCTATTAAATTGCACTCACATTTCCATTTTCCATTTCAGCCAACTATTAAAAAGTATTATAATTTTTTAAAGACAAATAGAAAAATCAGGTTTACTTTTAGGGAAGAAATGTCAGCATTCAAAGTCAAGCCAAAGCACAGAAGTTGAAGCCAGATGTACACAAAGTACTAAAGAATGTGACTAATACTAATAAATTTGATTAAAAAAAAAAAAAAAAGACCTTAAAAATATAGCAGAATAAATGGCATTGGATAGGAACTGACCAAGGAAATCTTTTCTACCATAAAAAGATTTGCTGGTTTTCTTGTGTTAAAATACTTACAAGAAATAGTAAGGCTTAAAAGTGAGCTACCTACTTTTCTTTTACAAAAAGGGAAGTTTTAAGTTGCTTATCTTTCCTATGAAAATGAATGAATGTCAGTCAGTGACATACTAACTTAATACATATTTGTAAAAAGGATCATGCATAGACAATTTTTTTCTTCAAGGTAAACGTGACATTTTAAAAAATGAGTGAGAAAGTACCTATTATATAGATTTCTTTGAAATTTTAGAAAGATTTTAAAAGATAATGTTTGGATATGTTATCATTGTTCTGTAATTTTATTGCCAATAAATTGAGTTTTCCAAGTCAGACTCAAAATTTAGAATTTTGAAACTCAGAATTTTTAACCCACTGTTAAATATATAAAAATAGTCTCATTAATTTGGAAGAACAAATGATTTATTTCAAGAAAGACAGAAATTTATAGCTATAAAAGGAAACATGATTTAGTAAGGGTAATCATGCACTTCGTCCATCTGGAGCTACGTATCTTGTCAGTTACTGAAACTGAAAGAATTAAAATTAAAAACCACATCTTTAAGATGCTAAGCCATAATCTTTAATAAACTATTTAATCACACTTTTTTGAGAGGGAGCAAAAAAATTTACTATTAGTAAATATGACTTTGGAATTATTATTTTACCTTTATTATATGGTCCTTCCCAAATTCTTTTGTGTTTTATGATACAGTAATAATGATATACACAAACTTTATAAATTAGTATAAATATAAGTATGTATTGCAGGTACATATTAAAAATTTTTTTACTGGTGAGGCCAGTGTGTGGTCAAAAAGTTTGAAGACTCCTAAAGTTAAATGTTAAAATTTATCCCATGGAGAATATAAAGATTTCCAAATCAATTTAAACCTGGCTATATATAGATGAGAGAAATGTAACTAGATTATAATGTACAAATTTAAGAATAAGTGCTAAAGCTGTAACATTTCACATGTGCTAAACTCTCTCTAGGAATATTCAAATGAATTCCAACATGTGCCAAAGACATTTGGTAATGTGAGAAAGTTTTCTCTAGGCAACATGGAAGGCAAGCTTGAAAATAAAAGGCTCATTTTAGTTAGGAGTAGATGCTGGCTTTGGGAAGGAGCTTCTCAATCTTAGCGGTTTAATCACAGCCATTTAGACACTGCAAATGAGGCATTTATTGGCTCTGGCTTTGAAAAGTCATATTTAAATTTCAGCTAATTTAGAATAATAAGTATAATATTTGACATATAATTTACTTCTCAACTACACTTTTCAAATCAATGTATTTAGTCTTTGTAAGTTTTAAGTTAGTATTCTTTTTTGAACAAGGTTCTAAATACTAAATAAAGAGGTCACTTAAGGATACTGAAGTATATGTAGGTCTTAGATCTAATTTTTGCCAAAACCATGACAAGAGATATTTAAATACATTTGCATTTCTGATCCTAAGTGGAAAGTAAAAGTAGTCACATGGTTTTGTCTAACTCTGCTATCCCTGTAGCCTGCCAGGCTCCTCTGTCCATGTTTCTCCAGGTTAGATTACTGGAGTGGATAGCCACTCCCTTCTCCAGGGGAGCTTTCTGACCCAGAACGAAACCTGAGTCTTCTACATTGCAGGCAGATTCTTTACTGTCTGAGCCATCAGGGAGTCTCCCTTCTAAGTGAATCCTTCAGCAAACAGTGATATGAGTTAATTCCTCAAGTATCGGGACTATATGACTAACTATGACAGAGTCAAGATTTGGGGGCATCCGAGAAGGAAAGATTAGAATCAGACTTTAAGACAGTTGGTTAAGAAAATGGTGTCCAACCTAGATGTCCATCAACAGGTAAATGGATAAAGAAGTTGTGATACATATATACAATGGAATATTCCTCAGCCATAGAAAAGAATGAATTTGAGTCAGTTCTAGAGAGCTAGATGAACCTAGAGCCTGATACACAGAGTGAAGTAAGTCAAAAGGAGAAAAATACTACGTATCGATGTGTATATATATGGAATCTAGAAAAATGGCACTGATGAACTTATTTGCATGGCAGCAACGGAAGGCAGACGGAAAAGAGACTTGTAGATATAGCAGTGGAAGGAGCTCAGTTCAGTCGCTCAGGCGTGTCCGACTCTCTGCGACCCCATGAATCGCAGCACGCCAGGCCTCCCTGTCCATCACCAACTCCCGGAGTCCACTCAGACTCACGTCCATCAAGTCAGTGATGCCATCCAGCCATCTCATCCTCGGTCGTCCCCTTCTCCTCCTGCCCCCAATCCCTCCCAGCATCAGGGTCTTTTCCAACGAGTCAACTCTTCTCATGAAGTGGCCAAAGTACTGGAATTTCAGCTTCAACATCAGTCCTTCCAAAGAACACCCAGGGCTGATCTCCTTCAGAATGGACTGGTTGGATCTCCTTGCAATCCAGGGGACTCTCAAGAGCCTTCTCCAACACCACAGTTCAAAAGCATCAATTCTTCGGCACTCAGCTTTCTTCATGGTCCAACTCTCACATCCATACACGACCACTGGAAATACCATAGCCTTGACTAGACAGACCTTTGTTGGTTGGCAAAGTAATGTCTCTGCTTTTGAATATGCTATCTAGGTTGGTCATAACTTTCCTGCCAAGGAGTAAGGGTCTTTTAATTTCAAGGGTGGGACAAACTGAGAAGTAGCATTAATACATATACATCACCAAATGTAAAATAGACAGCCAGTGGGAATTTGCTGTATGACACAGGGAGCTCAAACCCGGTGCTCTGTGACAATCTAGAGGGGTGGGATGGGATAGGGGCAGGAGAAAGGTTCAGCAGAGAGGGGAAATATGTATATTTATGGCTGATTCATGTTGATGTATGGCAGAAACCAACACAGCACTGTAAAGCAATTATCCTCCAATTAAAGATTAAAGAAAAAGAAAAAAAGGGTCTAAGAACACACAGTTCAGAATTTTAAGGAAACGTTAAAGTCAATTTTAATGAAGACTTTTATTAAAAATATCTTGGGGGACTTCCCTGGTATCCAGTGGTTAAGACTCTGTGCTTTCACTGCAGGGGGATGGGTTCGTGTCCTTGGTTGCGGAACTAAGATCTCGCATGCCGTGAACCAAAAAGAAAAAAATCTTGGGATGCTACACTAAACTACACTAAAAAGGTAACAAAGTTTATCTGGAATGCATAAACAATAATCTGATCTACAGAATAAAGAACGCTATTATCTTAACTATCTAAAGAACAACAGGAAACAATATATGGAAGGATAAAAGTCCTAACAACCTGCCCTTCTCTTTCCAGGCACTTGAAAATAAGCAAGACAGGGATTCTCAAAGTCTATTGACAGAAAAAGTTAAAATGTACTATAATTAATACTGCTGAGGGTGTAACAGAGAGGGGAGTAATTTATTCTGCTTAGGGAAATGAGGAAGGCTTCGACCTTTCTGTCAAGGAGAGAGATCAAAAGCTCAAACAGGTAAGAAAAACATGCCAGGTAAAGAAACAGTATAAATGAAGGCATGGGGTTATGGAAGAACAATGGTGCCAGGACGACAGCCTGGAAGAGGTATGAAATTTACTGCAGCTGAAATAAGGTCCAAAGGGTTGAGGTTAGTGTTAAAGCTAAAGCTAAGTTAAAGTTAAAAGGTAGAATAAAGTTGGATTGTAAAGAAACATGTCTATCGAACTGATCATTTGGATTTTAACCTGTGGGGACCAGCAAAAATTCTCAAGCAACACAACAATGTAATCAAATTAATTCTGTGAAAGTTATTCCGGGCAAGAGTATGAAATAGACTAAATGGGTCCAAGAGTAGGCTCCAAGAAAGAAGCAATGAGGACCTAGTGTACAATGTCTTTGTTTTCAAATGTTCTGTGTTATGGAGGACAGGAAAAAAGAGACAAAAAAAAAAGATTTCTGAGGGAGAATTGAAAGGATTAATACACTAGTTTTCTAAAATGTGAGCTCAGGAAGAAATAATCTAACAATGATTTGTTAGAATGAATTTAGGGGAAGAGATAATGTGTTTACTTTGAGAAGCCTTAAGTTTGAGATGCCTAGAGGCATATGTAGTTTCTATCTAAAATGAGCTGAAAATATGAAGTTTAGAAGAAGGGTCAGGCTCAGTGATACAGTTAAGAATCAACAACATACAGATGTAGCTGAAGTTACAGGAACACATGACATTTAAAAAGCCAGTAGGAGAAAAAAAAGGAACAAAAAATGGATCCCTAGAAGAACATCAGCAGGGAAAGAAAGCAGGAAACTAAGAAGGAATAGTTGGAGAAATAAAAGAAAACCACAAAGGAAGAAAAGTCCTAAAAGCTAAGGGAAGAGATAGTATCAGGAGTTTATGACAATCTAGATGCAAACTAGTACATATAGAATGGATAAATAACAAGGTCCTACTGTACAGTACAGGAAACTATATTCAGTATCTTGTGATAAACCATACTGAAGAATAATATGAAAAAAGATATATATATGTATAACTGAGTCACTTTGCTACACAGCAGAAATTAATATAACACTGTAAATCAACTACAATAAAATTTTTTTAAAAAAGAGTATGTGATAATCCATGATGTCAAAAGAATGATTAAAATTTAACTACTAGATCTGGTGATTAACAACAGCTCAATAATGACCTTATAATTGGAGCCAGGACATCAGAGTGATGTGAGAAAATGAGAATAAGTATGCAATATGGGGGAAAAATGGGTTGAATGGAAACCTTGAATAGATTAAAATGACTTTACCCATCACAGAGGGAAGGCTCTGTTCTTTAGCAGCACCTGTGTCAACAGTACATTGTTCCAACAGCTGAGTTTCCAACTCCCTGAAGAAGGAAAAAGTTACTGTAATTAAAACATTGCAATTGATAGCCTTTTCCTATTTAATACTTTTACTTCATAACACAACATGATGCTTTAAATAACAGTGGTTTTACCCTTAAAAGATGAACATACTCAAGGTTAGTAAAGTGAAGTCACTCAGTTGTGTCCGACTCTTTGTGACCCCATGGACTGTAGCCTACCAGGCCCTTCCGTCCATGGGATTCTCCAGGGAAGAGTACTGGAGTGGGTTGCCATTTCCTTCTCCAGGTGATCTTCCTGACCCAGGGATCGAACCCGGGTCTCCTGCATTGTAGGCAGACGCTCTGAGCCACCAGGGAAGTAAACAATGGAATAAATAACAATGAATGTCCATATTACAAGTCTTCTATTGATCACTGTCAAAAAAGCAGCATCTTTTTTTTGTTGTTATTTTTTGTTTGTTTTTTATTTCTTTAACATCTGATTTTTGGTACAGGTGAAGCAATGTGCTAAATGCCAAGAAACTTACTTGTGAAGAGCTTTTCCTCCTAAGGGGAGTGCTCCCCAACAATTCAGTACTGGGATTCCTTCATATATCTATAAGGTAGTCAAGGATATTATTATTTAAGGAGGTAAAAATGTGTTTCCCTCACCACTGCACTATTATTATACATCAGCCTGGCTGGCTAAATTCTTTAAGGAGTTACAGAAAAACGTCTTTTTTCTTCTCCAAAGCAAATAGCTAAACATATACATACAAATACAAGGTAAACAACACACACAGAGAACTCATCTGTTAGAGCTTGGGTGTCCAATAAAGTAGCCACTGTCCACATGTGGCTGGTCTGAACTAAGATACACTATAAGAATAAATTCCACAACAAATTTAGAAAACTGAGTAATAAAAAAAACCTAAAATATCCCATTATTTAATATGTTAATTATATATTTAAATCATAATATTTTAAATATATTGGACTAAATACACTACTAATTTCACCTCCTTCATTTGTAAAATTTATAACTCTTAGAAAAGTTTTAATTACACATGTCTCACACTGTTATTTCTATTAGAGCTGAGAGAACAGTGAACAATACTGTACTATGGATTTGCTACCTTATTTTACATGTTGTTTTTCCTGATGTTTCATAAAGTACATTATTTATGAAAAGCAAAAAGTCTATGGGTAGGAACACTGGCTTTGAAAACTAACATGGGTTTGTATCTTGGCTGTACACTTCTATTAACTTGGGTCAGCCACCTATCTCAACTTTCAGCTTCTCATTTATATAATAATACTTTTTGTTATGAGACTTACACACGAAATACTTTATATTTTAAAAAGCTATTGCCTAATTCAGTTCCTGAGCAGCTAATGATCTTTGATTTCCTTCCCATGATTATTTCTTCTAACAAACACACATATAAATCTCAAAATTCCAAGAGTTTTGCACTTACGTACTTCAAATTCCTTTTCAAATGTAGCAAATATCTACTCTAACATTCATAAGAAACATTTATACCTATATTATACTTAAATTCATTTAATAACTGGGAATGGAACAGTTTATAGTCAGTAATTTCATTTTGTAACAGCTGAAATTACTAGGGAGTTCTTCCCTATGGCAAATGATAAAAAACTATAGCATCTACTGTGCAAGGTATGTGCCAGGTTCTACACCAAATACTTTACACGTATTATCTCACTCTAGTCACACAATACCCCTATAAGGTGCAATTATTCTAATTCCCATTTCACAGAGGAGGAAACCTGGGCCAAGGGGAGATTAAGCTACTTGCCCAACATCATACAACTAGAAAGCTTAGCTGAGACTTAAACTTATGTATTTGATTCCAAACCCCAAACTCATAAACCCTATGTCATACTGTGCCCAAGATAGCCTCAGGAAATTGAGAGGGGAAAAAAAAGGAATTTACTTTTTCACAGTAAGCCCTTCAGTTATTTGAAGGCAGATCTCATGCTGTCATTAAGTTTTAATTTTTCTTGATTTAACTTTCTCATTTATTTCCAATTACTCTTCATATGACTTATCTTAAAATTTGACTATCCTATCCAACTTCTTTGATCCCAGGTCTGATCTCTGGAGTATATACTGGGGTCAAACCATAATGACAATTTCTACAGAAAGTACATTTAAATCTCAAAATCCTGTGAATTTTTTCCACATATATCATATTTGTACATGATAATCCAAAATAGCTTGATGCAACAAAAACAATTTGTAATAAGCCTAACTAATTATTTCAAACTAGAGTAAAAACTGCAAAATTAGCTGGTTTACAAAAAGATACAGGTAACACCAGGCTCTCCCCTATATCCACAATCTAGGACCATGGCAGAGTTTATCCCAAGTGTAAGAAGAGCCATTAGATGACTTGGAGCAAGCAAGACAGATGGAACCTAGAAAACAACAAAACCAGAGTGAAAATCAGTAGTTGAAGGTGTTTCCTTTACATTTCAAATATATTTGAAAAAATTCATAATTATGATTCTTATTCAACCATTTTATAGCACTAAGGAATCAACTGATTTACTTGAATTCACACATAATCAAAATATACTGTAATACACAAAAACATTCTTTAAGTGCTATAAGTTGTTTCACTTTGAAATGACAATTATAAAGCATTTCTATTAACTCAGTTCTTCCTCTTTTGGAAGAAAAACTGAAAACAATACAGGGATGGTCTAGAAACATACATTCAAAGAAAATGCTAAATTTAAAAAGAAAGAGATGTTTTTATCATCTTTTCTTTTTGCTCATCCTGTGCACATGGGTTGTGTGAAGCATTAATTGATTTAATTTTAGTAATTTTTTTCTTGATTTCTTTTTTTAAAAATTTATTTATTTTAGTTGGAGGCTAATTATTTTAAAATACTGTAGTGGTTTTTGCCATACATTGACATAAATCAGCCACGGGTGTACATGTATTCCCCATACTATTTCTCTGTTTCTATCTATACCAGATAAGAACACTAACATAAACACAACTCAAATGATGATAAAGACACCTCTTTATTTTTTAAATTTAGCATTTTCTTTGAATGTATGTTTCTGGACCATCGTTTATTGTTTTCAGTTTTTCTTCCTAAAGAGAAAGAACTGAGTTAATAGAAATGCTTTATAATTGTCATTTCAAAATGAAACAACTTATAGAACTTAAAGAATGTTTTTGTGCATTACAGTATATTTTCATTATGTGTGACTTCAAGTAAATCAGTTAATTCTTTATTTAGTGCTATAAAATGGTTGAAATAGAAACAGAGAAAAAGAATTCTTGACTGTCCTTACTCACAAAGTTTATAATTATTTTTTTAAATGTTATAGTAGTTAAGAACAAAAGTGAAGAACTACAAAAATCCTTAGTTCTAAGTGACACTTTTCAGTGAAAATCCTGCCAAATCTAACACCTTAAATATCAGATAAATATTCAATCACAATATGGAAGTCCATCATAACCAAATGGCAAACAAAATAATGGATTTATTTCCCTTACCTAAGAACAGCAGGTATTCTGGTAATATACTAGATAAGAACACTAACATAAATAAAATTCAAATGCTAAGCTCCAGTAAAAATACAGAAAATAATCTATTTTATTTAGATAAGAGCTGAAGTAACTTCTTACTATGTTTTGCACTCTCTACTGCACACCAAATTCCTGATTTAGTGACATCAGTTAAGTATAGGAGGGTATGTAACCTGTTTCTCTGTATCTGTCCTACTAAATTATAACTCAGAAAAATTAATTGACCTTATCTCATAAATAAATTGTAATTTTTTATATATTTTGTGTTCAGTAGAATGTATGAAAATTAAATTTATATGTGCTCAATTTCTTATATATTGTACACATTTTATACACTCTTGCTAAAAAACTTTAAATTTCCAAGGCAGAGATTTTTAAAATGTTGAACAATAAAGATTTTGGCCTACTATGAAATGTAATCATCTTATGTCATAATTTTGGTCTTCAAAATAATCTTAACTCATATAAAAATGATAGTTATGAATAATATCACTAATATCAAGATCTAAGAGCCATTCCTGGCATTGTCCACTTACTCTATGGGAGACATTATTTGAATACTTCATATACTAGGAATTTAAAGCCTATGAAATGAAAATGAAAGAGCTGGAAAATTTAGAACAGTCAGCATACCTAAAAATGAAAACTAGAGAGACCTGGAAGAAAAACACCATAAACTTCACCAAAGAAGTTTTCATTTCAGGAGAAAAAAAACAAACCCAAAACTTAAAACCTATAATAAAATAAGTAAGAGAAATAGCAATAAATAGGAATCTTCAATTATCCAATTATCTACGTATTAGATAAAATGCTAATTATGCATGAAATAACCATACAAAGAAAACAGATAGTCAGTTTATTTTGTCATCCAATTCCTCTTTTCAACGAAGGAAATAAAATGAGGACCTTTTAGTTTAAGCAAAGACAACATAAAAACAAGTACCTCGAAATACTTGAAAAGAACACGAGTGAGTGTCTCTCTGAAGTGGGAAGGACATAATACAGACTCAATAACCACAACTCTGCGGTCTCTGGGATTCACCAATAGATGCCTGAAAAGGGATAGTTTTAACAGTTTAAAAGTCTGTATTTTTTCACATAATGCAATTTGTTAAGGTTAAAGAAATTGTACCAACTTCACTTAAGAAGCTTTATAACAAAAAGACATCTTCATTTTATGATCCACGAAAGACAACGTTTATTGCTGAATATTTAATTTTTAAAGGTTATTTTCCATTTACACTGATTACAAAATATTGGCTATATTCCCTATGTTGTACAGTATAGCCTTGAGCCTATCATACACACAAAAGTTGTTATATACTCACTAGTTTGTTGTATTTTTACATTCCACAAAGAAGTGATAACATACAACATTTGTGTTTCTGTCTGACTTACTTCACTTTGCATGTGTTAGTCACTCAGTCATGTCCAACTCTATGTGAGCCCATGCACCGTAGCCCCCCAGGCTCCTCGGTCCATGGAATTCTCCAGGCAAGAATACTGGAGTGGGCAGCCATTCCCTTCTCCAGGGGATCTTCTTGACCCAAGGATCAAACTCAGGTTTCCTGCATTGCAGGCAGATTCTTTACTGTCTGAGCCACCAGGAAAGCCCTCACTTGGCATTATGCCATTCAAATCCATCCATATTGCTACAAACAGTAAAATTTCATTCTTTTTTATGGCTGAGAAGTATTCCATTGTATATATGCCACAGAAAGACAACATTTTTGATCTCTTATTATATGTCATGCACTGTGTCAGGAAATTTACATCTATTAATTCATTTATCTCAGAAAACAAAAACTACAGCCTTTTATGAATACTAACTTGAGTAATTAAAAGGATGTTTTGTCTTTTAAGCTGCAAAAGTAGTATACACTCACAAGACTCCAAATATTATAGAAGTTTATAACTTGGAAAGTACAAAAATACCTTATACCTCTTCTAACCAGAAACTATTACTAACAGCACTTTGTATATTTTCATTACTGTGTGTTGTTGTTATTTAGTTGCTAAGTTGTGTCGGACCCTCGCAACTCCATGGTCTATAGCTCTCCAGGATCTCCTATCCATGGGATTTCCGAGGCAAGAATACTGGAGTGGGTTGCCATTTCTTTCTCCATCATTACTGTGTATGTATATGTATATATTTTAACAGAAATATTCATCCCATAGATGCTGTTCTACAAGATTTTAATTAACAGAATATCTAAGACCTTTATGTATCAGTATATATGGATATAAAACTTTTTTGACAATACAGTGTTTCATGATATGGATGTATTAATAAAGTAATTAAATTATCCAATCCCCTTTACTAATGGACATAGTAAATGTCCTTATGCTTGCCAGTTTTCTAGTCTTCAAACATGCTTTTGAAAAGATTGAAAATGAAAAAGTTAAAATGGCAATTGGAAATTAACCTCTTCTTTTACATTAGAAGTAATATGACCAAATATCACTATTATGGGCACTAGGAAAAGCTGGGGGGTAGGGGACAAGGAAAACACAATTACATTTTACCTGAAATACAGTATATGGATGAATTCCTTTAGGTAGGAATATAGTTCTTCTGTATTGATGTTATATTGTACAACTTTGATAGGCTATAAAAATTAAAATGATAACATTAATAAAATAATCTCAAATTAAACATGATTATTTATTTTACAAATGGATTTTCTGATAATAAATCAAAAGCAATTTGTATTTAGAATAGTGCAAATATTAAAAATAGATTAATCACTTAAATTAGAAATCTTTAAGAACTGGCATGTCCATGATAACAAAACATTTTGGTTTACAGAGTAAGTCTGTATACACAGTGAGTAAAGACCACTGCTCATTACATTTTTCATCTGACATTATTTTGCCATCATCAGTGAAAAGCACCATCAACTAAAAAGCATCAAAGGCTTCATCAAATACTCCAGACTTGGTTCAGTTCCTGTTATTTAGTCCCAAATCACTGACACTTGACCTTTGTAGTATCATTCCACTTGATATATTCTCTTTTAGTTGACACAGGGACAGTCCCAAAGTAATCAGCTCATAAATATATGTGGTAAAATAAAAACATGCACCATTAGCACCAAAGCAAACACTACCAAATCAGGGTGGTGCTGCTGCTGCTGCTGCTAGGTCACCACTAATACGTCACAAGGGCTCCATTCACTGCATCCTGCTCCCACTTGTGTGTTTATAAAAACAAATATGCTCATATTTGTTAAATAAGGAATAATGTCTGTATAATAAGGAACGTTGTATAGTTCATATTAGGCAAGAGGAGCTGAAATGATAATAGCAGAGTTATAACCTTTATCAAGGTAAAGGAAGGCATCAACTCAGTGGTCACAGAAATGGGCATTCTTTCAGATTTAGTTTAAATGATCCAGTATATCGGGGCTACCATACCAGAGTGAACCCTTTCAAGACCTTTTATCGGGCTGCATTTCTTCCTGGTCCCACCTTAATAATAGCTCAAGAGGCTCAGAGTTCACTTCTGTATCTTCACTGTCTCAGCACCCATCAATCAACAGTTTCAACTATTTCATTTTTATTTTAATTATCTCTAAGAGAGCCTTCAGCTCAGTTGTATCTTAAAGTTATTCCAATTTTTTCCTGAGGTATTAACTTTTGTTTTTGCTAGGGCTCAGATTACAAAATTATATGGGTTTTAAATTATCTGCTCCAACCCTGTTTTTCCCTCAAACCTGTCTGTCTGCAATCAAGGAGAGGTTTTTCAGGAATGCAAATATTGAGTTATGGTAGGAATATCTGTATTTTATTTTAACAAGCAAATTTTATAGCATGCAAAATTATTCTTTCTATTGTTCTACAATTCCTAATCTGCAAAATTAACTTTGGCAAGAAAGTTTCTTTAAAAAAATGTGTTTTTCACAGGTCCTTTGAATTACAGATAAAAGAAATGAGAATCTGGCTCATATTTTTGAACAGGGTAAGAATAAAATGATTGTATAATTACATTACAAGGTTCATGCAATTATTTTACTAAATTTAAAAACTTTCTCTTAATGTTACAGAATTACATTTATATCCAAGTTATATAGAAAAAGCAAATCTATAGAGACATAAACAACATCCATGGTGGGGTAGAAATGATGATCAACTATAAACAGGCATTAGAAATATTAGAATGATAAAAATGTTCTAAAACTGAACTGTGATGATGGCTGCATAACTTGATACATTCCAAAATCACTGAACTGCGTGCTTAAAGTAGGTAAATTTTATGATATGCAAAATTAAACCTAAATAATCAAAAAAGTTTTCTTGAGTTATACTCTAAGCTATACATTTAGCACTGTTCTAATCAATCTTATTTAAATTGACATTTTAAAATATTTTACAGTATAGCATTTATTTTGCTAATTTGTTTTTTTTTAAAATACCTTAGGCATGCCAGCTTTTTTTATCACACTGGGAATTATACATCTTGGACCAGTTTCTCCAGCAAATCCACATCTGCAAATAAAATAGAAAATTGATACATTCAACTATTATAACACTCTTTCTATATATTTATCACAGAAACAAGGTATTCTGTATTTTTTTCAAAGCAGTGGTCACAAAAATATCGAGAAACATCTATTCCAAGGAGGAAAAAACTGAGGAAAAGTTAATGTCACCTATTGTCTTGTCCTACTCTTTACAATCCCATGGACGTCCATGGAATTCTCTAGGCCAGAATAGTGGAGTGGATAGTTTCTCTCTTCTCCAGGGGACTTTCCCAACTCAGGGATTGAACCCAGGTCTCTCGTATTGCAGGTGGATTCTTTACCAGTTGAGCCACACGGGAAGACCTACTGGAGCAGGTGGCCTATCCCTTCTCCAGCAGACCTTCCCCACCCTGGAATCGAACTGGAGCCTCTTGCCTTGCAGGCAGATTCTTTACCAACTGAGCTACCAGGGAAGCCCATTCATAAGTAAACTAAAGGTAAAAAAATAAAATCACTTTGAATTACTACTAGTGAAATAAACCAGTGTATTATTTTATGATAGCATTAACTTTTCAGTTTTCAATTTTATTTGAATTTTAGGTAATACATCTCTACAGCCATGAGTCTGTACTCCAGTTTCTGATTTCATTCCTATAGTTCATGTTACTCATAATTCCATCATTCTAATATTATTTAGTTTCCATACTGAAGTTTCCTTTGTTCTATTTTTTAAAACTATGCATCAGTCAGTTCAGTCGCTCAGTCGTATCTGACTCTTTGCGACCCCATGAATCGCAGCACGCCAGGCCTCCCTGTTCATCACCATCTCCCGGAGTATGCATATCTGACATAATTATAATCACACTGTTCATATAACATGAATTCACAAAATAAGCTTCTGCCCAAACTATTAGTTTTCACCGCCATCATTTTTTAAATTGTATACAATATTTCATCCTTTAAAAAAAATGTTTTTTCCTTTCTTGATTATTTAAGTATTTCCATTTCTGTTTCCCATAAGACAAAACTTTGCTAAAAATGCTGTTAAAAATGATTACCATGTAAGTTCAGTCTCAATATTATCTCTTTTTGTCCTGTCTGGTTTTCAGTACTCATCTCCTCCTATTCCCAAATAGCTTTCTCCATCTTCTTTTAGCTCACCCCCAGGCTGACCTGGTTCAGTGCTCCTCAAACTCCAGGATGTAACCCACTGGCTGGGTGCATAAACCCATCTCATCACCTTCCTGTTGTCTTTGTCAATAACCAATCTCCTATATAATAGCATTCCACTTCTCATTTCCTCAATATACCTAAAGTAATTATCTTTGGGTATCAGCCTCAAGGTACTTACTATGATATTAAAACAAACCTTTAAAATAAATTTATCAATGCACATGTGGGAAGATCTTGCATAGAACAGTAAGAGAATATCATGAACCAAGAACTATGTTTAATCCAATTATGGAGCACCTGATGTCCAATTCTGTTTTGTTTTGTTTTGTTTGGGGGCATGCTTGGTAGCTTATGGGATCTTAGTTTCCCCAACCAGAGTCAACCCAGGCCCTTGGCAGTGAAAGCACCAAGAACTAACCACTGGACCGCCAGGGAGTTTCCTCCAATTTCTTAAACAGGCTCTTCTGACCACTTGTTCAACAAATAGTTATTAAACACACACTGTATATCAGGCACTATTCAGGGATATACAAAATTTTTTTCAAATAGTTTCCATTATATATATGCAATTCTGGCTGTCACGTTCCTTTTTCTTGAGCCCAGTGCAAGGGTTCTAAATCTGGAGTCCACAGACCACTGCGATGGTCCACCAAGCCCTGAAATTGTGTGCAAGTATTTTAAGGTTTGTGTATTTTTTGGCTTTCTTTCGGTCATCAATAGGATCTATGTCATCCAAAAGGTTGGGAATCACTAACCTAGTGTTTACAAGTTGCCTTTTTAAAATATGGTAAATTTCTTAATCTAAAAGCGGTGGGGGTGGGGGGTGGAGGGCAACAAAGGATCTCCAGTGTCTACAGGGTTTCGGATCGTTACGCATTCAGTCTTCCTAATTCGACATCCCACTCTTGGGAAGCAAGATACATTTGAATTTCCAGCACCAACAGCATCTCTGTTCAATAAATGTTTAATAATGAAGGCCGTCATCAAGCATTACAGTTTGGCTGCCACCTTTCTAAGGAGATAAAACTAGGATAAGCGGGGCCTAGGTCATCGCTGTCACCCCCTGCATAGCTGACCCCAAAGGGTCCGTTCAGTTTGGGGGGGTGAAGACAGGGGCGGCAGTGAAGGCCATTCTCTCGAAGCCTCTTGGGCCTCTCTAGGAATCAGAACCTGACCGCCCAACGGATCCCCGGGATTCGCATCGCCCACGGTGCAGGTAACAGGCACCGTCATTTGCGGAGGTCCCGGGGCGAAGTGGAGGCCTAAACAGCCGCCCCCGAGACTGCGATGAGGACCGGGGCTGGGCCTGGGGCTCGGCTACCCGCCCTCCCTTCCCGGACGCAGTCACTCACTTGGTAAAAGCCTCTCCCAGATCTATCACGACCGCCGTTTTCTCCCGCCGCTTCCCAGGCCCTCGTACAGCGGCATGGCAGCAAATAGGCCGGTAAATACCGGAGACCTACCGACCCCGGCAGCCGACAGATCTCGGCGCTCGGGGGCGGGGCCGGGGACGGCGAGCGTGCGGCGGCGCCGGCGGGGTCCTCGCGTGGGCGCGGCGCACGGGGCCAGGGCTGTCCCTGGCTGTGCCTCACTCCACGGCTGAACCCTCGCAGGCGCCCGCGTCCTGGGCACTAGGGAGCTACGAGTGCACGCGGCCGCTGTTCTGGATACAGGTTGGGTGAGGGGTGGAAAACACCGAGGGCCGAGGCGATCAGGCGCGCCGGGCGCCCCTGGCTGGGGCGGAGCCAAGCCCGGGTCCTTCCTCCGGACCGCCCCCTTGGGGTAAGGGTCTTAGGAGGGTGTTTGTGGCTTAGGTGTTAGAACGTATGTTTTGCCGAGCTTTTTAGGGAGGACACGACCTCAAAAGCTTTGATTCGCGCCTTCATGGGACGAAATTACTGTGCCAGGTTTTTTGCCTATCATTTATTCTTCTCAAGAAACACAGAAAGTTGGTTACTTCCTTGCCTGTTCGAACCGAATCTTCCCAGTGCCCCATCTAAAGCCAGGATTGGACCCGAAGACTTTCTGATTTCAAACCCTGTGCTACTTATCCCTTAGAGAACAACTAAAGACAAATTTTTATTTGGTAGTCATTCGGCTGAAAGTTTATTTTAATCTTAAAAACAATAGCATCTACAATACTATCAAGGGGGGTTAATGGAAGCAACATTGAACCAAGGGTCCTGTTTAAAACAGAAAAATTAGTGAACTATCTTTCTGTGCCCATGCATGCTAAGTAGCTTCAGTCGTGTCTCCACTCTTTGCAGCATTATGAACTGTAGCCCCCTCCCAGGGTCCTCTGTCCCTGGGATTCTCCAGGAAAGAATGCTGGAGTAGGTTGCAATTTCTTTCCCCAGGGGATCTTCCTGACCGAGGGATCAGAGCCGGCTGTATCACGTCTCCTGCATCGACCTGCGGATTCTTTACTACTAGCGCCACCTGGGAAGCCTCTGTGCCAGTATGAATACACAATAGAAAGCATGATATGGACTACTTATAACTTTGTCATGTCACTGCTCTGTTCTTTCTGCTGAAATTGCCCATGAAAACTGGAGTCAGTGGTGTGGGTTGTTGCCTTGTCTCTCTGACTATAGAAAGAGAAATGATCTGTTTTCTGTTTTTTCCCCAGTGTGTCTTTCTTACTGTAGATGCCTGAGCCCCTACTGCGGGATACGTTCTTTGTGTGAGAGTGAAGGCTACATACAGTGCATAAGCTTGTACAGTGTGACAGTAGAATTCACTGATCAGTGGTCTTCCTGAAAGTGAGTTGCTGGAGGTAAGAGGATGTAGTTGGAGTTGTGATGAGGAAGGGAACTTCAAAAAGAGAAAGAATGAAGCATTTTGTTCACTAGAGTCAGTGTTTGAACAAGACTCCTCTTGGATTTAAGTTCTGTTTCTGTCAAGAAACTTTTGATCATCCATTTTCTTATCCTGTAAACTGTTCTGCCACTTCTCAAGGTATTTGAGAAGATCAGCTGACATTCTGTTTCCCCTGACTGCTCATCAACTGTATTAGTTTTCTAGGGATGCAAGTACAACAAATTGTTTGGCTTGAAACAATAGAAATGGGGACTGCCCTGGCAGTCCAGTGGTTAGGATGCCACATTTCCACTGCAGAGGGCATAGGTTCTATCCCTGGTCAGGGAAGTAAGACCCCACATACCCTGTGGCACAACCAAGAATAAAGGTTAAACCATTCAAATATATCCTCTTATAGTTGTAGAGGCTAGATGTTTGAGACTAAGGTGTCAGAAAGGTCATGCTCTCTGTGAAGGCTCTCTAGCTTCTCGTGGGTGCTGGCGGCCCTTGGTCTTCCTTGGTTGGCAGATGCATCACTCCAATCTCTGTCTCTGTTGTCACCTGGTCTCCTTGTGTCTCTGTCTTCATGCAACATTCTCTTCCCAGTGTTTTCACATTTTCCTTCTTGTAGTTCTCTGAGTCCAAATTTCCCTCTAGTCAGTTGGATTAGGGCCCTGATCCTAAACCAGTATGATGTCATTTTAACTTGATTTTATCCACAAAGATTCTAATTCCAAATAATATCACATTTTAAGTTTTTCAGTGGAAAAGAATTTGGGGGAGAATACTGTGCAACCCATTTGGGGGTTGGGCAACATTTTGCCCAACAGCTAAATGTTCTCTTCCATAGCCCTTTCCTCAGACTTCTTTTCTTCTTATTGTATACTGTCTCTTTTAAGAACCTCTTTCACTCCCCTGCATATACCTAGAGCTAATATTTGTTGAGTTCTATTTGCTAGCTCTATTTGTTGTATGTAATCCCATTGATTCTCACAATGGCTTTATGTGCTCAGGGTGCTTCAGTCGTGTCCAACTATTTGTGATCCCATGATCTGTACTCCACTGACTCCTCTGTCCATAGGATTCTCCAGGCAAGAATACTGAAGTGGGTTGCCATGCCCTCTCCTCAATAACTTTCTCCATCTTACAAATGAGGATACTGAAGCCAAAAGATATTAAATCACATGCCCAGGGCCTTTCAACCGGTTAGTAATAGAGCAGGAATTTGAACCCAAACTGTCTGACTCCAGGCCAAAACTATATAGCTAGATTATAACCCAGTTTTATATTATTTCAAAGAATTATATTTTATCATAGAATTATACAATCCTAGTATCTGAAATGATATGAAAGTTTTTCAAGTCTGAACTCCAACCAAATATAAGACTTTAATGTCCATCTGTGATGAGAATTACCTCCTCAGATGGTTCCAGTGATGAATAGAGAACTCATGACTGGTTGGGATCTACAAGATACTGAAAATACATTTGCTAATGCATGTAAAGTTTTAAAAAGAAAAAGGAAAATGCTACAAGAACCACTTTTCTCCCCTTTGGCCACACTCTGCAGCATGTAGGATCTTATGCTGTCAATTGACAAGAAATGATGGACCCAAATCATTAAGCCCTTTACTAATATTCTGGGGAGTTTTGACTTTATGCTATGGTTATTATAGTCACTGTTCAAAATATGTATGGGAAAGACAATGTCAAGTTTGTGTTCAATTTTAATCAGTTTGTGTTCATTTATTGTGAAGTGGGGTCGACTAGGGTGAAACAGAGGGGACTGAGACTGGTGATGAGAAACCAATTTGCAAGCTATTACAAGAGTCCATAAGAGAAATGGGGCTTCCTAACTGGCTCAAGTGGTAAAAAAAATCTGCCTGCCAATGTCCTGCAGGAGATACAGGACATGCAGGTTCAATCCCCAGGGTCTGGAAGATCCCCTGGAGGAGGAGGAAATGGCAAACAACTCCAATATTCTTGCTGACATAATCCCATGAACAGAGGAGCATGACAGGCTACAGTCCGTGGGGTTGCAAAAGAGTTGGACACAACTGAGCACACCCAATACAGGAGATAAATGATGACTGTTAATTAGAGAATTATCATGTATATGGACTTCCTGGTGACTCAGACGGTAAAGCATCTGTCTATAATGTGGGAGACCTGGGTTCGATCCCTGGGTTGGGAAGTTCCCTGGAGAAGGAAATGGCAACCCACTCCAATACTCTTGCCTAGAAAATCCCATGGACGGAAGAGCCTGGTAGGCTGCGGGCCATGGGGTCATTAAGAGTCGGACACGACTGAGCAAGTTCACTTTCACTATGTGACAAATTACCTTTAAAATGTTATCCATTGGGAAAAGATGTAATTCTTTATTTATTAAGAATAAAATTGTAATAAGGCATTGATCACAGTTTGGAGCTGTTTTCTCAAGCACTGTGTTAGAAAAATAATATTCCGATTTAATCAACCATTAAGTTATATTATCAGAGAGACTTTATAGTTCCAGTTTTATAAGTACCTCCTAATTAATCTTTTCTAAAGTACAAGATGTGATCATAATTGCAGATCTCATAATGTAGCTTTATTTTTAACCTCTTTTTCAACTACTTTTTCAGGTTATGTCACCAAAATGAAAACAATAACTAACTCTTGAACCCATGTTAACAAACTGTTCATTCTTCATCATCAAAGCCCTCCTCAAAGCTAATGATCACTTCTGTCTCCAGGTATAACTCACTGGCTTTAACTCAGAGGCCAGTTTTGGGTCTAGAGTGGCTGGTAAGGTGGCCTAACCTTTAGTCTTCTTGAGTACATTAGAAAAGAGCTTCAATTTTTAGTTGATGAACAAGCGTTTTCACCAGCACCAATATCTCAAGTCACCACAATTATAGCCAGAAACCTGTGTCCTAGTGACCTGTCGTTTAGTCTTTTCCTATTCTAGTCAGCTGCAGAGTCCTGCAATAAGTTTAGTATAAACCTAATTTGCCCCGCTCCTACTCTGCAATCAGGGTTATGACACTAGCTGCTTAATTGGCCTCTCCATCCTCTCCACAGTCCATTTTCTGTATTTCAGGCAGAATGAGCACTCTCAGATGTGAATGCAATCAAGACACTTTTGCTTCAAGTTTTTCTTCTTTTAAATCATTGATTTATTTATTTGGCTGTGCTGGGGCATCGCTGTGGCGTGTGAGATCCTCAGTCTTTGCTATGGCATAGTGGATCTTTAGTTGCAGTATGTGGGGTCTAGTTCCCTGACCAGGGATTGAACTCAGGCTCCCTGCATTGAGGGTGCAGAGACTTAGCCACTGGACCACCAGTGAAGTCCCTGCTTGACTTCTGCTGTTTTTCAGATAAGACAGCAGCTATATACCAACCTGCCAGTTTCCCAAATGTATCCTGCTCTCATAATGCGCCTGGAATGCCTTCCTTATCTGGCATCTTTTAATCTTTTCAAACTCTGCTGAGGTATCACCTCTCCTGAAAAACTTTCCCTGACCTCAAGTTTATTAGCGTATTTAGATCCTCTTATCTGGGCCTTCATGGCATCCTATGCACATTACAGCACATTAAAATATTTTTATCTGCTTAGGTTACTATTGTGTCCCTAGTGACCTAACAGAGCGCCTGGCATGTAGGAGGTTCTGGATAAATATTTGATAAGTGACTAACACCTATTACTGTAAAGTCATCTCTTATTTACTGTGCCTCCACCCAGACAGCAGGGGGGTTTGTAGACGAGCACCAGGTATAGAGTTGACTGTGGAGCAGGCCTGGCCCTCATTCATTTTTTGAATGGATAACAGTGGCATTGGGGCTTCCGAGGTGACGCAGTGGTAAAGAATCTGCCTGCCAATGCAGAAGGCTTGGCTTTGATCCCTGGGTCTGGAAGATCCCCTGGAGAAGGAGATGGCAACCCATTCCAGTATTCTTGCCTGGGAAATCCCATGGACAGAGGAGCCTGGTGGGCTACAGTCTATGGGGTTACAAAGAGTCAGACACAGCTGAGCCACTGAGCACACAGGCAACAGTAGCATGGAAAAGTAGCCCGCTGAGCTGCTGCCAGCCAGCTCACCTTGTAGCTGGTTAGCAAAGGACATAGGAAACAGATCTAGACGCAGCGTGCAGCTATCCATCTACATGATTGACCACTGTAGCGCTTTTGAAGCTGAGCTCTCAAAGAATATTTCAGGCCACATATCATGAACACTCATGACACATTGTAATAAAACTTCAAGTAATGAATCAGAGCTTATAATAGGCTGGAATTATGGTGGTGTGTCCCCTTTTACTAAAGGGAAGCAATTCACTAGAGAATAGCGCCAGGAACTGTGTTAAGGTCAGTACACATTTGGGCTGATTTATCATGCTTTTCATTTCTGAGGAACTACATAATGAAGATTTACTGCTAACTCTGAGGTATGGCAAGATCTTAAACCATCAATCACAAAATCAGTTGCCCAAAGCATATTTAGACCTGTAGAGGCAGAGACAACTGGCTTAAGTATTTAACACAGATTTTAATAAACCATACATTGAGCATAAAAGTATGTTTGCTGAACTAGCAACCTATTTCATTAATATTATACTATAAATGATTTTCATTCTCTGCCTACAAGTGGATGGGAAAAAATGGAAGTTTTCTGATTTTCCCCCAGGCATACTTCAGGCCGGGGTCAGGTTTGGAATTCAAACCTAGGACTTGAAATTTTGGGGCATTGTCTCTAAAATGAGAGAATGAGACTTTTTGCTCTTTTCTGATTATTTTTGTCTGTTAGTTTCAAACAGAAAAGTTTGGTATTTTATTCTGAGAGGATAGAATAGATAAAGATGGTTGGACTGAACTGATTTTAAAAAAGTAGATTCAAAATAAAATGATTTAAGAGTGTCTGTCAGTTACAATGCTATTCCTGTAAGCCATTTTTTACATTCAAGACAATGTAAAGTATTTCTTAGCTATCTGATCGTGTGTAGTAACAGTATGGTTTTGTTGAAGCATCAGTAAGAAATAATACAGCTAAAGAAAACTGTCATTGGGGGAACTTTTGATAAATTATACACTTTTATTTGGAGAAGGTGATGGCACCCCACTCCAGTACTCTTGCCTGGAAAATCCCATGGATGGAGGAGCCTAGTAGGCTGCAGTCCATGGGGTCTCGAAGAGTCGGATATGACTAAGCGACTTCACTTTCACTTTTCACTTTCATGCATTGGAGAAGGAAATGGCAACCCACTCCAGTGTTCTTGCCTGGAGAATCCCAGGGACAGGGGGAGCCTGGTGGGCTGCCGTCTGTGGAGTCGCATAGAGTCGGGCACGACTTAGCAGCAGCACACTTTTATTATAGAAAAATCATCTTTTGTTAATGATAGCTATGATTTCTTCATGCAGGCATAATGCTAGATTCATCATTTCATTTAATCATCACAAATCCTTAATGGCCAACAAATGGCAAAAATTTCTTGCTCAGAGAGGTTAAGTAACTTGCATAAGGTCATACTGCTCATAAATGACAAAACTTGGGATTGATTATTCCAATTGCCTCACACAACCTTTTGAGAAGAAAAATGACAGCTAAATTATAAATGTGGTCATCAGGCATGCCTAAAGGGAAAAAAATCCAGCACCAAAATATTTAAATAAATGTGTCAAGATATATCTAAAATTAAACAGTACATCAAAAGCTATGTTTTATTATAAGGGTGTGATTTATTCTGCTACAGAAAAACTATTCCCAGACAGTCTAGGTTATGTCTCTAATCAATATGCTTAGTGAGGGAAAGATATATTCCATTTTCTGAAAAAGATCCCACACATTTTAGGTGCAAATAGTTAATTAGTCATTTCATATCCAAAAGAGGAGAGTATTCCTCTAATGTCCATATGGTATATGTTTTCCAAGCTTATTTTTACATTCCCTTCTGTCCTTTAAAACCCCAGCCTGACAAGATCACTTGGCAATATGAAGAAATGTTACCTCGTGTATTCTATCAAGACATGCATGGAGCCTCTCTTCTCCAAGTCTTCATCTGACAGAGGTTCTTTTGCCATCTGGGCTGGTTGCTTTAAGTTACAAATTTGAATTACAGGAACAATGACTGGAAATTTGATGTTAAGAAATTATAACATTTTAGATGTGATCATGGTATTGTGGCTATGTTATTACAAAAATTCTCTTGTGGAGTTGCATGATGAAATATTTATGGATAAAATTAAATGATGCCTGAGATTTGCTGCAAAATAATATGGGAGGGCAGAATTTATTTGTGTGTGTAGAATTAATTTGTGGATGGGGCAGATTGGCCATGGTGTGCAGGTTGTTGTATCTGGATGATAGCTACTCCAGGGCTTTTTATACTCGTTTGTATACTTTTGTGTATTAAACAGTAAAGGTTAAAAAGAAAAGTAAAAAATACAAAATGATTGAATCACTTCTTGGGATATATATTCATTTTATGATAATCTTGCCTTCAACCATTTAGGCTGTACATACAGCTCTCAAGGTATGTTCTGAGAGGGTTGCTTATCATCCATGGACATCAGTGCATATAGGACAATGTTTACATTAGGACAACATTTTTATTCCTATTTTGGCATAACCAATGTCATTTTTCTCGTTGGGTCTCCCCCTCACCGTCCCGCCACCCAGATAGCATCATTCTTCCCATCATTTCCTGGGAGGTTTTATTGTGGTGGCTATTGCTGTCACTGTCTTTATTGGTTTGTGCTGGTATATTGCAGTGGCCACAATTTCAGAGTATGTGAGTTATCCTCCTGTGATTGTGGCAGGTATACATCCTGTCACAATTTGTAAGACACTGATGTGGTGACTGGGTCTGATCACAATATCTTTATCTTCACCAATTCCCCCAGCTTACTTTATCCTTCACCAAAAAGTTGGCAAAGCCTAGCTTAACACTCTCTAAAATTGTAAACAGGCATATTGAAAGAACTAAAAAAATTGTCAGTCTAGGTTTTGTCACTCAAGGTCAAAGGGGGAAGCAAAAGCAATGCAGCAAATGTTCAGCTGGTGAATACTTCAGCAAAATGTACTGTGGCCACACAAAGGAATACTACTGAGCAATAAAAAGGAATGAACTGCTGGCTCATGCTACAACAGGGATAAGCCTAAAAGTCAGTTATACTGAGTGAAAGAAGCCAGCCAAAAAGACCACCCAAACCATATTGTATGATTTAGATAAAATGTCCAAAAAGGCAAATCTAGAGGCATGCAAAATAGATTTGTAGTTGCATAGGGCTGGTGTAGAAATGAGGATTAGCTGAAAATGGGCCTTAGCCTCTGCTTGCTGCTTGTTTGTAGAAAAACTTAAGTTTTCCAGGCCTACCCTCAGTCACAAAATGCTGGGTCAAGAGTTAATGACCAGAAGAATGTGAACTTGTAATAATAATTGATAGCAGTTGGGTAAGAAGAACTGGTAACAATTTGAACAAATAGAACAGCCAAATGGTAGAGTCAGAGAATCTTTAGTCCCTCCCTGAAGGACATAGATAGTGTCTAACACATTTCTGAGTTGTTTTACAGATACTAAAACCCCCACCAGAAGGAAGAAGCCAACTGCTTGAAAAACAGGTAGACCCCAGACTGGCTGGAGCCTGAGGACTGATGGTGTTAATCCCTGTGACACATCACCCTGTTACCTCATCATTAACCAATCAGAGAATTGTGCACAAATTGACCATGCATCATCCCACTTGCTCCTTCACTTTGTCTTTAAAAACCCTTTCCTAAAATCCATTGGAGAGTTTAGGTCTTTTGATTGTTAGCTGTCCTGTCCATACTCTTCGGTTGGCCTTGCAATACACAATGTACTTTCCTTCACCACTCTGGAGAAGGGAAAGTCTACCCACTCCAGTATCCTGGCCTGGAGAACTCCATGGACTATATAGTCCATGGGCTCACAAAGAGTTGGACATGATTGAGTGATTTTCACTTCACTTCCTTCCACAGTCTGATAGTAGTAGACTGGCTGTACTGTGCGTGGGCAAGCAGACCCAGGTTTGATTTGGTAACAGTGACACTTGAATAATTTGATACATTTACTAAAAATCACTTAAGTGTTTATTTAAAACTGGTGCATTTGATGATATTTACCTTAGCAAATATTTTATGATACATACTGAGTAAATTATACCTCAACTAAGGAACACTAAGGACTTGGGTTTTCACTCTGCTTTTGACACTGCTGAACATGTGAGATGTGGTAGTTGTCAAAGTTGTGAAATGGGATGACCCAGGGAGAGACTTTGCTTGTCACCTCTTACAGCATTGCAGATGCCTACTCTCCATCTGATTTGGAACACCAGCACCAAGAAGCTTTGTATCACAAAGTTTTGGTGGGTGGTGGATGTCTCATAGAAATACATTTGCATGACTTTCTGCTTATCATGGGAAAGAGGCTGCGACAGCCCTTCTTTTTCCAAAGTTAATCCCTCCAGTTGGGCTCTGGACCTCATCCCCTCTCCTCTTTGTTGTCACGCTTCTTCAGTCATCTGCCTCCTTCTCTTTCTCAGCAGAGCACATACATGTGCTCACAGTCGTATCTGACTCTTTGCCATCCCATGCACTGTACCCCACCGGGCTCCTCTGTCCATGGAATTTCCCAGGCAAGAATACTGGAGTGGGTTACCAGTTCCTCCTCCAGGGGATCTTCCTGACCCAGGGGTCAAACCCGCATCTCTTGAGTCCCCTGCACTGGCAGGCGAATTCTTTACCACTAGCACCACCTGGGAAGCTTAGTCTTTGTCTTAGCAGCATCTTTCCCCAAAAGAAAATCCTCTCTCAGCCTATTGTCTTCTCTGTTACTGCTAAGTTGTTAAGTCCCTTCAGTCGTGTCCAACTCTGTGCGACTCCACAGACGGCAGCCCACCAGGCTCCCCCATCCCTAGGATTCTCCAGGCAAGAACACTGGAGTGGGTTGCCATTTCCTTCTCTAGCAACAACCATATGCCTTGTTTTCCCTTCCTTACCTCATTGCAGTATAGATTTTGCCATTCGACCAGACCAAGATTGCTCTTGCTTAACACATCAGAGATTTTAGTTGGTAAATCCGATGGACACATCTCAATTTTTAACATACATCACTTCTCTTCAAGTTTTCAAACTGTTTTTTTTGGGGGAATTGATTTTAGAATTATGTATTCAAAATTTTGTTAATAGTTTTAAGACTTAAGAATTCCCTCCATATATAATATATATTAACATATATAGAATGCACAAATATAAGTGTCCAACTTATCTGTTTATCAATTAATAGAGAGAATTTATCAATTAAAAAAAGCAAGTCTATATAGGCTCCTGTTTTCCTCAGAACATATTCTTGGGAACTGCATCAAAAAGTGAATTATTATAAAGCCAAGAGTTCTTTCCACAGAAACATTAGAATCAGGGGCCCTAGGGAATTCCCTAGTTGTCGGTTTCATTGCCAAGGGCCTGGGTCAGTTCCTGGTCAGGGAACTAAGATCCCACAAGCCGGTGGCATGGTCAGAAAAAAACTTTGGGGTCCTAATACTTAAAAATTTTGGCTTCAAATAAATCATAGGCATAACTAATAATTCTTGAAGCTTTCTCTTCTTTTAGCTTCTATAATAATGCCCTATATATATTATGCTCTCTCTATGTTATATAACATATGCCCTATATATGTTATATAATATATAGCATAATATATTATGCATAATATATACATTATATATAATATTTATAACATATTTTATGTGTATTTCTTTGGAGACTTCTGTTATTCTATTTACCCCTTAATGCAAATTCTTTACCGTTTTTCTCAAGAATTGTTATCTTTCGCTCACTTCTCTTCTCAGTTCTACACACTCTCCTTGAGTCATCTCTTTCTCCTCAACAACTTCATTTACCATCTTATAATCATGCCTACCCACCTACCCACTCTCCAACAATCTGTACCTGTACTATTGCCTGAGTTTAAAAGCTATATTATCCAACTACATGTTGATCTTGGTGTGTGTCTTTCAACTGTCTTAAACGCTGTGTGTCCCCAAATTAACTATTTGTAATCTCTTGAAAAGTGGCTCCATAGCCTGCTTTTCTTATCATTTTGAAAGACCTCCTTTCTAGGAGCCTAAACTGGAAACACAAAGTAATCATTCTCAATGCCTCCCTCCCTCTTACTTCCCACATTCAGTCAGTCATGAAGGCCTATGATTTCTCCTTCTTGAATATCTCAGCCTGTTACCCTTTCTCTATCCTTGCTACTACTGCTGCACCAGTAGTTCAGATTAGTTCAGATCCTCATTATCCTTCTCACTCTTTCTTTGCTTATACGACAAGAACTGAACATGGTAGCCACAGAAGGAGTCTCTGGGTTCTTTGCACTGTCACTTGAGTCTATATGATCACTAAATCCCTGAGAGTTAAATTTGGTGAATCCAGTCTTATTGCGGAGCTCAGGGTTCTGATAGCTGCAGGACTTAGAGATGGCATGAAAGATGGCTTTAGCAAAGCTGCTCAAGTAGAAGTATAGCTCTTGGCAGGGTTATAGCAGTTGTCCACATCAGTCATTAGCAGCAATGTCTTAGGCACAAGAGCAGAGAGAGAGTGTAAGTTGTTTTAGAAACAAGAATAAGATGTGTCCCTAATGAGACCCAGCACCCTGTCACCTTGCAAAGAGAATATCCTGGCAAGAATAAAACACTTATTGATTTTGTTTTTCCCTACAGTTGCTTCATCTCACAGAATTAAGGTGGTTTGGTCAGAATGATGGCACCATGGATGATAGTTTCACTTTCTTGGGGCATTTGGACTGCCAGATCAACCCAGTGGTCACAAATTCCTTCAACCTCAATCATTTACTTCCAGGGATCTGCTTCAGCATTGACAAGACTTTCAGGACCTTGAGGGATTTCCTTGGGAAGGAGTGAAAAAACCTCAGACTCTTAAGATGAGCAAAGAGAAGAAATGTCCTTCAGGGAAGTAACCTCCATAGCTTTGGCCAAGTGGGCCACCTTGTATAACAGGTACCACTCCTTGTCTTTGCCTTGCCTCCAAAGGCCTGACCATCACTGCCAAAGGCTTCTGTCCTCCAGAGTTCCTCCGAGGGCCTCAGGGTCCAACCAGAGGACCAGTGTCCTCATTTGTAACTTGATATGTTCTTTAAAAACCAAAAGTACTCATCATCCCTTTCTTATGTTACTGCAATTTTCTACCTTAAATATTGTCCTTCTCCTTCACATTTCTCACAGTCCTGCCCAAGAGATTTTTGTAAAACCCAATCCTGATCATGCCGTCCTCTTACTTAAAACTGCTTAATGGTTATCATTAACAAATTCTAGATTTCTTAGTATGGTGAACACAATCTGTCAGGACCACCTAGTTTTAGACTTCCCAGGGATAAATAGTTTTGATGTCTGCATTAATATTCTCTCTTGCATATGAGAGAAGGCAATGGGGAAGATAACTAAGGAGAACTGGGTTAACTCAATGGGTATCATGTTGCTTAACTCTACACACTTATTCTGGCTGTAGTCTTTTTTTTTTGCATTTATGGATCAATGTATTCCACAGTGCAAATATATCATTAACCATATCATTCTGAGGTAGCACTTCTTTCTAATTATATCAGTTAACTGATTTGAAGTTAGTTTCTAGTTTGGTAAACAGGACACACAAAAATGTCAAACTAAATACACTTGGCAGATGTTTTGTCTTAAACACTAAACAACTTTTTTCCAAATGTAATTTTATTTTTATGGAAAAATTCAAAGATACTTTGTAGTTTGTGACAATATTCAATCACCTTTTTTTAAGTCCAAAGGATAAAAACATCTTTTCAGTTCAATTCAGTCACTCAGTCGTGTCCAACTCTTTGAGACCCCATGAACCGCAGCACACCAGGCCTCCCTTGTCCATCACCAGCTGCCGGAGTCCACCCAAACCCATGTCCATTGAGTCGGTGATGCCATCCAATCATCTCATCCTCTGTCGAGGCCTTCTTTTCCTCCCCTCAATCTTTCCCAGCATCAGGGTCTTTTCGAATGAGTCAGCTGTTCGCATCAGGTGGCCAAAGTATTGGTGCTTCAGCTTCAACATCAGTCCTTCCAATGAACACCCAGGACTGATCTCCTCTAGGATGGACTGGTTGGATCTCTTTGCAATCCAAGGGACTCTCAAGAGTCTTCTCCAACACCACAGTTCAAAGCATCAACTATTCAGTGCTCAGCTTTCTTCACAGTCCAATTCTCACATCCATACACGACTACTAGAAAAACCATAGCCTTGACTAGATGGACCTTTGTTGGCAAAGTAATGTCTCTGCTTTTTAATATGCTATCTAGGTTAGTCATAACCTTCCTTCCAAGGAGCAAGTGTCTTTTAATTTCATGACTGCAATCACCATCTGCAGTGATTTTGGAGCCCCCAAAAATAAAGTTAGCCACTGTTTCCACTGTTTCCCCATCTATTTCCCATGAAGTGATGGGACCAGATGCCATGATCTTAGTTTTCTGAATGTTGAGCTTTAAGCCAACTTTTTCACTCTCCTCTTTCACTTCCATCAAGAGGCTTTTAGTTCCTCTTCACTTTCTGCCATGAGGGTGGTGTCATCTGCATATCTGAGGTTTTTGATATTTCTCCCAGCAATCTTGATTCCAGCTTGTGCTTCCTCCAGCCCAGCATTTCTCATGATGTACTCTGCATTAAGTTAAATAAGCAAGGTGACAACATACAGCCTTGACATACTCCTTTTCCTGTTTGGAACCAGTCTGTTGTTCCATGTCCAGTTCTAACTGTTGCTTGCTGTCTTGCATATAGGTTTCTCAAGAGGCAGGTCGGGTGGTCTGGTATCCTCATCTCCTTCTGAATTTTCCACAGTTTATTGTGATCCACACAGTCAAAGGCTTTGGCATAGTTAATAAAGCAGAAATAGATGTTTTTCTGAAATTTTCTTGCTTTTTCGATTATCCAACGGATGCTGGCAATTTGATCTCTGGTTCCTCTGCCTTTTCTAAAACCAGCTTGAACATCTGGAATTTCACGGTTCATGTGTTGCTGAAGCCTGGCTTGGAGAATTTTGAGCATTACTTTACTAGCATGTAAGATGAGTGCAGTTGTGTGGTAGTTTGAACATTCTTTGGCATTGCCTTTCTTTGGAATTGGAATGAAAACTGACCTTTTCCAGTCCTGTGGCCACTGCTGAGTTTTCCAAATTTGCTGGCATATTGAGTGCAGCACTTTCACAGCCTCATCTTGTAGGATTTGAAATAGCTCAACTGGAATTCCATCACCTCTACTAGCTTTGTTCATAGCGATGCTTCCTAAGGCCCACTTGACTTCACATTCCAGGATATCTGGCTCTAGTTGAGTGTGAGTGATTACACCATTGTGATTATCTGGGTCGTGAAGATCTTTTTGTACAGTTCTTCTGTGTATTCTTGCCACCTCTGCCTAATATCTTCTGCTTCTGTTAGGTCCATACCACATCTTTTATTAACATTTTTTCTTGGAATATATTCATATGTACAGAAATATGTAAAATGTGCTCTTTCCTCCCACATATGTATAGATATATATACATTATTTTACACAAATGTGATCACTGGTTCTAAAACTTATTTTTCACATAACTTGGAAATCTAATTAAGTCTGTAATATACTCTCACCTCTCTCTTTTTAATAGCTATAGTCTCTTGTTGACATTTAGGTTATTTTTAGCTTTCCACTATTATCAAAAGCTAATGAACATCCCTGAATGTTTGTGAACATGGACAAGTATATCTATGGGATAAATTTCTAGAAGTAAAATTGCTAGTTCCGTTTCAGCATCTATCTATATAGATAGATATATCCTTTATGTATCCTCCAAAATTGTACCAATTTATACTCCCACCAGTTGTAAATAATAATGCCCATTTTCTCACCTTCTCAAGCACAAGGTATCATCTTTTTATTCTTTGCTTATTTGATAGACTAAAAATGATATTGCATGAATTTTTAATATAATTTTTACAATAATGATTGGTATTGAAAACCACGTGTGGTTATTTTATATTACCTATTTATGTTTTTGCTAATTATTTTACTGAGATGATATCTTACTAGTGGCAACACCAGAATTTCTGTATAGGAAGAGCTCAAAGGTAAGAAACTTTGTTGGAAAGATTGAAGCTAAGGACCTTGCTTGCAATTGTGATTGCACAGTACTTTACTTAAGACTGTGAAAAGTCAATTGTCCTTATCAAAGAGTAGAGATCAGGGAATGGAAATAGCCTGTCAATCTCCCAGTTCCTCTTTGATTTCATCACTGCTTTTATTTTTGTAACAGCTCTTTGTTTATTAAATCAGTCCTTTTATGTCATGTTTGCTGCAAATATTTTTCTTAGTTTTTCTTTCAACTCTATTAAAGTAATTTTTACCTTGAAGAATTGTAATTTTTATGTGAACTATTTTATCATTTTATGGCTTCTGGAATAACTATAATATCTAGACAATATTTCCATAATGCAAGACTACAAAAAAATTTACCCATTTTTTTCTGGTACATTTATGGTGTCACACACTTAATTTCTGATCCACTTCGGATACATTTTTGAAAAGAAAGAATACAGAGATCCAGCTTTTTAAGAGTGGTTAGATAGTTATCTCATATGGCTACAGTTTTTAAAATGGTACTTCTGAAATTCTTCAAGAGCTAACCTGAGGAAGGAAAACACATGAGCTTCCTTTCAATGCTATTGCTCAGAACTACTTTCTGTTGCTTTGTAATATGTCAGTGAGGACACTATTTATCCAATATTTATTCTAGTTCAGAATATACCTTAAGACAAATTAAATGCTATCAAAATTAAGAGATCTCAGGAGAATAAAATATAAAATGCCTAGATACCTACATACAGTGTAGTGCAAAATGAAGTTGAATTTAGTGTCACCAATACAAGACAATTCTTTGTGAGCAAGATTCTATTATTGTGTGTGTGTCTGTGTGTGTGTGTGTGAGCGCGCAAAAGCATGCGTGTGTGTCACTCCAGCAAACTTGCCCAAAACAATATATTATCTAACTGGTAAAAAGACGTTTTCTCCTTGGAAGAAAAGTTATATGCTGTCAGTAGATAAACTCTGGATGTGAATATGACATAGGTTTCTTCTTTAGTAAACGAAAAAGTTACAGAAGAAGCTCCCCAATCACAGGTTGAAAACTAGACAGCATATTAAAAGCAGAGACATTACTTTGCCAACAAAGGTCCATATAGTCATAGTTATGGTTTTTCCAGTAGTCATGTATGGATGTGAGAGTTGGACTATAAAGAAAACAGAGCGCCGAAGAATTGATGCTTTTGAACTGTGGTGTTGGAGAAGACTCTTGAGAGTCGCTTACACTGTAAGGAGATCCAACCGTTCCATCCTAAAGGAAATCAGTCCTGAATATTCAATGGAGGAAATGATGCTGAAGCTGAAACTCCCAATACTTTGGCCACTTGATGTGAAGAACTGACTCATTTGAAAAGACCCTGATGCTGGGATAGACTGAAGGCAAGAGGAGAAAGGGATGACGGAGGATGAGATGGTTGGATGGCATCACTGACTCAATGGACATGAGTTAGAGTAACCTCCGAGAGTTGGTGATGGACAGGGAAGCCTGGCATGCTGCAGTCCATGGGGTCGCAAAGAGTCGGACATGACTGCACGAATGGACTGAACTCAACTAAAGATGATATATTTAGGTGATTTCTTATTGATCTCTTTTTAAAAGTAAAAAAAAAAAGCTTATTACTGTATATGATTTTAAGGGAAGAAATATGTTTTATTGATTATCACAGTGATAATAATTTTTAATAAATAGATTAATATTCAAGCTGTAAGGTAAATACAAATTAAATTCACAATCATTACATTTGGGATTTAGAATTTTAAAAAGTGAGGTAGTTTTCAACCTGTGATTGGGGAGCTTCTTCTGTAACTTTTTCTTTTACTAAAGAAGAAACCTATGTCATATTCATATCCAGAGTTTATATACTGAGCATATTTTAGTTTAAAATGTATCCATAGTTGAAAGATGTTGTCTTTGGATGCAAAAGAATCCAACCAGAAGAATGTCCTCGTTTATTAAAAGAATCACAAGTAGGACAGATTACTCAAGACAGTCCTCTCCTCTACTGAGTCTTGGGAATTAACAACCCAGGACAGCAACAGATAAGCCTACGCCCTTGAGGCTGAGGGGCCGTGATAACGGTATTCAGCAGTGGGAGAAATTGGGAGAAATAGACTGAGCCCCCATGATCTGAACCTTCTGAGCTTGCCGTTCGATATTCTGCAGAGGCTGATGCCTTAAGACTTAACCTAACTCCTTTGGTCCTCTCTCGAACTGAGCAGATGAACCATATCCATGGCCTTAGTTTAGGACTCTTTACATCACTTCTGTTTTGAGCCACTTCTAACCCTGGGAAAAGGGAGAGTTGGTGGTCTTTCTATTCTGGGGCCAGAAGCAGGATATTGGGTAATGGCGTATTGGTGTTATTTTTATTTTCCTTTTCATCTATACATATACTAAATGGAACTTTTCTTTTTTGGAAGTGTTTGATTCTAGTGAGTATTTAATTCAGTTTGATCATTCGGGTGGGCTTAGAAAAATACAACAGGCTGTAATTTTATTTATTTTTGTCATCCCGCAGAAGTTGTTAAATGAACAAAAACAACCTTGGCTTCTGCAAATGTAGGCAGTAATTAAGGTGAAGATGTAGGCTTTTTGCTTAAATTACTCAGAGAGTTTCTTTGATTTTCCTTACCAATGGAGCATTAAACAGGGAGAACAACATGGTAAGATTTTTGACTTCTCAGTTTCTGAAGAAAAGCTTCTCAGGGATATAAAAACCACTCTCATTAGGTACCAACAATTGTTTATCTGTTCACGTCTATTTGCTAATTTTTATGTATGTTTTGATGTATGTAAGATATGTATTTTCTTTATTAAAAATATCTTTTCTTATCACCCTTTCCCTATTATCATACAATACAAAAGTGTTCCTCAGTCTTAATTATTACCCCCAGGTCTTTTAAAGTGTCTTCTGTGGTTTTAGTTTCAATTACAAAATTAATAAATGCTCTTAATAAAATAGTTGCAATACAAAAATGTATAAAGCAAATTTAAATACTCCTTTTCTCAACCTACTTCTACTCTTTAGAAGTACTCACTGATAGGTAGTTTGGTGTCTTTTCAGATATTTTTCTATGTGTATAAAAACATTTTAAACAGAACTTGTTCTTTTATTTTTTCACAACTCCATTTGTATTGTAGAAAAGAGACATCATTACTTTGGGGGAAGATTTTTTTAAATTAATTTCAGAATTATAAGAAAGTTGCAAGAACAGTACAAAAGTTCTAACCCTGCACTCTGATTCTCCACTTGTTGGCATTTTGCCATTCTTTATGCATTTCTCTCTGTCTATATACAAACATATTATTTTCCCTGAACCATTTGAAAGTAACTTGTGCTAAAGGGTGCCCCCTTCCCTAAATACTTCATTGTGTACCTCCTAAAACATTGTCTCTCCTAACCATAGTGAAGTGAAGTGAAGTTGCTCAGTCGTGCCCGACTCTTTGCGACCCCATGGATGGCAGCCTGCACCAAGCTCCTCTGTCCATGGGATTTTCAAGGCAAGAGTACTGGAGTGGGTTGCTATTTCCTTCTCCACGGAATCTTCCCAATCCAGGGATCGAACCTAGGTCTCTCACATTGTAGTCAGACGCTTTACCATCTGAGCCACCAGGGAAGTCCCCTAACCATAGTACAAGTATCAAAATCAAGAAATTAACATTGATGAAAATACTGTTATTTATTGTGCAGCCTTTACTCTATTCCTCACTTTTGAAATGCATCATCTTGGGACATCCCTGGCTGTCTAGTGGTTAAGTCTCTGCCATTTCACTGCAGGGGACTCAAGTTTGATGCCTGGTCAGGGAACTAAGATCCCATATACTGTGATACATGGCCAAAAATAAAATAAAATAAAATCCATCATCTTTTTGAAAGGAATATATTAACAGATAATGTGCCTCAGGGGCTTCCCAGGTGGTGCCAGTGGTAAAGAATGTGCCTGCCAATGCAGGTAGATGTAAGAGACACAGGTTCAATCCCTGGGTCAGGAAGATCCTCAGGAGGAGAGCACTATTCTTTCCTGGAGAATCTGATGGACAGAGGAGCCTGGTGGGCTGCAGTCCATATATATGGTCACACAGAGTTGGATATGACTGAAGCAACCTAGCACACACAATGTGCCTTAATTTTTTTTTTTTTTAACAATTGTTCAAATGAGCAGCTATCCTTAGCATTTCCTGAACTTGCCTTGCCCCATGCTGTGGTTCACATCCTCACCCTCAAACGTTGTCTTCATTCCCCTTTTCTGGCTGGCAAAATTTCACTTCACCTTCAAAGCCTCTTTCTGACACTCCTTACAGACCTTAGTTCTGCTTTACTTCTGTTCCCTCAGCTTTCTGTCCAAGGCTGCTTTGTAGTATTTCCCATTATAGCATCACTGTTTGGATTTTAACCTGCTACTCATGCTATTTTAAACTTATGGAAACCAGCACCTAGTTCAGGGCTCAAAATAGAAAGAATTGTCAATAAATGCTCATTTAATACTGAGTGATCTATAAGTCTTTTTTTTCTCATAGGTGGGTGCCAACGAAATGAAGGAAATATTGATTGCCTTCCTGTAAGTTTTACTCCTTTCTTATTTGACCTAAAGTGTGTCATACTAAGCAAGGGAAGAAAAACATTATAGTTTCAGAACCTACCCTAGCTGAAAACTACAAAACATTTCTGAAAAAAAGAAGAAAGAAGACTGAAATAAATGGAAAGACATTCTGTATTCATGGATTAGAAAACTTAATATTATTAACATGGTAATACCCCTATTTACAGATTCAACACAATCCCTGTCAAAATTCCAAAAATGTTTGCAGAAATGAAAGAGATGGTTCTTACATTCATATGCAATTGCAAAGGACCCAAAAGGCCAAAACAATTCTAAAAAGAGCAAAATTGGAGTAATCACACATGCCAATTTCAAAGCTTATTAAAAGCGACAGTAATCGAAACAGTGTGCTGTTGGCATAAGGATAGATGTATAGACTCAGTCAGTTCAGTTACTTAGTTGTGTCTGACTCTTTGTGATCCCATGGACATATAGACTAGTGGGACAGAATTGAGAGTTCAGAAATAAACCATTCATCTATGGTCAATTTATTTTTAAAAACTGTAGTAAAATACATGTGACATAAAATCTGTCTTAACCATTTTTAAGTATTCAGTTTAGTGACATTAAGTATATTCACATTGTTGAGCAACTATTGCCATCATTCATCTTTAAACTCTTTTCATCTTGCAAATCTGAAACTCTATACCCATTAAACGGTAATAACATGACCAATTAATCTTTGACAAAGGCAGCAAGTCTATTCAGTAGGGAAAGGATAATCTCTTCCATAAACAGTTCTGGGTCAGTGGGATTTCTACACGGAAAAAAATGAGGTTGAACCACCTTACCTCATACTATATATAAAAATTAATGAAAAATGGATCAATAACGTAAATATAAGGGAAAACCTATAAAACTCAGAAGAAAACAGAGTAAACCTTGATGACCTTGGATTTGGCACTAAATTCTTAATTTGACACCAAAAGCATAAGCAACAATTAAAAAAAGTAGATACACTGGACGTCATTAACATTGACAACTCTAGTCTATCAAAAGGCATCAAGAAAGTGAAAGTCAACCTACATAATTTGAGAAAATATTTGCAAATCATATATCTTATAAAGGTTTAAAATACAAAGTATGTAAAGAACTCCTACAACTCAACAACAAAATGACAAACAACCCAATTTAAAAATGGGCAAAGGAGTTAAATAGACATTTCCCCTGAGAAGGTACACAAATAGCTAGTAAATACGTGAAAAGATGTCAACATCATTAGTCACTGTAGAAATGCAAATTAAACTACAAAGAGGTACAACTTCACACCTATTAAGATAATTATAATTTAAAAACTAGAAAACAAATGTTATTTAAGATGTGGAAAAAGTGGAACCATAGTACATTGCTGATGGAAATGTAAAATGGTGCAGCCTCTGTGGAAAACAATTTAGCAGTTTCCTGTGTTGGAGAAGACTCTTGAGAGTCCCTTGGACTGCAAGGAGATCCAACTAGTCTATTCTGAAGGAGATCAGCCCTGGGATTTCTTTGGAAGGAATGACGCTAAAGCTGAAACTCCAGTACTTTGGCCACCTCAAGCGAAGAGTTGACTCATTGGAAAAGACTCTGATGCTGGGAGGGATTGGGGGCAGGAGGAGAAGGGGACGACAGAGGATGAGATGGCTGGATGGCATCACTGACTTGATGGGCGTGAGTCTGAGTGAACTCCGGGAGTTGGTGATGGACAGGGAGGCCTGGCGTGCTGCGATTCGTGGGGTCGCAAAGAGTCGGACACGACTGAGCGATGAACTGAACTGAAAAACTCAATGGATGTAAGTTTGAGCAAGCTCTGGGAGATGATGAAGGACAGGGAAATCTAGCATGCTGCAGTCTGTGGGGTTGCACAGACACTACTGAATGATTGAACAACAACAAAAAGTTAAACACATGTTGCCTAGCCTATTACCACAGCAATTCCACTCCTCGGAATATACTCAAACTACTGAAAAGAGTCATTCACTCAGATACCTACATGCCAATGTTGATTGAAGATTCACAAGAGCCAAAAAGTGGAAAGAACCCAAGTGCCCACAAACAGATGAATGGGTAAATAAAACATGATATACCTACAACGGGATACTGTTCAACCATAGAAAGGAATGAAGTTCTGATATATGTTACAACTTGGATGGACCTTGAAAACATTATGCCAAGCAAAAGAAGCCAGATACAAATACTGTATGATTCTATTTACATGAAATATCTAGAACAGGCAAAACTGTGGAGGCAGAAGTGGATTAGAGGTTACTGGAGTTGAGTTGGGGCAGGTGAAACTGAGAATCATTTGTTAAAAGGTACAGAGAATTTCTGTTAGCAGTGATGAAAAAGAAATAGTGGTGATGGTTGCACAACATAATTTGATATCATTGAATTTTACACTTAAAAATGTTTAAAATGGTATGTTTTATCTTATATATATTTTGCCACATCAAAAAGAATCTATTTGAACCTACCTCAGTCTGAACTGCATGTGGTTATTAGAGGCAAGTTACTTTCTTTAGACGGTAGGGGGAAACAAATACAAAAATTCAGAATCAAGGTAAGGAAGACTATCCTTCTAAAATCTAGAATCTAAACCTCTCAGTTTCCAGCGTTAGTGTGCATCACATTCCCCCAATCCAGATGACTTGTTCCTACCAATAAAGATTCTAATTCATTAAGTCTGAGGAGCGCTTGCCACTAGCATTTTTAACAGGCTCCCCCAGATGAGTGACAGGCAAAAATGGTGAAAATAATTTGTCATCTGCTATTGCCTGGGAGAACCTGTCTGCAAGATTCCATTGAATGTTTGCCCTTTCCCTTTCAGTACTCAGGTTCCTGCTCTCACAGTCTGTCCCAGCTCACAGCAAGGGCTCCGGACTTCCATCTGTGCCCTCAAGCCTGGGTCCAATCAGGTCTGTCTTCCACTGACTCAGCATCAGGTCACAGTGACTCAGCACCGGGTCACAGCTGTTCCTCCTGCTCTGATCTTGTCACCCAGCTCCAACCTTGTTCCCATTTTCTATCCCAGTTTTGATAACTGGGTCTTTGTTTTGTCACCAAACCCTGGTCCTTTTCTCACCAGTTTCCTCAGGGGAGGCTGTCCCTGAATCTTGGTCCCAGAACAAAGATTTTCCAGTTTTGGCTTTCTTTTTTAATTGAAATCACTTGCCTTCAGCACTTTGTAAACCCCGCTCTATTCCAAAATCTCTCCTCATTCCCGTTCCCTCCTCTATACACATACTTCCTGTTTAAACTCCCTTCCTTTTCCATGTCATCTTAGGTGTTTGGTACCTCCTCTGGGGCCCACGTCTGACTCCATTCACTTTCCTATGAACATTTGTGAACAAGCCCTACAGGTTGATCCCAGCAAGCTGTTCACCAGCTGTGAAGGCATGTGCCCAGCACCCTGGGACCCAGCCTTATTCTCCAGGCCTTGCCTTCTCTTGGTATCCCTGGTCCTGGGCCCGGCCCAGATGCCTGATGAAAAATCCTGTTACCTCCACTGCTTCCTTCTTGCTGCGCATTGAGGAAATAGGAAGGAACTAACAGCTATGGGCCTCTTCCATGTTTTGAGAGTTTGCTAAAAAGGATATTGCTGATGGGGGTTTCCCAGGTAGCAGGAGTGGTAATGCAGGAGTGGTAATGCCAATGCAGGAAACATAAGAGACATGGGTTTGATCCCTGGGTTGGGAAGATCCCTGGGAGGTGGGCACGGCAAACCTTTCCAGTATTCTTGCCTGGAGAATCCCATGGACAGAGGAGCCTGGCAGGCTACAGTCCGTAGGGTTGCAATGAGTCAGACACGACTCAGTACGCACGCAAGCATTTTGCTGATGACATTTAATGTAACGCATTATTTTAACTTTTTTTTGGCAGGGGGAGGGGGCAGGGAATAAGAATATGACACAGAGGACTTCCCTAGTGGTCCAGTAGTTAAGACTGGTCTCCAGCTTTATTTATTTATTTAAGCAATCTGATCTCAGCTTTATTTCCTATGACTCTCCTATGCAAATTAAGGTACCAGAAAATGTATGTTCTCACTCCTAGGCCTAGCTGATCCCATTCCCCGACTTGAACACCCTACCCTTGTAACCTTGAGTCCTAAGTTTCCTGTCATGCTAGTTCAAGCCGCACTGCTCTGTGGGAAATTTCCCCATTACTTCAGCACACAGTTGTCTCCGCTTTCTCTCCTTCTCCTTTGATACGTAGATCATACACATACTCTGCTTGGCACAGGGATCCTGACATATACTAAGTGTTCAGTGGAGCAGGCAAGAGGATGGACTCTGGAGCCAGACTGCCTGAGTTGGTATCTCAGTTCTGCTGCTTGCTTGCTGGGTGACCTTTGACAACTTACTTAACCTCTCTGAGCCTCAATTTCCTTGCCTGTGAAATAAAGGTAATAACTATATCTCACAGGGTTATTATATATAAAATTATTTATCCTTCTAGGCTGATAGTCCATCTTCTTCACCTAATGTTTGCTTTTTGAAGGTAGGTATTAGCTACTTGGGCTTCCCAGGTGGCTCACTGGTAAAGAATCTTGCTAGTGCAGGAAAATGCCAGTTCGATCCCTGGGCTGAGAAGATACCTTGGAGAAGGAAATGACATTCCATTCAGTATTCTTGCCTGGGAAATTCCATGCACAGAGGAGTCTGGTGGGCTACAGTCCGTGGGGTCAAAAGAGCTGGACGTGACTTGGCAACTAAACAACACAGCAATTAGCTACTTATGCCACTCATCCCAAATACCTCAGAGAGAATCTCAGTTTAGGTACAAGGATATGATATGGAGGAATACATGACTGAGAAAGCACAATCTTGCAAGTGTAAGTTGTGGGATAGCACCGGTGGGGGAAAAACGTCCAAAAGAAGAGGAAAGAAGGCTTGGCCCTGGAACAGAGGTGGGGAATTCAGAGGAAGAAGGGATGTCAGCAATACTCCTGAAGGAAAGGCATTTCAGATCCTTAGAGAGGAGAGAGGAAAGGATTTTGGCCAGTGGGTTTGAGGCCAGTTTCTTTCTTTTAGAAAGGGAATGCCTTTGGCCACCTGGAGGGCTGACTGGCTGCTCATGATTGGCTTGAGGCTGAAGGGAGCAAAGGAGGAGAGACACCAGTTTTCCTTCTGGGATGCCCAGCCCTGCTCACTGGACTTGGAAGGGAGACAAAATTTCCATCTGGTCATGTAGACTGTGGATTTGACCAGTGTGTTCCTTGGGCTGAGTCACTTAGGGTGATGTGCTGGGCATATGGGTTGGTGCTGGTGTTAGGGATACTGGAGTGTGTGTGTCTGCATTGATGAGGTCATTGCATGTGACAGACATATGTATATGTGGGCAGGGAGCACATATGGGGAGTATGCTGGGGAATAGTACAAGCTGGGAGGAACACGGGCCAGGGAAAACAATGTTGCGGGGGGTGCAAAACAGGCTGCAGAATGATTCCAGCTGGGGAGATACACCCTGGTGGGGGACTTAGACTGAGGAGGATACACACTGGGGAGATACAGGCTGGGTGGGGTTGTGTTAGTTTTCTATGGTTGCATAACGAATCATCACAAATTTAGTGGCTTAAAACAGCATCCATTTATTAGAAGTCCAAGTCATGGTGTGACTGAATTTTCCATTCAGAGTATGACAAGGTTAAAATCTAAGGTGTCAGCTGGGCTGTATTTCTTTTTGCAGCTCAGGGTCCTCTTCAGGTTTCACACAGCTGTTGGAAGAATTCAGTTCCTTGTAGTTATATAACAGAGGCTCCCCTATTCTTGCAGGCTGTTGGCAGAAGCCACTCTTAGCAACTAGAGGACATCTGTCGATCCTTGCCATCATGCTTCACATCTCCTTCATTTCTCTGTCTCCAACCTCTAGACCCACATTTAAAGGGTTAATGTGATTAGATCAGGGCTTCCCAGGTGGCTCAGTGGTAGAGAATCCACTTGCCAATGCAGGAGACACAGGTTTGATCCCTGGGTCCAGAAGACCCCCTGGGGAAGGAAATGGCAATCCACTCCAATATTCTTGTCTGGAAAATTCCAAGAACAGAGGAGTCTGGTGGGCTACAGTCCATGGATTTGAAAATAGTCAGAAATGACTGAGCATGCATGCATGCATGTGATTAGATCAGGCCTACCCAGATAATCTCTGTGTTTTAATGTCAATTTGGGACCTCAATTACATTTGCAAAATCCCTTCACAGCAGCACCTAAATTAGAGTTGGATTGAATACATGGGAGAAGGTGTGTGCATATCAAGGGCTGGGAATCTGGGAAGCTGTTTTAGAATTTTTTCCTTTCACAGATGGATAGAGGCTGGAGGGATTAGGTGGGTATACACAGTCTGGTGGGGAAAGATGCAAACTAGGGTACATTGAGATAGGAAGGGATGCAAGCTGGGAGGAATATGGACTGAGGATATGGACTTATTGGAGTCATATTGCTTGATGGGGAATATGTTGAGGGTATGGAGGTTGGGAGGGATATAGGCTAGGAGGATAAAAGCTGAAAGGGATATGGGTTGGGGAGTGGTACAAACTTAGGGGGAATACAGGCAGGGGCATGATGCAGGATAAGGGGAGGATGCAAGCTGGAAAGTGATAAGAGGCCAGCATAGGATTCAGGAAGCAGTCTTCCTGAATGCAGAGCATTCAGAACCAATGCAGAGACGGAGTGCCTAAGACGTAGCTACGCAGAATCTGAGTGCTATGACACAGCTGGGTCCAGGTCTGATGGGGCCTGAAGAAGGTCACTTAGCCCAGCCTGGCTAATCAGGACAGTTTCCTGGAGGCAATGCTCCAGGTGAGTCCTGCAGAAGAACATGCATCCATAGTCAGCCAAAGGAGAAAGGTGACACAAGTGTGCAAATCAGAGGCAAGAACAGGAGCCCAGGCTCAGAGGTGTGTCAACACAGGTTATGATGCTTCGCTGTAAGGCTAAATCTTCGATTAAGACAAACAAGTTTCTCACACTTTGAAACAGTTCATGTCACTGAAGATAGACTGTGTAGGAGAGGAAGAGGGCCAGGCTACAGATCCAGAGGCCAGGATGGGCTTTTCCCAGGCATCAGGCAGCTTTTTGCAGTTTCAGTGTCTCATTTGATAAATAAGGAATTTGGAACAGAAACATACCTCCAAAACTATAAAGTGTTCTGAGATCCCTAAATTAGATAAATATATTGAATGTCTGTAATAGGCCAGATGGGCTTCCCTGGTGGCTCAGCAGTAAAGAATCCGCCTGTAGTGCAGGAGACACAGGAGACACAGGTTCGATCCCTGGGCTGGGAAGTTCCCCTGGAGGAGGGCATGGCAACCCACTCTAGTATTCTTGCTTGGAGAATCCATAGACAGAGGAGCCTGGCGGGTTACAGTCCACAGGGTTGCAAAGAGTCGGACACGACTAAAGCAACTGAGCGTGCATGCATGCAATAGGCCAGATACTATTACAGTTCCAACCTATTTTCAGCTATGTAAGAAATGTGATTGATTGTAGTTAAGTGCATTTTCATAAAATGCCAAATCATTTTAAATGATAGCATAATCTCAGAAAATTAAACAATATTTTCTCCCTATTTAAGAACATTTCTGTTTGGGGAAATTTTTATGTTAATGAGAAGATCCTGGTGGACATAATCCAAACTCCTTAGTTAAATTTGATAACTTTATTGATTAAATTTCTTTGGTGAAATTCCAAGAAAATGCTATAGAATTATATCAAACTTATTACTTAAAAAAATCTATGCCTAGAAAATAATTCTGTCCATCAAAATTTGAAATTTAAATAGCAGAATGTCAATAGGTTTACTTCTACTCTCAGAAAGGTCCTCAAAAGAAAAAGAAAATCCATTAGCCATCAACTCAAGAAATGCCTCCTTTTATATCTAAAAATCAATATCTCATCAACTGGGTCTGCACTCTGTTTCAAATAATAGTATTTATTGTACATATAATGGGCATTAAGGACACTCTGCTAAGTACTTTCCACACTATCTTATTTAATTCAACAATCCTAGGCTAGCAAAACTATTATCCTAATTTGAAGCTTAATGCACCTCTTGGTTCTTAAACATTACTTCTACTTAGGTTCTAGAACACTTGTTTGCTCTCTTAGGCTAGAAGGCCAAGAATCTCCAGGTAACCTATGAAGCAATCACGAACAACCCAGTTACAAGCACTGAAAATGAAACTGTGATTAGAAATCTCCCAAAAACCAAAGGCCAGGACCAGATGGCTTCACAGGTGAATTATATCAAACATTTAGAGAATAGCTAACACCTATCCTTCTAAAACTCTTTCAAAAATTGCACAGGAAGGAACACTTTCAAACTCATTCTATGAGGCCACTATCACCCTGACACCAAAACCAGACAAAGACAATACAAAAAAAGAAAACTATAGGCCGATATCACTGATGAATATAGATGCAAAAATCCTCAGCAAAATTTTAGCAAACAGAGTTCAACAATACATTAAAAAGCTCATACACCATGATCAAGCTGTGTTTATTCCAGGGATGCAAGGATTTAGTAATATATGCAAATCAATCAACGTGATACACCATATTAACAAATTAAAAGACAAAAACCCTATGATATCCTCAATAGATGCAGAAAAATCCTTTGACAAAATTCAGCACCCAATTATGATTAAAACTCTTCAAAAAATGTGCATAGAAGGAACCTACCTCAACCTAGTAAAGGCCATATATGATAAACCCCCAGCAAACATTATTCTCAGTGGTGAAAAACTGAAAGCATTCCCTCTAAGATCAGAAACAAGACAAGGGTGTCCACTCTCACCACTATTATTCAACATAGTTTTGAAAGTTTTAGTATAGCAATCAGAGAAGAAAAAGAAATAAAAAGAATCCAGATTGGAAAAGAGGAAGTAAAGCTCTCACTATTTGCAGATGACATGAAACTATACATAGAAAACCCTAGAGATACTATCCGAAAATTAGTAAAGCTAATCAGTGAATTTAGCAAAGTCATGGGATACAAAATCAATACACAGAAATCACTCGCATTCCTGTATACTAACAATAAAAAATTAGAAGGAGAAATAAAGGAATCAATTCCATTCACTATTACAACAAAAATTATAAAATATCTAGGAATAAACCTGCCTAAGGAGACAAAAGAACCATATACAGAAAATTACAAAATCAAAGAAATCAAAGATGTCATAAATAGATGGGAGAGATATTCTATGTTCCTGGGTAGGAAGATCAATATTGTGAAAATGAATATACTAATAAATGAAAACTACAGATTCAATGAGATCCCTATCAAATTACCAATGGCATTTTTCACAGAGCTAGAACAAAAAATTTCACAATTCATATGGAAACACAAAAGATCCTGAATAGCCAAAGCAGTCTTGAGAAAGAAGAATGGAGCTGGAGGAATCAACTGTCTAGACTTCAGACTATACTACAAAGCTACAGTCATCAAAAAGTATGGTACTGCAACAAAAACAGAAATATAGACCAATGGAAAAAGATAGAAAGCCCAGAAATCAACCCACATACCTATGGGTACCTTATTTTTGACAAAGGAGAAAAGAATATCTTATGGGGGCAAATATAGCCTCTTCAATACGTGGTGCTGGGAAAACTGGACAGCTACATGTAAAAGAAAGAAATTAGAACACTTCCTAACACCATACACAAAGATAAACCCAAATGGGTTAAAGACCTAAATGTAAAACCAGAAACTATAAAACTCAGAGGAAAACACATTAAACACAGGCAGAACACTCGATGACATAAATCAAAGCAAATCCTCTATGATGCTCCTCCCAGAGTAATGGAAATAAAAACAAAAATAAGTGAGTGGGATCTAATTAAACTTAAAAGCTTTTGCAAAGCAAATAAAAGTATAAACAAGGTGAAAAGATAATTTTCAGAATGGGAGAAAATAATAGCAAATGAAACAGCTGACAAAGGATTAATTTCCAAAATATACAAGCAGCTTATACAAGTCAATATCGGAAAAACAAACAACCCCATGAAAAAGTGAGGAAAAGACCAAAACAGACCTTTCTCCAAAGAAGACATACAGATGGCTAATAAACACATGAAAAGATACTCAACATCTCTCATTATTAGAGAAATGCAGATCAAAACTACAAAGAGATATAACCTCTCACTGGTCAGAATGGCCATCATCAAAAAGTCTACAAACAATAAATGCTGGAGAGGGTGTGGAGGAAAGGGAACCCTCTTGCACTGGTGGGAATGTAAATTGATATGGCCACTATGGAAAATGGTATGGAAATTCCTTAAAAAACTAGAAATAAAACCACCATGTGGCCCAGCAATCCCACTCCTAGGCATAAACCCTGAGGAAACAAAAATCGAAAAAGACACATGTATCTCAGTGTTCATCACAGCACTATTTACAATAACTAGAACATGGAAGCAACCTAGATGTCCATTGAGAGATGAATGGATAAAGCAGCTATGGTACATATACACAATAGAATTCTACTCAGTCATAAAAAGGGACACATTGAGTCAGTTCTAATGAGGTGGATGAACCTAGAGCCTATTATACAGAGTGAAATAAGTCAGAAAAGAGAAAGATAAATATCATATACTAACACATATATACGGAATCTAGAAAGATGGTACCAGTGAATTTATTTGCAGGGCAGCAATGGAGAAATAGACATAGAGAACAGACTTACGGACATTGGGGAGAAGGGAAGAGATGGTGAGATGTATGGAGAGAGTATCGTGGACATTCTGCTCCTGCTGCTCCTGTCATCACACATCGCTTCCATGTGATCACTCTGAGATCTAGGGTATAGCTCACTGGCAGAGAATTCAAGTGCTGTGGACTTGGTGACGTCATAACAACTATCAGGAAGGGGGCATCCTAGGATGTTTTGTGTTTCTACCATGAATGAAACGAAGAGCTACTCCCAAGCTGTCATGGATTTTTTTGCCCGTATGTTGACCTGCACCTTTGTGCCTGTCTCTAATCTTATGGCTGTCAACCACTGTGGGCTTCTTGGTGGATGCCTCTCTGCTCCCCAGTATATTCTTGGATAGGTAGTTGGTGCATCCTACAAAAAGGGGGAAATATGAGTCAAGGAAATACCTTGTTTTTCCAGAAGTTACCCTTTGGGAAGACTTGCTGTTTGTGACCTGAGGATGTTCATTTGAAGATGTGGGACAGGGACAGTGACATTTCTGTAATCCTAGTTGCACAGAATTATGGGACAGAATATTGATTTCCATATTATTGCTTTGAAAATAATCATTTGACCACGGGGAAATGAGAAAAAAAAAAGACTATGAGATCAAAAGGATTGGGCCAAAGTGCCCAGACTTGCCTCTTCAAAACTAGGAACAATATACACACTGGAGAAGACAATAAATTACAAAAGCAGCGGTATGGAATCTAGGAATCAAGCAGAGGTGTGATTAAAAAAAAAAGACCACAGAAGCAGACTTTACAGGAAAAATGAAGTCTGACAGGAAAAAAAAGAAGTCTTATATTTTTGATGAGCTAAGCAGAATATGATCTTAGTGAAAAGTGCTCGTCCATGGAAGATGACTGCTGAGAACAGTGTCGTAAAATGAACATTAGTTGGCAATGATAAGTGCCTTAAAATGCCTTTACAAAGAGAGAAATGGAAGGAAAACAAGATATGTCATTAGGCCTGTAAACCCCTTATAGAAAGCTCCTAAAAGCAAAAAGAGAAAAGGTAGAACATCAAGTGATCATCCTACGTATCCTTACTAGGAATCTTTTAGGGACCAATTTATTTCTTCTTTTGTGGTGATGCCTCACACTTTAGATTTAGACCAGTCCGAAAGTAAATAATCTTTTCTGTGTGAAATATATTTTCAATCACTCTGATTCTGAAGGAAATTTTTTTCCCTTTGGCTATTTTTATACACCAGTTACGGAAGAATTGCTTTGAACCGATTCTGTAAAATGCATCTTTTATGTCCATTTTATACTGTAGGTCATGACAAAGAACAAATAAATACAAAACCTATTGTTCTGGCTATTTCAAGGGATTTGGGCCTGGATAGAATATGAGTTCTGAATTCAGCTTGAAGCAGTTTTTTTTCAAATCTTATTCTCAGGGTGTATCTTGTTTTCATATGCCACCTCTCTTTAAATGAACGTGAACTTTACCAATGAAAAGGATTGCAGACTTGTGTAGGAAGGTGACTTGATATATCAATTGGCCTAGTCCCCTGGTTTCAGATAGGACGTATACAAGCAAGGAATAATTCCTTCTTATAAGCTATAAAAAATAATTAAATCCTGAGTTTCAAAGCCACTTCCCTTGAAATGTGGTGTGTGTGCCCAGTCACTTAGTCATTTGTACGACTCTTTGTGACCCCATGGACTGTAGCTCACCAGGCTCCTCTGTCCATGGAATTTTCCAGGCCAGAATTCTGGAGTGGGCTGCCATTTCCTTCTCTAGCAGATCTTCCCGACCCAGGGATCAAACCTGCATCTCTTATGTCCTCTACATTGGCAGGCTGATTCTTTACCGCTACCTGGGAAGCCCTCCATTGGGATATATCTTCCTAATTTGCTTGGGATTAATATATTTCATTCTGAAGCTGGTGAAACTTCCTTTTCAGTTAGTAGTTTTAGTTTGTGCTTCATAGCTGTAAAATGATTAGCATTACAGTGTTTATTTTGGTAATAGGCTTATGGCCATAATTAGTCAACAAATACTTTTTGAACAGCTGCTGTCTTAAGGCAAGGCATTGCCATAGGTGTTGCTGGAGATGTGAGACTATATAAAACACACTGTCTTAATTCAGAACTTACAATTTTAGGGGGAGGGGGAAGATGGTTTTACATAGCACGTGTACTTACTATATCAGGGCGTGGCCTTTCTGCATCGCTTCCACATAGGTTTTATCAGCTAGTTCCTCTCTGTAGTGGTATCATGAAAAAACATAATAAAAATCAGTGCCGCTTTTAGACTGTTGAAGAAGCATATGAAGAAATTTTATATTATGTATTATTCATAATGTTTTTGTGTGTATAACCTTTCCTCTCAGCTAAAATGAACATCTGTGAGGAAAGTTAAGTTTGACTTAGATATCTTTACAAGAACCACATTCTTTTCACAAAACAAAAACACATGCTGATTGATTAACCATAGAGCTAAACTCAATGCCAAGATAAATGCATAGCCTACATTAAATGATGTGCTTCGCATTGCTTAATGACTGTGAAACCTGGACTCAATTATGCTGTTTCTTAGACAGTGTAGCCAGAAGTATTAACTAAAATGTATACAGACAAGGAATTTATCAGGAGGTTGAGTGCAATACTGAAGGAAAATCTTTTTCTTTTTGCACTTACATCCATGCCATATTTAAACCTTAATAAATCAATGTTCAAAATGTTCATATTGTTGGTACTATTCTGATTATGAGTCTCAAGAATGTCTTCATTGTAATGGTATTGATAACCCCTGTTATTGAGAACCTCCTGTTCTCTGCTTTTGCTGTCAGGGTGCTATAGACTGATATGATGTATCCTGAGTTTGATGTTAATGCCCAAGTCGCATTTTTAAACTGTGAGATAACATTTGTTGGAAACCAGATAATGAACAACAATATAGTGAGCCATAGTCAATATATCTGGTAGTTTTCCCACACTTAAACCTATCCCTGTAATTTCCTTGTTGAGTGAGCTAATGGTGTTTAACCAGAAAACCCACATCCCAGCCAAAATAAAATTTACCCTTTTTTAGAAACCTAGAACAAAGAGAATATATAACCTCTTTAGCTAATCTACTTCCATCTCTAAGAACTTTCTTTGACAAGAGTTGTTCCTTGGGCCTGAGTTTTGCCTTTCCCGGTAAGGGTATTTTTAAAAATTCTATCCTTGATAGAGGCAAAAAGGAGTAAATTTTTCTTTGCAACATAGGCAGTAGGGGTGTACACCTATATGGCTTTCCCTAGTGGCTCAGACAGTAAAGAATCCGCCTGCAGTGTGGGAGACTTGTGTTCAGTTCTGGGTTGGGAAGACCCCTGGAGGAGGGCATGGCAACCCACTCCAGTGTTCTTGGCTGCAGAATCTCCATGGACAGAGCAGCCTGGTGGGCTACAGTCCATGGGGTGGCAAAGAGTAGGACACGACTGAGCGACTAAGCACCCAGCACACATACATGCACACCCATGACAATAATAAATGTCTCACACTCATTACTTAATATAATGAATCTATTAAAGTCATTGATTTAGCTATCATTAGGCATGTAAAAAAGAAAAGATGGAGTTAAACTCTTCGACATTGTAAAAGGCAATTCTTATCTTTTCTAGAGTTATAGATGTCATTTTTGAATAGAGTTATTCATGAGGACCAACTCAGGATTAAAGGGTATATTCCACAGAAGACATTAGATCTTTGATGTTTAAATCTCTTATTTTTTTTTTTTACTGACAGTCTTACAAGGACATTATTTATGGCTGAAAAAAGGAAGATTTATTTCTTATAAATGTTTTCACCCATGACTTTATCTAAAAGTTTCTTTTTAAAGAGCTGTACTGGTGAACATTTTGCTTTTGTACCTACATCAGTAGCTCTTTCCTCTCTTATCTTGCTTTTTCAAGGCAACAGTCAAAATTCCATTTGTTAGAACAGAATCAGAAAGTTCAAGGCCTAAAGAAATCTAACACTTAATGAGGGAATATAGAAAATAACAGATTTAAAAAAAAAGGGACTATAAAGCATATAATACTCTGCTTCAACAATTATAATAGGTTTCTTAGGGGAAAGCAGAGAAACAAGAGGATTCATCTGTGTGTTTGCATAGTAAGAGTTAAACAATAAAGGTAGGTAAATATTACGGACTTTGTGTTGACAGTTAAAGCAACTACAGAACTACAGTGTACAAAAAATTGCTGTTACAGAAACAGACTCATAGACATAGAAAACAAATTTATGGTTACCAAAGGGGAAAGGGGGTGGGAGAGGGATAAATTAGGAATTTGAGATTAGCAGATACTAACTACTATATATACAATAGATAGACAACAAAGTCTTACGGTATAACACATTGAATATCTTTCAATAAACAATAATGGAAAAGAATATGAATATATATATATATATATGTAAAACTGAATCACTTTGCTCTATACCAGAACTAACACAACATTGTAAATCAACTATACTTAAAAAAACTTGCCACTCCAAAACTTTGCGTAAAGAAAATCACTTTATTGGATTTATTCTACTGACTTGTCTTCCCAATAAACTTCATATTAAACACATAATTTAGTACAAGGTAGAAATCTAAGCTCATTAGTACTGAAAGAGATACTGTCAAGTGTTTGAAGGTTTTGAATGCAATAAAAACATGTATCAGAATTTCAACAGCTTATTCTAACGTCATTCTAATGTCATTATCTTTAGTACATCATCACTACAACCATCAAATATTGAATACCCAGAGTGAGTTGATTATAGTTAGCATATGGAAGTCTATTCCTAGGAATTTCAACTTTAGAAATTAAAAGCAAACAGAAAGCCCTTGAAAGAGAATTTAAGTCAGGGAGGACCTGGGGAGAAGAACATTGCAAGATGCTGCAAAACTCATGTTCATAAACACTTAGGAAGGCCAGGAAGAAAAGACAGGCTTCTATAGTGAGAAGGAAAATATCCAATATGCAAATGACTGCGACTCTAGCAGCTCCTGTCCTTCTTCTGCGGGTGGATCTCTTTGTTTGCTGCCTTGGGAGACTTATAAGAACAACAAAATCCAAGGAAGGAGTTTTTAAAGGGTCAAAAATAAAAAGAAGGGAAAAATCACTGAAAAATAAGAACTTGCAGAAAGTTGAGGCAAATGTTTTGAGGAGATTCCAGGGAAACACAGCCTTCCAAGAAGAATTTTTTTTCATGTGCCTCTTTCATTTCATTTTGTTCTGTTGCCTCACATGGTTGTCGCTGGTGTAATTTCAAATAAAAACAAAACAAAAATAAACAAACAAAAAACATCCTCATCAAACAGCGGTGCAGGGTCTGGGGAAGTCTTGCAGCTGGTTTTCAAGGGCCCTTAATGTGAGCCCTTAAGTGGTACTTCCTTTGATGATGTTACCTTGGTTACAGACACACACAATCCAGCTCACATACACTCATTTCAGCAGTGCCTTATGGGCAACATACACGAGGGATCAAGCTGTCAGATAGAGTACCTGGTACTTGGTAAAGAAAATTAGGTGCTGTACTGCAGAGCATTTCTACCCAATTTACTGATAATCTTACCAAGGACACCACAATGCTCAGATCCTATTGCAAAGACTCACTTCTGGGTGGTATTTACATGGATATCGTCCACTCTGGCTCTTGGGGTTGGTTATCCAGTTCTTCATGTGACCAGATCCTCTCTGACACAGGTTTTATCAGTCAGAACCAAGTGATGACCTAATACAGCAAAGATGATCAGATAAAATAGTTAAATTTGAATTTTGGATAAACAAATAATTTTAGCATAAATATGTTCCTAATATAGATTGGAGATTCTCTATTTTAATTTAGTAAGTCTGGCAAACCCAAAATTGTCTTCCTGAGCTTCCTTTCTTGTTACCTTGATTGGTGTTTTGGGTATTGCCAAACTCTTTTAATGTACACATACAATTTTTTGCTTTACTAGTAAAAGACTAACAACATTCATTGTATGTGGATTTACTGATTAGAATGTAAGTTTCCCTGATTTATAGTTTGTGTGTGTGCTGGAGTGGAAGAAAGGATCTTATAACTGCCGTGTACCCACAGCAGCTATTGAGATAAATTGCATTCATCAGAGTTGTTTAAAGCAATACGAACCATTGAGGGAGGCTAAAGGAGGAGTATAAATGGGTTCCAATAAGATCACTGTAAAGTAAGCTGAAATAATTTGTATCAAGGAAAAGGAGAATAGGAATTCTACTATGGGAGAAGGATAATTCTGGAGAATGGAAAACTTTGAGAATAAGGCAGCGTGGGAAGTGGAGTTCTGTAGCTGGGACTTAAGAAAATCACAAGTGTTTTAGAAAAACACTAGGATGCTTGAGAGGGATGCAGAAAGGGAGCCAGGAAGATGTCAGAGAAACTGAATATTTCAAGTTTGTGTGTAGGGCTGACTCTCCCTCCATGGGGAGCTGGAATCCCTTTCTCCTGCTTGCTTCTCCTATTCTCCTTGATCCTTTGGTCCACCTGATTGATTCTGTGTTTTTTTTTTTTTTTTTTAAATTTGTACTATTATTTAACTGCATTTGGGTAAATAGAATAAATTTTGTGGTCCAGCTGAGAATCTCACCATATAACATTATTTTTATGAAATGTGGTCTGAATTTCAGACATCTGACATAAAAACAAAATGTTAAAACACTTCCTGGTCAGGCTGCATGTGTAGCTTATCCACCTGATGGGTCTTGAATCCAGGCAGAAGGCCTGGTCACACAGTACAATATATTATATTGTATTACACGGAATACATATCAAGAACAGATCTTACAAATTCAAGTCAACCACATTCAAGAACTCTTTGACTACCTTCCTGGAAATACAAACAAAATATTTTAAAGAGAGGTGGAACGGGAAAGATAGTGCAGAGTTGTGCAGTGTTAGATATGGAGGTCAAAGGTGCAAGACCTTGCTCTGACGTCAGGATGTTTACAAATAACTACAAAATGAACTAAGCTATTATAAAGCAGAGAATTAATAAGTAGGAGAGATGATTCATGTGGATTGCAAACATAAAGAGCTGTGAGGGTTCTTCTAGAATGGCTTTTGGGTTCCTGACACCTCCTTCTATCCAATATTAGGAATATCAGGTAAAAGAAATTAATTGAATACTTCAGGAACTCAAGAAGGTAAGTCATGAATTCCCGGGGCCCATGTTAGCTGTAAAACCTTGGGAAAGTTCACAGCCTTCAGCCTCAACTCCCTCCTTGTTAAGTGGGGTTTACCGATATCTATCTTTTAGGGTTACTGAAAGTGAAATCGCTCAGTCGTGTCCGACTCCTTGTGACCCTGTGGCCTGTAGCCCAACAGGCTCCTCAGTCCATGGGATTCTCCAGGCAAGAATACTGGAGTGGGTTGCCATTTCCTTCTCCAGGGAATCTTCCCGACCCAGGGATAGAATCCAGGTCTCCTGCATTGCAGGCAGACATTTTAACCTCTGAGCCACCAGGGAACGGTTACTGAGGAGATTATTAAATAAATGCCAATTATCTTGCGACTCAGTGGTAAAGAATCTGCCTGCCAATGAAGGAGACATAGGTTGGTTCCCTGGGTTGGGAAGATCCCCTGGAGAAGGAAATGGCAACCCACGCCAGGAGAATTCTTTCCTGGAGAATTCCATGGACAGAGGAACCTGGTGGTCTACAGTCCATGGTGTCACAAAGTCAGACACGACTTAGTGACTCAGTTTCAGTTCAGTCGCTCAGTGGTGTCTGACTCTTTGCGACCCCATGAATTGCAGCACGCCAGGCCTCCCTCCCTGTCCATCACCAACTCCTGGAGCTCACTCAGATTCATGTCCATCGAGTCATGATGCCATCCAGCCATCTCATCCTCGGTCGTCCCCTTCTCCTCCTGCCCCCAATCCCTCCCAGCATCAGAGTCTTTTCCAATGAGTCAACTCTTCGCATGAGGTGGCCAAAGTACTGGAGCTTCAGCTTTAGCATCATTCCTTCCACAGAAATCCCAGGGCTGATCTCCTTCAGAATGGACTGGTTGGATCTCCTTGCAGTCCAAGGGACTCTCAAGAGTCTTCTCCAACACCACAGTTCAAAAGCATCAATTCTTCGGCACTCAGCCTTCTTCACAGTCCAACTCTCACATCCACACATGACCACTGGAAAAACCATAGCCTTGACTAGATGGACCTTTGTTGGCAAAGTAATGTCTCTGCTTTTCAATATGCTATCTAGGTTGGTCATAACTTTCCTTCCAAGGATTAAGCGTCTTTTAATTTCATGGCTGCAGTCACCAACTGCAGTGATTTTGGAGCCCAAAAAGAAAGTCTGACACTGTTTCCACTGTTTCCCCATCTATTTCCCATGAAGTGATGGGACCGGATGCCATGATCTTCGTTTTCTGAATGTTGAGCTTTAGGCCAACTTTTTTCACTCTCCTCTTTCACTTTCATCAAGAGGCTTTTAGTTCCTCTTCATTTTCTGCCATAAGGGTGGTGTCATCTGCATATCTGAGGTTATTGATATTTCTCCCGGCAATCTTGATTCCAGCTTGTTTCTTCCAGTCCAGCATTTCTCATGATGTACTCTGCATATAAGTTAAATAAGCAGGGTGACAATATACAGCCTTGATGTACTCCTTTTCCTATTTGGAACCAGTCTGTTGTTCCATGTCCAGTTCTCACTGTTGCTTCCTGGTCTGCATACAGATTTCTCAAGAGGCAGGTCAGGTGGTCTGGTATTCCCATCTCGCTCAGAATTTTCCACAGTTGATTGTGATCCACACAGTCAAAGGCTTTGGCATAGTCAATAAAGCAGAAATAGATGTTTTTCTGGAATTCTCTTGCTTTTTCCATGATCCAGCAGATGTTGGCAACTTGCTGGTTCCTCTGCCTTTTCTAAAACCAGCTTGAATGGCTTGGAGAATTTTGAGCATTACTTTACTAGCATGTGAGATGAGTGCAATTGTGCGGTAGTTTGAACATTCTTTGGCATTGCCTCTCTTTGGGATTGGAATGAAAACTGACCTTTCCAGTCCTGTGACCACTGCTGAGTTTTCCAAATTTGCTGGCATATTGAGTGCAGCACTTTCACAGCATCATCTTTCAGGATTTGAAATAGCTCAACTGGAATGCCATCACCTCTACTAGCTTTGTTCGTAGTGATGCTTTCTAAGGCCCACTTGACTTCACATTTCAGGATGTCTGGCTCTAGATGAGTGATCACACCATCGTGATTATCTGGGTCGTGAAGATTTTTTTTGTACAGTTCTTCTGTGTATTCTTGCCACCTCTTCTTAATATCTTCTGCTTCTGTTAGGTCCAGACCATTTCTGTCCTTTATTGAGCCCATCTTTGCATGAAATGTTCCCCTGGTATCTCCAATTTTCTTGAAGAGATCTCTAGTCTTTCCCCTTCTGTTCTTTTCCTCTACTTCTTTGCATTGATTTCTGAGGAAGGCTTTCTTATCTTTTCTTGCTATTCTTTGGAATTCTGCATTCAGATGCTTATATCTTTCCTTTTCTCCTTTGCTTTTTGCCTCTCTTCTTTTCACAGTTATTTGTAAGGCCTCTCCAGACAGCCATTTTGCTTTTTTGCATTTCTTTTCCATGGGGATGGTCTTGATCCCTGTCTCCTATACAATGTCACGAACCTCATTCCATAGTTCATCAGGCACTCTATCTATCAGATCTAGGCCCTTAAATCTATTTCTCACTTCCACTGTATAATCATAAAGAATTTGCTTTAGGTCATACCTGAATGGTCTTGCAGTTTTCCCTACTTTCTTCAATTTAAGTCTGAATTTCGTAATAAGGAGTTCATGATCTGAGCCACAGTCAGCTCCTGGTCTAGTTTTTGTTGACTGTATAGAGCTTCTCCATCTTTGGCTGCAAAGAATATAATCAATCTGATTTCAGTGTTGACCATCTGGTGATGTCCATGTGTAGTCTTCTCTTGTGTTGTTGGAAGAGGGTGTTTGCTATGACCAGTGCATTTTCTTGGCAAAAACTCTATTAGTCTTTGCCCTGCTTCATTCTGCATTCCAAGGCCAAATTTGCCTGTTACTCCAGGTGTCTCTTAACTTCCTAGTTTTGCATTCCAGTCCCCTATAATGAAAAGGACATCTTTTACTAAACAACTACAAACAGTGAAGCTGCTAGGATTGCTCCTGCAGAAGCACGGGCTCAATAAACCGTACTTCTTATTACCACTCATCTGACTGAGAAAGGAACACTTTGTGTGGGGCTACTGTCCTGGTTCCTACTTATGGGCACGGCTAAGAGACTAAAACCTTAGTTTCCACCAGGAACAACCTGCGGCCTCGGACTTGCGCCCTCGCCCCAAAGACCAGAGAAATTCGGGCTCTTTTAGAGAAAACAGTGCCCTGGTCTCTTCTCTGTAGGGAATAAGGAAGAACTGTCGCGGAAGCCCAGAGAGTGAAGAGAGGCAGAAGGGCTGGGTGCCTCAAAGGGGTCTCGTGAGCCCGGACGCGGGTAACACCCGCCCCCGCGGCTCGGCCCCCGCGCCCGAGCGGAGGCGGGGAAGCGGGCGCGGAGGGGCGTGGGGCGACGGCTCGGGTTGTCCGAGCTCGCCGAGCCGGGGCGGGCGCATCTTCTTGCCGCCCAATCCGCAGCCTTAGTCGCGGCCTCATGAATAAGCAACAAAGCGAAGCGCCCCCCCCCCTGGCGTCCCAGACGGCGGAGGGAGCCGCCGCCGCTGCAGGGGCCGCCGCGGGGATGCCGAGCGCGGGCGCCGCCGCTCTCTTCTGCGCGCTGCTCTGCTGAAGGTTCACAGGTGAGGACGGGCTCGGCTTCCGCCACTCGGGCGGCCGCGGCTGCAGACGGGGCGGCCGGCAGAGACGGAACCGGAGTCCCTGGCGGCACGGGGCCGCCCCGGGAGCTGTGCGGTCGGGGAGCTCGGCAGCCCCGGGCGCGCCAAGCGTGCGCCCCGCGCCGCTGCCAGAACGCTGTGCCCCGGCTCGGGGTGCGCGGGGGCAGCTCCGAGAGCGTGGGGCGCGGCGCGCAGGCCTCCGAGGACTAGCCTCACTCCTCGCTCCAGCCCAGCCTCACGGCTCCGCACCAGCGAGCGGGCCTTTGTGCTGCCGGAGCTTGCAGGGCTGGCTGCTTTTGTGTGGGCTTTTCTTTCTTCTCTCCCTCCCCTCTCAGTCTCACAGCGGTGGTAGAGAAGTTCCCGAAGACTAAGATCTGCTCCTTTGAAAGCTTTGATTGCAATGTCCCCGATGCCAGTCAGTGGTCAGCAGCCGAGGAGCGAGTGGGGGCTGCAGTGGTCGCCGAAATGTGTTACTTTGCAGAGAACAAACAGTTGAGCGTTTAGCGCAGGGATGTCACAGAACCTCCTTGCTCAGACCCTGACTGGTCCCCCGGGACATGTAAGAGGATGCTCCTTGGAAAGGTCACTTGGTTAGAAAGAGGGCCTGCGGGTTAGACTCCAGAATGATTGTAAGGTGCTACATGGATGTGCCCAGATGCCTCCTGTGCGACCGGGTCACTGACAGAACCCGACTTGCGTACATTCCGAACATGTAGAGCGAAAAATCTGGCTGGCGAAAAATCTGCCAGGCGCTCAAAACAGAGGACCCACAAGAGTTTGGAGTTCTCAAAGAAATCTTTGCCTTCCCAAGCGGATGCCAAGGATCGGCCAGGATCTTGGCTCCTCATTTTAGTGTAGAGCTGCTGTGGAGGAGAGGATTTAAAGGCTGATTTAAAAGTCTGCCTTCTTTCTATGGAACTTTTAGTTTGCATCTTCAGGGAATTGGGGAGTGACTCACAAGACAATCCAAAACTCTGATGGATTTTTTTCCGTAGGGAGCAAAATGTGTGGCCAGAATTTTGCATGTTTCCCTTCCTTTGTGAATTTTCTTGATCACAAGTGATACTGTTGGGCCTCCAAGGAGTCTTGTTTAAACACCTACAGAGTCAGTCGCTGACCCACTTTCTGCTTACTTGCCAGCAGAATCCCACTGTAGCATCTATTGGAAGAAACTCAAAACTGGGTGAGATTTCACAGTATCAGAACATTTACACACAATAGAAATTTAAAGACAGCCTGACTTACTCTTATGCATAAATAAGGTACAGTTGTTATATTTGTCATATTAATAAACCAAGCACTTATGCGACAGACTTGATATTGATTGTGTTTATTCACAGAACTCCCAAGACTCAGCAAGTCTAAGGTAGCTACAGTAACAGAGCCAATTAAGAAGATGTGGATGTCTTTGTTTTCACGGGAGGTTCTTAACATTATATTCGGCATTTCTTGCTAGACCTTTCAATGTCATAATTTGGTTTAACAGAAGTAGTTTGATGCTAAACATAAGTATAGGATCAAAATGTGGAGGATGGGCTTACCTGTTATGGAAAATTTCTACTCATCAACTAAAGGTCGTCTTCACTACTTATTCAGCAGGTGTTTGCCTGAAAACTTGTGTAAGGAGTTGTTTTTTTTTTTTTTTTCATTGAATTCTGTTTAGTCTCACTTAGAGAAGATGGCTATTCAGAGAGAATAATCTGAGTTTGATCTCTGTAAAATGGAAGCTTACTCTCTAATTAAGATGTGTAGTCAGTCCTATTTTTTCACGTATGTTTACTTGGTGATTATAAGAAAAGTATCTGAATCAAGTTTCAGCTTGAAATGTTAGATATTATGTTTATTTCTTGAAATGTCTACCTGGGGATTACTTTCTCTTGCCAGCTAGTATTTAGAGATCTTTTTAAGCAAATGAGGTTTGTGAACTACAAAGAACAGAAATGAAGTGTCACATTGGTTTGTTGAAAGGAACTGTATAATGGATGGACAGGAGCTTGCTGATCAAAATTGATTAGGATGGAATTCTGCAGACATCAGACAATTCCCAGGTCACTTTGTCTACATGAAAAGTTGAAAGGGGAAGGTTCATGGAAATAGCTTGAGGGGAAAAGGGTGTTATGGATCTTTCAGACTGCTCACATTTCTGTATTTTGAGGGGAGTGCATGGTAGTATTGCAAAGATTGAAGGCAGGAGGAGATAGGGACATCAGAGGATGAGATGATTGGATGACATCACTGACTCAATGGACATGAGTTTGAGAAAACTCTGGGAGATGGTGAAGGACAGGGAAGCCGAGTGTTGTGCAGTCCATGCGGTTGCAAAGAGTCAGACATGACTGAGTGACTGAACAACAGCAATATGTCTTAAATTGCTTGATACTTAAACATTTTTTTCAAACCATTTTTATGTCTGTTATCACTGCTTTGGTCCCTCTTCCATCTTTGCAGAAAACAGAATGAACATTATTATCTCCATTTTGCAAAGAGGAAACTGAGTTTCAGTGATTTCCCCAAGGTGGAGCTGGAAGTCGAGGCTAACTTTAAATCTTCAAGTCCAACTTCTTTTACCAGGAATAGGGTGATGCTCTAAAGTGATACACACTGGCATCTTCCTTTGTCTATATTGCTAAATTGTAGAGAATAAAGCTTGTGGGCTTGATGTGTAGAAATTAGTTGTGGTCTGCAGGAATGGTAAAGCACTTTGCTGGCAGTTGCCAGAGTAACCATCTCGACCCCAGCCTGCCTACTTACCTCTTCCCTGTCAGCAGGATGCCTCTTTCCTCCTGTGGGTTACTTCGTGGTTACTCTGTTCTCTCTCCTTCCACTGTGGTTGAACATGCTACTGAAAGGATCATCTGTCTTCCCAGCCACTTAATTTATAGTGAAGAATGAGTGGGGTCAGATCGTCTTAAAGCCAATAAATCAGGCCAGTAATAGTCATGCAAAGCACAGTAAATCAGAGATGGAGTACCTTAATGCTGTGTGCCACAGCCGGGTTAATAGGGTCAGAGTCTTGATAAGCTCCACTTCAGACCAATGGGATAGTGTTGGCAATGAGAACCTTAACAATTAAAGGAAAGTAAGACAATGACAAATAATCATTAAGGAGCAGGAAAAACACAAAATGGAGATATTAAGACAAAGAAGGAAAAGAGTTTTCTTCTCCCATTATCAATCAAAGAATTACTGTTTAATTGGATTACTAAATAATAGGATTTTGAAAGGTGAAGGGGTAATTGGGAAGCAAGTTGACCTGAAGATCTGAAATTTGTTCCTCTATCTCTCTGTCTCTTTTTAATGAAATAAACTCTGAAAAATCCTGAAGTACAGGAGAAATGAGAATACACAAATTATTACTATTATTAAAATCACACATTGAATAAGTAGCCAAAATTGACTAGGCGATGAACAAAACATAAGCCATGAAATGTTATTGAAAATCTTACAGTGTAAAGAGATTCCGAACCTTCTTTTTCACATTCTTAAATGGCTATTTCTGATAGCTCAGTTGGTAAAGAATCTGCCTGCAGTGCAGGAGACCCCAGTTCAATCCCTGGGTTGGGAAGATTCACTGGAGAAGGGATAGGCTACCCACTTCCGTATTCTTGGACTTCCCTGTGGCTCAGCTGGTAAAGAATCCACCTGTAATGAGGGAAACATGGGTTCGATCCCTGGGTTGGGAAGATCCCCTGGAGAAGGGAAAGGCTACCTACTCCAGTATTCTGGCCTGGAGAATTCCAGGGACTGCGTAGTCCGTTGGGTCCCAAAGAGTCGGACACAACCGAGTGACTTTCACTTTCAAATGGTTATTTATATTCACTTCACACTAGTAAAAATTGAATACCATTATTAGCAATTATATGGCAAAGGAAGCTGAAAGACTAGTGTTTTCATGCAAAGAAGGTAACCTTATTTGAGGTGATGAGACTTACAGATGTGATGATTTATGCTGGAGAAGCTAGGAGAGGGGCAGGAAGAGAATGGACCAGGCAGTTTTGAGATAGCAGTCAGTAAATAAGACATGACCTGTTAGACCATGGATTGGATACCAGCAGCAGGGAAGAAGGAGAGAGCATTCTGACTAGTGCAGTGCCATGAGCAAAACTTAGGAAGCTGAAATGAGTCAGGCACATAAGAGGGCAATATGTCCAACTGGCAATGGGTTTATACTGGGCACTGATGGTATGAAATTGTGTTATAGATACGGAGGTTGGCAGTTATATGTTTGGGGACATTACATGATGTGTTTTGGGAAGGTAGAGTTGTAGTTGCAAAGACAGGAAACTTGATGGCTAACAGACATGATTACACAGGTAAGTTAATTAACCTCTGTAAGCTGGTAGTTTTCTCACCAAAAAAAAAAAAAAAGAGAGAGAGCGAGAAGGATAATGATAATGCCTGTATCATTAGGTTGTTGTAAAGGATTAAATAAAATAACTTATATAAGGCACTTAAAACACTTGGCATCCCTGAATGGTAGCCATGCCATTTTTGATTCATTATTGTCATTTCTTTCCTTAAGACTAAACCATCTAGATTGTATACAATGGATTGGAGAGGAGACAGTCTGATCAGGATAATAAATTAAGAGGCTGGTAAAATAATGACAATATAGTTTCCCTAAGAAGGGACAATTCCAAGAGATACTATGAGGGAAGGACCTGCAGAAATTGTGAATCTAGAATGTATAGGAGAGAAGAGTTCAAGATGACACCACAGTTTAGATGAAGATAGTGTGTTTGAAGTAGCACCCAAGTAACAACCAGTAGATGATGGAAATCAAGGGCAGTTTTTTTCCCAAAACCCTACACCAGCTGTTGATGGTATTTGTGTTTATCCTGCAAAAGGAAAATATCAGGCGGATTGTCACCAGTTTTTGTTTTTTGTTTCTGGCATACTCTACAGGCCTCCTGTGTCTTGAGTACCCTTAGGGCAATGCTCATGTTCCTTATATATTATACATGAAACTCGATTTGCTTTGAAAAAAATTAGCTTTGTCACTGATGAAATGATTGAACAGGCTGGTTCCCTTTTGTGTCTGCATTTCGGTAACACACTGAACAACAGCCACATACTGTTTAGTTGGAAAAATATTGACCAAGTGTTTGAAAACACCTGATTAGTAAGTCTAACAAGATGGCTAAGGCTGTATTTTTTTATGTTGCCTTTCATTTGTCTTTGAAACTTGAATATGCCTAGACTTGACAAAGAGATTCTGGACTGTATCTATTTAAGATTGTCTAAGATAATGCTTGACAGAACAGCTTATCTGCTCACTGGTGGCAGAAATGTAGTAAATTGTTCAGAGGACTGCCAAGCCATTAGGATACCTTGATAGCGAATGACAGATAAAGTGCTATGACTGGCTTGGAAAAGGATGCTTTTAAGCTATTAGAAGCTAATATCCACTATCACTGAGCAACTGGGTTAGAGTTCACGTATCTGAATTAATTTGCACTGATGGATAGAGTGAAAAGAAAGGAGCCTCCAAAGTCACAGTGTAAAAAGAAAAGTTAGAGAAATGTTTTGTTTTATTTGTTAAATATTTTGATATTTGAGTTAAGATAATTAAGACATAGTTTCTAATAAGCAGTGAAATCTCTCCTTCAGCAAAGCGGGCTATAGACATTCATTTGTTTGTTCAGCCAGTATTTACTAAGCATTTCCTCTGTGCCAGGCACTTTGCCAGGGAAAGGAGACAGTGTCGAGGAAAAAAGAAAAGGCCTATATAGCCTTGTGATTACAGATGGTTACTTAGGTTTGGAAATATTGTCACTGAATTGACAAGAGTTAGTCTTTCCTTATTTATTCTCTACCATCACGCAGCTCCCAGTGAAGGACTCCAAACTCATGGGATTGGCTACGTGAACCTGTGCTGTGCTTGGAAAGACAGAGAAAGATCTGGAACTTGAAGGTCATCTACCAATTTATCTGAGTTGCAGATGTGTTCCCTACTGCCGTTCCAACAGGCTGTCTTTTCTGCCTCTCTTAAAGTTCAGGCGTCACTTTGAATAGGAGGGAGAAGGAGCATATGGCTGCAATACACAGACATAGAATAGGCGTGCAGTTCACCCCACTTTTTCCTGTCGTAATTGAATTTAGAAAGCAGGTGGCTGACACTTAATTACAGAAGGAAGGTCTTTTAGAGCCATGGCAGAATTCCCTTCACACAAAAATTCTAAAGCTCAAGGTCTAGATGAAAATGAAACCTTGAAGGAAAAATTTGTTTTGGAAAGGCAGTAGAGATTATGTTACATCTTTTTGTTTGTCCCTACCACCCTCCAAATCTGATTTGTTCATAAAATTCTCCTCTCAGTCCACATGACTCCAGAACATAGGAATAGAATGTGAAGCATTCCTACAATCATTTGGGTGCCATGCTTGCTTGATGACAGAGTTGTGGGAATATGAAAACATCTGCATTTTTCTTGTGTGTTTTATAGATAAAATAAGAAAATGGAATCATGGAGATAGAGGGATTTCAAAAATTATTTTTTAAATTCCTTATTCTGTCAAAGGAGAGACTGAGGGTATTTGTCTAGTATCACATGGCATGTTTTATCAACAATAAAGCTATGACTCATTTTTCTCATGCCAGTCTATGTCCTTTTAAACTCTGCTGCTGGGAATTCCCTGGTGGTCCAGTGGTTAGGACTCCATGCTTCTGTTGATTGCAGGGGGTACAGGTTCGATCCCTAGTCAGGGAACTAAGTAAGATCCCACAAGCTGGCTTTTAGGCCACATCCTCAGTGTCCTAAGGTAATATTTCATTGAACTGGAAAAATATTTGTTTAGGAAAGAGCAGATCTCTGAACAGGTCACAAATGAACCAGAGAGTTCTATAGCTTTTATGTATCTTTGACTATATAATTTATAGTTCAGCCTGTATGTTCAGAAATCAAAGGTGCAGTGTCATCAGCTGTGAGCACTCTAGTTATACAGCTGTCATATGTTTTTGTTTTAAGGAAGGAAAATAGAAGCCACAGGCCAAATACTGCTACCAATTCTGTTACCTGGCTATGAACTGGGCTGCATTGTGGCTCATCTGAAGTATGGGGATAACTAATTCCCAGCATGTTCACATGCTATTCCCTCTTTAAAAATATCTTTCCTGGATTCTTTCCTTTTAAAACAATATGTTTAAACAATGTATGCTACCTGTTTGTAATTTAATATTTAAATATAGGTGCTTCAACCCCTCATCCTACAGATGAGGAACTTTAGCATCCCCTTCACCATCTGAGGGTGTCCCTGGTCGCTCAGATGGTAAAGAATCTGCCTGCAGTGCAGGAGACCTGGGTTCAACCCCTGGGTTGGGAAGAACCCTTGGAGAAGGGAATGGCTACCCACTCCAGTATCTGGCCTGGAAAATCCCATGGACTGTAGAGCCCATGGGGTCACAAAGAATTGGACACAACTGAGTGACTTTCACTGAAACTTCACTCACTATCTGAAGATTCTTGGGTGGGATGGCTTAAATTTCTTCTAGTCATCTCTGGATTCAGTTTTCTTTTGCTTCTAAATTTGTGGTCCCTGATATGCTGTTCCTTTTTGCACATGGCATCTCATGGCATCTCTCCATTCCTATATTCTCCCAAAGTAATTTTTTCGGGTAAAAATTTGTTGGTGGCAATAAATATTTATGGTCTCATCCCAGGTCTGTGTACTAGGAACTTGGCAGTAGCTTAGCTGAGTGGTTTTGACTCCAGGTCTCTCAAGAAGTTGCATTAAAGTGCCAGCTGAGGCTGGAGTCATCTGAAGGCTCGACTGGGGCTGGAGGAGTTGCTTCCAAGATAATTCATTCAAGTGGGTGGTGGTAGTTCAGCAAGAGACCTCAGCTCTGAATTCATGGATTCCTCTTTCCTCGTGTAGATAAATTCAATCTTCTTTTTCTCCTCAGCTATCTAAATCTTGCCCTTTAGTGCTTGACCTTTTCTCTGTCTCAGAGGGGCCTGGAAGACTAACTGGATTAACATGTGGAAGGATCAACTTCTTAACGGAAGAAGACCCTATGAAAATATAAATATTTATATTTTGTGTGTGCACATCATAAGCTTAATTAACCCCGATTGTTTAATGATTAGACATAGGAAAAAGGAAAAGTATAACTTTTATAAAGATAAGGTTTTAATTTTTATATTTAGAATTTTCATTCCTAGGTTTAATTTTCTAGAAAAAAATGTAGTATCTAAGAACTTTCTGATATTGGGATAGATAAAAAGACCTAAAACCCTTAAGGTTGGGGGAAATTAGCAGTTTCAATATAATTTTAGTTGTAATGACAGTGTAAATAGTTTTTTTTTTTTAATCTTAATCTTACAATAAATGTGTATTCAGTAAACGTTGATAATTTAAAATGTGTTTTGGTTCTCTGAAAGAGCCTTTTTTTTTTCAAAATATACACTTGTTTACCTTAACTATTTTACTTTTTCTAATTTTTTTGAGACATGAAGATTTTACCTATACTTTTTATAGTTGTTGCAGAGAAAACAAATGCTTTAAGTATTTTAAAGATACATTTTTGTTGTGAGTCATTTATATACTTTAAGAACTCTTGAATGAAACCAGTATTCAGTATTTTATGATGATATTTAGTACGTTTTAAAACATACTTAAAAGGTTCTGTGAATGTAATATAAATAAATGTTAAGGTTTGCTTTTAATTTCCCTGGACGTGTTGCTATTTCTACAGTCATTTGACTCCATGATTAATAGAAGAATTGGGAAGAATATTGCAAATGTGATTTCAAGGGTAGTTTATTTCAAGTAGATATTTTAAAAACAATGAACTTGGTACGTGAACTATGTGTACCCTTTGCTAGAGAGCTGCAAGTTAAATCAGCTGAAAATTCAGTAGGGAAAAATGAACTGGGTTATCCAAGTCTCAAAGGTACAAAGAAATAGAACATTCTTCTCCTATGTACTATCTCTGATCAGACGTTAAGGAGATTATTTTACTTATGGTTTAATTTAAAGGGGCTTATTTACAACATATATTTATATGATGGTTTGATATGCTTTATTTTTCTGCAGGACTCAATTACTGGAATTGTCAACTCTACCAATTTATGTGCACATTTCTCTTCCACTATGAGCAGACCAATTGTATTACACATTTGTCTGGCTTTCTGTAGCCTTCTACTTCTCAACTTTGCTGCACAATGTCTGGCTTTCCCCAACGTGGAAAGAAGGGAGATGGTACTTCTTGATGCAGAAAAAGGACAGTCTGAGAGGCTAAACACAGATGACCTAGAAAATTACTCTGTTACTTCAAAATACACTCCAGTCTCTGGAGATCCAATGATAGTGTTAGCAGGACCATCAACAATGTCTTTAAATAAAGTATTCCCTAGTAACAAAGAAGCCCCTCCTGTAGGAGCTGGGCTCATGCAGGCTGATGGTTCTAACATTTACACTGCTACTGAGCCAGAGGTCCCAGCAGGGGAAGACGTGTTCGGTTCTAGCCAGCCAGAGAGAATGTCTCCCAAAAGCCGACCTTCCAAGGCCACGTTAACCAACCCTGTCGTGCCAACTGCTTCTCTGAATATTGATGAGAGGGAGGAACCCTCCCGTGGTACCATCATTCAGCCCATTGTGGAAGGAACCACTGAGGCAACACAAGGTTTTCTGAGCTATGTGGATGATCAGTTGTTTGCAACTGAAAGCCCGGAAGGACTTAGTCTGGGGCATTCACCTTTATCCCTTGTGAATACTAAAGAAATGCTAACCACCAGTCCAAGGACTGAGAAATTTGAAGCAAACCCAGAACATAAGACCACTTCTTTTCCTAGTTCTAAGCTCACAGCAGGCACTGAGCCTTCCCAGATGACAGCTGATAATACTCAGGCTACTGCCGCTGCTAAGCACTGGCTCCCAACCTCTGAGTCCATCCTGAGTGTTGAACCAGAAACTGACAGCCTGCAGGGAGCCCCAGAAGTCACGATGAGTGTCAGCACGGCTGTTGCAGCTGCTCCTGTCATAAGTGATGAGTGGGATGACACCAAATTAGAGAGTGTAAGCCAGATAAAGACCCCAAAGCTTGGAGACAATACAGAGACACAGGTGAGAATGGAAATATCTCAGATAACCCAAGCACCTGATATCAGTATGGAAGGCATAGAAGAGGGTGAAGCTTTGACAGAGGCTGCAGATGTGAGTCTGAAGCTGCCTGAAATGGAAACACACGTGGAAACCACCCTGCCAATGGCACGTGGAGGTGAGAGAGCATCTGATCAGAGTTCCTTTACTCCCACAAGTCCAATGGGAGATACGAAAGTCTCTGTCATGAACCTGGTCCAGGATACTGAGGACTTTGTGGAATCCACCAAGGAGAACAGTGCCATGTTCTTAGAGGCCACTGTTTCCATCTCCAAATATGAGTCTGAGCTGCATCAACCATTGGGAAATAGATTTAAAGGTAATAGAAAGAAAAGTAAGCTTTGTTTAACTTGGAATGTTTCTGTTTAATTTTTTTTAATTGAGATATAATTGAAACATAACATGGTATTAAGTTTTAGGTGGTTTATGTTTTTAAGTGACAATTTAGAAGTAAATTATCTAAGTTTTAAAGAAAAACAAAAGTAAATAAATAAAAATACAACTTGTATAAATATATTTGTATAAAATACATTCAATTATAACTCCTGTTTGTAGACCAGTGGTGTTTAACAGGGAATAATTTGTTATCCCCTTACCCCCATAATTTGATTTACATACAGCATGTAGTGATCACCACAATAAGTTTACTGAACATCCATCATCTCGTATAGATACAAAAGTAAAAAATAGAAAAACTTTTTTCCTTGTGATGAGAGTTTTCAGGATTTACTCTCTTAATTTTCATATATAACATATGGCAGTATTCACCATATGTCATGTTGAACATCTTTAGTACTTATTTGTACCTTTTGATTACCTTCATCGAGTTCCCCCTTCCACCACCCCCTGCCACAAATCTGATAATTTTTACCACAAATCTGATCTCTTTTTCTATGGGTGTTTGTTTTGTTTCTGAAGTATAACTGACCTACAATACTGTGTTAGTGCCTAGTGATTTGATATTTTGTACATTACAAAATGATCATCATGATAAGTCTAGTTACCACTTGTCACCATACAAAGATATTACATATATATTGACGGTATTCCCCACAGTTTACATTTCATATCCTTGACTCATTTATTTTGCAACTGGAAGTTTGTACCTCTTAATCTCCATTACCTATTTCTGGAGACATTTTTGGTTGTCACAACAGAGGGCATCTAGTAGGTAGAGGCCAAGATGCTGCTAACATTCTACAGAGCATAGCATAGCCTTCAACAAAGGTTTATCTGAACCAAAGTGTCAGTAGCTCTGAGAAACCCTGGTATAGATTAATATTTTTCAAATCTTTTATTATGAAAATGTATAAATATATATAAGAAAATGTGAAAAAATAGCTATATGTTTAAATGGTGTAATCAACAATGTCAGATACTTATTTACACATTGTTGTAAAAATACTCACATCCCTGATATTACCAAAAGCCTTAGGTAAATATTTATCTCATAGTATTAACTATGTGAGTTCTTTGACTTTGTTTTCCCAAAAGAAACTCATCTAGAAATAAGGGGGAAACCCCACAATACAGATAAATCCTCTCTGCTGGCTTGATTCTGTTCTTTCTGCTTCCTCTTGGCCTCTACATCTGTGAATGTTAAGAGATGTCAGTCCTTGCATTTGTTGCTGATAAATGTTTCTCTTTGATTGTGTGTAGTTGGTCAGACAACAGCATGGGGAGGAAAAACTTAGTGTAATGGGCATATGCTCATTCCAAATTGTTTTGGAATATGTACAGCTGTTACTTCAGCTAAGTAGCCTAATTAATGGAAAATATCAAATTAGTAACATGTTTTATAAAGTGTTATGGAGATTGAATTAAAATGATAAAAAATTGAATTTTACCTGTCCAATCTATTTTTTTAAAGGCTGTAAGACCTAGTATACTGAAAGTTTTCATAGAAGCTTCCCAAAACTATTTTGTAAGTTGGTTTTTAAATTTCATTTGAAAAGTTGGGTCCAAATGACCAGGATGATATTAGATATGACCAAACAAGAAGTTTACTTCAGTTCTCCATAATACTTTAAGATATTCCTGGAGCATTAAATCACGTAGTCCCAGATAATTTACTGCACAATTGAATCCATGATTCTTATATACTGGATTTGCCTTAGCTTCTACTAATGTAACTTAAAAAGAAAATAAATTTTGCAGTTATATGCTTTTTAAAAAAATTACCGAATATACTCCTTACTTGGTCATAATTGCCTCACTTAACTACAATATTTTGATAGGCAGCTTCTTTTTATTTCTAGCACATAGAACAATATTTGGCATATAGTAGGTACTCAATAAGTATCTCTTTGTTGAATGAGTAAATGAAGATAGAGAACCATCTAGACTAGAATTATCCAATCTGCCTGCCTGCCTTGTCCAAATTAATCAAAAAGCTTCTAAGTATTCTTGATATATATATATAGAGAGAGTAATGTCAAATAATTCCTTTCAATTTTTACTTCTTCAGTTGTTTCATAGTGTTAAAAATAATGTGAAAAATTGAAATTATTGATGACAGTAGTGAGAGAATAGTCAAAAGTTTGTCTGCCCATTTCCTGGTGATTACAAGTACTTTTCAGAAGTCAGCCACTCAAGTGCCAATCATGTTAGGGCCCAGGGACTACTTAGCACATTCTCTTCTTCAGGGAACACAATGATTTCTTAGAGTTTTTGCATATTGTGAATTGATGAGGATCCTGGGTTAGGTTAGAGTCGGTCCTCTGATTCATCTGCTTCTTCAGCTGTTCACTCGGAGGTCAGGTTTTAGGGGACTTCCCTGGTGGTCCAGTGGTTGAGATTCCATGATCCCACAGCAGGGGGCATGGGTTTGACCCCTGGTTGGGGAACTAAGATCCCACATGCTGAGTGCTGCTAAGTCGCTTCAGTTGTGTCCGACTCTGTGCGACCCCATAGACGGCAGCCCACCAGGCTCCGCCGTCCCTGGGATTCTCCAGGCAAGAACACTGGAGTGAGTTGCCATTTCCTTCTCCAGTGCATGAAAGTGAAAAGAGACAGTGAAGTCGCTCAGTCGTGTCCGACTCTTAGTGACCCCATGGACTGCAGCCTACCAGGCTCCTCCATCCATGGGATTTTCCAGGCAAGAGTACTGGAGTTGGGTGCCATGTGTGGTGTGGCCAAAAAAAAAAAAAAAGATCAGGTTTTAAAAGTAATCTATAATAATTATTGTGCATATTTTTTTTTCTATGGGAACTGAAAAGAATGAGAGATGTGGAGAAATTTTGAATGTTACTTTAAAAATTCCCATTACTATTTCTAGCTCTCACTCTGTCTTTCACAGCAGTCTCTTATTTGAAGTGCTATGCCTTTTTATATTTCTTACTGTTTCGTGAAACTGTTACCACAGAGTGAACATTTATTTTGACATATTTTTTCCTTGGAAGTGTTTATTATGCTTTCAAAAATGAGGGCAACATGGAGAATGCATACTGCTTTAAATGGTAAAATATGTATTTTTATGGCAAATAGAGCATTGTCCTAGGTGCTGAAGGTACTAGTATTATTTCAAGAAAAAGAAAAAACATAGTGGCACAAAGAGAAAATATGAAGCAGATGTTAAGTTGTCTTATAGCCAGGTATATCAGTCCTTCAAATATAAAAATTTCCAGTTCAAAGAAAAACTAGCCTAAACTGATTGGGGACCAAGAAATGGAAATGCTTGTACTAAAAAAATATACAAACACTATTTTAAGGCAAATAATTTCTGAGGAGAAATGTTTTTAAGTAAGAAAAACAGTGATGCCATTAATAAAAACTATGAAAAAACCCTTCAGCTGCTTTTAAGAAGGCTATTTTTTATTACACATGCTAATGTGCTGAGTATCTAGAATTAGTTTGAAAAAGAGAGATGATAAAGTCTTCTAGAAATTATGTTTTCCTAGTGGCTCAGTATTTGAAATTTCCAACATAACCTCTCCCTAAGAAGGGGGCAAATATTAACCCTTATAAATAGTCTATAATCTAAATAACTATAAACAGTCTTTAATAATGTATTTGGGGGATTATAATGTTGTAAAGAAAGTGGACCTGCAGTAGATATATCTTACCCTACAGGTGTATTTCCTTCTTTTTCATGTTGAAAGCAAATGCAGATCTTCTACACAGGCCATCTAAGTTGTTCCTTGGGCAATGGCAAGATTTCTTTTCTTGGCCATTTCTTTTCAATGGCTGAACAGTGTCCTCTGTGTGTGTGTGTGTGTGTGTATCTCATCTTCTTTATCTACTCATCTGTTGAAGGATACATACAGTTAGCACGGTGGTTAAGAGGGCTAACTATGTAAACTTAGTCAGATTCCTTTGCTTCTCTACACTTAAGTCATTTGTAAAATGAGGTAAGACTAGCTGACATTTATTGAATACTTACAAGCACTGCGTGTGTACTAAGTGTTTTACACATGTTGTTTAATTTTTGTAAAAACTCTATGGGGAAGATACTATTATTATTTCCACTTTACAACTTAAGGAATCTCAAGGTCCAGAAACATTAAGTAATTCATTCAGAGTCACACAGATAGAAGATGGCTGAATCTGAATTGATACTCGGGCAGATTGGATCTGGAGCCTGTGTTCTTGGCCGCTATGATATATGGCTTCCTCCCCTTACATATGGAAGGATAAGGTAATGCCCATCATGTCCTTAGAAGTATGTGTGTATGGCACATAATAGAAACTCAGTAAACATTAGTTATTGTGACTAGTATTCCTTTAATTCAAAAGGCCAACTTTCTGTTGTCCCCTTCAGGGATGCAAATGTGAATATTAATATATATAAATGCTTCTGAGAGTTTTTGAACTTAGTTCTGTACAGTGTCTTTCTAAATAAACTGATTATGTTGATATTCATAAAGGGAAACAACTGTTGATTTCTTATTTTAAATTTTATTTTACATGTTTTGTATTATTGCCTTTACCTCTGTCTTATATTGATTCACCACTCCTGAAAACAGCAACACTGGAAACTTTTATTTACTGGCAGTTCATTTCTGAGCCATCCCTCTGCCTTCTCATTCCCTGAAATGACAGTCTGCTTTTCTTTAAATTATTAATTATATAGTGACTTTTTCAGGTATAGGGATTTAGTCTATTTAAAAGTGTTGTTTCTTCCCTTTTAAGACATCATCACTCAAGAGATGACAACAGCTGTTCAAGCAGCAGGAGCCGCTGTGTCTTTGGTGACGCAGGAACAGCAGGTTGCCACCCGCGAGGTCACCAGAGGCGAGGACGAGACCGGGGAGGGAGGGAGTGGCCCTCTGCCACAGCGGATGCTCCTCGTGTTACTCAGCTGTCGAGAAGATGGGAGCCTCTGGCCACTGTGGTTTCAACGACACCCATCCCTGTCACTTTGGAAGTTACTCCTGCTGTGGAAGGTATGCAACAGAGGGAATTGAACTCAGTGTTTTGGGGTGGATCTTTTCTGAATTGATAAGGAATAGAATGAGTGAGGCAAATGGCCTGGGGGTAAAACCAGCAAGAACCTGCGGAATGAAACCAGAAAAGACCTGGGTTTGTATCCCAGCGTTGGCCCTCACTAGTATTGTGGCTTCAAGAAAGTTTCTTAATGTCTCCAAGCCTTGGATTGTTCATCTTTAAATAATGCCTACCTGTCTTATAGGTAATTTTCAGGGTTTTAACAAATGTATACAGAGAACCCTCTGTTAATATATAGGAGACCCTCAGATGCTCTGCGATCTTAAGGACAGTGACGTTTTGAATCTGGAGTGATCATCAGAGTCACCTGTATTATTATTTAGTTATTATTTGGGGGCTTCATGTCTCTGTTTCATCATTGGCCTAAGTATTGGATTGGCAAAAAAAATTCATTTGGGTTTTTCCATAACATCTTGTAAAAACCCGAGCAAACTTTTGGCCAGCCCAGTAAATCCTACTTTTATTTATTACCTGAGTTATCTTTGACTAATAGATACCTTCTAATCCTGCATGCCTGCCTCTCTCCCCACAAAACCCCTAGGGTCTTGTCAGTAACCTACAGGTAACCCCAAGATCCTTCGCATCTAAACCCCTTCCTCCTCTGTTAACCATTAACCTGGATCTTCATTTCCTTGGCTTCCTTTTCATTTCATTGTGTCTGGATGTACTCCTGATAATATTATATGTTTAAAAGTTTTAGTTTTTACTTTATAAAAACAGTTTTGTGCTGTGGATAGCCTTTTGGGGACTAATTTTTTTTACTTGCTGTTCTATGGCCACTGTTTATTTACTGTGGTTCTTTTGGTTTGACTGCTTGTAATATTGCACTATGCAAGTATATCGCGGGTTATTCATCTCATCTTCATCCAGTCTTTTCTAGTGATTTGCATTTGGGTCATTTACAGATTTGGCCGTTGTGAACATGGCTGCCCTGGATTTCTTTTACATGCTCTCCATTGCATGTGTGTAGGAGATTCTCTTGGGTACATATGTAGGAACAGGTCATATGAATATTTGACTTTAGGAAGCAGTGCCTAACTGCTTTCCAAAATTGCTTCCGTTTATACTGCCAACAGCAGTGTATGCTAATCTATGGACCCATATCCTGGAAGCTTTCAGAAATGGTTTCTCAGGCTTCATCACCAGGGAGGTTCTGATTCAGTTAAATTGGGATATGTAGAAAGCATGAAAAGCAACATTTCAAAATTACCTCAAAAGATTATGATGATCAACCAGGCTTGGAAAAATGATGCTATTCTAGAGCTTCTAGGTTTGGGGATATCTGGGGCTAATTTGGCTGCTTTAAAATTGAGCATATTCCAGACACAAATCTAAACCTTTACTCTTTGACTTGACTTTTGAAAGTTATCTTCTCATGCTAACTCGTTTCAGTTGTTCCAGCTGTCTGTGATCCCGTGGACTGTAGCCCGCCAGGCTCCTCTGTCCATGGGATTCTCCAGGCAAGGTTACTGGAGTGGGTGGCCATGCTCTCCTCCAGGGGATCTTCCAACCCAGGGATTGAACCTATGTCTTATGTCTTCTGCATTGGCAGGCAGGTTGTTTAGGTCACCAGAGTCATCTTTGGTGTATATTTAAATAAATTTTGTTAAATTTTCTATCTTTAGTAATAGGTTATATTGTTGTTGTTTGGTTGCTAAGTTGTGTCTGGCTCATTTGGGACCCTGTGGACTGTAGCCTACCAGGCTTCTCTGTGCATAGGATTTCCCAGGCAAGAATACTGAAGTGGGTTGCCCTTTCCTTCTGCAGGGGATCTTCCCAACCCAAAGATCAAACCCATGTCTCCTGCATGGCAGATGAATTCTTTACCACTAAGCCACCTGGGAAGCCCCAATAGGTTATATAAAATCCTATAAAATCCATAATATTGTCAATAGAATAAATGGGAGATTAAAATTTGAAACCGGAGTTCTGATTTGAGGTAGTGTATTTTCCTGGAAGATAAATGTTTGCCTTGGGTAGCTGAATCGATGCATTGTGGGAGATGGAACTGGTCTAAGTGCCAGATCTACTGTATATGAGATACTGGTTTCATTAGTCATTTCTTGCTTAGCAAGTAAAAGCATATATTTAAATATATGCATTTCTCATTTGGATCATCTTTGGTCAAGTCATCTCTCTTGTGTTTGGCAGACCTAATGGACACAGTCACAGGGCCAAATGAGGAGTTGTTCACACCAGTTTTGGGTTCTCCAGTGACGCCCCCTGGAATAACAGAGGAGGCTCCCAGCACTTCCCCAGCGCTTGCAGATCCTGAGGCGTCTTCTGAGAGAAGAACTGCGGCTCCATCCTTTAGCTATGTTAACACAGCTGCCTCCTATGGCCTGGACCAGCTTGAATCTGAAGGTATCCATGCTTTGAAGGGGATCTTTTCTAGGACAGAGAAAGTGAGTCACTGAGCAAATGCTGTTTTTGAGAAAAGATCAAGGAGAAGTATATTCAGTCTGTAGCGTCGATGAAGGGTCAGTAGACTGTGGCCCAGCCAAATCCAGGCTGACATCTATTTTTGTATGACAAGCTCAGATTGATCTTTACATTTTCAAATGATTGGGAAAAAAATCAAAAGAAGAATAGTATTTTGTGAGACGTAGAAGTTTTTATAAAATCGAAGTTTCAGTGCTCCTAATTCTAGCTGTATTGGAATGCAGCCACATTTGTTCATTTGTGTGTTGTCTGTGGTTATTTATGTGCCAGCATTGCAGAGCTGAGTAGCTGTGACAGAGACTAACTGCCCACAAAACCCAAAATATTTATGGGATGGCCTTGCCTGAAAAAAACTCACTGACCCCTGCTCTCCATTAGTAACTCTCAATTATGGTTGAATGTTAGAATCACCTTGGGGAGTTTTTAAAGGATTCTAATACCTGAGTCCTTCTGCCAGTAATTCTGATTCAGTTGGGATAAGATCTGGCATCAACATTTCCAAGAGTTTCTTGAGATGATTTCTTTGTGCAGGCTGAGGTGAAAAACTGGTTTAAAGGGAAAACTTGAGTCTCCCACTGGATTTTCTTGGGCAAAAAATTTTAATGTGGATTGTATTTTTGTAACAGTGCTCTAGTGGTTAATGCTGGGTCATTCTCCCTTAATTATATCTCTAGGTTAGATGTTCCATTTTTTGCAGATGGGCAGTCTTCTCACCTCTTAAAGCTGAGAAATTCATGCCAAATTTTACTTTGCAAGACATTGGCTTTGAGCATGAAAAAGATGCTTGGGGTACAGCTGCACATCCACAAATGAGAAAACTGGAGATATAATGAAAGGTCGTTTAATTAATCAGCACTTTGGCAGGTGAACAGCTCCTGGCTAGACTGAAAAATGCCCAGTAATTTGTAAACTAATCTTGGAGATAGGTAAGCTCTTGGGCACTAAATTAGCCATGGGTTTGAAGCACTGAAGACATAGGGTGTGTTGTTATTTTATATTTTGTCTACTCTGTAACAGGGAAGGTGGTTCAGCCAGGTTTTCAGCAGGCTCACAGTCTCTAGTGCAGACTTTCAGGGTAATACTGGTAGTTTTCTGGCAGAGAAACATGACATTTTAAGAGAAATGTGACTTCCATGGAGTGCTGGTTTAAGAAATGGATCAAAGCAAGCTCAGAGGCTAAGAGCTCTTGCTCTCCACATTAAGATAAGAACTTGGAATGTAGACTCATATTAGCTGTCCGCCCTCCTTGATGCCATCTGGAAAGACCAGGTTTCCCCAAATTAACCAGAGTTACAGATGACAGCTTTCCCGGCAGGGCTCACTGAATCAGAGGAAAAAAATTGGATTTGTGAATAATCCATACTTGTGAAACTGCAATAATTTTCTAAATTTAGTTGATGATGAAAGTTGTATTGAGATGTGTGAGAATTTTCTTAACTTGCCTAAGATGTCCTGGAGTTCTAGTGCTTTTCTTCTGCGTGATTCAGTTCCAGCTTCTTTTTGAGAATATATTTTGTCAGTTTTGATCTAAGTTAGGATCCTTGTCAAGGCTTTGAAAGACGTTTTTAGTTTAAAAATATTCTTTCTGCTACATTGTTGGGCATAAGACAAAATTTTGAATGAGCACACCTTTTCTCCAAAGTAAAAGGGAGTGTGATTTTTATATTTAATTAGTATGTGTTAATAATGTCATTAGTTTTATGCTGGTCTATCAAACCCTCTGAAAGCGGAAGCGACTATACTTATTTAAATTGATAAATCAATAGATGCCTAGAGGCCTTCATTTTCAATGCATGTTTTTCTACCTTGTCCAGGAATATAAGTGCAGCTTGAGGCTCTGACTGGGTGAAGCATTTTAATTTTTCCATAGAAATGGACCCAGGGGAGGATAGTTAATTTTTACCTAGAACAAGAGCATGTTCTTTCAAATTTGAATCTCTGTGATGTGTTGATAAATGACAGACAATTCTCCAGTTTAAGGTATATGTTTATTTAATTATGTTATTAAAAGCTCTCTCTATAGTTATATGAATACTTTTCTTCTCACGTGGGGACAAGAATACTTCTCCAGAGAATGGGGTATTTATCTCAATGAGATATAACAAGAAACCTGCCCCTTTAGACACCATACACCCCAGAAGCAAATAATTCCAAAGAAATTTCTGAATGTTTACCCTTTAAGGGATGGTCATGGCCCAGATGAACTGAAAATTCGTTTGTGCTTGGCAGCCTGTCTTGTTTTTTCCTTTACATCACTACAACATGATGACTAAGGGTATGTATTGTTTTCTAGGACTGCTGTAACAGAGTACCTCAAACTGGGTGATTTAAACAACAGACATTGTTCTTTTGCGATTTTGGAGCCTCGAAGCAGGGCTGTGCTCCCTCCAGAGCCTCTGGATGGGGATCATCCTTGCCTCTTCGAGCTTCTGGTCCGTCAGGCATTCCTTGGCTTGTGGCAGCAGACCTACAGCTGCTGCCTCCTCCTTCATATCTCCCTCCTTTGTGTTCCTGTGGCCAAATTCCCCTTGTCTTATAGACATCAGCCATTGGGTTAGGACTCACCCTACTAATTACATCTTAACGTGATTACATCTGCCGGTGCACTATTTCCAAATAAGATCATATTCACAAGGGTTTGGATTAGGAGTTAAACATATATTTGCGCCAGGGAAGGGTGCACAATTCAACTCGTAATAGGAGGTCTGCTTCTGAGGAGTTTTCCACTTGGCTCTGAAGGCAGAACACCCCCTTGAGAGGTATGCACTGGTAGCGTGGGAAAGTTTGGCGTGTTTTACATTTCTCAAGCATTGAGGAAAGCCTGCTTCTATAAGCGCGTAGTGCCCTGTGCCTGTTTCAATAAGTCTTTTACCTTGTCAGCAAACATGCAGTTTGATTTTTGAAGGATAATGGTTTATCTTTACTTCTCTGTATTTTTTAAGGGAATAAATGCTTTCAGGATGATAAAAAAGCATTATACTTATCTCAGGCATAATTCTACTAGGGCTGTATTCAGCATCTTTGGACTATAAACATGACAAAGTGTTCTAACTTTTAATTCAAAAGTGGACAGTAGCAAAGCCTCCCAGGTGGTGCTAGTGGTAAAGAACACTCTTGCTAATGCAGGAGACTTCAGAGAGGCAGATTCAATCCCTGGGTCAGGAAAATCCCCTGGAGGAGGGCACGACAACCAGCTCCAGTATTCTTGCCTGGATAATCCCACAGACAGAGGAGCCTGGAGGGCTATAGTCCATAGGGTCACCAAGAGTTCGCGACTGAAGCAGCTCAGGATATACAGTACACACACACACACACACACACACACACACAAAGTAATTTTTGAACATGATATCTGTTTAGGTTGATACCATTTTTGGTTGAATATTAATGTATTTCTCTGCTCTAAAATGGCAGCTTAAAATTTCTGGTTGCTTATGAAAACCTACTTGGAATATTTTCATTTGGGTTAGCTGTTTTTAAAATGTTTTGAGACTAATATCAAATTTCAATATTTCTTACCAGAAGAAATTCTACTTTATGTATTTTAGAAATCCAACTGAGGATATCTAAACAAATCAAACTTATTTTGTTATTATTCAGTCATTTAAGCATGTCCAACTCTTTGCAACCTCATGGACTGCAGCACGCCAGGCCTCCCTGTCCTTCACTGTGTCCCAGAGTTTGCTCAGACTCATGTCCATTGAGTCAATGATGCCATCCAGCCATCTCATCCTCTGTTGCCCACTTCTCTTCCTGCCCTCAGTCTTTCCTAGCATTAGGGTCTTTCCTAGCTGACAACGAGGCAGCTCTTTGCATCAGGTGACCAAAGTATTGGAGCTTCAGCTTACAATGAATCAGTCCTTACAATGAATATTCAGGGTTGATTTCCTTTAGGATTGACTGGTTTGATCTTCCTGCTGTCCTCGGGACTCTCAAGAGTCTTCACCAATACCACAGTTCAAAAGCATCAGTTCTTTGATGCCCAGCCTTCTTCATGGTCCAGTTCTCACCACTGTACATGACGACTGGAAAACTTAATTTTGGCCTTTCCTATATTTCCACAGAAGATGGAAATTCATCTGTGCTCTAAAACTATAACACTAGTTCTGTTGGGTACTACCACAATAGCAGTGTATTGTGGCTTTAATAGTTCAATACTATTATTCATACCAGGTACTAGGGTTTTTAAGAACATGTGAGAAATAAGAGAACAAAACGAAGGTTTCTCAGATATTGTGATTAAGATATTGGTAGGCCTTTCTCACATCCTCAACACTTCCTCCCATAATGTCTGGAAGCCAATACCTGGGCTTTCCAGCTAGTGGGAAATGGGAAACTGCTTGGTGCTCCCCATGGTGCTGACCAGACAGACTTCGGAATGTGGTGAATTTGCTTGGACTCTCCCAAGATGAGCCTCTTAGCTTGTTGCTTTTCTGCAAGAGAAGAAACAATTCCAGTTTCCTTATCTGTTTCAACACGTCTGTTTATTACAGAGTTTATAGAACAAACTCATAGTAATTGACAGAGAAGGCAATGGCAACCCACTCCAGTAGTCTTGCCTGGAAAATCCCATGGACGGAGGAGCCTGGTAGGCTGCAGTCCATGGGGTCGCTAAGAGTTGGAGACGACTGAGCATCTTCACTTTCACTTTTCCCTTTCATGCATTGGAGAAGGAAATGGCAACCCACTCCAGTGTTCTTGCCTGGAGAATCCCAGGGATGAGGGAGCCTGGTGGGCTGCCGTCTATGGGGTTACACAGAGTCAGACATGACTGAAGCAACTTAGCAGCAGCAGCAGCATAGTAATTGATGTGCTGGTGAATTATTCCCCCTTTGTATATATGATGCATATTATATGTAAACACATGACATGTTACTTGAAAAATACATATAGAGAGGTTTTTAATTCTAGGTTCCAATAGGAAAACCATGTTTAATTTTTTAATATCTTGATTAAAAAATGAGACCAAATGTATCATTTAACTTCAATTTTCTTTCTGACAGCTTTTCCCTTGTTTTCTGAAGACCATCTTGACTGTCCTTATATTTAGGTTTTGAAAGATTGTATTTTTGACATCTTTTCCCAGCAAGGCAGCATGCATGGGGCAGAAAGCTGTCATTGCTCTGTCACTTGTTGTTTGATGTATTTCAGTGACAATCCATTTTCCTTCCTTCATGAATAGTTGTGTGTACACATCTGTGTGTGTATGTGTTTAATTTCATGGATTTTTTTTCACAGTTCTCTGCGGAGATTTCCTATATGTATATATTTGCTGCACCTCTTAATTTCCCCTGCTAAAGTGATAGTGATATTATCTCTCCTTTCTTATCTGGAATTCTCAGTTATGCCTCATCCTAGGACTCTTCTCTACAATAACATAGGAATCTCAATAGCATAGGAATTTCAGGAGAAAGTCATGTTTGAAAAGCATGCCTTTGTTCAGATGACACATCTTTTGGCAGTGTGGGGGACCTCATAATTGGTACTGAAATCAAGATGCTTAGTTTCTTTCTTTTACTGGTAAATCAGAAATGAATGGGGAAATGTATTCTTTAAGCAGCATTGTGGAGAAACCTCAGAGACATTTTTCTTTAATAGCTCCATTGAGGATTCTCAAGAGCTCATGTAATTTTTATGAGAGAAAAGTTTGCTCTGCACTTTAATTCACAAAATCATTTTTTTTGGTCTTCCCATTTTGTACTTCTTTTCAGAGAATATTTTCTTATTATTTTCTCAATCCTCAAATAACTTTTCAATTCAGAAGGCAGCTAGAATGGATGAATGAGAAAGTCAAAGAGGAGTCAAAGATCTCATCTCAAGGCCGTGTTTATGAAGCCAAGTTTATGTGACTTACTGTTGGGAGCTATTATGCGGGTATAATATTAAAGATCCAGTGGAGTGTTGTAAATTTGAACTGTCCACTGTTACTTGTGATACTGTAGTATGAGATTAAGGAGGTTCATACTGCTTTTCACTCTGATCATGTTAAGGAGTACAAATTTTGGCTTTTCTTCTTGAAAATGCTTTGGATTTAATTTTGCCTCATTAACAGAGGCAATTTTAATCATTGATTACCTCTTATGGTAAGTCACTTTGTTGGCTTGTCCTGAAATCATCATACAATCTCTGGCATTTATGATAGGCCTCTGTTCTTAAGTACTTGTGTGCTCTGTAAGCTAGTACAGTAAATTACTCAGCACTCAGATTAGTCAATATATGTCTGCTCTTAATGTTCACATAGCCAGTGGTATTTCAGAAATAGTTAAAATCGCAATATTTTGATATGTTACCGTAAAATTTTGCTCCAAATTCTACTGTTGAAGAAAGATAGGTAATATTCACTCTTAAGTTTTTCGGTATGCTTTCTTATCCTAGGGCATTTATTTATTGATATAGTCACAATTAAGTAAATATTGTTATAGAATTGATTCTTCCCATTTTTTTTTTTTGTATCTTTGTTGCTCAGCACCAGAAAGTTACAGTGCTTGGTAAAACTCATTCTTAGACACTTATGAAATTTCATATAATGGTTCATGATGACAAAAGGATTTAGCTTTGTACATATTCACAGGTTTTGTTTATTCATTCATTTATGTGTATACTTAAGTATTTGATGATTCAGATAATAATAATAATTAGATTTTGTATACATTTTAGTAGAAGAGTTATGATAAATACATAAATAACAGATACACAAGGTAGAAGATGGGAAAGGATCACAAAAAGATTACAAGGGGCTTCTCTGGTGGTTCAGTGGCTAAGACTCTGCACTCCCAATGCAGGGGGCCATGAACATGGAAAATCCTGCTTGCTGCAACCAAGATCAGGTGCAGCCAGATAAACAAACAAAAAGCAACCAAACAACAACAGCAACAAAACAATTATAGAGAAAGGACTGTGAAAGTTAGGAGAGAGAACTTAGCCCTAGCTTAGAGAAATACAAAATTGTTATTTATGCTTGGGAGTCGTGTGTATGTGTTTGTGTGTGTATTTGTGTTTGTGTGTGTGTGTTATGTATATGCTCATCATTCTTTTGATATTTATAGAAAAGTAAGTGGTAGGAGATCTAAAAGTATGGAAAACATTGTAAGAGGTGGTGAATTGTCCTTTATATATCACACATGCCACACTACCATTCAGTTATTTTATGGGTATATGATCAAGCATATTTCTATAATTTTAGCTTGCTGACTTGACTTACATATACTGTGAAATGATTACCACAATAAATTTAGAGAACATCCACCATCTTATGTAGATACAAAATACAAGAAAATGTTTTTATCCTTGTGATGAGAACTCTTGGGATTTACTCTTTGAAAAACTTTCGTATATATCATGCACGAAGTTGCTTCAATCATGTCCGCCCTTTTGTGGTCCTGTGTATTGTAGCTCTCCAGGCTCTTCTGTCCGTGGGATTCTCCAGGCAAGAATATTGGAGTGGGTTGCATTTCCTTCTCCGCATATATACCATACAATTAATTATGTTGCACGTTACATCCCTAGTACTTACCTATCTATAACTGGAAGTTTGTATCTTTTGTCAGCCTTCCTTCAGTGTTTCCTCCTTTTATCTCCTGCCTCTGATAACCACAAATCTGATCTCTTTTTCTATGGGTTTGTTTTTAAAGTATAACTGACTGACAATATTATGTTAGTTCCTGTTGCACAACATATTGGTTTGATATTTTTATACATTTCAAAATTATCACCATGATAAGCCTAGTTATGTCACCATGCAAAAGCTACTTTGTCATCATTGAGATGAATTATTTCTTAAGAATAGTTTTTAGAGGCAGCAATCAGGTACTCAGCCTCAGGCTAACAAATACCTGATTTATAGGAAACAGTGCCAGGTCTGTCCTGAGTAGGTTGTTCAGAGTTCTAGGCAAAAGGATTGGTTTTGAGTGTTTAATCTGGGCTCATACTTCAGAGTTGACAATCCTGTGAGAAGTGGTCCAAGCAGGGCTTTCCATGTGTGATGGTTTTTGCAGTTGTTGAAGCAACCATGTGGCTTGGGATCCCAAACACAGTGGGATGTGGAGATTTCAAAGACATTTTATATGTTTGCAGAAAATCAAGGTATTTTTAAAAGCATGATTTCTCAGTATGAGGCTAGATGTAACTATCTTTTTTCTGGTATAATCATTGAGAATTTTATTGCAGCAGAGTATGAATAATTATGAACCTTAACAATGTATAAAATAATGTGAGCATATTACCAACTGCATTTATCAGGCTATATTCATAACCATGACCCTGTTTTGGCATCAGACTACTTATTATCATTAAGATGAATACATATCCCTAAAGGAAAAGATTAGAAGGAAAATATAATGTATCGATTTGACTGGCCTTATAAGCTTTTAAAAATTGTTCACACTTGGAAATATTAAATTTATCTTAAAACATTTACATTGATTCTGCCTACATTTACCTACTTTTTCTCTTTTTAGCCATTCTTCCTTCTTTTAATTGTTTAACATCTCCAGACAAAACATTCGGTGGAAAATACCATTCTACAAAAATGGTATAAAGAGGGACTTCCCTGCAGTCCAGGGAGTGTGGGTTCGATCCTTCATTGGGGAACTAGGCTCCTGCACAGTGCATGGTGTGGCCAAAACAAATACACACACCCACAAACAAACAAACAAAAACACTTTAAACACTCTAAAGAATCTTCATGCTTTTATCATGAAAAAGAGATTCTCTGGGTGGTCAGAGGTCCCCTCACTGCTCCCTCTGGGTTTTCTCAAGGTTTCTGTTTCACATGCTGTCTGCGTCCTCTTTCTTTTTAATACTCCAACTCGAGAATAGATGAAAACTCTCACTTGTTTCAACTAAAATTAGTAGAAATTTAGCTAATTTCTAGTAGAAATACTTAGCTCAAATCTAAGGGAACACAAAGCAAATAAACCAAGAAAATAAAAGAAAAACAAAGTGCATTAGTCTTATAGGGTACAAATTTCTCTCTGATCTTGCCTTAGCTAAGGAGCTCCCAGGGCTCCCAGCTCTTGACTCATTCCATGCTCTGAGAAGGTTTTTAATATTTGGTACGCAAAGCTCTGGAACAGTTTTTCAGGCACCTTGCTACACTTTCTGGCTTCATACCCCTTGGCTTGTTTCCTGTTCAGAGGGTAACTTCTCATTCTCTCTTCCCCATCCCTGCCTCCATGTGGAAGAGCCAAGACAAAGATACAGATTTCATCTAGAGCCTACCACCAAGTAGGGAATCCCCAACCCCACTTAAATATTGTCTATCCTGCTTTCCAAGACACCTTCTGTCCCTAGGCAATTGATACCCAGACAACCATCATGATTGACAATGTACATCCCACTCTTTGGAGGAAATCCCATCTCTGTTAAAAGCATGTCATGGTTCATGTATGAGCAATATCACACTGTTCTCACTAGACAAGAAATACACCTGTATAGGGTCATTCTGTCACATCCTATAGCAAATGATACTCAATATGATGCTACTCCGTAAACAGAGGGCTATGAAGTGAAAAGAAGACAGGAAGGAGAAACAGAACCTGTTCAGCTTAAACTGATCTTTCTTTCTATTTTATATTGGAGTATAGTTGATTTACAATGTTGTGTCAATTTCTGGTTTACAGCAAAGTCATGTAGTTACACATATTCATGTATCTATTCTTTTCTAGATTCTTTCTCATATAAGTTATTACAGAATATGGAGTAGCGTTCTCTGTACTATATACAGTAGGTCCTTGCTGACTATTTTATAAATGGTGGTATGTATATATCACTTCTGATCTAATTATCTTTCCCCTCAACCTTTCCCCTTTGGTAACCGTACACTTGTTTTCTAAGCCTATGAGTCTGTTTCTGTTTGGGAAGTAGCTTCATTTGTAGCATTTTTTTAGGTTCCATATTTAAGTAACATCATATGACATTTGTCTTTCTCTGACTTGCTTCCTTTAGTGTGATAATCTCTAGGTCCATCCATGTTGCTGCAAATGGCATTATTTTATTCTTTTTATGGCTGAGTAATACTCCGTTGTATGTATGTACCACATCTTCTTTATCCATTCATCTGTTGATAGTCATTTAGGTTTGCTTCCATGTCTTGGCTATTGCATGTAGTGCTGCAGCGAACTTTGGGGTGTATGTATCTTCTTGAATTATGGTTTTCTCTTGGTATGGGATTGCTGGATCACATGGTAGCTCTATTTTTAGGTTTTTAAGAAACCTCCATATTGTTTTCCATAGTGGCCACATCAACTTACTTTCCCACCAACAGGGTTACCTTTTCTTCACATCCTCTCCAGTATTGATTGATTGTAGATTTTTTTGATGATGGCTGTACTGCCCAGTGTGAGATGACATGTCGTTGTAGTTTTGATTTGCATTTCTCTAATAATTAGTGATGTTGAGCAACTCTTCATGTGCTTTTTGGTCGTCTGTATGTCTCTTGTTTATGGAGCTTCTCAGACCACACTGCCTTCACTGAGGAATAATACAGACTAGTAAAAAATTAACTCTGATTATGGTCTCAAATGAACATACCTGAGTTTAAGTTTTAGTTTCATCATGAATAAGCATCATGATCTTGATCAAATCTATTTAATTTCTTTAGAATTCAGTTTTTCTATCTGTGTAAAACAGAGATATTGGTGTTCCTGTCTCTTATTTTTGAGATTAAAATGAGAACTTGTATGTAGTAAATACGTAAGTGACATAGAGTAAATGCTTAATAAATATGAACATTTTAATATCATTTATTAAAATTATATATTGTGATTATGTAATATTATGTATTGATGATTATAATGAAATAGTCATATCCTCTGTATGCAACCAATAGGTTAGGGGCAGGTAGATAGTGTAAGTGAACAAAGAGGAGGGGTGCCTAGGACAGTAGAGATGGTGAATGTGTTCCAGTAGAGAGCACGCTCCTCTACTAGGTGCTTCCCTCTGATCGAGGTGGATTCTGCTTGTACCTGTTGCTGGAGGAGAATGTAAGTTTGATGATGCCAGATCTCAGATATTTTCCAAGAAAAGCTGAAAATTCCAATTTTGTATGAAATATTCTGATATTTTTTAAGTGCTGGAAATCAGCTCAAGTATTTACTTATCCTGTTTCATTTTTTATTGGTATGCACACCTGAAGTGAATCTATCTTCCCAGCCATTGATCATCAGTTTGTGCTCTTAACTTAATTCTCCAAACCTCTTTAACGGCAGGGTCAGAACTTTCTGCCTTGTGTCCACGATGGCTGTAGATACCTGTTTCTGGGTAAGTGATAATTGGCAATGGAGTGTATGGTTTTAGGACCCTTATCTTGTTTAATTAATGTGCTTTCTGCTTGACTTACTCTGTTGGTGGTGGTTGTTTTAAATTCAGTGCTTATTTTGTATCTGAAGTTGAGCATTTTCTATGTGAACGAAGCAGTGACTCCCAACTACCTTCTGCTGGAAGTCTAGTAGGAATTTGCTTAGATTTGTTGCATTCCATTGTGGGATTGAACATTATTTCATTTTCTCTTATTGGAATCTATAGTGATACCTGGACTCAGGTAAGGGGAACTCAATATAAATGATTGTTTTTTAAAATAAATAATTAATTATTTTGGCTGCATTGGGTCTTTGTTGTGGTGTGACGGCTTCTCGTGGAGCTTGGGCTTTTCTTGCAGTGCTCAGGCTCTAAAGTGCACGGGTGCAGTAGTTGTGGGGCACTGGCTCCCTAGTTGTGGCATGAGGCTTAACTTCCCTGTGGCATGTGGGTCTTAGTTCCCTGACCAGGGATCGAGCCTGCATTCCCTGCATGGCAAGGTGGATTATTAACTGGACCTGAACCACCAGGGAAGCCCCTTAAATGATTCTTTAAGACCACTTTGAGAAGACAGAGTGGAAGGGAGGGAGATCCTGATCTAGAAAAGTGAAAGTCACTCAATTGTGTGTCCGACTCTGCCATCCCATGGACTGTAGCCCGCCAGGCTCCTCTGTCCATGGGATTCTCCAGGCAAAAATACTGCAGGGTTACCATGCCCTCCTCCAGGGGATCTTCTACACCCAGGGATTGAACCCAGGTCTTCCACTTCACAGGTGAATTCTTTACTGTCTGAACCTAGAAACATTATTGGAGTTAATTTGTTCAAAGATCATTTCCCCTCATGGGCCACTCTCATTTGCCACCTAGGGGTGACAAAAGCATGTAGATGGATTTTCCTTGAAGTGAAGTGAAGTGAAGAAGTCACTCAGTCGTGTCCAACTCTTTGCGACCCCATGGACTGTAGCCTACCAGGCTCCTCCCTCCATGGGATTCTCCAAGCAAGAGTACTGGAGTGGGTTGCCATTTCCTTCTCCAGGGGGTCTTCCCAACCCAGGGATTGAACCTCAGTCTCCCTCATTCCAGGCAGATGCCTTAACCTCTGAGCCACCAGGGAAGCCCTTCATTTGAAGTGTAAGCATAATATAAATTAATAAAAATTATATTGTAGTCCTTTGAAGGCATTATTTTGAAGAGGAAGATAATGAATTAGAGTTCTGTTCAATTTTTTTTTCAATCACCGTATGTTGAGGGCTTATTTTGTGCAAGGCACAATGGTTGATCCTGTGGGTAGGACACAAAGAAGAGTAAGACAGAATTTCTGGTTTCAAGAAGGTAAATATGCACAGGTATGATAAAACAAACAAATTTCCACTAATTAATTTGTAAACCTCATTTTGAAATAGTTGAGTCATGTTTTAAAGTTTGAAGGGAAGTCTACTTTCATAGATATTTTTGCAAGATTAATAATCAACCTAACCAACCCATGATTTATCTTTTGAGTGTACGTAGATTATTATTTTAAAAAATATTTTTATTTTTTAAAATTTTTGGTTGCACTAGGTCTTCACTGTTGCTTGCGGGCTTTCTTTAGGTGCAGAGAGCAGGAGCTACTCTTTCTTGCAGTGCACAGGCGTCTCATTGCAGTGGCTTCTTCTTGAAGCCAGGCTCTAGGTGCATGGGCTTCACTAGCTGCAGCACGTGGACTTAGTAATTGTGGCCTGCTGGCTCTAGGGTGTGAAGACTTCAGTAGTCGTGGCACAGGGACTCATAAGTGTGCCTCATGAGCCCTAGAGTGTGCAGGCTTCAGCAGTGGCAGCACATGGGCTCAGAAGTTGTGGCGCATGGGCTTAGGTGCTCTGTTGCATTGGAATCCTCCTGGACCAGGGAACACACCCATGTTACCTTCGCTGGCAGGTAGATTCCCATCCCTGTGCCAAGTTCCTATGTGGATTATTATGCATACGTTTTGTATATGCTGCTGCTAAGTCGCGCCAGTCGTGTCTGACTCTGTGCGACCCCATGGACGGCAGCCCACCTGGTTCCCCCGTCCCTGGGATTCTCCAGGCAAGAACACTGGAGTGGGTTGCCATTTCCTTCTCCAATGCATGAAAGTGAAAAGTGAAAGTGAAGTCACTCGATCATGTCCGACTCTTAGCGACCCCATGGACTGCAGCCCACCAGGCTCCTCCGTCCCTGGGATTTTCCAGGCAAGAACACTGGAGTGGGTTGCTATTGTATATGTTTGCTTAGTATTTCTTTACTAAATTACTGTGGAGAAAGGTTTTATTCTGGATGGCTCAGAACTTATAGATACAATAATATTAAAGCTTCTCTGTTTCTCTTTATAGCACCCTTGATAAACAGAACAATATTGCTGTAGTCTCACTTTCCAAAAGGACATATTTAAGAGTCTGTCATCTGAATCCAAAGCGAGTTGTTTAATGAATAGAAGCTAGATTTAAGAACTTACATAACTTGTTTCAGTGCTCTATTAAGATAACTCAATTTAATTAGGGGCAGGATCTGTACAAGATAATAGAGAACGCCAATTATATGGGGTCAAGGCTGAAAAGGGTTTATGTACTGACCAGAAAATGTGAGGTTAGTTATGTAGATTGATCTTTTTAGCTTGCTAACCAGATATAGGGGATGACATTATCAAGAGCAGAATCCTCTAAAGAAAGTAATGTTAAATTAAATAAAATATTTAAACATCTTTATGAAATATAGGTTGAATCCAGAATATCTATCAAAGGGGTGTTTGAAGTGCACAAATTATTTTGTCTCAAACAAGATATAAAATTTTTTCATGTATGTACCTTTTAAATATTGTGAAAGTTAGAATGGAGGAAATTACTAATGATTACGTTCACTATTACAGAGTTAATGGAAAGTCTGAACTTTAGTAAAAGTTTTCAAGAAATTTATATAGATTAGTATGGGAGGTTTAAAAAAATCACTGTGAGGGTATTTTAAAAAGAGAGAATTAAAGCAATTAACAAACATTTAAAGCAGAATGTTTAATAAGCAATAACATTTGAGATTTTATCTAATTTAAAAATGCACTGCAAGTTATAGATGCTCTTATGAGTGAAATCTAGAATTTGAAAATGGTGTTTGAAAAGCCAGTAAACTCTCATTTAACTTACTAGACCTACCTTAAATGTAGATGATATGGATACTTTTGGAAACTCACTGTTTGGATTTCTGTTTCTGATGAAGACTCTGACAGACCCAACCATAGCAAAATGACTAGGTCTTGCATAAAACACACACTTTAGTATGTTAATGACACCGCAGTCAGGAAAAATCTTCAAGGATTGTACTTTTTAGCTCAGTCCATCCCAAAGTGAGCTGAACCCTAGCAAGTGAGCTGTAAGGAGTAAGCAAATTGGAAAGGGAAAGGTACTCTAGGACAATAGTAATACCAGGGTCAACACTGGACTTGTAGCAGGAAGAGAAACCCAGGCTGAAATTCCCACATTAAGGCTGTGTCTTTAAGAGGGGAATAAAGCAGTTCCAGGTTTGTGTCACAGCCTGAATCCCTACAGAAGCAAGGTAAATCTTCTCTGGAGAAGAGCATGCCCAGTTGAAATGCATTATTTTCCCACAGATTATAATCAAGCAAATGTAGTCTCATAATAAAAGATCAATAAACTGTCAAGGAAATAAACAGCCATATCTGAGAGTCAGCAGAAAAGTGAAATAACTGATTGACCTACTCCTTATCCAGGACCTTAGGTACTAAAATGATCAGAATAGAGTGTGAAATAACCATGTATAAAAAGATTAAAAGAAAAGATGAAATCACACAAATTGTCAATAATAAGAAACTGACAAAAGTGACCCAGCAGATTTTTTTAAAAGAACAAATAAAGCATTTAGAAATAAAAATAAAATTGTTGGGGGAAAACTCTTGATAATTAAATGGGTAAATATGCAATAAGAGAGTTAGTGAATAGGAAGATCAGTTTAAAGATAGTACAAACAGTATAGTACCAAGAGACAGCAAATGAGACAAGAGGGAAAAGCACAGAAAAAGTGGGACACGTAGAAGAACAAATTCAAATATGTCAATAATGACAGTAAATGCAAGGGAACTAAATATGGTGTTCAGTTCAGTTCAGTCGCTCAGTCATGTCCGACTCTTTGCGACCCCATGAATTGCAGCACGCCAGGCCTCCCTGTCCATCACCAATTTCTGGAGTTCACCCAAACTCATGTCCATTGAGTCGGTGATGCCATTCACCCATCTCATCCTCTGTTGTCCCCTTCGCCTCCTGCTCCCAATCCCTCCCAGCATCAGAGTCTTTTCCAATGAGTCAACTCTTCGCATGAGGTGGCCAAAATACTGGAGTTTCAGCTTTAGCATGAGTCCTTCCAAAGAACACCCAGGACTGCTCTCCTTCAGAATGGACTGGTTGGATCTCCTTGCAGTCCAAGGGACTCTCAAGAGTCTTCTCCAACCACAGTTCAAAAGCATCAATTCTTCGGCGCTCAGCTTTTTTCACAGTCCAACTCTCACATCCATACATGACCACAGGAAAAACCATAGCCTTGACTAGACGGACCTTTGTTGCAAAGTAATGTGTCTACTTTTCAATATGCTGTCTAGGTTGGTCATAACTTTCCTTCCAAGGAGTAAGCATCTTTTAATTTCATGGCTACAATCACAGTTAGCTATGGGATTTTTATAGATGTCTTTTATCAGGTTGAGAAAGTTTCTGCCTTTTCCTAGTTTGCTGAGACTTCCGTTTTTGTTTGTTTGTTTGTTTTTGGTCATTAGTGCTTTTTCTGAATCTGTGTTTCTGTACCTATTGAGATGATGATACGGTTTTTCTGTTAATATGCTGAGTTATACTGATTGTTTTTTGAATGCTAAGACAACTTTGTATTTTGGGGATAAGCCCAACTGTATCATCCTTTTAATGTGTTGGTTTCAATTTGCTAAAGTTTTCGATCGAACAAAATAAAATTTAAGACAAAATGCATGACATAAAAAAATACTGTACCAACCTATTAGAGAATACACAAAACCTTCAAGCACACAGTAAATACTTACAGAAACTGATCATTTGCTAGACCATAAAGCCATCTTGACAAATTTCAAGAATTGATACCATGCAGGCCAGTTCTCTGATGTCTGCTCAATTTAGACATTTAAAATAAAAAGATAAATTGTCCCATAACTTTGAAAATTAAAAAAAATACTTCTAAATAATTTATGTATCATGTTGCAGCCCCATGGACTATAGCCTGCCAGGCTCCTCTGTCCACGGGGTTTTCCAGGCAAGAGAGCTGGAGTGAGTTGCCATTGCCTTCTCTAGGGGATCTTCCCGACCCAGGGATTGAACCTGGGTCTCCCGCATTGCGGGCAGATGCTTTACCCTCTGAGCTACCAGGGTAGCCCATAGTATAAAATAAGAGTAGTTAAAAATGAATCCTAGTGAAATATTCTTTCAAAACTTGTAAGATGAAGATAAATGGGTATTTAAAGGGAAATAGCCTTTATGGAGTAGGAAATGGCAACCCAATCCAGTATTTTTTTTTTTTTTTTTTTTAATATTGGCTGCCCTGAGTCTTAGTTGTGGAATGTGTACTCTTAATTTATTTATTTATTTGGCTGCCCTGAGTCTTAGTTGTGGAACGTGTACTCTTAATTGCGGCGTGTGGGATCTAGTTCCCTGGCCAGGGATTGAACACAGGCGCCTTGCAGTGTCTTTGCCGCTGGACCACTAGGGTAGTCCCGCACTCCAGTGTTCTTGCCTGGAGAATCCCATGGACAGAGGAGCCTGGCGGGCTACAGACCATGGGGTCGCAAAGAGTGAGACACAACTGAAATGATTTCGCATAGCACATTTAGCCTTTAAAGCTTCTATTAGAAAAGAAGAAAGTCTGAGAATTAATGTCCCAGGCAGCCTCCACCTTAAGCTATAAAAACAGAAGAACCCTAAAGAAAATAGAAGGAATGAAGTAATAAAAAAAATAAGATTTCATTATTTTACTTTTCCATTTCACTGATCCATGACAGCTTGACTAAGATTTTGTAAAATTTGTATGGAAGAACAAGAGTTCAGGAAATAATTGCCAGTCAGTACACTGCTAAAGAAAAGGATTAGAGGAGAGGGACACTTGCTCTATCAGATATCAGGACTTATAAAACTCTTACTATATCTTTATGTATTTAGGCAACGTGGTCATGGACAAGGATAATTAAAATAACTAGTGGAACAGAATAGAGAGCATTGAAACAGACACAGTTCTGTGGGAGTTCTTGATATAGGAGAGAGATGGTTTTACAGAGCAGTGGGGAAAACATTTATTTGTTCCCTATAAAAGTTCTGGGACAATTGGTTGTCCATATAGAAAAAATTAAATCAGAGTGAATATAACCTGATATACAGAAACTGATTCCATATGGTCTAAAACTGATGTGAAACATGAAATTCAAAAACCTGAGAAAAATTATAGAATATCTCACTGCACTAATGATACAGAAGGATTTTTTTGAAGTCATGACACAAAAATTGCTCACCACAGGGAAAACGTTGATAAATTCAGCTGAAACTGAAAACTTTTATAAGACGTTAACTAGAGAGGCAGTGAATGTACAACTCCTAAAACTGGGGAAGGTTGGGAATTCCCTGGTGGTCCGATGGTTAAGGTGCTGGTCTTTCACTGCTGTGGGTATGGGTTCAGTCTCTGGCAGAGGAAGTAAGATCCCACAAGCCATGTGGCCAAAACAACAAAAAACTAGAGTAGGTGTTTGTAAAATATATAATTTTGTAATATGTGTAACTGATATAGGATTGTGTCTAGAATATTGAGAACCCCAAAAAATCGATACGGACATGACAGACAACCCAAAAGAAGGAGCAAACATGACTAGGCAGAGATACACAAACATGATTAAATATACAACCTCAGAAATAATTTAATTACAAAATGCAAATTACCTCCACAGTGACATACCACATTATATACACTGGATTAAAAAAAAAAAGTGTGACAATAACAAAGGCTGGTGAGGATGTGGAGCTAAGGAAGTATATCAAGACATTATTTAGAATGTTGAACACTTCTATTCCTTTCACCAAGCAAGTCTGCTTTTAGGAACATGCCCTAAGGAAACCCCTTTGAATAGATCTTTTAGAGATCATATGTGAATGTTCATAACAGTACTATGCATAACAGCAAAAGATTGGCAACAACTAAATAACTCAAAAGTTAATTCACATAAGGCTAAATAAATAGTGCTAAGTCGCTTCAGTCGTGTCCGACTCTGTGTGACCCCATAGATGGCAGCCCAGCAGGCTCCTTTGTCCCTGGGATTCTCCAGGCAAGAATACTGGAGGGGGTTGCCATTTCCTTCTCCAATGCATGCATGCATGCTAAGTCGTTTCAGTCATGTCCAGCTCTCTGTGACCCTATGGACAGCAGCCCACCAGGCTCCTCTGTCCACAGGATTCTCTAGGCAAGAATACTGGAGTGGGTTGCCATTTCCTTCTCTGATAAATAGTGACATGCTTGCAAAATGGAATACCATAAATTGGTGAAATTTACAAACTGGTATTTTGTTAGGTGTGTGAAACTTAAAATCATAATTTTGAGTGGAAAAAGAGATCCTGAAATAAAACATTCAGTAATTTTTTCCTCCATTACATGCTTCTTGTTTTTCCAAAACATTTTAAAAAATTGAAGTATAATTGATTTACAGTGTTTCAGGTGTATGGCAAAGTAATTCGTCATTCAGTAATTTTTTATGACATTCAAGGGAAGTAGGTGGTTAAGATGATAGAGGAATATGCAAATAGATGCCACAATATTAGTAATATTCCAGTTTTTTAAGCTAAATGTGAGTTCTCTAGGATTTATTTCATTATTAAGCTTAACAGCATAAATATGATCTATATTCTCTTGTATATATCTAATATTACATAATGAAAATGTGAAAACGGTAGAAATGCTTAAGTTTTAAGAAATATAATGAAATTCTATAACGTCTAAGTCAGCTTAACATTGTGAGCTGCTGAATTCTGTGGTCAATATTTCAATAGTTTCTGGGGTTCTTCAACCCCTTCCAATCCCAGGGAGCCATCTGCTGGAGAATTGCTTCAACTCCTTAAAATGAGATTCATTTTCTTTTCTGATGTTTAAGTTTTGCACCCAGTTTGATGCCCAAATTAAAAATAAATTGGAGGCAGGTGCAAGCCCGCAAGATGGTGGCGGCTGGAGGGCCGTCTGAGGCGGGCGGCCTTGGCCCTGCTGCTCCCGGCCCACGCCTGCCCGCCCGGGAGCTCTCAGCTCCCGCTCGGCTCTATCACAGGAAGGTTGTTGATCATTGTGAAAATCCCGAAACGTGGGGTCCCTTGACAAGACATCTAAAAATGTTGGGACTGGATTGGTGGGGGCTTCAGCGTGTAGTGATGTCATGAAATCACAGGTTCAAGTGGATGAAAAGGGGAAGATCGTGGAGCCAGGTTTAAAACATCTGGCTGTGGTTCTGCCATTGCCTCCAGCTTGTTAGCCACCGAATGGGTAAAGCGGAGGACGGTGGAGGAAGCCTTGACCATCAGAAACACAGATCTCGCCAAGGAGCTGTGCCTCCTGCCTGTGAAACTGCACCGCTCCAAGCTGCCTGAAGATGCCAAGGCCACCCTGGCTGATTACAAACTGAACACAGAACCCCAAACAGAAGAGGCCGAGAAGAAATGCGCCCCTGGTGATGCCTCGAAGGTCCCACAGGCTGCCAGTCCCCAGCCATGCACACATAGACGTTCAGAAGCCCTGGCACTACAGTAAATGAGCTCTGAGATTGGTACACTGGCTGCTCACCTGTGACTCTAAGTCAAGCAAAATACCCGGCCTAGTTGTTCTGAACCCTCTGGTTTCTTGCAGCTCACTTTCATCGCCTTAACCTCGTGTGTGTCTATTTCGATTTGTGCGTATGACCGCAAAACTGAAATCAATGGTGAAGTCTCTATTGATTTGGGTAGTCGTGAAGTGCACAATATCTGATTTTACCTGAATCTTTTGGGGGAAGATTACCAGTAGAATGCCTTGATAAGATTAGTTGGTAGGACCAAATAATAAGTATTGTACAAGTATTTATGTACAAGTATTATACATAAAACAGATTTTGCCTCTATATAATAAAGGAATGTTGTAAGACTAAATAAATAAGTTAGAAAGTAAAAATAAAATGGAAAATTAAAGCAGTACCATCCCTAGTGCTTTATTTGCTCTTTATGTGTGGAAACCATTCTGCTACAGTGGCTTTTGATTATATTGTATAGGGGCTCCCTGGAGAAGGCAATGGCACCCCACTCCAGTACTCTTGCCTGGCAAATCCCATGGATAGAGGAGCCTGGCGGGCTGCAGTCCATGGAGTCGCTAGGAGTTGGACACGACTGAGTGACTTCACTTTCACTTTTCACTTTCATGCATTGGAGAAGGAAATGGCAGCCCACTCCAGTGTTGTTGCCTGGAGAATCCCAGGGACGGGGGAATCTGGTGGGCTGCCGTCTATGGGGTCGCACAGAGTCGGACACGACTGAAGCGACTTAGCAATAGCAGGGGCTCCTAGGAAAACACATGGCAACAAACATTTCTTCTTTTAAAAGTCTGGCACTGGGAGCTCTCAGAGCCATTCCTTTTATAGGGGAAATGGGAGAAAGACTCATATATGCTTAGCTTCCACCCAGAGAATTCACCCTGTTTCTTTTCATTGTATCCTTCATCTTCACATGCCCTAATTTATGTGTCTTAGTTTTGATTTTAAACTTTGTAAAGAGAAAGAGAAGTTTGACTCTTAAACCTAATGAATAAATAGGCAAAGGTAAGGATTCAAATTAATCACTGCTGTTCCAAAGAGTTTTAGTCACTCAGCTGTCTCTGACTCTTTGTGACTCCATGGACTGTAACCTACCACTCTCCTCTGTCCATGAAATTCTCCAGGCAAGAAAACTGGAGTGGGTTGCCACTCCCTTCTCCAGGGGATCTTCCCAACTTTGGCCACCAGATGCGAGGAGCCAGCTCATTTGTGTGTATTGGGAAAGACCTTGATCCTGGGAAAGATTGAAGACAAAAGGAGAAAAGGATGACAGAGGATGAAACAGTTAGATAGCATCACCAACTCAGTGAACATGAATTTGAGCAGACTCAGGGAGATAATGAAGAACGAGGAAGCCTGGTGTGTTGCAGTCCATGGGGTTGCAAAGAATTGGATGTGGCTTAGCAACTGAAAAATAACAACAATTCCAAAGAAACAGAAAGTTCAGGTAGGAGCCTGTTCTTACTGTAAGTCAAGGATAGCCAGGTCATGTTGGTGAACAAGTGTTACTGGTGGGGTTCTTCCTACTCCTATTATTGAGATGACAGATTCTCAACCAAGGGTTCCCCTTGGACTCATCAGTAATACTCTGGAAATGCTAGCTATGTCTCTGTCTTCTAGAGCTGTAAAATTGTCTAAACTGTGATACAAATGGAATGAGAGAAATGGAGCATCTTTGGTGGGAACTGCTTATTAAATGGTGCCGGGAGCCAGTGTGAGGAATCCCGCCTGTGACAGGGTCACATGGAAGGAAGTTTGGCATATGCAGGGTGTGATCAGACTTCAGGGATTCTCCACGGCATTTCCTGAGCATCCACACTCCCCCCCACCAAAAAAAAATAAGAATCTGCCGGCCTCTGTACTCTGCTTTTCCACTCTTCTGATAACTCTGGGAAAAAGTCAACTCAGGGCTTTAGTCTTCTGCATTTGAAAGGGATGTTTCAGTTAAACCTCCTCTGATAGCTCTTTAGCTTGCCTAACAGGTTTCCCAGACTTCTTACAGCTTGTGAATTGCTTACAGCCCCCAACTGTGAGAGGCACAAAGCTTGAAAGCATCTTAAAGATACAGAGCCTTTTCTAAAGAGTTAAAAATCATATTGGTGACGGGTTTTCACTGTTGACTCAAGGATTGCTGCCAGACCTCCATATTCTTTATCTTTTAGGCACCTGGAAGGACATTACAATGTAAGCAGGACGTAGAAAAAGATATGTAGTAGCTTTGATGTTAGCAACACTAGACTTTTGAGTTAATTGCTTCTCTTTTGCTGTAAATCACTGTACTCCCTTTGCTTGTTATAAGTTCCTGTATCTTTGCTATGTAAGAATGTAACTTTGTTTAGTGCTTTTCTGAGAGTGGCGCCAGACTTTGGGAAGATCAACACAAACAAGTCTTCTGGTTGACAAACCCTTATCAAAAAAAAAAAAAAGAAAGGAGGGCTGTTGGTGCTGCATGACTGTGTACCCACTGACCTTCATGTTTTATCAAAAAGGTATAAAAGGCCTTCTGAACAATAGAGGCCGAAGCTAGTCGCTGGACTGGTTTCCCCCATGTTTCTCTCTCTCTCTTTCCTCTCCTCTTCACTCTAATTTCAGGCTGAATTCCCATCTGGACCAGAGGGGCTCACCAGGTCTACTTACTTGCTCCGGCTTTCAAGCCCCCGCGAAAAGGGAGCCCAAGGTGGAGCACCCTTAGAGATTCAAGCAGGTGCCGGAGGCCCCATGTCTGGAGATTTTATTGGCCTTCCCTGCAAGCCAAGTTATTCAGCCTTCTTTCTCCACTTAATTTTCCTACTACACTATTTCTTCTTAATCTAATCTTATATTAATAAATAAATCAGTTTTCCTAACCAGCGCCGTCTCCGCTTCGAATTCCCTGGACCCACCGGGGCTGGACCCCGGCAAAATGCAACTGGACTTTGCAGTAGAATCCGATTACTCAGGCCAGGACCACAAGACAAACTTTCTCCAATATCTTCTATTGATTTTGTTGGGGGAATCATGGCCCTGGCCCTGAAAAGGAGTGAAAACTTTAGTTTTGGTAACCAGAGGGAGAAATGTTTGTAGTAAAGAAAAGAGGCCTGACCTAGAGAGTCAAAATTTGGGGTTTCACAAACTCGTTTGAGGATCTGCTGTGATATTTGAACACCCAAGGCAGTATATCACCAGTAAAGTAGACTGTAAGTAATACAGAATTTATAAAACTTGCTCTGCTTAGTCAAGTATGTACATTTGGAGGATAATGTCTGCACAAGCTTCTCACGGCAGTGGCTTCTCTTGTGGAGCATGGGCTCCCGGGCTCGCAGACTTCAGAACTCGTGGCTCCTGGACTCTAGAGCACAGGATCAATAGTGGTGGCTCACAGGTTTAGCTGCTCCATGGCATGTGGGATCTTCCCAGACGAGGGATCGAACCTGCGTCTCCTATGGCAGGCAGATTCTTTACCAGTGAAACACTAGGGAGGCCCTGAGCAATGCTTCTTTCTACAGGTTCTTTTTATTTTTTTTGGTTTTGGTCCTACCTTTGGATAGAATAATTATGCGTTTGTGTTTTATGTTGATCCACATGCTTCTTCAGGGTTCAGATAAATGAAAATAAAATTGGGGGTTTATTTTAGCAAAATTACAGAATCCAGAAAGCATTACCCTACAGCCGTTAACATATAACCTGATAGTGTTATTTGAATGAGTTCTTCACTTAGTTTCAGTTCTTTAAATCAGAGATTTTGTTATTGTTTCTGGCACAGTTTGCTGAATGCTTATTTCATTTTGTTGTCCTTTGTTTTCAGAAGTGTTCATGACATCATTATTTTTCTTGGGTGCATCTATTGAAAGACTGGCTAAATACAGATGAGTTTTCCTTCAGTTTTTATGAGCGAAAAATGAATGCATACAACTCTGGGTTATTTTGTACCTGTCCATTTGATATGTTGCCTTTGTGCTTATTGCAGGGTTACTCTGAGGAATGAGTTACCCGTTGCTTATTAAATGTTACTGTGTTTCCTTAGACCCAGCCAGTTGTTAAAAACATGGAACTAGTTCCCTGAGTGTGCGTTCACCCATCCATCCATCCATTCAACAAATATTGAGTCGTGACTTTCTCCAGGCACTGGGTTAGTCTTTGGTGATACAACAGAGGACAAGATTATCCTCCCTTTATTCAATAGTTTCACACCTTTTTGGGTCAAGCTGCTATAAAATATATTATTTTGCTAATATTAGAAAGGTGATCATACCTTGTTGTTACTGATCTGTAATAGTAGTCAACGGTCCACTGAAAATTGTGGCTGAGTACAAATGATATACGATTAAAGATATTTAACAGCTACAGAATGATTGTAACCTTCTAAAAATAAGAAAATTCTCTGGCAGAAATCAATAACGAGGGAATAAGGCTAGACTGAAGGAGAACTCATTCTGTTCATACGGTTCATGGGGTTCTCAAGGCAAGAATACTGAAGTGGTTTGCTTTTCCCTTCTCCAGTGGAGATCCAGTCCATCCTAAAGGAAATCAGTCCTGATATTCATTGGATGGACTGATGTTGAAGCTGAAACTCCAGTACTTTAGCCACCTGATGCATAGAGCTGACTCATTGAAAAGACACCGATGCTGGAAAGATTGAAGGTGGGAGGAGAGGGGGACGACAGAGGATAGGTTGGGTGGCACTACTGACTCAATGGACATAAGTTTGAGTACACTCCCAGGAGCTGGTGATGGACAGGGAGGCCTGGTGTGCTGCAGTCCGTGGGATCGCAGAGTTGGATACGACTGAACAGCTGAACTGAACTGAAGGAGGACTCTCACCCTGTAAGGCTTGTATTCCTCTTTCTTCTCTCTTTACAGTCTCTGACACTTTCTTTTCTATCACTATGTCCTCAGATAAACTAAGGTATTAAAAGTGAAACCTTATAAACTTTGTGTTGAAGGTCAGGGTTGGTGGTAAAAGAAGACTCCTCTTTCATCCCACACATCAGTCAGGGCCCTTCCTTTTCTGATGGTGTAAAAATTGTATGCTACTCAATCTGGTGTTTCTGAAGAAAGTGCTCCTTGGTTTTATCGTCTGACTTGGAGTTAGATGTCTCATGTCAGGCATTTCAGGTGAGGGAGAAGGAAGACTTGATCAGGGTGGGTGAGTACGGGAGAGATCGAGATGCCTTGACCTAAGCAAGGTCCTGTAAAGTGCATTGTGAAGGCAGTAACTGTGCCTTAGATTTGCATAGATGCACCTCTCTTTTCAGGATACAAAAGGATGGAGGAAGATGACTTTTGAGGTCCCGCTTATTATTTTTATAGCTCTGTGTTCCTCCTCCCACAGCTTTATTGATGTATAATTGACAAACTGTAGGATATTTAATGTGTACACCATGGTGATTTGATATACACATACATTGTGAAAGAATTTCCACCATCAGATTAATTAACACATTGATCATCTCACATATTTACCTTTTTAATTTTTGGTGAGAACATTTTAAGTTCTCTTCTCATAGCAAATTTCAGTTGTACAATATAGTGTTATCAGCTGTAGTGACCATATTGTACTTTAGGTCCTCAAACTTTATTCATCTTATAACTGAAACTTTGTATCCTTTTACCAATTCTTCCTATGTTTACCTCCATTCATAGACCCTGGCAATCACTTTTCTATTCTTTGTTTATATGAATTAGACTTTTAATTCCACATATAAGTGATACCATGTAGTATTTGTCTTTCTCTGACTTATTTCACTTAGCATAATGTCTTCCAGGTTTATCCATGTTGCAAGTGACAGGATTTTTTTTTTGAAGGCTTAAATAATACTCCATATACATACATACATACCTGCAGGTATAATATAAATTGCATAATAGAATAATATCCCATATATATAAATCTTTATAAATATATACTACATCCTTATCCATCCATCCATTCACTGACACTTAGGTTGTTTCCATACTGTAGCTATTGTGGATAATGCTGCTGTGAACTTGGAAGTGCAGAGATCTCTTTGGCTTGAAGGTTTCATTTCCTTTGTATATATACCCAGAAGTGGGATTTCTTTTGTATGAAAGTGAAAGTGTTAGTCACTCAGTTGTGTCCAACTCTTTGTAACCCCGTGGACTGGGCTCCACCAGGCTCCTCTGACCATGGAATTCTCCAGGCAAGAATACTTGAGCAGATAGCCATTCCCTTCTCAACCCAGGGATTGAACTTGGGTCTCTCACATTGCAGGAAGATTCTTTATTGTCTAAGTCACCAGGGAAGCCCCTTGGATCATATAGTTAGCTCTTTTTTAGATAATGAATGAAAACCTACTGTATTGCAGAGAATTCTATACCTAACTCTATACCTAAATGGGAAGGAAATCCAAAAAGAGGAGATATATGTATATGTATGGGTTTAATAACCCAGATCTGAAGTTATTGATATTTCTTCTGGCAATCTTGATTCCAGCTTGTGCTTCATCCAGTCTAGCATTTCTCATGATGTACTCTGCATATAAGTTAAATAAGCAGGGTGACAATATAAAACCTTGACGTACTCCTTTTCCTATTTGAAACTAGTCTATTGTTCCATGTCTAGTTTTAACTGTTGCTTCCTGACCTGCATACAGATTTCTCAAGAGGCAGGTCAGGTGGTCTGGTATTCCCATCTCGTTAAGAATTTCCCACAGTTTGTTGTGATCCACACAGTCAAAGACTTTGACATAGTCAATAAAGCAGAAGTAGATGTTTTTCTGGAACTCTCTTGCTTTTGGATGATCCAGCGGATGTTGGCAATTTGATCTCTGGTTCCTCTGCCTTTCTCAAAACCAGCTTGAATACCTGGAAGTTCACGGTTCATGTACTGTTGAAGTCTGGCTTGGAGAATTTTGAGCATTACTTTGCTAACGTGTGAGATGAGTGCAATTGTGTGGTAGTTTGAGCATTCTTTGGCATTGTCTTTCTTTGGGACTGGAATGAAAACTGACCTTTTCCAGTCCTGTGGCCACTGCTGAGTTTTCCAAATTTGCTGGCATATTGAGTGCAGCACTTTCACAGCATCATCTTTCAGGATTTGAAATAGCTTAACTGGAATTCCATCACCTCCACTAGCTTTGTTCATAGTGATGCTTCCTAAGACCCACTTGACTTCACATTCCAGGATGTCTGGCTCTAGGTGAGTGATCACACCGTCGTGTGATCTTTTTTTGTATAGTTCTTTGTATTCTTGCCACCTCTTTTTAATATCTTCTGTTTCTGTTAGGCCCATACTATTTCTGTCCTTTATTGTGCCCATCTTTGCCCAAAATGTTCCCTTGGTATCTTTAATTTTCTTGACGAGATCTCTAGTCTTTCCCATTCTATTGTTTTCCTCTATTTCATTGCATTGATCACCGAGGAAGGCTTTCTTATCTCTCCTTGCTATTCTTTGGAACCCTGCATTCAAATAGGTATATCTTTCCTTTTCTCCTTTGCCTTTCACCTCTCTTCTTTTCACAGATATTTGTAAGGCCTCCTCAGACAACTGTTTTGTCTTTTTGCATTTCTTTTTCTTGGGGACGGTCTTGATCACTGCCTCCTGTACAATGTCATGAACCTCTGTCCATAGTTCTTCAGGCACTCTGCCTATCAGATCTAATCCCTTGAATCTATTTGTCACTTCCACTATAAAATCATAAAGGATTTGATTCACCACCCTTATGGCAGAAAGAGAAGAAGAACTAAAGAGCCTCTTGATGAAAGTGAAAAAGGAGAGTGAAAAAGTTGGCTTAAATCTCAACTAAAGAGCCTCTTGATGAAAGTGAAAGAGGAGAGTGAAAAAGTTGGCTTAAGACTCAAAGTCAGAAAACTAAGGTCATGGCATCTGGTCCTATCACTTCATGGCAAACAGGTGGGGAAACAGTGGAAACAGTGACAGACTTTATGTTTTTGGACTGCAAAATAACTGCAGATGGTGACTGCAGCTATGAAATAAAAAATGCTTGCTCCTTGGAAAAAAGGTTATGACAAACTTAGCATATTAAAAAGCAGAGACATTACTTTGCCAACAGAGGTCCATCTAGTCAAAGCTATCCATCCAGTAGTCATGTATGTATGTAAGAGTTGGACTATACAGAAAGCTGAGCACTGAAGAATTGATGCTTTTGAACTGTGGTATTGGAGAAGACTCTTGAGAGTCCCTTGGACTGCAAGGAGATCCAACAAGTCCATCCTAAAGGTAATTAGTCCTGTATATTCATTGGAAGGACTGATGCTGAAGCTGAAATTCCAATACTTTGGCCAGCTGATGTGAAGAACTGACTCATTGGAAAATACCCTGATTCTGGGAAAGATTGAAGGTGGGAGGAGAAGGGGATGACAAAGGATGAGATGGCTGGATGGCATCACCGACTCAATGGACATGAGTTTGAGTAAACTCCAGGAGTTGGTGATGGACAGGAAGGCCTGGTATGTGGCAGTCCATGGGGTTGCAAAGAATTGGACACAACTGAGCGACTGAACTGAACTAAATGACCCAGATAACCATGATGGTGTGGTCACTCACCTAGAACCAGAAATCCTGGAGCACGAAGTGAGGTGGGCCTTAGGAAGCATTTCTATGAACAAAGCTTGTAGAGGTGGTGGAATTCCAGCTGAGCTATTTCAAATGCTAAAAGATGATGCTGTTAAAATGGTGCACTCAATATTCCAGCAAACTCAGCAGTGGACTGGTAAAGGTCAGTTTTCATTGCAGCCCCAAAGAAGGGCAGTGCCAAAGAATATTCAAATACAACTGTGCTCATTTCACATGCTAGCACGATAATGCTCAAAATCCTTCAAGCTAGGCTTCAACTGTCTGTGAACCAAGACCTTCCATATATACAAGTTGGATTTAGAAAAGACAGAGGAACCAGAGATCAAATGGCCAGCATCCATTGGATCAAGCAAGAGAATTCCAGAAAAAACCTACTTCTACTTCATTGGCTGTGCTAAAGCTTTTGACTGTGTGGATCACAACAAACTGTGGAAAATTCTCAAAGAGATGGTAATACCAGACCATTTTACCTGCCTCCTGAGAAACTTGTATGCAGGTCAAGAAGCAACAGTTAGAACTGGATATGGAACAATGGACTGGTTCAAAATTGGAAAAGGAGTACATCAAAACAATATATTGTCATCCTGCTTATGTAAGTTATATGCAGAGTACATTGTGGGCTGAATGAAGCACAAGCTGGAATCAAGATTGCCAGGTGAAATATCAGTAACCTCAGATATGCAGATGACACCACTCTAATGGCAGAGAGCGAAGAGGAACTAGAGAGCCTCTTGATGAAAGTGAAAGAGAGTGAAATAGCTGGCTTAAAACTCAACATTCAAAAAACAAAAGATCATGGCATCCAGTCCCATCACTTCATTGCAAATAGATGGGGAAACAATGGAAACAGTGACAGACTTTAGTTTCTTGGGCTCCAAAATCACTGCAGTGACTGCAGCCATGAAATGAAAAGACACTTGCTCCTTGGAAGAAAAAGCTACGACAAACCTAGACAGTATATTTAAAAGCCGAGACATCACTTTGCAGATAAAAGTCCTTATAGTCAAAGCTATGGTAGTCATGTACGCATGTGATAGATGGACCATAAAGAAGGCTGAGGGCTGAAGAATTGATGGTTTTGAATTGTGCTGGAGAAGACTTTTGAAATCCCTTGGAAGTATGGAGATCAAAACAGTCAGTCCTAGAGGAAATCAGCCCTGAATATTCACTGGAAGGACTGATTCTGAAGCTGAAGCTCCAATAGTTTAGCCACCTGATGCAAAGAGCCGACTCATAATGCTGGGAAAGACTGAGGGCAAGAGAAGAGGAGGAGAAGCAGAGGATGATGGTTGTATGGCATCACCAACTCAATGGACACGAGTTTGAGCAAAGTCTGGGTGATAGTGAAGGACAGGGAAGCCTTGTGTGCAGCATTCCGTGGGCTCACAAAGAGTCGGACGTGACTGAGCAACTGAACAACAACACATGGTCTTCCCAAGTGGCTCTAGTGATCAAGAACTTGCTTGACAATGCAGGAGACAGAAGAGATGTAGGTTTGCTCCCTGGATTGAGAGGGATCCCCTGGAGATGGGCATGGCAACCCACTCCTGTTTTCTTGCTTGGAGAATCCTATAGACAGAGGGTCTTAACGGGCTATGGTCCATAGGGTAGCGAAAAGTCAGACACGACTGAAGTGACTTAGTACGCATGCATGTATATGTATGGCTGATTCACTTGGTCAGACAGCAGGAACTGACATAGCAGTGTGAAGGAACTATACTCCAATTGAAAAAAAATGACAAAATAAAAAAGAGCTAACTAGCTCTGGTTAGCTGGCTATTTTTAATTTAGAGTATAGTTACTTTGCACTGCTATGTCAGTTCCTTCTGTATAGCACAGTGAATCAGCCATGTGTATACCTTTATCTCATCTTTTTCGATTTCCTTTCCATTTAGGTTAACGCAGAACACCGGGGAGAGTTCTCTGTGCTATATAGTAGGTTTCCATTAGTTATCTATTTTATACATTGTGGTGTATATATCGGAGAAGGCAATGGCACCCCACTCCAGTACTCTTGCCTGGAAAATCCCATGGACAGAGGAGCCTGGTGGGCTGCCGTCTATGGGGTCGCACAGAGTTGGACACGACTGAAATGACTTAGCAGCAGCAGCAGTGTATATATGCTGTCTTCCATGGTGGCTTAGACGGTAAAGAACCTGCCTGCAGTGCTGGAGACCCGGGTTCGATCCCTGGGTTGGGAAGTTGCCCTAGAGAAGGGAATGGCAACCCTCTCCAGTATTCTTGCCTGAGAAATCTCATAGAGGAGCCTGGTGGGCCATATTACATGGGGTCAAAAGAGTTGGACACGACTGTGTAACTAACACTCTATACTTCCATGTGTGTGTATGTATGTGTCAGTCTCTGTCTCCCAATTCGTTCCACCCACCCCTTTCTACTTGGTATCGTGTCCCCTCTGTTTGTGTCTCCGTTTCTGCTTTACAAATAATACCATCTATACCATTTTTCTAGATTCCACATATATGCATTAATATGCGGTATTTGTTTTAGCTCTGTATTTTAAAGAACACATTGAGGACCAAGTATAAGTTATCCTTGGTGGTTGGTGGTGGTCAGAGGATAATGGTTCAGTGATAAAAGCTGGAAATCGAGGGCTCAGAGCTCTGGCTTTGCCTTTGCGTTCTCAGGGGGTCAGAATCATATTGTCATGATTTTTTCCCATCAAGAACAACCCTCTAGGTTTGTGGAGGGGAAAAGTAACTAAAAGTGATTTTACAAAGTTTAAAAATAAAGGAATTTTCTTTTTAGCTCATCACCAATTTCTGTCTACAGGAGGATGGTCAGTAAAATTGTCAAAAAGCCTTAATGATTCCTGATAGTTTTCTCCATAATCCAGTGACTCTGTTACTTTTTCCTATCCACCTTCCTTCTCAGCTTCTCTTCAACTGGAGTCCCTGGCCCATCGTTTTCCCCCTCCAGCTTTATTGAGATATTAATGACATATAAAATATATATAAGTTTAAGATATATAAAGTGGTAATTTGATACCCACACACATATATGTATATATATTGTAAAATTATTACTGCAGTAAGGTTAGTTTACACTTCCATCCCCTCAAGTAATTACCAGTTTTTGGTTTGGTGATACTATTTAAGAACTCTTATCTTAATAACTTTCAAGTACATAATACAGTGTTGTTAATGATAGTCACCATGCTTTAGGTTAGATCTCCAGAAATTACACATCATATTGTTGGGAGTCTGTATCCTTTTCTGGTTCATCTTTATCATCATTCTCTTCATACACAATCTACTGCTCCTTCCTTAGTTGAGCTCTCCTAGCAAAACTTGGCCCTGGTTAAATGTCTCTGCCTCCTCCACTTCTCCACCCACCCATTCAGTAATGTGGCTGAAGAAAAACACACTGATCATCTTAGTATGCTTTGCTTTAAATTTATAACATTACAAATGGACTCATAGGGTTGCCTGGCAATCTGACCACATCCACCAGTTTTGTATTTGACCAGGGAAAGAAATATGACAGCTTTCACATGCCCCCTGCCCCAAATCTAGCCACCCGCCTGCACCTTTGACCCTACAGAGGTGGATGTGTGCAAGCTGGCCAGGCACTGCATTCCTTCCCTTCTCCGTAATAGCAGAGCAGCTAATCTTATATGGTGGACACTGTGTGCCAGGCTTGGTTCTGAGTACCTGATATATTAACTAACGTAATCCTTACAACAGCCCTGTGTGGTAGGACTCATACCAGTTTCACAGTGAGGGAGCTGAGGCACACCAGAATTCAGTAATTTGTCTGAAACCACCGAGCCATGGTAAGTGGCTCCAGAGTCCATGTGTGCCATCTCTCTATCACACCTCATCTCTCAGGACACTTCTGCTGCTCTTCCCTCCTGCATCATCAGTTCCCTCCGTTCTTCCAGGTCTTACTTATCAATTACAGGTAAATTCTACCAGTTTCTGCTTTCAGAACCTACCCTTGAGCCCATATCTCCCTCCAGCTATCCCCTAATATCCCTATTCTCTTCTCCAAATTTCTTGTGTTTTCTCTACCTGTATCTGCTTCCTTTTCCCCAATTTACTTTGGAAGCACTTCAGTCTGAGTTTTGTCCCTACCATTCCAGGAATGCAACTTTTGTCAAGATCATGGATGACTTCCCAAATGTCTAAACCAGAGAGACAGTCGTCGTTTCTTACTCAGCCCCCTGCTCAGAAATGTTCTCTTGTTTGGTTTTCTCCTGTGGTCACTTCTCTGTCTCCTTTGCTGGATCGCCCCCTGCTGGCCAGCCTCTAAATGTTTGATTGTCCAGGGCTTCGGCTGGCCCACTTCCCTTTCATCCACTCTCATTCTCTTGATGATCTCAGTCAGTGTCAAGGCCTTAAATATAATTTATAAGTTGATGTCTCCTAGGTTTTTATTTCTAGCTTTGACCTTCTTTAGACTTCCAGCATTTCCATTTGGCTATCATAGGCACAAGCATCACCCAGTTAATATATTTCACATAAAATTCTTGATTTGGCTCTTTAGTTCTCATTTTTAATAAACTGAGATCTTCTTCTCACATCCCATATTGTAAGTATCAGCAGGGCTCTACCTTCAAATTACATCTCAGGTCTGTCTTTTTCCAGGACTGCACCCTCATCCGAAGCATCATCCTCTACTCCCTGATTTTTGCAATAGCCTCCTGTGAGTCTCCTTGCTTTGTCTTTTGCTCTAAGATAACCTGTTCTCCACCCTGTAGCCAGTCATTCTTTACAAATCTGCTTTAGAAGTGGCTTCTGCTTATCCCTGGAGAAGGCAGTGGCAACCCACTCCAGTATTCTTGCCTGGAAAACCCATGGACAGAGGTGCCTGGTAGGCTGCAGTCCATGGGGTCGCTAAGAATCAGACAGGACTGAGCGACTTCACTTTCACTTTTTACTTTCATGCATTGGAGAAGGAAATGGCAACCCACTCCAGTGTTCTTGCCTGGAGAATCCCAGGGGTGGGAAGCCTGGTGGGTTGCCGTCTATGGGGTCGCACAGAGTTGGACACGACTGAAGCGACTTAGCAGCAGCAGCAGCTGGTTACCCCTGATTTCCTTGTTTCATGTATTCTCTCTGTCACTCACTGCCTCTCAGCTGCCATTCTTTGAACACAGTAAGCAGACATATGCCTCAGGGCTTTGCCTTTACTGTTCCCCCATCCTCCTCTGCTGGAAATCTTTAATGATCTAAATTAAACAAAAGAATTCATTATTTTGGTATGATCTCTGTTCAAACTTTACCTTATTAGAAAAACTTCCCTTGATCTTGCCATCTAAAATAGTAGCACCTGGCATTTTCTGGCTTCTTGCTGGTTTTAATCAGAGTGCAGTATATTGCATATCTATTTATATATCTCTTTGTTTGCTGTATGTCTCCTCAGTGACGTATCAGCTCCAGGAAGGCAGAGACATTATTGTGGTAGTCCTAGTGCCTGGAACTAGGTGCTTGATAAGTTGTTTAATTTTTGGAATAGGGGCAGGTATTAAATTCTATGAAGTTAAAGGATATATAAGAATGAAAAAAGATTAGAAGTAATATTTTTAAGTTAAGAAAATCTGTAAATGATAGCTGAAATGGAGAAAATTGTCTGGAAAACGTCTTCGAATTCTTAGGTGGCTTTAATCCTCTGTCTTCTCTTTAGCCTTCAAAGAGAGTTCCATGTTACCGTCACCACTGTGTTCAGAGCCAAGAGGGAGACCAAGGAAAAGGCCTTCAATGGATTTTGTGGGCCCTTACTGGGGGCTTCAGGGGTGCCTTCATAATGTGGATGGGAGTTCAGAGTATTCCTAGAAAATTAACATTCATGAAATAAAATGAAATTGGGGATCGTATGTTCCTTAAACTACACCTCCTGAAGCATCCCAGATGGACACATTATGTACTTAACTCATATGATGATGGTAATGATAGTGATTTTTTTCTCACATGTTTCTTTTCTGACTGTCCTCGATCAATGTGTCATTTCCCGATCCCCTTTAGAATTGGGTTGAGAATGCTCATGTAACCTTTCCCCATTTCTTGGGTCCCTCCTCTATAAGGAGAACAGATGCAGGAGTGGATGAATGTACCTTTCAGTTAACATTGTTGTGAGTTCTATTCACTGATGTGGAAGAAGAGAAGAAAGAAAACTATGTCAACATAATGAATTCTCTAATTGTTTAGTATTATGAGATAGAAAGAGACTGGAATACTTCTTTTAAATTCTGTTAGTATTTCAGTGAGCTTTCTAACAGATCTATAATGATCTCCAGAAAACAAGAAGATGATGTTTGCTACCCTTTTAAATATAAATATGACATTAACAAAATCCCTATTACCTGAACTTTCACTCCCAATAAGCATGATGCATGATAATTATCTGACATAACTATGGTTTTGAAAGTTTAAACTGTAGGTAGAGGGTGGGCATGCAATCCCGCAAAGCTCTTCTTGCTCAACTTTAATGATAAAATATGTTTTAAAAGGCCAGTCATGTTTATTTTGTAGTGTTTGGGTCATTTCAAAAGATTCGTTTGTGTGCACTGCCTGTATTTCTTCATGTTCCCTTTGCTTTCTTCTTTCCTAGAAGGAGAGGATGATGAAGATGAAGAGGATGAAGAGGAAGAGGATGAGGATGAAGAAGACGAGGAGGAAGATGAGGAAGATAAAGATGCCGACTCCCTGGACGAGACCTTGGGTGACACCGAGCTGCCTGGGTTCACGCTCCCTGGCGTCACGTCTCAGGAACCTGGCTTAGAGCAGGAAAACGTGGTCTCTCTGGAGGGAGTCACCTTCCAGGTGCCGGATGCCATCCAGTGGGAACAGCAGAATCAGGGCCTGGGTAAGTCATGTGTGTTTCTCTCCTTCCTCCCTCCCCTCATCTTACTTTTCTTAGGTGACAGCTTTCTTTCACTGGCATTGATGATGGAGCAAAATGGATTTTCTTCTCTTATGGATGTTTCATTTGGGAAGTAGTTCTCACTTCTTTCTCCAGTATGTTTATATTTACGCTCCTCAGTAGCCAGGTTCCAGTCTCATCTGCCTGAAGAGCACGGTTACCCTAATTTTTGGAAAGAGTTCCATCGTTCCTTCCCAGCTGGAGGACAGCTGTTGGCTCTGGGAGGACCTCCAGTTGGGGCAGAATTGTGTGTAACCAGCCAGCTGCCCAAAGTGGCATGAATGCACTGGAGTCAGAAAGCGAATCTATTTTGTCATCCCCTCCTTTTAGAATTTCCTCCCTGGGGAAGTTCTTCCTTCACTTTTGGGTGAGCTTTTGGCCGTCCCAATACATTTCTGCTCATTATTGTGCTTGAGTTTCACCATCAGATATAATCTCTTTTTATCACTTGGTGTCCAGACAGCCCCAAGCTTACTCTCTCTTGGGCATGGCCTGGATTTTGGTGAGAGACTCCCTGGAGGCAGGCTGACCCCAACCTTGATACTTTCTTCTGGTTAGCAGGGTTGTTCCTCTGTCTCTTAACTTTTTCTGGAGAGATGCTGTTTAGTTCTGGGTGACTGTTTGAGGCCTCACTCTCTTGACCTGAGGGGAAGTGACCTCTGCTCCAAAGAAGTCTCCCTCCCTGAAGCTCTCTTGGTCTTTAAAAGGCCCGAAGATACCTTCAGTGCAGCAGAGGTTTGATTTAACAGTCATATAGCTAGTGTTTAGAGTATTTCATTGAAGATTTGGATGTGGACCTCAGATTTTGCTCTGGAATATCATACTAGTGTATCTTGGTGCTTTGGTTGAAACTTTCAATTTAGAATCTTATTACATATGATTTCTTAAAGACTGTCCTCCTCTCCTCCCATGAAAACCTTTTTTCAGATTAGCAGTGAGAAAGGGTAACTGCATTATCATGAGTATGGAGTGGGGAAAAATCGCATTGTCTGTTTATCACAGGATTGAGTAGTTTAAAACAAGCTCTCTTGCTTTTTTAAAGGCTCAAACTGAAGTTGGTAAAACCTTTAAAGATTTGCAGTCTAAGGAGGAATTCTTTCCATAATCTCTAAAACTAAGGGAACATATGTAAGGATCTTTAATGTCATCTTCTGTTCCCATATAGTTTTTTTGTGAACTCTCCTTTGGATGTGGTTAATTAATTTGTCCAAAAAGCAGAACCCCTACTGTGTCCCTTTGTAAGGTGTTGTAAACACAGAACAAAACAAGGCAACGCTTTTTTTCTCGATTAGAGCAGAGCTCATTCGTAAAGGTTTCAGTGCAGGGTGGGTGAATTCTATGATAAAAATAGGTTATAGGAGGGCAGAGTAGAAGTGTAGAACAGGCCATCTAGAGTCTCTTGGAGAGTTCAGAGCTGTCACCTGAAGGATATATAAATAGGGAGATAGCTTGCAAGGAAAAGAGACCAAAGGCAGAACGTACACAAAGGCATTGGAGGGATGAAAGAGCATAATACAGATGGGCTGGCAAAGACTGTTGTTAAGTGGGTAAAAAGAAGTTCTAGGAGATATAACAGCAGACAAGGCTGGAAAGGGAAGCAAGGATGCATCATGAAGAGCTTTGACTGCCAAGAGGTTTTCACTTGTCCTTTATGAAAACTGTTCTGGTTATAGTGCGGTGGAGGAGGAGGGGAGGAGCATGAGATTGGGGAGAGAGAAAAAGGCCACTTCTGAGATCGTGAAATGTCTATGTGAGACGTAAAGGGTGTGAAGTAAGGCAGAGGAAGTGGGATGAATGGAAAAGAGTCAACCTGAGAGCTTTTGTCATAGGTACTAATGGATTTAGGGGATTGAGGAAAATAGAGGGAGAGTTGAGGATGATTTCTCGGTTTTTAGATTGCGTGAACAGGTGGAGAGTGATGCCTCTGGTGAAAAACGGGAATAAAGGGAGCAATGTGAACTTGGCATTTTAGGGAGATGATGAGCTAGTTTGGGGCATGTTGAATATGAGGAGCCTGTGAGGTGTCCAGGAGGGTCTTAGATTTTGTGTCTTGAATTCAGGGAAGAGGACTGGGACTGAGAAGTTATTCTGGGTTTATCATCCTCTAGGTTGGCATAAAGGTTGTAGTTGAAATGTAGCTGGGATTTCCTGTGGAATGTGCTTATGGTAAAGAGAGGAGGTGATAATGGATGTGTTTCCACTGGGCAGGCAGATGGATTTGTATTATGTGCATATAGTGCTGTATTTACTACGTTATTTTCTGAACAAATTTGGCATGTAATTGGGCAGTAATTACTTTAAAAGTATACCAAATGAAACTGCTAAAACCTCATAAGTATATCAAGATATTATCAAAGTATTACAAAACAAACACAAACACTGACCTGGGGATATGTGAATAAATATTTGGTCTCTTCAGGCCTGAACAGGCCTGAAATGCACCAGTTCCACAACTGGTTGAAATGAATGAAATAAAATGCAAAATACCAATGTAACTTGTACAGAGGTTAAACACAAAAATCTACACTTCAAGTGACTCCTCAGGTAGTAGATTTATAACATGAAATGATCGTGGACAGTTGAACAGTCTTTTAAATATGGATTGGGAGAATATTCAGAGACTGTACCCCATTCCTGGAGAGAGGGTTGTTTTTGTACCCTCTCTATAGGGAGAAGTACTGTAGGGAGATCACGTGGACCTCTATTCCTGGATTGTGGTCTAGGAAGCCAATTTCCATCACTTAGAAAGTTGGCATACCATCTATGATAATGATAAGCAGTTGGAGGAACTGTGAATCTTAGAAAGATTTGTAGAGGCTACATTTCAAGGCTAACATGATCATTTGAACTCTAGCCTTACCATGTTCCTCAACACAAATTTACCACTGAAAAGGAGCCAAATTTTTAAGAAATCAACTTTGTTGAGGTATAAACTATATACAGTAAACCTCACTCAAGAATATGCAATCCATACAGCTTCCATCTTATTGAAAATGCAAAATTTCCATCACTTTCCCTTTGTCCCCCTAGTTATTCCTCATGTCCTATGCAGTCCATCCCTCTCTCAGTCCTCAATCCCAGGTAACCACTGATCTACTTTTATTACTACAGGTTAAGTTGCATTTTCTAGAATTTTATATACATAGAATCATATAATGAATACTCTTATGTGTCTAGCTTCTCTCACTTAGCATAATGATTTTGAGATTCAACCATGTTGTCTGTATCAGTAATTTGTTTCCCCTTTTTAAAATTAAAAAAACTTTATATTTATTTGTCAGCATCATGTCGCAGTTGTAGCATGCGAGCTCTTCATCGTGATGTGTAGTCTTTTCTCTAGTTGCAGCATGCGCGTAGGCTTAGGTTGCCCGAGGCATGTGGAATCTTAGTTCCCCACCCAGGGATCAAAAAAGTGAAGTTGCTCAGTTGTGTCCGATTCTTTGCGGCCCGTGGACTGTAGTCCACCAGGCTCCTCCGTCCATGGGATTCTCCAGGCAAGAATACTGGAGTGGGGTGCCATTTCCTTCTCCAGGGGATCTTCCCAACCCAGGGATTGAACCCAGGTCTCCCACATTGCAGGCAGATGCTTTAACCTCTGCACCACCAGGGACCACCAAGGAAGTCCCTAATTTGTTCTGGTTTTATAGCTGTGTAGTACTCAACTGTATGGATATGCTACATCTTGTTTATCTCATCACCTGTTGACGAACATTTGGGTTTTCCCCAGTTTTGAGTTAATAGCAGTTACATTTTGGAGAAGGAAATGGCAACTCACTCCAGTGTTCTTGCCTGGAGAATCCCAGGGACAGGGGAGCCTGGTGGGCTGCCGTCTGTGGGGTCACACAGAGTCGGACATGACTAAAGCGACTTAGCAGCTGCAGCAGCAGCAGCAGTTACATTTTAAGGTGTGTAGGGCATGAGGTGGAGGGTGAATAGCCCAACTGTCCCCTTGTCTTGCCTCCTGATTCCAGCCTCCATGCATGGCTAAAGTTTCTTAAATTAGTAATACCAATTTAGTGATTTGTTATCACTAAGGTGATTTGTCACTTTAAAAGTGACTTTGGACTTCCCTGGTGGTTCAGTGGTTAAGACTTTGCCTTTCCATGCAAGGGAGTGGTTCAATCTCTGGTCTGGGAAGATCCCACATGCCTCGGAGCAACTGAGCCTGTGTGCCACAACTACTGAGCCCATGAGCTGCAACTACTGAAGTCTTTGTGCCTAGAGCCTGTGCTTCTCAACAAGAGAAGCCACTGCAATGGGAAACCCTCACAACGCAAGAAAGAGATGCCCTGGCTTGCTGCTACTAGGGAAAGCCCATGTGCAGCAACAAAGACCCACCACAGTCAGAAAATAAATAGACTAAGTAAATCAATTAATCAGTCTTTTTTTAAAAGTGATTTTTCAAGTCTTGACATTTTGTTTTATATCAGATTTTCTTTTTATAAAATTTACCATTTCCCTGGATGTCTCTTACCTTTTGCTGCCACTTCTTTTCCTGAAAAATTCAATTTGTCAACATGTTTTTAGCATTCTAATTTTCATGGGAACCAAAACGAGGAAGTCCTTCCAGTTTTCTACTGTGGGAAGACTGGGTTGGGTTAGTAGTGCTTGTGTCTAAGATTTTATTAGCTCACCATCTTTTTCTTGGGGAGATAGGAGTATTTGCTAGTAATTAAAAACCACTGACAACTTCTGGGTCAGTATTAATTGATACAGTTTCATAAATGCTCTCAGATTACATGATAAAGAGGGACCCCCTCCCCCTGTTTGTGATGGATTTTGTGGTACCAAGAATAATGGCTCCCCAGTTGGCTCAGACAGTAAAGAATCTGCCCACAGAGTGGGAGACCCAGGATTGATCCCTGGGTCAGGAAGACCCCTGAGAAGGGAAAGACTGCCCACTCCAGTATTCTTGTCTGGAGAATTTCATGGACAGAGGAGCCTGGCGGGCTGCAGTCCACAGGGTCACAAAGAGTCTGACACGACTGAGCGCCTGACACTTGCACTTTTTCCAATATGTTTATGTCCTAATCTTTGGAACCTATGTTGTCTTACCTGGCAAAAAGCTTTGCTGATGATTAGGTTAAGGATCTTGAGATGGAATGGTTATCCTGGATTTTCTGCAAAGGTCACACAAGTGTGTTCACAAGTGTCCTTATAAGCAGGAAGAAGACAGGTCAGAGTGAGAAAAGTAGATGTGATGACAGAGGCAGAGGTCAGAATGATGTGGCCAGAAGCAAGGAATTCTAGCAGCCTCCACAAGCTGGAAAAGGCAAAGAGATGAATTCTCTTCTTGAGCTTCTAGAAGGAACACAATCCTACTGGCATCTTGATTTTAGTCCCTCAAGACCCATTTTAGACTTTTGACCTGCAGAACTATAAGATAATAAGTTTGTATTGTTTTGAGCCCCTAACTTAGTGGTAATTTGTTACAGCAGAAATAGGAAACTAATACAGATTTCAATAAGTATTTCATGAGCAGCTTCATTTTAGAAAGCAGAGCTGCTTGGCAGCTGTAGGCTGAGTGTGAGTGTTGTAAAGTTAACTATAGTTTTTTCTTAATGAATCACTAAAAATGCAAAGATGGAGGCCTCTAAAAAGTAATCTAATTTAAAACAATTTTACTTTAATTGACCATCTTATTCATTTCTACTTTTAAGTGGGTTGTTTTATTTATAGATGATCACATCCTATTTTACAATATGAATGGTATTCCAAAGCAAGTGCTAAAACCCATAGACACCTTTAAAAATGAACAGATTGAAGTGGGTAGTTGGAATTGGCTAAAAATAATATACACTCTTTGAATAGATTATCATTTCATTTTCTGTGAAGAAACAAGAGGAGAAAACTTAGATTACTTTCTAAGGCAAAGCAGTAGATTCATGGCTTAATTCTTTGCGCTTCTGTTTTCTATTGCCACATACACATTGCCTCCAAAGCTTTGGAGGAAAGAGCCCAGTTTCTTGATCTTGCTGTTGGGAGGTGTGATTGTGGACTAAACTGTAGGCTGTCAGGATAAAGAATCAGGAGCGAAAGTTCCACGTTAGGGCTGAGGTGCACTGATTGTAGTGTAGAGGAAGTTCTTTATTTACATATGCAGAATCAATTTCTTTTCTGATCTAGCAAGATCATTTTCAGATTTATTGGTAGGAACCTGTAGAGAGCAGATACTGTGACCCACACTACTTCTTATCCTTTTGTAATAATAAATCACACGATTATTCTTTTAAAACTATAAAATCATTATGGCCAAAGTTGAGTCAATGTATCCATTCTGACATTTAAACATTTCCACTGTAATTAATATCTGGTGATTCTTTACTTTGTGCATTCTATATCTGCTAGGATGCCTTTAGCTACAGGTAGCAGAAACCTTAAATAGATTTAAGGAGTAAAGAAATGTATTTTCTCTGAAAACAAGAAGTCCAGAGATAGAGCTTCTGGGTCAGTTGACTTAAGTAGCTCAGCTGCTATTGGTGACTCAGTTTTCCCATCTTACTGCACTGTCCTCCTTTGGGATGTTCACTTTGGCTCCAGGCTGGTCTCCTTACAATTATAATGGTATGAAGCAGTTTCAGGTGTCATACCTACACAAGACATCGTTCAAAGAAGAAGACCGTCTTTTTATTGTGTTTCTTTCTCAGGAGAGAGGAAGCAGTTCCAAGAATCCCCCAGTAGAATACTTACTTTTGATTGGTTGAAATTAGGTCACATGCTAGTTTCTAGACAGTCATTGGCAAGTGGAATGTGATCCCATGACTGGTGGAACCATGAGGCTGCCTGTCAGACACCATACCTATCATCTATGATTTCTGTGTTTTTCCGGTTACTTCTCTTGTGGCTGATTCTTATCCATGTTTCTTCTGAGACTCCTATGACCAATCTGGTTAAATTAATATATTTATTTTAAATATGTTAATTTTTAAAAATTTATCTAATCTTTTAAAAAGTTGTACATTGAGCTTTTGTGTCTGTTTTATATGTATATATTTATATTTTTGATTTTCTGGGTTTTCATTGCTGCACTTGGGCCTTCTCCAGTTGCGGCAGCTAGGGGCTACTCTTTGTTTCAGTGCTTGGACTTCTCACTGCGATGGTTTCTGTTGTTGTGGAGTGAGGGCTCTAGGCATGTGGGCTTCAGTAGTTGTGGTACACAGGGGTTAGTTGCTCTGCAACAGTCAGGACCAGGGATCAAACCCGTGTCCTCTGTATTGGCAGACGAATTCTTAACCCCTGGACCACCAGGGAAGTTCCCTAAATATGTTTTGTATTCATGAGTTCTGGATGAGGGCCTGAGGATGGTATTGTTCCAAGAAGAGATCATTTTGGGCTACTTTATGGTTTGGCAACCCACTCCAGTATTCTTGCCTGGAGAATTCCATGGATGGAGGAGCTTGGTGGGCTATAGTCCACGGGTCGCAAAGAGTCGGACACGACTGAGTGACTTCACTCACTTTCACTTTCTGAATAGATAAGGCTTCCAGATTCCATTAATTAGTTAAGTGCAGAATTATAGCTGTCTCCTCACTTTTTTTTTTTTTCTCCCCAAAAGGCTCCATCTAATATTGGAATGGGTTCCTGATTCAGGAAGTGGAATATTTTTCTCTAGAGGTCTTTAAAAAACATGGTAAATATTCAATTGACAGTATAGGGATGTTTGTGGAAAGCAGAAAAATGAAGAGCATTCTTGTTTATAGTTTTTCAACAGATATTTATAAAGCACCTACTAAGTGTGTGCTGTATTTTAGGGAAAGAGAGGCTGACATGTAGAGATAAATTGTAGTGAGGCAGAGAGTGGTCCCATAGATGTGAGGCCAGTGGCTGAGCAGTTCCACTGTGGTGGAATTGAATCATCACTTACAACCAGCAGTTTCTCTGAGTGGGCAGCCATCTGTGAGGTATAACTTAAGGAGTGCTTGTACAAGCCCAAATTTGTATCATCCTTCCTGTTTTAATATGATGCCTACCCTTCAATATTAAGAGTCTTCCTTTGGATTGAAATAATATTATATGTCTTGAGGAGGCCTTAGTAAAATGCAGATCTACTATCTGGATAGGATGAGTCTCCAAGCTACTTCCATTGGAATGTGGTGTGTGTGCTCCGTCGCTCAGTCTTGTCCGACTCTTTGTGACCCCCCATTGACTGTAGCCATCCAGGTTCCTCTGTCCATGGAATTTTCCAGGCAAGGATACTGGAGTGGGTTGCCATTTCCTTCTCCGGGGCATCTTCTTTATCCAGGGATCAAACCCAAGTCTCTTGCACTGGCAGGCGGATTCTTTACTACTAGCACCACCTTTAAGATTAAGATTAACCACATTAAGATGTTATCATTTGTATATTATTATCAGTTTCATTACCTGGTATTTTAGGATGATTTTAATGTGAAAGAGAATATATTTTGAATTGGCAAAAGGGTGTGGGGGTTGGGCCTTAGAGAGACTGAACATTTATCTGTGAGAACGTCAGACCCTTCCTAAACTGTGTCAATGCTTCTCTTCTCATCATCCTTCTTGTCCTTTTAAAACACTTCACGTGTAGCTAAGGTCGAACTTAAATATAGTGTGACATGGGCTGTGGCAGCAAGAAAAAGATTCTCTGTAAAAGACAGTGGAAAGTGTGAGATTTCAAACAATCCTTCACAGCAACAAATGTCAGTGTATTTTGGCATATAGCATGTTAAGCTATGGATTGTGAAGTTGCTCAGGAAGCTGCCGGGCTAACATGGTTAAATATATGTATGGAAGGAGAAAGAAAGAAACCTTAGTCCAGTACAGTGTGAGCGGCAGATTGACTAAGCCCTTGAACCAGTGGCTGCACATCTGTGTCACTTTTGTTTGCACATTGGAATCACCTGGAGCGTGACACAGATTATTGATACCTGGGTCCTACCCCCTGGAGCACAGCTGTCCTAGCCTGGGTCTGCTGGTTGTTCTCTTGGGGTGAGGCAGCTTCTGTTTATAAAGAGAGACAGAGGATTTTAAGAAGTGTTCTATGAATTGAATTCCCAGGAGTGAAGATTTACTTGGCTTGTAATGATCTTTTGGTCTTGGATTACTGTGTCTTAAAAAACAAAAAAACAGCTTCTTTTTTTTTTTCTGTGTTTAATCTCATGTAGAGATGAAACTTAAAGTCGATATCCATGGTTTAATTTTCCTAGAAAGTCTATGGTCATGTGACAGACTTCTAAATCTGAACTGTAGACACTTTGTACCCTGACTCCTGCATCTGAAATGAGTGAGCCTCTCCAGATGTGAGTTTCCATGGGTAGGCACCTTCCTGTCCTGAGATGGTTACCCAGTTTTCTGGCTTTGAGAGTAATACCATTCACTCTTTGGTAAGACCTAAATTACTTTTCCTAGACAGGAGGAGCAGCACTTGGAGGTAGACCTCCTTTTTCCGCATTAGGCAAGACACCCTGGTGCTAAAGTTTGAATTAGAGATTGTGATCACTGCCTCTCCTTACTCAGGAGAAAGAGTGCTTAAGGCATATTAAAGCTGCAGAGCAGAATGCCTTCCAAGTGCAGAATATCATTTCCTCATAGGTTTTTCCATTTGAGTTATTGAGTTACTCGAAGAATAGGAGTAGTTGGGGACCTTTAGGGGAGAAAGGGGCTTCCCAGGTGGTGCTACCAATGCGGGCGGTGCAGGTTTGATCCCGGGGTTGGGAAGATCCCCTGGGGGAGGGCATGGCAACCCACTCCTGTATACTTGCCTGGAGAATCCCATGGACAGAGGCGTCTGGCAGGCTACAGTTCATAGGGTCCCAAAGAGTCAGACGCAGCTGAAGTGACTTAGCACACACGCATGCATGCAGAGAGAAAGTCTTTCCCTGTGCCCTTGGTGAAACATTTGACAAACTCAGGATTTTAGGTTTTAAATCCATTTATTTCCTAAATTTTCCATTTATTTATTTTTATCCTGTTATATTTTAGGTATTTGTTAGAAGCCATAAATCTTTTGAGTGTGAGGTAGGTTATAAATATGAATAGAGTTCCTTCCAGCTGCCCACTTCTGGCCGTCCTTGCAGGTGTGTTTGGCGAACACCCATCATGAACCAGAAATCAAAAGAGACCTGGCCAAACCTAAATAAAACCTTTTCGACCTGAAAAGAATGTATTGTATTCTGTTTTTTGCGTTTTTTTGGTGTTCATGACACTTCTGATGAGAAGTTATGTATAATGGCTACAGTCAAACTTTCATGTTTCTTCAATGTAGGAAACGTTAATTAAGCCTTTTGGAAGATGGAAAGGATGGATGGCAAGGATCACACACACACACACACACACACACACACACACACACACACACGAGTGTTCCCTTTGCCTCAGTCAGCTGTGGGACACTGCAAATTCCCTTATTATTCTCCTACTATTTCTTTGGGGAAAATGAATGAGAAATCAACTCTAAGTTTCAAACTAATGAGGAAAACTCATAAACTAGAGTTAGTGGAGAGCTCAGTGGCAGCCACAACCACCTCTGTGTGCGATTTTGTCTGTCCAGAGCAAGCAGCTAACTCCCCCAAAAGCAGCTAACTCCCTTTGGCATAAAGCTTCCCTGGGGATGTTCTTGTGTTGAGGAAGGGAAATCAGTCTTGTTTGTTAAAATATTAACCTTTGCACAGCTGGGTCTCTCCAGTACTGTAGTAGTAGGTTCTGTGTGATCTAAAAGAACTGCCAACCTCTCCAGCTGGCCTCAGGAAGCCAGAGTCATTTTTGAAGTTCAAAGGACTAGAGGTGTTAAGTAAAAATACAGTGCAGCATAAGTGAAGGAGAGACTGAATGTAAAAATACAGAATCGGAGATTTACATCAAGTAACTCAGGGATTCAACAGTTCAGGGATAGGAAGTATTTCTTAAAAGTGTATTTGTCTCTTTTGTATACTATGGATATATTCGAGGACCTCTGTCTGGGATCTATCTTCCATCCTCATCTGGGACCTCTGCCTTCATCAGGCTGTAATCTCTTTCACTAGAACATGCATCAGATGTTTCCTGACCCCACGTTTTTCTACCATTGTTCTTCTTTCCTCAGACAGCTTTCTCCCTTTTTTTTGGCTGGATGCGCTCCAGGCCCTTGCTGAAGCCTTGCTGGCAAGCCTAACTCCCACTCAGTCCTTCCCTGTGAAACTCCCCCGAGTTGTTCTTTGCAGGGCTCATTTCCACTCCACTATCTCATTTTGCTTTGGATTGATTGATTGAAAGGGGCTTTTCTTCCAGCTGGTAGCCATGCTGGACCAGAAACTGTCCAGCACAATTGGGAAGAGAGGATGGGAATGCTCTATCGCACTTTGCCAATCAAACACTAGTCCCTTATTTAACTCCTGGATAGCCGTTTTGGGGAGGGGAAAGGGTGAGTTAAACAGAGTTAGTTGGATTTGTGGAAGAAATGATAACTGATCAGGTACTAAGGGTTTTCCATACTGCTTATAACTGAAGTTAAGTTTAAACATCACATGACAGATAGAACTTCATGTGATCTTAACTTTCTCTGCTTCTCCATATACTTATATCTCAAAGTAGTTTTTACATTTACAAAGCCTTCAGTAAGGAACTAATTATACCGTGACTTTAGGTAGATAGCATACTGTCCATATGATAACATAATCTAAGGTTTGTTTTATTTTTTCCAGCAGTATTGAGGTATGGCTGACATAGCATTTTGTACAGCATGCTTATTTGATACACTTGGATACTGCAAAATGATTACCATCATCGCATTAGCTAACACTTGTCGAGTAACTATCGTTTCTTTCTTGTGGGCAGCATTTTAGCAATTTTTGGGCCACTCCGTGCAGCATGTGGAATCTTCCTCAGTTGGGGGTTGAAGCTGTGCCCCTGCATTGGAAGCACAGAGTCTCAACTGCTGGACTGCCAGGGAAGCCCCAGAAATGTAACATTTTAGGATGGTTTTTTAGAATGAGCTTGGAGTGATTCTGTTATCCTGTTTAATGATCAGACTTTGAAAATATTGGGCCAGCTACTTTCATTACCTTACACTCTACATCAGATGAGAATCAGATGATTGTATTCATAGAGGGACCAAGCGTTAAAAAAAATTCCAGACAGTTAATTAGGTGGCTCAATAGTGATAAGGCCTTTGAAAACTTCCACCAAAGAATAAAAACAGTGATAGCATCACCTACATGGGAGTGAGAAATTTATTAAACCTGATTCTCTTTGCCACTGGATCATTGCTTCCCCAGGTCAGAGAGTTGAGTTGTCCTTTGTATCTAACTTCTGGCTGGAACTCTCCTGGTGGCTCAGATGGTAAAGTGTCTGTCTACAATGCCGGAGACTCGGGTTCAATCCCTGGGTGAGAAAGATCCCTTGGAGAAGGAAATGGCAACCCATTCCAGTACTCTTGCCTGGAAAATCCCATGGACAGAGGAGCCTGGTAGGCTGCAGTCCATGGGGTCACAAAGAGTTGGACAAGACTGAACGACTTCACTTTCTTTCTGGCTGGTACAAAATTTTAACTCCAGGAGATAGTGAAGAACAAGGAAGCCTGGCGTGCTGCAGTTCATGGGGTTGCAAAGAGTTGGACATGACTTGGTGACTGAACAATATAGTGTTTTAAATGCTTTAAGGTTTGAACAAAAATTTTCTCTTTTATGTTTTTAATGCCCTGTAAAAGGCCCTAGATAATATAATATGTTCTTGTATCAAATATTAAAAAGAAAAAACCCATTTGGACTTGTTGATTTAGGAAGAGACTTCTGGAACTAAACCCAAATATCTCAGCTTCACATTATTCATCTTTATTTTTCTTAATGATCTGTGTGAGATAATAGACTTAATGATTTCCAAAAGCTTAATGCTTTCCCTTATCTGTATTTTTATAATTAAACTGTATTGAATTAGAGAATTGGAAAAAAATCACATTTCATTCATTAGAAATGAATTTCTCATGTGCAAATTCAGCAGTCACTTTTCCTTTTGAGGGCTCAAAAGGATTCTTGGAGCTAAGCCAGAAAATAATCTCTTCATCAGCAACAGTTAATAAAAACATTAATAAGGCACATTATAACTGAAGAGAAGGCTTTGAACTAATTTCTTTGTAATCAGAATGCACTCGTAGGCTCAGTTGGGAATTATTAACATATGAAAACATCTCTTAGGCTCTTTTGGGAGTTAAACAAGAAATATTGAGAGGACTGAAAAAATTTCAGAAATGAGGAAATTGAGTGTAAATTGTCCTCTTTGAAAAATACAGAGAAAAGTAAACAAAGATAATGTCTAAGAAGCTTCTAATTATGTTAAAACAGAATTGAGAAAGTAGTGAAAACAGTGTCCTTATCTCTTGATTTGAAGTTATACGATGCTAATTTAAGGTGAATTACTTAATCAAATGTTATAGATAGGTCTGCTGTGTTAAGAATCTGGAATATTTGGAGTCTCCCCAGTTTTGTCTTCCTTAATTTGGATCAGAGAAAGAATTCGCTTAACTTCTGCATTTCAGAAAATGGAGCAGTTCAGTAATTTACCCTTTTCTATTGAGATCATAAAAAGAGGATGTTAAAGCCTCGAAGCTTAGCTTAGTGATCAGGTGAGGTTGAAGTCAGTCAGTTCATTTCATTTCAGCATTTGAGAAGTATTAACCACAGGATTTTGCTTTTCCAGCTAAGAGCATTTCTGATTTTCTGTCAGACAGAAAGACTTTTTCACAGAATCTGGCACAAAATAAAAATACGTGTCCAACGAAGATATGCCTAGTTTCAGTTCATGTGAAGAATCTTTAAAGTAAACTTTACAAACATCCAGATTATCAAGATCCAGGGAAGGAATTTATTGATAAAACAGAGGAGGGCTCATAGCTGAGAGAATTTTGATTTATGCTTTCTACCTCTTAAGTTTTCCTGCAGGGCTGAAATCTTTCTGAAATAATGGGATTTGAATTTCAAGCTGCTCCTTTTGAAAGAGGACAGCAACTGTCTGGAACAGGATGGCTTTGATGAATCCTTGGGGATAAATACTCCAAGTAATGTCAGCGGCTTCCAGCGGCAGAAGATTAGATGTGAAATCCTCCACAGGCACCAGGAGTTCCACCTAGGTTTGTTTATCGCAAGCTTGATTAAGTATTGTGCATCCCATAGGACCACAGCCTTGGGCTTCTGAACCCTACCACGTGGGACGCAGACTGATGATGGAGGTCATGTACACAGAGCTAAGGTGAAGAGTTGTTGCTAGCCTCAGAAACCACAGAGAGTTCTAAAAACAACTCATTTACTCAATCCACTAGTAAAAAGGAGGTAGGGGAAAACCACAGGAAAAATCATGATGCAGGGAAAGTTTGTTCTCAGTGAAATCTTTCAAACTCTTCTTCCTCCTTCTCCCTGGTCATCATCCTTATCATCCTCACTTTGTACCCTTGCTTCATCACTAGGATGGCGGCGACACAGGACTACCCTTGGGATCCAAAGAGTCTTCAGTTTTCCCTTAATCCATTTCACTATATCAAAACACACTTTCTTTAAGAACTTGGTTTAAAGACTTTTGAGGGACCATCATTAATTCATAGTTGTTTAAAAGGTATGTTTTTAAAGAAGATTTAATTATGATTCTTACTCAGATATAGAATGAACATGTGTCAAAGACTTTTAAAAGCTCTTTAATTAACAAAGGAACCAGGCAGATACCACAGCTGGATCAAAGGAAAGATTAAAAATCACAAATTTACATGGAATCAAGGACCGTTTCAAATTTGGCTCCAACTAATCCATTAAATTTGCAAATCACTTGTGGATTGTCAAATAAACTCCAACTTTTAAACCAAAACAAACAGACCAAAAAAAAGGACTGTTAAAGTAAATTGACAAATGGATCTGTGACTAACTTTTTCCAAGGGATGAAGGCTGTTTCTCCACTGAACAATTAATCTGCTTGTCTGGAGAACTATTTGTATCGCTGTCAGTTATCTACAAGTTAAAAATTGAGTCCAAAGGTGACTCAGAGCCCTACAAGGAATCAGATAGTTCTCAGAGGCTTCAACAGTCCATTAAAAGAAACGTTCAGTATCATCTTCCTTTTTCAAAGTTAAAATTTTTCTTGCACACTGAAGTAAGAATCCCTTGTAGCCCTAATTGGTTTGGAAGCATTTGTATTGTGAAAGAGTACCTGTTGACTAAAAGAACTGAATAGGAGACTTTGGATAAAGGAAGATGTATCTGGCAGGGAAGGCCAGTTGCTGTAACAAACGATTCCAGTTTCCGTGGCTTAATGCAGTGGATTTGTTATTTGCCCTCTTCGGAGCTGCCATTGTCAATAGTTACTCTTCCACCAAGTGTCTCTACTATCTTCTTGGGCCTAAGCAACCTCAGTGGATCCTCTGTATCCAGCCAGGTGGCAGGAAAAAGAACTTAAGGAAAGGTACGGGTAATTCCTCAGCCTGGCGTGGACTCATATTCCTTCCACTCAGATTCTATTAGTGAAAACTAGTCATGAGACTTCACCTGGTCGAAGGTGGAGCAAGTGGTGGTGGTTGTGATCATGGTGGTAATCGCAGCTTAGCTGAAGCAAAACCAGCTTGGTGACCACTTTTCATTTTCAGGAGCACTTCCTCTAGGAAGGAAAACCCAGAGAACTGAGGAAAACCCAATTTTCTATCCTTAGTGATGTGCAGAACACAGGCTCTGCTGTCCAGGAGCGTAAGACTCATGGATGGGGATGAAAACTCTGTAATGGGAGGTAGGAAGTGACATATGCAGGGAAAAAAAATGCTCTTGAAGTACTGAAGGGTGAAATAGTAATTTCAAACAAGGGGAGCCGTGACAGCCATGGAGACAGCATGCAGGGTGGCAGTTGAAAGCCTAGAATTTGCAGTCATGATGTCCTGAATTCAAGTCTTCTCTTTGCTGCCATTGGCCCTTGACAAATCTTTGACCTCTCTGAGGCTTGGTTTTCTTAACTCTAAAACAGGTATCGTAACTGTTAGCTCATAGGGTTGTTGTAAGTTTACGTGAGTAGATATATACATGCAAAGTGAAATGGAGGCTTATTTAGATAGAGGTTAGTTTGATTTAAACAGGCAGAGAAGGCAAGGAACCTAATAAGAAAGACCGCTTTCCTCCATATTTTATCAAGGAGTTTGCATACAATGGGAATTCCCACTAAGACTGTGTGTGAGAAGAGGGAATTTACTACCAACCACATGTTTGAGAACCTCAATGCTCTTGAGAGTACAATAGTTGAATTATTTAAAAATCTGACAGAGATTTCTAGTGGCCTTTGTTAGTTTATTCTTTTTCTTCCCGAGCATGACCCAGAGGTTGTCCATTCAATACTGTATTAATCATTGAGTTTACTGAGTTTAGTGTGAGGAGATTGAAAGTGATTGCCTGTCTTAGAGGCAACACAAATAATTGATCAGAGTTTTTCACTTTTCAAATATTGCACCTTCAAGCTACAGGTAAGGTTTCTGTGTCTTACCTATATTTTTACCTCTAAGTGTTATTTTTCTCTATGTTAATTATACATTTTAACTTTTGGAATACGTAGGATAATTAAAGAATGCTGTTAGGAAAAAAACTCACAGCGTGACTATTTTCAGGGCATTTAGCATAAAGACTATAGTATTAAGACATAAACTTGGAAGTGGTGAGTATTTTGTACTACTTTGCCTCATACAATTTTATATCCAGCTTCTCTGCATCATGAATGTCTTAATAATTTTATACAGCTGAGAATAACCCTTAAGAAAAAGCAGGTATGGTGCTTCTTGAATACCAGTGTACATCCAGATCACTTGGGGATGCTGATAAAATGTGGGTTCTGATTCAGTAGGTCTGAGGAGCTGCTGGAGATGCTGCATTTGTACAAAGCTCCCACGAGATGAAGAAGCTGCTGGTCTGTGGACCACACTGTAAGGGACAAGAGGCCAATGGACATATGCTTTATTTGGGAAGATGAGGAAGCCTTTGGAGAAGGCAATGGCACCCCACTCTAGTACTCTTGCCTGGAAAATCCCATGGATGGAGGAGCCTGGTGGGCTGCAGTCCATGGGGTCGCTAAGAGTCGGACACGACTGAGCGACTTCACTTTCACTGTTCACTTTCATGCATTGGAGAAGGAAATGGCAACCCATTCCAGTGTTCTTGCCTGGAGAATCCCAGGGCCGGGGGAGCCTGGTGTCTGTGGGGTCGCACAGAGTCGGACACGACTGAAGCGACTTAGCAGCAGCAGGAAGCCTTACTTGGGAGACTGAGAGGTCCTAGAAAGAAAGTGAAGTCGCTCAGTCGTGTCCGACTCTTTGCGACCCCATGGATTGTAGCCTACCAGGCTCCTCTTTCCATGGGGTTTTCCAGGCAATAGTCCTGGAGTGAGTTGCCATTTCCTTCTCCAGGGGATCTTCCCTACCCAGGGATCGAACCTGGGTCTCCCGCATTGTAGACAGACGCTTTACTGTCTGAGCCACCAGGGAAGTCCTAGAGGTCTTTTAAAAAAGGAATTAGAATTTTTAGTATCTGCTTTTATTAAAGGTGTAGTTGGTTGGTCCTCCCCTTCCTCCATTAGGGACAGAATTCTCTAGACCCCTAAACCACTAGTTAGTTTTGGCTCTGCTTTAAATTTTTACTGATTTAATTTAATTATTTATACTCTTAATGATGGTGACAAGGGCATTTCATCTCTCTCTGCCTTAGTATCTTCAAAAGTGAAACCACCTGACTGTTACCTGCTGCAGAGGAGAAGTGGGGATGAAACAGGGATGAACTATGCCACCCTTGGCAAGTGTGTATGCTGACAGATCTTACTATAAACCCAGCTACTCAGATCATTCCCATGGTTATTACTTGTGCTTTTAAGAAGTGTGGAATTTTAGGACTTCCCTGAGGCTCGTAAGAGCAAAGTGCCAAGCAAACCACCCAGCTCCCTTCAGTTGAGGATCACAGGCTGAATTCTAAAAGAGCCACGTGAATATGCTGTGACTCTCTGAGAGTCCCGATCACAAGTGGATTTTGTGTGTGTGCCAAGTCACTTCAGTCGTGTCTGACTCTTTTGAGATCCTATGGACTGTAGTCCACGAGGCTCCTCTTTCCATGGGATTTTCTGAGCAAGAATACTGGAGTGGGTTGCCATGCTCTCCTCCAGGGGATATTCCTGATCCAGGGATCAAACCTTCATCTCTTATGTCTCCTGCATAGCAACCCACTCCAGTATTCTTGCCTGGAAAATCCCCATTGACAGAGAGCCTGGTGGGCTGCAATTCATGAGGTCGCAAAGAGTTGGATTTGACTGAGCAACTAAGCACAGCATTGGCAGGTGGGTTCTTCACCACTAGTGCCACTTGGGAAGCCCTCAGAGTGGATTCATCACCAGTCAGTATCAGTTCAATCACTCAGTCGCATCCGACTCTGAGACCCCATGGACTGCAGCACACCAGACTTCACTGTCCATCACCAACTCCTGGAGCTTGCTCAAACTCATGTCCATCAAGTCAGTGATGCCATCCAACCATCTCATCCTCTGTCATCCCCTTCTCCTCCCACCTTCAATCCTTCCCAGCATCAGGGTCTTTTCCAGTGAGATTAGAACAGGACAAATCCAGTCTTGCTCTTGGGAGAAAGCACATCCAAGTGCACACTTCTTCTAAGTTTTTGTTGAACTCCTGCTGTTTACATAGCATTTTTATGGGCACATAAAATAAAATTACCAGTAGCAGCTCTCATTTGCTGGGTGCTTGCTCTATACTCACACTGCTAAGCAATTTATTTTCTTCCTGCGTTCCTTTGTTACTTTAGATAATACTACATGGCAGTGATTCTTAAGAAAGGATAATGATTCTAATGCGTAGGGGGTCAGTTGTCCCTGGCTTCATTCCCACAGTGCTTTCCATGCATATGGACATCTCTTCAATTTCTGTATACTTCCAGAGAAGAGGATTTGATTGTCTTCCTTGGAAAGTCATTACATTGCTTAAATGATGAGAAAAATTCTTCAGCAATTTAAAAATGTATACTTTCATGTTCTGTACATACTAGGTTTTGGCTATGATGGTAACCATAAAAAGCTTGATTTTATTTATGGATTATTTTTAAACTAACAGTAGTTGATTTACAATATTGTATTAGTTTTAGGTATACAACATAGTAATTTAGCATTTTTATAGATTATATTCTATTTACAGTTATTATAAAATAATGGCTATATTTTCCTTTGCTGTACCATACATCTTTGTACCTTATTTATTTTACATATATTAGCTTGTACCTTTAAATCTCCTACTCCTATTTTTTTCCCTCCCGCTTCTCCTTACTGGTAGCCACTAGTTTATTCTCTGTATCTGTGAGTCTGTTTCTGTTTTGTTATATTCATTTATTTGCCTTAGTTTTAGATATCACTTATCAGTGATAGCATAAGGTATTTGTCTTTCTCTGATTTATTTCACTAAGTGCAATACTCTCTAGGTCTATCCATGTTGTTGCAAACAGAAAACTTTCATTCTTTTTTATGACTGAATAATATCCCATTATTACTCAAGTTGACTCATTGGAAAAGACTCTGATGCTGGGAGGGATTGGGGACAGGAGGAGAAGGGCACGACAGAGGATGAGATGGCTGGATGGCATCACCGACTCAATGGATGTGGGTTTGGGTGAACTCCGGGAGTTGGTGATGGACAGGGAGGCCTGGCGTGCTGCATTCATGGGGTTGCAAAGAATCGGACACAACTGAATGACTGAACTGAACTGAACTGATATATACATATACAACATACCTTTATCCATTCTTCTGTTGGGGGCCACTTAGGTTGGCTATTGTAAATAATGCTGCTATGAACACTGGAGTACATGTTTTCATTTCCTGTGTGTACCCAGGACTGGAATTGCTGGGTCATATGGTGGTTCTGAGCTGTGGTGTTGGAGAAGACTCTTGAGAGTCCCTTGGAATGCAAGGAGATCTAACCAGTCCATTCTGAAGGAGATCAACCCTGAGATTTCTTTGGAAGGAATGATGCTGAAGCTGAAACTCCAGTACTTTGGACACCTCATGCGAAGAGTTGACTCATTGGAAAAGACTCTGATGCTGGGAGTGATTGGGGGCAGGAGGAGAAGGGGACGACCGAGGATGAGATGGCTGGATGGCATCATTGACTCGATGGACATGAATCTAAGTGAACTCCGGGAGATGGTGATGGACAGGGAGGCCTGGCGTGCTGTGGTTCATGGGGTCGCAAAGAGTTGGACATTACTGAGCGACTGAAATGAACTGAACTGAACTGAACTGATGGTGGGTCTATTTTTAGTTTTCTCAGGACTCCCCATACTGTTTTCTACAGTAGCTGTACCAGTTTGCATTCCCACCAGTGATGTGCAGGGGTTCTATTTCCTCCTTATCTTTGCTAGCATTTATTATTTGTAGACTTTTTGATGATAGCCATTCTGACAAGTGTGAGGTGATACCTCATGGTTTTTGATTTGCATTTCTCTGATGATTAGTGATGTTGAGTGTTATTTTATGTGCCTAGTAGCCATTTGTATGTCTTCTTTGGAAAAATGTCTATTTAGGTCTTCTGCCCATTTTGAAATCAGATTGTTAGTTTTTGATTGTGAGTTGTGTGAGCTATTATATATTTTGGATATTTGATCATATCGTTTGCAAATATTTTCTCCCATTCAACAGATTGTTTTTGTTGTTGTTGTTGTTAGTTTTGTTGATGGTTTCCTTTGTTGTGCAAAAAGCCTTTAAATTTAATTCAGTTCAGTTCAGTCGCTCAGTCGTGTCCGACTCTCTGCGACCCCATGAATCGCAGCACTCCAGGCCTCCCTGTCCCTCACCAACTCCTGGAGTTGACCCAAACTCATGTGCATCGAGTCGGTGATGGCATCCAGCCATCTCATTCTCTGTCGTCCCCTTCTCCTCTTGCCCCCAAGCTCTCCCAGCATCAGGGTCTTTTCCAATGAGTTAACTCTTCACATAAGGTGGCCAAAGTATTGGAGTTTCAGCCTCAGCCTCAGTCCTTCCAATGAACACCCAGGACTGGTCTCCTTTAGGATGGACTGGTTGGGTCTCCTTGCAGTCCAAGGGACTCTCAAGAGTCTTCTCCAGCACCGCAGTTCAAAAGCATCAATGCTGCTGCTAAGTCACTTCAGTTGTGTCCGACTCTGTGCAACCCCATAGACAGCAGCCCACCAGGCTCCCCTGTCCCTGGGATTCTCAAGGCACGAACACTGGCGTGGGTTGCCATTTCCTTCTCCAGTGCATGAAAGTGAAAAGTGAAAGTGAAGTCGCTCAGTCGTGTCCGATTCTTAGCAACCCCGTGGACTGCATCCTACCAGGCTTCTCCATCCATGGGATTTTCCAGGCAAGAGTACTGGACTGGGGTGCCATTACCTTCTCCAAAAAGCATCAATAGGTCCCATTTATTTATTTTTACTTTTGATTTTTTTGCTTTAGGAGATAGATCAAAAAATATTTTGCTGCAATTTATGTCCAAGAGTGTTCCATGTTTTCTTCTAGGAGTTTTATGGTACCTTGTGTTAAATACATTTAGGTCTTTAATCCATTTTGATTTTATTTTTGTATATGGACTGAGAAAATATTCTAATTTCATTTTTTTTACAGAAAACCTGATTTAATCCTTACAATAACCCTAAGAGATACATAGTAATATATTTTCCATTTTACATATGAAGTTATTTAAAATTCATACATCCAGCAAGTGGCAGAACCAGGAATTAAACCCACATCTTTATTTGGTTTTGAAAATGCTGGCTTTTTAAAAAACTGAGTTATAATTGATTTACAATGTTGTGTTAGTTTCAAGTGTACAGCAAAGTGATTCATATATATATACATACACATATGTATATTTTCAGATTATTTTCTTTTATAAATTATCACAATATATTGAATATAGTTCCTGTGTTTTATAGTAAATCCTTGTTGTTTATTTAGTATATAGTAATTTGTATCTGTTAGTCCTATTCTGCCAGATTATCCCTTCCCCCATCCCTTTCCCCTTTGGTAACCATAAGTTTTTTTTTTTTTTTGTTAGTTTGTTTCTGTTTTGTATATACATTCCTTTGTATTATTTTTTAGATTCCACGTGTAAGGGGTATCATATAGTATTTGTCTTTCTCTGTCTGACTTGCTTCACTTAGTATGATATTCTCTGGTCCATCCATGTTGCTGCAAATGGCAGTATTTCATTCTTTTTTTTTAATCACTGAGTTGTATTCCATTGTGGGCTTCTCTAGTGGCTCAGCTGTAAAGAATCCGCCTGCCAATGCAGGATCTGTGGGTTTATCTCTGGATTGGGAAGATTGCTTGGAGAAGGAAATGGCAACCCACTCCAGTATTCTTGCCTGAAGAATCCATGGACAGGGGAGCCTGGCAGGTTACAGTCCACGGGGACAGATGCAAAAGAGTTGGACACTATTTAGTGATTAAACAACAAGTATTCCATTGTATATACACCCCACATCTTCTTAAAACAGTTATCTGTTGGTGGGTGTTTGGATGCCCACTTCTTGGCTGTTGTAAACAGTGCTGCTATGAACAGTGGCGTGCATATGCCTCTTTGGAGTTTTCATCTTTTCCCAGTGTATGCCTAGGAGTGGGATTGCTGGATCATATGGTCACTCTATGGAATTGCTGCTCTTAATATATGAGCACACATCCCTCTTACAGTTTTGGGAGCCCCATGTTGGAGCTAGCTCTTACTGAATTCCAAGAGCCAATTGTTAGTTTCAGGAATTTTGTAAGCTTGTTGTTAAATCCAGCCATTATTAAAAATCAAATTATTATTAAATAAATTAAAGTTACATTTAAATTTTAATTTAATTAATAAGATAAACTGTAAATAAATTATATCAAAGATAGAATCAAACATACTCAAAACCTGGCATGCTGCAGTCTATGGGGTTGCAAAGAGTCGGACACAATTTAGTGACTGAATAACAACAATAATACTCAAAACTTTTCACTTCCTAATGATTCTACTACATTTTAGTTATGCCTGTGATCTTGAGGTTGGTGCTGGCTTAGTCGCTCAGTCGTGTCCAACTCTGGTGACCCCCACGGACTCCAGGCTCCTCTGTCCTGGGATTCTCCAGGCAAGAATACTGGAGTGGGTTGCCATTTCCTTCTCGACCCAGGAATGGAACCTGGGTCCTGCAATGGAGGCAGATTCTCTACCAACCGAGTTACAGTCTACATCTGTTGTACCTGTATGGTTGAAATTCTGTATCATGGTGGCTGTTGTGTCTGTTTTCCCCACTCTGCACTCAGTAATGTCTTATGGATAGCTTGGAATTGGCTCTGGTGGAAATATTTATAGAAATGGATAAATGCTACAAATCAGGGCTTGATTTACTATTTTTTGATGGTCTAGAATTAAAGTCTTAACAATGCAGATTAAATTTTAAAAAGTAGTTGTCTCTAGTGCCAGTGCTGAGATTGGCTTCAGTTTAATGAGTATAATTAGTATCAGGATGAAGAATGGCTGAACAGTAGATCACACATCAGATTTAATGACAGTAGATGTATTGAAAAAGAGTTAGTGGGATGAAGTGAAAATCCACTTGTCAACTTATAGATGAATTGCAACCATAAGTTAGTTATAGCTAGAAAAGTTTGGCAAAAACTAATAAGAAGCAATTGGCTATATTAGGGTTTAGAATAGGGAATATTATGTCTGTTAGTGCTATTTGTACATTGTTTTAAGCTTTTTATTTTGTATTGAAATACAGCTGATTAACAATATTGTGATAGTTTCTGTGAGAAGCAATTGGCTATATTAAGATTTAGAATAGGGAATATTATGTCTGTTAGTGTTATTTGTACATTGTTTTAAACTTTTTATTTTGTATTGGAATGCAGCTGATTAGCAATGTTGTGATAGTTTCAGGTGGACAGCAAAGGGACTTATATATATATATATATATATATATATATATATATATATATATATATATATATGTATCTATTCTCCCAAACTCCCCACCCATCCAGGCTGCTATATAACACTGAGCACTTTACTGTACTATACAGTAGGACCTTATTGCTTATTCATTTTAAATGTAGCAGTGTGTACATCAGAGAAGGCAGTGGCACCCAAATCCAATACTCTTGCCTGGAAAATCCTATGGATGGAGGAGCCTGGTGGGCTGCAGTTCATGGGGTTGCTAAGAGTCGGACACAACTGAGCGACTTGACTTTCACGTTTCACTTTCATGCATTGGAGAAGGAAATGGCAACCCACGCCAGTGTTCTTGCATGGAGCCAGATGGGCTGCCGTCTATGGAGTCGCACAGGGTCAGACACGATTGAAGTGACTTAGCAGTAGCAATGTGTACATGTCCATCCCAGGCTCTCTATCCCTTTCCCCCAGACAACCATAAATTCGTTTTCTAAATCTGTGAGTCTGTTTCTGTTTTATAAGTAAGTTCATGTGTTTCGTTTCTTTTTAGATTCTGCATATCAGTTCACTTCAGTCGCTCAGTCATGTCCGACTCTTTGCGACCCCATGAATCGCATCACGCCAGGCCTCCCTGTTCATCACCAACTCCCAGAGTCTACTCAACTCACATCCATTGAGTTAGTGATGCCATGAGCCATCTCATCCTCTGTCGTCCCCTTTTCGTCCTGCCCTCAAGCCCTCCCAGCATCAGGGTCTTTTCCAGTGAGTCAACTCTTCGTGTGAGGTGGCCAAAGTATGGAGTTTCAGCTTTACCATCAGTCCTTCCAATGAACACCCAGGACTGATCTCCTTTAGGATGGACTGGTTGGACCTCCTTGCAGTCCAAGGGACTCGCAAGAGTCTTCTCCAACACCACAGTTCAAAAGCATCAATTATTTGGCACTCAGCTTTCTTCATAGTCCAATTCTATATCCATACATGACTACTGGAAAAACCATAGCCTTGACTAGACAGACCTTTGTTGGCAAAGTAATGTCTCTGCTTTTTAATATGGTATCTAGGTTGGTCATAGCTTTCCTTCCAAGGAGTAAGCATCTTTTAATTTCATGGCTGCAATCACCATCTGCAGTGATTTTGGAGCCTTAAAAAGTTAAGTCAGCCACTGTTTCCACTGTTTCCCCATCTATTTCCCATGAAGTGATGGGACCAGATGCCATGATCTTAGTTTTCTGAATGTTGAGCTTTAAGCCAACATTTTCACTCTCCTCTTTCACTTTCATCAAGAGGCTTTTTAGTTCCTCTTTACTTTCTTCCATAAGAGTGGTGTCATCTGCATATCTGAGGTTATTGATATTTCTCCTGGCAATCTTGAGTCCAGCTTGTGTTTCTTCCAGTCCAGTGTTTCTCCCAGTCCAGTGTTTCTCATGATGTACTTTGCATATAAGTTAAATAAGCAGGGTGACAATATACAGCCTTGACATACTCCTTTCGCTATTTGGAACCAGGCTGTTGTTCCATGTCTAGTTCTAACTGTTGCTTCCTGACCTGCATACAGATTTCTCAAGAGGCAGGTCGGGTGGTCTGGTATAAGGGATGCCATATTCATATGATATTTCTTCTTCTCTGACTTATTTCACTCAGTATGACAGTCTCTGGTTCCATCCGTATTACTGCAAATGGCAGTATTTCATGCTTTTAATGGCTGAGTAGTGTTCCATTGTATGTATATGTGTGTGTGTGTAAATATATATATATAAAGGCAGTGCCAAAGAATGCTCAAACTACCGCACAATTGCACTCATCTCACATGCTAGTAAAGTAATGCTCAAAATTCTCCAAGCCAGGCTTCAGCAATACATGAACCGTGAACTCCCTGATGTTCAAGCTGGTTTTAGAAAAGGCAGAGGAACCAGAGATCAAATTGCCAACATCTGCTGGATCATGGAAAAAGCAAGAGAGTTCCAGAAAAACATCTACTTCTGCTTTATTGACTGTGCCAAAGCCTTTGACTGTGTGTATCACAATAAACTGTCGAAAATTCTGAAAGAGATGGGAATATCAGACCACCTAACCTGCCTCTTGAGAAATCTGTATGCAGGTCAGGAAGCAACAGTTAAAACTGGACATGGAAAAACAGACTGGTTCCAAATAGGAAAAGGAGTGCGTCAAGGCTGTATATTGTCACCCTGCTTATTTAACTTATATGCAGAGTATATCATGAGAAACGCTGGGCTGGAAGAAACACAAGCTGGAATCAAGATTGCCGGGAGAAATATCAATAACCTCAGATATGCAGATGACACCACCGTTATGGCAGAAAGTGAAGAGGAACTAAAAGGCCTCTTGATGAAAGTGAAACGGGAAAGTGAAAAAGTTTACTTAAAGCTCAACATTCAGAAAACAAAGATCATGGCATCCGGTCCCATCACTCCATGGGAAATAGATGGGGAAACAGTGGAAACAGTGTCAGACTTTATTTTGGGGGCTCCAAAATCACTGCAGATGGTGACTGCAGCCATGAAATTAGAAGACGCTTACTCCTTGGAAGAAAAGTTATGACCAACCTAGATAGTATATTCAAAAGCAGAGACATTACTTTGCCGACTAAGGTCCGTCTAGTCAAGGCTATGGTTTTTCCAGTGGTCATGTATGGATGTGAGAGTTGGACTGTGAAGAAGGCTGAGCGCTGAAGAATTGATGCTTTTGAACTGTGGTGTTGGAGAAGACTCTTGAGAGTCCCTTGGACTGCAAGGAGACCAACCCTGGGATTTCTTTGAAAGGACTGATGCTAAAGCTGAAACTCCAGTACTTTGGCCACCTCATGCGAAGAGTTGACTCACTGGAAAAGAGTCTGATGCTGGGAGGGATTGGGGGCAGGAGGAGAAGGGGACGACAGAGGATGAGATGGCTGGATGGCATCACGGACTCAATGGACGTGAGTCTGAATGAACTCCGGGAGATGGTGATGGACAGGGAGGCCTGGCGTGCTTTGATTCCATGAGGTTGCAAAGGGTCGGACACGACTGAGCGACTGAACTGAACTGAACTGAATATGTATATATGCACACACACATGACATCCACTTTATCCATTTCTCTGTCAATGGACAGTTAGGTTGTTTCCATGTCTTGGCTGTTGTAAACAGTGCTGCAGTGAACATTGGGTGCATGTATCCTTTTAAACCATGTTTTTCTCCAGATATATGCCCAGGAACTATTTGTACATTGTGTGCTATATATCCTTTATATCAGTAAAGTTTGTGCACACATACCTTTTCTCAGAAAATTGGTTGTTAAGCATTTACCCGTGTATCACCATCATCCCCACTTGTTTGGTCCTCAGTGGAAATGAAGAACATTTGCAACTGTGTAACTTATGGAGTTCTTCCATAGCTTTCTCTTCTCTAAGTGGAATAGTCTGTGATTCATCGATCTTTCCCTATTGGTTTTATATTCTGTGTCTGAGGTGTGCACAGCTAGGCACATGATAGTATTCCAGAGAGGAGATGATCCATGCTGGGTGGGATGGGAGCCTGATGGCAGTGCCTGGAAGGAGCGTGAGCTGGCAGGCAGGAGACTTGGGTCCCGGCCCTGCAGGAGGATGTCCTCGCGAGTTGTCCCCTCAATTATTTCATTTTAAGCAAAAGCTTGAAATAAGGTAAATTTGAGAGTTCTCTGCAGTCTTAAAATATGCATTCCTCTGTGCATGTACTCTACTTCTTGCTTTAACAAGGTCCATGATTCAGTTTGGAGGTTTAAGAGATAACACTTCCTTAAATTTGTATGGTCCTCTTGCAGTTTACTAAATGCTTTAACATATGTCGTCCTAACAATGAGATAAACAGAATCATTGCTATCCCTACTTTACTGCTAAGAAAACTGAGGCTCAGTTAATTCATGACTTGAGAGCTAGTTGGCAGAGAAGCTAGATGTGGGGTTTCAAGGTTACTTTTTCCATCTCTGAAGTCCTTTTCCTTCCATCTGCTTAAACCAGTGAGGCAGGTTCTCTATCCCTCCAAGCATCCCAGAAAATCCCACATAATAATTGTCACATCATCATATGTCTTCTAGGCACAAGTTGGGGGAAAAAAAGTCCTTTAAAAGGTAGATTGTAGCTTTAGGAAGGTGATTTTTTTCTGGTTAAGTCAATAAGTTCATCCTTTCTGAGATCAAGCAAGGAGACAAAGAAAGTGAGAGTGGGTTGCTTGCTAGGATAATGCTTGCTCTAGAGCCCAAAGGCACGAATGAGCACACACCAGAGTGGGCAGCAGAGGACCGAACGACCTGATGAGCGACAGTAGCTTGAGGTGGGTGATCTTTGACTTTTTACTTTTTCAGACGATAAACATAGTCCTAAGATTTGGAATTTTGTAAGTATATGAGTGTATAGCTTGGGATATGTTTGGCTGTAATCACAAGCAGTGCTGCCTCTAGTATCTTTTCTGCTTTAGATAGCATAAGCTGCAGTTGGCTTCAGGGATGAGCTAACAAAGAGTGACTTCGTAAGTGAACAAGAAGCACTAGAAAAATAACAGGGTTTTATTCATTTTGCAAAATGGCATGAAGATGTTTCCTTATACTATTCTAGGTTTCCTGAGTTTTTTCTGTCACCATTCATTTAGTTTGGAGTTGCCACATTTTTATGGGGTAAATTCTCAAAAAGATGGGAATTCTTGAAGACAAATATAGACATAGAGGTGGTATTCAGATAAAGAGGAGCTAAGTTATTGGTTTATTTCTTCTAGCGAGGCATCTGTGTTACAGTTATTCAGGAGCCAGGAGTCGCTTTTGAGGGCTCTGTCTCTGCGTTGCTGCGGGATATATGAATGGAATATACACTCGAATCTTCTATCTGTAAGATGGAGATAACACTCTGTAAGAATCATTATGTGGGACGACAGGGTGACACCTGAGCAAGTGCCCTGAGGTCTGGTCTCAGGCGCCACTTGTGATCAGCAAGTGAAAAGATGGGTCTTCCTCCAGCTGATCAGTAGATGTCGCTGCAGTCAACTAAAATGGCAGGAAAACACTAGTCAAAAGGATTCTACTGGTGGAAAAATACAGGAGTACTACTAGTAGCTATTTATAAAGTTAAGTGTGCATCTAGCTTTCTTCTCCAGCTCAGACTCAAATCCTTTACAATATATTACTGTTTATTATATTTAACAATGTGTCCAAATATGGGCAAATCTTTTCGGACAAAAAGTATATTAAATTCAGCAAACCATTCCATCCATCTTTCTTTCATTTACCAGTTCGTTCACTCGAGAAATACTAGGAGCCTGTGGTGTGTGCGGTACTTGCCAGGCGCTCTGGGCTTACCATGATGAGCAGTACAGACAGTCTGGCTTTATGGAGCTTCCTGTTGGGTGGGAAAGACAGGCAGTTAAAGAAGCAATACAAAAACAAACAAAAAACCCAGAATTAATTATGGTACAGAAAGATTAGTGTAATCACATGGCAACTTCTAGATGAAAAGAAAACAATCAGGACACCTGCCTGAGTGGTGGAGTCAGGGATGGTCTCTGGAATTAAATGGTATTTCAGAAGGTGCCCATATCATGCATCAAAGCACAAACTAGAAGCCAGAACGTGGATTACTTCACTCTGTTTAAGAGTCTTGCGGGTTCTTGCTGTGCTTGTTTACCTCCTTTTTATTAGCACCATCTGAAATACTGGATTGGCCAAAACGTTTGTTTGGCTTTTTCTGTAACAGATATGGAAAAACCTGAACGAACTTTTTGGCAAACCAATACTTAGAAAAATATCTTCCTTCCTGATTTTATGGTACATAGAAAACTAAGATCATGACATCTGGTCCCATCACTTCATGGCAAATAGATGGGAAACAGCGGAAACAGTGGCTGACTTTATTTTTTTGGGCTCCAGAATCACTGTAGATGGTGACTGCAGCCATGAAATTAAAAGGTGCTTATTCATTGGAAGGAAAATTATGACCAACCTAGACAGCATATTAAAAAGCAGAGACATTACTTTGTCAACAAAGGTCCATCTAGTCAAAGCTATGGTTTTTCCAGTAGTCATGTATGGTTGTGAGTTGGACTATGAAGAAAGCTGAGTGCCGAAGAATTGATGCTTTTGAACGGTGGTGTTGGAGAAGACTCTTGAGTCCCTTGGACTGCAGGGAGATCCAACCAGTCCATCCGAAGGGAGATCAGTTCTGAGTGTTCATTGGAAGGACTGATGTTGAAGCTGAAGCTCCAGTACTTTGGCCACCTGATGTGAAGAGCTGACTCACTGGAGAAGACCCTGATGCTAGGAAAGACTGAGGGCAGGAGGAGAAGGTGACGACAGAGGATGAGATGGTTGGATGGCATCATTGACTCAATGGACATGAGTTTGGGTAAACTCTGGCAGTTGGTGATGGACAGGGAGGCTTGGATGTGCTGTGGTTCATGGAGTCGCAAAGAGTTGGACATGACTGAACGACTGGACTGAAGATCACTTGACAGATCTAAAAAATTATTAGTTTATTTATTTATGTTGTTGCCTCTCCCTTGAGATGTTGAAAACATAGTGCCTTTTATATGTCAGATACTGTGATAAATAATCTTGATTGTTTTCTTGGTGTGTGATGTTTGGAAGGTAAAATTGAATGTTGAAGCTTTCTGTCTTCCCCTTGTTTCTACATTCACTTTACACGGGGGTGTATGGATTAAATGAAAAGCTTCACATTCCATCAGGGTTTGAAGTCAGCCTAAAGTACAACTGGGAGCGATACTTTGGTGACAGTTATGTGACCTGGCTGGAGGGAAGCACTGGCCATGCATTAGATCTTGAACATTTTAAGCAGATAATAAAGAAAAAAATATTGGCAAGGGACATGAAGTTATTCTGTTCAATATTTGCTGTATCTCCAGTGACTCATGAATTATATTTTGAAACCCTAAATTCAATTTATTAAGAGTCCCAGATATTGATTTTTGGATGAATAAAAACAAGTGAGTAAATTTGAATGCCTCCTTTTAAAGAGACAAAAAAAAATTGTGTATTGCAGAGACAGCAAAAATGTGTTCCAGTGAATTAGTAACCACTTTTCTTGTCTCTTTTTCAGATAAGAAATTGCAAAGCTAACTTTTTTGTTTTTTAACTTAACTCTGGGGTCTGCAGTCATCTGTATTTGATTCATTCAAAAATATATTTATTTGTCACATTAGTAAAGCCATGGCCTCAAGGCTAGTATGAGTATATATCTATTGATCTTTCCCACTATTTTCATTGGAATAAAGAAAATAAATGTTCCAATGTACCAGGATATAGAACAGATTGCAAGAACCGAACAAAACAGTGAAAAGACATTATGGTGAAAGGTGGAGTTGTACACAAGTTCTTTTACTTACATTCCCCACTTCCATTTCCATGCTTAGGAAGTTAAAGTGTTCGACATTCTCTTAATTTGTGAAAGGAAACATTGTAAAATCACTTGTGGAGCCCTGGGGTAATTTCTTATATTGCTTTGGCTTTGCTTCTAATGTATGGTATGGTCTTGGGTAAGTCTTTTCATTGCTCTGAGCTTCAGTTTTTTAATCTACCTAAAGGGGCTTTGAGTGGACTGAGGGTCACTATGTGGAAGCCCCTGTGATTTTTCCCTGTCCACACTTCCAGTATATCGAGTCCATCTTCTTTTTTTGACTCAAAAGTCCAAGTCTAACCCATCCACCTGTGATCTTGATCCTATTGACCACTTGCTGTTGTTTGAGCTGATAGAGTTCCAAGCCATTGGGAAACATTCATTGTCTAAGGTAGAAATCGGGGTGTTATCTCTGATTCCTCTTTGTTTCCCTCAGTTTCCAAATCCAGTTGATAGCAAAGTCCCATTAATTTTCTCCTAAGTGGCTATGAAACATATCCTTTTGCCATCCCGCCTTTGTTAGGCTAGCATCCTCTCTTGCCCAGACTATTGCAGGAGCGTTTTACCAGTCTCCTCCTTTGCAGTCTCTTCCACTTCCAGTCCACTTCTATGCTGTTTTCAGTGAAATCCTTCTAAAACACAAGACTGATTATGTCTGTTGGGAGCAGCAGCAACCCCACTGGATAAATATATATATTGTGAGAGAAGGTGTTAGGCCAACTTCTGAGAAACAGTCAATTTGAATAAGACAACTAGTCCCTCTGAAATTAAAACCTTGTGTTGACTACTTCATTTGCCTCGGAGAATGTCCGAGTCTCTTTGTTCTGGCCTTGAAGGCTGTGCACATGTGGGCCTCATGCACGTGTGAGCCTCAGATCTCCTATGACCTTACCGTCTGCTGTGTTTCCTTCTGCCGCGTGTGCTTCTCATCCCTGCCGCACTGAGTGCTCTTTAGCCTGATCATGTCGTGTTCTGTCACGTGTCTAAGATTTTGCATATCCAGGCCTCTCTGTCTGGAATTCCTTTTCTCCCTTCTCCCCCATAGATCTGTGATATGCTTACTCATTCTGCAGTAGCTGAGGCAGATGTCATCTTATTGGGGAGAGTTCTCATAGATTGGTTGCTTCCTATACTTGCATGGCTTTTTGCTGATGGGGTTATATTGTATTTGTTAATCTCTGTCTTCATTACCGGATCGTGACCTACCTGAAGGTGAGGAATCCCGCCTTTTGTATTCCTAAGACCTTCCATAGTATACAGCACATTTTAGCAGCTCAATAAGTGGTGGTTTTTGTTTTAAAGTTTTTTTTAAATGCTCAGTTTTGTTTTATTTTTTTATGGGAACCATTTCTATTTATTTTTTAATGTGGACCATTTTTAAAGTCTCTATTGAATTTGTTACAATATTGTCTCCGTTTTGTGTTTTGGTTTTTAGCCACAAGGTATGTGGGATCTTAACTCCCTGACCAGGGGGCGAACCCATACCCCCTGCATCGGAAGGTGAAGTCCGAACCATTGGACCACCAGGGAGGTCCCCAAAGTGGTTGTTGACTGACTGAGATAAATGAGTGAATGTATGTGCATACATGCTTGGATGGAAGTGGTAACTGCAGTATTTCTCATCTCAATGGAAATGTCAGTAACTATGGAAAGATACTTGGAAGCTGCAACTGGCTTGTTGATCTTCTGGGGAAGGCTTTGATACTTGCAGGTAGATCCTGACCTGATAGCCAGGGATTAGATCTTTAGAGTCCCCTTAAGCTGTAAGAGTTGATAACTTTCTTTTGGCTATGTGACTTCAAATCCAACAGCTAGAACACTTGCCCTGTAGCACTTTTACCTGATGGCTGAGTAACAAGGGTAGTTTGCCCAACATAACTTGTCATTATCTCTTTCTTGGTTCTCTGAAATCTGCTTCTGTTGTCCATCAGTGACAAATCATTAGGCTCATTCCCAAACAAATTGGTTGTCAAATAGGCATCATTGAGACTGGCGAAATGTCTTAGTTTCAGCTGAGCAAGGCAAATATGATGCTGTCTAATCATGACAGGCCTGGTGATGTGATGTTCCGAGAAGTGAGGGACATCTTTCAGGTCTACAGCATGCCTCAGTGTAGGTAATTACCCTAGTCAGTGAGTAGTAATCAATAGGAAAAGCTTAAGGTGGAGACATTAATCCATCTTTTAATGCACAAACAGCAGCAGCTAAAGGTTTTCTTGGAGGGGAAGGAATGAACAGATAATCTACCATGTCATTTCCAAATGTGGCAAGTTGATTTTTATAATCAATCTGCAGACATATCCATTTTCAGGGATGTGAATAATAAAAAGAACTAAAAGCTTTTGCAAGATCTTCTCTCAGTATCTGCTTGTCTCACATCCTTGCTTCCTTTTAATCCTCTAGCCCCTATGTCACATCCATTATCATCCTGAAAAGAAAAATCATTCAGAACACTTAAATGATGTTTCAATGACACATAATCCATTAGAATTCAGAAAAAGCCAGCACTTTCCAAAGAGAAACTCTATTTCACTTATCCTTTCTCTCTTATTTCTTTACTTGAGGTGAAATTTCAGCTTCTATTGGGATTTCTTATTTTATACATTTTTATAAGGTCATTATTTTTGCAGATAATGACCTGACCCCTTCTAAAGCCACCTGCTTAGTTGGCTAAAAGGAGCAGCATAGGGGTTAATAGAAGTCTATTTCATCCATTTTTGTTTGTTTACTGTGAAGCAGTATATGCTCAAAGCAAAAATTTTGGGTAAAATATATAATCCTGGCGTTATGCCCAGGAACAGCTGGGCAGGCTTCTAGCTCTTTATTCAGAGAAGGCTACAAAATAATCGGAGGCCAGAGAACAGGGCACACATTTTTGCTCCCATTTCCTCTGGGTTGCCGTTCAGGCTGTGCTGACTCTCCTTCCATGAGTGATGAGAAATCCCTCTTTCTTGGGCTCCTCCCCCTTCCCCTTTGTCACTCTTCCATTGGTGTTCTAGCTGTGCCCTATGGTTGTGGCTGGAAGCTCCATTGTCAAAGATTTTTCATATTTACAACTGTCTTCCTGGCGTCTAGAATAATGCCTACCATATAATAGACCTGCAATAAAGTTTCATCGACTAAATGAAGTTTTCAGAGGGTAATACTGACCTAGACAAACCAGCCTCTCTGTTACCATCACTTTCGCCTTACAGTGCATATAACCTTGGTGCCTGAGGCTAGAAGGCCCTCTTCCTACCAGGGAGAGATGGGAGGTACAGAGAAGTTGAAAGGAAAGGAAACCCGATCTGGCCACATTTCAGAAGTTGGGAAAAACTCACCCACAATCTGTCTAACTCAGAGGAGATAAAATGACCTATTGTCTTCCAGTCTTTCTATGTATTTCTCCATAGTTGATATTATAGTTCCCAGGTGGCTCAGTGGTTAAGAGTCCACCTGCCAAGCAGGAGACACAGGTTCGATCCCTGGGTCCGGAAGATCCCCTGGAGAAGGAAATGGCAACCCACTCCAGTATTCTTGCCTGGAGAATCCCATGGACAGAGGAGCCTCACGGACTATAGTGCGTGGGGGTCACAAAAGAATCAGACACTACATAGTGCCTAAACAACAGCAACACATTTAATTTATTTGTGATAGTGTTTTCCTTTGATTCTAATACTAATAATTTTTGCATTTTAATGCTTTTAAAATTATGAGTAAATCTTAAAGTTAATGTATATTTTTATTGTCGATGGTAAATCTTATCATCAATGATCTTTTAGAATCCATTAGTATATTATTCAGAATTAATATAGAGTACAGTTGCTTTTGATTTTTCCCTCATGGAAAAGTGACCAGACTGACCTGAGAAAAAAGTATTTCTCTGACCTTTCAAAGCCTTCTGGGTCCCTAACTTCTCCCTGTTCGCGTGCATGTTAAGTCACTTCAGTCACGTCTGACTCTGTGCGACCCTGTGAACTGCAGCCCGCCAGGCTCCTCTGTCCATGGCATTCTCCAGGCAAGAATGCCGGAGTGGGTTGCCATGCTCTCCTCCAGGGGATCTTCCTGACCCAGGGATTTAACCTGCGTCTCTTCTGTCTCCTGCATTGGCAGGTGGGTTCTTTACCACTAGTGCCACTTGGGAAGCCTTTTCCTGGTTTACTCTCTTTTTTCAAGCATACTTTATTTTATCGTGGCAAACTTCATATACCTGAAATGACCATTGACCATTTTATTTTTTAATTATTTCCTCATGGCTGTGTCATGTCTTCGTTGCGGCCTGTGGACCCTTCACTGCACCTCTTGGGGTCTTCGCTGCGATCAGCACTTCCCCACTGTGTGGGCTAGTTGTGGGGTGCAGGGCTCAGTAGCTGTGATGTGCAGGCTTAGCTGTCCTGCAGCATGTGGGATCTTAGTTCCCCACCCAGGGATTGAACCCAAGTCTCTTGCATTGGAAGGGAGTTTCTTAACCACTGGACCATCAGGGAAGTCCCTCATTAATCACTTTAAAGTGACATTTAATACTGTCACAGTATTGTGCAACAATTACCTCTGTCTAGGTTCAAGACAGTTTAATCACCCCAAAGAAGAACCACTCAGCAGTCATTCCCCATTCCTCTTTCCCTTAGCCCTAAAAACCACTAGATTGCTTCCTGTCTCTATGGATTGATCTATTTTAGATTCAGCGATGAGTCCCGAAGGTAACTCTGAAGGACAGGCCTTCTCATATGACTTGTGAAGGCAAAGAATGCACAAGCATGGCTGTGGCATTTTATTACATGTTTATACACACTAAGACACCAGTATCAGGATTGACTACTAAACATACATGCTGTTGGCAATTGTAGAATCATCCTGGAAGTGTTTAAAATTTAGTGGCCATTTTATGTGAAGCAAATGAAAAACAAAACTACTGATGTGGTGGGAAAGCTTGTGGAAATGAAGTAATATGAAGAGCAAGGCATATCTTGGGTCTTCTGCTTCAGAATTTTAGCTTTAAGGTATCAGCTGAAGCTGTGGTCTTATCTCAAGACCCAACTGGAGAAGATCTGCCTCCAGAATCACATGGTTGTTGGCAGAATTCAATTTCTTGTGAGTAGTATGACCGAGGGCTTCAGCAGTATTGACTGTTGGCCTGGGGGAGACCCTCAGTTCCTTGCCACATAGGTCTTAGCATGCCTCACAGTGTAGCCGCTTGCTTCATTGAAGCTAGCAAGAGGGAAGGTCTGTGGGAAAGACATACATGACAGTTTTATGTAACATAGTCACAGACGTGACATCCCATCACCATTGCCATATTCTGTTGTTAGAATCAAATCACGGGTCTGCTTATGCTCAAGACGAGTATCAGGACTCTAAAGGACTTGAGTGTTAGGAAATGGGGATAACACAGAGCCATGTTGCTGTATAAATGGGTCATCCACCCTCTCAGATCTGTCTGCAAAGCTGGCTCATTTCTATCCTGCATTGAAGAGTAAATTAGGGAAAGAAACAGGTTCATTCTGAAGGACAGTGGGGACATGAGGAGAAATTCTGTGGAGAGTCTGCTGAATACCTACAGTGCTGCCTAGAAACCACAGTGACTCACCATTTAGTTTGTTCTCTCAAGGGAAACTGGGGAAAAATGATGGTCTTTGAGGAAGATAATAAATGATGATGCTTCTAGTGAGCCCAGCCTAAATGCCCAGTTGGAGGTGTCTCCTGGAGCCTTGAGGGAACAGAGTGGCCATAATCACACAGTTAGGCAATGCAGATAGAGCCTCTTAAATCAACGGCATTGTTTGTTAAGAGTTCATCCTCCAAGGTCCAGTGTCAGCCAGACTTAGTCTGAAGAAATTCCTGAACCTTTGAGGAGTTCTACTGGATACATAAAGAGGGAACTATACTCTGGCTAGCAGCATAATCTTTGTGAAACATTGTTTTAAAAATTATTTTTCATTGGAGGATAATTGCTTGCCAGTGTTTCTGTTGGTTTCTTCTGTACAATGATGTGAATCGGCTCTAAGTTTACATACATCTCTTCCCTCTTGAGTCTCCCTCCTACCCTCTATCCCGGCCCTCTAGGTTATCACAGCATCGAGCTGCTTTCCACTAGCTATCTGTTTTATGCATTGTAGTGTATATATCAGAGAAGGCAATGGCACCCCACTCCAGTACTCTTGCCTGGAAAATCCCATGAATGGAGGAGCCTGGTAGGCTGCAGTCCATGGGGTTGCTAGGAGTCGGACACGACTGAGTGACTTCACTTTCACTTTTCACTTCCATGCTTTGAAGGCAATGGCAACCCACTCCAGTGTTCTTGCCTGGAGAATCCCAGGGACGGGGGGAGCCTGGTGGGCTGCCGTCTCTGGGGTTGCACAGAGTCGGACACGACTGAAGCGACTTAGCAACAGCAGCAATGCTACCCTTTTTATTCTTCCCACTCTCTCCCTCCCTTATGAAGCATTTTTTGATCCTAAATGACATGACCTCGCTTGATCAACAATATCATATGTCTGATTTTGCTCTGAATTGTTCCCAAATCTTTCAAAATCAATGACACCTAGCGCAGTATCACAGACATGGCAGGCAAAAGAATATTTTACATACTCTGGTGGAAAGCATAGGAAAGGAGTCCCTCAAAAAGCTTTGAGTAATAATTGATATTATTGGAATAAATTTTAGCTTTTGAGTTGCTTATTGCAATAGAACAGCATCCATTTGTATAAACGGTTGTGTGTCTGCTTTAAGAGCGCGCTTGCCCTTTGATAATGTTGATGTCTCCTGCCTCAGTTGGGAGTTGTCATTCTTTGCTCCCAATAGTGTAGTGAATGCAGTGGTTGTGAATTTAAGTGGCAAAGATAATGAGAATCAGAAGTGTGTCACGGGGCTAGAAACCCTTTGACAGCTACTACTTGAACATTCTTTGTGAAAGTGAAGTGAAAGTCACTCAGTCATGTCCTGCTCTTTGTGACACTGTGGACTGTCCACGGAATTCTCCAGGCCAGAATACTGGAGTGAGTAGCCTTTCCCTTTTCCATGGGATCTTCCCAACACAGGAATTGAACTGGGGTCTCCTGCATTGCAGGCGGATTCTTTACCAACTGAGCTATCAGGGAAGCCCTTCTTTGTAGGCGTTTTAAATTACAGTTTTGCTAAATTTCCATGCTTAGGATATTATGCTAAACCAGTCACGAAGGAGTGAATAATGATTAAACAAACATTTTGGGAAAAGTTAATAAATGCATAAATGCTGTGAATGGCAGTTTCTTTATAGGATAACTAATCCTGTGTTGGAATTGTTTAAGGCAAAATTTTAATGCAGATATTTTGAGTACTGAACCAACCTACCACTGCTAAAGTAGAGCAAATCTTTGGCTCAAAGTGTATGGGTTATCTAGACTGACCAGTTACTCCCAGATTGACTTCCTTTTGCTAACCTAACTATTTCCAGGCTAATTCCTTGGATTCCTGCTTCTGTTTGGCATAAACTGAGGGATTATGCACTTCAAAAAAAAAAAATCTCCTAAGAAAATGTCAGTTAAAAACCGACCAAATTCTAGGCAAGTGGAAAGTTTCTGTTTGTTAGTTTTAGTGTTTGTACAACTGCTTGTCTCTGTCACAGTCTGTGTGATTGAGAGTTAACCGTGCAGCTTGACATGGCATCGATTCTGCTTTCTTATTGATCAGGGGCGATATGAGCTGGGGAAGTTGTGATAGATGAATTTTGCCAGAATGTTCCTGGCAAAAGCTGTGAGTCTGTGTCCTTCTCCAGCTCATTAAATTAAAGCAGAATACTAAAAATGATACGCCAGGCATGGGGAGCCTTTCTTCGGATACAGATAATCAGATTTTCTGCTCATTTGGAAAGAACCATGACCTACCTACTGATCTGTAATAAAATGTTATTTTAAAAGAGCACATAGATTATCTTTCCCATCTTCATGTTTAGAAATCCTCCCATCGCACCCCTGGCTCTTGTTTTGGGGTTGAATTGTATCCTCCCTGCTAAAAAAAAGATATGTTGAAGTCCTAACCCCTAAACCTGGGGATATGACCTTATTTGGAAATGGAGTCTTCATGGGTTTATTTTATTTGCTTATTATGTTTGGTTGTGCTGGGTCTTTGTTGCTGTGCCCGGGGTTCCTCTAGCTGTGATGAGTAGGGGCTGCTCTGTAGTTCCAGTGCCTGGGCTTCCTTTTGTGGTGGCTGCTCTTGTTGCAGAGCACAGGCACTAGGCCTGCAGGTTTCAGTGGTTGTGGCACACGGGCTTAGTTGCCTGTGGCATGTGGAATCTTCCTGGGCAAGAGGCTGAACCTGTGTCCCCTGCTTTGGCAGGCAGATTCTTAACCATTGGAGCACCGGGAAGTCCTGCATCATTGCAGATTTCATCAAGTTGAGTTCATTGGGATGGATCATAATCCAGTGTGACTGATGTCCCTGTAAGAAGAGGGAAGTTTGGGCACAGACACAGCCACACAAGGATGCTGTGTGGAGACGCAGAGTCACAGACACACAGAGGGAAGGAACCACACTAAGACTGAGGCAGAGATTGGAGTGATGCTGCCGCAAGGCAAGGGACACCCAGGGCTGCTAGAAACTGGAAGAGGCAAGGAATGAAGGAACCTCCTCTAGGAGCTCTGGAGGGATTATCAATATCTTGATTTTGGATTTAAGCCTCCACAATGGAGAAAATAAATTTCTGTTTTGTTAAGCTTGGGCTTCCCAGGTGGCGCTAGTGGTAAAGAACCTACCTTTCTATTGCAGGAGACACAGGTTTGATCCCTGCATAGGGGAAGATCCCCTGGAGGAGGGCATGGCAACCCACTCCAGTACTCTTGCCTGGAGAATCCCATGGACAGAGGAGCCTGGCAGGCTATGATCCATAGGGTCACAAAGAATTGGACACACTGAAGTGACTTAGCACGCACACATGCAAGTTAAGCTTAGGTACTGTGTTTGCAGTGCCTTGTGTGGCAGCCCTGGGAACTGAACACATTCCCCCTGAGCTTTCCCTTTCTTTCCCTCCTTCCCTTCATAACCCAGTTGCAAGTCGGCCAGATTGGACTACCTTCCCTCCTCCCCGACTCACAACTGTTCTTGCTGAGGTCTTCAGGAACCTCCAAGGAGGAACTGAGTCTGCAGACATGGAGCCCACTTGCCTGGGTTCAAGCCCAGACTCCATTCCCTTCCAAGCTGCATGAACTCAGGCAAATTAAAGTTTCTGTGTTTTAGTTTGTGTTTATCAATAAAATGAGCTGATCCTGGGGGCTGTTGTAAAACTTAAAAAGAGTTAATAGAGCCAAAGTGCTTAGCATAGTTCCTAGCACGTCACTGTCACCTAATGTGTATTTATTTCCATTTGCCGCCCGCGTCTTCCCTTTTCAGGTCTTACTTTGCCATTCTGCAGCATTGGGCTCTGCTGGCCTCTTTCTCCTCCTGACTTGGCATTCCATCGCTTTGTAGTCACGCTCTCTCTTCCTGAGCTTCTCCTGGGAAGGCATTATAGCTGTGGATAGAGTCCACTGGTTGAAAGCTAACTGATCTGGGCTTTGTGCTCAGCTTTGTACTTTTTCAAGTCACTGACTTTGGACAAGTTAATCTTTCTGAGACCCAGTGTTTTGTTTTTTTAATAAAATGGTGCTTATTGGGTGATTGTGAGGAGTAAAAGAGATAATATAAGCAGAAGGCCCAGTGTAAGCTGGATTCTTATGACTTTCACATCAACCTTTGTCTCGTCCTCCCGTCCCTTACTTGAGAGCTGCCACGGGAGCCCCTGCAGTTGGGCTCCTCTGCGTAGAATGCAGCAGCCCTGCTGCCCACCACCTTCCAACTTTTGGTATAGAGGTAGATCTATGGAGTATTTTTAAGGAACTGGGAAAAGTCCTACCAGATTTAATCTGGTCATATTTGATGCTTTAATCTCACCAGCCTTTATATTCCAGAGAAGGCAATGGCATCCAACTCTAGTAGTCTTGCCCAGAAAATCCCATGGACAGGGGAGCCTGGTAGGCTGTAGTCCACAGGGTCGCTAAGAGTTGGACACGACTGGGCAACTTTACTTTCACTTTTCACTTTCATGTATTGGAGAAGGAAATGGCAACCCACTCTAGTGTTCTTGCCTGGAGAATCCCTGGGATGGGGAGCCTGGTGAGCTGCCGTCTATGGGGTCACACATAGTTGGACACGACTGAAGTGACTTAGCAGCAGCAGCCTCTATATTCAGTGGTTTCCAGGTTCCAGGATTTTACTCTCTTCTGCATCTCTTAAAAGCATTCACTTTTTGCAGAAACTAGACTCTGGCTCTGGAGGGAACCAGACGTGATTTCTGACAGAAATCAACAGTTTCAGCCCTAAGCTCAGGAATGATTGCATCTAATGCAGCCAGTGAGGGGGTGCTGAGCAAGGGAATGGGGACTCTAGAAGTGGTTTGTGTGTGGTGTTACATGGGGAAGTGGGTTACAAGTATGAGAACTGGATTCTAGGACGTAGGATGCCAGGATCAAGCCGTGGAGAAGGACCTGACATATTCCAGGCAGGACTTCAGAGCCTGGCTTGTGAGCTGGAACTCATGAAAGGTCTCTGGTCCTAGACTGGGCAGTCAAACAAAATAGAAAATCTGGAGACTCTGGACCGAGCCAGCGCAGGGCTAGGGAGTAAGGGCTGTAAGGGATGAGCTAGAGTCCTCTCTAAGCCTGCCCTGGGCCAGGTTAATCATGCAGGAACCTCACGGGGGTGGGAGTACAGCCTGGAATCTGGAATGGGAATTAATTTTAAGCCTCACCAAATAGGGCTGAGGGGCCTAAGCATGGACTGTTGGTGCGGGCTGTCTCTGCCATCGTTACCTTGGAAACCAAGGCTAAAGCTGCTTTGGTGGTCCCAGCTGGGAAGGCCCGGAGAGGGAGAATCAGGGAAAATAAAGCTAACAGATGGATGTCCATTATGGCTTGTGACCATGGGAAAAACACACAGAGGAAGTTTGGGAATACGGGAACTCTGAAACATCTTCACTTTGTACATTTGCTGAGCCTACTCTGTGAAAAGCCCCTTGCCAGCCCCCAAAGCCCTTGAGATACCTTTCTTCGTTGCTCTGACGAGCAGTCACCTTTTTCTGCTGGAAAGGTATTTTGAAAATAATATTCTGACTCAGAAATGCTCCTTGTGGCTGCCTTATTTTCATATCTCTTATTAAAATCTTTTTTTTATGGTGGTAAAAGTCACATAATAAAAAATGTACTATTTTAACCATATTTAACTGTACCGCTCAGTGGCACTAAGTACATTCACGTTACTGCTCTCACCATTGTCCATCCATCTCCCACATTTTTCATCTTCCTAAACTGAACCTCTGTCCCCATTAAACACTAACTCCCTATTCCCCCTCCCTACTCTCCACCCCAGCCCCTCCCCCACACCCCCACCGGCCCCTGGAATATACTTTTCTGACTCTGAATTTGACTATTATAGGTACCTCATATAAGTGGAATCAGTATTTGTCTGCACCTATTGTATATTGGAATGCATTTTAACTTAATATATGTCCTTAACCCAAATTCATTGGATATAGTTTATAGGGTTGATCTACAAGATCAATGTTACTAATTGTCTATTCCTCGTTAGCAATACTTGGATCTAAGACTCACAAAAATTGCAGTTTGTAGTGATCAAACCACAGTTTTGGAGGACTATTAGTTATTGAAAGGAAAAGTTATTTTCAACAATTTCATACCTCTACCAGACTTTTATCAGTCTTTGCTGATGGTAGTCAATTTTTCTGTTAGAATTAAGACCAAATTGCCTTCCACAAGTTCGACAGCAAATTTGTGCAGTGGGGGTACAAAGCCAAGAACAAGCTATTCCCTATTAGTGACAAAGAGTTATGAGAAAGTAACTGCCAAGCTGACTCATTCATGCTGCTTTTACTACCCTGTTTAGGAGACTCTGGAGATGAATTATTCAGTCTTTTCAGTGTAGGCAGACGAATGAAAGAGTGAATACGATACAGCTCAGGAGAAGCTGAAGTAAAGGTGAAATTGTGATTATATTAAGTAAGATTAAAAATGAATTCAATATGGATTAAAATGAGCTATAATCCAGTGGACTTACTATGAAGACATAGAAGGCATCTTTCCTCTTTGTAGACCATAGGACAGTTTTATGTTTCAGCTGGTCGGAGTCTTGCTTTGTTTTCTGTATGTGGCAACATGGTTTAGACTGTAAATATCCTCCTGACAGATCCTGTTACTTAGCTTTTCAGTTGCTTGAAATCTGGAGCTGTGGTCACAAGGGAGTCCACAAGTCTGTTCATAAATAACCAGAGAACTCACATATAATGCAGCAACCAGGGTTTTTTATTCTGCACACATCGAAGGATGCTAGCTTTGGAAAGATCAAGAGAGTGTCAAATTTTTCCTGTGCATTAATAGCTCTGGTTCTGGTCAAAGTCAATAGATTCCCGGTTGGTCGTTAATTCCCCATAAATGCATAATGCAGAGAGAATTATTGCTTCAAAGGGTTTTCAGTAGCATATTTTTGGTGAGTGATGTGGTGTGAATTGTTTTTTACAGGGTACTTTTGAGATGATTAGTGTTCTAAACATTAGTTGAGTCATTTCCAACAGACCATTTGGAACCCTTTCTGCAGGCAGCAGCTGAAGAGACATTTTCAAACTCCCTTCCCCAGTCCTTGGGAAGGCGTACTTAATGTAAAAGACTGGCTGTAAATGTTGACTTTAAAATTAGAGCTCTCCCTGTGATGAGAGTGATGAGATTGAGCATCCTTGCCATGGCACTTCTGAAATCTTGCCCCCCCTTTCTACAATGACCTCACTGTCTGATGTAGGACAAAGTGTTTGGCAAAGTGGCCTAGTGTCATTCAGCGAGTCCATCAAGAGCATGACCTCCCAGATTTATATGTACCGAGGGAAACATGAAACACCAGAAAGGCCATTTAAATATTTTATACAACCTTCTCCTGTTTCTGAAGACTCTCAGCTTTAACCTGTGCTAGTGCAGCTCTCTCATGTTGATCATTTATACCCCACAAAACCTGCTCTTTGTGTCTCTAGGATGGTTTACATACTCCACTTTAAATTGTCTGCTCTTTCCTACCTCTGTCCACCACATTACTCAGCATTAAAGAGCCCTACTGTGGGAATCTGTCACTTCTTTCATGAGTCTTTAGGGCTTATCCCGAAGACTATTCTGCTCTTTAAATGCTATGGCCTATGGTAGAATATTCCTATGATTATTCTTTAATTTACTGCTTTAAAAATTAAAATGTAGTTAATTTACAATGACATGCTAGTTTCACCTGTACAGCAGAGTTATTCAGTGTACTGCTTTTTGAGCAAGGCTGCAATGAAAACCAGTGGTAGAAAAGAACCAACTTTCCGACTTTTCCATTCTGGGCTGTCTTCCTTTGCTAAAGAAAAATGGAGAGCCAGATGAGAATAGGAGATAGGGTAATGATCTCTGACACTCTGAAACTCCATGCATTTGAGTTTATGGGTGTGCCATGGTTGTTTTCTGTTTCTCATTTAACTTTTATACTATGTTTTATCTTTAGACCTGCCCAACCCTTATTTCTCCAGTAAAGTCTGCTCAGTTCAGCTTTGAGAGTAGTCCTGTAGGGGGTGGTGTGTAACAGTTGGGTCTTTGTATGTCTGCTGCAGACTGCTAGAGCTGTTTCTTTAACAGTCATCTGGTTCAGGTAATACATTTTCCCCCAGAGGACACAGACTTTGAGAAGCTAAATAGCTTGGCCAGAACTATAACTTGTGAAAAATCCCAGCCCTCTTGTCTCTTGGCCCAGTGTTTCTGGTCACCAAATCTAGCTGCTGCACTTACTTTATTCACTTGTCCCTGTCTCTTAACACACACACATGCAGGAACTGAGCTAATGCAAAGTGATACTTTTCTATTTTTAAAAATTTTTATTGAAATATAGTTGATGTACAATATTGTGTTAGCTTCTAGCGTACAGCAAAGTGAGTCGTATATATTTGGCTTCCCTGGTGGTTCAATGGTGAAGAATCCACCTGCCAATGCTGGAGACATTTGATCCCTGGGTTGGGAAGATCCCCCTGGGGAAGGAAATGGCAACCCACTCCAGTATTCTTGCCTGGGAAATCCCATAACAGCGGAGCCTGTCAGGCTACAGTCTGTGGGTTCTCTAAAGAGTTGAACACAACTTAAGCAACAGCATGTGTGTGTGTGTGTGTGTGTGTGTGTGTGTGTGTGTGTGTGTGAGTGATTCTTTTCCATTATGGTTTTTAAACAAATGTTTATTTATTTATTTATGGTTGCTCTGGGCTTCCCTGGTGGCTCAGCTGGTAAAGAATCTGCCTGCAATGCGGGAGACCTGGGTTGGGAAGATCCCCTGGAGGAGGGAAAGGCTATCCACTCCAGCATTCTGGCCTGGAGAATTCCATGGACTGTATAGTCCATGGGGTTGCAAAGAGTTGGACATGCCTGAGTGGCTTTGGCGTGCCTGGCTGAGCTGGGTCTTTCTTGGTTGCTGCATGTGTGCTTTCTCTAGATGGAGAGAGTGGGGGCTACTCTCTAGTTGTGGTGTGTGGGCTTCTTGTTGGGGTGGCTTCTCTTGTTGCAGAGCATGGGCTCTAGGGGGTGTGGGCTTCAGTAGTTGTGGCCTGTAGGCTCTAGAGCACAGACCGAGTAGTTCTGGCGCACGGGCTTAGTTGTCCCACGGCATGTGGGATGTTTCCAGAGCAGGGATCAAACTGGTGTCTCCTGCATTGCAAGGCAATTCTTAACCATTGGACCACCTGTGAAGCCCTCCATTATGGTTTGTTACAGGACATTGAATATAGTTCCCTGTGCTGTACAGTAGGTCCTTGTTTATCTATTTCATATATAGTAGTTTGTATCTGCCAATCACCAACTCCTAATTTATTCCCCCTCATCCCTATTCCCCTATGGTAACCATAAGCTACTTCTTAAGTAGGAAACTATCAGGCTTCTTATTATAGCTTTTATACCATTTAATTTAACCCCACTTTGGTTATGTTATATTGATTATAGTCTATATTGCTTAGGGTAAGGCTGGATTTTACAGCAAAAATATCCCCAAATAATTCACTGGCTTAAAAGATAGAGAAGATTATTTTCTTTCTTACGTGAAAGTCCAAAGTGTGCATCCCAGTTTGTTATGCTTTTCCACAGATGTCAGGGATGCAGGTTCAGTTTTTAAAAAGATGTTTAGATTTATGTGGCTGTATCAGGTCTTTAGTTGTGGCACATGAACTCGTAGCTGCGGCATGTGGAATCTAGTTCGCTGACCAGGGGTTGAACCTGGGCGCCCTGCGTTGGGGAGTGTGGAATCTTAGACACTGGACCATCAGGGAAGTCTACAGATTGCTTTTTTAAGTGTCTGCTCTGACATCCAGTAGGATGGTGTTGGTGTTGGGGATGCAGTTGGTGAGAAGGGGAAGGAGAGTGTGAAGGAGGCACTTCTGGGCCCCAGAGTCACATACGTCACTTTCACTGATATTTCATTGGCTAGAACTTAGTCACAGAGCCAGCTCTAAGTGCAAAATAATAGAAAACCAGGGCTTCTGGGCAGCACATGCCCAGAGACAGCTCTGTCGTTACAGAACGGGAGAATGGATTTTGGTGGACAACCAATACTTTGCCACAGAGCTCGAGTCCAGGAAGCCAGCAGTGCTGAGGGCTGTGTGTGTGGTGAGTTGTTGACCAGGACCTGGACTTCTCACTGTGTTTCGTCTGGAGATTTGCATCATGACTTTGGCTAAAGCACCTAACCTCTTGCACTTCCGTTTCCTTAGCAGGTAGGAAGAACCTGGGATTGATGAACTCCAAGGTTCCTTCCAGTGCTGGGAAGCCCTGCCTGACCTCGTATCTTGAGGGATCTCTTTCTCCTTTAAGCATCACTTCACTATGCATCTCATGACAAAAAAACTCTTGCAATTTTGTTAAGAGCTTTTATTTCATCTCGTGAAACTATGAGCTTTGTAAGGGAACAAGTTTATCTTTCTGTCCCTATAGCACTTTGCAGGTATCAGAAGATCAAGAAATATTTCTGGGTTGGCTGATTGGTTGGTTGATAATTGTGGTCCCTGGGAGCTCATTGGAAGAAGAAACTGCAGATATGAAGTACTGCAGACTGATTTTCTCTGGGAGGGAAGCAGAACTGAGAGAATAACCTCTAAGCTTTTTCCTGTGCTCATAGTTTATGATTCTGTGACTCAGCAGCTCTGGAGTTGGGAAGAATCCCATCTCAGTTCCCTCCAGTGACATTCCCTCTAAAAGTTTTTTATCATCAGGTTGAATATCTGGATAAAAGTTTCCATCTCCTCCAGTGGCTTCTACAAGGTCAACCTGATACATATGAAGCTTTGAAAGAAAATATTCTCACCTCTCTGAATAGAACTGTAATTTTAAGGGCTTTAGAGTTTCAGGCAAGGGTCTGAGTACTCATAGGATATTAAAATGCAGGGCCATACAATTTGCTGAGCCTTGGAATTACATTTTGTACATTTAAATTCTAAAACAAAGCCCTCAGAGATTCACTTTAGAAACAGCGTGTTAAGCATTTATTCTATAAAAATCTGAATCCCCGTTTTGAAGTCTACATCCATCATGTTATTACTGGTGGGCAGTGACTGAGCGCCAAATAATGCAAAACAGTGCTTCTCCAGATTTTATGGAGCATTTGAATCACTAGGGATCTGGTTAAAGTGCAGATTCTGACGTAGTAGAATCTGTGCAGTGGCCCCTGAGAGTCTGCATTTCTAACAAGCTCCCATGGGATGCAGTGATGCTGGTCTGTGGCTCAAGCTTTGAGCAAGGATGTAAGGAATGTTTCCCGTTAAGATAGCACTTTAAAGATGCTCTGCTCCTATTAATTAAATATGAGGTAATTATGTTGCCTCATATTCAGTTATTTGCATATATGATCCCTTTAAGATGGTGAGATCCTGAAATCCAGACAAGAACCCTATTTATTTCACCTCACTTTCTCCTATGAATTTAACATACTGTCATGCATTTCAGGCTTCCCTGATGGCTCAGCAGGTAAAGAATCCACCTGCAGTGCAGGAGATGCAGGAGATGTGGGTTCAGTCCCTGGGTTGAGAAGATACCCTGGAGAAGGAAATGGCTACCCACTCCAGTATTCTTGCCTGTGAAATCCCATGGACAGAGGAGCCTGGTGGGCTACAGTCCAAAGGTTCACGAAGAGTTGGACACAACTGAGCATGAATGTTACTATATCATGTATTTTACAAGCCCTTAAATGATTTTTTAAATGAATGATTGACAAGTTTAACTGAATACTTGTTTTGTTCCAAGTAGCAAGTATATCTCTTTGACCTGGAACATGTTTTGTTGCTTTCTGTATCAGAATTAATACATGAGAAGAAATGTAACCTCGTAGAGGATCACATTGGAAATAGTTTTTCTTCCTGCTTTATTTTCCTCTCCATTGATGTATGCCTTAGCACATGGCTTGAGCATCCTGAGCTTCCTCCAGGAAGTCACAGCCACCTTTCCATTGAAATCACTAGGCTTCCATCACTTTTCCCATATAGCAATGGCAGTGTGGTCTGTGCATTTCTTGGGTGAGGGTGCGTTCATGGTCTGACCCAGGACAGATGGAAAGTAATGAGTGTGTTTGGTTGTCCTGAACTAGACCCAAATGAAATCAAAGGACATAAGTCCTTTGATAAATCAAAGGATCAAAGTCACACTAAGTTTTAAGTGTGATATTTTTGTTTAAACTGTCATAAATACACTGTATATAATACTGCAGGCCTTGATAGCTTTACTGGCAAGTGACATTCCTCCATAATTGTCTTAGGACAAAAAAAGAATGTCCTTGGATGTTATATCATCAAGAAGCCATATGTATATTAACCTGATAGGTAACCAACCCTTCATTGCACATTTCACTATGGCTTCAAAACCTTTCTCATCCCTCTGCTGGCTAGTGTAGACACTGAGAGGAGTGGAAAGTGGCCTTGATAATGTTGTAGAATCTATGTGTTGCCAGTCTCCACATGAGAAGTGAATTGGTTTATGTGATCATTCACACCAGACATTCTTGGTTCCATCCTCCACAGGGCATTAAGTCTCAGATACTAATTTCTCATTATCCCAACTCTTAAGAGGCTAAACCTTTTGACTCTCTAGAATTTACAGTCTAGCATATGATAACATATTTATAACGTATAACACAAAAATTAAAATCATTACATAAAGACACATGCATGGTTGTTACATGAGGATGGTGACTGATGTGACCTGTAACACGTGTCAACATTCTTAACTAACTAAATTTATGGAAACTTAGGTGAGGATCCTGCAGTGCCAGAGACAACATAGCATGCTCCCAGACACGGTGACTGCCCTCTCAACACCTACATTTTAGTGGGAGGGAAGGAAATAGACATTAATCAAGCAATCACCAGTATTTAAATTACTGTTGTGATTAAGACCATAGGGAGATTAGGTAGCCAGAGATCTTATAGCAGGAGTCCTGACCTGAGGGAGATCAGATGAGGCTTCCTGCGGGCATGTGTTTATGAATTCAGATGTGTAGGAAATGGGGAGTATGGGCTAAGAAAGGAGCATATCAGGCAAAGCAAACTGAATTGTTCAGGCTAGAGGCAGGAAGAAGTATTTGAGGACCTGAAAGAAGGCAAGTGTCCTGGAGTTAAAAGGAAGCAGAGGAAGGCTAGTGACCCTGACAGGGACCAGACTCTGCAAGACCTTGCTGCTCAGGTTAAGGATTTGGGATTTTATCCTGTAGGCAGTGAGATGCAGTAGAAGGGTTCCGATGTGCCATTTGAATTCTGAAGGCATTGCTCTGGCTGCAGAATGTATTGTAAGGGATGCTGTACAAAGAGTGGCCGTGGAGTAAAGGTGAGCAGGAGCAGATGCTAGGAAGCCAGCAAGGAGCTTGCTCCAGTCAACTGGGCAAGGAGGAGACTGGCTTTTGCTAGGACAGAGAAGAAAACGGATGGATTCGGAGTGACTTAAGAGACAGAATCAAAAAGTCTTCATGGCTATTGGATTTTGGGAGAGAGAGATAAAAAGTGCTAAAGATGACCCATAGGTTTCTGGCTGATGCAGTTGGGTGGATAATGGTGTCATTACTGAGATGGGGAAGACCAGGGTATGAGCTGAGTTAGAGATAGAGTAAGTTGTGGAGAGGGGGGAGAGATTACTGGTTAAATTTTGGGTACATGGAAAGCCCTTAAGGGAGAGATTTATCTGGAGTTTAGAGGAGAAACTGAGCTAGAGCTATCCATTTTGTAGTCATCAGCACTGGATGGTTTTATTTTTGAAATTTATTTATTTTTTTAATTGAAGGATAATTACTTTACAAATTTTGTTGTTTTCTGTCAAACCTCAACATGAATCAGCCATAGGTATACATATATCCCCTCCCTCTTGAACCAATATTTGTATATCTATAGCTGATTCATGTTGAGGTTTGACACAAATAAAATTGTGTAATGTAATTATCTTTCAATTAAAAAGAGATAGTGCATATCAAGTATCTGTAGAAAGTTCCTAGGAACCTGGCACTTCCTCAGCTTCCTTTTGTGAAATGGTGATGGCAATAGAGTTGTTCTGAGAACTGCATGGATGGGTGCAGAATACTCAGCACAGAGCTGGCAACCAGTAAGCACACAGTTAGCTGATATAAGAATGATCAGAAGTGTTATGGAGAAAATGAGAGAGAAACTGGGGTCAGAGGAGCAGATGACATTGGGCCTAGCTTGGTTTGTATGTGGGAAGGTGCTGGGAATAACCTGAGTGGGAGATGCCCAAAGCCTGGGATAAGGTCAGGGCAGTTGAGGGAGCAGAGAACTTTTAAGATAGTGTGTCAGAACTTTGATAGTGGGCTGGAATTAAACAGAGAAGTTGAACGTTGTTTTTTGAACATTCAGTTCAGTTCAGTTCAGTTGCTCAGTCGTGTCTGACTCTTGGCGACCCCATGAATCGCAGCACGCCAGGCCTCCCTGTTCATCACCATCTCCCGGAGTTCACTCAGACTCACGTCCATCGAGTCCGTGATGCCATCCAGCCATCTCATCCTCGGTCATCTCCTTCTCCTCCTGCCCCCAATCCCTCCCACCATCAGAGATTTTTCCAATGAGTCAACTCTTCTCATGAGGTGGCCAAAGTACCAGAGTTTCAGCTTTAGCATCAGTCCTTCCAAAGAAATCCCAGGGTTGATCTCCTTCAGAATGGACTGGTGGGATCTCCTTGCAGTCCAAGGAACTCTCAAGAGTCTTCTCCAACAACACAGTTCAAAAGCATCAATTCTTCGGCGCTCAGCCTTCGTCACAGTCCAACTCTCACATCCATACATGACCACTGGAAAACCATAGCCTTGACTAGACGGACTTTAGTCGGCAAAGTAATGTCTCTGCTTTTGAATATGCTATCTAGGTTGGTCATAATTTTCCTTCCAAGGAGTAAGCGTCTTTTAATTTCATGGCTGCAGTCACCATCTGCAGTGATTCTAGAGCCCAAAAAAATAAAGTCTGACACTGTTTCCACTGTTTCCCCATCTATTTCCCATGAAGTGATGGGACCAGATGCCATGATCTTCATTTTCTGAATGTTGAGCTCTAGGCCAACTTTTTCACTCTCCTCTTTCACTTTCATCAAGAGGCTTTTTAGCTCCTCTTCACTTTCATCAAGAGGCTTTTTAGCTCCTCTTCACTTTCTGCCATAAGGGTGGTATCATCTGCATATCTGAGGTTATTGATATTTCTCCCGGCAATCTTGATTCCAGCTTGTGTTTCTTCCAGTCCAGCGTTTCTCATGATGTACTCTGCATAGAAGTTAAATAAGCAGGGTGACAATATACAGCCTTGACGTACTCCTTTTCCTACTTGGAACCAGTCTGTTGTTCCATATTCAGTTCTAACTGCTGCTTCCTGACCTGCATACAGATTTCTCAAGAGGCAGATGAGGTGGTCTGGTATTCCCATCTCTCTCAGAATTTTCCATAGTTTATTGTGATCTACCCAGTAAAAGGCTTTGGCATAGTCAATAAAGCAGAAATAGATGTTTTTCTGGAACTCTCTTGCTTTTTCCATGATCCAGCAGATGTTGGTAATTTGATCTCTGGTTCCTCTGCCTTTTCTAAAACCAGCTTGAACATCAGGGAGTTCACAGTTCACGTATTGCTGAAGCCTGGCTTGGAGAATTTTGAGCATTACTTTACTAGCATGTGAGATGAGTGCACTTGTGCGGTAGTTTGAGCATTCTTTGGCATTGCCTTTCTTCGGAATTGGAATGAAAACTGACCTTTTCCTGTCCTGTGGCCACTGCTGAGTTTTCCAAATTTGCTGGCATCATCTTTCAGGATTTGAAACAGCTCAATTGGAATTCCATCACCTCCACTAGCTTTGTTCGTAGTGATGCTTTCTAAGGCCCACTTGACTTCACATTCCAAGATGTCTGGTTCTAAATTAGTGATCACATCATCATGACTATCTGGGTCGTGAAGATCTTTTTTGTACAGTTCTTCCGTGTATTCTTGCCACCTCTTCTTAATATCTTCTGCTTCTGTTAGGTCCAGACCATTTCTGTCCTTTATCGAGTCCATCTTGCATAAAATGTTCCCTTGGTATCTCTAATTTTCTTGAAAAGATTTCTAGTCTTTCCCAATCTGTTGTTTTCCTCTATTTCTTTGCACTGATCACTGAAGAAGGCTTTCTTATCTCTTCTTGCTATTCTTTGGAACTCTGCATTCAGATGCTTATATCTTTCCTTTTCTCCTTTGCTTTTCAACTCTCTTCTTTTCACAGCTATTTGTAAGGCCTCCCCAGACAGCCATTTTGCTTTTTTGCATTTCTTTTCCATGAGGATGGTCTTGATCCTTGTCTCCTGGACAATGTCACGAACCTCATTCCATAATTCATCAGGCACTCTATCTTTCAGATTAGGCCCTTAAATCTATTTCTCACTTCCACTGTATAATCATAAGGGATTTGATTTAGGTCATACCTGAATGGTCTAGCGGTTTTCCCTACTTTCTTCAGTTTAAGTCTGAATTTGGTAATAAGGCGTTCAGGATCTGACAGAACGTGGTCCACTGGAGAAGGGAATGGCAAGCCACTTCAGTATTCTTGCCTTGAGAACCCCATAAACAGTATGAAAAGGCAAAATGATAGGATACCAAAAGAGGAACTCCCCAGGTCATTAGGTGCCCAGTATGCTGCTGGAGATCAGAGGAGAAGTAACTCCAGAAGAATGAAGGGATGGAGCCAAAGCAAAAACAATACCCAGCTGTGCATGTGACTGTTGATAGAAGCAAGATCCGATGCTGTAAAGAGCAATATTGCATAGGAACCTGGAATGCCAGGTCCATGAATCAAGGCAAATTGGAAGTGGTCAAACAAGCAATGGCAAGGGTGAACGTCGACATTCTAGGAGTCAGCAAACTAAAATGGACTGGAATGGGTGAATTTAACTCAGATGACCATTATATCTACTACTGCAGGCAGGAATCCCTCAGAAGAAATGGGGTAGCCATCATGGTAAACAAAAGAGTCCGAAATGCAGTACCTGGATGCAGTCTCAAAAATGACAGAATGATCTCTGTTCGTTTCAAGGCAAACCATTCAATATCACAGTTATCCAAGTCTATGCCCCAACCAGTAATGCTGAAGAAGCTGAAGCTGAATGGCTTTATGAAGACCTACAAGACCTTTTAGAACTAACACCCAAAATAGATGTCCTTTTCATTATAGGAGACTGGAATGCAAAACTAGGAAGTCAGGAAACACCTGGAGTAACAGGCAAATTTGACCTTGGAATGCGGAATGAAGCAGGGCAAAGACTAATAGAGTTCTGCCAAGAAAATGCACTGGTCATAGCAAACACCCTCTTCCAACAACATAAGAGAAGACTCTACACATGGACATCACCAGATGGTCAACACTGGATTAAGACTGATTATATTCTTTGCAGCCAAAGATGGAAAAGCTCTATACAGTCAACAAAAACAAGACCAGGAGCTGACTATGGCTCAGATCATCAACTCCTTATTACCAAATTCAGACTTAAATTGAAGAAAGTAGGGAAAACTGCTAGACCATTCAGGTATGACCTAAATCAAATCCCTTATGATTATACAGTGGAAGTGAGAAATAGATTTAAGGGCCTAATCTGAAAGATAGAGTGCCTGATGAACTATGGAATGAAGTTCATGACATTGTGCAGGAGACAGGGATCAAGACCATCCCCATGGAAAAGAAATGCAAAAAGCAAAATGGCTGTCTGGGGAGGACTTACAAATAGCTGTGAGGAGAAGAGAGGTGAAAAGCAAAGGAGAAAAGGAAAGATACAGGCAGAACATTTGAACATTCAGGCTTACAATATTCTAAAATTTTCTCTTAGTTTTCGTGTGTTTAATTTTGAGTTGTTAACTGGGTAGTCAAGCCTAGGATGTCTTTTAAAGTATGCTCTAAGAAACTCAGTTGGGTGGGAGCGATAGGCAGTGTCACCTTGTCTACTGATGTAGAGTGAAGAAAGGCTGAAGACCAAGGGAGAAGCCCAGATGGACCTCCAGAGGCCAAAGGAGTATATTGAATTCAGAGAAAGTGAAAGTGTTAGTCACTCAGTTGTGTTCAACTCTTTGTGACTCCATGGACTGTAACCTTCCAGGCTCCTCTGTTCATGGAATTCTCCAGGCAAGAATACTGGAGTGGGTTGCTGTGCGCCTCTCCATGGGATCTTCCCGACCCAGGGATTGAACCCGGGTCTCCCACATTGCTGGCAGATTCTTTACTGTCTGAGCCACCAGGGAAGCCCCTTGAATTTGGAGAAAGAGTATTTAAATCCAGAATGGTGATGCCCTGAACTGAAAAGGACACCGATTGTTGTAACAAATGATGACCCATTTTATCAAAAGTTGTGAAGAGGCTAAGAGTTTCCTCTATTCCATCAATGTTATCCATGACAATATATTAGCTCTGCAAGTACAGTTACTCTTTTTTTCTTTGTTGGAACTATAACCTTTATAATTTTAGTTGTGTGGACATTGCATCAGTTGAATACTTAGTAGTCTTGTTCTGGACCAGTGTCATTCTAGAATGTGTAGACAGTAGAATGAGGGCATCCCTCTGGTAAGGATGACTCTGTATCTAAGTTTTGTGGCATCGGTTTGCTTCCTGGCCAGGCCCATCCTGGGGAGCATGAAGCTGCTGCTGAAAATATATGACTTTTTTTTTTTTCGCTGTGGCAGGGCTGTTTGATTAATTTGATATTTTCTGAAGTCATCAATTGGCCCTCGACATGGATTTGGTTAATTTTACCATCATCTTTTAGTGCTGCTCTTCAAACTGCATTATTTATTTGCTGAGCTGCCACAGATTTTGCATTGCTGAAGATCACTGGCAGGAGCACAGGGATAAATATTATTAGATTCAATAACCATCTCTTTCCAAAGAGAACTTTGGACCCTTTCGGGTGTCTGATCAGCCAAAGTTGCATTCCTGAAAGAGATGCTGCCTGACTTTATAGTATACGAAGAACAATGAAAATCTTTCTTTTATTTGTAAAATTATCCTTAATGAATGTCCTTCATTCCTAGTTCATTGCTGTTTGCGACATGATGTCATTATAAAGTGGAGGAGTTTAATGCCACTTTACCTAGCTCTGTTCCCAAAGCAGAACAGGTGGCTGTCAGAGGCTAAGGAGAGATGGAAGTGAGGAGCTGTTGTTTAATGGGTATAGATTTCAGTTTTGGAAGATGAAAAAAATTCTGGAGATCCATTGTTACAACAATCAGAATATGTGTAACACTATTGAACTGTACATTTAGAAAAGGTTTAAGATGGTAAGTTTTATATTTTGTGGGTATGTATGAGAAATATCAGTAACCTCAGATATGCAGATGACACCACCCTTATGGCAGAAAGTGAAGAGGAGCTAAAAAGCCTCTTGATGAAAGTAAAAGAGGAGAGTGAAAAGGTTGGCCTAAAGCTCAACATTCAGAAAATAAAGATATGGCATCCGGTCCCATCACTTCATGGGAAATAGATGGGGAAACAGTGTCAGACTTTATTTTTTGGGCTCCAGAATCACTGCAGATGGTGACTGCAGCCATGAAATTAAAAGACGCTTACTCCTTGGAAGGAAAATTATGACCAACCTAGACAGCATATTAAAAAGCAGAGACATTACTTTGCCAACAAAGGTCCGTCTAGTCAAGGCTATGGTTTTTCCTGTGGTCATGTATGGATGTGAGAGTTGGACTGTGAAGAAAGCTGAGTGCTGAAGAACTGATGCTTTTGAACTGTGGTGTTGGAGAAGACTCTTGAGAGTCCCTTGGACTGCAAGGAGATCCAACCAGTCCATTCTGAAGGAGATCAGTCCTGGGTGTTCTTTTGAAAGAATCATGCTAAAGCTGAAACTCCAGTACTTTGGCCACCTCATGCGAAGAGCTGACTCATTGGAAAAGACTCTGATGCTGGGAGGGATTGGGGGCAGGGGGAGAAGGGGTCGACAGAGGATGAGATGGCTGGATGACATCACTGACTCGATGGACGTGAGTCTGAGTGAACTCCGGGAGATGGTGATGAACAGGGAGGCCTGGCGTGCTGTGATTCATGGGGTCACAAAGAGTCGGACATGACTGAGCAACTGAACTGAACTGAACTGAACTGATGCTTGTAATCATAATTTTGAAAAACAACAGTGAAACCAAAGCAAAGGAGAGTAGGCTTCAACACAAAATGAGAGTGGACAAACAGCTGAACTCTTCTTTCTCTGGTTCCTCAGCTGGGCATCTCATTCCCTTGCCCCCAGCACTGTTGCCCCAGGAGTGATTGCAGGTCTCAGTGTCTATGCCTGCTCTCCTTACATTTTTCCCTTTTTAAAAAAAAAAATTATGTTTTTCTTTCTGGCTGTGCTAGTTCTTCGTTGCTACTCGAGCTTTTTCTCTAGTTGTCAAGGTCAGAGGCTACTCTCCGGTTGTGGCACATGGGCTTCTCATTGTGGTGGCTTCTGTGGAGCGTGGGCTATCTAGGGCATGTGGGCTTCAGTAGTTGCGCTGCCAGGCTCTAGGGCACAGGCTCAGTAGCGATGGTGCCGGGGCTTAGTTGCTCCGTGGTGTGTGGCATCTTCCTGGACCAGGGATCCAACCCATGTCTCCTTCGCTGGCAAGTGGATTCTTTACCACTGAGCCATCAGTGAAGCCCCTTACGTTCTTCCTTGATCAGCTGCTCACTGTGGGAGAATGCAGTCACTCTCCTGGTTGATCTCTTTGCCACTGGCTCCACCCAGATCCAATGGCTGGAGAAAGAGGAAGGCGCGTTTTGAATACTGTAAGATAGGGCTTTGAGGAATGTGGTCCTTCCTGGACTTGCTTGGGCTGAACTGAATGCAAATAAAGCAGCCAAGAGATTAATTTTTTTAAGTGACCACTATAGATTTTTTTCTTTATTTGATTGTTTAACTCAAGGTCAAAGATTCAAATTATTATTCCTTCTGTATTCATGGAAATGAATTAACATCAGTTTTCATACAGGCTGACTCCTGTTTTACTGTATGTTTATCTGTTTATTCACTTTATTCTTTGTTTTCTATTTCTGTATTAATTCCTACATGATCATCCATTCCAGTGGCTTTGGTTGGTATCATTTTACTAATACATGTCCTTATTAATATTGAGTTTTTATAGTGAGTTTGTTTTGGTACATATATTTTTAAATTAATTTTTATTGGAATATGGTTGCTTTACAGTGTTGTGTTAATTTCTACCGTACAGCAAAGTGAATCAGCTATATGTATACATATGACAGTGACAGTGTTGCTCAGTCATGTCCAGCTTTTTGTGACCCCATGGACTGTAGCCCACCGGGCTTCACAGTCCATGGACTTCTCCAGGCAAGAATCCTGGAGTGGGTAGCCATTCCCTTCTCCAGGGGATCTTCCCAACCCAGGGATCGAAACCTGGGTCTTATGCATTGTAGGCAAATTCTTTACCATCTAAGCCACCAGGGAAGCCCCATGTATACATATAGCCCCTCTTTATTGGATTTCGTTCCCATTTAGGTTACCACAGAGTATAGAATAGTGTTTCCTGAGCTATACGGTAGGTTCTCATTAGTTATCTGTTTTATATACACAGGGAGGCCTGGCGTGCTGTGGTTCATGGGGTTGCAAAGAGTCGGACACAATTGAGCGACAGAATTGAACAATACCGTATATGTGTCGATCCCAGTCTCTCAATTCATCCCACCCCCGCTTCCCCCTTGGTGTCCATTTGTTCTCAGGGTTCAAAAAGTCTCCTTTAGCCTCCACACACTTTGGAGAAGGGCCTTCTCTGTCTCCCCACTTCCCCATGTTACTACATGTTACTTGCAGGGTTAGACAGTGTTGTACTAACCGCAGTTACCTTGCCAGTAGGAAAATCAAAACACAGAGGAAAAAGTCATCTGAAAAGTGCTCCACTTGAAGCCAACAGTTAGAAGGTGAATGTCATGCTGTGGGACCGGAGATGCAGACAAATTACTGTGAAATCCAGGTTCAGTTCGGTTCTTTTGATGATCTACGTGAGGACCTAGATGGATACAAAAGCGTTTCCCCAAAATACCTCTGGGTAGAATCACTCACTCTTCAAGCCATGGGAACTTTGAATCATAAGGGGAACAAACTCGGATTCAGGATCAGAACTCAGCAGTTGAGACTTAAAATAAGTGTTGTTTTTCTTCTTTAGAGCTGCAGTGAAGATGCTTGTGCTGTTGGAATGGTGAGCTTACTCTGTTAGACCTCATGTTACTGAATCATCATCCTTGCATATCCTCAGTGGGAACTGAGCGCTCTCCCTGAGCTTCAGCAGTAGTAAAAACACCCCTTAATTAATTCTTTCCCTCATTATTTGTGATAGCAGCCCTTGCCATCATAGGGGCTTAACCACTTGTGTTATTCATCCTCACAAGGTCTTCCCTATAAGATATACGCTCTCTGAAGGCAGAGACTAGGTCTTGGTTATCTCTCTATTCATCCTCCAGCAAGTGCCTGGTCTCAGAGGAAGGTTAATAAATTGTTAAAGTGAGTCAAAACAGAAAATCTATGTAGGTATATCAGGTTGAAAACATTGCTTCTTCTGGATCTACATCTTTGCTTCTACTTTGTACCATAAAATAAATGCTACTTTTGATGTGAAACCATCAGACTTAAAACTTATTGCTGACACAGATGAGGAAAGATCTCTTTGAAAAAAAAAATGTGAAATGTGAGTATCTATGATTATGACATTTTTTTGTAGTTCAGAAACAAATACATATATCTTGCAGCAGTGAAAGATCATCTGTTCTCTGTGACACAGTTTTCCTTTGATTTTCCTTCAGTTTCTTTCTCTCTCATCAGTGAGGCTTCTTGCTATTTTGATCAAAAGTCCAATGGGTTGATTTTCTTATTTATGAGGTAAAAGGTTTAATTATGGGCACAAAGCATTTCCAAATTGCATTTGAATGACTTTCTCTCTTCTTACTCAATGTCAGTCACTTAAGAAGACTGCTTTGCTCTCCCGGCTGTAACTTTCATGTGTCATACATCTCTTTCCTCTTCCTCCTCTTGCTTATTATGCTTTCACATTCTTTTTATTTTCTTTCAGTTCTTCTCATTTCCAACATTTTCCTTGTGTTTTTTTTTTTTTTTTGGTTCTTGTTGTTTCCTTCAAGAAAGTTGCCCTTTTATTAAAAGAAGTGCCAAGATCCCTCCAGAAGCAGACAGGCATAAAGTGCTGATGCCAAGGTGAACATTCAGATAATTTGAGGGCAGGATAAAGCCATACTGGTCAGTATTACAAGGATATCTTTTATCGTCACTATACAAACTCAGTTTTCCTTTCAGACAGCCTCCTATTAATTATGTCCAAATAAGGTTTTTGAAGAGCATGCTGTTTAATCTTTTTGCTTCATCTGACATTGAGTCCACAGCAACTAGATGTAGCCTGATGTCTTTATATTTTTAGAGTGTGAGAAGTATTAGTTAGGAAAGTCCATTTAAACACCTGGCAGATGACAAGATCAAAGATGCACTTGCTTTGAGGAGGGAGTCTTGGGTTTTACCTGCTGTGAGCTTTTGTGACAACTCTCCAGAGATCTGAGTGTCGCCTTTACCTCTCTTATGCGGGGTCCTCCCGGGCAACATGTATAAGTTCATACTCAGCTGACTCGGGTTCTTTTGTGCCGGATTCTACTGCAGCTAAATTGGCAACTTTAATATCTTCCTCCCTGTCACATTCAAGGCTGCATGAGTTTTCCTTTTCTCCTTGGAGAATTTTTCTAAGTTCTGTCTCGGTCTGCTTCACTCTCCCTCATCTGGTTTCCTTGGTTTCCACCCTGTTGTCATTCACCCACATCTTCCTACTTCACCCAGCTTTTCTGGGTGGATGCCTCTTTGGGTGGGTTGCCTGGCCTTTGGACTTTGTGAGTCCCGGAGGCCCTTTGTCTCTGTCTCTATGCAGCGCAGCCTCCCGCCTCTCACCCAGGCTCCTAGTAAGTGCAGCTCATTCCAGCCTGGAACCAGTGCTTCAGGTTCCCAGTAGTTGGGAGTAGAGAGAAGTCAGACTCTAGTGTTAATCTTGGAATATGAATATGTTAACTTGAAAGTATATGTAATCAGTGGTGAAGAGCACAGGCTCTGGAGCCAGACTTCCTGGGTTCAAATCCCAGTTCTGGCCCTTATGAGCTATGTGATCTTGGGCAAATTACTCTTTCTTGCCCAGTTCTCTCAGTTCCCAGTTCTTATTCTTTCTTACCCAGTTCTGCACAGTGGAGGTAATGGTTGTACCCACTTTACATAGCTGATATGAGGAGTAAACGAGTTCAGTTCAGTTCAGTTGCTCAGTCGTGTCCCACTCCTCGCGACCCCATGAATTGCAGCACGCCAGTTAGTTCATATAAAAGGTTTAGAATGTGTGTCTGCTGTATAGGGAGCACAATATAGTGTTAACTATTACTAAGAAATCGAAACCCACATCCACTGAGTTCTGACTCTGTCAGAAAGAAGGCAGGTGGATTAGGTCCATGTTTATCAAAGGCAGGTTCACGAGTTTACTGTGAGAAATTTTAAATCTCGTGCTTGCATTCGGATACGAATGTGACCCATCAGGACGAACATATTTTGGATTACTTGGATGATTCCTTAGAGCTGAGTGTGCCGTGTGATTGCATTGTGTTTATGATCACGTTCTCATGCAGTGAAGGCCCTGACATTGAGGCAGGCAGGCAGGCTGCAGGGAGGCAGGCCTGGCAGTGGCTGGTGGAGAGCAGAGGGGAGGGGATGGAGTCTCGGGAGCCCACGCAGCCTGAGCCTGCCAGGCTGTCAGGGGCCAGACCTGCTGCAGTCGGTGCAGCCCCCACATAGTGGCTGGTGGTGTCGATTTTGATTTTATTGGAATTGTGTTGAACTTGTGAGTTCGTTGTGGTTTTATAGTCATATAAAAGAGCTATCAGGGTTAGGGGTTTATATCTAGTCTTAGGGTTATAGTTATTTAAGTAACACTAGAATAAAAATAATTTATTAGCACTGGAGGATCATAAGAATTCTTATCTTGTAAAAGGGATCTGCCATATATTCCTGATACTTGAGGAAAACAAGATCAATCAGTGGTTCCCAAATGCCAGTTCACAAATCGTGCTAGTCAGGTTATTAAAGAAAAATACCTTGGGGAGCTTATCAGAAATACAGGCCCTTGGGCTGTGTCCTGAAGCTTCTGAGCTGGGCATGTGGATCTGTATTTTTGCTGCAATGCTCAGGGATTCTCTGCGAAGCAACAGGTTTTGGCCTCTTTGGAACCAATGACCTCTCAATGTTCTTCATGGTCCTAGGATCTTAGGATTCAGTGTCTTCATCTTCAAAATTGAGCTAATGATACTTGTCCCTTTCTTACTGCACAAAAGAGTGGGGAGAATTAATGAGGCAATTTTCATAAGTATTCTTGGAAGAAAAGTACAATTTAAGTGTTATGTATTGAGTCCAGAATTGAACTAGATCGTCTCAGCAATACAAATTGTTACCTCAGAACAAAAAGGAGACTCAGGTCCATAGAAAGCATTAGCAGGCTGAGTTTTGCTACCACGGTTCCAGTTCCCAAAAGTGATCCACCTTTGGCCTGGACTCAAGGCCCGTGGAACCCAGTACCTTACCGTGAGATTTACAAATCAGGGACTTGGTGGTGACAGAGGCAGGCAGGCTGGACAGGAAGGTTTCATTTCCTTGAGCTGCATTAACAGAGAACTGTGCGTTGGGTGACTTAAGAGAAATATATACCCTCACAGTTCTGGAGGCCGTAGGAGAAATCATAGTGTCGGTAGGGTGAACTCCTTGTTGAGGCTCTAAGTGGAAGTCTGTTCTGTGCTTCTGTCTTAGTTTCTGGGGATCTGGGGAGTCCTTGATGTTCCTTAGCTTGGAGATGCTCACTCCAGTATCCACTGTTATTGTTCCGTGACCATCTTTTCCCCACGAGTCTCTGTTTTCACCTGGTATTCTCTGTTTCTCTCTCCTCTGCTTACAAGGATACCAGTTATATTGGATTAAGGGTCCATCCTGCTCTATTATGACTGTTTTTTTTTTTTTTTTAAGATTGTTTTTGATGTGGACCATATTTAAAGTCTTCATTGACTCTGTCCCAATACTGCCTCTGGTCTATATTTTAGTTTTTATTTTTTTGCCATGAGGTATGTGGGGTCCTAGCTCCCCAACCAGGGATTGAACCCGCACCCCCTGCATTGGAAGGTGAAGTCTTAACCATTGGACTGTCAGGGAAGTCCCTGACTTATTTTAATTTTACTGATTACATCTGCAATTCCAATTAAGTCACATTCTAAAATACTAGAAGTTAGTGCATCACCGTATCTTTTATGAGGAACACAATTCAGTCCATAGCACCATTTCTCTGATTACATGGGCTGACATGAGATATTTCTGAGTGAATTCATTTCCCCAAATTGATTTGAAATGCAGAGGGCATTATCCCTTAGAAGCCATGTTATCTGTCATGGTGAGGTCCCTGCAGCAACTGTAACTACTGATTTAGCTCACGATGTACTAGAAGCAGAATTTCTTATAAGGGTCCTACAGAATCTAATCAATGTACCCAAAAAGTTTCAGTGAGAAACTATGTTCCAAGTTTCAATGTTGGGTGCTAGGAGCGTATTTCTCCCCATTAGCTCTTAGAAATTTCATTCTTGTGTGCACTGCTCTCATCTTGATTCTTATGTACATATTTACATCCCCCCCATTTTTGGGTGTGTTCTTTTCTGTTTTGGTACTGATGCTGCCTTTTATGTTTTTATCACCTTTGTGGAAAGAGGGGAGCAGGGGGAAGAGAAACAAATGCTCTGTGCTATAAATAGTCTTTTTCTCATTGCTGTGTTAAAATTTACTTTTCATAATCCTATTTTCTCAGCATCTTCTCTGAAGTTCTAAGTATACCTAGCCATCCAGTATATGAATTTCTCTATTGTGTGTGTGGAGTTCTGGTACGTTCCATAGTATTGAGTCAGAGGTGTTCTCAAAAATGAGACAAGTAGGATATTCTGAGGGGTTGACAGTGTGTTTACTTCAGTTGTATTATTTAAATAAAGTCTCTGTACCGGCTGCAGGTCTCAGCCCTCTTCCTCCTGTTCCAGGTTCCTTGATGATCCATTGTCTTCTGTTCAGGGAGGCAAGTCCTCAGCCTTGACCCCATATGGCCTTTCCTTTAGATGCCAAAGAGTTTATGGAGAACGGTTAAAGTTTTTCTATTTAAAAAATCATGTTTCAGGTCAACATTATGGTTGTCACAGGTATCTCAATATGTCATTTACGCTCATCATTACTTCGAAATTATGGTGAGGTCCCTGCAGCATGGATCCATTCCTCAGTCTTCCTATTTAATGAGAGAGTAAAAAGGCATATTTATGATTGTATCACAAATTTAAAAATTATTTGATAATGGTATTTAGATATGGTTTCTGAAATCAGCTTGTAGGTATTGGTAAAATGCCCAGATATCTTCAGAACAATCAGTTCTGAATAAAATCAGTTAACTTGGCCTTTCTTTTCTCTTAGATTAAAAGGGATCATTAATTCAGGTCCTCTGAGAAGCAGAGTCAAGATGGGATTATGCATATGAGAGATTTATTGGGAGTTCGCCTGGGAAGGATAAAGGGCAGGGGGCAGGAGTGGGCCAGGAGGGCTTTCCGACTACAGTGCATGTCTGACTTCTGTGAAAGGAGGGGGTGAAAGGAATGAGGCCTGGTAGGAAAGGATGCAGATGACAGCTCAGTTCTGAGGATGTTTTAGCCAGGCTCATTGTGAATTCTTGAGCCCAAGTTGCCCACTAGAGGACCCTTCTGCCACACAGGCCTGGGCCTGCACTGGTACACCGACCTGCATGCCCAGCCACTGTCTGAGAACAGCCCGGAGACACAGACACACGCTCACTGCACAGATGTGGTGATGGATCCAGGGGTGGAGCGTGGGTAACCCATACTTTCCCACAGCAGGAGAGCTAAGCAAGGAATGCCCTGGCCTTCATGAAGATCTCTCTAAGGGTCCATGAACGTAGATGGTTAAAGAATTACATACTTGTTTTCACTAACTGAATTTTAGCGTCCAATCTAATCATGAGTGGAGCCAGTAGCTGTAGTCATATTAGCAGTAACTATGTCTTTCTCACCAATAAATATTATAGTTTCATATCAACATAATAGTTGCCACAGTATCTTAATATGTCATTTTTGCTTATCATCACTTTGAAATTATGGTGGTTATTGGATCTGCTCCTCGATCATCTTCTTTAATGAGAGAGTACAAAGGCATAGTTACTAACTGTATTGGGTTTTCCTCATAGCTCAGTTGGTAAAGAATTTGCCTGCATTGCAGGAAACCCCAGTTTGATTCCTAGGTTGGGAGGATCTGCTGGAGAAGGGATATTATTCTTGGGCTTCCCTTGTGGCTCAGCTGGTAAAGAATCTGCCTGCAATGTGGGAGACCTGGGTTCGATCCCTGTGTTTGGAAGATGCCCTAGAGAAGGGAAAGGCTACCCACTCCAATTTTTTGGCCTGGAGAATTCCATGGGGTCGCAAAGAGTTGGACACGACTGAGCGACTTTCACTTCACTATTGTTTCACAAATTTAAAAATAATTTGATAATGGTATTTAAATATAAGGGTTTCTTTAGCATTTTGTACATGTTATTTTATGCATTTATAAACATGATTCCAAGAAGAGGTCTGTGGTCCTCTCTGACAGGGAGAGGAGTCTAGTCCACAGAAATGGTTAAGAACCCCTCGTGCAGGTATTTTTCAGTAGAGCCATTTCAGTTTTATTAGCACAGTTATCCTTTACCTGGCTCCAGATGTCTGAGAATGGTGGCCCCAGTCCTCAGGAGAATACATTATTGTGGAAGAAGATTTATAAATTCGACGGTGACCCTTGTCTGCAGGGTCCCTGCAGGCCCCGGGTGGTGCTAAAGCTGCAGCAGTGAGCAGCACTGGCATCCCCTCCCTTGGAGAGTTTAATCGACTAACAGGAAAGACAGTCTTAAACAAGAACAGTTACAGTTATCTTACGGTGTGGCACGTGACCTTAACAGTATGGGAACCTCAGGATTCTTTGGGTGCTCTGGGAGAGGGACCTGTGTAGGGGTCAGAACAGACCTCCCTGAAAGGTGCCTTTTGAGCTGAGCCTGAAGAATGAGAGGAGTGAGCTGGGAAAAGAGGAGCTGGAGATAGAAGTTAAAGTGTAACTTTATGTGTAATTTGATGGTAGTTCAGTTCAGTCGCTCAGTAATGTCCAACTCTTTGTGACCCCATGAACCGCAGCACGCCAGGCCTCCCTGTCCATCACCATCTCCCGGAGTTCACTCAGATTCATGTCCATCGAGTCAGTGATGCCATCCAGCCATCTCATCCTCTGTCGTCCCCTTCTCCTCCTGCCCTCAATCTTTCCCAGCATCAGGGTCTTTTCCAATGAGTCAGCTCTTCGCATGAGGTGGCCAAAGTACTAGAGTTTCAGCTTTAGCATCATTCCTTCCAAAGAAATCCCAGGGCTGATCTTCAGAATGGACTGGTTGGATCTCCTTGCAGTCCAAGGGACTCTCAAGAGGCTTCTCCAACACCACAGTTCAAAAGCATCAATTCTTTGGCACTCAGCCTTCTTCACAGTCCCAACTCTCACATCCATACATGACTACTGGAAAAACCATAGCCTTGACTAGACGGACCTTAGCTGGCAGAGTAATGTCTCTGCTTTTGAATATGCTATCTAGGTTGGTCATAACTTTTCTTCCAAGGAATAAGCATCTTTTAATTTCATGGCTGCAGTCACCATCTGCAGTGATTTGGAGCCCCCCAAAATAAAGTCTGACACTGTTTCCATTGTTTCCCCCACCTATTTGCCATGAAGTGATGGGACCGGATGCCATGATCTTCGTTTTCTGAATGTTGAGTTTTAAGCCAACTTTATGGTAAGACACACTTAACTCTTAAGAGCTGAAATCATGCAGACCTTATAAGCCACATGAAGATGTTTAGGCTTTTCTCCAAAGGCAGGAAGAAGCTTTGAAGGGGTTTTAAGCAATATTTTTGAAGTTTCCTTTGTCGCTCAGTCGTGTCCGTCTCTTTGCGACCCCGTGGACTGTAGCCCACCAGGCTCCTCTGTCCATGGGATTCTCCAGGCAAGAATACTGGAGTGGGTTGCCATTTCCTTCTCCTTCAAAAATATTACTTGGAAGGAAACAAGGGAGGCTCTTGTGGTACTAAGATGAAAAAGATGGCAGCCTCCTAGGAGGTACATGGTGGGAGAAAACAAGTAAGACAATGAAGTTATTCTTTTGATTTCTTTTTGGCTCTGTGAATGAGTTGGGTTTGAATTTCTGTTTGTCAATCTATTGTAGACTGCATTACGATTTTGAAAGCAACTTTCATAGAGTTAAGATGTTCACAGTGGCTGCACTTCACTCCCAGATCTATTGCAGATGTCTCCGTGTGAACCTAAAAACCTCACACAAATCTTGGAAACTATTTCCCCATAGTGTTGGACCACAGTTTAAGTTCTCTTTGCACACATTTGTTACTGGCTGCAGCGTGGATGGCCTTTAGACTTCTATATTAAGAAGAAAATAAACTTAATCATTAATAATGTAGATGCTTATATTGCCAATTAACAAACGGTCTCTGGCTGCTTCTTCATAGGAAACTCGTAAATGGGTTCCAGGTTTGTTTGTTGCTGGGTAAAAACAAATCCATTTTGGTTGATGGCTAATTCAGGGCCATGCATGGTTAGGCAACTCATAAAAGTGTTTGTATGGAAATGAGTCTCGATAATCAGATTTTATTTCTAGTGTCTAATTGATGCTCAGAGCTTTGGGATTTAATTATGCCGGTTGAAAAAATGCGATTCAATTTCTCTTCCTCCCTTTTAAACATAGCTGCAGACTTAACTTTAATTCATAAATATACAAGATATTATAAATAGATGTTTTCTGACACAGTACCTGGTACCCATTAGATATTCAGTAAACGTTGACTTCTCCTAATTGAATGAAAGTATATTAATAAAAAACCTACCCAAGATCTTGCTTCTGGATCCTCTGCGTCTTTTGTAGCAGTTGACTTGGTACAATTTGTGATTACTCCAGAGAAGTAAATAATTTAAGTGGGAAATTGTTTTAATGAGAGGAGACTTATGTTTTCTAATCATCCAGGCTTGATTGTCGTGTTGGGTGTTTGCTCTAGTAGGAAGTGTGGCAGGTGGGTATCCTTTGGGATCTGAGGCCCGATGAGTGGTGTGCAGATGGAATATGAGTTCTGCCTTTTCCCTTCCCTATGGCACCCCCGCAGCTTCCAGGAGGACCCGCATAGCTTCTTTGCCTCATCTTCCATCACTTAGTGTGTCCTTCTTCCTTCACTCAGCTTAATGTCTTCAGAGTTCATCTATGTTGCAGCAAGTATCGGTACTCATTTCTTTTTACAGTGGAGTAATATTCCATCGTATCATTAAACCACACTTTTTGCATTCACCAGTTGATGTATATTTGAATTGTTTCCACATTTGGCTACTTTGAATAGTGCTGTTATGAACATTAGTGCTGTTATGGACAAATATTTGTTTGAAGGGCTGTTTTCAATTCTTTTGGATATCTATATATAAGAATGGAACGATTGAGTCATATGGTAATTTATGTTTAATTTGTTTTACACAGCTAAATTGTTTTACACGGTAGCTTTTGTACCAGCAGTGTGAGGTTCCAATTTCTCCACATCCTTGCCAACACTGTTATTCTCTGTTTTATTTTTGTTTTGTTTTCAGTATGCCTTCCTAGTGGGTATGAAGTGGTGTCTCACTGTGACTTTGGTCTGCATTCCCTAATGACTAATGATGTTCAGTACCTTTTCCTGTGCTTCTTGGCTATTGGTGTACATGCTACAATCTGGACAAACCTTGAAACATTAAGCTAAGTGAAAGAAGCCAGACACAAAAGGTCACATATAGTATGCTTCCATTTATATGAAATATCTAGAATAGGTAAGTCCATAAACACAGGAAGCGGATTAGTAGTTGCCAGGGGGCTGGGGGAGGGGAGAATGGAGAATGACTGCTTATTGGATATAGGGTTTCCTCTTGGGTTGATACAACACATTTTAGGATGTGGTTATGGTTATAAAACATTGGGAATGTGCTAGATGTCATTGAATTGTATACTTTCAAACGGTCAGTTGTAGGTTTTGTGAATTCTTGCTGTTGTTGGTCAGTCACTAAGCTGTGTCCAACTCTTTGTCATCCCATGGACTGCAGCACACCAGGCCTCCCTGTCGTTTAGTATCTCCTGGAGCTTGTTCAAATTCATGTCCATTGAGTCAGTGATGCCATCCAACCGTCTCATCCTCTGCTGCCACTTTCTTCTGCCTTCAGTCTTTCCCAGCATCAGGGTCTTTTCCAATGAGTCAACTCTTCACATCAGGTGGCCAAAGTATTGGAGCCTCAGCTTCAGCATCAGTCCTTCCAGTGAATAATCAAGATGGATTTCCTTTAGGATTGACTGATTTATGAATTCTGCCTCAATTAAAAAAAAATGAAGACACTTGGTTAGAAGTCGAGTCTGGATTTCAGGTTCTAGCAGTGGGGTGGAGTGAGTATGGATTTCTGTCTCCTGTTACACACTGAGAAATTTTGCATGAATCAAACAAAGTGTAAAATATGCAACTGGGCTTGAAAGGAAAGGTGTTGTTGCTGGAGCAGCAGCTTGAGGCTGGGGCAGGAGCCAAGAGAGATGTGAGAGCTCCAGGCCTGCCTTCATCATGCAAGAACCCACAACTCAGAAATGAACGCACACCACTGTTCCGGGTGGACAAAGCCCCTGGTATGCTCAGCACAGGCAAACAGAAACTGCTTACCAGTAGGGACACTTCTGCAGTGCAGGCTGCCCAAGACTCCTGGGGAAAACAACATCCGTGAGAAACTACAGATCACACAAGGAGACATCTCAGCATGCGGTGAAAGTAAGCAGGCGTGACAGACAGGAGGGTTAGCATCTCAAGAATTTGGCGAAACAGAAGTATGTTGAAATGATTAAAGAATAAGGATATTGAGATTGGTTCTACTGCTTTAATAAAATGTTTCCCCATTTAATAAAATGTTGAACAGCTGCTCCAAGGGAGTGTATGCAGAGTTTGCTTAAGGGATTTCAGAGGGGAAAGCTGGAGGTTGTTCTCCTGCAGTCCTGTAATGATCTGGCAAGGCAGTTTGGTTTTTACCTAAGGATCAAGAGCACAGGGGAACTTTCTTTTTGAGTAATCCATTTAGATGGCAGAAAAGCTTGCCTTTGAGTGTATTAACTGAGATGCTGAGGTGCTCTTAGCCAAAGATTTGCCTCCATTTCTCTTGAGAGTGCTCCTTGATATTTGCCCATTATTGTGAGAAGTGTTGTGTTAGGAACTGGTAAATGGAATTTTTGGAAACAAACCCTGAAGCTGCCTTGAAAACCACTTTATTCCTCACTCAGTGCTCCACTTCTAATTGATTTCATCTGTTGGTTGAGCCATGGCACTAGAAAAGCAGAAGCTTCATGATGACCAAGTAGAGTCATGTCAGAAAGTTTAGATAAGGGTCATCAGCAATCATGAGACTTCAGAATTACCTGATCCCTAAGCCAGCCTTCCCTTGGTCCCGTCCTATGATCAAGCCATGACTTTTTATAGGTGGAAGTCCCAACATTTATATGAAGGAGAGGAGTACGTGGGGATCTTGCCTTGAAACTAAAGCAATCTATCACATAACGTTGAGGGAGAACACACGTGACTGCAGACATATGCCTGATGATTTTTCTGGTTGCCACAGCCTCACCTGCATCTTGAGATGGCAAATGTTAGTTTCAGTGTATCTGGCCAGCAACACACACAAACAAATGTTAGTTTCAATGCATCTGGCCAGCAACACACACAAACTTGACTTTGCACTGGAAACTGGATGATACTGTACTTCAGGAAGCATTATTAAAAATAAAGTGTGCAGGCCAAGCTCTTCTTTTTCACCAAGGGATTGAAAATCAGGTAGGTGGAAATGTGAGAGAGAACTGTGAGACTGAGTCAGGGAAACTTTCAGGTCATCTGAGTGTGGCCTTGACGCTTCCTAGTGGTAAAGCCGTAGATCAGAAACCTTGGTGCTCAGAAGAATTTTCAAGGGTGTCTTAGGCAAAGTGAAGTGATATTTCTCCCCCAACTCCCAGTCTGGTGAACAGGAGGGACATAGACAAGTTGTATGTTCCCTTGATGAGCGTGTGTTGTATATCATGTGTCCCTTTTGGGGAAGAGAAAGGACACACATGGAGGGATAGTTTCTTCTTCATTAATGCACCATATCCTTCTATGCGGTTGAAGTTCATGACAGCTTTCTCATACAGTCATACATGCAGTTTATGGTTTTTCAGTATGGTTATCATTAATAAATGATCCCAAGAAGATGTGTAGTTGATTACAAGATGTTTCCTTGGTAGCCTCCCAGCAGGTATCTAGTGTCATTCCTAACTTTGCTATCAGCTACTGACACCTGTAATGTTACTTGAAAGTAGAGATTAGGGTATCTGGGCTCTTTGTACCCTTCTCTGTAAATATCAGGGCAGAGCCTTCAGAATTAATTGCTTCTTAGATGCACGATTACTGCTCACTTAGCCCTAAGCAAAGAAGTAGGTCATTCTATTCATCAGAATCTTACTGTTCTGTAATTATGTGAGGAGCAAATAATTATAGATAGGGTTTCTGTGTGATTTTAAAGCAGGTAAATTTAGCATCATTAGAGAATAATCTGTAGCTGGAAAAACTCAAGGTTCTTAAAAAAAACAGACAACATTTAAACTTTGGTACGTTTTATTATTCTCAAATGTGTTATATAAGTTGGAAAAAAGCTTTGTCTGTTTCTTGGGCTGGAAAAGGCACTTATGATTAAATAACAAGGAAGAAAAAGAGCTAGTCTCCATTTATTTCTTGACACTACAGAAACACGGTAATTGAAATTTAGTTACATATGCTTTGAACAAAGGACTATGTTCTGATGTTTCATTTTTATTGGTGGAACATACATTTCTCTTTCCATTGATTAAGATAAAAATCAGGTTTCAAACTTTACTGAAAGATGTAAATGATGTTGAAAATTTTATTATTAAAGAGATTATAACCTTTTCAAAATTGAATGTGAGCTATGTGGAATTGGCTGTGAAATAGACCTTGCACAATGCGATATGGAAAGGGTGTGTTTTTAAAATCAAGTAGCCTGAAGTCTTTGATTAGAATTAATTTAGATAAATGGAGATGGCTTTTGCTCTGAACTTGGCCAGCTTGAGTGTCTTTCTTGCTTTTATAGTTCTTTTTTTTTTTTTTTCCCAGAGAGTTTGTTTATACAAAATGAATAAAATTGGTATGCCAAAGTGCAGGCCTGCCTGTATGGTTGGCAGAATTAGACAAGTGTCTTAGTTTGCATTCTCCCTAAAAGCAAGATGATGGACCCCAGGAAGCATGGTGAGGGAGTGAGGAAGTAAAATGGGGAGGATGGGGAGCCAGTGCAAAGGGGCAAGCTCATGAGTGGGCTGTTGCTGGGGTTCCTTCTTGCTGGAGATTCTCTGAGGAGCTATGTGGGACACACCTCAAGGATGAGGAAAAGGAAGGAATCCACCCGATGTGGTAGGCAGAATGATGGTTCTTCCAAAGAGGTCCACATCCTAACCCCTGGCACCTGTGAATATGTGACTTTACACAGATAACTTTGCAGATATGAGGGAGTTAAGGACCTGGAGAGGGAGAGGTTATCACAGGGTCCTTCTAAGAGAGAAGTAGGAAGGTCAAAGTCAGAGAAGAAATATGACATAGGAAGCAGAGCTTAGAGAAAGAGAGAAATATGAAGTGCTGTGCTATTGGCTTTGAAGATAGATGTAGAGGCCGTGAGCTGAGGGATGCAGACAGCTGCCAGGAGCTGGAAAAGGCAAGAAACATGTTCTCCCCTGGAGCTTCCAGAAGGAACCAGCCCTGCTGACATCTTGATTTTAGCCCATGAGACTGGTTTTGGACTCCTGCCCTCCAGAAATGTGAGAGCAGAAATTTGTGTTGTTTTAAGCCATTAAATTTGGGATAGCAGCAATAGGAAACTAATATACCCACCAAATTGCAGGCCTTGTTGATTGAGGATGGCCTCTAGGGCAGTATTTTCTTGGTGCTTCTAGCCAGCTGCACACACCCTCCTATGATGGATGGACAACCTCAGGCAGAGAGAGCCTGCACAGGGTGGCAGCAGCTCTTCAGGGCAACCTCTGCCTGGGCCAGGGCACCAGTGGGCTTGGCTGTACCTGGACAAAGGATTTGATGAGTAGAATGTGGAAACATCCTCATGAACACTTGGAAATAGCTATGCTGGGTTGTTTCATATCAACAGGCCAGGTTTCTGAGCCCCCTCTGACCATTTCTTTGCTGTCTCTTCTCTTCCCATTCTCTTCTGATGGCCTTTAAATATTGGGGTCCTAGGCATTATAATCTTGGTCTTGTCCAGTCTTACTCTTGGATGGCTAATTGTATGTGTTAACCTGTCTGGGCCAACTTGACTGGCCAAAAGCTGTCGAGACACTTTTTTTTCCTGGTGTGCTTGGAAGAGTATTTTTGATGAGATGAACACTTGGTAGATGGAGTAAAGTAGATTGCCTTTCCTAATGTGAGTGTCCCTCATCCAAACAGCTGAAGGCCTGACTATAATAGGAAGGTTGACCCCCCCCTCTGAATAAGAGAGTTCCTCCTGCCTGACTGCTTTCAAGCTGGAGCATTGGTTTTTCCCTATCTTTGGACTTGAACTGAAATAAACATCAGCTTTCCTGGGTCTCTCATTTGCCAGTTCACTGTGCGGACCTTGGATTTGTCAACTTCCATAATTGCATGAACAAAATCCTTATGATATATCCCTTTATATATGTGTGTGTGTGTGTGTGTGTGTGTGTGTGACATTTATGTATATAAAACATGTCTCTAAGCATAAGTTTGTATACATCTATCTATCTATCTATCTATCTATCTATCTCATATTGGTTTTGTTTTCTGGAGAGCCCTGCCTAATATACACTCTGTACTCCAGGGTGATTTTCTCTGCTCTTAATTTTAGCTTCTATCAATAGACTGGTCAAACCCAAATCTCAGTCTTTAGCTTGGGTTTCTCCATATCCAAATTTTAAACTGCCAATAGAGACAGCCCCAGGGATACTGTGTAGATACTTTAAACTCCACGTGTTCATAGTAAAACTCATTATCATTCCCCTAGGAATCTGCTCCTGCTTTCTATATTCTTTTGCACCACATCTCCATGTACTCTGATCCCATCCTCAGTATACTCAGCACTGCTCGTTATGAGTTTTAAACCTTCAGGATTTCTACCATTTAGTGCTTTGTTTCCCAGTGGATAGCACACAGGGCTGGCACCCAGGGCTGAGGTGGAAAAATCCTATAGCTGGGAAGAAACTAGGAGGTCTTATTCTCATATAAACACACACACACACACACAGGGCAGGTTGAGGGAAAGAAAAAGACAGATATATACAGAAAGCAACAGAGCCATTCAGGCATGCAGAGTCTGATAGAGGAAAAAGGCAGTGGGGGTAGGGGCGGAGAGGGAAACACAGGCTACAGTTTTATATAAAGAGATATAGAGTGAGAGACAGACCCATGTAGAGGCAGAGAGAGAAGTTTATCAGAGAGAGGAAACAGGGAAGAGAATGTTAGAGAAAGAAGGAGTCAGAATAACAGAAGTGACCTGATACACACTGTTCCCTAGAATTTGAAAAGGCCCCACTGTGTCTCCTGATATGGTTACCCTGGCCCACCTGCTCACATCCCTTCCCAGAGCAACCCACTGGCCTACTGCATAGGTGTGTGCTTTACAGCCATAGGGTTCAAATTGCAGCTCAACCACTTTTTAGCAACATGACTTTGAGCACTTTATTTAAGCTTCATTTTCTTCATCTGTAAAATGAGGGTAGTAATACCCACTTTGCAAGCTTTTTGTTAGATGCCCAACAAATAATTATTAGTTCAGCCAAATCATATCATCTGGCTCCCTTTATTGAAAGGGAATTTGTATGTGTCTGGAATAAATATAGCTAATAAAACTTTATTATCAGACATAAAGGAAAATTAAGAATACCCTTCTAAGCAGTATGAGAGACTTTTCAGCTACAGTCTATTAAAAACCAGTCATACTTACAATCATGGACATGTTTTTAATCTGCATTTTTTTAAATCCTGTCTTCCCTTTTTACAAACTACTATACAGTTGTGCTCATTTCACATGCTAGTAAGGTTATGCTCAAAATCCTTCAAGCTAGGCTTCAGCAGTTTGTGAACCAAGAACTTCCAGATGTACAAGTGGAGTTTAGAAAAGGGTGAGGAACCAGAGATCAAGTTGGCAACATTCACTGAATAATAGAGAAAGCAAGGGAATTCCAGAAAGATATCTACTTCTGCTTCGTTGACTATGCTAAAGCCTTTGACTCTGTGGATCACAACAAACTGTGGAAAATTCTTAAAGAGATGGAAATACGAGACCACCTTACCTATCTCATGAGAAACTTGTATGCAGGTCAAGATGTGACAGTTAGAACTTTATTTGAAACAGCTGACTGGTTCAAAATTGGGAAAGGAATACCTCAACGCTGTATATTGTCACCCTGTTTATTTAACTTCTATGCAGAGTACATCATGTGAAATGCTGGACTGGATGAATCACAAACTGGAATCAAAATTGCTGGGAGAAATATTAACAACCTCAGATATGTAGATGATACCACTCTAGTGGCAGAAAGTGAAGTTGGACTAAAGAGTCTGTTGATAAGAGTGAAAGAGGAGAGTGAAAAAGCTGGCTTAGAACTCAACATTCAAAAAAACTAAGATCATGGCATCTGGTCCCATTACTTCATGGGAAGTAGATGGGGAAACAATGGAAACAGTGACAGATTTTATTTTCTTGGGCTCCAGAATCACTGCAGATGGTGACTGCAGCCATGAAATTAAAAGACACTTGCTTCTTGGAAGGAAAGCTACGACAAACCTAGACAGAGTATTAAAAAGCAAAGACATCTCTTTGCCAACAAAGGTCTGTATCGTTAGAGCTATGGTTTTTCCCAGTAACCATGTATGGATGTGAGAGTTGAACCCTAAAAAGGCTGAGTGCTGAAGAACTGATGCTTTTGAATTGTGGCTCTGGAGAAGACTCTTTGAGAGTCCCTTGAACTGCAAGGAGATCAAAACAATCAATCCTGAAGGAAATCAACCCTGAATATTCATTGGAAGAACTGATACTAAAACTGAAGCTCCAATACTTTTGCCACCTGATGCGGAGAGCTGACTTGCTGGGAAGGACCCTGATGCTGGGAAAGATTGAAGGCCAAAGAAGAAGGGGGTGGCAGAGGATGAGGTGGTTGGATAGCATCACCAACTCAATGAACATGAATCTGAGAAAACTCTGGACGATAGTACAGGACAGGGAACACTGGCATGCTGCAATCCATGGGGTTGCACAGAGTTGGACGCAAGTTAGTAACTGAACAAGAGGGCTCTGGTGAGTATGATGGAGAACTTGCTTTTAATAATCATAGTCTACTTTTTTTGCTTTTTTATTTTCATTAGACCTTCCTCTGCATCTGATTGTTTCCTTACAGAAGGAGATCACAGGCCTAATTATATTGCTACATTTTCATTCTTGCATTCAGTGAATTTTTAAGAAACAGAATGAGTAGGATGAGAATGAATCTGTAGCTGTGGGCTGAGGAATTAACCAAGTGGAAGGGCCTCACCTTCTGCTCCCCACTATCAGCAATGTAGCACTAACCTCCATTTGCAAAGGTTTACAAAATTTTGTAGAGCTTTTAGGGGTAAAATATGTTTTTTAAAAATGTTTAAAAATACTAAAAGATTAGGAATAGTTTGGAGAAGGCAGTGGCACCCCACTCCAGTACTCTTGCCTGGAAAATACCATAGATGGAGGAGCCTGGTGGGCTGTAGTCCATGGGGTTGCTAAGAGTCAGACGCGACTGAGCAACTTCATTTTCACACATTGGAGAAGGAAATGGCAACTCACTCCAGTTCTTGCCTGGAGAATCCCAGGAATGAGGGAGCCTGGTGGGCTGCCATCTATGGGGGTCGCACAAAGTCGGACACGACTGAAGCGACTTAGCAGCAGCAGCAGCAGGAATAATTTAGAAAGTCTTAAAAGTATAGAGAATAAAAAATCATCCATAATTCTACACCTCATTGATGACTTCAGTCAACCTTTGAAGTACATCATTTCAATTATACATGTAATATTTTTTTCACATAACATTTTTATCCACAACGGAGTTCACATTACACATATGCTATTTTTTTCATTTGCAATACTTAATGGGAACACCACCATACCATTAAGTATTTTTCTTTAAATAATGTTAATTTTGTATACTATTCCACTCTGTGGGCATAGCCTAAGGTTTTGTTTCCTTTTAAGTGTTTAAACCATTCATTTATTGCTGAATATTGATGCCATTTCCATATTCTTTTCTATTATAAATAATGGTGCAGTGAAAAGATTTAAATAAAAATTTTTATGCATTTCCATGGTTAACTATTTAAGGAACATTGCTTCTACAAATGAAACTTCTGAAAGCAAAATTTATACTTTTTAAAAGCCTTTGATATCAATTGCAACAGCTCCTTGCAGCTCCAAAAAGTTGTGCCAATTCATACCTCTTTCTTCAGTGTGATGTCTCTCTGTTAAAAAACTGCAGTTGTTGGTTCTCTTCTTCATAAAGAATCATACTTCCTTTTATTAAAAATCTTTCCAACATTCTCTCTTCTAGCTTTTTCATTCTCTTATTGATTTCTAAGTTTCAAAGCCATCATTGTGTTAAATTTATTTTACACTGCCTTGAACAGTTTGCTGAAAACAGTTTATAGCATCTCCATGAAAGAAAATTGTGTTTACTCAAAAGTTGTGACCTCATTTAAAAGCAATATACATTTGCTGAAAAAGGAAAAAGTACTTATTGACCAATACCATGTCAGGGACCTTGGTGCATGCCTGAGAAACACAAGGTGTGATCCTTAGGGGTCTCACCTTCTTAGCTGAAGAAACATAACCAAGTTCACATACTCTGAAGAGTAATTTTTCTCAGCCTTGTTTAGATCAATGTCCCCTCAAACACCGTCTCACTGTCTCTGGTGTATCACTCACTTCCCATGAAGAATTTGCCCAACTTTCTTTCTGTAGTTCCTATTATAAACCACATAACTAGACCCATTGAATGTGTTTTTTCAGGTTATCTGTGCACATCCCATGCTGATGTAACTTCACTTCCCTAGTGAGGAATTCATATGTTAAGAATCACTTAAAGTAGGGCTCTGAAATTTACTCTAAGAACTGGACAGTTTACCCAAGATCTGGACAGTTTGCCAGTGAGACCTGGCTTGATAAAGCTTGAGTTAAAACATTTCTCTTGGCAGTGAATTTCCTACAGTTGGAAAACCTGTGAGTGCCTTGGACCCTGATGCCATCTCCGCCTCTTTCCCCTCTTCTCCAACCTGCCCCTGGGCTGCCATTCACAGGTAGTCAGCCAGCCCCTGCTCACCTCCTCCATGAGGGTCTCACACTAGCATTCTGCTCCCATCTCTCTTTTGCTAGTTTGTTTTTTTTTTTTTTAATGTAATATCCAGCTGATTCCCTGATTCCAAACATCTTGCTTCTGAAGTAATTGGCTCTCCTGCTCTGTTCCTCACTCTCTCAGTCCCTACCTTGCTGTTGTCATCCACGTCTCATAGATATGATGTTCTAACCTGTTTTCACTGGAGTTAGGTCCCCATGCCTTCTACTGAAACAGTATTGACCACAGTGCCTGGCCAGCGCACTGTGTGTTATAAGTATTATTGAAGGATTAATGAATTGGAAGCATTCTCTTACTTGAATTTCACTTTATGTCTTAGGCTTAGTTGAGCCATGTTAACACAATACTCATATCTCATTTGTCTTTCTTTCTTCCCTTCTGTTCCAGATTTCTTGTTTTGGTTTTCTAGTTTCTCTATACTAAATTCTGTATTAGACACTTTGTACATATTATTTCTAATCTTCACAACCGTCTTCCAAGTATTACCATCTGCATTTCACATATGAGGAAAGTGAGAGTCTAAGAGGTTTGCTTGTTTCTCTGAAGTTACTTAGTGAATCAGTGGTTGACCTCACTTCTCCATGGAACCACTCCCAGAGTCACTGATCTGTGGCTTCAGTTCAGTTCAGTTGCTCAGTTGTGTCTGACTCTTTGTGACCCCATGGACTGCCAGGCACGTCAGGCTTCCCTGTCCGTCACCAACTCCCGGAGCTTGCTCAAACTCATGTCCATCAAGTCGGTGATGCCATCCAACCATCTCATCCTCTGTCGTCCCCTTTTCCTCCTGCCTTCAGTCTTTCCCAGCATCAGGGTCTTTTCCAGTGAGTCAGTTCCAATGATCTGTGGCTTGGTTCTTGAATTTCCTGCACTTCCTTCCCTTGACCCCAATATTATTCTGATTGAGCACCACCATCTTTGTCCGAATCCCAGTTGAGTCTTTGCTCAGAAGGAATGGTGAGGGCAGGACAAACCTAAGAAGTCTTGCCAAGGTCCTGCTGTGAGAGATTGAAGCTGGGGACTGAAGAAGATAGAGGAACCAAAAATATCTCCACATCTTCAACCTGCGAGAGCAGAACAGTGGTGGTATCGCCAAAAGAAATGGGTACATAGGAAGTCTTATTCCTTTAGGTTGTTAGTCAGATGGGGGTTGAGTTCCAGTGGCTCTTTCCTCCCTGGAAACCATGGCAAGTCTCTTAGTTTTTCTGACTCTCAGTTTCTTCTTTTCCCTGAGCATCATCTTACCTGACTCTCATATTTATCATTAGTTTGCCTATCAAATGATTCAGTACATCTGAACATGCTTTGTAAAGAGTAAAGCTGTTAGCTGTAATCACTGTTGTTGGACATACTATTATTAAAGTCAGATTTTAAGTGGAGACACTAGCTTCTTGGGTAAAATGTGTCTGTGCCAGGGGTCAGAAAGCTGTGACCCCTGGGTCACATATGGTCTGCTGCCTGTCCTGATATAGCCCATCAGCAAAGAATGTTTTCCAATTTTTAATCTGGTTGAAAAAAATCAAAAGAAAAATATTTGTCATGTAAGAAGATTATATGAAATTCAAATGTCAGAGTCTGTAAATAAAGTGGATTCGAACAGAGCCAGACCCACTTATTTATGTACTATTTTCTATGGCTTGAGGCATCAGCAGAGTCTGGTAGTTGTGACAGAGATTGTATGGCCTGCAAGATCCTAAAATATTGACTACTTTTAGTAAGAGCTCAGCAGCCCTGGCCTGCCCATTGCACTCTCCTACCTCTGCTCTCTAACATTGATTCAACTGCAGAATTTCCATTGAGCTTAAAAACTGACAAAGGTGAGGAATAAAAGATAAGGAGAGGTCCCAACAGCTGTCTCAGCTGTGGGCAGGACCTTCAAGGCGGCTTCCAGAGTCAATTGTAGGAACATGGAGCAAAGTGCAAAGCCATCAGATGGAGCCATGTGACCACCAACTGACCTCATAGTCACATTCTGCCTCCCTTGCATCCTCCCAAGAATTTCTGAACCTTCTTAATGATATGGTATGATGCTGAAAAGAGATGGTGGGAGGACATTGGCCTTGTTCCTGCTCTTAGTGGAAAAGCTTCTAGTTTCTCACCATTAAGTATGATGTTAGCTGTAGATGTTACCAAGTGGAGAGTTCCCCTGTATTCCTAGTTTGCTAATTTTATAAAAAATAAGTGCTGGACTTTGTCAAATACGTTTTCTGTATCTGTTGATATGATCATGTGATTTTTCTTCATTAGCTTGTTGATGTGATAGATTAATGGATTTCCAAATGGTAAGCCAAACTTTCATACCTGGAATAAATTCTTTGCATACATTTTTGGTTTTGATTTGCTAATATTTTGTTGAGAACTTTTGCATTTGTGTTCATGAGAGATACTGGTCTGTAGTTTTAAAGACTATCTGGTTTTGGTTTTAGAATAATGCTGACTACATATAAAGAGTTAGGAAGTTCCCTTCTGCATCTTATCTTCTGGAAAAGATTGTATAGAATTGGCATAAATTCTTCCTTAAATGTTTTAATTTATCAGTGAACCTATCTGGGGCCTGCTGCTGTTCTGGAAGGTTTTTAATTATTGATTCAGTTTCTTTAATAGATACAGGCCTATTCAGTCTTTTTCTTCTTGTGTAAGTTTTTGCAGATGTGTTTTTCATGGAGTTAACTCCATTTAACCTAGGTTACCAAATATGTGGACATGTGGTGGTTTGTAGTATTTCCTGATTATCCTTCTGATATCCATGGAATCTGTAGTAATGGCCCACTTTTATTTTGGATCTTACAAATTTGTGTTTTCTCTTCTTTCAGTTAGCTTGACTAGAGGCTTATTAATTCTGTTGATCTTTTCAAAGAACTATCTTTTTTTTTTTTAACTGAAGCATAATTGACCAGTAATACTATGTTAATTCCAAGTGCATAACATAGTGATTCAGTATTTCTATACATTACAAAATGTTTACTATGGTATGTCTAGTTATCTGTCACCAGACAAAGACATTACAGTATTACTGACTATTCCACATGTTGTACATTTCATCCTCGTGACTCATGACTCATTTATATTGTAACTGGAAGTCTGTACCTGTTGCTCTCCACCTATTGCATTCAACCCACCACCCCCTCCCTTATGGGAACACTATTCCTTCTCTATATCTGTTTCTATTGCTTTCCTCTTTTGCTGTTTTTTAGATTCCACATGTAAGTTAAAATCATACATCATTTTTATTTCTGACTTTAGCATAATAACCTCTAGGACCATTCATGCTGTCACACTGAAATCACAAGAGATTTTTCTTTTTATGGCTAGCATTCCACTGTGTATAATATACCACATCTTCATCTGTCCATCTGTTGCTGGACATTCAGGTGGTTTCCATATGTTGCCCACTGTAAGTTGTGCTGCGATGAACATAGGAAGGCATGCATCTTTTCTAATTAATGTTTTTGTTTTCTCTGGAGAAAAATACCCAAAGTGGAATTGCTAGATCTTTTTGTAGTTCTGCTTTTGAGGAATCTCCATACTATTTTCCATAATGCTTGAGCCAGTTTGTACCACCAACAGTGCACAGGGGTTTTCTCCACATCCTCACCAACACTTGTTATTTCTTATCTTTTGTAATGGCCATTCTGACATGTGTGAGGTGTTCTCTCATTGTGATTCTGAGTTGCATTCCCCTGATGTTGAGTAATGGGGGCTTTTTTATGCTGATCATTGTTTCACATGTCTTGGTCATATGTATAAATATATCTTTGGAAAAATGTCTGTTCAGATTCTTGGTGGGATTGTCAGTCCTTTTGGTGTTGAGTTAATGAGTTCTTTGTATAGGCTGGATATTAACCCCTTATCTGATATATCATTGGCCAATAAAAACCTTTTCCCATTAAAAAAAAAAAGGAGAAGACGTCAGTTAGAAATGAACTTGATATTTTGAAGGTGTTTTTCTCACTCATCCCCCAGACTTCCCCCAAATAATGGAAAATGCATTTAGCAAAGAAAAATATTCTCTGTTCCTTTAACAATGATGTAAGGGATATGTTTGTGTTCTTTTTGCATTTTTAAATGAGAATAAAAACTATTACTGTCATTATGTTAATAGTGTTGACCCTGTGACTGTATTTCATATAATAAAATATTAATTGTATCAAATTAACTTAGTACATGAAATATAAGTAATTACCAAATGAACTTAACACATGGAATATGGCTATTTATATTTTCTTCTCTTATTTTCCTTAGTGAGAAGCTGGATGGAAAAGCTAAAAGACAAGGTAAGAGAAATACTTTCTTCCTTTGGATTTATTTTAGAGGGCATAGCTTTGTCAAATAAAAGATCTTCAGAATAATGGAGCTTTATATCATTATTCTGATTCTGATAACCTGTGCAAGGATCCAGGACCACTTCCAGGTACCCAGCAAGAAAGAAGACCTTCCCATTAAGAAGGAATGCCTTATTCTTTGGAGTGCCATTCATTCTTCTGGAATGTAATTCCTGATATGTACAACTGATAGCATCCTTGACATATCAAGGTGGAGTTCCTTTTAGGGAATTTCAGGAGTGTAATCCATTCTAGTGGGCATTTTATATCCCAGCACAAGTATCTTTTAAATCTGATCTTCCTGTATGAAGAAGAACCACTTTGGATTTTGGAAGGCATTGATTTTTCTGACCCAAGGACAAAAATTGACAGACCTGACTTAAGAATAAAACTTTGTGATGGAAAGAGCGTCCTTCACCCATAGTGGAAGGTGAGATTAAAAATACCTGAGCACCTGAGCACTCTCTTTAGGCCCACTTTTATGTGGTCTATCATAGTGCTACTGCTTACTGAGTGACAATGAGCTGACCTATCTAGAAAGGCCAACTATAGAAAAATATTTTCCACTCTTGTATTCATTCTGTCATCAACATCTGTGATTGACAATATTAGCTTCCTTCCAGATTCATGTTTTTCATTTTCTTTTAATTTTCAACACTCTCTAAGGTTTCATTTTTAGTGCCTTGTAATTTCAAACTGGAATTACTCATAAAAATATTGGTGGAATTTTGAACTCCTTGATGTAGCCTCTGTCAGATCCAATTACTACAACTCAGCTCAAATTTCACTGGGAGTATAGTTAAATGGAAATCATTTCAACTGCCAGATAGGAGTTACTTCCAATTCACCTGTCTCAGAATATACATCTGTGGATAGTATTCCATATCTTTTTTTATTATTTGAGGTCAGTTTCTCTCATATTTAAGTGATTAGTATTTATTTTGCTACAGTTTAATGTTAAAGGATAAGAGAAAACATTCACTAGTAGTTAAAATTGTATGATTATATTAATCCTTGTCAGTATTACTTTTCTGCTTCTCAGTAAAATTTAGACAATATAATTTTTGCAAATGAGATTATTTTATGTTCATACATATTTAAAGTGATATAGAAGAACTTTAAACCTGTTGACGTTAGCAGAAGCCATTTCGCATCTGTAATGGGTCCAGTTGTCTGAGGAAGATATAATCAGAGGACTGAGCAAGATTTGGGGTAGGAGAAGCTCAAAAATTCAGAATTGAATATATTTACATTGTTAGTGCATCTTTCTATTTTTTCAGAGGAAAATATAATGCAATGAAAAGTAAACAGGCTTCGGTAGTTTAATCTAGGAATCCATATGTCATTGTTTCTATAGAAAATGTATTTCTGAATTACCAAAATGGACAAAAAGTAGACTTAAGAAAATAAATTTGGTACATAGCCTGTTTTGAAATTGAATGTTGCTGTTTTTACCTGTATGTGTATGTGTGTGTGTGTGTGTGTGTGTGTGTGTGTATATATATATATATATATATATATATATATCTCTTCGCCACTTTGTTTAGAAATCTGGGTAGCTTTATTTTCTCTTCCTGTGGACCCTTCCTTCTTATCTTTTCTCAAAGGCCTAGCACCCTCTTCCTGCTCTATTTCACCAAGAGAGATAATTTTGTGAATGGTTTTAGTTTTCTGAACTGAAGTTTTTCCAGCCCTGTCTTCACTTTATTCCATAGCATTTTTTCAGTTATGTCTTAGTTTTAAAAAATTGGAAGAAAAATAGCTGAAATTCCCACCAGGTTTATTTGTTTTATGCTTTGTCTTTATTTTTATTTAACTATTTTTTTAAATTGAAGTATAGTTCATTTATAATATATTAGTTTCAGGTATATAGCAAAGTGATTCAGTTATATATATATATATATATATACTTTTCAGATTATTTTATTGTAAGTTATTGCAAGACATTGAATATAGATCTCTGAATATAGTAGGTCCTTGCTATTTACCTATTTTATATATAGTAGTGTTTATATGTTTAATTTTATATTGGAGTGTGATTGATTTGCAATGTTGTGTTAGTTTCAGGTGTATAGCGAGGTGATTCATTTATACATATATATATATCTATTGTTTTTCAGTTCTTTTCCCATATAGGTTATTACAGAATATTGAGTAGAGTTCCATGTACTATACAGTAGGTTCTTGTTGATCATCTATTTTATATATAATAGTGTGTGTATGTTAATCCCAAGCTCCTAATTTCTCCCTCCCTCTATCCAACCCCCACACTAACTCCTTTGGTAACTATAAGTTTCTTTTATATGTCTATGAGTCTGTTCCTATTTTGTAAATAAGTTTATTTGTATCATTTTTAGATTCCATGTATAAATGATATCATGTGATGTTTGTTTTTCTCTGATTTACGTCTCTTAATATGATAATCTCTAGGTCCATCAATGTTGTATTTGTCTTCTTATTTTGTCTCTTTCTTGGAGGGATTCAGTTTAACCAGTCCCCTCCCTCTGGGAGTAAAATATTATACACTTACTGGATACATAATGCATATGTGTACACACATATATGTGTGTATATACATCACACACACACACACACACACACACACACATGCACACACACGTATATATATCTTGGGCTTTCCTGATGGCTCAGACAGTAAAGAATCTGCCTACAATGCAGGAAACCTGGGTTCAATCCCTGGGTTGAGAAGGTCCCCTAGAGGAGGACATGGCAACCCAATCCAGTATTCTTGCCTGGGGAATTCCATGAACAGAGAAGCCTGGTGGGCTACAGTCTGTGGGGTCGCAAAGAGTCAGACATGACTGAGCAACTAACACACACATCCTTATCTTCCCCTCTCTCTCTCCCTCTTTCTCTTCTGGCTAGTTAGCTATAATCTATAAAAGTCTTGTTAGTCATTACCTTCAGAAACTATTTGAGAGTGAAACTATTGCTGTTTTGATGAATGTCACAGAATCCTGGAGAAATGAAAACTAAACTACATATTTAACTAGCTCTTTGCTTCATTTAATTGTTCCTGATATTGGTTTCCCTGTTAGCTGGACTCTAGAAGGGGTGGTAGGTGTTCTCAAAAGTTCTGAATTACTCCTTTTGTTCTGATCGTTTAGTCTTCCTATATTAAAGTGAAGTCACTCAGTTGTATCCAACTGTTTGTGACCCCATGGACTGTAGCCTACCAGGCTCCTCCGTCCATCAGATCTGAATGACAGACAACCTCCGATGGCAATGGCTTAGCCAAGAGAGAAGTTTGTTTTTCTCTCATTTATGAGTCTGGAGGGAGCAGTCAGGGTCAGTGAGGAACAACACTATGAGGTGCAGGCTCCTTTTATTTGATCCATCATTTGTGACCTTTATTCTCACGATCATCTCATGGTTCTGGATTGCAGTTAGGTCCACATTCTAGTCAGAAGGAAGGAGGAAAAAGGGAGGCTACAACATCCCTCTCCTCTTAAGAAGGAAGAGAAGAAAATGACAACCCACTCCAGTATTCTTGCCTGGAAAATTCCATGAACAGAGGAGCCTGGTGGACTACTGTCCACTGAGGCACAAAGAGTCAGACATCACTCAGCAACTGAGCGTGCACGCACACACACACACACATTTTACAGCAGCAATTCTCGTGTATAGCCTGGACCAGTGGCATTGTGTAGGCACAAAGAGTCGGACATCACTAAGCAACTGAGCGTGTGCACGCACACACACACACACACACACTTCACAGCAGCGATTCTCGTGTATAGTCTAGACCAGTGGCATTGTGTAGGCACAGAGAGTCGGACATCACTAAGCAACTGAGCGCGTGCACGTGCGCGTGCGCGCGCACACACACACACACACACACACACACACACACACACACTTCAGAGCAGTGATTCTCGTGTATAGTCTGGACCAGTGGCATTGTGTCACCCGAGAGCTTGTTAGAAATGCAAAATCCCAGGTCCCTAACTAAACCTACTGAATCAGAAACTCTGGGAAAGGGGTCAAGCAATCTGTGTTTTAACAAGTCTCCCAGGTGATTCTGATGCATGCTCAAGTTTGAGAAGCACTGTTAAACAAACCTCATAAAGATACTTAAGAATTCAGTAGACTTTAGGCAGAAAACTTTACTTTTTCTTACATTTTCTTGAAAACCAATGTTTCTGAACAAAAATATTAGCCTAAGAAAGGATGACTTTCTCATAAATACAAAACAAACCAAAACCAAACCAAAAAAATCAACTATATGCAGTAAATTTTATCTTATAATCCATTTTTAAATTTTCAAACTGTTTTTTGGAATTAATTTCAAATTTACAGAAAAGATACAAGAGTAAGGATAGTACAGAGAACACCTCTGTTCTTTTTATCCAGATGCACTTGTTCTTCCCATGCTGCTCCATTTGTTTTCTCTGTTATTGGCTGTCTCCCTACCTCTGCCCTTTTTCTGAGCCATTTGAGGGAAAGTTGCATACATCATGGTCCTTTTACACCAAATCTTGATACTTCAGGGCATATTTCCTATGATTAAGAATATCCTATTAGCAAACCACAGTATAGTTATCAACTTGAATACATTTAACATTGATATCATACTTTTTATCTGTTCTGGCATCTGGACTTCAGTCTTAGTTAACAGACCCAAAATGGCCTTCATAAAATCATTCTTCTCCTCAAGTACAGGATCTTGTCTAGTCATATAACACATTTAGTTGTCAGGATTCTTCAGTTTAGTTCAGTCGCTCAGTCGTATCCGACTCTTTGCAACCCCATGGACTGGAGCATGCCAGGCTTCCCTGTCCGTCACCAACTCCTGGAGCTTGCTCAAACTCATGCCCATCGAGTCGGTGATGCCGTCCAACCATCTCATCCTCTGTTGTCACCTTCTCCTGCCTTCAATCTTTCCCAACATCAGGATCTTTTCTAACAAGTCAGTTCTTCACATCAGGTGGCCAAAATATTGGAGCTTCAGCTTCAACATAAGTCCTTCCAATGAATATTCAGGGTTGATTTCCTTTAGGATTGACTGGTTTGACAGTTTTCTTTAATGTGGGCCATTTGTATAGCCATCTGTTGTCTTTCCTGATGTTGATACTTTTAAAGAATATGGTACTTTAGAAAACAGAATGTTCAGTTTAAGTTTATTGGTGTTTCTTCATGATTAGATTCAACGTTCTCAGTTGGAATATGCATGGATTCAGTTCTGTCCTTCTCAGGGAGGTAGTGTGAAGGAATGGGCACGTGCAGTATTTCTGAACAGAGAAAAGGTGCTGGGCACAATTTATAGCTTTATATGCAGATGCATCTTATTTGTTTTCATTTTTTCAGAAAACAAGTCATGGCAATTCTAAAAAAAGAGGTTATCTTCACTTAGTTTTGAATGAGGAATGGTTAAAGTACATTTGAAGAGGGTAGGTTTCTTTATTCCCTTCTTGTAAATTACTTGTAATTTCAAAGCACAGACAGATCACACACACACAGAAACACACACACACACACACACACAGGAGGGAATGAAGAGAGGAGAAAGAGATTAATTGAATTTTTGTAAAGTCTACATTATTTAAAGCTCTAGAAATGAGAAGCCTTAATGTGTAAATAAGAAATATGCAAAGAGTGACACATCTTGTAATGTTCATCTTTTTGGTGTGGGATTGAGTTACATAATGTTAAGAGACCCACAGGTTGATCAAATTGAGCTTCCAAAAAGCTCAAGTATCATCCTTTGAATATAGACTCTGTATTAATAAGATCTAATCTACCGGGCTTAAAACTGATCATACATCAACATATATGTACATTTCCATGCACTGAGAATGGTGATGTAAAATGAAACTCATAGTTCTGGTAGAACACCCAGATTTTGCTATTGTCCAGTGTTTTCCCACATGGAAAATTACATACTTGTGTAAGCCTTATGTAGATCTAGAAGAACTTCAGAAAAAGTTTGGGTTTTGGCAAAGCATATTAATTTGTTGGAAAATGACTGGGCTTTGTTTCTTTGGGAAAAACAGTATGCTGAGGAACAATGCTATGTTCTCAAATTAATGAAAAGAATTCCACATTGTGCTCTAACTCAAGACTCTGGAAAACAGAACGAGGGAATGAGCTGGCTGTGTACAAGACACTGCAGTTTTGTAAGATCGTATCTGTTCCTTTGATTTACTTCTTAAAATGTTGGGAAAGCATCACAGCCCACTTACTTCAGCATTTTTTAGAAAACTTCTATTTTTTGTTCTCTGTTTTGGGCTCATTCTGAAAGATAGTGTGCTATATTACAAGTTTTAGAAATAGTTACATAAGTGAACAAATTCATAGTTTTTCTCCTGTAAAATAATGTCTGTCTAAAGTACTCACTATAGTATTTTTTAAATTGTTAATTGTTTATGTTTTTTTTTCCTGGGTAGGCTTCTAGAAGGGGTCGTCATGGGAGATAAACCAGTGTCGTGTTTCTCCACGAAGGGCTGTGGTTATTCATACACCTGTATCTCTCAGGTGTCTTACTGGCCAGGATCAGAAATGACCCTTCCTTAGGGTGATGGCCTTGCTCTGAATTTGGGTTGGTTCTGCCCTACTTACTCAAGCCCAGGGACGTGTGGAGATCACGCTGGTCTCTTAGGACCAAAGTATCCATAATAACACCTTGGAGATGTTGGAGACCGCCATGGGTTTGAAATCTTCAAGCTCTTTTGGAAGTACCAGCACTGTTACCAGTGATATTTCTGGCCTCTGTCACTTTCTTTCTTTGGAGCCTGGGACACTCAGAATTCCCTGCCAGCCCTCAACTTTGGTCTTGTTCACTAGGCAGATTTTTTCTTCAGTATAAATGAATCCATTTACATTATGTGCAACTCTCTCTCATCCTTGTCTTTTATGCTTGGCCTCCAAAACCTAACACCCTTTTTTCCTCTGCAGGGCCTTCTCTTCCCTGAAGCTCTCTCTTTTCACTCATGTAGAAGCAGATTCCTCTTTCCTTTCCTACCGTGATGCAGCTAAGATTGTAAGAGGGGAACCACCAAAGTCAAGGCCCCCATTTGTCCCCCAAGAAACACAATATTCCACTGAGTAATGCCCCCCACCGTGTCCACCCCTAGCCCCCAGAGCTAGACTCAGGCTGCTATTTGCAATTTATAGCATTTTAATAGTCCTGGCAATTTCAGAGGCTGCTTCATCCATCTTTAATACAAATTATATTTCTGTCACCAAAACCTGATGTTGACAAATGTGCATAACCAAGTGGCTGGAGGTGCCACCAGGTCTGGCTGATTTATTGCAGTATTTATAGGAAATATCCGAAAATAGTCCTACCTCTCTCTCTGTTGCCTTCTCCCTAAAAGTAACTCTCTTCCAGGTGCTACTTTAGAACAAAGCTGACAAGAGAATTCAAAGTGTCTAAAAACCCCACTGCCCTCCAGCAGACCTGGGAAACCCAGGGCAGTGGTCTGTTTAACATCCTAATGCATGTTTCCTTTCCCATGCAGGCAGGCTATATGTCTGGGATGTTGGTGCCCGTAGGGGTTGGGATAGCTGGAGCCTTGTTCATCTTGGGAGCGCTCTACAGCATTAAGGTTATGAATCGCCGAAGGAGAAACGGCTTCAAAAGGCATAAAAGAAAGGTATGGACTCCACAACAGCAAAACCTAATCACTTTCCCAACTGTTCTTCGCTTTTCTAATTTGCTTAATAAAGCACATGGGGCTTAATGATGCATGAATGGTACTGACGTGCCCAGTGGTTCCGATGAGCTGCTGCAGCTGCAGCCTCGGCTTCATTTGTTCACATGTCTTTTAAAGGGGATCTGTTCCTCGGCTTTGCTCTGCAGCAGGAGTTGAATGCTTTTCTGTTTTCTTTCCCCAGCAGAGAGAATTCAACAGCATGCAAGATCGAGTCATGCTCTTAGCCGACAGTTCCGAAGATGAATTTTGAACTGAACTGGAGTTTAATTGGGAGAGTCAACGTGATGTTATTATTTTTTATTTGAGGGCCAAAACAAAACAAAACAAAACGAGAACAACATCCTGCCACATTGGAGCTGTCAGGCCATTGGTTTCACTGTCTGCTGGGTAGTAGATTTTTCTTGTACTGAGCAGAAAAGGCATGCTGTATATGAACTGTGATGCGCAGTATTTGTTTTTATCCTGTAGTGAATTTTCCACAGCCATGGGCTACAACTCGTAAATATGCAGCATACATGTTGTTCAGTAGGAGTTGCTAGGTTAGATAGAGTAAATATTTTGTATTTTTCCACAGTGTCTTTCCCTTGGTTTGGATTACCTGTGCTAAAGTGTAACAGTTCTTGCTGCCAAGGCACACTTGACTCTGAAATAGAAATCTTAACAAAGAAGAACTTGCTCAACCTACTTGAACCTTGGCTTGTGGGCCACGGTACACACTACATTCACATCAAAACTAGCAGCAACTCGGAATGAAATCTTCTTCATCAAGAAGATCTCTCAGCGCATTAGGATATATGTAGATTTGTACGTACCTTACATTATGTACTTGAGTCTCCTGGTTTTATTATTTTCCCCTTTCCTTTTTATTCTCATTCTTGGCAAAGAAAAAAATGCGCTAGAAATAATGCATTAAATTGACTCTCGGTCTTCATGTTCGCTTGCTTTCTTAAATAGTATAATTGAGTCCAACAGATATATCCATAGATTCTTACGTGTCTCTCATTAAGAGAGATCCTTTTAGTATATCACTGACTTTGTCGAAGAAATGAGGAAGAAATCAAGAGGGAAAGGAGGGTAGATAAGCTCCCAAAGCGTTTGGCTCTGCTCTTTGGCTCTGTACTTGTGTGGCCACCATTCTGAAGTATTCAGAGCACTGCTTTTCTGTATCTGCAGTCTTTGTCCATGTATGATTGGACCACCATTGGTTCTTGTTTGGCTTTATTAGAAAACTGCATTCTCTGGTAGGAGCAGGCTCAGGAGCTAAGAGTCCTGGCCCAAGACAGAGCTTATGAAAAACCGGCCTCTCTCAAGATGTCTCACTGTGGAGATGCTGGACGGTGCTAGATCATGTCTCATTTCCTGTGGAATGCAATTCCTTTTCTCTGGATATTTGGGACTTTTAGGAAGTGCAGGTTTGGGGGTATTTTTTTGGCTTCATCACCTGGCGTTTGGAACTTCCTTAACCAGGGATTTAACCTATGCCCCTTGCAGTACAAGTACAAAGTCCTAATCAGTAACCACCAGGGAAGTCCAGGAAGTGGTTTTGGATGAAGACTTGGCTCATTAGCGTGGAAGAATAAAGGTTACTAATAACACTGTCCATGATATTTTACAGTGTGGAGAATGTGTTCAAATTTAATGGGGCCTGCTTTGCTGTTTTCAAGGAAAGCTTCATAGCTATTCCTCAGAGCTGTATATGTTTTTCTTCTCCCATTTGACTGAAGACAGAACTGAAGCAGAGAAGTGAAACGATTATCCAAAATTATACCCAGGAAGAATCAGGACTAGAACCCACTTGGACCCCACACCATCCACCCCTATCTTCAGCTCAGTGCCCTTTCCACATACTTTAGAGGAACCAACAACATTGCAGAGTCCTTCAAAACCAAGATCCTAAGGAAATAGCTTCTTGACCCAGGAACATGTAACACAAGTTTCTGTCTTTGTTAAATGAATGATGTCCGTTTCTCTCATATGCACACAAATTCTTTTTCTCTCCCACATCAGCTCTTTTCCTTATAATCACATAAATTTAAGTATCACTTGTAGGTAACTCATAGAGAAACCTTTCTTGAATTCATCCTTGAGAGATAGCTGGCTTACATGAATGAGTCCATTAAATACGTCTTTTTGCCAAGAAATACAAGCAAATGGGCTAACTTGATCAAGAGAATTTAAAAGCTCTGTACAGTCAAATAGATGTTGGAATAGACACACGTGCTCAGGGTCAGGTTTTAAAAATAGAGCTCGGAACCATGACATTGCAGGAATTTGTTATTTTATGTATAGAGACATCCTGATACTGCAGAGGGTACGTTTGCCCTTTCTGAGAGCAGCCTCTTGCTGTAAGTGTTCCTAAAGTCAGGAGGTGAGCACAAGGTATCATTACTATCTTTGTGTTCTTGACAAGCTGTTTGTAGAGAAAACACAATAGGCCTGTCTATGCATAGACAGTATCACCCAGGTGATACTGATAGCCACTTGTGCCTCGGGCTACTCTTAGTCTGTTGATCATGGTAAGTAGGTTGAACCTTCAAACTATAGTATAGTAAAGTCACCAATGACATACATATATTTTCACCTGTCCAGAGGGCTATGGTGACTTGTTTGTGCCTTTAGGCCTAAACAGAAATGTCTCTGCAGTTCTTATGGGGGCAGGTGGCTGTTTAAAGAGAAAGATTACTTAGATCCTAGCGGTTTGCTATACAAAGCCATCTAAACACCTGGGTTGAGTGGAAGGTCCTATGGATCGCTCAGCTGGCGTGTTTTCCTTGCTGCCTGTGGCTGTGGAACAGTGGTTTTCAGTGGTTGGTTTGGATTATTCAGAGGAATGGAGAAGATTGTCATGTTCTAAACAAAACCTGGGATTAGGGTTGCTGCCCCAGTGGAGGTGCCTGCCAGTGGTTATGCTGTAGTTCAGGTTGAAGTAGTAAATCAGGCCCTGATGGGTTTTTGTATGCTTATATTTGCATGTTAGAAATAAAACATCAACTCTTTATTCAAAAAACTAAGCTTAAAACATTTAACATCTAAACACATAACGCTGTCTAGAGTTGGAGGGTGGTGACAGATGGAGTTTCAATGGCTAACGCCTTCCCCTCTGAACTGAACTAACCTGGTCAGAACTACAGGTGTCCTGCTGTGGGGCCAGGGACTGTGCTTATTCTGAGGCATAGGCAGGGTTTCCCAAATTCTCTGGCTCCTAAGAATCACCTGGAATACTTATTAAACATATAAATTCCAAGGCCCCTTCTCAGACCCACTGAATCAGAATCTCCAGGGGAGGAGCTTGGGATTCTCCTGTGTGAGGACTGCTAGAACCTCTAGGCAGAGAACAGCTTCCTTATTAAAGGGACAGGGAGAGCAAGCCCCCAGGGAGAGACTCTGCCCTAGTAAGCTATCCATCAATCACATGTGCCATAGTGGAGCAGGGAAAATGAGAGGCAAGAGGAAAAAGGTGGAAGCTTCTAGAGCAGGGTCCCCAACCTCTGGCATCTAATGCCTGATGATCTGAAGAGGAGCTGATATAGTAATAATAGAAATAAAGTGCACAGTAAGTGTCATGAGCTTGAATCATCCCCAAGCCATCCCCCAGCCCCCTCCCTGGAAAAATTGTCTTCCATGAAATCCGTCCCTGCTGCCAAAATGTTTGGGAACCGCTGTTAAAGAGTAGAATGCTGAGATGGAGGGAGAGGGTTCCTCCTGTGCCCCTGGTGTCTTTCTCTAATCAGAAGACAATACTTCCCTTTTAAACCTCTGCTTTTTCCTCTTCTGTTAGTTGCTTCCTTCAGTAGCTGCTGGCTTAATTCATATGCAATATTTGGAGTTAATTAGTATCCCAGGGAAACAGATTCCCTGAGCAGTGCTTTAGCCTTGCTTCAGCTCATAAACTGCCTCAGATGCAGTCTTGCAGAAATATTTTCTTAGAGTACCTATATCTCTTAACACAGGTCAAAAATGTGGGGAAATTTTTTAAAGTGCAGTTTTAGAACACACTGAAAGTAGTTTTAACATGGTCAATCAAAGATGGTTCTTTTTTTTAGACTTGAAAGTGAACATTTATGTAAAATGAAAATTCCCAAATTTTATAAAATTATCATTCCACAAATGTACAGGAAAATTATATTTTTATTGATTAACCTCATGGTATACCTCTCGTACTTTTTTTTTCCTGACCATTTTGGCTGCATAATCTAAAAGCTGGTTCTTTATTTCATCATTATTTTTTTAAAAACAGCTAAAACTTAGAAGTCAAAATGTCATAGAGGTATGCCTTGTGCTTTTCTCTCTGTGAAGGTATATTCATGCTTTTCTCTCTGTGAAGGCATATTCTTCACATGAAGTCCAAACAAAGCCCCTTAGTGGGAATCACATCCATAACTTGGGGGAGATGCATCAGATCATCCACAGGCATTATAATTTCTGTGGATATAAATAATCAGTGTTTCTACCAGATGCCAAAGAGTAGCTTTTGGGAACAAGATACATTACTTAGCACAAGGTTTTAGCTGCATGACCTTTTGGCAAGATAGGCTTTGTTTTGAATACAAGGAAATCTGAAAAGGCAGGATTACAACTGAAGAAAAAAAAAAGCTCTGCTTTTGAGGGCATGTGAAGGTACCATCACAAGGGAAAACTATGGGTAGAAAATGGGAAAAAAACCCCATAATACAAAGCAGATGTCAAAAGGGCACAAGACATTAGTATGTGCTAGAGAAGGCTTAAGTTCTGATGCTTGGAAAAATGATAAAGATAAGTGAGAAGAATGCAAATGAAGTAGACTGTTAGCAGGGGAAGAGGCCATAAATCTACACCAATTTCTAGGTCTCCATCCAAGAAAATTGCCATGCACTAGGTAGAGCAGACATGGGTGGGATCTCATTGAAATCTGAGACCAATGAGATGAAAGGAGCTTGGTTACTGTAAATAAGCTTAAACTCAGTTAAGTTTCTTAATTATTCAAAGTTCAAATAATTGTGTATAAGTTTTTAGGAAGGAAGTAATTTGAAAACAAAATAATAATACTGACTTACTAAAAGCCCCTTATTTGTACATTTAGTATCTCTCATTAGAAACACACTTCCTTTTGGGAGGAAGCCATTAGACTGAAGCTGAGGATGGACTGAGGAGAGACATCTAATTATTTGCTTTGATAATTATCAACTTTGGCAGTCAGCATAGCTGGAAACAATTCTGTGGCTTAAGTTCTATATGCAGAAAGAATCATCAACATTTATTTGGAAGCCACTGTTAGCTGCATAAATGCATTGGCCTTATCCTATTTGGGGCATCTAACTCCCTATTAATTAGCTCAAATTTCTATTATGTGTATATAGGAAAATGAGGAAGGAAGAAAGAAGAAAGGAAGGAAGAAAGAAATTTCCCCCAGTCAATAGCAGCAAGAAAAACAGAGACCAATCACATATTGTTCTACTTTGTTTAAAAACACACAAAATATTGGAGTTAAAACCTCTCAAGTAGTTCACTTAGTAAAGGGAAGATCTTAACTTTCCCTCCCCCAAAAAGCAGCAGCATCAATAAACACACAATCACTGTTAATCATTTGTATTATAGTGTATAAATTCTCACCCTCAGATTACAGTTTTCAGATTCAAGATTCAAGACTGATGATGCTCAGAAGTGAACCTTTGGTGGGATAAGGATGGAGGAATTGAAAAGGAGTGGAAACAGAAGGATTCACCGCAGGGGGAGAAATCCTCTTCTTTTCCTTCTCAAGGCTCACAGGTGAGGGAACAGGGAGCAAGCAGAGTGGAAGGCCAGCGTCGTGCTCACTTGAATGATTTTATTGCAGTTGAGGCAGGTGGAGAGGTCTGTTGCTCTGGTCCTAAAAATATGAACCTGGTAAGAGGTCAGACACTGACTCCTTGAAAGGAAAGTTATGACCAACCTAGACAGCATATTAAAAAACAGAGACATTACTTTGCCAACAAAGGTCCATCTAGTCAAAGCTATGGTTTTTCCAGTAGTCATGTATGGATGTGAGAGTTGGACTATGAAGAAAGCTGAGCGCCGAAGAATTGATGCTTTTGAACTGTGGTGCTGGAGAAGACTCTTGAAAGTCCCTTGGGCTGCAAGGAGGTCCAACCGGTCCATCCTCAATGAGATCAGTCCTGGGTATTCATTGGAAGGACTGATGTTGAGGCTGAAACTCCAATACTTTGGCCACCTGATGAGAAGAGCTGACTCATTTGAAAAGACCCTGATGCTGGGAACGATTGAGAGCAGGAGGAGAAGGGGACGACAGAGGATGAGATGGTTGGATGGCATCACTGACTCAATGGACATGGGTTTGGGTGGACTCTGGGAGTTGGTGATAGACAGGGAGGCCTGGCGTGCTGCGGTTTATGGGGTTACAAAGAGTCAGACACGACTGAGCGACTGAACTGACCTGAACTGAAGAGGTCAGAAAACTGGGATTTTATTAACCAGCATCCTGTGCATCTCAGTATTGTCTTCCTAATTCACAGTGAAATGAAGGAACCAATTGCGTTAGAGACGTTTATCCAATTTTATGCCTCACAGCATGGCTGTAGAGTTCGTGTATCTTCAGACTTTTCATGACCAGACAGACCAAAGTATACATTCAGGAAAGTGTAAGCACAGTCTTCCAAAAGAGAAAGGTGTTTGGATACCAGATGAGTCCAGCCTTTTATTTTCTAAAAAGTGATTTTGATACAAAACTTGCAATGATCAGTTTCCCTCTTTCCTTCCTTTGTGTTAAGAGATGAAAGAAAGGAGAAGAAATCTGGGATGGTTCTGTAATTGAACTGAACAAATTCTGAATGTCTGTGTCAGGGGGAGTGAGGATGGGTAGAGAGTCTATCTTTGGTAAACCAAGAGCAGTGTGATGTTATTGCTTCTTATGGAATCAGTATTTATTAAATAGCTGTTTTGTGTCTGGCAGTGTGTTAAGAGCTGGGGGAACAAGGATAGTGCATGAAAAGTCCAGGAAGAGTTACTGACTATTGAGGGAGGAAGCATGGGCCAGTTCACCACAGGGACACAATGGAATTCAGAAAAGCAGCGTCTAACCCTGCCAAGACTGGAGATGTTTCTCCAGGACTGGAAGCATCAAACATGAGGCTAGAGGGTTGAATAGGAGTTAGTCAGGAAAGGGGAGAATGGGATGAAAGCTTCGGCCAGCGGAACCATGTGCAAAAGCCAGTGGTGAGAGATGGAGTAATTAAGTACGTGTGAAGCACTGGGGATGCTAGGGCAGGGAGGGTGGCAGCAGGGGGTGTGAGCACATACACCGTAAAGTATGAGGTCAATCCTGAAGGGTCTGCTAGATCATGCCAAGGAATTCGGACTGTTTTTTGAGGGCATTTAGAAAGTCATGGAAGGGTGTTTTGCTGAGCAGTGATATGATCAGGACTGAGTTTCTGGGAAGGCTGGACTGGTAAGATCAGGGTCAAGGGCTGGTGTACCAGTGCAGGGGAGAGATGACTGTGGCTTGGACCAACGCTGCAGGGGTGAGTGTGGAAGAGGAGGATGGGTTCCACAAGTGTGCAGAGTGGGGAAGCAGTGGGACTTAGGGAGAGGTTACAATTTAGGGGATGAAGGAAAAGACAAAAGCAGAAGCTGACCAGGGTCCTGACATTTCTGAGACCCTGCAGATATCTGGGAATCCAGTATGCTGCCTTCCAGAGAGATGGACTGTGTGTTATCCCAGCTGATACAGTCTGAGAAAAATAACCTACAAACTGCAAGAAGAGTGTAGGCAGCTTTGGCTTTCTAAAAAATTGTGAGTACGTATATGGTCATTCTTTGTACCTTTTAATAGTAGGCTCCAAAGAAAGAACTTTGAATTTAATTAAACATTTGGGAAAACTCTCAGAATTCCTTTAGGTGATTATGTTCCTTTGATTGTGCCCCAGGTATGGTTATATCTGGGATCTGACTGACTCCCTTGCTTTGTAAAGGCCAATATGAGAGTTTCTTATTCTTTGACGTGAGAACCAAAACTCAGGATTTTGTTTTCCTCCTTTTTTTTTTCAGGAAATGAAATCAATTATTATGCCTCAAAACCAATTTTATACAATTATGGAACTGCTATCTAATCTTTTTCCTGTTTTATTGAGCTACAATTGACATAGCTCTGTTTAAGTTTGAATTGTACAGCACAATGTCCTGACTTACATATACTGCAAAATGATTCCCACAAGTTCAGTTAACATCCATCTCCTCATATAATTATAAGAAGTTTTTTTCCTTGTGATGAGCACTCAGGATCTACTCTTAGCAACTTTCACACAACAGTGTTAACTGTAGTTAAATTATACAATACTGTAGTTAGATTGTACAATACATCCCAGTACTTATTTATCTCATAACTGAAAGTTTGTATCTTTTGACCACCTATATCCAATTCCTGCACCCCCTGCTCCCCCTGGGAAAGATTGAGGGCAGGAGAAGGGGGCAACAGAGGACGAGATGGTTGGATGGCATCACCGACTCAGTGGGCATGAGTTTGAGCAAACTCCAGGAGATAGTGAAGGACAGGGAAGCCTGGTGTGCTGCAGTCCATGGGGTCACAAAGTGTCAGACATGACTCAGCGACTGAACAACAACTGCACCCCCAGGATCTTGTTTTTCTTGAAAACAAATCCAGGAAGCTTCTCTTAAGGCTGGACCATGTAAGGATGCTACTGGGATTTTGATATGCGACCTGGAGAATCTCATGAGCAATGCAGGTTCCACGTCCCATGCTGAGTGTTTTTGTGGCCTTTTGACAGTTGTCACAGAAAATCATCAAGTAGTTTATTTTCTTTAGCATATGAAAAATAAGTTTTTCACGGTTGCCATATCAACACAAGGCATATTCTGGAAGTCTCAAGGCAACAATGTAGAATTGAGGAAATGCAGAAAAGCATAGGAAGAAAATAATTACCACCTCAGTCTCACCCCAAGATAACCATTTGTTAACATTTTAGTCTTTATTTTTCTAATCTTTTTCTGTGTACATATGTTGTATAGACATGTTATTTTTACACAAAATCAGGGTTATAATTTACATGCTATCTTATTGCCTCCTTGTAGTTACATATCTCATGGTTATTTTAAAAGGGCTAAAGAGAAAGAAAAGAGCTTGTGAAAATCCTGAAGCTGGATTTGAAGGAATAAACTGTTTTTTTTTTTCATAAAGATTAAATGGTATTCAATTTTCCAAGATTGCCCGCTTACATCCAGTCACTTCCATATGATAGAAATGAAAACATAGTTGAAAGAAGACAAATCTCCATAAACAAATGCCAGTGGGAAAAGTCAAATCCTAAGGGATTAGAGAAGGCTTTTCTCTCTTTGCCTTTGCTACTGAGGCAGGATTGTAGGCTTTTGTAATTAGACAGTAAGACCGAATAACCATGAGTGTAGATGACATGTGAAAGTGAAAGTTGCTCAGTTGTGTCCAGCTCTTTACGAGCCCATGGACTGTGCAGTCCATGTAATTCTCCAGGTCAGAATACTGGAGTGGGTAGCCTTTCCCTTCTCCAGGGGATCTTCCCAACCCAGGGATTGAACCCAGGTCTCCCACATTGCAGGCGGATGCTTTACCAGATGAGCCACAAGGGAAGCCCAAGAATACTGAAGTGGTTAGCCTCTCCCTTCTGTATTGGCTATTCCCAACCCAGGAATTGAACTGGGGTATCCTGCATTACAGGTGGATTCTTTACCAACTGAGCTGTCAGGGAAGCCCATAGATAACATTTTGTATTGTGAGAAATACCAGGGAAAAACATGCTTATTGTGCCATCTAAACTGAAGGCTCATTCAGCTCAAGTCTTTTGAGTTTTATTAGTATTTTTTTTTTGCTTGTTTCCTTGGGTTTTCAGTGTGTGTGTGTGTGTGTGAGAGAGAGAGAGAGAGAGAGAGAGCAAGCAAGAGAGAGAAGGAGGGAGGAAAGGCTAAGTGAGCATATACTTAGGGCTAAACTGGGACACATGTGAGACGGAAAGAGGACGCCACCAAGAATTGTGGTGGGACGACAGACATAACCTGGAATGATCCTGGGCAAACTGGGACCGCAGGTATCAGACACCTGTGGCGCCACTCTAAATCCCAGCTCTTATTCTAGCCACTGCAGTAGCATCAGTACTGCAGAGAGGTTCTCCCCCAGTGTGGGCAGGTGCGACCTGCCAGCACCTCAGGCTTGCTCTGATGTCATGGCATGGGTTACTCTGGGGCCTTGTTTGGCACTTACACGTGTACAGCCTAGAAATGCAGGAGGGCTAACTTGCTGGGTCTTAACCAATGGGGATGGAAACCAATGGATACACGCTCCTACCATCTCCTGCTTACATAGCTGGTTCTCAGGGTCGTTTTGTGAGATTCCTCAGCATGTTCCTTAGCAGGGCACACTGGTTGTCCATTGTAGTGCACCTTGAAAACTCATCCTTGTATTGGCTTTCTTCCTTCCCTGTTTCACTTAAAAGTGAAGTGAAAGTGAAGTCGCTCAGTCGTGTCCGACTCTTTGCGACCCCATGGACTGTCGCCCAACAGGCTCCCTCCCCCATGGGATTCTCCAGGCAAGATTACTGGAGTGGGGTGCCATTTCCTTCGGGATCTTCCCAACCCAAGGATCGAACCTGGGTCTCCCACATTCCAGGCAGATGCTTTAACCTCTGAGCCACCAGGAAACCCAACTGGCATGCAATACTTTGTCTCATGTCCTGCTTTCAGGGAACCCAAGATGCAAGAGTTGGGACTGGAATTTTGAAGTGGGCTCACCTGTCAGAGGTAGTAAGGACCCCGTTATTGGTGGTAGGTGGAGAGGTGATACGTGGCCAGCAGTGTCTTAATTTTTAATACCCATGGTGGACTGGGATGGGGTGAGGGCAGAGGCTAAGTATTGGGCTGTGGTAGCTATGGTCCTGAAGCAGTATGGGAGCTCTGGTATTTTAAAGATTGAGGTGGTTGGGATTTTAGACTGGTTTGGGATATTTAGAAAAAGAAAATAAAATGACAGGCTTAGGTCAATGAATTATCAACACAGGAACTGTTGTTCCCATACTGCTGTATGGGAGTATTTCAGGAGACTCTTAGCTGTATATTGTGCTGCAATTCTGATATTCAAGGTCAGTCTCCAAGCAAACAACCTAGACCCACCGAGATACTAGCCAAGGGGGAGAGAAGCCTGAATAGATGATGGAAGAGGAAGATGTAGATAATTATGGTCTTGGGATCAGATGCAACAGCAGCAGCTGTTTTTGCAGAGATTATGTCTGGCCACCAACTTGCAGGGAACTCTCTCTGTTAGAGGGAATATGAAGTGGAGGGGTCACAACCAAGTGCAAGAAAGGATGGTGATACATACCTCCTGGGCAACACTCTAAATCCTCTTTCTCATGTCACTATTGTGGTCACCAGTTCTGTGCAGGCTTCGAGCAGCTTTGGGTGGGTGCAGCCTGACAGATACCAGCCTTGTGCTATGACCCTTTCATTTATCTCTTACCGGAGTGTCCTGATACCACACCAGGGAAAACAGATCAATGCTCAGACATAGGTAATTCACAAGTATCAATAGGAGGGAACTGACATACGCAGGGCCACCCTTGGCCAGTGGGGAGAGGGATTGATGTAAAAATGCTTTCCTTTTCCTCTCCGGTTTGAGGTTGAAATTTATTAGGTCTTTCAGAAACCCTGGTGGCTCAGTTGGTAAAGAATCCACCTGCAATGCAGGAGACCCTGGTTTGACTCCTGAGTTGGGAAGATCTGCTAGAGAAGGGATAGGTTACCCATTCCAATATTCTTGGGCTTCCCTGCTGGCTCAGATGGTAAAGAATTTGCCCACAATGTGGGAGATCTTGGTTCAGTCCCTGAGTTGGGAAGATCCCCTGGAGAAGAGAACGGCTACCCACTCCAGTATTCTTGCCTGGAGAATTTCATGGACAGAGGGCCTGGTGGGCCTCCATACAGTCCACGGGGTCACAAAGAGTTGGACATGACTGAGCCAACTCAGTTCACTTCAGAAACCTGGTGAGAGTGGAAGCTTTAACAGTAGTTACATAACAGTCAATCTGATAATGCCTCCTGGTGGTTCCTTTCCCTCCTTCACTCTTCTCTCCTCCATCTGTACTCCTGTTTCCTGAGATTACTTTTTCAAACAAACTACTTCTCTGGTGGCTCAGACTGTAAAGTGTCTGCCTACAGTGCGGGAGATCCAGGTTCAATCCCTGGATTGGGATGATCCACTGGAGAAGGGAATGGTGACCCACTCCAGTATTCTTGCCTGGAAAATCCCATGCGTCTGCCTACAGTGCGGGAGATCCAGGTTCAATCCCTGGGTTGGGATGATCCACTGGAGAAGGGAATGGTGACCCACTCCAGTATTCTTGCCTGGAAAATCCCATGGATGGAGGAGCCTGGTGGGCTACAGACCATGGCGTCCCAGAGAGTTGGACATAACTGAGCAACTTCACTTTCACTTTTCACTTCATTTAAGCCTTTGAGTTTCTGGTTTTGGGAGAACCCAGACAAAGACAGGGAGGGAGAAAGTATTGATAGATGAGTGGGAGTATAAAGCAAGGGAAGAAGCTGTAATCTGGTATAAACTACAGGAGTATTTTAGGACATCAGAGCCTAATGTAGTAGTCTGGTATCTCAAATAATGAAGATGACACATTTAGGCCACACACTTCCTTGTCAGAAAACTCTGTAATCAGAGGATGTAGTGGTTTTAGAGCCAGAAAAGTCCTGGAATCTCATTTTTAGATAAACTTTTATTTTAAATAAAAGGTAGTTTAGGCTGTGGATATATTCCAGGATATCTGATAAAGGGGATTTTCCAGTCAAACCATCCAGTACTAACCAAAATAATGGTGAATATTCCCCAAAGTGTAAACTTATGTACCTGAGTCTTAAAGGAGCAAGCTGAGTCTTGAGAACAAGGAACAGGAAAAACAGGGTCAGGTTCATTGAGGGCTATGTTCAGAAAGTATAGAAGGTGTGATATTTTATAGAAAGAAGAAAACCTTTCCAATAAAGAGAGAGTTCTCTTGGACTTGTTAAATTTTTGACTGTGAAAGCAGGGAACAAATACGTTCTGCATGCCAAGTAATTGACATATTCAGCCGTGTGAGGTAGACATTATTATCTCCATCATACAGAGCAGGAAGTTGACACTCAGAGAGGTTAAGTGACTTTCTAAGATGAATTATAATCCAAATACTTTCAGAAATTAATTAATTATATCCCTGGGTCGGGACGATCCCCTGGAGAAGGAAATGGCAACCCACTCCAGTACTCTTGCTTGGAGAATCCCATGGAGGGAGGAGCCTGGTGGGCTACAGTCCATGGGGTCGCAAAGAGTCGGACACGACTGAGCGACTTCACTCATTTTTTGGTTTTGCTGAGCTTTCATTGCTGTACACAGGCTTTCCCTAGTGGTGGCGACTGGGGGCCACTCATTGTGGCGCGCGGGCTTTTCATTGCAGTGGCTTCTCTTGTTGTGGAGCACAGCTTCTAGGGAGTGTGGGCTTCAGCAGCTGCAGCTCACAGGCTCCTGAGCACAGTCTCAGGAGCTGTGGCGCAGAGGCTTAGTTGCCCTAGGCATGTGGAATCTTCTGGGACCAGGGATCAAACCTGTGTCCTCTGCATTGGCAGGTGGGTTCTTATCCACTGAACACTGGGAAAGTCCCCCAAATACTTTTCCATTCACATCATTCTATCCCCTCTGACAGAGGGGAGATCCAGTTTCCTCTGTCCTTAGCAGTTCTAGAGTTTCCAGGCAGCCTGGACAGGGCTGTAAGCAGAGTCCATCAGAGGGAGGAAGAGACCACTGATTATTCCTTGTGGTTGCTTCATCCCAAAGCCTCTAGGAAAGGAATTAATTCAATTTCACATTCAAGGCCAATATAATATGCCTAGTTTCTACCCTTTGATTCCCACTCCCAGCTAAAAGCTTTTACTAGATTGCTGGTGATAACCTGAAAATAATTTCACTGAAATGGAAAAGACAGTTCCTACCTAGAGTGAAAAACAAATTTTTGGCAGGCAAGGTAGTTGCATGAGTCAAAGTTGATAAATATATTTTTACAAATAGTGGTGACTTAAAAAATAACATTTTTAGTGCTTTTGATAAGAAATTCATTCATCCAGTTAATACATTTTCTTTTCTTCTGAGAGCCTAGAACTTATAGTGTTTTCTATGTTGGAAAGTTGCCACACATGGCTATTTAAGTTTCAATTAATTAAAATTAAATAATAAGAAAACTCAGTTTATCAGTCAGGCTATCTTTATTCAAGTGCCCAAGTAGCCACATGTGTCTAGCGGCTACTGTATTGGCCAGAGAGGATGTGGAACATTTTCATCATCACAGAATGTTCTATTGGACAGTTCTGGCCATGCTGGGCACAGTAAGGGAAGTTCTGGAGATACAGCAAATCAAATAGGTGTGGACACACTTCATGAGCTCCCACTTTAGTGAGGTGACAAAAATATGCAAATAAAATATATATGGTAATTAATGCTCTTATATTACAGAGTGCCATCACCTGAGAGATGTGACGAAGCCACTGGCAGAGGGAACAGGTTCAAGCATCTTAAGAACTTCCCGTTTCAGGGAAGGGAAATAAAGAGGGTGTGAGGACTTTGGACATCTGGGGAGAAAACTGGTCATCAAATGATACCACACAATGGTGTTTATGAGAGAACAGCATCATAACATTATTTGAGAACAGAAGTTCTTTTTTGTTTGAAATTTTTTCCTCATTTTTTTTTTTATCGATATGTGGGGCCTTCCCAGGTGACACAGTGGTAAAGAATCCACCTGCCGATGCAGGAGATGCAAGAGATGCGGCTTTGATCCCTGTGTCGGGAAGATCCCCTAGAGTAGGGAATGGCAACCCACTCAGTATTTTGCATGAAAAATTCCTTGGACAGGGGAGGCTGGTGGGAGACAGTCCCTGGGTTTGCAAAGAGTCAGACACATCTGAGTGACTGAGCACATAGCACGTTGAAACATACTTGATTTACAATATGGTGTTAATTACTGCTATATAGCAAAGTGATTCAGTTATACATATATATGTATACATATATATTTACGTTATATATATGTCTTGGGGCTTCCCTGGTGGATCAGATGGTAAAGAATCTGCATACAATACAGGAGACACAGGTTCGATCTCTGGGTTTGGAAGATGCCCTGGAGAAGGGAATGGATACCCACTCCAGTATTCTTGCCTGGAGAATTCCATGGACAGAGGAACCTGGCAGGCTACAGTCCATAGGGTCTCAAAGAGTCAACCATGATTGAGTGACCAACATATACACTCATACGCATATGTTATATATAAATGTACATACACATTCTTCTTTTGATATTCTTTCCCATAATGATTTATCATAGGATATGGACATGAGTTTGAGTAAACTCTGGAAGTTGGTGATGGGCAGGGAGGCCTGGTATGCTGCAGTTCGTGGGGTCACAAAGAGTCAGACACAACTGAGCGACTAAACTGATTGAATATAGTTCTTTGCTGTACAGTAGGACCTTGTTGTTTATCCATTCTTATAAGAACTTACAGGTGCTAACTCCAATCTCCAATTCCATCTCTCCCTCAACCCTCTCCCCTTTGGCAACCACCTGTGGAGAACAATAGTTTCTAAATTTGGGAGCTTCTTGAGAATCACCTGAAGGCTTTTTTAAAACAAAGACAGCTGAGCCTCACAACCGGAATTTCTGATTCACTGGAGCTGCGGTGGGGTCTGAGAGTCTGCACTTGTAACAAGTTTCCAGGTGATAGGAATGCTGCTGGTCTGGCAACTGCATTTTGAGAATCACATCTCAAAATGGATGAGACGTGATGTGAAAACTCAGCAAGATGGCGTGGCTAACCTGAGTCTTGCAGCCAGTGAGTGATGAGACAGAAAAGGTAGAGAAGGTAAGAGAAGAGGGTGGGAAAGGGGAAGGTTGAAGATAGTTTTAAAAGCATGTCTTGTTTGCCTGCACTGGGAAGGGACAGACAGAAGCAGAGCTAAACTTTTTGGGGGCCACAAGGCTTGCAGGATTTTAGTTCCCCCTCCAGGGTTTGAGCCTGGGCCACAACAGTGAAAGTGCTGAGTCCTAACCACTAGACTGCCAAGGAATTGCCTGAAGTAAGCATTTTTGACATGGTTCTAATGGTGGCAAGCAGAACTCACCTTGGCATGATTTATAAGGATATTTGTTGTTTCAATATGATTCATTTCAGAGGAGCTTCGTTTCCTCCAAATTTATTTTTTATTTTTAAAATTTATTTTAATTGATGGATAATTGCTTTATAGTATTGCATTCAGTTCAGTTCAGTTGCTCAGTCTTGTCCAACTCTTTGTGACCCCCAACGACTCCAGCACGCCAGGCCTCCCTATCCATCATCAAATCCGGAGTTTACTCAAACTCATGTCCATTGTGTTGGTGATGTCTCCCAACCATCTCATCCTCTGTCGTCCCCTTCTCCTCCTGCCTTCAGTCTTTCCCAATATCAGGGTCTTTTCAAATGAGTCAGTTCTTCACATCAGGTGGCCAAAGTATTGGAGTTTCAGCTTCAGCATCAGTCCTTCCAATGAACATTCAGGACTGATTTCCTTTAGGATGGACTGGTTGGATCTCCTTGCAGTCCAAGGGACTCTCAAGAGTCTTCTCTAACACCACAGTTCAAAAGCATCAATTCTTCGCCGCTCAGCTTTCTTTATAATCCAACTCTCACATCCATACATGACTACTGGATAAACCATAGCCTTGACTAGACGGACCTTTGTTGGCAAAGTAATGTCTCTGCTTTTTAATATGCTGTCCAGGTTGATCATAAGTTTTCTTCTAAGGAGGAAGTGTCTTTTAATTTCACGGCTGCAGTCACCATCTGCAGTGATTTTGGAGCCCCTCAAAGTAAAATCTGCCACTGTTTCCATTGTTTCTCTATTTATTTGCCATGATCTTCAGAAAACATTCAGTTTTCTGAATGTTGAGCTTTAAGCCAACTTCTTCACTCTCCTCTTTAACTTTCATCAAGAGTTTCTTTAGTTCTTCTTCACTTTCTGCCATAAGGGTGGTGTCATCTACATACCTGAGGTTATTGGTATTTCTCCCAGCAATCTTGATTCCAGTTTGTGCTTCATCCAGCCCAGCATTTCTCATGATGTGCTCTGCATATAAGTTAAGCACAGTGACAATATACAATCTTGACATACTCCTTTTCCTATTTGGAACCAGTCTGTTCCATGTTCAGTTCTAACTGTTGCTTCCTGACCTGCATAAAAATTTCTCAAGAGGCAGGTCAGGTGATCTGGTATTCCCATCTCTCAGAATTTTCCAGTTTGTTGTGATCCATACAGTCAAAGGCTTTGGCATAGTCAATAAAGCAGAAATAGATGTTTTTCTGGAACTCTCTTGCTTTTACCATGATCCAGCGGATGTTGGCAATTTGATCTCTGGTTCCTCTGCCTTTTCTAAAACCAGTTTGAACATCTGGATGTTCATGGTTCCTATATTGTTGAAGCCTGGCTTGGAGAATTTTGAGCATTACTTTACTAGCGTGTGAGATGAGTGCAATTGTGGTGTAGTCTGAACATTCTTTGGCATTGCCTTTCTTTGGGATTGGAAAGAAAACTGACCTTTCCCAGTCCTGTGGCCACTGCTGAGTTTTCCAAATTTGCTGGCATATTGAGTGCAGCACTTTAACAGCATCAACTTTTAGGATTTGAAATAGCTCAACTGGAATTCCATCACCTCCACTAGCTTTGTTCGTCATGATGCTTCCTAAGGCCCACTTGACTTCATATTCCAGGATGTCTGGCTCTAGGTGAGTGATCACACCATTGTGATTATCCGAGTCATGAAGATCTTTTGTACATTTTCTGTGTATTCTTGCTACCTCTTCTTAATATCTTCTACTTCTGTTAGGTCCATACCATTTCTGTCCTTTATTGTGCCCATCTTTGCATGAAATGTTCCCTTGGTATCTCTAATTTTCTTGAAGAGATCTCTAGTCTTATTGTTTTTCTCGATTTCTTTGCATTGATCACTGAGGAAGGCTTTCTTATCTCTCCTTGCTATTCTTTGGAATGCTGCATTCAAATGGGTATATCTTTTCTTTTCTCCTTTGCTTCTCTTCTTTTCACAGCTATGTGTAAGGCCTCCTCAGACAGCCATTTTGCTTTTTTGCACTTCTTTTTCTTGGGGATGGTCTTGATCCCTGTCTCCTGTGCAATGTCATGAACCTACGTCCATAGTTCATCAGGCACTCTATCAGATCTATTCCCTTAAATCTATTTCTCACTTCCACTATATAATCATTAGGGATTTGATTTAGGTCATACCTGAATGACTTAGTGGTTTTCCCTACTTTCTTCAGTTTAAGTCTGAATTTGGAAATAAGGAATTCATGATCTGAGTCACAGTCAGCTCCTGGTCTTGTTTTTGCTGACTGTATAGAGCTTCTTCATCTTTGTCTGCAAAGAACATAATCAATTCGATTTTGGTGTTGACCATATGGTGATGTCTGTGTGTAGAGTCCTCTTTTTGTTATTGGAAGAGGGTTTTCTAAGCAGTGCATTCTCTTGGCAGAACTCTATTAGCCTTTGCCCTGCTTCATTCTGTATGCCAAGGCCAAATTTGCCTGTTACTCCAGATGTTTCTTGACTTCTTACTTTTGCATTCCAGTCCCTTATAATGAAAAGGACATCTTTTTGTGTGTTAATTCTGGAAGGTCTTGTAGGTCTTCATAGCACCGTTCAACTTCAGCTTCTTCAGCGTTACTGCTCGGGGCATAGACTTGGATTACTGTGATATTGCATGGTTTGCCTTGGAAATGAACAGAGATCATTTTGTCGTTTTTGAGACTGCATCCAAGTACTGCATTTTGGACTCTCTTATTGACTATGATGGCTACTCCATTTCTTCTAAGGGATTCTTGCCCACAATAGTAGATATAATGGTCATCTGAGTTAAATTACTCGTCTAGTCCATTTTAGTTCGCTGATTCCTAAAATGTCAACATCCACTGTTGCCATTTCCTGTTTGACCACTTCCAATTTGCCTTGATTCATGGACCTGACATTCCAGGTTCCTATGCAAGATTGCTCTTTATAGCATCGGACCTTGCTTCTATCACCAGTCACATCCACAACTGGGTGTTGATTTTGCTTTGGCTCCATCCCTTCATTCTTTCTGGAGTTATTTCTCCACTGATCTCCAATAGCATATTGGGCACCCACTGACCTGTAGAGTTCATCTTTCAGTGTCCTATCTTTTTGCCTTTTCATATTATTCATGGGGTTCTCAAGGCAGGAATACTGAAGTGGTTTGCCATTCCCTTCTCCAGTGGACCACATTTTGTCAGAACTCTCCACTACTTAGCTATTAATTCATACGTAGTATCAATTGTGTATATGTGTGTATCTGAATTTCTCACAGGTTTCCAGGTGATGCTGCTGGTCTAGGAACACATTCTGAGAACTACTTATTAAGTAGATTATCATATTTCATAGGAATGAAAGATGACATCAGTGGTCTGATTGCACCCAGTTAGTAAAAAGAGAGAACCCCAAGTTCTTCAGGCTGAATCCTGGGCTGTTTACCAGGCTATACGAGACTACACCAGGCTCTTCTATGCTTTGCACCTTTCCTTTAAATGCTTCACAATTCACTCTTTTTGCTGAAAGTGAAATCACATGCCTCTTTTCTCCAGACTTCTAGCTTGCACAGTGCAGGTGAAGCAGGTTCGAGTTGCATTATGGAGGTGAACATTTACCTTGGTGTGTGACACAGTGACAACCAATTCAGCACCTATTCCCAGAATTTTTGTTTTGGAGGGAGAGGGAGCTTTGTTAACGGAAATGCATTGAAAACCTACTCTGTTGAAGAGGGTGCAGGAGACAAAACAACAACAAAAGACAAACTGCCCTGCTTTTTATTCTTGGCAAGAGGAGGAAAACACATCAAGAGGAGGGCAAGACAGTGCACAGTCGGGTTCTGTGTGGGAGAAGCAGTCAGGGACAATCCGCGGTGGAAAGGTGTCCAGAGGTCTTTTAAAGACAAAGATGTTCAATGCTCAATTAAAGTTGTTTGTGTTACTTTAGTGGAAAGTCTACTAAATATACATGCCCTGTGAAAAGTGTTTGTGAAAATCAGAGGACTAAGTTTCCTACCAAAATCTCAGACTCTGTACTTCAGCACCAAATTGAAATCATGAAAACAGTTTTGGGTGAAAAAGAGAAGAATAGCTTTATTGTTTTTCCAGGCAAAGGAGGCTGCAGCAGGCTAGTACCTTCAAGACTGTTCTCCCAAAAGGATTCAGGGAGTAAAGCTTACAGTGTTAGCTCAAAACAGGGTTTTAGATAAGAGCCAGGCCAGGTGCAGGCTCTGCGTTCTCTGCTCATGAAACATTTCAAAACCCATCAAGGCTGGCTTCAGGATGTCCAGAGATGGGCTCTGGTGGTTTCTGAGGTTGTTGTATTATGACCTTCTCTCTGAAATGAAGAATGCTTGCAAAGAAAGAAGGCAGTGGCATCCCACTCCCAGCACTCTTGCCTGGAAAATCCCATGGACGGAGGAGCCTGGTAGGCTGCAGTCCATGGGGTCGCTAAGAGTAGGACACGACTGAAGCGACTTGGTAGCAGCAGTAGCAGTGCAAAGAAAAGGAGTGTTAGGGAGTGTTTCAAAGGGGAAAAACATCAGGTGCCTGTAAAGCTTTAATTAGCAAGTGATTTACTTTAAGCAATTAGGTGTAAAGGAATCATTAGCAAAAGAAAAAAAAAAACCATGCAGAAAGAAGACATCAAGTGAAGAGTAAGGTGATGGACACCTAGCTGGTCCAGGCAGTTTTACCTATAACAGGCTTCATGTTTGGGTTAGCGTGACCAGAGCACCAACCGGGCTATGGGATGGAGAGTGGACGTATAAAGTGAGTTTTTTTCAGATGGAGGCAGAGTTCAGAGCTAGGGAGAGAATGGGACTCACCAGAAATTTGGGGGTGATTTGGACTTGACTTTCGCAGGGTGTGGAAGAGCAAGGAGGACCCGGTGTGTTGGTAGCTCACTTGATCCCTCAGGGGGATCGTGTTTGGCTAGCAGCTGGGTGGCAATTGGGAGAAGGGGCCTGGATAGGATAAAGCTTCCCCGGTTAGGTTCTTGGACCTCTGGACAGGTCATTCTCACAGTGGCCTTACCTACTCTGGGAAAACTGGGGTGACCTTGACAGTGTGGGGAGAAAGTGAGGCCCGGTACGTAGCTCTGACTATGAATCATATTTGCCTAAGCAGCGGCATTTAGCAAGGGATAGAGGGTTTGAAATCATGATCTGGATTGTCTTTTTCCTGTCATTGTTGGCCTTAGGTGGGGCTTTAAGCAATATATTGATAGTCGGTTCTGGAATCAGACTGCTAGGATTCCTAATTCCAGCTTTACCATATTGAGCTGGGCTAACTCGAGCAAGGAATTTAGTTTCTGCCTCAGCCAGAAGGAGATGGTACCCTCAAAGAATTGAACAGGTGAGTTTAACATAGAGATGCCCCCCTCCCTCCCTGCCCCACCAACCCCAGGCTGGGAAAGGCTAAGGCAACCAGTGAGGGATGGTGAAGCCCCCAGGGACGAACAGCAGGGGGAGTGGTCACCTTTCTGCCAGAAGGGGGAAGAGGAAGGGACAGAGTTACCTGAACCTGGGGGGTGGGCATAATAGGGTGGGGCCCAAGCTGCTGGATCAGGTTATGGTCCAGGAACCACTGCCAAAGCTGGCCCAGTAGGCAGGAGGAGAGGGGAAATGCCCGTTCCTCCCTTCTCCTAGTTTCCTGCCTCAATCAGTGCCTCCCATTGGCCTGACTCAACTGGAACCACAGGGGAAAAGGCCTTATTGATGCAGTCACACAGGCCAGATGGGTCAGTGCAGAGTAGGGAGCAGACAGGTATGGAGAATCAAACAGTATTACCTGTCCAGCTTCACTAAGCCTTAATGTTCTCATCTGTAGAGTGGGGATGCTAATAGTAAGGGGAAGTTACCTTACGGAGTCATTGTAAATATTAAAATAGAGCTCATGATACACAACACAAGTTCATGTGCTCAATGCACATGAAGCCAAATGATATGAAATGTAAGAGTTTGGAGCAGAGAAAGATTTATTGCAGGGCCGTGCTAGGAGAACAAGTGGCTCATGCTTCATCAAACCCCCAAATCTTCAAAGGTTTTAAAGGCCCGGTAAGGAGGAAGGTTGCAGGGTATGTGATCAACATGTGTACAGTTCTTTTTAAAAAAAATTTATTTTTAATTGAAGGATAATTGCTTTACAATATAGTGTGGGTTTCTGCCATACATCAACATGAATCAGCCATAAGTATACATACATCCCCTCCCTTTTAAACTTCCCTCCCCTTGTGCACAATTCTTGTTTGCCTGATGCTGAGATAATAGGGTGTTAACATCATCAATCCTTAGGTCTCAGAAAGTCCAGGAGGCTATGTGCTCTTGATCATCAAGTAGTTAATTTCTTCCATTTGGCGGTAGTTTTTAGCATCTGGAAAACTCAGGAAATATGCACCAGATACTCTTATCTAGGTATTAACATGGAGAAGGCAATGGCATCCCACTCCAGTACTCTTGCCTGGAAACTCCCATGGATGGAGAAGCCTGGTAGGCTGCCGTCCATGGGGTTGCTGAGTCAGACACGACTGAATGACTTCACTTTCACTTTTCACTTTCATGCACTGGAGAAGGAAATGGCAACCGACTCCAGTGTTCTTGCCTGGAGAATCCCAGGGATGGCAGAGCCCAGTGGGCTGCCGTCTGTGGGGTCGTACAGAGTCGGACACAACTGAAGCGACTTAGCAGCAGCAGCAGCAGGTATTAACACTTCAAAGAGGAGCTACAGCAGAGGATATGAGGATAGGGTCTGTCCCAGAAGGTCCCATAGTGTTCTGAATGTCCTGCTCGGTTATACACGGAGCAGTGTCTGACCCGCAGCACATGCTCTGTTTTTGTAACTTGTTATTATTACATTAAAAGTAATCGCTTGGGCTGCAGGAAGGGACACTGTTTTGGGGGACTGATTCCGGGAGACTCCACCCTCTAGATCAAGAAGGCGTCTGGTTGCAAAATAAACTAGGTAGGCTTCCTTGGGGAGCACAGAAAGCTGCTTAGTCGCTGCTGGTGAGTAATGCGCTGAGTCAGAAGACTGGCAGCAGCGCTCTCTTCTTCCTCGCTCTTCTTTCAGCCTTGCTGACATTTGGTTATCAAGCTAGTCAGAAGGCTTAGCCTGTCTGGTGGAGGTGACTAGCTTTATTTATGGACTCCAGCTCTCTGGGGCTAATCGTCCCAGGGGAGGAGATAATCACTTTCCTTCCCCACGGAAGGACGAATGGAGTATTCACGGAGAATCTGGAACCAGCCAAAACTGCAGATTCAGGCAGCTATGATTTGGAGCTGGAGGCACATTTTTCCATAAGGGAATCTCCCTCCACCCCCACCACCTCAAGACCCAGAATCTAGCCCAGCCAATCATAACAGCTTGTTCTTTAGATCCTGAACTGACCAGGGACCCAGAGATGACTCCACTGTAAAGAAAGGAGATATACAACAGTCATCTCTTGGTTCCTTTCAGATCTAAAATAAACAGCTAAAAAGAAAAACTTCAAACAGGCTGGTGATTGACAGATCATTTATGTCCCTCGATATATATCAGTATGTTGGTTAGGTGTGCAGGTTTTGGAGCCTGGTTTCCAGTCCTAAGTGGGACCCTGGGGAAACTTCTTAACGTAAGCTTCTCTTTCCTCATCTGCAGAGTGGGGATGATCATTGTACCTTCTCCCCAGAGCTCATCAATTGGTAATTGTGCAGGAGTTGGAGAGGATGGAGGGGGTAGGGTATAACATCCTAGGGAGAGAGGAAACAAGATCATATGAGGGATCGCTTAGCATGGTCCCTGGTATATGATAAACACTTAAAATTTTAGCTATTACTTAGTATCTTTACTTTTGAAGAACCTAAAGTACATAGATGTCTATAAAATGTCCGAAGCCTTTCCCAACCCACAAATTCTACTTGGGCTTACATGGAAAAGGTCACCAAAATTTCAGCTACTATCTTCACCCCCAAAATACAATCAAGGCCAGCGTTTGAATGGTGAGTAGAGTTTGACTCAAGATGCAGCGTGAATCAAGAAATAGATTCATCCAGGTCAGTACAATTCAGCCAGAGAAGGCTCCTACTGATCGGTCGTGTCTTCTAACATAAGATGAAGTCACTCTGGCTTTGCCTGGGTCCTAAGGAAATAGGTCACTGAGGGCTCAGTCCTTCCTGGCTGGGTGATGGCCTGAGAAAGACAGTAAGCTGGTTGGACTCTGGTGGGCAGGACTGGGTGGGTGTGCCTCTGGTCACGTACTAAGTATGCTCTGGCTGTGCTCCTATCACATTGCCAGGATGCCTCCCCAGGGCCCGCCCCCTACCCCTGGCTCTTGCTTGGATGAGAAAGATGCTCCCGCAGCTGAGCTGCAACCCAAGGGGAGCCACAAGCATCTGCTGTAAGCCCTGTAACTGTGGCATGAATGGGATTCTTTTCTTTTAGAAGTGCCTAGTGTTAAAGACTGCTTCATTCAGTTGAATTATTCTTAATGTTATAGCTGCTATAATAGGAAGAAAGGAAATAGAGAAAGCTATCTTCACCATCCTCACACTCCTATAATCTGAATATTTTATTTTTTTCTTGTTCCCTTCTGGTTTGTGCTCATAAGACTAGATGGTTTTTATATAGCTGAAACCATGGCAGAAATTCCATTTTGCATTTTTGCTTCATTAAGTTTTAGAAATAGCACTTGTAGACTTTTAATTCTCCATGTCAAGAAAAATGTATAAATTCTGCTAGACACCACCCTCCTCTTCACCACTACACTCATTCACCTCCATTATGAGAAAAATGGAAAAGAAACCTGTGTATTTTTAGGGGCAGGTACTTCACTGATAGGCAGTTCTATAATTTTAGAAATTACTATAGTATTTTTTGCTTCATGTAAAAATTTAATTTTACTCTCTTTTCCTCAGTCTTCTTGCTCTTTGCATTCCCACAAATAGGGCCCAGAAGCTTCTGATCTAAATATCAGATCCTTGTATAAGCAACATGGACCTACCGTATAACACAGGGTGCTATATTCAATATCCTGTGATAAATCATAGTGGAAAAGAATATGAAAACACAGTATATAGGTATTAATATAACTGAATCACTTTGCTATGGAGCAGAAATGAATACATTGCAAATCAACTATACTTCAGTGGAATAAATGGAAAATAATCAGAGCCTGTCAGCTCTGTAAAATGATGTACTCCTGGAAATGCATTCTTTCACACTGTGTCTCCCAGCCTGCCTCGCCCACTAGGAGTGACAAATTCTGTGGACACCTTCTGGATTTGGGAATCAGGGCCACCCTGCAGCTGGGACAGTGGTTCTAGCAGTAGAAATCGTGCCCACCAGAGAGCCACCTGCCTGGGGGATGCTGGGCCTCCTGAGAAAGGAGAGGGGCCCTGGCGTGACAGGCCCCCAGGCAGAGATTCTTGGACAAAGGCAGGAAGACGAAGGCCCTCCTATGCCCTGGGAGAGGGCGACAGTTCAGGAAGGTAGGGAATCACCCTGCCACCTGGCTGAACCTCGCTAAACTTCTGGGCTCAGAATGAAACTCTTGAAAGTGGTCCACGTGTGTGCACAAGGTCATCCCATAAGTTCCTACTAGCTCACAACAAGCTTGCTTCCCCACAGAGATGGTTATAAACCTCACGTTTGAAGTGGCTTTTTGGAGAAATGATGAATGTATGTTGGTTTGTCTGAGACAGTCCCAGTTTTTGCCTGTTGCTCTGGCATACTAATTATGTCCCCTTACTCTCAAAAGCATAAACAATTTGGTATAGTTTTTGATATATATAAATATAATATTATATATAGTTACATAATTTACATATAATTATATATATATAAATAAATACTTGGGTTTCCCTGGTGGCTCAGATGGTAAGGAATCTGCCTGCACTGTAGGGGACCCCGGTTCAATTCCTGGGTTGGGAAGATCCCCTACAGAAAGGATAGGCTACCCACTCCAGCATTCTTGGGCTTCCCTGGTGGCTCAGACAGTAAAGAATCCTCCTGCAATGTGGGAGACCTGGCTTCAAACCCTGGGTTGGGAAGATCCCCTGGGGAAGAGAACAGCTACCCACTCCAGTATTCAGTATTCTGGCCTGGAGAATTCCATGGACTGTATAGTCTATGGGGTCACAAAGAATCGGACACAACTGAGCTACTTTCACAACTAGTTTTTGCGAACTCCAGTAAGATCTTAGGACATATGAAATTGACTGAGATAACTGTCACCTTTGGTGGGAGAAGTCTGTTTGGGGAAGAAGCATTCCTGACTCTGAAGATCAGAGGTGATGGCAAAGAGGTGGTAGCCACAGTAACGTCCGGACAGGGAGGACTTCCATGCCTCCCCTCCCACTCCTGCAGGCAGGGCTGGAGCAGCTGGGCCACGGCAATACAGGAAGCAGTCTTGCTGAATAGAGCTGGGGTGAAAGTTGGCACCCATCTATATTTCAAAATGGAGGGAGAGAGAGAAGGGGCTAGTTGGGTTAGGATCTCAAAAAAGACTTGAAGGGGCGAGGACCACACATCTCTAGGGGTAGTACCTACCAATGCTTTGTTCCAGTAACCACCATGTCCTCCAGAAACAAACGAATTATTCAAAAAAGAAAGGAGACTGCATCTTCTGAGTCCTAGCTAGCACCATGCCCTCCCCACTACAAAGAGTTCTCATGGTTTGGCTAGCCCCACCTGCCCTCTGCTTCTCTTCGCATTGCTCCTCTCAGGTCTCATTGGCTTTTCTGCATCAGAGGCCATGTGACACAGTCTTTGGCCAAAACAAAACTGCTGGTTCATCAGGGAAGCTGGGAGGCTGAGCAGCTGTGGACACAGCTGGTGCCTGGAAGCCCTTTCAGCAGTGTCCAGCTCTGGTTTTGCTGATTGTCGACTTTCCAAGAGGCAACACCTATAATTTTTACCCCCACAAAATCATCAGAACGTTTAATAGCTGCTGACTGGAGTAGGGCTTTGGAAGCCATTTTCTCAGGCACAGCAAGTTTCTACTACCCTGCTTCCTAACGACTCAGCGTTCCCAAAGCACATTCCATATCCCCGCCACCCTCACCCAACCCACACTTTAAAAATCTGTCCTTTAAAGTATTTCCCAGCAAGCAGCAAACTTCCCTTTTGACCATGTCTGCTGACATGGTTTTTGATTTGGGAACGAGGGCGAGGAGCATGTAGAAGCATCACTCTCTGGGATGTCAGAGTCTCCTTGGAAGAGCCCTAATTAAAGACTTAGAATGATTGACAGGTGGGGGAAGCTCACGAAAAGAACGCTTGACATGCAACAGAAGTCAGTGTCTGAGTTGCAAAAAAAATTGGCAATTGGAGACCTTGAAAAACCTGTGCAGGTAACACTATAATTTTGTTTCTTAGTTTTACATTTATAAAAAGGCTCTGAATGGCTGCCAAATGAACCTATGACATGCCTTGACTCTTGTAAATAGGGTATAAGGTAACAGTGGCAAATTTATGATTTCAAATTTAATGGAATTTTCTATGCTGTACAGTCTTGCCAAAGTATAGTCTTTGTATGTATTCATTTAGGGATAGGAATCTGTGAATAGGGGAGACTGATTTACTGCTGAGGATAATACAAGTTTACTGAGAAACACCAGCAAACAACAAAGGGATGGAGAAAGAACTCCTGTATTCTGTTTGTACATGCTATATCCAACTGTACCATTTTGGGATAAAAATGATGTCACATTCCTTTTAATATCAAATTACATGACTAGGAAACAAAATCTATTAGCACAAAACAGCCTTTTTCCTTGTCCCATCGCGAATGACCTCAGATTAAACAGTCTCCCTGAGCAACAGCTACTTTATCCTTAAAATGGGATCATGCCAATAGCATTCACCTAGAAAGATTCTTGGTCTGATTAGATGAGAAGATACTTGGCATGCTCACCATTCATAGGAAGTAATAATGCATTTTATAATCTCTCTCAGGCACAGTGTGTTGGCTCTGGTTCCATGTGTTCAGAGGACAGAAAACCAGAAACTCAATTCAGGTCTCTTTAAGGAGAGGGGATCTTTTAACGGTTGTTGCTTGTGTTGCCACAAGGTGTCGCTGATGGTCCCGGGGGTCAGAATGGCTCTCCCGGACTGGTGCGAGGAGTGAAAGTGAAAGTCGCTCAGCAGTGTCCGACTCTTTGCGAGTCCATGGACTATGTCCATGGGATTCTCCCAGGCCAGAATACTGGAGTGGGTAGCCTTTCCCTTCTTCAGAGGATCTTCCCAACTCAGGAATCGAAACCAGGTCTCCAGCACTGCGGGTGGATTCTTTACCAGCTGAATCACAAGGGAAGCTCAAGAATACTGGAGTGGGTTCAGTTCAGCTCAGGACAGTCGCTCAGTCGTGTCCGACTCTCTGCGACCTCATGAATCACAGCATGCCAGGCCTCGCTGTCCATCACCAACTCCCCGAGTCCACCCAGACTCATGTCCATTGAGTCGGTGATGCCATCCAACCATCTCATCTTCTGTCGTCACCTTCTCCTCCTGCCCCCAATCCCTCCCAGCATCAGGGTCTTTTCAAATGAGTCAGCTCTTCCCATCAGGTGGCCAAAGTATTGGAGTTTCAGCTTTAGCATCAGTCCTTCCAATGAACACTCAGGACTGATCTTTAGGATGGACTGGTTGGACCTCCTTGCAGTCCAAGGGACTCTCAAGAGTCTTCTCCAACACCACAGTTCAAAAGCATCAATTCTTTGGCACTCAGCTTTCTTTATAGTCCAACTCTCACATCCATACATGACCACAGGAAAAACCATAGACGGACTTCTGTTGACAAAGTAATGTCTCTGCTTTTTAATATGCTATCTAGGTTGGTCATAACTTTCCTTCTAAGGAGTAAGCGTCTTTTAATTTCATGGCTGCAATCACCATCTGCAGTGATTCTGGAGCCCCCAAAATAAAGTCTGACACTGTTTCCACTATTTCCCCATCTATTTCCCATGAAGTGTTGGGACCAGATGCCATGATCTTAGTTTTCTGAATGTTGAGCTTTAAGCCAACTTTTTCACTCTCCTCTTTTGCTTTCATCAAGAGGCTTTTGAGTTCCTCTTCACTTTCTGCCATAAGGGTGGTGTCATCTGCATATCTGAGGTTATTGATATTTCTCCTGGCAATCTTGATTCCAGCTTGTGCTTCTTCCAGCCTAGCGTTTCTCATGATGTACTCTGCATAGAAGTTAAATAAGCAGGGTGACAATATACAGCCTTGACGTACCCCTTTTCCTATTTGGAACCAGTGTGTTGTTCCATGTCCAGTTCTAGCTGTTGCTTCCTGACCTGCATACAGGTTTCTCAAGAGGCAGGTCAGGTGGTCTAGCCTATCCCTTCTTGAGAGGATCTTTCCAAGCCAGGAATCAAACCGCAGTCTCCTGCATTGCAGGATTCTTTACCAACTGAGCTACCAGGGAAGCTGTGGTGGGGGGAGGGAGCTCAGTAACTGCATTCTAGATGCACGTTAGGGAAGAGAGCTCTCTTCCCATGGATGCATTCAGCTATGTTTGTTCCCCAACAACCTAGACCTGGGTTCCAAGTGCTGCAGCTCTTTTATAGCACCGTATAAAAGAACATTCTGTGATGATGGAAGGATTCTGTATCTGTGTGGTTCACGATGGTAGACATTAGCCATATGTGATTGTTGAGCACCTGATTACTTCGTTTTCTTTTTCTCTCCAGCTTTGAGAGATAATTGATGTACAACATTGTGTGAATTTAAGGTGTACAATGTTAAAATTTGATACACATAGATATTTCAAAATGATGGCTACTAGGTAAATGGCAACCCACTCCAGTATTCTAGCCTGGAGAATCCCATGGACGGAGGAGCCTGGTGGACTGTAGTCCATGGGATCACAAAGAGTTAGACACGACTGAGAAACTTCACTTCACGTTTAGGTATAATAAAGTTTGTTAACATATCCATCAACTCACATCATCCTATTTCACTATTTTGATTATTTGATGTCTGTAACTCTGTAATTACTTGCTATTGAGTTGTTAAAATGTGGCTAGTTGACTGTGGTACTGAATTTAACATTTTATTTCATTTTGATTAAATTGTCAATGTGACTGGTTACCATTTTGGACAAAACAACTTAAGGGATACAGCTTACTCAGCCTAACAACACAGACATGTACATGTATGCACCTAGCCATTTTCCTGACTCATATGCCTACCAAACTGGAGCAAAGATCAGAAGGGCTTTCAGTCAGTACATGGTATACTTGAAAATTAGCTTTCTATCAGGACCAAAGAATCAGCTCAGGTTCTTTGTGCCGCTCCTTAGTGGGGCTGGAGTTCAGGCTTCATAGTACTTAACAGAGGAACCAGAAGGATACAACAGTCTAACAGCCCAGAGATGCTGCAAACCCAACCTTCCTCAGTAGGACACCCCCAGAACATTTGTCTTTCAACCTCTCCAAGTCACCCTGTCCAGGCACCAGACTGGAAGAAACTCTTCTTGATTCCATCCTAACATCTATTTGTTTCCTTCCTCAGTCTTCCCAGCAGTTGAATTTCCAAGTATTTTTGTCTCATTGTCCTTAAGAGACAATAAGTAAAACCATCTAAGGTGGGCACATTTTTCTAGGATTAGGCTGTTCATTCTTGGCCATTGTCATATTATTGCAATATTTTTATATTTATGAATATAAATTGCATTTAAACCTAACAACACTATGAGATAGATATTTGTCTTAGCCAAGATCTTTGAAAGCAGAGTCTGATACAAAGGCTCATGAGCAAGTAATGGAGTCTTTGGTGATGGAACTGGAGGAAGCAGATGGAGAGGGAGTGAAGGACAGAAAGAAAGTGTTGATGTGTTGATAAACATTTATCAGGCAACTCTCTAGAAAAACAACTACAATCCTGCTTGTGACACTATTTTTTATTTTATATTTTCTGTTTTTTTAAAAAAATTATTCTAAATTGAAAGATAATTTTTTAACTTTATTATTCTTAATTTAAGGATAATTGCTTTACAATATTGTTTTGGTTTCTGCCATACATCAGCAAGCCTCAGCCATAAGTATACATATGTCCCCTCCCTCTTGAAACTTCCTCCCACCCCATCCTACTCCTCTAGGTTGTTTTTAAATTGAAGTGTAGTTGATTTACAAGGTTCTGCTAGTTTCAGATGTACAGCAAAGTGGTTCAGTTATACATATAGATATCTATTTTTTCAGATTCTTTTATAGATTATTATAAAATATTGAGTATGGTTCCCTGGGCTATATAGTAGGTCCTTGTTGATTGTCTATTTTATATATTCTAGTGTATATCAGAGAAGGCAATGGCATCCCACTCCGGTACTCTTGTCTGGAAAATCCCATGGATGGAGGAGCCTTGTAGGCTGCAGTCCACAGGGTTGTGAAGAGTCGGACACGACTGAGGCGACTTCACTTTCACTTTTCACTTTCATGCACTGGAGAAGGAAATGGCAACCCACTCCAATGTTCTCGCTTGGAGAATCCCAGGGACGGGCGAGCCTGGTGGGCTGCCGTCTATGGGGCTGCACAGAGTTGGACACGACTGAAGCGACTTAGCAGCAGCAGCAGTGTCTATATGTTAATCCCAGACTCCTAATTTATCCTTCCTGTCCTTATCTCTTTGGTAAACATAAGTTTGTTTTCTATGTCTGTTTTTTTTTTTTTTTTGGTGTGTGTGTATAACTTACTTACCTAGTAGGATAACCTAGACATTCATTCCTGAGGAATTGAGCTCTCATCTGACTTACTCTTGTTCAGACAAAGTTTTTGCAATTGTCCAGTCACAATATCATAGTTAATGAAAACTATAGGAGATTCCCCAGTGAATCCTCTAGGTTCCAGACCTATTCCTACATGCTCCCCTCAGATGTTAGAAACACTTGCTCTTTGTGGTAGTCGGGATTAATTATCTCCATCAGTACAGTATTCCTTTCTTTGCCTGTTAATCTACAGGCAGAAGGAGCCTACAATGATCAAGAGTTAGCCTCAGGTTCAAAGTCAGTGGAATTTGTGTCTTCTAAGTTCTAATATAGGCAATCAGGATGTACATTTTAGAAGTGCCTAGGTTTACAGGGTGAGGAAATGCAATATATAAAAGACAATTTTTATAAATGGGTCACTGTGAGTATATTGTTAAAGCTTGGCCTCTGTTCACCAGTGCTGAATAGAAACACAGAGACAGAGTTTTGGGTGAAGCAGAAAGGATAGCTTTATTGCTTTGCTAGACGAAGAGGGACACAGTGAGCTAATGCCTCTAAACTGTGGGTCACACTCTGGAGCAGGTAGTGAGGATCTTACAGTGTTTGAGGAGCAGGGTGTGATATGCTCATGGACATTTTTCTGATTGGTTGGAGGGAAGCAAGTAGGAGTCAGTATTATCAACCTTCTGCTTGCAACCGGTTGGGGTGGTTGTGGGCAGCATATAGCTAACATTTTCCACTTGGTGGGAATTTCATTATCTGCAAAATAGCTCAAAGGACATGGCTCAGAATATTATCTATAGTCCTTGAGGAAGAACTAAATGTCCTTGACTTTGTTTAATGGCTGGTGGTTTAGACGCAAAGTTGTGTCTGACTCTTGTGACCCCATGGACAGTAGCCTGCCAGGCTCCTCTGTCCATGGGATTCTCCAGGCAAGAATACTGGAGTGGGTTGCCGTTTCCTTCTCCAAGGATCTTCCCAAGCGAGGATCGAACCCACATCTCCTGAATTGGCAGGTGGATTCTTTGTCTTGCTTGACTGTTTCCCTTTCTTCATGTTTTACTTCTCTGATTAAAATTTTTTTTTTTGACTAAAGTTTTTCTATGGATAAAAGGCAGGTGGAGGACATGGGTGGGATCTATTCTGGGAAGTGCTTGTAGGATTTTGTTCAGTTACAAATATGGTAAAGAGGCCAAAGTGCTTTCTATTTCTTAATTCCTCTACCTGTGTATTCTAGCTGTTATTGTCAACCATTGGCTTGGCACGTAAGCAGCATTTTGGACAGCCTTGCTCCAACCTCACAGGAGAGTGTCCCTGAGCTGGGGCCTTGCTAAGTCACTTCAGTCGTGTCTGACTCTGTGCAACCCCATAGACAGTAGCCCACCAGGCTCCCCTCGTCCCTGGGATTCTCCAGGCAGGAACACTGGAGTGGGTTGCCATTTCCTTCTCCAATGAGCTGGGGCCTTAGCTTGACTCAAACAGCCATTAGAGCATTCTAATAGATGGTGGTGAGACCAGAAGATCCCATGGCTATGTACACATTAGTCTGACTTCTTCTTTTTTAAAAAAATAATTTTATTTATTTATTTTGGCTGTGCTGGGTCTTCACTGCAGCGTGGTATTTTCTCTGGTTGCAGAGAGCAGGGCTCCTCTCTGGTCGTGGTGCGTGAGCTTCTCACTGAGGTGGCTTCTCTTACTGTGGAACACGGGCTCTAGGGTGTGGGCTTCAGTAGCTGCAGGGACATGGCTCAGTAGTTGCAGCTCTTGCACTCTAGTGGACAGGCTCAATAGTTCGGTCACACAGGCTTAAGTTGCTAGCTACATGAGAGATCTTCCTGGATTAGGGGTCAAACCCATGTCTCACCACTGAGCCACCGAAGAAGCTCCTAGCCTGACTTCTTTGCTATGAATTTAGGGCTCTTGATCTGAGGCAGTGTTGTGCAGGATACCTTGACCTGTGAATATTTGGATGGTGGGGTTAGCAAAGGCACTGTGGATAGGAAGACATACCCATATCCAGATATGTGTCATTTTCTACTATGGTAAATTGTAGCCACCTTTAGGGGAGAAGTGATCCCGTGCAAACAAGTGACTGTTAAGTCACCTAAGTGGATGATGCTTTATAGAGGGCTCTGTGTTAGGCTACTTTTCCTGGAAGGTCAGCTTCTAATGATGAATAACAGATTAGTCTTGGTGAGGGAGTCATCTTGACTCCACAGATAGCTCATCCCTGCCAGCATGAAGCATGTTTCTCCAGAAATGGTGCTCTCTGATGGGCATTAATGAGAAATAAAAGTACACGTCCATAGGTTTATCCACATGGCTTTTCCTCTGGATTTCCTTGCCTCTAATCTTTCATTCTCACTCCTTCCTAGTTTCTGAACAACTGGCCACGCTATTTGCCACTGTTCAAAAGTACACATCTATCAAATACCTCCATACTTCAGACCGCTTACTCCTCCACACATAGGGAACCAGCAAGGGCTGTATTCCCAATTCTGCGAATTGAGAGGATTTCCTTTCACCACTCTCCTTCAGGGCCACTCGTCAGGGATGGGCAGTTAGGGCAGAAGTAGCCCATTTACACAACTGGCCCCCATCTACTGAGCAGACCCATCTGTGAATGAGACCTGAGAATCGTCCTCTTCTATTGATGTGAGTTTGTGAGAGATATCAGTGAAACAAAGGTTAGATGCCTTGAGAGTGTGGGTCAACTGTAATGTAATTTATTTTTGCCTTCAGAACCTGTGATCCTGAATGTATTGTTTCTGTAGCAGTGGATTATTGCTGTGCTACTGGCCATATGCTTTGGTGGATCTATTCATGTCCCGTTCCTGATATGGGCAACGCTGGTCGCATACTCACTCAATTTCCATCAGTGCCCGGCAGCTCTCCAGGAGTTGTTGTTGTCATTGCTGTTGTTGTCATTGTTTTTCCTTAAAGGCAAATATTTCTCTGTCATAGAAGGAATAGCATTGCTCCAGAACCCTGGATTCTCCTACTGGGTCTTGTCAGACTCCCGACACCCATCCTTATCTTCCATGGACATCCCTAGTACATTGTACCCATTGGTTCAAATGGCTCAAGTGGCAGGACAGCTTACAGCACACTTTTGGTTTGCTTCAGAGTTTCCTTTCACTCTGGATAGCACTCAAAATGGGCAGATTTTTAATTACTTGGTATATGAATTGGAACATTATTTTTAAGAGCAATATTGCCTCTAAAATCCAAAGAAATTTTTCTTTTTCTTAGTGGTGGAGATTTCAAGGCATTACAATTGTTTCTTACCTTAAGGATGATTTGCCAACATACCCTAGATCAAGGGTCCCCAACCTCTAGGGTCTAATGCCTGATGATCTGAGCTGGAGCTGATGTAATCATAATAGAAATAGTGGTGGTTTAGATGCTAAGTCATGTCCGACTCTTGCTATCCCATGGACTGTAGCCTGCCAGGCTCCAGACAAGAGTACTGGAGTGGGTTGTCATTTCCTTCTCCAGAGGATCTTCCCGACCCAGGAATCAAACCCAGGTCTCCTGCAAGATTCTTTTACCAACAGAGCTATGAGGGAAGACATAATAGAAACAGGGCACACAATAAATGTAATGTGCTTGAATCAAAACCACTCCCACCCCTCACCCCTATTCCAGTCCATGGAAAAATGGTTTTCCATGGTGCCAGGAAGTTTGGGGGCCACTGTGATCATTGTACCTCTAAGAATTTCATCAGTGTGGCAGCTTCCTTAATCTATGTGGAATTTTTTCCTACTTCCTGGCAAACATGCTTCTTCCTAGGGCATCTAGTTTGCTTCTTGCTCCCTAGGTATAACTGGCAGATATTATCAATATGGCGGGCAAATGTGATGTCTGCAGAATATCAAGACCATTGAAGACTCTGCAGAAGGAAGCTCTTAGAGATAAGAAACAGCGAATGCATCCTGCTCCTCCTCCTTCTGTTAAAAAGTGAACCTCGTTTGATCCTCCTTCCTCACAAAGATTGAGAAGAATGTACTTGCCAGAGCAACAGCCATATACCAAGTGCTGGAGGCTGTGTTGATCTGTTCTAGTGAAGATACTGTATCTGACACAGGAGCTGAAATTTGAGTCGTCACCTAGTTAAGTTTGTCATGGTCTGCTGTCCTCAGTTCCATCTGGCTTTTGCTGGGGACCCTCAGGTGACTTGATGGGGACTGTCAATCATACATGCTTGAAATCTTTGATGGTGGTTCTAAGTTCTGCACTTCTACCTGGGATGTGACATTGCTTCTGTTTTATTATCTTGTCTAGGAGTAGGAAGAGTGTCAAGATACCCGTAGAACTCTTCCTGTTATTCTAGCTCTTACTCCAAAAGTTCAGGGAATCATTTTGAAGGTTCTGCAATGGCACCCCCACCCAGTACTCTTGCCTGGAAAATCCCATGGGTGGAGGAGCCTGGTGGGCTGCAGTCCATGGGGTCTCGAAGAGTCGAACACGAGTGAGTGATTTCACTTTCACCTTTCACTTTCATGCATTGGAGAAGGAAATGGCAACTCACGCCAGTGTTCTTGCCTGGAGAATCCCAGGGATGGCAGAGCCTGGTGGGCTGCCGTCTATGGGGTCGCACAGAGTCGGACACAACTGAAGCGACTCAGCAGCAGCAGCAGCCAGTTATTAAGAATATTTGTCCCAATTATGCTTTATATATGAAATTCCATCTACCATCTGGCCCCCATGTACCTCCTATCCCTGCTCTATTTGTAGGAATGTGGTTGCATTTCAGATACCACAGATCGAGATATACCTCTTTCCCCAGTATATAGTTAACCTAGCAACTGGACACACGTACCTCTGAGGGAAGGTTTGGGGGATAGTGTTGCTGTAGATTCTTTCCCCAACCAGACCTAGATTTCCCTTAAATTAATGGATCCTGAGCTTTTATACTGACTTAGATTTAGAACAGGTGAGGGACTGTGCGTGCATGTGTCGCTCGGTCATGTCTCTGTGACCCCGTGGACTGTAGATCCCCAGGCTTTTCTGTCCATGGGATTTTGCAGGCAAGATCACTGGAGTGGGTTGCCATTTCCCCCTTCAGGGGATCTCCCTGATGCAGGGATCAAACCCACGTCTCCTGCACTGCAAGTGGGTTCTTTACCACTGAGCCTCCTGGGAAGACCTGAGGGACCGTAGTTTCCCCTTACGGCAGCTTACACAGATTTCTGTTCTCCCTGTCTTTTGTTTTATTGGTTATGAAAGTTAAGTAGTACTTGGTCTGCTCTCCATTTATCATCACTCCTTGTAACACTATGATTGCTATGGTTACCTGGTGTTCAAGGAAGCCTGATTGCTGCTCCAAATCTTGCTGACCAGTATAATAATCACTACATTCATCTTGCCTCTGACAGTTAAGCACTGCCATTTGCCATTTCATAATCGTCTTAGTTCTACTTTAAGGACCAGCTCAATGGCAGATTCTCCCATTTTTAATAATGACCTTCAAAGGATGGCTGACAAGATTTTGGATATTTCAGGGTCCTACTCAGGAATTCATTATTTATTGTCTTAATGAAGGGAGTATCTCTGGGCTGTCCTCGATTACAGTCAATTGGTGGGTTCCCATGTCTCATGTAATATACTGTTTCTACTGTTTCCCACCTTCCCAAGCCTTTTGATCCTGTCAACATTCTACCAAGGCAGTTCCTCATTTCTTACTCTATCCAAACTTTAAGGAACCATCCCAGTAATGTATCAGAACCAGCTCCAGGTCCTGCCAAATCAGTGTACCCTGAGTTATATAAGAGTATTACACAAGCTTTTCCACACTGGTGGTCTTTTTTTTCTAGAAGTGAAGATTGATGCCAAGGCATCTGGGAGTTTGTGAAGCCTTGAACACCTAAAGATGGAGCCCAGTAAATTCACTTTCTTAGAAACAGAAACTTCATCTTACTAAAGGAGATAGATAAGGTTTGACATCAGTCCAGCCCTAGAAGTTGATGGCTGATAAAAGGAAAGCCTGGACTCAGGGAATTGCAAGAGAAGTGGTCAGTGTCACAAGATGGTCACCTCCACCACCAGTTTTATATACAATATGATCATTTCTGTGATTCATGTAGGGACAGGATCTAAGAGCTTCATAATGGTATTGTTTTTATTAGATAACACATTAAAATAAAGCATTTACTTTGAGAATCCTGATTGAATGACCATTGCTAATTTGTGTACAAATGGAGTCACAATGCTATAAGCCATCTTTCATTCTCCTCCTTTTGCTTTCTATTATAATCCTGCAAAAGCAGCTTCTGGGGAGTTAAATTTTGATGTCTAGCTAAGGTAGGGGTTCCTAGGAGTCTCAGTGGTAAAGAATCTGTCTGCCAATGCAGGAGACGCGGGTTCAATTCCTGGGTTGGGAAGATCCCCTGGAGGAGAAGAAGGCAACCCATTCCAGTATTCCTACCTGGAAAACTCCATGGACAGAGGAACCTGGCGGGCTATAGTCCTTGGGGTTGCAAAAGTCATATACAACTGAGCATGCATGCATAGCCAAGGTTAAGTATCAAATGAGGCCCATCAAGGATGATGATGATGAAGCATTTTAACAGGGAGTCTACCATGTGTCAGGCACTGTGCTAAGTACATTGCATATATAAAACCTATTTGGTCTTCACAACTCTAAGAAAGTAGGCGTACTATTCTTACCTTCTCTTTACATATAATCCTTTTTCATCCTTTCTTGGAGCTATTGATGACTGGTGAAATGAGCAGGGGACCAAGTGTCCCACCTGAGCCTGCTAGAGGAGAAGACACATTATTCATATCCTTTGACTCCCAAACCGTTTGATCAGATGTTTGTTTCCATTTCTCATTCATCTTTCCTCTTGGATCTAAGCAAGCAGTCAGTATTTAAGTATTGTGGATGCTTGTCTAGCAAACTGTGGGAGATTAAAGAGGGCTACAAATTACTTAACAACCCTATTGAGAGGATTAATAATTTGCTTTTCCTTGAATTCAAGCTGGCTTTAGTGACTTGTTTCACTATACAATGTGGTAGAAATGTTGTTTCTTCTGAGACTGGATCAGAAGAAGCCTTACAGCTTTACCTGTGTTTCCGGGGAGCCCTGAGCTGCCATGTAAGAAATTTGACTACCCCAAGGACTGATGCTGATGCTCCAATATTTTGGCCACCTGATGTGAAGAGCCAGCTCATTGGAAAAGACTGATGCTGGGAAAGATTGAGGGCTGGAGGAGAAGGGGGTGACAGAGGATGAGATGATTTGGATAGCACCACCAACTCAATGGATGTGAGTTTTAACAAACTTTGGGAGATGGTGAAAGACAGGGAAGACTGGTGTGCTGCAGTTCATGGGGTTGCAAAGAATCGGACTTGACTTAGCGACTGAAGAGCAAGGTTGCCATACAGGAGAGGCCATGGGTAGGTGCTCAGCTGACAATCCCAGCAAGATACCAGACGTGTGAATGAGGCTGCCTCTGGCCCCTACACAAGCTCATCTGCTGGTTGGCTGCCACCAAGTGAGCTTCAGTGAAACCATGGGGAAAGGAAAGAATTATTCATCTGAGTCCTGCCTGAACTCTCAACCCATGGAATCATGAAATATAATAAGATGATTGATATTTTACATCACTAACTTTTGTGAATAGTTGTTTCATAGCAGTAGACCCTGCTAGTCTTGAAAAACACTCTCGAGGCTTGAAGAATGGCAGAGATGGTAGTGGGGGATGCTGAGAGGAGAGGGTGTGGGGAGAAAGTGTGGGTGTTGGAGAAGTTTGTATGCATGTATGGTGAAGATTCCCTATTACATTTGTAACTCTGTTAATACCCCAATCTCCTTTTCTGCTTTAGGCGATTTGAAGTTGACTCCCATCATACATAATCAAAAGAGACTGAATTCATAGTCTGTAAGGCCCCTTCCAGCCCCCATGTCCGATGACTCTGAGGGCTCTGGCTAGACCATGACATTGATTCCCCAGGAAGTGACATCTGTTTTCCATTCCTGATGAGAAACCACTTCCAGTAGGAAAAAGAACCACAGGATGTCTGCCCCTTCATCCATAATCTTTCCCTAGAACATCTCTCTTAAATTTTGGGAAGAAGCTAAGGTGTGAAAACCCTATTGAAGCAGTGATTTGTGGTTGAAATCCATAATTATTCCTGGAGAGAATGAAGCCTAGTGATTATAAGCATCCTCCTGTGTTCTCTGGCTGCCTGAGAGTTATGTCTTTCATATCCTGCAAGGCAGTGCTTACATAAAGACTAATTATTCCCATATAACCACCCACAGGAAACTTCTTGGCTTGTAGCTAAAAAGGAAAACATCACCACTACACAACAGGTAATGTGAGAAAAACAGAACAGATGCTGTGGGAGCAACAAGGAACCTGAACTCTCTCCAGCTCAGGGTTGGATGTGGGGGATGAACAACCTGAGGGACGATGCATGGTCTGCTTGCAGCTTAGGGAGCAGCCCATTTAGCTTATTTGTGCCTCATTTTACAGATATGGGAATAAGTGCAATAATCATGTCCATCTGATAGTGTAGCTGTGATGATTAAATTACCTGGTATGTGCAAAGCATTAAGATAAAGGAACTAAAGCTGGTCATCACCATCATCATTGCAGCCCATATCCATTTCTAAGACTGAGTGACCTGATTTCTCTCTGGTGGTGGGCAGGGGAACAAGTAGGCTTCCCCATGACCAGAACATTCAGAGGTATATGAGGATGGAGGGGAGGATACAGACCATGAATGAGACACCCTGTCCTGAGTCCTCTGCTTGGAGCCCTGAGGGTGCTTTGGCTGCTCTGGGGGAAGGGAAAGAAATGAGACCACTAGGCTGAAGGGCATGACATTGGAATTGGGTCCTGGATCTGCTATTTTTTTTTAACTTTTTATTGTATATCAGAGTATAGCTGATTAACAATGGTGTGATAGTTCCAGGTGGACAGCAAAGGGACTCAGCCATACAAATATATATATCCATCTTCCCCCAAACTCCCCTCCCATCCAGGCTGCCACATAGCACTGAGCAGACTACTCTGTGCTCTACAGCTTGGCTCTGTATTAGATCAGCCAAGGACCTGGGAACCAGTAATTCCAAACTTTTGAGGTTCTACTTCTTTTCTATAAAATAAGAAGGTACAATACTTTGAGATGACTGTCTCTCTCTCTTCTCTACAATTTAAAGCTATGGCTCAAGTCAGTAAAGAATCTGACTGCTATGCAGGAGACACAGATTCAGTTTCTGGATGTAGAAGATCCCCTGGAGAAGGAAGTAGCAACCCACTCCACTGTTTTTGCCAGAAAAATTCCATGGACAGAGGAACCTCGTGGGTTATAGTCCAAGGGGTTACAAGAGTCAGATACAACTTAGCAACTAAACCACCACCAGTAGCAGCAATTAAACACCCTCAATATCTTTGCTTTATACTTAGAATAAAAAAAAAAAAATCCTTCCATGATCTACAAACTGCTACATGATCTGACTTCTGCCTGTATCACTACATCTGATGCCATGGACTCCCTCTTTCACTATGATCCAACCCGGGCCTAAAGCCAGTTTCTGGAACACTTCAAGCTCTTTTCCACCTTATGCTGTTCCCTTTGCCTGAAGTGTCCCTTGCTGCTCTTCACAGCGTTGTTCCTTCTTAACTTTATGTTCTCAATTTAACTTCCAAGTTCTCAGCCAGGGCCTCCCTAACCATCATAGTTAAAACAGATTCTCCCAGAACAGATTATATCTGAGCCTTGTTTTTTTTTTCTTAGCACTTAACTACAATTTCACTTCCTTTATTTCCTTACTTATTTTTTAATTTGTTTCCATCACTAGAATGCAGGCTCCACAAACACACAGGCTCTTGTTAACCATTTTATTACCAGTACCTAATCCAGGGTCTGATTCACAGAAAGTACATAGAAAATATTTGTTGAAAAATAAATGATGAACTTCACTCTGCAGATAAATTTGTTCAGAGTACGTGACTACCTGAACCTAAGCCCTCACTGATACTGAAGTTTATTTCAGAGGGAGGCCTAAACTTGGTCTAGGTTAGCATTTCAATTTGTATCACTTGTTGGCTACTTGGAGTCCCAGCTTTTGACAGCCAGCTGGACCATTTCCTGGCCTTACAGCCTGTGAGAACTGCCAGAACACTTTCATGATCCCTAATGAGAATTGCACTCATCTCACACGCTAGTAAAGTAATGCTCAAAATTCTCTAAGCCAGGCTTCAGCAATATGTGAACCGTGAAATTCCAGATGTTCAAGCTGGTTTTAGAAAAGGCAGAGGAACCAGAGATCAAATTGTCAACATCCGCTGGATCATGGAAAAAGCAAGAGAGTTCCAGAGAAACATCTATTTCTGCTTTAGTGACTATGCTAAAGCCTTTGACTGTGTGGATCACAATCAACTGTGGAAAATTCTGAAAGAGATGGGAATGCCAGACTACCTGACCTGCCTCTTGAGAAACCTATATGCAGGTCAGGAGGCAACAGTTAGAACTGGACATGGAACAACAGACTGATTCCAAATAGGAAAAGGAGTACGTCAAGGCTGTATACTGTCACCCAGCTTATTTAACTTCTATGCAGAGTACATCATAAGAAACGCTGGACTGGAAGAAACACAAGCTGGAATCAAGATTGCCAGGAGAAATATCAATAACCTCAGATATGCAGATGATACCACCCTTATGGCAGAAAGTGAAGAGGAACTAAAAGCCCCTTGATGAAAGTGAAAGAGGAGAGTGAAAAAGTTGGCTTAAAGCTCAGCATTCAGAAAACGAAGATCATGGCCTCTGGTCCCATCACTTCATGGGAAATACATGGGGAAACAGTGGAAACAGTGTCAGACTTTGTTTTGGGCTCCAAAATCACTGCAGATGGTGATTGCAGCCATGAAATTAAAATATGCTTACTCCTTGGAAGGAAAGTTATGACCAACATAGACAGCATATTGAAAAGCAGAGACATTACTTTGCCAACAAAGGTCCGTCTAGTCAAGGCTATGGTTTTTCCAGTGGTCATGTATGGATGTGAGAGTTGGACTGTGAAGAAAGCTGAGCGTTGAAGAATTGGTGCTTTTGAACTGTGGTGTTGGAGAAGACTCTTGAGAGTCCCTTGGACTGCAAGGAGATCCAACCAGTCCATTCTAAAGGAGATCAGCCCTGGGATTTCTTTGGAAGGAATGATGCTAAAGCTGAAACTCCAGTACTTTGGCCACCTCATGCGAAGAGTTGACTCATTGGAAAAGACTCAGATGCTGGGAGGGATTGGGGGCAGGAGGAGAAGGGGACGACAGAGGATGAGATGGCTGATGGCATCAATGACTCGATGGACATGAGTGTCAGTGAACTTTGGGAGTTGGTGATGGACAAGAAGGCCTGGTGTGCCGCAATTCATGGGGTTGCAAAGAGTCAGACATGACTGAGCAACTCAACTGAACTGAATTTAGGATTCTTTGGATTGCAAATAATATAAACCAACTTTAGATATTTTAAAAAGAATAGACCTGACCCCAGAAACTGACCACTGATGTCAACTCCATGGCTTCCAGTTAAACTTGAACATTTTATTCTCCCTCTCTCTCTCTCTCTTTTTTTGCTGGGTAGGGGAGGGAGGGTATAGTTGATTTACAGTATTGTGTTAGTTTCTGGTATAGAGCAAAATGATTCATATATATGAATATATATGTGTATATATGTATATGTATAATATTATTTTCCATTATAGGTATTACAGTGAATAGAGTTTGAATACAGTTCCCTGTGCTATATAGTAGTTCCTTACTGTTTATCTATTTTATATATAGTAGTGTGTATCTGTTAATCCAAATCTCCTAATTTATCCCTCCTCTGTTTTCACTTTGATAACCATAACTTTGTTTTCTATGTCTGTGAGCCTGTTTCTGTTTTGTAAATAAGTTCATTTGTATCATATTTTAGATTCTACATCTAACTGAATGCAGTCTCAAAATGACAGAATGATCTCTGTTCGTTTCCAAGGCAAATCATTCAATATCACAGTAATCCAAGTCTATGCCCCAACCAGTAATGCTGAAGAAGCTGAAGTTGGACAGTTCTATGAAGACCTACAACACCTTCTAGAACTAACACCCAAAAAAGATGTCCTTTTCATTATAGGAGACTGGAATGCTAAAGTAGGAAGTCAAGAAACACGTGGAGTAGCAGGCAAATTTGGCTTGAGTACAGAATGGAGCAGGGCAAAGGCTAATAGAGTTTGGCCAAGAGAACAGACTGGTCATAGCAAACACCCTGTTCCAACAACACAAGAGAAGACTATACATGGACATCACCAGATGGCCAACACCGAAGTCAGATTGATTATATTCATTGCAGCCAAAGATGAAGAAGCTCTATACAGTCAGCAAAAACAAGACTAGGAGCTGACTGTGGCTCAGATCATGAACTCATTGACAAATTCAGACTTACATTGAAGAAAGTAGGGAAAACCACTAGACCATTCAGGTATGACCTAAATAAAATCCCTAATGATTATACAGTAGAAGTGAGAAATAGATTCAAGGGATTAGATCTGATAGACACAGTGTCTGAAGAACTATGGACAGAGGTTCGTGACATTGTACAGGAGGCAGTGATCAAGATCATCTCCAAAAAAAAAAGAAATGCAAAAAGGCAAAGTGATTATCTGAAGAGGCCTTACAAATAGCTGAGGAAAGAAGAGAAGCAAAAGGTAAAGGAGAAAAGGAAAGATAAATTCATCTGAATGCAGAGTTTCAAAGAATAGCAAGGAGAGATAAGAAAGCCTTCTTCAGTGATCAAAGCAAAGAAATAGAGGAAAACAATAGAATGGGAAAGACTAGACATCTCTTCAAGAGAATTAGAGATACCAAGGGAAAATTTTATGCAAAGATGGCACAATAAAGAACAGCAATGGTATGGACCTAACAGAAGCAGAAGATATTAAGAAGAGGTGGCAAGAATACACAGAAGAACTGTACAAAAAGATCTTCATGACCCAGATAATCATGATGGTGTGATCACTCACCTAGAGCCAGAGATCTTGGAATGTGAAGTCAAGTGGGCCTTAGGAAGCATCACTATGAACAAAGTTAGTGGAGGTGATGGAATTCCTATTTTGAAATAGTTGAGCTATTTCAAATCCTGAAAGATGATGCTGTGAAAGTGCTGCAGTCAATATGTCAGCAAATTTGGAAAACCAGGAGAGGCCATAGGACTGGAAAAGGTCAGTTTTCATTCCAATCCCAAAGAAAGGCAATGCCAAAGAATGCTCAAACTACTGCACAGTTGCACTCATCTCACACACTAGCAGAGTAATACTCAGAATTCTCCAAGCCAGACTTCAACAGTACATGAACTGTGAACGTCCAGATGTTCAAGTTGGTTTTAGAAAAGGCAGGGGAACCAGAGATCAAATTGCCAACATCTGCTGGGTCATCGAAAAAGCAACAGAGTTCCAGAAAAACATCTATTCCTGCTTTATTGATTATGCTAAAGCCTTTGACTGTGTGGATCACAACAAACTGTGGAAAATTCTTCAAGAGATGGGAATACCAGACCACCTGACCTGCCTCTTGAGAAATCTGTATGCAGGTCAGGAAGCAACAGTTAGAACTGGACATGGAACATCAGACTGTTTCCAAATAGGAAAAAGAGTACATCAAGGCTGTATATTGTCACCCTGCTTATTTAACTTATATGCAGAGTACATCATAAGAAATGCTGGACTGGAAGAAGAACAAGCTGGAATCAGGATTTCCAGGAGAAATATCAATAACCTCAGATATGCAGATGACACCACCATTATGGCAGAAAGTGAAGAAGAACTAAAAATCCTCTTGATGAAAGTGAAAATGGAGAGTGAAAAAGTTGGCTTAAAACTCAACATTCAGAAAATTAAGATCATGGCATCTGGTCCCACACTTCATAGCAAATAGATGGGGAAACAATGGAAGCAATGTCAGACTTTATTTTGGGGGCTTTAAAATCACTGCAGGTGGTGATTGCAACCATGAAATTAAAAGATGCTAGCTTCTTGGAAGAAAAGTTATGACCAGACTAGACAGCATATTAAAAAGCAGAGACATTACTTTGCCAACAAAGGTCTATCTAGTCAAAGGTATGGTTTTTCCAGTTGTCATGTGTGGATGTAAGAGTTGGACTATAAAGAAAGCTGAGTGCCAAAGTATTGATGTTTTTGAACTGTGGTGTTGGAGAAGACTCTTGAGAGTCCCTTGGACTGAAGGCAGATCCAACCAGTTCATCCTAAAGGAAATCAATCCTCAATATTCACTGGAAGAACTGATGCTGAAGCTGAAACTCCAGTACTTTGGCCACCTGATGGGAAGAACTGACTCATTTGAAAAGACCCTGATCTTGGGAAAGATTGAAGGTGGGAGGAGAAGGAGACAACAGAAGAGGAGATGGTTGGATGGCATCACCAACTCAATGTACATGAGTTTGAGTAAACTCCGGAAGTTGGTGATGGACAAGTAGGCCTGGTGTGCCTCAGTCCATGGGGTCGCAAAGAGTCGGACAGAACTGAGTGAACTGAACTGAACATCTAAGTGATATCATATGATATTGGTCTTTTTCTGTCTGATTTCACTTAGTGTGATAATCTCCAGGTCCGTCTCTGTTGCTGCAAGTGCCGTTCTTTCATTCTTTCTTTATGGCTGAGTAGTATTCCACCATGTATATGCATCCCACATAGTTTTTATCCATTCATTTGTTGATGGACGTTTAGGTTTCTTTCATGTCTTAACTGTTGTAAATAGTGCTGCTATTAATATTGAGGAGCATGTGTCTTTTTGAATTTGAGTTCTCTCCAAAATAGATGCCAAGGAGTGGGATTGCTAGATCATATGATAACTCTGTTTTTATTTTTTAAGGGAACTTCCATACTATTCTCCACAGTGGCTACACCAATTTACATTCTTACCAACAGTGTAAGAAGGTTCTCTTTTTACCTATCCTCTTCAGCGTTTGTTATTGGTAGATTCTTTGATGATGGTCATTCTACCTCTTTGTAGCTTTGATTTGCATTTCTCTGATAATTAGCAATGTTGAGCATCTTTTCATGTGCCTGTAAGCCATCTGTATGTTTTCTTTTTGAAAGGTTTTATTTATTTATGTATTTATTTTTGACCTGTACACACTGCTATATTTTATTAATTTTTGTCTGTGCTGCATCTTTGCTGCTGCACATGGGCTTTTTCTAGTTGCACAGAGTGGGGTTACTCTCTACTTGTGGTGCATGGGCTTCTCATGGTGACTTCACATGGTGACTTCTCTGGTTGCAGAGCACAGGCTCTAGGCATGTGATCTTCAGTAAATGCAGCATGCAGGCTTAGTAGTTGTGACTTGCTGGCTCTAGGGCATGTGGGCTTCAGTAGTTGCAGAACAAGGGGTCATCAGTTGTGGCTCATGGGCCTAGAGCATGCAGGCTTCATAGCTGTGGTATTTGGGCTTCTCACTGTGGGAGCTTCTTTTGTTGAAGAGCACAGTCTCTAGGGTGAATGTGCTTTAGTTGTGGCACTCAGGCTCAGTAGTTGCGGGATATGGGCTCGGTTGCTCTGCAGGATGTGGAATCCTCCTGGACCAGGTATTGAACATGTGTCCCTTGCACTGGCAGATGGATTCTTATCCACAACACCACCAGCCATCTGGATGTTCTCTTTGGAGAAATTAGACTAAAACTTCTTAAAAGTGATCAGTCTGCATTGCAATTAAGTAGAGTATTTATTTAGCAATCTCTTCTCATTTCTATTTATATTCCTTCTTCAAGATAGGCAAATATGTCTCCTCCCAGTTAGCAGGTGGAAAATTGACAAATGAAGGTTTTCCAAGACTAATTAATTAAATTTCATACTAGTTTATAAGCTCTTGAAGTCAGGCATTGTATATCTATTTTATATTTTCTCAAGATACTGAAGAGGATTCTTGGAACTGAGCTCCAGTTAAATGGAAATAACTGAGAGTGTGAATCCAGGTTACTGTTTGGGGTTTAGTTTAAATGTTTTAATAATTGTAATTTCCCTTTTTGGAGTCTTTTTTTTTAGTTTAAAATTGTAATATTACTTGGAATTTTAGTCTGAAAGTTTCTTTTAGTTTAAAAGAAACCAAGCTTCAGATAAGGAAAATTATGAATATTAGCCCATTAAAATTAGACCCATAACATTAACCTAATTTAATTCTCTCCCCCAACCCCATCACCTCCCTGGCAGGAATACTTGGTGTGAAACTTTTTTAAAGTTCCAGTGAAAATTCTGCTGTATCATTGAGGAGTGGGTTTGGTATTTCAGGTCAAGAACCATAAATAGATCCATGGTCACAACTCCACAGTCTGCTCTTTGAAATCTAGCCAAAGGAAATAATTCAAAAGAAGAAAGAAAAATATAAGAACTTTATTATAGCATTGCTTACAATATAAAATAAATATGAAACCATTCACAGATCCAAAAACATGTCCAAGTGAATTATGGCATATCTTATAGGCCATTGGACAGTTATAAATAAAGTATGAATATTATTTAGTAACATTGAAATATGGAAGAATATTTTAAGTTTTTACCAAATATTTTAAGATTAGAAATGTGCAGAACACTTGTGTTCCCTTTATCACAATTTGATGAAAATAAGTGTATGTATATAGGAAATAGATAGCACATCAATTTAAAGAAAGTGTATTAGAGATATAGTACATTTTAGAATTTTCCTTTCATGTTACAATATCACACATCAATAAACATTATTTCATTTTGATAAAAATGTCAAAATTATAAGACAATGAGAATATCATTGAGGAGGTCCATGATTAGCTTTATTGGTATACATTTTGGGTAATGTAATATCTTCCTTACACTGGAATCATTTGGTTGTGGCATCTTTCTTCTAGAATAAACACCCAGATTTTATTCTTTTCCAAATTATTCTCAGGATAATATTTGAAGTAAGCTTTCCTTAGTTTCTCATAAAATCTTCCTTGAGGCATGTCTTTGATCAAAGCATAACACTCGGTGATGCAACATCTGGTGTGCCTATCTAGGACCAAGGTCCAAAGCTCTCACCATCACTATGCTTGTAACCAGTCCAGTGAACTTGGAAAAGGTGTTTAATTTCTCTGGGGTTGGTCCCTTCATGTGTCAGATGACCTTCTCAGACTATGATCTTTCAAGATCTCTTTATCGTTGAATATAAATTTACCTATTTATTTTTAATTAATTAATTTTACTTTACAATATTGTATTGGTTTTGCCATGCATTGACTTGAATCCACCATGAGTGTACATGTGTTCCCCATCCTGAACCCTCCTCCCACCTCCCTCCCCATCCCATCCCTCTGGGTCATCCCAGTGCACCAGCCCTGAGCACCCTGTATCATACATCAAACCTGGACTGGCAATTTGTTTCACATATGATATTTTACATGTTTCAGTGCCATTTTCCCATATCATCCCTTTTTCACCCTCTCCCACAGAGTCCAAAAGACTGTTCAATATATCTGTGTCTCTTTTGCTGTCTCACATACAGGGTTATTGTTACCTTCTTTCTAAATTCCATATATATGCATTAGTAAACTGTATTGGTGTTTTTCTTTCTGGCTTACTTCACTCTGTATAATAGACTCTGGTTTCATCCATCTCATTAGAACTGATTCAAATGTATTCTTTTTAATGGCTGAGTAATATTCCATTGTGTATATGTACCACAGCTTTCTTATCCATTCATGCTGATGGACATCTAGGTTGCTTCCATGTCCTGTCTATTATAAACAGTGCTGCGATGAACATTGGGGGTACGCATGTCTCTTTCAATTCTGGTTTCCTCAGTGTGTATGCCCAGCAGTGGGATTGCTGGGTCATATGGCAGTTCTATTTCCAGTTTTTTAAGGAATCTCCACACCGTTCTCCACTCAGTTCAGTTCAGTTCAGTAGTGGTTGTACTAGTTTGCATTCCCACCAACAGTGTAAGAGGGTTCCCTTTTTCCACACCCTCTGCAGCACTTATTGCTTGTAGACTTTTGGATCGCAGCCATTCTGACTGGTGTGAAATGGTATCTCACTGTGGTTTTGATTTGCATTTCTCTGATAATGAGTGATGTTGAGCATCTTTTCATGTTTTTGTTAGCCATCTGTATGTCTTCTTTGGAGAAATGTCTGTTTAATTCTTTAGCCCACTTTTTGATTGGGTCTTTTATTTTCTGGAATTGAGCTGCAGGAGTTGCTTGTATATTTTTGAGATTAATTCTTTGTCTGTTGCTTCATTTGCTATTATTTTCTCCCATTCTGAAAACTGTCTTTTCACCTTGCTTATAGTTTCCTTTGTTGTGCAGAAGCTTTTAGTTTTAATTAGGTCCCATTTGTTTATTTTTGCTTTTATTTCCAATATTCTGGGAGTTGAGTCATAGAGGATCCTGCTGTGGTTCATGTCAGAGAGTGTTTTGCCTATGTTTTCCTCTAGGAGTTTAATAGTTTCTGGTCTTACGTTTAGATCTTTAATCCATTTTGGGTTTATTTTTGTGTATGGTGTTAGAAAGTGTTCTAGTTTCATTCTTTTACAAGTGGTTGACCAGTTTTCCCAGCACCACTTGTTAAAGAGATTGTCTTTACTCCATTGTATATTCTTGCCTCCTTTGTCAAAGATAAGGTGTCCATAGGCGTGTAGATTTATCTCTGGGATTTTTATTTTGTTCCATTGATCTATATTTCTGTCTTTGTGCCAGTACAATACTGTCTTGATGACTGTGGCTTTGTAGTACAGACCGAAGTCAGGCAGGTTGATTCCTCCAGCTCCATTCTTCTTTCTCAGCATTGCTTTGGCTATTCAAAGTTTTTTGTATTTCCATACAAATTGTGAAATTATTTGTTCTAGTTCTCTGAAAAATATTGTTGGTAGCTTGATAGGGATTGCATTGAATCTATAGATTGCTTTGGGTAGTATACTCATTTTCACTATATTGATTCTTCTGATCCATGAACACGGTATATTTCTCCATCTATTTGTGTCCTCTTTGATTCCTTTCACTAGTGTTTTATAGTTTTCTATATTTAGGTCTTTTGTTTCTTTAAGTAAATATATTCCTAAGTATTTTATTCTTTTCATTGCAATGGTGAATGGAATTGTTTCCTTAATTTCTCTTTCTGCTTTCTCATTGTTAGTGCATAGGAATGCAAGGGATTTCTGAGTGTTAATTTTATATCCTGCAACTTTACTATATTGACTGATTAGCTCTAGTAATATTCTGGTGGAGTCTTTAGGATTTTCTATGTAGAGGATCACGTCATCTGCAAACAGTGAGAGTTTTACTTCTTTTCCAATCTGGATTCCTTTTATTTCTTTTTCTGCTCTGATTGCTGTGGCAAAAACTTCCAAAACTATGTTGAATAGTAGTGGTGAGAGTGGTCACCCTTGTCTTGTTCCTGACTTTAGGGGAAATGCTTTCAATTTTTCACCATTGAGGATAATGTTTGTTGAGGGTTTGTCATATATAGCTTTTATTATGTTGAGGTACGTTCCTTCTATTCCTGCTTTCTGGAGAGTTTTTATCATAACTGGATGTTGAATTTTGTCAAAGGCTTTCTCTGCATCTATTGAGATAATCGTATGGTTTTTATTTTTCAGTTTGTTAATGTGGTATATTACATTGATTGATTTGCAGATATTGAAGGATCCTTGCATCCCTGGGATAAAGCCCACTTGGTCATGATGTATGATCTGTTTAATATGTTGTTGGATTCTGATTGCTAGAATTTTGTTAAGGATTTTTGCATCTATGTTCATCAGTGATATTGGCCTGTAGTTTTCTTTTTTGTGGCATCTTTGTCAGGTTTTGGTATTAGGGTGATGGTGGCCTCACAGAATGAGTTAGGAGGTTTACCTTCCTCTGCAATTTTCTGGAAGAATTTGAGTAGGATAGGTGTTAGCTCTTCTCTAAATTTTTGGTAGAATTCAGCTGTGAAGCTGTCTGGTCCTGGGCTTTTGTTTGTTGGAAGATTTCTGATTACAGTATCAATTTCTGTGCTTGTGATGAGTCTGTTAAGATTTTCTATTTCTTTCTGGTTCAGTTTTTGGAAAGTTGTACTTTTCTAAGAATTTGTCCATATCTTCCAAGTTTATCATTGAATATAAATTTTAATTTCAAGTTTACTTTTCTTAACTTCATGCTTTGTTAGATAATCTATTTGAGTTCTGAAATTAGTCTTGATTTTTTTTTTTAAGACAAGTTTAATAGAGTTTTAAGGGAAGAGATTCATGAGAAGTCAGGTTAAAAATCCTAATGTTTTTGACATTTCATCTTTACTTTTGCTTCTTTGGAGTGGTTTGAATTTTGGCTTTAGATAAAGGGGTTTCCTGTGTCCTAATCATTGTGCTGTCTGTATCGCTAGTGAGATGATTCCCAATTTTGAGTGTACATCAAAATCCCCCGGTGGGCTTACTAAAACACAGATTGCCAGGCTCCAGCCCCAGAGTTTCTGGTTCAGAAAACATGAGGATCAGACCTGAGTCTGCAGTTTTAATAAATTCCAGCTGATGCCAATTGCACTGGTCTGAGGACCACTCTTGGAGGACGATTTCTCTCAAGAACTATTTGTACAGCAGCACAAGGAGGCCCGTAGAAGAATGGGCGTGCTGATATGAATTGCAAAGTGTCAGAAACCACTTCAGTGACCAACAGGTGAATGGTCAAATGAACTGTGGTTATATTCATTCTGTGGTATTTTATATAGCAGGTGAAAAGAGTGAGGTAGCTATCACTGTGCCATTGCATAGTGGTTAGGAGTGTTAGCTCTGGAGTCAGATTGTCTGTGTTTGGAAACAGCTCTTCAACATTGAAGACAATGAAGTCTATGCATTATGATTTTAATTTAATGTGTTGGAATCATTTTATTTTACTCATAAAATAATTTTTAAAGGGAATGATGTGTTTAGCTATGGTCCTAATTTGAAGTGGATCTGCACTTGCTGAGTTCATTAGAATCAGATCAATGAAGTCGGAGTCGTGGGCAAATAATCATGAGGTCAGGGGTGATAGTTTCTACAATAAATATTCTGACAAATGTGTGTTTTTATTTTTAACAAGCATTCATGATCTCAAGGTTATAAGTCAAAGTCCTGGGCTTTATTAAAGTTCTTTGCCTTTCATACCAAACTAACAGTTTAAAATGCATATTGTCAAGATTCAAAATAATTACAGATTTATTTGACCTTTATAATTACTAGAATTTAAATACTTACCTTCCCTCTTACCTATCAAAAAAGAGGCTAATTGTTAATTCATAGCTTTGGATTCGGAAAGCATTTTACCCTGAAGTTTTCTGCAATTGAAGCTGAAGTCTTATTTCTAAAAATTTTTTATTTTATGTTGGAATATAGTTGATTTACAATGCTGTGTCACTTTCAGGTGTACAGCAATCTGATTTAGCTCTACATGTTCATATATCTGTTCTTTTTCAGATTCTTTTCCCATATAGGTTATTACATACTATTGAGTACAGTTCCCTGTGCTATACAGTAGTCCTTGTTGATCATCTATTTTATATACCATAGTGTGCATATGTTTGGAGAAGGAAATGGCAACCCACTCCAGTGTTCTTGCCTGGAGAATCCCAAGGACGGGGGAGCCTGGTGGGCTGCCGTCTATGGAGTCGCACAGAGTCGGACACGACTGAAGCGACTTAGCAGCAGCAGCAGCAGCAGCAGCAGCGGTAGCAGTGTGTATATGTTAATCCCCATATTTTAATTTATCCCACCTATCTTTTCCCTTTGTGCATGTGGGCTAAGTCGTTTCAGTAGTGTGACTCTTTGTGACCCCATGAACTGAAGCTCACCAGGCTCCTCTGTCCATGGGATTCTCCAGGCAAGAGTATTGTAATGGATTGCCATGCCCTTCTCCAGGGGATATTCCCAACCCAGGGATTGAACCCACATCTCTTATGCGTCAGTAGGTGGGTTCTTTACCACTAGCACCACCTAGGAAGCCTCCTTTCCTCTTTGGTAACCATAAATTTGTTTTCTAAGTCTGTGGGTCTATTTCTGTTTTGTAAATAAGTTCATTTGTATCATTTTTGGATTCCATACATAAATGATATCACATATTTGTATTTCTTTTGTCTGATTTATTTTACTCAGTATGATAATCTCCAAGTCAATCCATGTTGATGCAAATGGCATTATTTCATTCTTTTTTAATGGCTGAGTAATATTATATATATGTACCACATCTTCTTTATCCATTAATCTGTTGATGGTTATTTAGGTTGCTTCTATGTCTTGGCTATTGTAAACAGTGCTGCAGTGAACACTGGGGTGCATATATCTTTTGTTTATGGTTTTCTCTGGATATATGCCTGGGAGTGGGATTGCTGGATCATATGGTAGCTCTAGTTGTGGTTTTTTAAGGAACCTCCAAACTATTCTTCATAGTGGTTGCACCAATTTACATTCCAACCAACAGTGCAGGAGGGTTCCCTTTTCTTCATATCCTTTCCTGCATTTGTTGCTTGCAGATTTTTAATGATGGCCATTCGGACTGGTGTGGGGTGATACCTCCTTGTAGTTCTGATTTGCCTTTCTCTGATAATTAGCGATGGTGAGAAGCTGATGTCTTCTTGTTTCAAGTTAATTTTGATCAAGAGTCACGTTAAATATCTGGGGCTATGAGTTTTAATTCTACTTTGGCTACAAGCTGTGTGACTATAGAAGCTCATTTCTTCCCTCTGTGCTTCAGTTTCTTCACCTGTGAGATGATGCTACCAGTACCACTCTCTAGGGGTTGCTATGAGGATTAGAGAATATGTTCCCAGGTGGCACAGTGGTAAAGAATCCACTTGCCAATGCAAGATATGCAGGAGACACAGACTCGATCCCTGGGTCAGGAAGATCCCCTGGAGTAGGAAATATCAACCCATGAAAACTCTATGGATGGAGGAGCCTGGCAGGCTACAGTCCATGGAGTAGCAAAGAACTGGACATACATCAGTATTCGGAAGAATATTTGACTCAAAGCTGGTATTATTAAACATGGAAAGAGTGCTTTAAGGCGTAGTGGGTGAAAAAAATCAAGTTGTAGAAGAATGTATCCAGTATGATACTGTTTATATAAAAATTCTCAAAAAATTCTGAATGCTTTTCATGGGTCAATGTACAGGTATGTAAACACAAAAACAAGATCTGAAAAATATTTTTGAAATTGATGTCAGCGCTCATCTCTGGAGAGGGGAGGGAGGAACTAGATTACCTGGAAATGTGAGCAAGGAGACTTTAGCTTTTTGGTAACATTATTTTAATTTTTACATGATAGATTTATTTGATAATATTTATGTACTTAAAAATTACTAAGACAACCTATTTGTCTCAGAGAAAGCTACCTAATGGGTTTATTAAGGATTACAAAAGTAATTCACAATTTGAATTCAAACTGAAGAAAGTAAATGATTGTTACATATGAAAATATTATCTTAATAAAACTGAATTTTTTAAATTTGGGTAATAATTCAGACCTGCTGGTAACATTTATTTAATTTGCTATATGAAAACAACAATCTGAAATTTGTTTTCAGACTTTTTTCCCTTAAAATATTTCAAATTTTTTCAGTTTTGAAGAAGTACATTTTTAATTCCCCAAGTAAGCTGCTTGCTATTAGTAGTTTGGCAGAACTGATACAACTAGTTTCTTTTGTACCGTATTTATTCACAGCCAGGATCAATCGGCATAAATCAACACTGTCTCTTTTACAGTTTTTAAAAGTTTGTCAATTTGTTAAATTATGAAAGCCATTTTGGTCTACTAGCTCCACTAATGAATTATGCATCAATCAGTTTGCATCGTTGTTATTTTTAAGATACATTGGCAAATCCTCAGTTATAGACCATAGACCTGCACTGAAATATTATGCTTGCTATACTTCTCTCTCCAGGTAGGAGAACAAACTGATAAAAATGTATATCTGAGAATCACAGTAGGGATAGAGCATTGATTAAGCAAATAATTTATGAATGCTGTTAAGAGCCAGGAGATAGATCGGGGAACTTTTAACATAGTGGCTGTCAAGTTTTAGTTTGCATCAGAATCTCCAAAGTTCTCTTTAAAATGCAGATTCCTGGATCCTATTCCCAGAGAGAGCATCAGAGGATTCTGATGCAGGTGGATTATGGGCTGTACGTTGAGAAGCATTGCTGGAGCCCCACTGTTAGCTACTGCTGTTGCTCCCACATCCTAGTTTCAAGGGCTGCCCTGGTCCAAAATATAACCTGTTTTTTCTTCATCTGCCCAGAGATTAGGAAATAAAAATATGCCACACTGATGGGGAGGAAATCAGGCTGTTGAAGTTCTGAGAGCCATTGGAATAGGTGGCTCATGAATCTTGGAGGTTGAGAGTCTTCATGCATCCTTGAAAATGAAATAAAGAGTAGAGCAAGTAGGTCTATAGACTGACTTTTATTTCTCATATCCTCACACTACACATAAGGTCCCCATTCAAACTTGCAGCCCATATGTGCTCAATGAGATGCCCTTTTTCATTTAAAAAAAAAAAAAAGATCTTTTATCTTCAGGAGTTCAAGTTCATGCATTCTCCTGGGGGACTGCTAATTTATTTTGTAATTTAATTTATGATGAGGCAAACACACCTATGTACGAAGTGTGTTGTTGTTTTCAGTTGTTCAGTTGTGTCCACCTCTTCGGGACTGCAGCACGCCAGGCTTCCCAGCTCTTCACAGTCTCCTGGAATTTGTTCAAACTCGTGTCCACTGAACCAGTGATGCCATCCAGTCTTCTTCTCCACCTTCATCCCTTTCTCCACCTGCCCTTGATCTTTCCCACATGCCCTCAGTCTTTCCCACCTGCCCTCAATCTTTCCCAGCATCAGGGTCTTTTCCAGTGAATCAGCTATTTGTATCAGGTGGCCAAAATATTGGAGCTTCAACATCAGTCCTTCCAATGAATATTCAGGGATGATTTCTTTTTGAATTGACTGGTTTGATCTCCTTGCTGTCCAAGGGACTCTCAAAAGTCTTTTCCAGCCCCACAGTTCAAAAGCATCAATTCTTGGGCTCTCAGCCTTTTTTATGGTCCAACTCTCACATCTATACATGACATACATCTATACATAGCTTTGACTATATGGACCTTTGTTGGCAAATTGATGTCTCTGTTTTTTAAAAGTGCTCTCTAGGTTTGTCATAGCTTTTCTTCTAAGGAGCAAGCATCTTTTAATTTGCCCTCCTTCAAGACATCCATGTCTCAATCTCTAGAACCTGCGATCATGTTACATTTCATGGCAAATGGGAATTAAGGTTGCAGATGAAATTAAGGTTGCTAGTCAACCAATCTTAAAATAGGGAGATTTTCCTGGATTTCCATGTGGCCCCAGTGTAAACTCAAGGGTCCTTAAAAGTAGAAGAGGGAGGCAGAAGAAGAGAACAGAATGATGCAATGTAAGAAGGACTCAAACTGCAACTGCTGGCTTTGAAGATGGAGGGAGGGGACCACTAGGTAAGGGGTGGGGGTAGTAGCTTCAAGAAGCTGGAAAAACAAGGAAATGGATTCTCCCCTGGCACCTCCAGATGGAAATGCAGCCTTGCTGGCCTCTTGATTTTAATCCAGTGAGATCCTTGTCAAATTCCTGGCATACAGAACTGTAAAATAATAAAATTGTATTGGTTTAAGCCCTGAGTTTGTGGTTATTTGTTACAGTAGCACTATGAAGTAAATGTACTAGACAAAGCCCCTTGGGATCACAGTCCCTTAATCTAAAACAGTAATTTTTTTTCCTATGGGAACATTAGCCACGATGGAAGACAAGTTTGGGAGATACCTGGAGGTACATGAAAACCTGATGACTTCCACAAATCCCAATATACATGCGAAGTACGTTCATACAGAGACCCCACTTCAACAACAGTGACCCTGACCTGCTCCTGGGGCTGTATTTTCACTTCTGTGGTTGCCTGTAATTCTGGGGCCCTTGCCTTCCCCCATGCAGCAGCCTTCTACATGCATCCAGTTGTTCCTGCACCATCATGAGGAATTCTGTACAAGTCCTTCCTCCAGAGAGGATAAAGAAGATTTCTTTCCATTAAGAGAATGGTAGATTAGGTTCAGTGAAATCAGACATAGGAAGAAAAGAACTTGAAAATCACCCTTCTAACCTTCTTGATTCATGACAAACTTCCAAATTTGTTGTTTGCTTAATAATTAGGCAACTTAGAAAGTTGGTTTCACATTTGTGGAAGTATTGGTTCTAGTTTTTCTGCAAGAGATGTGATTTTTAAAAAATTAATAAATTGTTAATGCATCTATTTATTCACTTATTTTTTAAAAGTTAATACCATTGTGATCAAATATCTAATATTCAAGCTCTTTATCACAATCTACATTCCGTCTGACCAACATGATACCTTTGAAACAGTCTAAAATTGTCTGACTTGTTAATGGTCAGTGATAGAACTAATTATAGGAAAATATCATCTATCAACATAAAGAATACATTTGACTAGATGGAATGATAGGTGCTCACCTTGTGAGAAACACATTCAAATCCTTTGCTGTGCTTATAACAGTAACTCAATTTTCCTTTACTGGAGTCTTGCCCTTTCATTGCCATTTTTGATGAATACGTGTCTACAAAGTATTATTCTTGTAGTTTGTTTTCTACTTCATTTTTCTTTGATTTTTCAAAAGTTCTAGAGTCTCTTTTCCAGGGGAAAGATTCAGGCCATGGTCAAGGTGCATCTTTTGCCTCCCTGTTCTCTCTCTCCTCCTCCTTACATCTGCAGAGAAGCTGGACACTCTGATGGCTGTGGGAGACTAGTGGATTATTAAATCTGGGGCCCATCCTCCCAGGACCCCTTCACTTGCCAGCCAAGCCAACTACATTTCTCCTCCCGTGGCTGTGTCTCCTGAAATTGTTGATATCACATTTTCATGTACCAGGAAAGTGATTTATCCCTCCTGAGTGAAAACAGATCTTTCCCCAAATCTGCCTGTCCTAGTAAATGCTCAAGTACAATAATTCTATTTATTAATGAGGAACTAGAATGAAAATTCAGAGGGTTCAGTGGACGGGCAGCCCACTACCCTCAGGGTGGGCCGTGGGCTGCCTATGTTTTTCCAGATGCCCAGGGGTTGTGTGAGCCCTCTGTGAGTGCTGACTACTGACTTGCTTGGTAGAAATCAGATGGCTTATTTCTGTTTGGTGACAGCTTATATTTTCTACCTTTTAGGAAACGGTGCTAAGGGCCTGGCTTCTAAGCCTGTGTCCCTCCATTCTCTTTCTCCAGTGAGTCTCCAGCCTCGGGGCTGCTGTGAAGAAGATGCTGCTGAACCACTGAGCTGAAGAGCTGTGCACGAGGGGCTCAGGAGGAGGGCATGCCCCTGCTCTGCACCAGCACTGGGGCTCTGTCTGTGCTCCATTTGTGCTGACCAGTCTCAGCCCAGGTAATCAGCTTCAGGGGTCAGCAAGCCATGTCTGGGGAGCATGAGAAGAACTAAGCTCCCATCCAGTGGTAGGCTTATCCAGCAGCCACAGGGAGGGACTGGAAAAATCCATGTGGCCCAAAGCAAACAAAGCTAGGGGTTTATCCTGAGTTTTAAGTTGAAAAGACAATAGACTGTCTATAGATCAGTCACCCAAGAAAGAAGGTCCAGAAGAAGGAGTGGACTCCTTCTGCTCTTCCTTGGGATTCGTGCAACTTGCATCACCCAGCAGCATCCAGCAGTCCCTACAACTGAAAAGTCTAAGTCTTCTTTCCCTTTTTCTTCCCTACCTAGTGGGCAAAAAGACTGCCCCATGTGTTTCTGTTCCCTCAGCCTCTGCCTGTAGCCTGCTGCAGGACTGATGAACATAAACAGGAATAGAAGAGCGGATGAGCCTGAGGTTTTATGCAGGGGGTAGTAGCAGCAAGGGAGTAACCAGGGAGGAGTATATCCAGGAGAGGTGGGAAGTGCACTTTCTAAACTTTCTCCTGGGAGACAGACTCACACAGAAGTTTTCTTTTACAAAGAAGCACTGCCAGGAGATTCCTGAGCTTCTTCATGGTTTTAGTCAACAATTGATCTAATGGCTCTGTAGTCCACTGGGGCTGCTACTTGTGGCTGTGAACACTTTGCTTCAGGGGATGCCCAGCACATCACAGGCATCCAGGGGTCAGATAGCGTTAGACAGTTTAGATGGGTGTCAGGAATGGGCAGAGCGACTCCAGTGCCCTGGCCATACTCCCCTGTCTCCAGTTAGTGCCTGAAGTGCACCTGGTCAGATCTGGCTTTTCCCAGTTGCTCCCACTAGGAGTCCCTAAGGTCCTCTTCTAAGATGGAGCCTCAGGCCAGCTCATTTTCCAAGCCTGGCTTGCAGGGAATGTCCATAGCTTCCATTTAAGAGCCTGGAACAGTCTTATTAATATTAGTAACAATAACAACTGTAAGTAACATTTATGGAGTACTTCGTATATTCCAGGCATTTTATAAACTCTTAATAAAAATCCTCATAGCTGTAAAAGTGCGGCAACAAACGTTGGGATACATGCATCTCTTTCAGTTACAGTTTTCTGAGGGTATATGCCTAGTAGTGGGATTATTGGGTCATATGGTAGTTCTATTCCTAGTTTTTAAAGAAATCTCCATACTGTTCTCCATAGTGGCTATATCAATTTACAGTCCCACCAGCAGTGCCAGAGGATTCCCTTTTCTCCACATCCTCTCCAGAATTTATTGTTTGTAGATTTTTAAAGTGATGGTCATTCTGACCCCTGTGAGGGGATACCTCATTGTGGTTATGATTTGCATTTCTCTAATGAAGAGCAACTTTGAGCATCTTTTCTTGTGTTTGTTGGCCATCTGTCTGTCTTCTTTGGAGAAATGTCTGTTTAGGTCTTCTGCCCAGTTTTTGATTGGGTTTTTGTTTTTCTGGTGCTGAGCTGCTTGAGCTGTTTGCATATTTTGGAGACTAATCCTTTGTCAGTTGTTTTGTTTGCATTTTCTCCCATTCTGAGGGTTGTTTTTCAATCTTGTTTATTGTTTCCTTTGCTGTGCAAAAGGTTTTAAGTCTCATTTGTTTACTTTTTTTTTTTTTTTTTAGTTTCCTTTGCTCTAGGAGCTGGGTCAAAGAGGATCTTGCTATGATTTATGTCGAAGAGTGTACTGCCTGTGTTTTCCTCTGAGAGCTTTATCATTTCTGGCATTACATTTCAATCTTTAATCCATTTTGCATTTATTTTTGTGTGTGGTGTTAGAAAGTGTTCTAGTTTCATTCTTTTACATGTAGTTGTCCAGTTTCCTCAGCATAACTTATTGAAGAGACTATGCTTTCTCCATTGTATATTTTTGCCTCCTTTGTCAAAGACAAGGTGCCCATAGGTGAGTGTGCATGGAAGTAGCCTAGGTATCCATCCACAGATGAATGGATACAGAAATTGTGGTATATATATACAATAGAATATTTCTCAGTTACAAAAAGACTCATTTGAATCAGTCCTAATCAGGTGAATGAACTTAGAGCCTATTATACAGAGTGAAGTAAGTCAAAACGAGAAAGACAAATATTATATATTAATGCATGTGCATGGAATCTAGAAAGATGGTACTGATAAACTTATTTGCAGGGCAACAGTGAAGATGCAGACATAGAGAACAGGCTCGTGGACCCAGAAGGAGAAAAGGGTGGGAAAGAATAGCATGGAAACATATATATTACCTTATGTAAAATAGATAGCAAGTGGAAATTTGCTGTGTGGCACAGGGAGCTCAACTTGGTGTTCTGTGACAACCTAGAGGAGTGGGATGGGGGAGGGAGATGAGATGGGGGTTCAGGAGGGAGGGGCATATGTATACCTGTGGCTGATTCATGTTGATGTATGGCAAAAACCAATACAATATTGTAAAGCAATTATCCTCCAATAAAAACAAAATCCTCATTACTGATGCACAAGACAGGCGTTAGCAATCCCACTTTCAGATAAGGGAAACATAGCTTAGGGAATGTAAGTTACCTACCCTAGGTCATGGGGCTGGTGGGTGATAATGTGTGACTCAAGTTGGTGTGTTGAATCATCATGCAATTCAGCTCATGAGTTTCTTTTTAATACCACAAAGATGGCCACACTTGTCAGGATTGGGGGAGGTCTTGAGTGGTGGGGTCACCTGATCAGGTGATATGTTTTATAGTCAGACAGACCTGATGTTAAATTCCAACTCTATCAGTACTTATGTGACTTAAGTGTTACTTGACCTCTTGGAACCTGAGTTTCCTCTTCTGTAACCTAGGTCTAATTATACCTACCTCATGCTGGGTGATTTTGAGGTCAAAATAGATAATGCTGGGTTTCCTAAATTTCCTGTCTTTACAGTTTTTGCCAATTATTTAAAATTTGCCATAGGTTGACTTAAAGAAAAATAAGTAATTGAAAAAGGAAACCATATTACCACCATGAATGAAAAGCCATAAATGGAATATAACTAAAAATCCATAATTGTTTTAGGTAGAATTAATGTTTTTGTATCTTTAAAATGACCCATGATTATAACCAGAAGCCCATACGCCATAGAAAATACTGAAATGCTGTTTATAAGGTGCCTAGATCAGAGCTCAGCACACAGTAGGTAATCTGTAAATAGTAGCCATTCTCCTCCTGCCCATCTCCTTTCTTTTTGTCCCTATTTTGGTGCCCATTCTCATCCCTGTCCCTGCCACCTTGCCCCAGTCTGCACAGCTGTGCCTCTGCCTTTGTTTCCTCTCAGAACATTCTGCAACGGGCACTATACCATTCTCCTTGGCCTGTTTGGAAGAGGTTCAGACTATGTCTACCTTTTGTATACCTCTCTATGCAGGGAGGGAGACCCTCCAGGAAGGGCTGCCGTGAGGAGGTATCCTTGGCCCCTTGATGATGTGGCATATGGGACACTGAGCATGACCTACGGCTTGGCTGCTTGCTGCTGTTCTGGCCCTTAAAATTCATCCTGACTCTTGTACACCAAGGTACCCAGCTACCCTTAAGAGACTAGCCTAAGTCACTACTTTCCCCAAAATCAGTTTAAAAAGGAAGAAATGATCTATGAAGTGATTATGAAGTTGGATTTTCTTTAGTAAGTTTAAAAAATTTATTTTAATTCACATACAATAAAATCCACATTTTGATGTATAGTTATATGAGATTTGATAGAGTCCTATAGTCATCACCACAATCAAGATATGGAATAGTTTGGTCATTCACACAGCCCTCCAAAATTCCCTCATGTTACCCCCTTGGTAGTTATATCCTGCCCCCATCTTCAACCTTTGGCTATTGCTGATTGCTTTTATGCCTTTAGTTTTGCCTTTTACAGAATTTCGTATAAAGGAAGTCAAACAATACATAGTTTTTCTTGAATATTCCTTGTTTCACTTAGCATGATGCATTTGAGAGTCATCCATGTCATTACTCCTATCAATAGTCTGTTTTGTTGAATAGTATTCCATTGTTATGGAATACTATTCCATAAAACTTTTAAAACTTAAGTTTCCTTAAAACTTTTAAAATTGAACTGTAGTTGAGATATTGTGTTAGTTTCAGGTGTATTCCATTAAAGGTAATTGGAAGATACTGAATATAGTCCTCTGTGCTATATAGTAAATCCTTGTTGTTTATCTATTTTATATGTAGTAGCATGTATCTGTTAATCTCATATTCCTAGTTTATCCCTTCCCCCAACTTTCCCTTTGGTAACCATAAGTTTGTTTTCTAAGTCTGTGAGTCTGTTTCTGTTTTGCATATAGATTCATTTGTATTATTAGATTCCATATATAAGTGGTATCATATAATATTTGTCTTTATCCTACTTACTTCACTCAATGTGATTGTCTCTAGATCCATCCATGTTGCTGCAAATGGTAGGCATGATTTCATTCTTTTTCATGGCTGAATGGCTGAGTAATATTTCGTTGTGTGTATATATGTGTGTGTGTGTATCAACTCTTCCTTATCCATTCAATTGTTGACGGACACTTAAGTTGCTTCCGTGTCTTATGAGTATCAGTTCAGTCACTTGGTCGTGTCCGATTCTTTGTGACCCCATGGACTGCAGCACGCCAGGCCTCTCTGTCCATCACCAACTCCTGGTGTTTACTCAGAGTCATGTTGATTGAATCGGTGATGCCATCCAACCATCTCATCCTCTGTAGTCCCCTTCTCCTTTCGCCTTCAATTTTCCCCAGGAGCAGGGCCTTTTCAAATGAATCAGTTCTTCACATGGAGAAGGCAATGGCAACCCACTCCAGTACTCTTGCCTGGAAAATCCCTTGGATGGAGGAGCCTCTTAGGCTGCAGTCCATGGGGTTGTGAAGAGTCGGACACGGCTGAGCAACTTCACTTTCAATTTCAATTTCCACTGTCATGCATTGAGAGAAGGAAATGGCAACCCACCACTCCAGTGTTGCCTGGAGAATCCCAGGGATGGCAGAGCCTGGTGGATTGCTATCTATGGGGTCACACAGAGTCAGACATGACTGAAGTGACTTAGCAGCAGCAGTTCTTCACATAAGGTGGCCAAAGTATTGGAGTTTCAGCTTCAACATCAGTCCTTCCAATGAATATTCAGGACTGATTTCCTTTAGGATGAACTGGTTGGATCTGCCTGCAGTCCAAGGGACTCTCAAGAGTCTTCTCCAACACCACAGTTCAAAAGCATCAATTCTTCGGTGCTCAGCTTTCTTTATAGTCCAACTCTCACATCCATACATGACTACTGGAAAAACCATAGCCTTGACTAGATGGGCCTTTGTTGGCAAAGTAATGTCTCTTCTTTTTAATATGATGTCTATGTTGGGCATAACTTTCCTTCCAAGGAGTAAGTGTCTTTTAATTTCATGGCTGCAGTCACCATATTCAGTGATTTTGGAGCCCCCAAAATAAAGTCTGTCACTGTTTTCCATTGTTTCCCCATCTATTTGCCGTGAAGTGATGGGACCAGATGCCATGATCTTAGTTTTCTGAATGTTGAGCTTTAAGCCAACTTTTTCACTCTCCTCTTTTACTTTTTCATCAAGTGAAGTCACTGGAAGTGAAGTCACTCAGTCATATCTGACTCTTTGCGACCCCATGGACTATAGCCTATCAGGCTCCTCCGTCCATGGGATTTTCCAGGCAAGAGTGCTGGAGTGGATTGCCATTTCCTTCTCCAGGGGATCTTCCTGACCCAGGGATTGAACCCGAGTCTCCCGCATTGCAGGCAGACACTTTACTGTATTCTTCCCTTTCTGCCATAAGGGTGGTGTTATCTGCATATCTGAGGTTACTGATATGTCTGCTCATGGAAGACGTATGAGGTTATGTTCCATGTCTTAACTGTTATAAATAGTGCTGCTATGCACATTGAGATGCATGTATCTTTTGAATTAGAATTTCCATCCTTTCTTGATATATGCCCAGGAATGGGATTGCTGGATCATACTGTAGCGCTTTTAATTTTATATGGAAACTTTATACTGTTTTTTGTAATGGCTGCACCAATTTACATTCCTTCCAACAGTGTAGGTGGGTTCCCTTTCCTCCACACCCTTTTCAGGATCTATTATTTGTAGATTTTTTTTTTTAATGATAGCCACTCTGACTGGTATGTAGTGTTACTTCATTGTCATTGTGATTTGCATTTCTCTAATAACTAGTAGTGCTGAAGATCTTTTATGAGCCTGCTGTTCATCTATATGGGTTCTTTGGAGAAATAACATAATAATACTTAGCTTTTTGTCCATTTTTTGACTGGGTTTGAGGTGGTTTTTTGAGTTGTTTGAGCCATTTGTGTATTTTGGAAATTAATCCACTGTCAGTTTCATCAGTAAATATCTTCTCCCATTCTGTAGGTTATCTTTTCATTTTGTTTATGGCTTCCTTTGCTGTGCAAAACCCTATAAATTTGATTAGGTCCTATTTGTTTACTTTTACTTTTAGTTCTTTCACTTCGGGAGACTAAGCTAAAAACGTTTGCTATAATTTATATCAGAATGTTTTGCTTATGTTCTCTTCTAGAAGCCTTATGGTATCATGTCTAAAATTTAAGTCTTTAAGTCATTTGGACTCTATTTTTGTATGTGGTGTGAGGGAGTGTTCTAACTTCACTGATTTACGGCTGTCCCAGCACCACTTGCTGAAGAGATTGTCTTTTCTCCATTGTATACTCTTGCTTCCTTTGTTGAAGATTAATTGACTGTAAGTGCATAAGTTTATTTTTGGCTCTCTATTCCATTCCATTGATCTATATGTCTGTTTTTATGCCAGTACCACACTGTATTGATTACTGTAGCTTTGTATCATTGTCTGAAGTCTAGCAGAGTTATGCCTCCAGCTTAGCTAATTTTTCTCAGGATTGCTTTGGTGGTCCTGGGTCTTTTGTGATTTCATATAAATTTTTGTATTATTTCTTCTAGCTCTGTATGCCACAATTTTAAAATCCATTTCCCAGTTGAGGGACATTTGGAATGCTTCCAGATTATGGTGATTACAAATAAAACTGCTATAAACATTCACATGCAGATTTTTGTGTGAACACAGCTTTTAATTTCACTTTGATAAATCTAGGAGTGAGACTGCTGAATTATATGTTAGGCGTATGTCTAACTTTATGGAAAAGTACCAATTTTCCAGTTGTTGCACCATTTAACACTCCCACCAACAGTGTATGAGAGTTCTAATTATTCCACATCCTTGTTAACACTTGGCATGATCATGGTTTGTTGTTGTTGTTGTTGTTGTTTTTGTTAGATTTTAGGTATTATAACAGGTATGTAGAGGAATACCATTGTTTCTAAAAATTAAAATACAATTCACATACCATAAAGCATTTTTTAAAGTACGGAATTCAATGGTTTTCATCCAAAAATAAGAAACCATCACCACTAATTCTATAACATTTTCGTCATTCCAGAAAGAAACCCCATACCTATTGGCAAGCACTTCCACTTCCCTCTACCTACAGGCTCTAGAAACCATTAATCTTCTTTATGTTTCCATGGATTTGCCTGTTCGGGACATTTCATATAAGTGTACATACCTTTCACAGCTGGTTCCTTTTACTAAGCATAATGTTTTCAAGTTTCATCCACATTGTAACATATGATTAATTCCTTTTTTGTGGCTAATACAGTTGGTTTTCCTTATTCACAGTACTTCTAGTCTATGAAGTCACTGCAAATAATGAATTAGCAGATATTGAACCCTAGGTTCTAGGAGAAATATATACATATATATCACATAGATTATAATCTTAAATCTGAAAAGTAACTCATTCTGGTAGATTCTAATTTCTTTCTTTCTTTCCTTTTGCTCTCTTTTCCTTTCTCTTTCTCTCTCCCTGGGATGGGAGATTCAGAAGTGTTAAGTAACTTCTTGATGCTGCCTCACTAACAGGTACCAGGCCAGGTAGGAATATAAACCCTGTCAAGCTGGCCCCAGAACTTCCTGCTCCACACTGTGCTACCCCTAACTGGCTCGTCCACTGGGCACTTCTGCATGAAGCTGAAAAGAGCATGCAGTCACCTTTCCCATCTCAGCTGGACACAAGCACTGCAGGAGGCTCAGCATTTTTGCTGCTCTGCACTGGTTGCTCAGTTCTAAACCTTGAGGAAAGCCACAAAGGAAGCCAAGCTACCAGCAGCAAGTTTGTTGGCGAAGCTGCAAGTGGGGAAAGATGACCTGGTTGTAATGCCAGGTTGGCACCATGGTTATGCCCGCAGTCAGAGGGTTGAGGTCCAGCTCTGCCATTTGTCAGCTGTGAATGTCAGGGCAATGCACTTCACTTACCTGAACCCCAGTTTTTTCACCTACTAAGGAGCAGTGCAAAGAAATAGAGGAAAAGAACAGAATGGGAAAGACTAGAGATCTCTTGAAGAACATTAGAGATACCAAGGGAACATTTCATGCAAAGATGGGCTCAATAAAGGACAGAAAGCTATGGACCTAACAGAAGCAGAAGATATTAAGAAGAGATGGCAAGAATACACAGAAGAACTGTACAAAAAGGATCTTCACAACCCAGATAATCACGATGGTGTGATCACTCATCTAGAGCCAGACATCCTGGAATGTGAAGTCAAGTGGGCCTTAGAAAGCATCACCACGAACAAAGCTAGTGGAGGTGATGGAATTCCAGTTAAGCTATTTCAAATCCTGAAAGATGATGTTGTGAAAGTGCTGCACTCAATATGCCAGCATATTTGGAAAACTCAGCAGTGGCCACAGGACTGGAAAAGGTCAGTTTTCATTCCAATTCCAAAGAAAGGCAATGCCAAAGAATGCTCAAACTACCGCACAATTGCACTCATCTCACACGCTAGTAAAGTAATGCTCAAAATTCTCCAAGCCAGGCTTCAGCAATATGTGAACTGTGAACTCCTGATGTTCAAGCTGGTTTTAGAAAAGGCAGAGGAACCAGAGATCAAATTGCCAACATCCGCTGGATCATGGAAAAGCAAGAGTGTTCCAGAGAAACATCTATTTCTGCTTTATTGACTATGCCAAAGCCTTTGACTGTGTGAATCACAATAAACTGTGTAAAATTCTTCAAGAAATGGGAATACCAGACCACCTGACCTGCCTCTTGAGAAATCTGTATGCAGGTCAGGAAGCAACAGTTAGAACTGGACATGGAACAACAGACTGGTTCCAAATAGGAAAAGGAGTACATCAAGGCTGTATATTGTCACCCTGCTTATTTAACTTATATGCAGAGTACATCTTGAGAAATGCTGGACTGGAAGAAACACAAGCTGGAATGAAGATTGCCGGGAGAAATATCAATAACCTCAGATATGCAGATGACACCACCCTTATGGCAGAAAGTGAAGAGGAACTCAAAAGCCCCTTGATGAAAGTGAAAGAAGAGAGTGATAAAGTTGGCTTAAAGCTCAACATTCAGAAAATGAAGATCATGGCACCCGGTCCCATCACTCCTTGGGAAATAGATGGGGAAACAGTGGAAACTGTGTCCAACTTTATATTTTTGGGCTCCAAAATCACTGCAGATGGTGATTGCAGCCATGAAATTAAAAGACGCTAGCTTGTTGGAAGAAAAGTTATGACCAACCTAGATAGCATATTCAAAAGCAGAGACATTACTATGCCGATAAGGTCTGTCTAGTCATGGCTATGGTTTTGCCAGTAGTCATGTATGGATGTGAGAGTTGGACTGTGAAGAAAGCTGAATGCCAAAGAATTGATGCTTTTGAACTGTGGTGTTGGAGAAGACTCTTGAGAGTCCCTTGGACTGCAAGGAGATCCAACCAGTCCATTCTGAAGGAAATCAACCCTGGGATATTTTTTGAAGGAATGATGCTAAAGCTGAAACTCTAGTATTTTGGCCACCTCATGCAAAGAGTTGACTCACTGGAAAAGACTCTGATGCTGGGAGGGATTGGGGGCAGGAGGAGAAGGGGACGACCGAGGATGAGATGGCTGGATGGCATCACTGACTTGATGGACGTGAGTCTGAGTGAACTCCGGGAGTTGGTGATGGACAGGGAGGCCTGGCATGCTGCGATTCATGGGGTCACAAACAGCTGGACACGACTGAGCGACTGAACTGAAGGATCAGTGATGACAACAGCTAGCTTTTCATCGTCTTGTATTACAGTGGGATTCATTTCCACTCAGGCAGCAACTTTTTTTCTGCTTTGCTGAAGGCAGAAATAGCAGCTTTATGGGTTCTGAGCTCTGGTCTTTCTGGAAATTCATGGACTCAAGCCTATTTTGTAGATGCACGACTTGTAGCAAGTGGCTACCTTAGTTGTGTGGTATGTCATAAAAGCCTCATGAAGTATAATTTTGAAGAGTCAGTAACAAACATGAGCTAAGAAGTTAAGCAGCCCTGGTCAAGAAGAGAGGGATGAGGGAAATGCACACAGTGGGAATGATGCAGAGTTTGGATACTTTTATTAGGAAAGATGAAATAGATGTAAAAGCTCATTTCTCAAGTGTGGGAGAGCTTGGTAGGACTATTCAGGAGGAAAAGCTATGTTTTTAACATAGGAGAAATTATTGGGCTCTTTCATATGTGTGTATCGGAAGGGTTACTTATGAGAAGCTTTCTTTGTGGTTACGGATTTCTGGGAATATTTGTGTTTCTGTTTTCTTGGTAGAAATAGAATACTTGGACAAATAGAGTTAGGAGAACCTGTGTTGGTCAGTATGATATTTGGCAATGTAGGGATGAGTCGGGGGGAGTGAGAACAGTGTTCAGAAAGAGAAAAACAAATATCGTATATCAATGCATATACATGTAATCTAGAAAGCTGGTACTGATGAGCCTATATGCAGAGCAGCAGTGGAGATGCAGATGTAGGGAACATACTTAGGAACATGGCAGGGGGGAGGGAGGGGAGGGTGAGATGAATGGAGAGAGCAGTATGGAAGAATATACACTACCATATGTAAAATAGAGAGCCAGTGGAAATTTTCTGTATGACTCAAGGAACTCATACTGGTTCTCTGTAACAACCCAGAGGGGTGGGAAGTGGGAGGGCAGTTCAAGAAGAAGGCAACATATGTACACCTATAGCTAACTCATGTTGATGTATGGCAGAAATGAAACCAATATTGTAAGGCAATTGTCCTTCAGTTATAAATAAAAAAAAGAACAGCGTTGATGTTCTAGCAACCACAAGAGTGACCCAGAAACTAGTGTGGAACTTGGGGGTGTTTGCACAGAGGACAATATACCTTATCTGTTCATCTGGGAAGGGGGATGAGTTGTGCATAGAAGGCAGTGTGCTGGAGGCAGTGTGCTAGAGTCATTACGAGCATGGTAGCTGCCTGTTGTCTCTCCCATGCCTGGTCCAAAAGAGTAAAAAAGAATAGAAAGAACCCAAGTGTTTGTGAACCCTCCCATCAGTTTCCTCCCAAAAGGGAAGGAAGACCCAGAGGGAAGGAAGTAGGGAGTTGTTATCAAGGACTCCATGACAGGAAGAACCCCTGGGGATATTCACTTCCCCAATAACCTTTAGCAAACCTTTTCCCAAGATTTAGAATCAAAACCAGCATTGATAGTTAGCAACATCAAATAATGTTAGGGAAGAGATTCAGCTGGGTTTGTCCATGGTCCATAAAGGCACTGGCCAGGACATCCACCTCTGGGATGGGCAGAGGCAGTGGGGAAAGAGGAGGAGCCAGGGAAGCAGCAGGATGCGGATGAATCCTGTGGCATCATGGTACTGCAGTAACTCAGGGGAGGGGTGAGCAGGGCCCAGAGGAAGCTCACTGGAACAGGCTCTGCTCTTTGCCAGGCTAAAGCACTGTGCGGTGCAAGTATTAACTACAAGAGAGAAAGAAAAAATCCAGGAGCCAGGAAAATCACAGCTATCACAACACATGACATTAGGCCTCTCTGCTTTTGGAAAGGGTACATATTTGTACATGGGAGGAAGGCACTTAATGAAAGAAGATTTGGGGAATAGCAGGAAATGAGAAAATCACACCAGAAATAGGGTGAGGATCCCACTGCTCTTTGCTGAAGTCTTCAGTAAACAGCAGCTGGGTAGATGATAGATGAAGAAGGCACTCAACTCCCACCCATGGTGTCTGTAATATAGTCAGTGTTATATAGAAACTGATGAGGGCTGCAACAGGAACTGAGAGCATAGTAAGTCCTTCTGCAAGGCAAAAGGAGGCAATCTAGATGGGAATGCCTCAGCAAAAATCTCTAATCATTTTGGTGCTTTGTGATTGTTCTTGGGGAACAGGGATTAGAAGCATCAGTATAGAAGTGAGAGGCTTCTAAAGACCTGGATTCAAGGTCTCCATCTGTGACCTTGAGCCAGTTCCTAAAATTCTTAAGTCTCAGTTTCTGAATTTTAAAATAGAAGTTACAATAACTGTGTCACTCATCTCATTGGCAGTGGGAAAGATCAAATTAAATAAGGTATGTGAAATTGCTTGTTAAACTGAAACAATCTGCATTTTAATTTTTTAGTTGTATCATGGCTTTTAAGCATTTTTATTATAAGAGCAATAATTTCAGTTGACTTGGGTGCCATATTATCAAGGCCAAGTATAAACAGTGCCTTCCAAGAGCATAGTTCCAGTTAGTTCTTAATTATATTTATCATTAACACTCTTCTTCCAGGGACATATCTGGTTTTGGGAAACAGATTTGTATGCATTGGTATTGATAAACTTGTATTGGAATTCTGAAAATGCCACATCACTGAGACAAAAGCAAAAGCTCCATTGGAGCCTGTTTCCTCCCATATTTAACTGGGTGAAAAGGATCACAATTAAGAATGTAGACCTCAAAAATATTTTTACGTTATCTCACCTGGAATCAAGTTAGGCAATAAAGTAACAGTGTCTTGAAAGAGACTTTAGGACTTGAGATACTGAATGAGCTACAAAATAAATTCAGTCCAGAATCAGGGCCTGGGAATAAGATTTCATTTACTACAGGAAACTGAACTCTGTTTCCTGTTTGAAAGGGTTAGTCACCTTGTGCTACAACAGAGTATCCCTTCCTTGCAATTAGTTACAACCCTGCATTTTAAGGGGCTTACCATTAAACTCAATATGCCAGCAAATTTGGAAAACTCAGCAGTGGCCACAGGACTGGAAAAGGTCAGTTTTCATTCCAATCCTAAAGAAAGGCAATGCTAAAGAATGCTCAAACTACTGCACAGTTGCACTCGTCTCACACACTAGTAAAGTAATGCTCAAAATTCTCCAAGCCAGGCTTCAGCAATATGTGAACTGTGAAATTCCAGATGTTCAAGCTGGTTTTAGGAAAGGCAGAGGAACCAGAGATCAAATTGTCAACATCTGTTGGATCATCAGAAAAGCAAGAGAGTTCCAGCAAAAACATCTATTTCTGCTTTATTGACTATGCCAAAGCCTTTGACTGTGTGGATCACAAGAAACTGTGGAAAATTCTGAGAGAGATGGGAATACCAGACCACCTGACCTGCCGCTTGAGAAATCTGTATTCAGGTCACGAAGAAACAGTTAGAACTGGACATGGAACAACAGACTGGTTCCAAATAGGAAAAGTAGCACATCAAGGCTGTATATTGTCACCCTGTTTATTTAACTTATATGCAGAGTACATCATGAGAAACCCAGGGCTGGAAGAAGCACAAGCTGGAATCAAGATTGCTGGGAGAAATATCAATAACCTCAGATATGCAGATGACACCACCCTTATGGCAGAAAGTGAAGAGGAACTAAAAAGCCTCTTGATGAAAGTGAAAGAGGACAGTGAGAAAGTTGGCTTAAAGCTCAACGTTCAGAAAATGAAGATCATGGCATCTGGTCCCATAACTTCACGGCAAATAGATGGGAAACAGTGGCTGACTTTAATTTTTGGGGCTCCAAAATCACTACAGATGGTGACTGCAGCCATGAAATTGAAAGACACTTACTCCTTGGAAGGAAGGTTAAGACCAACCTAGATATTATATTCAAAAGCAGAGACATTACTTTGCCAACAAAGGTCTGTCTAGTCAAGGCTATGGTTTATCCAGTAGTCATGTATGGATGTGAGAGTTGGACTATAAAGAAAGCTGAGCGCCGAAGAATTGATGCTTTTGAACTGTGGTGTTGGAGAAGACTCTTGAGAGTCCCTTGAACTGCAAGCAGATCCAACCAGTCCATTCTAAAGGAGATCAGTCCTGAGTGTTCATTGGAAGGACTGATGTTGAAGCTGAAACTCCAGTACTTTGGCCACCTGATGTAAAGAGCTGACTCATTTGAAAAGACTCTGATGCTAGGAAAGATTGAGGGCAGGAGGAGAAGGGGACAACAGAGGATGAGATGGTTGGATGGCATCACCGACTCAATGGACATGAGTTTGAGTGAACTCTGGGAGTTGGTGATGGACAGAGAGGCCTGGCGTGCTGCAGTTCATGGGGTTGCAAAGAGTTGGACATGACTGAGTGGCTGAACTGAACTGAACATTAAACTGGAACATTCTCTGTAAGAACATGGAGAAAAATTTTGATAGTGAGATGCTGACATCACTCATTCTTAGGGCAAGATATTTCAGTCAGGGTCATCTCTCTAACCAGGATAGCAAAGTGTACAATTTTTAGTTGTGGAAAAGAATGATACAAATTTCTTACTAAGTCTGAAGGTATTAGGACACAGGAAAGAATTTTGCAGCCCAAAATGCTTTGCAACTTATGGATGAAATCATCTTCTGATGAGATGCAGAAGTGACAGTTACAAAATACACAGCGCTGGTAATGGATTCGCTTATTCATTCATCCTATAGATTTATTAAATATCTCTATCCCAAGCACTTTGGTAGCCTCTGTAGGGGATATAAATTATCATGAGATATAACCGCTATACTCAAGATGTTTATAGCCTGTGTATTCTTGCTCTGGGTTACATTTTCATGGTCTTAAGCACAAGTAAGGATTTTTTTAAACAAATTGAGGTGAAATTCACCTAACATAAAATGAACCATTTTATTTATTTATTTATTTTTAAATGAACCATTTAAAGTGAACAATCCAGTGCTATTTAGTATATAGACACTATTGTGTAACCATCATCTCTATCTAGTTCCAAAACACTTTAATCACTGCAAAATAAAATGTCATCTTAGTAAGCAGTTACTCCTCACCTGCTTTTCCCCCATCCTTCCTTCTTCTCTGCCTGTCTCCTTGTATTTACCTATTCTGAGTACTTCATATGAATGGAATCAAGCAATAAGTGAGTTTTCATGTCTGGCTTCTTTGACTAAATGAATGTTTTCAAGGTTCATCCACATTGTTATTGCCTGTTCCAGTATTTCGCATTTTTTAAATCAGCTGAACAATATTCTATTATATGTATATAACACAATTTATCCATTCATTTGTTGGTGGATCTTTGGATGTTTCTACCTTTCAGTTATTGTGAATAGTGATACAATGAATATTTGTGTGTAAGTACTTGTTTGAGTACAAGTATTCAAGTCTTTTGGATATATATCTAGGAGTAGAATTGCTGAGTCATATGGTAAGTCAGACTTTATTTTTTGGGCTCCAAAATCACTGCAGATGGTGACTTCAGCCATGAAATTAAAAGACGCTTACTCCTTGGAAGAAAAGTTATGACCAACCTAGATAGCATATTAAAAAGCAGAGACATTACTTTGCCAACCAAGTCCGTCTAGTCAAGGCTATGGTTTTTCCAGTGGTCATGTATGGATGTGAGAGTTGGACTGTGAAGAAAGCTGAATGCCAAAGAATTGATGCTTTTGAACTGTGGTGTTGGAGAAGACTCCTGAGAGTCCCTTGAACTGCAAGGAAATCCAACCAGTCCATTCTAAAAGAGATCAGCCCTGGGTGTTCTTTGGAAGGAATGATGCTAAAGCTGAAACTCCAGTACTTTGGCCACCTCATGCGAAGAGTTGACTCATTGGAAAAGACCCTGATGCTGGGAGGGATTGGGGGCAGGAGGAGAAGGGGATGACTGAGGATGAGATGGCTGGATGGCATCACTGACTCGATGGACATGAGTTTGGGTGAACTCTGGGAGTTGGTGATGGACAGGGAGGCCTGGCATGCCGCGATTCATGGGGTTTCAGAGTCGGACGCAAATGAGTGACTGAACTGAACTGAGCTGATGGTAATTCTATAGTTATATTTTTGAGGAGCCGCCAAACTGTCTTCCACAGTAGCTGCATCATTTTAGATTTCTACAGCAATGCACATGGGTTCCCATCTCCATACCCTAGTTAAACTTGCTAAACTTGTTATTTTTGACATTTTTTTATTATAGCCATCCTTGTGGGCATGAAATGGTATCTCACTGTGGTTTTGATTTGCATTTTTCTAGTGAATAATCTAGCTCAGCTGGTAAGAATCCACCTGCAATGTGGGAGACCCTGGTTCTATTCCTGGGTTTGGAAGATCCACTGGAGAAGGGATAGGTTTTCCATTCCAGTATTCTTCAACTTCCCTGGTGGCTCAGCTGGTAAAGAATCCACCTGCAATGTGGGAGATCTGGGTTTGATCCTTGGGTTGGGAAGATGCCCTGGTGAGAATGGAAGGGCTACCCACTCCAGTATTCTAGCCTGGAAAATTCCATGGACTGTATAGTCCATGGGGTCACAAAGAGTCGTACATCACTGAGAAACTTTCACTTTCAGTGAATTATCATGCTAGCATCTTTTCATGTGACATTAAATATTTTTACTAATATTAGATAACCAAGCTGAGTAATGATGCCAGGTCATCTGAAAGGCATGATCAATTTTGTCCCTGGAAGGGAATGGGGCATGAGATCATAGAACAAAGGAATGGTAAGTTTTGAGAGGAGGAGGAGCAGAGAAGAGAAGGCCAGGCCTGGTCTTAGCTTGAGTTTGGAGGAGGGGAGAAGTTGTATAAGAACATTTGGGAGAGGAGATACCTAGGCAGTAAGGGTATGGACTGAGGGCTTTGTGTATTGGTGAGGTTGGATTAAGGCAAGATAGCTTGAGTAATCCCAGGGAGATAAATGTGATGGTAGGACCAGCCTTCTTATTTCATGGTTTCTCTAAGAGTGACTACTATGCTGATGAATAAATGACCTACACTGTTCAGGGAGAAGAAGCAGAACTATGGACTGGTCATCAGAAAACCACTATGGCTGGGATCACAGGTGAAAGCAGCCTTTATCTGAGATAAGAAAGGTGAGAGCGCCTTGAGAAAATCAAGATTCTTACCAGATTGAGGTGTAGTGAAAGCCTTGTCTTTAAAAACCAAAATTTGGGGGTAAGTAGAATGAACTAATGTTTTAAGGATTATATATTTATTTATTTAATTGGAGTATGCTTGCTTTACAATATTACATTAGTTTCTGCTGTACAGCATAATGAATCAGTCACACGTATAAATATGTCCCCTCTTCCTTAGATTTCCTTTCCATTCATGCCACCACAGAGTATTGAGTAGAGTTCCCTGCGCTATACAGCATGTTCTCATTAGTTATCTAATTTATACATAGTAGTGTATACATGTCAATCCCAGTCTCTATCCATCCCACCCCCCCTCAGCCCCCTTGGTGTCCATACATTTGTTCTCTATATCTGTGTCTCTGCATTACAAATAAGTTTCACCTATATCATTTTTCATTTCTATACCATTTTTCATTTCTATACCATTTTTCATCTATACCTATTTTTAAAATGAAGAATTCTTGGCTATTGTTTTGGCATACATAATTTTTTTCCTATGTATCTGCCATCTCACTCAAAAAACCCATTCTCATCCATAAAATTGCTTTGGAGCCAATTTCTGGAAATAGGATTTAAACTCCCTTAAGGGATATTTGGGCTCAGTGAATGCTCATCCTGAGCCTTGACCTGGAAAGGTCAGGCTCCATCTTGACTCAGTTCACACCTCTTCTGGTCTCTATGCAGAATGAGAGCTGTGCTGAGTGTTGTAGAATGTTGGCTATAATGACTCTCACGATCAAGCTGAGCATCCTCTGTGGCTCCTTTCCCTCCTCATCATTTGCTGAAACTGCTCTCCCAAAAGGGAATAATAGCTTCTTAATTGCCAGATCCAGTGGGCTTTTCTCAGTTCTTACTTCACCTATTTAGCCTAGTTACCATTTATTGATCACTTTCTATATAGCAGGCACATTGCTAAGTACTTTCTATGTTTGTAGCATGGTTGTAAATTTAATTCACTGCATAACTTGGGTATTTAGAGGAAAATGTAATATCTTTATTTTATCTCTAAGAGGTTTGGTCTTCTTTTCAAGCCCCAACTCACTGAGGAAAATGATTTAGCTATTCAAATCCATCTCAAACTTAGTCCAATTAAATAGTTCCCTTAGGTAACATGGAGAATTCATTGGATTAAAATGCTCAGTTTCTTCCAGATCCTCCCCTCTCTCTTGTTTCTTTTCGAAAGTGTTGTTTAGGGATTTGCAGGCAGTAGGGTAACAGTTTAGGGACTTGCAGGGAGGGGGGTAACATGGAAGAACTGGTGTCCTTAGGGAAGATGCCCTTTCCTCTTCCGGCCTCCTGGTCAATGTCCCTTGTGCACCTGCATGCTGCTGGCTCTGCTGACAGGTGGCTGAAGTCTGTGGCTGTGCTCTCTTGCTCTGGGCATGCTGTGGTCCTGCTCCCTGGCTAACTTGGTCTCCCTCCATTCTAGCTGATTGGAGACTCCTCTGAGATCTGCTGAATCTCCTTTGGCTCCGGCTCCGGAGGTCTGCACTGGAGACCTTCACCACCACCAGGGAGCTAATCCCTGAATAGTTTCCAGGGCAGAATCTCAGCTGTTGGAGAAACTTCCAAAGTGTGAAAGTGCTAGTTGCTCAGTTGTGTCCAACTCTTGTGACCCCATGGGCTGTAGCCCAGCAGGATCCTCTGTCCATGAAATTCCACAGGCAAGATTACTGGAGTGGGTAGCCAATCCCTTCTCCAGGGCATCTTCCTGACCCACAGATCGAATCCAGATCTTCTGCATTCCAGGCAGACTCTTTACCATCTGATCTACCAAAGCAACATGGAATTCCAGGGCAGTTTGGGAAAGCTGAATTCTTTCCTCAGTACTAACCTCATTCATCAGATGCATCTCTCCCTGTCTGGCTAAAAGCCCAGAATGAGAAGCCCTGAAGCATGCATCTCCCTCCTTTGGTCAGCTACTCCCCTCCAGCTTCTTCTTCCCACAGTCCTCCGGGGCTGGAACGAAGCTGGTCACCTCTTCTTCACCTTCTGATCTGGTGCATAAAATGAGGGTCTAGTCCTGAACTTGCTTCTGGGTCTACAGTCTTACTGCAGAATCCTAGTTTTGCATACCAGGAGTTGAATATTACCTCGTCTTACTTTTGTATCCTTTCTGTCACAAACCCTCACTTGCAACAAATCCCATCAGTTGAATGTTTTGGGGTCTCTGTAGTCTTGCCTCTAAAGTGTGGTCTACACAGCAGAGTGTCAGGAGTATGGATACCAGTCCTACTGAACCAGAATCGTACTGGAGCAAAATCTTCAGGTGGTTAAGTGTGAACGTCAAAATTTGAGATGCAGTTGACTAGGACAAATGCCATGTTGTCAAAAAGAATCAATCCTTGGTTGTGTCTGACTCTTTGTGACCCCATGGACTGTAGCCTGCCAGGATGTTATCAAAGACAAAAGAAAAAATACTCTTTAATAAATTTGAAACATTTTTCTGTTGCACATGTATCATTTATTAATAATTTTATTTCATCACATCTCATCAACCATCTCATGCAACCACAACAGTCCTGGTAGGTGGCTATAGTTCACTCCATCTTACCGTGTGGTGAACAGGCTCAGGAAAGTTAAGTGATGTGCTGGTGACCTCACTCAAGTGGGCCAGGGCACCAGCTCCGAGTCTGGTGCCTGTCTGATAGGTACTGTCTGTCTGACTTCTGAGCTCATGTTCTCAAGCAGGCTATGCCATCCCACTGGACTGTTCACCACACTCCTCTTAACATCTCCCCCTAACCCCACCCCCGTTTGTCACTAAACACGATCTCCTCTCTTATCCACCTTTAAAAATATTTACCTTATTTATTTGGCTATGCTGAGTCTTAGTAGTGGCATGCAGGCTCTTCGATCTTCATTGAGGCATGTGGGTGGTTTAGTTGTGGCATTTGAACTCTTAGTTGCATAATGTGGGATCTAGCTCTCTGACCAGGGATGGAACCCTGGCCGCCTGCCTTGGGAGCATGAGGTCTTAGCCACTGGACCACCAGGGAAGTCCCTCTTACACCTTTGTCTTCCCCATTGCCTACTTGAGGGTTCCCTGGCTGTTCTCTTTGCTGTCTGGATTTTCTGAGTATTGAATTATTTGGCTGCTGGATTTCTGACCCCTGCCTGCTCTACAGTGTTCTAGGCTGTACCTCTCATTTGTAAATGTTCATGTCTCCTTAGCTCATGTCTGTTGTACCATCAAGAATGAATATCAGGTGGTCTTCTGGATTCTTGCTCTGTGGTGACAAGGAAAGCATAAATAGGGAAGATGTATCTTCAGCTGGCCTCCAAGGTGGGTCTTATTGGGAAGTGGAGAGAGGGTACAGAGTCTTACAGATGAGAATTTAAAGGGAAAAGGTTCAGAAGTAAGAATATGCATGTGATGTTGGGGAGAGGATACTTTCTTGCTGGCTGCCTAGCTAGGATCTGATGTCATGATGATTTCTCTGACTCAGGTGAATTTCTTTATCCTTTATCACCTGTCTGGTTGTTGACTCACTTCCTAACCAGAACTTTGGCTTCAGTATATTCTTTGTTCTTTGAGTCTCAGCTTCCTACCTTCGAATTCCTTCATTTACCATCATCACCAGACTCTCAGAGGAACAGCCCAATCTTTCATTGTTTGTGATATCTTCATTTTTCCTGGTCCCTTTATTCCATTCTGATCATCAGTCCTATAATTTGGGCTCATATATTTGGTTATTTATGATGCCCTAGTAAATGGCCTTTCTGTCTCTGCCTTTTCATGTCTACATATTATGGAGTTCCTGGGGCTGGTTCAGGGCAGTTACATTTCAAAAGTGGGTAAAATACCTATTCATTTCTTGTTCTAAAGTTGTCAGTTTTGCACTACTAAATATAAGGGTAACGCTCAGTTCCTTAATGTTGCACACTTAAGGTCTTCCCAAATCCAGCTTCACGTGTCATGTCTTATCATGTCCCAGTGTGGGCTCTCCATTTAGGATGCACTTCCTTGAACAGTGTGCCTTCAGCATTTCAAGCATGTGCCTGCTTTTCTCAACTGAAATTTCTTCATGGAATGGCCCTCTACCTACCCAAATCACGCTCATCTTTTTATTTTTTGTTAAAAATTTTATTTTTATTAAAGTATAGTTGCATTAGAAAGTTGTGTTCATTTCTGCTGTATAATGGTGTGGATCAGCTATATGTAGACATATATTCCCCTTCCTCTTTGGCCTTCCCTCTCACCACCTCTCCCCTCAAGCCCCAGTGCCATCCATCCAGGTCGCCACAGAGCACTGAGCTGAGCATCCTGTGCTCTTCAGCAGGCTCCCACTAGCTGTCTGTTTCACACATGGTAGGGCACATAGGTCAATCCCAATCTCCCATCATCCTGCTCCTCACCCCTTATCCATGTGTCTGTTCCCTATGTCAGTGACTCTAATTCCTGACCTGTGAATAGGTTCATTTGTACCATTTTTCTAGGTTCCACATACATGTGTTAATATATGATATTTATTTTCTCTTTCTGACTTACCTCACTCAGGTCCTTCCATGTCTCTACAAATGACCCAGTTTGTTTCCTTTCTATGCCCACCTTTTAAGGCTCAACAGAAGACTTCGTTCTCCCATGAATCTCCTCATAGTCATCCCACAGCAGAGATACAGAAGATTGCACAATATTAAGGGTCTAGTGCAGAGTTTCCAATCATGGCATTATTGACTTGTTGGGAAAGATAATTCGTTGTTGCAGAGTGCTGTCCTTTGCATCATAGGATGCTTAGCTGTGTCTCTGGTATCTACCCCAGATGCCAACAACACACCTTTCCTTATTTCTAACAACCCAAAATACCCCAGACTTTACCAAGTGCCCCCTAGGGAAGGAGAAACTCAAAATCATCCCCCAAATAAGAGACACTGGTCTAATATAATGAAAGAAGATCTGAACCAATGGAGTGATCAATATTTGCAGAAGAGTTGGGAGATGGGAGCTATGTTCTGGGACACAGAAGTCATGTCACAGGATGTCTTCTAATTGATTTAGAATATTGAGTTGGAGGACACCATTATAAATATGCTTATATTCTGTATCAGCCTCAGACTCTGTAGTCTCATTCCCTTTTTATGGCTGCAACAGCCTTTAGAAAGAAAAATATATCTTGTCCATGCCTACTTCTACCTCGTAGTATCTTTGTTATGTTTTTAAGCTTAAAAATGGTCCTCCTTTTTGCATTTGAAATGACTAAAAGAGAAGTTACAATGAATATGCTGAGCACTCCTTGGAGAATATCAACTTGGTACAGAATCTAAACTAAGAAAAATGAGAATGCTTAAATGCAGGTCTGAATTCAGCATGTCTGTAATTCAGAGATACAGTAAAGAACAAAACTGAAACTTAATATATAGATCTTTGCAGAGATGCTTTCATAATTCCCTACATTTATTCCAAGTACACATACTGCTGATTCAATTCAAATTTCTTTCTAAATCAATTTTTGATATTAAGAATAGGCTTTAATACCATTACTTTCAAGATCAAAATCCTAATTTTAAATTGGATTTTTGTAGAGCTTTTGGATTATAGGAATGAATTAGTAATTATTGTGACTGTACAAAATTTGTCCAGCTGGTTTACATCCCTGGAAGAAATAGGATGTATGGACATGGCAAAGTATTAGGAGTAACAATAAATGGAACACCAACTGAACTGTAGGGACATGGACCCTAGAATTGATTGGATAGATAACCACCTTACCAACACCATGCCTGTTCTTTGTTTTTTATTTTCTAGACTCTAAGGAAGATAAGACTAGTAGAGGCCATTTTGTAATGATAAAAGTAGGGTCCAGAAGATTTGATAACTTGTTATCTTTTGCCTGATCCTAAAGGAGAGCTCAGTTTAATGGCTTGGGGTCCAATAAGCCTCTTCCTACAGTCTCTCCAAGACCCCTCAGTGCATGTATCTGGTGCTTTGACTGCTTTTTTAAGCCATCAAGACCTCTTTCAACAAAGAGAGACAATATAGTACTGCTCTTTTATATCTGGTACTTCCAGTTGAACAAGTGGATAGGTAGTTGAGCTGTAGAAATGATTGCAAAGAACTTCTTATTGTTGGGAAAAATCCTATCCTCTGGTTTTCATGTTTCTAGTCATTCATTCTTCAGTGGATATTTACTGAAATCTAGGGACTTGGGATTTAGCAGTGAATAAAATAGAGAAATCCTAGGGGGAGATTACATTCTATTTCAAGAAGCAACATCTGACTCCAAGAAAGAAAAATAATGGGAAGGTAACTTCTAGCCTTCCCTGCATCACTCTCACTCAGTCTCCCCCAACTTCCCCAATCCTATATGGTCCTTGAAACTGGAAAATTAGGTATGACTCATGATCACGTCTCCCTTCTCTCTTTCTGAAGCATGTCTTGCTGCTCCTTCCAGTAGAGTGCTCCCCTTGGAGCCCATGTCTCTGTGCTTTGGGGTGGGTAATTCAGTGCTCAGGTAAAGTAGGCAAAGCCCAGCTGTGACTGTAGACCCAAGTTGTCTCATCCATATCAGTAATCAAGCTGGTCAGAAATCAGACTGACTTGTTGATCCTCCATGATTTAGTGTCTTTTTCTTTTTCTCAGAAGTCAGAGAAGAGAAAGAGGTAATTACTTATCAGCCTCCAACTTTCTGCACCCACCCTCTCAGTCAGTATCATGAATATTATTAAGCATGAGAAAAAGCTCTGCTATTGGTTACCCATGAGAGAACATTTTGGGAGGACTTAGCCCCATTAGCAGACAACAACCCTTTTACTGCTGTATTCAAGCAGGTGACAAGTGCTTAGAATGCCTCATCCCATGGGGTCCTTCTGGACAGGAGTTCTTATCATGTACTCACTGTAAAAAGTCAGCCTAGCCAGTCAGCACTAGTCAGCCTAGCCTCCTCTGGGTCCCCGGCTGTTGCGTAGCGTGTCAGAGCATGTCAGCCTGATGCATTCATTTATTCAACACAAATTTGTTGAGTATCCTCCATGTTCTAGACACTGGTTCTCCCCTGGGGGTGGTCAGTGAACAAGACAGATGGATCTTTGCTCTCAAAGGGATGTTACTCTGGTTGGGAAGACAGACAATAAGTAAATATGTTTATAAACAAGATAATCTCGGATAGTGGTAAGGGCACTTAAGAAAACAAAGCGAGGATGCACGTTGGAGAATGGTGGGGTTGGAGGGTGAGTAAGTGCATTTGCTGTGAGCCGGTGCCCTGTGTGTCTGGCGTTTGCCCTCCCACAGCCCACACCTGGGACTCTTCAAAGGTCTGCCTTTGTGTTGCTGGAGCCACTTCCTGGGCAAGCGAGAGTGCTAGGAGCTTCCTGTTCACATTACTGTCCTGCAGTCAGCTTTGCTCAATGACTGACTGACCGGTCCGGAAGTGCGCAAGCCCAGCTCCCTTGCAACTCATCCAGGCAAACTCTCAGGCCTAACTGACCCCAGAGCTCCCATGGGATCAGGCTAAGACTGGGCCTCTGCCTCAGTTCACTCCCGCTCCTGGCTTGTTCTAACATTTCATCCTGTGTCCCTGTGCCTCCCTTCCTCACTGGTTTCCCCGGACGGTGCATCCTGAATAAACCACCTGCACATGAATCCACAGCTCAGGGTTTGCTTCTAGGATACTTAACCCAGGAAGTGGAGAAGCAATCCTGCTTAGACAGTGAGCAAGGAAGGCTTCCCTGAGGGATGCTGTCTGAGCCCAGAGCCAAGTAATCAGAACAGGTCCATCATGAGACAGTCTGGATATGAGCTTCGGGTGTTTGAGGAACAGAAAAGCAGCCAGTGTGATTTCAGGGTGAGTGAGGAATAGAGTGGCAGAAGTACCCCCACCCCCTCACCTGCCTCGGGAGCTGGAGGCTGGCCTGCAGCTGATACAACCATCCTCACCTCCTGGCAGTGGCAGGTGTTAGAGGAGAACCTTTTCCAATTCACCCAAACAATCTACGGAATGAGGCCTAAAATTGGGAAAACCCACCAGAAAGCTATTGACCCTAAGGAGAATTGAGGCCAGCTTGTGTTTTGCTCACGCGGGTGCTTGGACAGCAGCTTCACTGTGTGAGAGGTGCTTGTGGTGATTAAATACATCCAACAACTAGAGGGGACATGAAGATCCTGCAAGGATCTAGCTCAGTTTCTGGACTTGGTACTTCAAGAGAAGAAAGGCATCACTGCAGTGTCTGGTAAGAGATTGATCTGATAACAATTTCCACGTCTTGGATCTCCTTTCATTTTAAATGTAATTGTGTGTCAAGATGCTTCGTGAAGTGCATGAGTGTAACCCCTGGCCAGGGCAGTGAAAGCAGATGAGAGTATGGATATCCCGTTAGGAAAACCTTGCTCAGGTGATGTTTGCCTTCTGGCGAATGAACCAGCCTGTAAAATTGGGGTCAAGACAACTGTACTGTGTGTCTTGGATGAGAAAGACAAAATTCCTTTCTAAGGGAAAAGCAGGAAGGAAGTAGGCTCTTTTGTATGCTTGAGCCTCTCTGGAAATTGTTTAATAAGGATGCTTCAAAGCCTCAAAGCAAGGAGCCTAGCTTACTTAGGACTTGGCCATGAAAGCCCCCACACTTTAAATTTTCTTTGTTGATTTTTTTGTCAAAATGAATCAGTAACCTGCATCATTCATGTAATTGGACTTTGACTGAAATTTATAGAAATAAAAAAATAATATAGATGGAGACTGAGGGCAAACCCCTGGTGACTGGGGCAAAATGTCCTGTTCTTTAAACAGACCTATTCTGCTCAAACTGTTAAGGTATTTTTAATTATATTTTCATGCCAAGACTTTTATTTTTGCTTCAGGAACACTCAATGAGAGATAATTGCTGTAATTTCTTCCTGATTCATGTTATGCTTTGTCCTTAATGCAATTTTAAGAGGAAGGTTTTAGCTGACTATTGATTATGTAGGTTCAAAATCCCCAAAGTTTTTTCCCATTTGGTTCTATTTCATTTTGTCAATATTTGTGTTAAGCAATCTACATTAATTTCAATGAAGAGATGCAGTCCAGCTACCTTTTCAAATAAATGGCAGTGTGCCAGAGCAGAAAGGAATCTTCTGCCAAACCCTTCTTGGCTGACTTAACCACTCAACCGACTGGCAACAGTGGTGTTCTCTTGTTTTCAATAAGAGAAGAAACAGCATATAAAAAGGAAAGGTACCTTACTGATTAAACAAGGAGACCAAGTAACTGGCTTTATTCACCCCACAGCTTAAGGGCTCTGTGCTGTAGGGAACCCAGCAATTTGTAGGGTCTTTGAATGAGATACCAAACTTACTACACTACACTCCAAAAGTAATAGGAGAGAACTTTGCTTCATTAACCTTCTGAGGTTGATACCAGCAGGGAAATAGAGGGATGTTATTTTCCCTTGGTTGCTGTTGTTCAGTTGGTAAATCATGTCCAACTCTGTGAACCCATGGACTGCAGGGCACCAGGCTTCCCTGTCCTTCACTACCTCCCAGAATTTGCTCAGATTCATGTTCATTGAGTTGGTCATGCTATCTAACAATTTCATCCTCTGCTGCCTTCTTCTCCTTTGGCCTTCAATCTTTTCCAGCATTAGAGCCTCTTCCGATGAGTCAGCTCTTCGCATCAGGTGACCAAAGTATTGGAGCTTCAGCTGTAGCATCAGTCCTTCTAATGAATATTCAGGGTTGATTTCCTTTAGGTTTGACTGGTTTGATCTCCTTGCAGTCCAAGGGACTCTCAAAAGTCTTCTCCAACACCACAGTTTGAAAGCATCAGTTTTTGGTGCTCAAACTTTATGTTCCAACACTCACATCCATACGTGACTACTGGAGAAACCATAGCTTTGACTATATGTACTTTTGTTGGCAAAGCAATGTCTTTACTTTTTAATATGTTGTCTAGTTTTGTCATAGCATTCTTTCCGAGGAGCAATTGACTTTTAATTTCATGACTGCAGTCCCCTATCACAGTGATTTGGAGCCCAAGAAAATAAAGTCTATCACAGTTTCCATTGCTTCTCCATCTGTTTGCCATGAAATGATTGAACTTGATGCCATAATCCTAGATTTTTTTAAATGTTGAGTTTTAAGACAGTTTTTTTCACTCTTATCAAGAGGCTCTTTAGTTCCTCTTCACTTTTTCCTATTAAAGTGGTATCATCCCCATATCTGAGATTGTTGATATTTCTCCTGGAAGTCTTGATTCCAGCTTGTGATTCATCCAGTCTGGCTTTTCACATGATGTACTCTACAAATAAGTTAAATAAGCAGGGTGATGATATACAGCCATGTTGTACTCCTTTCCCAACTTCGAACCAGTCAGTTGTTCCATATCTGGTTCTGACTGTTGAATTTTTGACCCACACAGTTTTCTTAGGAGATAGGTAAGGTGGTCTGATATTCCTATTTCTTTAAGAATTTCCCTCAGTTTGTTGTGATCCACACAATCAAAGGCTTTTGTGCAGTCAACGAAGCAGGAGTAGATGTTTTTCTGGAATTCCCTTGTTTTTTTCTGTGATCCAACAGATGTTGGCAATTTGATCTCTGGTTCCTGTGCATTTTCTAAACCCTGCTTGTTCTTGGTTCACTTACTGCTGAAGCCTAGCTTGAAGGATTTTGAGCATAAACTTACTAGCATGCTAAATGGGTGGAATTGTAAGATAATTTGTACATCCTTTGCCACTTCCCTTCTTTGGTACTGGAATGAAAACCAACCTTTTCCAGTCCTGTGGCTACTGCTGAGTTTTCCAAATTTGCTGACATACTGAGTGCAACACTTTAACAGCATCATTTAGGATTTGAAATAGCTCAGCTAGAATTCCATCACTTCCACTTGCCTTGTTTGTAGTAATGCTTCTTAAGGGCCACTTGACTTTAGATTCCAGGATATCTGACTCTAGGTGAGTTACCACACCATTGTGGTTATTGGGTTATTAATATCTTTTTAAAATAATTCTTCTGTATATTCTTGCCACCTCTTTTAGTCTCTTCTGCTTCTGTTAGGTCCTTACCGTTTCTGTCCTTTATGGGGCCATCTTTGTATGAAATGTTCCCTTGACATCTCCAACTTTCTTGAAGAGATCTTTAATCTTTCCCATTCTATTGTTTTCCTCTACTTCTTTGCACTGTTCATTTACAAAGGCCTTCTTATCTCTCCTGCTATTCTCTGGAACTCTGCATTCAGTGCGTATATCTTTCCATTTCTCCCTGGCTCTTTGCTTCTATTCTTTCTCAGCTGTGTGTAAAGCCTCCTCAGACAACCACTTTGCCTTCTTGCATTTCTTTTTGTTTTGTATGGTTTTGGTCACTGACTCCTGTACCATGTTATACACCTCCATCCGTCGTTCTCAGGAACTCTGTCTACCAGATCTGATCTTTTGAATCAATTCATCACCTCCAGTGTATAATCATAAGGGATTTGATTTAGATCATACTTGAACTGAATAGTGGTTTTCCCTACTTTCTGCAATTTAAGCCTGAATTTGGCAATAAGGAGATGATGACCTGAGCCACAGTCAGCTCCAGCTCTTGTTTCTGCTGAGTGTATAGAGCTTCTCCATCTTTGGCTGCACAGAATATAATCAGTCTGATTTCATCATTTGTCATCTGGGGATGTCCATGTGAAGAGTCATGTCTTGCGTTGTTGGAACAGTGTGTTTTCTATGAGCAGTGTGTTCTCTTGACAAAAGTCTGTTAGTCTTTGACCTTCATTTTGTACTCCAAAGTCAAACTTGCCTGGTTCTCCAGGTATCTCTTGATTGCCTACTTTTTGCATTTCAACCTCCTGTGATGAAAAGGACATCTTTTTTTAGTGTTACTTCTAGAAGGTCTTGTAAGTCTAGAGGATGAAATCCTTATTGCATCTGAAGTGAAGAGCTCTTCTTTAATCTACATCCATGGTTTCTATTCAGCTGGGGGTGTTACACATTGTATTATGTGCTGTCCATAACTGTAGCCAGAGAAAAGTCAGGATGCACGTCTGTCTTGAGGGGAGAAGTAGGCAGGAAGGGAGAGAGAAGTGAAGGCTAGTCATGAGACATGCCTGGCAGGAATCCCGTCCCAGGTCGGTTCAAGTCCATCATGTCACCTTTCATTTACCAGTGAATTTTATTATTCTTCCTTTATGTACCTAATTGTTCTCTCTCACCCATATAAGGTCGGAGGGTGGGGGCTTGCCTGGTGGCTCAGTGGTAAAGAATCTGCCTGCAATGCAGGAGACACAGGAGACACAAGTTCGATTCCTGAGGTAGGAAGATGCCCTGGAGAAGGAAATGGAAACCCACTGCAGTATTCTTGCCTGGAAAATCCCACTGACGGAAGAGTCTGGTGGGCTACAGCTCATGGGATCGCAAGGGTCCTACACGATTGAACAACTGAGTGCACGCGCATGTGCGTGTGCATATACACACACATAAGAGGAGAGAAAAAGGACAGGAAATTGGGGTTGGGTGGGGCAGAGGTCATTCTCTATCCTATTTCATGGTACTGACTGCTGCTTCACTCTGTTTGGTTTACCGTTTGGGGCAGGTAAATAAGCTGATAAAATACTAACCTTGGTAATTAAATATTTGCATTACAGAAATTCTAAACCAACCATAGACCATTCTTTTATTATAAAATAAATACCTGTTAATTTTAAGAAATCAAATAGGTTGACAGGAAAGAAACTCTTCACCATCTCCCACTCTCAATTCTTATTTCTTCAAGGTATTCATTGCAGAGTCTTTCATCACTTTTATACATGTGAATTTTTTTCTGGTAATGAGCTCCTTCTTCGCTTTTAGAATTAATTTTTATTGGAGTTTAGCTTCTTTACAGTGTTGTGTTAGTGTGTGCTGTCTGCAGCACAGTGAATCACCTATGCACACACATACATGCACATGGCAGGGCACGTACGCCACACAGATTTGAATTTGCTTTTTTACACAAATGGGATTATACTTTACACTCTATTAGGTGACTTTATTTTTTTCCCAACATAGTTTTGACATCGTCATGTTCATGTATATAAATATATATGAGGATGACTGTATACCTCACCCAGAGACGCTTGTTGAGTGACTGGAGATGCTGTATTCACACAATGGGACAACAGGAATGAACTGGAAATATTCTGGGTGTTTGGTCCCACTGTCTGTAGATCATGGTTTGAAGTCAGTCTCTGTTAGTTTGCCTGAAAAGTGCGATGTTTTGAGAAGGGATATGTGAAGAGTTGACTCATTGGAAAAGACTCTGATGCTGGGAGGGGTTGGGAGCAGGAGAAGAAGAGGACGACAGAGGATGAGATGGCTGGATGGCATCACTGACTCGATGGATGTGAGTCTGAGTGAGCTCCAGGAGTTGGTGATGGACAGGGAGGCCTGAAGTGCTGCGATTCATGGGGTCGCAAAGAGTCGGACACGACTGAGCAACTGAACTGAACTGAACTGAAAAGAAGGAGGAATCCATCAGCAAACAAGAACTAGAGATATTCTCATCATAAAAACTGGAAAGTTTTGGCTAAACGAACAACTAACGCTCCCAACTCTAGCAAGTTGACATTACAATTTTTGTCCTCAAGTTACATGAATGGAAAACAGGGAGAAGCTGTTAGAGGAGGACACATTGCTCATAATAGATTTGAATATTTTAACCATGTCAGCAAAGCAGGGAGATGGATAAGAGAAAGAATGAAGATCTCCTTGAAGGACACAGGGAACTGGCAAGAATGAATTAGGGCTTCTGTTGATCGTACTCCTATAGAACTTGAAGTCTACCCCACAGATGGTAGTTCACTTCTCATCCTTCACATACAGAATTTTGCACATGTTTGGGGGTTGGGGAGGGGATTGGGAAGATTAATACTGGCTTTATTATCCCAAACTCAAACAATTTTCTTAGGGCATTTTTGGTTCTCTATTGTGCTTTGTGCTTCACTTCATATAAAGTCAGTGTGGGGCTCGGGGTGTTTCTTTGATAGAGAAGCAGCTGTGAGATAATTGGTGGCCAGAGCGTGGAGGAGCCACAAATCCCGAGCAATTGGAGCTCTCATAGTCAGAAGAAACAATACAATGTTCAAAGGGGAGGAGGGAGTGTCACCCGTCTCTGTTTGATGCAGTAGGTTGTTGTTTTCCCCTTAGCTATGTGGAAAGGACTAATTTCATTTTTATGTGACTTGTACTTATAGTTTCTCATTTCTCACAGACTGTTTTCCAAATTCACATCACCAAGCCAGCTGGCTGGCACGTCTGCACATGCCTTGTAGAGAAGCTACGTAGTCCTATGTCTTTCTTTTTAGTTTGATTTTTGTCAGACAGTTTTGTGAACATTGATTATAAGTCCTCTTTTAACTCTAGAAAGGGATAAAGTGAAATATGACAAATTCAAAATTCAAATATGATAATGTAAGAAGTATCGACAAAAGCATTGGAAAGTTATTTTTCTCATCTCTGGGTATCTAGTCTATGAATCTGGACACCACCAATGAGGTGTACTAGAAGTGCTGGACTGGCAATCAGATCTGAGTTCTGATCCTGGTTCTGACACTGATTCACTCTGTAGTCTTGGACAAGATTCTGGGCTTCAGTTTCCTTTTTTGTACAGAGGGGTAAAACAATTGAATTTGTTGACTGAAAGAAAGCACAATCTAAAAGTTGAGAATTATGTTTTATTTGTGGACATACTGAGGACTTAAGACTGGGAGACAGCCTCCCAGCTCTGATAGACTGTTCAAAAGAGGCAAGGGAGAAGCAAGAATATATAGGAATGTTTGCAACAAAAATCAGATATTCAGAAGATTACTGTGATTTAAAGAAAAACCAGACATCTCAAGTTAAAGACTTTAGTACTTTTCTATGTATGAGAAGATGCAAGAGTCTGGGTTCATTGAGATAATTCCTTTGATAGGCATCTTAACTGTCTAGGGCTAGTATCCTAGTTTTTTTCCAGCCTGAATCCCCTAGAGTACACAATCAGGGGACTCTGCAGTATGGCAGGTGACATTCTTCATCCATAATTTCTACGGTTCCCTTCAGGTCTAACATTATCTCTGATTTTGCTACTTTGTTTTCTTACAAAGTGAAAAATCACAAAAATGTTTTTCTTGACTTTACATTCATTTCTAATTTTTTTCTCTGAATTACCACTTCAGAGCTTCCCTGGAGGAGGCATCCTTCTGGTTCTGCTCCTCTTCTTTATGGTCTTGGCAGGCACTGTTAGACTTGAGGTGCGGGCAGATCACAAGACTGCCTTTTAAACAGTGTTGGTTGGGGGTAACCTGCAAGTATTTCTCACATTGGCCTGCCTCTGATATCTGAAATTTCATCCTCAGGAGTTTGTTTCCTGCCTATAAGTCACCTGCACTCTATTAATATACATTTGGCCTGGGAGAAGCAACACCTTAAGTTTGTTTCAGGTTAACTGGAATGCATTTATCTGGGTTTTCCCATTGAGCTGGCTAAGTGACCACAGCACCTGAGCAGGAGAGAAACAATCGCAACATTTGTATAGGTCATAGGATTGAGTGATACCTCCAAAATCTGGACAATGCCTGGTGTTGCTACCTGGTGGGAATCAGAGTCAGAGACAATGAGGAACTTGGGAGGGAGGTGAAGGAGAGGGCCGTGGAACACTGAATGGGGAAACTTGAAGACAGCTGCAAAGAAGGAAGGCAGCAGACACCAAGTCCCCGCCCCCAAACAAATTTGCTGCACAATTTCCCTTAGCTTGGGTCTGTCCATGTTACTCTGCAGGAAACTGATGCGGTTCTCAATGAGCACTTGAGAGCCAAAAGGCAGGGAAGGGAATCACATTGTATTAACTTGTGACACTTTCTCATGGCTCCTCCAGAGTCTCTTTGTCTGCATTTTGCCTGAATTTCAGACCTATAATTAGAGTTGAGAAGAAAATGTTCTGCACTCGGCACTCGGAGTTTTGCTAACACCACCGTTTTTTTTTTTTTTTTTAGAGAGGAAGTTTTTTTAGAGGTGAAGAATACAGTAAAATTTCCCCCATCTCTTTACAAAACACACTCTCTGTTAAGAATCTAAGAAAGGTTGCTTGCTGCAGTTTCTTTCTAAAAGAACTTGTTTCTGTTAAGAGAGAAAAGAATACATAGTCTCCTAGCTTTCTAGTGCCACCCTGCTGCTTTTCTAAGAGTGCAGGGTTGGAGGTGCATGCTGGGAGACTCACTTTTTATGGGGCTGTGCTGGTGGAGGGGAGGTTGCTTTTATTTGATGTGTCTTTGTTTCATGCTGTTCTGACATTTTGTAAAACGTGGCTTTCTTCTGGTGAAAGTTGATTACACAGTGTCTTTTCTCTCTTTAATAATTCATGTGTTTAACCTTACAAGTGTCAGACTTTATTTTTTGGGCTATCCAAAATCACTGCAGGTGGTGACTGCAGCCATGAAATTAGAAGACGCTTACTCCTTGGAAGAAAAGTTATGACCAACCTAGATAGTATATTCAAAAGCAGAGACATTACTTTGCTGACTAAGGTCTGTCTAGTCAAGGCTATGGTTTTTCTGGTAGTCATGTATGGATGTGAGAGTTGGACTGTGAAGAAGGCTGAGCGCTGAAGAATTGATGCTTTTGAGCTGTGGTGTTGGAGAAGACTCTTGAGAGTCCCTTGGACTGCAGGGAGATCCAACCCGTCCATTCTGAAGGCGATCAACATTTCTTTGGAAGGACTGATGCTAAAGCTGAAACTCCAGTACTTTGGCCACCTCATGCAAAGAGTTGACTCATTGGAAAAGAGTCTGATGCTGGGAGGGATTGGAGGCAGGAGGAGAAGCAGATGACCGAGGATGAGATGGCTGGATGGCATCACCGACTCGATGGATGTGAGTCTGAGTGAACTCCGAGAGATGGTGATGGATAGGGAGGCCTGGTGTGCTGCGATTCATGGGGTTGCAAAGAGTCGGACATGACTGAGTGAATGACTTGAACTGAACCTTACAAGCAACTGGATGTTATAGCGCTGGAGTGGTTAAGGAAGTGTGGTGGACTGTGTTACGCTTCAAATTTGTGTTTCTTAAAGAAATGGTAGCTGCTAGAGGATTTTTGAAAAGAATGGATTTGCAGAAGTAAGGAACACTCCTCAACAGTTACAGACCTTAGCGTCAGTATCTCCTGAATGCCAATGATTCCTTCCTTCTTGGTGAAATTGATCCTACCAAACAAAGATGCCATATTAAAGGTGAGAAGTATTTTATTTTTTTATTTTTTATTTTTTAATTTATTTATTTTTTTAATTACAATACTGTATTTGTTTTGCCATACATTGACACGAATTAGCCATAGGTGAACACAATCGCCCAATGCCGAAGCCCCCTCCCACCTCCCACCCCACATCCTCTACCTGAATCATCCTGTGCACCAGCCCCATGCATCCTGCATCCTACACCAAACATAGATTAGCGCTTCGTTTCTTACAGGAAAATACACATGCTTCACTGCCATTCTCCCAAACCATCCCACCCTTTCCCTCTCCCTCAGAGTCCAAAAGTCCACTCTATACCTCTGTGTCTCTTGTTGTCTCACATATAGGGTCATCATTACTGTCTTCTAAATTCCATATATATGTGTCAGTATACTGTATTGGTGTTTTTCTTTCTGGCTTACTTCACTCTGTATAATCGGTTCCAATTTCATCCATCTCATTAGAACTGAGTCAAATTTATTCTTTTTAAGGGCTGAGTAGTATTCCATAGTGTATATGAACCACAGCTTTCTTATCCATTCATCTGCTGATGGACATCTAGATTGCTTCCATGTCCTGGCTATTATAAACAGCACTGCAATGAACATTGGGGTACATGTGTCTCTTAGCAAATGAAACAACTGACAAACAACTAATCTCAATGATATATAAGCAACTTATGCAGCTCAACTCCAGAAAAATAAATGATCCAATAAAAAAATGGGCCAAAGAACTAAATAGGCATTTCTCCAAAGAAGACATACGGATGGCTAACAAACACATGAAAAGATGCTCAACATCACTCATGATCAGAGAAATGCAAATCAAGACCACAATGAGGTACCATTTCACACCAGTCAGAATGGCTGCGATCCAAAAGTCTACAAGCAATAAATGCTGGAGAGGGTGTGGAGAAAAGGGAACCCTCTTACACTGCTGGTGGGAATGCAAACTAGTACAGCCATTATGGAAAACAGTGTGGAGATTCCTTAAAAAATTGCAAATAGAACTGCCTTATGACCCAGCAATCCCACTGCTGGGCATACACACTGAGGAAACCAGAATTGAAAGAAGTATTTTATTTTTATTCTACTTTGCTTTATTTATTTACTTTTGCTTAATTTGTTTATTTAGTCCACTGGAGTAGGAGAGGATAAGAAACTAGAGAACCAATGAGGAGGACATAGCTGATGAAGCAATAGAAGCGTATTTCCTAGACCTCTAGTTACCATGGAGAAGGAAATGGCAACCCACTCCAGTATTCTTGCCTGGGAAATCCCATGGATAGAGGAGGACAGGAAATCTCAGGACAGAGGGATTTCTGCAAACAAATCCATGTACAGTCCATGGGACTGCAGAAGAGTTGGACATGACTTAGTGAGTAAATACCAACAAACAGCTAGTTCCCATGTATCCCTCAGTTCAGGTCCACTGCCCTTACAGTGGTAACACAATCTCTTACACCTCAAAACTACTTAAATTTCAGTACTTTTTCCTGTGCAGATTTAGATCAGTTTATTTTTCAGTCTATTCTCTGCCTATTCTTTAAGTTTTTAAAAATTTACTTATAACTGGAGGATAATTGCTTTGCAATGTTGTGTTTGTTTCTGCTGTACAGAAAAGTGAATCAGCCATAAGGATACATATAGCACCTCCCTCTTGAGCCTCCCTCGCACCCCTGCCCAATTCCACCCTTCTAGGTCATCACAGAGCGCTGAGCTGAGCTCCCTGTGTTATGCGGCAGCTTCCCGCTAGCTCTCTATTTTTTGCATGGTAGTGTGTATCTGTCCGGAGAAGGTGATGGCACCCCACTCCAGTACTCTTGCCTGGAAAATCCCATGGACGGAGGAGCCTGGTGGGCTGCAGTCCATGGGGTCACGAAGAGTCGGACACGACTGAGCAACTTCCCTTTCATTTTCACTTTCATGCATTGGAGAAGGAAATGGCAACCCACTCCAGTGTTCTTGCCTGGAGAATCCCAGGGACGGGCGAGCCTGGTGGGCTGCCGTCTATGGGGTCACACAGAGTCGGACACAACTGAAGTGACTTAGCAGAGTGTGTATCTGTGAGTGCTACTCTCCACTGCCTATTGCTTAGATCTGTTCTTATTGTTCTGTCTTCCATTTCACTGATTCTTTCCTCTGTGTCCTCCACTCCCCTGTTGAACCCATCCACTAAGCATTTATCTTAGTTGTTTTCAATTATTAAAAAACTGAATAGAAGAGACCAGAGGGAAAACAATCAGTGACTTGCAAGGTAGAAGAATAGAAATTTTCAGTTGTAAACTTCCATTTAGCTCTTCTATTTCTTTGCTGAGGTTTTCCTTTTTTTTTTTTCATTTAAGAGTATTCATAATTGCTTGTTGAAGTATTATGATCATAGCTGCTTCAAAAATTTTGTCAGATAATTCTAACATCTCTGTCATTTTGGTGTTGGCATATTTTAATTGCTTTTATCCAGTTCAAGATATTCCTGGTTCTTGATACGACATCCTGGTTCTTAATATGACAATAGATTTTTCAATAGAAATGATGAGACTCTGAATAGATTATGAGACTCTGAATCTTACTTAAGCCTTCTATTTTAACTGACTTTATCTGACACTACTCTGGCAGGGCAGGGAGGCTGTCTGCTTCATTACTGCCAGGTGGAGGCGGATGTCCGGGTTTCCCACTCAGCTTCAGTTGATACCAGAAGGAGGGGGCTCCTCATTACTGCTGGATGGGAAGTTCAACTCCCAAAGTGGTCTCCACTAACTGACACTGCAGTGGTGGTGACATTGTTACCAACGGGTGATGGTAAAAGTCTTGACTGTCTACTAGGCCCCCTCTGACACCACCCTAGAGAGGAGGAGGAGGGATGCCTTCCTCTTTATGGTGAAGGTAGAAGTATAGGTCTCCTCTTGGTCCCCACTAACAGAGTGAGAGGTTAGTAGGGGAGAAGAGAGGAGACTTGTTACTGACAAGGATAAAAAGACTGGCTTCCTTCTTGGCCTTCTCTGATGCCACCCTGGGCTGGGTTTTAGTGTGCCTCCTTAGAGCCTGCTGAGGATGGAGGTCTGGGCTGTCCACTTAGCTTTTGCTGGAATGAAAGAGGGGGAATCCACAGTTTTTTCTGTGGTGTTATGTTGGAGTAGAACAGTTACTATCTGAAAGTTTTTGTTATAGATCACAGATTTAAATGTAAAACCTAACATTTAGAAAGCGTTTAGAAAAAATATAGGAGACTATATTAGGTGTTTAGGGCTAGATAAATAGTTCTTAGACTTGACACTGAAAGAATGAACTAAATAGGAAAAATTGATACGTTGGACTTCATCAAATTTAAAAACTTTTGTTCTATGATTATGTTAAGATGATGAAGAAACAAGCTATAGATTCAGAGAAGATAATTGCAAACCACATATTCACCAATGGAATAGTATCTAGAATACATTGGGATATATGTATATCTATGGCTGATTCATGTTGAGGTTTGACAGAAAACAGCAAAATTCTGTAAAGCAATTATCCTCCAATAAAAAATAAATTAAAAAAACTCAAAGTTCAACAGTTAAAAAAACACAAACAAAAAATTTCATTCAAAATAAACAAAAGACATGGAGAGACATTTTACTAAAAAGATGTATACATCTTTTATAATGACGGGGAAAAGTCGCATGTGGTGTCCGCTCGTAAATTTTCTTAATGAAGGTAAGCATCAAAGTTCCTTTCTAAACAAACAATGGAAATACCCTGAGTTGGCAGCCAGAGCATTACAAAGCAAGCATTTTGGGTCACACTGGAGAGGTCTGAGGTTGGTGACACAGGCCCTGCCGTGAGGGCTTTATGGTGTGCTAGTGAAAACGGTAGCTGGCCTGTTTGGAGCATCTGCTGTGGGCCAGGCGGGCTGCTGGCAGTGTTGCTAAGTGTTCTCAGCCACTCTGCAAGGGAGTGAGAAGCAACCCTGCTTCACACACATGGAAACAGAGTCAAAGATGTGAAAGAGCTTGCTTATTCTCAGAAAACAAGTCAACGTTGGTATTCAGGTGCAAACCAGATATGCACATGCCACCAACTATCTCTAAACAGGAAAGAAAACACAATCAGAAATGGCCAGGTTCCATCAGCCCTCCTTATCCGTGGAGTCTAGAATTCAATCTGTAACTGGTTGAATCAACAGATGCAGAACCTGCAGATAAGGAGGGCCCATTGTATTAGGCCATTTGATATAAGGGACCTGAGCATCCATGGATTTTGGTGTCCTGGGGGTCCTGGCACCAGTCCCCCACAGATACTAAGGGAGACAACTAATCTAAATGTTCAGAAAGTGGCAGATAATAGAGAGTGATGGGGGAGAGATTGTTATACCAAGAATAAGCACATTATAAATATGAATTGTGAACTCACTTTCATGTCTAAGCTAGAGGATATTTTCTGATGGCTCAGCAGTAAAGAATTCCCCTGCAGTGAAAGAGATGCAGGAGATGTGGATTCAGTTCCTGGGTTGGGAAAATTGTTTGGAGGAGGAGATGGCTACCCACTACAGTATTCTGGCTGGGAAAATCTTATGGACAAAGGAGCCTGGCAGACTACAGACCATGGGCATTGCAAAGAAACAGGTGCAACTGAGCTCAGATGTGACTAAGCACTCACCCATACAGAGGGTATTTTCAGTGTTTTAATTGGCCATGTGTGCTGCAACAGTGAGCCAACACAAGCATGTCTATTTACTTTGTAATGTGACAGGCATTATCCTGTTGACAAAGCATTAATAAATGCTACCCTTCTATTTACATTAAAAGGAAAAATTCCTTCAAACTTGGCTCAGAACTTTCCGCTTAGGAGGAGAATTTTTCTATTTTTTTTTTATTCTGGTCCTTCCTGCCTGTCTAGTTCCTTCCTTCCTTCCCATTTCTTCAGAGGATCTGTTCTTGCCAAATCTTGAGTTCTGTACTCAACTGTCCACCAAAATGTAGAAAATACAGGTGAACACTAAAATAAACGACTACCAGTATATCATTATTCAAAGAAGCTCTTCATCCTTTGGGACTCCACATAGGCAATGGAGAATATATGTGAAAAGCAAACAGAAAACCATCCTGATGTCTGTGTGAGGGGGCAGAAATGATTATCATGGAAATGTTCAAACAACTTGCCTCCTTCCTGCTCTCTGACAAGCTTCCCAATTCAGGAGCTCAGTTCCCCTCCTCCTCACCCAACTAAAGAGGGATGATCCTTTCTTACTTCTGGAGAAACTACATCAATCCACAGGATGAAGGGATGGGAGCAGGGGAAAGAAGAGAAAAAGATTAAAAGCATCAGGATGCAGTCTTTGGAGCAGATGTGGAATGGCGAAGCCATGTTTTTGGGTGGAATTATGTATTTGGATCTTCACAGACTTCAATTAAGTTGAGGCGGTTTTTTTGAGTAATTTCCTGGTTACTTTAGGTTGTTGGTGGATAGAGTTTATGCATTTCCAGGAACCAGAGCCACATCTGGAAGCCCTGCCAAACTTACAGCATTCTATGACTTCAGTTTTCAGTTCAGTTGTTCAGTCTTGTCTGACTCTTCGTGATCCCATGGAGCACAGCATGCCAGGCCTCCCTGTCCATCACCAACTCCCAGAGTTTACCCAAACTCATGTCCATTGAGTTGGTGATGCCATCCAACCATCTCATCCTCTGTCATCCCTCTTTCCTCCTACCTTCAGTCTTTCCCAGTATCAGGGTCTTTTCAAATGAGTCAGCTCTTCCCATTAGGTGGCCAAAGTATTGGGGTTTAAGGTTCAACATCAGTCCTTCCAATGAACACTCAGGACTGATCTCCTTTAGGATGGACAGGTTGGATCTCCTTGCAGTCCAAGGGACTCTAAAGAGTCATTTCCAACACCACAGTTCAAAAGCATCAATTCTTCGGCACTCAGCTTTCTTTATAGTCCAACTCTCACCTCCATACGTAACTCCTGGAAAAACCATTGCCTTGATGAGACAGACCTTTGTCAGCAAAGTAATGTCTCAGCTTTTTAATACGCTGTCTAGGTTGATCATAACTTTCCTTCCAAGGAGTAAGCGTCTTTTAATTTCATGGCTATAATCACACTCTGCAGTGATTTTGAAGCCCCACAAAATAAAGTCAGCCACTGTTTCCCCATCTATTTCCCATGAAGTGATGGGACTGGATGCCATGATCTTTGTTTTCTGAATGTTGAGCTTTAAGCCAACTTTCTCACTCTCCTCTTTCACTTTCTTCAAGAGGCTTTTTAGCTCCTCTTCACTTTCTGCCATAAAGGTGGTGTCATCTGCATATCTGAGGTTACTGAAATTTCTCCCGGCAATCTTGAGTCCAGCTTGTGCTTCTTCCAGCCCAGCGTTTCTCATGATGTACTCTGTATAGAAGTTAAATAAGCAGGGTGACAATATACAGCCTTGACATACTCCTTTTCCTATTTGGTTCCAGTCTGTGGTTCCATGTCCAGTTCTAACTGTTTTCACTATAAACTGTGGAAAATTCTGAAAGAGATGGGAATATCAGACCACCTGACCTGCCTCTTGAGAAATCTGTATGCAGCTTAGGAAGCAACAGTTAAAACTGGACATGGAACAACAGACTGGTTCCATTCTATGACTTAGAGACCAGCAAGGATCAGCTCACCTGGTTTTCTGGGTAGCTGGATGGAGGTGGATGAGTCAACTCAATCAACTTGAGAACAACCAAGGTTGGATGGATCACCTGTGAGTGAGCTATTAGGTTAAACTTTTCAAACTGCCATTTTTAGCAGAAATATTGTTGAATGTTTAGAAATGTTAAATAATGTCTATTACTGAATATTTAAAAGGGACATTGAAACTGAATATTGGGAAGGAATGGACTTTGATATCAAAAGGTATTTGAATTCTGGACTTTTTCTTTGTAGATGTATGGATGTGTGCAAGTTAGTGCAACTGCTCTAAGTCTCAGTTTTCTCACCTGAAAAATAGATATAACAGCACCTCATAGGGATGGAGTGAGAGACGATAAGACACGTAGAGCTTTCAGCACATTGTAAGCACTCAAATGTTAGCCTACTGAACCCAATTAATTGAGGTCTTTAGCTTTGATTTGCTAGAAATGTTGAACAGTAGTTCATTTCCTTAGACTTTTGTGGTGATGAACAGGGAGGCACGTCATGCTGCAGTCCACGAGCCACAAAAAGTCAGACTGAGCAATTGAACTGAACTGAACTGAGCACTTAGAATCAATTGCATAAGAGGAAGAAGGGATCTGCCAGCTCATCTAGCCGAAGGCTACACTTTACATTTGTAGAATTCCAAGCCAGGGGACATTTCCCTAGGTCACAAAACTAGTTCAGTTCAGTTCAGTCACTCAGTCCTGTCTGACTCTCTGTGACCCCATGAATTGCAGCACGCCAGGACTCCTTGTTCATTACCATCTCTCGGAGTTCACTCAGACTCATGTCCATCGAGTCCGTGATGCCATCCAGCCATCTCATCCTTGGTCATCCCCTTCTCCTCCTGCCCCCAAACCCTCCCAGCATCAGAGTCTTTTCCAATGAGTCCACTCTTCGCATGAGGTGGCCAAAGTACTGGAGTTTCAGCTTTAGCTTCATTCCTTCCAAAGAAATCCCAGAGTTGATCTCCTTCAGAATGGACTGGTTGGATCTCCTTGCAGTCCAAGGGACTCTCAAGAGTCTTCTCCAACACCACAGTTCAGAAGCATCAATTCTTTGGTGCTCAGCCTTCTTCACAGTCCAACTCTCACATCCATACATGACCACTGGAAGAACCATAGACTTGACTAGACGGACCTTAGTTGGCAAAGTAAGCCAGTGTCAAAATCCTTGCTGCCAGGTCCAAGCTGCCAGTTCCAGAGGGTCAGCTGAGTTGCATAAGAGAGTTGGGCTGCTCTTGCGTCTCACATCCATCCGCAGAAACCCAGAGTGGGGAGAAGAGGGGCAGTGAGAACTGTGAATGTGCCCCAAGGTCAACTTCCCTTTCAGGCAGAGATAATAAAGGCTTTATGTGGCTCCTTCACCCCAGGAGATCCAGAGCTGCCCTAAGGTTTAGGTAGAAAAGGTAAATTGATTTCATCTCACAATCAATTCATTTGGAGTTGCCTGGGGAGTTGGTGCGAATAGTCTGTGACCATTTCCAGATTCAACAAGACAGGGTTCTATGATGGATGAACAATGTCTCCTTTGGGTGTGGGGAAGTAGAAGCATGAATTCCTGGACCCTATCTTCAATGGATGCTGCTGAATCAGAATCTCCAGGGATGTAGCTCAGGAATCTGCATTTTAAATAAGCCTCCTGGGTGTATGAAGTTTGAGAACCGCTTACCTAGTGGACAAAGTAAAAATCCCTTTGAGTGTGCCATAGGTCCCCTAGGACCTAGCCAGAAGGTTTCACCCAGCAGTGAATGAGACGTGTGATTTAGGAGGAAAGATCTCAGCCAGCAGTGGAGCTTGAGCAGATGCCAGTTTGTCCAGAGTCATCTTCAGTCTGCTGTTGCTGCTGCTAAGTTGCTTCACTTGTGTCCGACTCTGTGTGACCCCATAGATGGCAGCCCACCAGGCTCCCCTGTCCCTGGGATTCTCCAGGCAAGAACATTGGAGTGGGTTGCCATTTCCTTCTCCAGTGCATGAAAGCGAAAAGTGAAAGTGAAGTCGCTCAGTCGTGTCCAACTCTTCTCAACCCCATGGACTGCAGCCCACCAGGCTCCTCCATCCATGGGATTTTCCAGGCAAGAGTACTGGAGTGGGGTGCCATCATCTTCTCCGCCTCCTCAGTCTACCATTAGTCTATCTGAGCTGTTCTTGAGGTCTGAGATAGCTCTCAATGGCACTGGGATAACATGTTTTGCAAACTGATGGTCATCGTTTGAATTGCCTTTCTCCCAAAATTCATATGGTGATGTTCTAACCCCCAGTACCTCAAACTGTGACCTTGCTTGGAAAATAGGTTTGCAGCAAATGTAATTAGTTAAGATGAGGTCATACTGTAATAGAATGGGCCCTCTAACCCAATATGACTGCTGTCCTTGAAAAGGGGAAATTTGATACAGAAGTAGACCCATGTAGAAGGAAGACAGTGTGAAGAGATACAGAGAGAAGATGGCCATCTGCAGGTCAGGGAGAGAGGCCTCTAGTCAGAAATCTCAGAAGGAACCAATATTGCCAACACTTTGATTTTAGACTTGTAACCTTCTAACAGTTTCAGAACTGTGTGACAGAAGGGTTCTGGTATTTAAGCTATCCAGTTTGCGGTTGTTTGTTAAGGCAGCCCTCATGAATTAACACCCAGGTCTAAGGACCTGAGGATGAATGGCCATGGGATAGAGAGGTTTCAGGGAACTGTCCAAGGTCATACAGCTACCAAGTGGTGAGGTGAGGCCAAATCCCAGATTTAGCCCTTCTCTTGTCATGGGGTTACCTCTCCTGAAAGCAGTTACCAACTTCTTAATCCTGAACCTGCCTCTCACTTTCCTGCCTTCCTGGCCCCTGCAGGGTGTGCTCTGTTGACTTGGGTTCCTACAGCCAATAACCAGCCCAGCTCTGGGTTCTGCCTCATTTCTGTGCTGTCACCACCCTGAGTGATCATGAGCTTACGTCTCCCTGAGCTTCCACAATGTTGTCAAGTGTCCTGATTCAACAAGATGAATAATCTCCTGAAATAAACATCATAGTAACTGAAGCCATGAAAGAAGTACAGAGTAAGCTAGGAAAATTGTTGTGGTTCAGTCATCAAGTCATGTCCAACTCTTTGCGACTCCATGGCTGCAGCATGCCGAGCTTCCCTGTCCTTCACTGTCTCCTGGAGTTTGCTCAAATTCATGTCCATTGGGTCTGTAATGCTGTCTAACCATCTCATGCTCTGTCACTGCCTTCTCCTCTTGCCCTCAGTCTTTCTGAGCATCAGGGTCTTTTCAAATGAGTCAGCTCATCACATCAGGTGGCCTAAGTACTGGAGCTTCAGCTTCAGCATCAGTGCTTCCAATGAATATTCAGGACTGATTTCCTTTAGGATTGGCTGGTTTAATCTCCTTACTGTCCAAGGGACTCTCAAGAGTCTTCTCCAGCACCACAATTTGAAAGCATCAATTCTTCAGCATTCCACTTTCTTTATGGCATGATGGTCTAGTATTAGAACATGTGAAAATGGAATCATCATTAATTTTTCTTCTTTTCAGTGGGGAGGGAGGTTTATATCTGTGATATCATTGTTTATATTGCTATTAAAAAAAACCTTTGTAATGTATTCATTTGTTCCCAGAGGCCTCAGCTATTTTTTCTTCCCAAGCTTCTTGATACTGAAAGAATCCTTCAAAAAGATTCAAGGCCATTGGACTAGAAACCCCACAATGGGTTATAGCCTTGATTATAATACATTGCTAATTCATTCCACCAATCCATGAATTTTACCATTGTTATTATGTGACCTAAGAGCCAAAACTGCTCCTTGGGTGGGGAAATGGTGACTAGATTTAACTGGACAGAGTTTCTGAAGGCTTCCAATCCGATGTGAAGTAATTGCTCTGATTTTTATATATGTTCATTAATATTTTATATCTGATTCAGGAAATACAGAATCAGAATTTATAGCCAAAGGCAAATGTAGACTGAGCCTGTTTGTAGTAATTCACTTGAGCCAGCATGGTTAAATAAACATAATTGACTTTTTGAAGGCATAAACTTATACAGTAAGGAATGTGAGTTTTTAGTTGAAAGATAAAAAAAAATGTGTAAGCATTATGTCTATATCACAGATTTTACGAGACAGGTTGAACAGGAAATTCACCTCCCAGGGTTGTGAGCAAACATGTGAGGAGGTAGGGCTTGAGAAAGTGATCCAAAAGATGGTGAAGTGATTTAGAGAGGCAAAGCATGATTGTAACTGGAAGAATCACCATTTTTTCACCGATCCTTTTCCCATATGAAAGTCCTTGTCAAAATCATACTCCATCCTTGGGTTGACTCTCCAATGCCCTCCTGTCAACTTTCCATTCCCTTCAAGGGGCTGTGACATCCTCCTCTGGAGTCCCCACTGGTCATCACTGGACATCTAGGCGAGCACCTTGTTCTGCCTGGTGTTGTGGTTTTTGGGACCACTCTTTCTCACCCCTAGGGTCTACAAACGAAAACACCTTGATCTGGGGGCCTTGCTTACTGGCCCACATCGAGGATGTAAAGCCGCTGTGCCTTAGATGAGTTTGTCTACAGAAGATCCAGCATTCTCTTCCCTGCTTCCTGACCACTCCCTGCCTGAGAAGTCAAGGATGGTGGGAAATCAGGGAAACAGGACAGACCATATACTTTGAGACACTAAGCTCCCTGACATGTGTTAACTGCTTGTTAAAAACCCTTCCCCCTGCTACTTTTTCCTTCTATGTGTTATGAATTAGAAAAGTTACAAATGCTTTTTTTCCTTATGGGTAGAAGGAAGGGAGTAGATGCTGCTGCTGCTAAGTCACTTCAGTCGTGTCTGACTCTGTGCGACCCCAGAGATGGCAGCCCACCAGGCTCCCCTGTCCCTGGGATTCTCCAGGCAAGAACGCTGGAGTGGGTTGCCATTTCCTTCTCCAATGCATGAAAGTGAAAAGTGAAAGTGAAGTCGCTCAGTTGTGTCCGACTCTTAGCGACCCCATGGACTGCAGCCTACCAGGCTCCTCCATGCGTGGGATTTGCCAGGCAAGAGGACTGGAGTGGGGTGCCATTGCCTTCTCCAAGGGAGTAGATGATTGCCTCTTATTGCATAAGTTTGGTTCTCTCCCTCTCTCTGTTAGAGTAAAACTATCTGCTATAATAAATAAACTTCAAACTTAAAAAAAATTGAAGCATAGTTGATTTACAATATTTTTAGGGGAAGCAAAATGATTCAATAATACATATATACATTCTTTTTATATTCTTTTCAATTATAAGTTATTACAAGATATTAAATATAGTTCCCTGTGCTTAACAGGAGCTTTTCATTAATCTATTTTACTAGAGTAGTTTGTATCTGCTAATCCCAAACTCTTAATTTATCCCTTCCTCCTTTCCCCTTTGGTAACCATAAGTTTGTTTTGTCTGTCTATGAGTCTATTTCTGTTTTGTAAATAAGCTCATTTGTATCACTATTTTAGATTCCACATGTAAGTGACATCATATGGCATTTGTCTTGCTCTGTCTGGCTTCACTTAGTGTGATAATCTCTAGGTCCATCCATGTTACTGCAAATGACATAATTTCATTTTTTATGGCTGAGTGGTATTTTATGCATATACACACAACATTTTCTTTATCCATTAATCTGTCCATGGACATTTAAGTTGCTTTCATGTCTTGACTATTGTAAATAGTGCTGCTATGAATATAGGGGTGCCTGTATCTTTTCAAATTAGAGTTTTGTCCAGATATGTGCCCAGAGTGGGATTGCTGGATCATATGGTAGCTGTGTATTTAGTTTCTTTGAGGAATCTCCAGACTGTTTTCCATATTGGCCTCACCAATTTACATTCCCACCAACAGTGTAGAGAAACCTCAAACTTTTAGCGGCTTAACCCAAGGTAAGTTTATTTCCCTGTCATGTAACAGTCTGATGTATATAATTTTACTCAAGAAGGAGGTTTGTTCTTACGATATTTCAGATACCCAGGTTCCTTCCATCTTGTGGATCTTCTGCTTCTACTTAATGGAAAATTCTAAAAATGGCACATGTCACTTGTGATCACATTTCCTTGCTGAGAACTAGCCATATGGCCACACCAGGATACAAGGGAGACTGGGAAATAAATCTCTGGCTGGACAGTAATATCCCAGCAATGAATTCTTACTACAGAAGGGGGAACATAAATTTTGGGGGTTAGCCAGCAGTCTGTCACACTATCTTAGTGTGGGTGAGAACTATGATTTTCATATATTTACCCCCAGCTTAACTGCCTCATTCCAGCAGAGAATGGCTACTCACTCTAGCCAGCAGAGATTCCAAAGCTGTCCTTTATTTGGATTGGACCCCGTACTGTTCAATTTCCACCATCAGGTGTAAGCCAAGCCTTTTCAAGTGCTGGCAGTATATGGCATGGGCTATCGTGGAAAGGGTAGCAGCAAGTTGTGGGTCAGGGTCCCCACTGACTGCCTGCATCAGCCCTTCCTGCTCTGCAACTGTAGATAATTATAAGTTTGGAAAATGATATGCTTATATTTTCATATCCTTTTTCAATCCTCTGTTGGCATTGCTAAAATAAATATGTTTTTTAAAAAGCATGTCCTAGTTATGCTTGCTTCTCTTTTAGCATCTATGACTGTTTTCACATCAGCCCCAACAGAGTGCTTTGCTCAGACAGGTGTGTTGAATGAATAGGCAAACTAACATTAATGGCTTAATAACATCCAAGGGAAGCTGCATATTAGGGTCTAACATATTTTATACTCCAACTAACCCATGGCTCCAAAATAAGGAGAATGGGACTTATTCATGCAAACATGAGATGGGGACCACCCAGTGCAAGGCAGGCACCTCAATCCAAGTTCTTTGATGTCAGTGCTCATGAAATAATGCTTTTGATGGGTCTTTTCCAGTCACTATTTGCTAAGGATAGTAGATTGTTACTTAGGACTGTAACTGAGTATATTGGTTTTCCAGGTTGAGCTGGGGTGGTATAAATCACTCTACTGGGATCTTAGTTACTCTGACCATGAGCACCTGGCCAGCCGGGCCCCTATCTCAGAACTCAGCACATCAAAGCCTAGTAGTTCTCTCACTGCTTAAGTTGGAGGCAGGGAGATCATGGTTGTCAGCCTGGGGGCGGTGGGGCTGGATTTGAAGGGAGGGAAATATAAAGTGATATAATTCTTAAAGGGGAGACAAATGGATATTGAGTAGGTGCTTTAATGCCTATCTAGAATTCACTGAACAAAATTTATGGCCAGATAGAGAAATCAGAAAGACAGAAGTACAGAAAGTTTTTGTGAGAAGAAAATGATATCATGAAAACATTCCCAATATCCCACAGATTGGCCTAAATGAAATGTTCAGCGATTTGATTCATCCTCAGTTGTTAGTGAAGCAGACTAACTTTATTTCATTTAAACCTGGAAGGCATCTGGGAGGTGGTTTGCAGTGAAGTCCCTGGGGGAGGTTGAATGCACTTAGATGCAGGTTCTCTAAAGATTCAGGAAGGGGGGTGTGGGAGGCTTCTGTCCAGCTGTGCCCCATGCCTGCTGGGAAGCTTGGCAAATGAAGTGGATGAGGGGGTCAATGGAGGGCAGGGAAAGGAGAAGGCTGGCTGCTAGGAACCATTTTAGAGATCTACCAGGAAACTGAAATATTTAATAGTAGATGCCAATCTACTGATTGAGGCCGCAAACCTGTGCTCCCAGACACATCTAAGAGTGAATAGCAGTACCTTCTATTCATTTACAGGAAGTAGTTTCTAGGCAACTCTGAGATTGTTTTTAGTGACTTTCCTCTCCCCTATATTTGTTTAAATTCCCTTTAACATTGTCATCAGAAATAATACCATTTTGAATTAATTTCTCTGAACTCAATTCTAAGATGCAAATATTCCTGAAAAGAGTCACAAACATTGTCTATACACACTAACATGATCCTGGCTTATTAGACTCTTTCTGTCAACAGGAGGAAATCCTGAAGCATGTTGGGAATTGGGAAGTGGAAGGAAAGTCAAGGAGACTCTGTGGCTTCTGGAATGGAGCCATATAATAGCTCAGCAGTCTTTAATGTACACCTCGAATCTGTGGAAACATGTACATAAATGCTTAGGTAAGTATAATGCCTTGTTCATTTGACATATTTTACAATATGAATATGATGACTTCCCAAATGTGTGGAGTTTTCACCATGGCACACTAGGCTTAGAACTATTTGACAATGACTTATTTACACTATGAATATGTTTTTTTTTAAAATTTTATTTTTACTTTATTCTACGTTACAATACTGTATTGGTTTTGCCATACATTGATGTGAATCTGCTACGTGTGTATATGAGCTCCCAATCCTGATCTCGCCTCCCACCTCTCACCCCATATCATCTCCCTGGATCATCCCCATGCACCAACCCCAAGCATCCTGTATCCTGTATCGAACATAGACTGGTGCTTCATTTCTTATATGATAGTATACATGTTTCAATGTCATTCTCCCAAATCACCCCACCCCTGCCACTCCCTCACAGTCCAAAAGTCCATTCTATACATCTGTGTCTCTTTTGCTGTCTCACATACAAGGTCATCATTACCATATTTCTAAATTCCATATTATATGTGTCAGTATTCTGAATTGATGTTTTTCTTTCTCGCTTACTTCACTCTGTATAATCAGCTCCAGTTCCATCCATCTCATTAGAACTGATTCAAATGTATTCTTTTTAAGGGCTGAGTAATACTCCATTGTGTATATGTACCACAACTTTCTTATCCATTCATCTGCTGATGGACATCTAGGTTGTTTCCATGTCCTGGCTATTATAAACAGTGCTGCAATGAACATTGGGGTACATGTGTCTCTTTCAATTCTGGTTTCCTCGGGGTGTATGCCCAGCAGGGGAATTGCTGGGTCATAAGGCAGTTCTATTTGCAACTTTTTAAGGAATCTCCACATTGTTCTCCATAATGGTTGTACTAGTTTGCATTCCCACCAACAGTGTAAGAGGGTTCCCTTTTCTCCACATCCTCTCCAGCATTTATTACATGTAGACTTTTGGATTGCAGCCATTCTGACTGGTGTGAAATGGTACCTCATTGTGGTCTTGATTTGCATTTCTCTGATAATGAGTGATGTTGAGCATCTTTTCATGTGTTTGTTAAGCCATCCATATGTCTTCTTCGGAGAAATGCCTATTTAGTTCTTTGGCCCATTTTTTGATTGGGTCGTTTATTTTTCTGGAGTTGAGCTGCATATGTTGCTTGTATATTTTTGAGATTATTTGTTTGTCAGTTGTTTCATTTGCTATTATTTTCTCCCATTCTGAAGGCTGTCTTTTCACCTTGCTTATAGTTTCCTTTGTTGTGCAGAAGCTTTTAGTTTTAATTAGGTCCCATTTGTTTATTTTTGCTTTTATTTCCATTATACTGGGAGGTGGATCATAGAGGAACCTGCTGTGATTTATGTCGGAGAGTGTTTTGCCTATGTTCTCTTCTAGAAGTTTTATAGTTTCTGGTCTTAGGTTTAGATCTTTAATCCATTTTGAGTTTATTTTTGTGTGTGCTGTTAGAAAGTGACCTAGTTGCATTCTTTTACAAGTGGTTGACCAGTTTCCCCAGCACCACTTGTTAAAGGAGATTGTCTTTACTCCATTGTATATTCTTGCCTCCTTTGTCGAAGGTAAGGTGTCCATAGGCGTGTAGATTTATCTCTGGGCTTTCTATTTTGTTCCATTGATCTATATTTCTGTCTTTGTGCCAGTACAATACTGTCTTGATGACTGTGGCTTTGTAGTAGAGACTGAAGTCAGGCAAGTTGATTCCTCCAGTTCCATTCTTCTTTCTCAAGATTGCTTTGGCTATTCGAGGTTTTTTGTATTTCCATACAAATTGTGAAATTATTTTTTCTAGTTCTGTGAAAAATACCACTGGTAGCTTGATAGAGATTGCATTGAATCTGTAGATTGCTTTGGGTAGTATACTCATTTTCACTATATTGATTCTTCCAGTCCATGAACATGGTATATTTCTCCATCTGTTAGTGTCCTCTTTGATTTCTTTCATCAGTGTTTTATAGTTTTCTATATATAGGTCTTTAGTTTCTTTAGGTAGGTATATTCCTAAGTATTTTATTCTTTTCTTTGCAATGGTGAATGTAATTGTTTCCTTAATTTCTTTTTCTACTTTCTCATTATTAGTGTACAGGAATGCAAGGGATTTCTGTGTGTTGATTTTATATCCTGCAACCTTACAATATTCATTAATTAGCTCTAGTAATTTTCTGGTGGAGTCTTTAGGGTTTTCTATGTAGAGGATCATATCATCTGCAAACAGTGAGAGTTTTACTTCTTTTCCAATTTGGATTCTTTTTGTTTCTTTTTCTGCTCTGATTGCTGTGGCCAAAACTTCCAGAACTATATTGAATAGTAGCGGTGAAAGTGGGCACCCTTGTCTTGTTCCTGACTTTAGGGGAAATGTTTTCAATTTTTCACCATTGAGGATAATGTTTGCTGTGGGTTTGTCATATATAGCTTTTATTATGTTGAGATATGTTCCTTCTATTCCTGCTCTCTGGAGAGTTTTTAGCATAAAAGAATGTTGAATTTTGTCAAAAAGGCCTTCTCTGCATCTATTGAGATAATCATATGGCTTTTATTCTTCAATTTGTTAATGTGGTGAATTACACTGATTGATTTGTGGATATTGAAGAATCCTTGCATCCCTGGGATAAAGCCCACTTGGTCATGGTGTATGATCTTTTTAATGTGTTGTTGGATTCTGATTGCTAGAATTTTGTTAAGGATTTTTGCGTCTATGTTCATCAGTGATATTGGCCTGTAGTTTTCTTTTGTGTGTGGCATCTTTGTCAGGTTTTGGTATTAGGGTGATGGTGGCCTCATAGAATGAGTTTGGAAGTTTACCTTCCTCTGCAGTTTTCTGGAAGTTTCAGTAGGATAGCTCCTCTCTAAATTTTTGGTAGAATTCAGCTGTGAAGCCGTCTGGACCTGGGCTTTTGTTTGCCTGAAGATTTCTGATTACAGTTTCAATTTCTGTGCTTGTGATGGGTCTGTTAAGATTTTCTATTTCTTCCTGGTTAAGTTTTGGAAAGTTGTACTTTTCTAAGAATTTGTCCATTTCTTCCACGTTTTCCTTTTTATTGGCATATAATTGCTGATAGTAGTCTCTTATGATCCTTTGTATTTCTGTGTTGTCTGTTGTGATCTCTCCATTTTCATTTCTAATTTTATTGATTTGACTTTTCTCTCTTTGTTTCTTGATGAGTCTGGCTAATGGTTTGTCAATTTTATTTATCCTTTCAAAGAACCAGCTTTTTGCTTTGTTGATTTTTGCTATGGTCTCTTTTGTTTCTTTTGCATTTATTTCTGCCCTAATTTTAAAGATTTCTTTCCTTCTACTAACTCTAGGGTTCTCTATTTCTTCCTTTCCTAGTTGCTTTAGGTGTAGAGTTAGGTTATTTATTTGACTTTTTTCTTGTTTCTTGAGGTATGCCTGTACTGCTATGAACTTTCCTCTTAGGACTGCTTTTATCGTGTCCCACAGGTTCTGTGTAGTTGTGTTTTCATTTTCATTCTTTTCGATGCATATTTTGATTTCTTCTGTGATTTGTTGGTTATTCAGAAGTGTGTTGTTCAGCCTCCATATGTTAGAATTTTTAATAGTCTTTTTCCTGTAATTGAGCTCTAATCTTAATGCATTATGGTCAGAAAAGATGCTTGGAATGATTTCAATTTTTTTTGAATTTATCAAGGTTAGATTTATGGCCCAGGATATGATCTATCCTGGAGAAGGTTCCGTGAGCACTTGAGAAAAAGGTGAAATTCATTGTTTTGGGGTGAAATGTCCTATAGATATCAATTAGGTCTAACTGGTCTATTGTATCATTTAAAGTTTGCCTTTCTTTGTTAATTTTCTGTTTAGTTGATCTGTCCATAGGTGTGAGTGGGGTATTAAAGTCTCCCACTATTATTGTGTTATTGTTAATTTCCCCTTTCATACTTGTTAGCATTTGTCTTACATATTGCAGTGCTCCTGTGTTGGATGCATATATATTTATAATTGTTATATCTTCTTCTTGGATTGATCCTTTGATCATTATGTAGTGGCCTTCTTTGTCTCTTTTTCACAGCCTTTGTTTTAAAGTCTATTTTATCGGATATGAGTATTGCTACTCCTGCTTTCTTTTGGTCTCTATTTGCGTGGCATATTTTTTTCCAGCCCTTCACTTTCAGTCTGTATGTGTCCTTTGTTTTGAGGTGGGTCTCTTGTAGGCAGCATCTATAAGGATCTTGTTTTTGTATCCATTCAGCCAGTCTTTGCCTTTCGGTTGGGGCATGCAACCCATTTATGTTTAAGGTAATTATTGATAAGAATGATCCTGTTGCCGTTTACTTTATTGTTTTGGGTTCAGGTTTATATGCCCTTTTTGTGTTTCCTGTCTAAAGAATATCCTGTAGCATTTGTTGGAGAGCTGGTTTGGTGGTGCTGAATTCTCTCAGCTTTTGCTTGTCAGTAAAGCTTTTTATTTCTCCTTCATATTTGAATGAGATCCTTGCTGGGTACAGTAATCAGGGCTGTAGGTTATTATCTTTCATCACTTTAAGTATGTCTTGCCATTCCCTCCTGATCTGAAGAGTTTCTATTGAAAGATCTACAGTTATCTTTACGGGAATCCCCTTGTATGTTATTTGTTGTTTTCCCCTTGCTGCTTTTATTGTGTTTGATATTTGTTAATTTGATTAATATATACCTTGAGGTGTTTCGCCTTGGGTTTATCCTGTTTGGAACTCTCTGGGTTTCTTGGACTTGGGTGATTATTTCCTTCCCCATTTTAGGGAAGTTTTCAACTATTATCTCCTCAAGTATTTTCTCATGGTCTTTCTTTTTGTCTTCTTCTTCTGGGACTCCTATAATTAGAATGTTGGAGCATTTCATATTGTCCTGGAGGTCTCTTAGATTGTCCTCATGTCTTTTTTTTTTTTTCAAATTAACAAACTGTAATTGTTTTCCCAAAGATACATTTTTTTCATACACATCCATCATACACTGTAACCAAAAAAGCAGTGTACATGAAATAAGAGAAAATAAATTAAAAATCCATAGCATAGGTAAGGAGGCTCTAGTCTGGAGCACAGCTGAGTTTCCAGCAATATAAGGAGCTCGAAAGTTTCTTTTATAAGAATGCCTGCTAGCAAGGGTTCCAGCCAGGTGGTTGGTTGGTCTGTAAGTCAGTCTTGAGTACTTGAAACAGTTCTGTGTGTGTGTGTGTTTTTTCCTTAGCGTTTAGAAAAGCCATCATTGTCCTGCAATAGGCAGAGCTATCACGTCCAGGAAAAATGAGGGAGGGAACCACAGAGGCAGCGTGAGATCCAAATACAGCCTTCAAAGGTAATTGGTCCAGTGGTGCCTGGGGAAGGAGGAAGGGGATGGCACTCCTGGGTTAGCCATCTTCCTTTGGGGGTGTGTACCAGCCATTTTTTTCGTGGATCTGCACCAAGGACTTGTAGGACTGCTGTGCTCTTGTCAGACTGTATTGAGATTTGTTCGCTCCAAACTGCACTCGTGCTTTTCCCTTCACCAGTGTGGCACTGATCTGCATGATCACTGACTCTATCGAGTAGGCACTGCTCCAGCCCTGCTTGGTGAGAAGTTCCATGCAGATGGCACCTCCACCCAGAACATACCCTCCAGAGAGGACTGGAGACACAACCCTGACAAACGGCAGGTCAAAGGGAAAGTTATCTTTAAAAGAAAAGTTAAGTAGGATGAAGTCGGCTCCTTCTTTCTCTTTGAGGATCTGGAGATCGTTGTGCAAAGCGCTGTCCTGGTCAACTTTGAGGAGTTTGACATTCCGATCATATAGACTGTCATTCACGAGTTCGACTGCGTAGTTTCCACCTTTGAAACTCTGTGATCGGTATATATCCCTGAGCTCCTTCATCAGCCGGTCAGTAGCCTGCACCGAGCCAGACATTGTCCTCATTTCTTTTAATTCGTTTTTCTTTTTTCCTCTCTGATTCATTTATTTCTACCATTCTATCTTTTATTTCACTAATCCTGTCTTCTGCCTCCATTATTCTATTATTTGTTGCCTCCAGAGTGTTTCTGATCTCATTTATTGCATTATTCATTATATATTGACTCTTTTTTATTTCTTCTTAGGTCCTTGTTAAACCTTTCTTGCATCTTCTCAATCCTTGTCTCCAGGCTATTTATCTGTGATTCCATTTCGATTTCAACATTTTGGATCATTTTCACTATTAATATTCGGAATTCTTTCTCAGGTAGATTCTCTATCTCTTCCTCTTTTCTTTGGTTTGGTGGGCATGTCTCCTGTTCCTTTACCTGCTGGGTATTCCTCTGTCTCTTCATCTTGGTTATATTGCTGCATTTGGGGTGGCCTTTCTATATTCTGGGAATTTGTGGAGTTCTCTTTATTATGAAGTTTCCTCACTGTGGGTGGGGTTGTATCAGTGGCTTGTCAAGGTTTCTTGGTTAGGGAGGCTTGTGTTGGAGTTCTGATGGGTGGAGCTGGATTTCTTCTCTCTGGAGTGCAATGAAGTGTCCAGTTCTGAGACATCAATGGTTTTGGAGTAACTTTGAGCTGCCTGTATATTGAAGCTCAGGGGTGTGTTCCTGTGTTGCTGGAGAATTTGTGTGGTATGTCTTGCTCTGGAACTTCTTGGCCCTTGGGTGGTGCTTGGTTTCAGTGTAGGTATGGAGGCATTTCATGAGCTCCTATCGATTAATGTTCCCTGGATTCAGGGTTTCTCTGATGTTCTTAGGATTTGGACTTAAGCCTCCTGCTTCTTGTTTTCAGTTTTATTTTTACAATAGCCTCAAGACTTCTCCGTCTATACAGCACCATTGATAAAACATCTAGGTTAAAGATGAAAGGTTTCTCCACACTGAGGGACACCAGAGAGGTTCACTGAGTTACATGGAGAAGAGGGAGGTGATAGTTAGAGGTGACTGGAATGAGATGAGGTGGAATCAAAAGAGAAGAGGGCAAACTAGCCAGTAATCACTTCCTTATGTGTGCTCCACAGTCAGAGGTGTTCACGGAGTTATACAGGGAAGAGGAGAGGGAGGAAGTAGACAGAGGAGGAAATAGACAGAAGTAGATAGGAGGATAAAAGAGGGGAAATGAAAAGGAGAGAGACAGATCCAGCCAGTAACCAGTTCCCTAAGTGTTCTCCACCGTCTGGAACACACAGAGATTCACAGAGTTGGGTAGAGAAAAGGAGGGGGCGGGAAGAGACAGAGGCCACCTGGCGGAGAAAAAGGAGAGTCCAAAGGAGGAGAGAGTGGTCAAGCCAGTGATCTCGCACTCAGGTAAGATTGGGTACTGAAGATTAGGTTTTTAAATGTACAAAATTGACAACAAATACCAAAAAGCAAAGATTAAAAATCTGGAGTAGAGATTGGATTTTCAAAAATCCAATTAAAGAAAAGAAGAAGAAGAAGGAAAAAAGCCACAAGAATTATTAAAAAAAAACAACCGCAAGAACCACAAAAAGACTATATATGGCATTTGCTTTAAAAATAGGGTCTTTTTTTTGAAAAGTAATAGTAGGTTATAAAAATAAAAATTAGAGAAATAGAGGACTTAAAAATTTGAGAGGGTTAAAAAAAGAAGAAAAAAAGAAAAGAAAAACAATCATGTAACAACATCAACACACATACACACACACAAAAGAATGATCGTAAAAATAGTAAAGATATATCTGGCCCTTTCTCTGGTGTTGTGGGCAGTGTGGGGCCACTTCCAAGGCTGTTCCCTCTGTTTAACTTCTTCTGTTTGCTGGTCTCTACAGTGTCTGATTTCTGTCTTGACACAGTGAGGGTGGTGGTGGACATTTTTTTTTTTTTTTTTAGGCTCACTTGTTCAGTCACGCTGTGGGGAAGGAGGGATGCTGTAAACAAATAACACTGGCATGTGCTCACAGTGTCTCATCCACGCTGGGCCTGCTCCTGCTCGTGGCGCACTCCGCTCAGGCTCTATGTTGCTCTGCCGGGAACCGTCTGAGGCCGGCCCTAGGCTTCATGTACCTCCCCGGTCTCAGCCGCTCAGGCTCGGTGCTCAGGTAGCCCTCAGTGGCACAGATTCGGTTGGGCTTGCGTTTTGTGCCCTTCCCAGGTCCGAGTAGCTCAGGAGTTTGGTGAGCACAGTCGCTGAGACTTATCGCCTATCCATGCTGCTCAGTTTTCTGGGTGTACCGCTGGCATCTCTTCTCAGGCGGATGATGACTGTCCAGAACCCCCAGAAGTCTTAGTTAGCAAAGAAGCCTGCTTGCATTTTGGTAGGTAATGTCTCTCTTGGGTGCGCTTGCCCCTTTCCAGCCCTTACAGCTCTGGCTACCTGTCACCTGAGGGGGATGTTCTGCAGCCGGCTATTTCCGTTCCGTCCTTTGTTCTGTGCACGGTCCTGGTGGTGTCTTATGTTCAAGTGTTTCGCATGGTAGCTATCCCACAGTCTGGTTTGTTAGCCCAAGTTAGTTCGTTCTGGTTCCGGGCAGGGCGTTCCTGCCAATTCTTAAAAAAAGCCCTGCAGCCCACGCCTCCCGCCGCCAATTCTTAAAAAGCACTGCAGCCTGCGCCTCCCGTGCCTCCCCTGCCCAGCCCCCCACCTGCTAATGGCGAATGCAGGCATCTGAGCTGCTTTTCCCCTGGGGGAGTTACTGTTGGGCTCTTAATCTGTTGGTTTTAATTATTTATTTATTTTTCCTTTCTGTTATGTTGCCCTCTGTGTTTCCAAGGCTCACCACAGACTCGGCAGCGAGAATGTTTCCTGGTGTTTGGAAACCTCTATTCTTAAGAGTCTCTTCCCAGGATGGGACTCCCTTCCTGGGACGGAGCTCCCTCCCTACCTCCTTTGTCTCTTTTTTTCATCTTTTATATTTTTTCCTACCTGTTTTTGAAGCCAATGATCTGCTTTTCTGGGTGCCTGATGTCCTCTGCCAGCATTCAGAAGTTGTTTTGTGGAATTTACTCAGCGTTGAAATGTTCTTTTGGTGAATTTGTGAGGGAGAAAGTGGTCTCCCCGTCCTATTCATCCTCCATCTTAGGACTGCCCTTATGAATAAGTTGAGAGTTGAGTTTGCTTAGAAGTTAAGTTAATGATAAACATCTAATGTAAAATATATACATGCAAATTGGTCTACCTTTTGGGAAGACAATATCTATTAAAAATTTGCATATGTATACTCTGATCTGGCAATCCTACTTCTGGGAATTTTTCCACTGAAATATTCCCACAGTGATGCTAGAATATTGCATAGGATGTTTCCTTAAGCATTGCTTATAGTGCTGAATAATCAAAAATAATTCAAGTATCTTTTAAAAGGAGATTTGTTAAATAAATCATGCAACAGCTGTATGGAAGAATACCAAAAAAACTTAAGAAGGGTGAGGCATTTCTGCAGTTACTGATACCGAGAGATGTCAAAGCAAGGTTACTATGTGAAAAAGCAAGTGGAATCTGATATAATTCTCTATGGCTATATAGTCTCAGAAAAGGTCTGAGACATATCAGTTCAGTTTAGTTGCTCAGTCATGTCCGACTCGTGGTGAGCCCATGGAATGCAGCACACCAGGCTTCCCTGTCCATCATCAACTCCTGGAGCTTGCTCAAACTCATGTCCATCAAGTCATTGAAGCCATCCAACCACCTCATCCTCTGTCATCCCCTTCTCTTCCTGCCTTCAATCTTTCCCAGCATCAGGGTCTTTTCCAATGAGTCAGTTCTTGGCATTGGGTGGCCAAAGTATTGGAGTTTTAGCTTTAGGATCAGTCCTTCCAATGAATATTCAGGACTGATTCCCTTTAGGATGGACTGGTTTGATCTCCATGCAGTCCTAGGGACTCTCTAGAGTCTTCTCCAAGACTGAAGCTCAAAAGCATCAATTCTTCAGTGCTCAGCTTTCTTTATAGTCCAACTCTCACATCCACACATGACCACTGGTAAAACCATAGGTTTGACTAGATGGACCTTTGTTGGCAAAGCAATGTCTCTGCTTTTCAATATGCTGTCTGGGTTGGTCATAGCTTTTCTTCCAAGTAGCAAGTGTCTTTTAATTTCATGGCTGCAGTCACCATCTGCAGTGATTTTGGAGCCCCAAATCATTGAGACATATACCAAAGGACATATACCAAATTATAAGTGGTAGTTATCTTAAGGGGATGAGGGTCTTTTACTTTCTGTTTTCATTATTCCTGTGCTGTTTGAATTTTCAACAATATCCATTCCTTTTGCAATAAAGTTATTGTTGGAACTATACCCTACCAAGGTGTGGCTCAGTTTTGGTCACAAGCCCTCCTCACCAGGGAAATGCTCTTTCTTCTCACACCTGCAATGCTGTGTGTGCATCCCAGTTCCATTTCTACGTGCTGTTTCTGGTTTCCTGCCCTCTACTGTATCTGGAGACAGGGTTTCCTTCTTGTCAACTCAAGGACAGTGCCTGGATCTTTTGGAATCTGATGTCTTGCTTCAAATCCTATTAGACTTACTTTCCCTTCTTCACACACCCTTTCCTTGTTCTTTCAGTTTTCATCAGGCTCCTTCTCCCTCCTGCGGTTTTCTCCATGCTCTGCTCTCTACTGTCTTTTTCATGTGAACTTTCTTTCTCTCTGAGGGATCCCATTCTCTAAAAACTGTCTTTTTCTAACTGCTTTTGTTTACTGCCTCCCACTTCAAAGAGGGTAGAAAGTTGTTCTTCATCTACTGTAACTGCAAGTCTGCGCTCACCTGCTTTCAGAGGCTGGCATTCATGCCAGTAGCTAAAGCTACTCTGATGTTCAGTAGATTCACAGTAATTTCCTGACTTTCTAACTGTGCGTGGCCAGGCAACTGAAACACTCATGGGCAGTGTTTAAGCTGGAATAGAGGAATAAATAGCAAGAGGGGCTGAAGTGATCAGTCTCCAGGTTGGCCCCTGGAATCCTCACCTCTTGATGTCACACCCTCTGTGGTCCTCCCTGGACCTGTGTGACCAGTAGAACAATGTGGAAGTTAGAGCAGAGCTGTATACTAAGAATGACATATATACACACATATATATATGTATATATATATACACACATATATATGTATATATATATATACACACACACATAGATATAGATATATAGATATAGATACTTATATGAAAAGTTATGGCCAATCTAGACAGCATATTAATAAACAGAGACATTACTTTGCCAACAAAGGTCCATCTAGTCAAGGCTATGGTTTTTCCAGTGGTCATGTATGGGTGTGAGAGTTGGACTATAAAGAAAGCTGAGCACCATAGAATTGATGCTTTTGAACTGCGGTGTTGGAGAAGTCTCTTGAGAGTCCCTTGGACTGCAAGCAGATCCAACCAATCCATCCTAAAGGAAATAGTCCTGAATATTCATTGGAAGGACTGATGCTGAAACTGAAACTCCAATACTTTGGCCACCTGATGCAAAGAACTGACTCACTGGAAAAGACCCTGATGCTGGGAAAGATTGAAGGCTGGAGGAGAAGGGGACAACAGAGGAAGAGATGGCTGGATGGCATCATTGACTCAATGGACGTGAGTTTGAGTAAACTCTGGGAGCTGGCAATGGACAGGGAGGCCTGGCATGCTGTAGTCTGTGGGGTCGCAAAAGTCAGACATGACTGAGCAACTGAACTGAATTGATATGTATATTTAAAAGTATCCCAGATCCTGACACAGTATTAATGTTTAGTAAATGTCATCTTTTTTTAGATTAAAAAACTTTTTTTAACTTATTTTTGGCTATTTTAGGCCTTTTCTGCTTCACTCTTCATTGTGGTGTGTGGGCTTCTCATTGCAGAGGCTTCTCTTGTTGCAGAGCACAGGCTCTAGGTGCCCAGGCTTCGGTAGTTGTGACACTGGAGCTTAGTTGCACCCTGGCATGTGGGATCTTTCCCCACCAGGGACTGAACTCATGTCTCTTGTATTGGGAGGCAGATTCTTTACTACTGGACCACCGAGGAAGCCCAGGAAACGTCGTCTTAAAAGAGGACAAAGATCCAGCAGCAAAGGCAGAAAATGCCTCTCCATGTTCCTCTCTTTACTTTTTCTCTGGCTCTCTCTCTCTCTATATGGGCTTCCCTGGTGGCTCAGACGGTAAAGAATCTGCCCACAATGCAGGAGATCTGGGTTCAAATTCGGTGTCGGGAAGACCCCCTAGAGAAAGAAATAGCAACCCACTCCAGTATTCTTGCCTGAAAAATCCCATGGACAGAGAAGCCTGGCTGGCTACAGTCCATGGGGTCATAAAGATTCAGGTCACAGAGAATTGGACACAACTGAGCAACTAACACTTTCAACACACACACACACATAAAGTTGACAACGATTTGAATTCAGTTCAGTTTTGTTTTGCTTTTAAATTCATTGCTAATTCACCATCTTGCTTTTGCGTGAATGGAATTATTCTAACCTTAGATTGGGACACAGGAGTCAATGAGAATACTTTGACTGGTCCATTAAATCAATAGGAATATGAAACTGGTTGTTTGCCTTCCATTATGGATAGAGCAACACTGTTCAGATTTTCATTATGAAAATAGGCACTTTCTCAATGGACTTAGCATCTTCTCTGAGTCGGATCATGAGAGATATGGTCATCTTTGCTTCTTCTATTACTATAAATGCACATTAGTGAAACTTTACTACCAACAGATATACTTACTAGAGATGCTGTACAGTTTTATGTTGGAATGAATAATTCAGAGCTTGTGTAGGCCCCAAGTTCCTGGATTAAATTGTTAATGATTTTATCAGTGTGACTGATTGATGCAGAGTTGCATCAGAATATAAAACTACTAAATATTTATAGTGTTTTCTTTATTCAGTTACTGAGTGATTCCACTTTCCCAAGCTAGTAACTTGATCTGTAATGGTAGAACATTTTTTTGTTTTGCAAGAATATTCTTCAATCTCATAACCAGTTAAGTTGTTTATGGAAATAACTTGTAAGATTTATGTCAAATGGCAGAATCAGAAGATTTATTGATGATATGTTGAGGAAAATCTATTGCTAGATCAAAAGATATCTATGAAAATTAGTTTAAAATAATCTATTAGGATAGATTACCAGTACTACTGATAAGCATTAACTTTATTCAAAGTAAATGACTTGAGAAATTTTTACATAATTATTTTTATCAAGATTTTCTCTTATTGTACTTTTAAATAGTTGTGTGTAAACCTTGTTTTAGGGGAGTAGACTAATACTTAAAATAAGCATTAATTAGGCTTTCATAATGTGCATGTTTTTAATGCTTTTTTTTTCCCAAATAAATTTGATCCAATTTTGACCTAAAAATAGATTTTTGCCACAAGTCAGTCCTCCATCCAGATCTACTTTGTACTGATTAAGGTTCAAGTAGAGAAATAGAACTTGGAGAAGGCAATGGCACCCCCACTCCAGTACTCCTGCCTGGAAAATCCCATGGATGGAGGAGCCTGGTAGGCTGCAGTCCATGGGGTCGTTAAGAGTCGGACACGACTGAGCGACTTGACTTTCATGTTTCACTTTCATGCATTGGAGAAGGAAATGGCAACCCACTCCAGTGTTCTTGCCTGGAGAATCCCAGGGATGGGAGAGGCTGATGGGCTGCTCTCTATGGGGTCGCACAGAGTCAGACACAACTGAAGTGACTTAGCAGCAGCAGCAGAGAAATAGAACTATCAGGAGGCGTGTGTGTGTGTGTGTATGTGTGTATTCATGATTTGTGTGTGTGTGTGTGTGTGTGTGTGTGTGTGTGTGTGTGTGTATGTATGGAGATCAGCCCTGGGATTTCTTTGGAAGGAATGATGCTAAAGCTGAAACTCCAGTACTTTGGCCACCTCATGTGAAGAGTTGACTCATTGGAAAAGACTCTTATGCTGGGAAGGATTGGGGGCAGGAGGAGAAGGGGACGACAGACGATGAGATGGTTGGATGGCATCACTGACTCGATGGATGTGAGTCTGAGTGAACTCTGGGAGTTGGTGATGGACAGGGAGGCCTGGCGTGCTGCGATTCATGGGGTCACAGAGTCAGACACGACTGAGCGACTGAACTGAATACACATATATGCATATATGTATATGTATGTATAGCATTTTAAAAATAGAAATTTGCTCTTAAACAATGGTAGAAGCTGGTTAAATAGTGTCCTGTGAGGCTGTCATCTCATATTTGATGGTGGATCCTGAAGTCTGCAAGCAAAGCAGACAGTTCGGAATGGAAGGTGGATAGAAAGTGGGAGAAAACAAGGACCAGCTGGAGTCCACCAGCATAAGTTGAACCTGTGTCAGTTCTCACTGCCTCCTGCCTTGATGTCAGGATGTCTTAAAGGAGAAGCTTGTGTCCTTCATCATGCAGCTAAACAAACACCCGATGCAGGAGTGAGACAGGATGTGGGAGGAGCCAGAGCAAGTAGAGTCCCCTTGGGGTTCTCTTACCCAAGGGTAAATTATAGGCCACCATCCCACATCAGCCAGGTGGGCCTGCAGATAATCAACAACAGGTGAGTTGCAAAAAATGCCTGACTCCATCTTCTGAGTGTAAAAAATGAAGTGCCATTTGTGGCTGAGGCGTGCTGCGATTCATGGGGTCACGAAGAGTCAGACACGACTGAGTGACTGAACTGAACTGAGTATTCCACTGTATATATGTACCACATCTTTATTTATTTGGTTGTGCTGGGTCATCGTTGCTGCACTCAGTCTTTCTCTATTTGCAGCGAGTGGGGGCTACTCTCCATGGCAGTGCATGGGCTTCTCATTGCAGAGGCTTCTCTCCTTGTGGAGCATGGGCTTTAGGCACGTGGGCTCAGTAGTTGGAATATAGGCTCTAAGACACCCAGGCTTCAGTAGTTGCAGCATGCAGGCTCAGTATTTGTGGCCTGAGGGCTTGGTTACTCTGAGGCAAGTGGAATTCTCTCAGATCAGGGATCGAACCCATGTCTCCTTCTTTGACAGGCAGATGTTTATCCACTGCCCCACAAAGGAAGTCCTGTACCACATCTTCTTTATCCATTCCTTTGTTGATGGACATTTAGGACATTTAGGCTATGTTGTAGCTATTGTAAATAGTGCTGCAGTGAACGTTGGGGTTCATGTGTCTTTTGAATTATGGTTTTTGCCAGGATATATACACCCAGCAGTAAGATACCTGGGTCATACGATAGTTCTGTTTTTAACGTTTTAAGGAACCTCCATACTGTTCTCCATAGTGGCTGTATAGCACAGGCAGCTCAGCTCAGTGCTCTGTGATGACCTAGATGGATGGGATGGGGGAGGGCAGGAGGAAGGTCCAAAAGGGAGGGAATATACATATACATATAGCCGATTCACGTCATCATGCAGCACAAACTAGCACAACATTGTAAAGCAATGATATTCCATTTTTAAAAAGATGAGGAATAAAGTGCTACTACTTGAATTTCACCCTCCAAATCTTGCACAAAGTGTATTTTTGGCACTCCTTAGTGGAAGGGGATTCTGAGAGATGAAGTTCAGTCTAACCACGTTGCCATATTACAAAGCTTCCACAGCCATGGATCCATTAAACCTTTTTTTTTTTTTTTTTGGTGCCGACTCTCTCTACCTGCTTTCAGTGTGCTTTATGCTCTCAACCAGCACTTGTGGCTCTTCTTTTCAGAGGAACAAGCTCAGGCCACTGGAATGACTTTCTCTGGAGCTGCCTGAAAGTTTCCTTCCCTCCAGGCAGCCCTTGACCTACAACTAACAAGTGGGTCAGTCCTCCGTGTATCCCAGTAACTGGAATCTAAGTTTCTCATTAATAAAATACTTCTCTGATGTCTCATATGGCCCAGTGGCTGAAAATTTTTTTCCAGAATGTTATTTTTCTATGATAAGAATCCTGACAGAAGCTGTGATTCTCTGGAATTGATGAACTGTCTTTGTGATGACCTGACCTCTACCTTATTTGATAGACATCATAGATCCCCCATTCTTTTCTGTGAGCTGATGATCCAGATCTGGACTCACCATAAGATTTACCTCTCACATACCCTTCCCCAAACTGTCAACTCTGGCTTGTGCTTAAAGGTTCACATCTTTGCCCTTTGAGCAACCAGCAGACTTTCTGCATCTGCTTGTTAGAGCCTTCCCTAGACTGATCCATCTTGCTTCTGCCGAGCCCTGTTTCTGACAAACAAAAGAAGGAGGTGGCAGGTAACAAGTTTTGATAAGTGAAGAAATATGGAGGTCAAAGTTTGAAGAATAAGAGTAAAGACAGGAAAAAGTATGTCCAACAGTGTTTTAGTTATTGTTATAGATGTTGGACACCTTGCAGCAAACTAACCAAAGTCCTTGCCCACATGGAACTCATCTTCTATAGGGAAGAGAAAGATAGAAGCAAAACCCAAATATATGGGGTAGAAATAAGAGCTAAAGAAAATAAAGCACAGTAAGGAGGTAGAAAAAGGACAGGGAGCATGTGCTATTTAGAGAAAGTGGTGTGGAAAGTCCTCTCTGGTGGGGTCCCATTTGGGCAGAGACTGAAAGGGGAAGGGCTGAGTCAGAGAGATCTGAGGGAGGAAACTTCCGTGCAGATGGAACACAAACTTGAAGGCCCATTAGCATTCAAGACTAAGCAGGGAATTACTGCAGCTTACATTAATTGATCACAAGGCATCCTGCTAAGCACTTACATATATTATCTCTCTGAATTCTGAAATGTTAATGTTATGATTAATGTTGCTATGAGCATCTTTATACAGATGAATTTTTCTCCGTTTATTTCAATCATTTTCATAGGGTGAATTCCCAGCAGTAGAATTTTAAGCCAAAGAATATGAATATTTTTATAACTCTCAATGCTTTATTACCAAATTACCTTTCCGAAGGACTAGACCGACAATTTACATTGCCATCAGGAATGTCCAATTTAGTAAGGAAGTAAGTACTAGAATGGCTTGTTTTGCTGTGAATGTTCACACACAAAGGGATGGTTTAATATTTCCTCAAGTATACGGCAAAAAGATGAAGTTTTGTGCTTAGCAATGCCTTCTCTAAGGAAAAGTTGCCACGAGGGAACATTTACGGTATAAACCAATGCCAGCTTGTCGGAGTCCTGGACTGGGATCAGAAGAGGTTCAGTTTCTGGCTTTGCCTCTTACTAATAGCTGGATAGCTTTGGGTAAATCTCTTAACTGTGCTGAGACTCAGTGTGCTCATCTGTGAAATGGTGATTTGTATTTGGTTAGGATATAAAGAGAATAGAATGTTATAGTGTATATGGAAGCACTTTCTAACTCTGGAGCATGTTACTCCTTATTTACTAGGCATTCACTGTCATACTTCTGTAAGCAGATTTGAAGCACAGCATTTATTATGAAAATATTTTAGTGACTTTTTCTGGTGGTTTCCTGTCCTAGGAAGAGAGCTTCAGTGTCCTTTGGGTACCATCACTCTTCACCTCTCACTCTCTCAGGCCAGGTGGTATGTGGGAAGCTGACTTTGCAGTAGACTTTTGAGTTGAGTTATATGAATCAACGCATTATTATTGAATAATGCACTTTCAGAAGGATGACCTGTGATTTGAAGCCCAAAGATTTCAGAGTTACAGAAAGCCTGTATATTTGCATAGCACTTTTGGTTCCCAAACTGTTTCACATACTATGTTAATTGTTGGTTTCTCCTAGCATCTGTGAGAGATAAGCATGGTAAGTGCTATCATACAATTTTAAAGGTGAGATACCTGGAGCAGTATGGTCATTCTGAGCCAGTTCAACTCTCCGGTTAGACCTGTTACTTCTTACTTTTCAACCCTTTCCCAAAGTGGTTTTAAATCATGAGTTCTAATTTATAGAAATATTGAAGGATATTCCTAGAGAGCCTATTAAGAAAACTCATAGCAAAGATTAGCTGAATCTATAAGGCAACATGCGGGAATGTATCAAATAACGATATCTGTTTCCAGATTGAATAAATTGTCAAAAAAACACAACAGGGGTCCTGCTGTATTTGCTGATCTCACTTCTTTCTCTTTTAATATAATGGAAGTGTTGATATGCAAATCGTGTAGTGGAACAACTGCCAGATATTTTAAGTGTTTGTTGCCTCACTTGAAATGGATGAATAATTGCATCATATGCCTGTATATTGGGAGAGACAGAAGGTGTTTTCATGGGTCTGTTTCTTGTGCTTCTGTTTCCTTCTGTTTTTTGCCCAAGAAACTCATTATGGTGTATTTAACGATCTGCCTGAAGCACCCATGTATCCAACTGGTTAACATAGTTATTAACTTTCCATTCCCCAGGCAATAAAATACCCCAGTCCCACCTGTCTTAATCCCAGAAGGAAAATAATTTTCTATCTTCAACTGAAGACATGCAATGAATCGTGTTTAACTTGCAGAATTAAAGTATTTCAGTGCGGTGATAGAGCATATACACAGAAAAGGCAGATGATGCAACATTACTAGGAACCTGTTTTGCCCAGTTTTATTAGTGAGATCACTGCATTTTCACTATGACACTACTGATATTCTTGTTTTCCTGGTTTTGGTTAAAGTGTCAGGGAAACCCAAGACGCTATAAATGCTAATTGGTATCCAGTGTTTATAATGTTTCTCTTTAGAAACATCAGTCTCTAGGGAAACTTCTGAAACATGATATGTATGGAGATTATTCATGATTTTGCTCTCAGTAGTTCCTTTGCCACCTGGAGAAGGTATATTCAGAGCCATTTAAATTTCTTAGCACTTCAGTAGTCATTTATTAGCATCCATGGAGTCAATATTGCTTTTAATATCAGCATTATTTCTCGAGATTCTAAATGAGACTCCTTGGAACTCAGTCCAAAACCTAAATATTCAGAAATATTCAGAAACTGGTTGCCTATGCTCTATTTACAGAATATGTCATTGGTGGGGGCTAAATTTAGAAGCAGGGCAGTGATGCGCTGGGTGACTGCTTTTTTGAGATAATTTGCAGTTGAAGAGCAGTAACCAAATTATTTTTCATTTCAGAGATGTTTACTTATTTATCTATCTATTTTTGTGAGGAAAAGTGATGCATGGAGTAACTAGCTATGTAAATACCATCTCCTTGCACAAAGTGGACGAGTTGTATTTTCAATGAGTCCCAGGAGATCCGGTTGGAAGCAGAGATGGATCTGCTGGAGCGTGCATCACTGATCTGCAACTGCACATCAGGGCTAGATGTGGGAGGACTGATGGTCTGAATGCCTCCTGCATGGATCCAAGAGTTACAGTTCACCTTCTTCACTCCCTCCTTGCAAGTGAAAATTTTATTAGAAAGGATGGTTTGTGTACTTGCCCTAAATCCTTTTGGTTCTTCTTGTTTTATGACCACAGTGTTTCGCCGTAGATTTTCTCCTGTTCCAGTGCCCTCTCTTTGTCATTTATCATGCTGACAGGTTAATAGAATCCCAGGCCTGGCAGATGGAGCTGGGATGTCCTTTCCCACACAATGCTAAGAAGCTTTAACCCTATCAGGGAGTCTCTTGACACACTATGGCGAGAAATGGTGCTAACAATCCTGACAAAGCAGCAACCAGAAGGGGAGTACAAAGCTACATGCATCAGCTTCATATGGTTTTATCATCAGTGCTGCTGGCAAAGTTTATGAAGAGGGATTCTTTAGGATCCCTTGGGGGCCAATATGTAGGCAACTAGAATGATCCACTTGGTTAAGTTAATAAAAATTGGAGGGAATGAAGTGAATTTTCTGAAAATACCATAATACAGCACAAATTGTCTTCCAGATAATAGCAAGAAGATCAGGAGGTCTAGCAAGGCAAAATGAGTGTGAAAAGAGGTTACAGCCTACTCAGTTCAAAGAAAAAGTTACCACTCACTGAGAATTTGCTATATTCCAGAAGAGTTCTAAATACTTTGCACACATTGTTTAATCTACTTACCAACCTTTTCAGGGACTCATTGTCATAACAAAACCTTTCTGAGCTTTACCGTATGTCACTGTGCTAAGCACTATCATAGGCATTAGCTCAGTTTTTCTTCTGTGTCTTTGGCTTTCAAATCTCTCTCCACTATCTACCTACCTTTGTTAGACTCTACTGCCCCCACTGTAGGCTAGGCCACCAACAAGATTTGAAAACTTTTTAACATAGAATAAAGAGCTTACAGAAAAGGGCACAATACAGTAAAGTGCCCACATTTTAAGTACATATACATATACATCCTTAAAGGGACTGCCTTGATCAGGATAGGGACCATCTTCAGTGGTCTAGAGGGCTCCCTCATGCCCCTCCCACTGGACACCCTCTCAAAGGAAACTGTTATTCTGACCCCTGTCACCATACACTGGTCTTGCCTGTTCTTGAACTTCATATAAATGGACTCATACTATGTATGTCTAGAGTCTGACTTCTTTCATGTAACATTATTTCTATGAGATTCATTCAAGTTGTTGCGTAGATCAATAGTTTGCTTTTTTTTCTCTATTGTGTCATTTCCCCTCATATGAATATACAACAATTGTTTGTTCATCCACAAGTTTTTCTTGCTTAAATTACCAATTAGCCCCTTGGCTAACTGGTCTATTGGTATCTCCAATTGCCTTCTGATCTTTTCTCCACTCCATAGCCAGAAAGGTTTACTTAGAATGGTCCTTTCACAGAATGGTCCTTTCTAAGGGAGATATGCACACTGAATCTAGCAACCACTAGTATTCTGACCAGTCTGGGTTGAAATTGGGGGTGAAGAGTACAACTGTAAAATTTCAATGCAGTGTACACTTCTTGTACAGCCAAGGCATGGCTTTTGCTCTTTAAGAGTGTACAGGAAGTTCATAGGAAGACAGGGCATAAATTAACAAATTCTGTTCAGTGTGGTTGGTTGTGCTCAATACCAGATTCAGGGAGATCACAAAGAGGATAAAATCCTCTTCAAGATTTCTTTCCTTGGCTTTGAGTCCACCCGCTGAGAAACTGTCTCATAACTGATTGGCCTCCAGGATATCTGTATATCTGGAAGTGAAGTGAAGTGAAGTGAAATCGCTCAGTCGTGTCCAACTCTTTGTGACCCCATGGACTGTAGCCCACCAAGCTCCTCCGTCCATGGGATTCTCCAGGCAAGAATACTGGAGTGGGTTGCCATTTCCTTCTCCAGTATATCTGAAAGTGGGTCCTAAATAGGAGGTGGAAGCAGATGAGTCAAGAACCTGATCGTTAAAAAGATACATTGGGCTTCAGGGTTCACAAAAGGGTTTGTTTTGTTGCCATGTCCTGGGTGTGGGTAGTATGATCCCATCTTTGAGATATTGTGTGTATATGGAGACGAGTGTGTTTCTGCTCTGAGATGCTGAGCATCAGACTCTACAAACGTGCTGCCGAGTGGCTTCATTTGGGTACCAGGAAGCCTCCTTTTCTGACATCTGTAGTTCTATAGCTTCCAACTATATTCAGTTCAGGATACTTAACAAATTAGTCACCCAATGCATAATTTTCAATTTGCCTGACAGTGAAGTATAATAAAAGCTTATCTGCTTATTTAAAACAGGTGTTGACAAGAAGACAAATGATCACCTCCTTAGTTATATTAAGATAGTCCTCTTTTGTTGATGATGCCAGGAAAGTCTGTCTAGGCCTGAAATTCTCAAATAACTTCTCACTTTTTCCAGTCCTGTCAAGGTGAGGCCCTCCTTTATGACCTGAATAAGTTTACCAAGTGAAACCATGTGAAAAATTGAAATCACTGGTTGGTTTTAATTGTCATTAGTTTTTGGTGAGTGACAAGTTTTCTTTTTCATGACTATAAATAGTTTTTCTCTGAGTATAGTATAAATTCAGCAATAGATTTTAGAAGTTTGTTTACTGAAATATTTATCGAGAAGTACACAAATCATATTCAGTTCAACAAATCATCTTAAGGAAAATGATGCCAGTGCAAAGTTGAGCAACTGTACATATTTTATACAGCTTTTTGTTATTGCTTTTGTTCTTCTTTTTTTCACTGGCTGTTGTTTTATATATCTAGGCACTAATAGATCTAACTCTCTCTCAAAGGTTATCGTGTTTATATACCTTGTGGAGCCATTTCTTCTCTTGTTGGGCACTTGAGTGTTTATCCTTTTGCTGTTTAAATAGTACTGCAAGGGAACTATTTGTATGATTGTCTTTTTTTTTTTTTAACTGCATATTCATATACTGGCTTTATTCTTTTTTTTTTAACTTTTTTTGGTTATTTATTTATTTATTTATTTTAAATTACAATACTGTATTTGTTTTGCCATACATTGACACGAATCAGCCATAGGTGAACACAATCTCCCAATGCCGAAGCCCCCTCCCACCTCCCACCCCACATCCTCTACCTGAATCATCCTGTGCATCAGCCCCATGCATCCTGCATCCTACATTGAACATAGATTGGCGCTTCATTTCTTACAAGAAAATATACATGTTTCATTGCCATTCTCCCAAACCATCCCACCCTTTCCCTCTCCCTCAGAGTCCAAAAGTCCACTCTATACCTCTGTGTCTCTTGGTTGTCTCACATACAGGGTCATCATTACTGTCTTCTAAATTCCATATATATGTGTCAGTATACTGTATTGGTGTTTTTCTTTCTGGCTTACTTCACTCTGTATAATCGGTTCCAATTTCATCCATCTCATTAGAACTGAGTCAAATTTATTCTTTTTAAGGGCTGAGTAGTATTCCATAGTGTATATGTACCACAGCTTTCTTATCCATTCATCTGCTGATGGACATCTAGGTTGCTTCCATGACCTGGCTATTATAAACAGCGCTGCAATGAACATTGGGGTACATGTGTCTCTTTCAGTTCTGGTTTCCTCGGTGTGTATGCCCAGCAGTGGGATTGCTGGGTCATAAGGCAGTTCTATTTGCAATTTTTTAAGGAATCTCCACACTGTTTTCCATAATGGCTGTACTAGTTTGCATTCCCACCAGCAGTGTAAGAGGGTTCCCTTTTCTCCACATCCTCTCCAGCATTTATTGCTTGTAGACTTTTGGATCGCAGCCATTCTGACTGGTGTGAAATGGTACCTCATTGTGGTCTTGATTTGCATTTCTCTGATAATGAGTGATGTTGAGCATCTTTTCATGTGTTTGTTCTTAGAAAAGTACAATTTTCCAAAACTGAACCAGGAAGAAACAGAAAATCTTAACAGACCCATCACAAGCATGGAAATTGAAACTGTAATCAGAAATCTTCCAACAAACAAAAGCCCAGGTCCAGACGGCTTCACAGCTGAATTCTACCAAAAATTCCGAGAAGAGCTAACACCTATCTTACTGAAGCTATTCCAGAAAATTGCAGAGGAAGGTAAACTTCCAAACTCATTCTATGAGGCCACCATCACCCTAATACCAAAACCTGACAAAGACACCACAAAAAAGAAAGCTACAGGCCAATATCACTGATGAACATAGACGCAAAAATCCTCAACAAAATCCTAGCAATCAGAATCCAGCAACACATTAAAAAGATCATACACCATGACCAAGTGGGCTTTATCCCAGGGATGCAAGGATTCTTCAATATCCGCAAGTCAATCAATGTAATTCATCACATTAACAAACTCAGAAATAAAAATCATATGATTATCTCAATAGATGCAGAAAAAGCCTTTGACAAAATTCAGCATCCATTTATGATAAAAACTCTCCAGAAAGCAGGAATAGAAGGAACATACCTCAACATAATAAAAGCTATATATGACAAACCCACAGCTAACATTATCCTCAATGGCGAAAAATTGAAACCATTTCCCTAAAGTCAGGAACAAGACAAGGGTGTCCACTTTCACCACTACTCTTCAACATCGTACTGGAAGTTTTGGCCACAGCAATCAGAGCAGAGAAAGAAATACAAGGAATCCAAATTGGAAAAGAAGAAGTAAAACTCTCACTGTTTGCAGATGACATGATCCTCTACATAGAAAATCCTAAAGACTCGACCAGAAAACTACTAGAGCTAATCAATGAATATAGTAAAGTTGCAGGATATAAAATCAACACTCAGAAAACCCTTGCATTCCTATACACTAACAATGAGAAAGTAGAAAAAGAAGTTAAGGAAACAATTCCATTCACCATTGCAACGAAAAGAATAAAATACTTAGGAATATTCCTACCTAAAGAAACTAAAGACCTATATATCGAAAACTATAAAACACTGATGAAAGAAATCAAAGAGGACACTAATAGATGGAGAAATATACCATGCTCATGGGTCGGAAGAGTCAATATAGTGAAAATGAGTATTCTACCTAAAGCAATCTACAGATTCAATGCAATTCCCATCAAGCTACCAGCAGTATTTTTCACAGAACTAGATCAAATAATCTCAAGATTTGTATGGAAATACAAAAAGCCTCGAATAGCCAAAGCAATCTTGAGAAAGAAGAATGGAACTGGAGGAATCAACTTGCCTGACTTCAGGCTCTACTACAAAGCCACAATCATTAAGACAGTATGGTACTGGCACAAAGACAGAAATATAGATCAATGGAACAAAATAGAAAGCCCTGAGATTAACCCACACACCTATGGACACCTTATCTTCGACAAAGGAGGCAAGAATATACAATGGAGTAAAGACAGTCTCTTTAACAGGTGGTGCTGGGAAAACTGGTCAACCACTTGTAAAAGAATGAAACTAGACCCCTTTCTAACACCATACACAAAAATAAACTCAAAATGGATTAAGGATCTAAATGTAAGACCAGAAACTATAAAACTCCTAGAGGAGAACATAGGCAAAACACTCTCCGACATAAATCACAGTAGGATCCTCTATGATCCAACTCCCAGTATACTGGAAATAAAAGCAAAGATAAACAAATGGGATCTAATTAAAATTAAAAGCTTCTGCACAACAAAGGAAACTACAAGCAAGGTGAAAAGACAGCCTTCTGAATGATTGTCTTTTTCTTTCTCTTGAGCTTGGAACATCAAAATTATCAGTTTCTTGGAACGTGAAATTACCCATTCAAAACTCATAAAATGTTTCAAGGCTCTTTTTCCTCAGTTTCAGATTGCTCGTTATAATAGCAATGAATAGTACCTTGAATAATACCTACGTATACCTGTATACTAATGCTAAACATCGTGTTTATTAATTTTTAGTTTATTTTACCATCTTTCAGTATAACTGTATAAGGGATTTGATGTGTTCTATTTCCATTCGTTATCTTTTTATGAGCTGGTTAATAAAATTTTGATACATAGGTATATCTCCTAACTATATGTAAGGTTGTGGGTGTATGATATAGTTAGTAGTCAGTTATCTGAATTTAAAATTAAACCAACATACTTTTGAATTTTCATGGAGGATAAAAAGAATCCCAGTGATTATTTTGATTTGGGAAGGGGTTTGAGCTGTCATGTACTTAAATTGAAATTTACTCAGCACCTACTTTGAGGGGTTGGTTTGTTTTGTTGACAAAACAACAAAAGAGGATCCCATGAACAAGAGGATCCGATAAACCTGAGAGCTCCGTTTATTTTTTATTTATCATTTTTATTGAGATATAATTGACATATAACATATTAGATTCAGGGGTACAATACAATGATTTGATATGTGTATATATTATAAAATGACCACCATAGTAAGTTTAGTTAACATCCATTACCACAGAATTACAAATTTTTGTTCTGTGTTGAGAAGTTCTAAGATCTGCTCTCTTAGCAATTTTCAAATATACTAGGTAGTATTATTAGCTGTAGTCACTGTGCTGTACATTACATCACCAGGACTTATTTATTTTACAACTGGAAGTGTGTGCCTTTGGACAACTGTTACCCATCCCTCACTCTGTTTGGCTCTTTAAAGAGGAGAGGATAACAGGGCCCCCACAAAGCAAGTTTGCTGGGTCTGAGACCTTAAAGCTTGCCTCCTTCTCTTGTTGATTGGCTGTTAGTGTCCTGTGGTCCAGGAAAGAGCACGTATATACATGTTGGCTAAGAACAGCATAGCCTAGTTCTTTTTGAAGGAGAAAGCTGTCAAGAGCTGGGGCTTCCAATAAATAATGGCAAATGGGACTGTGTTATGAGTTAGGCATTTAGACACAAACAGCTTGAATTGAGTTACCCACAAGTTATCACAGCTTATAAAGGAGATCAAGCTTCTGGAATAAAATAAATGACTTCTTGGGAGGCAATGAGGTGTAATTGGGTGCTAGAGAATGTGTCGGAGAAGGCAATGGCACCTTACTCCAGTACTCTTGCCTGGGAAATCCCATGGACGGAGGAGCCTCGTAGGCTACAGTCCATGGGGTTGCTAAGAGTTGGACACGACTGAGTGACTTCACTTTCACTTTTCACTTTGATGCATTGGAGAAGGAAATGGCAACCTACTCCAGTGTTCTTGCCTGGAGAATCCCAAGGACAGAGGAGCCTGGTGGGCTTCCATCTATGTAGTCGCACAGAGTCGGACATGACTGATGCAACTTAGCAGCAGCAGCAGCAGCAGAGAATGTGTGCTTTGGAGACAAATAGAGCTTGATTTGAATCCTGCTTTTTCCCATACTAGTTAGGTAAACTTGGAAAAGGTTTTTAGGCTTTCTAAGCCTTACTTTCACAGCTTGAAAAATGGAAATCAAATCTGTCTCAAGGAGTAAAAGCAAGATAATATATATATATAGTTAATATATATATATAATATATATCTAGTTAAGCAAGTTAAAGCAAGATAATATATATATAACATGTGACACATAACATCTGTTCAGTGTGGGTTAGGTATTGGTCTGTTTCTGTGGGTGAATGTGGAGACTTTAAGCTTCATAAAGATGGTGATGGCAGCACAAAGGGGACACTAGAAGAGAACTGGTTGCTTCTCAATCTTGTGACGATGGCTTTAGGATAGGAAAAGAGCTGAAGTTTCCTAAGCAGGTGGCAGAGATTTCCATAAGCAGCTGGGATTCTCAACTGATAAAACAGTATTTAGAGCCCTGACTATTTTTTCCTATCTTCAAAAGGGTCCAATTCAATACTTTAAGTGTTTTCTCTCTTTTAAGCAAGAAACAGGGTAATATAAACTAAATATGTGCTGTGCTGTGCTTAGTTGCTCAATCATATCTGACTGTGCGACTCCATGGACTATAGTCCACCAGGCTCCTCTGTCCATGGGGATTCTCTAGGCAAGAATATTGGAATGGGTTGCCATGCCCACCTCGGGGGAATCTTCCCAACCCAGGGATCAAACCCAGGTCTCCCACATTGTGAACAGATTGTTTACCATCTGAGCCACCAGGGAAGTTCACGAATACTGGAGTGGGTAGCCTACCACTTCTCCAGGGGAACCTCCTGATCCAGGAATCAAACCAGGGTCTCCTCCATTGCAGGCAAATTCTTTACCAGCTGAGCTCCCAGGGAAGCCCAAGCTAAATATAACCTGCAATAAAAACTATTCACTGATATATATATATTTTTTTAACAAGACAAATTTTAGAAAGACACGTTGTCTGCATGGGTTTGCAGGCTGCTAAAACCTTGCAGGAGTACACAGGGAGAACATTTATTATTTTTGGAGAAAGGAAGATGACCTGGAGTTCAACTCTCTACAAGACTGTATTCACTGGATGAGTATGACTCCTTTTGTGAAAAATATCAACCATGGAGTGGATACTACCTCTAACACCAAGGTGCTAATCCGAGTCATTTGTGTCTCCGATACAAAACAAACAAACAGAAAATTGTAATCCACACTTCATCCCTCAGGAGAGGAGTATTGGGTATTGAAAGCCGTAATCAGCTTTGAAACTTCAAGCGAATTGTTTCTGTCCATCTGCCAGCAGGTTCCTCTCCTGCCGAGTAGTTCTGGGAGCTGTGGATCGGGGAGTGGAATTATTTTTGGCTCACTTTATAGCTGCCTGAGACGTTATGGACTTGGTGATGGGTAGCCACATCCCCTGCCTGCTGAATGCCCCTCCTGGAGGCCAGTGCGGGAAGGGTGCGAGGAAGTTCTTTTCTTGAGACCAAAAGTGTCCTCTGACTAATGTGTCTAGACATGGCTTTTCAAAACGGAAAGCCTAGTGATCATGCTTGATCTCAGACCCTCCTTCCAATATGGCGTTGTGGCACTACCACAAACTCTTCAAGCCACACATTCTGGATCTCTTTCCTCCTGATTAAGAAATGAAGAGATGAGGGAAAAAGCACTTAGACAAGGACATGAGAAATACCTCCTAAACTAACTTTAACTTGAACTTTTATTTTATTTCATTTTTTAAATAATGCATATTGAATTTTATTCATTAGGACTTAAAAAAATTTACAATGTAGTATTAGTTTCTGATGTACCTAAAATGATTCAGTTATAATATATATTTATTCTTTTCCATTATAATTTATTATAGGATATTGAATATAGTTTCATGTGCTAGGAGTAAGACCTTGTTGCTTATCTATTTTATATCATGAGGACTTTATTTTTTGGAGCAGTTTTAGGTTCACAGCAAAATTGAAGGGAAGATACAGAGATTTCCCATATATTCCCTGTTAGAATTTTAGAATTTCATAAATAATACCTGAGAACAGAGATTTTGGAAAATGATTTCTGTTCTTGTACTCTCATTTTAGCAAAAATCTGGGAGTTCTTTGTCTTTATAGTATGTATACAAAACTATGTAGGCCTTATCTATAGTAATCGAAGAATTATAAATCCAGAAAGAGTCTTAAGCTATTAGTCCATTTACTGTATTCTTATTATTTCTACTTTAAGTTGCCATACTGGTGATAGAACATAAATTCCATGAGGGACGGTATTAAAACTACATCAAAACATGACAAACAGAGTAGATGCTTAGTGAAAATTTGTTGAATGAAAGAATGAATATTTATTTTAAATAAAAGATATCATTTTAGTGAGGCATTTCAAAGGCAATTTAAGCTTTCCCAGTAGATCCACTGGGTTAAAAACAAATTTTTTTTGGATGCTTTTGAAGTCAACAAGAAGGTCTTTGTTTTTGTTTGTTTGTTTAATATAAATTTATTTATTTTAATTGGAGGTTAATTACTCTACAACACTGTATTGGTTCCACCACACATCAGCACGAATCTGCCACGGGTGCACATGTGCTCTCCATCCCGAAAGGAGGCAGGAAAAAATATAAAAGACAAAAGAGAGACAAAAGAGGTAGGGACGGAGCTCTGTCCCAGGAAGGGAGTCTTAAAAAGAGAGAAGTTTCCAAACACCAGGAAACACTCTCACTGCCGTGTCTGTGGCAAACCTTGTTTGTTTGTTTTTTACCCATAAAAGAGATCCACCATCTGCAAATACTGGGAAAACAGCAATTTGATACATTCCTCTGACTGATGAGGTCCCAGCATCCCTTGTTTTTCCTCATGTTAAGCAAGTTTACAAGAGGAGATGTTCAGCCTTCCCTAGACACTTGTTTCAGCTGGTATTTTTTTCTCCTGCATCTAAACTTAAACTCTCAGGCTCCAAAGAGCTTGCTTAGTTTTATTTGCCCCTCTGTAGAAAAGAAGAAAGAGTTTGTCAATATATATTAACATTCATATTTTGGGGGAAACTGTTAACTTGTCCTCCAGTTCTTCTCCTCTAACATCAATCAACAGTATTTATGGAGCTTCTGCTGGGAGCCCAGCACTCTACCTTTCCATTGCTTCATGCCTTATTTACAAGACTTTCAATAACACTTTTTCATTCTTCTCTAAATCTCCACCAGTTTGTTCACAGTTTGCTTAAAGTATGAATCCACAAAATTTGGCATACCGTGGTTAAGTGCATGAGGAAAATCAGCTTGGGCACAGGTTTTCCAGGGAGACCTAGACTCCCTTTTATTCATATTCAGAAAAAGAGGTATTGATGAATGAAACCCCATGCAGCTGTGGCATAGGGAGGGGGGTTACAGCATGGAGACAGGGTAAGAAACTTCATGTTTTCCAAAATGTCTCCTGTAGTATATAATTTTTCTTTCATAGAAAATAAATAGCACATTATGATCAAACTTTCAAAATGCTGGAAATCTTCTTGCTTTATTTGGCTCTGTATTAGAGTGTTATTGTCACAGTAATGTTGTGTAACAAACCACCCGCAAACTCAGAAGCTTACAAAAACAAAACAAGGGTTAGAGGATGAAGGCCCTCCACACCCAGCTGCTGAAACCGAAGAGCATGCCAAGAACCACCTGAACTGTCCCTTCTTGGAGATAAAAAGCTTTTAAAGTGTTGGGTTAAACAAAACAACCCCAAAAGAATTGATGTGTGTTAAAATTCCACTGAAGAGTAATTGGTGATTTTTATGCAGAAACTAATCCTTAATAAATAACTCCCTACTTTATAATAAGAAAGAGTTTTCTGTAGTCTGCCTGAAATAGGGACAAAACTGAACAAACAAGACGAGTTAGATTCTCGGGAAGGTGTGAAAGCTGCCAGTAAACTCCATTCTCCTCTATCAGGAGAAGTTAATGATACTTCTGCAGAAAATTCAGGACTTGTTAACAATCTTGATAGGAAGATGGTTGGCTAATCAAGATGAAACTGAGTTACCCTTCAGAAGTAGATGAACTAATGACTGAAGAAGTATATGAGAAACACATAAAATCTACTGAGGAGTGAAAATGGAACCCCTCAATAAGCTAGTTGTAACTGGCTTACTCCTTGGAAGGAAAGTTATGACCAACCTAGATAGTATATTCAAAAGCAGAGACATTACTTTGTCAACAAAGGTCTGTCTAGTCAAGGCTATAGTTTTTCCTGTGGTCATGTATGGATGTGAGAGTTGGACTGTGAAGAAGGCTGAGCGCCAAAGAATTGATGCTTTTGAACTGTGTTGTTGGAGAAGACTCTTGAGAGTTCCTTGGACTGCAAGGAGATCCCACCAGTCCATTCTGAAGGAGATCAACCCTGGGGTTTCTTTGGAGGAATGATGCTAAAACTGAAACTCCAGTACTTTGGCCACCTCATGTGAAGAGTTGACTCATTGGAAAAGAGTCTGATGCTGGGAGGGATTGGGGGCAGGAGGAGAAGGGGACGACAGAGGATGAGATGGCTGGATGGCATCATGGACTCAATGAACGTGAGTCTGAGTGAACTCCGGGAGATGGTGATAAACAGGGAGGCCTGGCGTGCTGAGATTCATGGGGTCGCAGAGAGTCGGACACAGCTGAGCAACTGAACTGAACTAGCTTACAAATTGTAACTGGAAACAAATTGTAACTCATGCTGAGGGGTCAGCTGACTCAGCCGAGCTAGGCTGGCACCAGCCGGGCAGCTTTGTTTTAGGCTGTTGGTCACCTGGGCTTGTCTCCAGGATGTGGGTAGATTCCTGTCTGCCCCATCTGTCCTCTCATCCTTGTAGGGCCAGTGGCAGCGCGAAGCATGTTCCTGTGAAGAAGGGCAGGAGCCCAAGAGACTAGCATGTGGAAGGCCACTGTTTATGCTTTGTCTGTTGACATTCTTTTGGTTAAAACAAGTCACACGTTCATGTACAATATCATGGGGGACATGGGAGGATACTGTAGCCACAGTGGAAAGAGGCAGGGATAGAATATTTGTTATACAGTGATCGAAATGGTCACCCAACTCACTGGACTGCAAACTTTACAAAGCAGGACTTTGTTTATTTTGCTCGACAATGTATCCCCAGGGCCCTGCAAATGTTGTGGTTCAATGAACATTTGTCAAATGAATGAATGAGGAAGCCAATAATATAGACCCAGAAAGAGCAGATGAAGAAGAATACTAATGGCAACAAAGTAGGGTATTTTCTTTATAACAAAAGCTTTCATTAAAAAAAAAAATGAAACTCTTTAGTGATACTTTAAATGGATTTTGATTCAATAAGTTCCATGGTTAGAGCAGTAACTTGCACACAGTAAACACTGTATTGTTATTGTTTAGTTGCAAAGCCATTTCTGACTCTTCGCAACCCCATGGATTGTAGCCTGCCAAGCTTCTGTGTCCATGGGATTTTCCAGTCAAGAATACTGGAGTGGGTTGCCATTTCCTTCTCCTAGCACTATATGAAAGTGAAAGTGAAGTCGCTTAGTTGTATCTGACTCTTTGCGACCCTATGGACTATAGCCTACCAGGCTCCTTCCTCCATGGGATTCTCCAGGCAGGAGTACTGGAGTGGGTTGCCATTTCCTTCTCCAGGGGATCTTCCCGACCCAGGGATCGAACCTGGGTCTCCTGCATTCCAGGCAGATGCTTTAACCTCTGAGCTGCCAGGGAAGCCCTCTGGCACTATATAGTACTTGACAAACTAAATTGCAAACATAGATGAAGTTACTTTATTGTTTATATTTTTTCCAAGTTGGAACAAAGTACAAATATTCTAACTTCTCTATCATGGCTACTTGCTCTCCCAATGTCTCCCATCAAACAGATCATATCACTTAAAGTGATGATGTTGATAAAGATAATAATACGATAATAACACCTAGTATTGATGGAGCATTTACTACACACCAGGCAATGTGCTAAGTGGTTAGCATGCATTATTTCATTTAATTCTTAAATGTATTAGGTGGAGCATATTAGTAGTATCTTTTTGCAAAGGTAGTCTTTCCAATTCCAAAGTCTGTTTTTGATTGCTGTGTTTCCAACATTGAAGGAGACTGCAGGTAGAAGCCCTCTTGACTCTCCTGTTGAAGTCATGTTGACATCAAGTACTCATTGAAAGCAGTACACAGGTTCTATAAAGTGCCTCTGAGAACACATCTTTTCTGTCTTAAGGGAGGTAATTGAGATCTGAGGCTTTTAACCTGTTTCTTAACAGTTTGGCCTGAAATTTAGGAAGAACCCAAATCTCCTTTCCTCTGAGGTCCTTCTGGGCTCAGACTTGGTTCATGAGTAAGTATGAAAGGAGATGGTAATAATGTCTACAGTGACATTAATTAAGCAGAGTGGGTCTTCTACAACCAAGAATTCCATGGAGGACTTATTTATTTTAAAAAAATAGTATTTATTTATTTGCTGTGGTGGATTTTTGTTGTGGCATACGGGGTCCTCGATCTTCATTGCAGCCTGCTTGATCTTTAGCTTTTGACATGTGGGATTTAGTTCCCTGACCAGGGATTGACCCCCCTGCTTTGGGAGCACAGAGTCTTAGCCACTGGACCACCAGAGAAGTCACCGTGGGGGACTTTCTAGAATTTAACAGAGATACCAGAGGCTACTGTGTCTCTTGGTCAAGGAATCTGCACCATCGGCATTTTCATGGGGCAGGAGAAGATGTTTGCCACGGTTTATTGCAGGGGAATTTTCTTGAGCAGACCTGTGTGTGTGCGCGCATGCGTGTGTATGTTTCTGTCAGCTGATACCCAAGAAGTAGGCAACTACAAACTTCGCCAAGTTAGCTGTGACTTTGAATCACGCTAGCGAAGGTGATGTGTTGAGTTTCCCTCTTGAGAATAATGCCCAGAAGAGGCTGTGCACAGGCTGACAGTAGCTCTGCTAATCTTTACCTTGCCTTTGACACTTTCCTGGATGGATTCCGTTGCTGGAGCTCTGTAAGAAATGATTCCCTTGACAGCAGGAGAGAAACAGGGCCCCAGCTTGCAGCTCTCTGATCACATGTAACTCTCCACTGAGGTGATGAGATGCACATCCTTCAAAGTGACACCCGAGAAAGCCACGTTTGTCACTCACAGAGAGGCTGCCCAGTCAGTGGGGCAGCAGTGAAGGGTGCTGGTTTTCAGTTTTCAGACTTAGCAGACAGCAACATTCCCAAGGTGACATGATAGCAGCCCATTTATCAGGTTCTGCAAGACAGTTGCTGGGAAGAGTCTGTATTAACCTGTATAACAGCTGACCTGACATGACTTTAACATACGAAGTGTGGGGAAAGCATCAGAGTCTGCTTGTGGTGCAATACTGCCTCTCTCTCCTCCGGGGAAACCTGCCTCTACTGTCTTTAGGTTGTCAATTCCACCAGGTTGTTACCTGGCCTTCAACCATTTTTTTTCAGCACTGCCCTTGTTTCTGCTCAAAATGGAAGGAGTGTGGGCCTCCCTCCATGTAAGCTGCTCTGCAGTGCTGGTTCCATAGGGAAATTATAGTTTTCTTTACTGCTTTGTCTGTAAATTGTTCAGAGTCCCTCGCTGAAGGCTACTGTGTAGAGACTTTTAGCTAGGTTTTTCAGGTACCAGAGGGAAAGTATAGCACAGCAGGAAACGGGTAACATTAAAAATGGAAAAACATTTTACTTAAGGATAGTAAAGTACTTGAGGACGGTGCTGTTCTTAAATGTCTTGACTTTTTCCCCTGGCTTCCCCACCTTGTTAGGGGGTCCTTCCTCTTTCCCTCTCCTCACTTTCTAGATGAGCCTGCAACACCCAATTCATTCTTCCTTTATTATGCCTAGTAATTTAGCTTTTCATACTCCTTTCTTCACTCCAAACTAGTTCCTTGACCTGATGTTGTATGATCAAAAGCTTAATCAGGAGTTTGGCTAAAAGACCAAGCCTTACACACATGGTTATACCTTGAGCTGTACAAAGAGCCAGCAGGAACTTGGAAATCACATTTTTTCCTTAATATGGTAAGAGTCAAATTCTTAGAACTACCTAACCAGTTTTTGGTAGGTGGAATGAGGATGATGGAAAAATATATTAATTTCCTCCTTCTTCCTACTTCCTCCTTCTTTCTAGAAGGACCAAAATGTTATCCCCTACCTCTGAGTTACATTAAGATGTTGATTTTGAGAAAGCCATACTCTATGCTTAGGGCAAAGATAGATATTATTCAGGATGTTATCTACTCTAATACTGTCAGAAAAGAATTCTGTCAGCAACCTGAGTGTGCTTGGAAACAGACTCTTCCCCATTTGAGCCTCCAGATGAGAGCACAGCCCAGCTGCCACCTTGACTATACCCTGTGAGACCCTGAACAGAGGACTCAGCTGGACCACAGAATCTGTGAGGTAGTCAATCATGTTGTTCAAAGCCACTGTGTTTGTAGGAAGTATTCTGCAGCTATGGGTAATGAATAAAAGCACCTGCCCCATAGAGTTGTTAGAATTAAATGAGCTAAAACATGTAATGTGTTCAAAATAGTGCCTAGTGCACAGTAAGCAGATGTTGGCTATAAAGTAATAGTGCCTTTTATAAATTTCCTCTCATATCACTCTGTTGACAAATATTTATTGGGTGCTCACCATGTGCCTGTGTACTCCCCCTTTTCAAGCTCCTTATAGCCTAGCGGGAAAATAATCCATTAAAATTGTTTATACCTATAAAGAGTACTATATAGGGAAGAGTACTATAAAGGGAAAATTCAGTGGGCTATGGAAGGATGTAGAAGGACCCAGCATTGACTCAAAGAGAGAGAAGGATTGGCTGAGGTGATGTTTAAGCAGCAAATTGAAGGCTGAGTAGGAGGGAGGGATAAACAGTGGGAGAAAGATCAGTCTTGATCAGCGCTGTCCAGTGGAACTTTCTGAGAGGATGGGAATGTCAGTTCTGTCCAGTCTAGTAGCCACTAGCCATTTATGACAACTAATTGCTTTAAGCATGGCCAGTGCGATTTTATTTCATTTTAATTCAACTGCGTGAAAACATTCCCACAGTATTGGGCAGTGTAGGGAAGAGGGAAAAACACGTGAAAGGATTCTAAGGCTGAAGAAAATATATTTCATTAAAACCACTGAGAGAAGTACAGTTTGACTGAAGCTAAGACTGAGTATTTTATAATTCTGTTATTCAGCCAAACATCAGCAATACCGATGAACACTTACACAGCACTTATTCTGTTCCAGGCACTGTTCTAAGCGTCTTTCCTATGCAAGCTTATTTATACCCGACAACAACCCCATAAGCAAGAGCTTTCATTACCTGCATTACAAAGGTGCAGTAGGGTTCAGTTTACTTGTCCCCGGGGATGTATCAACTGATTAGCTGAGCTGGGCAGGCTGGGTTCAGAGTCTGTGCTTTGTCTACCGCATACTGTTGACTTTCATAGGCACAGAAAAGGATGGTAAGGCGAGTTTAGGGGCAGAGGGCTCTTTAGTTCCCTACTTAGACCACCGTACCTGTGTATATTACAGAAATGAAACATCTTCAGGTAGAAAAGAAACATTTCCAGATAACAAGATATGTGTATCTAATGAGCTCTTCTTGAATTATATCCTTTGGAAAATCTTTGGTATTCCTACTGTTTATGATATCCTTATGGAAGTATAAAGAGAAGAGAGTTTTTCCGCAAGGGAGTTCATAACCTTCTTTGTTTTACTCTAACTTGATCATTTTAGTAACTGTTTCCATGAACTTGGGGAGTCAGTGGCATAGGGCATAGTTATAATTTTTGTTTTATACTAGTCACAGCAACAAAGCTTGTATAAAATCTTAAAACTTTAAGAAATGTATTTCTGATTTGCAGAGGTACATAATGGATGCTTAGACCCATTCTAGAGAGGGTCTTTCTGTATACGTTGGCATAATGGATGTAAGACATCAGGGACTATGAAAAGAAGTGGCTGCTTTTTAAATTAATTTATTTAAGGCTGTGCTAGCTTTCTCTAGTTGTGTCAAGATGGGGATACTCTCGAATTGCAATGTACGGCCCTCTCATTGTGGTGGCTTCTCTTGTTGCAGAGAACGGGCTCCAGGTGCACAGGCTTCCTTAGCTGTGGCGGGTGGGCTCAGCAGCTGGGGTTCCCAGACTCTAGGGCTCAGGCTCAGTATATGTGGTGCATGGGCTTAGTTGCCCTGTGGCATATGGAATCTTCTTGGACCAAGATTTGAACATGTATCTCTTGCATTGGCAGGCAGATTCTTTACCACTGAGCTACCAGGGGAGCCCGTGGCTGCTTTTTCTGCCATTCATTTTTATGAAGCTTGTAAGACTAAAATATCCCCTTGGAGGGATGGTGTAGTGTCAGCATCTCCTGGGTGAAAAGGGGACTAAATGTAAAAGAGTTGCTAATCCATCTAGAACATTTTGACCAAGTTGCAAACCCAGTGGGTATTTGGAGATTATACAGCCAGAGGGAGTGGGATGGCATTTTTAAACTTTTAATCCCATCTCTAAAGATCCTCTACTGGCTGCTTTAGTGTTACAAATAAAGGTGATTTCATACATGATTAGAAGTCAAAATATCTTGAAGAAGAGATGCTCAGTTACCATTGGCTTTGTTTAATTGGATTCCTGAAAATAAGAAGTACCCCAAAGAATTGATCATGCTTTGACAGAAAAGGCTTCAGCATTTGGCATTATTCTCAAAATGCGAGAGAGGGGTTCTAATGGTTGCTAAATTAGAACATTTAGAAAAGTACCTTAAATAGTAAAAGAACCTGGAGATAAGTTATTTTTATCCTTTATATTTTTAACTCTATCACATGACCTTTTAGTTGGAAAAGGCTCCTTTCTCCTTGTGTTTGTGATTTTAAAGTTAGAAATTAGTTGGAGTTTGTAAATAACATAGACAATCAAATAATAATTCTTCCTAAAAATCTAGAGGGGTTTAGAAAATAGATGAGCCTAGAGAGATTAAAGGTAAATACCTGAAGAAGAATTAATTGCTCATTCAGATATGACTCTTTGTGACCCCATGGACTGTACCCTGCCAGGCTCCTCTGTCTGTATAATTCTTTAGACAAGAATACTGGCGTGGGTAGCCATTCCCTTCTCCAGGGATCTTCCTGACCCAGGGATTGAACCTGGGTCTCTTGTATTGCAGGCAGATTCTTTACCATCTGAGCCACCAGGGAAGTAAACCATATCAGCACATTCCATGGGATTCAGGAAAGAAAAGGCCAAGTTACTACAAACTTGATCTTCATTTTTGTCACCTCCACCCTGATTGTGCTTTGGAATCGCCAGAGGAAAACTAAAACATACCAATGATGAAGCCCCACTCCAGAATAATTAAAACAGAGTTCCAGAGGATGGGGATGCAGTCAAAACAGAGATAGCCTATTAACAGTTTCATCTACATTGTTAAGTCTCCTTGTTTGTTCCTGTGTGTGAATGAGTTACTTTACCACTTTCTCTCTCTCTCTCTTTTTTTTTTTGTTTTAAGACTGCAAGCCATCCTTCTTCACCTGAATTAGAAAGTCCTTCCCAGTTCCAGAGGTGAAAATCCTAAAACCATGATGTGTTTTATTTGTAGAAGTTAAATGTTGAAATGACATTGCCATTCAAAGAAGCATTCATTCTGGTGCTGTTGCTTTTGAATGAACAGCCTATGGAAGAGTGACTACCCCAGGGATCTTCTCACCGCAGACTGTGAGAGTGTGGCAGAAATGATATTTTACAAATATTAAATGGACCTCATCCAATTTCCATCTTAAATCAGTTGGTTCTTTCCACGATCATGCCGCGTGATGAACAAATCTCAGGCACACAACTATAAGCTTTTACTTGTCATGTGTCGGTGGTCACCTGGGGCGTTGGTGCGTATGCATTGGGCTCTGCTGGGTGACTCTACCAGAGCCAGGGCTGACTGTGAAAGGCTTGGTTCTTACAGTAGAAAACTCACCTTCATCTTGTAGAGGATAGAGAAACAGCAAAGGTGTTTTTGCACAAGGATAGTGATGGGATGACGTTTGTGTTTTGGAACTATCCTACATGGTGGGGCAGGCAGGTTGGAAGAAGACAAGACTGGAGGTGAGGAACCCTCTGAGGAGGCTGGGCATTGGTCCCAGTGAGAGATGGGGAGGCTCAGATCACCCCAGGTCTCAGTGGGGATGCCAAGAGAGTGATTCTACTCTCCTGAGACTTCTGTAGGCTGCCTACCATCTCAGATGCCCCTGAACACCATCCCTCCCTCAGAGCTCAGACCCAAGGCCTAGGAGGATTTAGTTCTGGTTCAGGTTCTGTTTTCATGCAGTTGTTTGCCACTGGACTCATCACCAGAATTATCTGGACTTCATTCCTCATTTGGAAGATGTTAAACACACTAGGCTTCCCAGGTGGTGTTAGTGGTTCAGTTCAGTTCAGTTCAGTCGCTCAGTCATGTCCGACTCTGTGACCCTGTGAATCGCAGCATGCCAGGCCTCCCTGTCCATCATCATCTCCCAGAGTTCACTCAGACTCACGTCCATCGAGTCCGTGATGCCATCTAGCCACCTCATCCTCGGTCATCCCCTTCTCCTCCTGCCCCCAATCCCTCCCAGCATCAGAGTCTTTTCCAGTGAGTCAACTCTTCGCATGAGGTGGCCAAAGTACTGAAGTTTCAGCTTCAGCATCATTCCTTCCAAAGAAATCCAGGGTTGATCTCCTTCAGAATGGACTGGTTGGATCTCCTTGCAGTCCAAGGGACTCTCAAGAGTCTTCTCCAACACCACAGTTCAAAAGCATCAATTCTTTGGCGCTCAGCCTTCTTCACAGTCCAACTCTCACATCCATACATGACCACAGGAAAAACCATAGCCTTGACTAGACGGACCTTAGTCGGCAAAGTAATGTCTCTGCTTTTGAATATGCTATCTAGGTTGGTCATAACTTTTCTTCCAAGGAGTGAGTGTCTTCTAATTTCATGACTGCAGTCACCATCTGCAGTGATTTTGGAGCCCCCCAAAATAAAGTCTGACACTGTTTCCACTGTTCCCCATCTATTTCCCATGAAGTGATGGGACCGGATGCCATGATCTTCGTTTTCTGAATGTTGAACTTTAAGCCAACTTTTTCACTCTCCTCTTTAACTTTCATCAAGAGGCTCTTTAGTTCTTCTTCACTTTCTACCATAAGGGTGGTGTCATCTGCATATCTGAGGTGATTGATATTTCTCCCAGCAATCTTGATTCCAGCTTGTGTTTCTTCCAGTCCAGCATTTCTCATGATGTGCTCTGCATATAAGTTAAATAAGCAGGGTGACAATATACAGCCTTGACGTACTCCTTTTCCTATTTGGAACCAGTATGTTGTTCCATGTCCAGTTTAACTGTTGCTTCCTGACCTGCATACAGATTTCTCAAGAGGCAGGTCAGGTGGTCTGGTATTCCCATCTCTTTCAGAATTTTCCACAGTTTATTGTGATCTACCAGTCAAAGGCTTTGGCATAGTCAATAAAGCAGAAATAGATGTTTTTCTGGAACTCTCTTGCTTTTTCCATGATCCAGCAGATGTTGGCAATTTGATCTCTGGTTCCTCTGCCTTTTCTAAAACCAGCTTGAATATCAGGAAGTTCACGGTTCATGTATTGCTGAAGCCTGGCTTGGAGAATTTTGAGCATTACTTTACTAGCATGTGAGAGGAGTGCAATTGTGCAGTCGTTTGAGCATTCTTTGGCATTGCCTTTCTTTGGAATTGGAATGAACACTGACCTTTTCCAGTCCTGTGCCCACTGCTGAGTTTTCCCAATTTGCTGGCATATTGAGTGCAGCACTTTCACAGCATTATCTTTCAGGATTTGAAACAGCTCTACTGGAATTCCATCACCTCCACTAGCTTTGTTCGTAGTGATGCTTTCTAAGGCCCACTTGACTTCACATTCCAAGATGTCTGGCTCTAGATGAGTGATCACATCATCATGATGCTAGTGGTAAAGGACCCATTTGTCAATATAGGAGACTTAAGAGACATGAGTTTGATCCTTGGGTGGGGAAGGCCCCCTGGAGGAGGGCATGGCAACCCACTCCAGTATTCTTTCTGGGAGAATCCAACGGACAGAGGAGCCTGGTGGGCTACAGTTCATAGGGTCACCAAGAGTCAAACACAACTGAAGTGACTTAGCATGCAAACACACTAGATGACTTCCAAATTCTCTGCCCCAGTCTGTGTACTAGATAATTGAGCAGAAAATAAACTCAAAGATCAGTGAGTCTACAGATTCATGTTACTTCTTAGTTGTGGAATATTTTCTTCAAATACAATATTATACAGAAACTTGATGTATTAAAAGACAGATTAAAGTTGACAACATCTGGCTGATGTGGAGGCGAGAGCAGAGAATCCTGCCTTGCTCAGCATTGCCACTCCTGGTTGGAGGATGAGGGTGGGTCCCAGGGCTCAAATTTGATGGCTCAGACCCTGGGCAGAGCCAGGCTCAGGGGGAAGCATTAAGTTGTCCAGCTCCAGGATAAGGAGTGCACCAGATCCTGACCCTCACGGTCCTGTAGTTAGTGACAAAGTGAGAAGAACCTAGTTCTCCTGAGTCTTACTCCAATACAATACTAACCAGGCCCAACCTTGCTTAGGTTCCAAGATCAGTTGAGACTGGGTACATTCAGTGTGGTACGGCTGTAGACCTGAATCTTTCTATTGTTGCCTGACCAGACATGATCTTCAAACTAGTATTAACTTGAAAACTGTGGTGTCAAATACCTTGCAAAACTCCTTAGACTTTGAGATTTGGCAACACTTGGTTTAAAGGTTTTCCGACATCAAGTTTATGATAATGTTCTAAGGATGTAAAAGGTTGGGGCCTCAATTACCCACACGTTCTTGTTGAGGAGAAGACCATGATTTGTTTCCCAAGGAAATTTTTGACCCTGCCTCGATGAAATGCCAGAGATGCTACGCTCTCCAGTGTAAGCATGAGTCAATGCATTAGACAACATCAAACATATCTTTAGATTTGTTGCTTGTTAAAGAGGCACATGGATCTTCCTTTAAGGAGTAATGCAGAATATTTGGCTCCAAGGCTTTGTCTGTAATAACAAATATTAAGTGAATCAGTGAAGTATGCAAATATCTATTAAACACTTTATCTGTGCTTGGCACTGTGCTAGGCATTGGGAATAGAATGATGAGCAAAAGCGAGCCAGGAGCTGCCTTGAGGAGCACACAGTCTGGTAGTGAAGGCACACAGGTAAAGAGGGCTTCCCTGAAGAAGCAGCCTCTAGCTCGAGACGTGAAGGAAAAGTTCCAGACCAAGGCAGAGGCCAAAGGATTGAGGGAGACAGTGTTCAAGATAGAGGGAACAGCCCATTTAAAGATCTGGCGTGGGGAGAGAAGGTGAATTTTTCAGTAAACTTGAAAAAGTTCATCCTGATCGCTAGGATGAAGGAAATAGAGAGTTGAGATTGGACATGTAGATGGAGGCCTGTCTGTATTCAACCACTGAGGCTGTGGAATTGATGCTAGGGGACTTGTGGAGCCATTCAGCCGTTCATTTTTTTCCTTTTAAAATTATTATTCTTTGGTTGGTTTATTTACTTTTAATTGAAGGATAATTACTATATTGTATTGGTTTCTGCCAAATAATTATTATTTTTAATTGAAGTATAGTTGATGTATATCATATAAATTACAGGTGTACAGTATAGTGATTCCCAATCTTTCAAAATTATACTTCATTCATAGTCATTAAAATGTTGACTATTTTTGTGAAATATTTTTTGTACAATATTTTGTACAGTGTTTCTTTGTAGCTTATTTTATACCTAACAGTTTGTACCTTTTAATCCTCTGTCCCTATTTTGCTCCTCGCCACCCCTTGCATTCAGGTGTTTAAGTAGAGCTTTGTTTTAGAGAAAGCAGACTGGCTGTGGTTTGGGGGACAGATTAGAATACGGCAAACAAATGAGAAGGCTGGGTGGTAAATCCAGTCTAAAATGAGTGTCATCTGACCTCAGGAAGGGACATTTAAAAAAGAGAAAGAGACCAGTTGGGACCTACTACAGGATTTAGTGATATTTACCAGTGTCTTGAAAAAGCAAGAGGGTTCCAGAAAAACATCTATTTCTGCTTTATTGACTATGCCAAAGCCTTTGACTGTATGGATCACAATAAACTGTGGAAAATTCTGAAAGAGATGGGAATACCAGACCACCTGACCTCCCTCTTGAGAGACCTATATGCAGGACATGGAACAACAGACTAGTTCCAGGAAAAGGAGTATGTCAAGGCTGTATACTGTTTATTTAACTTATATGCAGAGTACATCATGAGAAACACTGGGCTGGAAGAAGCACAAGCTGGAATCAAGATTGCCGGGAGAAATATGCAGATGACACCACCCTTATGGTAGAAGTGAAGAGGAACTAAAAAGCCTCTTGATGAAAGTGAAAGAGGAGAGTGAAAAAGTTGGCTTAAAGTTCAACATTCAGAAAACGAAGATCATGGCATCTGGTCCCATCACTTCATGGGAAATAGATGGGGAAACAGTGGAAACAGTGTCAGACTTTATTTTGGGGGACTCCCAAATCACTGCAGATGGTGATTGCAGCCATGAAATTAAAAGACGCATACTCCCTGGAAGGAAAGTTATGACAACTTAGATAGCATATTCAAAAGCAGAGACATTACTTTGCTGACTATAGTCCATCTAGTCAAAGCTATGGTTTTTCCTGTGGTCATGTATGAATGTGAGAGTTGGACTGTGAAGAAGGCTGAGTGCAGAAGAATTGATACTTTTGAACTGTGGCATTGGAGATGACTCTTGAGAGTCCCTTGGACTGCAAGGAGATCCAACCAGTCCATTCTGAAGGAGACCAGCCCTGGGATTTCTTTGGAAGGAATGATGCTAAAGCTGAAACTCTAGTACTTTGGCCACCTCATGCGAAGAGTTGACTCACTGGAAAAGACTCTGATGCTGGGAGGGATTGGGGGCAGGAGGAGAAGGGGACGACCAAGGATGAGATGGCTGGATGGCATCACTGACTTGATTGACATGAGTCTGAGTGAACTCCGAGAGATGGTGATGGACAGGGAGACCTGGAGTGCTGCACTTCATGGGGTTGCAAAGAGTCAGACACAACTGAGTGACTGAACTGAACTGAACCAGTATCTCATTTGAGAGAATCCATATTTACAGAGACTTCCTTGAAGGTTAGTAGCCTGTGAGTCTCCAACCTTTGGTTTTGGATTAGTTAGGAATGGTAAGAAGATGTAACGGAAGTGCTTTATCAGGGTAATTTTACTCAAGGGTGCTTTAACTTGGGTCCATCAGGTTATATGTTTGCTTATCTTCCTATGGATGGTTCTTTAGTCTGCTGTTTAGCATATTACCTGAGATCCTCTTTAGGAACATGCCTGGCAAAACTTACTTTCAGGGACCATACCAGTGATGGGCTGTGTTTCTCCTGACTGTGTTTTGAGTTCTCACTGGGATGACTGGTGTTAGCGACCACAAATTCCTCTTTGGTTGGTGTCTAGGAAGCCCCAAGCTAAATTCCTGCTTCTTCTAGCAAAGTGTATTAGTCCTTGTGGCATTTACTGACCTCATTCTGGCTTCATTTTCTGGTTTCTATTTTTAATTTTACTTTCTTCCCAGTTCCCTACTTGTTTATTTTTATTGTCTTAAATCTTGCAATATAGTATCTGCATAAGTCACTTTAATTCTTGAGACTGAGTATAAATAATTACAATAATATGAAAAGAACTTCCTGGATCTTTGTGCCACAGGACACTTAGGAAGTTAATATTGGATATATACATTTAAGTGTTTAATTGTGAGTTAAAATTTTAGACTCAAGTTTTGAAAATCTAAGGGTTTCTCTTCACTTATACTGCTTAACTTTCTTGGTCTTTTCTCCTTCAGATTATAATTTGAGAGTATCACCAACTTTTCCCTTCTGATTTAAGCTGAAAAGTAGTGTTTTCTGTTCTTGTAAGGGGTAACTTATCTTTACCAGCAATTCTATTACCTTTCACGTGGAATGATCTTTGAGTATTTGCACAGATTCATTTAAAAATATAAATCTGGTTATACTAGGTTAGTTTTTATTCTGAGTCACAGAAATAAATCTCTTCCTTCCTCTTTTCCTTCAACAGTCAGGCTCTGTCTATATACTAGAAATATGGATTTAAAGATTTATTTGTATCCCAAAGAAACTAGAAATCTACTGGAGGTGGGAAGTCAATCAGATTTTCACTGTGTAGTGTGATAAATGCCCCCACAGGAGGTGAGCACAGTGAAAGGGCCCTACTTTTTGTTGTGGTTGTGGGAACAGCCCTGCTGAGTTGAACTCTCTGCATTTCTTTGTTCTGTGTCTGATTGTACCAACATTGTGCAGACCCAGCCCATGTAAGTGTCCAACTTCTTGCTCCCTGTTTTGAAGTCAGAGGGTTTGGAATTACATGTTATGCAAATAGCTGCAGCTTCTATTCAGGCAAAATCTCATGATTACAGGTAACATTTTAATGCCAGAGTTTCCTTAATAAAGTTACTTTTCTATTAATGAGTGATTGGAAGATTGCTTTGCTGATCTGGAACCAAAGAATTCTTTTAAAGGAGACAGGGACATTTTTATTTAGTCTCCAGTTAAGAAAGGACATGCTTTACTAAGTCCCTGATCAGTCTACTTTGCAACACTGGCATTGGTTCACACTGGTGGCTGTGGTAGAGTCTAATGATGGACAGGTCCATTCGCAACAATCCCATCAAGAGGCTGAATCTATTTCTCCAACTGTTGAATCTGGGCTAACTTGGAACTTGCTTTGGTCAATAGAAATGGCAGAAGCAATATAGTGAAAATTCTGTCTGGGCCTCAAGAGGCCTTGCAAGCTTGACTTTATTCTTGGGACTTTTCTGCTATCTTGAATAAGCCTGGGCTCACCTGCTGGGTGATGAGATGTGTGGCCCAGTAATCTCTGTCTCTCCATCCACTAGATATGTGCGAGAGGTTATCCTAGGCTATTCAGTCCCCAGCTGATCCATCTGTTGGCCACAAATGCGTAAGTGGCCAAGATCAGCCAAGCATGGGCAAATCAGTAGGACCACTCAGCTTATAAGAAGTAATAAATGGTTTTTATTTTAAGCCACTAGGGTTTGGGGTTGTTTGATGTGCAGTTAAGGCTAGACAGTAGCAGTGCAGTTTTGACATCTCTGCAGTGGATATGCAGGTACCAGTAGACTTCAGAGAAGAGTAGAAGGAAGGGAAAAAGGAAGGAAGGAAGAGAATTAATGAAGAAGGAAGAGGAGTAACATGCACTCCTCAAAAGCTTTTTTTTTTTTTTTGGTCTGTGCTGGGTCTTCATTGCTACAGGTGAGCTTTTCTCTAGTGGTGAACAGGGGCTACCCTTCATTCCAGTGCATGGGCTTCTCATTGTGGTGACCTCTCCTTCTTTAGAGCACGGGCTGTAGATGTACAGGCTTCAGTAGTTGCAGTACTTGAGCTCAGTAGTTGTGGTACTTGGGCTCAGTAGTTGCAGTACATGGGCTTAGTTGCCCTGCAGCAAGTGGGATCTTCCCAGACCAGGGATAGAACCCACATCCCCTGCACTGGCAGGTAGATTCTTAACCAGTGGACCACCAGGGAAATCCTAGATGATGATATTTTAAAATCTAAATTAATGAAGAAATAAGTAAACAGTTTTATGAACATTTTAATAGATTATACATAAAGGAGGAGAGTCAAGCTTCCTAATTAACTATGATTACAAAAAGATTTGTCAGAACAAGCCAGTGATAGTTATGGTTGTGAATTTTGAAAATAAGCCTATAATGAGAAAGTATATAATTTTGTTCATTTACTCATATCTATAGGCAACACAAACCTTTATTTACCCTTATCCCTACCACCCAAAAGATGAGGACTGACAGTTTATTTCTTTATCCCCACTCCTACAACTCAAAAGAAATGGGGTAGCAGTTCAATTCAACTGACTGCCAAATTAGTTAAATAACCAGATACCGATTATACCAGAAATGGAATTCAAACAGACTCCAGATAATAGACATCTCCTTGGGCTTAAATTTCATTTAACAGAGTCCTTGAGGGTGTCCCTGGTGGCTCAGGTGGTAAAGAATCTGCCTGCAATTCAGTAGACCTGGGTTTGATCCCTGGATCAGGAGGATCCCCTAGAGGAGGGAATGGCAACCCACTCCAGTATTCTTGCCTGGAAAATCCCATGGAGCCTGCCAGGCTACAATCCATGGGGTCACAAAGAGTCAGACACAACTGAATGACTAATACTTTCACTTTCATTTCACTTGATGGACAGATATCTCTACCATCTGCTGAGCCCAGAGCTCAACTAGGGGAAGGTAAAAAGATGAAAAAGAAAAGAGCATGACTTGCCTGGGAGGGTAGAGGAGTGAAAGGGGCTGATGGGTCATCAGAAAGTAATGCAGGAGAAGGTGGCACCAAGCAGTACTGGGGGAAAGAATTATGCGCCCAGAGAGGGCAGGGCTGCCACCAACTTGCTGCGGAGCCTTTGAACCATTGATTTAGGCTCTCCAGTCTCAGTTTCCTCATTTATAAACTTTGCACTGAGGAAGTTGTTACATTTCTGGCCTTGAGACAAATTGTGTGTGTCTGTGTGTCTCTGTGTGTGTGCAGACTCAGTCATGTCTGACTCTTTGCGACCCCATGGACTGTAGTGCGGCATCCTTCTCTGTTCTTGGAAATTTCCAGGCAAGAATATTAGAGTGGGTTGCCATTTCCTACTACAGGGGATCTTCCCGACCCAGGGATCAAACCCAGATCTCCAGCATTGACAGGAGTATTCTTTACCCCTAGCACCACCAAGAGAAGTTAGTCTTGTATAAGTGAGAGTATGTGCCCTGTGCCTTTAAAGAGGTGATCCTGAGGACAGAGTAAATGATCCTTTTAGTCCTTAATGTGTTTTGATTGTCTGGTGTATTCACACAGTCGTGAACAAAACTCAGTCCCTGCCTTTGAGGAACTCAAGCGTACAGTGGAGAGGACCACACAGCACAGGAAGGGCTGAACCCTTCAGGAAGGGGGAAGCCCAGAAGAGAAACTCCTTAAAAAATAGCTGAAGGATGAGGAGCACTAGTTAGGTGAAGTGACATTTGTCACAGCTGTTCATGCATGGATATTCATGCATGGTCTTATCCCTTAGTTTTGCTACAAAGCTGTGTATGCCCAGAAAACTGTACTGAGGGTACTTTATTAGCTTAGGAATTTAAAGATTTCAGGACTACCTTGAGCTGTTCCAAAACTTTTTATGTACTCGTTGTCACGGAGCCTTGTTTTATAATTTATGAGAACATGGAGAGCCAGCAGACTTAGAGACCTTTAGTCAGTCTTCATCACATCCATTGCAAAGGAGATAATTGCAATTACTGCAGAGATTAATGTGCAGGCAAGCAGCCTTCTCCAACGTACTGCACAGAAATGCCCAGTCTCCCTGGAGAACAATGAGTGGAAATAGGTTTTAGGGTTTGGTGTGTGACTGTGTGTGTGTGTGCACGCGCACTTGCGTGTAGGTATGCATTCATTTTAAGACAAGCAAAACCGTATTTGAGAAAATTTGGAAAATGACAGACTTCTAATCTTATTTCTCTAATGGTACATTTTTTTGTATTTTGAATATCCTGACAATGCTTTTCATAACAATACTAAGGCATGTTACTGAACTGATCATCCTTTGGCTCAAGATGGAGTGCTCGGAATGATTGGTCTATTTGGGGGCAAGAGGCTGGCAAACCACAGCTTCTCAGCGCAATCCCTAGCGTATCAGGATGGCCGAAGGGTCTAAGGCACCAGACTCAGTTCAGTCCTTTTGAATAGAATGGAGAAGCATTTATAACCCAGCTCCAATCTACCATGCTCACAGGTTTGCTCCGTGTTGCACCTGAACCCTGCACTTACAGGCTATACATGCTTGCTTCAAGCGGATGCACTTTCATGTGTCAACATCAAGGAAGAGGCCCTGGGGCAGGAGGCTAGAGGTGCCTGGCCCCGGCAGGAGGTGAGGCGCTGGCAGGCTGTGTCTGTGTGAAGCTGATATGAATCCACACAGAGCTGGTCACTGCCAAGGTGAAGCAAGAGGAAGTGAATTGGAGTTTAAAGGGTATTTGATTCAGTCTTTTTGCTTTCTCTTTCTGGTAAGTTAAGAGTGTCCTCCAGTATCATCTGGGTAACTGGAGGAAAAAGACGAATGTCAGTACTGATGATCTATGTTATATCAGGGTATTTGAAGAGCAAATTTTATTGATGAGTTTCACTGACAATGAAAATAATGATGAAATCAAACCTTATAAACATATTCCTTGTACATTAATAGTTATTGACGCTAAAGGCAAACTTATTCCTGGGATTGCTTTTGAATATTTAAGACGTGGATGTATTGAAATGTGGGGATGTGTTCTGGGCTTCTCTTTATCTTATTTATGCTTTCTAAAGAGTTTTAAATTTTCTATTCTCTCTGATTTTCTATACCACTTATCATACTTCTTTCCAATAACTTATTATGTGTTTAGTATTGTTTACTAATAAATTGCTTCAGGAACTGGTGAAACTTAAAATATGCACAGTATGCCCTTAGAAAACAAAACATACAGAAAATAAGATTTAAAAATTAAATGTAGTGTTTATGGAAGGATTCAAAATCTTCTTGATTTAAAGTTTTTAGTAACTTCACTTTTTGTGTGTCAGTATCATCTTGAATGTTGATATGGTCCTTATGCCAGAGAAAAGAGAAAATCCCAGTGCCTTGTATTAGCTTTGACCATTCCAAACTAGAGTCGGCCACATAGCCCCCGTACAACCACAAGGGGGCAGGAAGTGCCATCCTATGGAATGCCTAAAATGGAGGAGAAACCTAAGTATTTGGCAAACAGTACCAATGACTACTACCACAGCAATCTGGCATTTTTAACAGACAGTGTTACAAAATCTTTATGTGATAGATAATGTACAGTAGGCTGGAGGCTATTCTGTGTGATAAATACTATGCAGTAGGTTGGAAGTCGTCGCATGCGTGGCATTTCTACATGTTTGAATTACAGAAAGTTTTACATGTAAAAATGAATATGTAGCAGGTTTGAGTGTGTAACAGCTGTTTTAAAATGTTATAACAGTCTTTATTAGCTTCAAGTTACTGTAATGTTTACTCTGAGTGCCCATTCTCCATAAGAATAGTGGAAAATGCATTTTCAGTATCACTGGGGCTCCGCTGCTACAGGATTATATGGTCAGGGGAGATCTTTGGCTAAGCTGACCATCACCAACCATGAGGGAGTTGGTCTTCAGCCCTCAGGTCACTTTTGAGTTGTAGGCTATCAAGCCCAAATTCCATCTTGGGATGATGGCTCTACTGCTTCTGGGCTGAGCTTGGAGGCACCAGAATCTCTGCTGAGGCTGGGAAGTCCAGAGTTAATGGCCCAGTGTCCTACCCTAGGACCTCTTTAAGGTTACTCCACTTTCCTGGGGCACTGTCATCAAAGAAGAACTCTGATGCTTGGGGACTACCAGCTTTGTCCCTGTCTCACTCTGAAGCAAGCCCTCTGTGTCCTCTGGCCTTCTCAAAGGACAGGAAGAACTGTTAGCCCCGAGCCACTTCTCTCTCTTCAAAGCACTGAAGTTCTGTAGCCCACCTCTCCACTGGTTCACAAGGTCTGCCTCTTGTGATTATCATCATGGTTGGAAGGTTTGAAGGATAGTTGTAAAAGCATGCAAAAACATGAACCCAGAGATTATCATACTAAGTGAACAGACAAAGACTAATATCATATGATATCACTTAGGTAGATTCAGTCCCTGGGTTGAGAAGATTTTCTGGAGAAGAGAATGGCAACCCACTCCAGTATTCTTGCCTGGAGAATTCCATGGACAGAGGAGTCTGGCGGGCTACAGTCTGTGGGGTCACAAAGAGCCAGACACGACTGAGCAACTAACACTATCACTATCACTTAGATGTGGAATCTAAAAAAAGATTTGTAAAACAGAAAGAGACTCACAGACATAGAAAACAAACGTAGTTATCAAAGGGGAAGGGGTAGGGGATAAATTAGGTTTGGATCAACATATACACACTGCTGCTGCTGCTGAGTCGCTTCAGTCGTGTCCGACTCTGTGCCACCCCATAGACGGCAGCCCACGAGGCTCCCCCGTCCCTGGGATTCTCCAGGCAAGAACACTGGAATGGGTTGCCATTTCCTTCTCCAATGCATGAAGGTGAAAAGTGAAAGTGAAGTCCCTCAGTTGTGTCTCGACTCCAAGGACTGCGGCCCACCAGGCTCCTTGTCCATGGGATTTTCCAGGCAAGTGCTGGAGTGCGGTGCCATTGCCGACTCTGATATACACACTACTATTTATAAAATAACCAACGAGAACATATTGTATAGTACAGGAATTATACTCAGTATTTTGTAATAACCTATGTGCTGTGTTAGTCACTCAGTTCTCTCTCTCTCTATATATACACACACACACACACACACACATACATATACATATATACATTCATATACACATATATCTCACTGCTGTTCACCTGAAACTGAAACGATATTATAAATCAACCATAGTTCAATTAAGAAAAAAAGCAACTGCCACAGAGAAGTGCTTATTATTGTGAGTGAACTATGAATGAATTAACTTTGATAATAAATAATGGACAGAGCAGGGGAGGTGTTGGGAGAAGGAAATATGTCTTTACTGTGCACCTATAATGTGCCAGAACTTGATAAGATATTATATGTTACCTGACTTAATCATCACAGCAAATACTAAGTAGAGAGTACAAGCCCATTTTACAGAGAAAAATGAAGCTTAGATGGTTCTGTGCATGTATTCAACAAAACAATAATATTAGCTGGCATTTATTATCCTTATTGGGCTTCCCTGGTAGTTCAGCTGGTAAAAAATCTGCTGGCAGTGCAGGAGACCCCAGTTTGATTCCTGGATTGGGAAGATCCCCTGGAGAAGGGATAGGGTAGCCACTCTAGTATTCTTGGGCTTCCCTGGTGGCTCAGATGGTAAAGAATCTGCCTGCAATGCGGGAAACATGGGTTCGATCCCTGGGTTGGGAAGATCCCCTGGAGGAGGCATGGCAACCCACTCCAGTATTCTTGCCTGGAGAATCCCCATGGAGAGAGGAGCCTGGCAGGATACAGTCCATGAGATCCCAAAGAGTCAGACACAACTGAGTGACTAAGCACAGCACAGCATGATGCTTTTTAGATGCCAGCCACTGTTATCAACTCTTTATGGATGTAAACTCATATAATCTTCACAACAGTTCTATGAGGCAGGTACAATATTCTTATATTGTTGATGAGAAAATTGAGTCATAGAGTTTAAGAGACTAACCCAAAATCACTAGAAAATGATGAGGTCAGATTTGATGCCTGGCAGTCTGGCTCTACAGACCATGCTCTAAAGCACTGTACTCTATGGTTGAGAGGGAGGTAGAGAAGGAGAAAGGGAAGGAGGGAAGGATGCAGGGAGAAAGAGACAGAGTCAGAGACAGAGAGACACACACACCACCGACCCACCCCCCTCCACCTCCAACCACAGGTCATAGACAGATTCTAAAATTTGAGTGCATTTGTTAAAATTCCTTAGGACATTTTCCAAAGGATTTCAGTGTATTTCCAAAAACACTCCAGTGGGTGGTGCCTGGTACCAGAGGTCAATGATGAATGGGCCTTGCCCTGACTTCTTAGACAAATGCTGAGGGTTGGGCCCCCAAGCCCTTTCAGTCCCGTCATCAGCTGAAAGGTAAATTAACAGTTCTGACCATTGCCTAAGAATAAATAGAAAGGCAGAGTCAGCATTCCAAGTGTGGGTCAGTTGATGACTTGCTGGTTAAATACTCAAAACTGCTTTTCAGAAAATGGAATATGAAAACTACACTTTTTTCTTTCCAAATGGGACTACTGTCACCTGGTTGTCTAGACACCAGACTTTCTTTTTGTTTTTTTTAATTGAAGTATACACAAGTTGCTTTTAAACACATACACCATGCAAACTGTAGGGTCAACTCTTTGTAAATAGTGCTGATGATTGTACACGGCAACATGGCCCTTGGGTATTAAAGCTTAAACATTCTTAGCTCTCCAAGCAGCCAAGTTACTCTTAGCTCAAAGAGGTAGGTACATTATATTAGTTTCTCAGAGGGAGAAAATAATTGCTTTCCTTTCTTTCAGCATGTTTTAATGGTAACTCTGAATAATACATGATCAAAAAGATTGACTGCTTCCTGCCATGAAAGAGGACCCCAGACTGCTAATCAGAGGAAGGGAGACTAGATTCCATGGATTTTATTTTACAAATCCTTCCAAAGTATAAAGGCTGATGTGGTATTTTAACAATTTTATGACAGACTATTTATCTTGAATAGAATTTATGTCCAGTGATCATATTTAGTTTTTAATGTTATTACTTGGTACAGTAATAACCAAGTATTAGACACAAAGATCTTAACTATCACATGGATTACCTTACAAATGATTTTTATAGCATACATAGCCAAGTTATGTATATTCAGTTAATATAAATATCTAACTTGATCAGATCATCAAAATATATATGGTCCAGATATCAAAATTCACTGGGAGCAGATGCCCCGCACTTAGTGCCCTAGAAATATTTTTGAAAAAGCAGAAATATTTTTGAAAAGGTGCATAGAAGTCAAAGTTTTGATGAGTTGTATGTTGTAAGTTGAGTTGTAAGTTGTAAGGCTGAGTTGTAAGTTACTCAGAAAATTGACTTACTAGGGAAACTGGTTATGTGAAACTGGCTACTATGAGGAAACATTTTGTGAATCAAGGGTCTTCAGCATTTATTTGTTTAATTATGTCATTGCTAAGCTTTTCAGAATAGATCTATGATATGCTGATAGTTCACATTTTGTAAATTTGAATTTGTGTATTGGGTTTGTGGAAACCAGCAGGCGAACAAATGAAAATACTTTAAAAAATTCTCCTATCAAAATAATTTCTATACATTTGAAAGTTTAAATCATTTTTTATGTACCAAAGAGTGCTTATCACTAGCAGAAATTTACTTTTTATTGTTGATGAATTTATGGTTGTAGGATTTTAATTCCATTAGAAAAAGTGTGTCCTAGATTATGGCACCCAATTGCATTTACTGTTTTAGTCACCCTATGACAGATGATTATGGAGACATTTGTAAATGCAGTGCTGTTTTATTTTATTACACTTTCTTATTTTTTTAGTTTTATTTATTTATTTATGGCTATGCCTGGTCTTTGTTGCTGCACGCGGGCTTTCTCCGGTTGTGGAGAATGGAAGGCTACTCTTTGTTGCAGTGTGCGGGCTTCTCATTGCAGTGGCTTCTCTTGTTGGGGAGCACATGCTCTAGGCACATGGGCTTCCATATTTGTAGCACTTGGGCTCAGTAGTTGTGGTTCATGGGCTTAGTTGCTCTGTGGCCTGGGGAATCTTTCTGGGCCAGGGACTGAACCCATGTCCTCTGCATTGACAGGCAGATTCTTAACCACTATGCCACTGGGAAAGTCTGCTCTGCTATTTTAAAATTAATTTCCAGGTCAATCGGAGAGTTTTTATGATTTCTTTAAGGACACATGGACTCTTGTGGGTCTAGTGTTTACATTATTTAAATTTATGCTGAATTTGCTGTTTATATGGATGATGAGGTCTGGTTAAATACTTTTCTACTTCTCTGGAAATTTCTGAAAACAAAGCAAAACTAGGAAGACGGCAACAACTACACAATAAATGCAATTTAGAATTTAAATACATTAATTATGATAAAAAGTCTATGCATATTCATATTCCTGTTACATTAGCTTTTGCTTCAATTTCTTAATTTCTCTCTCATTGAATTTATGTATCAATATGCTATGGATTATGATGCTATTAAATGCGTATTAGAAGTAATATAGGAAATGGCAACCCACTCCAGTACTCTTGCCTGGAAAATCCCATGGACAGAGGAGCCTGGCGAGCTACAGTCCATGAGATCACAATGAGTCAGACACGACTGAGCAACTTTACTTTGATAGCTCTGTAAAGTAGATAGTTGGTAAAGAATCCACCTGCAAATCAGCAGACCCCGGTTTGACTCCTGGGTCAGAGGCAAATTTGTTTTATGGAAACTTCAAGCCAGAGGAGCATCTTACATTAATGTGGTCAACCCACTTACCATGTGCAGTGCAAACGTTCTATATAAGGTGTGCCACAGAAATAAACATACTGAGCTGGCCATAATGAAAGTTACAGAAGTGTGTAGAAAATTGCTTTGGGGTGGGGCAGGTGGTAGAGTGTAAAGGCCCAATCCATTCATTTCTGCTTTAAATAGTCAGCTCCCACTGTTGTGGTAGAGTTGCTTTCTCCTTGAAGTTCATTTTGACCTTTTAGTTCTTTCTACCCTTCCATCTTCCTGGCCCAAGAAAGCAGGTGTGGGAGGAAATTGGTTTCTTTATGAACTCTCCTCTCAGCCACAATCATCTCAGATTCACGCCACTCTCAAGATCCTGTGATAGGCTTTGTGTCCACCTGAAAACCCTTAACGCATTGTGAAATTTAATTCTGTATTTTCACATGCCTCAAACTAATTCACCTTAAAAAATTTGCCTATTTCTTCCCTCTCAAGGACCCACACACAGTGTGGGAAATGCTTGAAGGCAGAATGAGGTGATAGGTTCCTTGGCGGTTTCTGAGGGGGCATTGAAATTGGCTTGTTTTTGTCCTTTTTTCCCCTCTAGGCTTTAGAAATGTGAACTCTGGCAGGGGTGTCTTAAACTGGCTCTGGACGGCACGTGGACATAATGACCTCTAAGCTGATTAGCTCACATCCAGCCTTATTTCAAGGCACCCTTTAGTTTCTGAGCTGAAACTTTCAGATTATTTTTAGGAGGCTGTGATTGCCAGGTATGAATAGAAGAATCATCTTACTGCTCAGGTAGCTCTCTAACCTGGTAACTCTAACCTGGTGGCTCTCTAGCCAAAGAAAAGTCACACCTGAGGGGAGGGATTCATTCTGAACACACAGCTTCAAGGACGTTCTACATCCTAGTGGAAGGTCTCTGGATTGTAGCTAAAACTTTCACCCATCCAGAGGTATTTACAGTTTGAAGGGCTTACCCCTGATGTTTTGGCAATAAGAAGAAAATCATTTCTCCTCAGGACATTTGGAATGGGCAAAATAAACATGCAGTGCACAGCTGCGGCTTCCAAGCCTTTGATGATTTCCCTGGGAGGCTGGAGGGTCCGGCCGGGTACTGACTGTTACACTTGGAAGCTTGAGCTCTTACAGTCTTTGTGTCCACGATACCTGAAAAATTACTCCAAGCATCACCTTCTGGGGCCTCATATTTTTATTTCTTAAAAAAAAAGAAAAAGCCTTTCTGTCGTCTAGGCAAGCGGATAAACGCCCAGGGAAGCTTGCAGATCAGCAGACCCCTGGTGATGCAGACGCCTAGCTCAGGCGAAGCCTCGGGGGCATCCGCAAGGTGTCATCTCCCCGAGCGACAGTGCACACCTCTCACATTAACAGCCCTTGGTTCCGCTCGGGTCTCTCTCACCCCCGGCCCTCCTCCCTGAACCCTTGCCACCATCTCACCTTCTCCTCTCCTCCCACGCCCTGGACCAAGCATCCCTTCTGTCAGGTGGGGTTGGGGGATGTTTACTCTTCCGGGAAGGGGGCAAAAGGGTTAATGATGAGAGTCCGCGCAGGTGGGGCCGCCCCGGCCGCGGTGGGCGTCGGAGGTGAGGGGGCGCTGTTCAGGCGGGAGAGCCGCCAGGCTGACGGAGAGGCCGGCCTGAGTGGGGGCCGCTTCGCCGCCGCCGCCGCTGTGATGCGAAGCCGGTGCTGCGCCGGGCGGTGGAGTCAGAGCCCGGGCGCGGGAGTACGAGCTGCAACATCAGCACCGGCGGCGGCGGCGGCGGCACCTGCACCAGCTCTCGGGCCCCGCGCTGAGGTCTCCGCCCCGCCGCGCCCGGGGCCGCCGCCCCGTACTCTCTATGGATGTCAAGGCGGCCCCCAACGGGGTGGCCACCATCGAGGACCGCATCCTGCGGATCACCGGCTACTATGGCTATTACCCGGGTTACTCCAGCCAGAAAAGTAAGACGCCGCGGGCGCTGCCTGGCTCCAGACGCCGGAGGGGGTAGGATGCGGGAGGGCGCGCCGTCCGGACACCTGCAGCCCTGCTGGCGTGGCTACCGCGGATCTCCGGGCGGTGGGGCCACCCTGGCTGAAAGTATGTCCGCTGTCCTCGGTGCTGAACCGTGAGCGAGAACGGTGTCCGGACTGTTGGCGCCTAGGAGTTTGGAAATAGTGGCAGCCTTGGGGGCAGAAGCGCAGAGGCAACCCGGTGAGCGCTCCTGACAGCCGTCTGCCGGCTCAGCCCCGGCGTGCTATCGGCCGAGGAGGCTAATATGGCTGTTTACTTAGCGAAAGTCAGCCGTTGGGGCTGCACTCCCCGAAGTCCCTACCGGGTACAGGCTGCGGGCTGGGCGCCGGGCGCGGGGGCTGGATTGGCTCGGGGGTGGGGCTGGCGGGGGAAGGCCGACCCAGAAGTGGGTCCCGACGCCGATGGGTCAGGCTGTTCACTCTGGGCTGTTGAAACGTTGCCAGCGCGGGAACTACTCCTGTTAAGATGTCTTTTGGGAGGTTCTTCACCTTGGGTAGAGAAAGAACCTCTTCAGGTCTCCGAGTCTGTGATCTTGGAGCCAGAGCCCCGTGAAAAGACTGGGGGCTGGGGTGGATGAGAAGTGGGAGGCGCGATCGGGCCCCCGGGCAGCCTCGAATGCCCGCCGCACGTCGCGGCTGCCTCTGAGCAGCTGCAGACTGCTCCATGCGTTCTGGCTTTCTTCTGGCTAAGCGAGGTCCTGTGGTGCGGAGGCTTTCACGTTTCTGGAGCAGTTTTTCAGGGAGGGCGCTGAGGTGCGCTCTCTACACTGTCCTCTCCCCCAACACACAAACCCACTGGATGTATTTGCTGGGATTAGTTCTGCCAGTGACCCAAATGAACCTCGTTTTTTCCTCTGAATTGAGAGAGTAGCTGCGGCTTAATTCCCATGGAGGTGGGATTTCACTTTTTTCTTTATCAACGCATTTCTGTCGCAATAGATAAGCATAATTGATGTTTTTGCTGTTATTTTTAACCAGAAGCCGTGGAAGCTCCTAGATGCATTTCTGATTGGTATATTTCTGAGACACTTGCGGTACAATCAGCGTTACAGTTTCTCTGAAGGGAGTAAACCCTAACACATAGAGGGAAAATCAACTTTTTTCTGGTAACTCCCCCGCCCGGCCCCCTTCACTATGCTCTATCTCTGTTGAGCTTTCCTGCATGGGCTGTCCTTACACAGATATTTTCTAGTTTAATATTTCATTTGGCTTCAGGAAAGGCCTATCTGATTTGTATGGTCTCTATCTAGCTGTTTTTAGCATTAGAATCTTCCATTATTCATTTTCCATACAAAAGTAATTATATAGTGTTAGAATTTTCTAGAAGGAAAATAACATGCTGTGAAATGCAGTTTGAAGTCTTTGTACTATAGACTCAGAACTTTTTTTTTTTCCTATTGACAAAGGCTTTCTTTTTAACCCTAGACACTTAAGCAAAAGCCCTAGTATATCATGTGGAGATTACTTAGATTTCACCTTTGAATATTTTAATTAGGAACCATGCGATTTTGGTTGCTTAGAGAATGTAGAAGCTGTCTGTGAGATTACAAGACTCAGGGTAGTATATTATTGTAGCTTTTATAACAATGGAACTGTGGTTAATAAAGAACAAACTAAAAAGAATACTGGAAAAGTGATATTTTAAACAGAGGTATGTTCATATTATCTTTTTGTACTTGCTGAAATAGCTACACATTTCATTTGCCATACAAGAACTGGACAAAAAGAGGGAAGGGAATTGGTTAAGATAGTAACTGAGGCTAAAAGGGAGAAAGATGCATTTGGTATAGTTACTTGTGATGGGCTAACTTCAGGCCAGTGTTCAAAGAGGGAAGAAAGAGAATCTCACAAGGACAGATAATTATATGATTGTCAAATAACTTTCAGAATGTTTAAGCTTTTAGAGGTAGAAGAAGATTGCCATTTTGCAGAGTGAAAGGCTAGGAGAAGAGAGAGCTGGAAGAGGGCCAGGCAATTGAGCACCATGAAATAAATAATCGTGCCCTTAATGCAGGCTTCAACTAGTAAACAGACACATTGAGGCAAACCAGTACACGATGGTCAATTGATTTAGCTGTTACCAGGAATGAGCAATAACTTGGGGGAAGTCTGGAAAGATATAGTTAAGAAAAAGCCTGTGGTGAGGAATATGTAATATGTGAAGGCAAGGTGACTTTCCCATTTTTGATGATCATGTCTGAGGCCTTAAGGATGGGATGATCTCTTAATATTAGTGCCATTTACTTTTCTAGAGGTAGGTAGAGACTTATCTCTGACAATATGCATGAATGATCAGCCTCATGGTAATGCATCCTTCTGCCATCCCTGTCAACCAAGAAGATGAGAAACCTGTTGTTGTTGTTCAGTCACTAAGTCATTCCCTCCTCTTCGTGACCATATGACTGTAGCACACCAGACTTCCTTGTCCTTCATTATCTCCCAGAGTTTGCTCAAACTCATGTCCATTGAGTTGATGTTGCCATCCAACCATCTCATCCTCTGTCATCCCCTTCTCCTCCTGCCTTCAGTCTTTCCCAGCATCAGGGTCTTTTCCAATGAGTCAGTTCTTTGCATCAGGTGGCTAAACTATTGCAGTTTCAGTATCAGTAATTCCAATGAATATTCAGGGTTGATTTCCTTTAAGATTGACTGGTTTGATCTCCTTGCAGTCCAAGGGACTCTCAGTTTTCTCCAGTACCACAGTTAAAAAACATTAATTCTTTGGTGCTCAGCCTTCTTTATGGTCCAGCTCTCACATCCATACATGACTACTGGAAAAACCATAGGTTTGACTATACAGACCTTTGTCGACAAAGTAATGTCTCTGCTTTTAAATGCACTGTGTAGGCTTGTTATAACTTTTCTTCCAAGGAACAAGCATATTTTAATTTCATGTCTGCATTCACTATCCTCAGTGATTTTTGAGCCCAGGAAAATAAAATCTGTCATTACTTCCACTTTTTCCTTTTCTATTTGCCATGAAGTGATGGGACTGTATGACGTGATCTTAGTTTTTTTAAAAATGTTGAGTTTTAAGGCAGTTTTTTCACCTCATTTTTCACCTTCATCAAGAGGCTCTTTAGTTCTTCTTTGCTTTCAGCCATTAGAGTGGTGCCATCTGCATATACGAGGTTATTGATATTTCTCCCAGCAATTTCAATCTTCATTTCAGCTTGATAACCTGGTTCAGAACAAATTCTAGTAGTCAGGCTGATACAAAAAAGAAATAAATGTATGTGTACATAATTATGTATTTTAAAGATATATATATATAAAATATGCATAAGATATATGTAAGTATTATATATATATAAGTATACATGCATTGTGTATAAAAGATACATATAATCATCTCTGTATATATAAATTTAGATAGTTATGTGGGTACATAGGTGATTAAAGCATTTGTCTAACCTCAAGTTATGGTCTGGTAGGGGAAATAGATTCACACATTCAACAGGTGCTAGTTGAGCACCTCCTATGTGCCAGGAATACACCTGTGAACAGAACAGACAAAAGTATTTCCCTTTTTAAAGCTTAAGTTCTAGTGGGAAGAGACAGACAATAATAAACACACATATACATACATAAATAAAGTTGGATATTGTAAGGTGATAGCTGCTTTAACAAAAGTATCAGAAGAGTTAAAAGGATAAAAGATTGTGGAAGTTTTAAATAGACTGGGCAGGTGAGACCTCACTGAGAAGGTCATTATTGAGAAAAGACCTGAAAGATGTGAAGGAGTTTGCTGTGTAGACATTGAGAGGAATCTGTTCCAGGCAAAAGGAACAGCCTGTGCAAAGCTCTGAGGCAGAGCATGCTGAGCCTGATAGAGAAGGAATGAGGAGGTCTTCTGCGTGGCTGGAGTAGGGTGAAGAAGTGGGCAAGTAATTGTAGATGAGGTCACTGTGGATACAAGGACTCACAGAAAGTATCGTCTTACAGGCCATTGTAAGTCCTTTGGCTTATACTTTGAATGAAATTGGGAGCTTTTGTAGGGTTTTAATGGTTTTAACAGAGGGAGGGATGAGACTTGACTTACATTTCAAAAGATCAAGTTGACTGCTCTACTGGGCAGAGGTGGAAGCAGAGAGGCTAGTTGGTATATATCACTGTAATAACCAAGGTGGGAGATGATAGTGGCTTGAACAGGAGGGTTAGCAGTAGCAGTGGTGAGAGGTGGTTGGATTCTCTTTATATTTGAAGTTGATTGTCTATATTTAAATTCTCTATTTGAATAGAGTTTCCTGATGGTTGGATATGGTATCTACAAGAAAGAAAGGAGTAAAGATTGATTCCATCTTTTCTGGTTTGACCAAGTTTGAGTTGCCAGTGGCTGAAGTGTGGCGAGCTTCAAGGTAGAGAAGTTCAGGGTTTCAAGGGATAAGGATAATATTTTGGAAAGGAAATGTAATTGGAGATGTAAAATAATCCTGGAGTTCAGAGGAGATGTCTGACTAGAGATGTAAATTAGAGATTTTCCAGTATTTGGGTGTTATTCATAGTCTAACACTAAAGAGATCTTCAAGAAATCAATGTATATAGAGAAGAGAAGAGGAACAAGCACTGAACTTTCGGGCACTGAGGAGTAAGAGGGTGAGGAGAAGGGCATGTGATACGCTGGAAGGCAGAGAAGAGTTTCAGAGGGAAGAGATTAGCTGAATCCAGTGCTGCTGAAAGGCCAAGTGAAATGAAAACTGGTAACTGACCATGAATTTGGTGACCGGGCATCGTTAGCTACCTTGACAGGAACAAATAAGATAGCATAAGATGGATTAGAATGTGCTTAAGCAAGAATTGGTCTTCCCTGGTGGCTCAGCAGTAAAGAATCTGCCTGCCAATGCAGGAGATGAGAGTTTGATCCCTGGGTTGGAAAGATGCCCTGGGGGAGGGCATGGCAACCCACTCCAGTACACTTTCTGGAAAATCACATGGGCAGAGGAGCCTGGAGGGTCACAAAAAAGTTGGCCCTGATTGAACAACAACAAACAGGAATTGGAGGAATTGGAAACGTGAGATAGACAATTCTTCAGTAATTTTTGTGCAAAGGGAGCAGAGGAAATGGGAGTTGTGGTGGGGTTAAGAAAGTTTCTTTTTATTTTAAAGATGGCTGGCAGTAGCAGCTTGTTTGCAAGCCCCTGAGAATGATTCAATAGAGAAAGAAAAATCAGTGAGAGATAGTGTACCAAATCTAGTGCACAAAGGAAGGAATATTGCTTTAGACAGGAACATGGAGACAGGGCAAAGGGTATGGATAAACGGTCTGGAAGGTGGATAACTGAGATTGTGGGAGTCTGCTGAGGTTCTCTTCTGATTGCTTTCATTTTCTCCAAATAGAAAGCAAGGTCATCAACTGAGAGTGAGGATAGAGGAGGAGGTGGTAGATGTTAGAGGAGAGAGAATATATAAATAGTTTGAGAGGGAGAGCGCACAGTCTGAGGAAGTACAGTAAGGTTGTCTGGCTGCCTTAAAGGGCACATTTAGTTTCTGGTCACATATTTAAAGTGAGATCAGTCAGTAGATTGTTATGATCATTGACACAGTGGAGGCATGGAGCAAGTGAAGAGAAGGATTTAATAGGAGTTGCAGATTATCCAGTGGGTATAATAAAATAATAGTAGCAAGGGAGTTGTGAATGTATACAAGAAAGGAATTATAATCAATGGCCATAGCATTTAAAGCTGGTGAGTACAGAAGAGAGAAAATTGAGATGACTAGGGAGAGTGGAAAGTTGGTAGGATCGATGGATTGGAAATCTCAGTGGGATCAAAGGCTAGTGGATGTTATCTGGGAGATAAGAGGTGGTAATCAGAGAGGGTTGTATGGCTGTAAGAAGTCATTCATTCCACAAGTCAAGTCAAAGGATAAATTCATTTATATTTTACTGTATTCTATTATCGATATCTTTGAGCTGAGTCTATGTGTTGGTATAAGGAGGCAGTGTGTTGATGTGCAGTGAATTAAACTCTAGGGTTTGGAAATTCATTCTTGTTAAACTTGCCAGTAACTAGGCCTTGAGACCAGGGGTATCTCTTTGTGGCCAACAGTTTCCTTTCTTATTTAAAAAAAAAAAAAAATAGGGGAGGGGTAGAAGTAACTGTCTTTTTTAAAGAAACTTTTTATTTTATATTAGAATATAGCTGGAATATAGTTAATTGTCATAGCAATTAATAACATTGTGATGGTTTCAGGTGGATAGTAAAGGCACTCAGCCATAGACATACATGTATCTGTTCTTCCTGAAACTCCCCTCCCACCCAGGCTGCCACATAACATTGAGCAGAGTTCCCTGTGCTATACAGTAGGTCCTTGTTGGTTATCCATTTTAAATATAGCAGTGTGTACATGACCATCCCAAGTCCATAACTATCTGTTTACCCCATCCTTCCTCTCTGATAACCACAAGTTCGTTTGCTAACTCTGTGAGTCTGTTTCTGTTTTATAAATAAGTTCATTTGTATATTTTTTTGAAGATTCTGCATATAAGGGATGTCCTATGGTCATCCCTTTCTCCTTTCTGTCTGAGAAGCCACTGTCTTAGAACAGCCATGCAGTAGATTGGTTTTGACAGCTTTCAGAAAAGCCCCAACTTCCATGAAGGAATCTATCTCAGTAAACTCTAGTCTGTTTGCTTTGCCTCTCCACACTCTACTTTCCATCTCAGATGGTGGCCAGTGGCCTCTCTCTGCCTTTTGTACTTGCCAGCTTTCTGTTATTTCCTATCAGTAGCTGCAAATTTATAGTAAAACTTCTTGTCCTTGCTCTGATGCCAGCCCTGACCATCCCGTCTCCAAAAAGAACTCTGCTAACTTCTAGCTCTTCTGGTTCTGAATTCTCCAACGTGTGCTATGACTTAGCATTTCCCAAGGTGCCAGCCTCTGCTCTCTCCTCTCACTTTACCTTCACTGAGCAAGCTTATTCAGTTTCACGGCTTCACTATCTTCTTTGTGTAGGTCCATTTTTTTCTGAGCGTAGGCCCATATTTCAACTTTCTACTAGAATTCTTACCTGAATGTCCTCCAGGCTTGTCACACATAAAACTAAACTCATCATTCTCTCCTTAAAATGTGCCTTTCCTTATTATGCTTTTTAAGCCTCCAATATCTGTATCTAACCAGTTGCCCAGAAACCTGGACTTAAACTCAAACTCTGCCCATCCCCCTTTCCTTATATTCAGTTAACAAGTTCTATCTATTTTACCCCAAATACGTTTTTCCATCCCTCTTATCACCTGCCTTAATTCTACCTGTCATATCTTTTACCCAGTCTCAAATCTTTTTAATACAGTATGCACACCTTAACAACACTGAATTCTGTAAAAATGCAAATCTCCCTCTCATGTCCCTGATCAAATGCCTGAAATAAACCTCCATTTTCTGTAGGATAGTGTCCAAATTCCTTAGCATGCCACAGTCTGAGTCCAGCTTACACTGTTCTATTTTAACACACATTTCCCAGTTTAATTGCCAAAGTAATGCAGGCCTAATGCAGAAAATCTGGAAGGCAGAGAAACAAGAGAGATTAAAACAAAATTACTCATAATTCCACCACCCAGAGGTGATTAATGCTAACATTTTGGCTAACACTATCCTTTCAGTCTCTTATATCCATAGACACGTGCAAATGCTGTTTATTTTGTACTGAGCATTTCTGTCACTGGTCTATAGGTTTTAATAACTGAAATTTAATGTATGCATAGTCTTCAATATATTTAAACACCTTAATCTACTTGCATCATTGAATTTTTGTCCAGTTTTCTTTTTAATTTCATATCTCACTTCATATCAAACTTCATCAAGAAGCTCATCGTTTTAATAACATTCTTGTCCCCACGTTCTTCTGGTCCTCAGTGCCTTTTTATACTATGGCCTGAATGGCTTCCTCTTCTCATGTCTCCTTCTTCACTCTCTGAAAAGCTTGTATTTATCTTTCAAGGCTGAGTTTAAAAGCTCTGTCCTCTGTGAAGCTCCCTGGTTGCCCCAGGCTGGGTTGATCCTCCTCTAGGCTCCTGTAATACTGTGTACTCACCTCTGCTCCAGCGTTTAGCACACTATTTTGGGCTGTTTACTTTTCATAAGGCTGTCTCACGACAGAGCTTGGGGAAGGCAGGGACTTATCTTTATTTATTTTTATCTTAGACAACATGAAAGTGTACTAGAGTACATTCTGGGTGCTCAATAAAGTATATTGTAGTAATGAATGAATGATTATAGTTTCTGTTGAAGAAATTAGAGAGTTAATTCTTTTCACATAGAAAAAGAAGGAGTACATGGTGGTAGTGATTGGAGGGAAAGAAAAAACTCACCAGCTATGAATGAATCAAACAGATGTGCCTACTCAGAGAGTGAGTACACCAAATGGTATTTTGTGATCACTTAACCTTCTGTCCTTATTGCCTTTATAACGTTCTCTGTACTTGAATGGGGAGAAGGCAATCTTTAAAATACAAAATAGTATAGAGTTATTACAACTATAAGAAATAAAATGTGGTCCATCCCCCCTTGTGAAGTGATTACTATTAGTCTTCAGGTATGATGTTTTAAATCATAAACCAGATTTTTAATTATAAAAGTAGTATTAATATCTTAGCACTTCAGCACTCTAACTTGCATAAGTTATAAAATTGCCTCTTACTAGTGAAGTGAATGCAGTAATTATTTCTCCCAGTTCAGAGTCTGTTTATACCTCAATAATAAGCATTATGATTCTTCGTCTATGATAAGGTAGTGTTTTTGTGAAAAGTTACATTGATATGAAGAAAGAAGTCTATGATTTTAAACTATAACTTACCAGGGCTGTGTTGACACTGAATATCATTGTATATGTCATTGTTGTATAATGTAATTTCTGCAATGTTTATTCTGATACGTAATTTCCATTTAAAATATAAATTTACATATAAACTCTATTTGTATTATAAAATACCACTGCTATTAATAGCTAACACATGGGTTTGACATTAAGTGTCAGATATACTTTCTTTAGAAAGCCCACCTAAGACCTGTTTGAAGCCATAAAGTCTAATGCAAAGATCACATGACCGTTCTCTTCTACTTGTTAGACTTTTAAACTTGCGTAAGTAACTTCTCAGATCAACAGCTTACTCCTATAAAATGGAAATAATAATTGTTTCATAGGTCATTGGAAAGGTTGTATAAGATAACATATAAAAGCCTGGCACAATGTCTAGTTCAATATAAGGAGGCTGTTATGATCATGGATGAAACCAGCAGAATCAACTTCATGATTTCAAAAAGTCTTGCTCACTTTTTTCTTGTAAATAAATGGTTCACCACTCACATTTTCCCCCTATCCAATGTTGTAGTTTGAATTGTTAATGAAAATTGTGTTACAGCAATGTTAAAGATAATTTACAAATTATCCAAGTTTGCGATTTCTGGAGATTGCCTTCTGCTTATTTACCTGGATCACCCCTGGGAATAGTTTAAAATGGGTTGGAACCTTTTGTGATGAGGTTATTCCCAAGGTACCAATCCAAAATAGATGAGAAAAATCTAGGGCTTACAGGTGACAAGATGGGTCTCCATGTCTGGAGATGCAGATACTCAAACATCAAAGTAGAGAGGAGTGTAGGAACTGGGGATGGGATATAGAAGAGTGGTGGGGGAGAGTAGGGGAGAGGAAGGTGAAATCTCAGCTAAAGATGAATGGCATGGGATGAGATGGGATTATATAGGATTGGGCTGGCAGATAGGTGGAGAAGAGTGAAAATGTGTTGGTTAGTCACTCAGTTGTGTCCGAGTCTTTGGACCCCATCAGGCTTCTCTGTCCATGGGATTCTCCAGGCAAGAATACTGGAGTTGGTTGCCATTCTCTTCTCCAGGGGATCTTCCCTACCCAGAGATCAAACCCCAGTGTCCTGCATTGTAGGAAGATGCTTTACCATCTGTGCCACCAAGAAAGCCTGGAGAAAAGAAGCCCGAGGATTACTAGAGACTAGTCTGTTGGAAATTTCATTGTTGCTTTTACATGTGGCGTCTTAAAGGGACAGTTGCTTTTTGGTCTATTTATATAGTGGTGAACATTACAGATAGAGTCTTTTAAGTTCTACTTTTAAAAAGACACCGTTATGTTATAAACACAGTTACATAGTCTTTGAAGTTACAATTCTTAAAGTTACTACTTAAAGATACAGACGAATATAGAGAAAAAGGAAAATAATCCTGTCACCCTAACATGACTACTGTTACTTTGGTTAATTTTCTTCCAATCTTCAAAATGTATATAGGGCTTCACTTCTTGATTTATTGACAAATATAAACTATAGTATAGTCATAATTCTGATATATACAGTTTGGGCCCTGCTTCTTTCCTACTTGACATTTTAGGATAAGCATTTTTCATTTCATTGCATGTGCCTGCTTGGAGAGGCTGGAATTAGATTCCCTTTCAGAGATCTTGGCTTAAAAGTTGGGCAAGCTGATTCTCAGTTCTTTGAGACTAGATGAAATGGAGAAACTTGGAGTGTTAGAGAGGGCTTGTGTGGTTTCTCATCACAGGATTCCACTTGAACTGGCTTAGGCAAAAATGGAAGTGATTGAAATGATATTGGGAGTCTTCCATGGATTTTAAGGGCTGGGGTAAGGTGAGTTAAGGGCTTCCCTTGTGACTCAGTGGTACAGAATCTGCCTGCAGTGCAGGAGACCCGGATTTGATCACTTCCCGCTTGGGAAGATCTCCTGGAGGAGAGCATGGCAACCCACTCCAGTACGCTTATCTGGAGAATTCCATGGACAGAGGAGCCTGGCAGCAGTCCACAGGGTTGCACAGAGTCGGACATGACTGAGCAACTAAGCAGCAGCAGCAAGGTGAGATAAACATCAGGTCCCTGAGTGTTGTTGTAGGGAAAATAGGAAGCCCTCTTTCTCTGCCTTTCATTTCTTTCTTTTTCTTTTTTTTCTTTTCCTGGCACATGTTCTCCATTCTTGTCTCTCGCTGCAGGCTGGCTTTCTCTATTCCTTGTACAAATGGTTGAAAATAACCTCTGTAAGCAGTTCCAGTGTTTATATGTCCTCAAGTCAAGAGAGAAGACAGACTGAGCAAGACTCTCTAACTTCTAAAACCAGATTCCCAAGGACAGGGACTCTTTGGCCAAATTTGTGGCAGGTGTACACTCTTGATTGTCTTGACTGTGGTCATCTGGGACAGAGTCAATCTCTGCCATCCCGGCTGCTAGAGGCTTTCTCCTGTAATCCTACTGACTGTAGGGCAAGAGGTAGTTTCCAGAGAAAAGAAGGGTTTGTCTGGACAGTCAGCTTAATAGCATTTTGGTTCACAGAGCTTTGCATAAAGAATTTTTTCATATTAAATCATAGGCTCCAATCAAGATAGAATCTTTTCTATTTTCTAGTTTTGATAGTCCTTAATGTGCTTCCATAATACATAGTGAGGTTATAGGTAGTGTATTCCTACAAACTGAGAAAATCCAAGTGTTTGTTTAGAGTGTAAGTCCCTAGGGAGTTCTGTTTAAAAGTACTCATCCAGCACTACTGACTGCTTATGTTTTATTGAAGTGCTGCTGGTTATATCAAATTCAGAAGATTTTTTTTTCTCAGTCAGATAGGGCAAAACACCAGTTCCTTCAGACTCAAGGTATAGTAACAGAAGGTGACATTTAACATTGTATATTTTAAACAGGGAATGAAAGTTACACTATTCTGCAGTCTGGGAATGTCTATATTTAGTTCTGCATTAATGCCAAAATGGCACTAGTGGAGGTCAATAATGGTTTTATGGTCCTGAAAACTTGACATACAAGAATTCTTTATCTCTTGTGAAGCTTAGATTCTAAGGGTGTTAGATTTTGCACATTTTTGCTGCTGATGCCTTGCTCCAAGTCATGCGTATGTATCTTGCATTTTTGATTCATACCCACATTTAATATAAGCATTCTAGAGGAAAGATCCAGGTCAAGTGAGCTGGGAACCATTTGGAGCACCATCTTCCCTGGAGCTATGGTGGCAGATGAAGAAATGAATTATTATTTCCCAGGGACAGTCTAGAACAAATACATTTAATATTTAGAAGCTATGAAATTTTCACTTCTCTGCAATTAAAAAAGAAAATAGGGAGGGCCTCAAATGTAGCCTCTTGCTTTCTCCTTTCTTGTCCACATCCACAGACCAGTCATTGTGATCTTTTAGAAGCTTTAATTGGATCATGCCATTCCTCTGGTTAAAGTCTTCAGTGGCTTCTCATATTTCTTTGGAAAACTATAAAAGCCTGAACCGGGCCTACAGGGTCCTTATGTGGTTTGGTTCTTCTGATGGCACCACTCTTCCATGTACTCTTGATGCTTTGGTCATACTGGCCCATTCTCCAGGTCCTTTCTTCCTCCAGGCTGATGTACAAGCACGTCCCTCTTCCTAGTGCGGTTACCTGGCTGGCTCATCATCATCATCCAGGTCTTGAAATAAGTGCTACTGCCTCAGGGAGGCCTTCGCAGCTTTGCACCTTTCTCATCTCATGTACGTTTCCTTTACAGCACTTACTGCACACTGTGGTTACAATCTATGTTGATTCTTGTGACTGTTCAGTTTCTTTCCTGCCTGCTAACTCTCTTAGGGCCACAAAGGAAAGACTGAATCTGTTTAGGTCATCACTAGGTACTCATCATAGAGGACCTGGATATTCCATAAATATTTACTGAGTGATTAATTCTTGTTAAAAATTTGGAGCGGACTTCAGGTCAGTTCAGTTCAGTTCAGTTGCTCAGTTGTGTCCGACTCTCTGATCACATGGACTGCAGCATGCCAGGCTTCCCTGTCCATCACCAACTCATGGAGCCTACTCCAACTCATGTCCACTCCATCAGTGATGCCATCCAACCATCTCATCCTCTGTCGTCCCCTTCTCCTCCCACCTTCAATCTTTCCCAGTATCAGGGTCTATTCCAATGAGTTGGTTCTTCACATCAGGTGGCAAAAGTATTAGAGAGTTTCAGCTTCAGCATCAGTCCTTCCAATGAATATTCAGGACTGATTTCCTTTAGGATGAACTGGTTGGATCTCCTTGCAGTCCAAGGGACTCTCAAGAGGCTTCTCCAACACCACAGTTTAAAAGCATCAATTTCAGCATTCAGCCTTCTTTATGATCCAAATCTCACATCTATACATGACTACTGGCAAAACTATAGCCTTGACTAGACGGACATTTGTTGGCAAAGTAATGTCTCTGCTTTTTAATATGCTGTCTAGGTTGGTTATAGCTTATCTTCCCTTATCTATTTGCCATGAAGTGATGGGACCGGATGCCATGATCTTAGTTTTCTGAATGCTGAGATTTAAGCCAACTTTTTTACTCTCCTTTTTCACTTTCATCAAGAGACTGTTTAGTTCTTCACTTTCTGCCATAAGGGTGGTGCCATCTGCTTATCTGAGGTTATTGATATTTCTCCCGGGAATCTTGATTCCAGTTTGTGAGTCATCCAGCCTGGCATTTTGCATGATGTACTCTGCATGTAAGTTAAATAAGTTGCAGGGTGACAGCGTACAGCCTTGATGTATTCCTTTCCCTATTTGGAACCAGTCTGTTGTTCCATGTCCTGTTCTAACTGTTGCTTCTTGACCAGCATACGGATTTCTCAGGAGACAGGTCAGGTGATCTGGTATTCCCATCTCTTTAAAAATTTTCCACAGTTTGTTGTGATCCACATACAGGCTTAGGCATAATCAATAAAGCAAAAGGAGCAGCCTTAAAAACACTATTTGGTACGATTTTAGACTCACAGAAAAGTGAAGATCATCCAGTGTTCCTGTGTACCCCTTGCCCAGTTTCCCCTGTTGTTATCATTTTATCGTACTCATATGTATTTGTCAGAACTCAGAAACCACTACTGGTACATTACCATCAATTAAACTCTAGGTTTTATTTGGATCTCACCAGTTTTCCAATTAAGGGCTCTCCTTCTGTTTCAGGATCCAAACCAAAGTACTGCATTGCACTTCATTGTCACGTCTCTTAAGTAGGCTTTTAATGCAATGAACTTGAAAAGATAATTTCAGTTTTATAGAAACTTCCTGCTCATTCTTTTAGTGCTTGGATCAGATCACATCTGAAAATTTAACTACTAGTTTTTAAGGTGACATTGGATTAAATTCATGTTAGAAATGACCTGTGAAATCACATGGTAATTACATAGTATTTTAGAGGATTGTTCTATAGTGTAGAATAGTAGGTTTACTGTTTTTGCTTTTTAACATTTTGGGGGAAACTAGGTATTTTTGAAAATCTAAATAAAACTATAAATTACTCTGCCCCATGTATATATACACCACATGTTTTCATGCAGTTCACTTTATTATACTGGAAATTTATTAATTCATAGGAACAGGCTATAAAAGTGATAAGTCCAATGAGTCATATCTATTTTTCTATTTTATGGGAATGTGTACAAAATTTAACGGTAATATCTATAAAAACTAAAATAATTAAAATTTGTTAACTAGAATGAAAATAAATTTCAGTTTTATTCCATTTTCCAAAGTGAACTTTAGTGAGAAAGTTCTCATAGTTTGATTGAGTAAGAAGCTGAAATTCTGGAATGTCCTTAGGCATGAGAATATGCAGCTTATCTTTGACAGTCAGTTTACTGCAACTGATTAAAATGTTGTTGTTGATATTCAATCACCCAGTCATGTCCAACTCTTTGTGATCAGATGGACTGCAGCATGCCAGGCTTCCCTGTCCCTCACCAACTCTTGGATCTTGCACAAACTCGTGTCCATTGAGTTGGTGATGCCATCCAACCATCTCACCCTCTGTCTCCCCCTTCTCCTCCTGCCTTCAGTCTTTCCCAGGATCAGGGCCTTTTCAAACAAGTCAGGTCTTCACATCAGGTGGCCAAAATATTGGAGCTTCAATGTTAGCATCAATCTTTTCAATGAATATTCAGGATTGATTTTCTTTAGGATTGACAGGTTTGATCTCCTTGCAGTCCAGGGGACTCAAAGAGTCTTCTCCAGAAGTTTGAAAGCATCAATTCTTTGGTGCTTCATCTTCATTAAGGCCCAGGTTTTCCAGGAGTCATTTATAGATGTGAGAGTTGGATCACAGACAAGGCTGATGGCCAAAGCCATCAAGCTTTCAACCTGTGGTGCTGGAGAAGACTCTTGAGAGTTCCTGGACTACAGGCAATCAAACCTGTCAATCCTAAAAGAAATCAATCCTGAATATTCATTGGAAGGACTGATGATGAAACTCCAATACTTTGGCCATCTGATATGAAGAGCTGATTTGTTTGAAAAGACCCTGATGGTGGGAAATATTGAAGGCAGGAGGAGAAGGAGGGGACAGAAGACGAGATGGTTGGATGGCATCACTGACTTGATGGACGTGAGTTTGAGCAAGCTCTGAGAGTTGGTGATGGACAGGGAAGCCTGGAATGCTGTATTCCATGGGGTCACAAAGAGTCAGACATTACTAGGTGAATGAATAACAACAACTGGAAAAACCATAGCTTTGACTATATGGACTTTTGTCAGCAAAGTGATGTCTCTGGTTTTTAATACTCTGTCTAGGTTTGTCATAGCTTTTCTTCCAAGGAGCAAGCATCTTTTAATTTCATGGCTGCAGTCACCATCTGCAGTGAATTTGGAGCCCAAGAAAATAAAGTCCGTCACTGTCATTTTTCCCCCATCTATTTATTATGAAGTGATGGGACCAGATGCCATGATCTTAGTTTTCTGAATGTTGAGTTTTAAGCCAGCTTTTTTATTCTCTTTCACCTTCATCAAGAGGCAGTTTAGTTCCTCTTCTGTCTGCCATTAGAGTGGTATCATCTGCATATCTGAGGTTATTCCTAGGAATCTTGATTCCAGTTTGTGAGTCATCCAGCCTGGCTGGCATTTCACATGATATATTCTGCATATAAGTTAAATAAGTAGGGTGACAATATACATCCTTGTGATACTCCTTTCACAATTTGGAACCAGTGCACTGTTCCATGTGTGGTTCTAACTGTTGCTTCTTGACCTGGCTATAGGTGCCTTAGGAGTTAGGAAGGTGGTCTGGCATTCCCATCTCGAAGAATTTTCCACAGTTTGTTGTGAGCCACACAGTCAAAGGCTTCAGCATAGTCAATGAAGCAGATGTAGATGATTTTTGGAATTCCGTTGCTTTTTCTATGATCCAACGAATGTTGGCAGGTTGATCTCTGGTTCTTCTGCCTTTTCTAAATCCAACTTGTACATATGGAATTTCTCAGTTCACATACTGTTGAAGCCTGTCTTAAAGGGTTTTGAGCATAACCTTGCTAGTATGTGAAATGAGTACAGTCGTGTGGTAGTTTGAACATTCTTTGGCATTGCCTTTCTTTGGGATTGGAATGAAAACTGACCTTTTCCAGTCCTGTGGCCACTGCTGAGTTTTCCAAATTTGCTGTCATATTAAGTGAAGCACTTTCACAGCATCATTTTTAGGATTTCAAATAGCTCAGGTAAAATACCATCACCTTCACTAGCGTTGTTAATAGTGATGCTTCCTAAGGCTCATTTGATTTCACACTCCAGGATGTCTGTGTATAGGTGAGTGATCACACCACTGTGGTTATCTGAGTCATTAAGACCTTTTTTGTACAGTTCTGTGTATTTTTGCCACCTCTTCTTAATATCTTCTATTTCTGTTAGGTCCATACTGTTTCTGTCCTTTATTGTGCCCATCTTCGCATGAAATATTCCCTTGGTATCTCTAATTTTCTTGATTAAACTATTAATATTTTCTAAAAACTGTGACTTGCAAGGATATGAGGTAGCAAATGAAATTAGAGATCCCACAGATTATTTGGCTGGCAGAAGTAGATTTGTATCAAGAAACACCAGACTTCTTGAAGACTTTGAAAGAGGAATTAATGTCACATCATTTCATTTATACTAAGTCACTGACGTCTTCTCTGAGGCAAGATCTGCATCATCCATGCTGTCTTCATCAGCAAAGAAAGAATGATGAATCCTTATTTCAATGTTAAGGTTGTCTAAGCAGAACTAGCCTTCACATATACCTTGCAGTGTATCCAGATACTTCCAGGTTTTTGTCTGCACATCACATTTTACAACATGTCATTCTGGATCCTTATTTTCCTGAGGAGCTCTGTTTCCCCAAGAACTTGTTTTCAGCTGCATTATAATAATTACTTTAAGGTTTCCAATGAAAAATTGTATCATGTTCATATCCATAAAGTAAGCAAGGTAAAGAATGAAAACGTCTCCTAGTGAGCAACTAAGGATGTGCTTCACTATTTTCTCAAAGGTAATAAAAATGTCCTATAAAAATAAAGATTTCAAGTCAGGATTTCAGGAAAAACATTAACTTCCAAGTAGTCAAACAGAACTCCATGTTCTCTTCCCTGGTCTGATGGAATTGACTTTCAAGGCAATAGAAAAGGTTTCTTCTTGGATCATTGGCAATATTTCAGATGTACCACATGCAGTAAGTTACACAAACATGCAAAGCTACTCTCATCACCAAAGCAGCACAACCTGCTTTCCTCCCGTGTGCGATTTGTTCAACATTGCAGACTTTCACATTTCCTAAAGAGCTCACAGAACAGTGTCCTCCTTAGATGACATTCATACACGTGTAACAGAAAATCAGGAGTTGGGAATATTATGAGATATGCAGTTATTTGCTAAAGGGAAATAGCATAGCTGCTAATATCTCTAATGTTTACATCAAAATTATAGCCAAAGAGCAAGTTTTGAGAGAGGACTTTATTTGATAAAGGCACGCTTCCATTTTTATTCCCTGCTGCACACCACAAGCTAGTTTATTCTTTTCCAAGTCACACTAGTTCCCAAGGTCTTCCTAGGATTAATTTAGCAGCAAGGAAAGAAAACTCGGTTTATATTGGCTTAACCGATGAGGAAATTTACTCTTTCCAAACAGGAAGTTGAGAGGTGGGGTGCCTGAATTAACAGCTTATGCTAGAATGAAGTATGCAGATTATAATCTTTTTGGTTTTCATTTCTATCTGTGTGCTGTATTTTATAGGATATTTTCTTTGCTTTATTTTCAAATTATTCCATTAAAATTTTCACTTAAAGTTATAGTAGTTCTTTTATTTTCCTAGTATTTTTAAAAATATATGGCATCTTATTTTTCCAATGATTCTGATTTTCAGAATAGGCTCATTAGAAGCTGCATCACCTCTGTTTTCAAATTGTGTGGACAAAAGCAAAATCTAGCACTTGTCTAGAGATGTTTATTGTTGTAGTGAGAGATATGCTGGGTCATGCTGTGGATGTAGTAAAAAACATTGAATTGAAGACTTTAAAATGGTTAAAGTGGCAAATTTTATGTTATCTGAATTTCACTGCAAAAATATTTAATATTCTAAAAATATTATCTTATTCTTGTTTTATGGATATAATAGCTTCTCTTATTCCCTGAGGATATTGCTAGCACTTTTGGGGAAAGTTTCCTTCTCTTGAATGGGCCATTTCCTCTAAGTTGCTTTTTAAAAATTTCTTATTATTGTTAGCCAATACTCTTGGATGTTTTGTGATTTTTGTGTCTGCATATATTCAAGAATGGAGGGCTCCAAAACTATTTGGGAGCTGTGAGAATGACTGAGGAGGTCAGGAACTATGAAGGGTCTTACTCCACTTTCAAGCTAACAAGTTAGTCTGCTGTGTTGTCATGGATGCTTCCAAAAGATAGGAGATTCCTGGGTCAGATACAAAGAACATTCCTACTCAGTTGAGCGAGCAGCATGAGCTTCGTGCACATGGCGGCTCCCCTCACTCTGAAGGTTTCACAGGGACAATTCAGAGCAAGCAGAGTAGGCCCTTGTTATAGCAGGTTTATGTTATACCTGAGAACTCCTGAGCAAGACATTCCAATCATTTATAATGGTCTACGTGGGCTGCCCTGTTGCCTTAGTGGTAAAGAATCCACCTGCAGTGCAGGACCCCGAGTTCAATTCCTGAGCCAGGAAGATCTCCTGGAAAAGGGAATGGATACTCACTCCAGTATTCTTGTCTGGGGAATCCGGTGGACGGAGGAGCCTGGTGAGCTACGTTCCATGGAGCTGTAAAGAGTCAGACACGACTAAGTGACTACCACTTTCACTTTCATAATGGTCTACAAGCAAAGCTACCCAATCTTTGCTCCAGAGGAAGACATTAGCAAACAAACCTGCCTGCTATTCTAGAGGGAGACAACCTTCACTATACAGGGTCTTGAAAAGCTAGTCTAAGACAAAAAAATTGTCAAATCCTGCACAAGATGTTCAGAAATGGAAGAAAGACCCATGGAGAATTATCAACAAGGGCTTGTCTATTGTGACTTTACTATCCAGTAGCTGGGCTGTTTCCTTGAGAACCTTCAATTTCATTTTTGTGAGCACTGTTCCTGGATCATAGAAGTCTTTTCTAATCTTCTGACTGGCTGCTAGTTTTCTGTGAACCAAGTAGGAAGGTGGCCTGGGCATTTCAGTGAGCAGCATGTGTAGATTCAGCTAATTTGTCCGTGACATTGGTAGGGTACTCCAGTCTTCAGCCATACTTGATGTCACTGTAGACTTCTGTTTGGCCAGAGAGTGAAGCTCTGGCCTTTGCCAAAGTGAAAGGAAGCATATGCTGTACAGAATAAGTGTGGAGATTGTGAGAGTTGTTCAGTAGTGTCTGACTCTTTGCAGTCCCATGGACTGTAGCGCACCAGGCTCCTCTGTCCATGGGATTCTCCAGGCAAGAGTACTGGAATATTCTCTTCTCCAGGAAGTCTTCCCAACCCACAGATTGAACCCAGGTCTCCAGCATTGCAGGCAGATTCTTTATCATCTTAGTCACCAGGGAAGCCTGAGGGTTGGGATTAGGACTTCTCAAACCACATTAAGAGGGATGACAATGAGACTACAATCAGTAGCTTTTGGTTAAGACTATTTGAGGATGGGGGTTAGGACTTCTCAGATAGACTTAACCAAGGATACTGACTGAATCCTCAATGTCATCCCTCCTAATTTGGTAACTGGTAAGTTTTGAAAATTCTGTTTTATAAATTGAACTGTTATCTAATTTTTCTACCCACAACTTAGGGTTTAGTTTCCTCAAGCCTGGCAAGTCATTTACCACTTTCTAGCTTCTTAAATTTTTGTTTTGTTTTGCTTTCATTCCTGATTCTTATGGATTTATGCCTTTAAATAAGACACAGTTATTGTCATTGTAGTGGAATTTTCTGAATGAAATGAGGAAATTAGATATGTATGTATTTCAATCTGGCATCATTACCAGGAAGAATCATTGTACTTTCTCTTCCTATTTTTTGAAATCTTCCAGCTTAAACTAGATCTGCCAAGATAAATATCATATTCATAGTGGCAGAGTACATTGTCTTTATTTCCTCTCAGTGGGAAACTATTTTAAGATGTCATAACACCAGGGCAAATAGTATTATGCATCATCTATTTCTTTGTCTGAATGTTAGTTTCACAGGCATGTTTACTTTATGAAAACACCAAGCTGTGCACTTAAGGCTTATGTACTTTTTGTATGCACTTTATATTGCTATCAAAGGTTTACATTAAAATTGTACAAAGTATGACTATATCAAAGCATTCAGTCCATTTTACTGTTTTTGTTTAGCTACTATTTACGTTTAGCTGCGTTGGGTCTTGGTTCTGCGCATGGGCTTTCTCTAGTTGTTGCGAGTGGGGAGTACTCTCTAGTTGTGGTGTGTGGGCTTCTCATTGTGGTGCCTTCCCTTACTGAGAGCACAGGCCCTAGAGCTCAAGGGCTCAGTAGTTGTGGCTTCCAGGCTCTAGAGCACAGGCTCAATAGTTGTGGCACATGGGCTTAGTGGCCCCCTGGCATATAGGATCTTCCCAGACCAGGGACCAAACCTATGTCCCCTGCATTGTCAGGAGGATTTTTAACCACTGGAAAGAAAATGAAAGTTGCTTAGTCATGTCTGACTCTTTGTGGCCCCATGAACTATACAGTCCATGGAATTCTCCAGGTCAGAATACTGGAGTGCATAGCCTTTCCCTTCTCCAAGGGATCTTCCCAACCCAGGGATCAAACCCAGGTCTCTCACATTGCAGGCAGATTCTTTACCAGCTGAGCCACAAGGAAACCCTAACACTAACCACTGGACCATCAGGGAAATCCCATCTATAAAGTATTTTAATAAGGACATTATTGTTCTCTTTATTCATGTTAACCTCAATTAGGTTAAGTTCATATTCTCAACTATGTAACATAAACCAACCAGTTCCTTGATTGTTCTCCTGGTACATCCTTTCAGAATAATCATGGATGATAACCAGGTATAAGGTATAGTCTAGGCTACTGTCTTGGTATAGTCTAGCTACTGTTGTGAATTATAACTTAAAAATATTTTTCAAAGTAACATAAAACAGTTACTTAAAACAGTAACATAAAACAGTCATAAACAGTTACTTCTGTGTTTTCCCAGTTCACTCAGCCCCTAAGCGCATCCCCCAGTCTCTTAACTGTATGAAGGAAATGGTTCTTAAATACTTACTGCATATTAGAAACACCTGGGAGTTCTAAAAATCCCACTGCCCAAGGCTGCATTCCATCCTAATTAAACAGAGTCTCTGGGATGGAGACCCAGGCATCAGTACTTTTTAAAGCCCCCAGGAGAGTTCAATGAACAGTCAGGGCTGTGGACATAGGTCTAGGATGATGCTTCTCAGGCTATCTGTGGTGAAGAACTAGTTTGTGTTTTTAATAGTACCAGCTCATGACAGATCAAAATTCTTGCAAAATCAATAAAAATTAACTAATAGAAAAGTGACCATGTGCTGGACTGTCAAAGCAATGTCAACTTGCTATCAAGTTTTCTTAATGCTTATTCTTGATGTCTATATTTGTCTTGCCACAGACTAGTCACAGTTCATGATCAGTGACAGTCCACAGAGCACAGCTGGGTAGCACTGACTTAAAACACTGAAATACTCTTTCCCTTTCCTAGCACAGGCCCCATATCCATATCCTCTCCTCTCTGTGCAAAGAATCTTTTTTGAGACAGGGAGTTTCCCCTGGGGCCTGTCATTTGTGCTCCCCCTCCTTTCTCCATAGCCCTACTGACACATTGCACCCACTCAGATACATTTCTGGGCTCTGAAAGCATGAGGTGAATAACCCATAGGTTGCTTGAGGTTTTCTAAGTATTGTTTTCCTTCAGCTATATTAATTGGAAAAAAAAACATCTCTCGACTATTAAAATCTTAGAATGTGATCTCATGTATTCCACTACAAAGATACATGAGATCACGTTCTAAGATTTTAGTAGTCAAGAGCTGTTCTTTCTTTTTTTTTTAATTAGCTGAAGGGAAACAATACTTTAGGAAGCAATAGTATGAACAAAGCTAGTGGAGGTGACAGAATTCTAGCTGAGCTATTTCAAATCCTAAAAGAAGATGCTATTAAAGTGCTGCACCCAGTATATCACCAAATTTGGAAAACTCAGCAGTAGCCACAGGACTGGAAAAGGTCAATTTTCATTCCAATCCCAAAGAAAGTCAATGCCAAAGAATGTTCAAACTACATACAATTGAGCTCATTTCATATGCTAGTAAGGTTATACTCAAAAGCTTTCAAGCTAGGCTTCATCAGTATATGAAATAAGAAATTCCAGAGGTACAAGCTGGATTTCAAAGAGGCAGAGGAACCAGAGATCAAATTGCCAACAGTTGTTGGATCATGGAAAAAGCAAAGGAATTCCAGATAAACATCTACTTCTGGTTCATTGACTATTCTAAAGTCTTTGACAGTGTGGATCACAACAAACTATGGAAAATTCTTAAAGAGATGGGAGTACCAGACAATTTATCTGTCCCTTGAGAAATCTGTATGTGAGTCAAGAAGCAGCAGTTAGAACTGGACATAGAACAGTGGACTGGTTCAAAATTGAGAAAGGAGTACATCAAGACTGTGTATTGTTGCCCTGCTTATTTCACTTTTGTGCAGAGTTCATCATGCGAATACCAGACTAGATGAATCACAAGCTGGAATCAAGATCACTGGGAGAAATGCCAATAACCTTAGATATGCAGGCAATGTCGCTTTAATGGCAGAAAGTGAAGAGGAACTAAAGAGTCTCTTGATGAAGGTGAAAGAGGAGAATGAAAAAACTGGCTTAAAACTCAACATTAAAACAACTAAGGTCATGGCATCTGGTCCCATCAGTTCATGGCAAAAGAAGGGGAAAAAGTGACAGATTTTACTTTCTTGGGCTTCAAAATCACCAAGGACAGTGACTGCAGCCATGAAATTAAAAGACACTTGTTCCCTGGAAGGAAAGTTGTAATAAACAAGAAAATGTATTAAAAAGCAGGGACATCAATTTGTCAACAAAGGTCCACATAGTCAAAGCTATGGTTTTTCCAGTAGTCATGTATGAATGTGAGAGTTGGGCCATAAAGAAGACTGAGCATCTAAGAACTGATGCTTTCTAATTGTGGTGTTGGAGAAGACTCTTGAGAGTCCCTTGGACTGCAAGGAGATCAACCCAGTCAATCCTAAAGGAAATCAACCCTGAATATTCATTGGAAGGACTGATGCTGAAGTTGAAGCTCCAATACTTTGGCCATTTAATGTGAGGGGCTGACTCTTTGGAAAAGACCCTGATGCTGGGAAAGACTGACTGCAAAAGGAGAAAGGGGTGGCAGAGGATGAGATAGATAGCATCACCAACTCAGTGGATATGAATTTCAGCAAATTCTGTCAGATAGTGGAGGACAAAGGAGCCTGGTGTGCTACAATTCATGGGGTTGCAAAGAGTTGTACATGACTTAGTACCTAAACAATAAGAAGAGCAATCTGTAAGTTGTGTGTACAAGTGAGTTTCAGGGACAAATTCACTGAAGACTCTCAGGTACAAAAATTCTCTTTATTCTTAGTAATTTTGCACTTTGGCTAGAATGCAGTGAAAATTCTTCTGTTACTTGGGCTGGAATATCTAAAGAACAAGTAGAGTTTCACCCACAGGAAGCCTCTTGTGGCGTTCGTAGGACTGAATGAGAGTGGGCTGCCATAATCTGCTATGCTGGACACTTGTCCCAGTAGTCTGGCAGCATGGACATTTGCCCATGTGGATGGGATCCCATTAGGTTTATGAAGCATGGAATAGAGAACAAGGTTTGGGATTGGAAGGAACTTCATCTGAGGGGGAAGTTCCGAATGATTCAGATGAATCTTCTGATGAGGACCTCTTAGCCTTTTTCCTTTGTGCAATTATTCTGATGAGAATGCAGTTGAATTCTGGTTGAAGCAGGTTATCTGATTCCCGTGGTCCAAGACATCTCTGATTTTTTTTCCTTTCTAAATCTTGGCTCATCTGTTTCAGAAAAGATGGCACAATTATGCTGGTTAGAGAACCAAAGGCCACATCTGATATTATTAATTCCATTCTCAGTCTCTTGTGTAGTTTTTAATGAAGCTGTCTTCAATGTCCTAATTACACATCTAGATCTCTGTTACATTCTGATTATATTTGCTGGGTATGTAAAATTTTACTCCTCCTGAAAGGAAGCAGAAAGGAGATGGGGAACATGCTCTGGGACTTTGGACTTGGGGACCCTTCCCAACTCAAATTTGGTTACTTGATAAGAGATGGAAAATAGAGATAAAATGTATAACATACTTGTATATAGAGATCTATCTTCTTTAAAGTTTTACACTCTATGAAAAGTTCATGCATGTAAAACTGCTAGCACGTATAACATCCGGCACATGAGAACTTATTAGAGAAGAAAACCAGGAATGGAAATCTCAGCTTAAGCCATAACTTAGGGAAGAGCTTATTTTGTGGCTTTTAAAAGAAAATTATACTGAAATATGTACTGAATACAGTCTTGGTGAGACTGTGACTAGTGCAAGGCAGAACTGTGTGCAGAGTAATCTTTGAAGACTGAGTATAGGTGAAATGTTTAGGAGACTTAAAACACTCTGAAAGAGCTAGCAGGAGCCTTAACTTAGCATAGCACTCAAAGGATTCAGGCTGTCAATTCTGAATCATGCTGCTGCTGCTCTGTGACAGCTTGATCATGGTTTTTTATTCTAGGAGGCAATAGCATGTGTGATTTCATAAAAACTCCCAGCCCCTCTGTGAAGTTTGTATAAGTATCAATATGTTACAGGTGAGGAAATTGAGGCCCAGAGAGGCTACCTTGTCCAAGGGCACAGCTCCCGGGTGTCAGGCTTAGGGTTTGAACCCAGAGCTGTCTGCTTCTTAAGTCCATACTCTACCCCAGGGACAGTAACAAGAAGTCAAAATTGTAAAATTAAGATCCTCCAGTGGCCCAGCTCCTTCACCTCCTCCTGAGATTATGGGAGAAGATGGTAAACTTCACTTCATTTTTAGCAATGCCCTTAACTCGCAGAATATGGCTCTGGTAAAAGGCTTAACTTTAGGACCTAAGTGAGGCTTCTCCCTTTCCCCTAAGTCTGAATTTTACCTTGAATGGATATTGTACTTGAAGGCTGTTTCTAGAAAGAGAAAGAGAGACTGAATAAGATGACCTTGAGAATTAGGCTGCAGTGTATGTGTGTGTATGAAAAAGAGGGAGAAAGAGCAAAAAGAGAGATAGAAAGAGGGTTAGACATGTCTACTAAGATGCAATTGGTATTTGGAATTCTACCTTTTTCTAGGGAAGGGAGAAGGGCAGCAGAGATGCCTGACGTCTGCCCCCTTTGACTGGATAGTTCAAGCTCCTGGCTTTCTCCAGATTTTATCCGGATATTTGAGGAGCTGTCTTCCTGGTCACATTGAGGAAACCATGCTTCCTATTTCCTGCATCCACAAGTTAAAAAGAAATAAACCTATTAAGCAAATGGAGGATGAGGAAGTTCTTTATTTCTGTGGCAAAGTACAGATATCTGTAGTTTTGAGTCATTTGTGCCTGGCATGGTACCTGAGGATACGGTGGTACCTGAGGATAAGAGCATGGCATGCTGCAGTCCATGGGGTCACAAAGAGTTGGACATGACTAAACGACTGGACTGAACTGAACTGATGGTACCTGAGAATAGTATTTGGGGAATTTTAACCAGGCATCTTCCTTGGCTGTCAATACTTGCTCTAATATCTAATAAAAATCTCTCTAGTTATAAGTCACTGGAATGTTGCTACTGGTGTTGCTATTGTCATTTGCAGAAAACGGAGTCCAATATTGCTCTAATATTGGTTCTTTGAGTCTGAACTGTCTCACTTACCTTCTATCGTTTTATTCACATTACCAAGGCTTCTACAGGATTCACTGCAGACCTCTCCCAGTGGCCTTGGAAATGCATGTGTGATTGTAGTGATGCCTCATTACAGATGGGATTTGAACACCATTATATTCACCCCTGTTGTAGCTAAACCATGCTCGTTTCCAAAATTTCTGTGTGAATGTCTAGACAGACGAGTGTCCAAGTGCCTGTGCTGTGGCATTAATAAGATCAGTAGGTTTTTAAAAATGTTAAATCAATTGTATTTATGCTTAATGAGTAACCATTTACACATTAAGATGATATTCCTCTGACCTGCTCCTATCTGAAATAGAAGTTGAATATAAACTCTGTGACTACTTGATGGAAACCAAAACAAAAGCTGAATTTAAGAGAAGTTACCAGGAGGTTATAACATCCTGCACAGCTATGAAATTGCTATGCAGTTTCGAGTTTGTTGCAGAAATATTATATTCTACTTCTTTTGATAATATGACAAGTGAAGAGTATAAATTCAGTTTTTAACTTTTTTTGTTATGTAATTGAGAGAGATGTTCCAAGTACATTAGGAAAAAACCCAGATGGGGAGAAACTGAGCTCCAAATTCCTTCTACTCCAGCCTTTTAGCCTTTTCTCTTGGGTACTCTGTTTTGGGGAGTTGCTGGTGGCTTATTTTATGAATAAGTGATTTTATTCCCCTCATGATACTCAGAAACTGAAATCTCTAAACTTATTGAGCAAATTTAGGGAGGGCATCTGCTCTCACGATGACTGGCCAAGTAGAAGGAGGAGACTCTCTTTCCTTGCATCCAGGACTGAAATGTTTGGATACGAACTCAAACAGCACTGCCAGTGGAGTTACGTGACTTTCCCCACTGCGACTACTGGAGGGGTGACTGTGGAATGATGATATTCAGTCCACGTCCTGGCAGGGAACAGATACACACTCATATTGGTTGGCGGGGCATAGATAAAGCAAAAGAATTTGTCTCCTTAGGGCTGGGAGACTGGGCTGAGAGGATGTGAGAGGAGGGAGCAGTTTCTGAAACATGGAAAAGAGGGATGGCTGTGTGCAGAGGGCTGCCTGGCAGGACTTATGTTGAATGGAGGGACTGTGCAACCTGTGACCCCCCCTCCTGGGACAGAGCTGGGGTACAGATATCTTGACATAATTTTCCTCCTTGCTTTGCACCTTTTGCAGATAGGGGCTCTCTGTTGGCTGAACAACATGAAAGTCAAGGGGCAAAGGGCCCCACATTTGGAGAACATAACATCAGCCTTTAGGCCACAAAGCAGAGTGGAGAGACATAGAGAATATCTTCAGGACTCCAGCAAGGAGGGTCTCCTTTTATCCTTCCCCTTTCAGGATTAGCTGGCTTGACTCTCTGCCGCATTTCAGAATGCTCTTCTAGAGGAGAAATGAGAAATTTCTCCATTTAACAGCTCTGACTCCATATATAGAAGGGATATGTAAAAATGTGATGGAAACAAATGGTTTGTGATTTTTCTAATGGCCGAGACACACCATAAGCCATCTTAGTTGTTTAGCTTGGTTATTTTTCTACCCTTTTCCGCAATCTCAGAATAAGCAGTCCATTGCCCAGCATTTCTCTTAGAGAGAGAAATGAGGGAAATATGGCAGTACATAGAATTACCTGTTGTGAAGGATTTGCTCCCACCACAAAAACAGATCATTATTTCTGCCAACATCTGATAGAGGCACAACAGTAACTTGGTATTCCAAATATCTCCTTTATGTAATTTCTGAATATCAAGGTGCCTGACATTCAGTTCACAAAAATTTTGAAGCATTTTGCTGTTTTTTATTCTAGTTTTCCATCCTTTTTGTTTCAGTAGAAATGCATACCATAATTTCAAGAGAATAGATATTTTGTCAAGCATGGTTACTACTCATAATGATCTTCTTAGCTCTTAGTCCCTATAGATTGACAACCTCCACAGCTGGATTTAACTCTTTGGACCTCACCTGTAGGTTTGCCCTTTGCCATGGTCCCTGGTCCCAGAGCTTTGTCCTTTGGTGACTGGAGAGTGGATGGAGCTGAGAAGCAGTAGGCCAGTGGCGCCCAGCTTCAGACAGTGCCTCGTGAATCTCCTTCTGATCTTGTGCCCATCTGAAGTGTGGTGCCTTGCCTGTTTCCATTTAACAAAGCCCCTACCATAACCCAGTGTCAGTGAATGAATCTGGGTCTCTGAGACCCATTGTCTCAATTCCTATTTTGGTTTCTTGCCTTGTATTCTGGAGACTGGTGCTTTGCTTGAAATCTTGACCTATGTTTTCCTAGGGATTGGAGATCTGTCAATGAACCCAACCCCTCTGCCTGGTCCCTACTACCTGTCGACAGATTTCCCAAACTACAAACTGCTCACTTTCTTGGATGATCTCCCATCTTCTGGGGTCAAACTTTCCTTGATCTCCCACTCAGCTCTGCATTCTAACTGGTACCAGGTTATTAGCCGTACCTGTACAGCTAATCATACCTGGTTTATGTGATTCTGTTAATTGATAATCTGGTTCCATACATAATTTCTTCTTCAAAAGCTGGTAATAAATAAGATTGCTAGAGAGTAGGTGAGTTCCTCTGGGACAAGGACTCTCTCTCGTTTTATCAAGGAACTCCCAGTCCCTGAAATAGCACTTAATTTTTAAAATTAAATACAGAACTTACAGATGAAATAGCTGTTTAGATGAGAGATTCTTAATATAAACATACATGCATGAACATGTGTATGTTTCTCTGAAAGTCTTCATAAAGTTTTTTAGATTCTCAGCAGTACTCGTGGCCCTCAAAAGACTGAAATAACCACCAGCTTAAAATGTACAGAAGAGAAAGGAATACATGACTTCCCCTTTTGAAAAGATTCATTCTTTTAGGGCATTTGGATATTGTGTAGCACTGTATTGAAAAATAGCAATACCACTTGATTAAATAAGCTTAACTAATGAGTACAGGGTTTCTCCTTGGGAATTAATGATGCACTGATCTGATGGTTAACCTTTAGCTTTTGGATATGAGTGAGAATGAGTAGGACTCAGATTTTGATGGTCCTCTGACCCATGGAATTGAACTCCACTTCCTTAAGCTTCATTGATGTTTTTCTGTAACTATAAATTATATATTTGTTTTCCCCCAGGAAAACATAATTTTCTGATGGTGAAGCCTTTATCTTGTTAAGTTTCTGAGTAGCAAAGCTTGTTGTTTATTCTATTTTCAGCCTATTTGGTATAATCTCTGTGATGAATTTTATCCCTTGAAGCTTGAGTAAATATACTGTTACTTTGGAGTGCATGAGTATTGATGTATATACCATATATGACTGAGGACACTGTAGCTGGTGTATAGACAGTGCTTGATCAGATATTCAGTGAATAAATGAATATTATTAGTTTGGGGAACAGTGTAGTGAAATGGCTAAAAAGAGAATTTATTTTTGATCAATGCATTCTTTGGTGTAAATTCTAGCTGTTCTAATTTATGACTTTGGAAATAGGAATATTAATTTTTTTCCTCTTTGGATTATTCTCTTTGAGAATTAGATCAAATAATATGGGTAAAAAATTACAGTGCCTGGGGGCAGAGTAGGCACTCAATAAAAAGTGGCTATTAAAGTTATTATTATCATTAACATCATTATTGGATCACTTGTCTGGATTGCCTGTGAGAGAGTAGAATAAAGTGTGTGTGTGTGTGTGTGTGTGTGTGTGTGTGTGTGTGTGCTTAACTCTGGCTATACATCAGGATTGCCTGTGGAATCGCCTGTATTTTTAAAAATACAGAGGCTTGGCTTCAATTCAGGACTTCGGGGCTATGAAAAGGGCATGTGTATTTTTAACAAGCCCAACAGGTGATAATGATGTACAGACTGGTTCAAGAATTATTGCCATAGGTATTATATAAAGAGTGGCTTCAAAATGTGAGGTGAAAGGGAGGGACCCAACCTTTGACCTAGTTGGGTCTTAGATAGTGACAGAGGGGTACTGGAGTCCCCTGGGCTTGGGAGTCCAGGATATGAGTTCAGTCTGTGCACTTATGAGCTCTGTGGACGAGACTGTAGCCCCTGGAGGTGAGGAGCCATATCTGTCTTGTGCATCTGTATGTTCCTGCTAGAGTGGCCTTGAACAAACTGCATAACCTCTCCAGTTCCCCTGTGTTCTTATCTGAGAATTAATTTAGATAACTTATGGGTACCTATGTAATTTATGAGTAATAGATGCTCAGTAAATAGTTCCTGTCCTTTGCGTGTGTGTGTACATGCTGCATTCTCAGAAGTGACCCCCTTGCTGGAGGAGGTCATCAAGAAGCTGTGATTGCTAGCTTTCACAAGTTAAATCAAGGCAACTGGAGGTTCCTGACGCCCCCCACTCCTGACCACAGAATGCATTCCTCCCACCTTGCTACAGCAGGAGCCATTTTCAAGGACATGACCTTACGATAGTGATGTGCTATCAAGACCATCTGGACTGAACACCTGCCTGCACCCACTCAAGCCCTCTCCATAAACCTTAAGATTTGGAAAATGGGGCCTACATTTATTTGTCTTATGATTGCCCAATTCAAGCCTCATAGGAAGTTCCTTGCTGATTAAACCTACAACCTACTACTCTGGAGTCATCTATCTTAGATTTCCCTTTGCCCTCCTTGTCCAGGGACTAGTTTCATATTTTACCCAGGAAGCACCTGAGTTTGTAGACCAACACTCTCCCTATTTTTCTAGGTTTTTAATTCATGCTGTTCTGCCATTCAGATTCTTTCTTCCAACCAAATGATTTATTTACCAGCCCTTGAACTTGTCCTGTATTTTTCTACTTTTCATTTAGCACTTGTCTGTATATGAATATATCTCCATAAAGCTCCCCCAACTCACATAATATGAAGTGATCATTCTTTAAAAGAAATGGCTGTTAATTTTGTCAGTTGATCCTGTGCTATATGTGTCTTTTTTCTATTATTAGACTGAACTGTCAAGTCTTTTATTATTGTTTAACTCTCCATGAATTTATATACATAGCTCCTCAGCTAGACTGCTTTTATTTTTATTTTTATTTTTATTTTTTTTATTTTTTTAATTAAATTTATTTATTTTTTTAATTACAATACTGTATTTGTTTTGCCATACATTGACACGAATCAGCCATAGGTGAACACAATCGCCCAATGCCGAAGCCCCCTCCCACCTCCCACCCCACATCCTCTACCTGAATCATCCTGTGCATCAGCCCCATGCATCCTGCATCCTACACCAAACATAGATTAGTGCTTCGTTTCTTACAGGAAAATACACATGCTTCACTGCCATTCTCCCAAACCATCCCACCCTTTCCCTCTCCCTCAGAGTCCAAAAGTCCTAGACTGCTTTTAGACAGGCATTGGACCTTGATGGTTGGGACAGTATTAAAGTGCATTTCACACAGCAAGAGTTCAGTGAAGATGCATTGATTTAGAAAAAAATTTGTTTCACGCTATTTTCTTTTGCTTCCTTCATTTTCTCTTATGGGTTTTTAATCAAGGTGTTTGTTGTTGTTGTTGAAATTCTTAGACATACACATTACTGGCCCTGACTAGAAGATAAACTGAGCACAAAGAATGTTTGGGTAATATTCTAAATTTGGGTGTATATACTAAGCATGTAAGAGGGAAGAGACATCATCTCTCTTCGTTTGCCTGCCTAGTGAATTCCCACCTGCTCTTTAAGCCTCATGCCTGCCCTCCCCATCTTCCCAGAACCTCCCAGGGAATGTGAGTTCTTCTTCTACCTGAGCTTATACCCTGCATTATGGAACATTGCTTTGTACTCTGTTTATCCGTTTATTTCTTCCACTGGCCTGTGTGTTGCTGTGGATGTAGGTTTTTGACTTAGTCATCTTGGTATCACTGGTATTAAGCACTGTGATTTACCCATGGAAAAGCTCATTAACTCCTGAGCTAATGTGAGAACACAGGGACTCAAACTCAAGTTGCAGAGGTAGGATATGGTAAAAGACAGTAGCAATAACATAGAACCGCCTGTATTAAGTGATATAAACAACAGGCCAGTGACTCTGAAAAGCATATTTGAGGAAACATAAGGAAGAAACCTTGGACAAGGTAGAACTTAAAGGAGGGGTCAGATGGGGCCAAGCATAGAGGATGGAGGAGGAGATTTCCAGTGGAGGAAATGAGCCAAGTTAGGGAACAGGGGCAGGACATCAGTAAGGGTTTTGGTTGCACATGATGGAATCAACTCTAGCTGGTTTAAGTGAAAAGGAATTTATTAAAGGATTTAGAGAGCTCATACAATCTCTTCATCTAAGAGTAATACTTAGATGCTAAGGAGCATTCCCGTACTCTAATATCTCTAATATGAAAGAGTCTGTGGACTTGTAAACTTTGTGACTTATACCTTTGGCAGGTGGGACAAGTGATGAGTGAAATAATCAGAATGCCAAGTAGTATTAAACTATGTATTAAACTATAATGCAGTATTATATTTATATAAAAGTAGTGAAGTTGCTCAGTCATGTCCAACTCTTTGCGACCCTGTGGACTGCAGCCCACAAGGCTCCTCCATCCATCGGAGTTTCCAGGCAAGAGTACTGGAGTGGGTTGCCATTTCCTTCTCCTATATATTTAAACTATATTATATATAATAAATATAATTATTATAATTATATATAATATATATTAAACTATAAATTAACTATGAATGACTTTGTGCCTGGGCATATTTGAATGATTGCAGCTATATCAAGTAACCTAAAGCAAAGACCTCTGGAAAAATATTAGGAAATAAAGTTGGGAGGATGAGAAAGAGTGACATCTGGGAGATCCTTGAAGGGTACTACAAAGATGTGAATTTTTCTCTGGATGAAAGGGGAGCATGGAAGATAGTTGAGTGTATGTGTGTGGGGATAGGGTGAGAAATATTCTGGAAAATGTCATATTTTGGCATTTCTTGAAGGCTTGGTGATTTAGTTGCAAGAGAGAGTGCTCATGAGTAAGGAGAGTCTCAGGCCTGGCACTAAAACACCTTCTGGGGAAGATTGGCTTTGGAGAGGCTGGGTTAGCTTAGATAACAGAAAGGGTTAAAGAAATGATGAGGAGGAATATGGGGTCATGTGCCTGTGACACCAGTCACCTCATTGGTTCAACTGATTTGACCGGCTACATAGTACCTCTTTCTTTCTCCATATTCATATGGATCCCCTACCCCTGAAGCTGTGAGATCAGTCAAAGAAAACCTTCCCTGTTAGAGGTTGATCTCTTCTTCCATCAAGGCTGTATGAGTGCATATGTTCCTTTATTAGAGCATTAGATGAATTCCTCTACAAGAACCAAACAAGCTCTCAAGAAGCAAATGAGGTGACTCAATAAGTTGGGGGACCTCTTCCTTCAACTCTCCTTCCCTCCTTTATAACTGCCTTCTGTTCTTGCTGCTACTAGAACAATTTCCCCAAATTATGAATTCCATCAAGCCCAGAATTCTCAGATGCTTCCCTGTTCCCTATAGCAGTGTGTGCCAAAGTGTGGGACAAATATTCCTGGTGAGATGTAAGATGATTCAGATGGTCCATAAGCATGACATTAAATCATCTTAAGTTGCATACTGAGAAATTTATTCCTTTTAAAATTCTCTTGGAGTCCTGCTTTTGACAATGAGGGAGTGTAAGACTAGTCTATCTAACACTTCTAATCTCCACTTTTAATAAGGAGAAAGAGTCTTAAGGTAAGTGTTCCAAATGCAAGCATATCATGCCATAATTTTAAGGATATTATTTTCTTTAAAACATTTATGGCAAATTATTTCAAATTTTCATATATGGAAGTGATATAAAATTTTAATGTCCTGGATACTTAGGCATTATTATTACTCTCTTGATATGATAATTATGTTTTGAAAAAGTCCTTTAAATAATGATTGAGAATCCCACAAATTAATGTTGGACACCAAACTACAGATCCTGGCAGCTCAGAAAACACCAAGAGTGAACTTTTAAGGTAAACTAGACTCTGGGTGATTATGATACATCAATGGAGGATTGGTAGAAAATGTACCATCCTGGTGAGTGGTAATGGGGGAAGTTGTGTAAGTGTGCAGGCTGAAGGTACTTAGGAAATTTCCATGTCATCCCCTCAATTTTCTTGTAAACCTAAAACTACTATAAATATTCTTTAAAAATGTTATGTATATACATAACCAGGGAAGCCCTATGTATGCATGTATACACGCATATGCGTGTATGCCCATATCTCTTGCTCCTGCATTGGCAGGTGGATTCTTTACACTGTGCCACCCTAGAAGCCTATACACACACACACACACACACACACACACACACACACACACACACACACACACACACACAATGAAATGACATAGTATCTGTGATCTGCTTATCACAGATCACTTAATTCACCCATGTGTGCTGGTGGAAGTGATATGGAAAGGGAATATAGAAAGAAACAAGGTTAGACATGGGTTGATATCTGTTGTGCTGGGTTCATGTAGATTTGTTTTACTGTTATCTCTACTTTTGTATGTATTTGAAAATTTCTATAAGATGTTTAAAAGCTAAAGAAAAATTTCAATGTTAAAAAATTGATTAATGTAGAAAAATAAGTAATTTATAGAAAAACCAAATCAAATAATATAGATGGTATATGGATAAAGCATTAGTCAAATTACTTGAAGTCTGCAACATACTGGTCTACTGGAAAAAGTTCCAAGTTTCACACTGTGGGATCTAAGGTCCTTTCTGTTAGAGCTTTGGCATCTCCTTTCTTGCCTCTCCAGATGCAACAAAATCAGACTGCCAGGAGTTTCCTGGTGTGTCAGTCTTTCACACACCTGTGTCTTGATGCAAACTCTTCTGTTTGTCAGAATGCCATCCACACACATTTGCTTGGAGAATTCCTGCTCGTTGTTTTAAAAAATTTTAATAATTTTTAATTGGAAGCTAATTGCTTTACACTGTTGTGTTAGTTTCTGGTGTACAACAACACGAATCAGCCATATACATGTATCTCCTCTCTCTTGAGCCTCCTTTCCCCATCCCACCCCTCTAGGTCATCACAGAGCACTGAGCTGAGGTCCCTGTGTTATACAGCAGCTTTCCAGTAGCTCATTCATTAACTCTCAGCCTAAAGAATCGAAAGAAAGGAATATTCTTAGAGGCCCTGGAAGGAAAAGTTGAAATCACTCAGGACTAGCTGGGACTACCGGGAAAAGTAGCCAAGTGTCACTCCAAGGTTTTCATAGTGGAATGATGACAACTTTGACTGGGGAAGCTGCAGGAAGGGAGGTCTTCTTGAATTATCATTGGTAAATGAGGCTTTGGGCTTTAGGCATGTTGAATTTGGAATATCCTCCAGGGGTTTAGGATGTTGATAGTAGAAAGCTGGCAGGGGTCATTTCTCTTCAACCAGCTCTTGAGAATTCTGTGGATAATTACATGGCAGAAATATGAACGAGTCTGTTCTTTCCCTCTCCCTTTCCTGTCAGTCATCTTTTAAGTAGTAGTCTGCTGGAAGACAGTGACGCAGAACAAAAAAAAGTGAGAGTGAAGTGCAAATCATTTGCTGCTTTTTAGAGGTGTTGACAGGAGAAGCAATGGCATCCCACTCCAGTGTTCTTGCCTGGAGAACCCCAGGGATGGGGGAGCCTCGTGGGCTGCCATCTATGGGGTCTCACAGAGTCAGACATGACTGAAGCAACTTAGCAGCAGCAGTAGGGGTGTTGACAAAGGCTTGGGGGATGGCGCAGCTGGAAACTATTAGTTGTTACTGAATTCTTCATTTTATTTTTAATTGGAGGATAATTGCTTTACAATGTTGTCTTCTTTTCTACCATACGGCAACATAAATCAGCCCTAAGTATACAAATGCCCCCTCCCTTCCACTCACCACCTCAGCCCAGCCCTTTAGGTTGTCACAGAGCCCCGGGTTGTGCTGCCTGTGTTATCCAGCAACTTCCCATTAGCTGTCTATTTTACATACAGTAATGTACATGTTTCAGTGCTACTGTCTCATTTCGTATGTTACTGAGTTCTAATCTGACTTCAGATTGTTGAGAGGCAGCTATAGTTAGTGTGGCTTCACCTTGGCTTGTATACTGCAGGGGCTATTGGAGACATCTTACAAGACTCATCTAGACTCTGTGGTCTTTTAAACAACCTGTTCTTTAGTGAGGAGCAATAATATCAATATAGAATCTGAGGGAAATGGGGGTGAGTCCTTCACCCCAAGCCTGGGTCCTCCATGGGGAGAGCAAATTACACTGGCTCTGATTTCAAGTTTCTGCTGCAAAGAGCAGCTTTGCTACTGATGTGTTAATACTTTGACTATTCTATTATTTTGAGAAACAGCTCAGTGTACTGACATGCTAGGGAGAAAGATTTTATCTAATTTTAGTTGGAGTAAATACGGTGCTGCTCCTCCATTGTGTTTGTGGTTTCCATTCATAGAATGGTGGTTTAGTTATGCCTCTGTCCTAACACCCATCTTATTATCTCCCCTCCCTTCATCAGCAGCAGGGACCAGAGATAAGCTCTACTGAGATGTTTTTGCAATTCCCATCACTTTGTTTTAGAGGCAAGAAGCATGTTTTTCTATGCATTTAAAACTGAGAAATACATGATTACCATTGTGGGTCTCCTTGTGAACACAAGGTTTGACACTATTTGCATACTATAATTATGACATTTTTGTAGCTCACTGTTAGGGCTTACACAAAATAGAATGAATCTGTAGAGGAAAAGAAAAGGAAAGTGAATACATCGATGTACTGCATTATTCAGTGATATGCAAAATCTTGAAGTAGCTTGTTTTGTCTGAAACAGATTTTACTTCTCAGGATCCACTTGTTAATTTTTTCTTAATTTTTATCAGTTTAGTCCTCTTGGTATTGACATTTTGTATTCTAAAGTTTAAGATGTCATGTTTGGAGACTTGTTTTCTGGGAAAGCGTTTCTTAAAATGTTAGATTGCTCTTAGTTGGATTTTAGAGTCTGCCTCTGATATTATTTTCAGTTATAAACTTCTAATGATGTGTGGTATTTCTTTTCTGTTTCACTTAATTCAGCACAAGATTTTGTGAATAAAGTCAGATTTATTTTAACATATGAAAAGAGAGGGAACAAAAGATTCTTGTGGTAAAATTAAACCCTTTTTCAAATTGAGGCTGTTGTGTGGTTTGTGTTCTTGTTTAATGTGCATTTTTATTGTTTGGTTATGAAGCTAGTGTTCATAAAGGTGATTTGTGAATATATGAAAAAATAATAAGAGATGCATCAGAATTGTGCATGCAGTCTCCATGGTATATTTAAATACACCCTATAGTTTCCCTAAGGAGCAAAAGCACTTATCCAAATTTGAAAGCCAATGAGAGGTTAGCTGTGGGCATGGCTGAAGTCTGTATTAGAATATTCATTTAACATAGATTGTTGATCCATTGTATTCCCCTGGATGGTGTGGATGCCTGTCAACTAGAGAGCAATTCTCAGTTTTTGGTATGCATCCGAGTCAACTTAGGGGAGCTTCTTCACAGTACAGATCTCCCAGGCCTTGAACCCTGGAGATTCTGAGTCAGTTGTTCTGGGGGCAGAACCCAGGCATCTGTGTTTTGATTCATCAGAGTCACCTGGGGAGCTTCCAGAACACACTGGTACCTGGGCTCCATCCAGAACACTGACTCACATCCTCTGGAGGTACGCGGTCTGGGAAGTCTGTGCTGATGGTCACAAAAGAATGAAAAAGATCTGACTTATCTAGCAGGGATGGTCCTTAGCAAATGTTGTTGAACATCCTAGAACATGCAGAGCTAGGAATAAGATTGAGGTCTCTCATGGCCATGAGAGATGATGAAAGATGAGAAGTCTATCTTCAGGGAGATTGCCCTGAGACTAGATGATATGATGATGATGTTGATCTTGATGATGATGGTAACAAAGTGGCTGTAAACTTTCTATCAGTCTTGCTTCCATTAGCTCTAAGTAGAGGCCTTTTGTGCCTGTTCTTCTTTATGCATATGTGACTTTTATCTGTTTAATTAACATCATTCAGCAGATACTAGCTCTCATATTCTTAAAATATTTATCATTAACTGAACAAATTCTCCAACAATTATGAGGAGTTTGGGAGAATAATAATACACTGTCTTTATTGGCAGTGCTCACAGAAACCGACACCTGATATATTTCATATATTCTCAGAAAGGTACGTTTGCTATGTGAAATTTGAAATTTCTAATATGAAATGTGAAATTTCTTTATCAGTAAGTGAAACTTTATAGATTAATATCAGTTTCAGTAGGCTATTTTCAGTGGCCATAGCAGCATGTTATTGTTGCTAGAGATTATGGAGAACCTGGGATCCCTTTTCTCTCACCCCATAGGTCGACCATGCCAAAACTGAAGTTAGTAAAACACTAGGTTAGGAAGATCAGGACTTGAGCTCTAGTACTTTCTATTTCTTTTTATGAGTTTTGTAACCTTGGACAAGTCGCTTGAATTCTCGGTCTCATCGTCCTCATTTATAAAATTATAATAATGTGTTTGAAAGCAGGGGACTAGACCTGTGAAACTCTTGAAACACATTCCACCTGCCAGTTCCTGTACTGAATCTGCAGAGGAGAGAGGAGTGTCTAAGGCCAGGTCAAGTCCAGTCGAGTGGGTAGGGACAAAGTGGGCTTCTGAGCTCAGGAAGGCTGTATATCCCTCCAAGTGTTGTTCTTTAAACCCTGGCCACCTCTTTAGTTTTGTCCCTGGTTGCTATGGTTTTCCATGTCTCCTGGTTTGTAGATTCATGGATTTACTAAATAATGTGTGATAAAGCCTCAGTGGGACTCCTGAGTCATTTGCGAGGGATTAAAGACTATTTTACAGAGTTGTTTGCTGACTTGGAGAGTTGCAGTGCTGAAAACAGGAACTTGTTAAGCTATGGATATACATTTATGATGAGGAAGAATTTTAATGAAACATTTATGACTATTTCTTTTATTTCTCTGGAAAAACAAATTCAATCACAGTAGGATTTTTGTTTCTCACTCAGTTGCTTATTAGAATGCATTCCTCTGCCTGGAGAGGATAAAGATACAGTTACTGTTTCTTCTATTCTGCAAAGATATTATTGGACCCACAAATATACTCTGGCCTTTTGAGAAGAAAAAAGCTGTAAGATTTTCACTGTTCAAATTACAGAAGTAAAGGGAAATGATTACATTGTAATATCCCCACTGGCTGCTTGAGAATTCCACAGAAAACAGTAACACAGGGCAGATTATTTACTGTGGTGCTTTGTGAATCATGAATGCTGCCGTACTGCAAACTTGGCTTGTCTCCTACCTGTTGTCTGCTCTGGAAGGGTTGAATTTTCCCCTCCTCTCTTCACTCGTCACCCCTCCACCCTCCTCTGATACCTAGGAGGATGAGCTATGAGACTGAATCCACCCATGTCTTAGTCTGCTGGGACTTGCTCTTGTTCAGTCACCCAGTTGTGTCTGAATCTTTGAGACCCCATGGACTGCGGCACACCAGGCTTCCCTGTCCTTCACCATCTCCCAGAGTTTGCTCAAACTCATGTCCATTGAGTCAGTGATGACATCCAACCATCTCATCTTCTGTTGTCCCCTTCTACTGCTGCCTTCAATCTTTCCCAGCATCAAGGTCTTTTCCAATGAGTCGACTGTTTGCATCAGGTGGCCAAAGTATTGGAACTTCAGCTTCAGCATCTGTCCTTCCAGTGAATATTCAGGGTTGATTTCTTTTAGGATTGACTGGTTTGATCTCCTTGCAGTCCAAGGGACTCCCAAGAGTCTTCTCCAGCTCTACATCTGAAAGGCATCACTTCTTCAGCACTCAGCCTTTTTATTGTCCAGCTCTCACATGTATACATGACTACTGGAAAAACCATAGCTTTGACTAGACAGACCCTTATTGGCAAAGTAATGTCTCTGCTTTTTAATATGCTGTCTAGGTTGGTTATAGCTTTTCTTCCAAGAAGCAAGTGTCTTTTAATTTCATGGCTGCAGTCACCATCCACAGTGATTTTGGAGCCCAAGAAAGTAAAATCTGTCACTGTTTCCTCATCTATTTGCCATGAAGTGCATTTATTTCTCACTGTCTTGGGTCCAAGATCAATGTGCCAGTCGGTTTTGTTTCTGGTGAGGGCTCTTCCGGGCTTGCAGGTGGCTGTCTGCTTGCTGTATCTTACACAGCAGAGAGATATAGGGCTGTGGTCTCCTCCTCTTCTTACAAGGGCACTAATCTCATAAGGTGCTCCCCAGGTGGCATGAGTGGTAAGGAATCTGCCTGCCAATGAAGGAGATGTAAGAAATGTAGGTTCGATTCCAGGGTCAGGAAGATCCTCTGGAGAAGGAAATGGCAACCCACTCCAGTATTCTTGTCTGGAGAATCCCATGGATAGAGGAGCCTGGCTGGCTACAGTCCTTACGGTCCCAAAGAGTCAGACATGACTGAGTGAGTGAGCACATACAATCTTATAAAGAGGGCCCCACCCTCAGGACCACCTCTAGCCTTAACTACCTCCTAAAGGCCCACATCCTGTGCTTAGTCACTCAGTCTTGTCCAATTCTGTGAGACCCCATGGGCCGTAGCCTGTCAGGCTCCTCTGTACATGGGAATTCTCCAGGCAAGATACTGGAGTGGGTTGCCATACCCTCCTCCAGGGGATCTTTCCAACCCAGGGATGGAACCCACATTTCCCACATTGCAGGCAGATTCTTTACTGTCTGAGCCACCAGGAAAGCCTTCCTAAGGCCCACATCCTACCACTATCTTACTCGGTTAGGGCTTCAACATGTGAATTGAGGGGGTGGGGGTCAGGGGACACAGAGCATAGTAACCAGGCTCTCTTGCCTTGCCTTTTGGAGTAAAGTTGAACTTGATTAATGGAAGACCCTGGTAGGAAATCAGAAAGAAACACTACACATTGAAAAATCTTGTGGTTATCCTTTGGCAGAGAGATTATGAATGACTGATTTTTCCTCTTGTGATTTTCCATATCCTCCAAATATATATTCCTTTAAAGTAAACATTACTTTTCTATATTTAAGCACACATATTACTATAAATGAAAAATTGTTTTCAACATGAAACCTTCAGTAAAACAAGGGTTATTTGTAAATAGTATAGCATGGTCTTGATGTTATTGAGTAATATTCTGTTGCAAAACTGAGGAGCGGAGAGTTGGCATCCAGGGCCCAGCTCTAACCCGATTTCTCTCTGCAGAGGGGGAGAGCTTGGGTGACTGCCTTTACTAACTTTATTTCTCTCCTTGCCAGATAAACCTGGATATATATATTGCATTTCCTACTTATTTTTAAACAGAGAAATTTGGTCTGCCCTCACATCTACCTAACGTGTTGGTTTTATTTCTGGGTCTCTTTTGGGAATCTAGTTCTTTTTCTTTTTTCTCATGCCACATCTTTTTTCCTTGCCAGGTGTGGACTTTTAAACTATTCTTTCAGATCAGGTTATGGGAAATTGATTTTCTTTTTGTTCATTCTCCCTTATAATAATGCAAAACCTGACCCAACCTCTTAGTTTTCTGTGTCCTATAGACTTTCAGACATGGAATTATAGAGATGTATTTATAGGAAGCAAGGCCATTGTTATGGTTTACACACAGATTGTGTGCCTGTGGGGTTCCTGTTAAGATGAAGATAGCTCAGATGGGGGTGGGAGTGGGGGAGAGGAATGCACTATACAGTGTTAGCAGTCAGTACCTTAGGGGTATGCTGTTACTTTGAAAAGCAGACACAGGTCTGGAAGGAATGAGGCACAGTTGGAGCTTAGATGGAAAGGGAGGAAGGAGACAATAAGGACCCTTGGGGATACTACCCCAAGCTTCACTTGATATGAATCTTCAGCCTAGGAGGTAAAATCTGAGGAGGAAGCACTGGGAAAGGGCAGTGGTAAGATGTCAAAGATGAATTTTGCCTTAAAAAAAATTAACCTCTTTTTTCGTACTTCCTGGCACCGGAAATCATGACAGTGAGCTACTAGAATTGGGTGTGGTCTGGTGCAGTGAAAATGACACAAAATGGTAATTTTTGTTGTTCAGTTGCCAAGTCGTGTCTGACTGTTTGCAACCCCATGGACTGCAGCACACCAGACTTCCCTGTCCCTCACCATCCCCCAGAGCTTGCTCGAATTCATGTCCATTGAATTGGTGATGCCATCCAATCATCTCTTCTGCTGTAGCTCTCTTTTCCTTCTGCCTTCATCATAATTTCATCATCAGAACTTCTATTTATTGAGCATTTGCTATATGCCAGGCTGTGCTGAGCGTTTATATACCTTTTTATCCTTTCAGTGATAACTACAAAGTAGATTTTAAAACTCCTACTTGTGGGTGAGGAAACTAACCCTCAGTGAAATGAAGGGACTCATCTGAACCATAGTTGGTAAATGATCCAGTTGAGTTTTGATCCCATACTCTATGTTGTTACTAAATACAAAGTGGACGTCCCTCACAGTGGATTTGTGTCTCAGCTCTGATCATAGCAGTGAGCTTTCACCAGCACTAACATCTCCAGTGATCAGAGTCCTGTGCTAGAACTCACAACTTACACATAACTGACATCATGTCAGATACATTAGAGTTTGCAAAGTGCTTTCTAACAAATCCTTTAATTTTACCCTCCCAGCAGTTCTGAGACATATCAAACATAATACCTGTTCTACAAACCTGCTTTATTATTAGACCTATAAAATCGATCTGGAGAAACCTTGCCAGTCTTTCTACACTTACAGAACAGTTGCTTTGTTAACAAGACGTGTAGCTCATCCTGTTCAGTCCACTTACTCACAAGCCAGGACCCAGAGGGAAATGAAGAATAAAGATTCTTAGGCAGACCCTCTTGGAGGTGGAGCTTCAGGATCCTTCACGTGAGTGAACCACTTTCAAGGCCCCGGGAGTGGCCCCAAAATGAGTTTATCCCCTCTCAATGCTGCTTGTCATTCATTGCAAGTGGTGTTGCAGTGATTGTTGGAAGTTTTGGGATCCAGTTAAGGGAAGGTTGAGTTGGGAGTACAGTAAGCCCCCTACGTATGAACCTTCAAGTTGTGAACTTTCAAAGATGCAGACGTGCATCCGCATGTCCGATCAAGTGAGTCAGTGCTTGTGTCTGGCCATTGTCCTGTGTGTGCATCATCTACACGTGGTTGTGCAGCTTGCCCTCCGTCTCCTACTGCTGCTGACGATCCTTCAGCTCTACCATGTCCCACCTTCTCCCTCCTCCAGTCAGTAACTCTTCTCACCTGTTTACCCGATGCCAGCCCCTGTATGTCAGCTGTTGTGCTGTACTACTGTACTTTTCAAGGAACTGTGCTGTAAGATTGAAAATGTTTTCTTTATTTTTTGTGTTTATTTTTTATGTATTGTTTGTATGAAAAGTATTGTAAGCCTATTATAGTACAGTACTATTTAGCTGATTATGTTAGTTGGGAACCTAGGCTGACTTTGTTGGACTTAAGAACAAATTGGACTTAGAACTCGCTCTTGGAACAGAACTCATTCATATGCAGGTAACTTACTGTACACTTTGTTTGAATTTGACTATTTCTTATCGTCTTTCTGTACATTTCAACTTCTTTGTCTTTCTTAAACTCTTTCTTTCCCCATCATGCCCTTTCCCTAACCCTTTATGTCAAAATTCTCATTGATAATCATGGCTCCTGTCAAATGCATGTCTCTCAAAAAGGCTTCCCTGATTATCTTACATGGATGGCCTCCTCCCTCCCTTTCCTTCCCGCAGGCCTGTATTGATCTCTCTCCTTTAACTCGTGGCACTCATTTGCTGCCTACTGATGTGTTTTTTTCTTGTATCCCCAACAGACTGTAAATGCTTTTAACTTCCTCTCACTTTCCCTCTTTAACTCCTTTACTCTATGGTTATAGTTTCTAATACCATCTCTTTATTCAGACCATAAAATCATTGAGAACAGGCATCCAGCCTTCTTCAGCTTTTTGTCCTCCTCCAATATCTCAATGAGTGCCTTGCACATAGAAATCTTTCAGTAAATCTCTGTCAGATGAATAATTTCTAGCTTTAACTTTCAAAGAAAGCTAGAGATGGGGAAACACTGTTATTTATTATAACATCAAATTATTTTTCAAAAAATTATGTGCTCAGCGAAGGTGACTGTATTGTTTCTATTTTGTTATGTAATCACTTATTCCAAAATTCAGGGGCTTACGACAACACCATTTATTATCTCACAGTTGCTTTGGGTCAGAACAGGTGATACTTAACTGAGCCTTCTCTCTCTCTGGATCTCTCACAATGTTGTCACCACCTCAAGGCTCACCTGGGAAGATCTCCTTTCCTAGCTTACCTGCACAGTTATTGGCAGGGTTATTTCTAAGTAAGCCGTTGGACTGAGACCTCAGGTCCTCATGAGTTGGTGACTTGAGGCTTCCTTTGGTCCCTTGCCATGCGGGCCTCTCCACAGAACATCTCAAAACATGGCTGTTTGTTTTGTCGGATCAACCAAGTGACGGACAAAAGGGAAAGAACAAGGGGGAATCAGACTCTTTTATAAACCAGCCTTGGAAGTGAATTACACACATTTGCTGAATTCTGTTTATTAGAAGCAAGTTACTAGGTCAACTCAAAGGGGAAGGAACTACACAAAAGATGCGACTGCTAGGGGGCTGGGATCATTGGGCCATTTTAAAAGGCTGTGTATTGAATGCATGACTGTTTATGTGTGTGTTTTAACACTTTATAACATACAGTTATTTCTAGCTCTCCTATGAGGAATGGCTTCTATTAGTACAATTGAGAATACAGCAAAACAGTGGAAGAAAAGATAAGAAAAGTAGTTTCAGGATGGATCGTCTGGATCTTAAATATCAAGTTAAGAATGCAGATCTTGCCATAAAGGCAATGGGAATTACAGATATATAGTAAGTCCCCTATATATGAATGAGTTCCAGTCCGAGACCATGTCTGTAAATCCAAACTGTTCTTTTTTTTTTTTTAAAGTTTTATACATATTTTTATTTTTTTTTTAATTACAATACTGTATTTGTTTTGCCATACATTGACACGAATCAGCCATAGGTGAACACAATCGCCCAATGCCGAAGCCCCCTCCCACCTCCCACCCCACATCCTCTACTTGAATCATCCTGTGCATCAGCCCCATGCATCCTGCATCCTACACCAAACATAGATTAGCGCTTCGTTTCTTACAGGAAAATACACATGCTTCACTACCATTCTCCCAAACCATCCCACCCTTTCTCTCTCCCTCAGAGTCCAAAAGTCCACTCTATACCTCTGTGTCTCTTGTTGTCTCACATATAGGATCATCATTACTGTCTTCTAAATTCCATATATATGTGTCAGTATACTGTATTGGTGTTTTTCTTTCTGGCTTACTTCACTCTGTATAATCGGTTCCAATTTCATCCATCTCATTAGAACTGAGTCAAATTTATTCTTTTAAGGGCTGAGTAGTATTCCATAGTGTATATGAACCACAACTTTCTTATCCATTCATCTGCTGATGGACATCTAGGTTGCTTCCATGTCCTGGCTATTATAAACAGCGCTGCAATGAACATTGGGGTACATGTGTCTCTTTCAATTCTGGTTTCCTCTGTGTGTATGCCCAGCAGTGGGATTGCTGGGTCATAAGGCAGTTCTATTTGCAATTTTTTAAGGAATCTCCACACTGTTTTCCATAATGGCTGTACTAGTTTGCATTCCCACCAGCAGTGTAAGAGGGTTCCCTTTTCTCCACATCCTCTCCAGCATTTATTGCTTGTAGACTTTTGGATCGCAGCCATTCTGACTGGTGTGAAATGGTACCTCATTGTGGTCTTGATTTGCATTTCTCTGATAATGAGTGATGTTGAGCATCTTTTCATGTGTTTGTTAGCCATCCGTATGTCTTCTTTGGATAAATGCCTATTTAGTTCTTTGGCCCATTTTTTTATTGGATCATTTATTTTTCTGGAGTTGAGCTGCATAAGTTGCTTGTATATCTTTGAGATTAGTTGTTTGTCAGTTGTTTCATTTGCTATTGTTTTCTCCCATTCAGAAGGCTGTCTTTTCACCTTGCTTATAGTTTCCTTTGTTGTGCAGAAGCTTTTAATTTTAATTAGATCCCATTTGTTTATCTTTGCTTTTATTTCCAGTATACTGGGAGATGGATCATAGAGGATCCTGCTGTGATTTATGTCGGAGAGTGTTTTGCCTATGTTCTCCTCTAGGAGTTTTATAGTTTCTGGTCTTACATTTAGATCTTTAATCCATTTTGAGTTTATTTTTGTGTATGGTGTTAGAGAGGGGTCTAATTTCATTCTTTTACAAGTGGTTGACCAGTTTTCCCAGCACCACCTGTTAAAGAGACTGTCTTTACTCCATTGTATATTCTTGCCTCCCTTGTCGAAGATAAGGTGTCCATAGGTATGTGGGTTAATCTCAGGGCTTTCGATTTTGTTCCATTGATCTATATTTCTGTCTTTGTGCCAGTACCATACTGTCTTAATGACTGTGGCTTTGTAGTAGAGCCTGAAGTCAGGCAAGTTGATTCCTCCAGTTCCATTTTTCTTTCTCAAGATTGCTTTGGCTATTCGAGGTTTTTTGTATTTCAATACAAATCTTGAGATTATTTGATCTAGTTCTGAGAAAAATACTGCTGGTAGCTTGATGGGAATTGCATTGAATCTGTAGATTGCTTTGGGTAGTATACTCATTTTCACTATATTGATTCTTCCAACCCATGAGCATGGTATATTCCTCCATCTATTAGTGTCCTCTTTGATTTCTTTCATCAGTGATTTATAGTTTTCGATATATAGGTCTTTAGTTTCTTTAGGTAGGAATATTCCTAAGTATTTTATTCTTTTCGTTGCAATGGTGAATGGAATTGTTTCCTTAACTTCTTTTTCTACTTTCTCATTATTAGTGTATAGGAATGCAAGGGATTTCTGAGTGTTGATTTTATATCCTGCAACTTTACTATATTTACTGATTAGCTCTAGTAGTTTTCTAGTAGTTTTCTAGAGTCTTTAGGATTTTCTATGTAGAGGATCATGTCATCTGCAAACAGTGAGAGTTTTACTTCTTCTTTTCCAATTTGGATTCCTTTTATTTCTTTTTCTGCTCTGATTGCTGTGGCCAAAACTTCCAGTTCGATGTTGAAGAGTAGTGGTGAAAGTGGACACCCTTGTCTTGTTCCTGACTTTAGGGAAATGGTTTCAATTTTTCGCCATTGAGAATAATGTTAGCTGTGGGTTTGTCATATATAGCTTTTATTATGTTGAGGTATGTTCCTTAAGTCCAACGAAGTTAGCCTAGGTACCCAACCAACACAATCAGCTATTTATTAGTAGTACCATACTATAATATGTTTATAATAGCTTTCACACAAATAATACATAAACACGTAAAAAACTGAACATTTAGAATCTTCTACTACAGTACCTTGAACAGTACAGTAGTACAGTACAGCTTTGAGCTGATGAAACCAGTCATGGCTGGCATTAAGAGATGTGCCCCCTGATTCTTTGCTGTGTTTCTTCTTCAAGTCTTCATAAAGACTTCTAACTTTCTCTTGAATTACCGTTAAGCTGAGTGGGGCTTGACACTGATGCTGATCCTCTGCCCATACACTGAGAAGTTTCTCTAGCTCCTCCATCACTCTTCCAAGCTTCTTCAATGTTATTGATATTACTGACATCTTTGGCACAGTAGACTTCACATGTCCCACTATCTTATTCTTTAGAATCATGCAGATGGCTGAATGATTCATATGATAAGGACAAGCTAATTCTACACTCCATGATCTTAAATTATTTTCTCTTTTGTTTCCATCATTATCACTTGGCACTTCTGAGCAGTACGGGCTATATTGCTGCTGGCTTTATGCTTGCTTCTGGGCATCCTGGGCTTGAAATAAAGATATTGTTCTACTGTACTCTATATGGTTATTGTTGTTTAGTCTCTAAGGTGTGTTTGACTCTTTTTCTACCAGTTGGACTGTAGCCCGCCAGGCTCCTCTATCCATGGGATTTCCCAAGCAAGAATACTGGAGTGGGTTGCCATTTCCTTCTCAAAGGGATTTTCCTGAACCAGGGATTGAACCTGCATCACCTGAATTGGCAGGTGGATTCTTTACCACTGAGCCAGAAGGGAAGCCCACTCTATACAGTACTGTACAATTAAGTACTCAGCAGCAAAGAATCCACCTGCAATGCAGGAGATGCAGATTCAACCCCTGAGTCGGGAACATCCCCTGGAGGAGGGCATGGCAACCCACTCCAGTATCTTGCCTGCAGAATCCCATGGACAGAGGATCCTAGTGGGGTTATGTAGTCCACAGGACTGCACAGAGTCGAACATGACTGAAATGACTTAGCACGATCGTGAGCCCTGATGACCAGGGCCATGGGCTTTATTTTGTATCCACAGCACCTCACACACTGCTTTTGTGCCTAACGAGTGCCCAGAAATCCAAATCGGAGGGTGTTTTTAACCTATTGGAGATTGTACAGAGACATTTCTCTCTATGAGGCATTTCTGCTGCTGCTAAGTTGCTTCAGTTGTATCTGACTCTGTGTGACACCATAGACAGCAGTCCACCAGGCTCCCCCGTCCCTGGGATTCTCCAGGCAAGAATACTGGAGTGGGTTGCCATTTCCTTCTCCAATGCATGAAAATGAAAAGTGAAAGGGAAGTCTCTCAGTCGTGTCTGACTCTTAGCGACCCCGTGGACGTGCCTTCTCCACGAGGCATTACTAGGAGGGCTGTTAAAAAACAGCCAGTTGTGTAATACTGCTAAGAAGAGTCCTGTGGGTGAGCTTGGGCTATGGGGAAATTATTGTTGTTGTTGCATAATATTGTTTCCTTTTCAAGATACTTTTGTGGAGCTCTGCTCTCCCAGTTTCCCAAGCGAAACTGCTGAATTCCACCCCATGGCCGCCCAGGAAACTTTGCTGTTTTGGAAGAATAGTTCCCTATCTGCTCCCCTCCCCCTGCCACCCCAGTTCTCTGGATCACCAGCAACCTGTGGAAGGAGCTGGCTGCCAAGAGGAGGAGCAACATTTTATGATGCAGTGGATTCCTTGTGGTACTTAAGAATCTGGTGAGGAGCACGGACTGCTACTATGATGTGTAGTCTTTTTTGGCTGATTCTTGTCAATGTATGGCAAAACAAATACAGTATTGTAATTAAAACAATAAATAAATTTAATTAAAAAAGTTAAATATTCCCATTGCCTGAATTTTCTAATTCTCATTAATTTCCCTATCACCTGAGTATTTGTCCCAGTGTGTCTATTGGATTACCAAGTATTATTATTTAGAATATACTCTTTCTGTAGGTGTTGAAATTCCCTACAAAATATTCTCTGCTCATAACCTTTTCTAGGGTGGTGGTTTCAGCCCTGGATATATTTTATAATGTGTAGGGAATTTTAAAAACTCTTCACACTTTTCTAGACCAATGAAAGGAAAATCTCTGACATTGCATTTGGGGCATGGTATATATATATATATATGTGTGTGTGTGTGTGTGTGTGTGTGTGTGTGTGTGTGTGTGTGTGTGTATAAAACAAACTCTTGGCAAGATTCAAATGTGTGTGTAAGGTTTTACACAAGATTCAGACATACATCTCAGGTTGAGAAGCTCTGATCCAGCAGCTACCTGAGATCTCAGTTGGAGCTCGTGGGGAAGTGCCTGCCTGTGGTGAGTGGCTGTATTGATTTTTGCCTGACTTGGTGATTACTTCTGTATTGCCTTTTATAGAAATTATATGAGGAGACTGGGGAAAAGACATTATTAGCAGGGTTTGGGAATTCATCAAAGTACTCCTTCTTGACCAAAACAAATGTAGATGTAGGTTATTAGCTGAAAGCCTAATTATGTCTTGGGATGAGTGTTATCTTTATAAAGTCCTCCATGCATTTAAAAAGATAACTATGTCCAAGTGCCTGTTTAAAATGCTGTTTACTTGCTATGTTTGCAAGAAAGGAAGGGGTGGAGGGAGAGACTGCCTTATAACTGTATATGAGACAAGGGGGGGTGTGTGTGTGTGTGTGTGTGTGTGTGTGTGTGTGTGATAGTCACTCAGTCATGTCCTATTCTTTGTGACCCTATGGACTGTGGCCTGCCAGGCTCCTCTGTCCATGGAGTTCTCCAGGCAAGAATACTGGAGTGGGGTGCCATTCCCTTCTCCAGGAGATCTTCCCAACCCAGGGATTGAACCCAGGTCTCCCCACACTGCAGGCAGATAAAAATCCCTGAAGTGTGTGCTTCTATGGAGCCCCATTTGGGGGAATCTCACATAGGACTGTTAATTTTCCTCTCAAACACTGTTAGTAGACAACTGGATACTACTCGCTGCAGAATTCTGTGTTCTTCTGCCTTTCATATGGACATCTAGAGAAATATTTGATGAAGATAGAAAATAACTGTCTCATAAGAAAAATCAGCAGTTACTTTCCGGTTAGTGTCCTAAAGCTTGTAGAATTATATTTTTATGCTTGGTGAATTGATGCTTTCTGAGAAGCTATTCTGCATGGGTATGTAGGCAGTGTCGAATCCCTCTGATTGCTGCTTAGAGACTCTTTGTTTGTTTTTGGGCTCTTTTAGAAGAAACACATCCAGTATCAGAACAGACCCAGTTTATTCTATTAACTGTGCTCATGTTCAGTTGCTCAGTTGTGTCTAACTCTGTAATCCCATGGACTGTTGCCTGCCAGGCTCCTCTGTCCATGGGATTTTTTTCCAGGCAAGAATACTGGAATGGGTTGCTGTTTCCTCCTCCACGGGATGATCCTGACACAGGGATCAAACCTGCATCTCCTGGCAGACAGATTCTTTACCACTTTCCCTGCCTGCCACCTAGGAAGCCTCTCTGCTAATTGTGCTCCGTCACTCAAGTCGTGTCTGACTCTTTGAAACCCCATGGACTGTAGCCTACCAGGCTCCTCTGTCTGTGGGATTCTCCAGGCAAGAATACTGGAGTGGGTTGCCATTTCCTCCTCCAGGTCTACTAATTGTAGTAGTGCTTAAAACCCCACTTATCTCCTTCTGCCCTCAATCTTTCCCAGCATCAGATGTTTTCTAGTGAGTCAGCTCTTCACCTCAGGTGGCTTAAGTTTTGGAGCTTCAGCTTCAGCATCAGTCCTTCCAATGAATATTCAGGGTTGATTTCCTTTAGGATGGGCTGGTTTTTTCTCCTTGCAGTCCAAGGGACTCTCAAGAGTCTTCTCCAACACCACAGTTTAAAAGCATCAGTTCTTCAGTGCTCAGCCTTCTTTATGGTCCTGCTCTCACATCCATACATGACTACTGGAAAAACCAAGAGATAATACCATGTAACAGATGTGGGATTGCTAAGCTATGTCTGGTTAAGCCATGTCTGCTTTTTGCACCAGTCTGTTTTCTCCCCTTTAACATAGCCAAGCAATTCTTTCCTATACATTTAAAAATCTTCAACTTTTTTCCTTTGAATGTCCTAATATTCCCCGATATTTGCTTCTCCCCTGGTCTTTCTCTTCTGTGTTAAATGAGAACTCCATTCTTTTCTAGTTGCTCAGACTAAGACTTAGGGATGATCGAGATTTCACCCAGAAGTCCTCCACAAAGACTTTTAACTGTGTCTTCATAATATATTTCGTTATCTTTCTTGCTCTGTTCCACCTAATCCAAGTCATCCCTTCTTTCTCCTGGTATATTGCTGAACTCTCTTGACCACCCTTTCTCCTTCTGCCCTTCACTCTGAGCTACTTCTAGCACAGTAGCTAGAGGAATCCTTTTACATATTAAGTAAGATGATATCATTCTTAAGTCCTAAGTCTTCTAATAGCTTTCCATTTCATTCAATGTAACAGCCATAGTCTTTGTAAAAGCTTCTATGGTTCTGATCAGTTTGGTACATCTGTTGCCGTATTTTCTACTACTTTCTTCCTTGGTCACTCAGCTCTAGCCACACTGACTTTATGCTCTTTCTAGAACAAACCTGACTGTCTACCTCTGAGCCTTTGCAGTGGGTGTTTCCTCTGTCTGGAACACCCTTCCTCAAGATCTCTCCCTGCTGGACTTCCTCTCCTCTTTCAGGTCTGTTATTTAACTTCATAAGTTCAATGACAAATTAAAATTGCAACTTCTTCATCATTCTTCCCTGCCACTTTTTCCTAAAAGCACTTATCACCATCAAACATATTATGTATGCTATCTATCTACCTCTACTTATTTTGTAATATCTATCTACCTATCTGCTTTTTTACTCTGTTCTTTCACTCTCATCAATAGGCTCCTTGGTTCCTTTTTACTTTCTGCCATTAGGGTGGTATCACCTGCATATCTGAGGCTGTTGATACTTTTCCCAGCAGTCTTGATTCCAGCTTGTGAGTTATCCAGTCCAGCATTTTGCCTGATGTACTCTGCAAAGAAGTTAAATGAGGAGGGTGAAAATATACAGTCTTGACATCCTTAAAACTCAGCATTCAAAAACTAAGATCATGGCATCCAGTCCCATCACTTCATGGCAAATAGACAAGGAAAAAGTGGAAACAGTGACAGATTTCATTTCCTTGGACTCTGAAATCACTGTGGACAGTGACTGCAGGTACAAAATTAAAAGATGTTTGCTTCTTGGAAGAAAAACTGTGACAAACCTGGACAGTGTATTAAAAAGCAGAGATATCACTTTGCCAACAAAGGTTCTGTGTAAACAAAGCTATGGCTTTTCCAGTAGTCATGTACGTATCTGAGAGTTGGACCATAAAGAAGGCTGAATGTCAAAGAATTGATGTTTTTGAACTGTGGTGCTGGAGAAGACTCTTCAGAGTCCCTTGGACAGCAAGGAGATCAAACCAGTCTATCCTAAAAGAAATCAACCCTGAATATTCGTTGAAAGAACTTTGCTATAGCTGAAGCTCCAATACTTTGGCCACCTGATGAGAAGAGCTGATTCACTGGAGAAGACCCTGATGCTGGGAAAGATTGAGAATAAGAGGAGAAGAGGACAACAGAGGATGAGATGGTTAATGGCATCACCGACTCAATGGACATGAGTGTGAGCAAACTCTGGGAGATAGTGAAGGACAGGGAAGCCTGGCATGCTGCAGTTAACAAAGATTTAGACAAAGGAAGATTTAGACACAACTTAGAGACGGAAAAACAGCAACAATCTACCTGGGATTCCTTGGTGGCTCAGTGGTAAAGAACCTGCCAATGCAGGAGACGTAGGTTCAATCCCTGAGTCTAGAAGATCCTCTAGAGTAGGACATGGTAACCTACTCAGGTATTCTTGCCTGGGAAATTCCATGGACAGGGGAACCTGGCAGGCTCCAGGGTGTCACAAAAGAGTCTGAAATGACTTGGCAACTAAACAAAAACAACAACAACAGCAATCTACCTACCTACCATCTCTCTGCCATCTCTCTTTGTCCTCCCCTTAGCCCATGCTCTGGCCACTCCTGTATTGCCAGGATCTAGAACACTGCTGACTGTAGATGCTCAGAAGGACTTGTTGCTTGAACATTGAAGGAATGAATAATGTATTCTAGTTTACATTAGCATACTAGTGAGTTGGCTTCTGACATAGCTATTAAATTTTTGTGATACGTGGAAACAGAATTCTGGATTTTAAGATTAATGTTTCATTAAAGTTCTTTTAGGTGAGATACTTTATTCTAAAAAGCTAATAAAGATCAAGCAGAACAGCATCAATAGTCCTCCAGGCTTCCTTGAAGATAGTTGTTACAATATTGTTCTTTATTTCTCCCTGTTTCTGGGGAATATGATATTAAACAGCTGAAATTCTATACTGAGAATTCTATACTGAGAAATGTCTGGGAAAGGGTAGAGACAAATTTCAAGAAGTACAAGGAAACAAAATAGTAAAGGATGTAACATTTAGGACATTAGCCACCTAAAGGATGAGATTATGAGTGAGTATTTTTTTAATATCTGTTTTTGAAAATTTCTGTGCACTAAATATAAAAATCTGAAAGTATTACACAACAAGCTAATTTCAAAACAATGAAGTAGAGAAAAGGTATCTATCATGTTTTAACAATGTGTTTTCAGTTCCTATGGATAAACATGTACCTATTGAGAGAAGATGGAGAAGCAAATGGCAACCAATTCCAGTATTGTTGCCTGGGAAATCCCATGAACAGAGGAGCCTAGCAGGCTATAGTCCATAGGGTGGAAAAGAGTCGGACACAACTGAAGTAAATTAGCATGCACACACGCATGCATGAGAGTGGGGTAAGTGGTCGCAAGACCAATTAAGGGGGTGGTCATCCAAGCTGAGGCCTGAAGAATGAGGCTAAGGCAGCTTAACAAGAGTGTTCCAGATGGAGGGGAAGGAAAAGGAGGCCAGGAAGTTTGGACCCTAGTAAACAAGGAGCAGAATTCAGTGCCAGAAAGATGGCTGGGATCAAATTATTTAGGATTTGGGCTGCGGTAAGGAGTATGGAACAGTGGGGTTTTGAGTGGTTTTAAAAAGGGCCTATTCTCTTTTAATATTTTTTTTTTAATTTATTTATTGGCTACACCGTGTAGGATGTGGGATCTTAGTTCCTTGACCAGGGATTGAGCCTTCACACCTCACATAGCAAACTTGGGGAAAAGGGCCTACATTGATCTGATTCTGTCTTAAGGTCTCTTTGGGCCACTGAAAGGAGATAATGTAGAAGGATGGGAATCAAAAGAGAACAACGTGTTGAAATGTTTTAGCTGCAGACGAGGCAAGAGATGGAAGTGTAGCTGGATATCGTAGATCCCCAATAGCTAGATTTAAAATACATTTTGGATGCTGAGAGATCTTGCTTGTCTTAGATGTGGCAGTTGAGGGAGTTCCAGGGGTTCAGAGAAGGATGGGGAATGGGTGGTGAAGGAAAAGGGTTAAACTAAGGATGACTTCTAGATCTTCAACTGAGCAACTGGGTGCATTAGAAAGACTGGAGGAGAAACTGGCTTGCAGTGGATGAAGATAATTTTGGTTTGATTGTGTTGAGTTTGAAATGCCTCTTTCCATCCAAGTGGGAATATCAAATAGACAGCCAAAAGGAGGAGCCTGGAGCTGACAAACGCAGTCTAGATGGGAGATTCAAACGTGGCATGCATCAATATATGGATTCTTTTTGCACCAGTGTATGTGTGGATGGGAGCACTTGGGGGATGAACTGTAGATACAGATGAGACAAGGCCCAGGACAAGGCACACACATTTTAAAAATTTGGAAAAGGAGAGGACAGCAGCAAGAGTGAAGAAAGTCAGGGGTATATGTTATCATGAAAACTAAGAGATTTGTTTCAGTTGCTTAGTTGTGTCTGACTCTTTGTGACCCCATGGACTGCAGCATGCCAGGCTTCCTTATCCTTCAGCATCTCCCTGAGCTTGCTCAAACTCATACACACTGAGTTGGTAATGCCATCCAACCATCTCATCCTCTGTCATCCCCTTCTCCTCCTGCCTTCAATCTTTCCCAGCATCAGATGTTTTCTAATGAGTCAGCTCTTCACCTCAGGTGGCTAAAGTTTTGGAGCTTCAGCTTCAGCATCAGTCCTTCCAATGAATATTCAGGGTTGATTTCCTTTAGGATGGGCTGGTTTTTTCTCCTTGCAGTCCAAGGGACTCTCAAGAGTCTTCTCCAACACCACAGTTTAAAAGCATCAGTTCTTCAGTGCTCAGCCTTCTTTATGGTCCTGCTCTCACATCCATACATGACTACTGGAAAAACCAAGAGATAATACCATGTAACAGATGTGGGATTGCTAAGCTATGTCTGGTCCTACTCAGAAGTCAAGCATAATAATGTGGTCATCAAACTTGGTTCTTTGGTCAGGATCTCAGTGAAGTGATGGACAAAAACCAAGTCACACCACCTAGATGCTTCATATTAGCTTCATCCCACACAACCTAGGGCTTACCTGAGTTCCAGGTGCTTTGTTGAGTCCACTCAGGTATCCTAGGTGTGTAACTTATCTGGTTCCCTGAAGATCTGGTCTGCCCCTTCCTCTCTGCTTTGAGGAAGTTGAGGCTTAATCCTGAACACAAGAGAATATAACATGTTCCATGGGGGCTGCATGTCTCTAGTACTACTCCAGTGCATTATAACTTCTATGTGAAAGATACTGAGGATAGAAGGATAAAAATGGCCAAAAACTCTTTATTCATCTCATTGAGAGGTGGGGTCTCTTACCCTTTTCCTGAAACCGGGGGCTCTATAGCTGCCTTGACAGAACAGGGCAGAAGTGTAAAAGTGATGTTGGGCCAGTTTTCATTCCTGGCCTTAAGATATTGGCACCTTCTAAATCCTGTCTCCGGAAACATTTGCATTTGGAGCCCTGGGATGCCATGTAAAAAGTCTGACTTCCCTGCTGGAGAGACTACATGGAAAGACCCTAAGATTACCAGGAGGATAAGAAGAGGCTACTAACTGAGCCAAGCCTTCTAGGCATGTGAATGAAACTGTCTTGTGTTTTTCAGATCAGCCCACATATTTGCTGAATACAGTCAAATGATTGATGTTTAGGGGTAGAATTCCTAACCCATAAAGTCAAAAGATATATTAAAACATTCTTATTGTTTTGATCCATGAAATTTTAGGGTAGATTGTTATGTTGCAATAGATAAGATGAGCCCTAGGAGGCCCTTTGGGCATTTAGGTCAGTTTTCCTTAAGCAGAAGACCCACTGTCCTCTGCACAAGAGCAATATTGTTTCTTTGTTGCTATTTGAATTATCTATTTTTATTTGGTGCCAGTCAAATCTTTTTTTAGCATATAAGAGGCAATAAAAGAGAAAAACTTATTAAAGGAACTGTCAGTTAATAAACAGAATTTTTAAGTGAATGTGAAGAATAACCTAGTTTACCTTCTTGCCTTCTTGCCACAGGTCTGCTATTGTCTAACTCTTTACACCTGCAGTACAACCACTGATGTACATTATGCTGACCTTGATTTTCTGTATCTTATTTTAGTGTCAAGTGTTGCATGGGTGATACCACAGGACAATGATGTAATTGATGGAAAAGTGCCAAGAAACACAGTTAAAAGATGGAAAACTTGTTTTATTGCAAAAGGTGCAGAAGTTTACCTCTCAGCAGGTAACCACAAGAATCAAACTGTTCACTATGCTCCCAGGCACAGGCTCAGGCTTTCCAGATTCCCAGGTTTCCCATGGGGACTCCAAAGAAGCATCAACATGGCCTGAGGATGTCAGTGGGTTCATTCTCAGGTTTTGTTTGCTGTTGTTTGTGTCCCTTGGCCAGGGCTAGGACCAGGAAGACGGGAGTGAAGTGGCCAGGGCACAGTTTTTAAGAAGGCACTCACAGGGTTGTGCAAATGTAGGATCAGTGCCTGAGTGTGTGAGTGCCTCCTTAAATTTTCCACCAAGGGATCCTACTCACCTCACCCAAGTCCAGTGTCTGCTCCCAGCCTCTCCCAACTGTTCTGGATTTCCTGTATGCCACCCCACCCCCTGTCACCAGATTCATATTTCTGAGTGATAGCTTCAGCAGCAGCTGAAATTGAGGTCAATTTTCCCAGGCATCTCTGAATATTGAGAGCAGAAGCAGGCTTTAGGTTTTCTGAAAGTCCATTTGCAGAAGCAAATTAATTTTTCTAGTACTATAGTTGACCAGAATATTTGATTTGAGCAGCCTTTCCCACTACGGAGGAAGAAAAAGCTTTAACTGCACCTGAGATGGTCATATTTGTCCACAGATAACATGTACTTGATGAGACAAGTTATTAAGTAACTCCCCTGCTGAGTTTGTTTTTCCAGGCCCTTTAATGGCTTGCTTTAGTTTTGCAAAACACCCTTGTTACCTGCTGTTGTAGTTATTATGGTGCATGAACACACCCTTAATCTTACCCTTAGGAACCTATTGGTTTTAAAAATTTGCTTTTGCCTCATGGTACACTGAGCTGTAAAGTGAATTTCTAGACTAGATTGTAATCACAGTTTGCTAAAAGAGACAACTTTAGATTCCAGTGTAATTTGGTCAGTTCAGTTTAGTTGCTCAGTCGTGTGCAACTCTTTGCGACCCCATGGACTGCAGCATGCCAGGCTTCCCTGTCCATCACCAACTCCTGGAGCTTGCTCAAACTCATGTCCATTGAGTCAGTGATGCTATCCAACCATCTCATCCTCTGTTGTCCCCTTCTCTTGCCTTCAGTCTTTCCCAGCATCAGGGTCTTTTCCAATGAGTCAGTTCTTCACATCATGTAGCCAAAGTGATTGGAGTTTCAGCTTCAGCATCAGTCCTTCCAATGAATATTCAAGACTGGTTTCCTTTTAGGACTGACTGGTTGGATCTCCTTGCAGTCTAAGGGACTCTCAAGAGTCTTCTCTAACACCACAGTTCAAAAGCATCAATTCTTAAGCATTCAGCCTTCTTTATGATCCAACTCTCATATCCATACCGATTACTGGAAACACCATAGCTTTGACTAGATGGACCTTTGTTGACAAAGTAATGTCTCTGCTTTTTAATATGCTGTCTAGATTGGTCATAGCTTTTCTTCCAAGGAGCAAGTGTCTTTTAATTTCATGGCTGCAGTCACCATCTGCAGTGATTTTGGAGCCCCCAAAATAAAGTCTGTCATTGTTTCCATTGTTTCCCCATCTATTTGCCATGAAGTGGTGGGACCAGATGCCATGATCTTAGTTTTCTGAATGTTGAGTTTTAAACCAGCTTTTTCACACTCCTCTTTCACTTTCATCAAGAGGCTCTTTAACACTTTCACACTCCTCTTCACTTTCTGCCTTAAGGGTGGTGTCATCTGCATATTTGAAGTTATTGATATTTCTCCCAGTAGTCTTGATTCCAGCTTGTGCTTCATTCAGCTTGACATTTCACATGATTGTGTATTAAGTTAAATAAGCAGGGTGACTATATACAGCCTTGATGTATTTTTTCCCCAATTTGGAACCAGTCTGTTGTTCCATGTCCAGTTCTAACTGTTGCTTCTTGACCTGCACACAGATTTCTCAGGAGGCAGGTAAGGTGGTCTGATAGTCACAAGAAGCTTAAAGCATGGGAAAAGGTTGTCTCTGTGACTTTGAAACTGTGGCTGAAATAACATTGTTTTAGCCTTTGGCTTTTTTTAAAGGAAGAAATCAGGTATATGACAAATCAGGCAACAATAACAATAAGGAACAAGTTAAATCTTAAAAAAATGAAATAGGGGGTTGGGGATTGACAAAATATATACTACTATATATAAAGTAGACAACTAATAAGAACTTGCTATATACTCTCCTCAATACTCTGTATATAGCCTATATGGGAAAAGCAGCTAAGAAAAGAGGGGATATATGCACGTGTATAACTGGTTCACTTTGCTGTGCACCTAAAACTAACACAGCATTGTAAATCAACTATACTCCAATAAAAATTTTAAAAATAAATAAAGTTTTAAAATGACAAAAATGAAATAGGGCTAACAACTGATAGAGTTAATCAAGTTGCAAAAATTAGGGCACATGATAGAATCAGGTGTTTTAGTAACTTTATGGCATAGCAAGCTTTCCCTTTTTCAAACACACATCTGCAAGGCATTAGCTATATGATTAGAAATCTCGGTCCATTCTCTACTTTAGATTACATCTTTGTCAAATATTCTTATTACTTCAATCAGTTTAAATTTGTGAAAGTGATGATCCGTATAGAAGTAGGTCCTTGTGTTGAGATCTGATGCTAAAAATACCAGTCTCAGGGGCTTACTCTTTTCTACTCTAAAACTCAAGTTTTATGTCACCAAAAAGGAGGTTTTCTTTCCTTTATATTCCTACTCATTTTGATAAATACTTTCATAAGGGAAGAATGTATAAAGTAATTTGGGCTTATGTATTATAGATACTTTGAAGAGGACAATTAATGAAGTTCAGAACAAGATGTTAATTACTGAGATGTCTGCCAGTCAAGTCACCTCTGATGAGAAACATACCTTGCATTGGTTTTTAATTTGCCTCCCCTATTGGCTTGCTTTATGTGCTATAAATAATTCCAACTGTAATTACATATAGTATAGCATTTTATCTTACTCATCTAGTATCATAATTTGCCTTCAACTGCTGCCTTAAAAGCTCTTCATCCTACTCTTGATTATGTTAATTTATTTAGAAAGTGGCACAGATGATGTATAGATGCATGAGATTGATTAATAATAATAAGCCTATTCTGAAAGTTGTATATATCAAAAGTTTAATACTATGCTGGTCTTTTTCCTTTTATGATTTCTTATTTTTGAGCTATAATTGACATAGAACATTATACTAGTTTTAGATGTACAACATAATGATTTGGTATTTGTATGAGTTGCAGAATGATCACCACAATAGGTCTAGTTAACACTAATCACCATGCATGGTTACAAAAAGTTTTTTTCTTATAATGAAGACTTTTAAGATTTACTCTCTTAGCAACTTTCAAATATGCAATGCAGTAATAATAACTATAGTCACCATGCTATACATTACATTCCCATGACTTATTTTATTATTTCTCAGTGTGTGTGTGTGTTTCCAGAAATCTTTTCTTAGCAAAAGGTCATACAAATTCTCTATTGTCTTCTAAAATTTTAAAGTTTTGTTTTCCATATATATGTTTTTAATTACTCAAAATTAGTTTTTGTTTATGATGTTGTGTGTGTGTGTGTGTGTGTATGTGCTCAGCTGTGTCTGACTCTTTGCAGTCCCAAGCCTTCCAGTCTCCTCTGTCTGTGGAATTTTCCAGGTAAGAATACTGGAGCTGGTTACTGTGTCCTATTTCATGGGGTCTTCCTGACCCAGGGATTGAACCTGTGTCTCCTGCCCATGTCTCCTGCATTGCAGGCAGATTCTTTACCACTGAGCCACTGGGGGAAATGTCTCTTTACAATGTAGTATAGGCATCCAAATTTATTATTTTTCTCACATGGATAACTGGTTGTTCCAGAATATTTACTGAAATATTTATCCATATGTTCTCCTAGTTTTTTGCAGTTATACCTTTCCATGTATCAGGTTTTCATAGAGGCAGGGGTTTACTTCAGAATCCTCTTTTCCATCAGACAGTTTGCCACTCCTCTTACCAACACCACAGTCTTAATTACTACAAGTTTATAAGAAGCTTTGATATTTGGGAGTATTGGTTCTTCTACCTAGTTCAAAATCACTAGGCTATTCTTGGCATTTAGCTCTTCATAAAAATTATAGAATCAGCTTATCAAATTTCATGAGCAACTTTGTTGATATTTTCATTGGAACTGTATTTGATTCACAGATGAGGAGATTCTCCTTTTGAACATTGTTTATACCTTTGTTTATTCCTGTGTTTTAACTATCTCCATGATGTTCTGTAATTTGTTCTATATAACATATCTTTACACAGTTCATTGTGAATGAAATCTTCTTGAATTTTTATTTTCTAATCCAATATTACGTGTATAAAGGAATATTATTGATTTTAGAATGTGGATCTTGTATTTCACAGCTTGGCCAATCTTTTTATCCCTCCTAGTAATTTATTCATATTTTTTTTGTATTTCTGTGTTAACAATCATATCATGTATAATAAGGGACCATTTTTTCCTCTTTTCCAATTGTTTTTCTCTCAATATTTTTCTTGATTTAATGTCCTGGCTAGGATGTCTGTAGGATACTAATTATCTGTCTGAATAGGAGGGATCGTTACCTTGAAATAGAATTTAAAGGGAATTGTTCTAAAGTTTTAATATTAAGTGTGATGTTGGCCATCAGTTCAGTCGCTCAGTTGTGTCCGACTCTTTGTGATCCCATGAATCGCAGCACGCCAGGCCTCCCTGTCCATCACCACCTCCCGGAGTTCACTCAGACTCATGTCCATTAAGTCAGTGATGGCATCCAGCCATCCATGGGATTTGGTAAAAATATTATCAGGTAATTAGCAAAATTGCTGTAGTCCTATGAAAGATGTAAAACAACAGGTTACTGGAACAAGATGTGGTCTTCACTTTGCAATTGGTCCTGAGGCTATGATTGATATTCCTCATCACACCCCTCTCTACCTCACTAGAGTTCATTCACACCAGACAGCATTTAAACAGGTCTAAGTTGCTTTTCTCGGAGAAGGCAATGGTACCCCACTCTAATACTCTTGCCTGGAAAATCCCATGAAGGGAGGAGCCTGGTAGGCTTGCAGTCCATGGGATCGCTGAGAGTTGGACACGACTGAGTGACTTCACTTTCACTTTTCACTTTCATGCATTGGAGAAGGAAATGGCAACCCACTTCAGTGTTCTTGCCTGGAGAATCCCAGGGACGGGGGAGCCTGGTGGGCTGCCATCTATGGGGTCGCGCAGAGTCAGACACGACTGAAGCGACTTGGAAGCAGCAGCAGCAGCAGCAGCAAGTTGCTTTTCTAGTCAATGATCTAGATCTTCATTCCTTAAGATCTGAGCCTTTGTCTATTTTTATCTTTATTTTTAACACCTGCGGACCATAGTTGCTGAAATATCCCATTTAGTATAATCACAAGGCACAGAAATAGCCCAGGGAATTCTCTGGTTTATAGATACCCTGGTTTCTCCTCCAGTTGTATAGTATCAATCATAGATCTTTATCATAATCAGGGTCAATAAACATCTACTTTGACAGTAATCCTTTCTTTGGCTACTGGTCTGCTGGAATGAGCAGCCGATATGACTGACTAGATGTTATAGCTTTTTGTTCACACTGCATCCTCTGCTAGAAGTTTCTCCTTCCCTGTGAACCAGGGTTCACAGCTAAGGTTGTGGAGAGAGGGAGCAAGTGGGTCCCTGAGAAGGATGCTGACAGGGCCCAGTCATACTTGTTGGTTTCAGACCCATGCGTTCTAGTTATTAGAGATGAGACCCCTGACGGCCACTCCAATCTGGCATTGGAGTAATTATTTCTACATTGTGTCTGATGATTAAGTGTCACCATTTGGCCCCTGCCATCCCCAGGTCCATCAACACCACAGATACAGTGATGTTACAGTCAGGGCCACTGGTCCATGCAGTATCTCCTTTGACTTTAATCTACAGAGGACCGCCATTGCCCAGCTTCTCAGTGAGTCTGATATGACTCTTGCCTGTGCATTCTACCTTTGGCTATTGCTGGAGAACACACTCAGGTGTTGAGTTCTCTAGCTTCACTTAAATCCATCCTAATATACTCACCTCTCAGAGCCCTTTGACTCCTCTCTTAATACTCTGCTGGTACAACTCTATATCTCTACCGTAGAGTAGGCCAATGTCCTTAGGCCATTATTATGTTCAGTCTCCCAAAAGGCCACACCAGGCACATTTTTAGACCAGTCTCAGGTGATTTCCCCAGGATATTAAGCTCCTAAATCACAGGGAAAAGCTCTTGTAGCAATACATTCCTTTCTATTATAGCTATATTTTTGTCTTCTACTTCAGAACCTCAAAGACCCACTGTCAAATGTATTCTCCATTCTCCAGGTACCTATTTATGCCCATGGGCAGGTCTTGCAAGTCTAAGAACATGTTTCCTTGTTCTTACCACAGTAGGGGCTTTATTTTTTTCCTGGGGTTGTGCTGCAATGTAGTATGAAGGCGGTAAGGCAAGATGGGTTAGTTCTTGAGGTAGACAAGCTTGGTCATGTGGTGTACCTGCCTCAGGTGATATTTTTCCACATCTCCAGGTGAGAGGGAGCTATATTCTAGAAAGAGGGAAGATGCTACTTCTTCCAGTGTGGAGAAATTCAAAAGATTCAAAGGATGCAGAGTTCTCAGGTCTTTCTACATTCAGGTCTCCAGGGCTCACTCTTATCCTATCAAGTCTCTGCTTTGGATGTAGGAATTCTATCAGAGACCTCTTGTAGTTCTGTGTCTTTCATAGTAAATCTTGAACCTAATTTGCAACACAGCCTGCTCTGTGGTTGCATTTAAAGCCAGTCTATTCCACTATCCTTACTGTTCCTCTCCCCCATACTGTGTTCAAGTGCAGAAACCAATGGTTCACCTTCCACCTTACCTCATTTCCATCTGCTAAGGTGAAGTCATATGATGGTGATGCTGAATCATTGGTGAGTCATTAATTCCAGAGCCCCATCCTGAGGGCCTGCTTCCTAAAGCAAATCCTGACACCAATTCTCTTAGGGTAATTTCTTTCCAGAAAGCAGAGCATGGGATACAGGCTTGCATTGAGGAAGTGGTAATTGAGAGGTGATTTCATACTGCTGGTGTGAGTTTCTAAAGAGTGAAATGGAGGCAGAGGGAAAGGCAAATGTAAAGGTTTATTATTAAGGGGCCATTGCTGTGGACAACCAGAACACATGAGGCAGCCCTTCTGTGTAGTGCATAGAGCCAACTCACATTGTGTACTGAGGCATGGGAGGGTGGAGCACTTTCCCATAAACTCCCATCACCCATGGCTCAGAGGTGACTGACCACTTACACAACCCTGATAGTGGGTGCCTCCTTACCATTTGTTCTCTAGGCACCTTATATGCCTCATCCCTGTCCCAGCCCTGTCTACCAGTCTGTTACCATATTGAGTTAAGTGTCTATAAAACAGATAATACCGTAATTTTATTAGTAGTATGTCAATGAATTTAGTGCAAGAAATTAACACCTACTAAATGTTTTTTTAGGCCTGTCACTACTGTCTTTTTCTTTCTTTCTTCTTCTTCTTCTTCTTTTTTTTTTTTTAATTGAAGTATTAGCTTTTCTGGTGGCTCAGCAGTAAAGAATCTATCTGCAATGCAAGGGACTCGAATTTGATCCCTGGGTTGGCAAGATTCCCTGGAGTAGGAAATGGCAAGCCACTCCAGTATTCCTGCCTGGAGAATCCCATGAATAGAGGAGCCTGGATGGCTGTAGTCCATGGGGTCGCAAAGAGTCAGATATGACTTAGAAACTTAACAACAAATAGTTGATTTTCAATGTTGTGTTAGTTTCAGGTATATAGCAAAATGATTCAGATCTATATCTATATCTATATGCATGCTAAGTTGCTTCAGTTGTATCTAATATATATATATATATACACACACACGTGTATGTATATAATATATATCATATATATAATATAATATATATATTATATTATATATATGTATGTATAGGGCTTTTCAGGTGGTGCTAGTGGTAAGGAACCTGCCTGCAATGCTGGAAACATAGAGTCACAGGTTTGATCCCTGGATTGGGAAGATGCCCTGGAGGAGGATGTGGCAACCCATTCCAGTATTCTTGCCTGGAGAATCCCCATGGACAGAAGAGCTTGGTGAGCTACAGTCCATGGGGTCACAAAGAGTCAGACATGACAAGTGATTTAGCACAGCACAGCTTATATATATATATATATGCACATTCTTTTTGTATTCTTTTTAAAACTTTTTGAAAATTACTTTATTTTTCATTGAAGGATAATTGCTTTACAATATTGTGTTGGTTTCTGCCATACCTCAACATGAATCAGCCATAGGTGTATTCTTTTCCATCATGATTTATCATAGGATACTGAATATAGTTCTCTGTGCTATACAGTAGGAGTTCATTGTTCACCCATTGCATATATAACAGCTTACCTCTGCTAACCCCAGCCTCCCACTTCATCCCTCCCCCATGCCCTCCCCCTTGGCACCCACAGGTCTGTTCTCTGTCGGTGAGTCTGTTTCTGTTTTGTAGTTAAGTTCATTTGTGTCATATTTTAGATTTCACATAGAAGTGATATCACATGGTATTTGTTGTTCTCAACACCTACTAAATGTTAAAAGCCTTTATATCTTTCCTAGTGTTGAGGTGGTAAACAGATACTTTGTTCAGAGGCTGGAGAGATGAGTCCCAAATCAGGCAAGCCTTGAGCTAGGCTTCTGAATAGTAGGAATGTGGAACATGGGGAGATTCATTTTCTGCATGACTGGGAGGGCTGAGAGAATTGAGGCTGGGGTAGATCTTGAGCTGCTATTTGTGTTTCGGTACTTGATTTGATTTTGCTCAATAACCATCAGCAGACAGAAGCCTCTACTGCAGTGTAGCCATTCGGAACCATTTAATGAGAAATAAAGCAAAGACATTACAGTGTGTTAGGTTTGTGAGAATGGGATTCTATATGCATCGGGCTTAGTAACTATTGAGAGAGAGACCATCATTATGATTCTTTCTGCATGGCAGGGGTGTGAAGTGTGACATCTGTGCATTCCCTCTGAGAAAATGTGAGATGTGCCCTGGAAGAGCAAGGTTAGTGGGCAAGACTCCAATGTCCTGCTTTTGGCTGCACTGTTAGACCTTACTTCTCTTTTGACTCTGTGATTCTTTATTGACAGGTTGGTGTAGTTCTGCCCTTCTCTTTCCCTTTTCCTTAGAATCTTTTCCTTTACTCTGGGTCAACTTCTTACCACTATTTTTTTTTTTTTTTTACTTAAATATTGCTCTTTGTGTACTTTTTCTTTCTTTTGCTGGTGCAGTGTACAAAAAAGCAAGTTATTGCTAGAAAGAGTGGTAATACTGCTATTCTCGGCTAGTTAAGCATCCTGAGAGATGCAGTCATGTTTAGAAGGAATGTGGGGTGAGGGGAAAAAAGATGCAATGAGTAGGGAGGAGGGGGCTTCTCTAGGGACATCATTAAGCAAATACTGCCTGGCTAGGGACTCAGAGGTTAAAGCGTCTGCCTGCAATGCGGGAGACCTGGGTTCTATCCCTGGGTTGGGAAGATCCCCTGGAGAAGGAAATGGCAACACACTCCAGTATTCTTGCCTGGAGAATCCCATGGACTGAGGAGCCTGGTGGGCTACAGTCCACAGGGTCGCAGAGTCAGACACGACTGAATGACTTCACTTTCACTTTCAGGGAGCAAGACAATACGGCTACAGCTAGAAAAGCATCAAAGGTAGAAATAAGAACGGTGATATCTTAGGAATTGGGGGATAAATTTTTAAATTAAATTTCTTATACATTTTAATGTTTTAGAGTTTGTCCCAACCCTTGAGGTTAAGGGACAGGTCAAATACTGACATATGGAAGGAAATGCAATAGGAACCACAAATCTGATTTCCTGCACAGGAGGAAGATGTCAATTGTCAACATCAAGGTCAAGATCCATACTTTATGGAAGGCAAACACCAAAATTCACTAAATAAACTATATATATATAGTTTAAAACAGTTCAGTTCAGTTCGGTCACTCAGTCACGTCCAACTCTTCGCGACCCCATGAATTGCAGCACGCCAGGCCTCCCTGTCCATCACCATCTCCTGGAGTTCACTCAGACTCAAATTCATCGAGTCAGTGATGCCATCCAGCCATCTCACCCTCTGTCGTCCCCTTCTCCTCCTGCCCCCAATCCTTCCCAGCATCAGAGTCTTTTCCAATGAGTCAACTCTTCACATGAGGTGGCCAAAGTACTGGAGTTTCAGCTTTAGCATCATTCCTTCCAAAGAAATCCCAGGGTTGATCTCCTTCAGAATGGACTGGTTGGATCTCCTTGCAGTCCAAGGGACTCTCAAGAGTCTTCTCCAACACCACAGTGCAAAAGCATCAATTCTGCGGTGCTCAGCTTTCTTCACAGTCCAACTCTCACATCCATACACGACCACAGGAAAAACCATAGCCTTGACTAGACGGACCTTCGTTGGCAAAGTAATGTCTCTGCTTTTGAATATACTATCTAGGTTGGTCATAACTTTTTTCCAAGGATTAAGCGTCTTTTAATTTCATGGCTGCAGTCAGCATCTGTAGTGATTTTAGAGCCCCAAAAAATAAAGTCTGACACTTTCCACTGTTTCTCCATCTATTTCCCATGAAGTGATGGGACCGGATAAACCCAGGTATGTTAGAAGGTTAGCTTGTGGATTGGTGAAAGAATTTTGGTAGCATTGTAAATTGTCACTGAAATATTAACATCTGTGACTTTTGGTATTATTCTATCTCATGAGTTGGCAAACTTTTTCTCCAGAGGACCAGATGGTAAATATGTTGGGCTTTGCAGACCGTTGTGTCTCTTTTGAGACTAATCAACTCCGCACTTACAGTGTGGTGAAGGCAGCCACAGACAATATATAAATGAATGGGTGTGACTATGTTTAATGAAGTGTTACTTATGAAAATAAAAGTTAGGCTGGATTTGGCTGACAAGCTGTAGTATGTCAACCTCTGTTCTAAATTGTCATTGAGATGTTGGTATCTGGCAAAGCATTGCTAAATTACATTTGTTTTGTAGAAGAGGAGTTTTCAGTTTACATGATCAGAATCACTGGGGGTTGCATGAAGGAAAGTGCAGTCTCAATTAATTCATGTTCACTCCCTCACTTCCTGGCCCTATTCCACCCTCGCACCAGTGATGCAGATGTTGGCACTTGACAACCGATGATCCAAACTGACCTAAAACCACCTTTATACATTGGGAAACTGTTGACTTAAAGTGTTTTGGTACCAACTGCAGCAATTGTTTCCTCAGTCATATAAAACAACTCATTTCATCAATATCATATGGTTTAAAACACTCAGAGTTGGTAATAAGTTAACAAAACTAATGATGATGATGATAGTGATGATAATAAAAATGATGATAATAGTGGAAACTGCTGTTAGCCATGGATTCTTTGACTTAAGGAAAGCAACAAGAGTGAGTGTGCAAACAGCAACTTTCGGGTTTGGTACACATTTCTTTACATAGGAAAGCCTCTGCCTTAGTGTTTAAAGGAGTCTTTCCCAGAGCTGGTGTACAATAAATGTGTTCAGAGTTTTGTTTAAGTCTTAAGTTTTGCCATTGTGAGTTTTCCTATTCTTACTTCCAACTTAGAGCAGAGAAATCAGTGTATGTCATGGCTGCTGCCAAAGAATACTTTGAAGTTAGAAGTAACTGTTTTAAGGGCTAGCCCTAAATCTTTATTAAATGTACTTGATTCACTTAAACCCACTTATTGATGGCCTACTATGTAAAAAAGGTCCCTGATGACTGCTAAGGGCTATCAAAATGTGAGAGATATACCCTCTGCCTTTTAGGGATTTCTAGTCTATAATCAGCAGTGAAGATTTGAAGTTCAGCAGGTGCTCACTGCTTGCGTTCCCCAGGCCAGGTCAGTTTAGGGGTAACTGCACCTATAACTAACACCTAGAGTTAGCAACATGATGGCTCTAATTCCCATCACTAATGCTAGCCCCATTCAGTTACCCCCCTATGGCTTATTAGAGACTGCTACAACCCCAACACACTCACCACCATGAAGAAATGACTGTGTCCATCCTCCTTCCTCACCTCCCTGTGGTGTGGCTGCTGCCGTGACTGTCTCTCTGTGATTCCTGTCCCACCGATCACGTCATTACCCCCTGCCCTGGGCTGCTCTGTTAAACCACCAATCCTGCAGATCTTGTTGGGGCATCTGCACACTTGATTGAGTTGATCTTTATAAAATACTAATGATGCTGTGTGCCAGGCATAGTGAAAGAGGCTGTATTTTAGAGTTCCTTCTGCAAGGAAGCAGGGATGCCATGTCTGGGTTGGAGCTGGGTCATGACATTGAAAGTCTATTGCATAATGGCAGAAAGCAATGGTTCTGGATCTAACTGCCTGGGCAGCACCTAGCCCTGATGATCACAGGCTATGTAATCTTGGGCAAGTTACTTAGCCTCTCTGTGCCTTGGTTCCCTTGTTTGTGAAATAATAAAAATGGTAGTACTTATTTTATAAGTTTGCTGTGACAATCAAATGAGTTAATGTAGAGCACTTAGAACAGCCACTGGCACCCAGGTAGTACTCAGTTCAGTTCAGTCACTCAGTTGTATTTGACTCTTTGCAACCCCATGGACTGCAGCATACCAGGCATCCCTGTCCATCACCAACTCCCAGAGCTTCCTCAACTCATGTCCATCAAGTTGGTGATGCCGTCCAACTGTCTCATCCTCTGTCATTCCCTTCTCTTGTCTTCAATCTTTCCCAGCATCAGGGACTTTTCTAATGAGTCAGCCCTTTGCATAAAGTGGCCAAAGTATTGGAGCCTCAACATCAGAACTTCCAATGAATATTCAGGACTGATCTCCTTCAGAATGGACTAGTTGGATCTCCTTGCAGTCCAAGGGACTCTCAAGAGTCTTCTCCAACACCACAGTTCAAAAGCCTCAATTCTTCGGTGCTCAGCTTTCTTTATGGTCCAACTCTCACATCCCTATAGGACTAGATAGATTCTATTTGCTATCACTGTTGTTATTCCTTCAGCCCTCAGAGTGTAGACAGGATCTGGGACTGAGGACCTCCAGTGCTGCCACCTCTAGGATTAAGCAGTTTCATTATGTCACAGGACTATAATGTATGTATGTATTTAACATACATAAAATGTAAGGTATGTTACATTTTCTGTAACTGCTGTAACTTGAGAAAAGTTGATAGACCCAGCTTTTACACAAATCTCTTTTAAACCTTAGACTCTAAAAGATGTTTCTATGTTTGTGTCCATTTTGTAGATAATGAAACTGAGGTTAACAAACTTACCCCAACTCATACAGTTAGAAATGGCAGAACTTGGATTCAAACCCAGATTTACTGGGTTCAGGACACTTGGCCACTAGGTGAAATGCCACAGTTTCCTCCAGGGATGTGGGGACAACTCTTTTCCCTATTCTTTATCCCACTTTGTCATATGTTCCCCAAGTTCTGCTTCCTGTTGTTCCCCACATCTCTCAAATAACTGTGAATATATTTTATGACTATCTCCCCAGCTGCCCTTTTTCAGGAACTTGGTCAAAGCCCCGAGGGGTGATGCTGGGGGCCCAGGCTAGAGGATGACTGATGCTCTCTTCCTTTAGCCTGACTTCTATTTTGGAGGGTGCTTACTGGTTCTTTGTTTGTATATTCCTAAAGGGAGGAGCGGAGAAGGAAATAGCAACCCATTCAAGTTTTCTTGCCTGGAGAATCCCATGGACAGAGGAGCCTGGCAGGCTACAGTCTACAGGGTTGCAAGAGTTGGACATGATGGAGCAACTAAGCACACACACCAAGGGAGGAGCAGAGGGGAAGGGTAGAGTTTGGGTTTCAGCGGGGCCCTAATTCTATCTGTACTACAGATTTGTCCTTGCTTTGAATCTTAATGTGAAAGGGTCCAACAAACATTACACCACAGAGGCTATATTTAGGCAGTTTTAATAGGGTGCATGGCTCCACTGTATCCCCTAGGGTCCCACCAGGGAATACACATCAGTGATTAGCAAGGCTGAGTGCTCCACTGTTGTTTCACTTGCCGACGATTGGAATAGCAAGACTTTCTTCTCAAAAATTAATTTCTGGGTCAAAATCAAAACAAACTCAGTTATTTGACTTATTATAATTTTAATTGGACAGCATTTGCTGCAGACTTCACTGGCTGTCATTTGACCTTCACCTGCCTTGTGAGACCCTCTGGCGCCTGCATCAAATGCCACTTCTCTCCATCTGATGGAAATGTGTAGGCTCTAGATTTTGTTTTGCGGTATCCTGTGTTTATTCTGTAGTTGCTGCTTTTTGTATCTCTTTTCTTCACATCTTCCTTTCTCCTCAAATTAAGTAAGAAAACATGTGTGAAGGTACTTTGAAAGTTAAAGTATTTTACAAACCTTTGGTGTTCACAGAATACCGAGTGTCTTTTGCTTCCCTGTTGTCCTTGAAGGAGGAGAGGTTTATGTGGTCAGTACCTATTAAAGACCAGGCCTTGAATGAGGCCTCTTGGTATAAATTTTTTTAACTCTCATGATGCCCTTGCAAGACTTCTATTCTTATCCTTATTTTTAAGATGAGGCATTTCAGGTTCAGAAAGACTGTTAACTTGCTCCAAGCCACACAGCAAATAAGTGGAGAATCTGGAAGTAAACTTACACTCTGAAATCTTTGCTCTTTTCACCCAGTTTTCCCTCACCTTTATGAACTCCAGTGCTTATTTATGGTGGGAAATAAGGAAGAATTACCAAATTCAATAGTAAGTAACACAAACTGGAATTTGGAGAAGCTGCTGCTTCAGCTGTAATCCCAGATCCCCAGGCTTCACCCAGTCCTCTCTCCAGTTCTGCTAGGGACTCTGCTTCCAACTCAGGCAGTTTCTGGGAAATAGCAGTTTTATTGTCTCCCAAACTGGGATTTTGGATAGAAATTTCTCTGAAGAAGTCAGTTTACTACTTTACAGTATAAGAATTGATAATATCATGCAAATTTATGCAAAGTGTCAATCTGCCTTCAAAGAGATTTAAAATAAGATGGGGCGACACCTTCCAAGTAAATTGTCTGAATAGTCACTTTTACTTCCATGTGGGAAGGGATGAGCCCTTTTCTTTGATCTTTACTGAGACCTGTGCAGTTCTGAGTCCTTGACCTCATCCTTAGTTCTGGCCTTACTGTATAGCATTCTCTGAAATACTGCCTAGATCATGAACAAGTTGCTTACTATGGACAGTCTTAGAGGTGTCAGACATTTGGAGACTTTGTTGCAGAAAGGATGGGTTCACATGAACCTGGGCAAAGACATCAGCTGTTGATGCTAAGAAAGGTGGGAGCAGAGGCCGAAATTGGGGGTAGTCAGTGATGGTGGCAGATAACAGTTTTGGGAGGGTCTCTGCCAATCTTTATCAACCCCTCTAAACCTTTGTAAACAACAAATTAACAAGCAAAAAGTGAAGATCATTCACCAACTATTTTTCGCCTTGCTACTCAGTGTGGTTGTTTGTAGACCATTGGCATCAGCTGGGAGCTTGTTAGAAAAGCAGCTCCCAGGATCCACCCCAGGCCTCCTGAGTCAGAATCATGCTCATGTGATTCTGCTCATGGCCCCAAGTGGAAGTGTTCGGGCAGCCCTTTTGAACCAGGAACTCTGGTCTTGAGGGCTGATTGCAAGGCCTCTGCGTGCAGCACCTTATGAGCAAGTGAAACTGGAGGAAATACCAAGGAAAAGGTTAGACTTAGTTTTATTACTCAGGCTCTATTTTTATTTCCCAGGAATTGTTAATGGGCTTTGCTGGTGACTCTGTGTCAAAGCCAAGTGAATTAAGGGTTTTAAATTAAGACGATATTGTGAGGAAGACTTCTCTGGGGAGAACCGTGTTACCTAAACTGAGCAAGAGAAAGGAGTTTGGAGGTGCTCAGTGCCCTCATCTCACATCTGAGAAGGAGCTACATCACTAACCATAGAGCTTAAAATGTGACTCTTGTGAGTAGAAGCGCTGGTAACCAGCTGTCACCTAACACCTCTGGGAAATCAAGGGGGAGAAGGGATGGTGAATCCTCTGGCAGAGAAGCAAAGCTGCTGTCTGAATCGTCACACTGTCCTCGGGCAGAATGTGGATCCCAGTGACAAGACGGGGAGCCAATGGCTGGGAATAATTTTAACAGGGTTCACCCAAGGTGAGGAGACCATGGCCAAAAGGCTGTGAGGTGACATTGGTGGGGGGGTGGGAAATAGAAAACAGAGGTTGTTGGAAATGGGCAGCCAGGCGAGAGGCTGATACGAAAGGGGGTTGCAGTCTGAGGGACTTCAAAGGAAGTCTCTAGATAATCTGTAAAGATACCCACCATATAAATGTCAGCTCTAAATATCCTTTAACTCCAGAAAGAATAGCACTGTCTTACTATATAGAACTTGTTAAGTAGGAATTCTCCTGCCCATTTACTTAAACCCTTTGAAGCTTCAACTCTGGTTGAGACACAGGTCAGAAATAGCAGGCAAGTTCTAGGAGAAAGAGTTTAAAACAAAGTGTTAAGCAGACCTTCCTCCCCTGAGGCAGTGTGGTGGGGGAGGAGAGAACAGCGAGGGGAAGAGGGGAGGTATCCTGAAGCTGGTGCAGGATGGGCAGGGGCATATGGGAGGGAGATATTTGAATAGTGATTGATTTGTTAATTACTGAATCTGACTAGACGTTTTAAAATACTGAATTGGGGTTGCAATTGAAATTTAAAATGATAATAGATTGTCTTTCTAACTTAAGCATGACCATCAACGTGAAGGTTAATGGAAGCACCTGACTGGGTTTAAAGAGACAAGTGGAAAAAAACAAGTTTTTGTGATTAAACCCCTGACTCCTGCTTATTCAATATGCCAGTTACAGTGAAGGATTAGTAGGAAGAGAAAAACCTGAAAGTTCAGAGGTGTGCTAGCGAGATGACTTGGTATGAGTTGGGTCAGTGTCTAGAAACACATTTTCCTATGGAAACCAAACTGTATATGTGGGCAGTGCCTTTTACTTCAGCATTTATCAAACAGTCGTCATATAAAGGGATATAAAGAAGTAATTTTCAATTTGTTTTAATGTATTAGAATAAACTAAGTGCTGTCATAAACTTTCTCAAAGTGAGTTGAGAGAGTAAAAGTTTATTTTTCACTTCACATCATAGTCCAGTGTGGGCTCTTGTGGGAGTGGGTCCTCTGTCCCACAGTCATTCAAGGACTCAGAGTCCTTCTATTTGTGGGCTTTAGGTTCCTCTGACCCTTGAGTCAGCTTCCTCCAGCCACAGGCAGATAAAGTGGGGACTTTCAGGATCACTGGAGGTGCCAGCAATCACTTGCATGCACTGACCACTGGCCAGAGCCTGTCATATGCAATGTTGTATGGGAAATATCTAATAGCTGTGTGACCAGTAGGCAAAGGAAATGGGGCAGAAGGATTCCCACTGTCTCTCTTCATGGACACTTTATGAGAAGTACAGCCCATCAAATCCCTAATTTCACAGACACAGTATTATTGCTTAGATTAAAACTAAAGTGGTAGCACCAAGAACAGTAATTCACTTCCCGCTGACCACATGAATCACTTGAAGGCAGGTTCCTGTGGGGGAAAGAAGTGTGGCGGGGAGTAAACATCACTACTGACAAGGCCGAACAAGAATGAGGTGGGGCAAAATGCCATGATGAAAACCCAGAGTGACTGAGGTCTATTCAGGTCTGTAGCTTTCTGCTTAGGGCATAGCAAAAAGGAGCAAAAATGAATTAAAACACTTTCCCTTCAGGGCATTTTACTCTAACTGATCTTAAAATAAGGCTGGCAACTCTGGCGAGGACTCTTCTTCGCTGAGACTGACATCCTGACCACTCGGGGTACTCAGGGGCCAGCTTGCCTGCCAATGGACCAGACCCAGCAGCCGCAACTGGGACCCTTTTGTCCCTAGTCTCCTGACACGGACAGCTGGCCTGAGTGCCCTGACCAGTAAGGAACAAGAGACTTTATTGACCTCTCTCCCCTTCCCTCTCTCTTTCCTGTCCTTAACCCTTCCTATCTTTCCCTGTTTTTCTAGTCTCCCGGTCTTGGACACAGGAATCTGGTCGAAGGGCCCTCAGCCTGAGCTGAGGATTGGAGACTGATCACCTCTTGGCAGACAACTTGAATTCTGGTTCTGGTCTGGTCTGATTTCTGGTAGGGCTGAGTTCCAGTCCTCCCTTCTCTGGAGGCCCAGGGAAAAGTCCCATAACGCGTGGGTATCTGTAGGTGGCAGGAGATGTCTGTAAGGCCACCCCTTTCGCCAACCCCTCCTGCCTCCTCCCTCTTCTTCTTTCAACCTGGCTTCCTTTCCTCCCTTGAAATCTTTGATGTTAGTACTTGGATCTGAAGTTCTGTGTCTCTACAGGAGGTTTTCTGACAGACTGTATTCTTGTATTTAAGGGCTTCCTGGTGGTGCAGAGGTTAAAGCATCTGCCTGCAATGTGGGAGACCTGGGCTTGATCCTTGAGTCGGGAAGATCCCCAGGAGAAGGAAATGGCAACCCACTCCAGGACTCTTGCCTGGAGAATCTCATGGATGGAGGAACTTGGTAGGCTACAGTCCACAGTTCGCAAAGAGTTGGACACGACTGAATGACTTCACTTTCACTTTCACTTAAAATGAAGCTTTTATGATTGCCTTATCAATAGTTATTTCCTGCAAGAGAAAAATAGAATTTTCCGCAGTGGATTTTTACAAATCAATTGGCTGTTCTTTGTATTTCATTTTTAAATTTAAAATTTTATTGAGTGATTTTAAGTTATTTCTTGCACAAGAAAAATTGTATTTTTAGGTGTGCATTTTTGCTAAATGGTTATTTTTGCATTTTATTTTTATACTGTGAAAGTGTTTATTTTTTTCACTGACTTTGTCTATACAGTCACTTTCTGTACTTGAGGTGGATCAGAGCTGGCTTTGGAGCCAGGACACCTGGGCCAGAGCCCAATTTGACCCTTGCTAGCCTGACTTTGAGCAAATTTCCTAATCTCTCGATGCCTCAGTTCTCTCATCTATACTGCCTCAGTAACAGTACCTACCTCACAGGACTGTGCTGAGAATTCAGTGAGTTAATATTTATAAAGCCTGGCATAGACTATGTATGTTTTTTTGGTATTAATCTTTGAAAAGTGATACTCATTTTCCTTTTGCAGTAGTTTCCATTTGGGTATTACTTTAAAAAACAATGAGCCTTTTAAAAGAGAAATATTAATAAATAACAGCACAAGTTGTTGTAGAGTGCTGTGGCCAGAACTGTGATGTTGGTAAACAGATAATTCAAGTGTGGACTCAGTGTCTTGTGCTATGATCAGTGGCTTCCTTATAAATCAGGCAGTAGATTTGACTTGGAAGTTTTACAAATCAATCGGCAATGAATGAAAGCTCTTTTCTGAGAGTATCAATTCAGTAGCTCAGTCATGTCTGACTCTTTGTGACCCCATGGACTGCAGCACGCCAGGCTTCCCTGTCTATCACCAACTCCCAAAGCCTACTCAAACTCATGTCCATTGCGTCGGTGACGCCATCCAACCATCTCGTCCTCTATCGTCCCCTTCTCCTCCTGCCTTCAATCTTTCCCAGCATCAGGGTCTTTTCCAAAGAGTCGGCTCTTTGCATCAGGTGGCCAGCATACTGGAGTGTCAGCATTGGTCCTACCAATGCATATTCAGGGCTGATTTTCTTTAGGATTGATTGACTTGATTTCCTTGCAGTTCAAGGGATTCCCAAGAACCTAAAACTGATACTTGAAGAGGCTTGGTTTCTGAACAAGTTGAGATGTAGAACAGTGCAAAGACAAGGACCAATTATCTCCTATTTACTGTCAGAAGCCAGGAGCAAGGCAATGGCTTTAGTATACTGGCCTCCTGGGCTGCTAACAGCTATGACCCTTGAATTACACAAAACTGTCCTCCTGCCCCAGGTCCTGTAGGCTAGGGAAAAAGCCCCAGAGGAGGAGGAGACACACTCAAGGAGGGCTCTGGGCAGATGGAGGAGCAGAGAGAACTTGTGCTTAGTGTGAGCAGGCGCACTCTCAAGAGATAGAAACTAGAACATGGAGCAGGGCTTGTCTTTTCCATTTGCCCCAAATTTAACAATCCTCACTGGTGACCCCTCTTCCTCAGGGGCACAGAATGTACTTAGGAAAAATTCCTTTACATGAAGGAAAATCTTTCTCTCTGCAATAAAGCCCAAACTATTAGGGTGCTCTATTGTTTGGTCTTCTTTGCAATGGTCTGATTTACTATGTTTGTTAGCATTAGGGTGCAGGAGCTTTAGAGCACACGGCTCAGTAGTTGCGTTTCCAGGGCTCTCCAGTTGCCACACACAGCCTTAGGGGCCCCGAGGCACGTGGGATCCTAGTTCCCAGACTTGGGATCAAATCCATGTCCCCTGTGTTGGAAGGCAGATTCCTTCCAGATTCTCTTTCTAGTATTCTCCAGAATTAAATGTTATTTATTAACATTTCTAGTATTAACTATATATAACATCATTCAGTGGAGTCTCCTCCGTGAATTTGTCCTTCTTCCTGGTGAGACTTCTACTCTATCCACAGACAACTGGGGGCAAGTTAAGGTATTTCCTCTTTATAAGGAAGAAAAAATATTAAGTACCTGCTTTAAGAAAAATTGATTCATGAGTAACCTTAATTGCTAATGGTATAACCGGTGTGTGTATCTTGGAATAGGAGGTACTTTTGTTAATTTTTGGCACTTTCAGATTATAAGAGAATTTATATATTAAACAAATTCCCCAAGTTGTTCCTGAGCCTGCCCAGAAATTTAGGTAAATCTTTGAAGTGGGACATAATAGTCTTTCATTGTTTGTTTTACAAAATGCCAATAATCTATCTTCCATATTTCTTAAAGATACTCTTGTATTATGATCTGACAATTTTTTACCTTTGTAAGTATTTAATGACAAGAAATGACAAATGTCTTGAAGAATTTCAGAAGTGATATATCAATGTAAATGCATGTGCATTAAGGCTATTAATTTTTAATGAATCTTTGTAGATTTTAAGCACACAAAATTATCAACTAGTAATAGTATGTGTAATTTTCTGAAGCTGAAAAACAGCAGTTATTTATTTATGCTTTGTTCTGATAAGCTTATCATTACCAGACAATGAAATAGCATGTCATATTTATACAAACTGTTAATAATAGTTATTAGCAGCAATCTCTCACAAAACCAGGTGGGAAGTTTTATTTTTTTCAAAGTTTGCTTTGGAAATGAAAAGGCTATTACTTTATATAAGACTACTTTTGCAATACAGGGATTTTGATTAAAAAGGAGTCATTGTTTCTGTATAGTCTAGTAGTGCATATTTTTAAGATTCTATTGACACACTCAGGAAACATTCATAAATCAGTAAGTTTCTAGCACAAAAATGTTTTACTCTGTGTGACCATAGAAAAATGATTTCACATTTCTGTTTTCTACTTGTCTTTGAAGAAATAGAGATCATGGTAATCTGTTAACATCTTTGAAGTCTCTGGGATAAAGAATATGCTAATTATTCTTTTGAGATTATAATTTATTTTTAAATTGAGTGAGACCAATCTTTTCTACTGAAATAATGACAAATTTGGAGATATGATTGGTATGTCTTTGGGACACAGTATTTCCATGTCTTGTGTAATCTCAAAATTTCCTTGGTGTTGCAATAAGATGGCAGCTTCATTTTTAATGGCCATGCCGTAAGGCACTGTCAACTCTTTAAAATTTTTTTTTTTTAATTTATTTTTAGTTGTGCTGGGTCTTCATTGCTGCAGGGGCTTTTTCTCTAGTTGCAGAGATTGGGGGCTACTCTTTATTGCAGTGTGCAGGCTTCTCGTGTTGTGATGCGTGACTCTTGGGCACATGGGCTCAATAGTGCGGTTCCCAGGCTCTAGAGTTGTGGCATACAGGCTTAACTGGCTCCTCGGCTTGTGAGATCTTTCTTGATCAGGGATCAAACCTGTATCTCCTGAATTGGCAGGTGGATTCTTCACCACTGAGCCACCAGGGACGTCCCGAACTGTCAACTCTGTTTTAGAGATTATATAATTTCATTGTTCTGGTTAACATTAGGCTTTTTGTGGCTGTAATTTTACCTATGTGGCCAAATTTGTGTTGGTAATTAACAAAAGTTTTGAAGATCAGATATAAATGTATAAATTCCACTGCAATATTAGTTTGCATCTCCCCTTTTTCTGGTAAGGATGTGGAAGAAGACAGAACAAAGTATACCAAAATGAGAAACAATAGTTAGAAAGAATAGTTTGAAAAGAAAGTTGTAATTTAGGAATGGTAATTTCAAAGATAATTTATTTGAGTAATGCATATTCAATATGAAAAATATGGATAATGCAGAGAAAAAGAAATTAATCACTCAAATGTTCTATTACTTAAAGGCAGTGTGTTAACAATTCTGAGAAAATTTCAAATCTGGTTTTCTGGTGCACTTCCTTTTTACATTGGTATGACTGTACTATAGATACTACTTAAATGCTGTTTTTCTTTTAATATTACAGCAAAAGCAATTATAAAATGTCACAAACTTTATTTTCATTGGCAACATAATCTATTATCAAGTGGCATAAAATAACAGATTATTCACTCTCACTAGTGTAATTGGTGCTCTGATATTTAATCAGTGTTGGGAGTTTATCCTATCTGCCTCATTTTTTCTCTCCTCCTCTTCATAGTATGCTAAACAAAACTAAGACTTTAATGCACTTGCTATGAAAGTTCTAAAATTGCCTCAGCGGGTCTTCTGCCTCCAATAGACAGAGCAGCATAAAACTCAAGAGGCAACATGGTGATTACATTATTCAATTATGAGACAAATATGTGCACATTTCTCTGTAAAGTTGCTTTGTTCAGACTCAGCTTCTGGATCCTGGGAGAAATTGAAACCTTATCTCTAGAGGAGGTGTGTGCTCAGGCAACAAAAAATGAAAATAAATAAATGAGACTACATTAAACTAAGTACAGCAAGGGAAACAATCAACAAATAGAGCGACCTACAGCATGGGAAAAATATTCCCAAGTCATATATCTAATAGGAAATTAATATATATAACTCATACAACTCGATAGCTAAAAATCAAATAATTCAACTTAGAGGTGGGTAAAGGACCTAAATACACATTTTTCCAAAGAAGGCATATAAATGGGCAACAGGTATATGAAAAGATGCTCAACATTAGCAATCAGAGAAATGAAAAATCGAAGCCACCTCACACTCTTAGAATGGCTATTATCAAAAAAACAAGGAAGTTTTGGAGACGTGTGGAGAAAAAGGAACACTTGTGTACTATTGGTGAGAATATAAACTGGTATAGTCACTATGGAAAACAGTATGGTAGTTCCTCAAAAATTGGAAATAGAACTGCCAGTGACCCAGCAATCCTAATCTAGGTGCGTGCAAGGAGCAATTGGGGCAATTCCCTGGCTGTCCAGTGGTTAGGACTCTGTGCTGTCACTGCTGAGGGCCTGGTTCAGTCCTTGATCAGGGAACTGAGATTCCACAAGCAGCCAGGAGAGGCCAAAAAGAGAAGGAACTGAAATTAGTATTTCAAAGAGATATCCACGCAACCATGTACATTGCAGCATTATTCATGATAGCTAAGCTATGGAAACAACAAGTGTCTGTTAATGGTTAAATGGATTAAGAAGATGTAGTATATACATACAATAGAATGTTATTCAGCTTTGAGAAAGAAGGCAGTCTTGCCACTTGTGACAATGTGGTTGAACCTTGAGGACATTGTGCTAAGTGAGATAAATCCATCAAAGAAAGACAAATACCATTAAGATCTCAAAGCTGCAATCTAAAAATGTCAGACTCATAAAAACAGCAGAACAGTAGTTACCAGAGGCTGAGGGGTGGAAGAACTGGGGAGATGTTGTTTAAGATGGTGTTTACAGTTAATAGATAAATAAGCATAAGGAATAATAGTCAACAATGCTGTATTATTTCAAAGTTGCCAAGAGGCTAGCTCTTAATTGTTCTCATCAGAAAAAAACAAATGTTAATTATGTTACATGGTAGAGGTATTAGCTGCCCTCTTGGGTAGTAATTGTACTGAAATATATAAATGTATCAAACCTACCAGTATTTAAACTTACACAATGTTGCATGTCAATTATATCTCAATTTTAAGAAAGAATAAAAGTCCATTTACAAATTAAAAATAAAGGTATGTGTTTGACAGTCCCATGGCTTATAGTGACAGACATCTCAAACGTCTGCAGCATCCCCAGGCTGAGTGTGATGCAGAAGAGAGTGTGTGGTGGTTTGTGAAAACCAGTTCATCTAAATGAAGTTTCAGGAATTTTTAGATTTTTCTACAATTTTACCTCTTTCGCAATAAAGGTTTAAAAAAATTTTTTTAATCAAGCCAATCACTTAGGGTCATTAATTAGGATCATTTAAAATTGAGTTTGGAAAATCCTGTTGTAATTTGTGTGCAGTTCTCACGTGCAGACCACATCACACTTGTGACCATGTTGCGTACACCTGGCTCCCATTCTGTGATTCCTGTACAGATGCTTAGGTGTTATCGCCTCTTGTTCTTTCCATTCTCGTTATGTGATTTCCTTTACAAGGTCTGTCAGTCAGCCTTTTTCATAATGATGATATGTAATGACCTCAAAATCTCAGACTTACACCAAAGGACTTGTTACCTTGCTCGTCGGTCTGTGTTGTTCCCTTGGACTCAGGTATTAATAGCTTCAGGCTATGATCAGGGCTGCTCCATGGGGCTCTTCTGGGATTCATGCTGAATGCACAGTGACTGCTTATATATATTTCCTTGTGGCAATGGCAGAAGCACAGGAGGGCACCAACCCATTTTAAGTCTATACTTGTATTACTGATTGAAGGTGGGAGACGAAGGGGACAACAGAGGATGATATGGTTGGGTGGCATCACCGACTAAATGAACATGAGTTTGGATAAACTCCGGGAGTTGGTGATGGACTGGGAGGCCTGGTGTGCTGCAGTCTATGGGGTTGCAAAGAGTAGGACACGACTGAGTGACTGAACTGAACTGTATTACTGTTAGTGATATCCCATTGAAAAAGTGCTTCACAGGGCCAGATCTGAGGCTACGGGATTGTTGTAGTGAAAAGGAAAAGCAAGGAATGAGTTTTTCTCTTTCTTTTTCCTGGGAACAAAGAAGATAAAGAGAGCAGGAGCAGGCCTGAACATTCCTAGTTTTTACTTCTACTACTCCTAACTCTGCATGTCTGTAACTAACTTTGCTTTTCTGCCTCCTCCCTCTGAATGTCTGTAACTGAATGTCTGTAACTGAGTTTGCTTTTCTGCCCCTAACTCTGCGGTATCTACAATTCACATTTTTTCCTTTGACTCTATGCTGAATATATCCCCTATCTGGTGTTTACCCTTTACAACACCCTTCCACTTGTAGTTACATATCAGAAAGGCCTCAGAGCCACTAACTGCCAGACTGAATTACTGGGTTACTGACACCAGTTTATGACTGTTTGTGAAACAATGCAAGAGGAAGAAATCAAGATCCTGTCACCTTTTTCCTCACCAGTGACTGCTGACTACCAGCCTTTGACCCTAGATTCCTCAAGGGGGCGGGGGTGGGAGGGGACACATTTCTTGAGGCATGAGAGTACTGTGTTCCCCTTTCTGCCAGCGGAGAGTTTAAGCCACCTTTCTATTTCTTCCAAACTCTGTCTCTGTATTTTTTCATTTGGCTTTCAGTGGGCAGAGAAGACCAAGATTTTGGCCAGCAACAGGATGGGGCAGTACCTTCCACACACTACTAGAATATGGCAAGGGTGTATGATACTACTACAGGAGAGTGACAAATTGAGACTACTGTTTACTGCATAGACTTTAATTATATGTTGTATTTGGAGCTTTTTTCTTTTTCCTCTTTTGGTTTCCATTTTTATAAGGCAACTGGCCTTTTCTGTGCGTTTTAAAATACCTTTTTCATTGGAGACTTTTCCTCCCAGATACCTCTGCATAAGTTTCATGGGCATGGGATACTTTGCTGTTACTCCTCATAGAATGTTGGGTTGGAAGGTGCCTCAGAGGTTCAGGTCTATCACTTTGCAGGTCAGAAAACTGAAGTCCAAAGAGGTCAGGCAAATAGCATAAGAACACACAGCTCGCTAATGACAATGTGTTTTCCTGTGCAAAGTGAGAAGCAGGACATTTTAAAGTTTCTTTTTCCTTTTGACCTTTATGTCCTGTCTCATTCTATGCCAGTTCCCAGTGCCACTTCCCTGGGAGGAGTGCAGCTGGCCTGCCTATGTTGGAAACACTAAACACAGAGTAATAGTTGGCCAGGGCAGAGGGCGCGTAAATGAGCTCTCCTTCCCCGCTGCTGACAGTTGGCCAGCGGGCACTGTCTTTCCTCCCCCAACAGATGTGGCAGAGCCCCAAGTTCTGGGGAAGAGGCACAGGTCTTCTGAAGGTCAGGTTGACGACCTCTCACCGAGAATGCCTTTTAAAAATGGCTCCATGAACCCTTAAGGTTGTTGGGAGATGACAGCAAGGTACTTTGTGTGGACATTTGGACATGATTTTAAAAGGCCTTCTGTGTGAGAGTCATGGAATGAGTTTTGAGATGATTTGTGTATGTGCAAGTGCAAATTAATGTGTTTCCATATATTAATGGAGCAACAACAGCACATCCACCTTGGAGGTGTGTATAGAATTGTTAATAGTTTCATCTGTGTCACCTATCATCTAAGATTCCCAGTACCTCATCATCAGATAATATTTATGAACTGTGTGTGTGTGTGTGTGTGTGTGTGTGTCTGTAAGCCCCTCAGCTTGATGCTTAACTGCTTCATTGGTTTCTTTCCATCTGCTATGGCCAGGAGCCAGCTGTGCCTACTTGTTTCATTCTGCACATATGGTGCTTTAGAATGACACTATTTACATGAAAAAAAAAAAAAAACATTTTTTGGAGGAAGAACCAAAATTCAGTTGATTGTTTTGCTATTTGAAAAATTCCTTTCATTACCTATCCATTCTTCTTCTTTTTTTTAAACCTATCTATTCCTTGTGGCTCAGTGGTAAAGTATCTACCTACAATGTGGGAGACCTTGGTTCGATCCCTGGGTTGGGAAGATACCCTGGAGAAGGGAAAGGCTACCCGCTCTAGTATTCTGGCTAGAGAATTCCATGGACTATCAGTTCAGTTCAGTTGCTCAGTCATGTCCGACTCTTTGCAACCCCATGAATCGCAGCACGCCAGGCCTCCCTGTCCATCACCATCTCCCAGAGTTCACTCAGATTCATGTCCATCGAGTCAGTGATGCCATCCAGCCATCTCATCCTCTATTGTCCCCTTCTCCTCCTGCCCCCAATCCCTCCCAGCATCAGAGTCTTTTCCAATGAGTCAACTCTTCTCATGAGGTGGCCAAAGTACTGGAGTTTCAGCTTTAGCATCATTCCCTCCAAAGAAATCCCAGGACTGATCTCCTTTAGAATGGACTGGTTGGATCTCCTTGCAGTCCAAGGGACTCTCAAGAGTCTTCTCCAACACCACAGTTCAAAAGCATCAACTCTTCGGCGCTCAGCCTTCTTCACAGTCCAACTCTCACATCCATACATGACCACTGGAAAAACTATAGCCTCGACTAGACGGACCTTAATCGGCAAAGTAATGTCTCTGCTTTTCAATATGTCATCTAGGTTGGTCGTAACTTTACTTCCAAGGAGTAAGCGTCTTTTAATTTCATGGCTGCAGTCACCATCTGCAGTGATTTTGGAGCCCCCAAAATGAAGTCTGACACCGTTTCCCCAACTATTTCCCATGAAGTGATGGACTATGCAGGGTCGCAGAGTCGGATTCGACTGAGCGACTTTCACTTCACTTCATTTTCTTCAGTCGCTCAGTCGTGTCCGACTCTTTGCGACCCCATGAATTGCAGCACACCAGGCCTCCCTGTTCATTACCATCTCTCGGAGTTCACTCAGACTCACATCCATCGAGTCCGTGATGCCATCCAGCCATCTCATCCTCTGTCATCCCCTTCTCCTCCTGCCCCTAATCCCTCCCACCATCAGAGTCTTTTCCAATGAGTCAACTCTTCTCACGAGGTGGCCAAAGTACTGGAGTTTTAGCTTTAGCATCATTCCTTCCACAGAAATCCCAGGGTTGAACTCCTTCAGAATGGACTGGTTGGATCTCCTTGCAGTCCAAGGGACTCCCAAGAGTCTTCTCCAACACCACAGTTCAAAAGCATCAATTCTTCGGTGCTCGGCCTTCTTCACAGTCCAACTCTCACATCCATACATGACCACAGGAAAAACCATAGCTTTGACTAGATGGACCTTAGTCGGCAAAGTAATGTCTCTGCTTTTGAATATGCTATCTAGGTTGGTCATAACTTTCCTTCCAAGGAGTAAGCGTCTTTTAATTTCATGGCTGCAGTCACCATCTGCAGTGATTTTGGAGCCCAAAAGTCTGACACTGTTTCCACTGTTTCCCCATCTATTTCCCATGAAGTGATGGGACCAGATGCCATGATCTTCGTTTTCTGAATGTTGAGCTTTAAGCCAACTTTTTCGCTCATTTTCTTAGTGCTTTGCTTATATGATTTTTATCTGATATGTTACATTGATGTCAATTTGAAACAAGTTGTATAAATAGGATGATAATACTTCTAATCATCTATAACAGAAAAAAATTATATAAAAATGAAAACTCACACATCAGAATTAGCAGTTTATTTTGCAGTTGGTGATCAAACAAAGGCTAATGACCTGTTGAAAATAAGAAATTATTATTTATCAGAAATGAAACCTGCAATACAAGGGTGGAGATTTTTACTCTGTAGAAATAAAAGTTAAATATTTGTACTGTTACTTATAATTATTCACAAGTTCACTGTAGAAGTATTTTATACTGTAATTTATACATCACTTTAAATAATTTACTTAGAAATTGATGTTTTATTTCTTTATATTCCTTTCTCAAAGGTGTGAGATTGGATCTTTTCCATTGAGTTGCTTCCAGTCCAATTGATTTCTGAGTCACTTTTCAGCAGTTGATATTTCCAACAGAATCTATAGCGCTGTGTCATGAATATATATATATTTTTTTATTGTGCTGAACCACCACATGGCCAGATTGGTTAAATGACTTGAATGTGTAAAGGTGACCAGAAATTCTGATGACTTCACTGTGGTCAGTTGGATCATTTGAAGTTAACATGGTGCAAACTCTTGAATCTTTTTTTCTTTATATACATTGGGACCTCAGTGAATGCTTCCTAAATGAATGAAGTCTTAAGCTGTTTTTAGTTTACCTAAGAGTAATTTGAGGGCTGAGAACACTTACGAAAGCTATAGACACAAAACATGAAAGTTTGCATGCCACGGCTTCTATTTTCCCCTTGATCCAAATCTGGCAGATATTTGAAGTTGTAGCCATATATACAACAAGACTAGGGAAGGCTATGGCTACATTTAATGCAAATGTTTGCAGCTAACTTATAAAATGCCAATATGTGTGATTAAGCATACAATCTCTTTTAAATCCTGTAAGAACCCTTTGGGGCAAGGAGCTCATTTAATCTCTTTTAACAGATGAGGAATTTGGTTTCCAGAAATAATATAACTTGTTCAAAGTTATGTAGCTAGTAAATGGTAGAAAAGCTATCCTCTGAATTTCACCATCATTTTCAAGATTTCTGGTCTTTTCATTAATCTTTGATGTCAATATGGTATGATAGTTGAATCCTTAGAAGTTCATTTTTTTGTGGGGGGGCGGAGTGTGTTTTCTCTGTGCATCTGAAGCATGTAATCTTGTAGTTTTATTCATATATTTTTTGAAGGGTATTACAGTCATAACATTTTCAGAACATACCCAGAGAGGCCTTTTTGTCCTAGGTCCAGTGGCCAGGATGATAAATTAAATGGGAAATCTTTTTCTTTTTTAATTAATTTATTTTTTATTGAAGGATAATTACTTTACAGAATCTTGCTGTTGTCTGTCAAACCTCAACATGAATCAGCCATAGGTATACATATATCCCTTCCCTTTAGAAACTCCCTCGCATCTCCCTTCCCATTCCATTCCTCTAGGTTGATACAGAGCCCCTGTTTGAGTTTCCTGAGCCATACAACAAATTCCCATTGGCTATCTGGTACATATACATTGGGGCCTCAGTGAATGCTTCCTAAATGAATGAAGTCTTTGAGCTTTTTTAGTTTACATATGGTAAATGTAAATTTTACTATTTACATATGGTAATTTAAGTTTCCATGTTATTATCTTAATGAAGCCCAAGCCAAAGGGTGAGTTAAAATGAGCCACATGAACCCACAGTTGTGGTGATGTGTTCACAGCTGCTGTGAAAAAGAAAGCTGGAAAAGACTATTTGAGAAATGAACATAGAAAAGGAGAAACAATATGATTTTTCTCAGGCATACTCCTTTCATCATGAATTGAATGGAACTCTTTTTATCGGAGGTCCCAAAACACATTTTTGGGATTTAGGAAGTTATGTAATAGTTGAAATGTTTAGAGAATTCCCTTTTCTGCTTTTCAGATACAAGTTTCTATTAAAAAAAAAATCATACACCTTGGTTTTGTTGGGTGCCAAAAAAAAAAAAAGGCAATTTCTCAACTGTGGCCTCATTTTATTTTGGGGAAAGCAGGCAGAGGAGTTCTCATTAAAGTGGCTGGGTCATCCAGCAACCAGAGAATGGCCCCAGGCCAGAAGCTGGGGGTATTGTTGCCATCTAGGTTCAGTTGTGATGTCTGGCATCATCCCAGAGATAGTTCATGTCATATAATCCTTCAGGCAACAGAACCCAGTGGTTTCCCAGGTGGCTCAGTGGTAAAGAATCTGCCTGGAAATTCTTGGAAAGATGGGAAATTTATTTATTGGTGGCATGAATTGAATGCATAGTTTCTGTGACTAATGCATCCCGGCTTCTGAGAAACTCCATTTGAGATGCTGAGGACAACATAGCACTGACTGTATAAAATCTGCTTTCACAAAGAAATTGTCACACTTGAGGACCTGTCAACCAGTTTCACATTTCAGGTCGTGTTAGAGGGATTGTCTCTAGAGCCTCTTTTGCCACAATTTTTAGTTAAAAAGACTATTTTTTGTTGTTTTCATATTTTAAATTAAATTTGTTTTTAATTGAAGGATAATTGCTTTACTGTATTGTGTTTGTTTCTGCCAGACATCAACACGAATCCGCCATAGGTATAACTATGTCGCCTCCCATTTGAACATCTTTCCCACCTCCCTCCCCATCCCACCCCTCTAGGTTGTTATAGAGCCCTGGTTTTGAGTTTCCTGAGTCATACAGCAAATTCCCATTGGCTGTCTGTTTTACATATGGTAGTGTATGTTACTCTCTCTGTACATCCTACCCTCTCCTTTCTCTCCCCAACCCGTATCCATAAGTCTGTTCTCTGTCTGTCTCCATTGCTGTCGTGCAAATAGCTTAATCAGTACTATCTTTCTAGATTCCATATATATGTGGTAGTAGACAATATTTGTTTTTCTCTTTCTGATTTCATGCTGTATAATGGGCTCTGGGTTCATCTACCTCATTAGGACTGACTAAAATGCATTCCTTTGTATGGCAGAATAATATTCCGTTGCCTCTTTCTCCATTCATCTGTCCATGGACATCTAGGTTGCTTCTGTGTCCTAGCTATTGTAAATAGTGCTGCAAAGAACATTGGGGCATGTGTCTTTTTCAGTTTTAGTTTTCTCAGGGTATATGCCTGGTAGTGGTATTGCTGGGTCATAAGGTGGTTTTATTCCTAGTTTTTTAAAAGAATTTCCATACTGTCTTCCATAGTGGCTATATCAATTTACCTTCCCACCAACAGTGCAAGAGGGTTCTCTTTTCTTCACACCCTCTCCAGCATTTATTGTTGGTAGACTTTTTGATGATGGCCATTCTGACTGGTATGAAGTGATGTCTCATTGTAGTTTTGACTTGCATTTCTCTAATAATGAGCAATGTTGAACATCTTTTCTTGTGTTTATTAGGCATCTGTATGTCTTTGGAGAAATGTCTGTTTAGGTCTAAAAAGACTATTGTTTACACAGGTGTTTTTTTGAGATGAGTAGCTAAAATATATGATGGAAAAGGTGTAGCTAAATACACTGGTCTGGCTTTCCTGATAAAAGATGTCCCTTAACTGTGGCAGAGAAAAAAGCACAAGCCTTAATGACATGGGTATGAATTCTGGCTTTGTCTCATACTGACAGTAAGACTTTTTTGTTTCCCGGCTTTGTCCTATACTGGGCTTCCCTTGTGGCTCAGCTGGTAAAGAATCCGCCTGCAATGTGGGAGACCTGGGTTCATTCTCTGGGTTGAGAAGATGCCCTGGAGATGGGAAAGGCTACCCACTCCAGTATTCTGGCCTGGAGAATTCCTTGCACTGTATAGTCCACGGCGTCACAAAGAGTCAGACATGACTGAGTGACTTTCCCTTCACTTCACTTTGTCATATACTAACTTAAGACCTCAACAGGCTGTTGCTTGTTGCCTCATCTGTAGCATCAATCCAAGGGTAATTTCCCTGTAAGGTTGGTGGATTATTTATGGTGTATGCACCTAATGCATATTCCTTGAGCATGGTGTAAGTGCTCAATAAAAACTAGCTGATACTATTTAACATACATCAAGGAAGACTGTTGTCTTCAGGGAAGTAGCAAATAGTCTGGTTTCCTAATGTTTTTTATTCCAGCATTTATTTTCCTGAAATTTGTCATTGAACACTACATTTATTTCTGTGATCTGGAAGAGAAAATTTGAGAAAAGTGTTCCCCCTCCTGCTTACTTACTCTTCATGGCCTTTTCCTTCCTAATGAAAAAGTGACTAAGAGTCCGTGTAGCACAGCATACTATATAAGCCTTGAGTGTATTTCTCTGTGTTGCATCACAGGTAGGTTTTTCTATTTCTATGTGTCATCACAGGGATAGATAGGGGTTGGAAAAAGGACAACAGAGCCAAAGACAATGCATGGTATACAAGGTGAAATTAATTATGAGAACATGCTGTGAAGTACAGGTGCACCTAGAAAAACCCAATTACACAGTTTAAAAAATACTGGACAATTTTAGAAAGTTACAGCCTATAACTTCAGAGAACCAGGGAGCAGGATTTATGTATATGAAGTTTACCTTTCACCTTCCATTCTATGTTGACAGGAAATATCCCCCTCCTAGTTCCTCCACATATGTTACTGCAATATTTGTGCAGTTTCATTACAGCTTCATAGCACCTTCGTTTGAGAGGGACTTGTAGGCTGGGGAGCATACTTTCAGCCCCACTCCTGGAAGGCAGAGGAATTTGAAACTGCATGTTACAAATTAGTTTCTAAAGTTATTGAATCGAACTGTGGAATGTGGGCACAAATGGAAACGAAGCGGGTGAGGTGAGCTTTTCAGTCAGGTTAATTCACATGTAACAAGTGCAGAGTGAGGGGGAAAACCTGACTTAATTGCCTTGGAGGAACTAGAATAGGAGAAAAGTCATTAGAAGCATACGAGGTAAAATTATACTCTCTGATATACTCCATCAATGCTATAAAAGCAGTTGGAGGCCCTGAAATAACCCTGGAATTGCTTATGAAATGAGGAGGAACCTGTGAGGAATCCATGGGGGAAAGCCTGATTTGAAATTTGATATTGGCTGGTGAAGTTTTGAGTATGTTAAATACTACTGCCTCTGTTTTTCACACCAAGAAATTTGAAGTGTGGAAATGCTATCCCCTTGAGTGTGTCAGACGAAACAGTTTCGGGTATTAGTCCCTCCCATGTTCTTTTTAAAAAAACAAAAAAATTTGGCCGTGCTGGGTCTTAGCTGTGACATGTAGGGTCTTCGATCTTGTGTTACAGCATGTGGGATCTTCAGCTGCAGCATGCAGGATTTAATTTCTGACCAGGGATTGAACCTGGGCCCCCTGCAGCAGGAGCTCAGAGTGTTAGCCCCTGGACTGCCAGGGGAGTCCCTTCTCATTGTTTTTAGACACACCGAGGTAGACACCCAACCAGATTTTAGTCTTCTATACTGTGACTTACTGGATAATAAGTTGACCTAAGATTTCCAAGCATGTACTAGATTATGAAACATATCAAGATCCATATTCATTTTCTGGTCTGGGAGAAAGACACCTAGGAGATTTGACAAGATAGTTCTTGCAAATCACGTATATGCAAACTCTCCTCCTCTTAACCCAACCTGATGACAGATTCTCCTGCTGCACAGCTTGGAGAGCTCACAAGGAAGAAATAGGCCACAGAGGTGGAAACATAACCCAGGAGGTTAAACATCCTTCGCCTTTTCCCCTACCCATCAGAATGCTTGATTTTATACCTTATTTTTCTGGAAACTTTGATCATCAGTTATGAGATGGCCTTTAGCTTAATGATAATAACTAAGGTGCTTCTCTGTTGGTGCTGGTGGTAAAGAACCTGCCTGCCATTGCAGGAGACATAAGAGATGCATGTTCAATCCCTGGGTGGAGAAGATTCCCTGGAAGAGGGCACAACAACTCACTCCAGTATTTTTGCCTGGAGAATCCATGGACAGAGTAGCCTGGTGGGCTACAGTCCATGGAGTTGCAAAGAGTTGGACACAACTGAAGCAGCTTAGCACACACAAGTAGGAAATACAATACTTCTGGCTTCTATTAAGAAGTGAAACATGCCAGTTCTGACACTCCCCAATTTCACCCCACCACCCTTGCAAAACAACTCCTAAATGCTAGACATTGGACAGTGACCACACTGCATAATAATCAGACAGATGTCCTGTCATTTGGGCCTTGCCCTGCCACCACTTAATCAGATGGGAAGAGCCTTGTGACCCCCATGTCCTTACCTTTAAATTGCCCTTTGAAGTGTGCCACTGCTGAGAGGTATTTACAAGATTGTCCCCTCAGTAATGCAGACTTCCATCTCACTGTTCCAAATGGATAGCCGAGGACCCCCATCTACAGAACTAATCACTGGATTAGTGCTTTTATAGGTTTGTTTTTTTCTGTGAGTTTTTTTTTTTTTAATTTTTGGCTGCTGCTATTGTACTTTGTCTTCTACATTCAGAACTGGGATCCTTGGCAAAAGAGGCAGATGGTGTTTTTAAATGATTAATGCAAAGCATTAGTGAAATATTGAAAATATGGCTGCTCTTTTTCAAAAAAGATCACCCTTAGGCTATGGGAAATTGTGGTCAAAATCCACCTAAAAGTTATATTACATTAGATCTTACAAAGAGAGAAGCAAAAACTCATGTTCATTTCTTTCAAAACTCCCACTTAAAGCACTGTTACAGAATCTCTAAGCACCTCGGCAATGCTGTCTCAGGCACCCTTTGTCCACATTTCTGTACTTTTCACAGGGGCCTTGTAATCAGTGATGGGATGGCTTGTCCAGCACTGACTTAGTCTTTCTGATTGAATGCCTGCTTGCCTTTGTGGTTCTGTGCAGCCTTTGTTCAGAGATTTCTTACTAGAAGCCACATTCGCCTTCCAGAATGAAAAGGGCAGGTTCCATTCACTAAATGTTAAATAGATAATATGTTGGATGTGTGACACTGACCTTAATGGGATTATTTTATGAATTTTTAGCTGATTGCATCTGCAGAGATTCAGAGCCCAATCTTGTATCTCTGTGGAAGAATGTTGAATAGTCTGGCATGTACACCTCTGAGAATAAATTCACCTGGCTTGCACAGAGGCACTTTCAAGGAAAATATGCACATCAGGTCTTGTGGCTGAGCTGAAAGAAATCATGTTATGAAAATGAAGGTCTTGTGGGTAAGTTGGGGCCATGACTGCTCTTGCCCAGCTGGGCGGCTGGGATTTATTAATACAGTACTGAGGCAGAGCAGCAGAATGGCTTAGTAGGGTTTTGTTTTTCTAAAGGACCAGTGGCTTAGTTGGATTCTCTTTTTTAAGGACCAGCTTTTTATTTCACTGATTTTCTTTATATACCTGTTTTCAATTTCATTTATTTATGCTATTATCTTTATTATTAACATCCTTTGGGTTTATTTTCTTCTCCTTTTTCTAGTTTCTTGATCCTTTCAAGACCTTTCTGCATTTCTAATGTAAGCTTTGTAGAACAATAAATTACCCTCTCAGCACTGCTTTAGCTGTGGTCTACATGTTTTGATACATTGTTTTTTTTTTTGTTTTTAATTTCAGTTCTAAGCATTTTTAAAATTTCCTTTGAGACTTTTCTTTTTGAACCAGGGTTATATAAAAGTGTGTTGTTTAATTTTCACACATTTAGAGATTGGTTTTGTTTTCTTTGTTACTGATTTTTGGTTTTATTCCATTATGATAGGAGGATACATGGTAGAGTCAGATTTCAGTTCTTTTAAATTTGTTAGCTTTGTCTTATTGTCATGGATATGGACTACCTTAGTGAATGTTCCACGAGTGAGTTTTTTAAATGTGTTCTGCCATTGTTCACCGTAGTGCTCTATGTGCAGCAGTTAGATCACACCAGTTGACTGTATTTTTCAAATCTACTATGTTCTTACTGATTCTCTGTCTCCTAGTTAAATCAGTTGGTTAGAGGGGAGTATCAGAGTTCCACGATATAACTGTGGATTAGTCTATTTCTCCTTTGAGCTCTGTCTGTTTTTGTTTCATATTTATTAAGGCTGTGTTGTTTAGAGTTAGACAAGATTTAGCAACTAAACAGCAACAAAGCTGTGTTGTTTGGTGATCCACATTCAGGATCCACTTTCAGGATCATTATGTCTTCTGGGTGGATGGATCCTCTAGTCCTTTTTAGTGTCCTTCTTTGTCTCTAGTAATTTTCATTTCTCTTAAGTGTGCCTTATTAGATATCAATATAGTCCCTTCTGCTCTTCAAAATTAATATTTGCATGGTATTTCTTTTGCAGCATTTTAGTTTTGACCTAAATATTGTTGAATTTGAAGTAAATTTCTTACAAATGGCATATAGATGAAGTATGTTTTACTCTTCCACTCTGCCAACCCCTCCTTTGATTGATGTTCAGTTCAGTTCAGTCGCTCAGTTGTGTCCAACTCTTTGCGACCCCATGGACTGCAGCACACCTGGCTTCCCTGTCCATCACCAACTCCCGGAGTCTACCCAAACCCATGTCCATTGAGTTGGTGATGCCATCCAACCATCTCTTCCTCTCTTGTCCCCTTCTCCTTCTGCATTCACTTTTTCCCAGCATCAGGGTCTTTTCCAATGAGTCAGCTCTTCACATCAGGTGGCCAAAGTATTGGAGTTTCAGCTTCAGCATCACTCCTTGCCGTGAATATTCAAGACTGATTTCCTTCAGGATGGACTGGTTGGATCTCCTTGCAGTCCAAGGGACTTTCAAGAGTCTTCTCCAACAGCACAGTTCAAAAGCATTAGTTCTTTGGTGCTCAGCTTTCTTTATAGTCCAACTCTCACATCCAAACATGACCACTGGAAAAACTATAGCCTTGACTAGACAGACCTTTGTTGGCAAAGTAATGTCTCTGCTTTTAAATATGCTGTCCAGGTTGGTCATAGCTTTTCTTCCAAGGAATAAGCGTCTTTTAATTTCATGGCTGAGTCCACCTGCAGTGATTTTGGAGCCCAAGAAAATAAAGTCTGTCACTGTTCCCTTTGTTTCCCCCTCTATTTGCCATGAAGTGATGGGACCAGATGCCATGATCTTAGTTTTTTGAATGTAGAGTTTTAAGCCAACTTTTTCACTTTCCTCTTTCACTTTCAAGAAGCTCTTTAGTTCTTCTTCACTGTCTACCATAAGGGTGGTGTCATTTGCGTATCTGAGGTTATTGATATTTCTCCTAGCAATCTTGATTCCAGCTTGTGCTTCATCCAGCTCGGCATGTCACATGATGTACTCTGCATATAAGATAAATAAGCATGGTGACAATAAACAGTCTTGAGGGATTAGATCTGATAGAGTCCCTGAAGAAGTATGGACGGAGGTTCGTGACTTTGATTGGTATATTTAATTTTAAATTATTTGGTCTATTAATTTTTAAAGTAATTATTAGTATTTAGAACCTGAGTTGGGAAAGCGGCTTTATATTTTCTGTCTAACATTCTCTTATTCTGTCTCCATTTTTTGTTAGACTAGAGGCTACATGAAGGAAAGAAGTGACTAGCCTAGTACCTTGGCTTCACTTACCTGTGGTTTTACTATCCTGTGACTACAAAATAAATCTGGATTTCATTTTAAGTACCCAGTCATCTGGTTATCACACGCTGTGCTCATACGGGTCCCCAGTTATTTTTAAGGGCTCAGTGTGTTGTCTCATGCTCAGGAATAGGTTTGGAGAAGGCAATGGCAACCCACTCCAGTACTCTTGCCTGGAAAATCCTGTGGATGAAGGAGCCTGGTAGGCTGCAGTCCATGGGGTCGCAAAGAGTCGGGCAGGACTGAGCGACTTTACTTTCACTTTTCACTTTAATGTATTGGAGACGGAACTGGCAACCCACTCCAGTGTTCTTGCCTGGAGAATCCCAGGGATGGGGGAGCTTGATGGGCTGCCGTCTATGGGGTTGCACAGAGTTGGACACGACTGAAGCGACTTAGCAGCAGCAGCAGGAATAGGTTTCCGAGCTCTTGGGTTCTTGCCTGACCTGCCTTGACTGTCAGTGACTCTCACCATGCCCCCACATCACTGCATACAACTATCTCTGGTTATCTATATTGAGCTAGCAGAAGGGACTCCTCTTGCTCTTCTTTTTGTCCTAAGTTCTTCCCATCAGTTTCCTAAGGCAAAACAGTGACCAGACCAAGAACATTTGGTTAAGGGGTCAGTACTATAGGAAGGAAGGGGAGCCATAGAATAGCCAACAGTTACTACACAAACTCATAAACTCAGACACTTTCACAGCGTGGCTGCCCTGAGTGTGTGAGCACGTTGTGTCCTGAATAGGAGATGTAGGACTGAACAGGAGGCACAGCATCTAGCCCAGGAGATACGTAGAGGATGGAATCTAGTTCGCCCCCAGGTCATCATGCTCTGTGTTTTGACTGGGCCTACAACTACTTGAAACGGTCACCTTTTCCTAAATTACACAGAGCATTAGTGTATGGGTTTAAAGTGACCCTAGTGAACCTTTGCTAATACTTCTCATTGTCGAGAGGATCTTAGGGAACCAGAGCTTTGTTCAGCATTTAAGTCGTTTGTCACCTGTTAAATTCTCAAACTTACTCAAAACTATACTTCTTACCAAACACATTGACATAAACTTAAATCCCACATTAATTTAATATTACTTGAAAGGATTTTTGTCAGTTTCCTCTGGAAATTATTTGCAAACTCATTTATGACTGGCAATAGTTTTCTTGGCAATTGTACACTTTCAAGAATTCTTACAAAAAGAGAGAATCTGACCAGTTGTTTCCAAATGTAATGACATTTTAATGAATACCAGTGTAACAATTAGCGCTATTAATACAATGTTATGTTTTGTAGGCATTTAATTAAGCATCTATTAATATTAATTTAGCAACTTTCTTCTGGAGTCAGTAATCCTTCCCCCCCAATTCTAAAACATTTGTGTAGACTATTAAAATGCTTGCGTCTGTGGTTCCTTCTGTAGAATGGGTTTTGTGGGCAACTGCTGCCTAGTCCAGATCTGACTGCCAAGAACCTGGAGAGAAATTATCTTCACCTCATCTGTAAGGCCTGATTTCTGAGTCCCTATTTGCCCACCACTTGTTTGACCCTTTTCCAGGACAACTGACAGCATGAGCATCAACTCCTTGACAGGGCAATTCCATCTCCATCCACACATGTGCCTTGCCCTTTTGCCTTACAAAAACATCAGATTATAGTGGTGTAGCATATGTACATTTCCCTAGATTAGGACTTTTCTATCTTGAATAATATCATGTGTAGGAAATAAGTGGTCTAGTCCACTTATAATCATAGTTTCACCATTTATCAACTCCTTGAGGTCAAGGACATAGTCTAGCTCATAGGCATGTAATACATATTTGTAAATATTTAAATATTTTAATAAAAATAATCTAAAACAGTGCTGAGGATTTCTAATAAGTTTTTTTAAAAAAATGACTTCAAGTTTGAGAATCTCTGCTTTAAAGATAGTGTTATCTACAAAGCTGTCACTCTGCCCACCCATGAGACAAAAGTTTGCATTGTTGGATGGAACTTCAACAAGCTCCTTGGAATGGCAGCCTCAAAACCTCCCTGATTTTAGAAAGGAGTCTTTGCAATATTTTTGTCTAACTGGAAGTCCATTAGCTTTCCTTGCCTTGAACCAAAGGTTCATTTGCCACAGGATAACCAAATGCTTATACTTTCTAAAACTGCTTGCAACTTTTAAATGGTATGTTTTTCAGTTTTCCCTCATGTAGGGTTTTAAAAAATCCTAGAACTCAGTGGCAGTCAGGGTCATTTTGATAAGAAGGCAATTTAGAATTCTTGAAAGGAGGAGAAAGCTTAAGCTGGGAAGTACTTCAAAACTTTTTATTAATTTCAAATATTTATGCTGAAAATTACTATTCCATAAATGAGTTGTGAACTTGTAGACCCTATATCATGGCCAAGAGAATTGATGGTTTGAAACAGCTGGAATTTTAGCTTATTTTTCTTATGCATAATAATTCAGGTAGATTAACTTGTAGATAGATAAAGATGATCTTGTTCTTAGAACCACATGGCAGGGAGACCAAAAGATGTGTGTTTTAGTCATCCATTGCTCTGTGACAAACTGTCTCTTAGTGACCTAAAATAAAAATTAGTTATTATCTCTACGGTTATGTGGTCTTCCCTGGTGGCTCAGACAGTAAAGAATCCGCCTGCAATGTGGGAGACCTGGGTTTGATCCGTGGTTTAGGAAGATCCTCTGGAGAAGGGAATAGCTACCCACTCCAGTATTCTGGCCTGGAGAATTCCATGTACTGTGTAGTCCATGGGGCTTCAAAGAGTTGGACATGACTGAACCACTTTCTCATCACTTCTTATGGTTATGTGGGCTGACTGGTTTTGGTTGGGAGATTCTTGCTTGGGGTATTTTATGCAGTTTTAGTCAAATATTAGTGAAGTTCCAATTAAGTGAACACCCAAAATGACTCATAAGTTATCTAGTTGGCAGTTCGTTGGGAACGCAACTAAAGCAATTGACTGAAGTGCCTACATGTAGTCTTTGCATGTGGTTTGTGTTTCATGGGGCATGGTGACTGAATTCCAAACAGAAGTATCCCAATAGTAATTATTCCAAGACTTCGTATGTCCTAATCCTCAGAAATCACAGAATGTCAGTTTTTCTGTATTCTACTGATCAAGCAAGTCACTAAACCAGCTTAGATTCAATGAATGTATAATTAGATATTCCCTCTTGATAAGAGTGTGCCACGGTTGCATTCTGAAGTAGTAAATAAGATAGAAATAGCACTGTGTCTACTGGAATGTTTCCTTTAGAAAATACAAGCTACAGGAATGTGAAATGGTAGGTAGTGTTTGGAAAGGGGTCACATTAACTGTTAAAGGATTATAAATCTGTACTTTGCAAACCTGAAGCACAGACAATAACATTAATGATACTTATTAACAACATATAATATAGTTAATTAGTATATTTACATAACATTTTCTGTGCTTCAGGCACTAAGATTTTTGTAAGTATTAAGTCATTTAGTCCTCATAATAACTTAGTAGATGTTGTTATAAATTTATAGAAGATGAAACTGATATAAAGAGTGTGTCACTTGCCTGGTGTTATAAAGCCAGTAAATAGCAAATATTCTGGTTCTAAAGTTTGCCGTCTCAATCTTGATGCCGTCTTGTCTCTGAATATTTGATTTCCTTTTCACCTTAGATTTTTAAAAACTTGAAACTATTTTTTAGTGTGCCTTATTAATTGTATTAAGGAGAATAGATGTCTTTCCTTAATACTTTGTCTATAAATTAGCTAGAGAAAGTAAGTTTGGCAAGGTATCTCTTGAAGCTAGTTATTTTGATATTGGCAGAAAATATTATCAATGTATAAATTCCCAAAAGTGAAAAGCATGACTTATATAAAATGAACACTTTTCAAAAACTTATTTAACACAGTAATGATAGGAAAGTTGGTCAAGAGAGCTGGAGAAACTGATTTGTTATATTAACAGAAAGAAAGGATGTTTGAGTAAGATTCATAATTTAGATTTTAGAAGTGGTTAATGATCTACAAGCCAGTAAAACTACAACTATGAGATTCTCTTTTATTTAGAAATTATTTGTATCATTGGAATAATTCATTTGCATTGTTATGGGATGGAACTGACATCACTGTTTTCTGCAATTAATTCCTACCTTTACAGAATTGTTAGCTGTCCTAGTTAATAACATTTCGTAGGAGGAACAAAGGTACAGGTCCATAGGAAATCAGATAATGCTTGAAAGTGAAGTGAAAATGTTACTCAGTTGTGCCCTACTCTTTGTGACCCTGTGGACAGTAGCCTGCCAGACTTCTTAGTCCATGGAATTCTCCAGGCAATAATACTGGAATGAGTTGCTGTTTCCAAGGGATCTTCCTAACCCATGGATTGAATCTGGGTCTCCTGTATTGCAGGCAGATTCCTTACTGTCTGAGCCACCAGAGTAACCCTTTAGTTCAGTTCAGTCGCTAAGTCGTGCCCAGGTCGCAGAGAGTTGGACACGACTGAGCAACTGAACTGACTCGCAGCACACAAGGCCTCCCTGTCCATCACCAACTCCCAGAGTTCACTCAGGCTCACATCCATCGAGTCGGTGATGCCATCCAGCCATCTCATCCTCTGTCATCCCCTTCTCCTCCTGCCCCCAATCCCTCCCAGCATCAGAGTCTTTTCCAATGAGTCAACTCTTTGCACAAAGTGGCCAAAGTACTGGAGTTTCAGCTTTAGCATCTTTCCTTCCAAAGAACACCCAGGACTGATCTCCTTTAGAATGGACTGGTTGGATCTCCCCTGCAGTGCAAGGGACTCTCAAGAGTCTTCTCCAACACCACAGTTCAAAAGCATCAATTCTTCGGTGCTTAGCTTTCTTCACCGTCCAACTCTCACATCCATAGCAAGGATACAGGCTTATAAATTAGATTTGCCCAACTAGATACTCTTGCCTGAGACTTTGAAGCCTGAGTGAGTGATACAAACAAGTAATGCTGGGTTGAATTTATTTCACTGGTAGTAAGAGTTTTGCCAGCTGTGTCAGCAAAGATCCTGTCCCCATTCCCTCTCTGTCCCCACACCTCCTGTGCACTCAGGTTGTTCTTATGGCATGGCTTAGCAGTGGGTCTAATCTCCCAAATATCTTGCTTTCAGCCTACTTTCCTAGCTAGATACTACAGATTTCACATCAGTTCTGTGAGCTTCCTTCATTTCTTCATAAGTAGCAGGAAATAGTATCTGTGGTTTATAGTGCAAAAGACTAAAGTATCTATAGATAGTCACACTTGCCAGGTTTAACCAGTGTTTGTGCAGTTGTCCTCTCCTGATGAATTAGCTCTCTTTGCAAAACCTTTTATGCTTATCTCAGATGCAATTTTGTGTTTTATTTAAGGGAAAATTCCCTTAGTCTCTGGTTAAAAATATGGGCTGATAAGCATTTTCTAATTTAAAAAAATCTGCCTTTTTGACTCCATGTCTCTGTGAATGTGAGAATTAGTTATATGAAGATGAAAGTATAAAAGTCTGTACAAAACAGATATTTTAATGTACAGTGGAGAACTTGACTATTTCATGTCAGTGTACATTAAGAATTATTGATAATAATGAAGCAATAATATACTTTTCTTGAAAGTTAATTTTATAAAAAAATCATTAACTTTCTAAATAAAGTCTTCATTATCCAGTCTCTATTTTCCAATGACCTTTTAAAGTTTTCCTGCTTATAGCTATCATCAGTCTTTAACTATCCTTGAGTCATTTTGCATCTTTTTAAGATAATGAAATAACATTAGGATATTCTACAGAATAAGTGGGCTTCCCTTATGGCTCAGGGGGTAAAGAATCCACCAGCAATTTAGGAGACAGAGGTTTGATGTTTTATTTAAGGGAAATAAATGGATGAGAAATAGCAACCCACTCCAGTGTAAGAGGGTTTCTCCTGTCAAGAGAAACTGCGTATGTTAGGAATGGAAGGATGTCTGGTTCTGGTCAGTATGCAGTAATGAGGACCAGATTGATCTTTCTTCCTGAAAAGATTAAAGATTGGATAAAGTAGTGCAGCCACTCTTTTCAAAATACTGGATTTCAGGCAGTGAAGGACAGTGACCCCTCAAAGATGGAAAACAAATGGGTCAGGTCCTACAATCACCCCCCACCTTGTTGCCTGAGATGAATTTCTTATCTGCGCTGCAAAAAGAGGGGACCCACAGCATCTAACAGATTTCCTGAGTTGAGGAGATGAGTTATGAATCTAGAGAACTGGGACAAAACAATTTGGCTAGATTTCTAAGGGCAGAGTGCCAGAGAGCAGAGACCCATAATAGAACTCGAGAGATCTGCAGAGGATTCACTTTGAGTTTTCAACTAATTACATCCCTGTGAGGAAAATACACAGGGCCAGGGAAATAGTCTTCCAAAAGGGTTACAAATGTCTGAGGCTTCCATAAGATTGAGAATTCACACCCGCCAGATAGGAGAGCTTCCTAATTCATGGAGAAATTGTAGAGTATTCAGTAGGGTTTTGTCTCAGTAGTAGGAAATAATTAATCCTAGACTAAATACTGCCATGGACTTGCCTAACAGATCTTAAAAGTAAGACCACCCCACCTAAAATAAAATGGTTTATCAGTACCTGAACTATATCCCAGAAAAAAACTCAAGTATTTGTAAGAATACAAAAATAAAATGTATATCATCCAATATAAATAGAAAAAACATAAAATTCATCCAGAACCACAAGAGACCTCAAATAGTCAAAGAATCTTGAGAAAGAAGAATAAAACTTGAGACATAGCACTTTCTGGTTTCAAAATATATGACAAAGCTACAGTGATTAAAATTATGCTGCTGTTGTTGCTAAGTCACTTCAGTTGTGTCCGACTCTGTGCGACCCCAAGACGGCAGCCCACCAGGTTCCCCGTCCCTGGGATACTCCAGGCAAGAACACTGGAGTGGGTTGCCATTTCCTTCTCCAATGGAAAGACATATATACATATATATATATATATGTTAAAAGTCAAACTTATAAAAACAGAATAGAATGGTAGAATTGAAAAAAGAAAACTCAAGTGGCTGGCTATATTAATATCAAACAAAGATTTCAGAGCAAAGAATAATACCAGGGATAAATAAAGTAATTTTGTAGTGATAATATCAATTAGATAAGAAGAGATAACAATTCTAAATATTTAATCTACCTAATGTCAGAATTTCAAAATACATGAAGCAAAATATAGATAAATAAAAAATTGCAGTTATAGTCAAGTATGTCTATATCCATTTCTAAATAATTGATAGAATAAGTAGACAAAAATTTAATATCTCAGTATTTACTCTAATTGATAGAACAAGTAGATGAAACTCAGTAAGGACATATGTAAGAGAACTCAACACTATTAAACTAATACAGTATGGTCAATTATGACTTAAATGATACTTATAAAACATAATATCCCCAAACAGTAGCATGAATGGAGACTATTTACCAAGATAGACCATATTCTGGCTATAAAAACAAGTCTAAAAGGTTTGTCATACATAGTATGTTTTCTGTTTTCAATAGAATTAAGTTGGAAATCAGTAACAGGTCTCGAAAATCTTCAAATATTTGGAAACTAAATAGCACACTTCTAAGAAATGGGTCAAAGATTTCTTAGAAATTTTAGCTGAATGAAACATGATAATGAAATAAAATACCTCATATCAAAATGTGTGGGATGCTGCTAGAGCAGCACTTGGAGGAAAATTTAGAGTACTAAAATGCTAATAGTATGAAAGAGGAAAAATTTCAAAGGCCTCAGCTTTCATCTTAAGAGACAGCAACAAGGAGAAAATGAAATGAAACAGACAGGAAAATATGAAAGAGCAGAAAACAATGAAATAGAAAACGGAGCAGCTGCCCAGAAAGTTGCCACCTCGAAGGGAAGTGGATTAATAAAGAAAAAACCCACTACAGTCATCACATTCTAGCAGTCTGATTATATAGGTTTGAGGAGGCATGAATGGTGTGGTAGAAAGAGCATTGCATGTGGAGTCTGGCCTGGTTTCTGGGCCTGGTACTGTCTCTAATGGCTCTATGATCTTGGTTGGACAAGTCAGTTAGCAGCCCCAAGTCCCCTGCCAAATGTGGACAATGATATATTTTCCTACTTGCCTTGCAGGGTTGTGGGGAGGGGAAATAAGATGATGCATGTGAATGAAATTTGCGTAAAACTGATGAAAAAATATGCAGGGTAGATCTGATAGAAATTTGGAATTACTAGATAAACTGAAACTTCGTGGTTTTATGTGTAGATACGAGTCATCTTAGTGTTTTCAGTGGATATTTAAATTTTTAATAAGACACCTGGGACAACATAAAATGTAGGGTTATGAGCTTACTGGTGCAGAGGAAATAACAATTCCATTGTTTTTGTTTATAATTAACCTAGTCTTCTATAGACACTCCTACCTGCAAGGGGATAGGAAAGAAGTCAACCTCACATTAAACTGATAGGGCTATCATTTAAAATAGGCACTTTTGAATGAAAAATGAAAAAACTAAATATAAGTTGAATGTCCATTGTTAGAATGGTTGAAATAAATTATGGTATAGTGACAGTTCAGTCACTCAGTCTTGTCCAACTCTTGCCCAACACAGGCTTCCCTCTCCATCACCAACTCACAGAGCCTGCTCAAACTCATGTCCATCGAGTCGGTGATGCCATCCAACTATCTCATCCTCTGTCATCCCCTTCTCCTCCTGCCTTCAATCTTTCCCAGCATCAGGGTCTTTTCCAGTGAGCCGGTTCTTCGTATCAGATGGCCAAAGTATTGGAGTTTCCACTTCACTGTCAGTCCTTCTAATGAATATTCAGGACTGATCTCTTTTACGATGGACTGATTGGATCTCCTTGCAGTCCAAGGGACTCTCAAGAGTCTTATCCAACACCACAGTTCAAAAGCATCAATTCTTTGGCACTCAGCTTTCTTTATAGTCCAACTCTCACATCCATACATGACTACTGAAAAACCATAGCTTTGACTTTTCTTTCAAGGAGCAAGCATCTTTTAATTTCATGGCTACAGTCACCATCTGCAGTGATTTTGGAACCACCCAAAATAAAGTCTCTCACTGTTTCCATTGTTTCCCCATCTATTTGCCATGAAGTGATGGGACCAGATGCAATGATCTTAGTTTTCTGAATGTTGAGTTTCTTTACTGAATATAATGACAGTGTGAAATGCTATTCAGCCATTGTAATAATGAATTATAGCTAAATCATTGTCTTAGAGATATTTACATGAAATATTCTTGAGTGAAAAGAACACTGTATAGAAAATTGTATGTAATAAATGTGATCTCATTTATTTGAAAAACAAAAATGACAAAAACAAAACAGAATAGGCCCTTTAGATCAGGCTTCCTCTCCTATTTCTGCCCCATCTCTCTGGCCTGGTCCCTAGATTGGTGAGTAGGTCTCTAGATTTGGGGTGACAGAGTACTGGGGCCCTCAGATCCATCCTACACTCACTTAGTTCGGTGGGTGGGACCCTTCCCTGGTGACTCAGTGTAAAGAATCTTCCTGCAGTGCAGGAGACCAAGGTTTGACCCCTGGGTTGGGAAGATCTCCTGGAGAAGGGAATGGCAACCCACTCCAATATTCTTATCTGGAAAATTTCATGGACAGAGGAGCCTGGCATGCTACAGTCCCTGGGGTCACTAAGAGTCGGACATGACTGAGTGACTAACACACACACACCCTTCGGTCAGAACTGCATGGGGGTCTTGGCCACATCAGCCACCTCCTGGAATCCTATGAACACAGCCTGGTGGCAGGCCCAGAGTGGGTTGGAGGGTTGCTTAATTAGGGGTCCACTGGAAGTCTTTGAGTCTGCCCTTGGGGGCCAAGGAAACATCTACTTCTGATCCACAGGACATAGAAGCCAGACTGCTCAGGGGAGCTAGATGTCAGGGCCCCCTGCCTGGCCACACAGCACTGAGTCTACCTTGCTAGGCCAGGAGCCTGTGGTAACAGGCAGGCCGAATCCCTCGCCAGATTTCTGATCAGCATTGGGAGTTGAGGTCTCTCTTCTATGTGGCTCCCTGATACTACATAACACTCCTCCCCTTTCTGGGCTTCTGTCCAGAGGAAGGGAGTTGAGGGGAAATCAAGACACCTTGTGAGCATTTTGCTCCCTTGCAGCCCCCACCTCCTGGCTTCTTCCCTGACTCTTGAACATGATGACTTTTCTTTCCTGTTTCTTCCACTTCTTGTCTTTATTTTACCTGGGAGCCCTGAGGCCTGCATGAGGTGGGCTGTGCTAAAGCCAGCAGATGGCTACATAATTCACCTGGTCAAGTGTAAGGTGGAAATGCAGGCCCTTTTTCAAAAAGTATTAATGTTCAGAACAGCAATAGCAGAACATTCAACCAACACGCACGTGGCTCTGTGCAACTCCAAAGATCATAATCCTGGGAAGCTGGCCCTGAATGGGATACAGACGCTTTTAGTCAAAATTATTCCTCAGCAAAGCCTGGAATCTTGTTTAAAAAAGTCCTAAGTGTGAGCTCTCTTCTTCCTTTGGGTGACAAACCACACAGGAAGAAGGATTCAAGGGACTGAGGTCTAAGTTAGGGAAAATTAAAATGTGTGGTTTAATAATTGCAAAGGATTCCCTGGTAGCTCAGACAGAAAAGAATCTTCCTGTGATATAGGAGACTTAGGTTCAGTCTCTGAGTTGGGAAGATCCCCTGGAGAATGCATAGGCTACCCACTCTGGTATCCTTGCCTGGAGGATTCCATGGACAGCAGACCTGCTGGGCTACAATCCATGGGATCACAAAGAGTCGGACGTGACTGAGCAATTAACACTTTCACTTTCAAAGGCTGTTTAAAGGGATTTTTTTCCCTATTATCCTGGTAATTTCACTAAATTTGAAAGAGAAGGGCACTCTTCGTTGTACAAGTTCTCAATCCAGAGAGCTGCCCATGAGCTGGTCTGGCTATTTGGGACAGACAGCTTCTTGCTATGACAACCATGAGATGCCAAATATACTGGAACTGGGACAGGTACTTCCAACTTCAGACAATATAAGAAGAGGGCCAATGGAAGGAGTTGAATTGGGGTGGGGGTTAGAGGGGGGTGTCTGTGGAAAATAGCTACTTTCCCTGCTCCCCCTAAGGGTGAGGGGCAGCAGGATGATCACTAGAGGTTGAGGAGCCTGGAGAAGGCACAGCTGGCTGGATTTGAACACCACAGTCCCTTCCTAGCGCTGCCTTCAAAGTTGTGTGAGTGAGAGAATTACGTGGGAGGAAGTTTCCAAGGTTTCCTGAAGTCTGAGGGCCTGGGAGGGACAGAGCACTGGGTACCTGCATGTGGTCTAGAGATTCTGAAGGCCCAGTGGAGCAGCCCATGCCAATGGGATTTGAAAAAGCCATGGGATGAGGTGCCCGGAAAAAGAAGGAAAACCATATCCATCTCTTCAGCCCTCAGAGTATGTAGAATATCTCTACATGGTTCCCTATAAAGGCTCATGTAGGTTGGTAGAGTCAAGAATCATGGCGCTGTCCAGGTGCCACTGGGCCAAATGTTGGGGAGAGCCAACCAGAAGAAAGGGTCTATACCAACGGAGGCTATGGCTGCTCCTGTCAGGGGAGTCCTCAGTGTTAGTGGGGGCTTGGGTGCTGCTGAACATGGCCCCAAGAAGTTTGCACATGTCATCTTGTAGAGACCACCTCTTTATCAGAGGTCACCAGTATTTATCAGGAATATCCCCAATCATGGGCTTTCTTGGTGGCTCAGATGGTTAAAAATATGCCCACAATGCAGGAGACCTTGGTTCAATCCCTGAGTCTGGAAGATCCCCTGGAGAAGGGAATGCAACCTACTCCAGTATTCTTGCTTATAGAATCCCACAGACAGAGGAGCCTGGTGGGCTACAGTCCATGGGATCGCAAACAGTCAGACACGACTAAATGACTAACACACATGTGACATCCCCAATCATAAAAGGCCATAGGCACAGCCCCACTATGAACGTGTGGCCCTGTCATGTAAGCAAAGTTTTTTTTCCTCTCCCCTGGTTCTTCAGTGCTAAAGCAAAGCCCCTGGAGAGGGTCCTGGAGTCCAAAAAGAGGGATGGGGACAGTGTCCATGACAGTGTGCAGTGCTCAGATGGAGTTTCCAGTTACATGACCTCCCCTTGTCCTGGGGCTTTTACCTGCCTCCCAAGGTCATGCACCCCTGCCCTCCTGCTCCTGCTGGAGCAACAGCAGGACCATACATGCTTTCTCAAGTGGTCAGGGCTTCTTAAAATAGGAAAGGCTGCAACAGGCTCTGATGGGTACTGGCCATACTGGACTCCCTACAAGACGTGGGACTTCCCATCCAAATACTGTGCGTCCACCTGGCCAGATCTGACTGCGGGACTCTTGTTCCTATACTTCCCTCTGAAGAGCTGGATCTGGAGTGGTGGGAGGAGGTTGCTCTTTTGGAAGAGCAAGTGACGTTTTTAAATAATAGATGCATGTCAACAAATTGCCATGAAAAGGATTAAGAATCAAGTCAACAAAACCCAAATCATTAAATTGTAAGGAATCTTAGAAATCCTTTGCCCACCCCTGCCAAACTTCATCTCTCTTTCTAGAGTTGTCTTCTGTGTTAGCTGCTCAGTTGTGACCCACTCTTCTCAACACCATGGACTGTAGCCCACCAGGCCCCTCTGACCGTGGAATTCTCTAGGCAGGAATACTGGAGTGGGTTTCCATTCCCTTCTCCAGGGGATCTTCCCAACTCGGCAATTGAACCTGGGTCTCCTGCATTGCAGGTGATTGTTTAGCGTCTGAGCCACACGTTGAGTACCTTGGGTCCATCAGAAAGGTGGAAGCCATAGCAGGAGAGAGATGAACTCTTCTGGGAACCTGGACTAAGAGGGTCTAATTAGCTTTCTTGTTTCCCTATCCAAGTATCTGGGAAAAGTAATGGATTGCCTGGTTGAGAGGAAAACACACAGACACACACACAGGACATATTTTTAAAGGGCTTATTTTTAGAACCTCAGCTTTTGGATTCAGTCTTCCATGTTGACTTATGAAGGCCAAATTCTATGCCTCAAAAAGTTGTCAGTGCCTGTATAAATGTTACTATGAGATTTTCACTGTGAACATAGTATTTCTATATAGCCACCATCATTTTTATAAACTAACATCCTTCTATTTTTGTCCTTTTCCTTGTAATCTCATTCAGTTTTTATTCTTTGTATTCAACTCCATTTTGCCTTCACCGGCAAGGAGCCTAAATTAAATATTAACCAAAATAAAAACACAGTCCAGAAGCCCTAGGCATTCGTAACCTTGAGTAATTTTTTTTTTTTTGGCTCTTGCCTTTTCTGAGATATTCAGCTCAATTAAATCTCCATTTACACAGTACTGGTAATGACTTGAAAACACCAGAGTGGGATATTTGTGGGCAGTAGTAACAAGGAAGAAAAAATTTTTATATGAGTCTTAATCTGAAGGTAATCACTCTGTCATGAGAACTTAGTACCAGGTATCTGAGCTTCTCTCTACCTCAGTTTTCTTATCTATAAAGTGGATATATTTACTACTAATTATTCCTGTGGCTCAGATGGTAGAGAATCTGCCTGCAGTGTGGGAGACCCAGGTTTGATCCCTGGGTCAGGAAGATCCCCTGGAGAAGGAAATGGCAACCCTCTCCAATATTCTTGCCTGGAGAATCCCATGGACAAAGGAACCTGGCAGGCTACCGTGCATGGGGTCGCAAAGAGTCAGACATGACTGAGTTACTAACACTATGTGTAGGTTAATATGTTGGGTGTTTACTCATATAGAGTGGAACATAGAGCTTGAAATTGGACCTTTGCCAGGGGCGACAGTTTTGGGCAGACCTGGGCAGCTTTGGAGAGGCTTGCTGACCAGCTATGTCTGCCCTGCCTAATGTCCAAATGGGAAGTGAAGGGCATCTATCAACTTTTAAACTGGTCAACTGCAAAGCCTGGTGCTTTTTGAACTACCTGTAGGGAAGGACCAGTGTTGTTATTTTTTCCAAAGTTCATCACAAACCAGTACATGATCCTCCACAGGGAACTTGAGACACACTGGCTTCATCATACAAGTTTGTGTCCTGGACTGGTTTGTATTGTCTTCAAGGAGGTAAACCCACCCATCACTCCTTGGATGTCATAGCAATGTCAACTGTACTAACTTTGTCTGATAGCTGCCCTATCCTATTGTAATTGTACTTCAAAACAAAAATAACAGTAGCAAAATTTAATGAAGGTGAGGTTTCAAGCACAAAATACAAAATGTAGAGAGTGTTCCTATCAATCTAACTCAACTACCCTGTTTTATATCTGAATCCTCTCAGCATTATGGAAAGAATTTGAATGGTGGTGTCAGACATATCTGTATTTTGCTCCCAGCACAGCTGCTTACCAAAGGTATGTTTGTTGGACAGCTTATTTCTCTGAGTCTCTGTTTTTTTTTATCTGTAAAATGTGGACCTTGAGATCTACCGTGTAGAATTATGGTGAGGATTAGAATACCTTGTGTTGATAAAAATACCTGGCACAGTGCCCAGGTGGGAACTAGCAAGGAGGATTGCTTCATATTGTGTATTTGGGAATTTGCAATCTAAACTTTGCAATTTTAGTTAACCCTAGATGCAACCATGCAAACATTTTATTTTTCCTTAAAATCCAAAATAGCCTACACACTTGAGTTTGGACTAGATTCATTATATTTAGATGCAACAATTCTGATCACACCTTCATTTAAAGTTCTGCATCTCTTTGGGCGTAGTTTTAAGTAAAATATATATTATAGCCAGAATATTGAAACATGACAGAGGTTCTCAATAGTTAGTATTAATAAAAATTCTTTGAGCAGCTGGTTAAAATGCAAATTCTCAGACTGGGGCTGCAGCATCTCTGACTCAGCTGTTCTTTAGTGAGGCCTCAGAATTTATAAGCAACACCTGGCCCCTGCTCCTAGGTGATTTTGATGCAGGTGGTTCATGAATCATACTTAAAAAAAAACCACTGTGTCTGTAAAGGAGAAGCATGAGGGACCCTTGTAATGAAACCATCCTGTATCTTGACTGTGGTAGCGGTCACACAAATCTACACAGGATAAAATGGCATAGAGCTTATACAGAGTCCTGGAAAAGCAATGTCAGCATTCAGATGTATTTAGTATTTTGGGCTCAATAGTTTATATGCCTGATTTTTCTAACCTACTAGTGAAAAACTCATTTTCTTTAATAAACCAACAAATTAGCCAACTGCTGGTTTGGTCAAGTTTCTGTATTTGAGTTCTGTGATTTTTTTTTTTTTGGCCAGCTATAGAGTTCTACAGCTTGAGCCTAAAAATAACATGCTTTCAATTTTCCATGCACAGGCACTCCATCACTTTGAGTTAAGTGGATAGGTTAAATGTACTGTTTAAGTTCACTAGGGAAAGCAAATGCTCCTGAAAGTGGATCGTTTTCTTTACCAAAATAGACTTTTGTCTTTGAAGCTTATGCCAGACACTCTTTGCTATCAATAATTTAATTCTCGTGAAGGATCTTCAAAGATTTTGGGTCTCTACCTATGGCAGCTGTCATTGTCACGTGGTTGCTTCGATTTGTGTATAATTAACTTTTTACAATTATGCAAAAGGTAGTCAGAGTTGGATATTAATGCGATAAATATTTTTTGACAGCTTAGTGTGTGGTTAGGTAAAAGAATAGAATTCTAATCTTTTCAAGATATATGCTGAAATATTTATGGATGAAGTGAGATAATGAAGTGGAAATTGTTTCAGAATAATCCAGGAACAGGGGAAATAGATAGGAGTATAGATGGAGCTATGGGTTGCTAATTGCTGAAGCTGTTGATGGGTACCTGAGGCTTCATTACACTGTTGTCTTTACTTTTGTAATTAGTTTGATATATTTCACATGAAAATGTTAAAGAAAAAAACATAGTCAGAATTAGAAGCAGCTTTAGTGATATGTAAGACAAAGTTCAGTGTTTCGCGCGCAGATTGCGAATGTGGGCTAAACCATTAGGGATCTCGCATTTTTATCCAAGGGCATGAAACACTCCAAAATTTCTCACTGAGGAAGAATGAGTCTTTTAGCAGGTCCCTAAATAGCATGATGTCTAATATTGCCCAGTGCAATAAGCATTTACCCTCTAAAGTTTAACTCTAAAAATTTAAACTCTAAAGTTCTTGGCTTTACAACTTAAGTCTGAGTGTATCATAATAGCAGGCCTTTGTTCTGAAATAACTTAGAAAGAGCAAGAGAAATGCTTTGCATTTCTTGACTTTTTATTATATTGGAGTATAGCTGATTAGCAATGTTGTGTTAGTTTAAGACATACAACAAAGTGATTCAGTTATACATGTATCTATTCCTTTTAAAATTCTTTTCCCTGTTATGTTGTTACAGAATATTGAGCAGAGTTCCCTGTGCTGTACCATAAGTCCTTATTGGTTATCCATTTTAAATATAGCAGTGTGTACATGTCAACCCCAAACTCCCTAACTATTCCTTCCCTCTTATATTTTTAAATCACCTTTCTCTGTCATTGCACTTCTGGATGATAAATGTTACTTGCATAGTATCTATCCCTCAAGTCATTTTGGAATGACACAAACAAACAACCCATGTCATACCCCACAATACACACACAAAAAACTCCACAAAACAAATGAACTAAACACTATAAGCACTTACCCTTATCATTCTTCCAGCAGGCATCCCTCGTGGATCTCCCGGAGTCAGAACTTAGGCAGCTTAAAGAGTTTCAGCATATTTGGGGGCAAAATAAGCATACAATTGGAAAAATAGAGAAACAACAATTAGGTCACTTACCCATCGTCTTGAAACAAATGCCCCAAATTATGTCAGTAAGTAGTTGGAAAATGTGATATATGACTAGTAGTCATAGTTTTTTTAAAAAACTCTTCAAAATAGACTTCTGTGGCTTTTATAAACTATCCCAAATAGATGCATAATCTCACAGAAGTCAGGTTTTCAGTTTCTTGCATTTTAAATGAAAAATAACCATAGTTAGTGTTTGCCAAGAGTCTGCTGTATGCTGGGTGCCTGCATTGATTATTTTTTCCTGTCACACTGAACCTGTCAGGAATTATTACTTCTGATTTACAGATGAAGTAACTCAGTGAGGCTGAGCAATGTAGTAAGTGGCATAGGCACCCTTCAAGCCCAGGCCTGGCCTGAGACCACATACTGGTGATGGTTTAGTCACTAAGTCATGTCCGACTGTTTGCAACCTCATGGACTGTAGCCCGCCAGGCTCCTCTGTTCATGGGGTTTTCCAGGCAAGAACACTGGAGTGGATTGCCCTTTCCTTCTCTAGGGGATCTTCCTGACCCAGGGATTGAACCCGGGTGTCCTGCACTGAGGCAGTTTCTTTACTGACTGAGCTACCAGGGAAGAGACACGCACTGCTGTCAACTAAATCTCACTCCTCAAACCATCCCCCGATGGGCCCAGTCTGCAGTATTACCTGCTGAGAGCAGTTGGATCCAGTAAGGGAGGCTCTTTGGAGTCTGACTTTTTCTTCTAATGACATTTGATGCTACCTGTTCTAGTGTGCAAAGCTCAAAGTTGCTTGTGGAAACCATGTACTTCCCCATTAGGCCCAGGAATTGTGGGGTTAAGACCATTCCCAAAGCACTGTTGCCTTGTTTCATTCTCATCACACAAAGAAAACTTTGTGTGAGTCAAAGGAGAGAGAAATGTCATTAGCAAAGTGTTAAACCTTGATGTGCAGGAGATCCTTCTGCTCTCTGGGTCCCGAGATTTACAGGATGGAGCTTCTCAAATGCAGAACCCTCCAGTGAGTGGTGTGGGGTGTCTTATGGAAACCTAACAACACTTAGACATCTAAGTGATTGCATTAATATCTGGGGACACCCTGAGAACTCTGTGTCCCATGTGTCTGTTCCCAAGTCCTATTTTCAGAAGCTCCACCTCCTGGCAGGATACATAATCCATGAATATTCTCAGGACATCTGCATAATAAATACACTGTCACACTCACAGAGCCTGGCCACCATAAGTGAACTGATTACAAAAGAAATTTTATATTATTTTTATAGGTTGCAAAGTGGGAGTGAAAGTCATTTCTTCATGTCTAGTCTGAAGGTAAAGCTATCCAGAACACAGCTCCAAGAATTCATGAATTACATCATTGACAGCAGCTTTATATATACAAAAATTCAAATATTTATGGAACAAAGCCTGTTAATGAATTTGGAATGGTGAACCTAGTGGTATGAGGCAAACATCCAGAGATTATGAGAAATAAAACAAAAGTTAATTTGGCTGAAGAGTAGTCTAAATAAATATGCCTTTTCACTTTTTTTTTCTTAAACATCTTTGCATGGATTATGCTGTTCCAGAACACAGGAGGCCATGAGGACCCCAGAACAGTATGTGGCAGGGTCCAGCTAGGCAGGCAGAGTCAAGCCTTGGTGACAAGAAGCCACACATGAGAGAGAAGTAAGATCAGTGGAAGAGCAGTAGATGGAGACGTAGGTCGAGGTAGCCAGGTTTCAGGAAGTCCCTGAGAGTAGGCGGAGATGGGGAGCCAGGTAGACTTATCTGAAACAAAGACAGTCGAAGTATTGGCGGCTCCCTGGCTATTTTGCTTTGTGTCCAAATTTACACTTCCTGTGATGCTGAGATGGATGTATACCGGGAGATCAACAAAAATATCTGCAATCAGTTAATGAATGCAGATGAGGTGGTACCAATCCTTCAAATAGGTTCCTGAAGATAGATCTCCCTGTCAAATAGATCTTCCTGTCAAATAGATCTTCCTATTCTCCAAGGTAGCCATGTACCAGCATTATTGACGTAGGAAAATAATGTGATAGATTACTGAAACTTCATTTGCACACACAATTAGGACCCCTCTCAAATTTTTTAATGTGCAAATTAGTAATATATTTCTTTTCCTTATTCAAAGTTTTAACATGTTTAAATCTTTGCCCTAATAGTTTTTTTTTCACCAGCCATCCTGAGTACTTTCTGAGCCTTCTCCGCTTATGAATATTATAATCTAATAAGCCTTATCTCTTTTTATTTTGGAGTTGAAGATCCAGTTAGTTGCATTTGGAAACAATTAATTCACCCGCTCTGCCCTTCAAGGCAATAAGTGCCAAGCTTCTGCTCATCTGTAGTTTTGTTCCTATTGTTCTGCTACATTCCGCTGGAGTTGTTAGCATTTCATCACTCTTTGAGAAAGCCTAATGTAGCATGGCTTACAGTAATAAAATGCATATTATGAGATTAGTGGAGAGTTTATCAGGAGGATAATATGTCAGAATCTGAGGTCTGAACTCTGGCATTCCAAAACCATGAGCCTTTGGCAAGTACTGCTATCCACAGCTTATACATTTAACGTCTGACAGCTAACCGGATCACTTGATCATTGCTGCGACCTCCCTATCAACTCTTTTCCAGTTATCTACTCAGTTATGGATGTTATGTCTAGATTCAGGAGATGACAACAGAGTTTAGATCCTTTCAAAGTAATAAACTGGAGAAGGAAATGGCAATCCACTCCAGTACTCTTGCCTGGAAAATTCCATGGACTGAGGAGCCTGGTAGGCTACAGTCCAGGGGGTTGCAAATAGTCAGTCACTACTGAGCAACTTCACTTTCACTTTTCACTTTCAAAGTAGGAAAATATCTGTTATCACTTAACCCCAGAAAGGGAGGAAGAAAATAAACTGAGGAATCTGAGCAGGTACAGAAGAGGGAGTATGTTGCAGGAAACTTGATCCACAGCTATGTTGTTGCTTGTTTAGTTGCTAAGTTGTGTCCGACTCTTTACAACTCCATGGACTGTAGCATGCCAGACTTCCCTGCCCTTCTCCCAGAGTTTGCTCAGACTCATGTCCATTGAGTTGGTGATGCCATCCAACTATCTCATCCTGTCGCCCCCTTCTCGTCCCGCCTTCAATCTTTCCCAACATCAGCATCTTTTGCAGTGAATCAGCTCCTCACATCAGGTGGCCAAAATATTGGAGCTTCAGCATCAGTCCTTCCAATGAATATTCAGGGTTGATTTCCTTTAGGATTGGCTGGTTTGAACTCCTTGCTGTCCAAGGGACTCCGCAAGAGTCTTCTCCAATACCACAGTTCAAAAGCATTCATTCTCTGGCACTCAGCCTTCTTTATGGTACAACTCTCACAATCTGTACATGACTACTGGGAAAACCATAGCTTTGACTGTACAGATTTTTGTCAGCAAAATGATGTCTTTGCTTTTTAATATGCTGTCTAGGTTATTCCAGAATCACTGTGGACGATGACTGCAGCCATGAAATTAAAAGATACTTGCTCCTGGGAAGAAAAGCTATGGCATCTATGATAGTATCCCAGAATTCTAATCAGTGACTGTAACCATTGTGGCAGATCAACAACCGGGCAGTCAACAAAAACACATATTACTTTGGATATTAGGGGGAATTGTTTTGCATAGATGAATGAGCGTTCCCTCGCTCCCTCTCCTTCCTGGTTCTCTCTCCCTGCCACCACAGAGATGTCATCTTTCTGTATGTTTGACTAGAGCAAAATGTAAGACTAATTCATAAAGTGGTAAAAACACCAAGTAGGCATCTGATACCTTGAAGTATCTTCCACAAAATATTTTAAGAAAGAAAATACTAATTGTTGATTTACAAAAAAAAGTATCTGTATAGTGTTTCTCACTATAATGTATAGTATGATGACTATGGAACCAAGCTTTGGCTCTTAAAGCTAATTACTCTGTGATTGGAAATTTTTTTCCACATGAAATATTTGAACACTTAGGGAACATTCCCATTTGCACTCCAGTCTCTTAAAATGTCCCACTATTAGTAGCAGCCAAAATTTGGGGGAAATCATACCCTGGTATTTTACCATCTTATTTTGCCAGAGACATCTAAAATGCTTTCTGCATATCCTGTGGGCAGTTGAGATCCTGCCATGCAGAGAAACAAGAGTCAGGTTCATGGTCAGATCACAACTTGAAGCAACCAGAGGTCAAGCTGTAGGTTTCTGAGTGCCAGTCTAGGCATGATCTAGCCACTTGCTGTTCAGTTGTCTTCCGGCTTCTGTCGGGACTTGTTGATTGTGCGAGAGACTGTTTTGCGCTCTTAGCGACATTATGGGGATGCACTGATGATCACTATGCTATCCTAATTAAGTTCTCCACCTGTGGATCTCAAAGATTTTACTGCATGGACCGTCTGAGCATGGCAGTTACTGGTATTTTACATGACTGACCTTTTTTTTCCCCTGCATTATTCTTCTTTGGAAAAAAGTGCGGTGAAGAGAAGCAAAATAAAGGGTTTTTTTTCTTCAGACTTCTGCTTGCAGGTGAGGATAAAAGGATTATTAAGGCAGCCAGAACATTGAGAGATGTGTTGTAATTCCAAGCAAAGGCTTCTTAGGAGATCACAGCCAGAGGCATCGTGCTGTGCTTGGGCTTTAGAAACAAGCATAGTTCTAAGAAAGACAAGACATTTAATTTGATACCATTGTTTAGAAGTCTCTATAACTGCTTGTTTTCAAAAAATGGCTATAACATTCCTCCTGACTCTTGCAATGTGACTTTGCTATTTCTCCCATTAAGAGGCAGAGTCTGTTTCCCCACTTGTTGAATAATATCTGGTCTTTTGACTTGTTTTAATCAATAGAATGCTATGGCAATAATGTTGTACAGCTTCCAAGGTTTTAAAAGGCCTTGTACTTTCTGCTAGAGACCACTTAGGACAAGGACACTGCCCTAAGGCAGTCGTGTTAGGCAAGCCAGTCTGGCCTGCTAGCCTAAGTTTGTCATGGAAATTCTCTGTACTGGTAATCTGTAGTCTGGTTGCTTGACTTAAAGCAGCATATTGCAAATAACTGGTTGGGTTCCCTTTTTTTTTTTAAGTGTTAATAATATTAACTCGTTTCATTTATCCTGTACATTGTAGAGTTAAATTAGTAGATGGACTTAGCAGTCTGGAGTGATTAATTTGGTATGAATTTCTTTGTGGTGTCAGTTTTACGTGGAGTTTTAAAATCCAACAGCCTCAAACTCTTCTACATATCAAACTAATTTACACATTTTAAAATTAAATAAAGCTGATAGTTAACAGGTAAAAATGAGAGGATGAGGCTAAAAAAGGAGAACCCATGCACCCTAGCCAATAACCAACATCAACTGCTAGACATGAGTAAGGCCGTCTTGGACGTTCAGGCCCCACCAACTCTTTAGCTGAAGGCAGCTGCATGTGTGAGCTCACGTGAGCTCAGCAGAGGAACCGTGTGACTAACCTGCAGGACTGTAAGACAAAACGTTGCTGTTTCATTTGTTATGCACATAGACTAAGTGACCCACGGTCAATGAATAAGTTTAATGTTTAGACTGTAAAAATAGAACAGTTTTTAATTTGGCTGTGGGACATCAGTGTAAAGAGGGAAAGCAGAGCAGTGTGCTAGGAGACAAACACCTGCAGCAAAGTCCCCAAAACTCTACGTATCATAAATGAGAAATCAAATCCAGAGAGATTCTCAAATGCTCCAGCATATTGGGTATGCCACTGATATGATTACTTGTCATATAGCAGGTATTTCTAGGAAATAATCTTTTTAAAAAACCATACTGGTTCCATATAGAATAATAATGATGCCTCATGTGGCAGCTAGATGTTATCTGCATTAAGAGTGAGTGTTGGAAGATGCACAGAACCAGCCGTTCCTCTGAGAGATGCTGATTACAGGTACAAGGCTACACAAGGACTTATTTCACACTGAAAGTTCTTAGGCACTAAAACCACCTAGGAGTCATTAATTTGAAATATTATACCATTGGGAGCTGAGTATTAAGCTAGTGAGAGAAAACTTAATTAAATTACCTACTTTAGGGTTTTTTTTTCATTTCCTTTTAATGGGGTTCTCATTCTTCTGTCAAAATCTTTTCTTTCTCCAAATCTGATATTTTCTCTATAGCATAAGAATATGATTGGAAAAAGGAGGGCTTAGTTCTTATTGTTATAAATCTCTGGAGTGATTTGCTCTGTGTTGTCCCAGCTTAATATAGTTTTATGAAAGCACTATATTCTTCACTCCTTTTACATGTCGATTGTCTAGGGAAAAATCTAGCCATAGGAAAAAGTCTACCAATGTAATATTTCAGTAAATGTTATCCCATAATGACAGTGACTGAAAAATTATACATGTATGTGACTTTATTCAGTAAAAATACTTTTATATCCTTATCTATGTGTTTCCTCTGTTGTTTTGTGCAAATTATTTGGGGAGGATAAAGGTAGATAAAAGTGAGATGTCTTAAGTATCTCCTGTGTGCTAGACATTTATGTCACCTCACTGGATCCTAATAGCAACCATGTGATAAAAGGGCTGAACCTCAGAGGGGAGGCGAAACTACCTCCTTTGGCAAAATTAGGATTCAGACTCAGGTTTGTTTTCCAGGTACATCCTCTTCCCACTGTACCATGACACTGTTTTTGCTGAATTCCAGTTTTTATGTCAACCTTTCTAAGGATGGGGCACCCACTGCTTCATAAGGAAGCTTTCCTGGATTTTAAGTGATTCTTCTTGTTTCTAAAAAGACTTTCCTTATGCTGCATGAGAATCTTGGGTAAAAGAGTCTTGAATTGAGTGGGGATATACGTGGTATTGGAGAAGACTGTTGAGAGTGTCTTGGACTGCAAGGAGATCCAACCAGTCCATTCTGAAGATCAGCCCTGGGATTTCTTTGAAAGGAATGATACTAAGGTGAAACTCCAGTACTTTGGCCACCTCATGCGAAGAGTTGACTCACTGGAAAAGACTCTGATGCTGGGAGGGATTGGGGGCAGGAGGAAAAGGGGACGACAGAGGATGAGATGGCTGGATGGCATCACGGACTCAATGGACGTGAGTCTGAGTGAACTCCAGGAGATGGTGATGGACAGGGAGGCCTGGTGTGCTGCGTTTCATGGGGTCGCAGAGAGTCGGACATGACTGAGCGACTGAACTGATATGTGGCACAGGGGCAAAGAATCTAGCTGTCAGTGCAAGAGACTCAAGAGAAACTCTGAGTTGGGAAGATCTCCTAGAATAGGAAATGGCAACTCATTCCAGTATTCTTACCTGGACAATTCCAAGGACACAGGAACCTGGCATGCTACAGACAGGACTGAGCATACACATAATTGATAAGATCTCAAATTTCCATTTCAGTTTATTTTTTAATTCTAATAATGGCTAGCTAGGTTTAGAAATTCAGGTGGTAGCCAAGGAATAGAGTGAAGCTAAACAGTTCTTTTGGAAAGGAAACTAAAAGTGTTGTCCCTTAGAACATAGTGAGATTACTGTCCATATCCTAGGCCTTATCATGCCCAGGCCATAAACTGGTAACCCCTGAAGCTGGTTGAAGGGTACTTGGAAATTCATTATACCATCCTCCTTACTTTTATATATATCTTTGTAATTTTCCATAATTAAAAGTTTAAAAATGTTTAAATTCAGTGTTTGTAGTATAATATGAAAATTTCTCCCTTAATTTTATCCACATATCAATGGAAAAGCTGTTCAAGTTTCTTAACACATACCACTTTTGAAAATGTTTGTTTTTCAACCAACATATGCCTCTAAATTCAGTCTTGACTGCTTTTGTGTATCCTGGACTGCCCCCCGCCCCAGAGTTTTAATAGATATTTCTAAATTTATTAGTTGGTTTCTTTTTGGTTGTTGTTTTAAGTTGCATCTGACTCTGCGACCCCATGGACTGCAGCGTATTAGGCTTTATTGGCCTTCACCATCTCCCAGAGTTTGCCCAAACTCATGTCCATTGAGTTGGTGATGCTGTCCAACCATCTCATTCTCTGTTGTCCCCTTCTTCTCCTGCCTTTGATCTTTCCTGGCATCAGTGTCTTTTCCAGTGAGCTGGCTCTTTGCATCAGGTGGCCAAAGTATTGGAGCTTCAACTTCAGCATCAGTCCTTCCAATGAATATTCAGGGTTGATTTCCTTTAGGATTGACTGGTTTGATCTTACAGTCCAAGGGACTCTAAGAGTGTTCTTCAGGACAATTCAAAAGCATCAATTCTTTGGTGCTTAGCCGCCTCTCCCATCCATACATGACTACTGGAAAAACCATAGCTTTGACTAGATAGACCTTTGTTGGCAAAATAATGTCTTTGCTTTTTAATATGTTGTCTAGGTTTGTCATAATTTTTCTTCCAAGAAGCAAATATCTTTTAATTTCATGGCCACAGTCACCATCCATGGTGATTTTGGAGCCCAAGAAAGTGAAGTCTGTCATGGTTTCCCCATCTATTTGCCATGAAATGATGGAACCAGATGCCACGATATTTGTTTTTTGAATGTTGAGTTTTAAGCGAGCTTTTTCGCACTCCTCTTTCACCTTCATCAAGAGGCTCTTTAGTTCCTCTTTGCTTTCTGCCATTAAAGTGGTATCATCTGCATATCTGAGGTTATTGATATTTCTCCCAGCAATTTCAGCTTGTGATTCATCCAACCTTGCATTTCACATGATGTACTCTGCGTATAATTTAAATAAGCAAGGTGACAGTACATAGCCCTGACATACTCCTTTCTCAAGTTTGAACCAGTCCACTGTTTCATATCTGGTTCTAACTTGTTGCTTCTTCATCTGCATACAGGTTTCTCGGGATCTTTAGATATATAAGCCGATTTTGTAGTCATGACCAGTTGTTTTTTTTTTTTAAGAAAATTGATTCTTTGTTACAGCAGAAATGTATTTTGAAAAGACTATAGTCAGATTTTTATCTTGACTTCTGAATCAAAACTTTCATTTCAAATTTGATACTTTTAAAATACTTTTTAAATCAGTAGGCTGAACTAGGTTTCTAACATTACCTACATTACACAGCATTTGAACTGAGACCCAAACTAAACAGTAGCAAAGCCAAAGCAGTGTAGCCCCCAGTGTTAGCAATTTTAAGTGATAAATTATCTATGTTCTAGGAATCTGGAGGGGCTTTCCTGGTGGCTCAGTGGTGAAGAATCCACCTGCCAAAGCAGGAGACACAGATTCAGTCCCTGGGTCAAGAAGATCCCCTGGAGAAGGACATAGCAAGCCACTCCAATATTCTTGCATGGGAAATTTCATGGACAGCAGAATCTGGTGGGCTATAGTCCATGGGGTCACAAAGAGTTGGACATGACTCAGCACCTAAACAAGTCTGAAGGCTGGGTTTGTCTGTTTTCATATTTACATCTTTATAGATGAATCTGTACCCTTTCTGTCACCTTTCTTCTGAAGCTCACTTCAGATTATTTTCTTCACAAAGTTTTGCTTCCATAGAGACAGCAGATGGCTTATTTTCAAAATGTGATTTTGAGTTATTTCAAGTGAGTCTTGAAATAAATTGATTACTTTTCCATGTTGTCTATGAAATGGTTTTTATGTGTTAGAAACTCATGTTGGCTTTTACCTGCCTGCATAAGTGTTCTGATGTATGATATTCTGGATGACTCTTTTGTAGATAGATTTTCCTTCCAATTAAGACAGAATTCCATTGCAATCCTATAACCGAACTTAACCTCAGGTAACTTAACTCTACCACTTGTATTACCTGTTGCTCTGACAGAAGTTTGTATTTGTAATGCCAACTGGTTACTACAGTTGGAGGAATCAACTTCTGTTTCCAAAGAGTTGTAGGCTCAAAATATTGATTTATAAATCTTAGAATGAAGAACCTGGACACTGAGCAGTATGATTAGACTTTAAGCTTGTCTTAATTACCACTAACCAGAAATTTTCACTCCCACAACATTTTGAGACTAAAATGCTTTTCCTATCGTATGAAACATATTTTGCTGCTAAGTCACTACAGTTGTGTTTGACTCTGCGCGACCCCAAAGACGGCAGCCCAGCACGCTCCCCCATCCCTGGGATTCTCCAGGCAAGAACACTGGAGTGCATTGCCATTTTCTTCTCCAATGCGTGAAAGTGAAAAGTCAAAGTGAAGTTGTTCAGTTGTGTCCGACCCTCAGCGACCCCATGGACTGCAGCCTTCCAGGTTTCTCCATCCATGGGATTTTCCAGGCAAGAGTACTGGAGTGGGGTGCCATTGCCTTCTCGGAAAACATTTTTTACGAAATATAAATCATGACTTTAGTGCCCTTGTTTATTTTCCTTTAGGTTGTAAAATCTCTCTCAGTGAGTTATTATCAAATGGAATCTGCAATTAAATTATGTCACCACCAGGAGGCAGTCATGCTTCGTTCATGACGATAGGAAGGCTTGCCTATAGCGGTGACTTTTTTGGGGGCCTGAGATAAATTTTTTTCCCTCATTTTACCACGTTGTCTACCATCTGTTATTTTTCAGAAACTAAAACTCAAAATGGAAATTTTAATATTATGACACTACTAAAGCACTAAATTTAAATAAATATAGAGAAGGATTTGAATCTTAGATATAATTTCTTTCTCTCTAATCTTATTCAATATTATTATACAATTGAATAAAATTATAAAAATATTCAATATGAAATTTTAGTCTAATCCTGGTCTTTACCTCAGGCTTGGGTATGTTGCCTTCTTACATCTCATCTTAAATTTTATCTTGGAGATGAAGCTTTATTCTTGTAATAATAAAAGTCTCCAGGCTTAATGTTTTAACACCAAGATAATCCCAGCATAACATCAAAACTTTCATCAGCTGTTTATACACAAATCTCAGGAGACCTGTAAGATTTCTCTTCTTTTGCCACAAGTGGTAATGGTTCCTATATCTTGCAAAGAAATAGGAAAATTCGTAGAACAAAGGCAGTGCTCAAAACTTGGTTTAAGAAAGATAGGTATTGGGGCTTTTGTGGTGGTCCAGCGGTTAAGATTTCACTGTGGTTGAAACTTCACCTTCCAAAGCAGGGGGTGCCAGTTTGACTCCTGGTCAGGGAGCTAAGATTCCATATGCCTCGTGGCCAAAAAACCAGAACATAGAAACAACAGAAGCAATACTGTAACAAATTTGATAAAGACTAAGACATAGACTTTATCAAATTTGTTACAGAAGTAAAGTTATGACCAACCTAGATAGCATATTGAAAAGCAGAGACATTACTTTGTCAACAAAGGCCTGTCTAGTTAAGGCTATGGTTTTTCCAGTAGTCATGTATAGATGTGAGAGTTGGACTGTGAAGAAAGCTGAGCACCGAAGAACTGATGCTTTTGAACTGTAGTGTTGGAGAAGACTGATGTCCCTTGGACTGCAAGGAGATCCAACCAGTCCATTCTGAAGGAGATCAGCCCTGGGATTTCTTTGGAAGGAATGATGCTAAAGCTGAAACTCCAGTACTTTGGCCACCTCATGCGAAGAGTTGACTCATTAGAAAAAAACTCTGATGCTGAGAGGGATTGGGGGCAGGAGGAGAAGGGGACGACAGAGGATGAGATGGCTGGATGGCATCACGGACTCGATGGACGTGAGTCTGAGTGAACTCCGGGAGATGGTGATGGACAGGGAGGCCTGGTGTGCTGCGGTTCATGGGGTCGCAAAGAGTCGGACACGACTGAGCGACTGAACGGAACTGAAGAGATAGATATATATAGATATATAAAGCTATCATGTCTCAGGAGCAGTATTTGATTGCCTGACAGTCTTGGCTAAATTGGCTGCTGGATTCATTGGGCCCAACTGTATGTCTGCTCTTGACTGCTGTAGGGTGAGAGAAAGAGAGAAGAAACTCCACAGGCTGCCTTAACTTCCACAGTAGAAGAGCAGTTGTCTGGACTGATCTTCCCACCTAAGAGATCTTCTGGTGGGTCAAAGGTGATTCCATAAAAGGAATCAGAGGAAATAATACTTGGTGGTCAAAATGTGGCAGGAATTCATGATAGCTGTGGAGTGTTTAGTAGGAATCTTTGCTGTGTTATCTCCAAAGCATGGAGGCAGGGCTTGGTGCCCGTTTATTAAAGAAGAGGTTGTGGAAAATAGAAAAGTGACTCTTCTCCTGGGGATTCTGATTGTCCAGTTCTCACTTGGACTCTATGTGTCTTTGAACCAAAAGTCTGAATGAAATGAAATTTCACTTTCCTCGAGGAAATGAAAAAGCAGCATTAAATGACCTCTTCTGTTTTGTCAAGGTCTCCTATTCTACAAATCTGAGAGAAAATGTCCCTGTCCCAAAAGGCATCTCCCAGTTCTACTTGAAATATAATGCATTCCCTAAACAACTCTTCTCATCACTGTTATCACTTCCCCTGAAAGAAGCTACATTCTAAAAAGCTTTGTATCTTTTACTATGCAATAAGACAGTTTCAATCTGAAATTTAACGTCCTTTTAAAAGGGTGTTGGTGTCTTATTTGTATCTAGATGTTGGCTAAATTCATAGTTGCAGCTGCAGTGTTTTTTGACAGACTTATAAGATAAATATAGATACCTCCCACTGCAGAAGTGTGCAGATCTAAATAATGAAACAGGGAGAAATGAAATAAAGCACACTCATATTGCTACCATTTTTCAGAGATGCCCCTAGCTCAGACAGTGACATTTTTATTAAGCATAGATTATTCACATGAACGTGTTCCCTGTAAGAAAAAAAAAACCACAATAAAAGTCACCTCCCGTATTTCTGTCCAACTAGTGACCTCAGTTACAATCTTTGCATCATCTTGGTTGGTATTCAGACTGGAGTTGATCCTAAGAAAAACCATGAAAATATGGTAGATAGCTCTTGCCATGTGCTCAAGGACACATGTCTGGTCTCCCAGTGCTGGAACAGGGAAGGACACAGAAGGTTCAGCAGGACCTGTTTCACTGGAACATGTTTTGGAATGACCCTTTCTCCACCTCCTTTTACAGTCTTTCCCTTTCCTCCTGCGTCAGTAGGTCCAGAATTGTCCTGTTGTCTTCTCTTCAGCCGCACCCCAAGTTGTGATCTTAGGTTAGAAGAACCGAGACATTTTCAAATTATTCTAAAAATGTTGAATTTGATGAAATTTTCAGCGGAGTTGAAAAAGCATTTTGAGTTTTATCTTTGTATCTGATCATAGTAATTTAATTTGCAGTTTTAATGGATAACTATTTCTAGGCTATGTATTATGTTGTATATTTTGGGGGAATCCAAAACCACTTGTAGTGAGCTTTTTATCGAAATCTGCCTCTACACAGTTGGGGAGAGGCATGTTGAGACAAGCTCCATTCTCTCTCCAAGTGATTTGGAAAAATTGCTGTTTAAGATACATATATGGGAAGTAGAAATGACTTGCTTGTAGTCACTAGTCTTTTTCTACTAATTGTTAAGCAATAACATAAAGTAATGTAATGAAGTAAAACTTTAGCCCAAAAAGCGTAAAGCAGTGAATTGTTTTGTTTTATTAAACATCCCTTCAAGGTATGAGTTAGGATATGGAGCGGAGAGGAAGGGAGAAAGGAAATTAATTACTTGATACTTTCAGATTTCCTATTAAGGTTGGGATTTGATTTCTGTACTTTTTTTTTTTTTTTTTTTAACATCACTAGGATTCACTTACATTTGAGACAGAGCCCACGGCCTCTCTGCTAACGGGATTTTGCTGCCCTCTGCAGGGGGCATGGAAACCATCACACAGTGCGGTGGGCGGGGGGGGTCACCATTCTTCTTCCCTGGGGACAGAACTTCTGCACCTTATACTATGAAATTCATTTTTTCTTCCATATCCCACAAACTACTGGCTCTCTATCTGATTATTACTCTTTCTCCCTCTCTTAAAAGTACATTCCTGTGTTGTGTCTCAGCCACACAGCTGTGCCATCTGGAACTTTTCTGTCTCTCCTTCTCTGGTCAACTTCCTAAAGTCTCTTTTGCTGAGACCTGATGCATAGTCTCCCTTCCCACTCCAACTCCTGCTATATCCTCAGTCGTTTGTTGAATATCTGCTGAGTGCTAGACGCCAATCTCAGTGGTCGTAAGAATGACCCATGTAACCAACTAGCTTCATATTTTCTGGGCTGTCTTAACCCTAGAGAGCATCATCTCAGAGACATCTCAGCCACTCTATTCCCTGGGCCACATCCTTTCTCTTCTTATTATCAAGACCCCTCCCTTTGGTAAAGAATCCACCTGCAATACGGGAGACCCGGGTTTGATCCTTGGGTTGGGAAGATCCCCTGGAGAAGAGAATGGCAACCCACTCCAGTATTCTTTCCTGGGAAATCCCAAGGACAGAGAAGCCTGGTGGGCTACAGTTGATGAGGTCGCAAAGAGTCGGACACAGCTGAGCAACTAACACTACACTAACACTCCCTTCTTAAAGCATAACTCCTTTGTTCCACTTTTTGGCAACAATACCTTATTCCTTTAATTTCACGGAGACCCAAACCCCTATTGCTTCTCCCAGGTCATCATTAAGGGATGATATAATTTACTGTCCAACAGGAATCTTTTGCAGTTGAAAGTGGGCACTGCAATAACCGTGCTAGGATGTTCCTGGGCAAATAGGAATGCCTGATCACACAAGTGCCATCCAGTGCTGAGTACTACTCTTCCTTTCCTAGCCAACCTGTGGTTAGCTATCTGAATTCTCTTCTCACCAATCTCCTTCTTTCCTCTTATATTCTTTTGTATATTGGTTAACAAAACCCATGTATTCCTGTTTGCCTTTTCCTCCCCTACAGCCTGACAGATGGACTTGTCACAGATTTAGTTCCGACTCCTCAAAGCCACTCTTCCACTTTTCTTGTTTTTAATCATTTTTCTTTCATTCAAAAATACTTGCACTCTTAGAGATTCCCCTACTCAATTTCTGACTTGTTTCCCCTGAAACATAAACTAGAACCCTCCACTATTGAGAGAACTGAGATCAGCATCTATAACCTGCCTCATCTTCCCATCCCTTACATCTCACTATTAACTTTACTTCTAACATGCCTATCCTGGGTTTCTTAAGATTCAAAAATGTGGTTTTGTTCTTTTGCTCAGCCACCTGTGGGTTAGATGCTCCTCTTCTGTGCTCACACCAGACCCTGTACGTGGCTCTATCTCTAACCTCCCAGACGTTTTCACAATTACTTGGTTAGGTGTCATATCTGCTCCAAGCTGGAAACTTCTAGAATGAGTAAACTGTGAATTACTCATCTCATGAGCCTCAGGGCCTAGCAAGGGCTCTCAGCTGATGTTTGCTGAATGCGTGGATGTACACTGGCAACATCATTTGTATTTTTCTTGATGGTCTTAGTTACAAATAGCAAGAAAAATGCACATTTCAAGGCAATTTATATCCATGGTTCACTGAACTAAACAGAGGCTATATGCTTTCAGTTATAGGCAGTCAGCAAATGGTTTCATTCTGTAAAGGGACTGGATTCACAGAATTCCTGAATTCAAAGTTTATTTTTAAGACTCTCGACGGAGAAACACATTTTAGCTGGTCTGGCTGAAACATCTTAAAAGAGTAAATAATAACATTACTCAGGACTGGTACTTCTACTTTGTGCTGTGTTGGATGCAAAACTCTTCATTTCTGGCTTACTTTGTGGGCATATTTTCAGGTCTATGACCTGAACAACTGTGGAGAAACTCCTTCCTTTGAGATGAATAAGAGAATAATAATATGACTCTGAATAGGCATGTCTTCTCGTCAATGTTAAGTTTATATCCATAAGTGTCATGTATTATATAAAAAGGTGTACTTATTGTCCCTCTATTTAGCATTTTCTGTGAAACATTTTTCTCTCTGGGTGATACATTTGTGCCTAGTCATTATTTGTGGAAATATTTGTAGACTGGGAATCAGACATTGTCTGTGGCTTTTGAACAGAGAGAAGCAGACCAATTGAGCATCCTTGATTGAGGGGAAGTGGGGCTGCAACAATTTGATGAAGATTGGGAAACATTTTACAAGTTATATATTTAAAGGGATTTCCTTTATTCTTATTGAAGAATGATGTTCGTTTTTTAAAAATCCGTAAATTAAAAAAAATTAAGCAAACACCACTTAACATCTCATCCATTCCATTCACTGAGCGTATACCATAGGTCAGATACTATGCTAGGCATTGTTAAAGGTAGAGTGAATAAGAAAGCTCCCTTCCCTTCTTGTGTTCTATAAAGGAAGGCAGCCATGGAGACAGAATTACTGTGTCATGTGGTAAATGCAAAGATAGAGATGTCTACCCAGTTTGATGTGGGTACAAAAGAGGAAAACCTTCTTTGGTGGGGGGAGATTTGTATGTAGAGAGAATAAAATGTATGATGGTGTAAAGGTGTAAATCAGTATTCAGTGTGTTCAGGAAGCTACAAGAAGTTGGTCATGGCTGGTATGGATGAAGAAGGAGGCATAAGGCTGGCAAGGGAGGAAAGAGGTATGAGACAGACAGCCTTGTGCATTGTGCTAAGAGCACTTGAATTTTACAGGCAAGGGACAGCCATCAGAGGGTTGTAATGGAAGACCTGTGTGTTTAAGAGGGTCATACTGGATATACTGTGGTTTGCTTGAATGGGGGAAGTAATTAGAAGCAGAGAAAAGAGGTGGGAGGGTCTGGCACTTGCCCAGATGATAGATTTTAAAGATAAAACCAAGGTAACAGCTTTGGTGATTAGACAGAGAGATTAGATGACACTTAAGTTATGATCAACCTAGATAGCATATTCAAAAGCAGAGACATTACTTTGCTAACAAAGGATCGTCTAGTCAAGGCTATGGTTTTTCCAGTGGTCATGTATGGATATGAGAGTTGGACTGTGAAGAAAGCTGAGCGCTAAAGAATTGATGCTTTTGAACTGTGGTGTTGGAGAAGACTCTTGAGAGTCCCTTGGACTGCAAGGAGATACAACCAGTCCATTCTAAAGGAGATCAGCCCTGGGTGTTCTTTGGAAGGAATGGTGCTAAAGCTGAAACTCCAATACTCTGGCCACCTCATGCGAAGAGCTGACTCACTGGAAAAGACCCTGATGCTGGGAGGGATTGGGGGCAGGAGGAGAAGGGGATGACAGAGGATGAGATGGCTGGATGGCATCACCGACTTGATGGACGTGAGTTTGAGTGAACTCTGGGAGATGGTGATGGACAGGGAGGCCTGGCGTGCTGCGATTCATGCAATTCATGGGGTTGCAAAGAGTTGGACACGACTGAGCAACTGAATTAAACTGAAGAAGAACAAGCAGAATTTTGTAACTTGATTAAATCTGGGAAAAGGATTAGATGAAGGGAAAGAATTCAGGATTATTTGGGGGCTTCTGGCTTTGACCATTATATGAAGAAGTATATATGTGATCCCTGAGAATGAGGAGGTAGTAGGAAATATAAACTTAAAACAACAAAGTATGGGCTTCCCAGTTGGCACTAGTGGTGAAGAACCCATCTGCCAGTGAAGGAGACATGAGAGACATGGGTTCAGTCCCTAGGTCAGGAAGATCCCCTGGAGGAGGGCATGGCAACCCACTCTAGTATTCTTGCCTGGAGAATCCCATGGACTGAGGAGCCTGGTGGGCTATGGTCCAAAGGGTCACAAAGAGTCGGACATGACTGAAGTGACTTAGCACACACACATAAGCCACTGATCATCCACAAGTAGGGAATTGCTGCTGTAACCACCTAGCCACAGATAAGACTACAATATTTTTAAAATCACTCAATAGTAGATTGTAAATAATGTCTTCATTTTTGATAGACATTTAAAAGTTCTTTAAAATTATGAAATATAAATATGTACTTTTTAACAGAAACTAAGATGTGTCATAGAAATTCCAAGTATTCTTTTTCTACTTAAAAATCTATTTATAAAATCAGTTCAGAAATATAATAAGCAGGGAAAATAATTAAGTATAGGGTATAAATTCCCATCTCCATACCCATATGGCTGGGGAGAATGAAGAGTCAGATACTGTTATAAACCTGGCAATGAGACTTCACATGGGAAATATTATGTGTAAGAAATCACTTTCTTAATATCAATACCTTGAAAAGTGCTAGGCTAATATTAACTTGAGCTATTAGCTAATGATTCAGTTTGAGTTCTTTAAAAGTAAAATTTTACTCTTCACTGCCAGCATGTTTCTCTAACCCCTGTTTAATCATGAATAACACCCTAACATCAGACAGAAGCAAAGGGAAGTAAAGCCCTAATTTAAAGTGACCTTCAGTATAAAGCTGTGCTTGGGGAAAACACTCTCATATTGCATAGACAGTGGATGCTGCTCCCTGTTACAGCTGTGGTTTGGCTTCAAGATAAGTAGGCTCAGAACCTTGGAATTCAATATCAGAGGACACAGTCTGAGGAGGAGGCAGGTGCTTCTCGGAAAGTGCAATGAGAAATGTTAGACCCTGGTAAATATTGGATCTCACTGTTCTGTTTGGGGCTTTTCACATTTGAGATATTAAAAAAGAGCTGCAACATTTCAATATGCAAAAGAGATAATTGACAATGATCCAAGATCTAGGATGGAAACTCCATATGCTCTGCTGTGTACCTGTTTCTCTAGGTGAATTCCAGAGTGAGAAACCTGGATTCTTGTTTAAAATTAGAAACACGGTACATTTCTTGCCTCTTTTTCCCAGTATTATGGTGAATAAGTGTGAACCAGTTTTTAAACTCTTGACTTTACTGCTGGCTCTAAATTAATTACATAAGTGTTTTCTATTAGTCCTAGAATAGCTCTGGGGTATATGGATTTGTTTGATCTTAGAGTGCTGTATACAGGTTCATAGTCTTCACTTGGATTTGATGAGTCTGCATTTGCAGACCCTGATTTAGCCTCTGATGTACATATGTACAGATACCTCTATGCCCCCTTTCTAAGACTCTTCTTGACTATCACTGTAAATATCCCTAACCAAGTCTCATAGAGAAAGGCTCATAGAGTCCCATAATCAAATAGTGGTTCCCCAAACATTATGTTGATTCTGGAAGAGTGACTTTTATGCCAGTGCATCTGCTATTCAGTCAGTTGAATTGCTCAGTCATGTCCGACTCTTTGCGACCCCAGGAACCGTAGCATGCCAGGCCTCCCTGTCCATCACCAACTCCTGGAGTCCACCCAAACCCATACCCATTGAGTCAGTGATGCCATCCAACCATCTCATCCTCTGTTGTCCCCTTCTCCTCCTGCCCTCAATCTTTCCCAGTATCAGGGTCTTCTCCAGTGAGTCAGCACTTTGCATCAGGTGGCCAAAGTATTGGAGTTTCAGCTTCAACATCAGTCCTTCCAATAAACACCCAGGACTGATCTCCTTTAGGATGGAATGGTTGGATCTCCTCACAGTCCAAGGGACTCTAAAGAGTCTTCTCCAACACTGCAGTTCAAAAGCATCAATTCTTTTGCGCTCAGCTTTCTTTATAGTCCAACTCTCACCTCCATAAATGACCACTGGAAAAACCATAGCCTTGACTAGACAGACCTTTGTTGGCAAAGTAATGTCTCTGCTTTTTAATATGCATCTGCTATTAGATTGGACCAAGTTAAATTTTCATAGATCAAAAATAGTCTAATACTGACAATTTCATCTGATCCAACCTATAGTTTAACTCAGTCATTCTTAACCATTTTTTATCTAACAAGATGAGTGATATTCTCACATCCCTAGCCTTGTCTTTATCCTGCATTTCCCCAACTGAAGGGGCATCATCCATCCAACTCTCAAGCCAAGTAACTAGAGGTTGTCAAAACTCTACTTTCTCCTTTCTTTCTCCACATTCCACTAATTTCCAAGCCTTACTGATTCCTTTTTTTAATGCCTTTTGAATCCTACTACTCTCCATTATCACCAGTCTCTTGGTTCAAGCCAGCATCACTTTTGGTCTGCAATAAATGAACCAGTTTTTAAAAGTTTCCCACATCCATTCCTGCCCTCTTGCTCTAACTTTTCTACTGCAGCCAGAGAGATATTTTCATAATCTGGTAATGACTCCACTTCATAAAACCTTTCAATAATTTCCTGTTGGCCTTGAGATAAAATCCATATTCTTAATGTGGTTACAAAGTCCTGCTTTATCCAGCCCACTTCCCCAGCCTCAGTTTCTTCTCCTTCTCTCATAGCCACACTGGCCTATTTCAACCCCTTAAACATGTGATGTTCTTTCCAGTGTCTTGGTCTTTGCACATTCTGTTCCATCCTGCTCACTCATCCAGCCAGTGCCATTCAGGGCTCAGCTTAAACTTTGTTTCCTCAAAGAAGCCTTCCTTGATTACCTGGGTCCCCTGTCGTAGGCTCACATGGCATCTGAATGTTGTCTTCATGGCATTCCTCAAACTCATGAACTCAGAAAGTCATCTTTACCATCACTCTGTAAGCTCCTCGAAGGCATGTTACTGAACTCAGGTTTAGCTGCTCGTCCCTCAAAAATCCAAAACTGAGAGACAAGTGTTGGGTTAAAGGAAAAAAGCTTTATTGAGGAAGCTGGCAACATGGGAGAAGCTAGGCTCATGTTCAAAAGCCAATTCCCTGTTGTCAGTCAGGGGGCAAGAATCTTTAAAGGGGAGTTTCAGGGGTGTATAGATGGGGAGGGGGTGGCTATGTGTAGAACAGCACAGTTAACTCAGAATTGGGCATGTGTGGTCTGATCAGCATCCTCTTAAGTACTTTAAAACTTCAGCTCTATAGTTAATTTATTCTCATTTTATTGAGGCCAGTTCTTGAAATTGTGTAAGATGGAGCAGGTGTATCTGGACTACAATCTGATTATCACGTAATTAACCTCTTACACTTCATAGGGGTTTTGGTCTTTATAAAACACCTCAAAGGATATAGCTCAGATTATTATCTATAGTCCTTGAGGAGAAACTAAAAGTCTTTGACTTTGTTTACTGGCTAAAGTATTATTAATTTATCTTGCTTGACCATTTCCCCTTGTTTCCACATTTTCTCATTTCTCTGATTAATTTTAGCCAAAGAATACATTTAATCACAGACAAGAAGCAGGCAGATGACATGGAGGGGAGGGAGTCTGTCATGGGAAGACACCATTACAGGTAGAGACTATTTCTGTCTTGCTCACTATTGTATCCTCTGTGTTTGGCACAGGATCTGCCGTGTGGCTGATTTTAACAGGTATTAAATGAATAAAGGACACTTTTATGAACACGTCTAGCATGAGATAAGATTCTTAGTTTTTTTTCTATAAAATTCCCATTGCCCTGTTTGTAATTCTATCCTTTTTTCTCTCTCACTTTAAAGAGAAGACTAAAACTTCAGCTAGAACAGAAATATTTTTGAAAAAACTTAAATATCCCAATTTTTATATAGATAAAATAGAAATGATATCTATCATGTGTATATGTAATTACTATCAGTAACCAGTTTATTGTGGCAGAGTTCACAGTTGGTTCAGCACGTATGAAGGCTGACATGGCCATTGAGAACAGTTGGTTTAATCTACCTTGAACAGCTCAGCCATGAAGCACAGACACATTGCCACAGGCATGTCAAGTTTTAGAGATGTTTTCTTTAGTTAAAGATGCCTTCATTTAGGGGAAACATAGAGTTGAATGGAGCATGATGCATGTCAGCCATATTTTTGTGCCCTGAGTACACTGCTCTTTGTGTTTGAGTAGGGAGTGTGGGGAAGAGGTGAAACGTGGAAAAAGTTGAAGGCAACTCTGAACTTCCAGTTGGAGAGAAAAGACGGACTTTAGCAAATCATTGACCAGAAATGTATTAATATGTCTTTTGCTTCCTGAACATTACTGACCAGAGATATATCAATATGTCTTTATAGAGGGACACAATTAGCATCACCTTGTGGAGTTGTTAGAATTTAAAATTGACCAAGGGTTCATTATATAACTTATGATTATCATTCACATTTTGTTACATTAGGTTTTTGTGCCAATCTTGTATATATTATAAGCCTGAGTTTATTACCATAAAATTTTCAAAAATGACACAGTGTGAAATTTCTCATTTCTAAAAGAGCCTTCCCACAAAGATCTACCTTGTAGACTATCAGGTAAAATAAAAAAAGAGGAAATAATATCCAAAGGGCTGAACAAGAAGTGCAGCCAAAAGTGTAGTCTCCTTTTCCAGGGGAAAGTGCAGTGAAACATGGTATATATATTTTTTAATTTTATTATTTACTTTTGTCTGTGTTGGATCTTCATTGCTGTGTGGGCTTTTATCTCTAGTTGATGAGAACAGGGGCTACTCTTTGCAGTGCACAGGCTTCTCATTGCAGTGGCTTCTCTCGTTGCAGAGCACAGGCTCTATGGTGTGCAGGCTTTAGTGGTTGCAGCACGTGGGCTCAGTAGCTGCAGGGCCTGGCCTCTAGGCACAGGCTCAGTAGCTGCAGGGCCTGGCCTCTAGAGCACAGGCTCAGTAGCCACAGCGCCTGGCCTCTAGGCACAGGCTCAATAGCCGCAGGGCCTGGCCTCTAGGCACAGGCTCAGTATCTGCAGGGCCTGGCCTCTAGGCACAGGCTCAGTATCTGCAGGGCCTGGCCCTCTAGGCACAGGCTCAGTATCTGCAGGGCCTGGCCTCTAGAGCACAGGCTCAATAGCTGCAGGGCCTGGCCTCTAGGCACAGGCTCAGTAGCTGCAGGGCCTGGCCTCTAGGCACAGGCTCAGTATCTGCAGGGCCTGGCCTCTAGAGCACAGGCTCAATAGCTGCAGGGCCTGGCCTCTAGGCACAGGCTCAGTAGCTGCAGGGCCTTGCCTCTAGGCACAGGCTCAGTAGCTGCAGGGCCTGGCCTCTAGGCACAGGCTCAGTAGCTGCAGGGCCTGGCCTCTAGGCACAGGCTCAGTATCTGCAGGGCCTGGCCTCTAGGCACAGGCTCAGTATCTGCAGGGCCTGGCCTCTAGAGCACAGGCTCAATAGCTGCAGGGCCTGGCCTCTAGGCACAGGCTCAATAGCTGCAGGGCTTGGCCTCTAGAGCACAGGCTCAATAGCTGCAGGGCCTGGCCTCTAGGCACAGGCTCAGTAGCTGCAGGGCCTGGCCTCTAGGCACAGGCTCAGTAGCTGCAGGGCCTGGCCTCTAGGCACAGGCTCAGTAGCTGCAGGGCCTGGCCTCTAGGCACAGGCTCAATAGTTGTAGAACCTGGGCTTAGTTGTTCCAAGGCATGTGGGCTCTTCCTGACCCAGGAATCAAACCTTTGTCTCCTGCACTGGCAGACAGATTCTTTACCCCTGAGCCACCAGAAATGCCCAAACACAGTATATTGCCGCTATACTGCCTATCACACTCTAATCAGATATTAGGGTGCTTTTTCAGTAAGACATGTACAAAGTTTCAGATAAATACATTAAGTGCAAAAATAGTTGTTAATATTTACTTAAACAGAAGTGTGTGAATATTCACATATATAATCATCAGCCACAAGTATTAGTTTCTGCAAAAAACATCCTGGTCAATAATGTATTTTAAAGAAAAATCCAGATGAGAAAATGAGAGTGTTTCAGGTGGAGTCAGAGTATAACTAAAGGAAAAGATACCAGAGTCCAAAGGATTTAACTAAAGAGAATGCGACAGCTTATTTTTGGAGGTGTGGTTAAGGGGACCAACAAGGAGTGGTGAACCAGCCAATCCAGTCAGTGGAAAACTGTTGTAACCTTTTGGCCTGAAGGGGCAAAAAGGAGGAAATGGTGTTGCCAAAATCCTGAAAGAGCTGGAGTAGTGGAGTGGGGCCACTCACCCGCAGCTTGGCGGTGGAGGGATACAGCTCTTCCCAGCTTGGCTGGAGCCTCCCATTATCCAGACCTGGTCAGGAGTCATCAAAAGAGGGAGACCACATGATAGAGATCAGCTTTCTGAGATCCTGAGTACAGAAGAGAAAGGCAGAGAGTGGATCTGGGTGGAGTGGGGTCAAAAAGAGCTACACAGATAGCACATGCTGCTACTGCTGCTAAGTCGCTTCAGTCATGTCTGACTCTGTGCGACCCCAGAGATGGCAGCCCACCAGGCTCCCCAGTCCTTGGGATTCTCCAGGCAAGAACACTGAAGTGGGTTGCCATTCCCTTCTCCAGTGCATGAAAGTGAAAAGTGAAAGTGAAGTCGCTCAGTCGTGTCCGACTCCTAGTGACCCCATGGACTGCAGCCCGCCAGGAGGCTCCTCTGTCCATGGGATTTGCCAGGCAAGAGTACTGGAGTGGGTTGCCATTGCCTTCTCCACAGATAGCATATAACTAGTGCTAGATTTCATGATAATGTTACCAAAGGGTTATTACCCCTTACAAAATCAACTGTTTTTGTTCAGTCACTCTGTGGCGTCTGACTCTTTGTGACCCCATGGACTGCAGCACTCCAAGTCTCCCTGTCCTCCCCTATCTCCCAGAGTTTGCTCATTTGCTCATTGATGTCATCCGACCATCTCATCCTCTGTTGCCCATTTTTCCTTCTGCCCTTAATCTTTCCCAGCATCAGGGTTGTCTGTCTTCAAATGGGTTGTCTCTTCTCATCAGGTGGCCAAAGTATAAAAGCATCAGCTTCAGCATTAGTCCTTCCAGTGAATATTCAGGGTTTATTTCCTTTAGGATTGACTGGTTTGATCAATTACATACTCACAGATGTCGGTAGAAAGAAAGGTGCCTTTAATCAGAATGAGGGCAATCTGGGGAGATGGTGGACTCAGCATCCTTCAAAAACCACCTCTGAATATTCTGCTTGGGCATGGAACTTTTAATTGGATGGAGGGAAGTAATCTCAGTTATTCATTGAGATAGGGAGTCAGAGTCATCACCATTTCTCACCGTGTGCAGGCTTGTTTTCAGGCTAGTGACTCCTTGTGATCTTCCTCTAGAAGTTATCTTGTTCAGCAGTTTGTTTGGGAGATGATTGAAAGGGAAGCTAAGAAAGAGATCTGGTTATCTGTTAATTACGTATTCTTCATTTCTGCTTCTTTGATCTTCGGAAAGAACTAACAGGTTAGGCAGGGTATTGTGTGATTAAAAGATCTGAAAGGTGAGCTTGGACCCAAGATGAGAGTATGGGGGTGCCTGTTTTAAAGCTTAATTACAGTATAGCTTTGTTCAAGTGACAAGAAAGGGGGCTTCTTGCTGAGGGAGGCTTCCTATAAAGAGCTGCTCACAATAATAACTGAATATGCATTAAAATATAGCTAATGAGCTTTCCTTGTATTCAATTGGTAAAGAATCTGCCTGCAATGCAGGAGACCTGGGTTTGATCCCTGGGTTGGGAAGATCCCCTGGAGAAGAAAATGGCAATCCACTCCAATATTCATTCTTGCCTGGAGAATTCCCATGGACAGAAGAGCCTGGCAGGCTACAGTCCACGGGGTTGCAAGAGTCAGATGTGACTTAGTGACTAAACCATCATGAATTAAAGACGTATAATATTTTCTAGTTCCTGGCCTTCGTATCCAGTTATTGAGTAAAAGTATATCTTTTTGATTCCACATATACTCTGTATATATAGTTGGGTTGCCTGCACTTTTTTTCTTTCTGAATTTGTGTTTTGCCACTAATAGTTAACATGTATTAGTGCTATCTTAGTGACAGGCACGGCTTCAGTCCTTTACATATATTAACTCATTTAAGGGCTTCCCTGGTGGCTCAGAGGTTAAAGCATCTGCCTCCAATGTGGGAGACCCGGGTTCGATCCCTGGGTCGGGAATATCCCCTGGAGAAGGAAATGGCAATCCACTCCAGTATTCTTGCCTGGAGAATCCCATGGACAGAGAAGCCTAGTAGGTTAGAGTCCACGGGGTTGCAAAGAGTCAGACACGACACGACTGAGCAACTTCACCTTCACCTTAATTCTCAGAACAATTTTATGAGCTAGATATACTGTTGCCTAATTAGTAGGCAATGCAGAACTGTACCCTTGTACTTTGTGCTGCTGAGATGCTCTGGTGACCTTCCCTTGTTGCTACACAGGCCGCTGCTATACAGGCCTCACTGGGATGAGGCACTCACCAAGGAGTACTTCTCACTTCTAATCTGCAAGAAGCCCTGTAATAACTGCATGGGGTCAGATGATTGCTAGATTGTCATGGTGATCAATTCATAATGTATGCAAGTGTCAAATCACTATGTAGTAAGCCTGAAACAAACATTCTATGTTAGCGATATTTCAATAGAAAAAAACCCTATTGCTTATCACAATGGAAAACACACACACACAGACACACACAAACAGCCCTGCTGGGCAATTTGTTTGCAGAGTGAGTTTCCTCTGGAGTTTTCCTAGGTAGGGAGTGACTTCAGGATTCAGAATAGGCTCTCTCTCGTGCATATAACATCAACAATAAATGAGATATTTTGGCCGACTTCCGGTGCAAATGCACAAAGGTTCACAGAAGTGAGCTCTTTGCACAGGTACCTTCGTGTATGTGTAGGGAAAGTATGTCTAACTAATGGTGTAGTCTTCACTTCTCACTTTGGCCTTCTCATGCTTCTTTCTTCTTAATCTATTCTTTCTTCTGTCCTGTATCCAGAGTAGCAGGAGCTCTGCATCCAGAAGTGAGAATGAAATCTCTCAGTCCATGGGATTTTCTAGGCAAGAGTACTGCAGTGGGTTGCCATTCACTTCTCCAGGGGATCTTCCCGACCCAGGGATTGAATCCAGGTCTCCTGCATTGTAGGCAGACGTTTTACCCTCTAAGCCACCAGGGAAGCCCAAGTTGAGCTCATGGACACAGTTTCGTCCCTTTTGGAGGTTGTTTCATATTTGATCTTCTTCACCTTCCTGGAATATTGAAAATAAAATAAATTAGTTCTATATAGTTGAACCTTTAATTTTTAAATAAAAATCCCAAACTATGTACAATCAAAGAAAATTAGCCTTGAATACAGATTATATTTCATAAATCTTTCTAGTTCTTTTGAAGGGAGCTTTTAGAATAAATAAAACTTGTACACCTCCTCTTTATAGTTCCCTGAGTCTAGAGGTCTTTAACACTGAGCAGTCCATTCACTATCAATTGGTTTGTTTAAGGCAAGAAATAGAATTTCTTTAATTTTCCCCCTTCAAATAGGGCTGAAATTTTTATATTTTTTAAGGTAAGATGACTTCCCTGGAGTGACTTCTCTTTTAGTATGACTAAAGTTATCTGATGCCAAATCTTAATTTGTAAGAAGAATGGCTCAAGCCATGTACCTTTAAGGCCTGATTAAGTATGGGAGAATATCTGGCCTGGTTTTCTGAGCCACATTTTTGTAGCTGAGAGTAACAGATTGTTGGGTTTGGTTGTATTTACTTGTTGAACAGAATTTTTTTTGAACATATGCTATTTGTGTTGGGAGATGGGATCTAATGTGGAAGGATGTTAAGGTAAACTTTGAAGGCCTCTTTAAACTAGACTTCTCTCCTCTCTAAGAATGGCCATTTAGGAGTTCAGAGTTAAAACATGGAAGCAATTGTTCCCAAATCCTCATTTGCTGTTGTCATGAACTTAATGCCCCTTTACATCAAATTGGGAAACTTAAGAAACAACATCCCTCTTTTTATATGTGTATATGTGTGTGTGTGTGTGTGTGTGTGTGTGTGTATAAAACACACTTTTCAATTCTTTATATGTTTTGTTGTTGTTCAGTTGCTAAGTCATGTCTGACTCTTTATGACACCATGGACTGTAGCACACCAGGCTCCCTTGTTAGTCATTATGTTCCAGGGTTTGCTCAGATTCATGTCCATTGAGTCAGTGATTCTACCCAACCATCTCATTCTCTGCCACCCTCTTCTCATCTTGCCTCAGTCTTTCTAAGAACCAGGGTCTTTTCCAATGAATCGGCTTTTAGAATCAGGTGGCCAAAGTATTGGAGCTTCAGCATCAGTCCTTCCAATAAATATTCAAAGTTGATATCCTTTAGGACTGATTGACAGGTTTGATCTCCTGGTAGTCCAAGGGACTCTTGAGAGTCTTCTTTCCAGCACCACAATTCAAAAGCATCAGTTCTTCATTGCTCATTGTTATTTATGGTCCAACTCTCACATCCATACATGACTAATGGAAAAACCATAGCTTTGACTATATGGACCTTTGTCAGCAAAGTGATATCTCTGTTTTTTGATATGCTCTCTAGGTTTGTCATGGCTTCTCTTCCAAGGATTGGCAAGCATCTTTTAATTTCATAGCTGCAGTGATTTTGAAGCCCAAGAGGATAAAATCTGTCATTTCTTCCACTTTTTCCCTTTATTTGCCATGAAGTTATGGGATTGGATGCCATGGTCTTAGTTTTTGAATGCTGACTTTTAAGCCAGCTTTTTCACTCTCCTCTTTCACCCTCATCAAGAGTCTCTTTAATTCCTCTTCACTTTCTGCCATTAATGTGGTATCATCTGCATATCTGAGGTTGTTGATATTTCTCCTGGCAGTCTTGATTCCACCTTGTGGGTCATTTATCCTGGCATTTCACATGATGTATTCTGCATATAAGTTAAGTAAGCAGGGTGACAATTTTGGTTCCCAATTTTGAACCAGTCCATTGTTCCATGCCTGGTTCTAACTGTTGCCTCTTGACCCACATACAGATTTCTCAGGAGACAGATAAGGTGGTCTGGTACTCCCATCTCTTTAGGAATTTTCCACAGTTCATTAGATATAGTATATAATAAACATACTCAGATGGTAAAGAACCTGCCTGCAATGCAGGAGACCTGGATTCAGTCCCTGTGTAGAGAAGATCCGCAAGAGGAGGGCACAGCAATCCACTCCAGTATTCTTGCCTGGAGAATTCCGTGGACAGAGAAGTCTAGCAGGCTATGGTCCATGGGGTCACGAAGAGTCTGAGTGACTAACACTTATATATAGACAAATTTATACTTTTAGATACTTGACAGGCTATTAAACATTTTCGTTAAAGAAAGGTCTATATGATCTATACCCACAGAAGATGGATTTACATCTTACTTAAAAGAGCTATAAATACCTAAAGGGCAATTTTCCTTAATCAGTTCATTGATTTTCTAGCTTTAATTAAGATAATTTAAAAACTTGTTCAGTGGAGCAGCACAGTCTCCTCTGTATTTCTGGTTGGCGTCTGTTGTCATCTTTCTGAAATTCATTTATTAAAGTAACATGTTCATGCTCTGAGGTCCTGGAATGAAATCCTTTCTCTGAGTAGCTCTTTGAAACTTGATAGATTAAATTGCCTTCTAATGCTCTTATCTACTTGTATCTCAATAAGAATTGCCTTGAAAGATTTTGCAAAATACCTTCTAAAACGGTATAGTTGCTACTTTTTAGCATAGTTTTGAGTTGGTAACGAATTAAAAAGAAAAACTTCCTGGGACTTGGGCAGAAACATTAAAATTTTTTAAAAATACACCCATCCTTCAAAATAGCGATTGTATTTCTGTGAATTCATTCTAAGTGAAAGTTTTTCAGTCGTATATAACTCTTTGTGACCCCATGGACTATACAGTCCATGGAATTCTCCAGGCCAGAATACTGGGGTGTGTAGCTGTTCCCTTCTCCAGGGGATCTTTCCAACCCAGGGATTGAACTCAGGTCTCCTGCATTGCAGGCAGAGTCTTCACTAGCTGAGCCGTAAGGGAAGCCCATGAATTCATTCTAAGGAATAAAACAAAGTTAGTCTAGGTTCCCAACTAACACAATTGACTATATGGTATTGTACTGTAATAGGTTTGTAAGGCTTTTCACACAAATAATACATAAAAAAATCAATCACAAGAAATAAAGAAAGCCTTCTTAATCTTCAAGGTATCTTCTTAATTTATTTAATCTTATTTAATCTTCTTAATTTTCAAGGTATTGTACTTGAAAAGTACAGTAGTACAGTACAACAGCTGGCATACCAGGGCTGGAACAGGTGAACAGACAAGAACAGTTACTGACTAGAGGAGGAAGAAGTGAGAGATGGTAGAGCTGAAGGATTGTCAGCAACAGGAGGCGGATGGCAAACTGCAGTTTTGCTCATGCCTGACATTTTTGGAATGCTCATTTGCATCTTTGAAAGTTCACAACTTGAAGGTTCATACGTAGGGGACTTATTGTAATGTAAGTCTCAAGTCAAAGATATAAATTTCTACTTTTAGAAGCTTAAACAAGAGAAAAAGAGCAAACTTTTAATTTACCAAAGCAAGCATTAAAGGGTAATAATAATAATTAAAAATGAGTCCAAAAGTCCACTCTATACCTCTGTGTCTCTTTGTTGTCTCACATATAGGGTCATCATTACTGTCTTCTAAATTCCATATATATGTGTCAGTATACTGTATTGGTATTTTTCTTTCTGGCTTACAGAGGTATAAAGTGGACTTTTGGACTCTGAGGGAGAGGGAAAGGGTGGGAGGGTTTGGGAGAATGGCAATGAAACATGTATATTTTCTTGCAAGAAACGAAGCACCAATCTATGTTCAATGTAGGATGCAGGATGCATGGGGCTGATGCACAGGATGATTCAAGTAGAGGATGTGGGGTGGGAGGTGGGAGGGGCTTCGGCATTGGGAGATTGTGTTCACCTATGGCTGATTCGTGTCAATGTATGGCAAAACAAATACAGTATTGTAATTAAAAAAATAAATTTAATAATTAAAAAAAATTAAAAATGAAATTGAGAACAGTAGAGTAGAAGAAATCAATGAAACCAAAGATTGATTCTCTAAAAGATCAATAAAACTGATAAGCCTCTAGCCACCCTGACCAAGAAAATAGAAGACAAATTACCAATATCAGGAATGGAAAAGGAGACATTGCTATAGACCCTTGAGACATTAAACAAATAATAAGGCAATACTACACGTTTATGCACATTTAGATGAAAATGGACAAATTCTTAGAAAGACCTAAACTAACAAAGCTTACAGAAGAAGAAACAGAAAATGTGAGTTGTCTTATATATATTAAATAAATTGAATTCATAGTCAAAAACCTTCTAGGCCCAGATGACTTCACTAGTGAAATCCACCAAGAACTTAAGGACTAAATAATACCAGTTCTATACAGTCTATCCAAGAAGATAGAGGAGGAAGGAACACTTCTCAGTTGATTTTATAATTCCAGCATCATCCTAACACCATAACCAAAGACATTAAAAGAAAACTACAGGGACTTCCCTGGTGGGCCAGTGGTCACGACTGCGTGTTCCCAATGCAGGGGCCCAGGTTCGATCCCTGGTTAGGGAATTAGATCCTACATGCTGCAGCTAAGACCAAGTGCCCCCAAATAAATAAATAATATTTAAAAAAAGAAAAGAAAACTACAAACCAACATCATTAATTATTATCGTCATTCAGTTGCTAAGTCATGTCTGACTTTTGTTATCCCATGAATTGCAGCATCCCAGGCTTTCCTGTCGTTAGAGAAATATAAATTACTATAACAGTGCCAACAGACTATATAACCTAGATGTAATAAGTAGATTCCCAGAAACATTCAACCTAACAAAATGAAATTAAGAAATGGAAAGCCTGAATGATAAATGAGGAGATTGAATCAATAATCCAAAACCTGCCGACATGGAAAGCTCAAGAACACATGGCTTCATGGATGAATTCTACCATTCATTTAAAGAAGAATTAATACCAATTCTTAAACTTTTCCAAAAACAGGAGAAGGAATACTTCCAAACTTATTTTGTGAGGCCAGCACTACTCTCATATCAAAGCCAGACAAAGACATAAGAAAACTAGAGGCCAATATCCCTGATGAACATAAATGCAAAAATACTCAAAATACTGGCAAGACAAATTCAATGACACAGGAAAATTATTTACTGTGACCAAGTGGTATTTATTCCTGGGATGTGAATTTGTTTAAAATATGCAAATCAACTAGTGTGACCATATTAACAGAACAAAAGAAAAAACTCACATGATAGTCTCACAGATACAGAAGAATGATTTGACAAAATGCTTTTTGTTTATCCAGTTATGATAAATTTTCTCAACAATACAGTAATAGAATGAACATATTTCAATATCTAATAAATGCCATATTTCAAAAGCTAACAGCTAACATAATTGGAGAAAAAATGTTTTCCTTCTAAAATTCTGTACGAGGCAAGGATTCCCACTCTTGTTGCTTCTATTTAACATAGTACTTATGTCCTAGCCAGAGCAACTAGACAAGAAAAGGAAACAAAGGCATCTAAATCAAAAGAGAAGTAAAAATTATTTCTCTTTGCAGGTAACATTATTATATAAATGGAAAACTCTAAAGACTTAATAAAAACGAAAGCATGTTAGAACTTTTAAATGAATTGAGTAAAATTTCAGGGTGTGAAAACATACAAAAACCATTCATTCTATACATATACAACAAACTCTCTGAAGAAAAATAAAGAAAACAATCCTACTTAGAATAGCAACAAAAGAATAAAATACTTAGGAATAAGCTTAACCAATAAGCTGAAAATTATGAAACATTAATGAAAAAAATTAAAGATGCAGATAAATGGAAACACCTTCCATCTTCACGAGTTCTAAGGGTTCATGTTGTTAAAATATCCATACTGCCCAAAGCCATCTACAGATTCATTGTTCAGTTCAGTTGCTCAGTCGTGTCTGACTCTTTGCGACCCCATGGACTGCAGCATGCCAGGCTTCCTTATCCATCACCAACTCCTGGAACTTACTCAAACTCATGTCCATTGAGTCGGTGATGCCATCCAACCATCTCATCCTCTCTCATCCCCTTCTCCTTCCACATTCAATCTTTCCCAGCATCAGGGTCTTTTCCAGTGAGTCAGTCCTTCACATCAGTTGCCCAAAGTATTGGAGTTTCAGCTTCAGCACCAGTCTTTCCAATGAATATTTAGGACTGATTTCCTTTAAGATTGACTGATTGGATCTCCTTGCAGTTCAAGGGACTCTTGAGTCTCCTCCAACAGCACAGTTCAAAAGCATCAATTCTTCGGTGCTCAGCTTTCTTTATAGTCGAACTCTCACATCCATACATTACTGGAAAAACCATAGCTTTGACTAGACAGACCTTTGTTGGCAAATTAATGTCTCTGCTTTTTAATATGCTGTCTAGGTTGGTCATAGCTTTTCTTCCAAGGAGCAAGTGTCTTTTAATTTCATGGCTGCAGTCACCATCTGCAGTGATTTTGGAGCCCATGAAAATAAAGTCTCTCACTGTTTTCATCGTTTCCCCATCTATTAGATTCATTGTAATTCCTATCAAAATTCCAATGGCATCTTTCACAGAAATACGAAAAACAATTCTAAAACTTGTATTAACCCACGAAAGACCACAAACGGCCAAGGCATTTTTGAACAAGAACACACTTTGAGACATCACACTTTCTGATTTCAAACTTCTTCACAAATCTACAGTTACTGGCATAAAGACAGATACATAGACCAGTGAATAGAATAGAGAGCCCAGAAATAAACCATATTTATATAATCAGCAATCAATACTTCACATGGGAACCAAGTATACTAAATGGGGAAAGAATAGTCTCTCCCATAAATGGTGTTGGGAAAACTGGGTATTCACATGCAAAAGAATGAATTTGAACCCCTGTGTTACGCAACTCACAAAAATTAATTCAAAATTACTTAAATAGAGCTAAACCTTAAAACTCTCTTAGAAGAAAGCATAGAGAAAAAGCTGCTTGATATTGGTCTTGGTGGGTTTTTTTGCATATGACACCTAAAACAGCAAAAGCAAAATCAACAGTTGCAGCTACATCAAACTAAAATCAACTACACAGCAAAAGAAACGATCAATGAAATGGCAGCCTATGGAGTGGGTGAAATATATGCAAACTGTAAATCTAATGAGGCTGTGCCTGTGAAAGTTGCTCAGTCATGTCCGACTCTTTGCAACCCCATGAACTGCAGCCTGTTAGGTTCCTCTGTCCATGGGATTCTCCAGGCAGGAATACTGGAGTGGGTAGCTGTTCCCTTCTCCAGGGGATCTTCCCGACCCAGGAATCGAGCCCAGGTCTCCCACATTGCAGGCTGATTCTTCACCATCTGAGCCACCAGGGAAGCCCATATCTAATGAGGTGTTATATCCAAATAGCAAGAAGACAATGCAATTTAAAAATGGGCAAAGATTATAGATTGGAAGACTCAGTAATGTGAAAGATGTCAATTCTTCCAAAACTGATTGATTAAATTCTAGGAATTCCCTGTTAAACTCTCAACATTATTTTCAGTATTTCCAAATGAGAACAAAGTAAAATGTCTATTAACACTGGAATGAATAATTAACTGTGGTGTACTCATACAAAGGAATACTATTCTGTGATAACAATGAAAACAGCCTCACAAAAACTTTATGAATCTCACAAACTTTACATAGAATGAAAGAAGCAAGCCATGTTAAAAATGTTATGTGATCACATGTATATGGAGTTCAAAAAACAAAATGAGGCAAAACTAAGGTAGAATTTGGCGATGCATACTTAGGTCACCAAACTATGGAGAAAACCAAGGATACGGGTTCTACATGGAGGGAGAAGACCATGTTTGGGAGAGATCATGAGGAGGGCTTTTCAGGTGCTCCCAGTGTTCTGTTTCTTGACCAAGGGAGCAATTACATGGTGCTCATTTTGTTATAAATTATCATTTTACATCCTTACTTTGTATACTACTTTTCTAAATCTATGTCACATTCTACAATTTCAAAAAAGATTAAAAATGAAGGAGTTGAATTGTATTCTTTTCTTTCTGAAGTTTGACTCTGGGTTTAAGCATCAAAACTACATCAGATTTTAAGTTCTTCAAAAATAACGTATATCTGGTCCATGCTAAGATCCCGACTGGAAGTCTGAGGGGCAGAGAAGCTTCACATACTGGGAAAAAGTGTTGAGGGGCAAACAATATTGTTGGGAAACACTCCTTACATAAACTTGGTCTTAGTGACCAATTCATTTGTACGTTCAGCTCTTTGCAGAGAAGTATACCTACTTTATTTTAAATAGAGTTGAATGCAAAAAGAAAAGCCTCCATTTATTTCCCTTGAAGGGAGAGTCAAAATCCGTTCTCATATTCATTGTTGAAAAAATTTTAACAAAAGAGTCTTTGGAATAATGAAACAAATACTATGTTCTAATTTTTGCTGTGTTCGAAGTACTCTAATAAGTAGTTATCAAAATTGTGTGACACAATTTTGTAGATGATAGGTCTTTCTGGAAGTATTTATCTCAAAAATTTGTTTGCATTTCCTGGGACTTCCTAGAACACTGGCTCCACCTGGAGGTAGAGATTTACACGTGAATAATATGAAAAATTATGCGAAGAGTTGACTCCTTGGAAAAGACTCTGATGCTGGGAGGGGTTGGGGGCAGTAGGAGAAGGGGATGGCAGAGGATGAGATGGCTGGATGGCATCACTGACTCGATGGACATGAGTCTGATTGAACTCCGGGAGTTGGTGATGGACAGGGAGGCCTGACGTGCTGCGATTCATGGGGTCGCAAAGAGTCGGACATGACTGACCAACTGAACTGAACTAAATATGAAAAATGAGTAACTGTAGTCTGCTGCTGCTGCTAAGTCACTTCAGTCGTGTCTGACTCTGTGCGACCCCATAGACGGCAGCCCATCAGGGCTCCGCTGTCCCTGGGATTTTCCAGCCAAGAACACTGGAGTGGGTTGCCATTTACTTCTCCAGTACATGAAAGTGAAAAGTGAAAGTGAAGTCGCTCACTTGTGTCTGACTCTTCTCAACCTCATGGACTGCAGCCTACGAGGCTCCTCCATCCATGGGATTTTCCAGGCAAGAGTTCTGGAGTGGGTTGCCATTGCCTTCTCCATATATAGCACAGTGGGTGGCAATTTGATGTTGAGACTAGAGGGCTGGATGACAGCTACTAAGTGAAACTAAATGGACTTTCCATGTATGATCTGCTCCTTAGAAATTCTTCCATGTTGGAACTTCATTAATCTGGGACCTTTGACTGAGAATAAGAAAACCTTATTGATAAAGAGAATTCCAAATGTTGTTCAGTGAAACTTTTCTGGAAGAGGAAGTGGACAAAATTTATTCTTGGCCACCATGATATCACCTCAACCCACTTTTCCTTTCTTACTTTCCTTTTCACCCCTTTGCATGTTTTACTTTTTCTGTTAGACTGTACTCTTCATAGTTTCCTGATACTCACCATAGTGTTCCACATAGTTCACTCTAGATTACCCTTTTATCCAACCATCTTATTTTTATTTTCTAAAATATTTTCTAGGTTTATTGAGATGCAGTTGACATATAACAATATATAAATTTAAAGTGTACTCATGATAATTTGATGTATATGTATATTGTGAAATGATTACCACAATTAATTTGATTAACATATCCATCACCTTGTATAGGTACCCTCCTTTTTCATGGTAAGAATATTTAAGGTGAACTCTCCTAGCAGCTTTCAAGTACACAATACTGTATATTCTTAATTATAATCACCTATTGTACATTAGATCTCTAGAACTCATTCATCCTGCATAACTGATTTTATACACTTCGATATCTGCCCATTTTCATCTTCCCGTAACTCCTGGAAACCACCCCTCTGCTCTCCACCCTATTCTACTCTGTGATATCAGAAAGTACAAGGCCTCCAGATTTGTCTTTGCTCAGATGCTTCAGTTATTCTGAATCTTTCATGGCTTCATACAAATATTAAGATTGTTTTTCCCATTTCTGTGAAAAATGCCATAGGAATTTTGATAGGGATTGCAATGGATCTGTAGATGACTTTGATTAGTATGGATATTTTTCAAATATCAACTTTTTTGATCCATATCTTCTCACTTATTTGTGTCTTATTTTCTTTCATCAACATCTTATAGTTTTCAGTGTACATATCTTTTACCTTCTAGGTTAAATTTATTCCTAAGTATTGTTTTTGATGCTATGTAATGGAATTAATTCTTTTTCAGATGGTTGAGTGTTGATATACAGAAATGCCACTGATTTTGTGGGTTGATTTTGTTTTCTGCAACTTACTGAATTTGTTGATTAGTTCTAACAGACTTTAAAAAAAATAGAATTTAAGTTAAGGTTACATAAAATCATAAGATTTTCAAAACTCTGCAAAGAAAGACAATATTTACTTCTCCCATCTTCTTTATCTGACCAAATTCTACCATATCCTTCAAGACTAATCTTCCATATGGCCTGTCATTTCTCAGCACTGATCATCTCATAAAGAATCTGTCACTTTGAGCATTTTTCTCCCTTTAACTGTAACTCCTTAAGGGAAGGGACCTGTTCTCTGAACTGTTGCACAGCCCCCTAACAGAGCCAAACTGAATGTCTTTATCATGGCAGGCACTAGATAAATATTAGTTGGTTGTTGAGTTGCTAAGTCATGTTTGACTCTTTGCAACCCATGGAGTACAGCATGCCAGGCTCCCCTGTCCTTCACTGTTTTCTGGAATGTTCTCAGATTCACATGCATTGAGTCAGAATGCCATCTAACCATCTTATCCTCTGCCACCCCCATTTCCTTTTGCTTTCAATCTTTCCCAGCATGGGGGTCCTTTCCAATGAGTCAGCTCTTCGCATCAGGTCCAAAGTATTGGAGCTTCAGCATCAGTTCTTCCTTTGATTTTCCTGATCACAGGTTTGATTTCCTTTTGGATTGACTGGTTTGATCTCCTTGCAGTTCGAGAGAATCTCAAGAGTCTTCTCCAGCAGCATAATTTGAAAGCATGTACTCTTGGCACTCAACTTTCTGTATGGTCCAACTCTCACATCCATACATGACTACTGGAAAAACCATAGCTTGATTATATGGGCCTTTGTCAGCAAAGTGATGTCTCTGCTTTTTACTACACTGTCTAGGTTTGTCATAGCTTTCCTTCCAAAGAGCAAGCACTTTTAATTTCATGGCTGTAGTCACCATCTGAAGTGATTTCGGAGCCCAGGAAAATAAAATCTGACATCACTTCCACTTTTTCCCCTTCTGTTTGCCATGCAGGGAAGGGACTGGATGCCATGATCATGGTTTTCTGATGTTGAGTTTTAAACCAACTTTTTCCTCTTCTCTTTCACCGTCATCAAGAGGCTCTTTAGTTCTCTTCACTTTCTGCCATTGGAGTGGTATAATCCGCATATCTAAGGTTGTTGATATTTTTCCCGGCAATTTTGATTCCAGATTGTGATTCATCTAGCCCAGCATTTCTCATGATGTACTTGCATAGAAGTTAAATAAGCAGAGTGATATATACAGGCTTCCCTGGTGACTCAGACAGTAAAAAATCTGCCTGTAATGCAAGAGACTCGGGTTTGATACCTGGGTCAGGAAGATCCCTTGGAGAAGGGAATAGCTACTCACTCCAGTATTCTTGCCTGGAGAATTCCATGGACAGAGGAGCCTAGTGGGCTACAGTCCACTGAGACTTTACATGTCTGCAAAGAGTCAGACATGATATAGCCTTGTTGTACTCCTTTCCCAGTTTTGAACCAGTCCATTGTTCCACGTCTGGTTCTGTTTCTTCTTGACCTGCATACAAGTTTCTCTGGAGATAGGTAAGGTGGTCTATTATTCCCATATCCTTAAGAATTTTCCACAGTTTGTTGTGATTCATACAGTTAAGTCTTTAGTGTAGTCAATAAGGCAGAAGTAGATGTTTTTCTGGAATTCCCTTGCTTTCTCTATGATTCAACAAATTTTAGCAATTTGATCGCTGGTTCCTCTGCCTTTTCTAAAGCCAGCTTGTACATCTGAAAGTTCTTGGTTCATGTACTGCTGAAGGATTTTGAACATAACCTTGCTAGCATGTGAGATGAGTACAATTGTATGGTAGTTTGAACATTCTTTTGTATTGCCCTTCCTTTGGATTGGAATGGAACTGACCTTTTCCAGACCTGTGGCCACTGCTAAGTTTTCCAAACTTGCTGGCATATTGAGTGCAGCACACTTTAATGGCATTACCTTTTAGGATGTGAAATAGCTCAGTTGGAATTCCATCACCTCCATTAGCTTTGTTCATAGTAATGTTTCCTAAGGCTTACTTGACTTTTACTCCAGGATGTCTGGTTCTAGGTGAGTGACCACACCATCATGGTTATCTGGGTCATGAAGCTCTTTTTTGTTTAGTTCTTCTGTGTATTCTTGCCACCTTCGTAATATCTTCTGCTTCTGTTAGGTTATACTGTTTCTGTCTTTATCGTGCCCATCCTTGCATGAAATGTTCCCTTGGTATCTCCAGTTTTCTAGTGTTTCCCATTCTATTGTTTTCCTCTACTTCTTTGCATTGTTCACTTAAGAATGCTTTTTATCTCTCCTTGCTATTCTCTGGAAGTCTGCATTCAGCTGGGTGTATCTTTCCCTTTCACCCTTGCCTTTTGCTTCTCTGCTTTTTCAGCTATTTGTAAAGCCTCCTCAGACAACCACTGTGCCTTCTTGCATTCATTTTTCTTTGGGATTGTTTTGGTCACTGACTTCTGTACAATGTTACAAACTTCCATCCAAAGTTGTTCAGGCATTTTGTCTACCAGGTCTAGTCCCTTGAATCTATTTGTTACCTCCAATGTATAATAATAAGGGATTTGATTTAGGTCATACCTGAATGGCTTAAACTAAAGTTAAAATTGTAATGCCATATGAGTGAAAATTATCATTGTGCTATAAGATAATTAAGCATAAATGGTCAGTAGTTAACATAAATGACTGCAATTAGTGTTAAAATGTGTATATCCAACTTAAGTTTCAGTTTTTCTGTTGATTATTCATATTCTAGTATTACAGTTAGCACCCATGTTCTTAATTTTCCTTAGGAGCATGTCCATCTTTATATGTACCCTGATACCAGTTCAGTATCTGACTCTCTATAACATGTATAAAATCCTTTACTACCCGTGAACTCCCACCCTTGGCTGCAGCCTGCGGTTCCCTTTGACCTTCAATATGTAAAAAGTTAAGTATCAGTTATCAGTTCATCACAGTTGGAGTATTTGATCTGCTAACTTTAGCATGTAGGCTTTCTGTCCCCAGTTCAGGAAGTTATCCAAAAGCTGGCATGGCAGAAACTGGGTATGAAGTTTCATCTTTTCTTGCCCTTCCTTTTTCATTCTTTTTTATCCAACGTGTATTGATTACTTACTACAAGCCAAATATTATGCTGTGCCCTCATTTATGTCAATAAATGTCATTGATCATCTGTGGGTCACAGTCAAGAGGACAAAGAAATGAAAATAAAACCCCCAGAAGTGCCAAGTTGTCTCCACTCTCTCATCTCCTGTTCTGCTCTTAATTTCTTCCAGTTGGATTTCTGTCTCTACATCACTATAGAAAGTGCTCTTTTTGTTTATTATCTGCCTCCCCAGAGGACACATATTAATTATGTGTCCATTGTGAGAACATGGACTTGACCTTATTTGCTACAGTATCACTAGCATCTAACACACAGTAGGTGCTCTATAGTTATTGCCCAATTAATAACTTACAATTAATGTTTATGCAGAGTGTTAGGGCTATTGGTATGTTTCCTGGTGGCTCAGACGGTAAAGCGTCTGTCTACAATGCGGGAGACCCAGGTTCGATCCCTGGGTTGGCAAGATCCCCTGGAGAAGGAAATGGCAAGCCACTCCAGGACTATTGCCTGGAAAATCCCATGGACAGAGGAGCCTGGTAGGCTACAGTCCGTGGAGTTGCAAAGAGTCGGACACAACTGAGCTACTTCACTTCAGGGCTATCGGTTGAAAGGATCAACTAACTCATTCCAAGAGACACTGACTGGGCCAAATGGCAATATTTTATTCCAGGTTTAAAAGTTGAGGCAGAGAAGGAGTTTAAGGTTAGTGAGAGAAAATGCTAAAGGATATTCTAGAAAGAGAAAGTAGAGAGTGCAAAGATGTGATATGGAAGGAGTGTAGCTTGTTAGAGAAATAAATTAATCATCCCTTGTGGGCAAGTAAGAAATGGTTAGAATGCTTAAGAAATTTGAACTGTATCTTTTAAGCATTGAAAGGTCTTAAGCAAAGGAATAATATACTCAATTTTTATTTTGCAAAGATATCTCTGGAAACGTTATAGGAAGTGGCCTGGGGAGCCGGGATGGGGAGGTGAGATCAGATACAGGGAGCTCTTTGTTGTTGGTGTGGTTTTGTTGTTTAATAATGACTTCATTCCTGAAAGTATGTGTGCCTTTGAGATGACTTAATACTCTATCAGGAGACACTTGCTGTTCTCCAGGTAAGATGTAGACCTGAAGGAATCTTGTGGTGGTGGACTGGTAGAAGATACTTCAAAAGAAAGCAGAAAGTAGAATTGGCTAGGTAGGTGGAGGGGATTGGGGATAAGAGGGAGAGAGAGAGGGGTTGATGGTGTGGAAGTTTCTAATTTGATGAGAGGATGATGTTGTGAACTGGAGTCAAGACTTTGGGGAGTGAGAGGAGATAAGCACATTTTCAAGAATGTTGAATTTGAAACAGAATGTTCAGATGGGGAAAGGCCTGTTTTCTTCTCATATCTGTTGTTTAGTTTTTACTTTGGCTACACACATGGCATGTGGTATTGTAGTTCCCTGGCTAGGGATAGAACCCTGAATTGGGAGCATGGCATCTTAAACACTGGACTGCAAGGAAAGTCCCTCCTTTAATACCTTTTATAAAGATATTCTTTATTGCAGTTGACAAATAATATATACACAGTAGCTTTGGTTACTGTGTAATCAAAAGAACTTTTGTATTATCTCAATTTCTCTGTGTACAGTTACTTTGGTACTAAATATTGTTTTGCCTTGGCACTATTTTAATCAGCTTTTTCTTCTTGTCTATTAGGTTTGAGAACAAAAATTTTAATTAATTTACAGTGGTAAAAAATGAACCCTTTTAAATAACTTAAAACATGTCTTGAATTTCCAAGTATTTGTTACTTGAAGACCACAAAAAGATCAACAAATGAATAGGAAAACCAGGTTGCAGTTAGATAGCATACTATGTTACATCTAGGGGGAATCTTGCCCACCTTACCATCTAAATATGGTTGCTCAGATTAAGAGTTGGTACCAACTTCATTATAAAGAAAACACCCCTTGGAAACGCAGTCATCATTAACTTCACCCTGGTCATTTTTTAAGGGCTTTTTCAATAGAAACTATAAACATATACATGATTATATTCTGTTATTATCCCTGTCTGAGTAAGCAATATAAACAACCCATAATCTCTTCAAAATAACCCATTGTACCCTATAATTTATAAAGCTGTCTCATGGTGATGCCACAGTTAAAGATAACATCCATTCTGCAATACAACAATTTGTGTTGTTTTTCCAAGGTCTTAATATGATGCTCTTAGCTGCAATCAAATGTAATTTATTCCAAATTTTACTTGCAAAGGGTCCTACATAGTAGTTAGGAATGGAAAATGAATCAATTCCTCCCTCCTATTTATCTCTCAATCACGCTTATAATCTCTCTGTCTCCCTTTCACTAACTTTTTTCTGTCTCTTTCCTTTTTTAATAACCCTCCTTCAAATTTCTGATGTATTTTTGAAATATCAGTGAATGGACTCTACTCCAGACCAATGAACTCAGGATGTCTGAGAATAATATCTATTAGAATTTTCTAAATATTCCTCAGTTTCCTTGAATTGAGAACCATCTCTCTCTAGGAACGAGTCCATATGAATGATTCCATGGACTTGCATTGTGACAGTTCATCTCCTATCTTTGAAATTTTCATCTGAATGCAGAGTTGTTTCAGTTCAGTTCAGTTGCTCAGTCGTGTCCAACTCTTTGTGACCCCATGGACTGCAGCACGCCAGGCCTCCCTGTCCATCACCAACTCCTGGAGTTTACTCAAACTCATGTCCATTAAGTCAGTGATGCCACCCAACCATCTCATCCTCTGTCAATTTCCTTCTCCTCCCACCTTCAATCTTTCCCAGCACCAGGGTCTCTTCAGATGAGTCAGTTCTTTGCATCAGGTGGCCAAAGTATTGGAGTTTCAGGAATTGTTGAAAAATTTTTTTCTCAAATTAGGATAATCTTGCTTATGTTCTTCAGAAATTACATTTCAGTACATTATTGATTTTTTTAATTTTTACAAGTAAAGCTTCTTTTACTAATAGCTGATTAATTCATAGTGACTAAAAGACCAATAAGGAAAATAACCCACAAGGTGTTGAAAATTAGTGCCTATCTATGTGTGTTTCTCTCAGGAGGGTATCCTTTTTGGCTGGAGAAGCAAGGGATGTAGGCGATAGTGGGAGAGAAGCTAATTAGCTGATACTAGCAAGGGAAAGGGTTGGTTGAACAGCATACAGACCCTAGAGCAGGAACAAAGGACACCGAACTTGAAATTCAGAAGAGTTCATTGTGCTCTAGAAAATGAGAGAAGTGTTCAGCGTAAAGAATATAGAAAATGTTCATAAAATATTTGTTGTTTGCACAAATTGTTTTGTAAAAATGTTTGTACAAATTGTTTCAACATAATTCTAGAATAGGACAAAGAACTCCTTTGTTCAAAGAGTAACTATTTCATGGGGACCTAATGGGTTATTTCAAATTTTATGCGTAAGCCATATCTAAATAGGGTCAGTTAAAGCAAAAAAAGCACTTTTTTTCCCTTTTTAAAAAAAAATTTGTTTTTTAATTATTTTTTAGTTTACAATTCTGTGTTGGTTTTGCCATACATTGACATGAATCCGCCACAGGTGTACATGAGTTCCCAACCTTGAAACCCCCTCCCACTCCCTCCCCATATCATCTCTCTGGGTCATCCCAGTGCACCAGCCCGAAGCATACTGTGTCCTGTATCGAACCTAGGCTAGCGATTCGTTTCTTACATGATAGTATACATGTTTCAATGCCATTCTCCCAAATCATCCCACCCTCTCCCTCTCCCACAGAGTCCAAAAGTCTGTTCTTTACATCTATGTCTCTTTTGCTGTCTCGCATACAGGGTTATCATTACCATCTTCCTAAATTCCATATATATGTGTTAGTATACAGTATTGGTGTTTTTCTTTCTGGCTTACTTCATTCTGTATAATCGGCTCCAGTTTCATCCACCTCATTAGAACTTTTTAAATTCCAACTGAAATACTATCCTTGGCATATGTGGTTTTGAGTTTTTTTCTACTATTCTGATTTATGATGTGGATTTTTAACCAGTGAAACCTTGTATGAGTCTTCTAGAGTTGCTCGCAATGATTGGATGGCATGAAAAACAGAAATTTGTTTTCTCACAGTTCTGATGGCTGGAACCCCAAGATCAAGGTGTCCACAAGGTTAGTTCCTTCTGCGGTCTCTCTCCTTGACTTGTAGATGGCAGTCTCCTCCCTATTCTGTGTCTGTGTCCTAATTTCCTTATAATAACAGAGGATGTTATTATATTATAATTATGTTATAATTATTATGTTATATTTATAATTATAAATATGACATAGTAATTATAATTATATTTATTATAATTATAATTATATTTATTATAATTAAAATATAATTATATAATAAATATAATTATTATAATAATTATAGTTATAATTATTATAATATAATTATTATATTATGTTATAATTATATGTTAAATTTCCTTATAATAACCAGTCATGTTGGATCAAGGTGCATCCTAATGACCTCATTTTAACTTAATTACCTCTTAAAAGACTATCTCCAAACCCAGTCAGATTCTGAAATACTGGAGGGTGGGGAGATTAAGACTTAAACACAGGCATTTGTGGGGGTTGGGGGGCAGTGTTGGAATACAATTTAGTCCGTAATAAACCCAGATAGAAAATTATTCTTTGTAATCCTGAAAATATAATTGATAAAAATGTGGTGACCATTTTTTATTATGCGACCCACATTTTAACATTGAAATTAGGTTATCAAAAGCCCTGAAAAATAACTGAATATCCTTGACATGGAGCAGAGCAGGACAAAATGGAACTCTCCTTTTGACTCTTGGAGCCAAGATCCACATTGTTGTCTAACTTTGATTCTGGATGAGCTTCTGACTGCATGCTTGCCTGCCTGCAGCCTGTGCCAAAAGCAATTCAGAAGAAAGGCTCTCACACTGAACATCCATGGTGCCGAGGCAGGAAGAGTGCAGGAGAAGAGGGAGCTGTTAAAAAGGCAGTCCAAGTCTCCTAATGGCTTTTGGTAATCGGCCCAGCTATACTAATTTGATTTTTTTGAACTGAAAACCCCAGGATACTTCCCTGAATGACTGAGCTCGTGCTGGAAATAGCATCCTTTAAAGTGCGGCTCCAGGGACAGCCCACACAGTATAAATAGCTTTAGGAATTAATTTCAAGATATGGGCCAGGTAAGTGAGTAAGTGACTCCTTAGTAATATTAAGGCACTTTCAAAGATGCACTATTTTCATCTCTTGATAGATTTTTTTAATTTTTTAATTAAATTTATTTATTTTTTTAATTACAATACTGTATTTGCTTTGCCATACACTGACACGAATCAGCCATATTTTTAATTAAAATAATAACCCAGTGACATGAGAATTAATGCCTCCTTGTGATGTCTAATTTCTGTCTGAAAACTGTGATTCAGCATTACTTATTGGGAATTCAGAAAAAGTATCTGGTAACCTCAGCTATGCTAAACAGAGCCAGAACCAAGAAATAACCACAAATGGTCCCTGAATAGCAAACCTTGATTCACATACATGGGAGATAACACACTTTGTTTCCTAGAGGTCTGCTCAGACCCATTGTCATAATTTACTCTTTATTTTCATGAAGTTCAAATGCACATGGTTATGTGGTTTCCAAGCCCAAAGACCAGGAACATCAGGTTATAAGGGCTTCTAACTGAATCCTCCTATCAGTACAGTTCAGTTCAGTTGCTCAGTCGTGTCCAACTCTTTGTGACCCCATGAATCACAGCACTCTAGGCCTCCCTGTCCATCAACAACTCCTGGAGTTCACTCAGACTCATGTCCATCGAGTCAGTGATGCCATCCAGCCAGCTCACCCTCTCTCGTCCCCTTCTCCTACTGCCCCCAACCCCTCCCAGCATCAGAGTCTTTTCCAATGAGTCAACTCTTTACATGAGGTGGCCAAACTATTGGAGTTTCAGCTTTAGCATCAGTCCTTCCAGTGAACACTAATGGACTGGTTGGATCTCCTTGCAGTCCAAGGGACTCTCAAGAGTCTTCTCCAACACTACAGTTCAAAAGCATCAATTCTTCAGTGCTCAGCTTTCTTCACAGTCCAACTGTCACATCCATACATGACTACTGGAAAAACCATAGCCTTGACTACATGGATCTTTGTTGGCAAAGTAATGTCTCTTATACTGTAGCTCAAATGGTAAAGAATCTGCCTGCAGTGTAGGAGACCAGGGTTCGACCCATGGGTTGGGAGCATCCTCTGGAGAAGGAAATGGCAGTCCACTCCAGTATTCTTGCCTGGAGAATCCCATGGCTAGAGAAGGCTGGTGGGCTACTGTCCAAGGGGTCACAAAGAGTCAGACATAACTGAGCATCTAACACGCACACACACAATGGACAGTATGCAGCAGTGAGAAGGGTCATCTGATTAATCATAAGGAATAATTCAGAAAAGTCTCTAAGGAATAAACAATTGGAAAAACAGTGAATAAGAGTATTTTTTCCCCCTATAGTGTCTGGGGCAAAGAACCTGCTCATGTCAAATGGCTTTTGAATGTGTCACTCTTTTATATCCTTAGAACACTAGTTAGGATTTGTAGTAATGACCTTGAATAACAAAGAGGGTGATGTGATAAGTTTACTCTGGATAGAACTGCATATGATTGTTTGGAAGATTCAGTTCAAATAAAAAAGTAACTTTAGTACTAAAAAGGTAATACTTCTGCTACTTGATAAAAATCATCCAATTACCAATGATGCCTGAAGCTAAAGATTGTTCATTTCTAACCAAAGGGCATTTTCTGCTCTTTCCTTTATTATTTAAGTCACTTTGGTCGGGTCTGACTCTGTGTGACCCCACAGACGGCAGCCCACCAGGCTCTTTCCTTTAAATCTCCTCAAAGTTACCAAAATCAACTTGGGTCTAATCTCCGGTTGTCAGGTCAGGTGAAGGCCTTAACCTTCTTCCAAGGCCACACCTGTCTGTACTTGACTTCCTCTGTGACTCTGACTTTCTTATTAGCCAAGCAAAGCAAATCTAGGGACAGATGCCACCAAAGACCCACTGGTAGAATGCTGAGGGGTCTGTGCAACATCTTTATTTTTGCTCAGCATTAATAATAATACTGCTTATTCTTACTTGCAGTAAAGATATACTAACGTACCTCTTTTGTAGTATTTTGAAGATCTGGTGGTTCTTATATATATAATTTATATTCTTTCAAATTTCTGGAAAAATATTCATGTCACTTGTATTAATAACATTGAGTGGGAAATTTTCGCAGTGTTCAGATTTATAGTTAAGGCCTAAAGCTACAAGCAAAACGTGCTAAGTATCCCATGAGCCACTCACAAATGAGGCTGGACATCTCCCACCATGCCTTTCACTGCACCTCTGTAGGCAGCTAACTAAGGAGCTGTAGAATTTGTCCAACTCTGAGGAGACCCTTGAGGGAGAGGACAGACGGGACATTCTTTTCCTCAAAGTCAAGTGAGGGGTGGGGAACCCTGGAGAATCACTCTTATTGACTGAGGGTGACTTTCAGAAGGGGTGACTAGGCTAAAGTTTTTTGGTTTTTTTTTTTGCTTTTTGGGTTTTTTAAAAGTAATTTATTTAGCTTTATTGACATGTAATCTACACATCATAAAATTCACTCTTCACTCTTTTAATATGTACTGGTTAGTGTTCTTTTAGCCTATTCAGCATGGCACAACCATCACTAGTACTTTATGTCATCACCCTCAAGAGAAACCCTGTACCCCTTCATAGTCAATCCCCATTCCACCCACCCTTTAATCTCTGACAACTACTCATTTACTTCCTGTATCTCTGTATTTCTTGGCATTTCATATAATGGAATCACACAATATATGGCATAGGGCTTTTAATCACCCTACAGACCTGTCTTAGTGTCTCTGCCAAGAGAGAGGCTGGGAAGAGTGCTTCGGTGCAGGGAGGGGACAGGCTGAGGGGAAACATAAGCATTGAAGCTGGTGTTCACATCTGGTCTTGAGAAGCTTGCCAAATAGCCTGCACCAGTGGGGATGTGTGAAGTTAGGAGGGGCCCAGTTTTCTGACTATTATGAATAAAACTGTTATGAAAAGTCTTGTACAAGGTTTGATGGATCTATATTTTCATTTGTGGATAGGGGTAGTAAATGCCCGGGAGTACAATTGTTACTTTTCATACTATTCATGGTGTTCTCACGGCAAGAATACTGAAGTGGTTTGCCATTCCTTTCTCCAGTGGACCACATTTTGTCAGAAGTCTCCACCATGACCTGTCATCTTGGGTGGCCCTACAGGGCATGGCTTGTTACTGAGGCACTGGTCATAGCAAACATCCTCTTCCAACAACCCAAGAGAAGACTCTACACATGAACATCACCAGATGGTCAATACTGAAATCAGATTGATTATATTCTTTGAAGCCAAAGATGAGGAAGCTCTATACAGTCAGCAACACAAGACTGGGAGCTGACTGTGGCTCAGATCATGAACTCCTTATTGCCAAAATCATACTAAAATTGAAGAAAGTAGGGAAAACCACTAGACCATTCAGGTATGACCTAAATCAGATCCCTTATGATTATACAGTAGAAGTGACAAGCAGATTTAAGGGTTTACATATGATAAGTAAATAAAGTCACTCAGTCGTGTCTGACTCTTTGTGACCCCATAGATGGTAGCCTACCAGGCTCCTCTGTCTATGGGATTTTCCAAGGAAAGACACTGGAGTGGATTGCTATTTCCTTCTCCAGGGGATCTTCCTGACCCAGGGATTGAACCCAGGTCTGCTGCACTGCAGGCAAACTCTTTGCCATATGAGCCACTGGGGAAGGCCCAAGTTAGATCTGATAGAATGCCTGAAAAACTATTGGACAGAGGTTTGTGATATTGTACAGGAGGCTGTAATCAAGACCATCCCCAAGAAAAGAAATGCAAAAGGCAAAATGGTTGTCAGAGGAGGCCTTACAAAGAGCTGAGTAAAGAAAAGTGAAAGGCAGAGGAGAAAAAGGAAAGATATACCCATTTGAATGTAGAATTCCAAAGAATAGCAATGAGAGATAAGAAAGCCTGCCTCAGTGATCAATGCAAATAAATAGAGGAAAACAATAGAATGAGAAACACCAGAGATCTTGTCAAGAAAATAAGAGATACCAAGGGAACATTTCATGCAGAGATGGGCACAATAAAGGACAGAAATGGTATGGACCTAACAGAAGCAGAAGATACTAAGAAGAGGTGGTAAGAATACACTGAAGAACTGTACAAAAAAGATCTTCACGACCCAGATAATCACGATGGTGTAATCCCTCACCTAGAGCCAGACATCCTGGAATGTGAAGTCAAGTGGGCCTTGGGAAGCATCACTACAGACAAAGCTAGAGGAGGTGATGGAATTCCAGTTGAGCTATTTCATATGCTAAAATATGATGCTGTGAAAGTGCTGCACTCACTATGCCAGCAAATCTGGAAAACTCAGCAGTGACAACAGGACTGGAAAAGGTCAGTTTTGATTCCAGTCCCAAAGAAGGGGAATGCCAAAGAATGTTCAACTACCGCGGAATTGCACTCATTTCACATGCTAGCAAAGTAATGTTCAAGATTCTCCAAGCCAGGCTTCAACAGTACATGAACTGTGAACTTCCAGATGTTCAATCTGGATTTAGAAATGGCAGAGGAACTAGAGATCAAATTGCCAACATCCGCTGGATAATCGAAAAAGCAAGAGAGTTCCAGAAAAACATCTGCTTTGACTACGCCAAAGCCTCTGACTGTGTGGATCACAACAAACTGGAAAATTCTTCAAGAGATGGGAATACCAAACCACCTGACCTGCCCCCTGAGAAATCTGTATGCAGGTCAAGAAGCAACAGTGAGAACTGGACATGGAACAACAGACTGGTTCCAAATCAGGAAAGGAGTACATCAAGGCTATATATTGTCACCCTGCTTATTTGACTTACATGCAGAATACATCATGCAAAATGCCAGGCTAGATGAAACACAAGCTGGAATCAAGGTTGCAAGGAGAAATATAAATAACTTCAAATATGCAGATAACACCACCCTTATGGCAGAGAGCAAAGAACTACAGAGCCTCTTGATGAAAGAGGAGAGTGAGAAAGTTGGCTTAAAGCTCAACATTCAAAAAACTAAGATCATGGCATCTAGTCCTATCACTTCATGGCAGATAGATGGTGAAACAATGGAAACAGTGAGAGACTTTATTTTGGGGGCTCCAAAATCACTGCAGATGGTGACTGCAGCCATGAAATTAAAAGACACTTTCTCCTTGGGAGAAAAGCTATGACCAACCTAGATAGCATATTAAAAAACAGAGGTATTACTTTGCCAACAGAGGTCCATCTGGTCAAAGCTATGGTTTTTCCAGTAGTCATGTATAGTATATCTTTCTGAAATCTGGAATCCTGATGAATAAATATTTCTCCATCCTACTACATATACATATCTTTATTCCACATTCTGATTCCATGAAAGATATCATTAGCCCCGTTTTACAGATCCAGAAAAATGCGGTTCACAGAGATAAAGTAATTTGCTCAAAATCATCCAGTATTACAGCCGGAAAGCAAACCTACAAATCCTTGATCCCAAAATTGTGTTCATCACTCCTCCTCTTACCCTGAGACTATACTGTTCACTATTCGTGGTGGCTGTCATGGTGCTTCACTCCCATTCTATTTAGCTATCATTCCAGCCCTCTGAACTTTCCCATCTATATTGTTTCTTAATTGGTTTCTCTTATAAAACAAAGAGATAGACTGAAAGTAGGAGAAGGCAATGGCACTGCACTCCAGTGCTCTTGCCTGGAAAATCCAATGGATGGAGGAGCCTGGTAGGCTGCAGTGCATGGGGTCACTGAGGGTTGGACACGACTGAGCAACTTCACTTTCACTTTTCACTTTCATGCATTGGAGAAGGAAATGGCAACCCACTCCAGTCTTCTTGCCTGGAGAATCCCAGGGACGGGGGGAGCCTGGTGGGCTGCTGTCTATGGGATCGCACAGAGTCGGACACGACTGAAGTGACTTAGCAGCAGCAGCAGCAGAATGAAAGTAGTATATGAACCTATTAAGAGGATTCAGGCAGTAAGTTGCTGACTCACATTTGAAATATTTTGTTGCTTCTCTCAAAGGATTATTTTAGACAAATTTTAATTTCTATTTTCCTTAAAGAAAATTTTAAACTAGCACCATGACATTGTGAAAACTACTTGGTAAGAGGGTGATATGCTTAAAGTATCTGTTTCACATGAAAGGGTTCAGCTTTTGCCAATGGCCCACTTTTCTGCTTAACCATGTTATTCTAACTTAAATGGGAAAAAAATCCCATTACCTTCTAGATTCTAGAGCTTTCTTACCATAATGGATAAGAATCCAAATAAAGGCAGCTGTTTTTCTTTTTTTTTTTTTCTCTCATAGGTTTCCAACTCTTAAAAAGCATCTGGAAATTTCTTTGCATAAATGAAAGCAATATATGATACAGGGAAGAGCTTCAGTTTTCAGGAGAGTTATTTTACAATTATATAGCAGCGTGTTAATATTGTCCTGATTTGACATGTTTCATAGGGGCCAGTAGCATATCTCTGTAAGCTTAGTGACCTGAATTTTTCCTCCAGAATAAACTATAAGAGAGCTCATGGGTCATGAATATGTCATCATGACCCAAGTTTCAGGTTAGAGTGTTGAAATCACTGTTATTGTAATAAATGTTGATTTTTCACTTTAAAATGTGGGTGTCAGAGCTGGGCTGCATAGGCCCCTGCCCAGGGCAAGTAGAATATTTCCAGGACCTTTGTCATCAATGGCCTGGCTGAACTTAGCAGCAGCTATAAGGTGACAGCAGAAGGTGTCAACAGGGTGGGCAACAGGTAATGGAGGATGAAGTATGTGACCTTGAGAGGAAGGCATGATGCTCTGACTCAGCCCAACTCAGAGAATGTTCCTGATATGTTTTTCTGAGCAGTGTAGATTACCAAGCTCCAAAAAACAGCCAAACACCACATGTCTGAAGTCATGGGATTTTTTTTTTTCTCTTGAGTTGCATTCCCCTAGAAGCAGATCCTGAGCTAACGACACAAGTGTAAGGAAATGCTCCCAGGAGCAAAGGAATCAGGATAGGGGTGGAGACAAAACCAAGACAGGATATAATTTCAAATGATGTCTCATGCTCAGCCTGTCCATTGGAAGCTCTAGAGTTTGTACTGCTTCATGAGAAATAAGCTGGGTTTATTACCTAACATGGACTGGTTTATAGTCTAAATTGTTACCAGTTTCTGCACCTAATAGCTATTCTTTGTTTCTGTATCTTCACATTTCTTAATCATTGATTCTTGAGCCAGCATTTTAAGACTCAGGGGCAGCCTGAGAGACTAGAGCAAAAGCCTTTTGCTTCAAGGAACAGGGACACAGGAGCTTGGATTCATGTGTGCTCAGTAGCTCAGTCATGTCCAACACTTTGTGGCCCCATGGACAGCATCCTGCCAGGCTCCTCTATCCACGGGACTCTCCAGGCAAGAATACTGTTCATTTCAGTTAAGTTGCTCAGTCGTGTCTGACTCTTTGCGACCCCATGAACTGCAGCATGCCAGGCCTCCCTGTCCATCACCAACTCCCAGAGACCACCCAAACCCATGTCCATGGAGTCGGTGATGCCATCCAGCCATCTCATCCTCTGTGATCCCCTTCTCCTCCTGCCATCAATCTTTCCGAGCATCAGGGTCTTTTCCAATAAGTCAGTTCTTTGCATAAGGTGGCCAAAGTATTGGAGTTTTAGCTTCAACATCAGTCCTTCCAATAAACACTCAGGACTAGTCTCCTTTAGGATGGACTGGTTGGATCTCCTTGCAGTCCAAGGGACTCTCAAGAGTCTTCTCCAACACCATAGTTCAAAAGCATCAATTCTTCGGTGCTCAGCTTTCTTTATAGTCCAACTTTCACATCCATACATGACCACTGGAAAAACCATAGCCTCAACTAGATAGACCTTTGTTGGCAAAGTCATGTCTCTGCTTTTTAATATGCTGTCTAGGCTGGGCATAGCTTTCCTTCCAAGGAATAAGTATCTTTTTACTTCATGGCTGCAATCACCATCTGCAGTGATTTTGGAGCCCAGAAAAATAAAGTCAGGCACTAATGGGTTGCAACTTACTATTCCAAAAGCTTGGATAGTTTCAGTCTTTTGTACTTTGGAACCAGCCCGCCATTATCACTGACTACCAGTTGGGGCCACTGGGGTGAAGATGGTGAGTAACCTCCCAGGCATTCATTCTCTGTAGGGTTGAAGAAGTTCTGGTGCTAAAGGCCACAGATGGATGAGTGCACAGAGCCAATAAAAGGAACATTGATTTCCTGTAGTAGCCAATGTTCACTACAACTCCTATAGCTTTGGTCTTTCTTGGATTAGAAAAATGCAGTATCAAGAGGCCTTAGGAAGCATCACTATGAACAAAGCTAGTGGAGGTGATGGAATTCCAGTTGAGCTATTTCAAATCCTAAAAAATGATGCTGTTAAAGTGCTCCACTCAACATGCCAGCAAATTTGGAAAACAGCAGTGGTCACAAGACTGGAAAAGATCAGTTTCATTCCAATCCCAAAAAAGGCAATGCCAAAAAATGTTCAAACTACTGCCCAATTACACTCATCCCACACGCTAGCAAAGTAATGCTCAAAATTCTCCCAGGCTTCAACAGTGCATGACTGAGAACTTCCAGATGTTCAAGCTGGATTTAGAAAAGGCAGAGGAACCAGAAATCAAGTTGCCAACATCCTTTGAATCATAGAAAAAGCAAGAGAGTTCCAGAAAATGTCTACTTCTGCTTTACTGACTACACCAAAGCCTTTGACTGTGTGGATCACAACTGTGGAAAATTCTTCAAGAGATGGGAATACCAGACCACCTGACCTGCCTCCTGAGAAATCTATGTACAGGTCAAGAAGCAATAGTTAGAACCAGACATGGAACAATGGACTGGTTCCAAATTGGGAAAGAAATATGTCAAGGCTGTATATTAACACCCTGCTTATTTAACTTATATGCAGAGTGCATTATGTGAAATAGCAGTTTGGATAAAGCACAAGCTGGAATCAAGATTTCCAGGAGAAGTATCAGTAACCTCAGATATGCAGATTAGACCATCCTTATGGCAGAAAGTGAAAAGGAACTTAAGAGCCTCTTGATGAAGATGAAAGAGGAGAGTGAAAAAGTTGGCTTAAAACTGACATTCAAAAACTAAGATCATGGCATCTGGTCACATCACTTCATGGCAAGTAGATGGGGAAGCAATGGAAACAGTGACATACTTATTTTCTTGGGCTCCAAAATGACTGCAGATGATGATTTCAGCCATGAAATTAAAAGATGCTTGCTCCTTGGAAGAAAAGCTATGACCAACCTAGACAGCATATTAAAGAGCAGAGACATGACTTTGCCAACAAAGGTCCATATAGTCAAAGCTATGGTTTTTCAGTGGTCATGTACAGATGTGAAAGTTGGACCATAAAGAAAGCTGAGCACTGAAGAATTGATGCTTTTGAACTGTGGTGTTGGAGAAGACTCTTGAGAGTCCCTTGGACTGCAAGGAGAACAAACCAGTCAATCTTAAATCAGTCCTGAATATTCATTGGAAGGACTGATGCTGAAACTGAAACTCCAATCCTTTGGCCACTTGATGTGAAGAACTGACTCATTAGAAAAGACCCTGATTCTGGGAAAGAGTGAAGGCAGGAGGAGAAGGGGATTACAGAGGATGAGATGGTTGGATGGCATCACCGACTCAATGGACATGAGTTTGAGCAAGCTCTGGGAGATGGTGAAGGACAGGGAAGCCTGGCGTGCTGCAGTCCTTGGTTGCAAAGAGTCGGACACGATTGAGTGACACAACAACGTAGTTCTGAGACTCACTTACTCTAAACTTTATTTTATTGAAGTATAGTTGATATACAAAGTTGTGTTAATTTCTGCTATACAGCAAAGTGATTCAGTTGAGCATACATATCCATTCTTTTTTATATTGTTTTCCATTATGGTTTATCACTGGATATTGAATATAGTTCCCTGGGCTATATGGTAGGATCTGGTTGTTTATCTATTCTGTATTTACTAGTTTGCATCTGCTAACCCAGCACTCCAAATGCATCCCTTCCCCACTCACCTCTTGGGCAACCACGAGCCTGTTCTTTGTGACTGTGGAGACTCACTCCATATAACAGACATATGTACAGATGATCCAGTAGAAGATAGCTCACCCTCTCCTTCCCTCCGTCCCCCACAGTTTACTTATTCACACAAACATGAGGGAGGGAGTGTACCTCTGAGTGGTCATGTTACGGACAATTTTCACATTTTCTTTAGTCTGCTCTATACTCCTTTGTTTGCCAGAGGTATTCTCTCTCTTCCTGGAAGACCTAGGTCAAAAGTGGCCCCTATCTGACGCCCTTACCCACACTTCCTCCCACTGAAGAACTGATAGCTTGCTTCCTCACCCTAGAGCCCTCCCTGCGTGTGACCATCCTGGAAGTTTCAGGATCACGGTTCTTGCTTGGAGTCTGTGTCTCCCTGAGGGTAGTGTTGTGGCCGTTTGTATCCGCTAGGAAGCCCAGCCTCCACTGAGCTGCATGAGGTGCACATACTGGGTCCCTGGTAATGAACCATTCTGAAATTGCATGGAGTTTTATTGCCTGCTTCTTGTTTCTCTGAGTGACAATAGTCAGTTGGGAAAAAAAAAAAAATCAGACCTAGTTTTTGGGCCATAATCCCGTTTACTGTTTATGTATCAGGTTTCTTTGTTGTGGGGGAGGGGGATTGGATTTCCTTTGGTGTGTAACAAATTATCACAAACTTAATGACTTAAAAATACGTTTATTATTTTACAGTTGGGTGGTTAGGAGTTTGGGCACAGCTTAACTTGGTCTTCTATTTAGAGTCTCTTAAAACTGTGTCATCGAGGTATCAACCGAGTGGTGTTTCTAGCTTGACTGGGGAAGAATTCATTCCCAGCTTACTCAGGTTCTTGGCAGAATTCCTTTGTGCCTGTCGGACTGAGGGTACTAGCTTATTGCTGGCTGGGGGCTGAAGGCTGCCCTTAGGTTCTGGAAGACTGAAGGCCATTAATTAATAACTTCACCTAGGTGAAGCCTGCATGATATTGTGCTCAATGAGGAAAACAAGCCCAGGTAGAATTGGATAACTTAGAACTCTGGGAATAGCCTGCTTCACGTTCTGGGTCTGTCATCACACTCACTTGTATTGAGGCTGTGATGTGAGGAAATTGTTATCCCCTTTGTGTTTCACTTTTGGCCTGTACATGCACCAAAGTCTTTGCCATGACAACCTCTGAGAAAATTACCCTAGTGTCTTCAGTGTCACTCAGATTCTGGGAGCAGAGAAATCGCCTTTGAATCCTGGCTGTACTATTTACTGTCTGATGACCTTGAACAAGCTATTTTAATATCCCTGAGCTAAAGTCTTCTCAACCTTAAAATTGAGATAATAATGGTGCTGCCCTCATAGGAGTATCAAGAGGATTAAATGAGGTCTAAATAAAGTGATGTGCACACGGCTGGCCCATAATTCTATGCCTAGTGCCATCAGTTTTGGCTAATGTTATTGTCATTGAAAATTTATAGTTGTGGTCCATGTTAAACAGATTTTAGGATGATGGGAAGAGTCTGGCTGGGCTGTCTGAAAGGCTTGAGTTGAGAAATGGAATATTTTCTACTCTTGCAAGTGTGTTTTTCACTATAAATCTCTGCTTGTCCTCTGTCTTTAAGGTGCAGTATGTGGACAACAAAGGGGAGGAAAGGAGAAAGTGAAATAATGTCCCAGTGTGGTTTGGCTCCTGGAGGCAAAACCTTGCCTTAAATTAGCCCTTGGAGGAATGGAGCAGGGCGGTGGGGGAGGGGCAGGGGGAGAGCACACCGCCTCCCCCACCTTCTTGGGCGGCCAACGTCACTTTTTTTTCCAAGATTATGTTTTACTCTCATTGCTTGTGAAAAAATGGACATATTAGTCTCTCAGTCATGTCCACTTCTTTGCGACTCCATGGACTGTAGCCTGCCAGGCTTCTCTGTTCATGAAATTATCCAGGCAAGAATACTGGAGTGAATAGTCACTCCGTTCTCCAGGAGATCTTCCTGATCTAGGGATGGGACTGAGTCTCCTGCATTACAGGTGGATTCTTTTACCATCTGAGCCTCCAGGGAAGCCAACTCTCACTGCTTAGTTAGGCTGTTTTCAAACCTGGAGCCTCTTGTGCCACTGTGGCCTTCTGGTTCATGGGACAGGCCTGGAGATCAGAAGGCCTGATTTTCACAGAAGGACCTCCCTAGCAGCTGTTGGCACACAAGAAGGGAAGCATTGTTTTCATCCTGACATCAGTGTAATCCATGGCTGTCCAGCTTCCCACCCCCTTGTACCTATTAAATGGATGTCTCCAACCATTCCAGTCACAAAAGAGATAACACCCTGGGACCCGGTCATTCCTTAGCAATTTTGAAATCACAAGTAATGTGCTTGCTGAACATCAGGCTGATGTAAATGTGTATTCTCTGCACTTCTGTCTGCAGTAGCTGTCTTGCAATCAACAGATACCTGATTATTAATGTCTCTCTAGGTGATGAGCAAAACTAAATCATTCTCATTCTCTTATTAGTTTACAGCTGTTAAGACTTCCATCAAGGTTTATGGTTTATTTTATTCCATGTACAGCATCATACTGCTTTGAGAGATTTTTTTTTTTTCCAGTAAAAGCTGAAACTCTAGATTTTTATATGAACTGTCTCAAACATTGTATGTTGGCAACCAACTTAAAAAAAAACACAAACACTACACAGGCCAACCGAGACATGCCTGCAAGCTGCCAATTTATGATTTCTCATGTATGCCTTTGCCTCACTGCCCAGGATGGTTTATATTTTCTTGTCATGAAATAAGAATTGATACTGACCTGTCACTCCTAAAAAGACCCTGGCAGCCTGATTTCACCAGCAGACCAATTTGTGGAGATCGGCAAGTTCTGTTTTTCGTTACCTGTGGCACTTTCTGTTGCCTGAAACCTGAGGAACTAAAAGGTTGACAGTTGTCCCAGATGTGTCACTGACAAAATGGGGAAACCTGAGCAATTGCATGAGATGTCAGGTGTGCGCAACTCTGTCCTAGCTCTGGGATCCCTGGACTGTAATGACAGGTCTCATTTGGGACTCCTAATAGTGCCTTCAGAGGCTGCTGAGTGAATAATGCAAACAGAAGGCTTGGCAGCAGGGAGATCCATGGAGGTGAGGCTAACGTTGTGCTTGTCTGGTCTTCCCCTGAACCACCTGAACCTGGGCTCCAGAAATGGAAGGCTGATTGGCATTTGGAGAAAACATGTGAAATTATATAATTGGACAACAGTTAGTATTTAGTTTTACTGAAGGACAAAGGAGCTGTTTGCTTTGTTGCTGCTAAATTGTCTTATGTAACAGTGATGCTAATGAGGAACGTTCTGCATCTCGTACAGTAAAACTGAATCAGGACATTCCAGGTATTGTTCAGTCACTAAGTCGTGTCCAACTCTTTGCAACCCCATGGACATGCGAGGCTTCTCTGTCATTCACCATCTCCCTGAGTTTGCTCAAACTCATGTCCATTGAGTCGGTGATGCTGTCCAACCAACTCATCCTCTGTCGTCCCCTTCTTCTCTTGTCTTCAATTTTTCCCATCATCAGGGTCTTTTCCAATGAGTTGGCTCTTTGCATCACATGGCCAAAGTATTGGAGCTTCAGCATCAGTCCTTCCAATGAATATTCAGGGTAGATTTCCTTTAGGATTGACTGGTTTGATCTTGCTGTTCAAGGAACTCTCAGAGTCTTCTCCAACACCACAGTTTGAAAGCATCAATTCTTCAGTGCTCAGCTTTCTTTATAGTCCAAGTCACATCCGTACATGACTACTGGAAAACCAAAGCTTTGACTATGTGGGCCTTTGCCAACAAAGTGATACCTCTGCTTTTTAATACACTCTCTAGGTTTATCATAGCTTTTCTTCCAAGGAGCAAGCATCTTTTACTTTCATGGCTGCAGTCACCATCATGACACAAACGTGCTCAGAACAAGTGGCTGAAGGGAGTGTAGTGAGGGGACTGGAAATTGGGTCAGGGCTGTGGGAAGCCAACAGGAATCATGAAGCAGGGAGCTGCTTCTGCCTGTGGATGTGAAGTGGCCAGGGGAGCCAATGACTTCCCGGGAAGCAGCTGTGAGTCTATGAGGGGCCCACCAAATTGGATTTGTGGTCTTAGAAGAGCACGAGTACTGACAGTCATGGTCCAGGGGAGAGATCTCTCGCTCCTTCTCCCTCCTGTCTCCTACCAAAGCCTCATGTTGGCCAGTCCCAATCAGAAACTGGAAGGTTAGGGAGCCCCATTCACTAGGTCCCCAGAGCCCTGTCTCTGGGAGCACAGTAGGGTGGGAGAGTGAGTATGAAGGGGGAAATGTGGAATATCCAGCACACTTGCCAACTCTTAGGTCCTTTAATTACATTTCCCTGGCATCTGTGTCAGCTCATTTCTAACAGGCATTAGTATGGTGCCCAAATTATTAATGATCTATATAACTTCTCTGAAAAAGGACTCAGGAGAAAAGAGGCCCAGTTTAAGTTACAGAACTCTGATTATGTTATGACTTTCTGTGCTGTTTTCAAAGGGTACATGTGGAGCTGTTAGAGTGAACAGTGAGAGCCAACACATGAGCCAGGGTCCCAGACGTCTGCCTTCCTGCACTGTGTTTAAAATAATGCTTTTGATTTGAATGGCTTTTAAATCATGGATTCATTTTTTTCAGTTCACCACAGGCTTCATTCAGTTCAGTTGCTGTCTGACTCTTTGCAACCCCATGGACTGCAGCACACCAGTCCTCCCTGTCTATCACCAACTCCTGGAGCTTACCAAACTGAAGTCCATTAAGTCGGTGATGCCTTCCAACCATCTCATCCTCTGTTGTCTCCTTGTCCTTCTGCCTTCAATCTTCTCTCTGCATCAGTTTTTTTCCCCAGTGAGTTAGTTCTCCACAACAAATGGCCAAAGTATTGAAGTTTAAGCTTCAGCATCAGTCCTTCCAATGAATATTCAGGACTGATTTCCTTTAAGATTGACTGGTTTGATCTCCTTGCAGTCCAAGGGACTCTCAAGAGTCTTCTTCAACATCACAGTTCAAAAGCATCACTTCTTTGGTGCTTAGCTTTCTTTATGGTCCAACTCTCACATCCATACATGATTACTGGAAAAACCGTAGCTTTGACTATATGGACCTTTGTTGGCAAAGTAATGTCTCTGCTTTCTATTTTATTTTATTTTCTCTGCTTTTTAATATGCTGTCTAGGTTGGTCATAGCTTTTTGTCCCAGGAGCAAGTGTCTTTTAATTTCATGGCTGCAGTCACCACCTTCAGTGATTTTGGAGCCCAGAAAATAGTGTCTGTCTCTGCTTCCATTGTTTCCACATCTATTTGCCATGAAGTGATGGGACCAGATGCCGCGATCTTAGTTTTTTGAATGTTAAGTTTTAAGCCAGCTTTTTCACTCTCCTCTTTCACTTTCATCAAGAGGCTATTCAGTTCTTCTTTGCTTTCTGCCATAAGGGTGGTGTCATCTGCGTATCTGAGGTTATTGACATTTATCCTTGCATTCTTGATTCCAGCTTGTGCTTCATCCAGCCCTGCATTTCATATGATGTATTCTGCATATAAGTTAAATAAGCAGGATGACAATATATATCCTTGACATACTCCTTTCCCAATTTAAAACCAGTCTGTTTTTCCATGTCTGGTTCTAACTGTTGCTTCTTGACCTATACACAGATTTCTCAGGAGGCAGGTAAGGTGGTCTAGTATTTCCATCTCTTAAAGAATTGTCCACAGTTTCTTGTGATCTACACAGGCAAAATTTTGGCATAATCAGTATAGCAGTAGATGTTTTTTCTGGGATTCTCTTGCCTTTTCTATGATCCAACAGATACTGGCAGTTTGATCTCTGGTCCTTCTAACTTTTCTAAAACCAGCTTGAACATCTGGAAGTTGATGGTTCACATATTGTTGAAGCCTGTCTTGGAGAATTTTGAGCATTAATTTGCTAGTGTGTGAGATGAGTGCAATTGTGCGGTAGTTTGTACATTCTTTGGCATTGCCCTTCTTTGGGATTGGAATGAAAACTGACCTTTTCCAGTCCTGTGGCCACTGCTGAGTTTTCCAAATTGACTGCCACATTGAGTGCAGCACTTTCACAGCATAATCTTTCAAGATTTGAAATAGCTCAACTGGAATTCCATCACCTCCACTAGCTTTGTTCATAGTGATGCTTCTTAAGGCCCACTTGACTTCACATTCCAGGATGTCTGGCTCTAGGTGAGTGATCACACCATCATGGTTATCTTGATCATGAAGATTTTTTTGTATAGTTCTTCTGTGTATTCTTGCCACCTCTTCTTAATATCTTCTGCTTCTGTTAGGTCCATACCATTTCTGTCCTTTATTGTGCTCATCTTTGCAAGAAATGTTCCCTTGGTATCTCTTATTTTCTTGAAGAGATCTCTAGTCTTTCCCATTCTATTGCTTTCTTCTATTTCTTTGCACTGATCACTGAGGCAGGCTTTCTTATCTCTCCTTGCTATTCTTTGGAACTCTGCATTCAGATAGATATGTCTTTCCTTTTCTCCTTTGCTTTTCACTTCACTTCTTTTCTTAGCCATTTGTAGGACCTCCTCAGGCAGCCATTTTGCCTTTTTACTTTTCTTTTTCTTGGGGATGATCTTGATCACTGCCTCCTGTACAGTGTCACAAAGCTCTGTCAGTAGTTCTTCAGGTACTCTATCAGATCTTATCCCTTAAATCTGTATGTCCACTGTATAATCATAAGGGATTTGATTTAGGTCATACCTGAATGGTCTAGTGGTTTTCTCTACTTTCTTCAATTTGAGTCTGAATTTGGCAATAAGGAGTTCATGATCTGAGCCATAGTCAGTTCCTGGTCTTGTTTTTGTTGACTATATAGAGCTACTCCATCTTTGGCTGCAAAGAATAAAATCAATCTGACTTTTGTATTGACCATCTGGTGCCTACATTCTGTCCCCTAGGGCACATGGTGATGTCCATGTGTAGAGTCTTTTGTGTTGTTGGAAGACAGCATTCACTATAACCGGTGCATTCTCTTCAAGCAGGCTTCATTACTCCCTAATGTTATGACACTTCTTTATGTTTCTGCTTGGCTGTTGAATTCCACTGAGATTATGACCCTAAATCTAAACCTTAGAGGAGTAGTTTTCAGAGTCAGGCCAGTATTACCGGGAAACTTTTAGAAATGCAGATTATCCAACTCCACTCGAGGTATACTGAATCAGGAACCTTAAGAATGGGGCAAGTAAACGGTTTCAAGGGACCTTCTGCTTAAGACCCTGATGCTGGGAAAGATTGAAGGCCAGAGGAGAAGGGGATGATAGAGGATGAGATGGTTGGATGGCAATACCGACTCACTGGACATGAGTTTGAGTAAGCTCCAGGAGTTGGTGATGGACAGAGAAGCCTGGCATGCTGCAGTCCATGGGGTCACAATGAGTTGCATATGACTGGGTGACCGAACTGAACTGAGGGACCTTCTGATGCTCACTGAAATCTGAGACACACTGCTCTAGAGGTTAGGACCCTATTCTGTCCTGTAGGGCACATTCGCTCTGGGTCTGTAGCTTTCATATTCCTTCCCACACAGCAGCTCCACATCCTGTCTCAAGTCCTTCAGGAAGCTGGCCTCTTAGCAGTGGTTTGGGGATGATTCTCACTGATTTATTATTGCTAGAATTATTTACTGATTTGAAATCTCTGCACTGCCAATATCATGTTAAAAGGTCCATGAAAGGTGGAAGTGGAACCCAAAAGCCAATAATGTTGGATCCTATGTGTGACATCCCTGTGTTAGGCTGGTAAAATACTGTAATGAAATAGATCCTAAAAATTCTAAAGCTTGAGAGCATGACCTAGTAGGCATGAAGGATATACAGGAATAAACTTCTGAAAATAAGAATATACTGTCCCACTGTGGGCCTGCTGTCTGCTTGGTAAACCTAAGCTCTAGAAGGGTTTACCCAGCCAAGCAGTAAAGAGAAAAAGCAAAACCTAACCTGGTTTGATCCCTGGTTCCTCAAACCTTTTTATCTTGGATTCCTGGAGACTAATTGCCTTGGGAAAACAGACAGAAATAAGACCATCAAGGATTAAAAGACTCTTCCCAGCTCCTGCTCTCTATTTCCCCTACTCATGGTCCCAGTGATTGGCTGTGAGCCCCAGAGGCTCTTAAGGGATTTGAGGTGCCTGAGAGGACAATGACATTTTAACAGTGACTAGGTGTCCATGGACAAGTCTTTCCGCTTCTGTGGATGTGAATCTGCAAAAATGAGAGGCCTGAAAGGGCTACTCCAGTATTCTTTGACTACTTACATGTGACAGGATTAGTCTTCCCAATTTAATTTTCAGTAAAACTGTTGCCTAAGACCATCTTCCATGCAGAAGAAAATTGGTGGTTCAACCTGGCACATGTTGGCCAAGTAGATGCATTAATTCTCTATTGCGGCTTTCATAAATTATCCTATAATGTACAGCTTACAACAACATATTATTTCACAGTTTCTGAGAGTCAGGAATCTGGGAATGGATTACTTGGCTGGTTCTGGCTCTGGGTCTCTCATGAGATTGTAGTCAAAATGTTTGATGTCTTGATTGAGCTTGAGCATCTGCTTTCAAACTTACTCATGCTGGCAGGAGGCTTCAGTTTGCTGCTCCATGAGCCTCTTCTCAAGACTGCTCACAGAGGGCAGCTGTCTTCCTCCTAAGTAGATGATCTGTTGAACAAAAATGAGTAACTAGGACAGCGTCATTGGCACCCTAACCTCCAAAGTGACATATCCTCAATTCTACCGTATTCTGTTGATCATACAGGCCAACTCTAGTGCAAAGTGGGAGGGGACTGCACAGGGGGTGAACGCGGGGAGACAGGGACCATTGGGGATCGTCTTGGAGGCTGGTTACAACTGTGGACCATGTAATTGCTTTTGGATTACTTCACAGATTATGATTGGTTTAGCTCAAAGAACAGCTGTGAACTGTGAATGTAGACCCAGCAGGAACTGGTCAAGAACCAAAATCCTTTTGCTGATTGTGATGCCTTAGAATCTATCCTAGGTACTGCTGTTGGATGTTTTGTTTACACACTACTACAACAGTATGAGCCAGTCATATATGCACATACATATGCCTGAAGGTAGCAGCCTCCAAGAGCTCACCAGCCAAAGAGACTTCGCTAATTGTATTTTATTTACCCTTATGGGCCAACTATTCCCTGCAGTTGAGCTCCATTTTTCCAGGATGCTTAAGCTATTTTATAATCTCTCACAAACCAACAAGCATCTTCTGAGCCCTTGTCTGTTAGCCTTGCTGGGCGGAGACACAGAGCTCCACACATTTCCAGTGGGCCTGACTTTGGGTGATGTGGACTCTACAACTTTGCTTACAACTAACAACCAGTCCATTCTGAAGGAAATCAGCCCTGGGATTTCTTTGGAAGGAATGATGCTTAAGCTGAAACTCTAGTACTTTGGCCACCTCATGCGAAGAGTTGACTCATTGGAAAAGACTCTGATGCTGGGAGGGATTGGGGGCAGGAGGAGAAGGGGATGACAGAGGATAAGATGGCTGGATGGCGTCACTGACTTGATGAACGTGAATCTGAGTAAACTCCAGGAGATGGTGATGGACAGGGAGGCCTGGTGTGCTGCAATTCATGGGGTCGTAGAGTCAGACACAACTGAGCTACTGAACTGACTGAACTGAACTAGCTTACTACTTCTGCTTCAACTAGCCTCTTGGAGTCACTTTAATTTTTATAGTAGATCTGCTTCATCATGAAAGTAATTTTTTTAAGATTATTTTCCAAAAGCATTTTATTCTTATTTTGAGGGGAGAGTTTATTAAGTGAAGACGTTGATTTGTCACTTAATTGTTTATTTTTCTCACATTTAAGTAAATGATGATGTTAAAGCCAAGGCCCATACCCTCAGCTATGTGCCCTTCAATTCACAGAGGAAGAACTCAGGCAGTGGCTAAATGCCTAGTCTCCAGGACTAGATCATTTAGGATCAAATCCTGATTCTGCCAATTACCACAAGTGAGACCTTGAAAAAGACACTTAACTCCTCTGTGCCTCAGGCTCCTCATCTGTAAAATTATTTACTCATTTTAAAATTTATCTTATTGAAATGTAGTTGATGTACAATGTTGTCTTAATTTCTACTATACAAAAATGTAATTCAGTTATACATATGTACACATACATTTGTGTATGTATACACATTTTTCGTATTCTTTTCCATTATGGTTTATCACAGGGTATTGAACATTGTTCTCTGTGCTATACAGTAGGACCTTGTTGTTCATCCATTCTGTATATATCAGTTTGCATCTGCTAATCTCAAATTCCTGTTCAGTTACTCTCTTCCCACCTGCCCCCTTCCACCTTCCTTTCCTTCAGTTCTCCAGTCCCTTTGTCTCTTAGCATTCCTTTCCACTTGTGACCAAGGCTTCCCGCCTCTTTGTTGTCTTGGAGGCCAGGCACATGATTTCTGCTCATTTTATGATTTCCTTGCTAACCACTCCAGGAAGACAGTCCCATACCTGGAGAAGGTAGAAAGCCAAAGAAATCCCCCTGAATTTGTATGAGTCAAGATTCTGCCTTGTTGTCACTTGGCTTCCTATGTGATGATCCCTAGGAGTTCAGCAGTCTCATCTCTTCTCTTTCCTAAGGAGGAATGCCAGACCGTCTCCTTATCTCCTCCTCCTTCTCTCTGGGTCTTCCTGACCCCTTTCAGCCTGAAGCCTCTTCTTCTAGATTTACAGGCCTAAAATATTCAAGTAGGGAGCAAGGGACAGAAGCTAGATCATTTATTTATTAGAACTATATATTGAGTGTTACACGCTGGGCACATTTCTAGGGGTTGCTCGCTTGTCTGTTTTGCGTTTGGGGCTGCGACATCCAGATCTGCAGCTTATTGTCCACTGCATTAGGTTTCATGACCCTTGACATCCTTCCAAAGAACCTTGGAAACGAGAGTGATATCTGGATTTATACTGATCTCAGTTTAGGAATTGGTGTTTAAATTAGCAACCAATGATGTGCTCTTAAATGTAAAAGAGAAAAAAGCAAAGCTTTCAGGAAGCCCCTGGGAACCCTGACAGATAAAGTTTCCTTTTATTAATACCTGCTATTTTATTTTTACTAAAGGAGCTTCTTTCCTCTCTAATTAATTGTTGAGCATCTCAAATACATGCAAACATACAAAGAAATTTACTGTAGGCCTGACAGATACCACTGTTGCTGTGACAAGCACTGAATCAAAGTTGTTTCAACACAGATGTTCCCACTTGATAAAGAGGCACTTAAAATAATGAATTGGAACGTCTAGAAAGCTTGCATGTTTGGCATCAGTTTTATTTATAAAGTATTAGGAGAACAAATATTTTCTGTTAAATCATAGCTAACTGCTTCTCCCTTCATAGAGAGGCTTTTATCTGAGATGGTTAGTGCATTTAATGGATACTAAGATATAAAATGCTCTTATAAAATGATGCTAAATGATGACTATGATCTGTTTTGGATAGGGAAGAATGGAGTCACCAAGGAAAAAAGGCAACTTGCTTGTGTTTTCATAACCACAGAAGTTCTTTGACATTAAGCATCAATCATGGGTCTGGCACGCTATTAACAAGCTTCATGTATATTCCCATTGGATTCCCTAAAAACTCCATGAATTGGTTCAACAATGGAGACTAAGAGAGGTTAGATAACTTCTTCAAAGTGTTACAGTAACTTACCCAGGCTCTCCCACTGTGCTATATGTAGTCAGTTAGAGGCAAACATAGAACTGAAACTTTCTTGGCACCTAAGCCTGTAGTTCTTTACCTAATTATTTTAGCATGTTTTAAAGCCTCCAGTTTCCTAGAATAATGAATTACCCACCAGTATGAATATGCTAACTAAATCTGAGTCAGGGCCTGATTTCTGAGTCAGGGCCTGATTTTTTTAAAATACATTTATTTTTAATTGAAGGGTAATTGCTTCATAATATTGTATTGGCCTCTGTCATACATCTACGTGAGTCAGGCGTAGGTTTACTATGTCCCCACCCTCTTGGACCTCCTTCCACCTCCCATCAGTTTTCCCCCACCAGATTTTTACAGAGCCTTGGTTTGAGTTCCCTGAGTCATACAGCTAATTCCCATTGGTCGGTTATCTGTGTTACATGTGGTAGTGTATATGCTCCATGTTACTCTCCATTTGTCCCACCCTCCCCATCCTCTCCCCTGCCTATCTCCATAAGTCTGTTCTCTATGTCTCTGTCTCCATTGTTAGAGCCTGAATTCTGAGTCAGGATTGCTGCCTATATGAAGAAGTATCCTGCCACAGAGGGTAGCATGAACTTTCTGCACAGGATCTCCTGGTTAAGGTTATCTGTGACACAGTGGAGAAAAGCAAGGACCAGCATAAATCCTGTGTTGGGAGGAAGGGGGTAGTGGTAGGGGGAAATGATGCATATATATGATATTGTGACAATCTTTCTAGCAATCTTTAGCCTGAGGTGGTAGGGTAAATTATATCACACTCAAAAAACCCAAAACCACTAATGGCAATGTGTATTGTTAATATAGAAAGTTAATTGTTAATATAGAAAGTTCATTTACAGAAGAAACAGACCCATAGCATGGGACAGCCTTCCATTCTACCTACATCTAAAATTGATGTATCAAAAGGATCAGTGCTGTTCTTCACTGTAGAGACAACATCCTAACAAGATGAAACTGTGGTGGAAATCATGTGCCCCTTCCTACTCCATCCTTGAAAAGTTTGAAAGCTAGAAAAAGACACACTTGAAAACTAATATGGAAAAGACTTGTCGAGGGCCTTTAATGGACTGGAACCTGGTGGTCCAGAGTCGACGATGACAAAGTGAAAGAAGGAGACAGGCTAATATTTCCTGGGTTATGCAGCCAACTTCATGTTCCAGGAAAGCAGCTAGAGAGAGAGAGAGAGAAAGAAAGACACGGGACCAAAGCTCTGATGGAGCAAAGGTGTTTTAATCAACATGGTGTGGACATATATACTGTCTTACAAGGTACTTATTCTCAAATAAAGATGAAAATTCCAGACTCACAAAACATCAGTTCAGTTCAGTCAGTCATCGAGTCCGTGATGCCATCCAGTCATCTCATCCTTTGTCATCCCCTTCTCCTCCTGCCCCCAATCCTTCCCAGCATCAGGGTCTTTTCCAATGAGTCAGCTCTTTGCATGAGGTGGCCCAGGTACTGGAGTTTCAGCTTTAGCATCATCCTTTTCAAAGAAATCCCAGGGCCGATCTCCTTCAGGATGGACTGGTTGGATCTCCTTGCAGTCCAAGGGACTCTCAAGAGTCTTCTCCAACACCACACTTTAAAAGCATCAATTCTTCAGTGCTCAGCCTTCTTCACAGTCCAACTCTCACATCCATACATGACCACAGGAAAAACCATAGCCTTGACTAGAAGGACCTTCGTCGGCAAAGTAATGTCTCTGCTTTTGAATATACTATCTAGGTTGGTCATAACTTTTCTTCCAAGGAGTAAGCATCTTTTAATTTCATGGCTGCAGTCACCATCTGCAGTGATTTTAGAGCCCAACAAAATAAAGTCTGACACTGTTTCCACTGTTTCCCCATCTATTTCCCATGAAATGATGGGACCGGATGCCATGATCTTCGTTTTCTGAATGTTGAGCTTTAAGCCAACTTTTTTGCTCTCCTCTTTCACTTTCATCAAGAGGCTTTTTAGTTCTTCTTCACTTTCTGCCATTAGGGTGGTGTCATCTGCATAGCTGAGGTTATTGATATTTCTCCTGGCAATCTTGATTCCAGCTTATGTTTCTTCCAGTCCAGCGTTTCTCATGATGTACTCTGCATAGAAGTTAAATAAGCAGGGTGACAATATACAGCCTTTGACATACTCCTTTTCCTATTTGGAACCAGTCTGTTGTTCCATGTCCAGTTCTAACTGTTGCTTCCTGACCTGCATACAGATTTCTCAAGAGGCAGGTCAGGTGGTCTGGTATTCCCATCTCTTGAAGAATTTTCCACAATTTATTGTGATCCACACAGTCAAAGGCTTTGGCAGAGTCAGTAAAGGAGAGGTAGATGTTTTTCTGGAACTCTCTTGCTTTTTCCATGATCCAGCAGATGTTGGCAATTTGATCTCTGGTTCCTCTGCCTTTTCTAAACCAGCTTTAACATCAGCGAGTTCACGGTTCACGTATTGCTGAAGCCTGGCATGGAGAATTTTGAGCATTACTTTATTAGCATGTGAGATGAGTGCAGTTGTGCGGTAGTTTGAGCATTCTTTGGCATTGCCTTTCTTTTGGAATGAAAACCGACCTTTTCCAGTCCTGTGGCCACTGCCAGAGGTGATCCGTATTAAAGACAGAGTGAGTTGTAAACAATCACCTTTACCATATGGTTCATAAGAAGGAAGAGGGTACTTATTACCGTATTGAAAAACTAACAAAGGAGAAATGCCTGGTTCCGTCAGCCCTGGGAGAAGCTTGCCTCTTCTCTTAATTCCTGAATATTCAGGAATTAATAAGGAGCAGAGGATTTCTAACAGATCCAGAATAGCACACAGGAAGCCTCCTGTTAAATGCTTCCTGACAACTTGGTAGAGAGGGAATCAAGGTACATAGAGGGCTGTGCTCTTGTCCTCACCATGAGGACTCACATGGTGAAAGGGCAAGGGAGCACTCTGGGATCTCTTTTATAAGGGCACTAATTTCATTCATGAGGGCTCCAGCCTCATGACCTAATCACTTCCCATTGGCCTCTTTGAAGTTTACACTAGGTCATGTCTGACTCTTGCAACCCCGTGGATTGTAGCCTAGCAGGCTCTTCTGTCCATGGGATTTCCCAGGCAAGAAAACTGGAGTGGATTGCCATTTCCTTCACCAGAGATCTTCCTCACCCAGGGTTTGAGTCCTGGTCTCCTGAATTGACAGGTGGATTCTTTACTGACTGAGCCATCAGGGAAGCCCCATTAGGGGGCCACAAATACTCAGCCTGGAGAAGGGAATGGTAATTCACTCCAGTGTTCTTCCCTAGAGAATCCCATGGACAGAGGAGCCTGACAGGCTGTGATCCATGGGGTCATGAAGAGTAGGGATACGACTGAGTGGCTAACACACAAATACTCCGTCTATAGTAACAGCTTGATGAGGAGGTACAAGGACTGAGAAGGTGAAGAGAGGATGGTGAGCACGGAGCAACAGTGTATGGCTGTGTTTGGAACAAGTTTTACAGGTGAGCTTTGTGAATTGCCCTAGAGTGATGTCACACTCTGCTGCAACCCCTCCTTACCACTGTGGGTTTCACAATGTGTCTAGATACTGAAACCCTAAGTTAGGTCCTTAGATCACTCGGATACAAAAGTCCTGCTGACCTGTTGTTCTGTCTTCCCATCTACCCCACAGAATGCTCGATGAGGATACTCACCTGTCAATCTTGTCTTCCTCCATGCTCTTGGCACTATGCCCCTCACCTCTCCAAAGAGAGCAGGCACTCACCTATTTGTTGGATCATATGCAATTCTAGAAAGAGATTATTTATCAATTGTTAAATTTTTTAAAGGCAGAATAGAGGCGGCTCAGTGTCAGTTCCCCCTTTCTGCTACATCTTGACATACACTGAATTGACAGGGTGACTACAGACAATGGAGAGAGACATTTCCACAGTGACTCAAGTCATTAATGAGTTTAGTAGTTGGGGCCACCATGGAGTGCAGAATCAAGGGCTGTGATGATAACAGCAACACGTCCTTGGTTGTGGAGGCATTTTGGCTTCATCAGCAGACCTTGAAGTTAGCTAGATTGCTGGGAGCTCAGAAACTTTCCCTGCTTTGCAGCTTTCTCTTATGGGTTGAATGACATCTGCCAAAAACTCAATGTCAAAGTCCTAAGCCCCAGGACCTCAGAGTGTGACCGTACTTGGAAACAGTGTTGTTGCAGATGTAATTAGTACAAATAAGGTCATATTGGGGTGGGGTGGCCCCTAATTCATTATGATTGTTGTCTTTATAAAAGGGGAAATTTGGACACACATAACACTCTGTGAAGACAAAGGCAGAGATCGGGGTGACACTTGTACAAGCCAGAGAATGTCAAACATTGCTAGCAAACCACCAGAAACTAGGGGGAGACCTGGAACAGATTGTTCCTCACAGCTCTCAGAAGGAACCAGTTCTTAATCTCAGCCTGCTAGCCTCCAGGACCATAAGACAATAAATTGCTGTTGTCTACTCAGTTTGTGGTGCTTTGTTCCAGCAGCCCTAGCAAATGAACACACTAACCAAGAGTGGCATGCTCTTGTGCATTCACAGTGGCAGCTGGCATCACCTGGCCCCTGGCCTGTGTTCATTCAGAGCAACGTTTGCGGGATATAGTTAAGGTCTCAAATGGGAAGTAGACGTGTGTAGTGTTTAGTCACTCAGTCATGGCTGACTCTGTGACTCCCATGGACTGTAGCCTGCCAGGCTTCTCTGTCCATGGATATTCTCCAGGCAAGAATCCTGGAGTGGGTTGTCATTTCCTTCTCCAAGGGATCTTCCCAACCCAGGGATCGAACCCAGGTCTCCTCATTGTAGGAGGATTCTTTACCGTCTGAGCCACCAGGGAAGCCCAGGAAGCAGGCAGGGAAGCTAAATAAGTTTGTGTTTCCAACCATTTTATTTGGTATCTAGATATGAGGTGATGAGAGGTGAATCAAAGACTCGGAGCTGAACTGCTCTCACTACAAGGTTGGACACGGAGCCAACAGCTCGGGCAGTGGTCCTAGGGGGCCTCCCCTCCTGTCCACCAGCCGTTCCCTCCACATTAACCTCAGGTGCAAAATCAGCGATGGTGAGGCCTCGTTCCTCCTCAGTCACTTGATTCTTCAGCAGGGAAAACAGCCTTTATTCCGCTGGGTCATCTCTTTGAAATAGTCTCCTTGTGACTTTTTCTCCCCAGTGAGACCTGACAGTTTTCATTACACTGAAGTGCTCTTTTTGTGCCTCTTTTTATTGGGCCATCAGGATACTGCAAGACCTTCAGGGCAGGGGTTCTACTATTATCTCTTCTCTCAAGCTCCAGGACACTGAACATATCATTTATTTAATAGTAACCATAAAAAGCCTTTGAAAGTAATCCTTGTAAATGGCCTTGTGACTTTTGTGATATTGAACTTCTGAAGGAATACGTACGTGAGATTTTTTAATATATTGAAGGTAAATGCTTTTAACAGTCTGAAGAAGTTGCCTGCAATCTAAAAACGTTACCCAGTGAAGAGGGAAGTGCCTGGAGAAAAGTGTCAGTCTTCTGTGAGGTGGCATCAGCACTAAACACATGAAAAGTGTACTCAGATAAATTGGTCTGGGTTTAAATTGTTTACCAGATGAATTGTCAGCTGTGGTTCAGTGTTACAGTCATTTTCCTTCTTCTTCTCACACTCATGATGACAGAGCCATAGCAGAGAAAAGATCTGAGTCTTCTTGATGTAAGTCAGGACTTTGACAGTCAGTGCTGCTGACTTTGTGCAGCACTGGTTCTGCTGTGGAGGGTTACCACCTTGCTCATTGTAGGAGGTTTCACAGCATCCCTGGCCTCCACCCACTAGATGCCAGCAGCATCCTGCCCCCTACAGTTGTGACAACCAAAAAGTCTCCAAACTCAACTAAATGTCCAGAGAGGCAAATCACCGTCTGCTGAGAACCATGGATCTAAATGGGGGGTGGGGGGGTGGGGGGGGGGAAATGTGCTTCAAAAGCATTGATTTTGGATTCCTTTTGGGAGAAATGAGGACATACCATGGTTGGTTTCTAGTTACCAAGAGCAAGGTACCTAAATTAAAGGAGGAAACTGGGCAAGTCAGGAAAGAGCAGAGTATCCCAATGCATGCACCTCAGGTTTCTTAGCATTGTTTCTTGTTCCTGGTTTACTGACAGTCATTGAAATATTAACCCTGTGGAACTCAAAATCAAGCTTGCAAAAGCTTCTAGTTTCATCCACACTAAGCTTATGTATCTGATTTTACCCACTGGGAAAGGAAGTTGGGTCATGTCCCATTTGAGATTCACGTTAGAGACTCAGAGACCTTCCCTCCTGCCTGTGGCTAAAATGCCATTCTTTGCTCTTGCAGCCCCTTTCCTGGGGTCCCCCAGGAACCAAGGCTGCTTACATAGTCGGGTGCATCAGTCTGCTTTATTGTTTCCTCCAGGGGAAGAAACCTGCTCTCTGGCTGTTGCTGTGTCGTCCCCGCCTCCTGCTTTGCCAGGGAGAGTCCTACTCAAGAACCCCTCCTTTTTTTTCCTGACTCAAAAGGATGAGCCTCTCTCCCTTAGTGCTGCATTCATCTCCCTCTCAGCACCCTTGGGCCTGGTCTCCTAGAACGTTAAGCCAACAGGGCTGTCAGCTCACACTCATGCAGAGACATTTTCCTAGGCCACAGCTCCAGTGGCAGGTCTAGTTATGCACTGAGGCTGGACCTTGCTCCCTTTCCACTATAAGGAGGATGCTCTCCCCATATCCAAAGAGCTGTCTGCTCCTCTTGCTGCCTGCATGGTGGGGCTGGTGCTCAGGTGCTCCTTTGATGACAGCACTCCTAGCATCCATAGCTGCTGCTGGCCCACTCCCTTCCCAGCAGAGAAAATGGGCAACCTCAGATACTCGCCAGTGCTGGCCAGGGTGCACTGGTGGGGTTCATGAGTCTGGGGGCAGTTTCCCAGCCCCGCTATTCTTGTTCTGACTCATTTCTCAGAATACCCAACTGGAGACTCCTCAAAAAGCAAGTGCAAAAGTAAAGCAGTGTGATGCTGATATACTTGGTGAGCTCTGGGCTATTTAGTCTTAATAAACCATGTGTTCAATTAGTCCACTGACCTTCTCTTAGCACCTATTATGTTATGTGTTAGATCCTGATCTAGTAGTGAACAAGACTGACAAGCTCCCTGTCTTCATGAGCTTACACCTTAATGGGAGAGAGAGGCCATATACAAATAAGCACATCAATAAAAAAATGATTTCAGAGTGTAATATGTGCCTAAAGGAAGTCAACAAGGTAATGATAGAGTGTGACTGAGAGGGTAGCTGCTTTAGGGAGAGGCTTTAGAGAATCACCTCTGAGGAGGTGACATTTCATCTAACACCTGAAGGACTGTGAGTTCCCAGCAGTGCAAAGAGCTGGGGAAGAGTTCCAGGCACAGGGAACAGCCCATGGTAAGACTGTGACTCTTGAACAAACTTGGCCAGTTTGAGAATACTACAGGGACCAGTGAGGGAGAGGGGTGCCGTGAGATGGGGCTGGACAGGTGGGCAGGGGTCATCATGGAGGACTTTGAAAGACAAAGAAAAGAGTCTAAGAGCAGGGAGGCCCCTTAAAGGATTTAAGCAGGAAAGAGCATGATCTGATCCACATTTTATAAAGACCACACTGGCTGCCATGTTGGAATGCAATGTAGGAAGAAGACTGGAAGCAGAGAGATGGATTATATGGCAGACAAGGCTCAAGGTGATGGATGCGTGAAATAGGGTGATGGGTTCAGAAATGGAGGAAAGGGGATGTATCTGAGATACAGTTTTGACAGCATCAACAGTATTTGATACAAGGAGAGAGAGAAGAATGTGAACTGGTTGGATGATGTTATTTGTTAAGATGTGGAGGGGAGACATGTATCTGGGGTGCATAGAACATTCTAAGTGAACATAATATTAGATAAATTTACATCTCATGAAATATGATATAATGAGCATTTCTAGGATGATCATTACTACTTCAAATAACTGTAAATCTTCTGGAAAAATGAAATTATCCACTGAGCATGAGCTAATTTGTTGTTGATGTGAAGTCATCCCTGAAGGTGGGGTGTCTTTTACATGAGCACCCACTCTTCAGTGCAGACACCTTTATCAGCAATGGCAGGAGCTGAGCATAGAAAGAAATGGTGATTGCAACCAAGGGTAAATAGGAGTTTATCTTGGTAAGTTTAAAAATCACCCCCATTTCACCTTAGAAAGTGACCTTATTGCTGTTTCATTTATTAATGGGCAACTGTGGGATAAAGTAATAAAGTAAGGCTATTAAACTCTAATGAAGCACTAAGGTCAAGCATTCTGGGTATGCAGAACATCCAGAAATAGAGTCTGCCTGTTTGTGCTAACACAATGATGATTTATGTTTATAGATCAGAATTGATTGTGTAGTTCTTAGTGGCATGTCCAAAGAAATCTTTCAGTTCACTTCAGTCACTCAGTCATGCCCGACTCTGCAACTCCATGAATCGCAGCACACCAGGCCTCCCTGTCCATCACCAACTCATGTCCAAACTCATGTCCATCAAGTCGGTGATGCTATCCAGCCATCTCATCCTCTGTCGTCCCCTTCTCCTCCTGCCCCCAATCCCTCCCAGCATCAGGGTCTTTCCCAATGAGTCAATGCTTCGCATGAGGTGGCCAAAGTACTGGAGTTTCAGCTTTAGCATCATTCCTTCCACAGAAATCCCAGGGCTGATCTCCTTTAGAATGGACTGGCTGGATCTCCTTGCAGTCCAAGGGACTCTCAACAGTCTTCTCCAATACCACAGTTCAAAAGCATCAATTCTTTGGCACTCAGCTTTCTTCACAGTCCAACTCTCACATCCATACATGACCACAGGAAAAACCATAGCCTTGACTAGACAGACCTTTGTTGGCAAAGTCATGTTTCTGCATTTCAATATGCTATCTAGGTTGGACATAACTTTCTTTCCAAGGAGTAAGCGTCTTTTAATTTCATGGCTGCAGTCACCATCTGCAGTGATTTTGGAGCCTCAAAAATAAAGTCTGTCACTGTTTCCACTGTTTCCCCATCTATTTCCCATGAAGTGATGGGACCAGATGCCATGATCTTCATTTTCTGAATGTTGAACTTTAAGCCAACTTTTTCGCTCTCCTCTTTCACTTTCATCAAGAGGCTTTTCAGCTCCTCTTCACTTTCTGCCATAAGGGTGGTGTCATTTGCATATCTGAGGTTATTGATATTTCTCCCAGCAATCTTGATTCCAGCTTGTGCTTCCTCCAGCCTAGCATTTCTCATGATGTACTCTGCACATAAGCAGGGTGACAATATACAGCCTTGATATAGATGTACTCCTTTTCCTATTTGGAATCAGTCTGTTGTTCCATGTTCCAGTTCTAACTGTTGCTTCCTGACCTACATATAGGTTTCTCAAGAGGCAGGTCAGTGGTCTGGTATTCCCATCTCTTGAAGAATTTTCCACAGTTTATTGTGATCCACACAGTTAAAGGCTTTGGTAGAGTCAATAAAGAAGAAATAGATATTTTTCTGGAGCTCTCTTGCTTTTTCCATGATCCAGCGAATGTTGGCAATATGATATCTGGTTCTTCTGTCTTTTCTAAAACCAGCTTGAACATCTGGAAGTTCATGGTTCACATATTGCTGAAGACTGGCTTGGAGAATTTTGAGCATTACTGTATTACTAGCATGTGAAATGGAGGAGCCTGGTAGGCTGCAGTCCATGGGGTCACTAAGAGTCAGACACGACTGAGCAACTTCACTTTCACTTTTCAGTTTCATGCTTTGGAGAAGGAAATGGCACTCCACTCCATTGTTCTTGGCTAGAGAATCCCAGGGACGGTAGAGCCTGATGGGCTGCCGTCTATGGGGTCGGACATGACTGAAGCGACTTAGCAGCAGCAGAAGGCAGTGGTACCCCCATTCCAGTACTCTTGCCTGGAAAATCCCATGGATGGAGGAGGCTGGAAGGCTGCAGTCCATGGGGTCGCTGAGGGTCAGACACAACTGAGCGACTTCACTTTCGCTTTTCACTTTCATGCATTGAAGAAGGAAATGGCAACCCACTCCAGTGTTCTTGCCTGGAGAATCCCAGGACGGGGTAGCCTGGTGAGCTGCCATCTGTGGGGTCACACAGAGGCAGACACGACTGAAGTGACTTATAAGCAGCAGCTTATCCATTTTGTGTTTGTATACTTATGTATTAAGTTTTTCTTGAAATAGGCCACAATTGTAATTGGCTAGTGACAAATCTTCAACCAGAAAATGTGTCTATTCTGGAGCGTGTTTTTGTTTTGTGGTTGGTTCCTTGCTGTCTAGGGTCATCCTGTCCAAAATATTCTCCTTTATAATGAAGAAACAGGCCCAGAGGGATTAGGCTCCCCTGGCGGTCCAGCTCCCTAGCATTTGATTCTGGGGCTGTCCCCGTTGACTTTGATAAGGTTTTCAGTGAAACTTTGGTGGTTCAGAAGGTAAAGGATCTGCCTACAATGTGGGAGTCCAGGGTTTGATTCCTGGATCAGGAAGATCCCCTGGAGTGGTAAATGGCAACCCACTCCAGTACTCTTGCCTGGAAAACCCCATGGACGGAGGAGCCTGGTAGGCTACATACAATCCATGGGGTCACAAAGAGTTGGACACAGTTGAGCAACTTCACTTTCCTTTTCACTGAAACTGAGAGGCAGGGTTATTTCACTACCTTATTTGGAAAATAGTCTGTTTATAAACACAGCTTGTCAATGATCACATTTCCTCTGAATAAATAATTAAGATGATAAGGAGCTTTCTATATTAAATAGAATGAGGCTTACATTGTATGACTAACTCAACTACGTTCGTTTCCTCTTTAAGCCTAGTTAGTATTTGTTAACAGGACATCTGTTTCTTTATGACACTGTATAGATTTTCACTTTTGTGATAATGCCTTCTAGCCAAAAAAAAAAAAAAAAAGACTTTTAAAAGACCAGAAAGTCATTATATGATATCCTAATGAATAACTCATTAACTAGTTAATTCATAGCTCATGTAAACTGTTTTCTGTCACTTCATAAATTCCACAGTATATCGACTGTCTGTCTTTACTAAGTGTGTGTGAGTTCTATTTTTCTGTTACTATCATTTGTATAATTCCACCTGATTTCTTTTGAGTCTTGGGTGGCTCTTTTAAGGACTGAACATAAAAATATTTATCTTTTCTAGATACTATTCCAGTAGAGATAATCTGTGTGAACCAAACTTCTGGGAAATATATTATCCAAAATGATACAGCCAAGCTTTGTGTGATTCTATTTACTGTACAACCTTAGTTGTTTTATTTAACTTCTCTGGGTCACAATTTTTCCATTGGTAAAATAGGGACAATGTCTCACTGAATAAGGAACAAGTAAAATATCCTTTTACTACTCTGACGGTATTTGGCACATTTTAAAAGGCGTTACTGGGGCTGGAAGGGACTAGCACCTAAAGCAAGAAGCGTTACTGTAAGTCGCAGCCTAAGAGGTGGAAGATGCTTCAGTCTGCAGTTCATTCAGGCCCCCTGTGTCCATCTGTTCTCTTGACCTGAAGCTTCCTGGCATTTCTTAGCCCTTTCTAAGTGCTAGAGGCTTTTTAAAAGTTTTGGCTTAGTACTTTTTGTGATTAAGGTTTAGGTGGGCAGAGATGGATTTTTATCTTTCCCTTGTTTACTCAGTGGGGTTCATGAAATTTGAGTTGCCAAGATGTTGGGAGGACTGTGAAGTCAAGATGTTGGAAACACATGGATCCATCTGGAACATTTACAGTGTATGTCAGAAGATTCCTTTCTTTAACTTGTATGTTGGTGAACTGTAAACTGAACATAAAACAACATAATATTTTATAGATACAAACTGATCTCAATCAGAAGATACTACACTAATATGGTCGTGGGGAAATGGAGATTTCTCAGTGAATCTTCTGTCTTGCTATCTGTCTTCCCTCATAGCTCAGTCAATAGGGAATCTGCCTGCAATGCAGGAGACCTGGGTTTGATCTCTGGCTTGGGAAGAGCCCCTGGAGAAGGAAATGGCCACCCACTCCAGTATTCTTGCCTGGAGAATTCCATGGACAGAGAAGCCTGGCAAGTTATAGTCCGTAGGGTCACAAAGAGTTGGACATGACTTAGCGACTAAGCCACCACCACCACTTGTTAATGGCCTTGTTAATTTATAACAGAGGGTAAAACCAGCTGACTTCATTCCTTAGTTGCCTCAGGAAATGTTAGTAATAATGCTCCATAGTAAATTCTATTAAAACAGTGATTTTGAATATGCAAAATGATATCATCAAATGGTGATAACTCCTCTCAGAGGTGAATTTTAGCACCTCTATCAATTAGCTTGGAAGACAGAGCTCACTTTTAGTACAGTATTCCTGGCTGGAATCTTCTTCCCAAGGATCTCATTTTATATCCCCATATATTTGCATGTGTTTCTATATAATATGTATAAGGCTGCAGGCCTTTTATAAACTAATTTTTATTATACCAGTTAAGGTAAAAATTTCTTTATTTCTTGTCTCTCCACTTACTACATACTCACTACTTGTGACTGGATATGAGAAACTTATAACCAGAGACTGCACATAAGTTTCAGTATTTCAACAGCATACTTGGCATTGTTTTGTCTTCCTTCATTTCTGCAGTTTGTCAAATGATCTCCAGAGCCTTTGGGAGTAGGGGATGGGGAGGGTGGGCTGAACATATGTATCACACCTCCTTCTTTGGTGTGTGGTGGTGCAAAATCAAGAAAAGGAAACTTAATTTTTTTGTACCCTAGGACACTATCAGTTTCTGAGAACTTTTCACTTCATATCCTACTGACCCAGCTGAATATAACCATAGGACAATAATAGGGTTGTTTGAGGATTAAATAAAATGACTAAATGGAATTGGTAAGATTAAGAGCCTGTCTCTGGAGGTAGACATTGTTAGTTTACATTCCAGCTTCATCATCCTCTGTGTGACCTTAGGCTGGTAATTCGCCTGCAAGGATGCTTCAGGTTCCTTATCTGTTAAATGGGCAAAGCATTGAGTTCATAGAAGAAAATTAACAAGAGTTACTATATATTAGGCAATTCAAAGAGTTCTAAGAAATTGCCTCTCCCACACAAATGGCTGATCATTCACAGCCCTCAGTTGTGGGTTTCCTGTACCCCTGCTCCGTTGGGGTCAAGTTGCCCCTTTTGGCAGCTGTGTTGGGCAGGATTCCTTTTAAGACCGTAGCTTCCTTGCATTCCCAGCACACATCACTTTGCCCAGCCTTTGGAGGAAGGGTCGCTTGCTCCTAATGCTGCTCTTTATACTCCGCTGTCACACACGGACATCTCTAGCCACAGAATTCCGCCTTGGAATTTCTCTGAGGGAGCCTCAGCTGCAGTGCGAGACCCTCAGGCCCCAGTAGACACATGCCAAGTGCTCCAAGTGATCCCTGGGCTGCCCATCCTCCTAAAGTGAGGGAGAAGCCCTGCCTTCGACCTCCACCTCCACAGGGAAAGAGGCCAAGGCAGCCGTGGCACAGCACATCGCAGCTCTCTGCTGAGCATCTCTTTAACAGCTGGGCTTGCTTAGGTGATGTTTCTTTCCTTTAGGTTCTGGGGGACAGTTGGCATCTTTTATACTTTTTCTGCCTTTGTGGCCTCATCCAAAACTTAAAAGAGGAAGAGTTCAATTTTAGGATTCTACTTTGCAGTTATTATTGTCATCAGCAGCCAGAATTCTATAGACAAAGAAGCACCTGACATCTTTCCATTCATTAACTGGTTTCTGAGTGCCATGACTCAGCATCCCCTCCAAGTCACCTGGCTTCTCTAAGTCTTGGTTTCCTCACTTATAAACTGGGTTGATATCATTTGCTCTGTGCAAGGTACAATGAGATAATGTATGCAAAACTTTGCAAACTAAAAAGTGCTTTATATATATATAATGAACTGAGATAAAATTTTGCTTAGCTAGAGCCTTATAATTGATTGTTTGGGTATGCTGTACTTAATAACCATCCATCTGTGTTTTGTATTTGTTGGCAGATATAATTTTTCTGCCAGTAAAATATTTAGAATCACTTTGTATAATGTAAAAATGATAAAGAGGGCTCTGTTGGCCTAGGAGGCTCATAAAGTTCTAATGACTTACGGGTTGCCAGATTCTGTACATAAAAATACAGAACACCCAGTTAAATGTGAATCAAAGAAAGAATGAATAATTTTTAGTCTATCCCACATATTGCACAGAATTTTATCTGGTAATCCCACTATAGTGGAGTGTGAGTAGAAATTGCTACCTAATTTATTTTTATATTTCCAGATCCTAGCATAATGCCTGAACTATAGCAAGTGCCTAATATATGATTCTGGAATAAAGAAATCAGTATATTTACTTGGAAAACTATTGATCATGTGACAAACTACTTTCAGAAACCCTTCTTGAGCTTCAGTTTGCTCATTTGTTGAGCAAAGATAAGGAAGTGCCTCACTGGTTAATGGAAGGGAAACATGAAATGGGATATAGAGCAGTCTTTATAAATTGTTAAAGTAATCTGCACATGTGCTACAAAGGTGTTATAAACAGCACAAGGGAAAGAGCTGCTGAGAATGGTGTTCCCAGTGTAGCCTCTGCAATACAGCAGAAAGCACGTGTTCAGAATGTTTTCATAAGATCTGCATGTTTAGTAAGTAAATTCAGTCTACAGAAAACAGTTCTCCTCATACTGTTTTTCTTTTCCCCCTTAGGAATGGTTTGCGGGAAATTAAACTGTGCCTAATTCCTTCTGGGTCTCTTAGATCCCCACACACCCATCTCTGCTCCCTCATGTTTCAGGCTGTATAATTTGCTGATTGTGAAGCAATCCATAAGGTTTGCTGTGGAAGTTCTGGATCATTTTCTTGAAGCATCTGTTAAAAGCATGCAAAACCTACTTCAGTAGATCAACAATAAAATCCTAAATGAAACTAAAAGCTATTTTACTCCACCTGGTAAAGCCAGGAAGCTATGAGTTAAGGTTTGTATCTCCCTTGCTTTGCTAACATTTTCACATGCCACCAATGTAATGTCAGTTCAGTTCAGTTGCTCAGTCGTGTCTGACTCTTCGCGACCACATGAATTGCAGCACACCAGGCCTCCCTGTCCATCACCATCTCCCGGAGTTCACTCAGACTCACGTCCATCGAGTCCGTGATGCCATCCAGCCATCTCATCCTCTGTCGTCCCCTTCTCCTCCTGCCTCCAGTACTTCCCAGCATCAGAGTCTTTTCCAGTGAGTCAACTCTTCTCATGACGTGGCCAAAGTACTGGAGTTTCAGCTTTAGCATCATTTCTTCCAAAGAAATACCAGGGCTGATCTCCTTGCAGTCCACGGACTCTCAAGAGCCTTCTCCAACACCACACTTTAAAAGCATCAATTCTTTGGCACTCAGCCTTCTTCACAATCCAACTCTCAGATCCATACATGACCACAGGAAAAACCATAGCCTTGTCTAGACGGACCTTAGTCGGCAAAGTAATGTCTCTGCTTTTGAATATACTATCTAGGTTGGTCATAAACTTTCTTCCAAGGAGTAAGCGTTTTTAATTTCATGGCTTTAGTCATCATCTGCAGTGATTTTGGAGCCCCCCAAAATAAAGTCTGACACTGTTTCCACTGTTTCCCCATCTATTTCCCATGAAGTGATGGGACCAGATGCCATGATCTCTGTTTTCTGGATGTTGAGCTTTAAGCCAACTTTTTCGCTTTCACTTTCATCAAGAGACTTTTAGTTCCTCTTCACTTCCTGCCATAAGGGTGGTGTCATCTGCATATCTGAGGTTATTGATATTTCTCCCGGCAGCTTGATTCCAGCTTGTGTTTTTTCCAGTCCAGCGTTTCTCATGATGTACTCTGCATAGAAGTTAAATAAGCAGGGTGACAATATATAGCCTTGACGTACTCCTTTTCCTATTTGGAACCAGTCTGTTGTTCCATGTTCCAGTTCTAACTGTTGCTTCCTGACCTGCATATAGGTTTCTCAAGAGGCAGGTTAGGTGGTCTGGTATTCCCATCTCTCTCAGAATTTTCCACAGTTTATTGTGATCCACACAGTCAAAGGCTTTGGCATAGTCAGTAAAGGAGAGGTAGATGTTTTTCTGGAACTCTCTTGCTTTTTCCATGATCCAGCAGATGTTGGCAATTTGACATAGCAGATAGTTTTTAGGTGCCATATGCGTTGGTGGATTACACACTGGCATAGATTGTTTGATGCAATTCCTCAAATATATGTTTAAATTTGTCCTCAGAAATCAAAACAGCCCGTTAGCTACCAAGAATACATTTGTAATTCCTGGGAAATAATTTCTTTTGTCATTTCAGATGTGGCATATTAAGCTACCATCCTTGAGGTCTTTCTGAATTTAGGTTTCACAGATGCTTATTTATGAAACATCTGTATCCTTTACTGGCTCCATTTCAACTTCTTCTCTAAATGCTGAAGGTCTTCGAGCTCAAAACTGTTTCTTCTTGGAGCTCTCTTGGTGTGCAAACTGATGTCACCCAAACTTACAGCAGTTTAAAAGTCTCTGTGATGATTCCCATATTTCTCTAGCCCAGTGTTATCTTTTGAGCAACAGATTGTACAATCCCACAGCCTCTCTGAATCCTACCCCTCTCCATATGCTGATGCGCCTTCCTCTCCAGTATTTGTTCTTCCTCCATTGTTGAGTAATACTCATCCAGTTGCAAAAGTCAGACATTTGGGGGTTCCTCTTAACAATTTCCCCCCTCATCTCCTGCCTTGGACTGAATAATCTCTCCTCTCTCCCAGCTTGGATTAGGATAATCTATCATCAAATCTCATCATGTCTGTCTCCAAAATTGTCTCAGCCCTGGCTATTTACCTTTATCCTCACTCCACCAATATAGCCAAAAGTAAAAGTGAAGTCGCTCAATCGTGTCCGACTCTTTGCAACCCGTGGACTGTAGCCTACCAAGCTCCTCCGTCCATGGGATTCTCCAGGCAAGAGTACTGGAGTGGGTTGCCATTTCCTTCTCCAGGGGATCTTCCCCACCCAGGGGTCGAACCCAGGTCTCCCACATTGCAGGCAGATGCTTTAACCTCTGCACCACCAGGGAAGCCCTTAAATACAAGAATACAGTCTCTCAGAAAACCTCCTATAGAGACACAGAACTTCAGATCCAAGTGCTAACATCAACGATTTCAAGGGAGGAAAGGAAGCCAGGTTGAAAGAAGAAGAGGGAGGAGGTGGGAGAGCGGGGGTGAAAGGGGTGGCCTTACAGACGTCTCCTGCCACCTACAGATACCCGCGCGTTATGGGACTTTTCCCTGGGCCTCCAGAGAAGGGAGGACTGGAACTCGGCCCTACCAGAAATCATACCAGACCAGAACCAGAATTCAAGTTGTCTGCCAAGAGGTGATCAGTCTCCAATCCTCAGCTCAGGCTGAGGGCCCTTCGACCAGATTCCTGCATCCAGGACCGGGGGACTAGAAAAACAGGGAAGGATAGGAAGGGTTAAGGAGAGGAAAGAGAGAGGGAAGGAGAGAGAGGTCAATAAAGTCTCTTGTTCCTTACCGGTCAGGGCACTCTGGCCAGTTGTCTCAGTCAGGAGGAGACCAGGGACGAAAGGGTCCCCGTTGCGGCTGCTGGGTCTGGTCCATTGGCAGGCAAGCTGGCCCCTGAGTGCCCCGAGTGGTCAGGATGTCAGTCTCAGCAAAGAAGAGTCCCACCAGAGTCACCGTTTGTTGCAAGAAGAGGGACCCCTTCCAGGGCCTGAAACTGGGCTCTTGTCTAACACTTGGAAATGAATTGTCCAAGGAGACACATGTGCTGACAAAGCAAGAGATTTTACTGGGAAAGGGCATTTGGGTGGAGAGCAGTAGGGTAAGGAAACCCAGGAGAACTGCTCAAAGCCACCACCATCTCTCATCTGAACTCTCCACTCCGTTATAGTCCATACTCCACCAAACAGCACCAGGGTATGCATGCTAATTCACTTGTCATATCAGACTGTTTGCGATCCCATGGACTGTAGCCCACCAGGCTCCCTCTTTGCATGGGATTCTCTGGGCAAAAATACTGGAATGGATTGCCATGCCCTCCTTCAGGGGATCTTCCCAACCCAGGGATCAAACCCACATCTCTTAAGTCTCCTGTGTAAGGAGGCATGTCCTTTACCACTAGCACCACCTGGGTGACCCTTTTAAATCATAAGTAAGATCAGATGACTTCCCTGTTTAAATCATAAATAAGTTAATACCTTTAAATTAATATTAGGAAATATTATGAAAAGAGCTTTAAGTTAATATTAGGAAAAAATTCTTAAAGCTGGCTGTTCCACCTTTCTTTCACACTTGTATCTTTCTCACTACATTCTAGCCACATAGGAATTTTCTTAGTTTTGCTGATGAACCATGCTATACCCTGACATAGGACCTTTGCATACATACGCTTTCCCTCTCTGTGGACTAGTCATCCTGCACCCACTTCACTACTTCTTTTCATTCAGATCTTTCAGCTCAAATATTTTTACACCCTCAAATGTTATCATCATAAGGATAGAGACCTTCTCTATATTATTTACTGATGTATCCCTGTCACCTTATACAGAGCTGACATATTCTAGGCACTTAATAAATTTTGCACAATAAATGAAAAAAAAAAAGAATGAAAGAATTAATGAAAACTAGCTTAGGTCTGCCCCCTCAGTTATACAATCCTGTGACATATTTTCTTCATCCACACTTATCACAATTTATATTTTGTTAGTGAGACTACTTGTTTGGTTTCATCTCCCCATCTAGCCTCATGAGAGCAGGAACCATGAATGGCTTTGCTTCCCATTTCATTTGCAGAATCTGGCACATCCCTAGCCCATGGTGGGTGCTCACTCCCTGTTGGCTGGTGAATTTTTAATCCTTTTCCCACTTGGCCCTCAGCAGCCTTGGACCCAGCTGAGCATGCCATCCTTCCTAAGGCACTCTGTCCTACTTCTGCTCTCTAGCTCTTCGTCTTTCCCCTTCTGTGGTCTCATTTTTCTCATTCTCATATGTAGGATCCTTTTCTTCTCTCAGTTCCTTAAAAGTTAGTGTTGTAACTGGGGAAATTCATACTGTGGAATTCTACCTAGCACTAAAAGGGATGACGCTGTGGGGGGTTTGGGAGTGATGAAGCTGTTGTGTATCCTGACTCCGGTGGTGGTTAGACACATCTATACATGTGATAAAATGCTTGACGAAGGGTTCACAAAATGTCTTGGACAATTTTTGCAATAAGTTTTAAATTATTTCAAGATAAAGTTTTTAAAGTATTTTCAGGGCTCTGCAGGAGGCCTGCTTTTACTTCCTACAGGCTCTCCCTGTGAGTTCTCAGCTGCTCCTATGATTATAGTCTCTCTACTGATGCTTTTGAACTGTGGTGTTGGAGAAGACTCTTGAGAGTCCCCTGGACTGCAAGGAGATCCAACCAATCCATCCTAAAGGAGATCAGTCCTGAATGTTCATTGGAAGGACTGATGTTGAAGCTGAAACTCCAATACTTTGGCCATCTGATGCAAAGAGCTGACTCATTTGCAAAGACCCTGATGCTGGGAAAGACTGAAGGCGGGAGAAGAAGGGGACAACAGAGGATGAGATGGTTGGATAGCATCACTGACTCGATGGACATGAGTTTGGGTAAACTCCGGGAGTTGGTGATGGACAGGGAGGCCTGGCATGCTGCAGTCCATGGGGTTGCAAAGAGTCGGACATGACTGAGTGACTGAACTGAAGCTCCTGAGCTCATACCCCTTTCAGGGCTCCAGTTCTGGACATCACGTGCATAGCAGCCTTACAGAGCTATCCATGCTTGTTGTGGAAGAATCAGTGCATACGCGGTAGGTAATTTCTGTGATCACTAAAGGAGAAAATTCTGTTTCTTTTCTATTTATGGAAACATTTTAATCTTGAAGGGTCTCTACAAATTAATCACATTTCATGGAAGTCAGAAAGTGTGCCCTTGTGACACAGCCTTCCTGTGTGATATGCACAGTGCAGTCAACATCCTTCCATAGATTCTTTTGCATTTGCTTCCTTCTGGTTGGATCATGGAAACACTGTGCCTTGTTTTCACGTGCATTTGTGTGTGTGTGTGTGTGTCTATGTATATATGTGGAGATACACACCTATACTTTGCTATATCTTTAGAAAGGGAAGGGCAGTTCAGTCACCTTGAACTTTAAGTAGAAAGCAATCTTGATTTCCCTTTCACTTTGCATAGTTTCCCACTGTGCCTGACAGTGAAGAGAAACATTTTAGTGGGAGGTCAAACACTGTTTGAATGTGTGGCAACTGGTTTCCCAGGGAAATGGCACTTGTAGCCTTCAGTGTGTTCAGAATGGCATCTAGACTCCAGCCATAGCTGGTGGTTTGCTGTAGAACAGGAGACTCAAAACGAGCTCATAGAAGGCCCAGTGAACAGGGAAACCATCTCAAAAGATGAAGAAATATTCTGCAGTGGGGGTGCCCTTAGCATCCTACAGTGTTTCTGAACAAAACGCACCTCTGTTGGACGGTAAACACTGTTCTGGGCAGGTGCCCTTCTCTGTGTGGGTGTTTTCATGCTCCCTGTGCTGGCTGTTCTCATCACTGTGTTTAGTCTCTGTAAAAATCCTTCAAGTCTAGTTGAAATTATCCGTTGCCCACGTACAATTTTTGCTTACATAATTAGCAGTTTGGAGATGAAAATTACCTTAGGGAAAATTTGTTAGATTCCCCCAAAAGAAAACTTTAAAAGTTGCTTAGACTTGACTTATTTGGATATTAGTTTATAGGAAGCCTGAACTGTCTTATGACAGAGGTCTCTGTCTTTGACTTCACTAATATTTCAGAAATTAGCTTCTGTTCTTTTAACGGTGTAGGTAAGGAAAGTAGACAAAGTAAGACTTCTGTATTAGAGTCCATCATTTGAAGAAATAAAGAAATACTAAAGGAATTAAATAAGATGTACATTTTCCTACAGAGTTGAATTGAGATTTTTGGTCAGGTATCCAACATTTCATAGGTGTGTGGGTTGAGTTTAATTCTAAAAAAGAAAAGAAAAGTTGTATAAGATGGAGCCGTCAGTCCTTTGGTACCTAGATGTTAACTAGTAACAAATCTAAGAGACGAATACATTGACTTAGCAATAGACTACTACATTGGGCTTTCTTGGCAACCCTGCTGGTAAAGAATCCACCTGCACTGCAGGGGACTCTGGTTGCATTTCTGGATCAGGAAACTCCCCTGGAGAAGGGGTCAGCTACCTACTCCAGTATTCTTCCCTGGTGGCTCAGATGGTAAAGAATCTGCCTGCAATGTGGAAGACCTGGGTTTGATCCTTGGGTTGGGACGATACCCTGGAAGGAGGGCATGGCAACCCACTCTAGTATTCTTGCCTGGAGAATCCCCATGGACAGAGGAGCCTGGTGGGCTACAGTCCAGGGGGTCACAAGGAGTCACATCCGACTGAGCGACTAAGCACACAGTGCATTGAAAATGGTTTTGAGGGTTTTTTTTTTTTTAAGAAAAGAATTAAAATTCTCTTTTTACCAACACTACCTAAAATAATTTAGACAACAGATCTTGAAGTTCTGGATTGGCAGGTTAATAATGTCTTTATTTAATTAGGGAACATTTTAGAATTACTAAGAACTGTTGCATGAGTATTGTATTCAAGAATGAGTAGTAATGTCTGTCATATAATCCTTGGGTTATATCTGAGAGCCTGTAATATCACTCATATTTCTGTGATAAATAAGAATAAATGTTGAATTAATTAGGTAAAACCTTAGCTAAACTGTAAATGTAATAAAATAATATAAAGTTTTAATTAAAAAATCTTTTTTAAAAAGCCGCTGAAGTGTTTCAAGTAGACATGATTTCATAAGCAATGAGCTAACCAAGTTTTGCATAGCCCTGATTTAAGGAATAAATGCTATGGCTAGATAGCATATGCACTTTTGATATTTCACATGTAGGTAAATGTTTACAATGGAGCCTGACTGGTTAAACATTCTTCCTGTCTTATTTCTCTACTCCAGATATATTCACTAGATTCTTTTTGAGACTACAATGCTTTTAAACTCCAATCTGGCCCATGTCCAGCTGGTCACAAAATATAAACTACTCGATTCCCAAATAATTGAGTTTTATTTCCATCCTAAAACAAGTTATGGGGCCTGGAGTCTTCCATTATTTCCAATTGGCAAAGCTGGAAAAGTAAACATACTACTTTTCAAACTGCTGATTTTATACACAAAAGGCTGTATTCTGTTAAGTGGATGTTGCATTTGCTTTTAAATGGGCTTGGGATGTAATTTGCTATAATGTAGAGGAATAAGTGGAACATTTAAGAACTGCATTGTGACCCTGTCTATTCTCTTGCTTTTAGCCAGGAACCCTCAGTTTACATTCCTAGGGGAGACAAATGCTATATTTTTCTTTAAAAATTTCAAAAAGGAGAGGGTTCTACAGTCCTTTTTAGAAGCACCACTCTACTGATTATCAGTCCTCACTGTTTGGAATTCTTTCTTAAATTGGCTTAATTAATGTTAACCAAAATCTTTACTGTCATGTTTTAAGTTGATACTCTTGCTTGGAGAACACTTTCAGTTTGTACGATTATGACATTCTATCTCTATTTCTTTTCTTCTTAAAAAAAAAAAAAACTTTATTGAAGTATAGTTGATTCACAATGTTAACTTCTGTTGTACAGAAATGTGATTCAGTTATACATATATACATATTATTTTCATATTCTTTTCCATTATGCTTTACCACAGGGTATGGAATGTAGTTCCCTGTGCTATACAGTAGGCCCTTGGTTGTTTATCCATTCTAAATTACTAGTTTGCATCTGCTAATCCCAGACTCCCAATCCTTCCCTCTCCCTTGGCAACTACAAGTCTTTTCTCTATGTCTGTGAGTCTGTTTCTCAAATATGTTCACTTGTGTGATATTTTAGATTCCACATCTAGGTGATATTATATGGTATTTGTCTTTCTAACTTACTTTGTTTAGTGTGATAATCTATATATCCATACACGTTGCTTCAAATGGCACTGTTTTGCTGGGGACCAGCGTGAGGAACTCCGCCCTTGGCAAAGGGCATGAGGAAGGGGGCTTTGGCATACGCAAAGGCATGATCAAGCCTCAGGAAATCCCCTGCTCCTGAGCATCTACCCCCAAACCAGAGTACTTTACAGGAGCTCTCCCCCGTAACCATTTCTCTCGGAGAAGGAGTTAACTTGCAGGCCCAGTTAATAAAAATTCCTGGGCATGATAAGAGTGTTTCAACTTACAAACTCTGAAGGTTCTGTAGCCTGCCTGATCAGGTTCGTCCGGCCACATGTGATTGTTTACAGCCTCCCAGCTGTGAGAGGCATGGGATGCTTTAAAACTTCCTAAATACAGACTCTTTTGAGAAGTTAGAAGATTATTAGTATAGTATTAGTGGGTTGATTAGGAATTATATTGGTGAAAGGGTTTTTTCATTTGTCATGCCAATAATTACTGCTAATTCCCTGCCCTGGGTGTGACAAGGGTGGCTCAGGTCAAACCTCTCTGCTGACAGACTAGCTTGTGTGACAACCTCTCAACCATAAACAGCACAGAGAGTTTGGAGTATTAGCATAGGGCTTTTCTCATTTGATTGCCGCCAGGCCTTCATATCCTTAGGCACCTGGGAATATATTAATCAATGTATTTGGAATATAGAAAAGGAAATATAGTAGTTTTTGATGTTAGCAATACTAGACTTTTGAGTTAATGAATTTTCTATTTTGTTATAGATCACTGTACTTTGTTATAAATCACTGTGTCCTTGCTATGCAAAAATGTAACCTTATCACTGTCTTAAGACTAAGCAGATTGTAAAGGGAACATTGGTGAAGGGTTTTCATTTGTTGGGCTGATGTTTGCTGCTAAATCTTCATATTCCCTGCCCTTATAATGAATATAACTAGCATATAGGAGAAATAAGTATTAACCTTTAAGCATATAAGAAAAATAAGTATTAACCTTTAAGACTAATCATGTTAAACCTTAGGTTAAGTAAATTCCTTTCTTGATTGTAACGCACTACACCCTCACCCTATAGGAATGCAACTTTATTTGGAGGGTGGTGCCTGAAAAAATCACTCCTGGAAAAATAAGCTTTCTGGTTAACTGACTGGTATCAGAAAGGGCCATAAAATGTCAGCAGACCTCATGGTGAGAAGATGATGTAAAAACTCATAAGACCTTTGTATAATTTTATATGAAACACCTGATTGTGACAAGGGTCAGGTCTGCTGACCCCCGCGTGACTCTGTATTCATCCCAATGTGCAACAAAAGGTATATAAACAAACCTGAATAATAAAGAAATCGGATCAGTTCCTGAAAGACTGATGAGGGCATGTCGTTCCTTCCTGCTCCCCAATTTTCTGGCTGAATTCCCATCTGGAGCGTGGGTGCCCTCCATGTCTGCTTATTTGCCCTGGTTTCAAGCCCACACGTGGCACTGGTGGCCCAACACAGATGGTGCAAGTTCCTTGTCCGGAATTTTATTGGTACCCACATAAACCAAGTTATTCAGCCCCTTTCTCTCTTTCCTACTATTTTCTGGCCGAATTCCCATCTGGTGCATAGGACCTACCAAGCCTACTAATTTTGCCTGGGCTTCTAAGATCAGGACCGGGGGGCCTCAGTGCCTCCTCTCCTTTGGGAGAACGGGAAGACGCCTGCGGCCTACGTAGGTGGTGATTGGTACCCTGTGTTAACCAAGTTATTTGGCCTCTTTTTCTCTGCTAAATTCCTAGTCCCTCTCTATCTGTAATTAGATAGTTTTTTCTAGGACGCCTACTCTGCCCCCACCTTCAAATTACCCTGGATCCACTAGGGCTGGACCCTGGCACTGTTTCCTTCTTTTATGGCTGTGTAATATTCCATTCAGTTCAGTTCAGTGGTGTCCAATCTTTGCGACCCCATGAATCGAGCACGCCAGGCATCCCTGTCCATCACCAACTCCCGGAGTTCACTCAAGCTCATGTCCATCGAGTCGGTGATGCCATCCAGCCATCTCATCCTCTGTCGTCCCCTTCTCCTGCCCCCAATCCCTCCCAGCATCAGGGTCTTTTCCAATGGGTCAACTCTTTGCATGAGGTGGCCAAAGTACTGGAGTTTCAGCTTTAGCATCATTCCTTCCAATGAACACCCAGGACTGATCTCCTTTAGAATGGACTGCAGTCCATTCTCCTTGCAGTCCAAGGGACTCTCATGAGTCTTCTCCAACACCACAGTTCAAAAGCATCAATTTTTCAGTGCTCAGCTTTCTTCACAGTCCAACTCTCACATCCATACATGACCACAGGAAAAACCATAGCCTTGACTAGATGGACCTTTGTTGGCAAAGTTACTATATATAAAACATCAGTTCAGTTTAGTTCAGTTCAATCACTCAGTCGTGTCTGACTCTTTGCGACCCACACCAGGCCTCCCTGTTCATTACCATCTCTCAGAGTTCACTCAGAATCACGTCCATCGAGTCCGTGATGTCATATATGTAATTTTATATATATATATATATATATATTGGAGAAGGCAATGGCACCCCAGTCCAGTACTCTTGCCTGGAAAATCCCATGGACGGAGGAGCCTGGTAGGCTGCAGTCCATGGGGTTGTGAAGAGTCGGACACGACTGAGCAACTTCACTTTTGACTTTTCACTTTCATGCATTGGAGAAGGAAATGGCAACCCACTCCAGTATTCTTGCCTAGAGAATCCCAGGGATGGGGGAGCCTGGTGGGCTGCTGTCTATGGGGTCGGACACGACTGAAGTGATGCAGCAGCTATATATATATATATATATATATATATATATATATATGTATATGTGTGTATATACATACATATATATATGTATACACACACACCACATATTTTTTACCCATTCGTCAATGGATATTTACTACCTCCATTTCTTAAACTGCAAATGGAATAATTCATGTTTGAAGATTTCTAAACTGCCATCTAACTCTTTTAGTCCTGTTAGCTCTCACTGCCATCCTACAGAATGATGGCTCTTGATCTTTGGGGTACATGGTTTCCTTGTTGAGTTGTCAGATATCTCTGATCAGGTGACTCTATCATGCTTTTTTAAAAAAGTGCAGTTAGAATGAGCTCAGTTCAGTTCATTCAGTCGCTCAGTCATGTCCGACTGTCTGCAACCCCATGAATCGCAGCACGCCAGGCCTCTGTGTTCATCACCATCTCCTAGAGTTCACTCAGACTCACGTCCATCGAGTCCATGATGCCATCCAGCCATCTCATCCTCAGTCGTCCCCTTCTCCTCCTGCCCCCAATCCCTCCCAGTATCACAGTATTTTCCAATGAGTCAACTCTTCGCATGAGGTGGCCAAAGTACTGGAGTTTCAGCTTTAGCATCATTCCTTCCAAAGAAATCCCAGGGTTGATTGCCTTCAGAATGGACTGGTTGGATTTCCTTGCAGTCCAAGGGACTCTCAAGAGTCTTCTCAAACACCACACTTCAAAAGCATCAATTCTTCAGCGCTCAGCCTTCTTCACAGTCCAACTCTCACCTCCATACATGACCACAGGAAAAACCATAGCCTTGACTAGACGGACCTTAGTCGGCAGAGTAATGTCTCTGCTTTTGAATATACTATCTAGGTTGGTCATAACTTTTCTTCCAAGGAGTACACGTCTTTTAATTTAATGGCTGCAGTCACCATCTGCAGTGATTTTGGAGCCCCCCAAAATAAAGTCTCACACTGTTTCCACTGTTTCCCCATCTATTTCCCATGAAGTGATGGGACTGGATGCCATGATCTTCGTTTTCTGGATGTTGAGCTTTAAGCCAACTTTTTCGCTTTCCTCTTTCCTTTCATCAAGAGGCCCTTTAGCTCCTCTTCACTTTCTGCCATAAGGGTGGTGTCATCTGCATATCTGAGGTTATTGATATTTCTCCTGGCAATCTTGATTCCAGCTTGTGTTTCTTCCAGGCCAGCGTTTCTCATGATGTACTCTGCATAGAAGTAAAATAAGCAAGGTGACAATATACAGCCTTGATGTATACCTTTTCCTATTTGGAACCAGTCTGTTCTGAAATTTCCCTGCATGGAAGACAGACCTATAAATCAGCATCAAAACACTGATGTTGAATCAATTATCTGATTAATACTGATGTTTTTGTAAAACACAGAAAACCATAGTTTCATGATATTGCAAACGATGATTGTGGTTCATGGTGAAGGAGGGAAAAGAGAGAAGGGGCTAAGGCTTAGCCAGTTATGGCCAGGAGAGGAGGGGCCCAGGAGGAGGAGTAAATTGACCTACCATGAAGTAGAATTAACCAAAAGGGAACCCCGTCTTTATCCAAGATGAGACTGGGGCTATAGATGAAGGGTAGCAGGCAGGGGGTAGTATATGGGGAAGGAGAAGCAGGAAACTAAGGATGCTCTAAAGCAGCAAGAAAAGGGAATGTGATTTGAGATGAACAACAAATACTGAGAGGAGACATGAGACCAGGAGCCCAGGGAAGTTCTCAGATGCAGTGGCCCATAGCAGGGTCTCTTCTGGGGAGGGGCAACCAGCCCACCAGATGCATCCACTTCTCTGGATGCTTGATCTTCTGGGGATGCTTCTGGGATGCAAGTGTTCTCAGAGAACACTTGTTGTCTTTCACCAAAAGGGGCAAGAAATCTCTTAGTGTGGTTTTTCCCAGAAATATATCCATCACAGAGATTAAACATTGACACATTTGAACATCACCCAAGGAGGCTTTTACCCATCACACCTTGATAGGTATATCTTACAGCCCATTTGACCATACACCAGGGAGCCTATAGTACTTCCCCATCATAATTTGGTAAAATTATCTTATCTCCATATTAAGAGGGTACATGGTATGAAAACCCAATTGGTTGATGCTTTGAGTGGATCAAGAGAAATCTGAATAAATTAAGAAAATGGGGGACAAATTACACTTGGGGGAGATGAGAAAGCTTTGGATAGTAGTGATGATTGAAAAACATGAATGCATTTATTGCCACTGACCTGTACATTTAAAATGGTAAATTTTATGGTACACCACAATTAAAAATAAAAGACAAGAGCAAAAGGACTTGATGTCAAGAAATGACAGGTGGTTCCCAGTTTAAAATATAGAAGATCAAGAGACAGAATAACAACAGTAACATTCAGGCTCAGTCAGAGTTTAAACTGGCCACTAAGCCACAGGAATCCTGGTTTCTGGTACAATGTTCTTTCCAGGCAAAATTCCAAATTCCCTATGCCTTCACTATGCATAACTGAGAGTCTAGAAGCCTCGTAATGTTGTTTTGTAAAGATGATCAATTTCACAGTGTGTGCAGCAGATTTTTAAAACTATGTCCTTTGGTAAGTTTGTCATATATCCTATTGAATTTTCTCTTGAAAATGTACTCCTTAGAGTAGCATTTAACTCTGCAGAGTATGAGCAGTTTTATATTTAAATTTGTTTCTTATTCTTTTAGGGATTCTCACTTACGTTTTACTCCAGGGAAAATTCCAAATGCATTGATATTTTTCTGAAAAATATCCTTCCTTGTATCTCGGTATACTTCTGCAAATCCCTTCCTTAGAAGAAATCTAGGGCTATTTCTCAGTTGTCATGGTGATGTTCAGAGAAGATAACATTTTAGGGAGATGAGGTGAAGATCCATATTGGGGCCCTAAGTCTCTGATTTTTAACTTGTACTTTTAACTGGAAACAGAGGGCTGATTGTTAAGTCACAAGGTCTTCATAGAAGTTAAAAATTTTACGCTGAAATTTCCCTTGCCATGTCTGGTCCCACTTCTTCACATTTTATAGAGGAGAACACCCAAATCTAGGAAGGTTAAGTGACTTCCCAGAGTCCCCAGGCCACCTCCCTTCATGCTGCCTTAAACACTATTCTTACATATTTGTTTCCGACAGGAATCATGTTCCTGAATGGCTGATGCAACACTCTCTGTTCCAAGATCTTGACCACCACTGCCATTTTCACAGAGAGAAAGAGAGAGACAGAGAAGAGAATTCATATGCCATTTTCCTCTGTTGTGACAGCTTGCCTCTTTATTAAAATGATTCTTTGAGGTAGAATTCCATCTCTCATTTAAAAAAAAAATCCAGCACTTAAATTGATTTTATTTATGGTTGTGCTGAGTCTTTGTTGCTGTGGGAGGTCTTTGTGGTGAGCAGAGGCTACGCTTCGTTGCTGTGTGCCGTCTTCTCATTACAGTGGCTTCTCTTGTTGCAGGGCACAGGCTCTAGGCATGTGGGCTTAATTGTCCCACAGTGTGTCGGATCTTCCCAGAGCAGGGATCAAACCCGTGTCATCTGGATTGGCAGGCAGATTCCTAACCACTGGACCACCAGAGAAGTCCAACACACACACGTGCGCATGCACACACACACACACACACACATTAAAAACAAATTATTAGGCTTCACGTGGTCTTAGTTGCAGCATGTGGGATCTGGTTCCCTGACAGGGGTCAAACCCAGGCCCCCTGTATTGTGAATTCAGAGGCTGAACCACTGGACAACCAGGGAAGTCCCGATGCATGCACTTTTAACTCTATTTACTTCCAATTCCTTTTTCAACTTGTTAGAGCTCTTATTAAAATCTCTGTGGTTTGCTCTATTTCACATTCATCCTCTTTTCTTCAATCTCCTATCCCCTAACAACGGTACCCTTTGAAGCCTACCATTTGTAAGCTAAAAGAAATGACTGTCACTGTTGATAGACAAGAACTGATGCTAATACTTGTTTCAAAGAAGGCAGCCCTCAGGCAGCCCTAAGGTTCGATGGGAAATGAAGTTTTTGGGAAATATGAAAATGTTTCCCTCAGGATCTCCCCTAATAATATCTACAGCAATAATATTTAATAATATCTACAACATCCTACTCTTCCTAAAATCTACTTTTCCTCAAACACAAACTTTCAAGATCAATATAAAACTGTTTTTAGTCAATGTCTCTTATTATGCTTAATGACTGTGCTTCCCTACAGTATTTTAGCAATACTGTGCACTAAAAATGGACTTTTGTACCAATTTGCAGTTAAACCACAATTTATAACTTTGTTTATGTGGTGAAAAGCATTTAGAGTTGGGAAAACTGCAGTATATAAGTCAGATTCTGTTTATAGTATATGCCTTGGATTTAAGTAAAATTCAATCAGTAAATATGTTCTGAGAGCCTTCTGGGTGAAAGGCACTACCCTGGGTTCTATAATGTTCCTCAAATTAAATAACAGTGAAATACATTATCTCATGTAATACTTACAACAACTCTCCTAGGAAGATATGACTTTCTTACTTGCCAATGAAGAAACTGAGGCTTGGAGAGGAAAGATCACTTTTAAAAAGCACCACACTGGTGAGAGACAGAGCTGACAGTCCATCTTAGGATGTCTGCCTTCCAATCTGGGCTCATTCCCCTGTGCTGTGGTGCAGAAATGATATATTCAGGAAACCATGCCAAGTTGGACCTTAGAAAATCTTCGGAAGCTCTGCTGTTGGCAGCTTCCAGGGAGAGAGAAGAATTTGTGCTAAATATCAGATAGGCAAAAATTCCTTCTGACTATTGCTATAAACCTAGTGCTCTGTGATAGCCTAGAGGGGTGGAATAGGGTAGGAGGTGGGAGGGAGGTTCATTGATGAGAGCAGGGGATGAATGGAGACACAAACTCTTATCTTCTCTGGGAAGCTAAAGACAGACTCTTCTTTGAGACTTTGTAAATATCAAGCCTCAGATATTTTCACTTTGATCTAAACCCCTGATGGAGCCAGACACACAATAGATTATATAATTACTCTCTTAAGATTTGCCAAAAAGCCCAGAGAGCTGATTCTATTCCATGCACCTGCTGATCAGAACAGCTCAGCATGTTTGTTAACGATCTCCATCCAGAAGACGGAGATGCAAAGACAGTTCTGTCCTTTCTGCCCAGATCCTAAACATGATAGTTCCTTAGAATTGCACCCAGTGTTTATGGGAGATCCAAAAGTAATTGAGGTGCAGTTGCCATTACATGCTTACATTTTAAAGATGCAAATGTAAGGAAACTGCTAATGCATCTGGAGTTTATTAGCTTTCTTGCTAATCAACCAATTTCATAAGTATTTGCTGAATAGTGAGTGTGTACCCAGCATCTAATCACAGAGGCATAAGAGATTCAAACGAGGTAGAAATTGGTTCCTGTCCTTAATGAAGGCATTTCTGATCCTGTCCGTTTTTTTTTATTTAGTCATGAAACAAATATTTCTTGAGCATGTGTGAGGAGGAGAAGCCATGTACACACTAAAATTATTGAACACAGTTGAGCACAATTAGGTGCTATACTTAGTTTCTCCTCAAGGGCCAGGGAACAAAACAAATACTCATGAAAAGCTACTAAATGTCAGGACTGGGGACAGAGAACAGGCAAGACAGAGCCCATGTTATTAAGAAACTGACAGCCAGGGAGAAAAATAAACCAGAAGTTACAATACAATATAATATAACTAGGTAAGAGTAGCAGAGGAGAACAGAGGGTCAAGGAATGCCCTTGAGGGTGGACAGTGCTTGAACTGAGTCTTGAGACTTAAATATGAGTTCATAGAATGTAGGTCCAGGGGTTGGATGGGGAGAAATATCAAGTACATGGCTGGAGAAAAGGCAAGGTTATGACTTGCTTGCGGCAGCCTCAGAAGTCCCAACTCCCTTCTCTGACTGTTCCACAAATTCCAGTCACTTCAGTTGCCCCAAACTTTGATCTCTGTCTCCTCTACTCGATGGAACCTCAGGGCTCTGCTCACATCACAGGGAGGAAACTGTTCCTGTGCAGAAGCTGGAGATCCCTGGGCAACTTTGTGACCTTTTCTTAGAGACTTGAGCAATGCCTGGAAACAGTTGCCTCATGTTTGTCCAGTTTCATTTGCTTGCAGTGGAAAGAGAACTAGTTCTGTGCAAGTTACTTCATCCCGGCTGGAACTTCCCCACATGTCTTGAATAATGCTTCACTTGACCCCAACGCATTCTGTCTTCCAGTTTCTTAAACCTCTGCCTCCATTCCTATTCCTTTCACTTCTTTCACCTCCTTCCTAGAGAGACTGCTCTCATGAATCATTTGCGACATTCCTAGTGCCATAGTCAATGAGTATTTTTGTCCACCTTTGATCTCCCTGACTGCTTGTTAGTATTTGATCTGGCTAACTGGTATCTCCTGTGTGAAACTCTTCTTCAGATTTTCAGCTCTAAGACTCAGCTACTGCCTCTGACACCCCCTTTTCTGTTTTGTATGTTGGTCTCAGTTGCTCCACCTCGAGATAACAGGTCTTCCCCTGGTCTCTTCCCCAGTGTGCTTGCCTTGGACCCTCTGGTCATCTACTCTGTGTTTACAGCTTTAGATTATTCATTTTTTTCCTGCCTTCCACTGAGTGTTTTATGCTAATGATTCCAATTTTGTGTGACCAATTCTGTCTTTCCCCAAACTCTCGTCAGAGCTCTCCAGTTGCCTAATATCTGGATATCCTGCCTCAAAATTGATCTGGCTTCTGTCTCCTGTTTAACCTTATCTTATGCTCTTCTTTCCTTTGTCTACTGTACTCCATCTACCTGAATTTAGAAATTAAATTTAATTTCTAAAACACACCAAACTCGTTCCCACCTCGTGGTCTTTGCACAAATTGTTGCCGCTACATGATTCACTTCTTACCTCTGTTTCTGCATGTCTATCTTTTCCTCACCCTGAGATCTCAGTTTATTTGAGAGACTTCCTTTGATAATCCACTTAGACCCTATAGGCATATTTCAGAGATACTGCAGGTTAGGTTCCAGACCACTGCAATAAAGTGAATATCACGAAAAAATGGGTTACATAAAGTTTTCAGTTTCCTAGTGCATGTAAAAGTTGTGTTTACACTATACTATAGTCTATTAATTTTGCAGCAGCGTTATGTCTAAGAAAACAGTGCACATACCTTAATGTAAAGACACATTGTTGTTTCAACACGTTGGAACTTCCTTGCCGGTCCAGTGGTTGGGACTCCATGTTCTCAATGAAGGGGGCATTGTTCCAATCCCTGGTCAGGAAACTAGGATCCCATATGCTGCATGGTATGGTCAAATAACTAAAACTTAAAAAAAAAAAGTGAATATTGTTTAAAATAAATGAATAAAACAATATTGGAGGCACAATTTTTAAAAATACATTATTATTAAAAATGCTAACCATCATCTTATGATGCAGGCCTGCCTTCAATTTGTAAAAACAAAAAGTATCTCCAAAGTGCCATGAAGTGAAGCACAACAAAATGAGGTGGCCTGGTATTCTATATCATTATTCCTTCTTGCTTTCTTCATAGTACTGATAATTTGTAATATTTGCTGATCCATTTGTTTGTTCCTGTTCATGTGTCTGCTTACTGACTCTAAGTCTGAGACCATATCTGTTTTATCAGTTCATCTCTGCTTGGAATTTATCACAGTGCACACAATAAACTCTCACTAATGGGGTCGCAGAGTCAGACACGACTGAGCAACTGAACTGAACTGAAGTATTTTTTGGACGCGTGAGTGAGCTCATGCCCAGAGTCACTCTTCTTCTATCTCTACAGAAAGTTCCTCCATGCCAGGTCTCCTGTGTGCAGCATTGAGGCTGGAAATACAAACATACAGATCATGGTCTTCCGTAATCCTGCAGTCTTTTGTTCATATATTAATAAAGAAAAATAAAGTTTCCAACACAAAATGAACACAGAGCTGAGAGAAACCAAGGAGCTAAGTTCTGCAAGATAGGGCTTTGGGGAAAGGAGCTGGTTATAGAGTTTTTAAAGCTGAGACCACAGTCGGTCGCAAAGCCCAGATTCACTCCATTAAGGTTAGCGTCATCATTGTTGAGTCCAGAGGGTACAGCTGACCCTCCAGACCATAAGCACCCATTAGGCTGCTTTCCAGCTGGTTTTGACCAGTTTCCCAAGAAGTGGTTGCTCTGTAAGTGTGGTTTTCTTCTGAGGTCTTAATTTCTCATACCTTCCAGACCCAAGTTCCTTCAGATACTTATTTCCATTAAGCCCAAGATTTATCGGTATATTAGCACTTTCCATTTTGGATAATAATTCACCTGCTTCCCAGCCTCTTTGGCCCAATAAATAATGAGCTAAGGCAGAGAGATTTGGTCTTCACTTTCTTTTACATCCTCTGTAACCTGGTTCAGTATCTGGCACACAGAAGACCCTCAGTAAAGGTTTATGAATGAATGAAAGTCAAGCCTCCCTAGCCAAGACAAATAGCCAGGAAAATTAGCCCTCTGGGCTCTAGGTGTGTAGATCAGGGGTTATCCAGAGTTTTCTCTCTGATATTTAATATTATCCACCCTCTCATGACAGCAACTCTGTGCAGCCCTGGGGACTGTAAGCATGGGGCAGTCAGAGCCAATAAGGGCATGATGTGGGAGGGAGTGGAGGAGTAGGGATGGCAAGAGGAGATGGATTCAAGGAATGCTTGGAAGGGGACGGCAGCAGACGCTTTATTTCAGGGCCTGTGTAGTGCGTTTGTCATCTTCCAGACAGTGTGAAAATCAGAAGTATTTTCCACTCCATTAGATAAATTTAGGATTGGGAGAGGGGAGCATGCCAAGCAAACTGAGAGCTGCCTCTACAAGAGAATTATGCTCAACTGGCAGCACCAGGGCATTACGTGTGCTAACATTTGTGGGGCTGTTGTATTTGCCTCACATGGGTGAACACAGCATTCCCAGGGGATAATTTACTCTTGTTTTCCTTACCAAAGAAACAGAACAAAACCTTCAATATTTATTCCTCTTCTTTGACCAAGTAATGACCTTTATATAGTGAGGATTTTGATTGAGCATTTGCAACAACATTTGCAGCAGGGAGGTGATTAACATGCCTTACCAGTTCCTCTGAATTCTAGGGAGGAAGGTTTCAGGGAACTTAAAGTTTCATATCTTCTTCTATTAAGCTATAAAGCCACACATGATTTTTATGAATCTTTTGGACTGTGAATAAAGTAGTGTCTTTCTTCTAACAAACTACCCTGAATTACCTGGCTTTGCTGTCTTTTCTTCCATCCACCCACCCATCCATCCATCCACCCACGTGTCCACCTACTCATCCATCCATCCACCCAACTATCCTGCAGGTCCTCATTTCCATTAAGCCCAGGATTTGTACGTATATTAGGGCTTTGCCTAATTGGGTTGAGTTTTATGATTCACCTGTTTTCCATCTTTTTACCCCAGTATACTGTGAACCAAGGCAGAAAGACTTGGTCGTCTTCCCTTCACCCTGTGTCTGCATATGTGTCCATTCTCATCTCCCACATAACAGATTTGGGATGGTTTGTCTGTTGGAAGAACATGATTTCTGTTTTCAAGATCTCTGTGTGGAAACCTCTTCTCTTGGTATTGTGTGCTCGCTACACTCGCTCCCTGCAGTTTCTTACCTCCCACCCCTTTCTCAATAAACGCCAATACTGTTGTCCCTGTGATTGTACCAGTAGTGCTTTTCCCAGAGTCAGCAATGATTGTCATGTCACTAAACCCACACTTTGAGAGAAGACAAGGATGGCAGGCACATTCACTGTCTGACTTTGGCTTCCATATTATTACATCCTCCTGGTTTTCCCTCACCTTCTCGGCTGCTTTATATATATATAGGAATAAAGATATCCCTATCTTTATTTGTTTCTTGCCTCTCAGGCTTAGTTATCTGAATTTCTCAGTAATCTCTTTGGATGACCTCATTCTGTCCTGTAAGAGTTTACTAGGGCTGCCAAAATAAAGCGCTACAAATGTGGCTTAATAAGCAGAAAGAAATGCATCATCTCATAGTTCTGAAGATCCAGGTGCCATCGGGGTGCTTCCTTTCTGAAGCCTCTGAGAGGATACATGTTCCTTGCTTCTTGCCTAGCTCTTGGTGATTTATTGACAAGTCTTGGGATTCTTTGGCTTGTAGAAGGGTGACCCCAATATCTGCCTTCATCTTCACATGGTATTTTCACTGTGTGTGTGCATGTGTGTGTGTCCAAGTTTCCCCTTTTCATAAGGACACCAGTCATATGTAATTGGGCACACCCTAATGGCTTCGTTTTCATTTTATTACCTCTGTAAGCATCCTTTCTCTAAAAAGGATCATATTCTGACATATGATCAGAGTGGGAGTTAGGAATTAAGTGTGTGAATTTGGCCACTTAGGGGTTGGACACATTTCAGTCCATAGTCTCTGCTATAGCTTCAATGACTTGTCCATCTACTGATGATTCTGAAATCTGTGAATCCATATGATACCTGTCTCCTAAACCCTAGACCTGTGTGTCCAGCTGCACACTGTCCATCTTTCCTTGAGGGACTTTCCTAAGCCTTAAACTCAACATGTCTAAGACTGTATTTGTTACTCCCTGAGCTAGGTCCTTCCTCTAGCTCAGTGCATAATGGTTATCAGTTCAACTGTCTGGACAGAAACTGATACTATTCTTGACTCCTCCCTCACCATCATTTCTATAACCACATCCAATCATTTCCCAACTTAAATCGATTCTGTCTCTGCAGTAACACTCAAGTCTACCTCCTCTTCAAGGTCATTACCCTCTCCTCTAGACCACTCCAGTGTTCTCTAATAAGTCATTCTGTCTCTAGTTTTACTTCCTCTCAGTCCATGTTCCACAATGCAGAGTATCCTTCTGAAAACCCAAATCTGATCATCTCATTTTCCTGCTTAAAGCCATTCAGTGGCAGTGAGTTCCCTTGGAAGTAGGCATTGGGAACAGACAGCAGGTGGTAGACCTTGAGCTGGACACTAAAGGTAGAGTAGGATCTAGTCAGGGAGGAAGAGGTGTGTATGAGTTTGGAGCTGGGACTTAACCCTCCAAGGTTTAGGTTCCAGGGCTGTGAGAGCCCACCCACCCAATAGGTCTATTCCATAACCATTGCGGAAATGACCCAGTGCTGGTTGTTGAGTTTTCCCCTTGTCCCCTGAGGCAGAAACTTGCAGTTTTATTTAGATTGTGGCTTAAATCATGGCAGAGCTGCCTAAGTAGCTGCCAGTTCCTGACTTGTACTCCTCCCGAGTGACAAAATGTATATGCTAACGGCACTAACTGTACCCTGGCATGCTCATGTGCTCATTTATTTATTTCTGCTCATGAAAAAAGGCATAAATATTTTGAGAACTGATCCCATAGGCTTATGGTTTGAAAGTCAACTGCCAAATGAAGACAGACTTCCAGACCATTGGCAGTGGCAAGTCAGTTGGCTCCCAGATTAAAAGCTGACTTTCCTATCCATTTGGCATGTAGCATTCTTTGTACAAATTACTATGCAATTTGCTTTTCCCCTTCTGGACCATAAGAAAAGAGGGCAGGCATTGTGCCTTCTTATCTCCCTTACACTTAGCAAAGGGCTAAGCATATAGTAGGCATCGATAACTTTAATAAGAAAATTAAGCCAGTCGTTTCAGGTCTTTCAGTTTAACTTGAATTGGCTTTTGACAATAATGAATTATGAAGCCACCTTGTTAATACTTTGTCAAATCCATCAATCAAGAAGCTCCTGGGAACCATTTGGAAGGGAATGTATTCCAGGAAAGCCTACCAGGGAGGAATTTGTAAGTAAGGGTTTCTACAGTTAGTATGGAATATTTTGCAAGATTTTCAGACCCACAGTGACATTGCAAGAGGATGGCAGTAATGCTACAAGGGATACAGGAATCTTAGTACCTTTTATGTGTGCTGCTATATGGATATATACCCTGTTCCAATTACATGGAAATTAAGATTTGAGGGGAAGAAGAGACAAAGACTCAACTAGAAGAAAGTCAGCGTGAAGGTTTAAAGGAAAACAGGATAATTCAAAGCAAGCTCAACATATAAAAATCAGAATTAGAAAACAAACCAGAATCAGTTACTTGTTTTAGCACAAAATTATTATTTCAAGCATAAATACTCTCACTGCATCTAAAATATTATTTTAAAGCACCATTACCTTATTTGTGTTTTAAGAATTATGTATTGCTATTATGAAAAACAAAATAGTTGTGTAGTCTTTTTTTAAATTGAGGTATAGTTGATTTACAATATTGTATTAGTTTCAAGTGTACAACATAGTGGTTTTTTGCAGATTATATTTCATTATAAATTATTACAAGATATTGAATATAATTTTCTGTGCTATATAGTAAATCCTTATTGCTTATCCATTTTAGGTATAGTAGCTTGTATCTGTTAATCCACACTCCTAATTTGTCCCACTGCCCCTCTCTTTCCTCTTTGTAACCAAATTTGTTTTCTATGTCCGTGAGTCTACTTCTATTTGATACATAGATTCATTTGTATTATTTGTTAGGGTTCACGTGTAAATGATATTGTATAGTATTTGCATTTCTTTGTCTGACATTTCACTAAGCATAATATTCTGTAGGTCCATCTGCTTTGCTGAAAGTGGCAATACTTTCTTCTTTTCTATAACTGTATAATAATCCATTGTATACATATACATCATATCTTCTCAAGCCAATCATTGGTTGACGCACACTTGGGTTCTTTCCATGTCTTGGTTATTATAAATAGTACTACTGTGAATATTGGTATGCATTTATCTTTTTAAATTAGGGTTTTCATTTTTTCTAGATAATATATGCAGGAGAGGGATTGCTGAATCAAATGGTAACTCTATTTTTAGTTTTTAATGGAACCTCCATACTGTTTTCCATAATGGGTATCCAGTTTATACCCCCGCCAAGAGCGCATTGAGTTCCCTTTTCTCCACACCCTTCATATATTATTTGTAGAATTTTTAATGGCCATTATGACTGCTGTGAGGAGATACCTCACTGTGATTTTGATTTGCATTTCTCTAATAATTAGTGATGTTGAACATGTTTTCATATGCCTGTTGGCTGTCTGTATGCTTCTTTGGAGAAATGTCTATTTAGATCTCCCACCTATCTTTTTGATTGGGTTGTTTATTCAATATTAAGTTGTATGAGCTCTTTGTATATTTTGGATATTAATCCCTTGTGCAGTACATCATTTGCCAATATTTTCTTCCATTCTGTAGATTGTCTTTTCATTTTATTGATCGTTTCCTTTGCTGTGCTTGTAAGTTTGATTAGATCCCATTTGTAGATTTTTGCTTTTATTTCTTTAACTCTGTGAGATTGATATAAGAAAATATTGCTAAAATTTATGTCAAAGAACATTCTTCCTATATTCTCTTATAGAAGTTTTATGATGTCATATCTTATATTTAGGTCTTTAAACTTTTTTTTTGGTTGCACCATGTTCCAACCAGGAATTGAACCCAGGTCCTCAGCAGTGAAAGTGTGGAGTCCCAACCATTTATAAAAATTGAAGTATAGTTGATTGACAATATCATGTTAGTTTATCAATTATAACAAAATATTGAGTATAGTCCCTGTGCTATATGGTAGGTCCTTGTTGGTTATCTGTTTTATTCAATATTGTCAAAATGACTGTTCTACCCAAGGCAATCTACAGATTCAATGCAACCTATCAAATTACAATGGCATCTTTCAAAAACTAGAAGAAATAATCCTAAAATTTATATAGAAACACAAAAGACCCTGAATAGAAAAAGCAATCTTGAGAAGTAAAAACAGCTGGAGGAATCAGGCTCCCTGACTTCAGACTATACTACAAAGCTACAGTAATATTTAAACCATTTTGAGTTTATTTTTGTACACAATGTGAGGAAGTATCCTAATTTCACTGATGTACATATAGCTGTCCAGCTTGGCCAACAGCAGTTGTTGAAGAGACTCTCTTTTCTCTACTGTATATTCTTGCCTTTGTTGTAGATTAACTGGCCATAGGTGCATGGGTTTATTTCTGGGTTCTCTATTCTATTCCACTAGCCTATGTGTTTGTTTTGTGCCAGTACAATGTTGTTTAATTACTATAGTTTTGTGTAGCACAGTCTGAGGTCTGAAAAGATTATGTGTTGTTATTCAGTCACTAAGTCATATCTGACTCTTTCCAATCCCATGAACTGTGGCACATCAAGATTCCCTTCACTATCTCCCAGAGTTTGCTCACATTCATGCCATTGAATCAGTGTGCCATCCAACCATCTCATCCTCTGTTGGCCCCTTCTCCTCTTGGTCTCAATCTTTCCCAGCATCAGGGTCTTTTCCAATGCATCAGCTCTTCACATCAGGTAGCTGAAGTACTGGAACTTCAGCTTTAGCATCAGTCCTTCCAGTGAATATTCGGGGTTGATTTCTTTTAGGATTGATTAGTTAGTTTGATCTTGCTGTCCAAGACAAGGGACTCTCAAGAGTCGTCTTCAGCACCACCATTCAAAAGCATCAGTTCTTCTGCATTCAGCCTTCTTTATGGTCCAACTCTCAAAACCATGCAAGACTACTGGAGAAAACAGGTTACATCTTAGCTTTATTCATTTTCCTCAAGATTACTTTGGCAATTTCTGGATCTTTTGTTGTTTCATAAGGATTATTTCTTCTAATTCTGTGGATGTTTTGATAAAGATTGCTTTAAATCTGTAGACTGCTTTGGGTAGTATGGCCATTTTAACAATATTAATTCTTCCAATGCAAAATCAGAGACTGTCTTTTCATTTCTTTGTAGCATCTTCAATTACTTTTATCAACATTTTATAGTTCTCAGAGTACAGGTCTTCCACCTCCTTCAGTTCAGTTACTCATTCGTGTCCGACCCTTTGCAACCCCAAGGACTGTAGCCTGCCAGGCCTCCCTGTCCATCACCAGCTCCCAGAGTTGGTGTCCACTGAGTCGATGATGCCATTCAGCCATCTCATCCTCTTTCATCACCTTCTCCTCCTGCCCTCAATCTTTCCCAGCATCAGGGTCTTTTCAAATGAGTCTGCTCTTTGCTTCAGGTGGCCAAATTGGAGTTTCAGCTTCAACTTCAGTTCTTCAAATGAACACCCACGACTGATCTCCTTTAGGATGAACTAGTTGGATCTCCTTGCAGTCCAAGGGACTCTCAAGAGTCTTCTCCAACACACTGAACTTCTCCAACTTCTTGAATACAGTTCAAAAGCATCAATTCTTCAGCGCTCAGCTTTCTTTATAGTCCAACTCTCACATCCATACATGACCACTGGAAAAACCATAGCCTTCACTAGACAGACCTTTGTTGGCAAAGTAAATCTCTGCTTTTTAATGTGCTGTCTAGGTTGGTCATAACTTTCCTTCCAAGAAGTAAGCATCTTTTAATTTCATGGCTGCAATCACCATCTGCAAGGATTTTGGAGCCCAGAAAAATAAAGTCAGCCACTGTTTCCTCATCTATTTGCCATGAAGTGATGGGACAAGATGCCATGATCTTCATTTTCTGAATGTTGAGCTTTAAGCCAACTTTTTCACTCTCTTGTTTCACTTTCTCATCAAGAGGCTCTTTAGTTCTTCTTCAATTTCTGCCATAAAGGTGGTGTCATCTGCATATCTGAGGTTATTGATATAATTTTTCAGTCTGAAATGAATCTCTGCACTCTCTGAACAATAATTGTCCTTATTTGATGTACCACTGAGCTATTTTCTTTTCCTATTCTTAGGTATTCTTGTGAATTTTTATCGTTTATTTTCCCAACGTTTGTTAGTTTCTTGCATACAGAAAGAACTCAGCAATACTGAAACATTGAAATGGGAAGAGGATGAGGTACACTGGAAAGAATATGGGCTTTGGAATGGGGCACATCTGACTTTTAATCCTTACTTGGGCTGCTGGAGATCTACTTTACTCATTTTTGGTTGTATTGTATCATTGGGGTTGTAAAATTCACCCTACAGTACTGTTGTGATGTCTGGAGATCATATGTAAAGCTCTTAGTAAGTTGCTAGGTGTTTTCAGTTTTACATCATAAATATAGGAAAAAGTGATATACTCTTTAGTTTTAAAGTTAGTTACAGGTAGACAAAAATCATAATCCAGATAGATTACATTAATAATGTTTTGGGGATAAAATATATGTGTCAGAAATATAATAATTATTAGTCTTTTCCAACAAAAATTACAAATTTTAGGTAAATAAAGATGACCTTTAAAAGGTTTCTTTTAAAAAGTCACTTTAATATGCATTTATAAATAGCCAAATGTTTCCGTTTTACACCTTGAAAATATAGTTTTTAGGTAATGGGAATTTGATTATCATTTTAAATGAGATAATTAGTACTGAAATAATATTTTTCAGTTCAGTCGTTCAGTTGTGTCCGACTCTTTGCGACCCCATGAATTGCAGCGCACCAGGCCTCTCTGTCCATCACCAAGTCCCAGAGTTCACTCAAACTCATGTCCATCGAGTCGGCACCGCCATCTAGCCATCTCATCCTCTGTCGTCCCCTTCTCCTCCTGCCCCCAATCCCTCCCAGCATCAGGGTCTTTTCAATGAGTCAACTCTTTGCATGAGGTGGCCAAAGTACTGGAGTTTTTAGCTTTAGCATCATTCCTTACAAAGAACGCCCGGGACTGATCTCCTTTAGAATGGACAGGTTGGATCTCCTTGCAGTCCAAGGGACTCTCAAGAGTCTTCTCCAGCACCACAGTTCAAAAGCATCAATTCTTCAGCACTGAGCTTTCTTCACAGTCCAACTCTCACATCCATACATGACCACTGGAAAAACCCCCTTGACGAGACAGACCTTTGTTGGCAAAGTCATTTCTCTGCTTTTGAATATGCTATCTAGGCTGAGTAAAACTTTCCTTCTAAGGAGTAAGTGTCTTTTAATTTCATGGCTTCAGTGACCATCTGCAGTGATTTTGGAGGCTCAAAAAACAAGTCTGACATTGTGTCCACTGTTTCCCTATCTATTTCCGATGAAGTCATGAGACAGATGCCATGATCTTTATTTTCTGAATGTTGAGCTTTAAGCCAACTTTTTCACTCTCCTCTTTCATTTTCATCAAGAGGGTTTTTAGCTCCTCTTTACTTTCTGCCATAAGGGTTGTGTCATCTGCATATCTGAGGTTATTGATATTTCTCCCGACAGTCTTGATTCCAGCTTGTGCTTCTTCCAGCCCAGCACTTCTCATGATGTACTCTGCATAGAAGTTAAATAAGCAGGGTGACAATATACAGCCTTGATGTACTCATTTTCCTATTTGGAACCAGTATGTTGTTCCATGTCCAGTTCTGTTTATTCCTGACCTGCATATAGGTTTCTCAAGAGGCAGGTTAGGTGGTCTGGTATTCCCATCTCTTTCAGAATTTTCCACAGTTTATTGTGATCCACACAGTCAAAGGCTTTGGCAGAGTCAATAAAGCAGAAATAGATGTTTTTCTGGAACTCTTGCTTTTTCGATGATCCAGCGGATGTTGGCAATTTGATCTCTGGTTCCTCTGTCTTTTCTAAATCCAGTTTGAACATCTGGAAGTTCACGGTTCACATATTGCTGAAGTCTGGCTTGGAGAATTTTGAGCATTACTTTACTAGCGTATGAGATGAGTGCAATTGTGCAGTAATTTGAGCATTCTTTGGCAATGCCTTTCTTTGGGATTGGAATGAAAAACCTTTTCCAGTCCTGTGGCCACTGCTGAGTTTTCCAAATTTGCTGGCATATTGAGTGCAACATTTTCACAGCATTTTCTTTCAGGATTTGAAATAGCTTAACTGGAATTCCATCACCTCCACTAGCTTTGTTCATAGTGATTCTAAGGCCCACTTGACTTCACATTCCAGGATGTCTGGCTCTAGGTGAGTGATCACACCATCATGATTATCTTGGTCGTGAAGATCTTTTTTGTACAGTTCTTCTGTGTATTCTTGCCACCTCTTCTTAGTATCTTCTGCTTCTGTTAGGTCCATACCATTTCTGTCCTTTATTGTGCCCATCTTTGCATGAAATGTTCTGTTGGTATCTTATTTTCTTGACGATATCTCTAGTCTTTCCCATTCTGTTGTTTTCCTCTATTTCTTTGCTTTGATCACTGAGGAAGGCTTTCTTATCTCTCCTTGCTATTCTTTGGAAACTCTGCATTCAGATGCTTATATCTTTCCTTTTCTCCTTTGCTTTTCTCTTCTCTTCTTTGCACAGCTATTTGTAAGGCCTCCCCAGACAGCCATTTTGCTTTTTTGCATTTCTTTTTCATGGGGATGGTCTTGATCCCTGTCTCCTGTACAATGTCACGAATCTCCATCCGTAATTCATCAGGCACTCTATCTATCAGATCTAGTCCCTTAAATCTATTTCTCACTTCCACTGTATAATCATAAGGAATTTGATTTAGGTCATACCTGAATGGTCTAGTGGTTTTCCCTACTTTCTTCAATTTAAGTCTGAATTTGGCAATAAGAAGTTCATGATCTGAGCCACAGTCAGCTCCTGGTCTTGTTTTTGCTGACTGTATAGAGCTTCTCCATCTTTGGCTGCAAAGAATATAATCAGTCTGATTTCGGTGTTGACCATCTGGTGATGTCCATGTGTAGAGTCTTCTCTTGTGTTGTTGGAAGAGGGTATTTGCTATGACCAGTGTATTCTCTTGGCAAAACTCTTATTAGCTTTTGCCCTGCTTCATTCCGTATTCCAAGGCCAAATTTGTCTGTTACCCCAGGTGTTTCTTGACTTCCTACTTTAGCATTCCAGTCCCCTATAATGAAAAGGACATCTTTTTTGGGTGTTAGTTCTAAAAGGTCTTGTAGGTCCTCACAAAACCATTCAACTTCAGCTTCTTTAGCGTTACTGGTTGGGGCATAGTAATCACATTAGATTACTGTGATATTGAATGGTTTGCCTTGAAAACGAACAGCGAGCATTCTGTCGTTCTGAGATTGGATCCAAGTACTGCATTTCAGACTGTCTTGTTAACAATGATGGCTACTCCATTTCTTCTAAGGGATTCCTGCCCACAATAGATATAATGGTCATCTGAGTTAAATTCACCCATTCCAGTCCATTTTAGTTCACTGATTCCTAGAATGTCAACGTTCACTCTTGCCATCTCCTGTGTGACCACTTCCAATTTGCCTTGATTCATGGACCTGACATTCCAGGTTCCTATGCACTATTGCTCCTTACAGCATCGGACCTTGCTTCTGTCACCAGTCACATCCAGTACTGTGTATTGTTTTTGCTTTGGCTCCATCCCTTCATTCTTTCTGGAGTTATTTCTCCACTGATCTCCAGTAGCATATTGGGTACCTACTGACCTGAGGAGTTCCTCTTTCAGTATCCTATCATTTTGCCTTTTCATACTGTTCATGGGGTTCTCAAGGCAAGAATACTGAAGTGGTTTGCCATTTCCTTCTCCAGTGAACCACATTCTGTCAGACCTCTCCACCATGACCCACACGTCTTGGGTGGCCCCATTCGGCATGGCTTAGTTTCATTGAGTTAGACAATGCTGTGGTCCGTGTGATCAGATTGACTAGTTTTCTGTGATTATAGTATGAAACATAGCATACCTACAGAAAATATGGATAATAATATAACAAATATCCAGGTCATTTTATTTTTTATTTGTGTATTGTTAACTTTAATACTGGAGTATAGTTGATTTATAATTTTCAGGTGTAAAGTGTTTCAGTTATACCCATACATGTCTCCATTCTTTTAAGATTTTTTTCTTGTATAGGTTATTACAGAATATTGAGTAGAGTTCCCTGTTGATTATTAGTGTCTATATGTTAATCCTAAACTCCTAATTTATCACTCCCCCAGTCTTTCTCTTTGGTAACAATAAGTTTATTTTCAAAGTCTGTGAGTTTGTTTCTGTTTAATAAGTAAGTTCATTTGTATAAGCTTTAGATTCCACTTATTATGATATCATATGGTATTTGTCTCTATCTGACTTGGTATGATAATCTCTAGGTCATCCATCCATTAATAATAATGTAAATAGCATTATTTCATTCTTTTATGACAGTTATTCCATTGTATAAATGTTGCACTTCTTCTTTATCCACTGATCTGTTGATGGACAATTAGGTTGTTTCCCTTTCTTGGCTGTTGTGAATAGTGCTTCAGTGAACACTGAGGTGTATTTATCGTTGCAAAGTATGGTTTTCTATGGATATATGCTCAGGAGTGGAACAGCTGGATCATATGGTAGTTTTATTTTTAGCTTCAGTTATATTGTTTAAGGACTGCTCAGTCATGTCTCACTCTTTATGACCCCGTGGACTATAGCCCACCAGGCTTCTCTGTCCATGGAATTTTTAGGAACGAATACTGGAGTGGGTTTCCAGTTCCAACTCCAGAGGAATCTTCCTAACCCAAGGATTGAACCCACATCTCCTGTGTCTCCTGCCTTGGCAGGCAGATTCTTTACTACTGTGCCACCTTTTTAAGGAACGGCCACGCTTGCAGAGTCAGACATGACTGAGCAACTTCACTTTCACTTTTCACTTTCATGCATTGGAGAAGGAAATGGCAACCCACTCCAGTGTTCTCGCCTGGAAAATCCCAGGGATGGGAGAGTCTGGTGGGCTGCCGTCTGTGGGGTCCCACAGAGTCAGACACGACTGAAGTGACTTAGCAGCAGCATGCTAATTGAGCCACATGAGTAATTTGTTTATTTTGGAGATTAATCCGTTGTTGGCCTCTTCATTTGCAAATATTTTCTCCCATTCTGTAGGCTGTCTTTTCCTTTGCTGTGAAAAAGCTTTTAAGTTTAATTAGGTCCCATTTGTTTAATTTTGGTTTTATTTTCATTATTCTGCGTTGGATCCAAAACGACATGCTTATGATTTATGTCAAAGACGGTTACGCCTATATTTTTCTCTAAGAGTTTTATAGTATCTGGCATTACAGTTAGGTTTGATTCATTTTGAGTTTATTTTTGAATATAGTGTTAGAGAATGTTCTAATTTCATTCTTTTACATGTAGCTGTCTAGTTTTCCCAGCACCACTTGTTGAAAAGACTGTCTTTTCTCCATTGTATATTCTTGCCTCCTTTATCATAGATTAGTTGCCTATAGGTGTGTGGGTTTATCTCTGGGCTTTCCAGCCTGTAACATAGAGCTATATTTCTGTTTCTGATGAGTACTATACTTTTTGATTACTGTAGCCTTGTAGTATAGTCTCAAGTCAGGAGGCCTGATTCCTCCAGTTTTGTTTTTCTTTCTCAGGATTGCTTGGCTATTCAGGGTCTTTTGTGTGTCCATACTTATTTAAAATTTTTTGTTGTAGTTCTGTGGAAAATGCTATTGTTAGTTTGGTAGGGATTACACTGAATCTGAAGATTTCCTTGGGTAGTATAGTCATTTGAAAGTGAAGTCGCTCAGTCGTGTTTGACTCTTTGTGACCCCATGGACTGTAGCCTACCAGGCTCCTCTGTCCATGGGATTTTCCAGGCAATAGTACTGGAGTGGATTGCCATTAATTCTTCCAATCCAAGGACATCTTACATGCATATCTTTTCATCTGTTTGTGTCATGTTTGATTTCTTTCATCAGTGTCTTAAGTTTTCAGAGTATAGGTCTTATATCTCCTTAAGTAGATTTATTCCTAGGTATTTCATTCTTTTTGATGTGATGGTCAATGGGATTGTTTTAATTTCTCTATCTTTCATTGCTAAATGTATAAAAATGCAACAGACTTCTGCATATTTTATACCCTGTAATTTTATATCATTTACCAAATTCATTGATAAGCTCTAGTAGTTTTCTGGTAGCATCTTTGGGTGTTTAGTATCATGTCATCTGCAAACAGTAACAGTTTTACTTCTTCTTTTCCCATTTGAATTCCTTTTACTGGGGCCCATGCTGCAGCAGTGGGAATGGAGACCAACCAACAGGTTCCCTTGCCGATTTGTTCCGTGACTGGGGGTAGGCTTGTTCCTTATATGGGGTTAAGATGAGGGGTATGTTCAGAGGTCAGGCTAGAGGGGTGGCTTAGGTGTTTCATCCACCCTCTGGTTGTGCTAACTGCAGGGAGCACGCCAGCACCCTGCTTTTGCTCTGGGCTCTTTAAAAGTGGCATTTGGGTTTTTTGGTCTCTTTGTGTCTTTTGTCCAGAATTTGTGGACAGAACACCCAGCTGTGAGTGCATGACAATATTTTTGGTCCCATATAAGTTCTTTGTATTTTGTTGCTGGAGGAGAGGTTTGTCCAGGTGTAAGCACTGCAGCACTTGCAGCAAAGGGTCCCAGGTCTGACTCGTTCCCCCAGGAGAAGCTGTACCCTTATTCTTAAGGGGTGAAAGGACTCTTCTTCTGAAACTTTTGCCTGCTGGAAAGGGGTTGTAGACCCTAGCCTACCCTAGAGCGTAGAAGTCCCTCGCTGACTGTTCCAAGGACCTGTGGGGACCTGGGCCATTCTCTGCTGTAATGGATTGAATTTCTTGACCCATGATGAGCTTTACTTCAGACTGTTGGAGCTTAGAAGACATAAACAAGCAAAAGATTAAACAAAGGAGAACAGTAGCCATTAAAGGACCTAGAAAGGGAAGGAACCAGACAAATTTGGGAGGGATGACTTAGCTATTGACTAGGCAAGGGAGGTGCTGTCACCCCTGTCAAGAAGCCATTTTGTTTAGGTTTAATATGTTTATTTTTAGAATGGAAGGTCTGGACATCTTGATTCCAGGTTGTCTTCTTGGACCAAAAGTCTTAGAGGTTTACAACAGTAGGGAAGACAATAGAGCACTAGATAAAATATGGCATAAATCATATGAATGAAAAGTATTATAAGAAAATGAAAACCTCCTGCCAGAAAGTTTTTTATACCTTGTGGGATCCAAGAGAACAAACTAGAGAAACAGTTCACAGTTTCCCCACCCACACTGAATGGCAAGTAGTAGTGGTAAATTGCCTGCTGAAGCCAAGTGTCTTGTCAAATTTTCTCAGTGCTGGTTTTTACCTGGGAAGAGATGTTGATGTATGTGCAATAAGAAGTACTGGCAATGGCACATAGCCCTCTCCCTTGTTATAGCATAGATAATTGAGAGTCAGTTTCCTTTTGGTGTCCACAGTAGTGAATGACTGTCACTTGTTTTGATTGTTAGCCACTTCTATGAGATATAAAAATCTCAGCCCCATATTTTACAAGGGATTTTTTTTTTTTTTTGCATTTAAGTCCTTTTCCCACCCTGATAGGTATATGGACATGTAAAATAAGGAAAGTATGTTTTGAGTCTGTATTTTTATAGTTTAGTCACTCAATCGTGTCCAACTCCTTGTGACCCCACTGGCTGCAGCATGCTAGACTTCCCTGTCCTTCACCATCTCTCAGAGTTTGTTCAAACTCATGTCCTTTGAGTCAGTGATGCCATCTAACCATCTCATCCTCTGTTGCCCACTTCTCCTCCTGCCCTCAATCTTTCCCAGCATCAGGGTCTTTTCCAGTGAGTCGGCTCTTCAGGTGGCCACAGGATTGGAGCTTCAGCATTAATCCTTCCAATAAACATTCAGGGTTGATTTCCCTTAGAATTAATTAACTGCTTGCAGTCCAAGGGACTCTCAAGAGTCTTCTCCAACACCACAGTTCAAAAGCATCAATTCTTTGGCGCTCAGCTTTCTTCACAGTCCAACTCTCACATCCATACATGACTACTGGAAAAACCATAGTTTTGACTAGAGGGACCTTTGTCAGCAAAATGATGTCTCTGCTTTTTAGTATGCTGTCTAGGTTTGTCATAGTTTTCCTTCCAACGAGCAAACATCTTTTAATTTCATGGCTGCAGTCACTATCAGCAGTGATTTTGGAACCCAAGAAAATATAATCTGTCACTACTTCCACTTTTTCCCTTCTATTTGCCACGAAGTGTTGGGACTGGATGCCATGATCTTAGTTTTTGAATGCTGAGTTTTAAGTCAGCTTTTTCACTTTCCTCTCACCCTCATCAAGAGGATCTTTAGCTCCTCTTCACTTTCTGCCATGAGTCTTATATATATATATATCTATCTATATATATATATATATATATATAATTTTCCTTTCCCTTAGATTAAGGCTAGAGTTGGGGCTGTTAACTCAGCCTTCTGGGCCTATGGACTTCCCTGGTGGCTCAGACGGTAACGCGTCTGCCTACAGTGCGGGAGACGCAGGTTTGATCCCTGGGTCGGGAAGATCCCCTGGAGAAGGAAATGGCAACCCACTCCAGTATTCTTGCTTAGAAGATCCCATGGACAGAGGATCCTGGTAGGCTGCAGTCCATGGGGTTGCAAAGAGTTGGACACGACTGAGTGACTTCACTTCACTTCTGGGCTGAAGTAGCAAAAGCTTTGATTCTGTAACACTATGAGCACACAGAGTAGCATATCCTGCCCTCCTGACTCCATCTTGAGCAAAACTACTGCCATCTAAGCCATTCTTCCTCAGGGTTTTCTATGGCCTGTCTGTTAGATCAGGCCTCTAGGCATAAACCTGATCAAGGGTTTCAAGGTAGGAATGTGTTAAGTTAGTTCTGGGCCCTCCATAGGCTTTAGCATAAGCTGCTGTGGGAAGTTTTGATTGTTTAGTTCTGGGGAGTCAAGGAGTAAAGCCTGGTACTTAGTAGGGTGGCTTTCAGTGAGCCATCCAGTGATGGCCTTTCATCTCCAGGATCCCTTGTACTTGATGAGGGGTCTGGATTTTCTGAGGCTGTCCAAAAATAAGCTTGTTAGCTTCTTCCTCCATACCTGGAGGGAACCAGGCCAACCTCAGGTGATGAAATCTAGTTGGAAAACAGTCTATGGGCTGAGGAACTTCTCCCAGCTTTTGTATAAGGACCCCTATGGCTGGAGAGGTGAGGTGAAGTCACTCAGTCGTGTCTGACTCTTTGCGACCCCATGGACTGTAACCTACTAGGCTTCTCCGTCCATGGGATTTTCCAGGCAAGAATACTGGAGTGGATTGCCATTTCCTTCTCCAGGGGATCTTCCAGACCCAGGGATCAAACCCGGGTCTCCCACATTGTAGGCAGACACTTTAACCTCTGAGCCACCAGGGAATCCCATGGCTGGAGAAGGAAATGGCAATCCACTCCAGTACTCTTGCCTGGAGAATCTCATGGAGGGAAGAGCCTAGTAGGCTACAGTCCATGGGGTCACAAAGAGTCGGACACAACTGAGCAACTTCACTTTCACTTTCACGGCTGTCCCAAGGGTTTCAGCTACGTAAAAGAAAAATGTTTGTTTTAAATCAGGGAGCCTCAGAGCAGGAGCTCTGGTGAGGGCCTATTTGATATTACCAAAAGCTTTTTCTTGTTTTCTAGTCCAAAGTAATAGTCCTGTATCTGGACCCTTAGTCGCTTTATATAGAAGCTTAGCCATTAGTCCAAAACCTAGAATCCAAATTCGGCAAAATCCTGCTATGCCTAAGAAAGTATGAAAATGTTTTTTCGTCTTTGGGGTGCTTAAGTCTAATATAGCTTGTTTTCTTTCTAGAGATAACTGTCTGCTTCCAGCGTTTACACTATATCTCAGATGTTTAATGCACTGTTTTGAGATTTGTGCTTTTTTCTGGGAGATCCTGTAATGCTGGGCCCTAAGGAAATTAAGGACGTCAATGGTATTCTGACCTGAGGCATCTATTCTGGGATTGCATATTACTATATCACCTACATAGTGTAGAATGGCCCCTTCTTTTAGGTGTATTTTCCTTAGTTATTTTCCAGGTCTAGGTGAACAAGTGTGGGCTGTCCCAAAACCCCTGAGGCAGTATAATCCAGGTATAATTTTTCATTTGGCCCCCATGGGGGTTAGTCCACTCAAAAGCTAACAGGATACTGAGGTGAGGGATGAACTGGGATGCAAAGGAAGGCAGCTATCCTTGAGGCCAAGCACAGTCAAGTGTCCGGCATCTCCAGGACTCTGGGCTAATATGAGGATTGGCCACAATGGGCTGTATAAGGGCCACTGCATCATTTACTGCTCTAACGTCTTGTACAGTTGAGTACTCTCCACTTGGCTTAATGGCTGAAAGAATAAGGATATTGAATAGGCACTAAGAGGCTATGTTTTACAAGTTTATGAGGAGTTGCAAACCATTTTTTGCTTTCAACTTTTTGGGGTATTGTCTCTTGTTAGGATAAGCAACTCCTGACTTAAGGCTAATTTTTAGAGGTTGGGCAATCCCAACTGAGGCTTCCCAGGTGCCACTGGTGGTAAAGAACCTGCCTGCCAGTGCAGGAGACATAAGAACCATGGTTTGATCCCTGGGTCGGGAAGAGCCCCCTGTAGCAGGGAATGGCAACCAACTCTAGTATTCTTGCCTGGAGAATCCCATAGACAAAGGAGCCTGGTGGGCTACAGTCCATGGGGTCACAAAGAGTAGGACACAACTGAAGCAATTTAGCAGCAGCAATCCCAACTGACCCTCCTCAGGAATGGAGGGTTAAATGGTAGTAAATTTTCTAAAAGCTTCCACAAGCTGTGTCAGAAAGAGGGCTGGATTTTTTTTTCTTGGGTCACCTCTTTAATCTTTTCATAGTTAACTAGCTTTCTGATACACATTGGATCATGTGCTTCCTGGTTTCTCTTCCCTCCCAGGAATTATAATTCCAAAGGAGCTCCTAATTTGGGACTGCATGTCAACCTATAACAAAATGTTTGAGTTGGTCCCTGGCAAGCTAGTTAGCATGCCCTTAGGCTGCTGTCCAAATTCTCTGTTTCCTCAGGGTACAGTAGGTACATAGGACTATTTGGACATCCTTCCAGGTTAAATCAAAGGACAGACTTAGGGTCTGAAACCCTTCAACAAACATATTAGGGTCTTCAGAAAACTGACCAAGCCTCTGCATTGAGCTAAACTGGTTAAAGAGAAGGGTACATGTTCTCTGTCCACATTTCCCAATTCGGGGTGATTGGAAGCTGTACTGTCAGTTACTCTAAAGGGACTAGTTTCTCCCTCCTGGAGTAATGGAGGGGATAAAGGGACTTAGGGAGGCAGAATTTGGGATTGGTCAGAGGGATCTGAGGAAGTAGGTGGCTCTGGAGAAGCAGGGGAGATTTGGTTTCTCTCCTGAGGCCTGGGGAAGGTTAGATGGGGGTCATCTCAAATGTCAGGAGTGCTTTCTGATTCCCTGGACTTCTGATTACAGGAGCTGCATAGAGTAGGGTTCTGATAAAGGACCACCAAGGCTTGAACATAAAGAACCTCAGTCCATTTTCCCATCTTGTGACAGTGAAGTTTCAACTGCAAGATGGTATTATAATTTACAGACTTATTTCCAGGCCATTTTTCATCTCTCCATCTTCTATAAAGACCAAGCAGTGTTACAGTAGAGTTTTTCCCTTATAAGCCCATTTATTTTTAAAACTTTCCAATTTTAAGGATACATTCCATAGGTGTTTCTTCTGGCTTAGAAGAAAGAACTTACCCTTGTTGAGTAACCTGCAACTGAGAGCGCCACTAGAAATGAAGCTCAGTATCCCTGAGACATTTACTAGGAAGCTTTTGTCAGAAGGGGATCAGAGTGTCCTTCAAATTCCCTTCTTACCTAATGGGATTTTGAGTGTCCTCAACTCTCCCATCAATTCCTAACTAGATGTCTCTGGTCGACCTGGTCCCTCACTTGACGGGGGGCATGTTTGAACCAGTACCAGTGTGTTGCCAGAGCCCCCCTTGAGGGGACTCTGTTGTCTGTATCATTTATATCCTTTGATAGTTTTTCCTGTGTTGGGCTGTATTCCTCAAGATGGAGCATCTTTGAGACATAGCCTGTGAGGGGTTGTACCTGTGGACTGCTTAGAAGTGCCATTACAATAGGTAGTCTGCAACAAGATATGGGCTGCGAAAGCCTGCAGTGAAGGGAGTCCCAAAGGTGCAAAAAGAAACTCCTGGACGAATTGGAGTTTGGTGCAATAGAAATGCCTCATGAACCGGCGGGCTTGGAGGCAGGAGGATACCTGCAGGGCATTTGTTTAGACCTAGAGTAAGGTGAGAAACGAGACAGCAGCAGAACCCCCAACCCTTTCCCCCTTTGGTGGCTACCATAAAATTGGGGAGAGCCTGCTGATTCTCCCTGACACAGGCAACAGTGAGTTTGGACAACGTTTCCCAGGTAGTTTACCATATAAATGAACCCAATTAGTTTAGGGCCCTGGGAGCATTCCAAAGAGAGATTCTAAAGTTAGCTGGAGATCTCAAAACAACTTTAGATTTTGATATTTGTAAAGTGTGTCAAAATCTCAAACTTTTGAAACGCACCTGGTCAGATAGAATCATAAGTTGCTGTGAAACAATTATTCCTTGAGCTAAGGTGGAAAAAAAAAAAAAAAAAAGATTTCAAAAGTAAATAAACTCTGTGTTCTCTTATGAAAGAAACCAAATCCAGTCTCGTATCAGCCTATTCTTAATAAAATTGATTTACCTAATTGAATTTAATCAACCTTAAAAATCCTTAGCACATACAAAATTCTTTTCTCAAATGTTCCTTTCCCACAAACCTTCTGCAACTTTCCATAGCCATTTTTTGTCATTATTTCCATTTAAAAAAATGGCCAGCTATTGGACAAAATCACCTCTTTTCCTTTAACAAAGTTTATTTCCATTCCTTATATCTTCTCTTCTGAAAACACTCATCCTCCTTTCCTTACACAACCATTAACTGTCTTTTACAGTAGCATTTTGTAAATTGGTGGAGAATATCTCAAGACAGCAATCAGCTTTAGTTTCTCCTTCACAAGAAGATGAAATTAGGCAAATATAGACCTGTTTAGCAATTACTGTTCCAATATTTTATCTTTGAAATGGCCTGAATATTCAATGAATTCTTATCATTTAACTTAGTTCCAATTTACCAAAATTTTGAGGGATTGTTTTAGATCAATATTTACAAAGTATAATTATTTCTATAATTTACCAAAAGTTCTTATCCCAGTTACGTTTACTTAAAAATTCAATCATATCAGGTTATTTTCCCTTTGACAAATGTTATAACCAAACCAACATGTACTTACCGACTTTCAGTAACCCTGGGTACAATAAGTTTTATATTTAATGTTGATAACTCTAAAGACAGGTGTGTATTAATTAAACCCAGAAGCTTAAGCTAACTTTAATACCAGGCATTCAATATTGACTATTCCTCTGATCATATATATGAACCCGAAATATATTCTGGCAAGCATCTTTTACATTTCTGAGAATGTATATAGACACTCAGTTTCCTTTAAACCAATTAAATACAGCTTATTTACCAGTTAGTTTGTACGTAAGAACAGAACCAGAGATCTCATAGTTTTCCTGCTTAACTTTAAAATGGCCCTCTCCCCTGGTGGTTCAGATGGTAAAACGCCTGTCTACAATGTGGGAGACCTGGGTTTGATCCCTAGGTCGGAAGATCCCCTGGAGAAGGAAATGGCAATCCACTCCAGTACTATTGCCTGGAAAATACCATGGACAGAGGAGCTTGGTAGGCTACAGTCCATGGGGTCGCAAAGAGTCGGATACGACTGAGCGACTTCACTTTCTTTCTTTCTCCCCCTCTCAGCCTAGGGAACTACAGATGGATCAGATAGTTCCTGAGGGCCAAGGCAGAATAGTTAAATTGCCAAGGCAGAGAAGGGAAAAATGCAAGCTCCTTTCTTTTCTTTGTGTTCTTTAAAATCCCACCAGGTGACCCGAAGCTCAGGAAATAAAGGCTCCACTGTGCCCACAATTTTGGCAGAGACTTGCAGGAGCAGTGGGACAGACAGAACTACATTAAAAAAGATACCAATCCCAACAACTTAAAAACAAGAAGTGTTCAGGAGAAAGGGGGTGGGAGCGCAGGTAAAAGGATCAAGAGGTAAAGGGATGAAGGACAGAAAAGACTGAAAGAGAGAGAGAGCAGGAAAATAAAGGTGAAAATACTGGGAATTTAGGACTTCCAGTCACCATACGAGACGAGGTCTAAGCCTTGATCGCTCTCATAACCCTCCCCTCAGGGTGAGTCTGCTGGACTAGGATGTGCGCGGTAGGAGGTGAGCCTCTCCCACCTCTGCTTGTCATCCGTTAAGGTGAGCTCTTGCCAGCCAGTGGGATCATGGTCTCACAAGCTGAGAGGACTGGTGCTGCAGCTGCCCGGTGTCTAGGAAGGATAGGACCGATGTAGAAGAGGTCAGAGAGAAAAGTAGAGAAGTATCAGGAGGGGGGGGGAAAAAAAAAAAGGCAAAGGGGAAAAGAGTTGCCTGAATGAGGGTACTGAGGCCCCCAAGGGCCAGGAAGGAAGGCTTATCCATGCGGTGATGCTGAAATGTTCCATGTGCACTCCTTATTAGTTTTCTGTCTGGGTGATCTGTCCATGGATATAAATGGGGTGTTAAAGCCCCCACTACTATTTTGTTACTGTCGATTTCTCCTTTTAGGGCTCAAACAGGTCATTTTAAAAGATACTTCTCTATGAAATGAATGTTAAAGATATAGTAAATAGTACTTGATAAGTTAAAGAATAAGGTGCTATAAATTGAAATGGAAAGTTAGTATATTGCCTGTGCATTAACCATCCACGATGCTGCCCCTTTCAGTAATTCTAGGGTGAAATGTTTACCTAAGAAGAAAATAACTGATAAATAAAATTGACAAGCCTCTTAGTCAAGCTCACCAAGAAGAGAGAGGATCCAAATAAACAGAATAAGAAATGAAGAGAGGAGAAAAAACAATAAATACCACAGAAATAAAAATAATCAAATTTATGACCAGATTTTTGCCAACAAAATAGACAACCTAGAAGAACTGGACAAGATTCTAGAAACATATAGCCTGCCAAGACTGAGTCAAGAAGAAATAGACAAATTGAGCAGACTGATCACTAGAATTGAAATGGCATCTATAATAATAAAAATAAAGACCAAAAACTCCCTGCTAACAGAACTCCAAGACTGGATGGCTTCACTGAGGAATTCTATCAAACATGTAAAGAAGAGCTTATACCCATCCTTCTCAAAATATTCCACAAGTCATTCTAGGAAGTCACCATCACCCTAATACCAAACTTGACAAAGACACCACCAAAAAAATAAATTACAGGCCAATATCTTTGAATATAGAAGCAAAAATCCTCAGCAACATATTAGCAAAACACATGCAACAACACATAAGAGGTATCATACACCATAGTCAGGTGGGATTCACTCCAAGGTCATACACACAATGGAAGATTATTCAGCCATAAACAGAATGAAACATTGCCAGTAGCAGCTACATAGATGGGCCTAGAGATTACCATACTAAATGAAATCAAACAAAGACAAATTACTACCCCTCATATATGGAATCTGAAAAAATAATAAAAATCAGCTTACTTACAAAATAGAAACAGACTCACAGACACAGAAAACAAACTTACGGTTACCACAGCAGGGAATGGGAGGGGAGTTTACTAGGCGTATAACAGATACATACCACTATATATTAGACAGACAAGGATTTCCTGTAAAGCACAGAGAACTATATTCAATATGTTGTAATAACCTATAATGGAAAAGAATCTGAAGCTGTACCGCTGAAACTAACACAATATTATAAATCAACTAATTAAAAAAGAAATTTCCAAAAGTCCGTTCTATACCTCTGTGTCTCTTTTTTGGACTCTGAGGGAGAGGGAGAGGGTGGGATGACTTGGGAGAATGGCATTGAAACATGTATACTATCTTGTAAGAAACGAAGCGCCAGTCTATGTTCAATACAGGATGCTTGGGGCTGGTGCACGGGATGATCCAGGGAGATGATATGCGGTGGGAGGTGGGAGGGGGCTTTGGCATTGGAAGATCGTGTACACCTGTGGCTGATTCATGTCAGTGTATGGCAAAACAAATACAGTATTGTAATGTAGATTAAAGTATTTTAAAAATTTCAGCAAATTCCATATGGTCTTCTATGAAAATCCAACTAATACTGATGCCAGTAAGTATTCTTTTACTACAAGGAATATATTTACTGCCACTGCAAAACAAGCTGAAATACAGCTTTTATATAATCTTTTGTTGAATTATTGATGTTTTCTAAGTCAAAAATGTCACAGTGATAATGATGGCTTCCAACCAATTCTAAGTTAATTTTGGGATTACATTTTTGTCTTTGATATTTCAAGAGTGATTACAACAGCTTTACAGAAAATACACGGATGTTTAAAAGAAACGAATAAAGTTGAAAATTGCCAAAGCTAGTTTTATGTTTAAAATACAATTTGCAAGAGACTGATTAGAAGAATCATCAGTTAAACAAGCTTAATGCTAGAAAATCACATGGTTCAACCCCTAATTTTGTGATTATAATATTACTGTAGAAACGTGGGTATTGGATGCCTTCTCTTTGCCCCTCCTCCACCTTGCCTCTGAGAGTAGAACTCCAGGGACTACAGAAACAGATTTTCTTGCTCTCTGGCTTTTGATTTATTGATTTGATTTATCCGCCCCCCCGGCCCCCGCACCTCCCATAGGGCATCCCTATAGGCTATCAAAGGAAGAGAGTTTTTAGAATTTTTCCTGATGGATGCCTACCTTAATGAAAAGTCATATAACCCTCTCCTTCCAGATTTCTCTAATCACTCCCTCTTCAGGTCCAAGTGACGTAAGAGCCTTTGTTCAACCTGGATACTGTCATACTCACTCTGGTTTCTCACCCACACTGGTTCTCACATTTAACTTGCATTGGAATCACCTGGAGGACTCCTTAAACCCAGGTTGCTAGTTACCACATGGCGAAGTTTCTAATTTCTATGTCTGAGTTGTGTGTTTGCATGCATGCTCAGTTGTGTCCAACTCTTTGCAACCCTATGGACTGTAGCCTGCCAGGCACCGCTGTCCATGGGATTTCCCAGGCAAAAATATTGGAGGGGTTGCCATTTCCTACCCCAGGGGATCCTCCCGACCTAGGGACCCAACCCATGGCTCTTGCATTGGCAGGTGGATTCTTTACCACTGTACCACCTAGGAAGACCTATGTCTGAGTCAGCTGCTGATAATTTGCATTTTTAACGAGTTCCCAGGTGATGCTAGAACCACAGCTCTATAGCTCTCTACCTTGAGCACCATTTTATAAATTATCCTAATCTGAGTTTGCTATTTCTTCCTTCAAGACCTTGACTAATATAAATGGCTAAAAAAAATTGTTGACAATAGACAAAGTCTTACAATTAAACATGATTTTTAAGTGCTTATTTCAAAAATCTTTAAAGAAGAGAAAGCTGTAGGGATTTTGGAAGTCTTTCTGTCCAATTTAAATTTCAGAGCACAAAAACTGTAGACAGAGATCAACCAACTGATACCCTGCTTTTCAGGAAAGTCTTTCCAGGATACTATGCTGTGTCTTATCAAATAGTGGCTCTCACTCCACCTTGCTCTCCCCTCCCCTGGACTGTGGAATCCCCTTCTGTGTTTCTGTTATCTCCGTCTTTAGGTTTGGGTACCTGCAGTACATGTGGTTTTCAGGTTTTCACCATAGTTTGGGGCATCTCAGGATAAGATCTCTAGCTCGGTTTTCAGCAGACGGCTTAGTAGAACCAAATATTTCATTGATGTTTTGTGCTGAAGGAAGATAAGAGTCAATGGCAGGATCTCTGTTCGATAATATATGTGAGTCTGGTCTATTGATTATGTCCCAAGTCATCTTGTAGTCAGTCACACAGAAACTCAGCCTGACATTTTGCTTCTCTCTCACCTACTTTCTAAAGACCTTTACCCAGTTGGCCTCTGTCAGCTTGGCTTTTAGGTTGTTATCCTCCATCTGCTGGGCAGCTGCTTTACTTAGCAGCTGCAGTTCTTCTTCGTCCTTTTCAAGTTTCTACGTGGAAACCCAAGGCACTATCTGCCCAGTGCCACCCACACTTTCCTGGGAGCTGCACCTGTTGCAGCATTCTCTGGCCACTGATATTAGACCAGGAATCAGTAAAAGACATAAGTTTCTTCCTCAAGATTTTTGACTGTGGACAACTATATTTCTCCAGTAAGGCTAAAGCTGTAAGATTGGAAACTTGGGGGCCTTGAACAATCAAATTTTCTGCAAAGACAGGTGGCTGCCACATGAGGAGAAATGAAACTGGCACTCAGCAGTAGGAAATGCAGATGTAAAGAAGGGACTTGTGGACATGAGCAGGAAGAGGAGGGTGGGATAAACTGAGGGAATAGTACTGACATATATACACTATTATGTGTAAAATAACTAACTAGTGGGAACCTGTTGTGCAGCACAGGGGGCTCAGCTTGGTCCTCTGTGATAACCTAGAGGGTTGGGATAGAGCAGGAGGCTCCAGAGGGAGGGGTTATATGTATAAAATACAGCCAATTAACATTGTATAGCAGAAACCAACACAACACGGTAAAACTATATACTCTATTAAAAATAAATAAATATTTTTAAAAAGAGATGTGGGTGCTCTGTTCAGCTACACCATGCCTTGGGTTCCAGCTGCTTCTAAGGATTAGGAACATCTCTGGTCATCCTACCCTTTGATTGCTAAGCTTTATGAAAACTCCCCATTTTTGCTAAACCCGTTCAGTTTGTATTTCTATTTCATGAAGTCAAACACTGTGATTGATAAAGTAGTACCAATGTTTATTTCTGTTTACCTGGTCATTATTAGTTATGATATATGCATTTTTTTAGACTTTTCTGTGGAACATTTAAGCCATACAATGCTCCTCAAATATGAATAGAACAGGAGAGAAAATTGAGATTGAGAGAGATTTCATGGTCTTCTTCAAGCTCAACATTGTGCATTTATACATGGCTGGACCCAGATTCCTACCCTGTCTCCCAAGATTTAAACACTCTGTGTTCATAACCACTTTATTCTGTCTGAATTTCAATTGGACCAAAGTTCCTTTTCAAGTAATAGGCAAGGGTAGAAGAATGGAATTTTCAGTGTTCTTTTGTACTCAGAATTCAGCATCTTAGAGTTGAGCATCTTACCATTAAGTTTCATAGCATGCATTTTCCAGCACTGTTTGTTCCTACAATTTTCTGACTCAGCATAAAATTCTGCCTGGCCAAGTCTTGCTCATCCTTCACAGCCAACTTTGATGTAACCTCCCATAGAAGCTTTCATACTCCGGCTGAATACACCACTCACTCCCTTTCTTCCTGCTCTCCTGTTCACATTATAGTTAACTGGTTACATGCCTGCCTCTAATATTATGTTGAGAGGTCCATACTGTCGTCATTTGTCTAACTCCTGTACCTGACAAAATATCTGCCTCAGAATAGGCGCTTAATAACTACTTGTTGAGTTAAATTGATTTGGGGAGCATGTGGAGTCTAACCAGTACAGATGAAGAAATCATATTTTTATGCCTGGACAATTGTGAAAAATGGCACAAGGTGGCCAAACATGGCTCAGGTGAGCGGATGTCTTTACAAGGGGCAGAGGAACCATCTAATGTGACTAATGGGAGACTTCTAGTCCTTTGTTCCTAATGCATTTTATCCTCAAAACCTGTCAAAGTCTGAAGACTGTTCATTAACTGTTTTTGCAATATCCAGGCGCTCACTGTGGCATATAAAACACAATATAAATTATTTGTGATCCTTGACTGCATCCCAGGTGACATTCTGAATATTTATTTTTATTGGGGCTGGCTTTATATTAATTTAATGGTACAAAACCATATTGCATGGGCCAACATCTGCATTTTCAGGGCTGGAGATAACTGTTTTATGGACTAAGCTCTGAACATGCCTCTGGGCCTGGCTCTTAGTTTATATTTGCCTTTTTAGGACAATGGAATAAATGTGTCCAGTGGCTCAACTGTTTTCAGGTCTCTTCCATGAATTAGCAAGTGGGAGGCAGCAGGCAATGAGGTTTGAGCTATATTGCATAAAAGGACCAGGAAGTACTGAAGCCAGGACATAACACTGCAGTGAAAATGGGGAAGCAAAAGAAATCACTAAATTGGCTTATAAATTCAACACTTGCTAGTTACACGTGATTCACAAACTTTTTAGTAACTATGGCCAATATTTTTATCTCAACCCCATCTCAACTTGCTACTCCGCCCATTTTGGGACTTCCTCCTTTCCACCTATAACTGCTGAGTAATCACAAAATGAAACCTGATAGTCACCTAAGAAAATACAAGAAGGCAAACCTCATGCAAACATAAATTACACAAGATACTTGAAAGATAAATTAAAAATTACTCTTGGAGTATCTGAAATGTCACATCTCTTGAAGGACATAGTAAGTGAGAGTTTCCTGAATTTTAGACAGCCTCTTTTCATTGAATTTGAAACATTCAATTAGAAACATAAACTATTGGTCACAAGATGATATAGAAAGACCTTGAGCTCTTCTCTCACAGGTAAAGTGAGGTGAAGTCGCTCAGTCGTGTCCGACTCTTTGTGACCCCATGGACTGTAGCCTACCAGGCTCCTCCGTCCATGGGATTCTCCAGGCAAGAAAACTGGAGTGGGTTGCCACTTCCTTCTCCAGAGGATCTTCCCGACCCAGGGACCGAACCCAGGTCTCCTGCATTGGAGGCAGATGCACCAAAAATCACATTTACAGAAAGCCATCGATGAAAAAGACCCCAAACCTACCAGAAAAGATCTTCTACAATGAGAAATATAAAGAAGGAATCATAATGAGACAGTAGGAGGGGCTGAGTAGTGATAAAGTCAAATCCCATACCCCGAGGTGGGAGATCCACAAACAGGAGAACAATTACAACTGCAGAGATTCTCCCAAAGGACTGAGAGGTCTGAATCCCACTTTGGGCTCCACAGCCTAGAGATCCAGCACTGGGAAGACGATCCCCACCCTGGAGAATTTGGCTTTGAAGGCCACAGGCTTACTTCTGGGAGTTCCAGAAGGCTGATGGAAATAGAGACCTGACTTGTAAGGGATTCACACAAAGTCTGCCCAGGGTAGAAGCAGTAATTTGGTGGTAGCCTGGGTTAGACCTACTCCTTCCTGGAGAGGTAGGAAATAACTCCAGTTCACCCTGGGGACACAGACTCCTGAACCATTTTGAGGAGCTCCTTCTACGACATGGTAATACTATCCTGGAATTTTTCTTATAGCTTATTACCACAGAAAAGTCCCACTGTAGCCCAACAGTCTGCAGGCACAAGTCCTGGGATGCCTCAGGCCAAGCAGTTAACTGCACGCTGACACAGCCCCACCCACCAGCAGACAGGCTGCCTCAAGAGCCCTGGCTCTGCAGCCACCTCTGGACATGGCTTTGCCCACCAGTACACAGGCAATAGATCCAAGACTCCCAGGGCCCTCTAGTCAGAGACCCCAGCCCAGGTCCTATCCATCAGTGAGCCTGCCCTAGTTTCAGATCCAACTCTACCTACCAGCAGGCAGACACTAGACCGAAAAAAAAAAAAAACCACCACCACAATTTGTGGACCAGGCCTGCCCTGGAACAGGCTAGGCCTGGTCTCCACCCACTAGTAGGCCAATACAAGCTTCAAGACACCAGCCCCCATAGTCAGCAACCTGACATTTTCTCTGGGACCCCTAGGCCCTGCAAGTAAGCCCCAGGACCTGGCTCTGTCCACCAGTAGGCTGGCACTAGCCCCAGGATCTTGCTTCATCCACCAGTAAGTAGGCAACAGCCCCAGGTTCTCCTGGATCCTCACTCTTCCCATCAGTAATATAGCACTAGCCTAGGGCCTCCAGGTTTCTGCAGTCAGCTGCCTCATGATCAGACCCCATAACCAGCAGCTGGCAGCCTCTGCACCAGGCAGGAGCTGGCAACCAACCCGACTACAGCCAAATAAACCTACCAGACCACTGACATAGTCTGCTTGCCACACAGAAATACCCACACAGCCCTCATAGAACATTTGGAGTGTATGGCTCTGGTGACAAGAGGGGAGTATGCTGTTGGGACTCATAGGATGTCTCACCAGGAAATATAACCAACTTACCAGATACATAAAAATAGCAAGTTAGGTAAAATGAGGTGATAGAAGGTCGTATGCCAAGTAAAGGAACAAGATAAAACTCCAGAAGAACCAAGTGGAAATAGACATGCTACCCGAGAAAGAGTTCAAGGTAGTGATCATAAACAGGATCAAAGAAATTGGGAGAACAATGGATGCACAGAATGAGAAGTTGGAAGTTTTTAATGAAGAGTTAGAAGATAAAAATAATAAATATAAAAGAGATGAAGAATACAATAACTGAAATGGAATAATACACTAGAGGGCTCAACATTAGACTAAATGGTTCAGAGGAACAGAACAACATGAGCTGGAAGATAGAGTAGTGGGAATCACTGATGCTGAACGGAAAAAGGAATAATAAGAAATGAGGATAATTCCCTCTGGGACAACATCAAATGTACTAATATTCACAATATACAGGCCCCACAAAGAGAAGGGGAGAACTGAGAACATAATTGAAGAGAGAATAGCTGAAAACCTCCCTAACCTGGAAAAGAAACAGACATCCAAATCCAGGAAGTACAGAGAGTCCCATATAGGATTAACACAGAGGAACACATCAAAACATTGTAATTAAAATGGCAATAACTGAAGACAGAGAATATCAAAAGTTTCAAGAGAACAGCAACACTTTACATAAGGGGGGAACTCTCAAGATTATCAGCTGAATTTTCTGCAGAAACTAAGCCAGAAGGGAGTGACACAATATATTTAAAGTAATGAAAGGGAAAAACCTACAACCAAGAATATTCTACCCAGCAAGGCTCTTGTTTAGATTTGATAGGGAGATCAAAAGCTTCACAGACAAGCAAAAGCTTGTCTAAGAGAGTTCAGCACCACCAAACAAGCTTCCAAGGAATGTTAAAGTAACTTCGCTGAGCAAAAAGGACACAATGAGAAGCATGAAAATCATACAAGGAGAAAGCTCATAGATAAAGGCAAATGCACAGTAAAGGTAGGAAATCACCTCAAAACTCCTAGGAGAGAGCATAGGCAAAACAGTCTCTGAATAAGTCCAACCAGTGTTTTCTTAGGTTAGCATCCCAAGGCAATAGAAAAAAAAAATACAAAAATAAACAAATGGGACCTAATCAAACTTACAAGTGTTTGCACAGCGAAGAAAATCATTTAAAAAAAAAAAAAAAAGACAACCTGCAGAAAGGGAGAAAATAATCACAAATGATGTGACAGATAAGGACTTAATCCTCAAAATATACAAACAGCTCATACAACTCCACAACAACAAAACAAACAACCCAATCAAAAAATGGGCTGAAGACCTTAACAGACATTTCTCCAAAGACGATATACAGATGGACCTTAGTAATATCGAGCATCTTTTCACCTGCCTAAGTATTAGAGAAATGCAAATCAAAAGTAAAATGAAGTACCGCCTCACACCAGTAAGAATGGCCATCATTAAAAAATCATCATTAAAAACAACAAATGATGGAGATGATGTAGAGAAAATGGAACCATCCTACACCATTGGTGGGAATGTAAGTTGGTGCAGCCACTATAGAAAACAGTATGAAGGTTCCTCAGAAAACTAAAAATAGAACTACTATATGACCCAAAAATCCTGCTCGTGGGCATATATTCAGAGAAAACTAATTTTAAAAGATACATGCACCCCTATGTTCATAGCAGCACTATTCACAATGGCCAAAACATGGAGACAACCTAAATGTCCATCAGCAGATGAATGGATAAAGAAATGGTGCATATATACAATGCAATACTACTTCAGCCATTAAAAGAAAAAGATAATGCCATTTGCAGCAACACAGATGTGACTAGAGATTATCATACTAAGTAAAGTAAGTCAGAGAAAGACAAATACCATATGATATCACGTATATGCAGAATCTAAAATATGGCACAAATGAACCTATCTATAAGACAGAAACAGACTCACAGACATAGAGATCAGACCCGTGGTTGCCAAGGGGGAGGGGGTGGAGGGAGAGATGGACTGGGAGTCTGGAATTGGTAGATGCAAACTCTTATATTGAGAATGGTTAAACATGTTCCTATTGCATAGCACAGGGAACTATACCCAGTCTCTTAGGATAAACCATAATGGAAAAGAATATTTTTAAAAAGTGTGCATATGTGTATAACTCAGTTTGTTGTACAGCACAGATTGGCACAATGTTTTAAATAAACTTTAATTCAATTTTAAAAAGAACTACTAAAACAAAAAAGGCTGAAGGGATATAAAAACAAGACCTACAATAGACTTCATAGCCAAAGACACATACAGACTGAAAGTGAGAAATAGAAAAAGGTATTCCATGCTACTGGAAATCAAAAGAAAGCCAAAGTCATAATACTTACATCAGATAAAAGAGACTTAAAACAGAGACTTAAAACAGGACTCTCTTAAAACAGAGACTTAAAAGGACATTACATAATGATCAAAGGATCATGCACCCAACATAGGAGTACCTAAATACAAAAAAGCAAACATTAACAGACATAAATGGAGATATCAACAGTAATGTAATACTACTAGAGGACTTAAACACCCCCACTTACATCAATGGACATATCATTCAGACAGAAAATTAACAAGGAAACACTAGCCTGAAATGACACGTTGGACCAGATGGAGCTAGAAAGCAAAAAACAAACAAAACGCATTAGTAGAAGGAAATAAATGATAAAGATTAGAATAGAAATAAATGAAATAGAAAAAATAGAAAAGATCAACAAAACTAAGAGCAGTTTCTTTGAAAAGATAATATTGTAAAGCAACTACACTCCAATAAAAATTAATTTTAAAATGTTATTAAGGACAAGTACATCAGATTAAGGTCTAATACGTTAGAATCCTGCATTAAGACATTGAGTTTCCCTGGTGGCTAAAAAAAAAAAAAAAAAAAATTTTAGCCAGACTCATCATGAAAAAGAGAAGGTCCAAATCAGTAATTTCAGAAATGAAAAGAAGTTACATCCAACACCATGGAAATACAAAGGATCATAAGAGACTCCTAAGGGCAACTATATGCAAATAAAATTGACAGCTTAGAAAAATTCCTAATATGTACTATTTTCCAAGTCTGAACCAGGAAGACATAGAAAATACAAACAGACTAATTATCAGTGATGAAATTGAATCAGTAATAAAGAAAAGAAAAAGAAAAAAACTCCCAGTAATCAAAAGTCCAGGACCAAATGGCTTTCACAAGTGAACTGTACCCAACATTTAGAGAATAATTAATACCTATCTTTCTTAAATTATTCAAAAAAAAATTGCAGCGGCAGGAACACCGTCAAGCTCATTCTATGGTGCCACCATCACCCTGATACCAAAACCAGACAAAAAAAGAAAACTTGAGGCCAATATCACTGATGCAAAAATGTAGATGCAAAAGTCCTCAACAAAATATTAGCAAACCAAATCCACAGATACATCAAAACATCAAATGGAATTAATCCAGAGATGCAAGGGCTTTTCATTATTTGCTAAACAATCAGTGTGATACACATTAACAAACTGAAGAATAAAACTCATATGATGCAGAAAACACTTCTGACAAAATTCAACTTCCATTCATCATTAAAAACTCTCCAGAAAGTGGGAATAGAGTGAATTTATCTGAACATAATAAAGGGCATATATGACAAACCTACAGCTAACATCATTCTCAACAGTGAAAAAGCTGAAAGCATTCCACTCTCACTACTTTTATTCAACATATTGAATAAATCTAGCCAGAACAGAGGAGATACAACGAAGTTGGATTTTAGTGATCAAACTGATGGAAAAGTGTATGGAAGATTTAATAGGAGAGCTAGTTGGCAGTTTTACCAGTTAGGAATTCAACAGTCAATCTCTGGAAGAAAAGGGAGAAGAAATAACACCATTTTGCTTTCCCTGAGGTAAACTATTCGACTTTAAGAACAGTTCTATTTCAGAACAGCTAAATCAACCCAAACACCATTTTCTAATGTTCATTTAGTTAATGGCTGTGTCTAAAAAGACCCTTTATCTTAGGGAACAGACTCTACCAACATAGCATTTTCTTTTTAGGAGCGCTTTTTGTAAAATTTGAAATGAACTCAATGAATGTTCCATAAATTTTACTGCCACAACATTTAAAATATGTTTTTCCCCCAGGAAAATTTCAAACTGGTCTCTTTCTTCCCAGGTACCTCCAGATCATCAGTTACTCGATGTAAACCTGGAGCCAACTGCCCCAGTTCACACAGTGGAATCAGCAGACAACTGTCCCCTCTCTCTGTCACAGAAGATTCCTCTGCTCCTATTCTTGAACTTCAGAGTCGAGGACCCTCTGGAGTTTGTGGACACAGAGCTGAGAGGCAAAACAGATCAGGTATGGGAGTGACTTCCTCTTAAATAACAGTGCATGTGGTAAGCTTCTAGCCAGCAATGAAAGATCTCACCATTGGCAGAGAATGTAAAGATGTGACACTGACTCAGGAGTACACGTGAGCAAAGTTTATCAAGCGGGAGGAGAAGGAAGAAGAGGAATGTATAGATACAATCCATTAATGATGGACGGGGTACAGTGTAGCAGAGAAATAACACGAAACCTGATTAAACAATGACTTCTAATGAAGTTTATAAGGAAACTGTTTTTCTTATCTTCAAGATGGCAAAAGCCAGCACCTTTTATCTCAGTCCCGGGATTTAGTAATAGCAAGCTGTACCCATTCTGAGAAGAATAAAAGCACCAGTAAAATCACAGACGCTGCTCTTACCTTTATTAGGACTGCCGGTCCTTGGAGCCCTTCTAGTTTTCCCGATTTTATACCTCCTTCAGGACACTTCAGTTGCCTCCCTGATCAGCACTTACCATTAAATCAAGACCTTTAAACTTTCCTTACATCTGCCTGATCACTTACCAACCCCTGGAATACTTGGGTTACTGGAATCACTAGATAAATCTCTTAACTGTATCCACGGGTTTCCCAGCGAATGTATCATTTTAAAACATAGCTGGAACATGCACGGGACTTCCCTAGTGGTTCAGGCAGTAAAGAATCTGCCTGCAATGCAGGAGTATGCATAAAATCCTTAAAGGATGAAGAAGAACAGAAAAGAGAGCTAAACAGAGAGACAGAACTCTGGAAAACTCTAAAATGACCAGAAGAGGATGAGGAACAGGACTCAGCAAAATAAAATGTAAAGGAGAGGTTAGTGTGATATAGGAGGTTGTTATTTCATCTAAAGTAAGTAGTGAAAAAGTATCCATTGAACTTCAAAAGCAGGAGATTATTTATTATTATCTAGCAAAAGAAATTTCAACAGAATCATGGGGCACAAGCCAAAATGTAGCAGTTGAGGAAGAATGGGTGGGAAAGAAGCAAAGATAGTTAAGCATAGTATACAGACAGACCTCAGAGATACTGTGGATTTGTTTCTAGACTCTTGCAGTAAAACAAACATTGCCATAAAACAAGTCACATGAGAAAAATAAATGCAGCTGGGTCCACTAGGCCGTGGCCCAGTACTGTTACATTTTGGTGATGGACATCATATGTCCTTCCCCAGAGATCATCTCAAGCTTCGAGTCCATATTCACTTCCTCTCATCATATGACCACACTTTTACCTTCCTGAAAAGACAAACAATTGTGTGCTAACAGATGCTTTCCTCCCTGCCTCAAAGTGTCTCTGTTCCCTTGCTTGCTAATTTGCTAATTATCATCATAGTAGGGGCCTCCCTGGTGGCTCAGATGTAAAGAATCCACCTGCAATGCTGGAATTCAATCCCTGGGTTGGGAAGATTCCCTGGAGAAGGGAACGGTATGCACTCCAGTATCGTTGCCTGGAGAATTACATGGACAGAGGGAGCCGTCAGGCTACAGTCCACAGGGTCGCAAAAAGTCAGACTTGACTGAGAGACTTTGACTGTCATCGTTGCAGGGACCACTTTTGACTTCTGTGTTTGCTGCCATTCTGACGCTGACTCCTCCTACATCCATGACTACCTCCTCTCCATCTCTTCCACTCACATTTTCAGTCTCCCCTTCTCCATTTATTCCTTCAGCTTGGACAACAATATATTAAAATCTCTTGCATCCTTGAAGTCAACAGGGACACCAGCAAAAACAACAAAATAACTCTATCCAAAACAAGTGAGTAGTGGAAACAAAGAGAAAAACAAAAACCTCATAACTTTGAGAACACTACCTTTAAAAAATAAGCAGAAGAGAAATAATTCAGGGGACCCAGGTAAATGAAGGCATAGAGAAGGTGTGAAAGCCTCTTCTAGGATCCTACTTATTTGATTAGAGGTTTTTATGAGAAAAGATTTTTTTCCCCCAAATGACAATATTTTAAAATGGAGTCTCAGCCACTATGGACCCAAAGGCCAAAACTCTTTTGTCAAAAGTGAAGAAAATGACATTGTAAATCTTCAGAAAGTTTTAATTGGCTTTAATTAGTTGCAGTAATAATCTTATTATCCCAGTTATCTGCAGAACAGAATGTTGCAGTTAATTAAATATGGTTAATAAATTTGCCCTTTCTATCATATACTAATTACAAATCTCAAAGACTGTACCATTGAAGACCACATGTGGCATAATTTACTCTTTCTGCAACGATTCGGAAGACACTTGTGGATATTCCTAGACACCAAAAAGAAAAAGAAAAGGAGAAGAATCTAAAGAGCAGCTCGCCATGCTCTCATGAATGTTATGGTACTTAACCTCAAAATGAATCCCATGAGCTAAGTATTATTGCTGTTTGACAGAGACACTAAGACCAGAATTAAATATACTCAGGGCCTTCTGGTGGCAGGGCTAGGACTTTCAGTCATGCTTCCAAATTCCAGTGGCCTCTACCATCAATCTATGTGACTCTAATCAAGGTTCATAGAGACAGATGGAATTACTGGTAAATCAATTTTAATGATGTATACAAAACAATAAATCTAAGCAGGACTATAGAAAATCACATTTAAATGATCAGAAATATAAAAGAACGCTGGAGAATCAACCTTTCTATGGTATCTACAGATAGTAATATTAAAGAATTGTCAACAATTCAATCTAGTTTGCAGAAGAATGAGCCAATACTATGGGAAGATTTAGGTGACTACTGGTGTCATCAGAAGTACTCTATATGCTCTGACAGTGGTACAGATGTCATCTTCAAAGGTGACAGTAAAGGCAGATGTCAAAAGGATACAAATAATCTTTGTAGAATCATTCCTCCTTTATGAACTAGTCCCTTAGAATAGTGTGATCTACGCTGTAATATACCTTTCTTTTCTATTAAACCTCATGCAAGGGTGCCATTCCTGCCAGGAAACTTCTCTAAACCATTTCTGAAGCTTCCAGTGCTTAAATGGGGAGCTCAAGGCTGAAACCTAGACAAAATGAATATTCAAAATAAAAAGTTTAGTCCCTGGTGTCATACTGACTTGGGCTCAGCCTTGAACAATTTTTAATACAAGTCTCAGTTTTTGCATCTGTAAAATGGGACTGGTAATACCCACTTAACTGGGTCGGCTTGTGTTCCCTTCCCAGCCTGCCAACGCAAGAGCTTTTGTTCTGCCCTCTGATTCATTTTCGTTTTCCCCCTCTACTCTCTGTATAAACCACATGGACACAGCGAATTTAAAGAATGTTATCAGGTATAGTTAGTCTATACACAGCCAAGGATGCTGGTGAGCATCCTTTCAGTCTCATCTCCGTGTTACTGCATCACGGAAGTTTCTCCTGGTCACTACACACCTCATCTTAACGAATGCTTCTTGTCTGCCTCCACGTGGCCTTGTATCGCCGTACTCGGCCCTTCTCCTACTGTTTTAGATGTGTTTCCTGACCCTCCTCTAGATTATGAGCTCAAGCCTTTCATTTTTGAACCCCGGGACCTATTTAAATAGCTCCTGGCAGTCTCCACAGGACTTTGTTGAATAAATAAATAAAAGAATACCAGTTTTCATCTTCTGGAGACTAGGCTCTGAGAATTCTGTTTATAAGACTTGGAAGTCATGTAGTAATTGCCTGTTCATCCTGCTTGATTTATACTCTCCAATGAAAAATTCACTTTCAAGGCTTGCTATCTGCTTTCCCCAAATAAATAGCTGGATGAAAGCCTTTGCACAGCGGAGCAGTCACACCTGGGTCATTAAGCAGTGGAAACATTCAGCAGAGAGCTGGCAGGTTCTGAAGAGGAATGTGAGAAACCCATCCACTATCACTCACAGTCTGTGGGCTGTACCACTTGCGTAAGCCCAAGATAAACCTTATGCTTACAGGAGGTCCCTGGAAACACCACGGAATCTTACAGACAATTCTGTCTACCTTTCCCTGGATTCTACCATCTGGGGACTCAGGATGACCACTGCTCTCATTCAACGTCCTGATAGGTATATAAATTCATTGTGTTGAACTTGTTTTCACTCTTAGGGAGAAGACCTTTATGATTGTCACTTTTGGAGAACTTCAGCTATTTCAATGTGAAAAAATAAAGCTAGTAAATTTTCTTAGTAAATGTAAAACTATAAAGCAGAACTCACTGTGCTCCCAGAAATATATTAAATAGTAATTTTTTCTGAGGTAGGAGGTGACTTTGTGCAGTCCAGACTTGCTCTGTTTGGGGACACATCCTTTTCAATTTATTTGTAATCTTTGCTGCAGTTAAAAAAAAAATAACTCAGTGGGAAATAACAATAAATATTTATTTCTCATTCACTTTATATGTTGGTGAATACAGGGTTCTGAATAGGTCCTGCTCATTCTCCATAGCTGGGCACGTAGACCAGCTTCTATTTGAGATTTTCCATTCTAGTGGCAGAAAGGAAGAGGCAGAGAGGCAGCGGGACCATGTGAAGCCTCTTAAAGCTTCTGCTGAGAGGTGGCACACCATACCACAGATGGTGGACATACCGTCTGTTCACGCTTGGTTAGACACATCATGTGGCCAAGGCCAAAGCCTTTGAAGCTGAAATGCTCTCACAAGGAGGTGGGTAGGGTTCCCCTGAGAACAGAGAGCCTCCACCAAGTTCATCAGCATCATCATGGCCTGGATAAGGGTCCCAGATACACAGTATACCTTATAGAGCAGAGATTCCAGACAGAAAATGAGCCAGTTATTTGTCTCTTCAAATGATAGTAGGGAAAACAAAACATTGGTGATTCTGTCTGTCTCTTTGGTTCCTGTTTTATATCTTGATTTCCATACATTTGTATTCCTTTCCTGTTTGCAGGGGATGATGGAGCACAGACTCATCCTGAGAACAGCAGCCAAGAAAACAGAATCAAGGCTCGCTGCCTGTCCTGCACGTCCATGGTTCTGAAGGCTGTCTGGGGACTTTTGATCATCTTGTCAGTGTCATCATCTTGGGTTGGAACCACACAGATTGTAAAAATTACTTATAAGAACTTCTACTGTCCATTTTTCATGACTTGGTTTTCAACAAACTGGAACATTATGTTTTTTCCAGTCTATTATTCTGGTCATCTGGCCACTGCTCAAGAAAAACAGTCTCCAATGAAAAAAATTCAGGTAGGTTTCATGTTAAATGGCCAATAGGAGATGGTTTGAAATAATTTCATGCAAATATGCATGATTTCAGCTCTTTGAAAGATGAGTTGAGGAATGTGGAGAGGCAGGATCTAAGTCCAGTAATGCACATATGAACATGAAGAAACAGAATCAGCTCCCTCCTCCCTCCAAAATCATTATCTACAACATGCCAGGCACTGTGCTAGTGCTTTAGCAGATCTTATCTAATTATCATTGGTAGTAACAGCCACCTTTTAAGGTGGTATTAATTATCCCTATTTTAGCACAAGAATAACAGGTTTGGAGAGATTCAGTGACTTGTCCAAGATCACACATTTATAAATAACAGAACCCAGATTTTAATCCAGCTCAATCTCTCTCTTATCATGTTTTCAAAGAACAACCCAGGGTCTCGAGCCCAGAAAGGAAAAAAAAAAAAAACTGTATTAATAAGATTCTTACAAAAACACTTGCACAGTATTCTGGACACAGTGGTGTTATAGCAGATAAAATGACTTGGTCTCATGCAAATGGAAGTCTGGCCTTGGGATGGCTTAAAAGAAGCTGTTCTTTGCTGGCTAGGAACAGAGAGCCTTGTCTGTTGGGTTGCTGGCCATGAACTTGACAGTGCCATGGTTCTACTGGTTGCTCTGAGTTAGACCTGGCTTATGCAGCTCCATCTTGGAGAGACTGGAAAGTTGGCTGAGTCATGGCATCCAGTCCTGTGCAGCACTGAGGAAAGGCAAAAGTAGCATTTGGGTTAAAGGTCCTTTGCTAACAGACAGCTTCTTGAAAAGAAAAACCAGAATCAAGGAACAACTTCTAGGACAGTGTTTCTGCTCACCATGAGAAAACAGTGGTCTTGACCTCAGCAGATGGCAATGGGAGAATGACAGCTTTTTGCTTATTCCTCCTCAGCAGAATGGCAATAAATTTGTCTTGCAGGAGCCCAAATAACGTTTCTACCTTGCCCTTTTACCTTATGATAAAGAGATGATCATTGGTGCATGGTAAGAATGTCCTTAAAAACGTAAGACATCCTGAAGGCTTTATCTTCAACTTCCAGTTTCTATCACCAGCTTGGAATTGCCCGGGAATACTGAAGTCACACTGTGAGCTGACTTTCTCTGTGTGTCTATGAACATTCTGCTATCATTAAAGCAACAAAAACCAGTTCAAAAAGAAGTGTTTTCTGGTTTGGAGGAAAGAAAAAAGCCTTATATCTGTTAACGATTGCTAAGACTAATTTCTTCCCATCAAGACAGACATGATCCTGGGGCATAAGATCTTTTTAGATAACAATACTTAATACATGATTACTACTACTATTAAGTCACTTTAGTCGTGTCTGACTCTGTGCGACCCCATAGACGGCAGCCCACCAGGCTCCCCCGTCCCTGGGATTCTCCAGGCAAGAACACTGGAGTGGGTTGCCATTTCCTTGAGGACACAATTATCAGAATAAAGTTCTCCCTGATTGCAGATACCTCCATTTACTTATGGTGTATGTTTTCTACTCAAAGGTGCCTATGGTTTAGACACATATGCTGATTAAAAACAGCAAAAGATTAGTATGGGAAGTAATACCTCAGAATAACTCAGAGCAAGCCAGGTCAGTTTTACTTAAGAGAACACATTTACAACAAGAGGCTCCTGCTGATAGAGGTGTTGTCTGGGGGAATGAGTTTCTCTCACACTGAACAAACTCTGAATTTAGTGAAATCTGTGACTTGACGGGACACCTCCACCTGTTAGTCCTAGCGTGAAGTTGACCATTTCTGAAACTGAATCAAAGAGCTTTTATTTTCAAGCAGAAAACATTGTCTTTGAAGGAATGTTCTCTAGTAGCCCCCCTCCATATGAAAGGTAAACACTGCCAGAAAATTCTGAGATCCTTGATCTTTATTCCCTGTGGACTCATTAACACTGTCTGCCAAGAAGTCACCCCACGAAGCTCTCAGAGCAGAACAAGGGGAGAATAGTGTCTAAGACTGGAAACGGGGTGCATCCCACAGAATCAAGCCCTCTATTTCCTCCTTTTCTCTTGAATGGTATGAAAGCATTTCAAGTTTTTTCTGTTTCACTAACATCAAAAGAATTTTCAACAAAGTATCAAAACTGGATGGTAAGGATTGTTCATTTGGAAGTAGTTTTTGATATTTCAATCATGCCATTTCTACACAGTTAAGAGAATTCAATTGCCTCGGGTGAATGTGAAATGTAAGAAAAAAATTATATACCAGTTTTGATGGTATATCAAAAGAATATCAAAGGGTCATTTCTTAAGGAAAAAAAAATCTCTAGAAAGCCTGAAACTAGAGCCAGAGATACACCTGCCATATTCAGGAAGCTAGGAAATGTGCTTAAGATGCCATCAACATACAGAAATTGTTCTGTAACTAGTAGCTGCTGGAACAGTGATGAACATGATTATATTGTCAGTACCCCCAACTTCTAAGCTTCTTTCCAAATTTTGCCTTCTGTCAATGCTTCTTGTCTAGAAATTCTGATATCATCCCAGGGAGAGACAGGCTGTTATCTGTTTCTCCACAGAAATCCATCTTTTAAAAGAAATGTTCACATTTCCTAGCACTTAATGCTTAAACAGCATGAGGTTTTACGCAGGTGTACTGGTGTTTGAATGGAGACCAATTTTAATTCTTATAACAGCAGTGACAAGTGGGGAGAAGGTTGGCACTGAGAGGAAAGGGGAAGAAAGGGTAACAAGGAGGAAGCCAGTTCTTGGGGGACAGGATAAGCCAGGCCAAGAGCCTCTGCTAGGCAGCAGTGCTATACTGGAGGCACTCTCCCCAGCCCACCTGCCTCTGCTGGCATCCCCACGGGGCAGGGTGTTTCCTTCCCTGAATCCAAAGTCCTTGAGCACATTCTACCCAGCATGATGGTGGAGCCCTTGGTAAGAAGAACCATCGCTGGCTAGGGCTGGTGATAGGAAAAGAAAGTCTTTAATCATACATAGATTTGTTGTGGTTCTTAATAAATATGTATTTTAAAGGACGTTCAGAAGTTATAGATGTCAGGATAAATAAACCCATGACTCCCCACTCCAGCTCTCCCTGGCAGATTTCCTCAAGGACCAAATCTCTCTGTAAGGACAGAATACAAAGCATGTGCCTAGATGCTCCATAAAAGCTGTTGCTTGCTCTGTGTGTGCCTCTGAGTATCTCAACAGCAGGGCTTTAGAAAGGCCATCCATTTTATAATATTGTAAATCAATTATACCTCAATAAAGCCAAACAAAGCAGAGATGCCATCCATTTTCCTGTGTGTGTGAGCATGTGTAATTTCTGTTTACTTTGCAGAAGGTTTTGCCTCTGGCTTATTTAGTCCCTTCACTGAAGTTTTGTCCCCTTCAAGTTAAAATTTAGCTTTGGGAAATCCCATTTTGATTTTATGAAACCTTTCCATTTTGGTTGTCTCCCACATGAAAGTAAAACCACAGCGTGTATGTCCATGTGTTCAAAATGGATTCTTAACCTTCCGAGAGTCACTGCCCTACAGTTCCCTGTGTTCTCAGCTGCTTGGAAGCAATGTTTACTACGAGACTTGATACTGAAGCTCATCCCCCTGAGCCTGAAGCCTCACCACTTGGTCATGCCCTCCCCACATGCAGTCCTCCTGTGGGCTGAGTCACTTCATACAGGGGAGGCAAACATTGCCTGGAGATTGCTTTGAGGCAAAGTAATACTTTGAGACACAATTATCTCTCTTCAGAAAGAGCTAGAAGAGAAACCAGAAACTAGAGCTATCTAGAGCCATTTAAACAGATTTATAAACATAAATGTGCAACTGTGAATAACTTGTTTATTTTTTTTTTTTTAAAAAACATGCCTCAGGTGTTTACTCCTCTTGAAAAAAACAATGCCTGACACAAGATAGTTGCCTAACGAAAGCTTGAAAGTTCATGAACAACTGACGGAAAAAAAAAATGAAGCTGAGTTTTCCCAGCCTGTTTTCAGTCCATAATCAAAAAGGCATTATTATTCTATCACTTTAAATATTGCCTGTATATATTGCTGGCCTCAACATTTTGATTAAAACAACCCTCTGGACTAAATAATTAATTTAGTCTGAAACCATGCAAATCAAAGACTTAACTGAAATGACTATTTTTTAAGCAGTATATTCAGACAACTCCTCCAGAATGGTCAAAGTTTGTATATAAATGCAACTTGAATTTTATTTATTTTATGATTTGGGGACTGTCACAGAAACTTCCTTCATTTTTTTCTGCCTTAAAAATGCTATGCTGTGCTTAGTGGCTCAGCTCATGTCCAACTCTTTGTGACCCCATGGACTGTAGCCCACCAAGCTACTCTGTTCATGGGCATTCTCCAGGCAAGAATACTGGAGTGGGTTGCCATGCCCTTCTCCAGGGGATTTTCCCAGCCCAGTGATCAACCCCAGATCTTCTGCATTGCAGGTGGATTCTCTACCATCTGAGCCACCAGGGAAGCCCAAGAATACTGGAGTGGGTAGCCTACCCCTTCTCTAGGGGATCTTCCCGACCCAGGGATTGAACTGGGGTCTCCTGGATTGCAGGCGTATTCTTCACCAGCTGAGCTACCAGGGAATGTGTGAAGGAAATTAGTTCAGTGGGCAGATGTGTTAGAAAGAGGCATAATGTTTTAGGAATGATAAAATACCAAGCTGCGCTTGCCCTCTCATGCTACGTGAGCTTGCACGTCGTCTGTAGCCTATTCAAGCCGTAGCAACTGTCTTCACACTGTTGCATTTGTCCATTGGGAAAGCATCTTCTGTATCTTTGAATAGCTAGTAATTCCAGCAACCACTCATTTCTGGATTTCTCCAGCTTTCTCTAAGAATATTCAGCAAAAGCAGAATGGCTACCCCCAGAATCTCGCAGAATGGGTAGGAAAGGCCTATGCTTGGGGAGATGGGAACTCCTCCATGCAACCCTTTCCACTCATGGCCTGAAGGTTCAGCCCTGGGTTCAGTAGGTTCCACACATAAATAATGGGTCTTGAGGGTTTGTGCTCTTGCCTAAAAATGGCTGTCAAGAGCTAGTCCACACAAGATGTGTTAACATCAATACCTATTAACCTCTCTTTCTTCCTTAGGGAATGCAGTCGAATTTTTGGTGAAGATGGTCTGACATTGAAGCTCTTTCTTAAAAGAACTGCTCCCTTTTCTATTCTGTGGACTTTGACTAATTACCTGTATTTACTGGCTTTAAAGAAGCTGACAGCCACGGATGTCTCTGCTCTGTTCTGTTGTAACAAAGCCTTTGTCTTCTTGCTGTCGTGGATCGTGCTGAAAGACAGGTTCATGGGAGTGAGGGTAATAGCACCCTTGATTCGATGCGTGAGGCTGCATTTAATCGTAAATCCTTGACGTTGGGAGAGCTGCCTTGTTTTGTGGAGTTTCTGTAAAACTTACTTGGTTCTGAGTACAGATTGAAATTTGAAGATGTGCTAGAACACCCAGGCAGTTACAATGTCATGAGAGGATAAAAGATTGTTTCCATTGGGCAGTCAGCTGATGTCAACAGGAGGCACTCAGGGAAAATAAGTTCTTTTTTAGAATTAATGGTATGATCAACTCCTACTGTACTTGGGGAAGAAGGGTCTGAGAAAATTAGCCACAGTAAAGATTATGATTTGGTGTGCTTTGTTTTTTTTTCCAGTCAACATGTTTGGACAACTCATGTTTTTGCACCCCCCCATGAATTTAAGTAATATTGGTGTAAGTAGTAAGATTACCAAACAGTAATTAAAGTCACCGGTAATGGCACAATGCTGTTAAAAGTGGCTATATATCTAGTATGACTAATCTAGAAATGGAACTAAAAACAACTTGTACTTTGGGATACATATCCTTAAATGGATAGCATTGAACTTCCACCAGCTGCTTCAGTTCTGAGTTTATCCCTTTCAGAGATATTCTGGATTTAAAAATAAAAATTTTTTGTATGTTTGACCTTTGTTACATTGATTGAGAGCTATGCAGATGTAAGAAGCCAGATCTCATTCATATAATCTGGCATGGCACTATGATGAAAATACTGAGTAAATAATTCTTTAAAAGGAGATCCAAACAAAGAGCGTTTTTCCAGAAAATAAACATCACACAATTGCTGTTCTTCAAAAGAGATGTCCAAGACTGGGTTGAAACATTTTTTTGCTGTTGCAAACTATTGCTCCTGTTGCAATGATTCCAGGGTCCTTGCCTCGCTAAAGGCTGAAATTCACCTCTATATGAGAGAGTTTGTGATGGCCATCATCCTGAAAACATTTTCTTAATAGCCAGTTAGCTAATTCTGGTTGTATCTTTGGAGATGCTGCTCAGAAATTCAGAACTGAAACTTGACACGGACAAGAAGTGGAAAGCTACAGCAGAGAACAAGATGAACAATTCTCAATCAGCCCACAATGCCACGCGGCTATACCAGACACAGCCGCACACCCATTCTCCACTAGCTAATCTCAGACATCACACCCAAGAGGCTTAGCATAATGGCATTACTCATGGAGCACTGGCTGTCTAGTGTCAGGAACCCCAACGAGTCCTTGAGAACAAGAACCTTCTTCACACTGCCCACTGATCCATTCAGCTGGGCTTGACATAATTTGTGGGGCCCAGTGAAAAGTGAAAATGCAGAGCCCCTTGCTGAAAAAAAATGTAAATAATTACAAGATGGCAACATTATGGGGCCCAGTGCATCTGTACAGGTCATATAACCATGAAACTGGCTCTGCCTCTATCTCTAACACCTAGAACAATACAAGGGACAAAGTAGGGACTGTACCTATTCAGGGATATAGTGAATGAACTCAGACTTGCAAGATCTTTCTCATTTCTATCTATCACCACGAGAATCACCCATGAGAATTTGGAAATCTTTTCAGACAAGAGGGAAAGAAAGGAGATTTAGGGGCTTTTCTAGTTTTTCAGTGTAATGTGACTACCAAAAGGAAATCAATATAACCACTGTTAAATTTGCTATTGTTCAGTCGCTAAGTCATGTCCTAGTTTTTGCAACCCCATGAGTGGCAGCACGCCAGGCCTTCTTGTCCCTCATCATCTCCTAGAGTTCACTCAAGTTCATGCCTATTGTATCAGTGATGCCATCCAACCATCTCATCCCACTCCAGTATTCTTGCCGTGAGAACCCAATGAACAGTATTAAAAGGCAATAAGATGCTATTAGATTTACCAGTAAGGTAATCAGTTGTATTTGAATGAATGAATCTTATGCAAGAGGTCATATAAAAAGACTTAACGTTTATTTGAGGTCCTTTAGAAGAAAAAACTTAGCTGTGTAACTTATATTTAAATGGCAGATTTAGGAAATCTACCTAGACATTACAAAGCATGCTATTGGGCTAGCAAAAAGTTCATTAGAGTTTTTCCATAACATGTTATGGAAAAACACCTTATGAATTTTTTGGCCAACTTAATATTTTAAAATTGGCATCTGTGGTGGGTGATATGGTGGGCCCCAATAAGGTGTCCACATCCTAATCTCCAGAACCTACTAATGTGACCTTACTTGAAAAAATAGTCTTTTCAAACATAATTAACTTAAGGATTTTTACAAACAGGAGATCATCCTAGTTGATCTGGGTGTCTGCTAAATCTAAAATGAAAATGAAGTCGCTCAGTCGTGTCCAACTCTTTGCGGCCCTGTGGACTGTAGCCCACCAGGCTCCTCTGTCCATGGGATTCTCCAGGCAAGAATACTGGAGTGGGTTGCCATTTCCTTCTCCAGGGGATCTTCCCGACCCAGGGATCGAACTCAGGTCTCCTGCATTGCAGGCAGACGCTTTACCCTCTGGAGCCACTAGGAAGCCCACCCAGTAACAAGGTGTCTACTAAATCCAGTAGCAAGTATCCTTAGAAGAGACACACACAGGAAAGACACACAAGAGGAGGAGCAATGTACCCACAGAGATAGAGATTGGAGTGATGTGTCACAAGCCTAGGAAAGCTGGGGTACCACCCAGAAACTGGAAGAGGCAGGAATGTATTCTCTCCCGGAACTGCTGTGGGGAGCATGGGCTGCCTGATTTTGAACTTCGGGCCTCCACGACTATGACAGAATAGATATTTGCTGTTTTCAGTCACCAAGTTTGCGGCCATTTGTTACAGCAGCCTCAAGAAACTAATACAGTATCTCTTAGTAATGAGAAGACCTGATAGAAAAATTAAGTAGCCAATAAGTAGTTGTTAATAAGTAAATTATATAAATTAAGACATCATAGGTGATAAAATGGTGAGTATTAATGTCAGTCCTGCTAGAGAAGTCAGAAATTTTTCTTTTAAAATGATAGGAGGCACTTCATTTCTGACTGTGAAAGTGTTAGGAAGTTTTTAATGCCATATTCTAGAAGAATGTCAAGATGTAATTTTAATAATGCCCATAATCAGGCCATGGAATATAAGAAGCACCAAAACATACTCAGCATTTTGCCTTTTGACCATATCAGCAATTCTTTTCCTAATAAGACATATTGAGAACATGTATAATTAGGTCATTTGAGAAATCAGAGGAGGGCAAATAGAATACAGACAACATAAATGCACCTCTTATTACCTATATCCATAAATAAGACACTGCCTGTACATGCCACCCCACTTGGACTACTCTTTTCAAAAACAGTTAAAGGATTGCTTTCAGTCATCAAATCAAAACATATTTCCACCTCATTCTAAGTCTTCAGTAGTTCAGAAAAAGATAGTTTAGGGGTTATAATTCGCATTTGCATGACCCAAGAATCATCACCCTTGAGGTGAAACATGGTCTCAGTGTTATTCAGTCAGTTGTGTCTGACTTTTTGTGACCCCATGGACTGTAGCCCGCCAGGCTCCTCTGTCCATGGGATTCTCCAGGTAAGAATACTGGAGTGGGTTGCCATTTCCTTCTCCAGGGGATCTTCCCGACTCAGGGATCAAATCTGGGTCTCCTGCATTGCAGGCAGCTTCTTTACCATCTGAACCACCAGGGAAGACTTAACTTGTTAATATTTAGTTTCCTTGGACTATTGATTGAATTACAGATGAAAAGGTAATCACTCATACATTTAGTTTTCTATTAGGAAATCCTTTCAACCAGTTGGCTGGTAAGCTTTGGCGTGTTAAAAAACAAACCCTTTCATAAGTAGTTGCTTACAGCTGATGTATGATTATCCTGTAGAAATTAGCAAACTTCTTTAAAAGACCTTTTCTAATTGCAAAAGTGTTACTGAGAATCCAGCTCTTGCAGGATTGAAGATGGATGTTTTAACTATCTCCAAGATTCTTTTTAGCTAGCATTCTTAATCAGAACCAGAAAAATCACCTTAATAAAATAAAGTTCTCCTAACAAAAAAAGAAAGAAAAAAATTGAGGCACTGCTTCAGGTTTTCTTCTGTTATGAGTGTCCATTTCAATCTAATGAAAAGTAAAAGTCAGACTAGAAAATTAACACCCTTTTTTCAGATATTGTTGCTTCCTTACTTTATTATTAATTGAAAATTTTCTTTCCTTTTCAAATTTGCTTGAAAGTATGAAGGAAATTGGTGGGCAATGAATGGTTCAGTGGACCTCAACTTTTCTAGCAGATTTAGGAAATGAATTTGTGTCCCTTCAGCTTGGCACCCACCTATTTTCTAGGTACAACTGGGTCCCTGTGTTTAGCTTCCCAAACTTTGGCTCTTTTGGAGACTTGCCACCATCTGCCAAGAACCGACCAGGGTATGTCAGTTGAATGGAATCGTTCATTGCTTAAACTGCTCTTCTCTGAATTCTAACTGGGCTCCAGGGCACTCTAAATCAGGGCTCTGAGCTTCTACTGATTTATGCCAGTATTACATATTTAGATGAGATTCAAGGCAATCTTTTGTTTCCATCTTGCCTTTGATTGACATTTATGCAGTAACTCTTTATTCCTGTGCAGTGCAGGCTCCCTGTCTTCATGCTTCCTGGAGGAGACAGCAGAGGATGGGTAATGGGACTCTTCCCCTTTCATCCTCCTCTTGGCAGGAGAATAATTCATGAATACAGGGAAGTGAAAGTTGAATTGGAAAGGTTCTCTGACTTTATGCCCATAAGGAATCCATAAACCCTGTCAACAAGTTACAGTCAATAGATCCCATCTACCTTCTACATCATCACTGTGGACAGTGATTACAGCCATGAAATTAAAAGACGCTTGCTCCTTGGTAGAAAAGCTATGACAAACCTAGACAATGTATTGAAAAGCAGAGATGTTACTTTGCCAGCAAAGGTCTATCTAGTCGAAGCTACGGTTTTTCCAGTAGTCATGTATGGATGTGAGAGTTGGACCATAAAGAAGGCTGAGTGCCAAAGTACTGATGCTTTCAAACTGTAGAGTTGGAGAAGACTCTTGAGAGTTCCTTTGACCATGAAGAGATCAAACCAGTCAATTCTAAAGGAAACCAACTGTGAATATTCATTATAATGATGTTGAAGCTGAAGCTCTAATACTTTGGGCACTTGATGTGAAAAGCCAGCACACTGGGAAAAACCTTGATGCTGGGAAAGGTAAAAGGAGAAGGGGATGACAGGATAAGATGGTTTGATGGCATCACCAACCCAACTGACATGAATTTGAGCAAGCTCTAGGAGATGGTGAAGGACAGGGAAGCCTGGTGTGCTGCAGTCCATGGGGTCGCAAAGAGTTGGACACGACTGAGTAACTGAACAACACCACCTTCCACACACTCTTGAGTCTTTCCTTCTGGGATTTCTTTCCTTCTTTTTTTCCATCCTGGTCTTCCTTTGAGAGACACGTGTATGTGTGTGTGTGCCATGGGGATGGAGGGTGGGAATCTAGTTTTAGATGTAAACCCCAGGGACCTCCTCACCCCCTACCCCTGAACACACACATAATATCTGGACTGCTGCAGAATGCCCACCTCTTTTATTTCTCACACATTGACTCTTGTTCAGTTTCACTGGCTTTGAGTAAATAGATGGCTCTTCTTTATGGAAGCTTAAACATAACATGTCTGGAGGAGGGCATGGCAACCCACTCCAGTATTTCTGTCTAGAGAATCCTCATGGACAAAGGAACCTAGCAGGCTACAGTTAATAGGGTGGCAAAGAGTTGGACACAACTGAAACGACTTAGCACGCACTCATGCAAACATAAAATGTGGGCAAATTTAAGGATTCTGTGTAGCCATGTTTCCCTGAAATGGACTCTACCCAGGTACACTCACAGGAAACAAGGATAGTCATCAGTGCAGGTCTCATTGGCCAAGGTGTGTATCCACCTTCAACTGCTGGCCTTGAGTCCTGACTTAAGTATAGTCTGGCCAGCAGTATAACTTTGAGGCCCTCAATTTCAGAGCCTGATATAGGCTTAGGACTCAAGGGTCCAATGTAAGTGAATCCATGCTCCACCCAGCTCCCAAAACACACAATTAAGCAAATACACTCCACATCACAATTAAGCAAATACATTTGGGTTACAATTAGAAAGAGAAGCAGGTAAAGGATCATGTCAATACCCTGATTTGAGAAGAACTGATATTGTTATGCAAATAATAGTTCTGGAAGTCATTTGTCAGTGGGAAACAGAGTGACTGTAATGAGGCTGGAGATCCAGAGAAGAGCTGGACTCTTGTGGTTTTTGAGGACCTGAACCAAAAGAGGAGGGAAATGAAGATAAGGAAAACAGAAACAGGCAAAAGCCAGATGTTTCTCTAGCTGTTATCTGTACCAACAAATTCTTCGGAGAGGGAAAGAAACCTAGCTTTCGGGCAGGAACACAGGTAGTATGTAGATCTGTGCAATCCCCAAATGTTTACTGATAACACTTTCTTTGGGCTTTAAGAACAGGCTCAAACCAGGTCCCTCTGTGCCTGGCCCTGAGAGCTGATGCAGATTAAGATCTCAGAAGGGACTGAGCCTGCAGAGGAAGGTAGCGGCGTCAGGTGGTGATGTCACTCAGGTAGCATGCAAGGGTAATGGGCTAAATAAATTATCTCCCTCCGGGTTCTCTCCCCAGGTGGGCACACCACGACGGGAGGGAACCAGGGGTTCAGAAAGGTGAAAAATGAGGCATTGGAAGCTTTATGGTCACTCTGGTTACTAACATTTTCACTGAAGTCAGATTCAAGTAATGCTAGTGGTGGGTGTCCATCTTGTTTAGACACCTCTGGTTGGTTGTGAGCTAGAACTGGAATAGGTCGTGAGGAAAGCCGTGTTTTTCTGACCAAGCAGGCGGCACCGTGAGATGGTTCATTTTCAGCAGAGAAGTCCCTCCTGTGGACACTAACATGCTCAGAAGCAGTTTTTGTGTTTGTCATCATGTGGATGTCACATATGAGCACTTCTGACACAGTATTTAAACTGTGGGCTTTCTGCTGGCACATTTTCAATGTTCTGAGCTAAAAAGAATCACTTTATGTTTTTTGAGAAGACAATTCAGTTCCAGTTCAGCCACTCAGTCATGTCTGACTCTTTGCGACCCCATGAACCGCAGCATGCCAGGCCTCTCTGTCCATTACCATCTCCCGGAGGTTACCCAAACTCACGTCCATCGAGTTGGTGATGCCATCCAGCCATCTCATCCTCTGTCATCCCCTTCTCCTCCTGCCCCCAATCCCTCCCGGCATCAGTCTTTTCCAATGAGTCAACTCTTTGCATGAGGTGGCCAAAGTACTGGAGTTTCAGCTTTAGCATCATTCCTTCCAAAGAAATCCCAGGGCTGATCTCCTTTAGAATGGACTGGTTGGATCTCCTTGCAGTCCAAGGGACTCTCAAGAGTCTTCTCCAACACCACAGTTCAAAAGCATCAATTCTTCGACGCTCAGCCTTCTTCACAGTCCAACTCTCACCTCTATACATGACCACTGGAAAAACCATAGACTTAACTAGACAGACCTTTGTTGGCAAAGTAATGTCTCTGCTTTTGAATATGCTGTCTAGGTTGGTCATAACTTTCCTTCCAAGGAGTACACGTCTTTTAATTTCATGGCTGCAGTCACCATCTGCAGTGATTTTGGAGCCCCCTAAAAAAGTCTGACACTGTTTTCCCATCTATTTCCCATGAAGTGATGGGACCAGATGCCATGATCTTCATTTTCTGCATGTTAAGCTTTAAGCCAACTTTTTCACTCTCCTGTTTCACTTTCATCAAGAGGCTTTTTAGCTTCTCTTCACTTTCTGCCATAAGGGTGGTATCTTCTGCACATCTGAGGTTATTGATATTTCTCCTAGCAATCTTGATTCCAGCTTGTGCTTCTTCCAGTCCAGCATTTCTCATGATGTACCCTGCATAGAAGTTAAATAAGCAGGGTGACAATATTCAGCCTTGAAATACTCCCTTTCCTATTTGGAACCAGTCTATTGTTCCATGTCCCATTCTAACTGTTGCTTCCTGACCTACATAGGTTTCTCAAGAGGCAGGTCAGGTGGTCTAGTATTCCCATCTCTTGCAGAATTTTCCAGTTTATTGTGATCCACACAGTCAAAGGCTTTGGCATAGTCAATAAAGCAGAAATAAATGTTTTTCTGGAACTCTCTTGCTTTTACCATGATCCAGCGGATGTTGGCAATTTGATCTCTGGTTCCTCTGCCTTTTTCTAAATCCAGCTTGAACATCTGGAAGTTCACTGTTCATGTACTGTTGAAGCCTGGCTTGGAGAATTTTGAGCATTACTTTACTAGCATGTGAGATGAGTGCAACTGTGTGGTAGTTTGAGCATTCTTTGGCATTGCCTTTCTTTGGAATTGGAATGAAAACTGACCTTTTCCAGTCCTGTGGCCACTGCTGAGTTTTCCAAATTTGCTGGCATATTGAGTGCAGCACTTTCACAGGATCATCTTTGAGGATTTGAAACAGCTCAACTGGAATTCCATCACCTCCACTAGCTTTGTTCATAATGATGCTTTCTAAGGCCCACTTGACTTCACATTCCAGAATGTTTGACTCTACGTGAGTGATCACACCATCATGAAGACAATTAATCCTGCCTTAATGATTGATTACTTCTGAAAATGGATGTGACTCAGAACTGTACTCAGGTTACCTGTTTTCCAGCAATCTCAAGAATATTTACTCTTGCAGTTAACCAATGGTGGGGGACAGAGCCCCTCCAAGATCATCCAAGCCACCACTCCAAATGAGCCTGCCACCCAAAATTTCCCTGAATTTTCTAGGTTAGCTGAGTTCCTTTCCCTATGTAGATGAGAAAGATAATGAAAACATTTTTATACATGGCCATAGAGAACTTGTTCTATCAGATAGTTGTGAAATGTAAATAGAAATGTAGAAAATAATTTAAATTATCTTTTATCCCCAGGTAACCTACTAACCTATAAATAACTGTCCATACAATAGAGAAGAATTTTTCTAACATCACAAATATCAAATTTTCATGCTTTTGAACTTAACTAGCAGTGTTGTCTGGTCCCCTGAAGTGAAAAATGCTTCTCTCCATGAACACAATTCAGAAAGACGCTAGTGTAATTGCTATGTCAGTTTAAATGGTCTGAGCTAATAATTTCACAAGTGCTTGAATATTAAATATAATGGAGATATTTAAGAGGTTCATCATGGTTATAATCCTGAATTGCCATAAAGTTATGTAACCTTTGTCCATGTCCAATTTCTATCTTGAGAAAACTTATAACAGAAATATAGTGCATATGTATTTTTACTAATGGCTGACTCAGAAAAGGAAGAGTTCCCAGTTGGGGTCATATCCTGTGTCTAACTATATTCCTTGTTCAACATTTTCCAGATAGCGTTTTTGTTTTTTCCCCTATTTTTGTAGGAACTGTTTGTTTTCAGAATTCCCTAAATCAAGAATTATGTATTATACACAATTACCTAAGCCTAGATATTGTATATTATAGAATAATTTTAATATTTTAAAGTACAAAGCAGTATATCACATTAAAGTTCTTTAGGATTAACATTATATTCTATTATCCCTGTCTTGAAGATATCACCTGTATATTTGACCAAGAAAATACAACTGATGCTTGGTAAAAAAAAACAAATATTAATTCAAATGTTTTATCCTATAAGTTCAGTATTTTGAAGGAAATCTATCCGTGAACACACGAACATTTATGAAACACAAAAACAAATCAGAAACTGTCCGTATCTAACATAACTTTTCATTTCTTTGACATCAGACTACGCAAACAAAGACTGCAAATCCCTATCTGAACTATAAATCCCCAAATCAAAGAAAATAATAACCCTTGCAGAACTTCCAGGCCTAGGTAACCACTTTACCATGTTTATTTATGAGTCTATTACTTCCTGTTTGGAAAATGTCCTTGGCGCCTCATAGTGTGTGTATTAAATTCTGTTTCATACAGTCTGAAGCACAGTCTAACTGGAACACATGCCTAGAAGCTTTAGAGACTGTAATACTCACTCAGCATGAGCAACACCCCCATCATGTAGCCTCCCGGATAACGGTTTATGAAGATAGTTTTTCACTGCTGACAAGTCGGCGTCTGTTCTCAAGTACTCCTGCTGTTTCTCATAAAAGACGCTTCAGTATGGAGCTGGTTCTGAAACCAACTGTGCCCTGGCTTTGGTTGGTCATTAACAAAAGAAATGCTTCAACAGCATCTAAATTATACATGTCATCGTCATCATACTTCACACTGCCCTCCAGCAAGTTACATGTTAAAGATATACATTTGATTGTAATGAATAATTCACTAATAATATTTCAAAGGGTCAAAAATCACATATGTGAGAAATCTGTCTACAGAGGAAACAAGTTTACTTGGGAATACTCAGAACTGAAGCTTAACAAAATCAATCAGCAAGTATTTTTAAATTTCCCACAAAGTTGCATTGTGATTAAAGTCAGTGAGACTATTTCACAATGAAATAACATAGTGTTTCCTATTCCAGAATTGTTACTTTACTTTTTACTGTATCTTTAAAATGTTTTCCAGTAAAAGTAGGTCGAGATAATGAAAGAAACAGATGTCAATGAGCATTTCACAAAGGAAGTGGACTTCTCTTTGGACTATATCAAGCATCATATTAATATACAGTAAACCATTATGATTTCAATCAGTTATTAATATTTCACTTTATACAGCTAATGCTTTAGAGTAGCTCAGTGAAATTATCTTTCTGTGGCTTAGTTTACATGTAAACAAAAGGAAGAAGTAGCCTCCGGTTTGACATTCCAAGTGGCAGTGCAAACTCAACTCGCTCCTTATAAATCATTGTGAAAGATTATTCTCATTTCTTTTTACACTTTGGCCTAAAACTTGTCTCTTATTATGTCTCAATCAATATTACATCACCATAATCAAGTTCTGATTATGTGGAGATCTTCAGAAACATGCATTGATCCAAGGAGCAGATTGATATGTGCTGAATTATTTGAAGGAAAAGAATGCAGTATAGATGAAAATGCTAAGAAGGACTTCCTATTAAATTTATTTCATCAATATGGATATTAATCTTTAGGAAGCTGAGCTAAAAAATTAAACTAAAATTACTAGTTTTTAGTTAGAATATGTGAGCAGCTTTTATATTTTCTGCCTGGATGTCTCATGAGTGTGTGGATTTCTTTCTAATACTGACCCTCCTACATTTAAACAGTGATGTATAAGAGGCAATTGGGTTTGAGGAAGCATGTAGCATCTCCCATGGGTTTTTCAAATGCTTGCTCTGGGATATGGAGGCATCAATGTAAACATTCTTTTCTTTGCATTCTATGTGACAGATAGTTGCCGCAATAATGGCAATCACTGGCATCGTGATGATGGCATATGCAGATAATTTCCATGCCGATTCCATCATAGGAGTGGCATTTGCAGTGGGTTCAGCCTCAACATCAGCACTGTATAAGGTATTTTGTGTACTTTTTATGTGCTTATTATCATTTTTAGCTTATATTTTATAAAGTAATAAGTAATATTTTATAAAGAAAGGACAAAGAAAATCTTGGCTAGCAAAAAAAAAAAAATGATAGTTTAAATAATAACAAGTACCAATTATTGAGTACTTGCTACAGGCTATATACCTGCCAGAATTTTCACCTGTTAACATACCTTTATGAGACATAGGTACTTATTCCCACTTTGCAGATGAGGAAACTGAGACTTTGAAAGATTAGGTAACTTTTCCAGTATCATCCAGCCAGGAAGTGATAGCAAGATTTAAACTCGGACTGGTCAGATGCAAGGGCGTCCCTGGTGGCCTTGACACCACCCCCTCCCAAATAGCCAACCAGCTGTAGCATGAGCTGAGAAAGACTTCTCTATGTTTACCTACCTTCGGTCATTATTTTAACAATGAGGTGTTAAAAATCCTAAACCAACTATCACTTGAGAGTTTAGATGAAGAGCCTCTTTCCCTCTTTGATGCATACGCTGGGTCTATGTACTCACTCTCCCCTGGAGCTACCTGTCATCAGTGAAAGCTCTCTTCAGAGTCACTGCCTCTGACTTCAGAAGCAAGAACTAAGAAAGCAGATCTAAAGGTTATTCACCAAAGTGCCGCTTTCCAGAGCCAACTTTCTGGATGTTGCAACTGTTCCACCGTCACCTCTCATGATGTTTCAATGAGAAAATCTCTGAAATACAGAAAATGCCTGCTGCATCCCTCCTGGATGCCTGTTCTGCTTATTTACCAACTCTGCGGTTCAGAGGACATTGTATATATTTCCATATTGACATTTCCTGGCCCACTGATTCTCTGACAAGCTTGACAAGTGTTCACTCAGTCACCATTAGTGTTTAACTTGCCCCCAGCTGAGACTCCACTGAGATGTCTGATGTGAACAAAGACCTGACCAGCACATGCTCAAGTTCTAAGTCTCTCAAGAGAAAAAACTATGTTTAGCTGAAAGTAAAAGAAATACCTGGATTTGCTGTATGCCTGGAATGTCTCTTTTATAGAGAGAATTCTTCTGACCACATTACAGATGCATTCATTCTGGTAGTTGTAATATTTGCTGACACACACAATATCATATATACACCACAGAAAAGATATATTCTGTGCTACATAGTTTGAGGATTAATAAAGGAAGCAGAGGGGTTAAAAAACCAAGAAATATGGACTAGAGATCTGTCTCCTCCCAAACTAAATGTATGATTTAAGTTAGCTATTTACATATCTTTGTCATCTTTCTCTATACACAGATTTATAATCCAGAAAAGAAACACAATCTTTAAAATCTGGAGAATAAATACAGACCTTGTGAAAATATTTTAAACTCAGAGAGAAAAGTGCTTATAAATCAAAGGCATCACTATTGAAAGTGAAAGTCACTCAGTCGTGTCCTACTCTTTACAACCCCATGGACTATACAGTCCATGGAATTCTCAGGCCAGAATACTGGTGTGGGTAGTCTTTCTCTTTTCCAGGGGATCTTCCCAACCCAGGGATCAAACCCAGGTCGCATGCACTGCAGGCAGATTCTTTGCCAGCTGAGCCACAAGGAAAGCTAGTACTTCTCTCAATAACATGATGACAGGTTTTCTCTGTCCAATTTAGTTTTCAGTAATTATCAAAATAAGGATAAAATTAATCTCATGCTTGAAGGAAAGAACAAATGGCATCTCAAACCTAAATATTTCTGGGCTGGTCTGCACTCTTCTTTATCATCTACCCTATACCCGTAACTGACGGTGGGTTTTCCCCAGTTACAGCATCCCTGTGGCATACCAAGTGGGATTTATTTTATGTCAATTTTACATAAAAGCTAGAGTGTATTTGAATTCCTTAGCTCAGCAGCCCATTTAGTGTCATGGAAATGCTGGGATAAGACAAAATAGAGCATAAGCTCTGGGCCAGTTAGCTTATGATGTAGAACTTGCCTTTCTGATCCAACAACAATCCCTGACCGAGTGGCTAACAAGTTCCTTTCCTGTTCTAGGTTTTGTTTAAGATGTTTCTTGGGAGTGCTAACTTTGGTGAGGCAGCACACTTTGTCTCCACATTGGGTTTCTTCAATTTAATCTTCATCTCCTTCACCCCAGTCATCCTGTATTTCACCAAGGTGGAGCACTGGTCCTCGTTTGCAGCTCTGCCATGGGGCTGTCTCTGCGGGATGGCAGGGCTCTGGCTGGGTAAGTAGCCAAGTCTTGCCTTTCATTTCCTATGTCACTTGTCCTTTCCTTGGAGAGTTAAATTGTCATAATAGAAGCATTCCCTTCTTAGATGCCTAACTAAAATAGACATCCCTATCTTCTATTTCCCAAACTCACCTAAAAGGTTGGTTAATGGTTATAAGGTTCTTTATAGGCTATTGCTTGATTAGGTCAGAGCAGTCCAACTGGTATGTCCATGGGTTAGGGCTGCCCCACCTGGCCCATCCCCAGTGCACTGAGTTCTGTGTTAAGGTTGCCCTGAGACAAAATGAGGAGATAGTCTCATAGGAATCAGATATGACCTAGTCAGAGCCGGGCTAGGACACAGATCTGAGAGGTGAACAGTAGACTATATTCTGTCCTGCCCCCACCCAATCACCTAGAACTATGGTTTTAATTTGCTTAGATTCACCTGGCCTCACTCCTGCTTTTGGTTTGGGCTGTCTTTAGGGAGTGCCTTAGTCCACATGCAGACTGGAGTCATCAGTTTACCTGATGTGTCTCAGGCAGGGTCCTGGGCTACATATAACATATTGAACTATACAGTCTTGTCCTTAGATTGTCAAAAGAGCTTGTAAGGGTTCTATCAAAGTGCTAAGGAAAAGCAGTTACCCATTTTGATGAAGCTACCAGTTCTCGTTGAATGAAAAAACTTCAGTTCTCAACCAAAGACCAATACTTCCTATCAATCTGCTAAAATACTCAGTCCAGCCAACAAAACGACAGTTGGGGAACTTAGCAGAGTCTATGCTATGCTTATTAAATTTCTGATTTATTAGGACTGGTTGTATTTAACTCCCCATATCTGAGGAGAGAGTTGAGATGCTGGAATATTCATTCCCATTGCAGCTCTGTCAGAAAGAAGGAGTAGTTATTGATACTAACTTACAAGGTCTTTGGCCTTGCTTCAGTTCAGTTCAGTTCAGTCACTCAGTCGAGTCCTACTCTCTGCGACCCCATGAATCACAGCAGGCCAGGCCTCCCTGTCCATCACCATCTCCTGGAGTTCACTCAGACTCGCGTCCATCGAGTCAGTGATGCCATCCAGCCATCTCATCCTCTGTCGTCCCCTTCTCCTCCTGCCCCCAATTGCTCCCAGCATCAGAGTCTTTTCAATGAGTCAACTCTTCCCATGAGGTGGCCAAAGTCCTGGAGTTTCAGCTTTAGCATCATTCCTTCCAAAGAAATCCCAGGGTTGATCGCCTTCAGAATGGACGGGTTGGATCTCCCTGCAGTCCAAGGGACTCTCAAGAGTCTTCTCCAACACCACAGTTCAAAAGCATCAATTCTTCAGTGCTCTGCCTTCTTCACAGTCTAACTCTCACATCCATACATGACCACAGGAAAAACCATAGCCTTGACTAGACGGACCTTAGTCGGCAAGTAATGTCTCTGCTTTTGCATATGCTATCTAGGTTGGTCATAACTTTCCTTCCAAGGAGTAAGCGTCTTTTAATTTCATGGCTGCAGTCACCATCTGCAGTGATTCTAGAGCCCAAAGAAATAAAGTCTGACACTGTTTCCACTGTTTCCCCATCTATTTCCCATGAAGTGATGGGACCGGATGCCATGATCTTCGTTTTCTGCATGTTGAGCTTTAAGCCAACTTTTCCTCTCCACTTTCACTTTCATCAAGAGGCTTTTTAGCTCCTCTTCACTTTCTGCCATAAGGGTGGTGTCATCTGCATATCTGCAATCTTGATTTCAGCTTGTGTTTCTTCCAGCCAGCATTTCTCATGATGTACTCTGCATAAGAGTTAAATAAGCAGGGTGACAATATACAGCCTTGATGTACTCCTTTTCCTATTTGGAACCAGTCTGTTGTTCCATGTCCAGTTCTAACTGTTGCTTCCTGACCTGCATACAGATTTCTCAGGATGCAGGTTAGGTGGTCTGGTATTCCCATCTCTTTCAGAATTTTCCACAGTTTATTGTGATCCATACAGTCAAAGGCTTTGGCATAGTCAATAAAGCAGAAATAGATGTTTTTCTGGAACTCTCTTGCTTTTTCCATGATCCAGTGGATGTTGGCAATTTGATCTTTGGTTCCTCTGCCTTTTCTAAAACCAGCTTGAACATCAGGAAGTTCACGGTTCACGTATTGCTGAAGCCTGGCTTGGAGAATTTTGAGCATTACTTTACTAGCGTGTGAGATGAGTGCAATTGTGCGGTCGTTTGAGCATTCTTTGGCATTGCCTTTCTTTGGAATTGGAATGAAAACTGACCTTTCCCAGTCCTGTGGCCATTGCTGAGTTTTCCCAATTTGCTGGCATATTGAGTGCAGCACTTTCACAGCATCATCTTTCAGGATTTGAAACAGCTCAACTGGAATTCCATCACCTCCACTAGTTTTGCTCGTAGTGATGCTTTCTAAGGCCCACTTGACTTCACATGCCAAGATGTCTGGCTCTAGATTAGTGATCACATCATCATGATTATCTGGGTCTTGTAGATCTTTTTGTACAGTTCTTCCGTGTATTCTTGCCACCTCTTCTTAATATCTTCTGCTTCTGTTATGTCTATACCATTTCTGTCCTTTATCGAGCCCATCTTTGCATGAAATGTTCCCTTGGTATCTCTAATTTTCTTGAAGAGACTTCTAGTCTTTCCCATTGTCCTTGATTGCTACTGCTATTGTATGAAAATGATGAACAAGCCCAAGTCTTGTGGAAATCCAACCCATTGTCTCTAACAAGCACAAGTGACTCCAGATACCTAAGTTTTGGAGCTTAAGTAAAGCAAAAATTATAGGAAGCAGCAGAAGAATAAACACTGTCCTAACTATAATGGTTCTAGAACCATCTTTGGTTTTACAGAGAGAGGGAATATGGTTTGGGGTCATTTCCATAGACAGAGATCTTTCCTGAACTGAGGACTTTTCATAGTTGTTATTTTTCATAGATGTCATATTTCTCTAACCCCCTAAAACAAACATTGGCTTGACATCTATTAAAATAATGCTATGTAATTTACAAATGTTTTTCTTTTTGAAAACAAGTACTTTTGATCATTGTTTGGTATGTAATTACTTGAATAACTTTATATTTAAAGTGTCCAAAGATGTAAATTAGAGGATATCAAGTTATACCTTCAGTTTTTTCTGTGGACCTGCCTTAAGGTTCAGTTCAGTCGCTCAGTCATGTCCGACTCTTTGCGACCTCATGAATCGCAGCATGCCAGGCCTACCTGTCCATCACCAACTCCCGAGGTTCACTCAGACTCACATCCATCGAGTCAGTGATGCCATCCAGCCATCTCATCCTTGGTCGTCCCCTTCTCCTCCTGCCCCCAATCTCTCCCAGCATTAAAGTCTTTTCCAGTGAGTCAACTCTTCCCATGAGGTGGCCAAAGTACTGGAGTTTCAGCTTTAGCATCATTCCTTCCAAAGAAATCCCAGGGTTGATCTCCTTCAGAACGGACTGGTTGGATCTCTTTGCAGTCCAAGGGTCTCTCAAGAGTCTTCTCCAACACCACAGTTCAAAAGCATCAATTCTTCAGTGCTCAGCCTTCTTCACAGTCCAACTGTCACATCCATACGTGACCACTGGAAAAACCTTATCTGTGTATAAAACAGGATGTGGAAAAGCTCCCTGGTGTTCAGTGAATTATATGCACCTCTGTTGGTTCATGTGATGCACACTCCAAAAGAGAGGAATAAAACAGCATAGGCCATCCTTGGACAGATCTTCTGTTAAGCAGTAACACTAGGACCTTTTAGTTATCCACAAACATAGCAAACTAGCAAGGGAGAAAGCCCCAGTCAGTCATTAGCTCTCAACCTTTGGCTCAAATTTATAGTGCTAACAAGCAGTGTAGTGAACACATTATTTCACCTCTTTGCATGGCTCTCTACCCCTTTTGTGAGTCAATTGGTAAGAAATCAGGCAACTAGGGTGGCAGAAGAGAAAAAAGGAACATGACTTTTTCAGGTATGATACAAATCCATCTCCAAAATTAGAGGATTAATTGACCAGTGTTACTCATTTGAAAAGACCCTGATGTTGGGAAAGATTGAGGGAAGGAGGAGAAGGAGACAACAGAGCATGAGATGGTTGGATGGCATTACCGATTCAATGGACATGAGTTTGGTAACAGGAGTTGGCGATGGACAGGGAGGCCTGGTGTGCTGCGGTTCATGGGGTCACAAAGAGCTGGACACAACTGACTGACTGAACTGAACTAAACAGACAATTTAGAAGGCATGTTTAGCATAGACATTGATTCTTTTATGTTAAAGGAAGGAAAGAGCCCAGCATCTCAGTTCCCCTTTATCCTGTAAATGTGTGCGTGTGTTAGTCACTCAGTCATGTCCAACTGTTTGAAACCCGATAGACTGTAGCCCACCAGGCTCCTCTGTCCCTGAAATTCTTGAGGCAAGAATACTGGAGTGGGTTGCCATTCCCTTCTCCAGGGGATCTTCCTGACCTAGGGACCAAACCCGGGGCTCCTGCATTGCTGGCAGATTCTTTACCATCTGAGCCAGCATCCTCCTCTATTTGACAGCCTTCAACATCCTGGTGAATGTTGGTGTGGTGCTGACATACCCAATCCTCATCTCTATCGGGACAGTGCTCAGCATTCCTGGAAATGCAGGTACTGTACAAACTGACATGTGCACAGGAAATTCCCTGCTTGTGTTTGTTTTACACCCGGAGTTATTTCTTTGAGTAATCGTGAATTGTATCCCTTGCCTGGGAACATGTTTTTAAATATCTTGAAGGTGGCAGACAACAGAATAACTGTGCAGCAGATTTAAAAATTGCAGCTACAAACACTGTTTTTATGTGGTTGTGCTTTTAGAATTAAATACCAAATGTATCATTTGAGTTTCATGTACTCTCCCTGACAACCTAATTTTGTGGTATTTTTAGACAAGTCCTATGGAAACAAAAGGCATCCCAGCACAGGACTCTCAAGTCAACGTCACTAATGAAAGTGTAGGGGACGTACAGGGTGTTAGCTCCCCCAACAGACTGCCCATGGGGAGCTGTGAAAGCTCCTCCTAGGGACATAGCAGATGGCCCTCTGGAATAGATACAGGAAAAAAGCAATCTGACTCATTTCAGGGACAAGAGGAAAAGCTGTTTTTCCAGGAAAATCTTTCTAGTGAAAACTGTCAGTGGAACAAACAATGAAAGTGAATTATCTGGATGACTATATAGTCCTTCTAATTTTAAAATTCTATGTTTCCAAGTCTTTGGTAGCCTTCTTTCTTTGTCCCAGGATAATCAGCAAATGTTTATTGAACACTTACTATGTGATCAGGATTATAGAAAAGACTAGGGGTGAAGCGCGAAAAGATAGTATTAGTCCCATAACAGGCTTTCACTGAATACTATAGTATTCAGATGGTATGGTACTGGCACAAAAACAGAAATATAGATCAATGGAACAGAATAGAAAGCTCAGAGATAAACCCACCTACACTCACCTATTCTATGACAAAGAAGGCAAGAATATACAATGGAAAAAAAAATCTCTTCAATAAGTAGTGCTGGGAAAACTAGACTACCAAATGTAAAAGAATGAAATTAGAACACTCATTAACATCATACAAAAATAAATTTTAAATGGATCAAAGACCTAAACGTAAGACTAGACACTATAAAACTCTTAGGGAAAACATAGGCAGAACACTCTTTGACATAAATCACAGCAAGATCTTTTTGACCTATCTCCTAAAGTAATGAAAAGAAAAACAAAAATAAATAGGACCTTATTGAACTTAAAAGCTTTTGCAGAGCAAAAGAAATCATAAACAAGATGAAAAGACAACCCTCAGAATAGGAGAAAATATTTGCCAGTGAAGCAACTGGCAAGGGATTAATCTCCAAGATATATAAACAGCTCATGTGGCTCAATTCCCTAAAAACAAACAACCCGGTCAAAAAATGGATAGAAGACCTAAATAGATATTTCTGCACAGAAGACATTACTGATGGCTAAGATACACATGAAAAGATGCACAGCATCACTAATTATTACAGAAATCCAAATCAAAACTAAAATGAGGCATCACCTCACACTGGTCAGAATGGGCATCATCAAAAAAATCTATAAACAAATAATGGCAAGGACATGGAGAAAAGGGAATCCTCCTACACTATTGGTTGGAATGTAAATTGATGCAGCCACTATAGAGAACAAGATGGAGGCTCCTTAAAAACACTGACCCAGCAATCCCACTCCTGGGCATATACCCAAAGAAAACTATAATTACAGAAGACACATGCATGCCTGTGTTCATGGCAGTAGTATGTAGAATCGCCAGGACAGGAATGGATGAAGAGGATTTGGCACATATATATACTGGAGTATTACTCAGCCATAAAAGGGATGAAATAGTGCCGTTTGCTAAAGTCGGACACAACTGAGCGACTTCACTTTCACTTTTCACTTTCATGCATTGGAGAAGGAAATGGCAACCTTCTGTATAGCACACGGAACTCTACTTAATGCTCTGTGGTGAAAAAAGGGGGGATATATGTATACATACAGCTGATTCACTTTTCTGCACAGCAGAAACTAACACAACATTGTAAAACAACTCAACTCCAAAAACAGGAGTGCTATGAGAAAAGGGACTTCCCTGGTGGCTCAGATGGTAAGCGGCTGCCTACAATGCTGGAGACTTGGGTTCAGTCCCTGGGTCATGAAGATCCCCTGGAGAAGGAAATGGCACCCCACCCCAGTATTCTTGCCTGGAAAATCCCATGGGCGGAGGAACCTGGTAGACTCCAGTCCATGGGAGTGCAAAAAGTCAGACACGACTGAGCGACTTTACTTTCTAAGAAAAAAAAAAAACTTACCCTGAATATGGAAAACAAGACTGACTATATGAAGTAACTTAGAGCTCCACAAAGTAACTTATCATTAAATGCTAAATTGTGTAAAAGACTCCATGGACTATAAGATATTTAGAGGAAAGTTATATCAGGGAGGAGTGAGTTGTCAAGAAATTCCATTCATTCATCCATGGATTCGTTCATTTAATAAATAATTTCCAAGTACTTAGTATATGCTACCAACTGTGCTGCCACTGATGATAAATCCTGAGTAAGACATGGTCCCTGCCCTTAGGATCATGTGGTATAGAAGGGAGATGAAAGGAACTCAGTAATCACTATGTAGAGAGAGAAAGACTTTGACAGAGATATGTACTGAATGCTCTGAGAGCACACAGGAGGGCACTGAAGGAAGCTTCTTGCGAGAATAAAAGGAGGAATTTAACAGAAGGTTTAGCTGGATGAAGTGCATACAAGGAGGAAAGAGCATTTCATACAAAGAGAAGAGCATGTATATGATTCTACTACTAATACATGCCTCCCAAAACTGAAAACAAGGACTCAAAAATATTCCTGTATGAGATGTTCACTGCAGCACTATTCACAAAAGCCAAATGTGGAAACACCCAGATGTCTATCAAGAGATGAATCAATCACAGACTGTGATACAATGGGATATTATTCATCCATAAAAGGAAGCACTCACACATGCTAAGATGTGGCTGAACCTCAAAAACATTATATTAATCAAAAGAGACCAGACATAAAGCGTCATATATTGTATGTTTCAATTTATAAGAAATATCTAGAATAGATAAATCCATAGACACACAGCAGATAGGTGGTTTCCAGGTTTGGGGGTGGGGGTAGAAGACTGGGGAGTAACTGATTAATGGGTATGGGGTTTTATTTTGAAATGATGAAAATGTTTTACACCAGATGGAGAAGCTGGTACATTAATCTGTACAAAATGAATGTACAAACTGTTAGTAAACTCACTTGAAAGTGGTTAATTTTAATTTGCATGAGTTTCACTGCAACTAAAAATTTTAAAAAGACTAGCATTCATAAAGACCTAGACATTAATAAGCTTGGTTCATTTAAAAAATCTTCAGTGGGCCAGTGAAACTGGAGAAGTATGAAGAAATACAGAGGAAAGATATTAAGAAATAAAACTGCACGTATACACTGCTATATTTAAAACAGATACTCAACAAGAACCAACTATTACAGCACAGGGAACTCTGCTTAATATTCTGTAATAACCTAAATGGGACCAAAATTTGAAAAAGAATAGACACATGGATATGTGTGACTAAATCACCTTACTGTACACCTGAAACACTGTTAATCAACTGTGCTCTAATATAAAATAAAATTATTTTTAAAATTGCAGAGGCTATTCAATCAGATGGTATTTGCCTGGCAGGGTAAGTATGATTTAGAGAAAAGAAATGGAAAGCAGATATAGAGAGCCATGTCAATAACGACATAGGAAAAGGAAAGCTAAGCTTGTGAGAACAAGAGAGACTTTTGGAAATCTTCTAGAAGTAGCACTGATTTGGGTCACTTGGTTTCAGAGAAGCTTAGAAACCGTCATAGACTGACTGACGTGCTGTTGCTCCCTAGCTGTGGATCTCCTGAAGCAGGAGGTGATATTCAATGTCGTCCGCCTGGCTGCCACCATCATCATCTGCATTGGGTTTCTGCTGATGCTCTTGCCTGAGGAGTGGGATGAAATTACCCTGCGATTCATCAACAGCCTGAAGGAAAAGAAGAGTGAGGAGCACGTGGATGACATCACTGACTCCAGTGTCCACCTGCGAAGCAGAAGCAGGGCCAATGGGGCTGTGTCCATACCACTTGCTTAAGGAGGGACACATTTTGAAAGCACGTGTATGTATATTCTGTGAATATAATAAAATTTTCTCACTACCTGTACCCTCAAATGACAGTATTAACTCTGAATTTGGATAGATCATGTGTGAAATAATGCCAACATAAAAGTTTACATTTATATGCTTATCAAGGAACTGGTGTAAATAGTCATAATAAATTTTTTATTAAAACATATTCATCCTAGTTCTATTTCTTCTGGCTTTTTTGCGGGGGTGGGGAGGGATTTTCGCCCTAATTCATAGAATTCCCTGAAACTATGAGATTCTTTTAAATATAGCAGTATATAAATGACCATCCCAAACTCTGCTATATTTAAAGGGATAACCAATAGGGATCTATTGCACAGCACATGGAAATCTGCTCAGTGTTATGTGGCAGCCTGGATGGGAGCTGGGGTTGGGGGAGAGCCACGTGTATGTGTTAGTCACTAAGTCGTGTCTGACTTTCACAGCCCCGTACACTGTGGTCTACCAGGTTCCTCTATGCATGGATTTCTTTAGGCAAGAACATTGGAGTGGGTAGCCTTCCCTTCTCCAGGGGATCTTCCCAACCCAGGGATTGAATTCGGGTCTCCTGCACTGCAGGCATATTCTTTACCCTCTGAGCCACAAGGGAAGCCTGAAGGGGAGAATGGAGATATGTCTATGTATGGCTGAGTCCTTCACTGTTCACCTAAAACTATCCCATTGTTAATCAGCTGTACCCCAACACAAAATAAAAAGCTCAAAATAAATAAAGACAACATTCATTCCTATTAGAAAAAAAAAAATGAGATTCTATTAAATTACAGGCTTGTCATGACCTTTTTCTCACCTGGAACTGAGACCTTTTCATTCAGTCAGAAAAAAAACTGCATACTTTATATATATTCAAGGCCAATAAGAGCCTTTAATTTGAAATCTAGAAAGTAATGAAACACCAATAGAGCATCTTCCAAATGCAACAATCACTAGGAACTACTAGAAACAGTGAAAATCTGAGGGTACAAAAGGCTCCTCTAGACTTTCAACAAGCTTTCAGGAGCACCAAGCATAAAAGAAGTTACAAATATCTCTAATATGAGCTAGACATTTGAAAATGGTTATGAAGAAGACATCTATTACCAGCCATCTCTAAATCTTTCACCAGTTTTAGACTTGTTTACATTTGCTCTCGCTTGTTCAACCTCCAGCCCACCTTCTGCCCCCATCATTCCTCTGGTGAAGTGCATTCACCCAAGTCACCAATGACCTTTTTCCTGCAAAACCATAACAACACTGTTCAACTCCACTTATATTATCTTCTGGGTAGCATTTGACATGATGACCGCTCCTTTTTCCTACCATATTCTCTTCACCTAGATCCCCTTCTAGGTGAGGGAGATCTGGTTCTCTTTCTGCCTTACTGGCTTCTCCTCTGGACTCCTCTTCCTAGGCTGCTCTCATCACCGTGAGTGTTCAGTCCTTGTCCTTCTTAGCATCTCATTCCACACTCTCTTCCTCAGAGATCTCATTTGTTTCCATGGCTTTCAATGTCATCCCTGTGGTGATAGCTTTATAATGTTTGTCTCCAGCCCAGATTTGTCTCCTGAGGGTCAGATTTGACTATCTAAATGCTTCCTGCAAGCTCACTTGGATGCCTCATTGTTCATTTTGCATTCAAGGACATAGTTGAATTTATCATCTCTCCTCCTCAGATCTACCCCTTCCTCTTTCTTGCTTCCTGTCTAGGTCAGTGGTACCATCATCCCCTGGCTGCCCAAGCCAGAGATCAAACTTCACATCTGCCTTCCTCACCCTCCACATCTAAACCATTAAGTCCTACTGATTGTTTTCCTTAATCTTTCCTGAATCCATGCACTTCTCTACTATGCTACCTATTCTAGGAGCCCATCATCTCTTTGCCTGATGAATGAAATATGCTTTTTACTGGTCTAATTCCCAGTGTTGCCTCTCTCTAAGCCCTTTTGTGCCCTGCAGAATGACTTTTCTAATATATAAACTTGATCACTCTGCTTCCTATATATAATACTTCAGTGGCATCTCATTGTCCTCAGGTAAGGTCCAAACATCTTTGCAGGTCATTCAAAGTTCATCACTGATTGGCCCCTGCCTGCCTCTAGAGAAGCACCATCCAGGAGAACTTTCTATGAGGATGGAAATAGTTCAGATCTGCACTGTTCAACAGTGTCCACAGCTGACTATTGATCTCTTTAAATATGGCTAAGGCAATTGAGGGACTGCATTTCTAATTTTATTTACTTTTAATTAATTTTAAGTTAATGTTAATTAGCCACATGTGTCTCTTGGCTACCATATTGGACAGCATAGTTTCAACCACACCACCCTCTGTGGCCCTCTGGAATCTCCATGCTTTAAAGCAACCATCCTTTTCATAGTTCTTTCAAGTTGGTGATGGACAGGGAGGCCTGGCATGCTGTGATCCATGGGGTTGCAAAGAGTCGGACGTGACTAAGCGACTAAACTGAACTGAATCAAGACATACTCTCTCTCTTATACTTTCTTTTCCTCTCTCATCACCTGAATAACCCTTACCTAGGTTTCATGGGGCTTCCCTGATAGCTCGGTTGGTAAAGAACACTCCTGTAATGCAGGAGACTCCGGTTCAATTCCTGAGTCAGGAATTAAAGAAGTGATAGGCCTGGAGAAGTGATAGGCTACCCACTCCAGTATTCTTGGGCATCTGTTGTGGCTCAGCTGGTAAAGAATCTACCTGCAATGTGGGAGATCTGGGTTTGATCCCTGGGTTGGGAAGATCCCCTGGAGAAGGGGCTTCATGACATGATTTCTTGCTATTTTCATGGAAGATCTTTCCTCATCCCCCAAACTAAACAGAGTTTCATAGACACTTCTGCTTACCCCATTATAGCACTGGTCGCTCTCTGTGGTTACTGTCAGTCTACACATCTGAGTTCCCAGTAGCCCAAGAGTTCCTTGAGAACAGGAATTATGTGACATTCATCACTGGGTTTTGCCTGGCACTTACAGTTACACAATAAATGAATGAATGGGCTGCTTTACACTGGAGATATGGCCCTTCCCTGAACTTTATTAGATAAGTCTCAGTTAAGGACAGACATTCTCATAGACCAACAGAAGGCACTTCTTCCCTAAGAGGCTGAGTAGTTTAGCACACCTAGAAATTTAAGATAATCTACACTTTCTGGCATCTGTTTTGCAATTCTTTTTTTTTTTTTCCAAGTTGTTCCAACAGTGTAAGTTAAAGGGTCATGAGCAAGAAAAAGGAACTCGGGTTATCACACTTGTTGACTTGGTATCATAGTCAATAAAAACCTCACCATTTTTTCATTTCTCTGTCATTTTTTGAAAAGGCAATGACAACCTCTGGGCACTGATAGATGACATGATATTAATTAAAACAATAATCATGACATACTTCAAGCTGCATGAAAAATGACAGAAAATAAATGAAGTATTTTATCAGTAAATATGAATTAATTCATTATCTAAGTAGAGTTGGTTTTAACTATTTAAATGTCATAACAGTACAAACATTGCTCTTGCCTTGTTTTTAAATTGCTGTTAAATAGCAGTAATCACTGACTAACCCACTCCAGCATCTTCCCATTGCTTAGCATGGCATTTAAAATTGCATTTTGACATCTTTAAGAAATGAGTTGTTTTGCTCTTTTTGATAATTCATTTTGAAAAATGGAATCAGCTACCCTGGAAAGCCCAAATTCAGCCTATAACTGATGAGTGTAATTAGCTTAGTCATATTACAGAAACACTTCCATTGTGGTATTCATTCATTTATTCATTAAAACATTATTAAATTCTACTTCTTGCTGTGAAGTAGGGCATTATGTTAGATTATCACCCACTGGCCTCTCCCTGCCTCTAGAGCAGCGCTGTCTGATAGAACTTTCTGTGCTTGTAGAAATGTCCTCTCTCTGCACTGTGGGGAAAAGGACACAAAATGAATAGAAAATGGTCCCTGCTTCCAGAAGTTTCAACCTCTAAGTTATTACCATGGCAATTAAAGTGAAAGTTTTAGTCATTCAGTCCAATTCGACTCTTTGTGGTCCCATGGACTGTAGCCTGCCAGGCTCCTCTCTCCATGGGATTCTCCAGGTGAGAATACTGGAGTGGATTGCATTCCCTTCTCCAGGGGATCTTCCCGACCCAGGGATTGAACACAGGTCTCCCACAGTGTAGGCAGAGTTTTATTGTCTGAGCCATAAACAATCAGAAGCATTTAAAACAACCACAATTACAACTCAGACTTTGATTTAAGTCATTTTGGGAATGTGAAATATTCTCTTTAACTCAGCTAAAGTATTCATAAATAAAGTGAAAATCAGTCGTGTCCGACTCTTTGCGACCCCATGGACTATACAGTCCATGGAATTCTCCAGGCCAGAATACTGGAGTCAGTAGGTTTTCCCTTCTCCAGGGGATCTTCCCAACCCAGGGATCGAACCATGGTCTCCCACATTGCAGGCTTTACCTGCAATTCTTTACCAGCTGAGCCACAAGGGATTCATACATAAAAGATAATACCTTTCCTTACTACCTCCATGGTCATTGAGTCAGAAGATATAGTGCGTTTTAGTCACTAAACAAACACAGGTGGGCCCCCTATGTCCTTATGAGGTGACTTCCATGAGCCAGGTTCAGTTTGGTTAAGAGGATACTGACAAAGTCCCTGTCCTCATGGTGGAAGGACTTATATTGAGGTTCCTGTTATTCTCTTACTCAAACTTGGTTCCTCCCCAAAGTCCAGGAGGCAATGGCTCCTATGGGTGACTGGACTAAATGGGCAGCACAGCACAGGGATTAAGAGCACCCCTGTTGTAGCCCCAATTCTGAACTTCTAAGACATGGACTTCTAAGACATGTTTCAGCTCCTTGACTTCATGTTCAGTACAATGAGGATATTAATACTGACCATTTGAGGTTGTTGAGTATATTCAATAAAAACACACTGCCAGACAATCCAGAAGTAGCTCCTGTTCGGTTTCCTCTATTTACTCCCTCCAGGTCCTTTTTCAAAGCACTTATCCACAGGACTATGCCAAGCAGTCACAGAGCCTGGTGCCAAGCAGGGAATTTTACCCAAAATAAACCAGAGACAAAGAAGCTTGGCATGAGGAACATGCGGAAGAAGCCAAAGGGGGTGCCATTCTCCTTGGTTGGCTCCTCTCAGCACTTTGCATCACAGCATTCTTGCCCAGCCAGTGGAACTAATTGCCTGACAAAAAGACAGACGGGCAACTTGGGCTTTGAAATTAAAATCACTTCAACCACGTCCTGAGTGCTTCACAAACAAATTATAGGCAAATTGATTTTGCTCATCCAGGCTTTGCATGCCTGTTAATTTTGTGCAGGCGCTTTGTCAAGATCCACCAGAGGACAAATGATTTGGAGAAGGACACCACCAGTGATAGCGAACAGTATAACCAGCCAAGCATTTGAATGTTTGGTATTTAAGTACAAATCCTTTTACTTATCAATAAACCCTTGTCACAAGGACAAAGAACACTAGCACAGGCAATGCTAGTTTATCTGGCAGGCCAAGAAGTCTCTATTAATTCTAATTCATTTTATGGCTCCCGCCCTCATAGATAGCAACTGGAGGCAGAGTAAGAACAGGAGGTGATGGTGTGGAGGTGCAGGGCGGCCAAGAACACAGACAGAGAGAGCAGACACCCTGCGTTTCAAAGCTCTGGTTAGCCAGGTCCTCCCACGTGCGCCACAAAAGCAGAAGTTGCTTTGTCATTGTTTGCAGGAGGCAGGAACCCAGGTCCTTTGGGAACTTGAGGGATCTTAAGAGCAAGAAATCTAACCTGAGCTGCAAAGATGGGCTTCAGGGGTTTGTTCCAAAAACCTCCACAGAGTTTTCAAAATGTGAACTTAGCCGCTTTATTCTGGAGGAATCAATTCAGAGAATTTAGAAGCACTAAATCCACGACTCTTTGATATACTAGCTACTAGTCATATGTGGTTGTTGAGATACGGCTAGTCCAAACTGAGATGTGCAGTGTTAAACGCACTACAGTTTGAAGACTGGAATGAAAAGAGGAAATAGGCTATTTCATTAATAGCTCTATATTCATTCCATATTGAAATGAGAGTATTTTGGATATGTTGAGTTACATAAAAAATATTATTGGGACTTCCCTGGTGGTCCAGTGGCTAAGACTCTGCATTCCCAAGGCAGGGGACCTCTGTTCAATTCTTAGTCAGGGAACTATATCCCACATGCCAAAACTAAAGATCTCACATGCCTCAACCAAAGCAGAAGATCCCATGTGCCACAACTAAGACTTGGCTCAGCCAAATAAATAATAAATGACATTTTAAAAAGAAAGAAAAATTTTCAATTACATTATAAAATTCATTTCACTCATTTCTTTTCACTCTTTTAATGTACCTACTAGGAATCTTAAAATTGTACATAAGGCTTATATTTGTGGCTCATATTTTATTTCTATTAGGCAGAAATTCTAACCCTAACCCCTAAGGTTAAAAATAACTTGCTTAGAGGGATCAAGAAGGAAATTTAGAAGAAGAAAATAGCTTTGGAAAGAAACAATTATTTGGTGAGCTTCTGTCAGTCAAGACAAAATAGACTGAGTGTTTTTCATGTCATGTAAGTTCAAACTGCCAGCAATGAGCAGAGAGCGAGAAAGACAGAAGCAAGGGCAACAGCTTGAAATTGCAGTCAACTGGAAGACTTTGTAAAGAACTGGAAGAATAACTGGGTTGAAACCAGCAAGGAAACTCTATTTGATACTAGTTTTTACTGGTGCAGAAGTGATAGAAACTACTTTGAATTCTAGAGAGTTAGAGGATACTAATGACAAACATATTAACAGTAAAAAGGAAGAAGGTATTCTGGAAGAGACTACTTTGACTTTTAGATATTGTAATCAACTTGCAGAAAAGAAACCCGATTACGTTATTTTTTTTACATAAAATAATGATTTATTTTATGAAGTTAAAGATTAGTTACTATTAAGTATATTTTACTTATAAGATATTTCATTATTTTTTAACATCTTTATTAAGGTATATTTGATTTACAATGTTGTGTTAGTTTCAAGTGTACAGCAAAGTGAATCTGTTATACATAGATCCATTCTAGATTCTCTTCCCATATGCTGCTGCTGCTGCTGCTAAGTCGCTTCAGTCGTGTCTGACTCTGTGCGACCCCATAGACGGGCAACCCACCAGGCTCCCCCATCCCTGGGATTCTCCGAGAAAGAACACTGGAGTGGGTTGCCATTTCCTTCTCCAATGCATGAGAGGGAAAAGTGAAAGGGAAGTCACTCAGTTGTGTCCGACTCTTAGTGACGCCATGGACTGGAGCCCACCAGGCTCCTCCATCCATGGGAGTTTCCAGGCAAGAGTACTGAATGGGTTGCCATTGCCTTCTCTGCTCTTCCCATATAGGCCACTACAAAGTATTGAGTGGAGTTCCCTATGCTATATAGTGAGTCCTTATTAGTTATCATTTCAGATTGCAGTCTTCAGAAGGTAATAGAGCTGCCTGCTTTTTTGACACTTATAAAGAGCAAGTAGTCAAAGTGAAAATCAAGAATTCATTAAACAGTTTCTGATACAAATCATAAGATCAGGACAGATTTGACCTATAGGTCATATCAATCAAACCAGTCAATGCTAAAGGAAATCAGTCTGAATATTCATTGGAAAGACTGATGCTGAAACTCCAATACTTTGGCCACCTGATGCGAAGAACTGACTCACTAGATAAAACCCTGATGCTGGGAAATACTGAAGGACGAGAAAAAGGGGACAACAGAGGATGAGATGGTTGGATGGCATCACCGACTCAATGGACATGAGTTTGAGCAAACTCCGGGGAATTGATGATGGACAAGGAAGCCTGGCGTGCTGCAGTCCATGGGGTCGCAAAGAGTCAGACACGATTGAGTGACTGAACTGACTGACTGACAGGCCATAACTGTGATCAATATTTAAGAGATACTTTTCAAGATAGGGTGGTTTCCAGGAACAGGAGATTCAGCTAGCCATCAAGAAACCTCATATGGCAGCAGCTCCTAGAAGTCACCAGTGTTTGGAGTCTCATCCTCTGCATAGTGGACTCAGAAACTAAGTCTTTTCGATGCCCTAAAGACTAGCCCGTTCATTCTCAAATGGTGATGCTGATACAGCAGCAGTGCACCTGAGACCTTGGTATCACAGATCCAGTGAAGCAAAATCTCTGGGGGAAGGGCCCAGGAATGTATTTTCAATAAGTCCTGCTTGAAATTAACCAAGTACATGCTCAGTGATGTTGGTGATTCCAATGCATGCTCAAGTTTAAGAACTCCTAGACTAATAACCACAATACTACAAAGAAAAATGTATTCACTGAGAGTCATAAATTGAACTGTCAAATGGAACAAAATTCTCACATTAGTAACACTAGTTCTATCTTTCCCTAAGAGGCAAATCTATCTGAGATGCTTGTGCATTCATGAAAAGATTGCTTGGTTAGGCTGAAATCAAAGCAAAGAGATTCAGATGTATGAGTCAAACTCTTCCCTTTTGTTTTGCATTTCCATTTCAACTCCCCCTCCTTTGTAAGGATGGGTTCATCTCTGCTGGACAAGAGCATGTGGTGAGCAGAAGAATCTGAGGAACTGACTGCTACAACGGCTCCTACTCAAGCCAGTTACACAGCCCACCAGTAGAATGTGTTCTGCCAAGTCACAGGATGAGGTCCCCTTCGGGTAATAATATTAACAAGCAGACATCATATACTGGCAACACTTGACTTACAGATTCTGGCTATAACCAAAGCATTCAATGCAGGTACACACGGTATCCACATGTCCAGCAGATAGACCATCCTCTCTAAGAGTTTATTCTTTGTTACACAGATCTTTTCTAAACTCCTTTTCCCTCAAGGGAAAAGCTAACAAGTCTGAAGTTAATCTTCCCTTATATGGATTTTCTTGTTATAATTAGGGGTTCGGTTTACTTAGGAAACTGAAAGTGATACACTGAAATCCAACCTTTGCTAAGACCTCTGCTCTATTTTCATCAGTGTCCTTGCTTATCTGACCATTAAAGCCCTCAAAGGCAGAAACATGTTCTCTCCATCTTCTGTATCTTGTTGGTTATGTGATTTACCTGCCATAACAGCCAACTTTTCCATCCTTTACATTTGTAATTGCATTACTTAATCTTCATGTTAAAGTACTTCCAATTTTTATCTTCTTTCAGAAAGCCTTCTACAGAATCTAACTTTGACCTGTAATTTTTAAACTTCACCAATATTTTTACTTTTAATAATTCTAGCTCTACTCTAAAGGATAGAACTACATCACCATCATCATGATGAAGTTGCTCAGTCATGTCTGACTCTTTGTGACCCTATGGACTGTAGCCCACCAGGCTCCTCTGTCCATTGGATTCTCAGGGAAGAATACTGGAGTGGGCTGCCATTCCCTTCTCCAGGAGATCTTCCCAAACCAGGGATGGAACCCAGGTCTCCCACATTGCAGACAGATTCTTTACCATCTGAGCCACCAGGAAGCCCAGTTCTATCAGCTAAACCAGTCCAATTCCCTCCTTTTACATAAAAATGTCCCCTTTCCTTCAGAAACACCTACACATGATCTCGTATCACCAATCAGTGCTAAATGGACACTGTTTAGTTTTGTTTCATGCAGATCACCTACTTCTGGTTGATGGTTTTCTTCTCTTAGAAATGTTAATTTCTTTTTTTTCATTTCATATGTGATAATTTACAAGTTTCACTGCCATTCTCCCATAGCATCCCACCCTCGCCCTCTCCCACAGAGTCCAAAAGACTGTTCTATACATCTGCTATATTTGAGCTGGACTCTTAAGCTCTTCCTATTCCTGGCCTTAAAAGAGTGCTATTCAAGATATCATTGCTATTACCTAATTTTAATAATGGTGTTAACTTTTATCATTTAACTTTTAGTTTTCCGAGAGCCTCTCTGGCACATCTATGTGTCTCCTCTTCATCCTTATCTTCTTTCTTTAGATGTATGGTAATATACAAGTCCACATGCATAATATTGATCCTGTGGTCCTACAGGTTCCAAAGTGTCTTCTGAATCATCAATAAAAACTGCTGTTCAAAATTAGCTTTCTGAGTTTATTTGAATGGACTATAATTCTTAAAGCACTGGCAATCCATCTCTCCCAAATGAGAACCATATATTACCTGGAATATTCATTTAATGAGAACAATACATTCATGAACCATAAAAATGACAGCTTATGTTGTAATTATAGAATATACCGTGTGATGCCAAGATTCAGCCATCTATTGTGTCATATATTCATATCATCTGTTGACAATCAAGTAATTAAAATCCTATAGAACCAGGTACTTTAAGAAAGATTTGTGAGCTTTTGAAAACAGAGACTCTGTCCTGCTTACCTTTGTGTGCCTGGAAATAGCTCACAGTAGGCACTCAGTAAGGAGGAAGGAAAGAATCTCAGTCCTGCCAAAACAAAGATTTATCCATTTAATGACAAACCCACGGCCAATGGTGAAAAACTGAAAGCCTTCCCGATAAATTCTGAAAAAAGACAAAGATGCCCACTCTCACCACTCCTATTCAGCACAGTATTGGAAGTCTTAGCCACCACAGCAGTCACACAAGAGAAGCAAATAAAAGGTATCAAAATTTGGAAGGGAAGAGGTAAAACTGTCCCTATTTGCACATAACACGACACTCTATATAAAAACCCTAAAGGTTCCACACAAAAACTATTAGAACTAATAAATGAATTCAACAAGGTAGCAGGATACAAGGTTAGTATAGCAATTCTGCTGCATTTATTTGCACTAACAATGAAATGTCAGGAAAAGAAAGTTTTAAAAAATCTCTTTTAAAATCATGTCAAAAAATGAAATACCTATGGGACTTCACTGGTGGTCCAGTGGTTAAGGTTCTACCCTCCCAATGCAGGGGGCCAGGGTTCGATCCCTGGTCAGGAAACTAGATCCCACATGCCACAACATGCCATGACTAAGCAACTAAGATCTGTGACAGCCAACTAAATAAAAATTTTTTAAAAATAAATAGAATACCTCTGAATAAACCTAACCAGGAGTTGAAAGCCTTATACACTGAAAACTATAAAATGCTGACAAAGGAAACTGAAGATGATTCCAAGAAATGGAAAGATAGCCCACACTCATGGATTGGAAGAATTAAAATGGCTATACTACCTAAAGTAATCTACAGATTTAATGCAATCTATCAAATTATCCATGATATTCTTTACAAAAGTAGAGCAAATAATCCTAAAATTAATGTGAGACTACAGAAGACCCAGAAATTCTGGGGAAAAAAAGCTGGAGGCATAACATTCCCAGACTTCAGACAATACTACAAAGCCACAGTAATCAAAATAATATGGTCTTGGCACAAAAATAGACATACAGATCAATGCAATAAAACAGAGCACCTAAAAACAAACCCACACACCTATGGACAATTAATCTTTAACACCAGAGGCAAGGATATACAATGGAGAAAGACATTCTTTTCAACAATCAGTGTTGGGAAAGCTGGACAGTCTCATTAAAATCAATGAAGTTAGAACACTCCCTCACACAGTATACAAAAATAAACTCAAAATGATTTAAAGATCTAAATATAAGACATGACACCATAAAACTGCTAGAAGAGAACATAGGCAAAACATTCTCTAACATAAATCATAGCAACTTTCTCACAGATCCATCTCCCAAGGAAAAGAAATAAAAGCAAAAGTAAATGAATGAGACATAATCAAACCTTAAAGCTTTTGCAGAGCAGAGAACATCAACATCAACAAACATCAACAAAATGAAAAGATAACCCAAAAAATGGGAGAAAATATTTGCAAGCAATGTGACCAACAAAGGATTAATTTCCAAACTATACTAACAACTAGTATAATTCAATATCAAAAAACAACTCAATCAAATAATGGGTGGAAGACCTAAATAGACGTTTCTCCAAGAAGACACAGAAATGGCCAACAGGCACATAAAATGCTCAACATCACTATTAGAGAAATGGATGTCAAAACCACAGTGACGTATCACCTCACACCAGGTCATAATGGCTATCATCAAAAAGTCTACACAAATAATAAATGCTAAAGAGGCTATGGTTTTTCCAGTGGTCATGTATGGATGTGAGAGTTAGACTGTGAAGAAAGCTGAGCACCAAAGAATTGATGCTTTGGAACTGTGGTGTTGGAGAAGACTCTTGAGAGTCCCTTGGACTGCAAGGAGATCCAACCAGTCCATTCTGAAGGAGATCAGCCCTGGGATTTCTTTGGAAGGAATGATGCTGAAGCTGAAACTCCAATACTTTGGCCACCTCATCAGAAGAGTTGACTCATTGGAAAAGACTCTGATGCTGGGAGGGATTGGGGGCAGGAGGAGAAGGGGACGACCGAGGATGAGCTGGCTGGATGGCATCACAGACTCAATGGACGTGAGTCAATGGACGTGAGTCTGAGTGAACTCCGGGAGTTGGTGATGGACAGGGAGGCCTGGCATGCTGCGATTCATGGGGTCGCGAAGAGTCAGACACGACTGAGTGTATGAACTGAACTGAAAGGGGGTGTAGAGAAAAGGGAACCCTCCTACGCTATTGGTAGGAATGTAAATTTGTTCAGCCACTATAGAAAACAGTATGGATGTTCCTTTAAAAAAAAAAATAGAGGTACCACATGATCCAGCAATCCCACTCCTGGGCATATATCTAGAAACAAAACAACTGTTACCAAAAGATATATGTACCCAGTGTTCTTAGCAACACTATTCACAATAGCCAAGCCATGGAAACACCTAAGTGTCCATCAGTAAATGAATGGATGTGGAAGATGTTGTATAGATATACAATGGAATACTATTCAGCCATAAAAAATAATGAAATAATGTCATTTTTGCAGCAATGTGGATGGACATAGAGATTATCATATTCAGTGAAGTCCAGAAAAGACAAATATATTGGACACATGTGGAATTTAAAAAATAATAGAAATGAATCTATTTACAAAACAGAAACAGACTCAGACATGGAAAGCAAACATGGCTACCAAAGGGGAAAGGGAGGTAGGGCAGGATACATGAGTATGGGACTAACAGATACATACTACTATTCAGTAAACAGATAAGCAACAAGGATTTACTGTATAACACAAGGAACAGTAGTCAATATCTTGTAATAGGCTACAATGGGAAATTATATATGTGTATATATACACATATAGATATAACTGAAATATATATGTATATATGTATATACACACATATAGATATAACTGAATCACTCTGCTATATGTCTGAAATTAACATGATACTATAAATTGACTAACACTTTTTGAAAGATTTATCCATTTATTAAACAAGTACTTAATAATATACTATCCCATGTCTCACTGGCAAGACCTAGTATCACCGGGGGAGAAGGCAGTGGCACCCCACTCCAGTACTCTTGGCTGGAACATCCCATGGGTGGAGGAGCCTGGTAGGGTGCCGTCCATGGGGTCGCGAAGAGTTGGACATGACTGAGCGACTTCACTTTCACTTTTAACTTTCATGCATTTCATGAAAAGGAAATGGCAACCCACTCCAGTGTTCTTGCCTGGAGAATCCCATGGACTGTGGAGCCTGATGGGCTACCGTCATGTGGGTCGCACAGAGTCGGACACGACTGAAGCGACTTAGCAGCAGCAGTAACACTGGGACGAAGAGAGATTAAGGATATTGGCTAAAAAAAAAAAAAAAAAAAACCCTGTTTTTCCTAAAGTGTTTGGCTGAGGAGTGGCCCAGGCTGACATGGAGAAGAGAAATGTCTTGGATCTCTTTACAGACATCCACTCTAGTTTTATACTAGAGCCAGAGGGTTGTGAACCAGCCTATACCATGGACAAATTCTGTTTCAGATAGGACAGATTATTTAGCCTCTTTAGTAAGAGTTTTGGCTAGAGGAATGAAAAGATAAGACAGGAAAAAATAATTCCTTTGGAAGATAGCAAGAGGTCTGGGCTCCTTATAATTTAAATCAACGTGTAGAATCGTGAAATCTCAGTTGGGAGGTAGTCATGGAACTTTGATCTCAGTGTCAGGCAACACCCAAATCTCCGGTAGGCTGTCCCAGGGAAGTGGCCATCCAGCCTTTGCCTGAGCACTCAGGGGAAACGAGATGGTTCTAAGCAGCCCACCTATTTCAGACTCTCGTTATTGTGTAAGTTCCTCTCTTTAAGGAGCTGACATGTGCCTTCCTGAAGCCACCACCTGACGATTCTCTGTTACCCAGAGCCATACAAAGAAATCAAATTTCTCTTACACAGAGGCAGGTCATTGCCCTCCTGGCTTTTTCCTTTAAGTTAAATAACCACATCCCTGAGAGCATCCCACTTCAATGTATAAAAATCCTTTTGAGTTAATTAACACATCTATCAGTTCAGTTGCTCAGTTGTCTCTGACTCTTTGTGACCCCATGAATCGCAGCACACCAGGCCTCCCTGTCCATCACCAACTCCCGGCGTTCACTCAGACTCACATCCATCGAGTCAGTGATGCTATCCAGCCATCTCATCCTCTGTCGTCCCCTTCTCCTCCTGCCCCCAATCCCTCCCAGCATCAGAGTCTTTTCCAATGAGTCAACTCTTCTGATGAGGTGGCCAAAGTATTGGAGTTTCAGCTTTAGCATCATTCCTTCCAAAGAAATCCCAGAGCTGATCTCCTTCAGAATGGACTGGTTGGATCTCCTTGCAGTCCAAGGGACTCTCAAGAGTCTTCTCCAACACCACAGTTCAAAAGCATCAATTCTGAGAACTTTTAAGTTCTACTCTTATTGCAAATTTCAATTATATAATAAAATACAGTGTTTTCGGCTACTGTCTCCATGTCATACATTAGATCCTCAGACCTTATTCATCTTATAACTAAAAATTTGTGTACATCATCAACCTCTTCCTATTTTCCCTGCCCCTAATCTATTTGAGCTTGATTTTTAAAAAAAATTTTCCACACATAAGTAATATCAAGCCATATTTGTCTTTGTCTGGCCTATCTTACACCATACACAAAAAAACAAAATGGATTAAAGACATGACTATAAGACCTGAAACTATAAAATCCTTAGAACAAAACATAGAGGGTAAGCTCATTGACGCTGATCTTGGCATTGAGTTTTGGATCTGACACCAAAGCAAAGGCAGCAAAAGCAAAACAAACATGTCAAACTGTATCTGACTGAAGAAAAGAAAAGAAACCAACAGCAAAATAAAAAGACAACTTAAGAAACAGAAGAAAATATCTGCAAACTACACATCTGATATGAGATTAAGGAATTTATATAACTCAATGGGCTTTCCAGGTGGCGTCAATGGTAAAGAATCCTTCTGCCAATGCAGGAGACATAAGGGATGTGGGTTCAATCCCTGGGTCCAGAAAAATCCCCTGAAGGATGAAATGGCTGCCCACTCCAGTATTCTTGACTGGAGAATTCCATGGACAGAGGATCCTTGTGGGCTACAGTCCATGGGGTTGCAAAGCATCTGACATGACTGAAATGACTTGGCATTATCATCATCATCATATAACTCAAGAGCAAAAAAACTCCCCCATAACCCAAATAACAATTAAAAGATGAACAAAGGACCTGAATAGACATTTTTCCAAAGAACATATACAAATGCCCAATAAGGACACGAAAAGGTGCTCACCATCACTATTTATCAGGGAAATGAAAAACTACTATGAAATCTCAAATGACAAAAGATAACAAATGCTGATGAGGATGTGGAGAAAAGTAAACCCTTGTACTCTGTTGGTGGGAATGTAAATTGGTACAGTCACTTTGGAAAACAGTATGGAAGCTCCTTTAAAAATAGAAATTTAGTAATGATCCAGAAACCCCACTTATGAGTACTTATCAAGAGGAAACAAATCCATTATCTTGAGAAGATACTGAAGTCAATGTTCAATGCAGTGTTATTCACAATAGCCAAGGTATTGAAACAACCTAAGTGTCCATCAATAAATGACTGAATCAAGAAAATATTTTATTACATATTTACAACAAAATAATACAATACAAAAACACAGAAATTCTGCTGTTTGCAACAACATGGATGAGCCTGGATGGTCTTATGCTAAGTGATATAAAAATCCTTTTTAATGTGAGGTACCCCAATCTGAACTTGATATTCATTTTATAGTTTAACCAGCTTACAATGTTTCCTTTTCAACACCGCTCTATATCCACTACTCCTTTATTCTATATATTATTCACCTTCTTATATTAATTACTCTCTCCAAGTCTCAATTTCCATATCTATACAATGAGAACAATAGTATCAATCCTTAGAGAACTGTCATGGGCATTAGTGCCTAATGTTTAGCAGTAGGAAGTACCCAACATAAATAAGGTCTTACTATTAGCATTAAAAATTTAGGACAAAAGGATGCTATTTCCCTAACAGTGTCCCCAACTTCCAAATATACTCAGTTTGAAGATAGAGAATGAAATCTCAGTAATGGTAATGAAAGATGCTTCTAAGTTAGAAGGCAATACCTTTGATGAGTATATTAGTTAACTAATGATGCATAATAAATTAATTAAAATTTAATGACTAAAAACAACACACATTTATCATATCAGAGTCTTAAGAGTGTCAGGAATCCAGGTGAGGCTTAGAGGACTGCAACAAACTCACTTGCCCGGTTGCCAGCAGGACTCAGTCCCTGCTGGTTGCTGGACAGACCTCATTTCCTTCTCACAGACCTGATCCTCTCCTAGGGCAGCTGACAACACAACAGGGGCTTTTCTCCAGCGCAAGTGAGCAAGATGGAAGCCACAGTCTTTTTGCAACCTAACCTCAGAAAAGATAGCGCATCACTTCTGCTGTTTTCTGTTCGTTAGAAATGAAATCATAAGCCCAGCCAGGGTTGGAAGGGACTGCCCAAATACATGAAAAGCAGGAGGCAAAGATCACCAGGGGCCATTGTGGAGGCCGCCTTTCACAATGAGGTCACGCTATCTTATAAAGAAGAGGCTGACAAAGAGAACAATGCGCGCGCACACACTAGCTTTCTATTCCCACACTCAGAGCTTTGAGTGATGGGAAAGGCAGAGGAGCCACTAAGGCGCTCCAGATGCCAGAGCAGGAAAGGCTCTTCGACCTTATCCAAGTTAGCCCCTCGCTTGACACTGGAGAAAACCAAGACCCAGAGGAGAGAAGTAGCCTGACCAAGACTGCGTATTAGCTTGTGGTGGGTCTCTGCCCTAAACCCAGGCTGACTCCTGGTCCACAGCTCTTGTCATTAGACTTAACTTTCCACCTCCGATTGGTAAGCAGATATTTTTGGTTGTTTCCCCTCTAACCATTGTTTTTCTATTGTCTTTGTTCTGGTTTGGATGAGAAAGTAGAACAAGATTCTGCTTTTACAGATAAACCAGGAAAGTTTCATGCCCAGAATGTAAATAAAGCACCATTTCCCTAAAGCAGCATACCACTCATAAAATTAAAATGCAGAAAATTTGAAAATTAAGCTAGAACCCAGAACACAATTTTTAAAGTACCCATTTGCACAATAGCAATTTATAAAGGTCTTGCAATTTGTGAAGTGAATGCTTTTCTTCCATGTGAATGGTTTGATTCATGAAATCTTCCAATTTAATATCATCAACTATCTTTTAACCCAGGAGCATGGTTAACTGAGGGGTCAATTAATCAAATAATAGCTGACTGGTCAAAAGGCACTCAAATTTAGCTGATGAAAAATAACTTTATACTTTTTCCTCTGTGTGTTAAGTGCAACACAGCATTCATGATATGCAAGAAGGTGCAGCAAGCTGATAAATCCTAAGGATGGTTCAATGCTACTGCTCATATCCATGAAATCTGACTTGCTCTAGTTGACAGTGGGGCTAGAGAGAATTGGGAGGACTTGATGTCAGAAGCAGTGTGATGAAATATGAATCTTCTAACCATGACTGTTTTTACTGTGACACAGGACTTTTCTTTTTCTACTGCAATCCTGCCACTATGGTTTTTATTGTAAAGGGATGGGTGGTTTAACATAGAACAAAGTGATCTTACTGTCGGCCAGTGAAGCACGTACGCACAGTTTGGTCGGTCTTTACTTCTAGCCCAGTGAAGAATTCGTAAGCATGTCAAGCCCACGAGTGACATCTCTCATCTGTTCAGTATGTCTCCAAGTACTCTCTCCTTGCTACTGAGTCTTGGTCCAGTCTCTTGAGCAGAACCTCCCAGCTAACCTCCCATCAGAAGATCCCTTCATTCCCCCTTCTTCACACCCTCAGTCTCTCTCAGGTCCTTAGCCCCCTTCACCCTCCTCCCCACACATCTTTTCCTGCATCAAAGTCCTGCCTTTCCTGTGTTTTACCTTCATTGTGAGGGATAAGTAATGCTATGTCTCTCTCTGATACCCCTGAGTGGAAAGAACAGGGAGGGATCGATTCAAATCCTTATTGTAGTAAAAAGAGAGGCACAAGCCCTCAGATAAAATATCTGAAAGACAACTAGACTTTTCAGCCATAATGATTAAACCCCAGCCAGCACATCTTCTGCAAAGGATTCTGCTAAGAGTACCCATCTCATTCCTTGTATTGTGTTATATTCTAAGGGTTCCTGTATCTCCATAGTCTTTATAAGTTACAGCCTCCATTTACAGAAAAACAGAAGGAATAAAAATTTGTAAGTCTCAAGGCTGTTGAGTCACATTTTGATGAGCCTCACTCAAGCATGAGAGGGTCTATGTTCAGGGAAGTAGGCAGAGTCTGAGTTTCAGGAGGAGAGAAGGAGGGGAAGGACCAGAGGCAGCTCCTCTCTCCCAACCTCTTGTCTTTTCAACACCCCTTCCATCGCCTTTATAAACAAAGAGGAGAAGAAAAAAGTTTGAGTCAAGGCTACTCAAAGAATGAAACAGAATCAAGATATTTCTTCTCACTAAGGATGAAATGAATCTTAAGTTCTTCAAATAACCAGAGCTCTGCCTTCTCTCATTCCCAATTTTAGGGAAATGGCCACTAAGAACAAGAGGAAGATTATACTCATGGCAGAAAATAAATTATGTCTTTGCACATCTCAGGATAAGAAATAAACTGTGGATGAAAATAGTATTTATAAAGACAGAGAGGCAGACTCAGGAGAATGAGGTTTCTCCAAGGAGGATTCTGAAATGGTCTTTAAGGACACATGGAAAATTATTCTGAGACTTTGGACATAAAGATCACAAACTACACTAAGAAGGTATTGTAATTTTTCTTAAATTACATTCAGGGCCATTTCTAGTCAATGTGGTTGATGAAACTGGAGTGGAAAATCTCCCTGTTCTTCAGATACTGGATTACAATGGGCTTGAAACCAGGGAAAAGAAATCTTCCAGTGTCAGAAATGAATGAACTAGAAGTCAGAGGTGTAAGAAGAAGCTGGATCCAGACAGCTGACCAAGTTACCAGGTGAGCCCATAACATCTTCGGTTAGGATTCTAGGACCCTGAGAAGGGGATTCCGGTCCCAGGTTCCAGGAACACTTGGACTTATAACCAAGCTATTGGAATAAAGCTGGTGGTCACAGTGTGCATTTCCTACTCAGGACTGCCAAATAGAAATATTCTGACCACTAACTACAGATGATGGGAGGAATCTTCCCATCTGCCTGGGACTCTGTGAGTGGGAAAAGAATCACCATAAATATTGGAAGCCAGGTTGGCACCTTACATGGGTGAGGGATCTGAATTCACATTCCCTTCAAAGTGTACACATTCAAGAGCATAAATTAGCATGAAAAATGGTCTGGAACTGGTGACAATCCATTGGGCCTCCAGTGAAACTTTACCACCGAGAGCATCCAACAAGAGGCTGTTTACATGACCCAAATCACACAGACCCCCATAGAGAACAACGACCACTGAAGTGACGTTCATACGCAAAAGTTACACACCACCTGAATAAAGAGATATCAACTCAGCATATGGGAGAGTTTGCAACCAAGAACTCAAAATAAGGAAATCATTTTTGAAAGGCTCCCAAATCAAAATTTTCCAAATATGCAAAGAGATCAATCAAGGAACAGGACAGAACCAGAAGGCAGGAGCAGAAAGAACTGAGAGAGGACACTTCGAAATCAGGAGACACATTGAACAATAGGGCTCAATCAGGGAAGTGAAGGAGGTAGGAGATAATGTATTAAGAGATTTCTTGCAATGAATTGGCTTATATAATTGTAAGGGCTGGCTAAGCAAGTGCAAAATCCACGGGAAAGCAGTTAGGATGGGAGGATCAAGAGAAGCCTGGAACCCATGGGTATGGACCAAACTGGCTGTCCACAGGTAGATTTCTCTCTCTCCCTTTCTCTCTTTCCACCTCTCCTTCTCCTTCCCTCTTCCTCCCCCTTCTCCCCTCATGCTCTCTCTCTGAAACCTCAGCCCCACTTTTAAGGCTTTCCAAGTTTATATTCCTCTACTTTAAGCACACATTCTCAATATCCCTTCCCACCTATATGCTCCAGACTTCTGTCCATATAAATTGGAAAAATTATGCAGTTCTTTATCTATGAATTGCATCTCTTAATGGGATGATGACAGAGATAATAATTAGATTCACACTTGTAAAATATATCCTAAAATATTTAAGCATGCAAATGAGGGGCCATGAACTTCAGCTTCATTCACATCAGAGAAAATCTACCTCTCTATCTCAGGAAAAAACAAGATTCTAACAGTGCCTTTGTCCTTGGAGGAAACACAGGATCAGGACTTAAGAAGACTTCCATTTTCTTGCATCTGGTGGAAAGCATAAGTAAGGGCAATCACTAAAAGAATATGAAACATATGCACAACTATCAAACCAGGAGATAGAAAGAGAAGAATGAAAAACATGCAATTGATTCAATCCTGTTTAAGTAGAAAAGAGAATGAATCAGCATAGGTCACTCACTGATTCATGGATTTGCTCAGTAGGCAGAATTTTATTAAGTATTGGTTAGATGCCAGGCATTATGCTCTGTTCACATTGATAACAGAATATTCAAGAAATGCCTCTATCCCCAGTCTAAGAAAACACAGAAATAATTATCTCCTAGTTTTATGTCTCTTGGTCTATCTTGCAGTCTATTAAGTGAACAGCATTTTCAACAGTTGACCTACTGTATAAACTCAGGCTGTTCTGGCTCTCTCATTTTCCAAACATCCATGTGTTTCAAGATCTGGCTGTGTAACAAAGGTGAGCAACAAGGACCCACACTCAGTAGCTACCGTGAGGCAATGTATCCCTTCAGCTCAAGCATAACTTCCCAAGCATGCATCTCAGTGATCACTGATTGCTGCTTCTTGCTGTAGAAGGGTTTAAACTACAAAATTCAAAAGTGAGAAAAAGATACTGAAACTTTGAAAATATTTAAGTACTTTTTCTCATTTCCCAGAACCAATGTAATATGAAAGAATGATGGACTTTCGAACCTGGGATGAATACAAAAGATTGTCTTCTATAATCTCATTTTATAGATGAGGAAAGCGAGGCTTAGTGGGGATTTAAACAGAGCCAGTTACGAGAGGCCTGCCTAGGTACCAAGTTTCTAACTAGTAATCCATGGAGAAAGCAAGGAAGTTTCACTCAAGGAACCCCGGAAAAACCACTCATGATTTTAACTATTTATTGAACACCTACTAAGTTATACTCACTGTTCTAGATGCTAAAAAAAAGTGGTACCTACTCTCTGTGGTGGTTTAGTCACTCATTTGAGTCTCTTTGCAACCCTATGGGCTGTAGCCTGCCCAGCTACTCTGTCCCTGGGATTCTCCAGGCAAGAATACTGGAGGGGTTGCCATTTCCTCCTCCAGGGGCCCTTCCCAACCCAGGGATCAAAGCTTGGTCTCCTGCATTACAGGCAGATTCTTTACCAACTAAGCTACCAGGGAGACCCAATTCTTTAGGAGTCTACAATGCAAGATAAAAGAGGGATTTTGCCCTGTTCTCACAAAGCTATATTGGTCACTTGAGTTTCACATTGGCTTCCATTATTTGCTACAAAATAACAAGTGAAATGATTCATGGGAATCTGTAGACAACTTCACTTGCTCAAGGTTTTTCAAGTGTATCAAATGAAACCTGTTCTCTACTTAGGGACTCAGCAGAGGGATAGTCTAGATGTCATGGAAAATGCTGGCCTAACCTGGAAACAGAAAATACTCTTCCTTCCTTTTACTCCTGGTCAACTCCACATGCTGTATTGGAGCGTGTACTTGAAGGGAAACCAGCGTCCAGGCTGTAGGTCTTTTAACACCCAAAATGTTGATTTCCCCACCTATGAATCCTTGAGAAAAAAATGAAAAAAGATAATAAATTAGAAAGCAGAGGCTGTGTGTGGTTTTTGTTTTTCTTTGGTTAGAACAGTCCGTTATCTCACCTTTGGGGCCTTGTTTCCCTTCCTTGCAAATCAGGGGTGTTGGACTAGATCAAGGATGTAGACATAAATGCCTCACAGATAATAGCGACAAGTGAAAAGAGGTGGCCTTGGTGTAATAGACTTGGTTGGGCATATGGCACTGCTGGGGTACAAAGTATTGCCATGTACCCAAGGTGTGCCCCACACCTGTATGAAGACCACAAAACATACACATCCCATGGCAGTCAGACTGTGGTCCCCAGATTGCACACTCTCATAGAAGATTCAGCCTTGAGTGTGTACATGCTCATGTGTTTAAGTTGCTAGGGAAGAGGACTCTACCAGATTCCTTGCCCCCTACCCTGAAAAGTTGAGTAGTCTGAGTACAAGGGGTTTGGAAACTGCTACACAATAATAGCAGTGTGGAGGAGGTGGGGAAAATATACAGGGAGGATCAGTGAATAAAGTGGGAATAAGGAGTGTAACAGTTTAAAGCAGACAACTGAGGATTTCCCTGGTTGTCTATTGGCTAAGAGGTGGCTCATGGTAAAAAAAAATCTGCCTGCCAATGCAGGAGATGCGGGTTTGATTCCTGGGTCAGGAAAATCCCCTGGAGGAGAAAATAGCAACCCATTCCAGTATTCTTGCCTAGAGCATCCCATGGACAGAGGAGACTTGTGGGCTATAGACCATACAGTCGCAAAGAGCTGGACATGACTGAACACTCACGCACACACCAGTGGCTAAAACTCTGCACTCCTGATGCAGGGGGCCTGGGTTTGATCCCACATACTGGAACTAAAAGACTGAAGATCCGCTGTGCCACAACTGAAACCAGGCAAAGTCAAATAAATAAATAAATACTAATTTAAAAATAAAGCAGACAACTGGTAACAGTTAATGCATCCTACCAATGCACCTCCAGAGGCCCACGGTTTTCTCAGGAGTCGACGTGCACTCCAGGGAGATCCCTGATTGATAGCACACTCAGGAATCCTGAGTCTTCTTGTCTGATGTGATTTTCCCACATCACCAGTTCTTCCACAGAGAGTTTCTTTTTCCTTTTGCCAATTATTTTCAAAGATGGCATGCTGTGTGCTCTTTTGCAAAGGGGCTTTGCCACTACTCCCAGAAGTGGAGTAGTCAAGTTTCCTTCCCTTGATTCTGGAATGGCCCTGACTTGTGCTGACCAAAAGAATACAGCAGAAGTGACACCATATGACGTCCAAGCTAAAGCCCTGCAACTTGAATTTTCACCTTCTTCAAAGCCTTGAACTGCCATGAAAAGAAGTCAAAGCTATAGTGCTGGAGAGGTAAGTTGAGCAAAGCTAAGACCTCTAGGCAATACCAGAACCAAGACCCCAGTGTGCAAATGAATCCCCAACTAAGTGCCTGTCTAAATAAAGCCACATGAATGACCCCACAGGAGCAGAAGGACTGCCAAGCTTAACCAACTCATGGAGTTGTGAGAAATACTAAATCCTGGTTTCTTTAAGCCACTATTATTAGGTTATAGCACTAGATAACTGAAACAGAGAACAACATTATGTTCACCCAGAAACCACAAGGACTCTACTCTAAGGCCAAATCTTTGACTTTACAAAAGTCAAGACTTGATGAGGCATTCAGAGCTGGAGTTTGTTTTTTAGAAGGTCTGTCTTCGCTGGCACCTGTATGGTTTTCCCTAATTGAATGAGGCTCTCTTGAGAATTTAAAAGCTGTTAAGACCACACAAATATCAAATCCAAGCCCCTTATTTAATAGAATATAAAACCAGAGAGGTTAAGAAGCTGGCTCAGGGTCACACAGCCATCTAGTGGACAAGCTGGGACTTGAATTCAAGGCTCTGAGTTTTAATCTAGTGCTCTTACTAATAAAATATGCTGCCTCATACCATTCTACATAAAAATTTCCATCACACCAGAATTAACAAATTCTCAGGCAAAATATTGAGTTGGCCAAAAAGTTTGTTCAGGTTTTTCCATAACAATCTTACAATTGTTAGTCTCAGAAAAGAATGGCTGACAAATATTTTACAGTCCATTAGGCAAAATTTAGTATTAAAATATCGACTTTGACCTCTGTGGGCCTCACATAGTGTACCCATGCTAGAGTAAATTGCAGCCCAGCCTTCTTATCTGTGGACTATGAACACTGAGGGGGCTGTACAGTGTGAAAAAAAGAAGAAAGGAAAGAAAAAAGAAATATAGGCTTTGGGGTCAGGATGTCTGGGCTAAGTCCTGAATCCTCTGTGACCGTTCCAAGCCTATAGCTCACCTGTGACGTGCACCCATGACAAGTGCTTTACAGCTGTTTCCTTAGACTTTCAGGACAGTTTTCTGAGAGTTAACTTTGGAGTTGAAATTGGCTCCACTGTGAAAAATCTGACTAGAAAGCACTCAAAAGAAACCCTGAGCTGAACCACCTTCTCTGGAAGCCTGAGACTGAGCTGGGGAAGTGGATAGTCCATGAGGCTTGAGTCAGCGCCGCAGTCCACCCCCACGCTGGTGAGCTCATGAGGCAGTGTTGGCTCCTAATCACCCTGAGTAACAAGATCCAGAACGTGATTCTTCGCTGTGGGGGCACAATTTCCAAGGCTTCAGAGCACTAGTTGCCTCTAGACCTTGGGGGCACACAGCACCTATCACACCCCTGCATATAAGGAAGTGTGGTACTATGATTCACATTCTGCAACCATGTTTGAGCTTGCTGTGGTCGCCAGCATGGAGAAACATCAGTACCTCCAGGAAAGAGTGTTTGATCTGCACCCTGACAATCACCCTTTCTTTTGAGGCAGAATAATATCCCAATCCTGTTAGGGTAGGAGATTAGCCCTGTCAATTTCTCCAAGGAAAATATGTGATGTTGACTTGCAAATCATCCCCCTGCTCGACCTCCGTCTATTTTCTGCATCCTGCTCTTCTCTTATCTAGACTCCCCAACTGTGCACGTTCTCTCTGCCCCAGCAACCCAACACGTCTTTTTGTCAAGTAAGATATTGTTTCACTTTGCTCGCTCTGCTTAAGATTCACCCCATGGAAAATGTAAATTTGCAAATCAGGATCAGAAGCAGTGACTTGACGCCTAATGCTGTGTGCTTATGGGAGACGTGAAAGGGGTCTGGTGGCAGAAGGAGATGTGCCAGGAATACATGAGGCTGTACACTTAGCTTGAGAATGCATCACAGCCTAGATGCCAGAGGGAGGCCTCTGGGAGGCACTGGAAATGGCTCCCACCAAGACTGCTGCAGGGGCGTGGATGTTCAATTTTCAAGTAAGAACTTGCTGCAAGGACAGAGAGGAAGGACTCATGTGATAAGAAGATGGGGTTCGTGTTGGGGAACATGAAAGGATAAGGTATGTAAGGCAAGGTTGGGCAAGACTGTGGGACCCCAAGGCCAGACTCAAAAAACCCAATGTGTGGGGATTTGGACCCCAGGCTTGTCAGTCTCCCTTTCAATAGACCCTCCTTTCATCTTTCAATCTCCTATAACAACTGAATTTCTCAGTTTGTAGTCTTCCCTTGTTAGAATGCAAGCTCTGCAAAGCATGAATTTTCTGTCTGCTTTGTTCACTTATGTGTCTCCAGCTCCTAGACCAGTAGGTGCCTAAGAAATATTCATTGAATGAATGAACAGATTCAATAACACACAAGATTGAAAGGGGAAAAGAAAACAATGTCTGTCTTATCATAGAGTTTTCTACTTTGCTATGGAAACAAACTGAAGAGCAACAAAATACCATGTCCTCTGTGCTGTGTGCTTAGTCACTCAGTCGCTCAGTCATGTCCTGCTCTCTTGCCACCCCATGGACTATAGCCCACCAGGCTTCTCTGTCCATGGGGATTCTCCAGGCAAAAATACTGGAGTGGGTTGCCATGCCCTTTTCAAGGGATCTTCTGAACCTGGGGATTAAACCCAGGTCTCCTGCACTGCAGGTGGATTCTTTAGAGTCTGAGTCACCAGAGAAGTCCAAGAATATCTGGGGATGATGGATATAACTCGCTGTGAGAACTGGAAAGGCTGTTGTCTTGGGAGGCACCACCTTCTCCAGATCGTCACTTCTTCATCTGCCTCCATAATTATATACTGTCTAATTCCTATAATAAATCCCTGCCCTACCATTTCCATGGGGATTTCATCCTCTTTCCTAAACCTTGATTTTAAAAGTTATTGATATCAGAACTGTTTCCAGGAAAGTGGAAAGGTAAAGATGGGAATTTGCCATTGGTTCTCTGATTGGCTAAAGGCATTAATGGCTATGTTTCCACTGGCAAAAGGTATACATGGTATATGGTGACCAAAAGTTCCCTCATCTACTGTCTGTAGTCACCTAGAGTCAAGATCCTACAGAAGGTAAAGGGTTTGGATGACCAAGTAGTTGCTGTACAGACCATTTAGTGGAAACAGGGTATAAACTATGGGATTGGTTGATTGCTTGCTTCTAATAGAGCTGGAGAGCTTGGAGACAAAACTGATGAGCTTAGGGTTTTACATTTCCAGCTAAAGGTCTGTAGAAGTTATCCGAAAACTCCTGTGACTATTCTGAGAAACCATATCTCCATGGACTCAGGTTTGAGATTTCTGAAAGCCAGGCCTAGAATCTAATTCTTCAGATATGATACTTTACTGCAAGATAAATTATATGCAATAAGCCCAAGGTAAGTACATAGTGCCATCTCCTCATAGCCAAGTGCTCATGCCTGGAAAACGAGGAGTAGAATGGGGATTAGCTCTTCTTTTAGATTTAAAAGCCCACATAAGGAGTCTTGGCTCTTCATGTTGATGCTGCAGCCTTGAGCTTAATGTTTCTGTAAGGCATCCCACCCAAGGGAGTAGTGGTTCCACCAGTAAACACAGGCAATGTTCTGTTAAACTGGAAGCAGGTATTTCACTCTAGTCAATTTGGGTTCTGTGTACCAGTGAACCAACAGTCAGCTCTGAGAGGCTGATTTTCATTGACTCTGTCAGCTGCTCTTCCTTACCATCTGGCTTCCAGCTGAGTTTGGCCAATGGGAGGTACTAGCAGAAGATTCAAAGGATGGGAGGAGACAGATCTCCTGGGTCATATATGGGCTGACAGTAGCTGTATTCCTCTACCAAAAGCCGTAGCTCTCATTAGAAGGACCACTCATATAGCTATAAGACTCCCTGAGTCCTTTCCTTTGACCAAGGGCTAGTATTGGCTTCCTACTGTTATTAGATCCTGAGTGCTTAGCCCTACTCAGACCTGTATAAATAGACCTTTCAGTCACCCCTTTTGAAAATCAGCTCTCTGTCTGATACAAAAAAGTTGCAATCTGAATATCATTCTGGTCATATTATTTGAAGTTCTCATTAGCTCTCATAATTGTTAAGTTAATTGCCTTGGTCTTTCTGAGTACATAGTCATAGTATCTTCATTTGATCAGTAAAAGAGAAACTTCTTTAAAAAAAAATAACAGAACAGCTAGGCAGGGATTTCTTAGAATACAAAAAGCAAAAACCATAAACAAATTAGAAAGATTAGATTTCATAACTGTTGCTTTTCAAAAGATACTCTTAAGAAAATGCAAAGGCAAATCTAGACTGAAAGAAAATATTTGCAAAGCATAAATCTGATTTTTAAAAAAGACTTTTCTCCAGAATACATAAAGAACATTTAGACCTCAAGGATAAAATTTCCTTAGAGAAAAAAATCTTTTAATGTAACGGTCAAATAAAGATTTTAAATAGCAAAAGATACAGATACTTCACCAACAAAGATAGAAGGATGTAAAATAAGCCAATGGAAATTCAAACTAAAATTACCAGGAGATACCACTACATACTTACTGAAACAATCAAAATTTAAATGGCTGAAAATACCAAATATTGGCACGAATGTGGAATACCTACAGCTCTCATATATTGTTGGTAGAAATGTAATATGGTACAACCACTTAAAAAAACAAGTTGGCAGTTTCTTAAAAATTAATATACACTCAACATATGACTCAGCAATTCTACTTCTCTGCATTTACCCAAGAGAAATGACACTTGGGTCCATGCAAAGACTTGCATACAAATGTTCACAGCAACTCTAGGCATAATAGCCAACAACTGAAAACAACTCTAAACCACTGGTCAACAGGTGAAGGGATAAACAAATTATGGCATAATCATACAATGGAATGTCACATAGCATCTAAAAGGAATAAACTGCCTATGTATACAGCAACATGGATGGATCTCAAAATCATGCTGAATCACAGAAGATGGACACAAAAAAGAATGCACCGTGTGATTCTATTTACATGAAACTCTAGGAAGAAATCTAATCTACCGTGACCAAAGCAGATCCACAGTTGCCTAAGGCAAGGGGGTGTGGGGAATCAAAGTAGAATAAATGGAATGGGGCACAAGGGAACTCTTTGGGGGAGGTGGAAATATTCTGCACATTGATTGAGGTGGTAGTTATGCAGGTGTATACATCTGTCTAAACTTGTTGAAATACACACCTAAAATTTATGGATTTTATTGTTTGTAAACTATTCTTAAGCAAGCTGATCAGGAAAAAAAAAAAGGCAGCAGCACAAATTGTTGTGATCCTGGCATGCTCAGACATTCCTCTTCACAAATCATTTGTGGATTGCAATCACAGCTGTTCTGTGGCAGCCCTTGGAACTGGATTCCAGCCAGTCACTTGCTCCCAGCTGGTATAACATCAGTCATGCTGGAGAGGTCATATTTCAGCGCTTGTTTGGGGGATTTGATATATTGCCTGACCTTAAACAGGGCACTACCACCTGCAAAGGAATACTGCATTCTACAGATAAAGAACTGGAGACTGATCTACTATCTTCTTCTCTTACACAGTTTAACATCAATATTTTTTTTTGTTATCAGACAAAACACAAGGCTGTAGGAAAGCTATGCAAGATAAAGATTACAAATGAGGTAGTGTCCCCAGATTTAAAGGTGGCTGATTATTTCTAAGACAAGTCATGCCACAGAGACAATTTACAAATTCCAATAAGAAACAGCTATTACTCAAGCTCTGTCTCTAGTTGAGCTTTAGCAAAGCACACAAGAAAAAACTTAGCAGTTCTTGAAACAAATCTGTTACAAGACCTCCCTTCTTTCTCCTTGCTATACTCAGCAAACAAAGATTGTCCAGAGCCAACAATTTGTCTTTGACTAAACAGGCTTTATTTTTAGTTATTACCACTTAATCCTTTCAGGGGTGAAGTGAGGAAGCAAAATCTCTACTAAATAGACCATAAAGTTTGTCACTAGTCCAAGAATTAGACACATCAACAAACTAGACAACATTATCTAGGTATTTTTTTTTTTTTAAGCTTACATGTGATCTGGCCCAGGGTCAAGAAAATGCTAGTAAAGCATGAGTCTATTGGGAGGATGGCATGTAAGAGAAAAGGGTTGGCAGAGAGCTAATTAAATGCATAATATAGACTTACTTCCCTAGAATCCAAACACCTAAAAATTCAAATAACAGAATTTTTTGCTCTGTTATTCAAAGATGTCTGATGTTCATACTAAAAGGCAAAGGTATTTCAAGAGAGGACAGTGGTGTTTGAATCAAAGCAAGGCTTAGATTTAGTATAAACATGGAATATATTTACTGTACTCTAATTGTTTGAGAAGATGTTTATGATAATAACTCTCCATAAACCAGGATATTCAATTTACTAGGAGTTCCTTACAAGAGACTGTATAACTCTCATTTTGAAGGACTTAGGTTAAAATTTAAGCCCGGAAGGCAGGCTGTGCCTCAAGGAAAATAGCTTACTCCTTATCTGGTGACTCAGAGCCTCCTGACCGATTCTTAACAGATAACTTATGACCTGGTCAAGGAAACCCCCTCCCAAGAATGTATCTCTCTGTCGGACTTTTCTGGGTAAAAATTGACCAAATGCCACAGGGTGATCAGCCAACCGTTTCAACTTAATTACCTGCAAACTTTTCCCACCAATCAAATGTCTCCACCTCACCTATGGCCCCTACTTCATTGTATCCCATACCCTGACCTCATCCCCACCTACCTGTGATTTTTTTGTATAAAAGTCCCTCACGACTGGCGTTCAAGGTTCGCTCCTCCTAAGGAGATCGAACCCCGGCGCGCCCGGCCTAATAAATCCTCTTGCTGATTGCATCGAATTCGAGTCACTGTGGTCTTTGGGGCGACGGTTCCCGAGAAAAGGCCATGAGGTCTTACATTTGGGGGCTCGTCCGGGATCGCCTCGCTCACTCAGACCCTTTGGCCTTTGGATTCGGAGGTACGCTCGAGCAATTCTGTGTCTCCGTGCATGTCTGTAAAGGTCTGTGACTAGTCTGCTCTGTGTTAAATATGTATTGTCTCAATTTTCTCTCCTGCTGCTTGACTTAATCCTTTGGAAGTTTCAGTGAACAGGCGAACAGTTGTGAGGCAACTGATTAGTCCCGGCCAGGCTACTCCCTGGTGGACTCTGAAGGCCTTACGACAGGTGAGCCCCAGTAACTACCGCCCGGCTGGGTGAAACTTCCCTGTCCTTCTTGTGAGGATCTGGCCTAATATTACCTATTTGTGGGCACGGGTCAGGCACTTAAAAGCCATTAGGGCGCCTGCCACTTGAAGACTCCCATGACAGGATAAGGGGGTCACGGAACGGGCCAGAAGCCGCTAGGGCACCCGCCCCCAGCAAGAAAACTTCCGTGCAACGGCACAGGTACACGAGTGAACTCAAAGCACGCCATAAGTCCACCTCTCTGGCCGCCACCATTCCCGGTAGGATTTTTGGTGGCTATCCTCAGTAATCTTTCTTTTCTTCCTCCTGGTCTCCTCCGGCTGCTGAAACAAGGATCTGTGCCCTCGCGCACCTGTCTGTCTGTATCTCTGGGGCGCGCCTCTCTGTCTGTATCTGTGGCGTTTGCCAGGGACGCCTGGAACGCCGACCTGGGAGTAGGGATCGTGAGATTCTTCTCCGTCTGAATTCTGTATCCGTGGAGCTAGGGAGCTCATCTGTTTAAGACCTGCCAAGGGCAAAAGTTTACAGCAGCCGCTTTATCTGACTTCTCCACTGCTACTCGCCTTACTTTGTATTCGTTAAGTGTTTATTTTTGTGACAAACTGACGATGGGACAGACTGTGACAACCCCGTTGTCTCTGACGGTGGATCATTGGACGGAAGTGAAAAATCGGGCCCATAATCTTTCCATGACAGTGAAAAAGGGAAATGGCAGAGCTTATGTGCAGTTGATTGGCCCAGTTTTAAGACCGGCTGGCCACCGGAAGGGTCATTCTCTTCAGAACAAGTTAAACAGGTTAAAACTGTAATTTTCACCCCTGCTACTGAACACCCGGACCAGGTGCCATATAGTATGGTCTGGGAAGACTTGGTCCGCTCACCCCCGGCGTGGGTTCGGCCTTTTGTTTTCCCCACAGGGAAGCTGTTGGAGCCTGCTGCAGAGATCTTTGCCCTGAAATCCACGGCAAAGAAAGAGGAGACGAAGGCCCCGTCAAAAGTATATATCCAGACCTGCAAACTGACTTCTTGCTTTTAGATTCTCCTCCACCCTACCCGCCTGTACAGGTCCCACCTCCGGCACCTCAGAGGGCACAAGCGACCGCCTCGCCTGAGCAGCCAAGAGAAGGGGGAAGAAATGGGCCCGGTGGCAGGAACGCGGAGCCGTAGAGCTGTCACCCCGGACTCCACCGCTCTCCCCCTCCGGGAGAACGGGCCCCCTGATGACCGCGGGGTTCGGCCACTCCAATATTGGCCATTCTCTGCCTCTGACCTTTATAACTGGAAAAATAATAACCCCTCTTTTTCTGATAACCCCCAGGCGCTGACCTCTTTGATAGAATCTCTTGTTTTCTCACATCAGCCCACTTGGGATGATTGTCAGCAATTGTTGCAGACCCTGTTAACCACAGAAGAGAGACAGCGAGTGCTATTGGAGGCTCGAAAAAATGTGCCAGGAGATGACAGACGTCCCACAGTGCTTCCTAATGAAATACATGATGGTTTCCCCCTGACAAGACCTGACTGAGACTACAATTCTCCGGCAGGTAGGGAGCACCTGAGGGTCTATCGCCAGGCTCTGGTGGCGGGTCTCCGAGGGGCAGCAAGGCGCCCCACCAATTTGGCTAAGGTAAGGAAGTGACTCAAGGGCCTACCTGAGTCACCTACTGTATTCCTAGACAGATTGATGGAGGCATTTAAGAGATTTACTCCCTATGATCCCACATCTGAGGAACATAGGGCTACAGTGGCCATGGCTTTTATTGATCAGTCAGCTCTAGATATTAAGAGAAAGTTACAGAGACTAGATGGGTTACAGGGATTCTCTCTTCAAGATTTGATCAAAGAAGCAGACAAGGTGTTTAATAAAAGGGAAACAGAAGAAGAAAAAGAGGAAAGAAGGATCCGGGAGCAGAATGAGAGAGAGAGAGAGAGAGAGAGAAAAGACAGGCAAAAGACTTGGCAAAAATTCTGACTACAGTGATTAAAGAAGGAAAGAGAGATAATAAAACTGAGCCGAGAGACCGCAGTAAAAGCAGGACAGGAACTAAGCCGCCACTAGACAAAGATCAGTGCGCGTACTGTAAAGAAAAGGGGCATTGGCTCAAAGACTGCCCTCAGAAGAAGAGAGGAAGGTCCGCCACCCCCAACAAAATCCTGGCCATAGAAGAAGAAGATTAGGGGGACGGGGCTCGGACCCCCTCCCGAGCCTAGGGGTAACTCTAAAGGTGGAGGGAAGCCTGTACAGTTTCTGGTAGACACAGGAGCCCAACACTCCGTCCTATTACAATCCGGAGGAGCATTGTCCACAAAAAGGCATGGGTACAGGGCGCTACAGGGTATCGACGATATCCATGGACTACCCGAAGAACAGTGGACCTTGGCGTGGGCCGAGTATCCCACTCGTTCCTTGTGATCCCTGAATGCCCCTACCCTTTGTTGGGACGGGACTTGCTCACGAAAGTGGGAGCTCAGATCCACTTTCACACCGAGGGCACCACGGTGACAGACGGGGAAGGAAGGCCATTACAGGTTTTGACCCTGAGGCTAGAAGATGAATACAGGCTATACGAGAGCCCTTCCCCTGAGACCGAGAATATGCAGGACTGGATGGCTAAGACCCCCTTAGCCTGGGCTGAAGTCTCGGGCATGGGAATGGCCGTCCATCAGCCCCCAGTGGTGGTAGAAATCAAGGCCTCTGCCACCCCCATCTCAGTCCGCCAGTACCCGATGAGTAAAGAGGCTCGAGATGGGATCCCCCCACACATTCAAAGGTTTCTTGACCTAGGAATTTTGATAAAGTGCCAATCGGCCTGGAACACCCCGTTGCTTCCGGTCCGGAAGCCTGGAACGGGCGAATACTGGCCTGTACAGGATCTGAGAGAGGTCAACAAGTGGGTATCCGACCTACACCCAACAGTGCCCAACCCTTACAACCTGCTGAGCACCCTTCCCCCAGCCGGAAGTGGTACACTGTCTTGGACCTGAAAGATGCCTTCTTCTGCCTACGACTCAGCCCCGCTAGCCAGCCTATTTTTGCTTTTGAGTGGAAAGACCCCCTTACAGGACTCTCCGGACAGCTAACGTGGACCAGGCTGCCGCAAGGATTCAAGAACTCGCCAACAATTTTTGACGAAGCCCTCCACCAGGACCTCGCGCACTTCCGCGCCACAAATCCCCAGGTCACTCTGCTCCAATATGTAGATGACTTGCTTCTGGCCGCTGATACCGCAGAGGAGTGCAGGAAAGGGACTGAGACTTTACTGACCGAACTTGGCACCCTCGGCTACCGTGCTTCTGCCAAAAAGGCCCAGATCTGCCGGCAACAGGTTAGTTACCTGGGGTACCAACTCAGAGATGGGAAGCGATGGCTCTCGGAGGCCAGAAAAGAGGCGGTGGCCAGAATACCGGCCCCGAAAACTCCCAACAAGTAAGGGAGTTCTTGGGCACTGCAGGGTTCTGCAGGCTCTGGATTCCGGGGTTCGCAGAGATGGCCGCTCCCTTGTACCCCCCTGACCAAGGGCAGTACACCCTTCGTCTGGGGAAAGAGCGAGCAAAAGTCTTTTGACAACATTAAGCGCGCCTTGTTGTCAGCCCCTGCCCTGGGACTTCCAGATGTGGACAAGCCATTCCATCTCTATGTGGCTGAAAATAATGGAATTGCCAAGGGGTCCTCACCCAAAAGCTGGGACCATGGAATCGGCCGGTGGCATATTTGTCAAAGAAACTGGACCCCGTGGCTGCTGGCTGGCCGAATTGTTTGCGTATAGTGGCTGCCGTGGCAGTCCTAGTAAAAGATGCAGACAAGCTGACACTGGGGTAGAACTTAATTGTCACTGCGCCCCACGCTTTAGAAAGTGTGATTCGCCAACCCCCGAGAGATGGCTAACTAATGCCAGGATGACCCACTATCAGACGTTGCTCCTAAACTCTGAGCGAATCAGGTTCACGCCGGCTACCGGACTTAACCCTGCCACGCTGCTGCCGGACCCCAGCCAGTCCGAGGTGACCCACGACTGTCAAGAAATTCTGGCAGGAGTACATGGAGTTCGTCATGATCTCTCGGACCAGCCGCTTCAGGATGCCGAGGTGACATGGTATACGGACGGAAGCAGTTTTCTTGAAGAAGGTAGGCGGCGGGCAGGGGCAGCGGTGGTCGATGGGACTGAGGTGATCTGGGCAGCTGCCCTGCCTCAAGGTACGTCAGCCCAAAAGCCGAGCTGATTGCCCTCACAAAGGCCTTAGAACTGGCACGAGGGAAAAAGGCCAACATTTACACTGATAGTAGATATGCTTTCGCAACTGCACATGTCCATGGAGCTATTTACCAACAGAGAGGGTTACTTACATCGGCCGGCAAAGAGATTAAAAACAAAAATGAAATCCTGGCATTGTTGGCTGCCCTGATGTTGCCAGAAAAGATTAGTATAATCCACTGCCCTGGACATCAACGAGATCGGTCCCTGGTAACTAAGGGAAACAATATGGCCGATCAAGCTGCGCGAGGCGGCAACAAAAGATGGACTATCAAGATTGCTGGCAATATGCTCAAAAGATGAAAATAACTCTAGTCCCTCTCCACGGCCCAGAGGGAAACAGGCTATGGCTTAAGGAGAAACTAGAGAAATGTTAGAACAAATGCACCATTGGACTCACCTAGGGGCTAAAAAGCTAGTCTCTCTTTTAAGTAAAGCAGGATATGAGGTGCCGGGACTTTTCAAATTGGCTGAACAAGTAGTCCTGAACTGCAGACCTTGCCAAGAGGTAAATGCCAGCCGAAACAAGACGGGCCAAGGTAAGCGGCTGCGTGGAGACCGGCCGGGGACCTACTGGGAAGTGGATTTCACCGAGGTATGTCCTGCGTGGTACGGCAATAAATATCTGCTGGTTTTTGTAGACACTTTCTCAGGGTGGGTAGAAGCTTTCCCCACCAAAAATGAAAGTGCACTCACAGTAACTAAAAAGATCCTAGAAGAAATTTTTCCGCTTCGGCGTGCCAAAGATGTTAGGGTCAGATAATGGACCGGCTTTTATTGCCCAAATAAGCCAGGAGTTAGCTAAGTTTCTGGGGACCGATTGGAAACTACATTGTGCATACAGACCCCAGAGTTCAGGACAGGTAGAAAGAATGAATAGAACTCTAAAAGAGACCTTAACTAAATTGTCCTTAGAGACTGGCGGTACTGACTGGACGGTGCTCCTTCCTCTGGCTCTGTTCCGGGTGAGAAATACGCCCTCTCGCCTTGGTCTCACCCCTTTTGAAATTTTGTATGGAGCACCCCCATATTGACACTTAGAGAGGGATTTGACCCCAGAAACTTTAACAATGGTGATTTATGTGCTAGGCTAAAGGGACTCCAGCTGGTTCAGAAAGAGGTGTGGACTCAGCTTGCTGCGGCCTACCAACCCCGTACCCCAGAAGAGGCCCATCCGTTCCAGGTGGGAGACTCCGTCTACGTTCGTCGGCATCGGCAAAACAACCTAGAGCCCAGGTGGAAAGGACCCTACATTGTTCTGCTTACAACTCCCACTGCCATCAAGGTTGACGGAATCTCATCCTGGATCCACGCCTCCCACGTTAAAGCTGCACCGGAACCGACGCCTCAATGGAAGGCTCACCGCACTTCTCACCCTTTAAAGCTCAGGCTCTGTCGATTACCGGATTCCTGATCATCCTCTACCTAAACCTCCTGACTCTGCATCAAGGGACCGCTCATACGTATTGGGCCTACGTTCCTGACCCCCCATGCTCCAGTCTGTAGGGTGGGATGAAGAAACATTGCTGGTATACGTAAATGATACTGCTCTTCTGGGAGGAGTCTCTGACGCACACATTCAACACCAACAAGCTAATATTTCCTTCTATGGGCTTTCTTCACGGTTCCCTATGTGTTTTTCATACGATACCCCCAAGTATTGTAAGGTATAGATGTTAAAAAGGTTATATAAGTTTGTTTATGATACCATGACTATTCTTGTAATCCTAACTTTCTTCATCTCTTAGCTTTGCATTTTTAAGTAGTTGCTCTCCTTTATCAAGAAACGCACAAGCACCGTGCGAGTGCTCATGCCAAGGTAACGGTATGCCGCGATACCTCACTCTATGATTTCAGGATTGAAATCACGGACAAGAAGAAGAGGGGAATGAAGGACTTAGGTTAAAATTTAAGCCCGGAAGGCAGGCTGTGCCTCAAGGAAAATAGCTTACTCCTTATCTGGTGACTCAGAGCCTCCTGACCGATTCTTAACAGATAACTTATGACCTGGTCAAGGAAACCCCCTCCCAAGAATGTATCTCTCTGTTGGACTTTTCTAGGTAAAAATTGACCAAATGCCGCAGGGTGATCAGCCAACAGTTTCAACTTAATTACCTGCAAACTTTTCCCACCAGTCATATGTATCCACCTCACCTATGGCCCCTACTTCATTGTATCCCATACCCTGACCTCATCCCCACACTACCTGTGATTTTTTTTGTATAAAGTCCCTCACGACTGGCGTTCGAGGTTCGCTCCTCCTAAGGAGATCGAACCCCGGCGCGCCCGGCCTAATAAATCCTCTTGCTGATTGCATCGAATTCGAGTCACTGTGGTCTTTGGGGGCGACGGTTCCTGAGAAAAGGCTGTGAGGTCTTACAGTTTCATCCCAAGAACTAGCATAGTGCCAAGCAACAATATGTACATTCAATTAATTTTAATTGAAATAAAATGAAAACATGCAATATGCCTCAATGTATTTTTAAAAAAAGAACTCCATATATGTTCATATATTCATATAAACATGAAAGAAATGTGGCAAGATACATGCCACAGCAAAGCGGGTGTCTGAGGAGGCTTTATAAATGGCTGAGAAAAGAAGAGAAGCAAAGGCCAAAGAAGAAAGGGGAAGGTATATCCAACTGAATGGAGAGTTCCAGAGAATAGATAGGAGAAATAAGAAAGCCTTCTTAAGTGAACAATGCAAAGAAATAGAGGTAAACAATAGAATGGGAAAGACCAGAGATCTCTTCAAGAAAACTGGAGATACCAAGGGAACATTTCATGCAAAGATAGGCATAATAAAGGACAGAAACAGTATGAACCTAACAGAAGCAGAAGAGATTAAGAAGTGGTGGCAAGAATACACAGAAGAACTGTACAAAGAGATCTTAATGACCTGAATAATTATGATGGTGTGATCACTCACCTAGAGCCAGACATCCTGGAGTGTGAAGTCAAGTGGGCCTTAGGAAACATCACTATGAACAAAGCTAGTGGAGGTGATGGAATCCAGCTGAGCTATTTCAAATCCTGAAAGATAATGCTGTGAAAGTGCTGCACTCAATACACCATCAAATTTGGAAAACTCAGCAGTGGTCACAGGATTGGAAAAGATCCGTTTTCATTCCAATCTCAAAGAAAGGCAATGCCAAAGAATGTTCAAACTACTGAATTCATACAGGCTAGCAAGATAATGCTCAAAATCCTTCAAGCAAGACTTCAACAGTGTGTGAACTAAGAACCTCAGATGTACAAATTGTATTTAGAAAAAAACAGAGGAACAAGAGATCAAATTGCCAACATCTGTTGGATCACAAAAGAAAAACAAGGGAATTCCAAAAAAAGCATCTACTTCTGCTTCATTGACTATGCTAGCCTCTGACTGTGTGGATCCACAATGAACTGTGGAACATTCTTAAAGAGATGGGAACACCAAACCACCTTACTTGCCTCCTGTATGCAGGTCAAGAAAAAACAGTTAGAATTGGACATGGAGCAATGGACTGGTTGCAAATTGGGAAAGGAGTACACCAAGGCTGTATACTGTCTCCCTGCTTATTTAACTTATATGCAGAGTACATCATGCAAAGTGCTGGAGTGGATGAATCACAAGCTGGAATCAAGATTGCCAGGAGAAATATCAACAACCTCAGATACGCAGATGATACTACTTTAATGGTAGAAAGTGAAGAGGAACTAAAGAGCCTCTTGATGAAGGTGAAAGAGGAGAGTGAAGAAGGTGGTTTAAAACTCAACATTAAAAAAAACTAAGATCATAGCATCCAGTCCCATCACTTCATGACAAATTGATGGGGAAACAGTGGAAACAGTGACAGCCTTTATTTTCCTGGGCTCCAAAATCACTGTGGACAATGACTTGCTCCTTGGAAGAAAGGCTATAGCAAACCTAGACAGCATATTAAAAAGCAGAGACATCACTTTGATAACAAAGGTCCATATAGTCAAAGCTATGGTTTTTCCAGTGGTCATGTATGGATGTGAGAGTTGGACCATAAAGAAGGCTGAGTGCCGAAGAATTGATGCTTTTGAACTGTGGTGCTGGAGAAGACTCTAGAGAGTTCCTTGGACTGCAAGGAGATCAAACCAGTTAATCCTAAAGGAAATCAATCCTAAATATCCACTGGAAGGACTGATGCTGAAGCTCCATTACTTTGGCTACCTGGTGCAATGAACCGACTTATTGGAAAAGACCCTGATGCTGGGAAAGTTTGAGGGCAGGAGCAGAAGGGGGAGACAGAGAATGAGATGGCTGGATGGCATCAGTAACTCTTTCTTTGGAATATTATTTGTTTTTGCTGTTCTTCATTGTTACCTATTTTCTATCTCCTTACATTTTTCATTTATTTTTTTGCAGAATTTTAAACCTTATTTTCCAAAATTTCTATGTTTTTAAAAATTGCTTCAATAATACTTCTAATTTCTAAGAGCTCTTTTTTGTTCTCTGCATGTTCCTTCATGTGGCATCTGTAGTCTTGCTTTACAGATGTAAAATATTTACCTAGATCTTTGAAGATATTAATAGAAGGTGGTTTTTTTCTCATTTTCTTCTCCCTGCATCTTCTGTTTCTTCCAATTCATTTTATTTTTACTTCTATCTTTCATATGAAAGACTTTCCCCAGATGTCTGGTAGTCTTCTCTGTCTGTTCATATTTAAAAGTGGGGCACTAAAAGTTGCCTGGATGTGCCTGTTGATGATGAGTTTTCCTGGAAGATGATGTGGCCAGGGCAAGTCACTGAGGACTCACTCATATCAATATTTCTAGGTCTTTTCTCTTGATGCTGCTAGAGTCTCCAGAAAGTTTCCTGCCCCAAAGCAGCTCTGGGGGCTAGCAGAGAAAGAGAATCAATGCTCTCAGCACTCAGCATATAAAATTCTAATTGATCACCTGTATTCTGGTACAGCACCAACCTACAACAGTTACTGGTAACCCCAAGCCAGAAACCCATTGTTTCAAAGAATAAATCACTTGTGTTTTTCTGGGATGGGGTGACTGCGAAAGGCAACTAGGGTTCTAATTGCCCTAAACAGGCAGTTTTCCCTTCTTTTTAACTCTGCCAACACCCCCACATACTTAGGTACCGTGTGTCTCTAAATTTCTTGGTTATTGAGTTGCTTGGAGATAAAAAAAAGGGGGGGGGGGTTGCTCTTCGGATCTTTTTTGCTCTTGGCTTACAGTTTGAGTTTTTCAGGGATGTACTAAATAAGTTATCATTTATCACGTGTTGTCCAACTTGTAGTTTTCTCCTTTTCCTCTCTTACATGGTGTTTAACCTTTTAAAACATACCTTGACTGCCATTTTATTGGTATTTAAAAAAAGAGAGAGAGATGAATGCATGTACCAATCCACTTTTCATTCAGAAGTTACCCACAGAGTTATTTTTGAAGGAAAAAACTTCAGCGGGATTCAGTGATGATTTGTTTATAAGAGGAGAGGAATGAAAGAAATCAGGTATAATTCCAAGATTTCAAGTCTGGGTGATCACAAAAATGTGACAGAAAAAGTTGGAAAGGGAACAGATGGGGCGAGATGGTAACAGATGGTTCTGTTGGGTTTAGACATACTGAAATTGAAGTGATGGGAAACATTCAAATGGAGATGTAATATAGACAACTGGAAATGCAGTCATGGAGCTTGGGGAAGGGTGAAGGCTGGGTATGTATATTTGGGAATAAACTGTATTTAAGTCTATTAAGGTAAATAAGAGTAGGAAAATATTAAAGAAGTACTTAGACTATCAGGACAAAGACCTAGCCTTGAAGAATATCAAACATCAGGGAAAAGAAGAAGAAAGGAAGCTTTTTCACTGGGGGAAAAATCAGAGATATAGTTAGAAATGGAAAATAATCAATGTTGTGGGATAATGTGAAACCCAATAACAGTGTGCAAGCGTAGATAGCCATCAGACAAGGAAGTGGCTGGGACGGAACTTCAGGCTAGACCAGGAGGCCCAAGGGGTCTTTAGGTATTAGTATAAGTAAAGCTGGAGAATGTGGACCTGAATGGGGCCTGTGACACAAGAGCACAAGACTAAAGGAAAAGGAAGGTGGAATCTGAATCCTGCAAGTCAAGGTCAGAGCAGAGGCCAAGAACTGGTGAGTCCATCCGAGCCAGCGTGCTGGGGAGGAGAGAGAACCAGTAACTGGTGGCGATCCCAACAGCTAGGTGTTGAGCGTCTCAGAGATACAGCTACGGGATTCAGAGACTCAGACATGGGGAAATGAGGGTAAGTCTCCAAGACTGAAGGAAACACAAAAGCAGGAGTTCAAACAACACCAGTCAGAGGCAGGGAAGCAGCAGAGTCAGCTTAGTCAGGTGAATCTCAAACAGCTGAAGTGGAAACTCTGAATAGCCTCCCTGCTAGGAACAGACCTTAATCCTGGATCTGAGCTGAGCTGAGCTAAAAGTGGGTTTCCCCAGTGGCTCAACTGTAAAAGAATCTGCCTGCAATGCAGGAGACTCAGGTTCAATCCCTGGGTTGGGAAGATCTCCTGGAGAAGGGCATGGCAATCCACTCCAGTATTCTTTTTTTTTTTCTTATAATTAAATTTATTTATTTTTAAAATTACAATACTGTTTTTTTTTTGCCATACATTGACACGAATCAGCCATAGGTGAACACAATCGCCCAATGCCGAAGCCCCCTCCCACCTCCCACCCCACATCCTCTACCTGAATCATCCTGTGCATCAGCCCCATGCATCCTGCATCCTACACCAAACATAGATTAGCGCTTCATTTCTTACAGGAAAATACACATGCTTCACTGCCATTCTCCCAAACCATCCCACCCTTTCCCTCTCCCTCAGAGTCCAAAAGTCCACTCTATACCTCTGTGTCTCTTGTTGTCTCACATATAGGGTCATCATTACTGTCTTCTAAATTCCATATATATGTGTCAGTATACTGTATTGGTGTTTTTCTTTCTGGCTTACTTCACTCTGTATAATCGGTTCCAATTTCATCCATCTCATTAGAACTGAGTCAAATTTATTCTTTTTAAGGGCTGAGTAGTATTCCATAGTGTATATGAACCACAGCTTTCTTATCCATTCATCTGCTGATGGACATCTAGGTTGCTTCCATGTCCTGGCTATTATAAACAGCACTGCAATGAACATTGGGGTACATGTGTCTCTTTCAATTCTGGTTTCCTCAGTGTGTATGCCCAGCAGTGGGATTGCTGGGTCATAAGGCAGTTCTATTTGCAATTTTTTAAGGAATCTCCACACTGTTTTCCATAATGGCTGTACTAGTTTGCATTCCCACCAGCAGTGTAAGAGGGTTCCCTTTTCTCCACACCCTCTCCAGCATTTATTGCTTGTAGACTTTTGGATCGCAGCCATTCTGACTGGTGTGAAATGATACCTCATTGTGGTCTTGATTTGCATTTCTCTGATAATGAGTGATGTTGAGCATCTTTTCATGTGTTTGTTAGCCATCCGTATCCCATGGACAGAGGAGCCTAGCGGGTTATATAGTCTATAGGGTCAGAAAGGCTAAAATAAGGACACCTAATGTATTAAAGAGACTTACAGGCATAGAAAACAAGCCTGTGGCTACCAAAAGGGAAAGCAGGGAAGGGATAAATTAGCAAGTTGAGATTAACATATATATACTACTATATACAAAACAGATAAACATCAAGGATCTACTGGATAGCACAGGAAGCTATACTCTATTTAGTAATAACCTGTAAAAGAATCTGAAATAGAAAATATGTGTATATATAAATAACTGAATCACTGTCCTATATGCCTGAAACTAACATGACATTGTAAATCAATTATAGTGCTCAATTTTATTATTTTTTGTGTATGCGACATGGGGCTTTTAGTTCCTCCACCAGGGATTAAAGCTGTGCTGGAAGCATGTAAGTGCGGAATCTTAACCACTGGACTGCAGAGAAATCCAAATTCTACTTCAATTTTTAAAATCAATTAAAGAGAACTGGGCTTAAATTAGGGGAAAAACATTGTTTGCAATCAAAGAACATGTCCATAAATAAATAAATATTTGTATTCATACTGAAATAATAGGGCTTCCCAGGTAGCTCTGCTGCTGCTAAGTCACTTCAGTCATGTCCGACTCTGTGTGACCCCATAGTGGCAGCCCACCAGGCTCCCCGTCCCTGGGATTCTCCAGGTAAGAGCACTGGAGCAGATTGCCATTGCCTTCCCCAATGCATGAAAGTGAAAAGTGAAAGTGAAGTCACTCAGTCGTGTCCAACTCTTAGCAACCCCATGAACTGCAGCCTATCAGGCTCCTCCATCCATGGGATCCTCCAGGCAAGAGTACTGGAGTGGGGTGCCACTGCCTTCTCCACAGGTAACTCGCATGGTAAAGAACCCACCTGCCAATTAAGAGAAGTGGCTTCGACCCTGTGTAGGGAAGATCCCCTGGAGGAAGAAATAGCAATCCAGTCCAGTATTTTCACTTGAAGAGTTTCATGGACAGAGCAGCCTGGCAGGCTACAGTCCAAGGGTCTCAAAGAGTCAGATGTGACTGAAGCGGCTTAGCACGGACTGAAATAAAACACAGCAATCAAAAATAATGAAGTAGTTCCTAGTGACGGACATGGGACGATCTCAATACAGGTTTTTGGGTAGGGGTAAACAATGGCACATCATCATGAACTATACAAACAGTTTTTGGTTTTGAGAGGGAAAGAGGTTTGCCAAACATAGAGGGTCCTTCAGGGACATCACTTGTCATTGCAGGTCATTACATGTTGACATAGTCCACACTGCAGAGATGCTGAATCAGGGAAGAAGTAAGAAAAGGCCAGTGGGTTGGGGTCAAAGGAGGTCATCACTGACCTTCAAGTTGAACAGTAGAGATAAGAAAAAGACTGTAGAGGGAGGGAGATGATGGGTGAATAGTGACAGTGGTCTGTACACCACCTAACTTTCAAGAGAGGAAAGAAATACTAAAGCCGAAACACACAGAAAGGTGCAATGAAGAATTTTTAGACTAAGGGCAATCTGGGAATATGTGAAGTTAGAATGGGAAAGCCCCTCGAAAAACAGTAGATGCAGATGTTGTGGAGAGCACAGGGCTAGGGAACAGCTTGTCAAATGTTAGGGTTTGAAAGGAACCTTGGAACCACCTTGCCACCTCATTTTATAGTTGAGAAAACTAGGGGCGTGGTGTGGGTAAGATCATGGTTTGGAATCCAGATTCTCTCTCTTAGCAGCTTAGAAACTGCTTTGATCCACCAGTTCCTCATTTTGAAACAGAAATAAGAACTGCATATTTCATAGCTTTATTTCCATCACATTATTATTATTATTTAACACTTACAAACATCCATCATGCCTGTCACTCTTTTAGTGCTTCACACATATTAACCTTTGTAATAACCTGGTGAAGTAAGAGCCAGTTTTATTCCCTCTTTGCAACACAGAATAGAGGCATAGAAAGACATTAGTTGCATGGCCTGAAAGTGATAGAACCAAGATTCAAAGCAGGGCAGCTGGCTTCTGAATCCAAGCTCTCAGTTATTCAGCTGCTGCCTCTAAATCAGGTCATGTGACAAACAGAAAGAGCCACTGTTCCCACAGAGAAAGTCAGGGCCCAAATGACTCAGAATGAGAAATTCCCAAGCTCAGAGGTCTCATGGCCCATAGGTCAAACCCTATCTCAAGGGTTATTCCAAGGTTTTTTGTTCTGTTGGGATGGGCTGAGTCAAGCATTGCTTAATACAGGGGGGTCATGATTCACCATCTGGTAGTCCTTCTGGGTATGTGGAGATGTTTCAGTGTTATAATTGTAACATAACTGATATCTTCCGTTATGGTGCCTCATGATGAATGTTCAAACCATGATGAAGTAGCTCCAGACCATGCTGGCTTCCAGCAGGCTGGTCCACGTGGCTCAGCAGCAGCTGGAAATCACCTCCATTTAAAGGACCACACCTTCCCCTCCTAAGTGAGGAAGGCTCCTCCTGACATAATGGGTGTCCTGGTCAGCAATCCTGCTGAAAGGGCTGGAGATGGGAGTGAAGGCTGTAGCTAAGTGGTCAGGATCAAGACAGCACAGACCACCATGAAAGGGAGTGGCCCCCAGCTTTCCAGGTAGGGGGCACACCACGGTCCACAAAGCATTCTCCCCGCAACAGGCATCTTGGCTTTTAAAAAGCAGCTTCTGCATCCAAGATTGTCTCCAAATAGACTCAAAAATGCTTCACTGGAGTCTTCACAATGTACAGGACAATAGAGACAATTACAGATCAACAGCTGCAGGACCCAAAATGGTCACTGCTTTCTTCTTTGTGCCTATAATAAAACTCATTAGGAGCTTAATGAGAATTTTTTTCCTTTATGTTAATCTGAAGAGCTAGCACTAATTAAAAACCCAGAATTCTCTCCCTGAGCCTAGGGCAGAAGAGAGGGGAAGTCTGGTGAGATATCCATCCTTCCAATAGACGCTTATAGGGGCCTTTTAAATGGAAGGTTCTGGATTAAGTATGTAGAGAGTGGAGGTGAGAGGTGGTACAAAGATGAGGGTAGGGTCCAGCTGCTCCTCTTCATTAATTTATGATTTACTACGTGGCAAGTGACAGACAGGGGCTTCCCTGGTGGCTCAGATAGTAAAGAATCTGCCTGCAATGCAGGAGACCTGGACTCAGTCCCTGGGTCAGGAAGATCCCCTGGAGAAGCACATGGCAACCCACTCCAGTATTCTTGCCTGGAGAATTCCGTGAGGAGTTTGGCGGGCTACAGCCCATGGGATTGAAGAGAGCTGGACACGACTGAGTGAGTAACACACACACACACACAACAGAGTGAGGGCTCCAGACTAGCCACAGTGCTTGGATTCATCTCCCAGCGAATCCACGCCCTGCACTCTGGGTGAGCCACCTAGTCTCTCCAAGCTTCCACTTCCTCACAATTAAAATGGAGACAGTTATACGACTGTCCTTATCATGTTGCTGAAGAAATGAAATAATGCGTTTAAAAAATTTCATAGAGTCTCCAGTACATAACTGGAGCTCATTATCTGTATTTTTATGAACAAAAAGCAGATAAGAATCATATAAATCATGGTATTCATAAAGATAAAATTCAGTGTTTCAAATAGAAATACACTTTGAAGGAGTTTGGTCCTCCATAAGGTTAGAAGTTGCAGAAAATATTGACAAGCATGAAAGCTGTGAAGTCACCCCCAAATAAGGATGACTCATCTCTGCAATGCCCCCTGAAGCCCAGCCCGCCTCTGGATTGCCACACGTGCTAACCCCACTGTGTTTTGGAGCTGGCCGCTCTCTGCTCCGGGTCTGACTTCGTAGCCTTGTTTTCTAGGGCCCTTTCCCTCCAAATGCAAAAGCAGTCCTCCTGCATCTTTATCTTCTCATCGCCCCTTCCCAGCTCCTCCGCCTACACAGCTGCCTACGACAGTTCTCCACTGTTCACACCGCATCCTCATGTAGCCTTAAAATCTTTTTTTTCTTCCGTAAAACTTGCTTCTCCCGCAGACTTTTTCCTGCCCTCCAGGAACAAAGTAAGATCAGAAATGTGACCAAAAGTCTGGGTAATTACTCTCCTCCCTTACGGATCTTTCCACGTGTCCCTTGCTGACCTGGCAAGATTTCGAGCGAGGAAAGTTTGTTAGGAGTCTCCAAGTGAGGAGTCCAGCATTCACCTGCTTTAAATCCCTGTCCTCGCCCTGTGTAGAGCAAACCCTATTATTGCTGTTTGGTCTCACTTTTTCAAAATGGGGGGCCCATGAACTTCCTCCCTGGACCCAGATGTCAAGGAACTGCAGCGGTGGTGCAGGAAAATGACAGGTGCTGCCACAGGGGACTGCCTCCAGGTCCCCAGGGAGGAGCGGCAGCAATTCAGCCTTGGGCTCTCCCTATAGAGTTCCAGCCCCCAGGACACATCCGGATGAGGCAGGGCCGCTCACCAGCCCAGGCAGGATGTTAATGAGAGCAAAGCACGCGGGAATGTCATCAAATCACTTGGTGCTTTGGGATCTATTCTGGGACTCAACCAGGTCTGATTGCATAACAGGCCCATTTGACATAATTGGAAGTGGAAGCTGGCAGTTTCTTGGCTTGTTTGGAACCTGTGGCAGCTGGCATGAGAGACAAAGGGGCCCAGCATCATCGGGAGTGAATCTGGGCAAGTGCAGGAAAGGCAGGGGCTGCCCCTACCACTTGGCAGGCCCTGGAATGACGGCGGCAGGAGGCATGCTGGTGTCCTCTGCCCCACGCCAGCATCGCCCATCCTGACCTCCTGGGGCTCAATCTCTGCAGCCCTCACAGGTGTGACTATTAATCTCCACCAGGAAAAAATCAAGTCCAGGGAAGCGAACGAAGCATGCCTCCTCTCTATTTTTATTCTTTTGAACTTTTTATTTTGTATTGGGGTATAGCCCATTAACAATGTTGTGATAGTTTCAGGTGAACTGCAAAGGGACTCAGCCATACATATACATATATCCATTCACCCCCAAATCCCGTCTCCCATCCAGGCTGCCACATAACATTGAGCAGAGTTCGATATACTATACAGTAGGCCCTTGTTGGTTATCCATTTTAAATATAGTAGTGTGTACACATGGATGGACCTATAGAGTGTCATTCTGAGTGAAGTAAGCCAGACAGAGAAGGAGAAATATTGTATTGACCTCCCTTATAAGTAGAATCTTCTCTATTTCTTTTTAGAATAAAGCCCGAAGCTGTCTGGAGTCTGAGGCTCCTCTGTCAGTTCAGGCTCTGCACCTTGGTGGGGTTGGGTTTGGCATGGCCATATCTAATTTGAAACTTTGGGGTTGAGATAGTTCTTTTATATTATGGTTATGAGCACAGGCATTGAAAGTATCACCCCATGGATGACTCGCTGATTGTTAAGGGGGCAGCTTTGTAATGGAGGGATCCACTGTCACGTCCTGAACCCATGGATCAACCTTAGCCTTCAGCCTCCCCATGGGTACAGTATTCTGTGTACCAGACCAGCTAGAATCTGTGTCACTAAACGATGGAACCTGCATCTAACGAGCCTTTGGACCTAACTCCTAGTTTACAGAAAATCCAGGAACTGGAGGGACAAGTTAAATGACACCAAGATAAAACAATCAGATCCAGAATATGGCATGTGTCATAGGCCAGCTCATTCTTTTGCAACAAGTAAAAATTGAGGGGGGAGGTTGTTTTAGATGAAAAGATTTGACATTTTAGAGTTATAACAACCAGAAACAACAACAAAACAAAGGGCTGTAGAGTCAGAAGGGCTTACTTACATCTGGTCTTTGCCACTTATAGAAATGTGGCCTCAGACAACTTCTCTGAGCCCTATTTCCTTACCCGTGAAAGGGGAATAAATGCCTTCTACTTCACAGGGCTGCTGTGAAGATTAACTGAGAAAATGCACAAAAGCCTTTAGCGCGCTGCATGGGCATACTGAGTACTCCAAATCAGTAGCACTGGTAAATATCAGAGCAGAGATCTGCAGATGAACCAAACTATTCCTGTGGCGTGCCTTGCCACCTCATGGTGTCGGTCTTCCTCCTCACCACTTACCAGTTGCTTTACTTCACAATGCCTAACTCACCCTATTGAAATGCATACGTGTGTGCTCAGTCCTATCTGACTCTTGGCAGCCCCATGGACTGTAGCTCTCCAGGCTTCTCTGTCCATGAGATTTTCCAGGCAAGAGTACTGGAGTGGGTTACCATTTCCTTCTCCAAGGAATTTTCCTTACCCAGGGATCGAACCCATGTCTCTTGCATCTCTTGCATGTGCAGGCAGATTGTTTACCGCTGAGTCACCTGGGAAGCCCCCTATTGGAATATCACCTCCCAAACACAAAGCCCCTTCACATACTACCTTCCTGAGTTGAAGACGGAAAAGGCGGCAGAGGCCTGCTTATGCAGGACTACATGACAGCATGTGGGGCAGACACCGCTGGTGGCCCGCCCGACCCTTGAGCCTTCACCATTTCAGGGCATGCCTCCAGCACTCCTCACTCTGTTCCAGGGCTTTCCTAGATGGCTAGAACCTGCTCTGACCAGAAAAGTGTGGCCAGATGGAAGTGCCAGGGAATCAGGCCACTGCAGCCCCCTCCCCGTCCTCCTTTCAACAATTTTCCATCAGAGACAAACAGGAGTTGGGGAATAGATATCCCAGCTCCCTGGCCCCTGTGTATGTATTCCAAACTGTTATGCAGAAATCCATGGCAGGGTTACGTTCTACCCAGACACAGTGGAACAAGCTAGATTACACACACACCCCCTTATTAGCTTTTTTTCCCTCCTCTGAATTACCTCCCAACCTGCCACCTGTGTGTTCTAGGACCACCTCCCAAATAAGCCACTTGTGCCAGAAGTTTAGTCTAAGGTAACCCAAACTAAGACACCACATGAATGAGTATGGATTTTACCCTAAGGGCAGCAGGAAGCTGTTGAAATACTCTCTGAACTGCAAATATTCGTATCATTCTAGAAATCCAAGTTCAGCCCCAGTCTTTGACTTTCCACTGTCAGTGCTAGGTTTAGAATCTAGTACGAGTAACAGGGTTGTGTCTCATTTACGTCAGATGCCCCCATATAGTGCCTGTCACAGTGGACTGCCTCCATCTCCTTGACAGCACCCTCCCCTTTCTGCTTCTCAACAGAAACAACAGGCACAGAGGTTGGAGGTAGCCCCAGAGATCTTGTTATACAGAGCATATGCCCTGTAGACACCTTGGCTGCAAACAGCCACACAGAAATTAACTGTTGCTTTCCCCCTTGGAGATATCTGAAGTTGAAGTGTAAAGTCCTGGAGAAGACACCATGCCAGCTGTAGCAAGAAACATCTATGAGGGATGAAGGTTTGAGGAAGCATCTGGCTGCCTGTGAGTCCAGCACCAGGGGACCTACCATCCATGGAATAACAGAGAAAACCCAGGGAAAAACTGGTGGGAAACTGCTTTGCTCTAATAAAGAAGATCCTAAGCCCCCTGTCATGCTTCAAAAGCAGTACCCACAAGCATGCTGATGAGACCAGAATAAACCATAAGCAATACGATCAGACAGCTGGCTAATGCATTGTCAAGACTTTGCACACTGCTCTAGGAACTACTGAAACAGTATGGGTCCAAGTGATTGTTACGATGGAATATCTTTGTGAAAATCTTTCCAGCAGAATGTAAGATCATCCCTCCAACATTCTGGGTAACAAGAAACATGTGGAATAAATGAACTGAGGTTATTGTTCTATTATTATTGTAAAGCAAGACACTCTTATTAGAGTGTATCTCTAACTAGATACTCTTATTTAGAGTGTCTCTTATCTTAGTCGTTTGTGGTTTCCATGTCACCCTTCATAGAAACAGTCCAGTCCAGCATCCTCAACATTTGCCCTCTTCCAGCTGCCTCATCACAGCACTTCAGCCTCCCTGCTGCCCAGGCACGCCATTTCCAAGGGTAGGGAGGGGCAATCTCGTGCAGCCCATCTTCTCTGTGACTGTCTTAGGTGATGCATAGCCCCCTCCACCTTTTGACCCCACAACTTCCTATCCCTGTCCTGCTTCAGGGTCCGATGTTTGGGACCTTCTTTGTTTCTTTGTTATTTATGACCTTGTTTAAAGAAAATAAATATCTCCCAACCTTAAAAAAAAAAAACCAAATGAAACAACTGACAAACAACTAATCTCAAAGATATATAAGCAACTTATGCAGCTCAACTCCAGAAAAATAAACGATCCAATAAAAAAATGGGCCAAAGAACTAAATAGGCATTTCTCCAAAGAAGACATACGGATGGCTAACAAACACATGAAAAGATGCTCAACATCACTCATTATCAGAGAAATGCAAATCAAGACCACAATGAGGTACCATTTCACACCAGTCAGAATGGCTGCAATCCAAAAGTCTACAAGCAATAAATGCTGGAGAGGATGTGGAGAAAAGGGAACCCTCTTACACTGCTGGTGGGAATGCAAACTAGTACAGCCATTATGGAAAACAGTGTGGAGATTCCTTAAAAATTGCAAATACAACTGCCTTATGACCCAGCAATCCCATTGCTGGGCATACACACCAAGGAAACCAGAACTGAAAGAGACACATGTACCCCAGTGTTCATTTCAGCACTGTTTATAATAGCCAGGACATGGAAGCGACCTAGATGTCCATCAGCAGATGAATGGGTAAGAAAGCTGTGGTACATATACACAATGGAGTACTACTCAGCCCTTAAAAAGAATAAATTTGACTCAGTTCTAATGAGATGGATGAAATTGGAACCAATTATACAGAGTGAAGTAAGCCAGAAAGAAAAACACCAATACAGTATACTGACACATATATATGGAATTCAGAAGACAGTAATGATGACCCTATATGTGAGACAACAAAAGAGACACAGAGGTATAGAATGGACTTTTGGACTCTGAGGGAGAGGGAAAGGGTGGGATGGTTTGGGAGAGACATATTCTTAAGAATAAAGGAAAAAAATAAATAAATAAAAAGCAGTTATTTGGAGGAATAACAATAAAAAAAAAAAAGAGTGTCCCTTATTAGAGTGTACCTGTATCTCGGCTACAAACTGGAAGGTAAAGTTAGGAAATCCTTTGCTTCTATCTCTTCATTTATCAGTCATTCTGATTTGCTTTCTGTTTGTAGTTTCAAAAAAAAAAGAAAGAAAGAAAGGCAGGCAGAAACTTGCCCTACAAGAGTCCCTAAAGAGATCAGAGAGTTAAGACTGGGTGTCATCATGGATGCATAATTTCTGCCCCAAGGAAAGTAATAAAAGAGGCCAGGTGGTCACCCAACTACACTGGCCGGAGCTCAGCCTCAGGTAACAGTAAGCCCTGTGTCCTCACAACACTGCCCAGTGACCTGAGCCAGGTCCAGGTTCCTGGGCCACCTGGACTGATCAGCAGTCTGTCCAGAGTAGTGAAGCTGCATCTCAGGATTGCTGGGTATCACATTTGATGGGGGAAAAAGTAACAAAAGAGGGTGAGACAAACCGTTAGGGATGGTCTCTTTATTTGGTGCCCTCTAAATTTCATCTAAATGCGGTTTAAAAAAAATCAAGGTGCAGAACTTCCTGGGACAAGGAGGCATCCCTGATTTGCAGAGAACCCAAAATAATGCAAGCCTCCCCAGTGGGTCAGTGGTAAAGAATCTGCCTGCAATGTAGGAGCCACAGGTTCGATCCCTGGGTCATGAAGATTCCCTAGAGAAGGGCATGGCAACCTACTCCAGTATTATTGCCTAGAGAATCCCATGGACAGAGGAGCCTGGCAGGCTGCAGTCCATAGGATCACAAAAACCTGGACACGACTAACGTGACTTAGCATGAAGGCACATACAGAACAAATGCTCCTCAAAACACATGGACAACAGCTGAGATTTCTGAGTTGGGCCACTAGCTCTGGCTGGGTAGCATTTAGTTCAACACCACGAGCTGAAACTTCACACAGGGCCACTTTGGCCTACCTTGAACTTTGGGACATCTGGTATACCATGCTCTTCTCTACCATGTTCTTATGCTGCCTCAAAAATTAGAAGCCCACATCTTTACCTTTGGGTCCACAATTTAAATTTATCAGAAAAAGAGGAACTCTGATGTGAAGCTGAAGCGCCAGTACTTTGGTCACGTGATGCAAAGAGCCAACTCATTGGAAAAGACCCTGATGCTGGGAAAGATTGAAGGTAGGAATAGAAGAGGGCAGCAGAGGATGAGATGGCTGGTTAGCATCACCGACTCAATGGACACAAGTTTGAGAAAATTCCAGGAGGTGGTAAAGGACAGGGAAGCCTGGTGTGCTGCAGTCCATGGGGTCACAAAGAATCAGACATAACTTAGTGACTGAACAACAGCAACAAATAATGTTTTTAGTAGACATTTGTAAAAGCAATAATTTTGCCTTAGGGGGAAAAAATGCATGTTATTCAATTTAGGTCTAAATCCTAAGTGACTGTTTAAACCAGATAGAGACCATGAATTAAAGATTAAATTTCAATGTAAATTCTTGAGACAAACATCTATGGATTAACAGAGTTAAAATGTAATCTTGTTTCAAGGAAAGAAGGAAAGAGAGAAGAAAGTTTTTCTAAAGATGTCTTAAAAAGGGTAATCATAACCAAAAGTTGATATTCTCCCAATGAGAGATGAAATATACAAAAATTCTTTGCTCTAAGTTAAGTCCATTCAGTCAGTTCAGTCACTCAGTTTTGTCTGACTCCTTGTGAACCCATGGACTGCAGCATGCCAGGCTTCCCTGTCCATCACCAACTCCCCGAGCTTGCTCAAACTCATGTCCATCGAGTCAGTGATGACATCCAACCATCTCATCCTCTTTCATCCCCTTCTCCTCCTGCCTTCAATCTTTTCTAGTATCAGGGTCTTTTCCAGTGAGTCAGTTCTCACATCAGGTGGCCAAAGTATTGAAGCTTTAGCATCAGTCCTTCCAATGAATATTCAGGACTGATTTCCTTTAGGATTGACTGGTTTGATCTCCTTGCAGTGCAAAGGATTCTCAAGAGCCTCCTCCAACACCACAGTTTAAAAGCATCAGTTCTTCGGCGCTCAGTTTTCTTTACAGTCCAATTCTCACATCCATACATGACCACTGGGAAAACCACAGCTTTGACTATATGGACATTTGTCAGCAAAGTAACATCTCTGCTTTTAATATGCTGTCTAGAAACTCACACACTGGCTGTCTTCAGAATAGCAGGAATGTGATGGTTTGGTTTTAGCATTTAATTCAGCGATGCACTTGCAGACTGCATTTTAAGTGTAGAGATATAAATGTGATCCAACTGATCTCATTTAACAGTTTATACAAGAAGCCTCCATTCACATTTTCTCCATTGGCTTTGCTTTAGCACTTTCAAATTGAGTAGGTCTGTTTGGACTCTCATCCTCACACCCAATATAAGGATAAATATATAGAGAAATAATCAATGGGAGGAAAACTAAGATTTGGGTCATATAACAACTCTGCTTAGTTGGCATCCAAACACATAATTCACATGGCTGAAAAGGCCCCCATGATTGCTTATCCATTACATACCAATTGCTGACAAGGCTATAACTTTATCGAATGCATAGTTCAGGAATCCTGTAAGCATTTAGTATTTAAATCCCACTTATTGAAAGGCCAAAGCATAGTAAGTAATCCACATGTGAAATTAAATCCAACCCTAAGGAATATTTATATACATGTTGGTTTTAATCCTGTCTGGAGCCTTTCCAAGAAAATACTATGCTGAAGAATCAAAAGGCAATTTAACCAACCTGACTCCAAACTGCCAACCTCTTATTCCAAGGAATATCACCTTAGCAATCACCATCTGCATCAATAGAAAACATCCAAATAGATATGCCCATAGCCCATTTAAGAAATAAGTTCATTTATCCAAATATTAGGTTGCAGAAATTTTAAAATTACTACTCATGACTATACACAGCCATCGAGCATTTGCATGCTCTTCTATTTGTATCTGCTTAGAGTCTATTGCTACTGTAGTCGCCACTTCCTTTTGATTCACACAGTACCGAGTGGGCTACCTGCTGGAAACCTGCCTTTCTTCATGGCAGCCTCTTAACCTCCAAGAGTCATTTTACTAAAGGAGTCGGGGAGGGCCAAGAGAGTGTGGACGACCCTGGGAAGTTTGTCAAAAACACGGCAAGAGCTATCCAATCACAACCCCACAAACAAAGGTAGGTAATGTCACCGCACAAGTAAAAGGGGAAAAAAAAAAGCTCTAGTCTTGCTGATTCTGATGAGATACTGTCATGCAAATTGGGCTGGAAAAGACTGTAAGGAAACTTAGAAGGCACCTAACCTGCTCTGTTACCCAACTCAGCCCTCTGTATTCAAAGGCAAAATTGTCTCTTATTAGACAAGAGGAACGGAGAAGGCAATGGCACCCCATTCCAGTACTCTTGCCTGGAGAATCCATGGACGGAGGAGTCTGGTAGGCTGCAGTCCATGGGGTTGCTAAGAGTCAGACACGACTGAGTGACTTCACTTTCACTTTTCACTTTCATGCATTGGAGAAGGAAATGGCAACCCACTCCAGTGTTCTTGCCTGGAGAATCCCAGGGACGGGGTGGGCTGCCGTCTATAGGGTCGCAGAGAGTCAGACACGACTGAAGCGACTTAGCAGCAGCAGCAGCAGCAGCAGACAAGAGGAAAATCCACCTATCTCCTGAGTGTGCATTAAGTTTTTATAGAATTTAAATACACTCAACAAGATTCCTTAACAGTTTTGCCCAAGTTGAGAGCGAACCAAGAACAAAAGCAGAGATTTCTAGCTGCAAAAACAGCTTTGCAGCATTTGCTCTCCTTTCCTTCCTGCCTTTGAATCTAAAGGCTGAAGCACAGGTGAAAAGCAGGGCTAACAAGTGCATGGCTCACACCACGCCCTGCGTTCAGAGATTCCAGCACTGGGAGCCTCTGCAAGGAAGCTTCCTGGGGGCTGCATGGTCAGGCTGTCTATGGAGCTGCTCCAAGTTGCGGCTTCCATCCCTCACGTGTGGAAGAGGTACACCTAGCTCTTGATCCCTACAGCACCTCACCATCTTTTCCATTCTCTGTGCCCTCTGTCTTAATAAAGTTTTCTCTGGGCATTATCTTCAGATTTAGAAAAGTTTAACCCCTTCTCTGCTTTATCCTATAAATTTATAAACTTGGATTCTCATTTCATATTCATAAAATTTTAGCACTACATATAACATACACTATTTTATCATCTTTACACACTATCACTGGCTATTCATAACTAGTCTTGAACTGGGGAAGGGTCATTATATATAAAGGATCGCTGACAGTCTGAGGAGTGGGCAAGGTTTTGTGAATGAGAGTTTTTTGTTTTCCAAATCTCGTCATTAAGACATCATATCCTGTATATAACTCTATAGGTGAGGTCAAATTCTCCTTTTCCTCTTTTAATGAAATTGAAACTATTTTAACTATCATTCTAAGAAAAAGCATATGATAACTTTTAAAATAATAGATATTAAGCATGCTTGTTTCCTCAGTTAAATGGGTGAGTGCACACTCAATTGTGTCCAACTCTTTGGGACCCCATGGATTGTAGCCCACCATGTTCTTCTGTCCAAGGAATTATAAACTCCTTTAGATGGGACTAAGTCCACTTTAATGGTTTCTGACCAATGAGTGATAAAGATATGGGCTAATGTTTACTTCAAATCTGCTGTACGTCAGGTACTATTCTAAGAGCTATAAATTAACTCATTTCTCATGATGCATTTCTATTAACTCCATTTTATAGATGAGAAAACTCAGGCATGGAATGGTTAAGTAATCTGCATGAGTTACAAAGCTTAGAAGTAGTTAATGATAAATGGAAATAAACATGGCAGGAATCTTCATTTCTTTCACTATTTCCTGAGCAGCTAACCAACTTCCTCTACAAAGGCTCACATTCTCTACAGATATCTCAAAAGTAAACAACAGTAAATCAAAAAAATGAGAACTGAATGGTTCTTACTAGTCCAGATCCATGAAGTCCACAGTTTCCAGTATAATTTCTAGTTCATTTGTTAGCTTGCAATACTTTCCCTTGCTTTGAGAAATACTTAAACTAATTGTGTCCAAAAATAAACCTGACTAGATACTGTTCAACTATTTTAACCTTTATAATTAGTTTCTAGTTACCAAAAGTATTGTTTGCAGATACTATTAATATATGATGCTCACTTACAAGTCTTTCTGCCACAGAGAAGATTGTGTATAAAACACAAAGGGAGAAAATTAAACTCAGATTTCTTTTTCGATGAACTCTATCGGCTTATGAGAATTTCCAAACCTATGTTAGCCCCTTAGCAAATGAATTTTGCAAAAGTAAAAAAATACATACCTTTGAACTTCTCTGTATCCCTGTAGGGATGTGATGAAAACATAAATAATCTGTGCTCATGGACAATTAGAAACTGAAAATGAGTTCTGCTTCTACATATAAAGAAAGAATAAAGTAAAAATCACCCATAATCCCATTACTCAAAAATCACTATTCAACATTTCAGCACATTTATCTTCAGTCTTTTTTTTTTTTCAATTTTTTAAAAACAAAACAAATAGGCTATCTTTGAGTTTGCTTTTTGTCATCATTGTTGTTTTTTATACTATATCTTTGTCTTTTGCTTGAACTATTTATTCAAGAAGTCTGTCCCTTCATTCCCAGGATTAAAGCGCTACTGTCTCCCTGCCCTTCTGTATTCATCTCCTTCAAAGGCAATTCAAATTATTGACAGAAAAATCATTTTAGCTATTCTGCTGTTTCCTATTTGGAAGATAAATTCCTCAATTAAAGTTAAAGATTAACAAAGCCCCTAGGTGATTAGCGCCCCACATTTCCAAAGGTGACTTAGCTCTTCTCAGTTGGTAATTCTTACAGATGATGGCTAAAGATATGCACAATGAAAGGTCAAATTGAAGTTCTCTGAACCTCTGCTCTCCATTTCTGTTAAAGGCCTTCCTAGTGTTAGAGATTTGTTTAATGATCAATAGTGGTTTCTCTTCCTACCACTGAGTGTTTCAGAAAGTAGCATAACCAAGTCAATGTTTAACTGGATTCTTTGGGTCTGAAATGGCCAAGTAGGAGTTGAAGGGAAGTCTCCATAGAAACCAACCTCCCAGGAAGTAGCCAAAGGGTTAGTGTGCAGTGAAATAAAGCTACACAGATGTCACGAAGGGAAGAAATACTTCGGAGCTGGGCTAACTTCAGAAGTTCCTCGATTAAAATAAGCCACTTTAAAGGCCCCAAACCACTAACCGCATGGTTTTACGGAGTGTCTTTACTGTGAAATGGGCCTGAGCCACTCTAAGTCTCACCCAAGGGTAACCAAGGTAGTACCTTTGCAAAACAAAGAGGAAGAGACTCCCTTAGCTGGCCCTGCGGACTTTGCGTTCACTCAGAATCTGGAAGAAAACAGTTTATACCCATTTGCAAGACTGCAGGACCGGAATAAAGCTTTAGAAGGGCAGTTGCCACCTCTACGAGAGACCTGGTATGGAAGATATCCTGAAGGTAAATGTAAAACCCAGCAAGAAATTTGTGGGTGTGGGCAAAGGAGAGCTACTGATAGATTAACCTGTCTACCTCTATAATCTGTGAAGTTTCTTAATTGTTGAAATATAAAGGGACATTTGTCAACAGGAGATAATGGTTGTCTATTTTAAGTATTCTGGGCCTGTTAGAATAGGTGTGCGAACTGGGAACTAAGGGCTTTTTTCATCATTCCACATGAGAAGCAAATAATAATTTTGGGTTAGCTTGGTTTATAGTCCTTTTGATATTTATACCTAGCTTTGCCAGGCAATTAAAATTCTTTTCCAATAGACCTTAGATGTGACAAATACTGTTTCATTCCACTTAAATGAGATGACTGTGAGTCAAATTTATAGTCAGAAAGTACATTGGTAGATGCTAGGGGCCAGGGGGAGAGGTGGGAATGGGGAATTAGTGTTTAATGGGGACAGACTTTCAGTTTAGGGAAGTGAAAAATTTGGGAGATGGATGATGGTGAGAGTTGCACAATAATGTGAATGTACTGAGCTGCATAAATATGGTTTGTATAAATACAGTTAAATGTGATTAAAAGAGAATGTTTTATATTATGTGACTTTCACCACAATAAAAAAATTAAACAAATTCCATAGATAAAAATGTGATGATTATGATAATCACGCATTTCAGCTGGATTCTAAATGTCAATCAATCTCTCCAGTACCATTTCATGCATCAGGCTTTGTTGTTTTGAAAGTAGCACTACAGAAGTGAATCCATTCTGATGTGCATTTGGAAACCACTCCAAACTGAGCTCATTTATTGCCGTACAGACGAGTGGATGGGGCACCCTCTCCCCAGCCCCTGATTCTTCATGATCATCGGCAGAACTAAGAGAATTTTTCCCATTATGATTGGAAGATCCAAGCCAGAAGGGGCTATAAATTCTCCTGTGGCATTTTACAAGATATAAAATATTTTATGACAATCATGATGATATTTAAACAGATGATACTTAGACATTCTAACCAGGGAAGAGATACATGCACATGTACATATATATATATGATATATACACACACACACACGTACATTATTTTTTTTCCTTCACATTCTGTATTATTAACACAACTAAGTTCCCATTATTGGCCAGAATATATATATGCATTCCTTTTCAGTACCTAGTAAGTCTTAGATCTAGACCTAGTACCTAGAATGATCTTCATGGCTACTTTCTATAGAACTGATAACCTTTGACTGGTTGTATATAGCCTTTTCTTGTTGTTGTTCGACTTTCTAACATGTTAGTAGGAATATTCCTCTTAGTCTCACTGAATAATTCATTTTTTATCTAAACCTTCCATCTAGAGTTTTAAGATTTTGATAACCAAAGGGTAAAAGCTGGTTCTAATGTGCTAGAGTCTAACTGGGAAATGTTCTTATTTTTGAAATTGCAAAATCACATTAAAAATAAATAACAATGGGATGGTAAGCATTCTGAACACTATCTTCAAGAAACCCACATTCCAACCCCAGCTTCACCAAATACCAAATAGTATGACTTTAGGCAAGTTGTTTCATCAATTTTCTTCACCTGTAAATCAAAGGTAAAAGTAACACATACCTATACCACTTCAGGAGAAGCAAATTAAATAATAGGGGGCTATTACCCAAATCATGGCATAAAAATAAGGTGTAGTCACATTGCTGAAAATATATTTTGCTGAAAATATTTATATTTTTAAATCCAATATGTTTTGGGTCTTGCTTGATATCCTGGCATTCTTGAAAGAAAAGAAGGTCATAGAGATATTCTTCAGGTGATCATTCAAATGTTTTAAGGATAGAAACACATAATTACCCAGGAATTTTTCCATTTAAAATGCAAAGTGGGACTATGGGATAGTCTGCACAACAATCTCAAAGTCAGAATGCATCCGGATTGTTATGAGGAAAGGACAAGGAGGTCATTCACATAGCACTGGTCATGGTAGTAGTCCCAAGGGCCCAGGCTAATCAAACTGAAAAGTGAAATCCACATGGATCTCTTGAGCGTCTCTGTTTCCTAATGAGCTTTTCTGTTTCTTTAACACTGTAGCCCTGGGTTTATTTCATCAAGAAGAATATTGATATGTTGTATTAGAGTGGCGATTTGTGAGAATTCATTTCCCTACTTGCAGTGGGGAATGGATTATTTAATTGAAACATTCAATGATAAGCATTGCATATTCCTATTACACACTCAAGTTCCATTTTTTATCACCTCTCTAATACCTATCCATCTATTAATCTATTATACCTGAAAAGAGAACTTATTTTCACTTCTTAATGTTTTTTTCTGATTTCTGTTTATTTGGGAAGGATTTCATAAAATTAAAACAAATCAATAGGTTTCTATTTTCCAAGCCAAATTCTATGTCTGAATAACATCTCTAGTCAATACATTGTTAATTGTGCGATTATTCCTCTAAATATTAATCGGGGAGGAAATGAGGAAAGCAGAGGTTAAATCCTGAGTCTAGGCTAATATTTTATCATTTGCCATTATGTGGGGCCCCTGCTTTAAGTCTGCCGTTTTCACATTCAACCTGTTGGTTAGATATACAGAACTGAAGATACAAAATGGTGTTAACAAAGTCTAATAACTAATAATCAATTTAACGTCATAGGAGATTGCTTTAATGGTTTGTTTTTGTTTCTCTCCAACCCTTCAAGGGCCGAGGGCCATGTATTTTGACTTCCCACTGGAACAGCAAGAAACAAGTATTATTAAAGGCATCCACCCCGAAGACTTCAAGTAAGATGCATTTAAAAGGCTTCGTAAGGAATTTCTTGGATTTAATGGTAATATCCCTTTTTAACTATAATCATGTAAGAGGGATATTGACAACGACTAAGCTAATGAGAATGACGGTGTTATTAAAGAGAATGCTCTCAATGCAAACCACATTTCTTTAGGATTTCCTTTTGTAATGATTTCACTTTTAAGACCACCACCAAGGGAAGCAGGTAGAGTACCAAAGATATAGGTATGAAGGGACACAAAGGATCTGAATCTTGCCCTGATTAACTGAATGACTGTAGGGCAATCATGGTAACATAACAGTAACCACTACTATAACTAATTACCACCTATACAAGTCTGTTACACTCTAAGCAACAATGATCTTTGTCATTCATTTAATTTTCATACCCCTCAATGAGAAAGGATTATCCTTGTTTTAGACATGTGCTTCAGAGAGTTACATAACTTGCCCAAGGATAGTAGGGGCCACATATCAACCAGGCCTCCAAAGCCTGTGCTCTTAACCATTGGCATAGATGACCTCTACAGTTCTTCTATCCGTAACCTTTCATCATTTGAAATATTTAGTTAATGAAATTGAGAACACTGAATTTAAGTCTTCCTAGGTGGCATTAGCCGGAGAAGGCAATGGCACCCCACTCCAGTCCTCTTGCCTGGAGAATCCCAAGGACAGAGGAGTCTGGTAGGCTGCAGTCCATGGGGTCTCAAAGAGTTGGACACGACTGAGCGACTTCAGTTTCGCTTTTCACTTTCATGCATTGGAGAAGGAAATGGCAACCCACTCCAGTGTTCTTGCCTGGAGAATCCCAAGGACAGTGGAGCCTGGTGGGCTGCCATTTATGGGGTTGCCCAGAGTCAGACACGACTGAAGTGACCTAGCAGCAGCAGCAGGTGGCACCAGCAGTAAAGAACCTGCCTGCCAACGCAGGAGATGTAAGAAACATAGGTTAGATCCCTGGGTCCAAAAGATCCCCTGGAGGAGGGCATGGCAACCCTCTCCAGTATTCTTGCCTGGAGAATCCCATGGACAGAGGAAGCTGGCGGGCTACAGTCCAGAGGGTCACAAAGAGTCAGACAAGACTGAAGCAACTTTAACACACTGATTTCAAGGCAGCAAAGCAGGAGTTTTAAATGCATTCACCTTAATAAATATTTAATGAATTCCCTGTAGAGACCTATAAATTTTGAGAACCTTCATCCTAGAAGGGGAAAGAGATCCATCTGAATGGGTCCTCTGAAGTGAGCATCAGCTAAAAGGAGGGTTTGGAGCTCTCTTGTGAGCAGGATCTATCACTGATATTTGAAAAATGGAATTGGAATCCAACTCCACCTGCTACACAACTTGGTCAGGTCTCTGGACTAATCCTAGAGGTATCTGAGCTCATTTGTTGGGGATTATTTCTATTTAAGTTGGTTTTTATTTACCTCTCTTCTCCAGAAGCTCACAATCATTATTTGAGTGATTATATCTTTTGGTTACCAAAAAGGAGGATCTTTTCCCAAAATATTAGAAACCTAAAAATATTGTTTAGTCAATGTAAAATAAAGTGCAATTCTATCAAGTTGATATATAATTTTTAACATTTTGGGCATATCTCTACCTAAAGTGGCAATTTTAAAACTTATATTTTGTTTCTAAATCATTATAAATCAAAGGCCTCCTTTCAAAGAAGCTCATTTTATATGTTCCTGTGAAGCCTCTAAGTTGAATAACTCAAAAAGAAGATTATTACTATGAACAGTGAAAAATATTTGTGTAGGAGTTTATAGTTCACAGAGTCCTTTTTTATATCTATCAACTGTAAATAAGCTAAAGTCAGGCTTTGACTTTCTCAAGTCAGTCAAACTCAAAAAGAGAAATTTGGTATTTCAAAGACTGCATCCCCATATCCCAACCAACCACCTTAAAAATGAAGAATCAAAACAAATTATTTGAGCATACAAACTACATTCAGTCTTATATCTTAAGTCACTAACACAGTATGTATCCCTTGTAAGTTTATGAATAAGTGAATTAATGGACAGATGAATGAATGAAACCTATTATCCTGGTGAGACTTCCCAGGTGGCATTAGTGGTGAAGATCCTGCCTGTGAATGCAGGAGACGTTAGAGATGTGGGTTCGTCCCCTAGGCTGGGAAGATGCCTTGGAGATGGAAATGGCAACCCACTCCAGTATTCTTGTCTGGAGAGCCCCAGGGACAGTCTATAGTTCATGGGGTTACAAAGAGTCAGATACAACTGAAGTGAATTAGCTCACACAGCACATCCCTACTGGGGAAAAAAAAATCAAAGTCATCTCCCTACTATTTCATATCTGTAGCATCACTGTGGAGAAGGCAATGGCACCCCACTCCAGAACTCCTGCCTGGAGAATCCCATGGATGGAGGAGCCTGGTGGGCTGCAGTCCATGGGGTCTCTAAGAGTCGGACATGAACGAGTGACTTCACTTTCACTTTTCACTTTCATACATTGGAGAAGGAAATGGCAACCCACTCCAGTGTTCTTGCCTGGAGAATCCCAGGGATGAGGGAGCCTGGTGGGCTGCCGTCTATGGGGTCGCACAGAGTTGGACACGACTGAAGCGACTTAGCAGCAGTAGCAGCAGCAGCATCACTGTATTGGAAGTCAAATGGACTAGCCAAAGCAACCAGTGTGATAATTTATAACGATATAGGAGTTTTTTAATGAACTCAAAGGCAGAAGAACTCACTCTCTGTGCATCTGCTTTCTCTCTCCTTGCAGGTCGACTTTCTCTAGTCCTCAAGACTATTTGGTGAAATTTGGCCACACTGAATCTGCATGTCATAATTCTAGTCAAACAGACAAACTAGTCTAGCCTTCTTGGCTCTAAGTCCAAATTCCTGGGAGATTTAAAAATATTATTGGCTCAGCTTTGCTCATGATTCTAGGTCTGTTCCAATGAGCTATGACCAGAGAATATGCTCATACAGTAGAAGTGTGAACAGGGAGCCACCTTCCCCCACCAGTTACCACTCCGTGTAGATTATAGAGGCAGCTCCCAGAGAAGAGGGAAATCACTGGGAACTTGGCAGACACTCCCAAAGATATCAGCTGTAATTATCTTCACAAATGAGGCTCAGCACATTTTCCACCACAAATGGATTTTTGAGAGAATAATAAATGCTAGGTTCTCATGACATGCTAATTAATAGCCTCATCCCTGCCAAAGAAAATTATAAAAGTATTTTTAATTATTAAACCAAATATAATTGCAACCTAAATAATTTGAGTTTCATATTTGGCACACTCCACTTCCTAAACATCTAATAACTCCTCAAGTAAAGAGCAGGTCTTGAACTAAGGTTCTCCAACTCGGAGATACTGAGATCTGAGAAGCTCTGCCAGGGAGCCCTGATTCAAATGTATCTGCCCCATGTTGAAGAGGTGATCATCAACAACCTTTCTGAGAGATTCACCTTCTCATCCAACCATCTCGGGTCCAGCCTAAGGTGGAGATGGTCCTCCACCCCTATCCCATATAGAGCTCCCTCAAATGATCTCCGTGGATGACTCCTTCATGTCCAATGAAGTTTAGTTGCTCAGTCATGGCCAACTCTTTTTAACTCATGGACTGTGGCCAGCCAGGCTCCTCTGTCCATAGAATTCTCCAGGCAAGAATACTGAAGTGGTTGCCATTCCCTTCTCCAGGAGACCTTCCTGACTCAGGGATTGAACCTAGATCTCCTGCATTGCAGGCAGATTCTCAAAGATTTGCTTAAATCTCACTTTTCTTTAAGGCTTACATGACAACCTATTGCCAGCTGCAGCTCTTACTCTTGACACTCCTGATTCCCTTGACTCTTCACTGTTTTTTCTCTGGAGCACTATTTCCATCTAACACACTAAGCAATTTGCTTACATATTAGTTTCATTGTGTGTTTTTCCCTCTTGACATTCCTGATTCCCTTGACTTTTCACTGTTTTTTTCTCTGGAGCACTTATTTCCATCTAACACACTAAGCAATTTGCTTACATATTAGGTTCATTGTATGTTTTTTCCACCACCTCACAACCCCTCATATTCCACCCCAGTGCTAGAGTATAATTTTCACAGAGGCAGGGGTTTTTATCTGTTGTCTTCACTACATATCTAAGTGCCTGGAGAATTAGCTAGCACATAAATGGTGATTTATAAGTATGTATTAATCAATGTTGAAAGAATGAATGGAGAGGAGAGAAAGTTGAGCATAAACCTGGATAATTCATTACAATGTTTGAGGTCTTAGACAATTTGTCACAAACTTATTCTCTCTCAGCGTTTCTAATCCCTTGCCCACTTCCTATAATCTCTTTCTTTGATAGGTGAGAGTTCTTTGTATGCTTTAGATCTGGTCCTTTGTTATTTATATGTGTTGCAAGTATCTCCTGTCTATGGTTTGCCTTTTCATTTTGTGTGCGTGTGTGTTTGTGTGTACACAAAGAGTTTGATATTGTCAAGCTTCTCAATCTTTATCTCTGTTTTCTCTCTCATATTTTGTCAAAGAAATTTTTAAATTCCCCAAGATATTTTTATTTCTAAAATTTAGAATCTTTAACTTTTCACATGTAGGTCCTAATCCATCTATTTAAGATGGATTAAATTAATTAATCCATTAAATTCAGGTGTGAAGTTGGAATCAGATCTTACATTTTTTCCATTTGATTAGTCTCTTGTCCCAGAACTGTTTATGGAATCATCCTTTGTGACCACTGATTTGAAACGTTATTTCTCTCATGCATCTGACATCCCGCAGCTCAATGAATCTGTTTCTGAGTTCTCTCTTCTGTTGAACTGGCCTGTTTATGTATCCACAGGAATTCTTCTCTGTCTATATACCTTTAGGCTAAGTCTTAATAACTAGTATGGCAAGTTCCTTTGCCTTTTTCTTCTTCAGAATTGTCTTTGCTATTTACAGTCCTTTGCTCTTCCATGTAAAGTTTGGTTCTTCATATCAAGTTCCACAAAAAAACCTTTCAGCATTTTGATTGGAATGCATTCATGGATTAATCTGGGGGAAATTAACCACATTTACAATATTGAGTTTTTTTAACCATGAACTTGGTATAAATAACTCAAATTTTCTTTTAGGTCTTTCAATAATGTTTCATTTCTCTACAGAGGCCTTGTGTGATGTATTTTTAGGTTTGTTTCTCCACGTCTGTATCAGGGTTCAACCAGAGAAACAGAATCTATAAAAGGAGGTATATATCAAAAGACTTATTGCAAGTTACATGATGGTTACAAAATTTGGAGGATGATTGACAAGACAAGGTTAAATCACAGGACAGGCTATCAGAAAGGGTAGACTGGAACTGTAGGGCATCAGCTGAAGCTGCTATCCACAAGTAGAATTTCCTCTTCTTCAGGAAAACCTCAGCTTTGCTCTTAAGGCCTTCCAGTTGACTGAATCAGGCCCACCCAGATTATCTAAAATAATCTTTCAGGGTTGTGTGGTAGTTTAGTCACTAAATCCTGTCCAACTCTTGTGACCCCGTGGACTGTAACCCACTAGTTTCCTCTGTCCATGGGGTTCTCCAGGCTAGAATACTGGAGTGGGTTGCCATTTCCTTCTCCAGGGAATCTTCCTGACCCAGGGGTTGAACCCCGGTCTCCTGCACTGCAGGCAGTTTTTTAACTTGGAGCTACCAAGGAAGCCCCTTAATCTTTTTACTTAAAGTCAACTGATTATTGACTTTAATTGAATCTGCAAAAGAATTTCACAGGAGCTCCTAGATTAGTGTTTGAATAACTGTACACTGTAACCTAACCAAGCTGACACATACAACTACAACTGGCCATCAAAATATCCCATTTGGTTTTTCTCTCCTACTATGAATGAGGTATTTTTCCCACTTAATTTTCTAAAAGATTATTATTGGTGAATAAGAAAGCTAATGATTTTGATATATTTAATTTTTAGTTCCACAACTTGATGGAAATACCTTGGTAGTTCTAATTGTCTATAGATTCTTCCTGACTTTCTACATAGACTATTTTTTTATAAACAAGAATAATTTTTTCTATTTCTCCCCAATTGTGCCTCACACAGATTTTCTTGACTTTTGCAGTGAATAAAACTTCCCTTGCAATGCTGAACACAAGCAATAATAATGGACATACCTTGCCTTATCCATGTTATTAATGAGACTGGTTCTAAAACGAAATACATTTGCAGTAGAATTTTGATAGGTGCTTGTCAGAGTCCCCAGAGGATAAAGATAGTACATTCAAATTAGGATAAGTCAGGGAAGTTTTCTTTACAAGTAATAGGGCTTCCCCAGTGGCTCAGCAGTAAAGAATCCACTTGCAATGTGGAAGATTCACAAGAAGTGGGTTTGATTCTGGGCTCAAGAAGGTACCCTGGAGGAAGAAATGGCAACCCACTAAAGTCCTATTGACAGAGGAGCCTGTCAGGCCACAATCCATGGAGTTGCAAAGGGCTGGACATGACTGAGTACTCAAAAAAACAGCCTGGATAAAGGACGCTGGAGAATACTCTCGAGAGTCCCTTGGACTGCAAGGAGATCCAACCAGTCCATCCTAAAGGAGATCGGTCCTGAGTGCTCATTGGAAGGACTGATGTTGAAGCTGAAACTCCAATACTTTGGCCACCTCATGCGAAGAGCTGACTCACTGAAAAAGACCCTGTTGCTGGGAAAGATTGAAGGCAGGAGGAGAAGGGGATGACAGAGAATGAGATGGTTGGAAGGCTTCACTGACTCAATGGACATGAGTTTGGGTAAACTCTGGGAGTTGGTGATGGACAGGGAGGTCCATGGGGTCTCAAAGAGTCAGACACGACTGAGTAACTGAACTAAACTGAACTGAAGGGGAACCAGAGAGGGTACTGCAATAGCCACTAGTGGCAGCTGAGAAGTGGCTATATTTAGCACAAAGGACTTCTAGAATCTAGAAAGGGAGAGTGAGGTAGAGGAAGCTGCTTTGAGAGGAGGGTGGGACACAGCCAACCCAATATGACTTTGCAGGGAGGGAGACAGAGAAAGAAATATCCTGACTCCATTCTCCTCTCAGATCTCCTACCAGGGTTCTTTAGTAGCTGACCCAATTGGAAGCCAGAAGGCAGGAGAAACTGCTTACTCTCTTACAGGCAGAGAACAGAGTAATGTGATAAGTGGATCTGGAGAAATAAATAGGAGCTATCTGGCACAATGCTTTTCACTAAATTACCAACAGTTCTCTCATTTATCTTATTCCTAGTATGCTACAAGTTTTCCCAGGGCTGTGTTAAATTTTACTGATGTTTTTATTAAATAATTATTAAATAACCTATTAAAATGATCCTATGGATTTTCTTTTAACCAATTCATCTAAATATATTACACTAATAGATTTTATGATGTGAATCATGCTTGCATTCCTGATATAAACCTTACTTGGTCATGAGATATATATATATACACACATAGAAATACACTGCTGAATTTTATATGCTTAGGGTTTTTATATATTTTTTCATAAGTGGAGTTGTTCTATAATTTCTTTATATATTTTTCCAGCTTTTTTCCCTCAAGGTTATACTAGTTTTATAAAATGAATTGATTATCTTTCCCTCTTTTCTGTTCTCTAAAACATTTGATTTACCATAGTTCTTATCTATTCCTTAAAATTATAACAAAATGGGCCTGGTGTAAAATAGATAGCTAGTGTTGTATATAGCACATGGAGATCAGCTCGATGCTCTGTGAAGACCTAGAGGTAGGGTGGGAGGTGGGTGTGGAAGGCCAAGAGTATGGGGATATATGTATACATATAGCTGATTCAGGCTTCCCTGGTAGCTTAGTGGTGAACAATTTGCCTGCCAGTTCAGGAGACCTGGGTTCGATCCCTGGGATGAGAAGATCCCCTGGCAGAGGAAATGGCAACCCACTCCAGTATTCTTGTCTGGGAAATCTCATGGACAGAGGAGCCTGGCGGGCTGTAGTCCATGGGATGGCAGAGAGTCAGACACGACTGAGCGACTAAGCACATATGCAGGCAAAACTGATTCACTGTTAGAGCAGAAGCTAACACAATATCGCATAGCAGCTATACTCCAATAAAAACAAAAAACAGGCCTGTGAAACCGTCTTTCATCACCTGGAATTTGGTGGAAAGTGAGCAGCTTTCCTAATAACTTAATTAGTAAAAGAATGGATCTTAGTTGATTTATCTTATTTCTTCCTGATTTAACTTTTAAATTTATATTTCTCAGAAAACTATTTTTCTAAGCTTTTGAATTTATTGTTATAAAGAATAAAGTCTTAGCTTCTTTATATTCAACTTTTTGATAACACCTGTAAAACAAATCTGGCTTGCACTTTGATATAGCCCTTAGACTGGGTAAAGAGGTGAGTACAGCTCAGTCCCTGAGTTTAAAACATGAGCCTGGCTTTATGTTTCCTTCTTTTATGAAGCATTTTTTAGGTCTCTTTAGCCTATGGGAATAACTTAAAGCCAACAGGAGCCCTAAATGGCTTATGAATCAGCTTCCCCCAAGTTTTCCGTTCTGCTTTCTGATCTAGAGAGGTATTTATCTTGTATTAAAGCCTGACCACATCTTTTTGGTTTATGTTTTATTTTTCATTGCCAGATATTTCAATCAAAGATGTTACTGAAGTGTGAACTCTTTCCAAAGCCTTGACCAGAAATTCCGCCTTGGCCTGACAATTTCTTGCTCCTTTGGATAACTTTACCTTCCTCCTAGAAACTTAAAGAACATATTCTTAAGTTATGATACCAAACACACTTTATAGTTTCTTCCAGTTGCTCCTGCCACCTTTATCTTCCTGCTAGTAAACAGAAGCAACCATCTCAGGTTGGAACTTGTGAGCAAGCTCTGTGACTTATGCTTGATGTAATCTCCTTTCCTGAATCTCCTAGCTGACACTCCACCACTTATTATCCTGACCATTTGTTTTATTTGAGAAGCTATATAATCCAGAAATCTTTAGACATATCATTTTTTATATCATGAATTTTAAAAAGGCATCATTCTACCAGTTCATCAGTAATTCCTCCCATTGTATTTTCTCTGAAGATGATAAAGTGAGGCATCTTGTCTTCCAGGCAGGGAAAAAGAACATTGATATGAACCCAGAATTCTGAGGCAGTTTCATTTGATCGGTTTGTTGGGAGAAGCTTGCTTTCCAGCACTTCTTTCTGCAGTGCTTCTCAGGCTAAGAGCAAATGATTTAACGGAGGGATCCTATTTGCAATGTTAGCTGCTGCCATCTAGTGCCCTTTGTGGAGAAATGGCGTTCTTTAGGTTCTTTTCAAGGCCACAAAGTAATTGCCTCGGAGGAGTACTTAAAGATTACTGCTACTACAGAGGCCCAGTTTGAGTTTCCTGAGCCATACAGCAAATTCCCATTGGCTATCTGTTTCACATATGGTAACGTAAGTTTCCATGTTACTCTTTCCATACATCTCACCCCTCTCCTCCCCCTCTCCCCGTGTCCGTAAGTCTATTCTCTATGTCTGTTTCTCCACTGCTGCCCTGAAAATAAAGTATTCAGTACCATTTTTCTAGATTCCATATATATGCATTAGAATATGGTGTTTATCATTCTGACTCACTTCACTCTGATAGGTTCTAGGTTCATCCACCTCATTAGAACTGACTTGAACACATTCCTTTTATAGCTGAGTAATATTCCATTGTGTATATGTACCACAACTTCTTTATCCATTCATCTGTCAATGGATCTAGGTTGCTTCCATGTTCCAGCTATTGTAAATAGTGCTGCAGTAAACATTGGGGTACATGTGTCTTTTTCAATTTTGGTTTCCTCAGGGTATATGCCTAGGTGTGGGATTGCTGGGTCATATTCCTAGTTCTTTTCATATTCCTAGGTCATATTCCTAGGTGGTTTTCTTCCTTGTTCTTTAAGGAATCTCCATGCCATCTTCCACAGCAGCTGTATCAATTTACACTTCCACCAATGCAAGAGTGTTCCCTTTACTCCACACCCTCTCTAGCATTTATTGTTTATAGACTTTTTGATTGGGGTGGGGAGGGAGATGGGAAGGAGGTTCAAAGGGAAGTGATATATATGTGTGTGTGTGTGTGTGTGTGTGTGTGTGTGTGTGTGTACACATATATCCCTACGGCTGATTCATGTTGAGGTTTGACAGAAAACAAAATTCTATAAAGCAATTATTCAATAAAAAAACAATTAAAAATTGGAAACTTACATATATATATATATATATATATATATATATATATATAAAACTACTGCTTAACCATTATCACAACTGTGGATCCAAAGAAAATGAGGCTGAAATCAGAAAGGTCTACAGAGTATATGGTTCCAACTAAATGTAAAACTGTGCAGATAATAAAAATATTTGTGGTTGCCAGGGGGTTGAGGGGAGAAAGGAATGAATGGGAAGGGCACAGAGGGTTTTGGGGTATAGTGAAATTACTCTCTATATGATGCTATAATGGATACATGTCATGATACATTTATCCAAACCCAGAGAATGTACATCAAGAGTAAGCTCTAAAGTATATCACGGACTTTGAGTAATAATGATGTGACCATATAGGCTCACTGATGTAGCACTCTGGTGAGAGATATTGATAGTACTAAGGTTGTGTTTGGAGACAAGAGTATGGGAACTCTGTACTTTCTGCTCAATTTTGCTATGAACCTATATCTCTCTAAAACATAAATTCTATTAAATATATACATGTAAATAATATATAAAATATATAATATGTATACAAATATGTAAAATACATACACATTTGTATCAATATATAAAATTATATGTGCAAATATAAAATACATATATATATGTATCAATATATGTATTATATATGTGTTTTACATATATGTATATAATTGTATATGTCACTGTATATATGTATCATATGTTGTATACATGTATCATATCTTCTTTATCCATTCCTCTGTTGATGGATATTTAGGTTGCTTCTCTGTCCTAGTTCTTGTAAATAGTGCTGTAATTAATACTAGATTGCATGTATCTTTTTGAATTATTGTTTTCTCTGTGTATCAGAGAAAACCATGCTCTGCCCAGAGAAAACACACAAACATATATATATGCATATGTATACATATTGTGTGGATCACAATAAACTGTGGAAAATTCTGAAAGAGATGGGAATACCAGACCACCTAACCTGCCTCTTGAGAAATCTGTATGCAGGTCAGGAAGCAACAGTTAGAACTGGACATGGAACAACAGACTGGTTCCAAATAGGAGAAGGTGTACATCAAGGCTGTATATTGTCACCCTGCTTATTTAACTTCTATGCAGAGTACATCATGAGAAATGCTGGGCTGGAAGAAACACAAGCTGGAATCAAGATTGCCGGGAGAAATCTCAATAACCTCAGATATGCAGATGACACCACCCTTATGGCAGAAAGTGAAGAGGAGCTAAAAAGCCTCTTGATGAAAGTGAAAGAGGAGAGTGAAAAAGTTGGCCTAAAGCTCAACATTCAGAAAATGAAGATCATGGCATCCGGTCCCATCACTTCATGGGAAATAGATGGGGAAACAGTGGAAACAGTGTCAGACTTTATTTTGGGGGCTCCAAAATCACTGCAGATGGTGATTGCAGCCATGAAATTAAAAGATGCTTATTCCTTGGAAGGAAAGTTATGACCAACCTAGATAGTATATTCAAAAGCAGAGACATTACTTTGCCGACTAAGGTCCGTCTAGTCAAGGCTATGGTTTTTCCTGTGGTCATGTATGGATGTGAGAGTTGGACTGTGAAGAAGGCTGAGCACCGAAGAATTGATGCTTTTGAAGTGTGGTGTTGGAGAAGACTCTTGGACTGCAAGGAGATCCAACCAGTCCATTCTGAAGGAGATCAACCCTGGGGTTTCTTTGGAAAGAATGATGCTAAAGCAGAAACTCCAGTACTTTGGCCACCTCATGCGAAGAGTTGACTCATTGGAAAAAGCTCTGATGCTGGGAGGGATTGGGGGCAGGAGGAGAAGGGGATGACAGAGGATGAGATGGCTGGATGGCATCACTGACTCAATGGATGTGAGTCTGAGTGAACTCCAGGAGATGGTGATGAACAGGGAGGCCTGGCGTGCTGCAATTCATGGGTTCGCAGAGTCGGACACAACTGAGCAACTGAACTGAACTAAATACATACGTATATGCTGCTGCTGCTGCTAAGTCGCTTCAGTCGTGTCCAACTCTGTGTGATCCCATATTCGGCAGCCCACCAGGCTCCCCTGTCCCTGGGAGTCTCCAGGCAAGAACACTGGAGTGGGTTGCCATTTCCTTCTCCAATGCACGAAAGTGAAAGTGAAGTCACTCAGTCGTGTCTGACTCCTAGCGACCCCATGGACTGCAGCCCACCAGGCTCCTGCATCCATGGGATTTTCCAGGCAAGAGTACTGGATGGGGTGCCAACATACGTATATAAAGAGTTACAAATACTTTACATCCTCAGGGAGACCTGTCAGTTCTCTACTATGGCATCAGTGACCTAGGACAAGGAAAATTCTATTTCTAGGCATGCTGAGTGTCTGTGAGAACCCTCAAGATAATAACTGTTTCTTTCAGAGCACGATTTGGACCATATATATATATATATATATATATATATATGTATGTATGTATGTATGTATGTATGTATGTATGTATGTCCCTTCCTGCCAGGACATATCCCAGACTGACTGAATCTCAGTCCCCAATGAATAGCCTTGGAATTTTACTTTGATTCCAGGAGACTCTGATAAACTAGGGTTTGGAAGCAAGTCTGAAGAAAGTAACAGGGTTTAGCAGTGAACAGATCTGAGTTTGAATCCCAGAATCACCACTTTCTGGCTCTGCAAAAATGCACAAGTCATTGACCTCTGTGAAAGAGGGAGTAACTGTAATTTTCCACCAGGTTCCCACGAGGACTGAATGACATTGTGAGCGTGGCATGATGGACAGCAGTGGCTGGAGACACAGGGGCCTAATCACCAGAAAGAATCCAATCTTGAACCAAGTCCAGGGATGGCACAAACACTTTCTTTGTGTCCATCTCAACCCCAGTCATTGCTGAGTCTTCCTCCAATAGGTGCTTCAGCATCCCCTCCCTCGGGGTCCTTTGGGGTCCCTCCCCCTTCCTTTTCTTCTCCATCCTCAGTCCTTCAGGGCTCTGACTTGATTGACAGCAGGTCTCATTTACCCTGGCTCTTCATGTTCTGCAGAGTTGAGAGCCAAGACAATAAACAAACCTCTTTCTAATTAATGCTGATTACCTCTCATTATCTCCTTGCTAAGTTAATATTTTTTAAAAAATCCACTTTGCTGAAGTGAGAATGAGACAGAGAACTACTTCCTTCCACAAATGTAAATAGCCTGGAACTTTTTTTTTTTTTTTTTGGCATGTGAGATCTTGAGTTCTTCCTCCTTTGTCTCACCTCCCTGTCTCCACACCCTTTGCTCCTTTTCCCTTCCAGGTCAGGTCAGCTTTGAGCTGCTCTACCAGAAAGGTCTGCGGTAGACCATGGTGCAGGCCCAAGTTGTGCTCTCCATTATGGGAGCTCAACAGCCATTTTCCATGGTCTGTCCCTCTCTTTTCACTCTGGTCACCTTGAAAACCAAACTATCTTTCAGGCCTACCCCTTGATAACAGAACCAATTAGATTACAATGGAAAATCCTTTGCAAATATATTAGGATTCACCTGTCAAGCTGGATGAGGGCCGGCAGTGGTGCTCACACGGCTTTGTTTATTTATTTGGCTACACCAGGTCTTGGCTGCAACAGGAGAACCTTTAGCTCTAGTTCCCTGACCAGGGATTGAACCCTGGCCCTCTGCATCAGAAGCATGGCGTCTTAGCCAATGTCCTGCTCACACTGTTTTCTGTGGCATGGTGTCCTGGCTTTCCTCCCGCTTCTCAGGCTCCTTATCGCTCCTCAGACTCCTTGGCCAGTTCACCCCCATTCACCAGCCTCTCAGTGCTGGAGCACTTGAAGTCTGCAGTCCTTGATTCTGCTCTTCTCACTCTGGACCTCACTCATCTTACAGTTTCAAATGAACAGAGTGAGAAGAGCAGAGCCAAGGACTGGCTACTCAGGGATGCTTCTCTACCCAGGGATGGTTCCTGCACATGCATCTCTACCACAAACCTCCCCCTCTATATGGCACCCAAACTTGGCCCTCTTCCAGGATTCCCCATCTCAGAGAATGACTGCACTATCCATCCCTTGTATTGATTTCTGTGGCCACGCCACTCTCCTTCAGTAACCATCACGAGTCTTGCTTGGTCCGTTTTAAATATTTGTAGAGCCCATCAATCTCCCCACACGAGCCCCCCAGCCCATTATCTTTGTCCTCCTAAGTGCTCAGCCACATCTGTAATTGCCCTTCTTCAGTCTAGCCCCACACTGCACTAGAGCGATAATTTTTTAAAAACTAGTGTTGCCATGTCCCTGCTTGGCTTACCATGTGTCAATAGCTGCCTGCTGCTCTTAAGAAGAATGTGCTTCTGATGCCCCATCAGGCCCTGCATGACCTGGTCCCTGTGACCTCTCTAGCCCCATTTGAGCCACTCTTGCTCTCACTCTCAACAGCAGCCAACTGACTTCTTGTGGTTCCTTTAGGAGATCACACTCTCTCCTGCCTCTGGGCTATTGCTCACGTGGTTCCCTCTGCTTGCGACACTTCATGCATGCTAAGTCACTTCAGTCATGTCTGACTTTGTGATCCCATGGACTGTAGCCTGCCAGGCTCCTCTGTCCATGGGATTCTCCCAGACAAGAATATTGGAGTGGGTTGTCGTGCCCTCCCCCAGGGGATCTTCCCAACCCAGGGATCAAACCCCAGTCTCTTATGTTTCCTGCCATGGCAGGTGGGTTCTTTACCACTAAGACTTCCCTGGTGGCTCAGATGGTAAAGTGTCTGTCTACAATGCGGGAGACCCAGGTTCAATCTCTGGTTTGGGAAGATCCCATAGAGAAGGAAATGGCAATCCACTCCAGTACTATTGCCTGGGAAAATCCCATGGACAGAGGAGCCTGTTAGGCTACAGTCCATGGGGTTGCAGAGAGTCAGACACGACTGAGCAACTTCACTTCACAACCTGGGAAGCCCAAGTCCCGTGAAAGCTCCGAACCTCACAATGTCAGCTTTAAACCTACTTCCTTGGGAAACTTGCTTGGACTACATCCTGACCCTTCTCTCCCTTGAGTTAGTTTTCTAGTGCTGTAATAACAGAGTATAACAACTGTGTGGCTTAAAATAATAGAGATGCATTGTCTCACAGCTCTAGAAGCTACAAGTTCAAAATCAAGGTGTCATCAGGGTTGGTTCCTTCTGAGGGTTATGTGGTAGAGTCTGTGCCCCTCTCTCAGCCTCTGGTGGTTTGCTGACAATCTTTGGCATTCCTGGGGGTGTTACAGCAGCACCCCAATTGCTGCTTTATCTTCACATGGTGGTCTCCCTGTGTGCATGTGGTCCAAATTTGCCCATTTTACGGAAACACCAGACATACTGGATTGAGGGTTAGTATTCTGGGATGACCTCATCTTCCCTAAATCTACAAGGATCCTATTTCCCAATAAGACCACACTCTGAAGTACTGGGGGCGGGGGCTTTAGGACATATGAATTTGGGGGAGGGAATATAATTTAACTCATAACACCCCTCATTCCAAGGTGGAGCCCTCCAGTTATATATTGTCATAGTCCTATCCTGCATTTATCTGCAAAACACTGATCACACAAGCAATAGTGTATTTATTTTCCCATAGATTGCAAGCACCATGAGGGATCATGTCCATTTTTGTTGACCACTGCAGCCTCTGTCTGGCATGTAGCAGTGATTCAATAAATACTCCCAGAGTGAACCAATATATTCTGTAATCATCCAGACTGCTGACTGCATCTGAAGGTGAGAAGATCAGCCTTTGTTTCCCGAGCCTACTTAGCTACTTTCTAGTGCTCCAGCTCCCGGGGCATTAAGTTATCTGCGACAAGTAGAGCCGGAGGCAGATCACAGATCAGTTGCTGCCTATTCTCAGTGACCTCTTGAGACTCCAGCATCATCTCCCTGTAAAGCCAAGCCCCTGTTGGAAAAATCTATGTCTAAGATTTGTTAGCATATTGCACTTTCACTTTTCATGTGCATCATAAGCACCTGGGACTATTACTGAGAAGGCTGAGCTTCTCTGGGGATCTTAAAAGTAGGCCACTTTCCTAGGACTGGAATGGTTTAGCTGGGTGGTTAAGGAATGAATAAAGTAAAGGGACTTCTGGGGCCTCCTTCATCTCTAATAGTTCAAGACCCTTGTTGTTTGATATCTGTGGACGTGGTCCCTCAATGCAGACAGAAAAGGGTTCTTAGTCCTTTAGCTCTCTGACCAGTATTATCTCTGAGCTACTGACAACAGTGCAAGAGAACACTGACGAATCCAGGTAGGTCAAAAAGCCTTTCACACAGGTGGGACTGTAATCCTGTTGAACTCACCTTCCCTGTGTGCTCTCAGGAATATGTGCAGAGTGTTAAGATCGCTTAAGTTCTGGCTTTTATGTTTCATGTTCTCATGGCATGAGGAATGCTGATTGCTCTAAATGTTGGACTTTTAGAAACTTGAACCCATTGACCTACCACAAGTAATTACTTCTGAAAGGCTCCTGACCCAGCAAGAAGCCAGGAGGACTCAGAAAGCAAAGGTGAGCAAACCCTGGAGAGGGAGGAAGCTGAGGGGCTATCCTTTTCCTGTCCTCCCTGCACAGAAGACTTCAAAGGCGGAGCAAACTATTAAGTAATGCAGAGTTAGAATTTTGTAAAGCTATCCATTCTTTCCTGGCCTGCCTCCAACTGAAGATTACTCCTGCTTCTCAGATGAACTCTGAGCCCTTCTCTGCTACCTGGTAAAAACAGGGCGATGTTGATGAGAGAGGGGAATTTTTACTGGGAAATTGGTGATTCTTAAAGCATTAAAATTTGTGAACACTTTCCTCTCCTGATTTATTTCAGTCACCTAGATGCTGCTGTGTGGCTATTTGATAAAAGATGTCCAGCTACTCTTAGATCCTCAAGGCCATGTTTGTGATGCTGATGACAAAAGAGCTGCAGAGACGGGCCCCTCCCCAAGGCTCACAGCTGCCGACACAGACGCTGTCCCCAGGGCAACATAGCAGGGATCACTCAACACATTGGGCTGCCATTTCTCTTCCCCTTCCTGGCCACCCCCTGACTGCCCTTAATAACTGTCCACATCATCCTCCCGGAGTTTTTGATACACCAGGGAAGATCACTCAAGTCCTAAATAATCAATTTTCAATCCTTCCTAAAGTACAGCAGACAGTATTGGACTATGGGGGTACACCCTACATAAGTAGGTTAGCATCTCTCTAATGTCATAGTCAGACAATTATTCAGTGGCAGAAGCAGCAGAGAGAGAACCCGGTCTCACCAAACCAGAACACATTTCTGGAAAGATAGTTAAAGCAGCTGTTGACACAGAAGGTGACATCTTGTCAAAATGAGATATAGAAAGATATTTCCATTCAACGTTTGCAAAACTCTATAGGAACCTTAAAAACAAGATGATACACACAGCAAATTCCCCCTTCGTTCACTGATAGCTTCACTAAGGACTGGTCTGGAAGCTGCAATGGCCCACTTTTGATGTCACAAGAGATCTCTATGGATTATAACTGATAAACAAGATCTCACTCTTCCAAAATGGATTTCAAGTTTTGGACTGCAGAGTAACCAATTACCCCCTATCCTAACAAGTGTGTCATCTTTCATAGCAGGAACTGGAAAAGAAGATGCAGACTCTAATGTATCCTTCTGGGAAAAGACAATATTTACATAAGATGCAAATGCTGGAAATGAACCGTAAAAGACAAGAGGTAAATATGAGAAGAGTGTCATATTTACCAAATGTATGCTACATAATCGCTGTCCTGGCACAGGAATATGTTAAGCATTCATCTCCAGACCTTACCTAGCATTTTAAATTTAGTTACTGCAGCCAAAGTTTCCTCTACTGGGACTGAGAGGAAAACATCAGGATCCCTTCTGCTACCAATTCGGTGGAGTCTTTTCTCTGTGTTCCATCTGTGTTCCAGATGCAAGGATGCATTTGTGTCTCAAGTTTCCCCCCCTTTTTTAAAACTGTTTCTTCTACCACATTTTGGCTCCAGCAGGAAAATGAGGCTAGATCATTTTTCCTGGTTTAGTTAAAAGGACAGAGGGTGAATTTGTCTTTATTTTGGTACTTGTACCTAATAAGCAAACATGCCTGCATATTCAATCACTCATTTGTGTCTGACTCTTGGTGACCCTGTGTACTGTAGTCGGCCAGGCAATTCTGTCCATGGAATTTTTCAGACAAGAATACTGAAGTGGGTTGCCATTTCCTCCTCCAGGGTATCTTCCCAACCCAGGGATTGAAACCTAGGCATCCCACTATAATTTAAATCATAGAATCAGTTGATAAGGAAGATCTCTGGTAACAAACCCCTTTACAATCATGTTTCCTCTAAATGTCATATTCCAAATTCCTCACTCTAGTGAATAAGCCTGAAGTTCCTGTTTTCTTCAGTTCCAAATGTATCAGATAGCCTGTGGAGAAATGGTTTTACAAAGGTCCTCACCATTTTGAGACTACCAGTATGCTCCTGTTTCTCCTAACAAACTTGCACATGAAGAAAGTTTCCATATCTTTTTAAGAGGAAAAAGAGAACCATGTTCTATGTATCTGCCTACAGATACATGTACAATTTGTAAAGCGCCTGATTAGTTGACCTATTCTGGTGAAGGTAGTGTGAGGGGAGAACACTAACACTAGCTGGTCAATTTCAGGCCCAACTTGAACTGAAGAAAAGTCTTCACAAGGAGGCAAGAACTAATAAGCAGAAACAGAGGGACCATAAAGCCAAGAAAATCCTCCAAAGCATCCCAAGAAATGATGATGGTGACTTTCTAACCTTGTTGCCTGACGAAACCTTGAACAGAAGTCTAGGTGAGTCACGTAATTTTTTTAGTAAATAATATATCAAGTGTTTTTAAAACTTTACCAAATAAATTTCTGATATGGACTGGGAAAGCACAGAGCTGCCCTTGGGTCCCTGTTAATATTTTATCTCCTGGATTATAATGGGCCTGTTGTCATGTAGTTTGGGATGGCCAGAAGAATACAACTTCAGCGCTGTGGTGAGATCTCTTCTTAGAAATATACTGTACTTTACATGTATGACTGCAATCCTTGCACCATCCCCAGGAGGAGAAAAAGGGCCTCATCTTGTGCTTAGAGACAGTGAGGCACGTGGAGTTATCAATACACTAAACAGCACATTGGTATCAGCTAGTTTGGCACCACATGCAGAGACTCTCTCCTCAACCACCCTCTCCCCTGCAGCCCCCTTTGCACACTCAATGTCTAACACTCCATCCAGCATCACTGTCCTCTTCAAACTTGCTCATGCTGCCTCCGCTGTCTCAGTAGGTGTGGCCTCTGTGCTCTCCGTCACTCAGGCCAGAGATTTGGCCCCTTTCCAGCCCTGCTGCCCCCTCTCCTGGAAGACGGTCAGTCACCTAACGCTGACTACGCTCCCATCCCGTTCCCCGTGCCACCCTTAGGTCAGCATGTCACACCAGGGCTATTGCCATAGCCCCCTGACTGCACTCCTACCTCGGGTCCTACTTTCCTTCCATCAACCCTTCACCTCGGTGGTCCCCAGACCACCAGCACCAGCATTACCTGGGAACCAGTCAGGGCTCCAGGCAGAGTGACAGAATCACAGCAGTCTAACAAATCCTCATCTCCCCCATGATTCCAACACCCCTAAAGTTGAAGAACTACTGCTCCACTTGGTGATCAAAGTGTTGTCCACACACCAGCAGCATCGAATCACCTAGGAGTTAATTAGAAACAATTGCAGGCCCCATCCCAGACCTACACAATCAGGACCTGCGTTTTATCGAAATGATTCTCAAGCACAATAAAGTTCTAGAAGCACTGCACTATTACCAGGATAATCTTATGAAATGCCAATCTGACCATATCACTCTTTCGCTTAAAAAGAATCTTTCAGTGAGTCTCCATCAGCCTGAGGACAAAGTCTGAACTCCTCACCCTGATACCCTAAGCCTTCAGACTCTCTACACTGCCTACCTTTCCGGCTTCATCTCCTACTATTATCATGCCCAGTTCCCATACTCCAGCCAGGCCAGGTTGCCCAGTGGCCCCTGATGGCTCTGTAATTTCCAACAGACATTTGTATTTACAGACTCTGTGCTGTATCACCCCATCAATTAGAGTCTCGTTAAGTTTTCACTGTATGTACTCTCCCGGAGCAAGCCCATCACTGCAAAAACAGGTACTGTTCACACACACAGAGCTCGCTGTGCTCCGGGCCAATCCCCTGTCAGCGATACTGAGCACTGAGAGAGCAAAAGAAATGCTGGCTGTTTCTCTGGAGGTCTCGAGCTTCTACGACGCAGTGCAGCTCAAAGAGATACTGCCACTGCTCGGGAAAACAAAACACCTAATCAATGAGCTAATTAAATAAGAAAAAGCTGAATAATTGAAAAGCTACTTGGAGCATCTGTCTGACCTATACTCCCGAGTTGCAGGATGAAATCTGGTGTGTAGTCACAACAGAACAACTTTTACCATTTAAAAATATTGGCAAAACCACCAAGAAACATACTGCAGCTAAAGTTGAACACTTTGAGTCATTGCTTGAGATCAGGCTGAAAAAAAAAAAAATGCTGGCAAAGTCTTTGGAAGACTGTGTCACATGGAGAAGTGGGGGTTTGCCTCTACCCCCTGATATATATAGATATATTTTTAAACTGCTTCATTTTGTTCCAGCTAAAGTTTGTAACTCTTACTCTAACCCAGGCAAAATGGTCCATGTTTAACATGAATTATCGCATTTAAGTTTCACACAACCTCTAAGGCAGGAGTTACTGTTAGCTCCCACATGACAAATCAGGATTTAAGGCCAGGTCTTTCTGACTCCAAAGGGTGCACTCCTACCCACCCCCTCGTGTAGCCTCCTCAGGACTCTAGAGGCCCAGAGCTCTGCCCAGGACAACCTTAGGAAAGTCTGCAAATGCAGTTTGTGATTCCCTCCCCACTCTCTCTCAAAAGCAGGCTTCCCTCTGCAAAGCCTGTAGAACTCACCACTCTGCAGGCACATGTTCAAGCAGTGATTCCTTTTTACTTATTCTCAAGGAGCATCTTTGATTTCTTTCTCCGCTTCTGAAAGCAGTTTGCTTTGCTTTCTCCTAAAAATGGAATGTAGCCAGATCATAGACTTCCATGGGCATTCTACTAGTCAGGGTCTGTTACCTCTTCACCTAGCTCCTTTTATTTAAGGCTCTATTTGTTCATTTTTGTTGCCTCTTTTGGAAGGGAGGATGAGAGTTTCAGGTCCCTTGTGAGGTTAAAAACGAGTTTTTGTTTTTCCTGCTGCTTCTTTAAAATGAAATCATGCATGCTTTGCTTATATTTTACGTATACTTACATAGTAAGTTACATGCGCTGCTGCTGCTGCTAAGTCACATCAGTCATGTCCAACTCTGTGCAACCCCATAGACAGCAGCCCACCAGGCTCCCATCCCTGGGATTCTCCAGGCAAGAATACTGGAGTGGGTGGCCGTGCTATCTGCGTAATATGTAATGATACATGACTTACACAAAGTGAACATCACCCTTTTAGGCAGGCAATTCTGCGAGTTTTAACATATTAATGTGGCCCCTACGCTTTCCAGAAGCCATGTTATGAATCTAGTGAGGAGAAAAAGCACTGGGCTTGTAATGAAAATCTTTTATTTGACTCCTGACAGTACATTACTCAATGTAAGCTCTGTGGGAGCCATGAGCTTTTCTTATTACTAGGACAGTACCAGGTACATAGTAGCCTCTTGATAAATATTAGCTATATATTTGTTCATATAGCTTTATTCTACAGAAAGATTGTAGCTAACTTCCAGTTGTCTAACCTCTGTGAACCTGTTTCCACATTTGTAAAATGGGAATAAAACATTGTGTCTACCATGCAGAGTTTATGTAAATTTCAAATATTATATGTAAAAATGCATATAAAATGTAAAGTATCATATGAATATGGACAAAACTGAAGAAATATGAAACTGATATGCTTCAGAGGAAGTGTTACTCTACATACATCATTTGAATGTCACCTTCACAATTCTAGTCTTACCTGGTCACTTGTACTATTATTTACTTAGTACTTTCCTTTCAGGTATCTTGCTTAGTTTTATTTTTAAAATTTATCTTTGCTTGTATCAGCTGTGACCTGAAATTCTCATCCTCCTTTCCAAAAGAGGGAACAAAAATGAACAAATAGAGCCTTAAATAAGAGGAGCTGGGTGCAGAGGTGCCAGAACCTGACTAGTAGAATGCCCACGGAAGTCTATGTTCTAGATATGTTCCATTTTTAGGAGAAAAAAAATGGGTTATGGGTTTGATAGTGGCAATAACATTTTTCTAAAATACATATTATAAAATACCTAACCATCAAAAATTTTTAATATTTTGTACAATCCTTGTACTACCTAAATCATTCCCTATGTTCCCCCACTGGCCTCTGTTTCTTTCCTCTCTCAAGATTAACTTTTTAAAATAATTGTTTATTTGGCTTTACTGGGTCTTAGTTGTGGCACATGGGATCTTTAGTTGCGTGTGGCATCTAGCTTCCTGACTAGGAATCAAACCCAGGCCCCCTGCGCTGGAAGCACAGACTTTTAGCAACTGGACCACCAGGAAGTCCCTCTCTCTCCAAGTGTGTTTTGAAGTATCAGTAGGATACACTTTCCTCTACTTTGCTCACCCAAAATCTAATTCGGTTTTAAACATTGTATTTCTCTCTTTGAAGTCTAGCAACCATAAAGAATCCAACAGGGATTTATCAAAGTGTAACAAGTATAAGACATCTAGCTAAGAAGTTCTCAAACTTTAATGCTTTCTATACAAAACTTTGTATACAGTGCTTTGCTAGTGACTTAAGGGATTTTCAAGGATAATACTGAACATGTGACTTTTGCCTCACATGCTAACTGAAACATCATAACACCAAGAGTGTCGGGAGACCCAAGCTATTGTTAATATTATGTTAGATTCCACCATTACCAGTCTCTTCTTGTTTCTAATTCCCTGCCTCTAGTCTACAGAAAATCCTTATTCTCAGTCTGAGGGATGTTTCTAATATTCTGGGCTCATCTGTAGAGCAGAGATGATTGACAGCTCCAGGCCCCAACGAATGAAGCCTTTCCCAGGTTCTGGTTATCAATATTTCCCACCTTCCAAGATGTCTGATGGCTCACTTGTTCATTCCTCTATTTACTCATTCAACAAATATTTACTGAACTGGGTAGGTGTAGTACTTAGAATAGCGCAGACAATGAACAAAAGAAAGTCCGATGAGAATATAACTAGAGACCTAATAATCTGAGGAGTTGGACAGTTTCTATGAGAAAGTGGCATTTAAGCTGAGATGAAAGTAGCTGGACGATGGGAGCAGGTGAGCACATGAGTGTGATGTCCAAGTGCTGGGACATCCAAAAACTGTGGTCAGTAACAGCATGTACAAATGCCCTTGAGTGGGAAGGAGCCTGCCAGATTCTAGACACCAGTTAGAGAAGAGAGATTCAGACGGAGAGTGACTGGAGATGGCTCTGGAGGCATAGTGAGAGACCAGTGCATGAAAGGTCTTATAAATCATGTCAAATAAAGACTTTGAACTCTATCTTAAGTTTCAACGGGAAGCCACTGAAAGGGCAGGTTAGTGAACCAACAGGTTTATATTTTCAATATTACTCTGCTTGAACTGTGGTGAATGGATGGGAGAGGAAAGCAAAAATATGTGGGGAGGCAGGTTAGAAGTACCCAGCAGTAGTGCAAGAGAGAGGGGGTGTCTAGACCAGGAGAGAAGGGTGACAATGAGGAGGGAGAGAAAGAGCAAGGTACAAGATATGTAGCCACCAGTTAGAGAAGAGAGATTCAGATAGAGAGTGACTGGAGAGGCTCTGGAGGCATGTGAACACCTGGTGGTGAATATACATAGGACATGGAGACAGTGAGGTGGGCAGGAGGTGCTGGGGCAAAGGTAGGACCATGTGCTAGGCTAGGGTAACAAGGAGAAAAGGCAGGTTTAAGACAGAAAAAGAAGATGAAGCCGACATATATTGCCAGGAGACAAAGAGGAAGAGTCCAGCCGTACGGAAAAAAAAAAAAAGTATCATATTTCAGGAGACAGATTAGGGCTGCAGGCATAAATTAACTATAGTTTTCTGTCACTGCTATGTATATAAACAATGTTCATAAGTACAACATTCAAGGAGAGAACAGGGTAGCCCCTCAGTGAGGCTGAAAAGAAACTTGTGAATCACAAGGCGTGAATCCTCACATTGAAATGTTTGATTATCCTTTGTAAAAATATGCAATTTCAAACAATGATCATTCAGAAAATATCCAGAAATTTGTGCCCGATTCTGTCATGGGGCAAATCTGGACTTTGACCTAGGATGATTTTCCAAACTTGAAAATGGTCACAAAGATTTTTTTTTCCTTAAAGTCCACCTTCTTTGAATAAGACTGTGTGTGCTGTTCTGAAGTGCATTCTAAAAGGGTATTGGGTGCTACTTAAAAAAAAAAGCAGAAGTAAAGACATATATGTGTAAAATCCAACACCAAAAAATAAATCTATTCCCCAAAGAATAGATGGTAAAATAAATGCTTTACCCTTTGAGCTCTCTAGTTCTGTAGGTCTAGGACGCAATCCAGGCTACTGTGTTTCTGAAAGTCTCCATAGTTAAATCTGATGTGAAGGCAGAGCTGATTGAGGGTTAGGAAAATGGAATAGTGTATGCCTAGGACATAGTAGATGTTCAATAATTAGCTCCAGGCAACATCATCGGTGCAATATTCTTGCCAAAACAATTTAACCTTAAGTTAACCACAAGGGAACAATCAGAGAAAGCCTAAATTTAGAGCCATTCTACCAAATAATTGACCCTGTGTTCTTTCAAATGTGTGTTAGGAAAAAGGAAGGTAATGAAGAGGAGGAAGACAACATCCAGGAAGAGGAGGGGGAAAATCAGTAAGAGACTGGGCAGTGCGGAGCAAGAGACAAGGAAGAGAAAAAGGAGGAGGGGAAGAGATGAGGAGAGAAGAAAGGAGTGGGAGAAGAGAAGAAAGAAAAGGATGGGAGAATGTTCTTGAATTAAAGGAGACTAAGCAATAAGAATATGCAGCACATATTCCTAGATTAGATCCTGTACTTAAAAAAATAAAACGCAAGCAGGCAAACAAAAAATAGTTACAAAGAGCATTACTGGGATAAGCATGGATATTTGAATACAGACTGGATATTAGAAAAGAGCCTTTTATCAATGTCATATATTCTAAGTGTAATAATTGTATTGTGATTATACAGGAAAATTGCCCATCTTAGGGGATTTGTGGTGCTCTATTTTGGGAGGAAGTGACTCTGCAACTAATTCTCAAGTGGCTCAGCTCAAGAAACGTTTGAGTGTGTGTGCGTATACACATATACATATTGGGACACAATGTTGATGCGCTGGAGTATACAAAAGTGTATTGTACCATCTTGTGATTTTCAGAAGATTAAAAAGTTTTGTAAATAGCAAGAAAAACATTTTAAATGCTTCCAGAAACACCAGGTGAAATATACTCTTTATGTATAATATGTGTGTGTGTGGGTGTGTAGATTATTTTGTATTCATAAAAACCTAAGCTTACACAGATACATCATTGTCTGGGGTAAAAATAAATTAAATGGACTTTCAATTCTTTGTAGGAAATACACAGAATGCAGAATTTCTGGAACATCAAGCAAGGAATGACCACTGTCCCAGGAAAATTGGCAAAATGGAAATATGGCTCCGTGAACAGGAGGCCCGGGGAGAGCTTCTCTGGGACAGCTCCAGCTCTGACTCAGATGAGTCAGGGAAAGTAGAGGGAAAAAAGAGCACTAGTGAGGACCAGGACAGAAAGAATCCAACATTTTGATGAGTTTTTTGATTAAGAATAATAATAGTTAATACTATTCACTAATCTAGTTACTGAATGTATTGGAAGCTTTCTTTCCTTTAAAAATTCCTCAAGGTAGTATATGAATTATTCTGAAAACACCAATTCACTTTCTTTTCATTTGAAATCCTAAGATTAAAGGTGTGAGATATATTGTTAATATATTAGTACCATATAACCCACTGCCTCAAAACTTAGGGACTTAACTAGCAGCCACTTATTTTCCCACTTTTCTGTGGGTTGCTAGGCTCAGTTGGGTGGTTCTTCTGTTGTTCTCCTTTGAAGCCTTTTGCGCCATGAAAGCTGGATGGTAGGTAGGACTGGAGTCATCTGGAAACTCAGCAAGGACACTGACACAGCTGGAGTTTGCCCCTACACTGTATCATCCCAGAGCCTCTTTACATGGATTTCCCGAGTGCCCTCTCCTGAAGGGTAGCGAATTTGCTTTTATGTCAGCCCAGGGCTCCCAAAGCAGATGTTCCCAGAAGAGGGAGAGAAAGCTACCAATCTTAACTCTAATCTGATCATGGACCCCACACTCTGTTGACTACTGCAAGTCATAGGCCAGGTCACAGGCAATGAAAAAGGGGCTATGCAGGGCAGCAATTCCAAAGTCTATTGGGGTCTACCTTTGGGTTCTACCTATTGGGGTCTTCCAGGTCTATTGGGGTACACTCATTGGGGTATTTGAGACATGGCACTCCACCATATCTTTAAAAGCAAATATCTTCTAAAACAAAAAGATGAGAGAGTAGATTTAATAAAAATAAAAATGACTTTCTAAAGAAAATCCCAGGATGCTGCATTAGACACTAAGCTCATTTAAGTCACTTTCTTGTGAGTTATAAACTTTTTATCTCATAACAAAAGGCTATAGGAAAAATGTAAAGTTATGAGATTAGACGCTTGCTCCTTGGAAAGAAAAGCTATGACAAACAGAGACAGCATATTAAAAAAGCAGAGACATCAGTTTGCTGACAAAGGTCCATATAGTCAAAGCTATGGTTTTTTTCCAGTAGTCATGTATGGATATGAGAGCAGTACCATAAAAAAGGCTGCGTGCCAAAGAACTGATGCTTTCAAACTGTTGTGCTGCAGAAGACTCTTGAGAGTCCCTTGGACAGCAAGGAGATCAAACCAGTCAATCCTAAAGGAAGTCAACCTTGAGTATTCATTGGAAGGACTGATGCTGAAACTCCAATACTTTGGCCACCTGATGTGAAGAGCTGACTCACTGGAAAAGGCCCTGATGCTGGGAAAGATTGAAGGCAAAAGGAGAAGGAGATGGCAGAGGATGAGATGATTAGATAGCATCATGGACTCAATGGACATGAATCTGAGAAAACTCCGGAGGTAGTGGAGGACAGAGGAGCTTGGCATGCTGCAGTCCATGGTGTAGCAAAGAATTGGACACAACTTAGCAACTGAACAACAATAAAAAAATGTGTGGAAGGTCATTGTGAATTAAAGCTCAAAATTAAATGGAGATCTCTTAGATTATGATATAGATCTTAGAACTTTACAAAAGGACACTTAGAAGTGTTCAATCCAAAAGTTATATTCTCAAAAATTAGATTTTTCAACCTTTTAAACAATCTGCTCTATTCAGATTTTACCAGTTAATGCACTCGTGTGTGTATTTATTTCTGTGCAGTTTTATCACATGTATGGTTTCATGTGAGCAACAGCATGATCAGACACAGAGCAGTTCCATCACTAGAATCCCTTGTGCTATCTAAAGCCACTCCCCCATCCAAGTAAATTTTCAGGCAATTTCAAGAACTTCTTTTGTATAAAACTAGACTCCACTTTTAGCAACACCTAAAAATATTTTAAGCATCCAGAAGCCTCTAAGAATTCAGTGAACTTTAAAACAAAGTAAAATTCTGTTTTAAGCTTTCTCTAGGAAACTTCCAAAATAAAAATAGTAGAGAGAAACACCCCTAACTTTGACATTCAGTACATTCAGATCAGTCACTAAGAAGATGAAAACTTCTGTGTCAGGGGACAAACACTCATGTTTCTTCCAAGGACAGAAGTCAATTAATTAGGTCATCTCTGGGCACTTTTACTGCCAGTTCTTTCCAAGTAGTATACTTTTTCTTTGGTAGGTAGAAAGCATATTTCCTACAAAGGAATGCATAGATTGTTTGACCATTCAGCCTTTTTGGAAAAGTAAGATCCTTTTGTGTTATTGTTAATTGAAGTACAGTTTAGTTTCAGGTGGAGAGTTTTTTCCTAGATCTTGGAATTTATACAACTAAATGGATAGCATAAATTAGGCATTGTCTTGAGATATAGGAACTAGACATATATGTGTACTGGTGAGGATGCCATGGCTCAAAGTATTTCTTGAACTTCAGAGAATGTTAGCAGTAAAAGAAATAAACCATAATGCTTTCTCTGTTTATTTGCCTGCTCGGTGTGGAATTCTCATCCAATCTTAAATTCAATAATTTTAAATTATAATAAGAGTGATATTAATCATTGCTAATGTGCACTGATTGTTTACAGTGGGTCAAGAACTCTCCAGATGCTTCTCATATATAATCCTCACGTCAATTTTGTGGGTTACCTCTGTTTTATAGATGACAAAACTGAGGCACTGAGAGGTTGACTAACCTGCCAGAGTCACCCAGCAGAACAGTGTGTTTTTGAGCAGGCTGTTGCTTACCAGAAGGGGCCTGATGCGAGTCAGGACTCCTCTCTCCAATTCTACCTCAGCTCCCCAGTGACTTTCTGTAGCAGTCCACATTTCTTTTCAGTTACATATTTTTTTGGTGTTGGAGCAGACTACGACTGCACTAGAAAGAGTATGAGCTTTCTTTTAAAAAGAAATGCCTCGGAGCCTAAGTGCTTAACTGTGGGCACAGGGCAGGATAAGAGCACTGAGAAATAAGTCAAGCGGGGAAGTTTCCAGGTGTGAGGGAACAGAGAGGCAGATGAGAGAGTAAAGGCAAAATTAGCTGTCTTTACAACTTGGCCTGGGAGCAGGATCAGTGAGCAACCCCACTGGATGTCCCATCCAGGATGGTACTCGGGGCTGCACTGTGGCCTGGGCCAGAGAGTGGCGGTTCTCAGAGCCAGCGCTGGAATCGCCTGGCAAGTGACCGAACACGCAGCCACAACTAAGGATTCATGGGCCCACCAGAGTTCTGGCACTCGGTTGCTGTTTCCTTTTTAAGCTCCTCCCCGTGAATCTAACACGCAGCCAAGGCTGAAAACCACAGCCTCACTGGTATCAGCATGCCACTGCAGCAGATACACCAACTTCTATCTTTAAAAGCAGCAGCTTCTGAGGTAATTTTTAAAGGTAAAGACATGAGGCCTGAAGCTTTACGCACAGTAAGAGGTTATTCGTTTTGTTGGTAATTGTCTGAAAACAGCAATCCTTTACTTAATCTTGAATTTGTTCAGGGGCAGTGCAGGGCCATCAGTAAACACAGCTGCCGCTGCTGGTAAAAGCTATAAAATTAAGCCTCAAGGCAAAGTTGTCAATTTTCTCCAACAGAAAATCTCAGCTTTGAGGGGAGCTGTGGAAGGCTTGTCTATGGCCAAATATGTGCTTTCTCTTAGGAAAATAACATTCTTGCTCTGAATTTTCATGAGAAAGAGAAGCCTTTGGGGATGCTTTTGAAAATGTGTTTTTACTCAATTATTATTATTTTTGTGCAGAGGGTCATTCTTGTTCATCTATCTATTTTGATAATAATTCTGAGTTACTGTACAGGGAGTTAACTGAAGATGATTCTTCGTGGAGTCACCTATGAAATAGTTTTGTAAACAAAAAGATAATCTTTTCTGTTCACATAGAACCTTGAGAGACAGAAAACACCAGTTCTTCATGCCTTCATAAAGATACCAGCTCTTTATTCCCTTCTTACCAGGAAAGCCTGTGATCATCAAACTATAATTAAAGTCAACTGTTTTTTCCCTCAAATGAACAACAAGAGCCTATTTCCACATATTACTACAGAATCTCACTAATTTAGAATACTTTAGGGAGGGCTTGGGAGAAAATAGGCTAAGGGGTAGATTAGGGAAGGTAAGGCCATTAAAAATGTGAATTACATCTCATTTTTAAAGGAATACTCAATATGTACAAAATAAAAATATATCTGAAAACAAAGCCAAGAGTTAAGGTTTATTTTTAAATAAACCTTCATAATAAGTCTGTAATTTGTTCATTTACTTAATCAAGCATTCAGCTAGTAGGTTTTAAGTGTCTACCAGATGCCAAGCATGGTTCCAGAGGCTGAAAATACAGCCATAAACAAGACAAAAATCCCTGGACCCATGGGTTTACATTCCAATGAGGAGACCTTGAGCAGAGAATCAAATAACACAATACAATTTAAGGTAACATCAAGCATTATGAAGAAAGTGAAGCAGATCTGAGGATAGGCAATGGAATGGACTGTTTCAGGCAGGATGCTCAGGGAGGGACTTGTTAGGGAACCAGGTTTGTTCAAGCCAAGACACTGAAACAACAGGGTTTGCAGCAAAGAGAGAGTTTATTCTTAAGGCAGCCGAGATGGGTGGACAAGTTTAAATTTGCCTCCCTGAAGGCAAGGGGTGCCGGTATTTATGAGATAAAGATTAAAGTAGCGGGGTGGTCTGAGGAATGGGGAGCATGGGGAAGGTGGCTATAAAAGTTGCTATAATTGTTATTCTGCACAGGTATAACTAAGCCACGGGCCTTGGTACATTTAAGTATGTAGGCACTTGGCAGGATCTGAGAATGGAGTTTTCAGTCCTCTAATGGCTAAAGGACACTGGCACATACCCATCTGGAAGATCACCGGTCCCATTTAGTTTTAACTGACTCGGCTTGAGCTAGGCACAGCTGATGGTAAGTTCTTGGAAAACGACTCAGGCTGAGGAAGATAGGCAAGTCTTTTTGTAGCAGAAGTGAGAATGACCTTGATTAGTAAAGACAGGTGAAATGGATTTGACCCACAGTTTTAGAATCTCTGAGGAAGAGACTTGAATGAAGTGAGGGTAGATGTCATGGGAAAACCTATGAGAGCAAGTGAAAAAGCTCTGAGGTGAGATAAGTTTGTCATTTTCAAGGACGAACAAGCAGGCTGGAATGGCTGAGTCAGCAAAGTTGCCTGACAGGGAAAAATCTCAGAAAGCTTGTCAAAATACAATTGATGAGGAGCCCAGAAGATCATGGTGTGATGATGAGTGTTAAGTGTAACAGAATTTAGAGACAGCAGGGGCTGGTCCCAGTCTAGACTGACATCTCTGATGTGATCATGCACAGAGGCAAACAGACTACGGCCAACACAAATGCCATGTGGCCAGAGCTGACTTTCTGGGGCTCACCCTCAGCCCAGCTGAGCCAGTCAGAGAGGGTCTCAGTTTCTGCTGATGTCAAAAACCTGAGTACACTCAGGAGTGATGGATAATAGTGTTCTGCTCTGTGGGCCAGGGATTCAGGAACACAGGAGTTGCAGTAGACAGAAACAGAGACAAGGGATCCGCTGAGGCCCACCAGCACATCTGTCCCTCATTCCCAGCCCTCCTAAGGCCCTGCTGCCTCTTGTCCTTCCTTCTGAGACCATATCCTTATAGTAAATCACCTTCAGCTTGGGCCAGTTCCACCTGATTTCTGTTCCTTAAGGCCAAAGAATCTTAGCCAAAAGAAAGCTTACACAGCAGTCTCCTCCTTGCCTTATGATGCATTACTGGAGGCTGTGGAGGGCTGGAGTTGCTGAGCGTGGCCACTTCTGGTTCCCAGTGGGTATTATGAGGATTTCTTCAACCCATATTCAATGGTACCACATCAATCATGATGGGGGTAGTTACACCACAAAAACTGGCAAATGTTATGAAACAGGACTTTTCTTTCTAGAGAGCTACTTGCTAAACATTTCCCAGTACACCTTTCTAGAGGTAAAGACCAATAGGCTCTAGAGTCTGAATTCACAGGCCAGCACTGCCACTTCCTGCCTTAGGTAAGTTATTTAACCTCTCTGGCTACAGCCTTCTCATGGTAAAATGAAGAATATGATAGTGCCTGTCTCACAGTGTTGCTGTGACAGAAATAAGATCATAACTTGTAAAGTGTTTGAAACAACACCTAATACCTAATAACTTCTCTGTACATGTTATATAACTAGCAGTTTTATTCCTATTGAAATTAGGAATAAAATAAGAAAAAAATCTGTGGTTCTGGAAGTCTGGTCTGTACAAGACATGAAACAAAAGCCAGAAGTACATAACTATGGAATTATGAAAAGATTTACCATGATTCACAAATGATGTGACTATATGCCTAGACTACCCAAAGGAATCAGCTGAAAAACTTTTAGAATGAATAATGGAATTAAAAATAGGTATCTAGATAAAAGATATATTTTAAAATCAGCAGTTTTTGCAAGCCTTTTCTCAGAAGTTAGCCAACAGAAATAAAAATATCAGTATGCAAAGTCAAAAGTTCAAGGATGAATTGTGTGTTCACTAATCGTAAGGGAATGTCTCAGGATATACTGTTTCAGAATGATTTCTTTCTCTGTAACTCTAGCTCTCAAGCTCCCATTCCCATCCCTGTCCTCTCAGCAGTTCAAAGTACTTCAACCACTTGTGTCTTAAAATTCTGCATTCGCTTAAGGTTTTCCTCCACTCCCTTTCTCTCTCCCCAGCCAGGCTCCATGTTTGGGGGAAGAAGCACAGGACTGCTTATGGCCTCACCGTTGAGGGGGTATGAGGAATATCTCATCAGTACTGTCCTCCATCCTCTCCAGCCTTGACTGAAAGATATGCATCTTGATGATCTTGAGCATCGACCTCCTTCTCCTTAGTGTGCACCCCAGTCCCAAACCTCCATCTATGTTACTTCCTGCCATACTCCTTGGCACTGGCCTTGGACAGTGACTGCTTATGAGGAAGCCCTGTGATGGTCTCCTGCTGTTGGGCCCCACCTCAGTTTGAAGGGTGCTACTCATCCACCAAGAATCAACTACATTTTCTACACAGTCCCTGGGGTGGGCTGTCCATTCCACTTACTGTGCAAAGGACTCCCCAAGGCTTTCAGTTCTCAGCTCCCTCCCAGGCTTCCTTGGAGGCCTTGGAAATTTTTCACCTATTCTTTGAGGTTCCTGTGGGAATCAAGGCTTAGGGGTGCAAGCCCTTTCTACTGAAACATATCTTGTTGCCATTATTACTCTGCTGCAGCCCCCAGATGTTGCTTCAAGTCAGGTTCATAATTTTTATTCTTTTTCATAAAAAGCATGCCCCCAAATATGTGTTTCTCTCCACTCCACAGAGATGTAGCTTTCCACTTTTAAATCAACAAATCTTCCTGAAGGCAACAATGGTAGTCAAAATATTTAACTCTGAACAGAGCATGGATAGCAGTTAGAACAGCCCCAGTAAGGTCCTCTGAATGAAAATATGCCTGGAGTCTCTCCATGATCCCATCTCCCATTTTCATACCAAAGGAGAGGCCAGGAAGAAGGCCCCACACCAGTTTCTCAGCTAAGCTTCCTTCTTTCAGTTTCTTCTAAAACACTTGCTTCTAAGCCAAGAAGTGGGGCTTCCCAGGTGGCTCAGTGCTAATGAATCAGTCTGCCAATGTAGGAGACATGTGTTGAAAACTTATAGTATGAAACCACAATAAAATCAATTTAACATTTAATATAAAGAATCAATGGATTGTCTTAGACATCCATGATATATTACTAAATGAAAACTAAGGTGAATTACAGAATAATATGTATAATTTATAACTTTATTTTCATGTTTATATGTGTTATAGAAGCAAGAGAAAAAATATATGACAAGAGACTCCAAATTAACAGTAGTTAGAGTGAGACTGGAGCATATCTTAGGTCAGGTTCCCAGAAACAAATCCTGAGGTGATTCGAGTGCAACTTATTCTTTAAGAAGAGATCCCAGAAAAAGTTAATAAGGGAGTGGGGAATCAGGACATGGGATGGGGAGACCCAAGTAAAGGTGCAATTTCAGGCAAAGTTCTGAGGAAGGTAGCTTATCTCACAGGAGACCCTGAAGTATGACTGAGATCTGAATTGTTGAGACAGATACCAGGAAGCTCTTCATAATCCTGTAACCTCCAGTCTCTGGCTAGGGATGCCCTGGTGCCTGGCACCCCTGGCCCTCTGCCCATGGGGGCAATGAGCTCCACTGGCCCAAAGCAGACTGAAGATAAGTCTCAAGTGAGGGTCACTGAAAGTGAAAGCAAGTTGCCCCAAAGGAAGGGCACACCAAATGGCAAAATGTATTCAAGGAGAGCCGGAAGAGCAACAGAATATACCGTGGAGTAGAAGGAGGAGATGATCAGTACAATTTGCATCATTGCAAGGTGTAGCAAAGCAGACATTCCTGTCATATGCCATATATATTATACACACTCAGTTACTGTTATTTTGGTGTAATGGATAGATGGCTGATCATGGCAATGATTTTACTTTTCTAGGAAGCAAACTAATAATAGAAACTTCCAAGAAAATATTTAAAGTTATTTATTCTCCCTAACCCAGTGTTCTATTTATAGAATAAATTTTTAAGGATATGAACATGTAAACATTTGAATACAAAGACATTCAATGCAGCATTACAAACACAAAGAACTTTAAAATAAAAATACCTATTAATTTTACAGAGATAAAACAGGCTGACAAAAGCAAGTGTTTACAAATACAAACAAGTGAAAAAAGACAATACAAAATCCTGAAAAGGTAAAATACAATTTTTAAAAATAGTTGCTTAATAAATGAGCTGCATAACTGACATCAAAGACTAATTGAGCTAAGAAATTTGTCCAAGGAAATCTCCAAGAGTGTTGAATAAAGGAGAAAAACATGAAAGATGGACCTAATAATTTCCCTTCCTTAGAAAAAAGATAGGACATACAGAGGAACAAAGATAGCAGTAGACTTCTTGTTTACTATGCAAGCCAGAAAACAATAACATCTTTAAAGTATTAAAAGGAAAAAAACCCCGTCAACCTAAAATTTTATACCCAGAGAAAATATATTTCATAAATGAAGGCAAAGTGAAGACTATTTTAGACATTCAAAGCTCAAAGAATTCATCATCAGCTGACCAGCATTGAGAAAAATGTCAAAGTGTTTAGGCAGAAGGAAAATGCTATCAGAAGGAATTATGGATCTACCCAAACAGATGATGAGCACTAGAAATGGTAAATAATGTGGGTAAATATAAAACACTTTAAAAAATTTTTAGAACTTCTGTAAAAGTTAATTGACTAAAGAAAACAACAATGTGCTATGAGGTTTATTTTATATACATTTTATATGTTAAATGTTACATTTTACTTACATATATTTTTACATAGATACATAAAATGTGTCTTGACATGTATTGACAACAAAATAAAGCCCAGGAAAGAGGATATGGAAGCATACTGCAACTGTAACAGCTTTTCCACTGTGTATGAGTGACTTAATATTACTAAAAGGTAGACTGTGATATATAAATAAGTATATTATAAGCATACTATGACAACCATTACAAAAAGAGGGATGGCTAATACACCAATAAGAGCAGATAGAATCAAATCACTAAAAATAATCCAAAAAGACCAAAGGCAGAAAAGATGGACAAAAGAGAAGATATATAAAGTAGATCCAAAAGCCAAGGTGTCCTATTTGAACCCAACTATTTCAATAATCAAATGTAAATGATTAAAAGCACTATTTAAATGCAAAGATGGTCAGATTTAATAAAAGAGCAAGAACCAGTTCTACGCTATCTTCAAGAAACAAACTTTAAAGTGACAGATAAGTGAAAAGTAAAAGGATGAAACAAGGTATACTGTGCTAACATGAACCAATATGGAGTTACTGCAAAGTAAATTTCAGAGTATAGAATAAGCATGATCAGCATTAGCAGCCAAAGTTATATATCTACCCAGTTTAACAAGGGCAGAAATAAAAGATCATATTGAACCCCTCCACCCCTTCCCACCTGTATTAAACTCAAATCCTCAAAAGGAATGGTAGCCACACTGAATCACACCACCACTCTTCGGAAAAGCAGGTCCAGATGATTGAGAGCCTCACAGAGTAACATGAAATTGAGATGAGCAGCTTACCAAAGGACAGATTCAAAGATGCTGAATAAAAGCAGCAGATATGTACTACAGGTAAATGCTTAGGGACTGGATACCTTCCCAGCACATCACATAGGTGAAAAGCATAGCAGTGCTATGATCCTATCCAAGAACAACTTAATAGTGGTAGAAGAGAATGAGAGGAGTTTTTAGATGCTTATTAGTTCTGGAAACAATGCACAGTAGTCTCTCCTTATCCATGGGGGATCGTCCCAAGACCCCCAGTTTCAGGATGCCTGAAATTGTGAAAAATGCCAAATCATTATATATATATATATAAAAACATATAGGGAGATATATATATTATATATATACACTTGTTTGAAGTGTACACACTTGGATACACTTGTTTGAAGTATGACAGCAAAACTAGCACAAATTTCTTTTTCATCTTTGCAATTTCACGGACAGAAAATCTGCTTTTACTACTGATCTCAGTAATCTCAGTATATGATATTTTCTTATTAAGTTGAAAACTTTTACTTTTTTGCATAAAGGAAGCACTTTACAGCTTCACTTCAGTGTGACCGAACTGCCAGCATCACTACCGTCGCTCTTTGGAGCTATTATAAAGTAAAATAAGGTTTCCTTGAACACAAGCACTGTGATACCTTAACAGTCAATCAAGACAGCTATAAATGACTAACAGGTGGAGCATACTGGACAAAGGCGTGATTCATATCCCGAGCTGGACTGGTATGAGATTTTACCACACTATTAATAATGGCACACAATTTAAAACTTATAAATTGTTTATTTCTGGAATTTTCCACTTAAAAATTTTCAAACCACTGTTGATTACAGGTAAGTGAAACCATGGGCTTCTCTGATGGCTCAATCAGTAAAAAATCTGCCTGCAATGCAGACAACCAAGTTCAATCCCTGGAGGATCCCCTGGAGAAGGAAATGGAAACCCACACCAGTATTCTTGCCTGGAAAATTCCATGGACAGAGGAGCCTGGCCAGCTACAGTCCATGGGATCACAAGAGCGGGACACGACTTAGCAACTAAACCACCACAGGTAAAACCATGCAAAGCAAAAGCCTTGGATAAGAAGGGAATACTGTATTGCCTTTTAAGTAGAAAATGACTCAAGAGAATAAATGAAGAAATAATTTTTCCCCAGAATTTTTCAGCATCAACTTAAAATCTTGATAATCTGAGGAATGAAAAAAAGTTACCACTGAATCCAAGTTTTCGGTAAAGAAACAACAGTTGATTTTACAGCCTTCTATGTTTTGTACTCCAATGGACTTACTCAAATGTTCCTGTTATTCTTCAACATTTGCTCTCAGAATTTTCTTCCAAAAATCTAATCGAAATCTTATCACATCATGTAGAATTAGGAACTCTATACATCTGCTTCCAGATCGTAAGACATTAAGAGTAGCTAAGACTTAGGTCAAGGCAGAGCATCACCAACCACAGACTACCAGAACTGAAGGGGGATTTAGGAATCTTCTATTCCACCCTCTCTCCCACAGGGACAGAGATAACCACAGCACTCACAGATGACCTTCAGGACTGATTGGTTGACCAACTGATTTTGATACAAACTGATTTAGCTTAATTGGCAAATGTCTTCAGAATTATTTGAAAAGAAACTTTTCATTCAGTGCATTTTACAATATAACACATATACAGACCACTGACACCACCCATCCCTCCAAAAGAAGCACAAACTCCAAATATTTCTCTAGAACAGGAGCTACCCATTGCAGGCCTTCTGTCTAAGGGCTGTAGAAGTTTGCCACCTACTGACCTTCCGCTGAAGCACCTTGTCCTCCATGAAATGGAGATTGCTAACAGCAATGCCACTAACAAACACCGAGGCTGTAGAATTTTGCATCTATTTCCCAATAAAATGTGAGGTTCTTTTTTCACTTTCTTAAAAAAAAAAATAATAATAATCCAGCAGTGAGGAGAATCAAAGCTCAAAGATTCCACTTGAATAGTGAAGTGTTCATATTCGTCTAAAGGCCCTCTGCTGGCCATTCTCATTATATGAGTCCCCAAAACTCCTTAACATTTTTTGGTTTTAAGTGAAATTAATCACAAAAGTTGGGAGACAGTGAAGATATTTTACTAGCATTTCTGCTTCCAGTCCTCTCACCCGACTCTAGCATTTCTTTTTACTGCTCATGTTCCTCACTGGGGTTTGAGTCAGCTGCCAGAAATTCCTTATTCCCCATCTCTGGAAAACATATCAAAATATCAGACCTTGACCTTTAATCTTGTTCTGAGCTGGCTTCAGATTTTCTATTATTCTTTGCAAAGTTCCTGCTATCTAGCTTTTGGCTTCTTTCCTGACTCAGCATTTCAGAGGTGGTCCTAAACACAGCATACCGATGCTTTAAAATACTATCTAATCACTAATAGACTGGGAACTCATAAAGGTGGACACATGACATCATCCTCAGTACTGCACAGTGATCCCCAGCAGACTAGGCTGTGAACATGTCAGGGAAAGATGCATATTGTGGGTACCACTCACCAAATTCTAATACCAGAGTCGGTCCCACTGTTTAGTGTCCCTTCCCTACTCCCATTTTTAATTTTTCGCCATCCCTATTTCCTCTTGAGAATCTACTGGGCTTCTCTGCTATCTCTTTCCTTTGCCCTGCATGTGAGGATCATCCTTGTCAATACGGGGAAATCAAATATGTATTTATTTGTTTAGGGGTGGGATGACCAGAGGATTTTTGAAATCTCTTATGGACATCTGATTCTAGGGTGATAAATCAATCCACTGCAGAGCTGATTTAAAACATTAACACAGATATAAATGAGCTGAAAGTTTTTAGATAAATGAAAAGTAGCTAATAAGAATTCACCTTAAGAACTATGACTTATGCTGACAGAGAAAGAGACATATTGTATGACATCCCTTATATGTGGAATCTGGTGCAGAGGTTAAAGCATCTGCCTGCAATGTGGGAGACCTGGGTTCGATCCCTGGGTCAGGAAGATTCCCTGGAGAAGGAAGTGGAACCCACTCCAGTATTCTTGCCTGGAGAATCCCATTGATGGAGGAGCCTGGTGGGCTACAGTCCATGGGTCGCAAAGAGTCGGACACGACTAAGTGACTTCACTTTCACTTTCAAAAAGAAATAATACAAGTGAACTTACAAAACAGAAACTCATAGAACAAACTTATGGTTGCCAGCACGCACTGCTATATTTAAAATGGATAAGCAACAAGGTCCTACTGTATAGAACAGAGAACTCTGCTCAATGTTATATGGCAATCTGGATGGGAGGGGAGTTTGGGAGAGAAAGGATATGTGTATATGAATAGCTGAGTCCCTTCACTGTTCACCTGAAACTACCGCAACATTGTTAAATGGCTGCACCCCAATACAAAACAAAAAGTTTAAAAAATAAAAGAACTATGACTTATGAAGAGATATGTTTCTAATGATAATAAAAATGACCATTAGCAAAACAGAATGGAAATTCAAAAACTAGGAGTAGGGAGACTGTAGTAGTTACAGACTAGAAAAGTATTACCAGGGTCACAAATCTTTAAACTTGGGGTGACAGTGACTGTCTCAATTTCTCAATTTAAATGCTAAGCCATTAAGAGAAATCCTTGATAAGACATAGCTACATCAGACCGAGCAGAAACTGTTTCTGGTCAGAGGTTTAAGTTTAAGCTTGTAAATACTTTTTCCAGATTCAAACTACCTCTCAATGAGTACCTATTATGTTGCTTCTCTATTGCTGCGTATCAAACCATTACAGAATTTATGGTTTTCAAATAATCATTTATTTGCTCCAATGTGGCAGTTTGGGTGGGGCTTGGTAATACCACGTATCTCTGAGCCAAATGGTATCAGTTTGGGGTGCTTCTACTGGTCCTGGAGGATCCATTACAAATGATTCACTCACATGGTTGGCAAATTGTCATTCACTGTCAGCTGAGAACTGTCAGCCCAGGGCTTCATTTCTCGTCAATACGAATCACTCCACGTGTCTGCCTGGCTTCCCAATGGCACGGCAACTGATTCCAAGAAGGAAGTGGAGACTCCTAACTTCTTAAAGACTGGGTTTCAAACTGGCACAGTGTCACTTCTGCCACATTCAGTTGGTCGAAACAGTCAGAGGTCTAGCCCAGATTCAAGAGGATGAGCTGCTCTGTCTATGAACTCCTTGTTACTCTCTGTGGAGAGATCGGAGTGTTTCCCCATCCTTTTGAATCTCTATGTAATATTTACAAATGACACACACATCATTTGTCTTCAGACACTATGAAATGGTAATCAGTTTTTCCACTTTAAAAAATTCTCCCTAATTTTCAGCCCCGGAAATATTAATTATCTTGACTAACATAATGGAGAGAAATAAGAAAGAACCAAAGAAGTCTTCCTTTTCCTTAACCACCCCGGACCACTTGTAACTCGTGCTTTACACAGATCACTTGGAGAAGAGAAGCCTTTGCTTTTCTTTGGGTCCAGGAAGAGAAGGCACGGGAGACAACAGCAGAGACTGTCAAGAGAGTTGTTTCTCTGAACATGGTGCTAAAATGCAGGCTCCATGAGGGTAAAGATTTGTCTGGTTTGTTCAACACTAGAGACCCAGCACCGGCTCAGCACAACTGTTTCACAAATATCTATTGAGTGAATATTTGGTATGAAAAGGCCACTTCAAGTTTTGATACAGCTTAGCATATTAGGTAGCAGATTTGGAATTACATAATTATTTTTATAATTGAAAGTAAAATTGAAAAATTACAATCTCTAAATATTAAAAACAAAGGAATATAAAGTTATTGGCAGAACCATCCAGAGAAAAATCATTTCAAGTTACTGTTAAACACAGCATTTTGACTCCACATCTTGAGTGGGATATAAAGTGAAAGCCTATTTTTTTATCCTTTGGGATAAAAGAATCAGGAAGAAAACAATTATATCAATTATCTTACCGACAGTGGTAGTATTTGACACTGCAATATGTATGTTTAAAGTAAAACAAATAGATAATTATGAACCAAGATTTTCAGCATAAAAGACAGATGAATGTAAAATCAAAGTTCAGTAAAACTCTATACTCTAAAATTTCAATATAACACATTTTTCTTACATAATATATAGATAAAATATATCAGTATATATATTTTTTCTAGCCATTAAACAAGCCTAGAAACAAAAACAATACCACTACCACCACCCAAATTATGTTCTCTGAAGACATTTCCTACCAGAAAGAATCAGGGCTACTTGGAGAAATGACTGATTTCCAGTAAACAGCAGGAAAGTGCAAGATGCTCCTGGACCATTTCACTGTGCGTGAGAGAAAGAAAATTATCAAATACTATTGATACTATGTTTAAAGGGTATAATAGCCATGTGAAGAGGTTCTACCTGGCCAATTTGAAGATGGAAAGACTGCAATGAATTAAAATATGAAATATATAAAAATAATTAGTTCATAATAATACTCAGAAGATAAATATACTTATCACCTTGAAGATTTCTAGCACACTAACTCAGTCTTAAAATTGGTAAATAACAGGAAAGGACCAGCAATTAATCCTGCCTTTCTTATACAAACTGGATTTCAGCATAAGCAAATAGTTGATGAAAGAAAATTCTTTATAGAAACATTTCCACTAATTTAGACAAACAGAATGTTAGACTGACACCATATTGCAACCTCTAATAAAATAAAGGTTGAAGCAGTAGATACCAATGGCTACTAAACCTAGCTGAAAAGCTGATGGGTATTTCTTAATCACGTCAAACTGACACCATCTGAACCTACTGATGAATCTACTGTTTTTCAAAGTATGTATCAAGAGCTGTGAAGGGTCCAGATTTTATTCTATTTGCAAGCCAACAAAGTAACCTGCCACAATTTCATGGAAGCTGATGGTTAATTTATTCTGTCAACTTGACTGGGGCAGGAGGTGCCCAGATACTTGGTTACACATTATTTCTGGGTGTGTCTGTGAGGGTGTTCCTGGATGAAGTTAACGTTTGTATCAGTAGACTAAGTAAAGCAGACTCACCTCCCCAATGTTGCGGGGCCCCATCTGATCTGTCAATGGCCTGAATAAAATGAAAGGATTCTGTCTTTGAGCTGGGACATTAGTCTTCTACCTTCATATTTAGATGGAATCTTCTAACACTACGTGCCTTCCTGCTTCTCAGGTCTTTGGACTTGGACTGGAACTTACACATTTTGTTCTTCTGGATCTCTAGGTTGCTGACTGTGGATCTTGGCAGATCTGGAGAACCCACCCTAATACAGAAACCAAGAACAGTCTATTACAGCAATAGCAGTAATCAGAGTATCACCACTTTCACACTGGTTCCCCAAGCCTTGTTTCTAACAGTGACACAGAAGACCTATACATGTAGTGGATTGCATTAGGAAAGGTACTCCAAGCCTAAAGAATTCTAATATTTTGTCCTATACAATCAGCTTGCCTGTCCTCTGCTCTAGCGGAAGGTATTAGCTCTTTCTTCCAAGACTGTTCACAATACAAACATCCTTGAAAACATGGTGCAAAGAGCTGCCATCTAGCCTTGCCACCCTGGCCCACTGCACACACATACATTCACCCCACCACCACCAGGTTCTGAGGAAAGAAGGCTGGCTCTTTCTCTTGTGAAATTATCCAAATGGTCTGTATTGTACAAATGTAGAGAAAAGAACCTCCATGAAATATTTCCATTTCAGAAGAGGGTCTTTGCTTTAAATTTGCATGGCCAAAACCTGGCAGCGTTACAGGTAAACCTTTGATAATATTTGACATTACATTTGATAGATTACAAAGAAGAGTAAAACCATGTAACAAAATATGTATCTCATATAAATGATGAATAATACCAGTTAACTGGCAGCAGCAAGATCCTACACCCAGAATACAGGGAAAATACCTACTCTGATTACCACTTATATTCTCTTTCTAAAAGACTACTTACCTGTGAAAGATTCCTACCCTCAGGTGAAACAAACCAGTCAAATCACTCTCATTTTCTCCCGTGCAACAAGTTAAGCACAGATGTTAACTATCTTAAAAACTGTCTTCACATTCATCACTGACCTTTATTTCTATATTCAGCTTTAAGAAGTCTGCTAGTATGGAAGCTCCCAACAAAAATGAATCCTATTTTTAAGCTTAAATTCTTTCAAGATAGCATCTCTGTTTTCCTGAAGATCATCCCATGGGAAAGGAAAACAAAGTGAAAATAGAAGTTGGTCCATATAGTATTTACAACAAGAAGCACTGGCTTAAAGGACACCGGTCAGCACTCTTCACGGCCACTCACTAGCTGTGTGATCATGTGCACGCTTCAGATAATGCCTCTCCCTGTCTCCATCTGTGGAAATGTGATCATAAATCATCCACCCATCAGGTGATTTAGAAGCCTGACTGCAACATTCTTCGTGAAAGCACTCAGCATGAGTGATTAAATAAGTGCTGATGGTTTGCTTTCTGAGGAAGAGCATAATTTTCCCAATGCTCTCTTTTCCATAAGAAAACCTGGAGGAGACAAACTTGAACCAAGTGGAGCGTGTGGACCCAGTCTGTCTCTAGTCCCTTAACAGCCTTAATTAATAAGAACGCCAACCAGCCAAACCCAAAGGCCTGGGCTGTCCAGGCGGCATCCTGGAGCTCACTGCAGCTCTGCCAGGTAGGCCAGGGCTCTGGCTTTGATGCCACCCCCTTTCAGACAGAGTCAGACACAACTTAGCAGCTAAATGATCACAACCAAGACTTTCAGACACACCATGGCCTTGATACAGGAAAGTTGATGAACAAACTAACACACTTGTCCTGTAATTGCAGGTGTTGGCAGCTAAGTTTCAACACACTGAGTTGCTTGTCGATTATGAAATCTTTGATAGGTCTCAATGACCAGTTCAACTATGACCAGGAATGCTTGACCACAACTTCTAAGGTAGGACTTTCCTGGACTAGAGTAAAAAGCATGCTAATTCAGCGTTCCTCAAAGTGTGGTTCCCTGGGCCTCCAGCTCCATAACCTGCTGGGAATTCCATTAAAATGCAGACTTTCCCCAGAGTTACTGAATTAGAATCTCTGGGTATGGACCCAGAATCAGTACCAGCACCACAGGATATCGGGCCCCACCATGCTTATTAAAGTTTTGTCACCAGCAAAGCCCACAAACAGTTCCCAGGGAATAAAAATACAACTTGGGTAATAAAGTCTAACCTTTTTCTTTCCTTTATGCTTCATCCAGTTTCACTTGCTCGTGGGGTGCCATGTGTAGAAGCCTTGCATCTGGCACTTCAGAGTTCCTAGTGCGAAAAGGCAGCGCGACAGGTCAGCTGGGGAACCGTGTGCAGAGACCCAGCACCCGGGCGCCACGAGCTGGAGCCTGGGCAGCATGGCAGCGGCGGCCTAGGGAAAACCCCACCCCTCCCCACGGTGTGGTCCCGGTAAAGCAGCCCCGCCCACAGCCCGTAGGCAGAGCGCGTGCTCTGGAGCTGGCGCTCTCACCTCTCCATTCTTTAATCAAAGAACAGAGCTTTCTTTTGTTTCCCAACCGAAGAACTTCATCTGGTACTACTGGTGCCAGTAACATCAGGCAGAAGAATCCTTGTTGCGGCCCCACTCTGCTGCTGCGTCGCTTCAGTCGTGTCCAACTCTGTGCGACCCCAGGCAGCAGCCCATTGGGTTCCCCCATCCCTGGGATTCTCCAGGCAAGAACACTGGAGTGGGTTGCCATTTCCTTCTCCAATGCATGAAAGTGAAAAGTGAAAGTGAAGTCTCTCAGTCGTGTCTCACTCTTCGCGACACCATGGACTGCAGCCCACCAGGCTCCTCCGTCCATGGGAGTTTCCAGGCAAGAGGACTGGAGTGGGGTGCCATTGCCTTCTCCGGCGGCCCCACTCTGGAGGACTAGTAACAGTTTGAGGACTGGTTAAGCAAACTGAAAATTACCATTCAAACTACTAAGGCTTCAAGGGCTATATGTAACAGATAATACTTCAAACCAGAACAATGTTTAAATATGTTAAAATGCTGAATTCCACAATCTTCGGTAATGCTTTTTTAAAAAAACGAGTGCAATGTGAGAAGCATAAACTAATGGAAAATCAGATTTGGGGAATTTTACCTACATGAATCACGCACTCAAACTGGTTGCCCTCAAATGGGTAATCTGTCCACTGTGCAAGAAAATGATTGATTTTAATGGGTTCAGTTGGCTGCTACATCAGTCTCTGCCAGGCTCCTCTGTCAATGGGATGCACCAGGCAAGAACACTGGAGTAGGTTGCCATGCCTTCCTCCACGTGATCGTCCCAATCGGGGATCTACCCGAGTCTCTTCCATCTAACCTGCACTGGCAGGCGGGTTCTTTCGCGCCACCTGGGAAGCCCAATGATAATAGCAAGGTAGATAATCACTTGGCAAGTCTATTAAGGCTATGACAGCTGAATTCACTTTGGGTTTTTACACGACGATATTGAACTTAGAATTGGATTTAAGTAGGAAACATACTTGACATTACACTGAGTAGTAGAAATTCTACGTCAGGCTTTATCTGTAAATGTGGCCTGGGTCAAAGAGGCAGCTTGGTGGTCAGGATACTGGTTACACTCAGGAGAACTGAGCAAGAAGTAAATATACCGAGGCTAATGAGGGCCAGGTGTTTCAGGGCCGAAGGGGGTTACAAATAGTTAAAAGAAGAATGGAACCTGTGGTGCTGGATTAGAGTCAAAGGGGTCAATGGGAGTGTATGTATACATATGGATGTGTGTGTATACATACATCCTAGTCTGCTCAGAACTAAAAGCAATGACAACCAACACCAGTGAGAACCAAGATCATGGTTTCTAAATTACATTCTCCCCTGAAGGAACCAGGACTCTAAAAAAATGAGTCCAGGGCTGTAGCAGGGGCGTGGCAGATGAGCCTAGAATATTGTTTTGTGCCAGAAAGTTAGGAAGTGCTCAGAAATGATAGAGACATGACAAAAGGACGTAGGAGCCAGTTTTAGGAGTCTAATAATCATAGTAACAGGTAAGAACACTGAGTAAAATAAAAGCCTGCAAGTTCATAAATAAATGAGTGAGCATATAAATTAATGAGGGGAAGTGAAAAGCTCTACCTTATAATAAAATGTCAAATAAAAAACGTAAAGGAAACAGTGGAATTAGAATATCACCATTGACAACTGTCACAATTGATTTAATCATAAATTATCAATGGATGATAAAACTTATAGGTGAAAATTTAATAAGAAGTATATCTACATGAGTCTCAAAGCATCTGTCCATGAAATATTTGTTGAATGCTTATTAATAAGTATATAGTGGTTACTAACTTTATAAAAGAGTAACAAGACAGAGACCATCTTAAACGCCATGATAAAAGTGAACATCAACAGTAACAGGACAAATAAATACGATGTGCCTCCTTATACTGCTGAAAAGAACATATCACTTCTGTAGTATTCTTGCCAGAAATGTGTAATCTGAATCTAATCATGAGGAAACACCAGACAACGAACTAAGGAACATTTTACAGAGTAAATTTTAAAAACTGTCAGTGTTAGATAAAGAAGGACTGCAAAACTCTTCTAGACTAAGGAAACTAAAATAAAGGACAACACACTGTAACACACAATGTGATCCTAGATTAGATCCTAGGCTTACAAAGGATATTTGGGGGTTGTTATTAGGATAATTGACAAATTTTAATTAATTCTGTGGATTAGATGATAGCATTGTTCAACATTAATTTCCTGCTACTTTGTAAGAGACTATTTTCAGGAAATACACATTTGAATATTAAGGGACAATGGAGTATCATGTCTATAGCCTTCAAATGGTTTAGAAAAAATAATAAAAATGTAAAGAGAAGGAATAATAAACAAAAAGTGGTAAAATGTTAATGTAGGGGAGAAAAATATCATCCTCTATTCAACTATGTTCTGTCCCTGAGGTCTGCAAATTAAACTTACCAAAAACCAGCTTAATAGGAGAAAGAGGTTTATTTATGTACACAGGGGAGCCAGCAGAAGAAATAGCTGGCTTATTAAATGTTTTAAGTTAAAGACTTATATACTTAAGTCAGGGAGAAAGGAGAGAGAGGAGGAAAAGCTTTTCTGGGTAAAATAAATAGGTTTCTTTAGGAAAGACAAATGAGTTTTTAGGAGACCAAACTGAGATAAGAAAATCAGAGATAATGTTTGTCTGTACAGATATAAATAGTCTTTCTATCTCCTTCAGGGCCATAAAACTCCTCTGGAGAAGAAATTTGGGGTAGATGTTATTCACATTCTTCTTTCTGGGAGTAAATCCATCCCAAAGAAGGAATTTATGGCAGCCTTATTTTCCAGACACTGCTTCTTTTAGTATGATATGGAAAGCTCCAAGAAGACTTCTCTCTGCATCTGTTGATGCTCAAATGTCTTGAGCTTAAAATAATCTTTATAATAACTCTGGGGTTCCAAGTGAGTCCCAGTATTAACAAGTGGGAAATCTTGATGAAAGATGTATAGGTGTTTCTTGTACTTTTTTGGGTAACTTTTTATAAATTTGAAATTATTGCAAAAACAAAGACTTTTAAAGGTATGTTCACCCCATCCTAACAAATTGGAAATTTAATTTTAGAAATATTGCCAACTCATTTGTTTCTTAAAGAAGTGGCAACTATAAAAAATGGATTGAATGTAAAGGGAAAGGTTTAATTTCTAAAAATAAGTGAGTAGTAAGCTTCTATCCTTGAGGAAGAGGGCCCTGTAAGGAACGTGAATAACTTAATCCAGGATCCTCAGTGCTCTGAAGTAAGAAATGCAGCCCTTACTGTCAGACAACCAATCTCAGGCTGAGTGTAGGACAATCATTCAGCAAGAAGGCTCTGCTGATGGCTTTCCAGACTATAACCCATTGCAAAGATGACCTTGTGTCCATAGTTTGATTTTCTTGACTAAATTCTGATCTTAAGAAAATAACATAATGTTCAGATCTTCAAAGTTCAAAGGTCCTTCACAAATGAACTTATCTATGAAACAGAAACAAACTCGCAGACATAAAGAACAGACTGGTGTGTGCCAAGGAGGAGGTGAGTAGGGGAGAGATGGGTTAGGAGTTTGGGATTAGCAGATACAAACTATTACACACAGAATGTATGGAGAAGGAGGTCCTACTGTATAGTACAGGGAATCATATTCAGCGTCATGGGATAAACCATAATGGGAAAGAATATAAAAAGAATGTACATATATGTATAACTTCGCTGTACAGCAGAAATTAACACAACATTGTACATCAAGTATACTTCAAAAAAATCCTGAGGTATCAAAAAGGAAACCAATTTAAGGTAACCATCTCAATATAAACCCAAAAAGGAGGGGAGCTGCTTTACAAATAAGAGCTACCCTAGGTTATAGTTGACTCACATTATACTGTTTAATCTAGGTTGCCTCACTACTGTGGCAAACTGATAAGGGTTCAGCTGTCTTTAGTTGCTTTGGTTAAAGGTCAGGAGGGAGAGGTTATTTGGAAAAGATAGTGAAAAATACTCATCTCTAATTGTAATCAATTTTTCTTCCTTTACTTATTTAATTTCTCTTTTCAAGGAACTCTTGACAGCATTCTTTCTTCCCACAGTTGAATGTTAAATATGTCAAATCGCTGTTCCTCCACAGTAGCTACTAAAATAAAATGGGAGCATCAAAGAGCTAGGGCCAAACTAGAATATCCTCATCCCCAACTCTTAATTCAGTTCTAGGGATGCCCAATTTTTTTTTCTGCTTCAATACACAAGGGAGAAGAGTCAGTGTAACATGCTCCCTAGTACTTTTCCCACAGGATCAGCTGAAACCTTGCTCATTTCTCATTCAAGGTTATCAGAATTAAGTGAGCTCAAGTGACATTATTATAGGGAAGCCATTGATTCTAATTATGAAAAAGGATATCTTTTGTAAACTTAAGTGCCAACTATTATTGGTAATAAGTGACAAATAGCTACAGATATGACACATATTATTTGTATACATTCTAGATTAAATTTCATTGTTGCTTGTTTTAGTGTTATTGCATTTTCTCCTCTTTTCCAATTGTTTTTAGCTAGATCCCTACCATAGCATATCCGAGAGAAGGATGACAGAAGCACAGAAGTCTGTTAGAAATTGCTCCAGCCCATGAATTGATACTAAGTCAGGACTTCTCTTATCATCAGCCAGGGGACAGAGGTGGTTGAGAACTGGGCTGTGGAGAGCAGGGCTTGGAGAGCAGGGTTTGCAATCTCTCAGCCCTGCCCACCTCTCTCTTTCTAACAGCTTTACTGAGGTATAATTGACAAATAAAAGTGTATATATTTAAGTTGTACAAGTTGATATTTTGATATACATACATTGTGAAATGAACACTGCAATCAAGATACTTAACATCTCCATCACCTTGTATAGTTTTTATTTTCTTCTCATTGTGTGTGTTGGGGGAGGCGGGTAAAGGGGCTTAAGATCTACCTTCTTAGCAAACTTCAGGTCTATAATACAGTATTGTTAACCACAGTCACTGTGTTGTATATTATTTCTCCAGAACTCATTCATCTTGCATAGCGGAAACTTTTTACCCCTTGACCAATATCTACTAATTCCCCTCCCCCAGTTCCAGCTTCTGGCAACCACCACTCTCTCTGCTTTTATGAGAGTCTGACTATTTTTGGTTTCCACTTATAAGTGAGATCATGCAGTATTCATCTCACTATGTCATTCCCATGGACAGGACTCCTCTGGCTGTAGAATGTTATCAGCCAGGCCCTGGTGGCCTGACCTTGGTAGGCACATTTGACTCAAAGGCGACAAGATAGGGGTTAAAATCCAAAAGGACCAGAGAATGAGTTCCTCAGTCCAGGCGGCTGCCACTGTGGTGTATTCTTATATTTGTGTTCTACCTGTAGTCCCAGAACCCAGAGAGCTGGACAGATTGATGCCACACGTACCACCTCCTAGCTCTGCCCTTGGTGCCCTTGTGTGAAACAGGCTCTGAATACTTTGGCGTTAAGTAACAGAAGCATTAGTAGTAATGAAGTACATCACATCACAGCAAGTGCTATTTTTAAAATTTATTTATTTTTGCTAGCAGCAAGATTGCCGGGAGAAATATCAATAACTTCAGATACGCAGATGACACCACCCTTATGGCAGAAAGTGAAGAGGAACTAAAAAGTCTCTTGATGAAAGTGAAAGAGGAGAGTGAAAAAGATGGCTTAAAGCTCAACATTCAGAAAACTAAAATCATGGCATCTGGTCCCATCACTTCATGGCAAATAGATGGGAAACAGTGGAAACAGTGTCAGACTTTATTTTGGGGGCTCCAAAATCACTGCAGATGGTGACTGCAGCCATGAAATTAAAAGACGCTTACTCCTTGGAAGAAAAGTTATGACCAACCTAGATAGCATACTCAAAAGCAGAGACATTACTTTGCCAAGAAAGGTCTGTCTAGTCAAGGCTATGGTTTTTCAGGGTCATGTATGGATATGAGAGTTGGACTGTGAAGAAAGCTGAGGGCCGAAGAATTGATGCTTTTAAACTGTGGTGTTGGAGAAGACTCTTGAGAGACCCTTGGACCGCAAGGAGATCCAACCAGTCCATCCTAAAGGAGATCAGTCTTGGGTATTCTTTGGAAGGAATGATGCTAAAGCTGAAACTCCAATACTTTGGCCACCTCATGCGAAGAGTTGACTCATTGGAAAAAACTCTGATGCTGGGAGGGATTGGGGGCAGGAGGAGAAGGGGACGACCGAGGATGAGATGGCTGGATGGCATCACCGACTTGATGGACATGAGTTTGGGTGAACTCCAGGAGTTGGTGATGGACAGGGAGGTCTGGCGTGCTGCGATTCATGGGGTCGCAAAGAGTCAGACGCGACTGAGTGACTGAACTGAACTGATCTGGGTCTTTGTTGCTGTGTGCCCGCTTTCTCTAGTTGTGGAGAGTGGGAGGCTACTCTATAGTTGTGGTGCGTGGGCTTCTCATTGCGGTGACTTTTCTTGTTGCAGAGCACAGGCGCTAAAGAGGAGGCTCAGTAGTCGTGGCTTGCAGGCTTAGTTGCTCCGCAGCACTGGGATCTTCCCAGACCAGAGATTGAACCTGTGTCCCCTCCATTGGCGGGCGGATTCTTATCCACTGTACCACAAGGGAAGTTCAGCAAGTACTATTTTATAACCACAAATATATGAAGTCACTTTTATTATTTGTTTTCCAGATGAGAAAATTGAGGGGAATTTGCTCAATCCCCAGGGGGGAATTCTGGCCCTGAGGGGCCCTTCCGAATTGGGGCAAGGCTGCTGGGCCTTTACATGCCACAACTAGACTTTTGAATACAGGCTGTTTGGGGAAAGAGGTATTAAGTCTGAGCAAAGCAGCTCTTTTGGGTTGAGTTACTTTCTTAGGCAGACTGACAGCTGAGGACAGGACGGACTGGCAGCAGCACTCCCAGCATTAGGGAGATTGAGGTCTTCGTTCCTGAAGGGGATAAAATTATCCCCTTCAGGATCTTTGTTTTTGCTACCTTCCCCAACACTCTCTCTCTCTCTCTCTCTTCAGGATCTTTGTTTTTGCTACCTTCCCCAACACTCTCTCTCTCTCTCTCTCTCTCTCTCTCCAATCCATGGCACTACCCAGTGCCTTTTAGATTTTTTAAGAGAAGGAAGAGAGTTGCTACAAAAGACTGATTATGGCCTGAAAAGAGAGAATTAGACTGCTGAAAACATATTTGTGTTACTTGTACTGCCCAGTTTTTGTTTTTTGTCTGCAACACAGGTTGCAGAATCTCAGTTCCTGGACCAGTAGTGAAAGCCTGGGATCCTAACCATTATGCAACCAGGGAACTCCTGTATTGCTGTTTTAAACTGCTTGCAAGAAAGAGGACTTTTCCCCTGCTGCTTAATTAATCTTTCAAAATTTGCCTTCCATAACTGATTGACCGTACCTCTGAATGCCTGTTTCCAAGCTTCCCATTAGAAATTGGGGACTGCTCTCTGCTCCAAGAATATTGATAACTCCAGAGACCAGCAGGCTTTCAATCAGTACTTTCTCTTCCCTTCCCTAGACTACTGCTGTCTTGGACCTCAAAGGCTATGTGATGCTAAAGGAGTAGAGGCTTTCTTTCACTAGGTACTAGGTGCAGTGTCTGGCACATATGTAGGTGTTCAATAAAGATTAGTCAGATAACTAAATGGTGCATTTTAGTTGAAAACTTTAAACATTTCTTCTGATGCTAGTAACCATTCCCTCAGCGTCTGTGCCACAGGGTCTCCCACTGGCTACCCTAGGCACAGGTGGCGCTAGTGGTAAAGAACCCACCTGCCAATGCAGGAGACACAAGAGACGTGGGTTCAATCCCTGGGTCAAGAAGACCCCCTGGAGGAGGGCATGAGAACCCACTCCAGCATTCTTGCCTGGAGAATCCCATGGACAGAGGAGCCTGGTGGGTTGCAGTCCATAGAGGTGCAAAGAGTCGGACATGACTCAAGTGATTTAGCACATGCTCAAGGCACAGATCCATTTTCCAGGAACTATGCTCAGACTTGGGACCAAAAGGATTAAGATTACTTCCTAGGCAGTGCTCTACCCAGGTATCCAAACGCATTGGCTAGCACCTACTTTAGTTAAACACCTAAGGTTTGAAACACAGAAAGCGAGGTTCACACATAGTTATCATTCAAAAGAGAATTCAGTAATTTGCAATTAAGTAAAAATATGGTTGGCTCACACATACACACAAGTCAACCACTTTTCCTTGGTAAACTAAATTTAGCCAAAAAAGCAACCTGTTTTTCAAAGTAGATGTAAAGGTTCTTGCTGATATTGCACTTGGAAGAACAGTTATCTTCACAATATTTTTTAAAATTTTTTGTAAAAATAAAATTATTTGGGCTTAAGATTAAGACGCTTCTATTTCAATTCACAAAATCTCTCTGATATTCTTCCCCCTTCTTCTGTCTGTTTAAATAAGCAGACTCTTGGCCTTAGCTGGATCCCGTTTGCCTCCGTCTATTTTTTCTGTATATAAAAATGACCATTTTCTGGCATTGATTCTTCATGCTGTCAGTAGGCTGCTTTTACTGAAAAGGTGTGTTTGTGTTCTTGGCTTCACCAATAAATTGACTTTATAACTAAATTGGCAAGGTTCTCTGGGTGGGGAAGACAGAAGTGGCATATCAGGTTGGCCAAGGAATGTGAAAATTTATGTTACAGATTAGAAAAACTTTAAAATGTACACTGCACATTGTAAAAGCACTGCTGGTTGTAAAGCCCTGAACATGTCCCTCCTAACTGAGAGCATGTATAAATAACATTAAAATAAAATGTGTCCAACTGCATTAGGTTTATACCAAAGTGTTTCATTTGGATAAAATACATAAATTAGAGACCTTAATTTTCATAAAATTTTCTCATTCAAATTCCTAGGTCTAGTGGGTTCCCTGGTAGCTCAGTGGTAGAATCCGCCTGCCAATGCGGGGGACATGGGTTTGACCCCTGATCTGGAAAGATCCCGCATGCCACGGGGCAACTAAGCCCAAGTGCCACAACTATTGAGCCCGTGCTCTAGAGCGCACATGCCACAGCCAGGGCAGTCTCTGCATGCCCCAGAGCCTGTGCTCTGCAACGAGAGACGCCGCCACAGTGAGAAGCCCGGCCACCGCCGCGAGAGTAGCACTCCACCCACCACAACCAGAGAAAAGCCCACACGGCAATAAAGACCCAGCACAGCCAAAAATACACACATAAAAATTAAAAAAAAATTCTAACTCTAAGTTACAATTTGGGGATAATCGTACTTGGATTTATGTGTCTGATGAATTAAACGTTTGACATGATTTAAAAAGTCTCCTTTATATTCACAACAAATACACTAGGTCGTGGCTTCTTTTTGGAAAATGCATGCAAATAATACAGAAGGAAGAATATTTAGGATCTTACTGATTCTCCAGAGGTTTTGCCTTGCTAACATTTCTGGACCATAAAAAGTAAGGTAGCTACCAACTCTGTAAATCAGAGCTTCAGGGAGGCCTGTGAGCCCCACAGGAGCCATTTGGCTGACTTTGTCTTTTTAGTGCCTTGCACAATGCCTGGCCCAGAGCTGGTTCTTGGTAACTGCTTAATGCATAACTGAATAGAGCTATTACTGCCTTATGGCAAAAAATAAACTTCATATGACCTGATGATATAAAGGTAAAGAACATTAGTAGAGGATGTACACCTTCATGAAAAATGTAGGGTTGGAGAGAGAAAGAGAGGGAAACACATAGATTGTATGCCATTAACACCATTGATAACTCTGATGATTTTATGCCTCAAAACTTTCTGCTGTGCACCTTAAAAGTTCTGCATCAATTAAAGCATTTATGCAATAAGCACCCATTTTATGCCTGTGTTCCAGGCACTATTCTAGGCAGTGAATAAATACAGCCATGAACAAATTCCCTACTGTTACGGAATTCCCTACTATTAGGAATTCCCTACTGTTACAGAATTCCCTGTTACGGAATTACACTCCAGTGGCACCCACATCACCATCCTAAAAGACAAGTATTTATAACTCCATTTTTATGAGTAAGTAAAATAGTATGACTGACCTTCCTCAACTGTCCAGTGGTTTCAATGGCATGGATTTTGCATATTAGTATCCTACTCTATTTGAAGGCAGCTTTATAGACCAACCTAAATATTAAACATTGTATTACCAGTAGCTGATACTCTAATTAAAGCAAGTTTTTACCATCAGGGAAAGGGTCTGATATACTTATACATGCACACACACATTATACACACACATACACATACACACACAAATAATTTCCTGATATTCATATTTTTACAGGCTTTGCACTTTAAAGAGACTACAAATATGACCTGATTTTGCAGTGGTTTTAAGTATTTCTACATATTTTAGTTAGACTTCGAATTTGATTCATAATCAAGGTAGTTTTTTTCTATTAACTTTTCCTTAGAAAAAGTATTTCTATTGGCTTATTTGAAACTTGACAAAGTTTACTGGACATATGGCAAGAGTTTACCTGTAAGAGCATATTTAGAAAATTTCAAACATAAGTGAAGTATATAAATGAGGATTCAGTTCAACTTGCAAAGGATAATACATTTTAAAAGTTTGTTTTTAAAGAAAAAATCAGCTGCAGTTCCCATGAAAGATGCATGCTAAGTCATTTCAGTCGTGTCCGACTGCAACCCCATGGAACAGAGCCTGCCAGGCTCTTCCGTCCATGGGATTCTCCAGGCAAGAATACTGGAGTGGGTTGCCATGCCCTCCTCCAAGGGATCTTCCTGACTCAGGGATCCAACCCATGTCTCAGGTTTCCTGCACTGGTCATTGGAGTTTTTTACCACTAGCACCATCTGGGAAGCCCAATAGACCTTATTATTAGAAACCAATTAAATGTTAAGAAAACCACTTAATCCTAAATCCTTTGATGAATTTTACAAATTAGACTTCTTAAACATTTTTAAAGTGTTTAAATTTTATGCTGAACCAAACAACTGAATTTAAATAATTTAGGATTCATTAAAGTTTTAATCTTATCAAACAAAATTAAATGTATTGGACTTTATCCTCTTTGGGTTTCATCAAGCGCAGTGTGACAGTAAGAAAACTAGATCTAGGAGACTCAAGCCTGGGTTCAGGTCTCATCACTGCTTTGTGACCTTAGAGGTGTCAGTTAAGCACTTTTGAGTAGTAATCTTTCCATCTCAAAAGATCTTTCTAAAGATTGAGTAAAAATAAGTGAAACTGCTTTGGAAACTGTAGAAGGACCATCTCAGTGCATGCTATCATCATTACCCTTCTGCCTTCCTGGCAAGAGCTTCCCTGGTGACTCAGATGGTAAAAGAATCTGCCTGCAACATGGGAGATCCAGGTTCAATGGCTAGGTTGGGAAGATCCCCTGGAGAAGCACATGGCAACCCACTCTAGTATTCTTGCCTGGAGAATCCCACGGATAGAGGAACCTGATGGGTTACAGTCCACGGGATTGCAGAGTTGGACACGACTGAGCAACTGCTTTTTCTTTCACTTCCTGGCACTGAAGAAAGAACATTCATCATAGATCTCTCCAGCCCAAGCTGGGGGATCACATCCCAGTGGTGGTAAGCATTCCACAATCAGGACAGAATAGTGATCACAAAGATGTGTGAGTATCCTTCTGTATCTGTAGTCAGGTGCAAAATTGGACTCCCAGCATGAGAACCACATTTCTGTAGCTCATACTCACCATCTCCTGAATTTATGCATTAATGGCAACTCTAGTTAGCCATGTGGTTTAAGGTTTCTTTATAAGTTCAGAATGTGATGAATTTATCTGGGATTATTTCTCTATTAATTCCTTTTTGGAACACTGGGGGTGCTAGAAGATAGCATTGTTCTTATCTTTCCCTATCTTGTTTCCTTCCAAAAGAGAAAAGAAAAATGGTCACCTATTCTGTTACCATCCACTTTTTCTTTCCTGCTTACCCAGTGATCTTTCCTCCTATGTTTTGCTGATTATATTTCAAAACCCAACCCTTTCTAAGTCATTCCTTTATTGCCACTGGCAATTGCACCATTATTTATCCCCTCCATTCTTCCCACAATAAACATTTGTGTCTTATTATGCCCATAGAAAAACACTACATATTTGGGATATGCAAGACACAGCCACCTACTTTCAACCTTACCTCTACTTTTCACTTATCTTTCCTTTAATCATTTGTCTGTATCACCAAACTTGTCTACTAAGGTGTCAACTGTTCCTGTAACAGAAATCTTTGTTCTTTGAAAGAGTAACCTCTTCTGTAGTCATTATATTTCTTATGTATTTCATACTACAACAATTTCCTAGAAACTGAAGCATTAATAATGGTTATACAATCGACAATTTGTGTCTGCGTCTATGTGTAATATTATGGTTTTGTTTTTAAAAACAAGACCTTACCATTTGAAATAAGTACTGAAATATTTATAGATAAGATATAATCTCTAGGATTTGTTTTTTTGGGGGAACAACTATGAGAAGGGGAAAGGGGAATGGATAGAACCAGATTGGCAATGGGCTTTGGGCAGTTGATAAGTACATGGAGAGATTACACTCTTCAGTCTATTTTAATTTCTCCACAATAAAGAAGTTTTTCTCTTCACTTGTTATGGTTTGGGCTACTCTCATTAGACCTAACATAATATTTAGATGACCTTTACCATTTAAAAGTCAAAGCGAAGTTGCTCAGTCATGTCCGACTCTTTGCGACACCATGGACTGCAGCCTCCCAGGTTCCTCTGTTTATGGGATTTTCCAGGCAAGAGTACTGGAGTGGGCTGCCATTTCCTTCTCCCGATCTTCCCAATTCAGGTACTGAACTCAGGTCTCCGGCATTGCAGGCAGACACTTTACCCTCTAAGCCACCAGGGAAGCCAGTACCATTTAAAAAGTGTTACAAAATCCAATACCAAAACACAAAATTACTGTACACTATAGTACATATATTAACAATAGCTATCATGTTTTATTTACCCTGTATTAGGCTACTAGTGGGCTTCCCTGGTAGCTTGGCTGGTAAAGAATCTGCTGGCACTGCAGGACACCCCGGTTTGATTTCTGGGTTGGGAAAATTCCCTGGAGAAGGGATAGGCTACCCACTCCAGTACTGGGTTTCCCTGGTGGCTCAGACAATAAAGAATCTGCCTGCAATGTGTGACACCTGGGCTTGACCCCTGGGTCAGGAAGATCCCCTGGAAGGCATGGCAACCCATTCCAGTATTCCTTCTTGCCTGGAGAATCCCCTTGGACAGAGGAACCTGGTGGGCTCCAGTCTATGGGGTTGCAAAGAGTCAGACGTGACTGCAAGACTAAGCACAGCACAGCAGGCTGCTAGGTATCATTACAGTGAATTTATATAAATTATCTCATTTATTCTTCATACTAAGTTTATAAAGCAGTTACCACTAAAGGCTCAGAGAGATTAAGAAATTTGCTCAGTATCATCAGGATGGAAATAGATATCTTGAATGCTCATTATTCTCAAAATAATTCAAACACAATGCTCACATCCATACTGGTGTACTTCATATTATCATAAGCTATCAAGTAGACTTGGCCAAAGACACAGTTGAAATTAATTTACATTTTCCTAGTTAAGTCAATACTTGGTGGACTTATAAATTTTATTAGCATTCACAATAAAATCAAGTATAAGGCTAGCTGACTCTTCAGTCACTGTTTACAGCCACGATTGGAGGGAGGTAGCAAAGCTTAAGGCAGCAGGTTTAGCTTTAAGGCAGCAGCTTCAGCTCCTTTAAAATGATCAATAAACATGTACAATCACAGGTTATCTGGCATTACAGATGTCAGTGATCTATCCCCTATATGTTAGGGCGTTGAACCCTGAACAGTTCACAAATGTACATGAAATTTAGCAATCACTTTATGTATCAGTTTTCAAAAGTTTCAAACAAAAGTGGATTTTAAAGCAGCACAGTTCCTTAAAATTGCCAATATTATTTCCTATGGAACTAGTGAATTACTAAAAACACATTTTTACAAATTTTTACTAATGGCTTTAACTAAAAATAGAATATATTTTCCTTTGGAAAATATTTAAGTCTCAGGAAGTAAAACTTAATGCCTATTTAAGGGGCAAAAATTTTTTTCAGTTAGTGCAACCTGCTGACTTTTTAAGAGAGTGAATTTCTTTGGCATGAAAGGAAAACACAGGAGACATACAAATCTTTGCAGAACAAATGAGGATACATACTTTCTGGAACACAAACCTCACTAAGAATTATGTTTACTGAAAAACAAAAACAAAAGCAAAAACAAAAAAGAAAACCTCAATCAAGGGGGCAGAAAAGGCTGTTTCAAATAAATTTCAAATCAATTTACTATGTAACAAATCCAGTAACAAACGTCTTCATACAATTTAAGTCAGGTCCTTTCCTCTAGCATATGGTAAATTATTTACAAAAACGTACATACAGAGTCTCAGGAAATTGAGGTATTAAAAATTGAGATATATTCATACAGCAAAGAGGTAGTCATGAAAATTAATCAACTAAAAATAGGCTTATTTCTTAGTATTATAAAAACCTTACATTTTAACCCCTGCATTGTTTACATTTTTTTTAGTATAAGATCAATTTTGGCCATTTGGTGATCTTCATTATTCCTAAATCTTTTTACATGAAGATTAACACTGATTACTGTCAATAGAACATGTGCCTTGAGCTTTCTCCAGCAGTGTTAAGTGTCATACCAAGCCTGGCTCTCCCTGGGGCCAGGTATTTCCTATCTCCACTCCTATTCTTGATGAATTACACTTACTAGATGTCCAGCTAGAGTCAAGGGTGATATGCCATGAACAGAGAACACAGCCAAATGAATCTGGTTCTCAGAAACAAAAACACTTGCCCTTGTATCAACATACATAATCTAGAATTTTTAAATGGATTAAAAATGATATACCTCCATGTTTCAGTTTGACCACTCATAAAACAAGCAATGATGAATCTCATATAGAGGTGAAATTATCTCAAATTCATCTAAAATGAGAGGTTATTAAGCTTAATGCTGTAAAATGTTTTAAAGCTAAAAAGAATATGACAGTCTTATCAGAAACCAATTTTTGGCACTTGAATCTGTGCACCTTTGCAACCCAGACAACTACCAAATGGTAAAAAACTGAAAGGGCTGCTTTTCTCAGAAGGGCTAATTCATAGCAAGAGCACTATGAAAAAGTGCTATGACAGACACTATTTTAATGAAATATTGTCAACATAAATACTGTAGCTTTACTCTTGTATAGCGTACACTGCTCAGAGGCAATTTTCAATCACGATTCAGTTCATTCAATAAGCTGGTCTTAAAAAATCCTTTTCAAAAACTGCTTTCCCCAGTTATTACTGTCTAAATATTACCTAAAGCTATGCTATCCAATTCAGGAGCCACTAGTCACATGTAGCTATGTAAATTTCAATTAATTAAAAATTCAATTATTCAATCATACTAGCCTTTCTTCAGGGACTCAGTAGCTTCGTGACTAGTTAGTGGTTACCATACTGGAGAGCATAAATAACATGTCCATCATAAAAAGTACCATGGGAACAGCTCTGATCTGAAGAAAGTGCATCGTGCAATACTCATGAAATTTTTCAAACTCATTTTTAAAAAGCTGTTTAAAAGTATCATATCTTTAGGCTACAGGTTATTATTGATCGCTATTTATATGTGTGAAAGAATGATATCAACTTTCTTGTCCTTATTTGGACAATTTATGAAGTACTTAAGAGTTCCATAAAGGGCCAACTAAAATATGAACTCACATTCTATCTTCACTACATGACTATAAATGAACAAAGTAAAAATTTGACATGCATGATGAAAGTAATTTAACCATATTTATAACAGATCCTCCACTACTATCCATAAATTTTGAAATAAGAAAGCATACGTAACTACCATTTAAAGTTTCTCACAAGAAAAAAAAGTTTCTCACAAGAACGAGACCAAAAGCCCTTTAGATATTGCTCTATTTTACTTTGGTCTTAAGGGTGAGGGGACATTACCTAGGTAATCAACAAAAAATAATAAAAATAAAAACTGTCTTACAAATAAATTTCTACAGAATAAGGACAGAAAAGTAACTTTTGTTTAATGCATGCAAAAATGCTCTCATTCGTACTGCTAGCTGGTATACGAGCTAACTTTGAATACTGTTAGGAAAATCAAGTTCCTGTTGTTATTTTCACATTTTCTTTGTCAGAACACAAAGTGAGAGAGATAACAATTATATATAACTTCTAAATAATTCTTAAATGCAAGGCAGGAAGTGGGGAACAGAATAATTTGCTTTTTTTTTTTACTTCTTAGTAGGTAAAAACAACTCAAACATAAAATGCACACACCTGTATCTAAAAGAAAAATGCAAACACAACTTAACCATACTTTATTTGACTGCATCTTATTGAGACAGCTTGCACATTTCAAATCCCATTAAATCTCTCTCTCCAAAAGGATATGGGACAATAGAAGAAAATTATGCAGCAATATCCAGTCATCAAACAGCAGTCCAATATTTTGAGATACACGTGATACTTTATAGATACTCAACTCATATCTGACGTCAATATAATTTATGGTTATGTTTTTACAAACCTGAAAGCCCTGTAACAATATAGCACTCATTTTAGTGATGTCATGGTGCACTGAAAAGTAACTGATGCACTACCAATTTGCTTTTATCTATGCTCCTGGAAAGTGATGAACTTCATGATTTTTAGACACCATAATAAATATACACATCCAGTCTTATACATGTCAGCCAATACCATAACACAGGGCAAGGTAAAGCTAAAACATGTGACAAACAAACCTTTACACAGATTTGTCAAGCAAATGGGGAGGGTACTTTGGGGAAGAGGCAGAAAATACTAAAACCAATATTTTAATAGTAACTTTTTTAAATTTTGCTGGCTTCAGATTCGAAACTACTATCTGGTTTATGATCTGTGGACTTCTCTAGAGTAGTTTCATCCTCATGTAAGGGAAATTATAATCAGCCTACACATCAAAAATGGTAGTATACCCGTTAGCTTCTTCAATACTAACATATATAGCTTCATGGTAGCATGTATAAAAATGTTCAGCAGTACCAACTGCCAAACCAGTGTCAGTGGATAGTACAGTCAGTCTTAAAGAGGCAGCACCCCATTAAAAGAAAGTTGCACCAATTTTGCTCAGTTTTAGCAAAGTGAACTCACTCTATCAATTTCAAATGGAACCGTTTCACGATTATATAAGAAAGATGAATGCCCAACATAAAAACATTTGATGATACTTCGAGACAATTTTGGTGCTGGGTTATCAGCTAGAGAAAAATTTCAATACACTTAAGTAAATAATTTTTGCACAGCCAATTAAAGATACAAGGTAGACAATGATATTCAACATATACCAGCTAAACAATACAACAACCATTTGCTTTTCAGTCACATGGCTAAGTTCATGTTTAAAATACCCAATTAAAATACCCAGTCAATTCACCAAAATTAGCCAGTTCTGGGTGAAAAGGTCAGTAGTGATGGTTTCACTGACAATCTGCCAAAAAATTAATGGCTGAGCTAAAAACCAAGCATGTATTTACTTTAGAACTGTCCTTATTAGTGAGTCAAGCAAATGTATGTTCATCAGCAATTATTACCCATTAACCAGCAAGTCAAACGTAAGGTGGTAAGATAAAATTTGACAGTGAAAGTACTAACTATATACTTCGTTCAGTTCCCTCCATAACAAGAATGACAGAAGCATCATTATAATTGATATTCCTCTAAGTGCTAGAGTCCAAATGAAGTTTGAGCAAAACATACTCAAAAGATCACCCTGAAAGCTGAGTATTGTGTGGTCTTCATATTTTTAATGTAACCAAGTACTCTGTCCATTAAACTTTCAAGAGCAATATAAAATGGAAAGAAAAAGTTTTTCTTTAAAAATAAGGAACTATTACTATAAATGATCCCATCCACAGGAAGATTTCATTTTCACCAAATTTATGAATCTTTATTTTAAAAGAACTTGTTACCATGTTCACTTTCAAGACACTACACTGAGCAAGGAGCAGCTTTCCTTTAAAAAAAAAAAAAGGCAACAAACTTTCCTGAAAGGGGGCTTTTACCAACTGTTAATGGAGGTAGGGTTTTCAAAAATACAGTAATTATAGCCATAAAATAAAATTCAAACCAAATTCTAGAGCAGAAGAAAAGCATATGCAAATTAATGAAAAAACAATAGATTCCTACAAAACATTTTTCACAGAGAATGAATCTTTTTTTTTAATGGGTACCCTAGGTTTTCCAGTCAAATAAATTATCCATCACAGGTCCTTAACTGAAAGCAATCAACTTTAAAATGTATTACACTGCACAGATTGGCTGAAACAAAATATAACTAATGAACATGGTGATGGCTATTAAGAAAACCCACAGAACTCATTCCAAAAAAAAAAAATTTCCATGTCTCCCTTTTGTTTTCTGGGAACTAAGCAAAGTTCCCCAAGAATTTGCACAAATAAATGAAAAGAAAATCAGTTTAAAAACAGATACAGTGCACCTCGAAATTTATTTTCAACACCAAGAACCAAAAGCAAAGCATTTAAAGTGGAAGCAATGTGAATCCAAACCAAGTGGGAAAAAAGTTCCAACTACTTTGTAAAAGCTGTTCCTCACAGCTGAGCAATAATTTTGATTAAATAAAATCATACCAATTTACATTAATTTTTCTATTATTTTCCAAAAATTCCCTCACTCTCAAAAAAAAGTGCATCTAAAACCCAGCAATTCCCGGCTTCATCAACTTTTCTCATCCCTTTTGAGTCATTTCTTAAAGATACTCCAAGTAGATTTAACTTGTAAGATAAGAAGGGACTTCTACAGTAAACCACTCTGTCACTCACCTGGAAAAAGTATCCAAATTATAAAAATCTGAAATAATTTATTATCAAATTTAGAATTTAAATAAAAACAACTTTGCTTGCAAAGGCCTTAAAGAAAAGGAAAAGACAGCATGCATTCAAAAACTATAGAGATGAAGACAAATATACTTATCTACACAGGCACTGGCAGACGCAATTTGTTATCTTTACTCATTGTAAGACACACCCAACCCTACGTAACAATTTTTTAATTCACTAATCACTGAGGTACCAATATTCAAGAATGGAAAATTTAATATTGAAAAATAAAACCTAAAATTGAAGCTTTTCCCCCACCCCCTCAGAAAGACTATGGCAGGTTTCATGTGAAATGTTAGTATATTCAGAGATTTTTACAATCTACATTGGCTTTTTTAAGGAACAAAAATCATGTTCCACATCCTGGTTCTGCGATAAAATTATCACTGTGTAAATAATGTCAGCAGACTTTCCAAATGAACAAACAAATCTTGGCTATCAACTGGCACATCTTGTTGGTACCAAAAGAACTCTTTAAGTTTAAAACAATCTCTTTTAATTCAGAAGAAATGCGCCATGCCAAAGTGCAACAAATATTGTGCGACACTCAAATGAGACACTGACAGGTAAGAGCTGCATGAAAATCACTAAATCCACCTGCAAAGCAATTCTGTACAAATTGCATTGCATGCAAAGGTCAATTCTGCATGGTTGGAAAGTTGTTCCTTGATGTCAGTTTCTCAACGCAGCCACAATTTAAGTCGCAGTGCATCAACTCCATTTAAATAGTATCTGAACAGCCTCTTATCTCGAACAAAACCAAGATTTTCATAAAGTTTCAAAGCAGACTTATTCGTTATTTCTGTTTCCAAAACAACCTTCAAAATAAAAAGAGAAAACTAAGTTACAATTTTATATATTTGAAACTAATTTATAATTTCATAATTTGACAAATCACTTATAAACAGTATAATCAAATATTTAAGAAAAACAAACTACATTTAATTGTTTTAAAACTGACGGTGAAAACCATAAACATTAATGATGTACAGGAAGAATCCAGAAAAAGTATCAGAACTGTAAAAGTTAATTATCTCTCAGGGTAAGGTAAGTAGGAAAACTGGGAACATCTTCTTTTCTACTGGTTTTTGTAAAATGTCCATGAACAGAGAAGCCTCGTGGACTACAGCCCATGGGATCAGAGTCAGACAAGACTGAATGACTAACACTTTCACTTTGGAATTTTTAGCAATGAGAAATATGTTTTATACTAAAATGATGATGAATTAGTTTCTTGTAAAGAAAAGTAGTGTGACAAAAAGATGAAGAAAAGAAAAAATCAACAATCAAAGGTTTAAAAAAATAAACCAGTACTTGAAACTATTCAAACTGACCTCCAACTCCTACATTCTCATTAATATGTCATTCTTTATCCTGGTGACAACTACTGCATTTATCTAAAGTCAGGACCAGAGTCTGCAAACTGTAGCCTTTTTCAGGCCAAATGTGCCTACTGCCTGTTTTTGTAAAGTTTTATTGAAACACAGCTATGTCCATATCTACACAATGTTTTGGCTGCTTTCTCAATATAACTGCAGATATGAGCAGTTGCACCAGAGACTTGTGGTCTGCAAAGCCTAAAATATTTACTATCAGGCCCTTTGCAGAGAAAGTTTGCCAAAACTAGATCAAAGATACCAAAACTTTAGTGTACCTGGAGTATTTGTTAAAACAGATATCAACAGATATCAACTGCATATCAACTCGAGTTTCTGAGTAGGTTTGAAGTGGTGCCCAAGGATCTGGATTTTTAAAAACTGCCAGGTGATGTTGATGCTGCTGCTAAGGGGACTACATTCTGAGAACCACTGTCCATACATTATGGATATCAATATAATATTAACAGAGGAATACAAGTATTAACTTCTATCTAGGTCTTCTTAAATACTACTGAACCAATGGCCCTGACAATGAAGAACTGATACTTTTGAATATTATGTGATGTTCTTCTACTTTACGTCTACATTCCTCTACCAAAGTATCCTCTATCCCATCCTCCCTATGTATGTTTTTACATACATAGCTCTATTTGCCTTTCTACTGTTTCTCATCCTACCTCACTGAGAATCAACACAGTGAGCCACAGTAACTATTGGGATGTCATAACCCTCTGGTGTTTACAGAGTGGAAAAAAAGGGCAGAGTATAATTAAACAAAGGCCCAAGCAAAGCCTATGAATCTCTTTCTGTTCTATCACAAGATATTTAAAACAAACTGACAAGAATTCAAGCAACAGATATGAGAAAAAACTCATCATATCCAAAAACTCATGACCAACTTCTCTACAATTCTGCATATTAGTAACAAGATGTCCATCCATGAATGCCTCAAACCTAAAGCCTAGGCATCATCTCTGTACCTCATTCCTCATTCCTCTCCACTCCCCTGTATAAGCACTATGTCAGGTTTATCTCTTAAATCTCTTTCAAATTGATCCTCTTCTTTCTGCTCCCATTGATAACATTCTAGTCTAAGCTGCCATCAACTATTACCTCCTAGCTTCAACGTCTCCCATTCTGAGTGATGCTTTTGTTAATACCCTGCTTAAAATCATTTATTGACTCCCTTTTGTTCTCAAGAAAGGGTACACAATCTAACAGTAATCTAAAGAGACCTGAAAGATCCATCAAGATATGGCCTCCACCTACCCTGCTATTAATAACTGGGCTTCCCAGGTGGTGCTAGTGGTAAAGAATCCTCCTGCCAATGCATGAGAGACAAGAGGCAGGTTTGATCCCTGGGTCAGGAAGATCCTCTAGAAGAGGGAATGGAAACCCACTCCAGTATTCTTGCCTGGAAAATTCCAGGGACAGAGGAGCCTGGCAGGCTACAGTCCATGGGGCCGCAAAGAGTCAGACACAACTGAGCACACACACGCAAGTGTGCTTTAGGTCCCCATCCCTTCTTCACCATGATCAACACTAAATTTGCAGGTTTTAGAATTCACCATTATTTTTCCCACCCTAGACCTTTCACATAAGCAGTTTCCTCTGTCTGGAAGAATGCTCTTCCCTTTCTCCTATTCTTGCTTTTGTCTTTAGCGTGTCACTTCCATACTGGATAGACTATCTCTTTCCCTTCAGACTGCTCCATAGCACTCTGCACTGCTCCTCATTCAACTGCACTCTTGTATAACGTTTGATGAGCTATGACATCTTTCCCAGCTGGTGAGCTCAACAAAGACAGGGATCATGTGTACCTCATTCACAGCCATTTCCTCTGCACCTAACATACTGCCTGACACATGGAAGGCTCTTAAACATTCGTTAACTATATACATCCTTAGCACTTTTCATTACATATATTACATAAACATGAAACAAACAAAAGTGCTGTCAAGCTTTTAAATGACCAGAGTACTTTAAGAAAAAGTATTATCTTGAGGAAATTACCTATACAAAAAAAACTCATGAAGGCAAATCACATACTAAATCCAAATTCTAAAAAGATCTAAAAACAAGTAATTCATGGTTCAGGATCAAGGGAAAATGTTCCTAAGAAGGCCTTAAATAAAAATTATATAGCAAGCAAACTGGTTTAAGGTGAGAATAATCAACAATTTCTCTCTGCTCTTAAAAGACTGTAATTTAACAGTGATGTATGCCATCAGTGATGTATGGAACATTTGGAACACTCCCATTTGGAACACTCCCATCTGGACAATGCAATTTACCAATTTTGAACTATTCTCTTGAGTAATTCCTACAATTCTGTTTCAGGCCGGCACCTAATTACAGCTAAAATGTTAAAACAATTAATATGAGAAGCAATAAAGCTCCAACAACTCATAACTTAGAATAGATTTCACAGAAATGGAAAGGAGAGTGACAGTTTAAAAAAATACTGTTTATTGAAGGCTAAGTGCTACATAAAGCATTTCACATGCATTATGTCATATTACACGCACCTGACATAACGTGATTTTCTTAAGAACCCTATGAAATAGATGTATCTCTAACTTATAAGGAATGAAACTCAAGGTCACCAGTAGAACAAAAATAGACCCCAGACTGAAAATGTGAACTAGAACTTAATAGTATCCACTTTTCTGTAACTCTGATTGTTTCCAAAAGTAAAACAAAGCAGCAAATGGGAGATCTACATAATACACGGAATCTAAGTTCATGTTCATTAATACTTAGTAATCTAAAATATTCAAAACAGCTGAGGCTAACTATGACTACATAAATACACACTTGAGGTATAACTTAAGAGCTGAACTCAGGTTTGTTGGCATCCTAACCAATTAATAAAATAAAGCCCAATTTATAGCAAAACATTACACAAAGGACTAACACCTTGATTAAAATGAAAAGATTCTCTCAGCACCCTCACATTCTATGAACAAAGAAATCATGTATTATTTGACACAACAGAAAATTCCACAAAGAAGTAACTACTTTGTAACAATTAGTGAGTTTTATAAATACACAAAAACAGAATTTGGGCTTATCCTGGAAATTTTCTATATTATCTAGTCTGCATCATGGGAATACTACATAGGAAGCCAAAGGCTATTTTAATGTTAAAGAAATTTGGCCAAGTTGAATTTTACTCAACAGAAAAAACGGGTTACAGTGAAATTCTACAGATTCTCTCAGAAACAAACCACCGTCAGGATGAGCCAAACTATTAGTTTAGAAAGCCTTTTTTAAAACTACCGGCTAGGAGTCCTAGAGGCAGGGCTGAATAAACAATTTTATTCTCTTCATAACATCCCTTTAAGATCACATCCCTTTACCATCACACTGCAGAGACAAAGAGACAGATTATGAAAAGTTAAATGACTTTCCTACAATCACACAACTATACTGATAGAAGATGTATCTAGAGCCCAGGCTTCTCATATGCAGTTCTCTAGCCGAAACTACTCAGCCAAAAATCCTTCTAGTTTAAATAACTCCATTTTACTCTGCTCTTCACCTGGCAGCCTCTGTCTCATAGATAAACTATGTTTCCAGTGAAAAAACTAAAAATGTCAAACATATAATTATTGAACACAAAAAACTTAAAGTCATCCTGTACATTACCATAAACTGTATGTTATTTTATTAACATGTAACAGGTTTATTATTGGTTACTTAAGTAAATTCAGCCACTGTTGGTGGGAATGTAAATTGCTACAGTCACTATAGAAAAGAGTGTGCCAGTTCCTGAAAAACATTTTAAAAAGAACTATCATACAATTCAGCAATCACCCTTCTGGGTACATAACGAAAGGAAGTAAAATCAAGACCTCAAAAAGGTTCCCACGTTCAAGATAATCACAATTTCTAAAATAAGGAAACAACTTAAACATCCAACAAGTGGATAAAGAAAAAAGTAGGCTGTATCTTACACACAGACACACAGAATACTTTTTGGCCTTAAAAACAGAAATCCTGCCAGTGGGACAACCATGGGTGAACCTGGGAGGTATATGGACATAGATCTTACACACACACACACACACACACACACGTGAACCTAGAGGGCATATATCTTATATACACACACACACAGGTGAACCTGGAGGGCATATGGGCATATATCTTACACACACACTCGGGTGAACCTGGAGGGCATATATCTTACATAAATACACAGAGAATACTTTTTGGCCTTAACAGAAACCCTGCCAGTGGGACAACCATGGGTGAACCTGGAGGCCACTGCCCTAAGCGAATTGTGAAAATAGAGAGGTGAATACTTCATGAGCTTGCTTATGTTTATAAACTAAAATAGTCAAACGTAACAGAAGAGAGTTTAGGACAGTGGCTCCCAGGGGCTGGGGAAAGAAGGAAATAAGATGTTGGTCAACTAAAAATGTTTTCAAGGTCATACTGCACTCTTAAACTCCATTAAGAAAATTTGACTCCAATATATTTTCATCATTTATGAATTAGTTCTGAGTATCAATATGATGGTAACCATACCAAAAATCTAAACAAATTTTTTTAAGTGCATAAAAGTAAATGGCCACATGAGGGTTCATTATTTTAGGTACACAAGAAAATTCATATGTATTATTTGTATGTATTCTTATTATTTCCACTAATGTAAAAACCAAACCAAAGAAGCTTGTCCTAGTAGCTACTAAACATTTGGCAGCCAGAGCACATAAGGAAGTAACCAAATTCAGGCCAGATCAGCAACACAGATAATGCATTTCTTACTCGTGAAGGAATGCATCTATCTGTTTTTTGTGTGTGTGTTTTTTTGATGCTGTAACTTTTAGTCAGCTCCAAATATACAGAAAATGAAAAAAATCTTTCCCTAGACTGTTTAAACATGTCTAATTCTGATATAAACAGGAAAGTCAGAATGGCAAAATGGAAAGATCTATCAGACCAAAAGGGTAATATTATAATTTGGGCAAAAACATGATTTACATCTCGACTGTGAAATGTACAGATCTATATTTCAACTAACCTCAGTTTAATTTACTCTGAATTTATCTTAAAATGACAAGTGGCAACCAAAAACAACATGACTCAAGGTCATAAATTCTGCAAACAGAAGGAAAGTAAAAATTGACTGGATGCGTACAGTAAAGCTTCATAGAGATTTCCAAATTTCCAAATGTATTTATCTTAATGTTTTTCTCATAGATTAAAAAAAAACTCTCTCTCTGTAAGAATAAAAATAGCAGCACAACCTATGTAGTAGAAAATGTAATTTAAAAGCCTTCCCAAATTTCTTTCTGGTAATTTGTCAAAGTTTCTTAACACTTAAGTTTCTTAACTTTAAGAGAAATGAAGGCTGGCCTAACCTAATGAAAGTAAAATCACAAGTTGGTTATTTTATAGTCATTATATTCTTGGAAAATTATAGTTACAAAGTTTTCCTCAGAACAATGAATTATATACAAGACTATTTTTATAACTTGTTAACCCTGCAGATATATTTTTATGTGCAAAAAAATAAGAAAAATCTAGAAAGCTTAGACAGAAAGACAAGTTAAAAGCTAATTACACAAATCAAAGCGGCCCCTCCCCCAAAAAGGTATAGTTAAGATGGTGAAACACAGAACTAATCATTCAACCAATATTTATGAATCATGTACTCTATCACAAATGCTGTATACTAAGCATTAAAAAATACAGCAGTAAATAAGAAATGGTATCTCTGCTCTCAGTGTCTAAGGCAGACTCTGAACAAGTAAATGTAGGCACAGTAAGTATTACAGAAAGGGAGATCAAAAAAACCATGGAAGGTGCAACTGATTCTGTCCAAATGAATCAAGGAAAACTTAAAAGAAGTTGCTGATATTTGAGTTGAGTCTTAAAAGACTGAGAAGTTTTTTAATAAGCAGAGGAAGACCAAGAAACTACTGGGTCTAGCAAATACACAGTAGTTACACTGGAGTAGAGGGGAAAAACCAAACCAAACAGGATGAAATGGTAATATAAGGAAGTAGAGCCAACAAACACACTACCATCAAAAATTAGAAAGAAAAAGGGGATAGAAGAGTTTGCTGCTTATGTGGTTTAAAACTCAATGAAAGGGAAAGGGAAAGCCTAATAAAAAGTAAACAAGAGTTCTGTCCCTTTCTACAGCAAATTCTTTATCTGGACAATATGGAACACAGATAACCAATCTTTTAAGCCATAGAAGAGTACCCTAAACCAGAAGCAGAGCTACTTAAAATGCAAAAATCATACAACAGAAGTAAGTTCATGGAACTATTTCCATTTCATTCTAAGACTGAGTAAAACACATTGCTTCAAGAGTAAGAAAAATAAATCAGAGTTAGAACCCTAGGGCCCACAGTGAATAGTTCTACCATAAAATGTATCACTAATTCAGGACTTAACCTTGAAACTACAACAGTATAACCAAAATCTCATCATTCCTCAGAACTTTCAAAGAAAAACTAATACAATTTAAACATCTGATCAGTTAAGATAAAGCATACTACCTATCTCACAGGTAGAACTAGGATAAATCAGAAACAACTATCCATTAGGAACATAATACTCCCTCCTTATAACATCTCTGTTCACTGGGAACCATAGTACTCAGTAAAGGAAGAAAACATGGTCTTCTCATCCAAAGATTTATCCAAACTGTTGAACAGCTTTTGTGAAGCCCAACTTCCCTTCTTGATGAACCATCTAAGCCAATACAGCTATGGTCCATATTAGACCTACATTCATGAAACAATTTATACTCAATTTTATACTCATATTTTAGTTACCAGTGATATAAATAATCAGGGTTATGGTACCTATTACTTTTTGAGATTAAAAGCTGTGAATATGAGATCCTTCATCATCTGTCAATCTTATTTGGGATAAAATAATTAAATATCCATAAATCCCAGGATGACTTCCCTGTGATGTCCAATTACTGTAGGCCTTCTCATACAACCACCATCTAATGGAATTTGTCAGGATACAAACTACAAAAGCGGACAAGCAGTGTGAGAATAGTAACTCTGCAGTCCATCTGTACTGACATGGAATCCTGTTCATGAGATACTATTAAGTGGAAAAAGTAGTTATTACCGAGTAATAATTTGTGATTTCATTTGTATAAAAAAAGTGTGAATCTTTGCATTCAAGTGTGCTTAGAAAACGGGAGGATGCAAATTGCAAGATGAATAGTAGCTGTAAGAAGAAAGGATGATGAAGAGTTGAAAACTGTGGAGATGGGGGTGGAAAAGTAGAGTTTGCATCCCAAATACACACACATATATAAAGGTTAATGATTTGTGTATAAATTCTGTACCAAAAACCCACTTAAAAATAAAGTAACCAAAGTAAGTTACTTAATGGCATCAGTCCAAGAAAAAAAATTACCTAACTTCAAGTACTTTGAGAACTCTCTAAGGAACATTTGCCCTCCAATAAGAAAGACAAGTGTTAGAAGTACTACTCACAAAATTACTAGCACAATACAACTTTAGTACTTCTTAGTCATCACTATTATATTAAAGATATCCATACTTTCCTAGTTTATACTTACTTCCTTCCACATTATGTAATAGTAAATCTTAATATTCTCAACCACTGCCATTATTTATTGAGAACCTACCATATGTAAAGCACAGTGCTGCAGCATACAAAGAAACTACCTGCCACAGGCTTTACAAACAAGCTGAAGAGAAAAGATGCTTTTATGTTAATATCCAGGCAGTTCTACATTTAAAAAGTGGTTGTCTTCCCCCCCTCCAGCCTTATTATTTAATGCTGAGAGTTTTTCAAATGTAAAATGTTTTTCATATTGGCTGATAGCTGACCCACAAGGGGGAAAAATTATTATTTAGAGAGAAACCAAGGCCAATATGCAACTACATTACAATAAGATTTATAAGAACTACCTTAAATGATTTGACTGATAACAAATTGGAGTTCTGAATACCAATTATTTATTGAAAATATCTAAAATTTTACCTTTATATTTTGACACAACAAATTTTAGCTCCCATTATCATCTTAAAATTTGTTCTAGATCAAAGTTCATGTGTTTTTAAATGGAACATAATTTTCAGCACAACTTATATTTATATAACAATAGTCTGCAATGAAATTACAGTATGATTTACTTGGGATACTTATATAAATACCCAGTAGAATATAGCCCAGGACAAAAGGTCTTAAACATTTAGGAAGACTTACCTCATCACAGTCTCCTTCAACCATAGCATATATAGCTTTCTTAACCAAGTTAGTACCTAGAATACAGAGCTGAGTATTAATAAAGTAAAAATGCAATTAGTTTCTTACAGACACCTAAATTATATCACTTATAATTTACATTATAAATTATAATATTTATAATTCTGAGAGGCCCAACAGAACCTATGCATACCAATAAGTTCCCTTTTGAAAGACCTAGCTCCTGATATATATCTTTTTCTCAGAGGTAAATGCTATTTTATTCCAAGAAAAGGCAAGATATGGCCAGAACCACCCAGGAACTCCTTCAGCTGGCAAGAACTCACTGCGTGACCTCTAAGCCATCTTGCCAAAGACCATACAAGAACTGCTATGACCCGAAGTGGGCCCAAGATACTGGGTTAGTTCCTACAAACCTTGTAGTTTGTAAGCCTTGGCACACCAGATGGTTTCAGTGGTGTATCTGTATTCTAGTTTAGAGTAGATATACTTAGTACACTAAAAGGAAAACAAATGCCAGATCTAATTTTAAGAGAAGAAATCCAAATTTTATAGGAACTCCCTTAAATTTTCAAATCATGTACACAAGCAAGCACCGATTACATGGGCCATACAAAACATGTTCGAGGGTCAAGATGCAATCCTCAAGGCACTGGTTTCGGCCCTCTGAAGTAGGTAGACAATTTGCTATCATTTGCCATGAATCTTTATCAGCTCTTATTACTACATCTAAGATGCGAACTTGGCTTATACAATAATCCCAATTCATTAAAAATCTTAGTGGCAAACTGTAACACTGTAAGTTGGTTAAACCTAATGTATTAAGTAAATCTATTCATAATGACATCTCATGTCTCAGACTGTGCAAACCAGTCTTAAACTGAACAGAGCCACTCATAAGAGGCTTAAAAAAAACTGTAAGTGAAAAAGCTGCTAGTAATTACATACTAGTGGCTCGGTGGTAAAGAATCCGCCTGCAATGCAGGAGATCTGGGTTCGATCCCTGGGTGGAGAAGATCTCATGGAGAAGGAAATGGCAACCCACTCCAGTATTCTTGTCTAGAGAATGCCATGGACAGAGGAGCCTGGCAGGCTACAGTCCAGAGGGTTGCAGAGTTGAAATTACTGAAGCAACTTAGCACATACACACAGGCATCAAATCTTATTTCATGAATACTTACTTAGCTTCAGAACATTTCAGAATTCGCCATGTTAAGACAAGTGCTTGTCTACCTGTTCCTCCATTTTTGAACAAAGTCAGTAGGTCCAAGACTCTAGGACAGTGGTTCTTAAGTGGCTGACAACATAGTTACCTGGGGGAAATTTCAGCCCTACTTCTAACAGGACAAACAAGATTCTTAAGGGGAGGGGCCTCAGCATTTGTTTGTAAACCACCCAGATGATTCTAATGACCATTATAAACCATGAGTATAAGATTAACTGAAAATACCAGGAAAGGTAGCCCAGGAAGTTTGGGAATAGCAGTAACAAACAATTCTGCTTTCTTCTGGACCTCCCTGAATTGCTAATACAATGCTTGGTGTGAAATAATGGTAATTTCTCCATAATGTTGCCTTGATTGAAGACCGTTGAACCCATAACCCAAGTACACACAGCTGCTTGAGCACTGTCATCAAGCACCCTATTAAAAACTATAGAACTCAATACAATAGTTTGAATGTGATCAAAAAATGTTTGGAGGTGAAAACTGATCACCTAGTAATTGTTAGAAAGATAATCTCTAAAATAATTAAACAGTAGTAAAGGAAACAATTCATTTTAAAAACATTTTGAAAATATTTTGAAACAAAAGCAATCAATAGTCTCTCAGCTTCATGCTCATTTCTACATACTATTTACAATCAAGTCTGCTTCTTAAAAAAAATGAAAATAATTTAGGCATTCTTTTTTGACATAATATTTTTCTTACCAATGCCATTTCTCCTGTATTTGGAATCCACGGCTAACATGGCTATATAACCTCTACGGAACATCTTTTGTGCATATCCAACTTGCAAACGATGGCACCTACACACTCCTCCCCTACCATGGCCTTAAAAATAAACAAACAGTTACAAAGAATACATTGCCATTAAGTACTGCACAATTACCCAGGAAAGAGCAACCAACCACTGGTTAGTGTTTTTGGAGGAGGAAGAAATAATGAGAATTTTAGCAAAAGCAGTCACAGAAATTTCAGAAATCTAAATCCCAGAACTCCTTCAAATGTTCTAGTTTTAAAATCTTTCAACATTTTTTACAACATGAATTTCTTATGCTCATTATTAAAGCCTATCATTATATAGGGGGAAAATAAATTTCCACATGGTAAACATTGAAGTACTTTATAAGAGGCGCTTATAATCAATTGCAATAAAGACCTATATGTTTAAGATTTGGGAAAGAGGAGACATGAAAATAATTTTTTAAGAAAAAGTCTTCTCATTAGATATTATAAAATGAAACTTATCAACAGAGTACAACAAATTTATATTCAATCATGATGAAGTTTTAGCAAAAGACAGATAGAAGACATTTATACCTGAAATAGCAGAATTAGATTTTGATCAGGAAAATAAAAAAACTAAAAGATTTTCAGAAAAAGGATTGTTTTTAAGGTATTCCCTAGATCCTATTCAAGTAGTTTTGTTACTGAGGGACCATAAAAACTAGATATATGATGGTCTCATTTTCAGGACTCTCCTGACACTAAGAGTCATTACCGTTAAAGCTCACAGAATATCTGATACTCAAGGTTCATATTAAAGTAAAAGCTTAATTTTTACAGAGCATCCTACTTCAGTCTTCCAGACAGAAACTATATATTAAATAAAGGCTGTAATCAGCCTCCATTTTCATTAAAATTTCCAGTATCATCACTGAAAACCGGAGAAGGCAATGGCACCCCACTCCAGTACTCTTGCCTGGAAAATCCCATGGACAGAGGAGCCTGGTAGGCTGTGGTCCATGGGGTCGCGAAGAGTTGGACACGACTGAAGCGACTTCCCTTTCACTTTTCACTTTCATGCATTGGAGAAGGAAATGGCAACCCACTCCAGTGTTCTTGCCTGGAGAATCCCAGGGACAGGGAGCCTGGTGGGCTGCCGTCTATGAGGTCACACAGAGTCGGACACGACTGAAGTGACTTAGCAGCAGCAGCCACTGAAAACATGCTTTTCCAGTATTCATCCCTGACAAGAAGTTCCCGTTAAATACTGTATTCTGATAAATATAAAAAGGCAACAGCTTCAATTGTTTAATGTGTCAGACAGAAATACCTTGCTATTAAAGAGCCCTCATTTTAATAAAAAATGAAAATTTCAAATCTCTAAATAAAATTAATTTTTCAGAAATGACTGCAACAACAAAACCAGGAATGGGTTAAAAAAAAATAAGCAAAGCCCAACGCATACTTAACACCTCTTTTATCTTGAATTTGTTATGACTTGTTTTTAGTTCATCATTCTGTAAATTGATTAAAAAGCCTTTTTCCAACTGCAGAGAAATCTTTAGGCAAGATAATTCTAATCCATTTCACGCAAGCCTAAACTAGGTCAGAAAAATCCTTTTGAAGGGATATCAATTTTATTTATTTATTTTAATTAAAGTACAGTTGATTTAATTGCAGCTGATTTACTTTGAAAGGATATTAAATTCAATGATTCACATTAATTCATTTCTGTTTTATCAACACAATCCAAAATTACTTGGGGCCAGTAAACCTCTAAAATTGTTATTGCTATTTTTATTCATGATAAATCAACTTGGTTCTTTCAAAATTCTTTTGGAAACTAAAATTTTTTTCTGTACTAAGTACTGAAATATATACAAAAGTTGCCTGTTTGAACAGCATTTTCTGACTTGGACATAACTTACTTCAAACGTGTGTGTGTGGTGTCTGTCCGTATATGTCAGAGATGAGATGGTTCATTAAAGAAAATTTGGCCTGACCTCATAAACTAGGGGAAATGAAATCTAGACAAATCTATGATACAAAATTGTAGGAAACTTAGATTTCACAGTTAATAAACCATTTGAAAGAGGAAAAATTAAAACCACTAGCACACAACTAGACAATACTTTCAAACTGGATAGCTATTTCAAACAAATCTTCTTTGTCCTCTGACCAAGAAAGTAATTAGCAAACTATCACATGAGTTCACTCTTGGGCTAGGTTAATTTCTTACGAATCAAGAATCTGAAGGAAAAAAAATCAAACTGTAAACATCATTTAAAAATAAAAGTCCAATATATGATACACAGTTATTAGTAAGATGTTGGTACTGAGGAAGGTTAATGCTGTATTTTCTCCTGACAAACTGTTGATGAATATACACACAAAAATTACTAAACTTTATGTCAATTTTTTCCAGACAAAAGCTTCTGTATCTACATTTGGAACTCTTGCTATTAAAATGCGTTCATTTTTTCAAGGATGGGAACTAAAAATTTCAAGCAAGATTAAAATTTAACTCTAAAAGGTCAAATGCTTATCAATCTATGGAACTTGAAAAACATAAGTTGTGTGAAATAGATTCCCAAATTCCAGAATACCACAAACAGCAGAACAGAAGAAGCTGGAAATTTAAATTTAGAACAAATAACAGAAGTACTATAGAATATCGCTGGTAAGAAGTTCAAAAAGGCAACAACTGAAAATACCATGAACTCATAGAGACAGAGGTAAATTAGCTAAGAACAGAGTAAATGATAGTGTCCCTATTTGTACAGTACCATACTTTCACATGTTACAATTATTAGGAAGAATCGTTAAAAATCATCATTCTTGTTAGTCAACTATGGTCAACGATTGGTGATTTTTCTAAGGAACAATCTTATATACTCCATTTGATCTACTGCAGGTTACTTAAGGAAACCAGGAACATTCTGGAGACTTCTAGTCTCTTGAGATTAATGTTCACAAGGACAACTATTCCTTGGCGAAGCGTAACTTGGGACACAGGATCTTGGCTGAATTAGTCAAGAGTATGTCATTTTTCAAGTTCTTAGTTGTTTCCATAATGAGAGGCCAAGAGACCTGGCTTTATAGCTCTGGATATAGCTTTATATCTCTGGACACAAAATATATGGAGACTTTTTCATTTTTTTCATTAAAAAAAAAAGAAGTTGAACTAGATTATATCTGGTATCCTTTATAATTTTTAAATGGTATGACTTGAAATAAACATACATTTATATTTGTTTTAAATTAGTTCTCATGAGAAATTCAAAATTTTTTAATTCCAATATAAAGGCCCCAGTTCCAAATGGTCTGACTGTTTAACCATTGTTTTATGTTCAATACTTCAGTTTCATACTTGTATTAGTAAATCTTATAGGTCAACTACTGTGTATATCACTATTTCTACATATTCAGAATTTAAATGTTAAACAAATTAGCTATTAAGGGCTAAAGTTCAATTAGCTGGTGAACTGGGAAGAGTGTATGTATAATCAAACTAAAGTTTACTAATAATATTCAGTTTATCAGAGTCTAAATGGCAGACAAGTTGAGGTAATACCAGAACTCAAAAGTTGATTATCATACATACACAACTATCTTCTGCAATGAACAAAAATACACACACTATTTCAATTTAAAGTGTAACTAAACTGTATGCTTTTGTGAGCTAACTTACAATCTATCTACAATCTTTAGCATTTATAATGGGATTTGATAATGACATTTATAATAATGTTATGAAAACTATTTTCCCATATTCATTGACACAAGACACGTCTTAGAACTTCTACTTTGATGCAACAGTTCGAATCCTGTATGAGTAGCTTTGTAGAATATAAAATAGTTCCCAGCTTAAACAAACATACTAAACTGAAGTTTAGTGAAGTGAATGCAGAAAACAGCACAACTACCATTACAACAATACAGAGGTTACATTTTCAGATTACCACCAAGCTATAGAATCAGAAAGACAGATTTCTAAAGTATGGTCAGAGCATTTTACAAGGAATTAACAAGTGAAAGTCAATTCTAAACAATAAATAATGGTAGTGGCTTTTCCCTTCACATATCATAAAACACTCCTTAAAAGCATGTTGCCTTTCTTCAATAAAATTCAACAGAAACAACATGCTGTGAGCATATGATACAAAGCACATATCTGTAGTCAATATTTAGGTGAAAGGTTTCATACAGACTGAAATTGGTCAATATTATTGGGAAACTCTTGGTACTAACTGTACTATGTAAGTTAAATATATATATATTTTCATCTTGTTTGGTAAGCCAAGTCTTTCTTACTCAGATATAAGTTAAAAATTTCTGTCAATTATATTTCACACAAGACAGCATTATTAGTACTAGCATTTAGACATACCTGTGACCAACTTCTTAAAAACAAAATTATAGATTAGTAACAATTTCACACTTAGTTTCCTACACTCCCAAAAGGGTATTTTGCTCAAGTTTCAGGAGTCTTTCAACCACCAGCAGTGTTAGTATCGCCTTCTGCAACTGTGCAGCAGAAAACAGGCTGGCTACAATTGCTAATTGTCCTGTTGAAGTCAAAGGAAACAATCTCCATAATTACAGAATAAGCTTGTAAGATTTAATTCTCCAATGTGGCCACAGCAAGTTTACCGACAATCATGTTCACCAAAACATGTTTATGCATACACTCTTCCCTGATTATGGCTGTAATTGAGAGATTAATAAGGCCTGGATCTGAACAGAACCATGCGCAAATTAAATGATTGCAAAGTGCTTTGAGGATGAAGGAGGATAATTAAAGACGGTTAAACATGATGATAAGCTAGTGTAAACGGGATACGAGACCCCCAACTTGCATCATACTAGCTTACTGCACTTACATCAGTATCAAGTTGACCCGGATCACGAAGTCTTACCTTTCATACTGTTTCATTAAATACCTAGGAGTGTGTACACGCACTTTACATCATGTATCATACTATGAAATGCAGAATACATATATTGACATTCCAGCCCTCACACTCCCTGCCCGGCACGGCCTGGATCTCTGCCGGGTTCACCCGCTTTTCATTCCATCCACTTACCAAGAAGCACAGCTGTGGCCAGTTGTGGATAAAATATCTATAGGTATATATGGAGTAGGGTTCAGACAGATCTTTGGTGATCAGTCTCATGATATCGGGCATTTGTAGCTCGGATTCATATCGGACATAACGTATCGTCCGATCCTCCCCCGGCTCAACCTCCCGGCCTGAGGGGCTCCTTAAACTGCAGCCTGCGGTCAGGGATGAAGCCAGCAGCCGCACCTGCTCGTCTTCCTCCCTCCTCCTGCTCCGTGCCCTCCGCCAGTCCATTGCGGGCCGCCGCGGGATCGCTCGCCGCCGCTGCCTCTGCCGGGCTGGGGAGCGCAGTTCTTGCATTACTGGGGAGGCAGTGAGGGGGGGCCTCGCTCGAGTGTACCCCAGCTCCTTTTGTTGCAGTCGCTCTGGGGCCCCCGTCGGGGTGGCCGCGATCGTGGCCGCCTCGGCCGAGCTCAAGACCTTGCTCTTGAGGGAGGCGGCCGCCCGGAGGTGCCGCAGTTCGGGGTTGATCAATCCGTTGAGCTGCAGCTGCTCCTGCGGCGACTGAGGGCAGCGGAGGCACGGATGCCCCTTGGCCGCCGCCTCGCCGCCCGCCGGGCTCCCGCCGCAGCCGCCGCCTTCGTGCTCCTCGTCGTCCTCCTCGTCCTCGCTGCAGCAGGCGAGGGCGGCCCCCGCCGAGAAGGGGACAGCGGGGCTCGGCCGCGGCCGAGGCCGGAGGTGCTGGTGGTGGGAGGAGGCTGCAGGGCCCAGGCGGTACCTCCGCCATCCTAGAGGCGACACAGACCGAGAGGGGAGGCCATGAGACCCGGCGGACGAGCGCGGAGCAGGGGAAGCCGAGGGCGGGGGCGGCGGGAATCGGGGGAAACAAAGGCAGAAACCGTCCCTAACAGAGCTGGCCCCCCAATTCCGCGCCACCCCCCGCCCCGTCTCTCCAGCGCCGCCCAGCTGCTCAGCCGGCCACCGTCCCCGTCCGCCCGCGCCCATCCGCCAGCCCTGTCACCCGCGGCCCGGCCCCTCCCCGTCCCCTCCGCGCGGCTCACCCCGCACAGGTCCCCGCCGCCACTGCCGCCACTCCTCTTCCTCCTCAGCCGCCGCCGCCTCTCTCGCCGCCGCGGCTGCCTCCGCCACCGCCAAGGCTCACACTCAGCCGCCGTCGCCGTAAAGCGCCTCGGCTGTTACCCCGGGTAAAGTTTCCTGGGCCTGGCTTTACGACACTTCCCTGCCTGCCGGCTGCCGGGCCGAGGGAAAAGGGCGTGGAGGGAGGTGACCTGTGGAGGGGGAGGGGCGGAGGTGTCTCCCGCGGCCGGGTGGCTGCTGCTTGCTAGTGGGTGAGACTGTAGGGCAGGGAAGTTGCAGAGGGCTTGGGAGTCACCAGCCCTTAACCCACTATCTTCGGCCTTGCGGGCTGCTCAGCCAGCGGACCTTGCAGCTCGGAGCCCGGGAAGGATGGGCCAGACTGGTGCTCCCACGAAGCTGCCGCAAAGACCACCCGCTCTGGGCCTGCTCCCCGGGCCTTGGACCAATCTCCTAAACATGCTTTTTCTCAGCTGCACTACGTTTAACCTTTGCTCTGACCGGGGATAGGTGGAGGATTACCCGTGTCCCTTAAAAATGGAGCAATCAAGAGAGAAAATCCCCGAAAAAGAGAGGAAGTTTAAAACTTTGAACTGTGAGAAATATGGGAATGACTGATGAAAACTGGTGCATTTGCAACGTGAATTTAGTCTGCCTCTTCGAGGCAAGAGAAAGTTGACAGGTAGTTCTTTTCCTCTCTCCTTCGTTCTTTATCCCTTTCACCCCGCCCAGGAAGACTGGAAGTAAATGGGATTAACAGGGTGTTCGACAGCTGTAAACACACCTGGGGAAGAATTAGAGATGTTGAAAGAGAATGACAATGGCTAAAAGCACATTCCTAAACTTGTGAACTGAATTGTGATAGGTGAGAAGCACCGGCCAAAAGGTGTCCTGAACCTGCCCCGCCTCGCTCTGTTCCCTCTGCCAAGTAATCTGCCGGTGCGGAGGCTGAGGGAAAAGAACTGCCCTCCGCGCCAGAGCGCGAGGCTCTGCCCTCTCGGCTCTGGTCCACAGTCGCGATGTTCAGTCCCTCTAAGAGGAGCGCAGGTAGTGTAACGCACCTGCACACGGAACAAGTTAAGTTTTTAGGCTGAATGTAGAGCTGGGCACGTGTGCAATAGATGGATGTTTTCAGAGATATAATTTTCTGACTAATTTTTGCCATAATGTAAACTAAAAAAATAGGATACAGTGTAGCATAGCTGTTAGATAAAATTGTTAGCTTCCCTGTCACTAAAGATGTTAAAGAAAAACTATCACCTATCTAGAAGGACAAGGGCTTCCCAGGTGGCTCAGTGGTAAAGGACCCACCTGTCAATATAGGACAGGTGGGTTCAATCCCAGGACTGGGAAGATCCACTGGAGAAGGAAATGACAACCCTCTGCAGTATTCTTGCCTGAGAAATCCCATGGACAGAGGGGCCTGGTGGACTACAGTCTGGTAGGAGTCACGAAAGAGAAATGACTTACAGACTAAACAACAACAATCTAGGTCAACCTATAGTGATAATAATAACAATAACATGATGTGTTACTTGGGCTAGGCACTGTCCTAAATATGTGTATTTATTAACTCTTTTATAGGTGTTTATAGAAATACATTTATGGGACTTCCCTGGCAAGGCAGTGATTAAGAATCCACCTTCCACCTTGGTTCCATTCTTGGTCAGGGAAATAGGATCCCACATGCTAAGGGGCAACTAAGCCCTGCTGCCTCAACTAGAGAGAAGCCCAGGCACCATGATGAAGATCCGGTGTGCCACAACTAAGACCCGACACAGCAAAATAATAAATAAGTCTTTTTAAAAGAAATACATATGTGGACAAATAGACACATAGAAACTTATTTATTTCAGCCTTGTCTATAGTAGGAATGGTAGTGGTGATGGTTTAGTCACTAAGTCGAGTCCGACTCTTGCCACCCCATGGACTGTAGCCTGCCAGGCTCCTCTGGCCATGGGATTTTCCAGGCAGGAATACTGGAGTGGGTTGCCATTTCCTTCTCCTGGGGATCTTCCGGACCGGGATTGAATCCCAGTCTCCTGCACTGCAGGCAGTTTCTTCACCGACTGAGCTGCTGATGCTGCTAAGTCACTTCAGTCGTGCCTGAATCTGTGCGACCCCCTAGACAGTAGCCCACCAGGCACCCCCCGTCCCTAAGATTTTCCAGGCAAGAACCGACTGGGTTCCAAATCATCTGAGTATCTGTCAGTACAATTCATTCTGTATCATTTGAAATAAACTTATACTGGTACTCTTCATATTACTGTGGCTGCATAGCAAATTACCCCCACAATGTGGTATGAAACAATCATTTATTTTGCTCACAGATTCTGTGGGTCAAAAATTCACACAGAGCACAACAGAGATGACTTTCTCTACTGCATTATGCACAGGGCCCCAACCAGAAGAGCCAAAGGCTGAGGACTGGAATCATCTGAGAACTTTTCACTCTCCTATTGATGTTTGATGCTGACTGGAGGCTGCAGACTGGAGACCTCAGTTTGATTTAATGTAGACCATGTTGTCTTTTAGTATGAACCGGTTTGGAGTTTCCTCACAACCTGATGGCTGGGTTCCAAGGGCAAGTATGCCAAGAAAGAGAGAGACCAAGACCGAAACCGAGCCAGGTAAAAAGCATATACCTTTTATGACTGAGCCTTAGAAGTTATACAGTGTCGGTTCTACTGTATTCTATCTGTCCAAGTTCCAGAGGAGGGAGAAATAGACTCTACCTCTTGACTGAGGAGAGGCAAAGTTCTCAAAGAGCATGTGGGCATTTTGGGAAGTTGCAGGTTGCTACAAGTGTTTATGTGGAAGGACCTCCTAAGTTCCTTAAGGGTAAATAAATGAGATGAATAATAAGTACACTGTGATCCCATTTATGGGTTTTAAAAAAATGCGATACAAAACCATATTTCCAAATGTAAACACACAATGTTTAAAGAGATGTATTTTCAAACCACATAGTTTCTAAGTATAACCTGGGTGTTCAGCCAAAGAAAGAATGATCCATTCAAGTCATGCAGGAAAAACTGGCCAAAATGGTCTCACCATTTCCTCAAGACAGGTTGAAGTGTCATTTTGCTGAGAAAACTCTCTTACTCATTAACTGCGGAATATAAGCTCATCCTTAAATAGATGTGATTCCATTGTCCTGAATGAGTGGCCACAAGTGTTCAAATTCTTTCTACCTTGTATGTTGTCATTTGAGTTTTCTCACACTAGAGGGCTGATTTGATGTTGTTTCTTTCTGAAAGATATTTTCAGAAAGATGAGATTTGTAAAGAACTCCTAGAGGTCGGGAACTGAGTCATTCATTTTGTATTCACTTATCTAACACATAAAAAGGGGTCTTGTTAAGTTTTTGACTCATTCATTAGTTTAGGATATTTATAATTACAAAATAAATTCTGGCCTCCTTGCTAATTAACAAACTAATAAGATTTCTGCTATCTAAGCTCCATTTTCTCTGCTTTATATCCCAGTGTTTAAACATCAATGATGAGCTTCTAAATCAGATGATTTCTCTAGGAAATTTGTCCTTCTACTTAAAGAATCTTTTCTTTATTACTCGTGTTGCTGTTGTTCAGTCACTAAGTCATGTGTGACTTTGTCCCAACCCCATGGACTACAGCATGCCAGGCTTCCCTTCCCAGTCCTTCACTAACTCCTGGAGTTTGCTCAAACTTATGTCCATTGAGTCAGTGATGCCATCCAACCATCTCATCCTCTGTCCTCCTGCCCTCAATCTTGCCCAGCATAAGGGTCTTTCCCAGTGACCTGGCTCTTCACATGGAGTAGCCAGAGTATTGGAGCTTCAGCTTTAGCATCAGTTCTTCCAATGAATATTCAGGGTTTTTTACTTATGTTTTTGAGTAATATGCTGATATGATAATAGCATTATTTTAGGCAAAGAAATAGAATTAGTTCTATTTATCTATTTCTTTAGGCATATCTGCCTATTTTGATGGGGAAGGCAATGGCACCCCACTCCAGTACTCTTGCCTGGAAAATCCCATGGACGGAGGAGCCTGGTAGGTTGCAGTCCATGGGGTCGATAAGAGTCGGGCTTAACTGATCGACTTCACTTTCACTTTTCACTTTCATGCATTGGAGAAGGAAATGGCAACCCACTCCAGTATTCTTGCCTGGAGAATCCCAGAGACAGAAGAGCCTAGTGGGTTGCCATCTATGGGGGTCACATAGAGTCGGACACGACTGAAGCGACTTAGCAGCAGCAGCAGCCTATTTTGACACTGAAAAGACGACTATCACTATGAGCAATGACTGCATAGGAAGGAATGGTCTTAGAGCAGGGGAAGTCTAGAGTGATACTTTTCTATCTGAATAATTGGTATTTTCATTGCTTGGTAATATACCGTGTTGCATTAATCACTTTTTTTCCCCCCTTACTCTTGTCTTTGCTCTTTCTTGAACAATGAAGGGACACACCTTAGTTTATAGAAGCAGATAACTCCTCATTAAATAAATTGAAATAACCAACAGCATTTTCAAAATAGCATCCTAAAGCAGCTTCCTGAAATTAGCTTAGAAGGAGATAAGTTCCTTTCTAATTCTTTCTAACAGGAAGACATTTTCCTCTTATTGCCAAGGTTTATAGGGGGAGACCTAGCTGTGTTCCTACCTGAAACATAGCTGTGGGAATGAAGATATGAATAATGGAGAGATGCTTTAAGTTCCCTTAACTCAACAGTATGTGCCATAGGCACACATACTGAATAATTGAAATATTTGTGTAGTTTTGTTTTATGTGCCATGTGGTTCTTAATCCTACTAATCCTATTATACATAAAGCCATAAATATGAGTGTCCTTAGCTTTGTTTTATCCTAGATGAAAGGAAAAAAAAAGGCATATATCAAATTTGAGGGCTATAGAATTTAATCAAAGGATGGATATTAGTATATTGTTTTACCACATGTAATCCTAGAACATTGTGAGATTCACAGGTAAAATGCTTTCGTTAACAATTTGATTCTTCCATTTGAACTTCTGAAAGTGGGGAGGGGGTGGGGCAAATGTTGACAGTCTATTCTTTGACCATCTTTCCATTTGATAACAGTGGTTGGCAATCCCAATTATAAGCACAGATTGTGTTTGTAGAACTGAGGCCTCAGAAAAACTTGAGGAACCAGAGAGCACTATGGTCAAATGGTCCCCATTTCCATTATTTTCAACCTCACTCTAATTTTCATAACCTGCGTAAAGACATAGACAGGCTGATTCATATATTTCTTTTTGAACTGGGGAGAATTATGTATTTGTACCTACATATTAATGGCAACTTGACTTCAGATTCCAAGATATCTGACTCTAGATTAGTGATCACATCATCATGATTACAGTTCCTCCGTGTATTCTTGCCACCTCTTCTTAATGTCTTTTGCTTCTGTTAGGTCCAGTCCATTTCTGTCCTTTATTGATTCCATCTTTGCATGAAATGTTCCCTTGGTATCTCTAATTTTCTTGAAGAGATCTCTAGTCTTTCCCATTCTGTTGTTTTCCTCTATTCCTTTGCATTGATTGCTGAGGAAGGCTTTCTTATCTCTTCTTGCTATTCTTTGGAACTCTGCATTCAGAGGCTTATATCTTCCCTTTTCTCCTTTGCTTTTCTCCTCTCTTCTTTTCACAGCTATTTGTAAGGCCTCCTCAGGCTGCCATTTTGCCTTTTTGCATTTCTTTTCCATGGGAATGGTCTTGATCCCTGTCTCTCGTAAAACGTCACGAACTTCATTCCATAGTTCATCTGGCACTCTATCTATCAGATCTAGGCCCTTAAATCTATTTCTCACTTCCACTGTATAATCATAACAGATTTGATTTAGGTCATACTTGAATGGTCTATCGGTTTTCCCTACTTTCTTCAATTTAAGTCTGAATTTGGTAATAAGGAGTTCATGATCTGAGCCACAGTCAGCTCCTGGTCTTGTTTTTGTTGACTGTATAGAGCTTCACCATCTTTGGCTGCACAGAAAATAATCAATCTGGGCCTTAGAAAGCATCACCACAAACAAAGCTAGTGGAGGTGATGGAATTCCAGTGGAGCTGTTTCAAGTCCTGAAAGATGATGCTGTGAAAGTGCTGCACTCAATATGCCAGCAAATTTGGAAAACTCAGCAGTGGCCACAGGACTGGAAAAGGTCAGTTTTCATTCCAATTCGAAAGAAAGGCAATGCCAAAGAATGCTCAAACTACCGTACAATTGCACTCATCTCACATGCTAGTAAAGTAATGCTCAAAATTCTCCAAGCCAGGCTTCAGCAATATGTGAACCGTGAACTCCCTGATGTTCAAGCTGGTTTTAGAAAAAGCAGAGGGACCAGAGATCAAATTACCAATATCTGCTGGATCATGGAAAAGCGAGAGAGTGCCATAAAAACATCTATTTCTGCTTTATTAACTATGCCAAAGCCTTTGATGGTGTGGATCACAATAAACTGTGGAAAATTCTGAAAGAGATGGAAATACCAGACCACCTAACCTGCCTCTTGAGAAATTTATATGCAGGTCAGGAAGCAACAGTTAGAACTGGACATGGCACAACAGACTGGTTCCAAATAGGAAAAGGAGTACGTCAAGGCTGTATATTGTCACCCTGCTTATTTAACTTCTATGCAGAGTACATCATGAGAAACGCTGGACTGGAAGAAACACAAGCTGGAATCAAGATTGCCGGGAGAAATCTCAATAACCTCAGATATGCAGATGACACCACCCTTATGGCAGAAAGTGAAGAGGAGCTAAAAGCCTCTTGATGAAAGTGAAAGAGGAGAGTGAAAAAGTTGGCTTAAAGCTCAACTTTCAGAAAACGAAGATCATGGCATCCGGTCCCATCACTTCATGGGAAATAGATGGGGAAACAGTGGAAACAGTGTCAGACTTTATTTTGGGGGCTCCAAAATCACTGCAGATGGTGACTGCAGCCATGAAATTAGAAGATGCTTACTCCTTGGAAGAAAAGTTATGACCAACCTAGACAGTATATTCAAAAGCAGAGACATTACTTTGCCGACTAAGGTCTGTCTAGTCAAGGCTATAGAGTTGGACTGTGAAGAAGGCTGAGCGCTGAAGAATTGATGTTTTTGAACTGTGGTGTTGGAGAAGACTCTTGAGAGTTCCTTGGACTGCAAGGAGATACAACCAGTCCATTCTAAAGGAGATCCACCCTGGGATTTCTTTGGAAGGAATGATGCTAAAGCTGAAGCTCCATACTTTGGCCACCTCATGTGAAGAGTTGACTCATTGGAAAAGACTCTGATGCTGGGAGGGATTGGGGGCAGGAGAAGAAGGGAACGACCGAGGATGAGATGGATGGATGGCATCACGGAGTCGATGGATGTGAGTCTGAGTGAACTCTGAGAGATGGTAATGAACAGGGAGGCCTGGCGTGCTGTGATTCATGGGGTCGCAAAGAGTCGGACACGACTGAGCGACTGAACTGAACTGAACTCCAGTATTCTTGCCCGGAGGATCCCATGAATGGAGCAGCCTGGTATGCTACAGTCCACAGAGTCGCAAAGAGTCAGACACGACTGAGCGACTTCACTCACTCACTCACATTAAAGCCATCATGAGATACGCTGGGCTGGAAGAAGCACAAGCTGGAATCAAGATTTCCAGGAGAAATATCAATAACCTCAGATATACAGATGACACTACCCTTATGGCAGAAAGTGAAGAGGAACTAAAAAGCCTCTTGATAAAAGTGAAAGAGGAGAATGAAAAAGTTGGCTTAAAGCTCAACATTCAGAAAACAAAGATCATGGCATCTGGTCCCATCACTTTATGGCAAATAAATGGTGAAACAGTGGAAACAACGTCATACTTTATTTTGTGGGGCTCCAAAATACTGCAGATGGTGATTGCAGCCATGAAATTAAAAGACGCTTACTCCTTGGAAGGAAAGTTATGACCAACCTAGATAGCATATTAAAAAGCAGAGGTATTACTTTGCCAACAAAAGTCCATCTAGTCAAGGCTGTGGTTTTTCCAGTGGTCGTGTATGGATGTGAGAGTTGGACTGTGAAGAAAGCTGAGTGCCAAAGAACTGCTGCTTTTGAACTGTGGTGTTGGAGAAGACTCTTGAGAGTCCTGAAACTCCAGTACTTGGCCACTTCATGTGACGAGATGACTCACTGGAAAAGACCCTGATGCTGGGAGGGATTGGGGGCAGGAGGAGAAGGAGACGACAGAGGATGAGATGGCTGGATGGCATCACTGACTTGATGCACATGAGTTTGGGTGAACTCTGGGAGTTGGTGATGGACAGGGAGGCCTGGCATGCTGCAGTTCATGGGGTCCAAAGAGCTGGACATGGCTGAGCGACTGAACTGAACTGAATTGATTAAAGCCATTGAAAACTCTCAGTTTTCAATTTAGCTATACTCTCAGGACAGCACTCGAGAATTATTTTACATATCTTCCAGGCTTATTTCATCCCAAAGCGACTATCCTTGACCACTATAGTGCTCAAAGTTTATAAATGTGCTCCATCTGGAGACCCACCCTTCACATCTCAGTGAAACTGCTAACCTGCAATAAATAGGTAGCCACTGTCTCCAGTTCAGTTTGCTCTTCAACCGGTTGACTTCCACCTCAGCCCTTCCAGTAACCCCTTTCTAGCAAAGGTAACCCATTGTGTCCCAAAGGCTAAACCCAATGAACTTTTCTTTTTGACTCTCATTTCACTTTGTTCCTCCATGCTGTTTGATTCCAATGTACTCTACCGAGAGCTCTTCCCTTGGCTTCTGCCATACCACTCTCCTTTGCTCTCCTTCTCTGAACATTACTTCTGTTTTTCTTGATAATTGTAGTCTATAATCATAACAGTAGTAGCTAGCATTTACTGTGGGCCTACCCCATACCAAGTGTGTGAGAGCAGTAGCCATTCAGTTTTCTCAATAATCCTAAGCAGTATAAATAGACCAGAATTGGGTTGTCAGCCTACGTCTATGTCAATCACTGGAAAGGGGCTAGGTTTACTTTGATATCAATTAGGTCTATTTGAGGCTGAGAGTGAGATGAGCTTCTCCTGATGTATATGGCTTGGAGGGTGAGAGGGAGGCATAAAGAAATGTCTATAATTAAAGTGGATTCAAATCCTGACTCTGCCACTTGCTAGCTGCGTAGTCTTGGACAGCTTAATGTCTCTGGACTTCTGATTTCTCTCATTGAACATGGATAATATATTACATGCCTCATAGAATTTGGGAAGGGTTAAATGAATTAATATATGCAAAGTGTTAGATGAGTATAAGACAAAGCACATAATAAGTCCTCTGTAACATTTAGCCGATCTTCCATCCCACCCTTCCCTCAGCGCTTCTGCCACTGCTGTCCTCGTAATTAATGCAAATGGATGATGTCAATCTCCTGCTTAAACCTCTTCAGTGACTCTCCACTGCCTAATAATTAATCCAAATTTTGGTCGGGGGCTTTGGCCACAAAGAAAAACAAGCTCTAGCTTTTAAATAGGTAAGTGAACTTTATCATGTAAAAGAAATCAGAGGTAGGGTGAAGTCAGGGTTAGTTGGTCCAGTGATATTATTGAAAACACAGGTTTTCCCCTCTCTCCTGCTGTTCAAAGAGTCAGCTCCATCCTAAAGCTAGTTAGAAGAGGCACTTAGGTCAACTCAGGGACTGAGTCTGTGAAACTAGTCCAGAAAAGGTAACTTATTTTGTAGACTTTGTTTGAATATTGCATTAAAACACAAACTTATGTGAAATAAAATGCTTATTTTGTTACTTTTTTTTTTCCAAATGAGGAAGTGTAGAAATGATCAACACATTGAAAAGCTAGACTTAGAAAGCACAAAGCATAATGCTAAGAAGAGTGTCTCAGTGTTCACTGGGGTGAGTAGATCTGTAGTCTTAATATATTTTGACTTATTACTCATCTTAATATGTGTACAAGACTGTGAAACCTAAAATGCAGTCATAGTAAAGATATAAAAAAGAATATAGTGACCAAGACATTTGTAATGTTATTGATATATTTATACACTGTAATGGAAGTCTCTGAGCAATCTCACAGCTGCTCCTCAGAGTTCCCAGAGGAGAAACCTTTGAAGTTCAGGGAGTGGCTAATGGGTTCTTTGATCTTCTTAGTCTTTTTGCACTTCAGGGAGCTTTGGAGGAGGGCAGTTTTGCTTATCACTGGACCTATTGTTAAAGCAAAGGAAAAAGGAACTTCCTAGATGTATTGAGATAGGTAGTGCAGGTGAGGGATTTTCCCAGACCGGCAGTCTGAACTGCTGCTTATGCCTGACTATTTTCAAGAGGTAATTCTGTGCAAGTTAGCCTCTTGCCTAATCCACTTCAAGTAACTATACACTTAGTTGATTGCGTCTAGCCTATCCTATAATCTTGCTTTAAAATGTCATTTTATTTGTGCTTAACCTAATAATATGTGCATTAATTTACTTTCTAAGTAAATATTCTTTAATAAAATTGCTTTCCCTTGAGAAATATGAAAAATTTTGAACATAAAGATATTTGAGAAGTCAAATTTAAGATTATAATTTTGTAGTATCTTTTCATAGCATCTGCATTAAAGGTCATTGCCTTATTAAATCTATCCAGTATAAAATATTTTTAAGTATATCTGTGATACATGAAAAATATTCATGCTGACCCTTTAAAGGGTCAATTTTGAAATAACAGCCTACACATAAATAAATTCATTTTGTTATAGAGACTTTTGATAGCCCTTAGTGTTTTGATTCCCTGGTGGCTCAGAGGTTAAAGTGTCTGCCTGCAATGTGAGAGACCCGGGTTCAATCCTTGGGTTGGGAAGATCCCCTGGAGAAGGAAATGGCAACCCACTCCAGGATTCTTGCCTGGAGAATCCCATGGACAGAGAAGCTTGGTGGGCTATAGCCCATGGGGTCACAAAGAGTCAGACATGACTGAAGCAACTTAGCACACAGCACATATTTAGCACTTAACAGGTGATTGTTGTTTTGTTTGCTCTTTCATGTATTTGGAGAAGGAATTCATCACCAGGCTCTATTTCTCTTTTCTTTCAAAGGATGAAGTGTTAGGAGAGAAAGTATCCATCCTAAGAACTTTTCCCACTCTTTTAGTGATCTAGGGACCCCTCCACTCTTCTTCAGTGGCTCAGCTGGCTACATCCTGTGCTAGCTGCTGAAGTCTTGGTTTCCTTTAGAAAAGCTTTCTGAGCTTATACAGAAAGCTCTGAAAATTCCTGATCTATATAAAGAAGGCAGAACCTCATTCTGCTGATATTTGGAACATAGGGACTTTCCCCATTATAACAGTAATATAGTATTCAACATAATAACATGGTAAAATACAGAAAAGTAAAAAATATAGAAAAACCTACTATAGTGCTACCCGCAAATGACAACCACCATTATTAATAATATTTTAAGGAATTTCATTTTAGTCATTCTTTAGTTTTGGGAGAACCGCTTTTAGATCATTGTGATACACACACACACACATATTTATATCCTGAATTTTTAAAACTTGACATTGTAACAAAAAGTTATTTTAAATATTGCATTAAATTTTAATTGTTGCAAAAAATTCCTCTGTGTCATTATATTCCACTCTAATTCAACACACAGCCATGTTTGTGTGTGCTTAGGCGCTCAGTTGTGTCCAACTCTTTGTGATTCTATGGACTGTAGGCCACCAGGCTCCTCTGTCCATGGAGATTCTCCAGGCACAAATTCTGGAGTGGGTTGCATGCCCTCTTCCAGGGGATCTTCCGAACCCTGGAATCGAACCCACATCTCCCTCATTGCAGGCGAACTCTTTACCGTCTGAGCCACCATGGAGGCTCAAGAATACTGGAGTGGGTAGCCTATCCCTTCTCCAGGGGATCTTCCCAACCCAGGAATTGAACTGGGATGTCCTGCATTGTAGGAAGATTCATTACCAGCTGAGCCACCAGGGTAGCCCACGTGTTAGCACTTCAAATAATACTATGATAAGTGTTACAGGCATTAAATTTTAGGGTTATTTAAGTTTGTGCTTTTGAGACCAATTCCTAGGAGCAAACCTGATAAACATTTTTAACTTATGCTACCAGTTTGCCTTAACAAACAAGAAGTGTACCAAATTTACATTTCAACATACAAGAGTATTTGTTAATTAAGTAACTTTTAAAAGAAAATTGCTAACATACAAGGAAAAAAATTTCAAAATAATTAAAAATTATAATAGTGCTTTTATGTACCCATAATAGCTAAGTATCTAAAAGGAGAAACTGACTGCAAGGATATTGTGCCAGACCTATACTAAATGATTGCATTTTCCATAACTTGGTAAAGTGGGTAGTTAATATCAGAGTTTTAGAGTTTCTTGACATAATTCTAAATTTTTCTTTATGTAATTAATTCTGCTTAACTCTACTTTTTCTTAACTTTAGGCCATAGTATTTTTTTAGATTAATTCAGAGATTTAAAGGAATAGAATGTACCACAAACCATAGGATAACATTAATCTCTAATCTATATAGTTTTGAACATAAAGCTTTGATATTCATTTAATAGTTAATTTTAGATTGAAAAGTTACAAGTCAAATATTAAATTGATAAAAAAATGATAATGACTTAACCAGAGAAAACACAAGAGGGCAATCTTGTACAACAATAAAATGTGTTTGCATAAGACAGAAGAAATAATTCAACATTTTTAATTGTGATTTTTCCAATAGACATTTGAAATCTTGTCAATATGTATTTTTTATTAAATGATGGAAGTGTGGCTTTGAAAAGAAATTTAGTGTCAGCAGCCATATAATAAATTCTGCATGTATTTCAAGTCTATTTGTTAATCCTGAAAAGAATTGAATCTGTTTTCCACTGTTGGAACCGTATGGCCTGGTTTCACTTGATAAGAAAGCAAGGAAATAGATCTACTATAAAAGAAACACTGAAAATATTTTCTTCTAGATTCACTCTTCATATATATATATATATATATATATATATATATATTTGTGTCTCAAAATGGAAATTGTTTAATTTTTTCTGATACCTTTTTAATTAGTAAAGTGGTCTATTAAATCTCATTGAAAAGGCTACTTTTAAAAATGAAAAAAATTAATGAATTGCTAAAGGCAGGTCTTAGTCTAATGATTAAATTTGAAAACATGTATGGCCTTTTACGAATTTTAATTTCCTGACACTTAAACAGGACTGTAATTTTGGTTAACTCACTACACCCTAAAAATTAAGCGCATGAGAAGATAAGAGGTTTAAGGCAGTTGCATGCAATTTTGTAGGAGCTAATTCTCAGAGATGTTAGTTTCATCTATAAAACAAACTCAGAGATAGTGTCTGTGGTGCTGTTACTTCTCATAGTCCATGGACCTTCTCCACCCAAACTAATTTAATGTTTAGAATGCCAAATGGGATTAAAAGAAAGGGGGGAATAGAAATAGTTATTTTTCTGAGCATACTGATGGGAGCAAGCCTTCAGAATTCTGTGGTCAACTACCTGGTACTTAGAAATGCAATATAACAATAGTTAATCAAATCATGTGGAATTTGAATCCTCGGGTTCTGCCACATAATCGCTGTGTGACTTTGGGCCAGTTTTTAACCTCTCTGTGCCTTATTTTCCTTTTTGTATAATGCAGTTAAAATGGTATGCAGTATCTGGTACAAAGTAAACTTTATGTTAAGTATTTGCTGTTATGCAAGGGTGCCTAGGAAAATCTCTAATGGAAATAAGAACACAGATATCAGAATATGAAACATAGGCAGGAATTCAGTTGGCCATACAAACAGAGGGTCCTTGGGAAGAGGAAAAATTTGAACTTCATCAACTGAGTCAGCTCTTTGCATCAGGTGGTCAAAATACTGGAGCTGCAGCTTCAGCAAGAGTCCTTCCAATGAATATTGGACTCAGTGGTCATGAATTTGAGCAAACTGCGGGAGATAGTGGAGGACAGAGGAGCCTGGCTTGCTATGGTCCATGGGGTCACAAAGAGTCAGACACAACTTAGCAACAGAAGAACAAGTAAAACAACTTACTGAATGCTGCAGTTTTGTTCATTTTACCATGCAGAAAACTACACCTGCTTTTAATTCCAATATGAGGAATGGTGTGTCATTCTAGAGTAGTTTTCTTCAATGCTCATAAACCTCTGTTAAAGAGTCCTCATGGTCTAGTACTGACAAAATCTGAACTGATGAGTATTATTTGAATGATAGTGTTAGGATATGGGCTTTCCAAGAGGGCAAAGAAGATACACAGCTGCTTATAGGAGTTGCATAACAAAGCTTATTTCTGCCATATGTATCATGTCTTGCAGTGGAGGATAGTTCACTTAGGTCACTTTCATATTTAGGAAGTAGTTTTTTGGGAGTAGAAAACCCTGAAATTGGAAACCCAAGACATACCAGTTCTATTCCTATGGTTGCCATTGCTCCATTCTGAGAACAGGTAAGGGATTCTCCATGATTCTGTTTGTTTTCTGGGCGACTTTCTCATCCCCATTATCATGGTTTCTAAATTGTTTGAAGAATCCAAGTAGAAACATAAAAGAGTCATTATGAAAATTATTAACAATATTATACTTGTGCTTTGCATTATTCCATTTATATTTTAGGTACAACTTCAGAGTGGTTAAAATCTTGCAATATCTTTGTAGGAAGAAATTATTTTAGTAATTTAAATGCTTGTGCACATTTCTGAGATCATTTTAGAATACCAATGAAAATTTCTGTCATATCCTTGTGATACTTTAGCAGTTCTGAGTACTATTGGAGTGTGAGTGGGCCCCAGTGTGCTGGAAAGATTTTCCAGGAAAGGCTGACTTTGTTATAAGGTAACTTGTTGAACTGCCTAAAGTCTACAGTTTTAACTTTCCAAGTTCTAGCATTTAACTTCTAGGTTCTGGTCTGAGTGGAGCAGGCCAACCAAATTTATAAGAAACAGGTGTATAAATGCAGTAAGCACTGTTCGAAAGATAAACACAATCCCCATTCTTATTGCTCTTAAGGAATAAAAAGAAACAAATAAATGTACAGCTTATTATTAAATCAAAAACTCTGAGTGAAAAAAGCTTTCAGAGTTATAGAGCCCATGACCGGGTATGCTCCTCAAGTAGATCATGAGGAAAGAGTTTTTAAAGTTTACAATTTGGCCATTTGTTTATTTGCACTCCAATATTCTTGCCTGGAAAATCCAATGGACAGAGAAGCCTGGTAGGCTACAGCCCATAGAGTTGCAAAGAGTCGGACATGACTGACAGACTTCACTTTCACTTTATTTAGTAATAAAGTGAAATAAAGTGTAATAATTTGCTGTGACTGTCTCCACAATGGATATATCTGTTCCATAGATTTGTGATTTATAGTTTGTTTATCAAGGGTCTTCAACTTCAAATTGCATCTTTAACATATGCTTTTTCTGTACTTTCATACAAGCCATTTCCAACTGTTGACACCTTCTTTCTTTAAATATTGCATTACTGCAAATCAAGTTGTATGAAAATAAAGAGTTCTTTCAGGTTCAGAGACTTGTCTTTCACTATGTATTAATGTTATTGGCCCAAGCATCTGAATTTTGGGGTTCTTTAGTGCCACAGTATGAACACTCAAGGCAAAAACAAAATAAACCATTCCAAAGTTAATATATGCTCTTATCAAACTTCCATGCCTCAGAAGTAGCAGGAAATAATCATCCAGTCATGGTATAAAAACTCATAGCAACATTATTTATAAAACTACAGAGTAGGAACAACCCACATATCTATCAACAGATAAATGGATAAAGTATGGTATGCATACATACAAGGGAATATTATTCAGCCTTAAAAAGGAATAAAGTTCTGACACATGGAAACAACATGAATGAATCTCAAAGACATTATGCTAAGTGAAATAAGCCAGACACAAAAGGAAAAGTATTGTATAATTCCAGTTATATGAGTTTTTTAGAATAGCCAAGCTCATAGAGAAAGTAGACTATAAGTTTCCAGGGGCTGAGGGGAGTATGAATGGGGAGAATTTAATGACTACACAGTTTATGTTTGGGATAGTGAAAAAGTTCTGGAAATGCATAATGCTGATAATTACATAATATTGTAAAAATAGTTAATGCCAGTTGTACAGTTAGTGGTAAATTTTACATAATGTATGTCTATACATACATAATTTAAAAATGCAAAAAACAAAGCAAAACCAGAGACTATGTGAAATGTGAAGGGAAAATACTGTCATCTGTCCAGGTTCTGTCACCATGAAACACCTCAAGCTTTGTCTGTCATTACTGTTTCTGTTATAATGCTAAAACATTTAAAAAAATCCTTTCTTAGTTTTCTCTTTCAGCACTCGATCTTTTCACTCCTATTCAGTTCAGTTGCTCAGTCATGTCCAACTCTTTGCAATCCCATGGACTGCAGCACACTGGGCTTCCCTGTCTATCACCAACTCCCAGAGCTTGCTCTACTCATGTGCATAGACTTGGTGATGCCATCCAACCATCTCATCCTCTGTTGTCCCCTTTTCCTCCTGCCTTCAATCTTTCCCAGCATCAGGGTCTTTTACAATGAGTCAGTTCTTTGCATCAGGTGGCCAAAGGATTGGAGTTTCACCTTCTGCATCAGTCCTTCCAATGGATATTCAGGACTGATATCCTTTAGGACTGACTGGTTTGATCTCCCTGCAGTCCAAGGGACTCTCAAGAGTCTTCTTCAACACCACAATTCAAAAGCATCAATTCTTCAGTGCTCAGCTTTCTTTATAGTCCAACTCTCACATCCATACATGACCATTGGAGAAACCATAGCTTTTTTTCACCCCTGTTAGCTACCTTATAGTTGTTTTCTTCTGTCACCCACAGTATTTTTGCATGTAAACAATATTGCTATTATCATTGAAAGTGAAAGTCACTCAGTCATGTCCGACTCTTTTGCAACCCCATGGACTGTACAGTCCATGGAATTCTCCAGGCCAGAACACTGGAGTGGATAGCTGTTCCTTCTCCAGAGGATCTTTCCATCCCAGGGATTGAACCCAGGTCTCCCACATTGCAGGTGGATTCTTCATTATCATTATTATTATTGATTCTTAGATTGCATTCACTATTCTGGTGTCCTACTTACATTGAGGTTTGATGTAACCACCACTGGCCTACAAAAATATGGGTTACAAGGACAGTAGGACAGGATCATGCTGATGACAGTATAATAACTTTGTATGATTCTGTCAGGTGGGTTTATTTCTCTCCCTTGGTTCTTGTTTTGTCATAACAAAGATTTGAAATGATGGACTAATTATATCTCAGGCAGGATTTCTCAGCTCCTGTCCCATCATAGCAAGGATTCAAAACAACAGACTGGTTACAGCTCAGTTACAGCTCAAGCAGACAGATCTTTTATTAAATAGATAGTACACTTCCAAGATGTGTAAGCAGGCTGACCCCGGAGAAGTGGCAACAGTCACTCTTGGCTTCCCCTTTTATATGTTCCAGCTTGTCCTCTTGCTTTTGCCATGTGCAAAATAGGGCTTGTACCCACCACCAATCAGAAAAGGGAATACAAATAGGCATACCCTCAAAGCCGATTGACAGTTGCAAGGTATATAGCAACAGGCTCTATTGCACATGTCTTTCCCATAATTTAGTCTGTTATAATCAGATCTTATGTATATATAGAATATTTATAAAGCCTTAATGGGCTCCTAGCTGCCTAAGGTTACTAGAGGATACGACTGTCCATCAAGTGCATGGGTGCCAGTTGGAGAAGCCCTGTGGTTAGTTTGCTTTCTGTGTCCCTAGGGTACATGTGCAGGAGTTGAAAAGGTCTCAGTGGTTATTTTTGTTGCATATTTATGAGTTCTCCTGGGTGTGTCTGAGATGGGGTTTAAAGATCAGCTTGCATCCTTTTTGGCTAGGCCACCTCTTGTTGCTCATGCCTAACTTCCTACCTAACCATTCTATTGAGACTTTCTTAGTATGTCTACACTATCAGGTAGATTACAGCTTCGCATCTAATTTGTGCTCCTTAGGATAGGAGAAGGCAATGGCAACCCATGTCTGGAAAAAATCCCATGGAGGGAGGAGCCTGGTAGGCTGCAGTCCACGGGGTCACACAGAGTCGACTGAAGCGACTTAGCAGCAGCAGCAGCAGGAAAGACATGGACTCTGGTTGATCCAAAGACAAAGCTTGAAATAGGATAAAGTCCACAAAGGAACTACAAGACTGAAGATGGTCCCTTCAGTTTGAGAGAACACTTTTTACAAAATTATTGGAAATGTATCCAACCAGTCCATTCTAAAGGAGATCAGTCCTGGGTGTTCTTTGGAAGGAATGATGCTAAAGCTGATACTCCAGTACTTTGACCACCTCATACGAAGAGTTGACTCACTGGAAAAGACTCTGATGCTGGGAGGGATTGGGGGCAGGAGGAGAAGGGGACAACAGAGGATGAGATGGCTGGATGGCATCACCGACTTGATGGACGTGAGTTTGGGTGAACTCCGAGAGTTGGTGATGGACAGGGAAGCCTGGCATGCTGCAGTTCATGGGGTCGCAAAGAGTCGGACACGACTGAGCGACTGAACTGAACTGAACTGATGCCAAATCTTCTTCTAACTCCTATTTTGTCTTGCAGAAATATTTTTATCACCACAAGCACGTTTACTGTGCTAGGTATTGGGAACAGGGAAAACTTGTTTAAATTTATTGATTTTATGAATTTCAAAATGACTTAACTGATTTTGAACTTCATAAAATCAATAAATTTAAACAAAATCAATTAAGTCTCTTAAGGTCTTCCCTGGTGGCTCAGATGGTAAAGCGTCTGCCTGCAGTGCAGGAGACCTCGGTTCAGTCCCTGGGTTGGGAAGATCCCCTGGAGAAGGAAATGGCAACCCACTCCAGTACTCTTGTCTGGAAAATTCCATGGGCTGAGGAGCCTGGTAGGCTACAGTCCATGGGATCACAAAGAGTCAGACACGACTGAGCGACTTCAGTTTCAGTAAGTCTCTTAAAGAACTTTCTTTATGATTTAAAAGGATCCTAAGAAAATACACTCCTATTCTTGAAATAAAGGAGATTATTTACAGATATTTTTATTTAAAATTATTAAATAAAATATTTTAATATAAAAATTCAACCAGAAAAGCAAATTGAAAATAAATAAGAAAGTTTCCCATTCTGCCCATTGCAGATAATACCTCTCTTTTGATATAATCAGTATTAGAGGTATATCTAATATATATACATGAAATAAATAGCATAACAAATAACATATGTTATGAATACAAACAAAAGGCAGTATTCTACAATTTGGTGTTTCACTCATTTCTTTTTTTCTTTAACAGTAAAGTTATTTCTGCTTTTATTTATTTATTTTTATTGATATATAGTTGCTTTATAATATTATGTAAGTTACAGGTATACAATATAGTGATTCATAATTTTAAAGGTTATACTCCATTTATAGTCATATAAAATATTGGCTATATTCCTCATGTTGTTCAGTATATACTTGTAGCTTATTTTATACCTAATAATTTATACTTCTCAATTCCCTCATCCCCTTCCCCCTTCTCTCTCCCCACTTGTAACCACTAATTTGTTCTCTTTATCTGTTAGTCTGCTTCTTTTTGGCTATAGTCACTAGTTTGTTGTGATTTGACATTTCACATATAAGTGATATCATACAATATTTGGTTTTCTCTGTCTTGTTTCACTTAGCATAATGTCCAAGTCCATCCATGTTGCCGTAAATAGCAAAATTTTAGTTTTTTTAATGGCTGAGTGGTATTCCATTCCATTTAGTACCATATCTTCTTTATCCATTCATCTATTGATGGACACTTAGGTTGCTTCCACATCTTGACAATTGTAAATAATGCCGCTATGAACTTGAGGTACATGTATCTTTAGGAATTAGTGGTTTTGGTTTTTGGATATATACTGGGGAGTGGAACAGCTGGGTCATATGGTAGCTCTATTTTTAGTTTAGTTGTTTTTTTTTTTTTTTTTTTTTGAGAAACCTCCATACTGTTCTCAATAGTAGCTGTACCAATTTACATACTCACCAACAGGGTAAGAAGGTTCCCTTTTTTTCCATTCTGGCCAACATTTGTTATTTGTGCTCTTTTTGATGATAGCCATTCTAAAGGTGTGAGGTTGATATCTCACTGTGGCTTTGATTCTCATTTCCCTGATGATCAGCAATGCTGGACATCTTTTCCTGTGCCTCTTGGTCATCTGCATATCCTCTTTGGAAAATATTTATTCATTTCTTCTGCCCACATTTTAATTGGACTTTTTTTTTATTTTTAGTGCTGAGTTGTATGAGATGTTTATAAATGTTGGATATTAACCCCTTATCAGTCATATCATTTGCAAATATTTTGTCCCATTCGGTTGGTTGTCTTATCATTTTGTCAATACTGTCTTTGCTGTTTAGTTTAATTTTAATTAAGTTAAAATTTAATTTTAAGTTTAATTAGGTCCCATTTACTCATTTATTTCTTAAAATGTTAAGGAAAAACAGATTATTACTTATATTTGATTTGTAAATATTGCCTCTTTTTTTTCATCCGTGAAATAAATACAAACCTTGGAAAAGATCCACAGTGGAAAAATTGATCTTGTTTATATCTGTCTCCTGTGTCTCATTGCAAGGTTTTCAGGCCAGGAACTGTGTCTGCCTAATCTTTATAGCCTCAGAATGTAACACAATACTTGGCACAAAATAAATGCTCAGTAAATGCTTGTTCAGTATTATTTATTCAACTGAGAAGTATTTATTATCTTCAGTTGGTGGAATATGGTCCCAAGATGTACATCATAGACTGTAATACATTGTTGGTACAATACATGAGCCTGTCCTAAGACATGTAATCATGTATAAGTCCATTCTCTCTGTATATTTTCAGTTCAGTTCAGTTCAGTCACTCAGTCGTGTCTGACTCTTTGCAACCCCATGAACCACAGCACGCCAGGCCTCCCTGTCCATCACCAACTCCCAGAGTCCACCCAAACCCATGTCCATTGAGTCAGTGCCATCCAACCATCTCATTCTCTGTCATCCCCTTCTCCTCCTGTCCTCAATCTTTCCAAGCATCAGAATCTTTTCAAATGAGTCAGCTCTTTGCATCAAGTGGCCAAAATATTGGAGTTTCAGCTTCAACCTCAGGCCCTCCAATGAACACCCAGGACTGATCTCCTTTAGTATGGACTGGTTGGATCTCCTTGCAGTCCAAAGGACTCTCAAGAGTCTTCTCCAACACCACAGTTCAAAATATATTTTAGTATAGAATAAATTCTGGATATATACTCATCAAATTGTTACCTTGATGTTTGGCTGGTAGAAATAAGAATATTTATTTTTGTCTTTATTTTCTAATTTTTTTAGTAATTATGTTTTGCTTTTATAATAAAATCGTGAAACATTTTGAATGTCTGATTCTAAAATAGGTACTTACGTGCACTTCAAATTATAAATTTTAACAGGTATAAAATTAAAGTTCATTAAATCATATTAGATGAATCATTTATTTAAGCAAAATGAGTCTGATATCACCAAATAATATTTTATGTACATATTTATTTTAAAAAATTTTTAACTTGTGCGTAGAGAAAAAGTTTTAATTCTAAGGTATTTTATGTATATATTTAATACTCTAGCGAATTTCTAAGAAAATGTTTAAAATTGAAAATAATTATACTAATAAAACTTAACAATAGTACCAAGAGTATAAAGTGATTTTCCTCTGAGACTTCCAGTCTTTTTTCCCAAAGACAACTACAATTGTTGGTTTCTTACATACCATTACAAAAATCATCAGATGATACATTAGCATATGTATATATCTATACATTCTTATGAGATGGTTGGATAGCCTCATCGACTCAATGGACATGAAATTGAACAAACTCCAGGCGATTAAGGACAGAGAAGCCTGGCGTGCTACATTCCATGGGGTTGCAAATAGTTGGACAATACTTAGTGACTGAACAAAAACAATGTACATTCTAATAGAGAAATAGAAGCACCCTATCTTTAGCATGGTATATTTTTATTTACTTTCTCATGATAATATGTATTAGAGATCATTTCCTACCATCTCATGTAGTTCTATTCCATTCTTACTCTGGACTACTTAATAATCTGTTTTATGGATGAACAGTAATTTGTTCAAATTACTCTCAAAAATTGTACTAATTTGTAGCCTCACTAATCATGTATGAGAATTCAGGTCTTGTTAAATCCATGCCAATACAGTGTATTATCAAACTTGGGTCTTTTATTTATCCAATTGGTGAGAAACAGTAACTTGTTTTAACTGGTAATCCTTTAATTAGGAGTAATGTGATATCTTTCCAAGTTTTTCATATTTTTGGTATTTTATTCTGAGAATTGCCTATTACTATCTATTCCTCATTTTTCGATTGTATTTTTTTTCCAAGAGCTCTTCCAGAAATAGAGTTAACAGGTGATAATAAAACATTATCTAAAAATAGTTTCTTATAAATTGTTTGTCATTGTTATCTTTAAAAACATAGATTCCATTCCACTTAGTTCAATAAACATCTAAGGGAAACTTTCCAAATGTAGAGGTGGAGACCCTGGTGGAGACACAAAATTAAGTGAATAGATGGATAAAGGGTTATTTCAGGGAGCTCACAATTTAATACAGAAAATGTAGACAGAGAGACATGCTCTTAAAATAATATTATGAGGCTGCAGGAGAGTACAAGAGATTACTTTGAGAGATTGAAGTCAAGGAGGGTCTAATGAAGTAAATAGCCTGTGAACTGGGCTTGGAAGGATAAATGTATTGGCCTCCTACAGCTGCTGTAATAAAGTACCACAAACCGAGTGCTTTAAAACAGCAAAAATTTGGGAATTCCCTGGTGGTCCAATGGTTAGGACTTCACACTTTCACTGCCAAGGGCGTGGGTTCAGTCCCAAGGTGGAGAACTAGATCCTGTAAGCAGCATGGCCAAAAATAAAATAAAATAGCATAAATTTATTTCTCACAGTTCTGGAGACTAAATATCCAAAATTAAGTTGTTGGCAGACCCATGCTGCCTCTGAAACCTGGGATAGAACCCTTCCTCGCCTCTTCCTAGCTTCTGGTGGTGGCCAGCGATCCTTGGTGTTGCTTGGCTCGTGGCTGCATCGATCCAATCTCTGCCTCTGTTGTCACCTCTCCATCTTCACATTGTCTTCCCCCTGTACCTATCTGTGTCTGTATCCATACTTCCTTTTTTGATAAGGAAAATCATCATTTTGGTTTAGGACACACTCTCATGACCTCATCTTAATTCAAATTGATCATCTGCGAAGACCCTATTTCCAAATAAGATTACATTCACAGGTATTCTCAACAGAGAGGTAGGGGGCAGTTGGTGAAGGGTGGATATCTTAGGAGAATCAAATGGATAGAAACTTGTCCGTAGGATACACAGGGCATGTCTAGAAAACATCAAGTACTTTGTCCAGTTTTTCGAGAGCACGTAAGAAAACTGTGGGAGAAAGTCTTAAGCCCATTCCTTCTCCAGGGGATGGGCAACCACTGAAAGGTTTCAACCAGAGAGTGCCTAGTTCAGTCATGGCTGCCTTAAGGAGACTGCTGTAACTGTGCAGAGAATGAATTAACTGGGGAATTGGTGAAGGCAGGATGGCCAGAGAGGGAACCACTGCAGCTGCTTCAGAGAAAGTGAAAGTGATGTCACTCAGTCGTGTCCGACTCTTTGCGACCCATGGACTGTATAGTCCATGGAATTCTCAGGCCAGAATACTGGAGTGGGTAGCCGTTCCCTTCTCCAAGGGCTCTTCCCAACCCAGGGATCGAACCCAGGTCTCCCACACTGCAGGCGGATTCTTTACTGGCTGAGCCACCAGGAAAGCCCAAGAATAGTGGAGTGGGTAGCCTATCTCTTCTCCAGCGATCATCTGGACCCAGCAATCAAACAGGGGTCTCCTGCATGGCGGGAGGATTCTTTACCAGCTGAGCTATCAGAGAAGCCTCAGAGAAGTCAGAGAGTAAAGGATGAACTTGTAAAGACAGTGAGTTAGGGCACCTGCACTCACTCTAGGACCTAGAAAAGGGCTGCTTGCTTGTGATTTGAATATTCCCGCAATCCAGAGTGATCTCCTAGCCCCATCAGAAAACTGCTCAAAATATACTCATCTGATGGGGTTGCTTTATGAGTGGCAGTATTGCACTCTGACAAAGGTTACGCATGTGGCTTACTCTGAAAAAGGCCCCAAGGATGTTTACGACTCTTTGGAAAGCCTTTCTTTCTGCTTTTTACTTAGCATTTTCAGAGTGACTCACCAAAACATCTTGGACCAGAAAATGAAATTTGAAAAACTACTTTTCCTTTAAGTTCTTAAGAGTTTTTTTGCACCGTTAGCATATAAAGAGCATATAAAAATGGGTTAATGGCTGAATTAAGCTGTGCCAGCCAGGCAGATATTGTCTGCATTTGAGGAGGAAGCGTCCACCCACTGTTTACCATTGTGCTTGTCTGCGATATGCTTGCAATTATGTAGAGGATCCAACAACAAAAGAAAATAAAAGTCACCAGAAATAGATGAAAGGTGCCCTGGTACTCAGGAGCAGGGCGGTTGCCCATTTCAAAGTGTCTTGTTTTCTGCTCCATGGAGAAAAGGAGCTGAGTATGTATAAAGTGTCAGCCATTCCCAGTGACTAAGTAGTGTTCTTATTTGCAGCTGTTTCTCTTGAGATCCTCAAATATATTTAGAATCTTCTTGGCTCTTCTCTACAGAGAAGGCTGTACTTGGCTTCACCTTTCTCTGCAATTGACTTTCAAAGTCATGTAGCCAATTGGCTTGATCCCTAGTTACTTCTGTTGTTGAAATATAACACAAGGTGCCAACACACAGGTAGTCAACAAGAAGAGTGGAACTTTTAAGCCTGAGCATGGGTTAGCCTCAGAGCCCAGTGTTGTAAGTAGCTGGCCAGAATTCAGAAGGCTACCATCTAACAAGGAGGAAACCTTGAAAAGGCAACTTAAATTTGACCCAAATCCCAGTGCTAATACTTGTTTTGTTCTGCATGCTGTGTCAGACTGTTCTGCTACGTGTCTATCTGTATACACTGTAGCCGATGTGTATGCTCAAGGTGTGCAGGAGACCAAAAACAATTGCCCAGATAGACAAAGTGAATGCAGTAGACTGAGTTCTAACTGTTAGCACAGCATTTATGATTACTGTGATCCTGGTGGTAAAGCTGAATTCAAGACAAAAACTACGCTAAAAATGTTTGTATCAAGATTAGTGACTCTTGATTATTATACATTGTCTTAATGCAGTATTACAGATTCCAACGTCAAATGTATTCATTGCCCTCTGGAAGAATTAGATACCAGTTTTTCAGAGAGTAATTTGACTTTAATACAGAAATGGCTTTTCTAGACAGTTTATTCATTTATTCAATATCTTTAGCACCTTTCAGTGGTGGGAGCTGAAGTATCCCCTAAGCTATTCAATCATCTTTTAGAATAAACAAATATATGAACACCTTAACAGCAAATATCAGTGCAGGAAAATCCTACACAATCAATGCTTTTTAAGCCAGAAATAATAACCACATTGCATCATCTTTGTATTTAAAAACATGGAGAAATAAAGATACTTTAAAAAGCAAAAAATAAATAATGGGAAAGAAAAGCATTCAGGATCACTCTTTTTAGACTTGTATGTACTCATGAAATAAAGACATTTATTTAATGAAGTATCAGCTTCCCAGTTTATGCTAGTGGTAAGGAACCCATTGGCCAATGCAGGAGACATAAGAGACATGGGTTTGATCCCTGGGTTGGGACTATTCCCTGGAGGAGGGCATGGCAACCCATCCAGTGTTCTTGCCTGGAGAATCCCACGGACAAAGGAGCCTGGCAGGCTATGCACAGAATTGGACATGACTGAAGCTACTTAGCATGCACACATAGATATTTTGAAGTACAGGAATAGCCATAGCACTAAAGTCTGCAGAGAATAATCTTGGCATGTTTACTCCCTTTTTCCTTTCGCCTCCTTTTATTTCTTTTATCTACTTCTGCATTCTTTTCCTTTCAGGTTCTTCCTTGATTTTGGTTCTTTTCACTTCTGCTATTACTTCCCTTGTTAAATTTTCTTTTTTTCTTTTCTCCCCTTGACTTTTCTTCTCTTTCTCCATCACATTTTGTAAATACGAAATTTACGTATTGCACAGAGTCAGACATGACTGAAGCAACTTAACACGCACGTACATGCACTATTATTAGCTATTTCATTAGATTTTAAACATGTTATTTATTAAACATTTCAATAAAAAGCTTTTCAAAACCCAGTCCTATAACAAATTAAAAATGAAACTCATCAAGAGGTTGATTTTTTTCCTGCCTCTTTCTCAGTTTATATAATGTTTACAAATGACTTGGAGAAGGCAATGGCACCCCACTCCAGTACTCTTGCCTGGAAAATCCCAAGGACTGGGGAGCCTGGTGGGCTGCCGTCTATGGGATCACACAGAGTCAGACACGACTGAAGTGACTTAGCAGCAGCCACATTTCTTATTGAAATACCACAAGATAAAAATAAAAGAAAATATAAAATTACTATCTAATCAAAATTCATTAAAATGAGAAATTAAATCACATAGTTCCAGTGATACTGTTTCTCTTACCTTTATATTACCAAAGGCAACACAACTGGCAAAATATTTGTGCATATTTGTCACCCTTGGTTCATAAGAAATATGGACATTATAGAATAAAAACACTTGGTGACAGAAAATATAGTAATCATAAGAAAGTTTCCTAGGAAAAAGGGTGCCTCCAGATCAAAGAAAAATATTTGAGATACTAGCAAAGCATGGTAACTTCAAAGGTTATTCTCTGCACAGCTGTGACTCTGCTTTAGGTATAAAGCTTGCAAAAACTTGAACATCCTGAAAACATTCCAGATTAACGTCCCAGTTTGACAGAAAACAATTAAGTGTCCAGAAGAGAGAGTAGTTTGAAACCTAAAGCCCAGAAATTCATTTTAGGATGTTTTTGTCTTGCTGAATCTTCTCAGACAAAATCATGACTGGACACAGCTAACATTTCATTTAGGAACTGAGTTTAATTAACTAGTGAAGTACAGATGAAGGGAGGGTGACAGTCTGGGAGACAGAGTCTAATTTGGGACTGCATTAAACACCAAAGATTATGCCAGTATCACCTGATGTTCTTTCCTTTAGGATTTGTTACACCGGTGACTCACCATCTCTCCATCTCTTTCATTACTTTTGATCAAATGACATCAAGGCTGCTTCATTATCACCTACCCTCCAACTGCTTATTTTCTGAGACTACTTCAAAATGCCCCAGGGACACCACCTTTGTTACAAACAGACTAGGGTACAGATGAAGTATTGTTCAGAATTAATATTTCAGTACAAACATGATATACTTTTGGACTGAAGTGGAATGAATGTTAATTCCCCTTTGTACATTCAATCAATTTCTCTCTTCTTTTGCTTTGTCTCAGTAATGCCATTTTTCTTCTACAAATCTCAAAAGTTTTTGCCCATGCTCTGCCCAGCATGTACCTACTAAGATTTCCAAGCTTCTTTTTCTCTATAGATCCCTTTCCCTTCAAATGTAGTTTGGGTTTTACTATACACTGGGGCTTTCTCCTCTTTTACTCTCATAATGCAACCCTCAAGTATCCAACAGAAATTCACCTATGAGGTAAATTGTCCTCATGGCTTATCCATGAGCACCAAGACTCTATCCCTGTTGCTTGTTTAGGGCTTGTTGAGACCTTCTTCTGTGCAGAGAAAACTTTAGAAGAGCACAGCCATGTTATACCTGTTATACCCACCTGGGCATTAAAGAAGAGAATCAGGACCACCCTCCCGACAAGGTTCCAGCCTCTTCAGCTCACTCCAGCTGAGATGATCCATTGGCATGTTTAAAATTCTGAGTCCCTTTCATTGTCAAGTAAATCCAGAACAGATTACATGTCCTATTTTTGTGTTAATGTTTAATCCTCACAATACCCAAGGTAGGAAAAGCAAAGGTATAATCAATTAGTATCCCCTTTCAGAGATGTGAGCCATAGGAGGAAGTTGAGATTTAGGGTGCTTTCCAACATTACAAATGACTATCTAAAGCATCTGCATTTGTGACTATGCTTAAAGAGTTTTATCAGGAGAAAAGATTTGTGGATTGGATCTGGGGGATGATAATCATACTTACCTCATAGGGTTGTAATAAGGATTAAATGAAATAATCCATGTAAAGCACTTAACATGGTGCCTGAGTTAGTACTCAGATGCTAGTAGTTACTGGTAATTGCTATTAAAAGTGATTTTTAAAAAGCATGTATTTTTTTTCCACCCAAATTTATTTTGGGTTTTTTTCAAACATAGGAATTCCATGAAGAAAATAGGTTATCACTTTTAGGAACCTAATTTATGTTAAATTATTCTCAGTACTGTGCCCTCACACTTTGAGACAAAATATTGGAACTGAAGATGAACCCCAAAAAGCACTAATAATAAGAAATTTTCACTTTTTCCTGTTATCTCACTTCTTTAATGTGAAGTTGAATAAGTACTGTCCTATTTTTCCATTCTGATAATAGTGAGAAGTTTGAAAAATCAATTAAATGCCCAACAACTACTTACCCTGACAACTGGCAACTCTGATACTGTTTTCTGTGGACTTGTGTTTGTTTGTTTGTTTTCTGTAAGTACTATAGATTAAGACCAAATGAATCTAATTTTAAATAATTTCCTCTCATCATTTTTGTGTTCCTTTAAAAACAAGTGAGAAACAGGCAGTCTAATACACCAATAGAGTAAAAACTGATACAACATATTTGAAGGTCAATTTAGCACTTTTTATTAAAATTTTAAATGTTTACACTCTCTGTTCTTGGAATTTTACCTCTAGGGGTTTCCCTTACAGAAATTTTTGGATAAGGACAGAAACACAAGTACTAGGATGTTCACTAAGCACTGTTTACAATGAAATAACACCGTCCCCAACTCCAAGACCATCAGCTGGTTAAGTACAACGTGATGCATTCAGACATAGACTACTATACAGTTTTTAAAAAGATAAAACTAAATATGCATAAAGACTATGGAGGAGTGGATGCAAAATCACTGAGTGGTTGTCTCCCGAACAGAGGTGTTATGGAGGTTCTTTACTTATTTTCTTCTTTATATATTTTACTAACAGTGGAATTTTCAAAATAAGAATAAATTGATTTTGTATATAATGAATACATATTAAAAACTCAAAGGAATATGGCAGGCAAACCAGAGTGGTTAGTTGAGATAAAGCAAAAATATCATCACCGCTCCTCATTTCAAGTCTAATGTGCGTTTTTAAAAAAAGATCACTTATAGTTTTGCAGAAGCTATGTGTGTGTGCAGGCTAGTTGTGTCTGACTCTTTGTGACTCCATGGACTGTAGCCTGCCAGGCTCCTCTCTCTCCATGGGATTTCCCAGGCAAGAATACTGGAGTGGGTTGCCATTTCCCCCTGCAGGGGATCTTCCCAACCCAGAGATTAAGCCTAAGTTTCTTAGATCTGTTGTATTGGCAGGCAGATTCTTTACCATTGTGCCACCTGGAGAAGCCATATAATGGCATCAATGTGTCTGTCTATGAAAGAGACAGCAGTTAGATTTAATAACTCTTTGTTCTAATGCAATGTGGCATTCTTTAGCACTCTAGGACTTCCCCTGCCACCCCACCCCTCAGTGGGCACCCTTGACAACTGTGCTATGGTGAATGAGCTTGTTCTCTTGAAGCTGGTCCAGCTGAAAATTAGTTGTCTACACAGTAAGTCCTCTACATATGAACCTTTAAGTTGCATGGTTTCAGAGATGCAAACGTATTCCATCAATGTTAGGTGTGAGTGAATTACAACTTGCCCATTGTTTTCTGTTGCTGATTATCCTTCAGCTCTACCACCTCCCACTCTCTTTCCTTCCTCCGGTCGGTAACTCTTCTTGCCTGTTCACTCAATGATCTCTCCTGTTTACCAGTTGTGGTACTGTACTACTGTACTTTTCGATCATATGTAGGAGAATTATCATAGTACTGTTGGTTGAAAAGTGTTCTGTGGACAAATCTGAGATGTAGGGTCATGATCAGGTAGAGATGTGGGTCACAAGGGAGGGTGTTCCCACTCATGTGTCTTGCATTTGTTAACTCAGCATAAGTATTATGATGAGTATCATCCCCAGAGCTACCAGGATATTGTCACCTTTTCCTCAGGGTTTAGGACTCAGGACCTTAGTAAGTTTGAAACCTGGCAAAACAAAGAGCAAACCCCTAACTCATTACGCTTTTGTGTTCAGAGAAGTCATTTGCACCACTATTCTATTTAGTCACTCTAGTGGCTTTGAAAAGTATAGGAGGATTATTAATTGCCCCAAATTGTCCTATCCCTTGGATGGGTTTGTTTTTCCTTGAGTATTAAGAACTTGTATACTTCTATTTTCTGTATTATCACAATGTCTTGGAGTAATAGAATAATAGATCTGTTTCATTCTTTTGCTACTGAGCATAACTATACTCAAACCAGCCCCAATCTTACTCTTTAATCTCCAGGAGGTTCTATACCTTTAAAATTAATCCTGTCTTTCTAAACTTTCTTTTTGTCATATGTAGATCTACTAAGTTATTCAGTATTACCTTATTTTAAAGTCTATCATGCATTCCTGTTAAAGTTATACTATTCAAATTTGAAAGTTTGTATATTTTATCTTATCAGTTGAATAAATATTCAAAACCGTTTTAACGATCAATGTTGCATTGAATCTAGCTAATGATAAATATTGTCATTTTAATGATTCCTGAAAATGTGAATCTTATTTGTCCAAGTTCATAGCCAATGGAAATGTCTTTGAAAATCATGAATAGATGCACTAAAAGAATTTTTTTAAGTATAGGAGGAAAGGGACCAGGGATTATACACTAACTGCTGAGTCTGGGTGATTTTTGTATTGAACATTTTTCCTAGTATATAGCCACTGAATTTCAAGAGAACCACAAGTCTGCAAAGAAGAGAATATAACTACAATTCAAACATTCCTGCTTACTTTTTGTATAGAAAGGTAAAAATGAAGCATCTCACTTTGAGTTCAGGATGAAAAATTGTTATTTCAATAGCTTATTTCCCAAAGCACACATATCTCCTGAGAGAGCTATACTTGGCTTTAAATTTCTTAACAGAAGGTTCTTACAAGTCTCTTCTTACAATTCTGACTCCTAATTCCTATATGGACTGTTTTAGGCCCATGGGTCAATAAAAGACAAAAGTTGCACATAAAATTTCTGAACTTCACTTTAACTGATCTGAGTCAGAGCAGAAAGCTGGAAATGATTCTGAGGATAATAGAGCATAAAGACAAGGGTATTTTTGGTGCAAAGTGATGCTAGTTAAAGAACCGGTGAATTTATCAGATCCCAACCAGTTAATTCCTCGTCTATTTAATTTCTAATTAATTAACTCATTCCAACCCAATTCCTCACTTTCTGTGGACCAGAAAACCTTTTATGAGTCAAAGAGAACTTGTTATCTACTAATAAAGAAATATGAAAATATCATCCCCTTTAAAATTCTTTTCACATAGGACTAGATTCTGCAAAATATATTAAGAATTGGGACACTGATCTAATATTTTGCTTAAGTCTCACTGTAAACCCAATGGAACAAGAAGATATTTGAATTCTCTCTATTGTGCACATACACACACACACAAATACATACACACATTTTTTTTACTAGAACTGAAATTGCAAGGCATTTATCATCTGATTTGGGTCAAATTATTCTTAATATTTTTACACATCTCCAAAGGAAATTCTTTTCAAAAAGCTAACCCAGTTTATGTCTGTAAGAACTGGAGTACAAAATATAAAGTACCTAGACCTGAGATGTCATATATTAGGAGTTGCTTTTTCCAAGTAATCTAAAACTCAAACCATAAGGCTGATGTACAGTCAGATTGCTGCATTTTGCTGCCTGTCTTCAAAACTTCAAACTTCACTGTGAAATAACTTCTAAAACAAACTGAGGAACTGTGAAGCTACATGTCCTGTTACACTTATTACCCTGAGGACATACATATGTGGTAGATATGTTCTAGGGTAAAGAGGAACAAGAACTGCATTCTTACAATTTATAATAGACAATGATCCAGCTCATTAAAATTTTTTTTAATTAATGTAAAATTCATATACCATAAAGTCCCCCCTTTTAATACAAACAGTTTAGTAGCTTTTAAAATATTTGAAGTTGTGCACTATTACCACTATCTAATTCTAATACAGTTTCATCCCCCTCAAAAGAAATCCCATGCCCACTAGGAGTTCTCGCTCTCCCTCAGCTGCTGGCAACCAATAATCTGCTTTCTGTCTCTACAGATTAGCCTATTTTGGACATTTCACACAAATGGAGTCATATAATATGTGGCCTTTGGTATCTGGCTTATTTTACTTCAGTTCAGTTCAGTCACTCAGTTGTGTCCGACTCTTTGTGACCCCATGAACCGCAGCACGCCAGGCCTCCCTGTCCATCACCAACTCCCGGAGTCCACCCAAACCCATGTCCATCGAGTCGGTGATGCCATCCAGCCATCTCATCCTCAGTCGTCCCCTTCTCCTCCTGCCCTCAATCCCTCCCAGCATCAGAGTCTTTTCCCATGAGTCAACTCTTCACATGAGATGTCCAAAGTATTGGAGTTTCAGCTTTAGCATCAGTCCTTTCAAAGAACACCCAGGACTGATCTCCTTTAGAATGGACTGGTTGGTTTTACTTAGCATGTTTTCAAGGTTTATCTGTGTTGTAGGAGTGTCAACACTGCATTGCTTTTATAGCTAAATTTCATTGCATGGATGAATATACCATATTTTGTTTATTCACTCATCAACTGATGGACAGTTGGATAGTTTCTGCCTCTTGGCTATGTGAAAAGTGCTGCTATGAATATTCAAGTACAAGTATTTATCTGAGTATCTGTTTTTAGTTTTTTGGGAATAAACCTAGAAATAGTATGGCAATTTTTGTTTAACTTTTTGAGGAACCGCTAAACTGTTTTCCACAGCACCTGCACCATTTTACATTTATATTACCATGTATGAGGTTTCCAAGTTCTCCACATTCTTGTGAACAATTGTTGATTATCTTTTTTGATTAACACTCTCTAGTGGGTAGAAATATCTTTGTGGTTTTGATTTTCGTATCGCTGATGACTAATGATAATGAGCATCTTTTCATGTGCTTATTGGCCCTTTGTATATCTTCTTTGGAGAGATGTCTATCCAAATCCTTTGCCCACTTTGTACTTGTGTCACTTGCTTTTTTCTTGTTATGATTTCATTTTGTGAGTTTGTCAAAAGCCAGACTCACATCTCATCGTTTTTAAGAATAAAGGAGGACTTCCCTGGTGGCCACAGGACTGGAAAAGGTCAGTTTTTATCCCAATCCCAAAGAAAGGCAATGCCAAAGAATGCTCAAACTACTGCACAATTGCACTCATCTCACACGCTAGTAAAGTAATGCTCAAAATTCTCCAAGCCAGGCTTCAGCAATATGTGGACCGTGAAATTCCTGATGTTGAAGCTGGTTTTAGAAAAGGCAGAGGAACCAGAGATCAAATTGCCAACATTCGCTGGATCATTGCAGAAGCAAGAGAGGTGCAGAAAAACATCTATTTCTGCCTTATTGACTATGCCAAAGCCTTTGACTGTGTGGATCACAATAAACTGTGGAAAATTCTTCAAGAGATGGGAATACCAGACCACCTAACCTGCTTCTTGAGAAACCTGTATGCAGATCAGGAAGCAGCAGTTAGAACTGGACATGGAACAACAGACTGATTCCAAATAGGAAAAGGAGTATGTCAAGGCTGCATATTGTCACCCTGCTTATTTAACTTCTGTGCAGAGTACATCATGAGAAATGCTGGACTGGAAGAAACACAAGCTGGAATCAAGATTGCCAGAAGAAATATCAATAGCCTCAGATATGCAGATGACACCACCCTTATGGTAGAAAGTGAAGAGGAACTAAAAAGCCTCATGATGAAAGTGAGAGAGGAGAGTGAAAAAGTTGGCTTAAAGCTCAACTTTCAGAAAACGAAGATCATGGTATCTGGTCCCATCACTTCATGGGAAATAGATGGGGAAATAGTGGAAACAGTGTCAGACTTTATTTTGGGGGGCTCCAAAATCACAGCAGATGGTGATTGCAGCCATGAAATTAATGACGCTTACTCCTTGGAAGGAAAGTTATGACCAACCTAGATAGCATATTGAAAAGCAGAGACATTACTTTGCCAGCAAAGGTCCATCTAGTCAAGGCTGTGGTTTTTCCAGTGGTCATATATGGATGTGAGAGTTGGACTGTGAAGAAAGCTGAGTGCCAAAGAAATGCTGCTTTTGAACTGTGGTGTTGGAGAAGACTCCTGAGAGTCCCTTGGACTGCAAGGAGATCCAACCGGTCCATTCTGAAGGAGATCAGCCCTGGGTGTTCTTTGGAAGGAATGATGGTAAAGCTGAAACTCAATACTTTGGCCACCTCATGTGAAGAGTTGACTCATTGGAAAAGACTCTGATGCTGGGAGGGATTGGGGGCAGGAGGAAAAGGGGATGACAGAGAATGAGATGGCTGGATGGCATCACTGACTCGATGGACATGAGTCTGAGTTTACTCCGGGAGTTGGTGATGGACAGGGGAGGCCTGGCGTGCTGCGGTTCATGGGGTCACAAAGAGTCGGACACAACTGAGCGACTGAACTGAACTGAACTGACTGAATAACAGAGTAAATTTGCAAGTATAAGTATATATAAATTCATATAAATTATGAGATGGATTTATATAGATAACACCAGGCTATGGTAATTTAGGTTTAAAGTCTCCTCTGTGTTGGAAACAATTAAATCATACTAAGGATAATCAGGGGAGGCCTGGCGTGCTGCAATTCATGGGGTCGCAAAGAGTCGGACACGACTGAACGACTAAACTGAACTGAAGGATAATCAGTGGCTCAGATGGTAAGAGTGTGGGAGACCTGGGTTTGATCCCTGAGTCAGGAAGATCCCCTGGAGAAGGAAATGGCAAACCACTCCAGTACTCTTGCCTGGAAAATCCCATCGATTGGTTGGCATCAAGGTGAAGTTTCAAGCATCATCAACCTTTGGATTTCAACCAGTTTAGGGTCTATGTGTTTGTGGTCTGTAGTTTTCCTCTGGAGAGGCTCTGCTTCCTGTAAAAGCAACTTAGGAATGTGTGTCAGGCCTTTATCTGTATCTTTCAATATTGGAAGTTTGACGATTCTGTTATGTGGCAGAATTATAGTCTAAATTATTACCAGCTCCTTAGCCCAACAGCTAGTCTTCATTTCTACATCTTCACATTTCCCAATCATTAACTCTTGAGTCAGCATTTTACTTCAAATGATAAAGAGATCTAGGTTGCCTCCATGTCCTAGCTACTGTAAGACTGCTGCAATGATCATTGGGGTACATGTGTCTCTTTCAATTTCTATTTTCTCAGTGTGTATGCCCAGCAGTGGGATTGCTGAGAGCAACTTAGATGTCCATTAGCAGATGAATGGATAAGAAAGCTGTGGTACATATACACAGTGGAATATTACTCAGCTATTGAAAAGAATGCATTTGAATCCATTCTAATGAGGTGGATGAAACTGGAGCCTATTATACAGAGTGAAGTAAGTCAGAAAGAGAAATACCAATACAGTATATTAATGCATATATATGGAATTTAGAAAGATGGTAACGATGACCCTATATGCAAGACAGCAAAAGAGACACAGAGATAAAGAACAGACTTTTGTTCTCTGTGGGAGAAGGTGAGGGTGGGATGATTTGAGAGAATAACACTGAAACATGTATATTACCATATGTGAAATAGATCTCCAATCAAGGTTGTTGCATGAGACAGAGCACTCAGGGCTGGTGCACTGGGATGACCCTGAGGGATGGGATGGGGAAGGAGGTGGGAGGGGGGTTCAGGATGGGGACGCATGTACACCCATGGTTGATTCATGTCAATGTATTTCAAAAACCACTGCAATATTGTCAAGTAATTAGTCTCCAATTAAAATAAGTAAATAAATTAAAAAATAAAAAAAGAAGTGGGAATGAGCCTTCCCAGCAATGCAGGGCAAAATGGTCATGCAATGCCCCCAAAGTATGGTCAGATTTATGACCACAAGGGGGCCGTGTCAGCTACAAATTGGCACTTACCAAGAGCATTGCCAATGACTGAACAACAGAGGCATTTGCCATCTGCCAGGACGGAGGTTGAACCTCATGCGGGTATAGCTGTTGACTTTCAACAACCCCTGAGGGAGTTCAGGGTGGAGTGGGGCACTCTGTGCTCCAGGTCTTTAGATAGTTGGATGTTTTTAGGAACAGATTTTATGATCTCTATCCTTGCATCTCCTCATATCTAGAGAAGCACTAAATCTCTTCATGGTAACATCAGATCCTCATGACTAACAAAAACCTTTTGTAAAATGAGTGCTTCATGGCATCAAACTCCCCCTACATTAAAACCTTATATATTGACTTCCCCCCACTGCTGCTTTGGTGCAGTCTTTCAGAGATGCTCAGCTATCCTGAGATGCTGCCTCCCAGGCTGCAGTCCTCATTTTGCCCCCAATAAAACTTAACTCTCAAAAAAAGGGGGGGGGGGGAAGATAAGGAAGGACAAAGAGAGGCTCGTACAGGGTTTCAGTGGCGCTGGTTTTAATCACTAAGTCGTGTCTGACTCTTGCCACCCCATAACTGTAGCCCGCCAGGCTCCTCTGTCCATGGCATTTCCCAGGCATGAATACTGGAATGGGTAGCCTTTTCTTTCTCCTGGGGTTCTTTCTGGCCCAGGGATTGAACCTGTGTCTCCTGCACTGCAGGTGGTCCTTTACCGCTGAGCCCCAGGGATTCCCTTATATCCTTCATTACAGCACCTTAAATAAACAGTAAGAAAACTAGCATGCCAGGCAACTCAAGACAGTGAGGTGGCTTGAAGACAGGGGTGTTGTTTGTTTTCTGGAAGTGGCTGCAGGGTTACTGTCATAATTCATATTTGATAATTGAAATTTCATTAACCTGTCTTACTATCCTCCACCCTCATATAACTAGTTTGTTCTCCAGAAATATTAAGAGAATAATGCATAAGTGAGGAAAATTTATTACTCACCTTCTAATACTATTAATGTCAATGCACATAGTTCAACACAACTAAAAAACAAAATCTTTTTACACATTTTTATAAATGGTATGTGATTCTGGACCTAAGAAAGGAATCTACTTATTGCAAATTGGAAATGTCATTCTCTGTGATATAAAATTGCCTGTTAGGTGCATGGCAATTATACAGTTTAAAACGACACAGTTTAAATTAACACAATATGAATAGTTGAAAGTAAAAAATCATTAGTTTTTCCACTCAAAATATAAAAAGAAATATTTTAATTTTATAAAAGTACTTTGATTATCAACAAACTGCATGTTGCACTTTTTAAAAGATCTGATTTTTATAATAAATTATATTGCTAAATGCTCATAATAATAATCTTTGAAACAAAAGGAAACTTACCTCTTAAAGCTACTAGACACAAGGAAAGCATTGTGAATCTACAAATCTCTTTTAGTCCCAAACCTAAACTGTAGCTAATTTCCTTTCTTAGGGACACACCAGGCAGAACTGAAAGACCAAGTTATTGTGGTAAATTTCATAAGCTCCCCAAGGTCAGTGATTTGGAATACATCTTCCTGAGGCTTAACATCTGCTAATTCTGTGCTATTCTAAGGCAGTTCTTACGTTACTAGGTCTGAAAGGTAGAATTTCCTTTTAACCTCTGGTATTTCTTAGCAGTTTCTGCCTGTGGTGTGATCACCTGATGGTGTACTTTTAGCCAGCTGTGTATATTCATGGTGGTTTATCTGTCTTAAAGAAGAAAAAAAAAAGGAATGGCTAGTTACAAACAGGTGATTGTGTTAGCAGAGGTTTAAGGCAGAATTAGACAAAAGCTATTGGAAAATAGGATGTACTTTGTAGAAGGATAGCATATCCAATAATATGAAAAATCATTAGAAATAAAATTGAAAAAAGATTTATGAAAACAGGTAAATGGCTTTTTACCTAGTGATCAAATACTCAGAGATTGAAGCCACAGAAGATAATTATGTGGCTTTGCAAGCACTCTTTTATTCAGAAACAGCAGAGGGTTTTTGTCTAATACACCTTCAGGCAGAGGTGTAGTAGATGATAGCTGTGAAACATCTTCCCTGGGACAACTGGGTGCTGTGAATGGTGGCAGGGTGGCCTGCACGCATGGGTGGAAGCAGGCAGCTGTTTTAATATGACCAGTCACGTCCTCGGCTCTCACAGTAGCTAGTACTAAATTCAATTTTGCTTCTTGAGTGTGTTTTTCACTTGGGAAATTCAAAACAAGATCAACAAAGGGATCTATGGCATTGGCATGTTTTAGACACCATGTGGAATGAATAAAAGAGTCCTCAGGATTCAGGCAATTAAATCGATTCATCTGCTTTATTTCTCAAGTTTTTATTGTTTTTAAAAGCCTATTCTGGATTTTATTTCACGAAGTATTGTGTTCCTCTGAAGTTGTATGTAAACGCTACCCATATAGGAATAAGGGCATGTTTTCAAATGTTTGAGATGAAAACTTGCCTCTTGACAGATACTACTTTTGTAAATAACAGTTTTCCTCTTTTATTATGGTTTCCTAGGGGGCTCAGTGGTAAAGAATCTGCTTACAATGCAGAAGACGCAGGTTCAATTCCTGGGCCAGGAGGATCCCCTGGAGGAGGAAATGGCAACCCACTCCAGTATTCTTGTCTAGGAAATTCTGACTTGCATGGGAGAATCTGGAAAGTTTTTTCTAAAAACAAGTTCTTGAAAGTCACATCACCCTGCAAAGATGATAATGCTTCTTATACTTACAAGAGGCAGAAGTGAAAGTTGTTGAAACGATTTGTCCAAATGATCTAATAAATTCACAGTTGAGTTATAATATATCCTGACTTGCTAGGGTACTATCTAAGTGAATTTTGCTTCTGATTGTTCCAATAAAAGAATATGAGGGCTTCTCTGGTGGCTCAGTGGTAAAGACTGTCTGCCAGTGCACAAGACACAGGTTTGATCCCTGATTCAGGAGGAGCCCTCATATTGCAGGGCAACTAAGCACGTGTGTCACAACTACTGAGCCTGAGTGCCGCAACTAGAGAGTAGCTTTCCACTCTCCGCAATAGACAAAAGCCCAAGCAACAGCAAACACCCAACCCAGCCAAAAATAAAATAAATAAATAAAATTGCTAAAAAATAGAAGTATATTGATTTTAAGATGATCACAGCTGCACTATAGTTCAAATTTCTAATAATTTTCTCAGCAATACTGTCTTATTTCTCACCTAGAAGTAAAAGCATGTGCAATTTTATTGATATTGTATACTAAAGTCTCTACATTTTCATAAATTAAAAAAATTATGAGACAGGAGCTTAGCTGGGAGTCAAAGTGAGAAAAGATATATTAATGTATAATATCCTTCTTATACTTTTAATTTCTTGATATAGTGACAAGGTAAAGAAATCATAGAGTCTCATAGAGCTAAGATATATTATGATGTTGAGGCTGACTTTGAAAGCAAAACAATATTGTCTCTTTATCAAATAAACCAAGCAGTGGGTTTTTAATTGGTTAACTGAATTTTAAAATTCTGAACTTCCAGATAACCATCCCCACCAACTAGTTCCTTTGCTTCAGCTGGAGTATCATTTTTAGGTAAATAAATAGTGAAAAAAATTACCTCATATTCACTCTCCTAAGGATATAATAAATTAGGCTGATTAGATAACATCCCTATAATATTATAAAAATCATGGCCATAAAGTTTCATTTTTATGGAGCAACCAAAAGCAATTTTTCAAAATGAAATTAATACTCCTTCTGAAGGAAAACTGAAAATAAGTATGTAATTAAGCATATGCAAAGAAAAAAATTTCTTATTCAATAATTCTAATAGAACTAAATGTATAGACTTTAACGTCAAAGACAGCATTCATTCAAACATTATTGTCAATAACCTACAGCATCACATTGTTGTTAATAATTATTAATAATAACAAGACAAGCATTTTGATGAATGCAAAATGTCATGGAAAATATCACAGAATGCAAAATAACACTTTGCAGTTTTCTAGTTCTTTTTGTTTATCAGAGTGCTTCCACATTTACTACATTAAATATTTTACTCTCAATTTTTAAATAATGATTTTTATACCTTATACATAAGTACATAATTAAAATTTTCTTTCCACTGAAGAAAGGCCAACCAAATATCCACAAACTCTTTTTAATAGGTTTTTTTTTTAACCATTGATTTTCAGATGTTGCTCCTTTGATTAACTCCTTTCTCTCTGCCTCTACTTTCCCTTGTTTTATCCTCTGGAAAAATGCTATCTCAGGAAAATCTTTATCCTCATGATCACAATTCTTTCATGTTTTCTTTCCTTTTTCCATTGAAAAGGACCATTTAGGGTCTTCCTTGGTAATTATGGCATATTCTTCCTTGTATTGTGACACAGATCATATTGTTTTGCTGCAAGATGTATTGTACTACTCAGGCTATTTTCTATACTTCCCTAATTTGTACCTTTCACTCAGAACATAACATGGAGCAGAGATAATAAAGATTCAGTTTAAAATCATTGTGTTTGGGACTGCCTTGGTGGTCCAGTGGTTGAGAATTCACCTTCCAATGCAGGTTTGATCCCTAGTCGGGGAACTAAGATCTCACACGCTAAGGGGCAACTAAGCCCAGACTCTGATTAGAGAGAACCCCGTGTGCAGCAACAGAGATCCCATGTGCTACAGGTAAGACCTGATATTGCTGAATAAATAAATTAATACTTTAAAAAATCAGTTGTCTTTGCTATATGATAAAGGCTGTATCTATTTGCTCTGATTTCTTTTAGGACAACAGAAATACTATATTCTATACTTTCATGTTTCTTAATTACAACTACTCCTTTGATAGAAACAGCTATAAATACATAATAGTATGTACTTAATAGGTATCTGTTGTCAGCATAGAAATATCCTTAAGATACTACCTGCTGAGTTGTCATTAAAATGAGTCACCAGTCTATATGAAACCAAACTTACCGAGATGACTACTTGTCTTATTTTTTGCCTCTTCATTTAACTTTTCCACTTTCAAAACTAATACCTCAATTATTTTTGTGATGTTTCATTGGGAGAGTTATTTCAGTTACTTCTACAAAATTATTGCTTTATAGAATCTTAGAACAACTGTGTTGAGTCTATGGACTAGTATGACTGTATAAATTAGAGGAACTTATAATCTCTTCAGTACTATATTACTTGTTTAAGATTTGTGCATTCTCTATATGTTTCATTGTTTAGTTGTACTCAGTAACCAGATTATTTACTACTTTATTCTTGATGTCACCTTGTGTTCCTACATTATCCAACTGTGAATTTCCATGGAAATTATTTATGGCAAATGTTGACTTGTATCTTGCCACACCTTTTGCTTCCGCCACTCTCATTGGTGCCTTTTGCCTGTCTCATGATGACTGTCACAGTTCATACTGAGCAATGGTGTGACTGATCATGAAAAAACAATCACAGTGGCATTTTGACCTGTTTTATCATTTTAAATTGGGTTCTATGAATGACTTGCTAAAATATATGTGGATTATTGGATCTACTATGAGGTATCTGTTTTTGGCCCATTCACACTGTCTTAACAAGTTGTGGGAGTAGGCTACAGGGTAAATTTTAAAAGATAGTGATCATTGGCAATGGTAGTCGTCACAGTATTATAAACTTCTTTACTGTCTATATGCTACAGTCACAGATTATATTTAAACTGAATCCAGTGCATTTCCGTCTTGTTCAAATGAGAAAATGGCTCTTGTGGAAATTCTGTTGACTGTTTCCACCTGCTACAGGGTATTAGCAGATTAGACCAAACATTGGGAGGTGCCTCATGTCATCTATGGGAACAATAGCATGTTTGTTTGTCTTTCTACCTTCAAGGATATTTGAAGGTCAATTTTTGAAGAGAGTGTTTTGTGAACATAGAAGCAGTCATGTTCTTGTGTGGAAGTGGGCAGATGCTTGACCTGAAAGAAGATCTTCCAACCACATGACTACAAATAGGAAAAGTAGGCCTGACTTGACAGACCAGTCATCTTAGTGTCTGCTTTTTCAGTGTGCTGAGGGCTTCACCCACCCTTCGACATCTCCTTCTCAAGGAGAACCTGTCTCAGAGATGCTCAGGATCACACAGTGTTCAGTGCTCCTAGCTTAGAGTTGACACAGGGAGAAAATCCAAAAGAAGAAGTGGTGAAAGAAGTGTCTTTTTTTCTCAAAAATTGCATTCTATAGAGGTTTGAAACGTGCATATTTCTCAATATTGTTTCTACACTGATAAATGACAATATAAGAGCAATTAAATAATTTAATGGGTGATGTTCCTGGAGTTTCTTATTACCCACTGCATGGTAAAGGTATGCAGAGATCACGCAACTGGCTTTTATTTCCTTTTCTATAAAATGGAAAGCATAATGGGTAATTCTTTCTTATGTAATAGGATGTTTTATACACATTTAAGAAATGTTCATTGGAGAAATGAATTCTATAGGCAGACAGTTCTTAAGATCCATAAATATCTTATTATGCCTGACATCCATAATATTAGATGAAAGAAAATGTTTTTCTTTTTACCTCTTATTGAAGAAAACAACAATATTTTAAAAGTTGATATACCATGACAACTGGCAGAAGACACTCAAAAGAGTGGTCTGTGATGATTAGTATTATAGTAAACAGTAAATGGATAATTGAAAGAGAGATTAGTTTGGGTTGTCAAAGGGTATGTGGGAGATATACATGCTAATATTAGAAGCATGTGGCTAATTCCATATGCCTCCAGAAAGGACTGCACTTGTGTTCAGCTATTGAAAAAGAAATTATTTTCAACAGTTGTGTCATGCCTCATTTATAGTTCATTAAAAAAAAGAAGCTCAGCTTAAAATCAGTGAAGCCCTGAGGAATAAAATCTCCATATGAATAAGCATTCAAATATATACAGAAACAGGGACCCTCTGTGACCAGAGTCCCGTCTTCTTGCGGTGGAAAGTTTTTCCAGAAATCCAGAGGAGATGTGGCCAAGCCTCAGCTGAATTCAGGTGCTTCTCTTCCACAGAGAAGGAACAATGTCCAGAGTGAGTTAGCCAGCACTGGTTTGTAGTACCCCATGGTGACTACCAGTCCTTTGCCGGATTTTGTCTGTTCTTTGTGTATAGCTGGACTCAGCTTGAACCAAAGAATCAGCAACTGAAGCTGGAGCCTACCTTTCTGCAGAGAGAGTAACGTTTGATGTTTCTGGACATTTTTGCAACACGTAACCCCTATCCTGAGCTCCTGCTACCTTACAAGCCCTTCTCACATGAAAGTACAGGCTCTAAAACAGAACCTTCCACACCCTGTCCTCTTGTTTAGGAGGCAAGCAGTGTTTTCTGAAAGCTGCTTGTCCATCTGGTGTTTGATGTGTGGCAGAAAAGTACAGTGGGTGACAAAGGGAGATGCCGTTTCTGTAGGTGACAACTCTGCGTTCCTGAGAGCAGGCTCCTCTGGCCTCCCTGCCCTTCGGCCCTACTTCTCCCCGCAGGACCCTAGGCTGTCTTCTCAGTGCAGTGCAATGAAGCTCTTTCTATGTGCCTACTTGGCTTTTCATTGATTCACAATTTTTGATGACAACAAACATTTCAGCCACTTTATGATGGTGCTGTCAGCATGAATGCATTGGTAAAGGTTTTTTAACAGTTCCATTCTTTTTGATGTTTATTTTGCCTGAAATTCTCTTTCATTTTTATTTATTTGTGAATATTTTCTGGTCTTCCCATTATATTTACATTAGAGAAAAAGCTAACTTTTTGTTACTTGGCCTTGTAAACTGTGTCAGGCCAAAGATAAATTTTCTAAAACTCTGATAATCTTCAGTTGATTATGTTTGAAGTTTATAAATAGTTCAGATATTTACATATGCATACATATGCATTGCTTTATTATGATGCCCATTTTGCCTACGGACTAAGTGGAGAGTTCATTGCCACATTCTGCTATCTCTCAGCAACCTTTCTCAGAGCCACCAGCAACTTCCCCTTATGTCTTTTATTATTATTATTTATGTTTTTGGTCACAGCATGCAGCATTAAGGATCTTAGTTCCCTGATCGAGTGCTGAACCTGTGCCATGCAGTGGAAGCACGGAGTCTTAACCACTGGAACACCAGGGAAGTCTCAGGCTTCCCCTTAAGTCCTATTGGCCAAAAGAACATCACTTGTCCATGTGTAGGCCAATTCTGACAAAAGAGTGTTGCCATCATAATTACTCATATCAATCAAGACTTACCATCTAGGCTTTGGAGCTGGTCCTATCCCTTCTGGAAGGAAGAGGGCAGATACCTGAGAGAAGTCAGAACTCATAGGAAGGAGGAAGGGGCGTGGGAAAAGGGGTACCCAGAGTAAACTTGGTAGCCAGGTCACCTGTATACTCTCTGCATAGAGTACAACAGTATCCATGTCCTTGGTTATATTTTAAATGCAACTGAAATGATTGTCTGTGATGGCTCCTGTTACATAGTCCCATCTCTTCTCAACTGCCAGAATCAGTAATGAATTTATTTTGTATTTGTGTGGGAGGAATTGAGAAAATGGGATGGAATAAAGTCCAATTAAACCCAGTTACTACTAGCAACTCCACCAATGTCTTCTCTCCTCTACCTATGGGCTCATTTAAATAAAGTCTGAATATTGAAATTATCTGTATTCAGAAGTTTGAATCAGATAAATTTCCCAGGGAAAATATAACTATTCCTTACTTATGGTTGTCCAGGAGGATTCCTGAAGAGTGAAACCAGAGCAAACAAATTGGCATTTAGAATTTAGGGCCTTTTGATTGTCACGTCCACTCTTTGCCACATATAAATTTGGTGGGGCGGAAGGAAGCCAATGTGTGAAAAAAAGATGAAGAAAATTGCATGGAAGAAAAAGGTGATGAATGAAAGTAGGTGGAAGAGCAACAGTAACAGAGCACATATGTAAGAGGGAAGGAAGGAGCTGTGTGCTTTTGTCACTGTTATGTTGCTATGGTAATGAAGCAGAATTAGGCTGATGCTGCTCTAATGGTTTTGTTTTGAATGAGGAACCAACTATGAGCAAGAAAATGACAAATTAACTCTTCAGTAAACCAAAAAGACAGTCGATCTGTATTCCATCTATAATTTCAATATAACTTTTATAAGAAATCTGACATTCCTCTGAAATAATAAGATCTAAAAACATTCTGAAGACTTATACAATAATATTAAAGTTTCCTTTTGTGAATTAGCAGTGAATGAAAACATCTCCATTATAAAACATGTTTGCTGTAGAAAAAAATTAAATAAATAAAAGGAAAAAATCAGACTAATAATAGTAAAAAGCATCTGATTCTGGCTGTTCATGTTTTCATGAGTAGTTCTTTAGTCTTTTCATTTGTGGGTTTTTACCAAATGGGATTGTACTTTATTATTGTATGGTGAATATTTGGTCTAATTCTAGTTTTTACCAGCTTAGCTTGGGCTGCTACAACAAATTACTGTAGGCTGGGTGGTTTATATGACAAATATTTACTATTTCTCACAATTCTGGAGGTTAGGAAGTCCAAGACCAAAGTGCTAGCAGATTCAGTGTCTGATGAGACCTGGTAGTGTCTCCTTGGTTTGCAGACAGCGACTTTCTCATTGTATCCCCATATGGCACAGAGTGGATACGAAGAGTGGGCAAACTCTCTTGCCTCTTCTTATAAGGGTATTAATACCATTCATGAGACCCGATCCTCATGACCTAACCACCTCCCACAGGTCTCACTTCCAAATGTTGGGTATTAGGGTTTCATCATTTGAATTTTGGAGGAATACAAATATCCAGTTCATAGTACTATTATAAATAAGGTTTCAAGGGAATATTTTACCTTTTTTGTATACCTCCATAAATTACCTACGGGCTTCCCAAGTGGTGCTGTGGTAAAGCATCTGCCTGCCAAAGCAGGAGATCTAGGTTCAGTCCCTGGGTTGGGAAGATACCCTGGAGAAGGAAGAGACAACCTACTGCAGTATTCTTGCCTAGACAATTCCATGGACAGAGGAGCTGGACAAGCTACATACATTCCATGGGATTGCCAAGAGTAGGATATGACTGAGCATATCGCTATATAAAGGTTACCTACAGCTACTTATGACGTATTGTGGACATTCAACAAATAAGAATTATCATTTTCACTAACAACCACACAGGTTTAGCGTGGTCAATAATTACTTGTCAGCTTATCAACTGGGGTTCCTTTGAATAATATAGAAGGTAGTAGTGGGGGTCCTGTTCAAGAGTATGGCTAGAGGGATTAACAAGTCTTCTGCAAGTGGGTCCCCCAAAGTGGCATTTATGCCAGCTTTTCTGAGACTTTCAAACCTGATATTTTGCAGAACCTGCAATTGCCTAAGCAAGCAGGATTTGGAGATGCCAACTCACATAACTAAACTCACAGTAGAGATGGTGAAATTAACACCAAAATTTTAATTGGCAATGAGAACTATAACTGCTAGGAATATGGTGCATTTCCATCTGTACAACCAGTATCTTCCTCCTTTATAGTCAAACAACTCACCAAAAGAAAATCAGCAGTTCACTAATGAACAGAATTAGATGAGATATATGTGTCTTGTTATTCAGAGAGGTCACTCTTTTTCCTGGGCAGTTCATACAGCCTATCTCCAATTTCAATACCATATAATTCACTGTATTAGTTTACCCTTTCTAAACATAAGTTTCAGATATTCTTAATTAAAACTGTGGGAATTCCTCACTGTGGAACTTAAGTCACATATTTATAGACAAAGTCTTAGTTTACTTCCTCAGATGGCTGTTCATTTTTTGTGGATATCACTATTTAACTCTAGGTAACTAGGTAACCTTATTTTTCTTTATCAATATATTCATCAATGATCCCTGGAGCTTGGGCATTTTGGCAGGGAGAATAAAAAGGGTTTATTCTGTTTATTAAAATGGTTACAGAATAAAAAATTTAAAGGCTATGGATATATCTTGAAATATATGCTTGATGGATATTTATTATTTAATGAAAAAAATAGATGGAGTAACTTATCATCATGTCCAGGAACTGTGGATTTCTCTAGCGGCATGGAGAAGGTGCCATTTTAAAATTGTGGTAACTTTTACTGGCATCTTCTGAACTTCCTCGGAGGAAACGATTTGGTCAAGAATGCAATCTCACTTTAAAACACTTCAAAACAATTTGGTTTGGGGTTATACGAGGCTTCCCTGGTGGCTCCAGAGGTTAAAGCGTCTGCCTTCAACGTGGGAGACCTGGGTTCGATCCCTGGGTCAGGAAGATCTCTGGGTCGGGAAGATCCCCTGGTGAAGGAAATGGCAACCCACTCCTGTATCCTTGCCTGGAGAGTCCCATGGACAGAGGAGCCTGGTAGGCTACAGTCCACGGGGTCACAAAGAGTCGGACACGACTGAGCAACTTCACCTCCGTGGGCCAATAAGCTGAGTATCATCTGAACTAGGGGTTTGGGGGAGGACATATCAAGGAGTATGTGAATATTCAGGTCTGAGTCCAGAAGATAATTGAGGCCAGTCATGGTCCATCCTCAGGCTGCTCAGTGTCTTCTGTGAGTCTCCCATGATCCTATATGAGCACCCAATAACCAAAACCTGGGAGGAGGATGGTATAAGGGAGGAACGGGCAGGGTCTGCACACTAGAGTCCTAGATGAACTTGAAAATTATGCTTAGTGCAAGTATGAGATTGGGGCTGATGGAGACAGATGTGGGATGAGAGAAGGCCGTGATGGGAACATGGAATTTCTGATGTGGAGGAGTTACAGAAATATACATTTTCAGGATGCAGTCATGAGAATGAGTTCTTATCAGAAGGTAATGAACTAAACTGAACTGAATGAATGATGGATAGAGGGAAGTTGGGGAAATTTGCTGCTTTGTGCAGCCTTCTTATATCCTTTGGGAAACAACCCTTCTAGTAAGTAAACAGTCCTTCCAGTAAGCCTAATGAAAAGTGAAAGTAAAGTCGGTCAGCTGTGTCTGACCCTTTGCGACCTCATGGACAGAGGAGCCTACCAGGTGCCTCCATCCATGGGATTTTCCAGGCAAGAGTACTGTAGTGGGTTGCCATTGCCTTCTCCAGGGGATCAGTGAGCCTAGTAGAGTCTGCAAATCACAGAAACCCACCCTCTTCCCCACAGGTTTGGGCATATCATCAAAGCCTGTAGAATTCTTCCACAGGACTTTTCAGTACTTGATTGGTGAAGCAGGTAGGAGAAAGGAAAACAAAGTTTCTACTGGGCACTGAGCTGTGAGCATATGATTCTGGAACTACACTCCAGATGATTCCCAAATCAATACCTCTGGCTCTAATCTCTTCTTTATCCTCTAGAACCCCTAGAGATATCTCCATCTGAATGCCTCATTAACCCAGCCCAAGTTGGGAAATAAGATTCCTCATTTCGCCCACCCAAACTGATCTCCACACTGCATTGCTCTCAGTGGCACCAGCCATCCAAGCTAGACATCTGGAAGTCATCCTCAACATCTTCCTCTCCTTCACTCTCAAGAACAATCAATCCCCAAACCCTGCTAACTCTACCTTATAAAACCTTGCAATTTTTTTTCCCTTCTCTCTTGTTCCACTGCTATAGCCTTAGTACAGAACTTTATCACAAGCTCTTAACTGGTCTTCTTGCCACCAGTCTTAAAAAACCCCAGTCTATGCTGGCATATTCCCACCCTTATTCTCCCCTTGGGTAGAAGGAGCTTTGTCCTTCAGCTCACTCCTTCCCTCTCTCAGCCCCTTCTCTGGCCATATCCCTGTTTGCAGTTCCCTGAACCTTCCGCATTCTCTCCTTGCTCCAGCCTTGAGTTCAAAGGCTGCTCACTTTGCCTAAAATGCACCCCTCTTTTTTCCTTCATGGCTAACCTCTGTTCAGGATTTAAGGGGAATTTGAGTGTTGCAGCTCCGGGCATCTTTTGTGACCTTTTCTTTGTGACCATCCTTTTCACCCTTGGCTCCTTGATTGAGATCTTCTAAACACTCTTAAAGTTGTGGCATAGGCTAGCAGAGCACTCACTGTTCTGTGCTGTGAAAACAAATTTGTCTTCTTCCCCACTGAGTTCCACGTTCTTTGAGGGAAGAGACTTAATTATACACAAATTTATATTCTATTTCCTCTTTGGAGTCTGACGCATACTAGATCCTTAAGAAAAACGATTAAAGAATAAATCAGAGTGAATCCAGGGAAGATGTATCATTAACTTTAGTTCATGGATTCTGTGAACACCTTCTCTTCTTGAACAATGATGGTTTTATGAAGCTCGGCTAGATCATGTTTTGTCTGACTCCTGTATCCTCATTAAAATTTCTCTTGCTATCAAAGCTGGAAAAATAGTCAATGTCTTTAATTTTAAAGATGAGGAAAATAAGGCACAGAGAGATACACTCAAAGTCAACAGCTGGGGAAGGATCTTGGGCTCTTCTGTCCTGACCCAGGGTGCTCTTCCAACTCCTAAACTGCTTCCCTCAGGCACTTGTAATCTCAAATACTTTTAGTTTTGTTTCTTACAGGAATGTGTTGAGTGCTTCTAGCCTCAGGAAATCAACACTTTCACCTGAAGACAACTCCCAGAAATTGTCTGACTCCTTTCTAAAATCACGTTACTCTGTATTTCAGGCAGGAGCATTAAACAGAGTGCTTTCCAACATGACTACCCCCAGTCTCCTCCAAGTACTTCAAAACTTCCAAGAAGGGGGAACTTCCCTGATGACCCAGTGGTTAAGACTCCATGCTTGCTATGCAGGGTCGTGGGTCTACTCTCTAGATCCCACATACCTTGTGGATGGGCCCCAAAAATCTTTTTCCAGGAAAATAAAGTCAGCTTCTCCTCTCTGACTGGGAACATGAACATGGACTCTGGGATAGGATCTTCTTGGTTGGGTATTGGGCCTCCCTGGTAGGTTTTTATGAAAACCATTTGTAAGTTAGTCATGAAACTTCCTTGGTGGCCCAGATGGTAAAGTGTCTGCCTATAATGTAGGAGACCCTGGTTCAATCCCTCGGTCAGAAAGATCTCCTGAAGAAGGAAATGGCAACCCACTCCAGTATTCTTGCCTGGAAAATCCCATGGATGGAGGAATTTGGTAGGCTACATTCCGTGGGGTCACAAAGAGTCAGACACGACTGAGTTACTTCACTTTGTTTTTTGGTTTTTTTCTTTCATGAAACTAAAACTGGTGGTGGTGAGATGGGTGTTCAGAAAGTCAAGCAAAGCTGAGATTTGATTCTGTGCTCTTTTTCCACAGTAATTCAGGCTTCTTTTCAAATCAGGCCTAGTTTCAGTGCTTGCTTCTGCTTCCTTCTTTCTTCCATCCTCTGTCTGACTCTGCCCCCATCTGTTAAAATGATCACTCTTGATTTTTCTTGAGCTTATTTCTCTGATAACTGTACTTACCGCTTGTGATATTTAGACATGTTTAGCAAGTCAGCCTGGAGGGATTTCTTTCAATTATATGACAAAACCCAATTTAAACTTTTGATTTATTGGAATTGCTGAATTCAAAATACTGTTGGGCATTTTGAAGCAATTTTTAAAAGAGTATGCTTTACAGATGGCTAATCTGTTTGTCAAATTATTGCTTTGTACCATTTCTCAAAAGTTTTCATATTCTTTAAAAAATTTTTTTAATTTCTTTTTGTTTTTATTTTTGTCTACGCTGCTGTGCACAGGCTTTCTCTAGTTGCTGCTAGAAGGGCTATTTTTTTCCTTGCAGTGCACGGGCTTCTCATTGGGATGGCTTCTCTTATTGCAGAGCACAGACAGTAGGCTCGTGGGCTTCAGCAGTTGCAGCACACAGGCTCTAGAGCGTGGGCTCAATAGCTGTGGGGCATGGGCTTAGCTGTTCCGCAGCATGTGGGATCTTCCCAGACTAGGGATCGAACCTATGTCCACTGTGTTGGCAGGCAGGTTCCTAACCACTAGGCCACCAGAGAAATCCCATATTCCTTCTTTTAAGGATTGTTAAGAATGCTTACTCACCCAGAGAATAACATTAAAAAGTCATAAACCTGAACCAAACAGGTCAAGCTGATGGTGAAGACTTTCCATCAGACTTTCCATCTTAGGCGGGCTTCTCTCAGTTCCACTTTGAACGGTAAATAACACACTACTTGTATATATGGGTGGGTATGTGTGTAAGAGAGAGAGTATGTGTGTGTGAGAGTGTGTATGTATATTTTGTATACAGATAAATACACAGTGCATGCTTGTTGGGGTGTCAAATCAAAGGCACCCTCAAAAATTCTCTACCAAGGGGAGAAACAATTCTGAGCACAGTGGGGGAATTCCAAGGAAATTAAAAATCTTTGCCTAAGCAGATATTGATTTTTCATGTAGAGTATTTATCAAAGAAATTTAGCTTTCTTTAAAAAAAAAAAAGGTACTCTAAAGTAAAACATTCTGAGTCAATTTCTTCCTCATTATAAATTCTAGGTGATGAAATTACGATTGTGATTACACAATATTAGGAAGAAATGATTGCTCTGGGGACTAATGCACATGAATTCCATGGCAGCTCCACCTGCCAAGTAGCGGTCTGAGCATCTTCACAAATCCATTCTTCTTGCACATGCTTTCTTGTAGTCCCTATGAGCGCCTGCCCAGGCAGCCTCAAGCTTCCGGTAGGGGTTGCTGTTGTCTAATATAAGACCTATTGTTCTCAATAGAATTTGGTTATCTCTTCACATCATTGCTAACCTTTGCCCTTTCCCAGGATTTAATCTGTTTAAATTGATGTTGGTTATTTGCTCTTGAGTTTACTGTGAATTTAATCTTATATTACTGGTTAATACATTAAAGTGGTATTTTGGTTGCTGCCACTGCACTGATTAGCATTAATTCCCCCAGAATGTGTTCTGAATACCAGTGAGCTTGTTCAGGAGAAGGAATGATAATTTTATTGTTTTAAAAACAGTAAAGTATTTGATTACTTTGCATAAAGTGAATTTTGATGAGATCAGTTCTAGAATCAAGCTAAGACTTTCAGAGGAATGGAAACACTGGTCTTAACATACAGCTTTTGCCTTTAAATTTTTATTTCCCTGCTAGTAGAGATGCATTATATTTGCATTTTTGAGCCTGAATAATTTTAATTCCATTTTTTATTATACAAACCCAAGAGGAACATTTACTTTGTTTTCACTGATTAGTTATACAATTATTCTTTTCAGATACTACACGAACCATGAACCATAATATTATATTCCTTGCTAATACATTTTGGCAAAAGTATTTACATGAAAACACAATACATAAATGTAATGACTTTCTCAAATGAGCACACTGTCGCCATGAAGCAATCACCTCTTTTAATACAAGTAAAATTCATTAAATTTTTCTCAATTAGCAAAGCGACTTTTGCAAATGAACTAGTGAAGGAAAAACATTGCCTGTTTTATCCTAACCCAGCTGATTTGCCTTTTATTACCAGATGCCTATTTCAGGAGGAGAGGAAAAAAAAAAAGGTCTTTTAATTTTAATAAACTTGATGCAATGCTGACTCCTAGGGGATTAAGTATGGCTCTGATATACTTAGTTTCTTTTTGGTTAGTTTCAAAGTAAAAGTTAGATTCAAAAGCAAAAGCCTTTGAAGCCAAGATATTACCTTCAAGGCTCTCTAATGTTGAAAAGAGGAACTTGGAGACCCAAAGGAACAAATCCTTTGAATTGCAAAACTTAACTTAAACAAAAGAATATTTTTTTCCTCTTTCATTAAAATGTTTAAATCCCATCATAAGTCTAATAACCAGATTATGTCATTTGACACAGACAGTTGAGTTGAGCCTTGTATCTGTAAATACAAATGTAGTTTTCTGGAAAAAAATATAATTAACTTTGCATTCACATTTATATAGTATAGGTTTCAGACTAATTTAACTGCCCCTTTCTGAAGTAATTTTTTTAGTTGTAGTGTTGGTTATTCATTTTATGTGTAGGGTAAGAACATCTTTTCTTTTTCCCCCTTAAGTTGAAAAAAATGACACTAGCTATGCACACACTGAATAACTCAGAGTATGGGATTTATAAAATCTGTTAGCTATCCCTAATAAAAATGCAAAGACTAAGAATGTTAACTATCTTATATATTTGTGGGCCTCCTGCTCTTAAAATACTTAATATCACTGGATCTAATTCTTGGAATACCTGTTTAGCATTCTTCAGATGGATTGTAAAATGTTAGTTAAATAATATTTCTAAGGGTACAAGGTTAAGACTGAAAAATTCCAATTTCTAGTACTGTTTTTCTAAGATAAGGGACAACTAATACAGTCTTCATCTTGTAAGAAGCTAGAGTCAGATGTTAAAGTAAAGTTTACATTAATCCTGAGGAAAATTATCAGTATCTTTCTCTTTCCCTGGTATTCAAATAGCTCTTAAGTTGACAGTGGGGTGGAGCACAGCAATAAATTAGGGGTATGTGACATTCTCTAGTAAAAGGAACCAGGTTCCTTGGAAAAATGGCTAATTATAGGACAGAGGCAGAAAATATTCAAGATGAACCAGGAATATCCTGTAGTGCCAGCTAGTGAGGAAGTGCTTGAAAATCAAAAGGAAAGAAACAAAAAAAGAGGCAAGTTAAAGGGAAATAAAAGCCAACCTGGAAGAACTTACTATCAGACAAACCTGGAACAATGTGGGCAACCAAATAAATAAGATGGTATTAGGTGTATGACCCACAGTGTAAAATAGTCATGATCCACAATTGAACAATGAAATATAAAAAATGAAATACTAAAATATCACTATGAAATAGCACGATTAAAAACTTTTAAACATTACTAGGTAGTTAGAAATCTTTTTGAAATACTGTTCAAAGAAACTATATTTGTGAACCAAACTGAGTTGCAGTCTTCTATTTGCTTTGGGTTTATTTTTCAAGATTGTGTGCTGCTGCTGCTGCTAAGTCGCTTCAGTCGTGTCTGACTCTGTGCAACCCCATAGATGATAGCCCACCAGGTTCCCCCGTCCCTGGGATTCTCCAGGCAAGAACACTGGAGTGGGTTGCCATTTCCTTCTCCAGTGCATGAAAGTGAAAAGTGAAAGTGAAGTCGCTCAGTCATCTCCGACTCTTAGCGACCCCATGGACTGCAGCCTACCAGGCTTCTCCATCCATGGGATTCTCCAGGCAAGAGTACTGGAGTGGGGTGGCAAGATTGTATAGGGTCATTCAAAATTTTCGTGGCAACTGTAAACCTGAGTGAAAGTTACTCACTCATGTCTGACTCTTTGCAACCCCATGGACTATACAGGAATTCTCCAGGCCAGAATACTGGAGTGGGCAGCTGTTCCCTTCTCCAGGGGATCTTCCCAACCCAGGGATTGAACCCAGGTCTCTCTCACTGTGGGCGGATTCTTTACCAGCTGAGCCACCAGGATAACCCTGAAGTTTGATGTTAATCTTTGGGGAATAGTAAGCTGGCTAAGATGTGAAAAAAAAGGAGATAAGAAAAATGGACATAGAAATCCTATACACTACTTGCCAAGGACCTACACTATTTTCTCATATAGAGTTGACCCCACTCCTCAAAACCAACCTCTAAGGTCCTTCTGATCAAAATGGATCCTATAGTAGTATCTAGGCTCATAAAGGAGTGGAGAAAGTCCCTCACCTTTGATAGGAAAAGACTGACAAGATACATTGTTAGGTGAAATGCAAAGTACAGAATAATGTCTAATATAGTACTTTTTGTGTTAAAATAGAGGAAAACAGCGAGATATGTTTACAGTTGCTTGTATAAGCATGAAATAAATCTATAAGGTTACGTAAAAATTAAGAACAATTGTGAATGTATAGACTGGAAACGGGGCAGATGGGACAATCTGAAAAGGAGGCTTTTCTTATACACCTTTTTCCTTAGGTAGACTATCACCTTTCTGACAAATGAAAGTTAAAATATATTCTATTTTAATCACAAATCCATATTCTACTAACTTAAGTTTAAAAACATGTGTTTTGTCGGCTCATGTACTGGAAGAGTCTGAGGACAGGGGTAAGACATGGCTGGAGGAATCAGAACTTTCTTGTTTTTGTTCTCTTTCGGGTCTCAGCTCCTGGGTGTTGGCTGTATTCTCCCTTGCAGTAGATGTCTGACCCTCAAGGTTCAGGAAAAATGGCCACAAGACACATGAGTCATAGGCTTATATTATTCTGAGAGCTTGCCAAAGAGGAAGAGAAAACATCTTCCCTTCTCTGACAGAGAAGTCTAGACTATCTTGGGTTACATATCCTTCTTGATTCCTGAACCAGTCCTTATGGTCAGGAATAAAATACTCCAACTGCCCAGGCCCAGGTCACATGGGCAGGTGAGGATGCTCTCACTTGTACCACATGGGAAGGGGAGGAATATTCACCCAACGTTATAATAATGGTCAAAGCCAGAGTGTGTGTATGCTCAGCTGTGTCTGATTCAAAGGACTGTGCAATCCTTTGGACTGAAGCCTGCCAGGTGCCTCTGTCCTTGGGAGTTTTCAAGCAAGAATACTGGAGTGGGTTGCCATTTTCTTCTCCAGGAGATCTTCCTGACCCAGGATTCAAACCACGTCTCCGGTGTCTTCTGCATTTTAGGTAAATTCTTTACTAAAGAGCCAGATATGCTTAAAATCAAAATAAATCCAAATCCCTGTGACTCAAGCCTTCCTATCTAGACTTAATGCAGAACTTAGGGATCTGCAAGATGCTGCTGCCACTGCTGCTAAGTCACTTCAGTCGTGTCCGACTCTGTGTGACCCCATAGACGGTGGCCCACCAGGCTCCCCTGTCCCTGGGATTCTCAAGGCAAGAACACTGGAGTGGGTTGCCATTTCCTTTGCCAACGCATGAAAGTGAAAAGTGAAAGTGAAGTCACTCAGTCATGTCCGACTCTTAGCGACCCCATGGACTGTAGCCCACCAGGCTCCTCCATCCATGGGATTTTCCAGGCAAGAGTACTGGAGTGGGGTGCCATTGCCTTCTCTGCTGCAAGATGCTAGGAACTTGGAAAATGACAGTTAATCGTATAAAAGTTTGCTCTCCATTTCTGCGGGTTATGAACTTTAAACTATAACATGATATCCTTCTCTAAAACCCTACCTGATTAAAGGTGTTCTAACAAAACTAGAAAACACATCAGGTCCCTTCCCTTCACTCACTGTTTATTCATTCCTGATATAAATAGTTTTCCAAGTCCAAACTTAAATGATGAGACAAAGGAAGATGTTTGCCAAAGGAAGGAGTAATGCAGGAAGCTCTAACTCCATAACTGCTGAATTAATCTTCATAACTGCCATAATTTTAGAGAATGAAAAATTCAGCTAAGCTCATTAAGAAGTCATCTAACCCGATGATTGATGACAAAAGGGTGGGTGTTCAGTTAGTGAGTCACCTGACTCATGAATCTTGCAGCTTTTGCAGCTCATTAGGAGAGTTCATTGCTTTAAGAGAGAAAGCTGCTACACTCAAAAATATCTGCACACTCTACTTTGTGAGAGGAAGCAGGATGAACTAAGCCTCTTGAAGCCCTTTAAATGTCAGTTTCCTCATCTGTATAATGGAGATTAGTTTGTTTTGCAAAGCTATTGGGGGTTGTATTTGTGCCCTATTGCTGCTGTAACAAATTACTACAAACTTAGTGGCTTAAAACAACAATAACTTATTATCTACAGTTCTGGCAGTCAGAGTCCAAAATGAGTCAACAGGACTGTATTCTTTCTGAAGTCTCTAGAGGGATAATCCATTTTCCTGCTTTTTCTACCTTCTACAGGCTACCCACATTCCTTAGCTCATGGCCACAACCCTCCAGCTTCTGCTTCTGTGCTCATATTTTGTTTTCTGATGCTGACCCTCCCGCCTCCCTCTTACAGCGATCCTTGTGATTACAGTGGCCCACTGGATAATCCAGGATAATCTTTCTGTATCATGATCCTTAACTGAGTCACATCTGTAAGTTCCCTTTCGCCATATAAGGCTTCTCTGATGGCTCAGATGATAAATAAAGAATCTGCCTGCAATGCCTGCCAGATTTGATTCCTGGGTCAAGAAGATCCCCTGGAGAAGGGAGTAACTACCCACTCCAGGATTCTTGCCTAGAGAATTCCATGGACAGAGGGGCCTAGCAGACTACAGTCAATAGGACTGAAAAGAGTCAGACATGACTGAGTGACTAACACTTTCACTTTTGCCATATAAGGTAACACATTTACAGAATTCAGGGATTAGAATAAAGGCATCTTTGGAGGCAAATATTCTGCCTGCTGTAGCAGTATAGAATGAAACAATATCTGTGATGATTCTTAGCATTGTCTTTCCACATAACAGATGTTTGACCAATGCCTATTGGCAGTTTGTACATTTTAATAATTCAGGTATTTGACTATGTATTCTGTCCAGCAAAAAATTCTTAGAAGTTCGGTATCTTTGTAGAGGCAGAATACACAGTGCTATGTTCTCGTGGACGCCAACCTAATTTTATACACTTATGAGCGCTGTGTACTGACCTTAGAAAATACTTTCTATTCAAAAGGAAAGGGCAGTCCTTGAATGGAACTATTTTAAACAGCAAATGGTAAACATGCAAGTTCTCTTTAGTTACTTTTTGCTGCTGCTGCTGTTGCTGCGTCGCTTTAGTCGTGTCCAACTCTGTGCGACCCCACAGATGGCAGCCCACCAGGCTCCCCCATCCCTGGGATTCTCCAGGCAAGAACACTGGAGTGGGTTGCCATTTCCCTCTCAATGCATGAAAGTGAAAAGTGAAAATGAAGTCGCTCAGTCGTGTCCGACTCTTTGCGACCCCATGGACTGCAGCCTATCATGCTCCTCCATCCATGGGATTTTCCAGGCAAGAGTACTAGAGTGGGGTGCCATTGCCTACTCTTTAAGGAAGACCAAATGCAGCACACAAATTGTGGAGAACTTTCAGAGAATACCTAATGTCCTAAAGAATGCTACAACTGGGAAAAGATAGTCAAAAGGCCATTTCATCAAAGTATGTTGTGAGAGGTCACGATGTAGCAATACAGAGTTGGTGCCTCAGCAGAACTCCTCATTTGTATTTGGATCAACAAGTTCCCAAGGCATTTTGGCATCCCTCTTTTGGGGAGGGTCCTGATGGCCCCAAACTATACTCTGTGTAGTGCACTACTGAATCAGGGTGGGTGCATGCTAAGTCACTTTAGTTGTGTCTGGCTCTTTGTGACCCCACCAGGCTCCTCTATCCATGGGATTCTCCAGGCAAGAATACTGTATTGGGTTCATGGTTGCTAAATGTTGAGTTTTTTCTCCAGGTGCATGATACTCCAAGGACTTCAGTGACCAAAGAAAACTCCCCATTACTTTGAAGAAGGTTGGCAGTAGCCTTCGGGAACCTCTCTGAAAGACTAATGAAGCTTAGTCACATATCTAAAAAGAAGTAAAGTGAGCTCTCCACTAATTTTAGTGAAAAAACAAAAAACAAAAACCCCACCAATGACATACAGAGGAGCCAGTCTTTGCAGTAATGAAGTTTATATTTGGTACGATGGACCATCCCTAGCATGTACTCTTTCTGGTTAATAATAGTCTTTGTTTAGCAGTCACTCTCCTAGGAGGGAACGCTAATGTAATAGTTTTCTGCTGCTGGCTAGGACCTATTATCAATAGGTCATAAATAAACTACCACCACATAGGAAAGACAATATGATTATATATACTCCTACTACCCCCAATTATAGTTAAGAGCAACAATTATAAGGTTGTACTCCTACAGCTACCCTAGGGAGAAAATGGGAGGAAAATGTTCCATTAGCTTAATGAAGAGAGCACAGCGGAGGCACAGTCAAATTTTCTCATTATTAGCACCTGTGGTGCTCCACGAGGAAGCTGGAGATGCAGGGTAACAATTAAACTTTCTGACAATTAGCTCCTACAAAGTGCATTCCCTGAACCCAAAGGAGATATTTAAAGAATCATATTTACACTTTTCTTACCTCTTGCCTATGAAATCTGAGTGAGTCATTTTGCTTGTGGAAACAGGGAGTCAGGAAGAAAGTTTAGTTCAGAGATGACTACCAAGTATTATTGGCAGGCTTGCTGGGGAATACATGTCAACTGAAAGGTGCCCTTTGTAAAAGGGGAGGTTAGGAGAGATCAGAGCAGGGAAACATTCATTCACACCAACCAAATTAGATAAAAGATGGATTGATTCAATATGAATAATTTAGCTTCCTTGTTATCTCCGCTAAAAAGACCACAAGGGTGGAGGGTGGTGGGGGAGGGAAGAGATATGAAGTCTTTGATTACAACTGCCAAAGAAATCAGATCTGCCTCTTAGCAGGCATTGTATGAGAGAGAGGAGAGTGCTTCCAAGACTGGCTGCGCTATGCTCTGACTCTGGTCCACACTTAACCTCACCAGTTTCCCTGCTCTGCAAGATGGAGCTACCAAATCTCCATAGGTTATTGGGAGGATTCAGAGAGAAAACGCCTAGGAATTAATCAACAGCAAGTGCCTAACAGAGGCTTCCCTGGTAGCTCAGTTGGTAAAGAATATGCCTGCAATGCAGGAGTCCCCGGTTTGATTCCTGGGTCAGGAAGATCTCCTGGAGAAGGGATAGGCTACCCACTCCAGTATTTTGGGCTTCCCTTGTGACTCAGCTGGTAAAAATCCCCCTGTAGTGCGGGAGACTTGGGTTTGATCCCTAGGTTGAGAAGATCCTCAGGAGAATGGAAAGGCTCCCCACTCCAGTTTGTGGCCTGGAGAAAACCATGGACTGTATAGTACCTGGGGTCCCAAAGAGTCGGATACGACTGAGTGATTTTCACTTTCTTTCAAGTGCTTAAGAAATGTTACTTGTTATCATCTATGTTCAAAGTCTGGAGAAGGAAATAGCAACCCACTCCAGTATTCTTGCCTGGAGAATCCCATGGACAGAGGAACCTGGCAGGGTACCGTCTGTGGGGTCGCAAGAGTCAGACATGACTTAGCGACTAAACTACTATTACTAAAATTCACATTGGAGAAGGAAATGGCAACCCACTCTGATGTTCCTGCCTGGAGAATTCCATGGACTGGGGAGCCTGGCAGGCTGCAGTCCATGGGGTCACAGAGAGTAGGACACGACTGAGTGACTAACACACACACACATGTTCACAATCAGCCTACACATTATGCATTTGGGTATGGTAAGAGTCGGAGAAGGCAATGGCACCCCACTCTAGTACTCCTGCGTGGAAAATCCCATGGACGGAGAAGCCTGTGGGCTACAGTCCATGGGATTGCGAAGAGTTGGACATGACTGAGTGACTTCACTTTCACTTTTCACTCTGATGCATTGGAGAAGGAAATGGTAACCCACTCCAGTTCTTGCCTGGAGAATCCCAGGGACAGAGGAACCTGGTAGGCTGCTGTCTCTGGGGTCACACAGAGTCGGACACGACTAAAGTGACTTAGCAGCAGCAGCAGCATGGTAAGAGTAAATATTTGTGTGGTAATGAATACTGAAAATTTCCTGCTGCTGCTGCTGCTAAGTCACTTTAGTGGTGTCCGACTCTGTGCAACCCCACAGACGGCAGCCCACCAGGCTCCTCCATCCATGGGACTTTCCAGGCAAGAGTACTGGAGTGGGGTGCCATTGCCTTCTCTGGAAAATTTCCTACTAGAGACCAAAATTTAAACTTAACTTGGGTGGTAGAGAGTGAACAGTTCACTTGGTTTCATCTCAATTTAAGGAGAAGAAAAGGATATTTTTGCAATCTGGAGTTGTGACTGAACTGCTCTATAAGCTATTCATAAAAATATGGATGTCTTCAGTTGTGTTCGACCCTTTGCAACCCCAAGTACTGTAGCCTGCCAGGCTCCTCTATCCATGGAATTTTCCAGGCAAGAATACTGGAGTGGGTTTCCATTTCCTGCTCCAGGGGACCTTCCAGACCCAGGGATCAAACCTGCATCTCCTGCATTTGGCAGGTGGATTCTTTACCACTGCGCCACCTGGGAAGCCCCAAAAGACATGGATGAATAGAGGCAAATAATGCCTCCCCCACCAAGCCCGATTATTCAGAGTACAAGGGGCTTTTGCATGGTTTACCCGCTCCACCCAAAGAAGCAGAATACTGACCTTGATCACACCCGTCCACAGCTGCTGTGCTTCTTACTGCCCCTCAGAGTCACTGTTGAAAAATGTCCACACATCTGAGTTGCAAGGAGGCATCTCTGAGTAGGACAAAGCCCGTTTTAGATGAAGGCTAACTCCTCTTCCTTGCAGCTGGCTTTGACTAGGGTATGCCTATTTCTGTTTTATACCCTGAGTCCTGCAGAGTACTGGTCAGCCTCAGCAGGGGGTCAGGACTGGTTCAACCCATAATCCTCTCTCCCCACCCTTCCCTGGATTTAACACATCCAGGAATTGGTCAACTTCTCAGTTTAAACCCTTGAAATATCCTCAGAGAAGCCTCCTGGATTACAAATTTCCAACCTCTGACTTTCAATAACAGTTACTGAGAGAAAGTTGAAAAGAAATAGGGCAAGTCCTATAGCAGACTGTACCTTATTGAAAAACAGCATTGCCCAGGAGAGTGTTTCAAGCATTACCATCCTTAGTGTCTGTGGACTTTGCTCCTGTTTCAGAAGATGGTTTGTGACTGCGGTTAGGCTTAAGGTGTTTGGTGTAGTTATTGCAACTGTTTTCAAACCATTTAGTTTGTAACAAGGTACTGAGTTTGAGAAAAAGTACTTCTCAATGACACCTTCAGCAGCCCTTGGGACCAGTGTGACCACTTCCTTTCCTGAATGGTGTGGCTGCTACTTTTCATAACACTTGCTGCTCTTTTCCCAATTACCAGAAGGCTCACTCTTGTCCCCGCCACCAGCACCCTCAGTTTCTGTGGCCATTGAGCATTATGTTGTAAACATTATAGCCCTGGACCTCTGCATCCTTCCTTCCCTTTAAAAAAATATTATTTATTTTAATTAATTTCTTTGAATGCCCTGGGTCTTAGTTGCAGCACTTAGGGATCTTTGACCTTCATTGGGGCATATTTAGTTGTTGCATGTGAACTCTTAGTTGCAGCATGAAGGATCCAGTCCCCGGACCAGGGCTTGAACTCAGGCTGTCTGCAATGGGAGTGCAAAGTCTTAGCCACTAGACCACCAAAGAAGTCCCCCTACCCCCTTTGTTTTAATTTCAAAGAATTTATCACTACTAACAGGCTCCATATTTTACCTATTGTTATGACTTAGCTAACATTTGTTAAGCAGGGTCCTGGTGTTTGGTGAGCCTGAGGGGTTCAGTGAAAACCACCAGTGAAATAGAGAAGCTTATTACTCACAGGTCGGGGGGGTAGGAAAAGTCGAATCAGGGTGTGGGAAGAGAGAGTGTGGCAGGACTCAGGGCACGTCATAATAAGGTCTTCAGGTGGACTGCTTTGGCATTCTCAGGTGAAGGCTGAATTAGTCAATCCAAACCAAAAAATTGCTGTGGTTATTGTTGAGTTGAAATAGAAATATACTAAGGATTTAAATGAACACATTTTGGTAACTTATCTTTTAATAAACATTGTACCCTGCATGGAAATTAATTTGGACAATTCTCGATTACACTGTTGGCTCCACATGCTGAGCTGGCTGCAGCCATTCCTTTCTAGAGTAATAGCAATTGAGGATTGTTGCAGCTTCCTTCAAAAGCAGTTCTCTGTCTAAGCTTTGCAGCACTACATAATCCTGTGTTTAAGCAGTAATTTTTTTGAAATTAATAGTTTTGCACAGTGACTGGAAAGATGAAGAAGCAGAACCTGAGGTTGCTTCTATTCAGTCTTTCTGGGCAGCTTCTATTATAGTAGTAAAACAGCATGCTAACTCTGAGGTATGGTATAATGTTCAAGAAGTGTAAATTTTGTTTCAAACATCAAATCATTTACTAATTAGAATAATATTTTCATGTTAATATTTGTTTTAAATAAGAATAGAATGGTACATCAGTGGTATGATTTAGTTGTCTCAGCTGTACCTTTTTTATATATTTTGGTTTTATTAAAATTCACTTATCAATTACTGAAATGTTATTATTTGTGTATCAGACTGATATGTATGTATGAATTTGACCCCCTTTAAAAATACATTAATGAAATTTAAAAGTAAGGACATTTTAATTTGTTCTGTAATAAATATTTCATTTGGTATTTTTATTATTATTATTATATACATGGCATATAGATACATATATGAGATACACACATATGTACATATATATTCAATGAAAGACAATTTTTACTATCTGCACCCCTTTGTGGCCATCATTCTTGTCCCTTTGGTCTTGCAGAAAATAATTTTGCATTTGGTAGTGAGAAGTATTAAAAAATGATCCACTCCATATATTAAATATTCCAGATATGCCACAAATATTCACACCTGACATTACACTAAGATCTTCTACTGGCATCTCTAGTAACAAATAGTAACTTTGCAAATAATACTTTGTGCTTTGGTTAATTTTTCTAGTGATTACTAAGCCAATGGGATATATAACAATTTGAGTTCCATTTTTAACCCCATCAAAAGATAAGAATTCTTCTTATTATAATTACTTTGTCTTTACTGGTTAAATTAACATTCAGCTATTGAGGATGCTGTGCAATATACGATATGATTTTACCTACTGTGTGTTCAAAGTAGTCTTGTCACAGTAACAGCATGGTAGCTTGAAAAGCCTTATAGAAAATAGGTAAATACACATCTTTTGTGAATTAAAGGGGGTAATTATGTCAGCCTTCCTGCATTTGTGGGTGAATAGCTGAAAATAATTGAAGTAAAGATGTCAGGAAATATTTAACCTTAAATACAAGTAATCAAAAGGTTGTCATAAAAAATGAGAATGACCTATCAAACATAATTTTTAGTTTCTTTTGATAGAGTAGCCACATTAGAATATGAAAACACATGCACAAATACTCTTTTTAAAATTTTCTTTCATTTTAAGCAGTCCCAGTCCCTCACACTACAGGTACAATTGCTATAATTTTCCTGTCAAAATAGAACTTTGCTATAAAAGACCCCCAAATTATTATTTTTATTTAAAAAATTTATCTTTATGCTTTATACAAACAGAACCCAAATAAACCCTGATACTGAAAATATTTTGGCTTGCTAGAAGTACACAGGATTATGCTGTACAGAGTATGCTTATTATTGAGACTCATTTAAAAACAAACACACCAGAATCTGCAACTGAGCTTCAAAGTACTCTTTGGTTAACTACACACTTACTCCATGATTCTGTCTTTGTGCCAAATTTTCCTGAGAATTCCGTTTTTTTTTCATGAATAGCTTTTAAACCATGCGGCATATTCTTTCAAATATTTGATTTCTTAAATTTAAGCCCCATGACTATAAGATGGTTGATTAAGCCAGATAAAATGGCTTCTGTATTTAATACAAAGTAGCAATCATATGGTCCATTTTCCATCTGCAGCTTTTAAATTAGTTTTGAAGGCTTTTGCAAAGAAATTCCTCCAAATATTTTTCTGATATCTTCACTAGAATCACAGATAGAGAAGACTAATCTAAAAGACAACATATATATGTTTGAATACTTGGAACTGGTGGTGTTGATGATGCAAGTCTCATTTTTAAAAGATGGCTGAATGGATTCTAATGGCTTTTGATGTAAAACAATGACAGTGGCCTAGCTAAGTTACCTGTGTTTGAGCAAGTGAAATACTTCATGTTAGAAGTCACCAGGAAACTGTCTGACATAATCAGTTTCAGAATCACATTAAATTTTCTCCAATCCTTTTCTCTTAAATTTTGCCAGGAACATTATCAGTGGTGGATCAATGACACCCTTTTGCATATATAATTATTCTCAGCCTCATTCCAAAATGATTTGAAGAGATTAAAAATAAAAGATATAACAGTATATTAGTAAAGACCAATATAAAGGCTAGGTAGTACAATAGGATAAAAAGAGAAACTGAGGCAAAAGGAAAGTAAAGTTAGAATAGTAAAATGATTCAATACAAAGATGACAAAAATATATATGAAAAATTCTGCACCTCTTTAAAAAAAAGGTCAAGACTTCAGCTCTCAGCTTCCTAGTTACCGGAGAGGAAAATGATCTGTTACAAGAACAATAATATATATGTGTGCATGAAGTCATTCTCTCTCTCCCCACTTCCCCCTCTCCTTGATCCTCTGTGTGTGTGTGTGTGTGTGTGTGTGTATGTGTGTGTATGTGTGTGTGTAAGAAGTAGTGAGGTTGGTTGTCTAACTACATGGAAATCTAAATCTAACTTTGCTATTAACACAAACTTTAAATTTCTCTGTCCTATAGTAAATGTGGGAATTTAATATTTTACTTTTCCCCGTTGTGCTATCACATTACAAAAAAAATAATTGGGTTGTAAATAATAGTGACCTACTTCCAGTTCCTAAGTCATTAATAAAACAGTTGATATCTTTATTGGAGGGAGAGTCAAGGGAATGTATGCCACCACCTAGGTACCATTCACTTTATACTAGCTGTATCATTTTATTGATATAAAATTCTTATGAAGATTCCTATTTCACAAATGAGGACGCTGGGACCAAGGTTTCCTTAAAAAGAGATGGCTTTTGAACTGTGTCTGCCTAACCTGAAAGCCACACTATATACTCCACTGACCACGCTGTTTACTAACCCCTCCAAGGGCTTTCCTAGGAAACTATGCTGATGGCTCATATGGTAAAGAATCTGCTTGCTATATAGGAGTCCCTGGTTTGATCCCTGGGTTGGGAAGATCCCCTGGAGAAGGAAATAGCTACCCACTGGTGGCTCAGATGGTAAAGAATCTGCCTACAATTCAGGAGACCTGGGTTCGATCCCTGGGTTGGGAAGATCCCCTGGAGGAAGGCATGGCAACCCACTTCAATATTCTTGCCTGGAGAATCCCCATGGACAAAGGAGCCTGGCAGGCTATAGTCATTGGGTTGCAGAGTCGGACACGACTGAGTAAGCACACACACACTAGTATTCTTGCCTGGAGAATTCCATGGACAGAATAGCCTGGTGGGCTACAGTTCAGGGGGTCTCAAGAGTCAGACAGGACTGAACAACTAACACTTCACTTTTTTTTTTTCATGCTCAGTAGCACAATGAACAGAGAAGGCAATGGCAGCCCACTCCAGTACTCTTGCCTGGAAAATTCCATGGATGGAGGAACCTGGTAGGCTGCAGTCCATGGGGTCACTAAGAGTTGGACATGACCGAGCGACTTCACTTTCACTTTTTACTTTCATGCGTTGGAGAAGGAAATGGCAACCCACTCCAGTGTTCTTGCCTGGAGAATCCCAGGGACGGGGGAACCTGGTGGGCTATCATCTATGGGGTCGCACAGAGTCAGACACGACTGAAGCGACTTAGCAGCAGCAGCAGCAGCAGCAGCACAATGAAGAGTTTTCCTATTTTCAGATGCCCTGAGCATCCAATCTTTCATTTTCTAAAAGCCCCCAAGATAACTTTTGTGCATTCATTTGAGTTTCAACCTTTCTGTTGTCATTTAACACCTGAACTCTTATTTACACAATATTTTTCTTTATACATGTTCATTTTAAATTTAGCTTTAAGGAAGAAACTTTCTATTACCATTAAAAATGTAAAACCAGTATATTTGCTAGAAACAAAAACAGAGAAATAACCATTAAGAGATGTGAGTTTTACTCTAGTAAAGTAATGCTCAAAATTCTCCAAGCCAGGCTTCAGCAATACGTGAACTGTGAACTTCCTGATGTTCAAGCTGGTTTTAGAAAAGGCAGAGGAACCAGAGATCAAATTGCCAACATCCTCTGGATCATGGAAAAAGCAAGAGTTCCAGAAAAACATCTATTTCTGCTTTATTGACTATGCCAAAGCCTTTGACTGTGTGGATCACAATAAACTGGAAAATTCTGAAAGAGATGGGAATACCAGACCACCTGACCTGCCTCTTGAGAAATCTGTATGCAGGTCAGGAAGCAATAGTTAGAACTGGACATGGAACAACAGAGTGGTTCCAAATAGGAAAAGGAGTATGTCAAGGCTGCATATTGTCACCCTGCTTATTTAACTTCTATGCAGAGTACATCATGAGAAACGCTGGACTGGAAGAAGCAGAAGCTGGAATCAAGATTTCCAGGAGAAATCTCAATAACCTCAGATATGCAGATGACACCACCCTTATGGCAGAAAGTGAAGAGGAACTAAAAAGTCTCTTGATGCAATTGAAAGAGGAGAGTGAAAAAGTTGGCTTAAAGCTCAACATTCAGAAAACTAAGATCATGGCATCTGGTCCCATCACTTCATGGGAAATAGATAGGGAAACAGTGGAAACAGTGTCAGACTTTATTTTTGGGGCTCCAAAATCACAGCAGATGGTGATTGCAGCCATTAAATTAGAAGACGCTTACTCCTTGGAAGAAAAGTTATGACCAACCTAGACAGCATATTCAAAAGCAGAGACATTACTTTGCCGACTAAGGTCCGTCTAGTCAAGGCTATGGTTTTTCCAGTAGTCATTCATGTATGGATGTGAGAGTTGGACTGTGAAGAAGGCAGAGCGCCGAAGAATTGATGCTTTTGAACTGTGGTGTTGGAGAAGACTCTTGAGAGTCCCTTGAACTGCAAGGAGATCCAACCAGTCCATTCTGAAGGAGATCAACCCTGGGATTTCTTTGGAAGGAATGATGCTATAGCTGAAACTCCAGTACTTTGGCCACCTCATGTGAAGAGTTGACTCATTGGAAAAGACCCTGATGCTGGGAGGGATTGGGGGCAGGAGAAGAAGGGGACGACAGAGGATGAGATGGCTGGATGGCATCACTGACTCGATGGACACAAGTCTGAGTGAACTCTGGGAACTGGTGATGGACAGGGAGGCCTGGCGTGCTGCGATTCATGGGGTCACAAAGAGTCGGATACGACTGAGCAACTGAACTGAACTGAACTGAGGAAGCTCTCAGGCACTGACGACAGAGAATCCAAAGTGTGGCCTCCTTGCAGGACTAGGGAGTTAGGAAGCTCCTCCCCCCTTGGCTGTGGGCAGTGTCTTCAGCAAGAGTTTCCTCGGGCTCATATCCAGGCCTGGATATCACGTCACTCACTTTTCTACTTTCAGACATCAAGATAGGCTTGGCGTGGTGGTAGAGACTCAGGCCTAGGGAAGATGAAGGAGTATGCCCACTGGTATTAGAAATCTGCTGCTGCAACTCAGAGTACTTTATTCAAAGAGCTAATTTGGGCAAAAGGGCTAGTGCAATAACACAAAGCAAAATGTTACTATCCTGTGAGAAGAGAACAAATTATTTTCAACTCTTTTTAGCATTACTAAGATTTAAGTGCCATGATCTAAAACTTCAGATTTCTAGGAAGCTAAATTTGACAATTTAAATGTTTCATTAAATCAATAAATCAATCAATCTGACATTAAAAAAAATGATTATACTGTCAAATAACTTTTCTACTTTTAGGAAAAAAGGTCAAGAAAATTTAAGAAATGACTTCCACATGTAGGAATTAGTTATGAATGGTACAGATTGTATCTTGGACAACATAAAGAAAAGCCTTCCAGAAGTTAATTGAGCTCCATTAATATTTTGTGGGTTATTACTGCATTTGTTTAATGTTCCTGTGGATTAATTTTATTTTTGTTCAATCCCACTTTTGGAAGAACGTGGCTGTTCAGTCATCTTTAATACATGAATTATGAGTAAATGTCTTCCATGAATAATGATAAATTGTTAAACTTTAGCAAACTTAAACACTTAACACCTACTCAGTTCTATAGCCATTTTATTAAATCCCAAAGACCCATTCAAGCAATGGAGTAGGCATTCCTGCAATGTAATATACAGCTGAAGATTTAAAACCAAGGGCAAATGGACAATACATATAATTTTGATAGTCTGAAGGCATAACTATCTAATAACTAGTTGCATGAAAAGGCCATTTTTAATCTTTGATGTGGAAGGGAATTAACACTAATTGAATACCTAGGTAGTTAGAAATTTGCATCATCCAGTGCTTACAATAGCCCTATGAAGCTCGGATAAAAGTGAAGACCTCAGACGTTAATTTATCCAGGACCACCCAGCTTGTAAATGGCAGAGCCTGGGATTTGAAAGTAGGCCCTTATGACTTCAAAGACTGTATATTTCCTCTCTACCATTCTGCTTTTATGATAGATGGAAATTTTCAAAATAACACTTGGAATTCTTGGATACAGGCAACTCTATTTCATCAGTACACGGGACTCACTGAAAGCTGTGGGTGTATGGGGTGAGGAGAATCTTAGCATATCAGGTCATATTATACTGAACAAAATCAGGATCAACTCTGGTAAATAGTGGGGAACTCACAAAGCCATTGGAGAATGAGTTCCAGAAGGCAATTCCTAAGATGAGAGTGCCAAGTGCTTTAGGGTTCACTGAAGCATAATTGCAAAGCATGTGTCCTAGGATGGGCAGTAAATGCAGAGTTCAGCTGTTGCTAGTTTAACAGGTTGAGCCAAAACTCTGCAGAGTGTGTCTGAAGCGAAGTGTCACGGACAGCAATCAATCTTCCAAATAGTGTTAGAGATGGCAATCACAGGGCAGAAATCACCTGTGCTGAATGTGGATGGAATCAGTTTGCACAACGGACTTTTCATACATACATGCAAAACCATAATCACTAGACATCACTGATTTGTGTGAAGTGGGAGAACCACCTGCTTTACTTCATTTTTGACATTTCACTTAATAAACCAACATTAAGCTTGTTTTGTGTTTCCAGTGGCACTTGGAATACAAAGATGTAAGGAGATGAATGTCATTATCCTCAAGAAGTTCAAAATGTTAGCATGAGAGGTAGGGTAAAATTTGCAAACTAGTATGTAAGAGCAGTGCTCTGGAGCCTGCATTTTTGTTTTACTTACACAAATATGCACATTCGTGTGAATATGTGTGTGTAAATACCCAAATGAAACATGGTTAAGAATGTGTTCCATGGTAGTTCTATGGGATGTGAACTAAAAAATTTAGCTTATCAATTGACTGAGTATGCTGTATATTAATGTATCAACAGATTATGTAACAGTTCTTCACATAGATTTTCTCTATAGTCCTATTTATACATTTATATTTTCTTCATTGATATTGCAGAGCTAAGTCTCATATGAGCACATGCATTCAATAATTAGCAAGGAAGGAAAGCAGAGAGGGGAGACAGAGTGTGGAAGTGTCTATTTGTCTTTAGGAATGTGTTCATATGCCTGCTTATTCAGGTGGAAATTAAATATAGTAATTACTTTCCTCGGAAATTTATATCTATCTAAATATTGAACATCTGAAAGGAAAAAATATTGCCTTGTATGTACATGTACATACATACTATATTAGACGCTCAGGTTTCTGGGATGCTCTTTTCAGAGAACTAGACATCCAGGTTTATGACCTTGTCCCTGGGATGCCCTTCTTTCCTTTGTATGCCTGGTGAACTTCAACCATCCCACCTCTTTGGACAATTTCCGTACAATGTATAGTCTTCCATATTACAGTGCTAAATTGCAGGAGTTATCATGTACCATTCAAAATCAGGTACTATTTATTGTCTGTCTAGCTCTGGAGTGGCATATAATAGGAGCACAGTAAAAGTTTAAGGTTAATTATGCATGTTTCTTGACTAATGTCTCAATTTCAACTGGATTATTCGGTACTTTTTTTTTTTTAAGATTTATTTTACTTTTGGCTGTGCTAGGTCTTTGTTGCTGTGCACGGGCTTTCTCTAGTTGTGGTGAGCAGGGGCTACTCTCTAGTTGCAGTGGCTTCTCTTGTAGATCTGGAGTAATAGGGCGTGCAGGCTAAACAGTTGTGGCTCATGGGCTTAGTTGCTCCACAGTATGTGGGATTTTTCCCAGACCACAGATTGCATACGTGTCCCCTGCACTGGCAGGATGCTTAACCACTAGACTGACAGGGAAGCCCACTCAGCAGCTTTTTTTGTTGTTGTTTAGGCCTTTAACATTAAATTATAAAATTTATTAAATTTGACATTAAATTATATGACTATTTTAAGTATAAGGGAAATATGTTAATTATGGGCCAGAAGCCAACTTATATTAAAAAGTCCTCTTGCTGCTACCAGTTAGGAGACTGAAAGCAATTACTAACCACTTTTCCTGGTGGTTTCTTTAGCAAAAGCAGAATTAGAAACTTGACATTTGCTTTATGTTAGATTCAAAACAAAGATTGAAGTTCTGTAGGATATTTTAAATATAAAATATCCAGTTTAAATTAAGCAATTCTAATCATTTCTAGACTTTAAAAATATATGCTGCTCTGCAAATACCATAGGAAATGGTAAATAATAAAATATCTGGCAGAGAGGTTCTCAAGAGCCTATAGCATGGGTTAATAATCTTTGCTAAGTATAACAGAAAGATTTTTAGGCTGAAATACGGAAGACTGACAACTTGTTATCTTGGTGAATCTAAGAAAAGTGTTCCTCAAAAATTAGTCAGTCCATCAGATTATAGAATACTGAATTGTATTCCATAACATCTGCTAAGATACCAAGTAAAATATGGTACTTAGATCTGTATTAAATACTACACTTCTACTTCTAAAAGTGATTCACATTGTTTATTTCCCATAAATGAAAGCTAAAATTTTGAATTTTTAATTATTGCTTTCCTCAATTTTACCAATACATATAATACTAAATTTTTAAATGTGAGATTGGCATTCCTGCTTTTCACTGATGTCTTATTTAATTCTTAACTTAGCCTTTATGAGGTAGTTCAAAAAAGCTCTTACAATTATCAAGCTATTTCTCCAATACACATATATCCAGTAACACACTCACTTAAGTAATTTCATAGCTGTTCTGTTATTTTGTCTCTTGCACTGCAGAATCTGGGAGGAAAGTTACGTAAAGCATTTGGAAATAATTTGAATGTGTATTACAGTGAATGATTTTTTTTTTTAATAGGATACTTTTCCTAGGGACAAATCTTTAAAAGAGAAAGTATTGATACTTTTTTTTTGATACTTGACTATTTTGAAGTAAGATGGCTCAGGAACACTTCAGTTAAATGTTACTTATTTTTCTAAAATGTACAAATGACTCATTTTTATTATCACTCATGCACAGTGATAGAGAACAGCAGGTTGCTTGAAGATGCAACAAACATTCTTTGAACACTTCAACAAACAGAATGTAAACATTCACTTTAATAATGTTTCCTTTGTTAATGCAAAGCCCAGTGCATTTTTTTCCTTGCCTCCGGCTGAACCATGACTAGCTGAGTAGCAACAGCACAGTGCTGAAAGAATTTTTCAACAGCAATTTGCTTGTTCTAATTTACTTTTCAAGGTTGATGATCAGGATCATTATGTGGCTTGCAAAAGGATCTATTTCTATTAACTTGATCCAGTCATTCCTCTAGTTCTCATCATATTTAGTTTCCTTGGCATTTTTAAGTGAATCAGAAGTGCCACCAGTACTCCAGTTCTATAGTTTCATATAATAAATGCTTTCCTATACCCTTCTGAAATAAATCTGTTACAGTTGTTGAGAAAGTATGGGTACTTTGAAATGAGTGACTCAGATATGAAACCTCTGCATTTTGTTCAGGTAAAAATACTCTTTCTAGTTAGTAGATCCATGCAACAATAATACCAAAGCATTATCTGTTCAATCTTAACTTTTTTAAAATAAATAAATTCTAACTTGGCCTTACGTTTTAAGCTTGAACACAATCACCACTCACCAACAAGAAATAAAATTCACGTAATTTAATAAATTTACATGATGCATATTCGAAAAGCCTTATTTATTTCAATGTATAATATTCTAAAAATTTTAACTGGAAATAATCAAGTTTTTCTCCACATTTTCAATAAATTTCAAAATAGCTGAATATTTTCCCAATCTGCTTTCTGTAAGAGAATGTGTATTATTATAGTTCAACATTTAAAGAGTTCCCCACAAAAAAAAAAAAAAAAAGCCAGCTAAGTGATTTGGAAAATTCAATGGTATTAACATTATATTCTTCACACTGAACTATAAAACTGGCAAAACCCGCCCCCCAAAACCCTTACTTCAATCACTGGCAAATTAACAAAGTTAACAATATGAATAAAATAGATCACATAGGCTTTGCTTCTAAGAGGGAAAAACCACAGAGTTTAAAAACACAGTCACTGCAAATATTCTCACTGTTCTGATTTTGTAATAATTAGGGCAGGCCAAATGTTCACCATGTTAAGACTGTACATGTGTCCCCAGTTCTAGTTCTTTACCTAGGTTTGGTTTTGTAAATGCTGGTGATAAACCAAGTCCAATTTGTATGTTGCATCTATTATGAGAAGTGTCTGTGACTAGGTATCTGATCAACCTTGAGAAATGGCAGCACAGCTAGTTTGATAACTTTTGAAGATAACCATTGCTAGTTTGATGATTACCAGTTACCATTAAATGAATTGAAAAATTATTGTGCTTTATTTTCTAGGTGATTCTGATATCATTAGAAGACTGGAACAAACTGGTGAAAAGTAAATTATGTACAGTTTTCCTTTAATAAAACTGGTTGGAGCTTTTTTTTTTTTAATTACAGTCATTGGTTATCTCTATAACCTGTAGAGGGCACTCAAGTCCCTTGAAAGAAAAAGTAAAAAAATTTAAGAGTTTTCATTTTTATTTATTAGTAGTGTAACTAAACAATCTGTGTTTTTTTAATTTCTACAGAAACCATCATTTAAAAAGAAGACATTTAAACAAAACATAGCTTCATTTTAAATGTTTAATGGAATATTAAGATATACAAATTTTCACATGTCCTAGTGGAAAAACAATTTAGCAGGTGGTTTCCATTCCAGAGCATCTGTCCATCTATAAATGCTGTGAATCAAATATTAAACACTATACTGCCATCAATTACACAGATTGGCCTTGCCTGAAAAAGTCAACCTGGATCTCAGAATAATCTGCTTTCAAAGCAGTAAACTAGTAACATAGATAAGGCATTTCACTGCTCCAAGCTATATATAGACAATAATGTTATCATATCCACAAAACAGCTGTTGATAATAATGGTCGAGAAACTTTCAACTCATACTAGTTTTAACCATTTTATAAGAGTAACCTCAAGAGTTTCTTTGGCAATACTCATTATACGCTTCTCTTTATTACTACTAAGTGTGGTTAGATGGAAGATATTTGAATATTTGACTTTGAATATTCTTCATCCTGACATGTTAATGAAATATTTCATAGGGAAACTTTCCAAGTTGGACACACTAACATATAATTATATAAACACACGCACATAAACATCTATGTTTTATATATAATCTTTCCTGAGAGCATATTTCAAAATATATTGCAATGTTAACTAAAAATTTACTGTATAATTATTAAGAATACTATTGTAGTTTCTTAGCAACATGGTCAGGGATCCTGCCTTCTATCTCATATTTTCTATGATCCTCAGTTTTACCAAGATTAAGTAACTTGCTATTAAAAGATATTCAGAAAGTTTAGTTATTAAATTCAAATTAGAGACGCTCATTTGGCACCAACATAAGTTAGAGATGCCCTTATTTGAGTCACTGTTTCTATTTAGAAATTGGATCATGAAAGTCTGAGCCAAAAAGATGTATAAGAAAATTATCCAAATATACAAATTTGATACTAGAATAATGAACTATAAAGCATTTAAAAAAGCTCTGTCTATAGTAATAACACTAGTCATCAAGAATTCACTATTTAAAAACAAAATTTTGTTATACATCATTGTTTCTACTTTTAAGGTTCTCAAAATATACTCAAGAACTAATCTCCAAATTTGACATCTGTCAAGGTAAACATTGACACTGATATTGATAATAGTTTTACAAAGTGCATTCCTTGAGAAATCTAGCATGAAACATCTTACAAGTTTATCCTTCAAATATTGTACACCTTTTCATAGACTATTTCAAAGATTAGAGTTATGGAAGAAGGGTACCCAGTTAAGCAAGAAAAAGGCAGAAAAATTAGTAAAATAGTAAACAATACTGTGGAAAATAGTTATTTTGATAAATTTAAAATAATGAGTTTGAAGTATTTTTGTAATGGTATCTTTATAAAAAGATCTGATTCATGATGGGAACATAATAAGCTTTTTCCTCAAGAAAGGACAAAGTTAAATAAAGCTCTGAAATCAGAAGTCTTAAGATGAATAATTGTATATTGTGACGTGTTTTCCCCAATTGGATTTACCACATTCCGACAGTTTTTAATGGGGGCGGATGGGAAGAAACTGTGCAGTTTCATAAAATAGAAGCATTTCTCTCAGCCTAAACTGCAGCTTTGATTTTTGGGTTATCTCGGGGCCAATATATATACACTCTAGTATATGAAACAAAACTAGAAGATATACTTAGAATGTAGTCTTTGTTACTTCAAAGCCTAAGTTTCCTAAAATCATTGTTGGGCAAAGTAAAAGAAACGTTTGTTCTATTACGTAAGAAATAAACTTCATTTGGTATTCAATTGACTTTCTAACTTAGCAGGCAGGACTTTTACATCTTCAAATACTGAAAATAAATTGCATTCTTGGCCCTTGCTTTAAAAGGTTATGGAGAATAAATGCACACCCTGGTAGTGTTCTAGTGATCTCCCTAATCTCAGTTGCACTTTGTCAGAACGAGGTAACTGGTAGTTAAGTGAAATACCCTAGATCAAAGGGGGATTAATCACCAACTGAATCCTTGCTGAATAAACCTGTCATTCAAGAAAATTATTTCCACTGAACTTAGCAGAGGATTGAAGGTATTTGCATAACAGGGACCAACGTACTTCAGCCAGGTTAAAAGGTTCAGAATTCATCCCATGTTTAGCTTTTTGCCTCCTTTTCCTTTCAGCAGGCTGGTACAATGGTTTCTAATCTGATAATACAGCTAACTATCTAAATGATGTCAGAACAGGAAAGTATTGCAAAGTTTGGATGAGGGATGGATCAATTTCACTTTCAGTAACTCCTAAATCTGATTTGTTGGAATTTAAGATGTAATCCTAAAAAGTCCCTTAAACCTGAGGACTGTTTATTAACATCCCTTTTCTGACCTTTGTCTTAGAAAAAACCACTGTGCTGTGGCAGCAGTCTCAGCAGAGACTCTGGATGATAACTCGACCTACCTACCTCCCAGGGGTGGTGCAGAGTCCATGAATGTTTAAGAATTCTGAAATACTACAATAAAAACTAGAAGAAAAATACTAGCAGTTATTCTATGTATAAAATTGTGCTTTGAAACACCTTAAACCATATGATGTATAAAACTAGCTTTAACTCACTAGAAATACTGTTAATGTGAATAAATTAATTTTATAAGACTAATGTTTTATTAAATTTTTTTAAAACAAATAATTTAAGAATTCCTGAGAGGTTATTTTCTTCAAACCTGACATTCAAATTAATTATTTAAAAGTAAAAGGTAAAATTGCCCACCACTGTAAGGGGACTGACTGACACTGTAAGGGTACTACTGACTTAAAAAAGTTTAAAAAATACTATTTGTAAAAAATAAAGAAATGAGTTTTATCAAAATCATGAACTATCTTTTCTGGAGTACATTTTCAGAAATTTAACACTTTTTGTACATTTTGGGTCTACTGAAGAATAATCACCTATATGATAAACATCAGATTTCATAATCATATTTTGGCACTAAAAGAGAATTTAGCAATTCTGTCTCTGGAGTAGGTCTGACACCATCCAAATCTTTAACTGGAAGTAGGTGCTCATATTCAGTGCAAATGCACAGCATCTTTCAAGTTAAAAATGCAAAGAATAGTTATCAAAGAAAATGAATAAAATCCATAGTGGGATAATTTTTTAGAAAATGATTGAAGTTTTAACCCAAGAAAGGACTCTTAGAATGTCTTATAGCTTAGAATAAGAACATGTCAATCACGATTAAGCTTCTGGAATCGGAATCCCTTTGAAATGCAGCTGTTTCTTCTTTAATTGTGGCAGCGGACTCTGAAGAAAAGAAAGGTCCAGCCTTAAGGATGAGTAAGGAATACAAAATAGCTCAGGATTAGTTGTGGAGTTCAAAGGTCGCTAATTACACTAAGGAGTTCCCAGACACAGAGAAAACATTAAACAGGTCACCTACCAAACGGGAAACAGACTTTGTCTTCAGAAATTATCCTGAAGTGACAGGTTTCTAGACAAAATCAAAAGCATCACAGTGTGCCCAGCTGATCTCAACAGGATGAAAACATGAGTTAGTTTAAGTTCTGTAGCGGTATGTTAGAATGGAATGGCAACAGATGGCATCAGGTTCCCCATCGTCCCTATACTTCTCCAGTACTTCTTAGATTTTCCTCAGGTTTCTAGAAATGTCAGAGCAAAGATTCACTGGTTTTTCTGACTGCTTATAAAGTTTTACCTAGGGGTTTATTATATGGAATCTCAGCTCACTCACTAGAGAAATGCCTCTTCCCTGTTTTAGTGTACTTGGATAAACATTTATACAATCAAGATGTACAAATAGCTCCATTAATATAAGTGAAATGTTAAACTTTGCTTGAGTTTAAAAACTTACGGGGAATGATTTCTTCTTTCAAAAGGAAAGTTTTTTTACTACTGATTATCTGTGATGAGCCTAGAATAACAAGCTAAAGTCCTGGTTTGGATTTTACTCTATTTTCATTACTTGGGATGATTTTGAACATAGAACATTATGCCATAATGCTTTGCAGAAAAGGAATTTATAATGAGTAGGACTGACCTTAATTTTAAAAATCATATTTCAAATCCTAAATTAATATGCAATCTCATTTCAAAGTATCATAGCTCTCTTTCACGAAGTCTGCAGCTTTTTCTAAGCTTTTCCTTAAGAGACTCATAAAGAAACCAAGATACAATTTAACTGAGTATTAATTTGTGATGCGTATTTTTTTATAACTCTTCTGTTCTATAAAAGGAAACTTGACATGGAGTAAGTTTTGAGGATCTTGAGATTTCATCTTTTCTTGCATTTCATCTTTCCTTTAAAAGTCCAACTTGACAATGAGCTACTATGAAAATAGAATGTGATATAGAATTGTAAAAACAGGTAGAGAATAGAGTATGACTGGATTGTTCTTAAAGAAACCCAGAGCATGCCAATAAGGAAACAAGAGTGACAAATGTAAAGATAATGTGCTACATGAAACTGAAATAAGATTAAGTGATACTCTATACACATAAAATAGCTTTTGAATTTAACCTGAATTCATCCATTAATGAATTATAATAAAACAGAGAAAAAGCAATACTATATCTAAATTTATCTTTAAGAATTTGGCTGTATATATTCAGTAATCACGAAATACTATGCTCAGCTTCAGAAGGTATCCCACCCCTCTTAATATGCTTACTGACATCTTAAACAAAATGTTACTGTTGCAGCTTAATAAGTTTGCCTGAAAAGTAACTCTAGAACAGAGATAAGCACTGTAAATAGAATTATGCAGATTCTTTATTAGTCAGTACGACAGTTCTTATTAAAAACATGTTACTATTTAAATGATTTTCCTTCATTTTCACTGGCTATTTTCTCAAGAGATTTATAGTTGTTTCTAATGTGGTCTCTGGTATTCTGTAACAAAGCACTGTACTAGCACTTAATTCTCGGGTTTGCAAGAGCAAATAGTTTTTTTTTTTTTTAATCTTACATGTCATCTACAATCCATTGGGAGTGGCAGCCTGCAGCTCTGGATTGAGAAGGAGCTTGATTCCAAATCCAGGAATGCCCAGTGGAGAAAGAGAGCTGTGATTGATTAGCCATGTCTGCCACAGGGGCAGGAAGAAGCACGTATGGCAAGGAAAGTTAAGACTAGTCTAAAATAAGCTGAAAGTGAATCACTAGATTTTATGCTCTGAATCATACTTAAGTAAAATCAAGGGTAAAAAACTAGATACATTAGTTTTTTAAAATGTTCTTTCAAACTAAATCAGACTAAAAACATTGAACAAGAATATTCTATCATTAAATAAATGATTTTCAATTATAGTTTATGTGTATATACATTAACAATAAAAGACTATGATTTAAATTGTTACTAGTGTATAAATCCCATTTAAACATAAGACAATTACAGTAATAATGATCCATATGTTACTGGAGCAGGAGCTTTAGAATTCCAGATGTAATAGTCAGAAGAAATTAGCTTCCGGTCTAAAAAAATAGATAAGATTATATTAACAAAAATTCAATGAGAAAGCAAAGTCATGGTATTTAAATTTTGGAACACAATTATTTCAAGGAAGGAAATTCTTTGAGACAGTCATTTCAATTCAGTTTTCATCAAGGCATTATTATAACTTTACCACTTTAAAAGTATGGGTTTATTAAATATATGAAGAATCCATCTTTTAGCCTATATATGCCAAATTTATGCTGATATCCTTCATGCTAAACCTGCTAATTTTTTTCTCACATCTTCCCTAAATTCTGTTTCTTACAGACCATTACTTCAGCTACAATAACATAAAAATATGTTTATTGGTTTCCCTTCTGTAACCTCTTCATCACAGTTCTGATTCTATTCTTGCTATTCTTTATGCATTCAAAGTTTCATAGATAGAAATGCATAACTTAACTTTCTGCTGCTGCTGTTAAGTCACTTCAGTCATGTCTGACTCTGTGTGACCCCACAGATGGCAGCCCACCAGGCTGCCCCGTCCCTGGGATTCTCCAGGCAAGAACACTGGAGTGGGTTGCCATTTCCTTCTCCAATGCATGAAAGTGAAAAGTGAAAGTGAAGTCGCTCAGTCATGTCTGACTCTTAGCGACCCCTTGGACTGCATCCTACCAGGCTCCTCTGCCCATGGGATTTTCCAGGCAAGAGTACTGGAGTGGGGTGCCATCGCCTTCTCCAACTAGTAATGTTTTAAAAAAGTTGCTTTCGTGGTTTCTTATAGTTCTGATCAGATTTAAGGTTTCTGTTTTAATAGTTTTGAACAACTGACAACTTCTCTGAATTACAGTTTTTTGACATGTAAAACTGAGATGATAATGTTCGTTTGGAGCTAGACACATATAAATTCTTATTCCATACATCTCTGTTTATCCAATCCTGCCTTTTCTACAATACCTCTTCATGCATCTTCTTCATAATGAAAAGGATAGGTGTACAATACTGGCTTGCTGCTGTCCATGGGGTCACAATGAGTTGGATACAACCGGGTAACTGAACAACAATGATACATTACCTTGTTGCCTTTTTTTCATTGTTACTTCAGTTTGAGAATCTAGTAACACTGAGAGGCAACAGCATATTGGTTAGGTGGTCAGGCTCCAGTGTCCGATTGCTTGGATTTGAGTCCCAGTTCCGCCACCTACTAGCTATGTGATCCTTATCTCTCTGTTCCATCAGCACCCTCATCCATCAAATGGAGATAATACTTACAAAGGGCATTCTAAGGATTAATGAGTTAGCCTGTACTCAAAACTATGCCTGGCACACAGTAAGCAATAAAGACTAGTTATTATTATTTAAATTACCATCATTAGCATTATTAAACTATTACAGAACTAAGTTGTATATTATGAATATAGATTTTCTTGTCAAGATGATGGCAAAATGAAGTTTTTCACATAGTTGCACGAAGTGATAGCTATATTTTGAAACTAAAAGAAGAAGGAAATAAGAGATTGGTTACAATTATCCATTAAAAATGACCTCTTTCATTCATTTATTAAGAAGCAGGTATATTACTGAAGCATTCCATTCTGTATTATGAGCTCTGGAAATTACTACAATGTTTAGTAATGTTAACAATATACTTACAATATTTTAGATTTTATCTAAAGAGACAACATATTTCCCACAGAAACACTGGTCTATTTACATTTAGATAATACGTCTGGTTTGTCCAAGCTAACAACTATACTGTGCCTTCATAAAGAAATTTTAAAAAAGCATTATGAAGATTCTTTCATATGTATGAATTTCTTAAAAAAACAAAACAAAAAATAATATAGGAGAAAGCATAGGGAAAACCTATGGCAGTAAAGAATATGGCTTATTCTGGTTATACCTCATAGAATTTATTACTGCCATTCACAAGTAATTACCTAGAAATCAGTAGTTCTGAGTTCTATAATTTTTTGAAACTTTCAAATTACAAAGTCTTATCCTATCTTTCGGAGAAGGCAATTGCAACACACTCCAGTACTCTTGTCTGGAAAATCCCATGGACAAAGGAGCCTGGTAGGCTGCAGTACATGGGGTCGCTAAGAGTTAGGCACGACTGAGCGACTTTACTTTCACTTTTCACTTTCATGCATCGGAAAAGGAAATGGCAACCCACTCCAGTGTTCTTGCCTGGAGAATCCCAGGGACGAGGGAGCCTGGTGGGCTGCCGCCTATGGGGTCGCACAGAGTCGAACACGACTGAAGCGACTTAGCAGCAGCACCAGCATCCTATCTTTCCTACTTTAAGGACCCTAACCCTTAGTTTAAGACTGTTGTTTTTCAGCTGCTAAGTTGGGTCCAACTCTTTGTGACTCCATGGACTGTAGCCCACCAGGTTCCTCTGTCCATGTGGTTTTCCAGACAAGAATGCTAGAGTGGGATGCCATTCCCTTCTCCAGGCTATCTTTCGAACCCAGGGATTGAACCCGCATCTCCTGCATTGGCAGGTGGATTTTTTTACCACTGAATTACCAGAGAAGCCCTGATGATTTAGATATACTTATCTAAATATGATAGTTTTATCCTTAACATATGAGGCAAAAAGGTTTACTTTTGTTCAGCTTACTCCACCCTCATTCTAACTACTTGTTTGTTTTATGCCCTATGTCTGTATTTGAATTAAAGTTTTAATTCAATAATTTTAATTAAATTGCTGTTTCCTCTACCTATATTTTCCTATCTGTGTTTATATATATATATAAAACACTATATACATATGAAACACATACATATATATATGAAACACTAACAAACTCACTTAAGGCAGGAAACTTTCTATTGTTCTCCTTTTGGTAAAGCAGGGTACAAAGTAATGGTCACTGACTATGACACTGGCTAAAAATATTTAAAATTTTAATACTCATACTTAACATTTATTGAATCCATGCTACATGCTAAATATTATGTTGACTGCTTGATCAATATAAATTTTATTTAAACCTCATAACAATCCTGAGATAAATAATACTACTAATTCCAATTTATACATGAGGAAATTAAAACTTTAAGAAGTTCACTAACTTGCCCAAGCGTCAAAGAGTGTATTATAAACTGAGCAAAGCAAATTCAACTTCAGACTAGAGCCCACCTCTATGTCAATCCTTACTCATTCAGACCACTTTATAAATAGGAGAAGGCAGAGGGCAATGTACATAACCTATTAACACAGGATAGATTAGGCCAGAATTTTTATAAATTGGGATTATTTTATCTTTTTCTTTCACATTTTATCTTAGTTAATAATAATATTATACCACTTTAATTCCCTCAAGTTGGCTTGAATCTGTGCAACTTACGTGTACTTATTTTTGGTTTTCCTGATGCAAAAACTTGAACTGAATGCTGATCAACATAACATCCAGTGAGTGTGTAATCTAAGATCCTAAAATGAAGCTAGAACCGGAAGAGAAATGTACCAAGTTAAGGTGATTATTTGTTAAAAATGATGGTCACATTTTTTTCCCTTGACACAATTTTAGGAATTTATTTCACACAATTCACAAAATAAAAACCACAAATAATATTGTTTATGTGTCCATGTGTACACAAGTGGACACATGGACACATATACAGTAATCTTTCCCTTCTGCATTAGAGTCATTTCTTTGTAAGGCTGCCATGACCGAAGTGCTTAACACATACCAGGCCCGTCACTAATGTACAGTCTAACCTACATGGCAAGTTATCTGTATTTTGCAAACAAGGGAACCAAGGTTCAGAGGTAGAAGCAGGTAGTAGAATGGGCATTGGAGCTCAGAACCAACTGATTACAGATGTTGCTGGCCCGTCCCTGCGGTCTGCTGTTCTGTACATTCTCTTCTATCTCTAAGACTAGGTGATTGTGATATAGTTCAGATCATAATACTTTTCACACCTTTTAGCAAAACACAAGCATGTAATTACTAAAAGGGAACACCAGTTTATCTGGTTTTGGAGGGAATAAAATGCTCTAGTTAATTTTTCAGAAAACTAAAATTTAACTTATGTAGAACTTTTCTAAAATGTAATCAACGAATGTAATGAATGAATGTAAGTTCCTGAATTTAATTGATCATGTAGTGTTATTAGTATAAATGCTAGTTAATATATTGTGCTATAACAGAGAGGGCCATTAGTACCTTTGCTGAAGGCATAGTGATAGCCACATAAACTATGAAAGGTCTATCACAGACCAGCCTCCTTTTGTTGTGATTCTCATCTTTGTTGCTAAAATCTTTTGAATTTGCAACAGCCTGATAGTTTTTCTATACTTTTTCCTTTCTTCTTCTTTTCCTGAATATTTGTCTCATTTCCTGTCTTTCTTCTTTTGATTGTCAAAGTAACTGATCACATGCATAGATATAATTTTCAGGTCTCCTCAGTAATTTTTTCCCTATTGCCACTCAAATTATCTAATAGTAAAGAACTGTGGCTTCCTTGTTTGGCATAATTCTGGATGCTGGAAGTTATGAGAAGGCATATTTCCACAAAACTAGATATTATAAAAATAAATCTATTCAGTGAACACAAATATCTATTACATGCTTTCTATGACACTGTAACTGGTTAGGTGATGAAAATGAATAGAAAAGTTATAGTCCCTACCTTTGAAAAACATATAACATAGTAAACATCCCACTTTTTTTCTGAAAAATATACAGAAGTGGGAATTTTTTTAAATAATCATTGAAACAAACCTTGTGGACACAGCTGAAGTCAATACAGAAGAAATACCATCAGTGTACTTCTGATTTCACTACTATTTCCCTAGTCACTTTTATGTATAGATTTCAATCTATCTTCTTTGATTTCTTTGATACTATTCTATTTAGATTTTCCTGCTACCTTTCTGATCACCTTTTCACTTTTCTTCGCTAATTCTCCTGAATCTCCCTATTTTCTCTTATCTTTTTCTGACCTTATTCATTTCTACTGCCTCAACTATTTCTTTTCCGTGGATAACTCCTACATCCTATGAACAGCTGAGCTTTCTCAGACACCACCTTGGTATAAGTTGCTCTTACCTGCAACAATGTGATATGAAGCCCACTCTCTCTCAACTTTCTCTATATTTTTCTAAAAATAGAGCTTTATTCTAAGTATGGTTATCCATTCTTCAAATATTTATGTGTGAGGTACTGAACTAGATGCTCAGAATAAAATAATGAATGAGATTCACATGGTCTCTGCTCTCCAGGAGCTTCAAGTCTGGTTTGTTGTTGTTTAGTCAGTTGTGTCCGACTCTTTTGTGACCTCATGGACTGTAGCCTGCCAGGCTCCTTTGTCCATGGGATTTCCCAGGCAAGAATACTGGAGTATGTTGCCATTTCCTCCTCCAGGGGTGGTTCTCAACCCAGGGATCAAATGCACGTCTCTTGTGTCTCCTGCACTAGCCAGACAGACCCTTTACCTTTGAGCCACTTGGGAAGCCCCTGGTTTAAGTCATAATTGTTTTTAATGACACCATCTTTGACTTAAAACTATTTTGTATCTTTCTACTTAATTAGTGAGATTAAAGGATTTACCCTTATCACAGCTCTATTCTTTTTTTTCCCCTTTCTTTCTCTTTCTGTGACACTATACTAGCTCAGCATCATTTATTTATCATCTTTCATCTGAAATACTAAAAAGTTTCTTTGTCCCTAGCCTTTTTCCTCTCTCATCATCTTCACATCCATTTCGGCTGACCCTCATAAAGTACCACTTTCTGAAGGACCATTCCCATACTCAAAAAAGTATAACATTTTCTAACAAGCAGTGAAAGCCAGATTCAAACCCTCTACAGTCCAGACCTAAATCACTTATCTAGCCTTCTGTGTAACTACTGTTTCTAGCACAGGTTCCTAAATATGCCTAGTTATCCTTCATTCTCATGATTAAACCATGACTTTACCTATACAAATGTTAGTTCCATCTTCAAGGCTTCATATTCATGCTTAACTGGGCCTCAGAGTTTTCCTTAAAGTTCATCATTACTACAAAGCTTTCCTTGACCACTTTGGTTGGAAGAGCTTAGTCTTTTTTGAAAGTCCAAAGCAGGTAGTCCTGATTGATTACTGACAAGCATCACTGAAAAATCCATAGAGCGGAAAGACTGTATCTTATATTCTTTGTATACAAATCTCAAATGCAGTATCTTAAGAGCTGGGTAGAAAGAGGTTAAACTGAAGTGTTTTAAATTTTACATTAATTCTTCCTCTTAAAATATTTAAGTATTACATGAAATAGAAAGTGATTAATAAATAGAATTTTACTAAAATCTAGAAGAGGACTTAAACAAAAGAATTCCTACCCCCAAAGGATTAGGAAACATCAAAAATCAATTAGATACATGTATTTCAGAAACAAAGGAAAGATCTCTAATGTAGTGAGCCATATAAATATAGTTACCTTTAAATATGCTGTACCTCCGATGCAAATCTGGTCAAATGACTGCTTTTCATGGTTCTTGGCTCCAAAAGTTATAGTTCCAGAAAGACTAATTTCCATTGATTTCGGAAACTTCTGTCCTAGAAACGGAAATACACCCATCAACTATTATAAATTAAATATGTTCTACAGCAAATTAATGAAAGAAAAAAACAAAACAAAACCTAGTTTACCAATAATCCAGATCAATAAGCTTTTCTCTCGAAATACTTCAAGCTGGCCAAAACTAGCTTTGTACTCCACATGTGTGATGGGACCTCTTTAAAAAGAAATGGAGATAATAGAAAAAAAAATCACAGATTTAAGTTTGAAGAGATATATGTTAAATCTTGCTACTGTCACTTAATACAAGGACAACATAAAGCAGATCTGCATTTAAGTTTGCAGAATAGAGCAGAATAAATAATGAGTATCATATCTCAAAAACACAGAAACACAATAATCCTTTTTGGTTATGCTATACATTTCATTATTAATTCTAAAGATGACCACAAAGTCATACAGAATGTATTAATATAGGCACATGAATTATATAACATTAAAACTACGATTTTTACTATATAGTATGTAGCCTTTGAAAAGAACTGTGCTGTAGAACAAATTTAAAAGTAGAACTGGTAAGGAAAAATCTTATAATTGACTTAATTCACCAGGTATTATCATTGGTTTAACTTATTAATATAGGTACAGTGCAGAGAAATTGCTAGAAATAAAGCCAGTAAAAAATAATCCCTGAGGAAGCGATACTGGCTAAAGCTTATAATTTACTAGCAAATTTAACCAGAAAAATGGTGACATTTAAAAACAAAGGGATTATTTTTATGACTATGTTTTGGTTCAGAATCAACATACATTTGAATAACACAAAATTTTTAGATCTTAAAAATAAGGTAAAAACCAAGACAACTTTATTATAGGGGAGTGCCAATGTACTGAGGAAGGCAGAAATCATGGCATCATGTAATTTTATTCCTACCTGTTGTAAAAAGGTATATGAGCTTCACAGAATTCAAAACTATTTTTCACACTTTCATGAAGTTTTAAATTAACTGTTATTTTTAGTTGTACTTCTTCCTCTTTCACTTGATAAAAACCCAAAATTGGTGGAACAGGGACCTGGAAACAAAACACAAACATTTTTACATGATTCTCAAGTTAATGGGCCTAAAATGCCAATGGTGACTGAGGAAAGAGCTGTGCAGTAATATAGTCATTATATAAACATACACCTTGAATGACTATTAGGTTACTCAAACTCACTCTGACAACAGATGATGGAGCTACAGTCCTTCTAAGGACAGGGATTCTTCCATCTCTATTTCCAGAAAGGTACCTTACAAAGGTGTGTAATACCTTCTTTCTCCTACTCTTGCTTGTCCAGATTCTCCCTCCTCCAGGTTCTCTATGATGCACAACACAGAACATGACCTAGACACACTGATCCCTGACACACACCCACAGTTCCTGCTACTCTGCTTGCATCTTCACTCCCCCACGCTCCCAGGTCAGCAGTCACTTAAATTGGTCATGAAAAAGCTGATTAAGGGGAACAATCTGAATCTTCTGGTAAGTAACTCATGAAAAGGTTTTGATTGGACCAAAAGTATGGTGATTTCCTAACAACACAATTCATAGATATAAAGATTAGCAAAGTGCCAACTTCTCCAAGGTTGCTTACCTGGGAAGTGTAGTAGCATAAGTTGAATGACTCTAATGGTGGAGTGAGCGGAAATTTGTACGGTCCACTAAATGCAGAATCATCCATTGCATCAATGCTACTAGAGGTCAGAATGGCAGAGTCAAGAGATGTCACACAAGGATGAACCAGAATATCCTGAAGTGGAGATCCATTGGTAGGGAGACTCAAGCTAATGGTAACATTTGGCATGCTTCCCTCTAGATCACACTGCAACACAAACAGATATCACCAAGATCTTTGAAGAAGTCATCTTCTGGATGAGGCTTTTCTTAATTTATCTGAGGCACTTTTCACAACTTAATTCACTTTTTTTTCAAGGAATTATTCTCATTGCTTTCTGTGTTCTGGATAATGATTCTATTATGGCTCTCAGAAACCCAAGCCAGAAACCAGGAGAGCCTTCCTAGAACCCTCTGCTTACATTTAAAATCCTTAAAAAACTACTTTTCTCTATTCCAGTTACAAAAAAAATATTTCTGTCACAGCCCTCCAAGTGTATCTAGACTCACTTTCCACTAATCAATAGATTCTTCATCAATGCCAGAGCTATCTTAATAAAATAATCCTAATTCTATTGTACCCATGTCAAAACCTCTGAATAGTTGCCCCTCAGTTTTATATTACTTTTAAAGCCTTTGCGGTTTGGTTCCCACCTATTTCTTTAACCATTTTCTACCCCATAAGTAATGCTCTAGACTTATTGGATTCTTGAATTTACCTGAATAAACCATATCTTATATCTACGCTTTTGTATGTGCTGGGAGACCCAGGTTCGATCCCTGGATTGGAAAGATCTCCTGGAGAAGGAAATGGCAGCCCACTCAAGTATTCTTGCCTGGAGAATCCTGGTGGGCTACAGTCCACGGGGTCACAAAGAGTCGGACACGACTGAGTGACTTCACTTTCATTCCCTCCAGCAACAACGCTCTTTTCTTCTTAATAGTCAATTCATTGCATGTGTTGTGTGAAGCCTTATATTCTGTATTGTCACCTTCGTGGCCTACCTTTGTTATGCAGAGAAGCCCAGGATCTTCTTCCCTTTGTGGTCTGGGTCAGTTTGCCAATGAGAGGTACCAATGAAAGGAAATGAAAGGAAGGTACCAATGAAAGAAAATGAAAGGAAGGTACCAATGCAAGGAAATGAAAGGAAGGTACCAATGAAAGGAAGTTTGCCAATGAAAGGAAAGTCATTATAGTAGGAAAGTCATGGAAACCAGATATGATAGCTTCACAGACCTCACTCTGAGCTCTGTTTTAAGGCAGTGGTGGCCAGACACAGCACTTTCTTAAGACTTTTCCATGAACTCCTGCTTTGGGGTTATAACAGAGATGTGGCTGCTTTTCTGTTAAATCTGGCTTCTCTGTGTATCCCAGTCTCTAAGCTAGAGTCATTAGTGACTGTCTGAGGATCAGAGATTTACTCTCTCAGTTCCTCTTACACTTGAGTAAACAAACCCTCATTCCTATACTAAACATCATGATCATCTATCTGTATTAGACCAAGAATAGAAGCCAACTCAAAATTCCCAGAAACAAAAAACTAGGGTCTACCAAAGACCTATTTAAATACCACAATATGAATATTAAATTATATATAACATATTCCCTGTTCATTACCACAGAATGAAAAAAACACATAGTGAATTTCCCTACTTTTATTTTACAGAACTTAAGAGAGCATCAACAACTTTAAGAGGTGTGAATGACATAATCTGCAAACACCTTAAGTTGGAGACATTTATGATAATTATTTCCATTAAAAGTAATAACTGGAATGTATTTTTGATCATAATAGAAGAGAGTGTAAAGCAAACACATACATTTTTAGGTCACTTTAAGGTTAAAAGGGGCTTCCAACATGGTGTTAGTGGTAAAGAACTCATTTGTCAATGCAGGGAAAGTAAGAGACACGGGTTCAATCCTGGGTCGGGAAGATCCCCTGAAAGAGGGCATGGAAATCCATCCCAATATTCTTGTTTGGGGAATCCCATGAACAGAGGAGCCTGGTGGGCTATGATCCATAGGATCTCAAAGAGTCAGAATTAGACACAACTGAAATGACTTTGCTTGCATACAAGGTTAAAAAGAAAAATTAAGACTCAATGTGTCTGCCAGGACCATTTTAATTCTCTGTTCTTGAAATCTACTTTTAATCTATTAGATTTTTACATAGCTACTCAACATTAATGTGGGCTTCCCAGATAGTTAGTTGGTAGAGAATCTGCCTGCAATGCAGGAGTCCCTGGTTCGATTCCTGGGTTGAGAAGAGCCACTGGAGAGGGAGGGGATAGGCTACCCACTCCAGTATTCTTGGGCTTCCCTTGTGGTTCAGCTGGTAAAGAATCTGCTTGCAGTGTAGATCTGGGTTCATTGCCTGGGCTGGGAAGATCCCCTGGAGAAGGAAAAGGCCACCCACTCCAGTATTCTGGCTTGGAAAATTTCATGGACTGTATAGTCCATGGAGTATAAAGAGTCAGATATGACTGAGTGACTTTCACTCACTCAACATTAATATGATATATAAAATGTTTATTAGTGCAGAAAATAAAGGAAGAAAGCAGAAAAGACATCTCAGAATATTAATATACATCTATAAGCATTCTTTTTGGAGGGTTTCTATTTTTGATCATCATTGAATGTGCCAATTATCACTGTTAACTGTATTGTTATTTTCATTGTCTTTTCCTATTATTTAACCTTAAACCAGAGAACCCTATATTTACCTAGTGACTTGTTTAGATAAAACATGAGTCCCTGAAAATGATTTCAGATATTAAGTCAAAGATTTGTCAATTTCACCCTTTCTAAAAAAGGGAAAGTAAGTACAGTGACTTTAAAATATTTTCACAAGTTCTTTGATATTACTGTTTCAAAAGATGGAGCCTAATTCTACTTCCCTTGAATGTGGACTGACAAAGTGATCTGCTTCTGGTGAACAGAAAGTGGTAGAAGTGATGCTATGTGACCTTTCAGTCTAGGTAATGAGAAGAACAGCTTTCACTTGTGCCTCAGGTGGCTGGCTGGCTGCCTGTTCAATTGTCTGTTTGATCAAAGGGAAGTCACTAAGTTGTGAGAATGTTCTTAAGCAGCCTGTTGAGAAGTCCATGTGGAAACGAACTGAGGTTTCCTACCAATAAGGGCCAGCTTGCTAGCCACATGACTGAGTAACCTCACAAGTAGAACTTCCAGTCCCACTCAAACCTTCGGGTGATTGCAGCCCTAGCTGAAATACTGACTGTGACAGACGTCCACATTAGAAGTTCCCAGCTAAGTTGCTCCTAAAGTCCTGACCTACAAAAACTACAAGGATAGTAGACGTTTACTGGCTGTGATGACAGGTTAATTCATTACACAGCAATGCAGCCGACCCTCTGTGCAGTCAAAAATCCATGTATAACTTTACAGTCAGTCAGCAGTCTGTATCCCAGGTTCTGCATCTATGGATTTAACTGTACATTCAGCCAATCGTAGATAGTATGGGACTGAATGTAGTACATATTCAAAGAAAAAAATCTGTATATAAGTGGACCCAGGCAGTTCAGTCTCATGCTGTTCAAGGGTCAACTGCATACAGCTAGTGTATTTAGTAAAGAATGCAAAAAGATAACATTAGAAAATTTCACTTGAATATAATATCTAATGACTGCTGTTTATGATAAGAATCAAGAATGTCACATTATGATATAAAATAAAGTCAGCAAAATTTACTTTTCTCCATAAATATTACGTGGTATGATAAAACAAGTAACAGAGTAAATCTCACCTTGCAAGTGACAACTCCAACGACCTGCCATGTATCTGCTATCTCCTGTTTATCATATTGCATGGAATTTACCTTTTCAGTGATAGATATAGAAACTTGTGGTTTTCCTTTGTATGTTCCAGTTCTCCAGGCTGGCTGTTTTTGTAGGTTAGTAACAGAAGCAAAATTAATACTGTCCAATGAATTCTTTAAGTTGGCATCTAACAAAGTGCCAAAGGGACAAGTTTGTAAAAGCAAGTCAGACAACTGGTTCAATTTGGTATTTAGCTCACTGTCAGTTTTTGACCTGAGGAAAGAAAATCCTGTATCCCAAAAAGAAGTTCAAAGCCTTGTGAAATTCCACTAATACTAATTAATGGTGGACGAGGGGATAACGTTTGTTCAACCAGTGGAACACAAGCATATATCATGTCATTCTTCAGAAAAGCAACAACTGGCCAGAGTTCTTCACTTCCTATTGGGAGTCCGTAAATGGATGTTTTATTGATGTGTGAGCAGCTATCACGACTCTCCAAAAGTCCTTCTCGTCATCCAACAATCTCAGTTCAAAAAGCAGTGCTTTCAGGAAGGGACCATCTTCAGGAACAGGCACATAACTTGTCCCATTGAAGACTTTAGCTCTTTTTTCAACAGTTGGATACCGTCTGCATCAATGGAAATAAAAACACAATTCCTGCAAAAACTGGAAGTCTAAAACCAATACAAGGCAAATAATAACAAAACACACAATAATAAATACATACACTGACACATGAAAATCAAAACCAAAAAAATACTAATGTTAAACTCTTATGTACTTGATATATCTCAAATAATAAATACTATTTTCTTTTATTTTAAAAAATTGAATTTAGTTCATTTTTTTAAATAGGTAGGATATCTGTTTCTAATTCAAAATCCTAGACTCTTGGCTATTCAGATTCCCACTTGGTAAGCAAGGCATGTGTATGTTTAAAACATAAACACACTGTCATTTTTAAAAAACAATGATACATTTTGCAGTGAAACTTACTTTTTCCAAGTCAGTATGCATGAAGCTACAGCTGCATAGTATTCCGTTGGGTTAAGGAACTACAATCTATCTGGATTCCCATTGGTAGAAACATCACTTCTGTTGTTACAGATAAGACTGCAAAGAAGATTTTCTTGTCTTGTTTTTCCTTCCCTTTCTCTTTCCTTCCTTCCTCCTTCTTTTTCCAATTGAGGTATAATTTACATATAACATTAGTTTCAGGGAAGCAACATAATGATTTGATATTTGTATATGTTGCAAAATAATCACTGCAGTAAGTCTAGTTAACATCTGTCACCTTATATAGTTACACATTTTTTTTTTCCTTATAATGAAAACTTTTAAGACTTCCTATCTTAGCGACTTCCTATCTTAGCAACTTCCAAACACGCAATGCAGTATAATTCAACTATAGTCACTGTGCTGTACATTACAACCCTATGACTTATTTATTTTATAGCAGTGTTTGCACCTTTTGATTCCCTTCATAAATTTTTCCCACCCCACCACAGAATATTTTTTCTGATTCCATCTTAGTAGAGCAGGATCGAAAAAAGTGGTTTAATTTAATCCTCCACATTAGGAATTCACTAGACCCTGAGTTTTCTTGCCAAGCCATACAAAAATATGTAAGGGCATTTCAGTAATAGTGGTTTATCTATATGGCCTTGGAAGATACTACGAGGTAACAAAAAGAATAAAATAAGAATAACTTTTTATGGTTTGCAAACTCTATGTGGAACAATAAGTTACTAATTCATACCTTTTGGGGGAAACAGGAGATACCTTTTGCTCATTTACAAAAATGTTAGATCACATTTTCTTAATTAAAAACAAAAGTACTTTCCCCTATTCCTTATTTCTCCACTCCAAAGTCCACAACAAAATCAATTATTTGCTATCGGTTTCTGTATAGGACTTCCTTGTTGGCTCTGACGGTAGAGACTCTGACTGCAATGTGAGAGACCTGGTTCAATCCCTGAGTTGGAAAGATCCCCTGGAGGAGGCATGGCAACCCACTCCAGTGTTCTTGCCTGGAGAATCCCCGTGAAGAGAGAAGCTTGGCAGGCTACAGTCCATGGGGTCGCAGAGTCGGACACGACTGAGAGACTAAGCACAGCCCAGCTTTTGTATAAATGGCCTAACTTCCCAAAGTCTATTTCCTTATTTGTAACCGATTATACAGAGTGAAGTAAGCCAGAAAGAAAAACACCAATACAGTATACTGACACATATATATGGAATTTAGAAGACAGTAATGATGACCCTATATGTGAGACAACAAAGAGACACAGAGGTATAGAGTGGACTTTTGGACTCTGAGGGAGAGGGAAAGGGTGGGATGGTTTGGGACAATGGCAATGAAACGTGTATATTTTCTTGTCAGAAATGAAGCGCCAATCTATGTTCAACGTAGGATGCAGGATGCATGGGGCTGATGCACAGGATGATTCAAGTAGAGGATGTGGGGTGGGAGGTAGGAGGGGGCTTCGGCATTGGGAGATTGTGTTCACCTATGGCTGATTCGTGTCAATGTATGGCAAAACAAATATAGTATTGTAATTAAAAAATAAATAAATTTAATAAAAACAAACAAACAAACAAACAAACAAACAAAAACCAAAGTCTATTTCCTTATTTGTAAAATAAGGTATGGCTCTAAGCGCGGCTGGCTGCGAGAGCCGGGCTGGAGCACTAAGTGCAGCCGAGAGGAGCTACCCAACGTCCGAGGTCAGGGGCAGTAGCCTAGAGCACCAGGCTGTGACGGGCGCAGGAACGGCCGAGAGCAGCTACCCTGCATCGGAGGTCAGTGGCAGCAGGGAGGAAGCATCCCGCGTCCGAGGTCAGGAGCCGTGGCCGGGAGGAACTACCCCGCATCTGAGGTCAGTGGCAGCAGGGAGGAGGCATGCTGCGTCCGAGGTCAGGAGCCACGGCCGGGAGGAGCTACCCCGCGTCTGAGGTCAGGGGTGGTGGCTGGGAGGAGACACCCCATGTCCGAGGAGCAGGAGGGCCTAGAGGAGCTATCCCACATTGAAGTTCAGGAAGGTGGCGGTAGGAGATACCCCTCGTTCAAGGTAAGAAACAGCAGCCGTGCTTTGCTGGAGCAGCCGTGAAAAGATACCCCACACTCAAGGTAAGAGAAACCCAAGTAAGACGGTAGATGTTGCAAGAGGGCATCAAAGGGCAGACACACTGAAACCATACTCACAGAAAACTATTCAATCTAATCACACTAGGACCACAGCCTTGTCTAACTCAATGAAACCAAGCCATGCCTGCGGGGCAACCAAAGACAGGAGGGTCATGGTGGAGAGGTCTGACAGAACATGGTCCACTGGAGAAGGGAATGGCAAGCCACTTCAGTATTCTTGCCTTGAGAACCCCATGAACAGCATGAAAAGGCAAAATGATAGGATACTAAAAGAGGAACTCTCCAGGTCATTAGGTGCCCAATATACTACTGGAGATCAGTGGAGAAATAACTCCAGAAAGAAAGAAGGGATGGAGCCAAAGCAAAAACAATACCCAGTTGTGCATGTGACTCGTGACAGAAGCAAGATCCGATGCTGTAAAGAGCAATATTGCATAGGAACCCTGGAATGTCAGGTCCATGAATCAAGGCAAATTGGAAGTGGTCAAACAAGAGGTGGCAAGGGTGAACGTCGATATTCTAGGAATCAGCGAACTAAAATGGACTGGAATGGGTGAATTTAACTCAGATGACCATTATATCTACTACTGTGGGCAGGAATCCCTCAGAAGAAATGGAGTAGCCATCATGGTCAACAAGAGAGTCCGAAATGCAGTACTTGGATGCAATCTCAAAACGACAGAATGATCTGTTTGTTCCCAAGGCAAACCATTCAATATCACAGTTATCCAAGTCTATGCCCCAACCAGTAATGTTGAAGAAGCTGAAGTTGAATGGTTTTATGAAAACCTACAAGACCTTTTAGAACTAACACCCACAAAGATGAATGCTAAAGTAGGAAGTCAAGAAACACCTGCAGTAACAGGCAAATTTGGCCTTGGAATGCGGAATGAAGCAGGGCAAAGACTGAGTTTTGCCAAGAAAATGTACTGGTCATAGCAAACACCCTCTTCCAACAACACAAGAGAAGACTCTATACATGGACATCACCAGATGGTCAACACCGAAATCAGATTGATTATATTCTGTGCAGCCAAAGATGGAGAAGCTCTATACAATCAACAAAAACAAGACCAGGAGCTGACTGTGGCTCAGATCATGAACTCCTTACTGCCAAATTCAGAATGAAATTGAAGAAAGTAGGGAAAACCGCTAGACCATTCAGGTATGACCTAAATCAAATCCCTTATGATTATACAGTGGAAGTGAGAAATAGATTTAAGGGCCTAGATCTGATAGAGTGCCTGATAAACTATGGAATGAGGTTTGTGACATTCATTGTACAGGATACAGGGATCAAGACCATCCCCATGGAAAAGAAATGCAAAAAAGCAAAATGGCTGTCTGGGGAGGCCTTACAAATAGCTGTGAAAGAAGAGAGGTGAAAAGCAAAGGAGAAAAGGAAAGATATAAGCATCTGAATGCAGAATTCCAAAGAATAGCAAGAAGAGATAACAAAGCCTTCTTCAGCAATCAATGCAAAGAAACAGAGGAAAACAACAGAATGGGAAAGACTAGAGATCTCTTCAAGAAAATTAGAGATACGAAGGGAACATTTCAAGCAAAGATGTGCTCAATAAAGGACAGAAATGGTCTGGACCTAACAGAAGCAGAAGATATTAAGAAGAGGTGGCAAGAATACACGGAAGAACTGTACTAAAAGATCTTCCACGACCCAGATAATCATGATGATGTGATCACTAATCTAGAGCCAGACATCTTGGAATGTGAAGTCAAGTGGGCCTTAGAAAGCATCACTATGAACAAAGCTAGTGGAGGTGATGAAATTCCAGTAGAGCTGTTTCAAATCCTGAAAGATGATGCTGTGAAAGTGCTACACTCAATAAGCCAGCAAATTTGGCCACTCAGCAGTGGCCACAGGACTGGAAAAAGGTCAGTTTTCATTCCAATCCCAAAGAAAGGCAATGCCAAAAAATGCTCAAACGACCGCACAATTGCACTCATCTCACATGCTAGTGAAGTAATGCTCAAAATTCTCCGAGCCAGGCTTCAGCAATACGTGAACCGTGAACTTCCTGATGTTCAAGCTGGTTTTAGAAAAGGCAGAGGAACCAGAGATCAAATTGCCAACATCCTCTGGATCATGGAAAAAGCAAGAGAGTTTCAGAAAAACATCTATTTCTGCTTTATTGACTATGCCAAAGCCTTTGACTGTGTGGATCACAATAAACTTTGGAAGAGATGGGAATACCAGACCACCTGACCTGCCTCTTGAGAAACCTGTATGCAGGTTAGGAAGCAACAGTTAGAACTGGACATGGAACAACAGACTGGTTCCAAATAGGAAAAGGATTACATCAAGGCTGTATATTGTCACCCTGCTTATTTAACTTCTATGCAGAGTACATCATGAGAAACGCTGGGCTGGAAGAAACATAAGCTGGAATCAAGATTTCAGGAGAAATATCAATAACCTCAGATATGCAGAAAGTAAAGAGGAGCTAAAGGGCCTCTTGATGAAGGTGAAAGGAGAGTGAAAAAGTTGGCTTAAAGCTCAACATTCAGAAAACGAAGATCATGGCATCTGGTCCCATCACTTCATGGGAAATAGATGTGGCAACAGTGGAAATAGTGTCAGACTTTATTTTTTTTGGCTCCGAAATCACTGCAGATGGTGACTGCAGCCATGAAATTGAAAGACGCTTACTCCTTGGAAGAAAAGTTATGACCAACCTAGATAGCATATTCAAAAGCAGAGACATTATTTGCCGACTAAGGTCTGTTTAGTCAAGGCTATGGTTTTTCCTGCGGTCATGTATGGATGTGAGAGTTGGACTGTGAAGAAGGCTGAGTGCCGAAGAATTGATGCTTTTGAACTGTGGTGTTGGAGAAGACTCTTGAGAGTCCCTTGGACTGCAAGGAGATCCAACCAGTCCATTCTGAAGAGATCAACCCTGGGATTTCTGTGGAAGGAATGATGCTAAAGCTGAAACTTCAGTACTTTGGCCACCTCATGCGAAGAGTTGACTCATTGGAAAAGACTGTGATGCTGGGAGGGATTGGGGGCAGGAGGAGAAGAGGACAACAGAGGATGAGATGGCTGGATGGCATCACCAGCTCGATGGACGTGAGTCTGAGTGAACTCTGAGAGATGGTGACAGACAGGGAGGCCTGGCGTGCTGCGATTCATGGGGTCGCAAAGAGTCAGACACGACTGAGCAACTGAACTGAACTGAAAGAACATACAGGCAATTCTGATCAAGGATCAAGAACACACCTAACCAAAACGTTTTTCTACTATTTCTCTAATACTACTAATATTTTATTAGTAGAGGATAAATAAGTGACTGATGAATTATCTGAATCCAACTTATGGCCTTCATAGACATGTTGTAATGTCCACCCAAACATATCTGGAGTTTTGTTTTGAAATATTCTGAGCATGGTGGCAAAAAACTCTGAAAACAAGAACAACTTCAAGCAACTAATTATTGTACACAGTATAAAAACCTTACCTATACAAGATATTAAAATAAGCTACAAAGCCACAGATATAAATACAATATGTTGTTAGCACAAGAACAAATAAAGTAACAGAACTGAGACAAATTGCTGTTTAAATAATTTTAAAAATGAAAAATGAGAATGTATCTAAAGTTATTCATGTATTAGTGAACCTCACTCATTTACATTTTTATGTGCTTTCTTGATTGAAGAAAGGGAAATTTTAGGTCTTAGGTGTTCTCTTAAAATTCAAAGTGCAAGAATTTCATGACTGAAATTGTAAAAATAAGTCAATCTGGGACCTTATGTGTAGTGCTAAATCGCTTCAGTTGTGTCCGACTCTTTGCGACCCTATGGACTGCAGCTGCTAGTTTCCTTTGTCCATGGGATTCTCTAGGCAAGAATACTGTAGTGGATTCCAGGGGATCTTCCCCACCCAGGGACTGAACCCAGGTCTTCTGCATTGGCAGGTGGGTTCTTTTACCACTAGTGTTTCCTGTGAAGCCCCCGGGTCCTTATATGATACTTCAAAATGTGCTCAATAAATACTTTGTTGGATGACTCAATCTGTCTTTTCAGATTTATTCTAGGCCTTTCGTAAAGTAGGACTTGAACTTTAAATGGCCCCACGACTATAGGGAAAAATACCAACCTAAGCTAGACTTGAGTGGTGCTGTTACTGTCTATCCAGACAGCAAATCTCTAAACCAGAGTCTAAATCAAGTTTTGGTGTGGGGGAAAAAAGTAGAGGAAAGATCATTTGGATTCTCAAATCTTAAGTGATAGCCTTTATCCTCTGGCAAATATGTGGATAATACATATACCCGTTTCACTCTAACTCTAGGCCTAAGAGGTCAGAAAACAGAAAAAAATAAAATAAAACCTAATTAATTTGTTCAATGATACAAGATAAGTGACAGATGAATTATCTGAACCCAACTTGCTGCCTTCATAGAGATGTTGAAAAGTCCACCCAAACATATCTTAAGTTTTGTTCTGAAACATTCTGAGAATGGTGGGAAAAACTCTGAAACAAGCACAACTTCTTCAAGAAACTAGTTATTGTATGTAGTACAAAAATATTATCTCTATAAGACATAAAAATAAGCTACAAAGCCACAGATATAAAAACAGTATGGTGCTGGCAGAAGAATAGACAAAGTAATAGAACTGAGATAAACCAATGGAATACATAAAAAAACTATCAAAACAGCCCACAAATCAATGAAGGAAATACATACTGTTTGGGGAGATGATTCAGAAAAACTGGCCCATAGTACAGAGAAAAGAAAGGAAGACTCCTACCTAATGTCACATCCAAAGATGACTATAGATGGATTAAAACCAAAATATAATAAATAAAATGACAAAGTCAAGAGAAAATAATGTAGGAAGACATCTTTGGGCAATAAGGGTAAGGAAAGAATACAACAAATCCCCTACCAGGGCTAACTACTATGTAACAAAACTAAGGGTTTCTGTTTAACCAAAGTAATGAAAAGTTCATTGACAATGATAATAAGATCAAGTGCCTGTAATAGCGAAAAATGACATAGGACTAATACCAAGATTACAGAATGAACTCCCACAAGTTACCAGGAAAAAGCCAGCAAATCTCAAAGAAAAAACAAAGAATATGCATAGGTAATTCACAGAAAAGGAAAGCCCAAGGGCTAACATCATTGCTACCATAGAGAAATGCAAATAAAAGTAACATATTCTTTATACCAATACTGGCAAAAAAAAAGCAGTAAGTGTTAGAAAAGAATAGAGACAGTGATGGTGAGAGTGTAGACTGGTCAAAGTATTCTGAGGAGCTAATTATTTGGTAGAAGTCAAAATCAGTATAGATATGTCTCATGGAACTGTTTGAGGTTACTGACTGCAGCATGGTTTGGATAGCTGAGTTGGAGGCAATTTGGGAGATCAGCAGCAGAAGGGGATATGTAAAATGTGGCAGATGGAGACCCTGGAGTAGTACAGAGCACGTAGAAACAACGGCCTAGATCTGTACTATACAGTATAGTAGCTGCCACCCTTATATGCCTTTTTAAACTTAAAATGAAACAAAATTAAAAACTGAGTTCCTTAGTTACAATAACCACATTTCAAAAATTCAACAACTACATGCGGCCAGTGGCTACAATTTAGACAGCAGAGATTTAGAACATTTCCCATTTCCATCACTGAAGTGGTGGACAGTGATGCCCGAGATAAACACAAAGTAATCTGGATATTTCTTAAAAATAGGGCCGAGAGGACTTCCCTGCTGGCCCAGTGGTTAAGATTCTGCCTGCCAATGCAGGGGACACAGGTTTGAGCCCTGGTCTGGGAAGATCCCACATGCGATGGAGCAAGTAAGCCCGTGCGCCACAACTACTGCGCCCTAGAACCTGCAAGCTGCAACTACTAAAGCCTATGCTCTGTAACAAGAGAAGCTACCAGAACGAGAAACCTGTGCACCACAACTAGAGTTACCACCCACTGTGACTAAAGAAAGTCCACACAGCAAGGAAGACGCAGTGCAGCCAAAAAAAAAAAAAAATTATGCTGAGAAATCTGACAAATGTTAAGAAGTGGTGATGACATCTGTATCATTAAATTATATAATTTAAAAAAATATATATATGAACACACAAACGAAAGCATAACACCAATCATATGAGGTAGGCAAATGGCAGAAATAAAGATACTAAGGGGAATATATAAATAAAGCAGGAGTATCTGGGAAGGATGGACCAAAAGGTTGATGAACCCTATTAAAGATTATAAATAACCTCCTGAGGTACTACAACAACAAATGTAAGCCAAGTATCCCTGAGAAAATGGTAAACTTCAAGACTCTACGTCTCCAATAACAGAAATTGTTTAGGTAGGTAAGAGGAAATTATTCATATTCACGTTGCCTACCACTTTTCACTAAAATACACTCATCTTTATCAGCCTCAATCTAGATTCAGAGCTAGCTATTAATACTTCACTTTAGAGCTTTTCTCAGGGAAGAATGAATTTTTACAAGAACTGCCCACCACGGAGAATAAAAGGTGAAACAAGTTACTCAATTGCCGCCCATATTTTACAATGAGTTACTGTGTGTGTAACTCTCTTCACAGAGTTATTTTGATAATACATGGCAAATTTTATATAAATGGCACTAGATCAGCTCACACCATTTTTAAAAAGTGAATTCAGTTTAATTTTTTGGTATTTTTCAATTTTCAACAATTAGGAACTTTAGAAGTAAGCAGAATTTCTAGGAATTAAACATAAGAATCTGAAAGTAACAATCTGATACTGCTCGCAAGGACTTTCCAGAAGAACGAATTAAAATGTCCTTGCACGATTTTTATTAACAAAAGGAGAAAAATCTAAAATATTTACTGCTCAGAAAGTTCCCTTTCCTTTTGTCACCTCTGTACCAATCTTACGCAGGTGGTAAGGCTGGTAAGATGGTAGGGCTTCGCTGGTAGCTCAGCTGGTAAAGAATCTGCCCGCAAGGCGGGAGACCTGGGTTTGACCCCTGGGTTGGGAAGATCCCCTGGACAAGGGAACGGGCTACCCACTCCGCTATTCTTGCCTGGAGAATCCCATGGACAGAAGGGCAAAGACTCGGACACGACTGAACGATTTTCACTTCACTTTACTCCGGAGAAAATGTGCCAGGCATCAACTCATTTAATTCTCACAACACTATGAGGTATTATCAAAGTCTCCACTTACTAATAACAGATGTTATAAGGGTTAAGTAACTTGCCCAGGTGTTGGACTAGGGATGCACAGCATCACAAAATTATGCTACGTTATCCATCCATCCTATCTGTCACGCCTAAGGATACAGATTTGCATTTACCTGGAGAATTTGACAGTGCCACAGAGTGGAGTTCCTGGTTCGTGACTTATAAGCCACACTGCCCGCTGGGCCATGATAAGCCACTAAGGCATCAGCTTATCACTAAGGTGGCCACCGAGGCAGAGCGCAGACGGGCTTTCTCAGGCGTCTTCAGAGCCACCTTCTGCTCCACCGCAAACAGATCGGGCTCAGCAGAGAAGCTAACTCCTTCAGGTGAAGTGACTAAAATCTTTGAGTCTGTCCAGGACAACGCACGCCACAAGTTCGTGAATCCGCACTTCAAATCCTCATAAACTCATCTCCATCAGCCCAACTACCTTTTTTCTCCTGAGTCCACTTCCGGGACGGTGGCGCGCAAGGATCATATTCCTCACGCGCTCGCGCGGGGAGCCTTTCTGCAGTTCGCTCGCCGCTCGCCTCCTCGCCGGCCCCTCCCAACAGCCACCCGGGCGCGCGCAGCTCCACTTCCGGCGTACGAGGCGGTGACAATGGGAGCGGCGCGGGCGGCGCCGGGAGGCAGCTGACAGGCGTCTGCGGCTTCGTTTCATGGCCGTTCTCCCGCCCCGCCGGGGCTCTGTGGGGAGCGAGGCGGCCCGCAGCGGCCGGGAGCCGGAGCTGGCGAGCCGAGCGGGGACCTGTGTGCCGCGCCGCTGAGGCGCAGCATGTGAAGCGGAGACGGCATCCAGTACGAGGCGAGCCTCTCAGCCGGCCGGAATGGCCACGACGGCCGAGCTGTTCGAGGTGGGTCCCCGCGGCTCTTCAGGGAGTGGCAGGCCCGGGGTGCGGGCAGAGGAGTGGGCGTCCGCCGCTGCCCGAGAGCAGCCGGACGGAAGGAAGGTGCGAAGGCGAAGGCGTGGGGTGGTGCCTCGGTGCCCGCGCAGGCGGAGCGTGGAAGGGGGAGGGGTGGCTGGCTTGGGGCCCCGGGTGGGGAGGTGGGCAGGGGTGCGAGCCGGAGCCCTCGCAGAGCAGTGTCGGCTGCAAGGGAGCCTCGGGCTTTGGGCTTTGGAAGATGAGCTCGGGATGGGACGGGCTGACTTAGGGCGCGGAAACAGGAGGCTGACCCAAGTCCGGCGAGTTCCGCCTTGTCGCCTGGATCCCCGCATGATATTCTAGGGGAGGGGGGTCCCTTGGGAGTGGGACGACAGGGGGCTTCTCGTGATTGAGTAATGACTCCGTTAGCCAGTGTTGGAAGCGGCACTTTACCAGTTTACTCTTTCATTTGAGAAGGCTGTAGACTCTTTTTAGGACAATAGAGGCCTACTAAACCCTTCCCACTGAAGAAAGTAGAAACTTAAACTAACATTTGTGTTGGTGTCTTGAGGAGTTGAAGTGTAACGTAACCCCCTCGACGGCTAGTGAGACATTGACATTCTAATGTGTTTCCTGGACCGTTTTCAGTCTCTAAAACTTAAAAATTGAGCTAAGGGGAATCCAGTGTGAGAAGCTGCGATGCTTGAGATAATAGAAGAGGAAGATTCTAATTGGACCACCTAACAACAGGGTATCTCCTTTTTGTGAAAGAAATGAAAGCTGAGATGTGAAGGAGAGAGAAGGATGGACCCTTTTTGTGTGTGCTTCTGTTTCATACTGAGTAACAAAAGTGTAGGTAATAATTAAGAAGACTATATTTAAGTCGATAATTAAGTTGACAGTAAATTTCTCCATAGGTGAAAATTGGATTCTTTTTCTGTGTTAAGATTCAGCAGGCTTTGTTTTGTTATTTTGGTTTTATATTTTTTTTGGCTTAAAATTTGAATGTCACAGCTTTTGTAACAACTGGGAACTTTTCATTTGTTAGTGTTAATTTAACTATGTTTTGGATTTCTGTCAGCTTTTGGATAGATAATGCATTTGCTGAGGAATAGTGTATGCTATTGTTATAATAAATTGTAATAAAATAGTAATTTGTGAGTGAAGGAGTATAATTATTAGAAAGAATTGGGAAATATTAATTATATTTCCTCAGATTTAAGTGTAGGGACATATATTTATTGCATTAGTTTCTCTAACTCCAAAATTGTGCCATTTGTTTATTGATTGGCAGGAGCAGGGAGACCTTCTTTTTGCTAAAAGCTTTTACTGTGTGTTCCTGAGCCAGATACTAATTTATGAAGTTGAAATCTTTCATGAAATAGGGAACCAGCCAGCTGTTAATATACAGAAAACTGTTAACTTTGTCATACCGTTCATAAGATATTAACCTTTGGGCTTATGAATTTCCAGTTGTCTTTTTTTCTTTAAATGCTTGATCATATGAGTCCACATATACTTCCTTGAAAATGTATTTGATTTCTGTTCCACATGGGGGAAGGAGAGGAAGTAGAGAAATACGTGTAGTTTATTTTGCTTTCTCATGTCTTGCCATTTACTAAGATAGTTAAACTAAATTAGGGTCTGAGTTAATGCAATGACATCAGTTATGAGAGCAGGTAATACTTAACAGTGATAATACCAACAACTAGTCCTGTGTCCATAGGGTTTATAGAGTGCCCTTGATTGAACATGCTTGTGGGTCTTAACATATGTGACTTTCTCTTTGCTGACCATGTGTACTTGTTGCTTCATCAAAATTAAAAGCATATTATATTAATAGTTACAATTAAATGTTAATAGGAATGATAAGTGTATTTATCTTTTCAGCCCTACAGTGGATTCTACCCTTGAGTAAGTTTCACCGCCAACTGAAAAGTTGGTCTCTTTGCTTTACAGGGAGAAGGAAAAAAGAAAAGAACCAAACTTTAGCTATCGCTGCCATTTCCTGTTGCTATTGCCTTTAGAAGATAGCTTGTAGGACAAGTCAGGGAGTGCCTTTTTGTCTTATTTTCCTTCCTTAGTCACAGATGGAGAACTATGGAAAACAGGTTAAGATGTAGTCAAGGATATTTAGTTTTTATACATCCTGGCTTTAATGTACCAATAAATTGAATTGTGCCTTAATTTTTCACGCTGAAAAGAAGTTAAAGCAAAATTATGCTTTGAATCTATGAAATGTCTTAAGTGTTAACCCTATTTCTTTTAAAATCTTGTTGATCCTGTGAGACTTCCTTTTTAACAAAAACACTTTCATACAATAGAAGCGAACTACATGGTATTTCCTCAGTTGACAGAAATGATTTAAAAGTTCTGGCTGCAGTGTTACTAAATGATCACCTCAGGATGGACATTCTAAAAGAGTTCATATGTGGTTTGTATTATGTCTTCTACATATAAAAAGTGGCTGGGATAGTAAATTTTTTCTCTGTTGTCATAAGTATTCTCTTTTCACTGCACTGCTGAGAACTTTGTACTCCCTTCTCACTTGCTATTTTTCTCTCCTGTCATTCTTCTGTTTGGGCAAGTTACCTTTATGGGAGGATTCTTTCTTAAGAAGAGTCTGTTGAGTATCTCCTAAGTTAATGAGGATTCATGTCTCAAAGAATTTGCTATAGACATATTAATCCCATAAGATGTGAAGAAAAAACACAACTGATTCAGAGTCCAGAGAAGTTTTGGATGTGGGCATGCTTTATTTCATTAGAGATTTACAATATTTCAGGTATGTTAAAGATTTTAAGAAGTTCATTTCCCAAACTTCTTTGACCATGAGAATGCTTTATTTTCTACTGTTAATTTTGTGAATTCCATGGAACATTAGAAAATGTTGAATTATAAATAGAACTTGTCCTTAATGTTAAAAGGGGGAGAGAAGATAGATATATAGCTACATACTCTTGAAATAAAGTTGTAAATGGTGTCAGGGGTCTAGGTAAAGTGCTATAGAAGTTGAAAGGATAGGAAGATTACCTCCAGAAGTGGCAAAGGATTAGAAGGTGACATTTGAATGAAATACAAAGGATAAATTAAATTTGAGTTTGTGGAACTGGGTGGAGGGACATTCCAATAAAGCAGACCATACAAGTGTAGACCCCCAAAACAAGGGAAGAGTTCATCTTAGTTCATGAAGTATAGAATGCATGAAGACGAGGAGTAGCGTGTAAGGTAAGAGTTTTTGATTGTTGAGGATTAGGAATTTGATGTTTTTTGTTTTGTAAATGTGGATGCATTAATAATAGTGTTTGAAGTCAGGTAATTTGACTGTGGTGACAGTGGCTCTTTGACTTCCAGATTAGAATTTAAACAGTGAAGAACACATTTGTATAAAAACATATTTATGTCTCTAAGATTTACAAATTAAGTTACACAGACTGGAAACTTATTCAGAAAGACTTATTCTTTTGTTCAATTAATTAGTTAGTAATGAACATGAAATATACAAGTAAGGACCACTCCTTTACTTTCAAGATGTTGATATGCTACTTGTTTTAGCCATATTAGCTATTAAATACATATTTATGAAACTTGGCCACCAATTATAGTATCGTGTATATAGAATGGATTCATTCAGTAAACATTTAGCTTTCCTTACCTTACCTACCCTAGGCCAGAAATCCTTCCAGGTACTGGAATTAAAAGACTGTTTGAGTTAAAAATCTAGTTGAGGGAGTGAAAGAAAAAAAACACCTTTCTTCCCTCAACACTTTACCAATATTCTCAATATTGCTTCACTTCTGATACCAGGTGTATGGGGATGGGTTTTTTTCCCACAACAATTCAGTTTTCCAGCAGACACTGACTGGGTTTTCTACAATTCACTCTAATTCTGATACTGTTTACCTGGAGTTAGCTTAAGTCCCACAAAGGTCTCGAAGTTTAAGGGCTCAGTCTCACAAAAATTTCCCCACTCTGCATACCAATGTTGTCATCTCTGTTTGTGATTGGCCAGCCATAAATTGGAGGTTCTCATGACCTCCTCTTTGGGTTCAGTAGTTTGCTAGAATGGCTCACAGAACTCAGGAGAACAACTTAGTAACTAGAGTACTGGTTTATTAAAAAGCTCAGGAACAACCAGAGGGAAGAGGCACATAAGGCAGAGTCTGCAGAAGGAGTTCTGCACTGCCATTCTCTCCTTGGGTGTGCCACCCTTCTAGCAATGTGATGTGCTCCACAACCAGGAATTTCCCTGAACCCCACACTTGAGGGACTTCTATGGAGATTTCATCATGTAGAGAATCAATTATTCACTCACTCTCTAACCCTTATCCTCTTCACAGAGTATAGAGGATGAGGCTGAAAGTTCTGGGCTTCTAATCAAGCTTTATCTTTCTGGTGACCAGCCGCCATCCAGGAACCCACCAAGAGTTGCTTCAGTAGAGCCAAAGGTGCTCCCGGGAGATTCCAAGAGATTCAGGAGTTCTGTGTAAACCACTCCTGTCAACTTTGTCACTCAGCAGATGAGAAGAGTTTTAAGAGAACTGTGTCAGGAACCAGGATCAATGACCACTGGAACAAAAGCTCTCCTGGCACATTTATCACTTAGCCTCTTAGTTGTCTTGTGTGTCCTTTCTTTCAGCCTTTACTTGGGTAGGATGAATCCCATTTTGCTAGCCTGAAACAAAACATTTGTAGTGCTTTTCAAAAGAATTAGTAGTCAATAAATGTAATTCATTTCAATCCACCGCAAAACACATAGTCTCATGAAAATAAAATCAAATGTGGTTAAAAGGAGAAACCAAATGGGTAAAATTCATTTAGTTCCAGTGCTGGAATTGTGTAAAGCTCATGTTTGGTTTCTAGTAGAGTCTTGGATTTACAGCACCATAGAATGCCTATTTTTATTTCTGGAGTGGAGCATGGTGATCCTGCCTTTTTTTGGTTTTGGATATAAGGGGCAAATCTTGATTTTCAAGGTCCTCAGCAGGGGATTTGGTTATGGGCAAGCAAGTGTCTTGAATTATTGTGCATCTGCGATGTGCTCAACGGTATTCTGTTGACCACAGCTGGAGAGTAAGAGAAGTAGATGACAAAACTTGCCCTTGCTTTCAGTTTAAGTGTAAGAAGAGAGAAACTTAACAGATGTTACTGCTGCTGGTGCTAAGTCGCTTCAGTCGTGTCCGACTCTGTGCGACCCCACAGACAGCAGCCCACAGGGCTCCCCCATCCCTGGGATTCTCCAGGCAGGAACACTGGAGTGGGTTGCCATTTTCTTCTCCAATGCATAAAAAAGTGAAAGTGAAGTCACTCAGTCGTGTCCCCGACTCTTAGCGACCCCATGGACTGCATCCTACCAGGCTCCTCCATCCATGGGATTTTCCAGGCGAGAGTACTCGAGTGGGTTGCCATTGCCTTTTTCCACAGATGTTAGTATAAAGCAATAAATAACAAAATGGAAGTGTTACTGGTATTGAATATTATTCTGTGTTAGGATTTGATTTTTTAAGCCTCGTGTGCATGTGTGTGCGTGTGCTTAGTTGTAGCCAACTCTTTGCAACCCCATGGACTGTACCCTGCCAGGCTCTTGCAGTCCATGGGAGTTTCCAGGCAAGAATACTGGAGTGAGTTGCCATTTCTTTCTCCAGGGGATTTTCCTGACCCAGGAATTGAACCCTGGACTCCTGCGTTCCAGCAGATTCTTGATGAAGTAGGCCACCAGGGGAGCCCTTTCAGCTTCATGGGGATTAAGAGTGAAGAAATCAGCTGAGATAATCTAGGGAAAGAACCCTTTCCCCACAAGTATCCTTGTGGATTGAGTAACTTGGTCACAGGTAAGGAAGCAGAAGTAGCATGAGTTTGAAGAGAAGATGAGAGTAGGCTCGTGGTAGTGTGCCTGTCCATTTTGGGGTGCAAAGAAATTAGGTAGTGTAAAATAAGAACTTAAAAGGGTAGATATAAGAGCATGAACATCATAGCTTTGAAATTGCATAGGGAAGTTTCTGACTAAAAGTGAATAGTGTTTTAAAGATTAATTTGACAGTGGTCTGTTACATAGTGAATTTAAGAAAAGTACTTTTTACAGGAAGTACGTGAACCTACTTGTTAGTTGCTTTAATAGGACCCAGAAATACTTCTTTCTGAAATCCTCTGAGCCTTATTTTTTTTTACCTTGGTAGCGAAAATATTATAGGTCCTTTGAGTTTGTAGGTGGCTGTAACATATTTTATTGAATCTTTTTGAGAAAGTTTAGTTGGATTTTCTTGAGAAAATGTTAAATTAGGGATTTATGTTCTTGTTCAAGGGCTTGAGGTCTTAATTTTTAATAGAAATGACTACAAACCCCATGTTTTTATTACAATTGGTAATAAAGAATATGAAACTTATAAGAATATGAAATCAGTTTAACAGATAAACATACTAATACATTATGTAAAGTTTGTCTTCCCTGGTGGCTTAGTGGTAAAGAACCCACCTGTCAGTGCAGGAGCTGCTGGTTTGATCCCTGGATCTGAAGGTCCTTTGGAGAGGAAATGGCAACCCACTCCTTTTTCTTGCCTGGGAAATCCCATGGACAGAGGAGCCTAGAGAGCTACAATGTATGGGGTGGGGAAGAATTAGTCACAATTTAAGTGACTGAGCATGCATGCAAAGTTGAATTTAACATGATAGTATCTTTGTAGTACATACTTGGAGAAGGCAATGGCAGCCCACTCCAGTACTCTTGCCTGGAAAATCCCATGGGCAGAGGAGCCTGGTAGGCTGCAGTCCATGTGGTCTCTAAGAGTCAGACACGACTGAGTGACTGCACTTTCACTTTTCACCTTCATGCATTGGAGAAGGAAATGGCAACCCACTCCAGTGTTCTTGCCTGGAGAATCCCAGGGACGGGGGAGCCTGGTGGGCTGCCGTCCATGGGATCGCACAGAGTTGGACATGACTGAAGCGACTTAGCAGTAGCAGCAGCAGTACATACTTAGATCGTTTTGGCTGATTTTGCTTTTAATTACTGTAGAAAAATAGAGATTAATGTATACCTTTGTTAGATTCATGAAATTCTAGAAGATTTTGGGGGAATTGTTTACAAGTATCTTTGAGAATCCTCAGGAGGAATTGGTCATTTAGAGATCTTGAAGAATTTGTTAATTTGCCTGTCTTTTTCTCATTGTAAATGCCTTTGCAGTGCTAAGTATTAATAAGTTACTGGGATTTATTTAGTTTTATAAGCAGAAAAGATTTTGGGTTTTTGTTTTTCAAAACTTCCATTTTAAAAAAATCAGCAACTGATTTATCTTTAACTCTTGTGATAATTTGATTGCCTCTGAAGATAAAACCTGCACTTCACTTCCAGGATACGGTTCTCTCCTAGTAGTTCTTCCTCCTTTACTGATCCCTCTTATTTTGTCTTTTGATGGTTTCCTTCCTCTTACTACTTCCACATATTGGTGTGCCCTTTTTCCTGGGTGATCTAATCCAGTTCTGAGGTTTTAAATAACTTTAAAATTATATCTAGCACCAGTTTCTTCCCTGTAATACAGCTTACTTTTCTGACTATGTGCTTTACATTGTCACATGTATATCAGATTGGCATCTTCTGCATATAATATGCAGAATAGAGCTCTTGTTTCCCCACTCCCTTTTCCATCTCCTTTACAGTCTCAGTAAATGGTACCACTCACGGTTCATAGAGTTATTCTGGTTGCAACCTCTACGAATCATCATGATTCCCCTTTAAAATTTCTTGCCACATCCAGTTTATCAGAATTCAGTTCACTCACTTTATCGGTTCAGTCGCTCAGTTGTGTCCAACTGTTCGCGACCCCATGGACTGCAGCACACCAGGCTTCCCTGTCCATCAACAACTCCTGGAGCTTGCTCAAACTCACATCCATCGAGTCAGTGATGCCCTCCAACCATCTCATCCTCTGTTGTCCCCTTCTCCTCCTGCCTTCAGTCTTTCCCAGCATCAGGGTCTTTTTCACTGAGTCAGTTATTCGCATCAGGTGGTCAAAGTATTGGAGTTTCAACTTCAGAATCAGTCCTTCCAATGACTATTCAGGACTGATTTGCTTTAGGATAGTCTGGTTTGATCTCCTTGTATTCCAAGGAACTCTCAAGAGTCTTCTCCAACACCACAGTTCAAAAGCATCAATTCTTTGGCGCTCAGCTTTCTTTATAGTCCAACTCTCACATCCATATGAAGAGATCCTTTAAAAGGTCATGTACCTGGCGATATGACAATATCCCTTACATTGCTACTTTGATCTGAGTCATTAGCATCTCTCGACTACTACAATGTTGCAGGTTTTCTTGGAGAAGCTGACTTTAAGACAGTTAAGTCCTGGATGGAGGAGCCTGGTAGGCTGCAGTCCATGGGGTCGCTAAGAGTCGGACACGATTGAGTGATTTTAGTTTCACTTTTCACTTTCATGCTTAGGAGAAGGAAATGGCAACCCACTCCAGTGTCCTTGCCTAGAGAATCCCAGGGATGGGGAGCCTGGTGGGCTGCCATCTGTGGGGTCACACAGAGTTGGACAAGACTGAAACGACTTAGCAGCAGCCATGTGCAAAATATTTATTAGAATGTACCCTTGGGGTGAGTATATGTGAAAGGACAGGGTAGATAAGCAAAATTGGGTCTTAGGAGAAATAGCAGTACAGTGCTGACCCAGTCACAGTGGATGATTCCTATCGGAAGTTCTGAAACTAAAATTACCTCTCAGAGTTGCCCTGATTTTTATTCAAGTGGTCAGGCCTTTATATCTTCATCTTCGTTAGTAATTAGATGGAGACCACATTGGCTTTCCCAGCTGTGGTAAAGAATCTGCTTGCCAGTGCAGGAGACCAAGAGACCCATGTTTGATCCCTTTGTCGGAAATGGAGTGGGAAATGACAATCTGCCCCAGTATTCTTGCCTGGAAAATTCCATGGAGAGAGGAGACAGTCCATGGGGTCACAAAGAGTTGGACGCAACTGAGCACACACAGACAACATTGGGAGAAGTATGACATTGTGTGAAGCAGCTCTGTGCAGCTGAAGGATCCCTGAAAATACTGTCATGTGAATGCTCTGCTGACAGCACTGCTAGCAGCAAGAGCAAGACCCTCTTGAAGCGATATGTGGACTACTCATTTGTGTTCACTGCAGAACACTCCTTTGCCACTAAGCTCCATGTTTTCATATACATTGGTGGGGGAGCCAGCAGGTAGCTCTTCTGGCACTCCATTTGGAGTTCTTACCCTGGAGGAAAATTAGAAGTGGGATGAGTAGCAGAGTCATCTTGTCTGCCTGGTTATTTATTCTTCTTCCATAGTAAATGTCTCCTTGTGGATGTTAACATGTGATACTAAGATCTTCATACTTCATGCCCAGTGTCATGTGTCCATTCATGTGCGTCAATCCCAGATTTCCCTGTTCTCTTTCTTTCAGTCTTTCTCCTATGATAGCTAGGTCCTTGGCCACTGTCCATGAGTCCATGTATATTCTAACTAGGTCAGTTTTCTGACCACCCATGAGGATGACCAGTCTTTGCCTTATGTGAGGATATTTTCCGTGTCACTGAGTTTCAAGGCCACTGCTGAGGGAAGCTGTGATTGTAGCTGCTGTTCATTTTTATTTGACACCAACATGCTTAGCCAACTCTTGATGAAGCAAGCTCATGCTTTTCCTTCTCTATCATCTGGTTTAAAGTGATTCCCATAAGGCCATACATATGAATTAAGGGAAGCATGCTAGTGCAATAGTAGTGAAAAACATGGGCTACCTGCTTATGCAGTTTGCTTTCTGGTTCTGATCATGTTTGATCCTGGGGTTACTAATTCCGTCTTACGATGAATAGTTCCTGGATCTACTTGACATCATGATTTGTTGAGTCCGTTGGAATCCAGACCTCCAATGAAATCTTATGACCCATTGGATTGTAGCTCACCAATGTGGCCTTGGATTAAATACCCCCATGTATCACAATTTCTCAGGTGTAGAACTAGGCTATATTAATAGAACCGACCTCATAGACTTGTTAAGTAAGTATTAAATAAGATTGTAAGTGCTAGGCACATATTTGGCACATAGTAAACACTTTTAAAAATTAGCTGTCATTACCATCTTATTTAGAAGTCTTTCATGTGTTTGTCAGACTTTCTAAAGTTCTGAGTAGCTCTAAGGCATAAATTCCTTTGAGTCATTGTTTCTCAATTTGTGCTTGTAAATTAAGATTTGTTAGACATGTCAACTCTTTTGTCTCAAGTGAGGTAGACTCACATATGATTATATAAATATGTTTGCTAAATGAGTCTGAGAAGGCAATGGCACCCCACTCCAGTACTCTTGCCTGGAAAATCCCATGGACAGAGGAGCCTGGTAGACTGCAGTCCATGGGGTTGCAAAGTGTTGGACATGACTGAGCGACTTCACTTTCACTTTTCACTTTCATGCATTGGAGAAGGAAATGGCAACCCACTCCAGTGTTCTTGCCTGGAGAGTCCCAGGGACAAGGGAGCCTGGTGGGCTGCCGTCTATGGGGTCACACAGAGTCAGACACGACTGAAGTGACTTAGCAGCTTAGCAGTAGCAGCAACATATCTTACATCCAACAGTTTGTACTTCCCGTTCAGTTCAGTCGCTCAGTCGTGTCTGACTCTTTGCGACCCCATGAACCGCAGCACGCCAGGCCTCCCTGTCCATCACCAACTCCCAGAGTTCACTCAGACTCACATTCATCAAGTCCATGATGCCATCCAGCCATCTCATCCTCTGTCGTCTCCTTCTCCTCCTGCCCCCAATTCCCCCAGCATCAGTCTTTTCCAAAGTCAACTCTTCGTGTGAGGTGGCCAAAGTACTGGAGTTTTCAGCTTTAGCATCATTCCTTCCAAAGAAATCCCAGGTCTGATCTCCTTCAGAATGGACTGATTGGATCTCCTTGCAGTCCAAGGGACTCTCAAGAGTCTTCTCCAACACCACAGTTCAAAAGCATCAATTCTTTGGTGCTCAGCCTTCTTCACAGTCCAACTCTCATATCCATACATGACCACAGGAAAAACCATAGCCTTGACTAGACGGACCTTAGTCGGCAAAGTAATGTCTCTGCTTTTGAATATGCTATCTAGGTTGGTCATAACTTTTCTTTCAAGGAGTAAGCATCTTTTAATTTCATGGCTGCAGTCACCATCGGCAGTGATCTTGGAGCCCCCAAAATAAAATCTGACACTGTTTCCACTGTTTCCCCATCTATTTCCCATGAAGTGATGGGACCGGATGCCATGATCTTCGTTTTCTGAATGTTGAGCTTTAAGCCAACTTTTTCACTCTCCACTTTCACTTTCATCAAGAGGCTTTTTAGCGCCTCTTCACTTTCTGCCATAAGGGTGGTGTCATCTGCATATCTGAGGTTATTGATATTTCTCCCGGCAATCTTGATTCCAGCTTGTGTTTCTTCCAGTCCAACGTTTCTCATGATGTACTCTACATAGAAGTTAAATAAACGGTGACAATATACAGCCTTGACGTACTCCTTTCCCTATTTGAAACCAGTCTGTGGTTCCATGTCCAGTTGTAACTGTTGCTTCCTGACCTGCATACAGATTTCTCAAGAGGCAGGTCAGGTGGTCTAGTATTCCCATCTCTTTCAGAATTTTCCATAGTTTCTTGTGATCCACACAGTCAAAGGCTTTGGCATAGTCAATAAAGCAGAAATAGATGGCGCCGTAGCAGGACCTGAAGCCTAAATTCCAGGAGGGTGAGAGACTGCTGTGCTTTAATGGGCCTCTTCTTTATGAAGCAAAGTGTGTAAAACCTGCCATAAAGAATAAACAAGTCAAATACTTCATCCATTACAGTGGTTGGAATAAAAATTGGGATGAATGGGTTCCAGCAAGCAGAGTACTCAAGTATGTGGATACCAATTTACAGAAACAAAGAGAACTTCAAAAAGCCAATCAGGAGCAATATGCAGAGGGGAAGATGCGAGGGGCTGCCCCTGGAAAGAAGACTGCTGGGCTGCAGTGGAAAAATGTTTAAGACAAAGAACAAACAGAAGACACTTGGAAATGGAGATGGTGGCAGCACCAGTGAGACACCTCAGCCTCCTCGCAAGTAAAGGGCTCGAGTAGATCCTACTGTTGAAAATGAAGAAACTTTCCGTTACCCCACCTAATACTGTCCTCTTCCCTACCATTGGTAACCACTAGTTTGTTCTTTATATCTGTGAGCATGTGTCTTCACAAATTACTGTTGTCGTTGTTGTCTTTTCAGGTATATACTCAAGTATGGAATTTCTGGGTCATATGGTAGTCCTGGGCTTCCCTGGTGGCTCAAATGGTAAAGAATCTGCCTACAGTGAGGGAGACCTGAGTTCGATCCCTGGGTCGGGAAGTTCCCCTGGAGAAGGAAGTGGTAACCCACTCCAGTATTCTTGCCTGGAGAATTCCATGGACAGAGGAGCCTGGTGGGCTACAGTCCATGGGGTTGCAAAGAGTCAGACATGACTGAGCAGTTAACATACATGGTAGTTCTATTTTTTGTTTTTTGAGAGATCTCCATTCTGTTTTCCACAGTGGCTGCACCAATTTTTATTCCCACCAACAGTGTACAAGGGTTCCCTTTCTCCACATCCTGGCCATCATTTGTTACTTGTGTTCTTTTTGATGATACATTAGCCATGTTGAGGATCTTTTCATGTGCCTTTTGGCCATCTATATGTCTTCTTTGGGAAAATGGCTGTTCGTTTCTTCTGCCCATTTTAAAATCTTGTTTGAACTGAATTTTTTAAAGGTAGCTAGCAGTTTTGTTTGCTTTTTATGCCTTGATCATATCAGATGTTTATATTTCCTAGAACTGTATTACTATGGCTGCTATTTTTCAGTTATTTTGACCACTATAAAAGAACCTTTTAAAAAGATTCTTAAAATTTTTTAAAACCTATTTATATTGTTATGTGTTCTTGCTACTTAATGTTTATTTTTAGCAATAACATATTAACAATAATAAAAACTATATGGTTTTCTTTTTAAAATATGTACAGTTTGAAAGTTGATCATGGATTTTATGTACACAAGGTGTGTGACAGTTTATCAGTTGTCTGATAAATTTATTGGCTTGTATTTTGGATGCCAAATGACTGTAAGGAGAAATGTTAAAAGACGGGATTAGTGATGCGCATGGGCCTTCATGTGGCAGTTTTCACCTTTTTAGTTTCACCTCTTATTCTCACCACCTAAACTTTAGGCACAAGGAGCTATTTGTAGTTTCCCAAAGTTGCTATTAAGTGTTATATAGCAGTGGAAACAGCAGTTTAAATCTCACCTCTACCATATACAGCTTGTGTTATCTTGGGCAAGTAAGTATCCTCTCTAAATCTCAGCTTCCTCATTATAATCTGGGGATAAAATAGGACCTCTGGTCTTAACTGCACACAGTGAATGTTAAATGATTATGTGATCTATTATTCTTGTTGGTGTTCCTCCTCTTTTTCCGATGGTTATTGTTCTGACTGAAGCTTTATCCTCAGTCCTCTTCTCATATCAGACTGGTAAGCCATTCTCTCAAATTCCAATGTGATGATGATGATAAAAGGACAGGTTATCATCTGTGGGTTTTAACTGTCACTTCTCTCTACATCCTTCCATATGTGGTATTTGTGATCTAGTCCATTTTCCTCTAATGGGTTAATAAGCTCTATCTTCTCTTTCCCTAATGGTCTGGAAAACTGTTTGTTCCATTTTTTTTTCTGGCTGACTTTTCTTCTTTCCTGTGATCTCAGCGAAAGTGCCATGCTCTCTGAAAGTAAGACTGTTGGAGTACTCACTTTTACCAGCCTTCTTTCATTTCCATCTTCCCATCATCTCTGTTGCTGTTTTTAGAGCGTTCAGGAATTTCTTTCCCCCACACTTATCACAATTGTGATTAGTTATTTCTGTAATTACTTTTAAGGTTTGTATCCTTAGTAGAAGATCATTTCTGTGAGAACTTGCAGAGACTTGTGTATTGAATTCACATCTATATTCTTAGTGCCTGCCACAGTGCTCAACACAAGAGTAGTTGTTTACTAAACATTTGCTGAATTAAGAAATATCCTATTTCCATCACTCAACTACCTATTGAGTTAACAACTCACTCAGCAATGTTAGTACTGAAGTTTGTGCACAAATTTTAAATTTTACTTGTTACATACTATTGTATTCTTTATACTTTCCCCCTGTTCATGTTGTAAGTTTCTGAAGGGTGCCATTTGTGTTATATACTTCTTTTTATTCCAAAGCCTAACAGACTACTTGGCAGTGGAAATTTTATTCAGTGAATGTTCATCAGTGAAAATATGTTTTTAAAGCATGATTAAGAATGGAAACTTTTACAGATACAAGAATTCAAACTGAAATCACCAACAAATGCTTTCAGTTTAAGTTATATGCTAAGTGTGAGGCAATATATATGATACCTATTTATATGAAATAGGGTAATATGGAAAATATGTAAATTCATGTGTTTAATATTATGTGTCTAAAAACACATTATCAGCTGATAGTGAACATTTGAATGATAATTTTCTTAATTGGGCCTTCTATTCTGACATTCTTTTTTTAAAGTCTTTTTTTCTATAAAGTTTAGAAAATTTTGTCTTGCTGTTTTAATATTAGATATTATATGTGAGCATTTTTTCTCATTTCATTAGATCTTTTTACAACATGATTTTAATAGGAACATATTTTTTTCCTATAAATTGACTATAATTTTTCAATAATGATTCTGTTGATATTTCTGTAAGTAACTTTTCAGCATTATACATATTACAGAAATTTTGCATTCATACCTACTTTTTCCCTTAGAATTTTAAAAGTAGAATTACTGGGTTAAATGGTATGAGGATTTGTAGACCTGTTGATGTTACCAAAATGTTGCTTATTGCCCTCCAAAAATATTGTACATTTAAAATTTTCTAACAATAATGAGAGTGTGAATTTCAGCCTACCTGCTCCTGTATTGCATATCGTAATTAAGAAAATATTGTACTTAAGTATTGTAATTAAGGAAAAAGAAACAATGTTGTCAGGATGAGTCCCCATAAAAAGTAATAACCCGACCTTATTTGCTTACTAGTGAAGCTTTATATGTTTCATGTTTCTTGGCCATTTTTATTTCTTCTATACATTGTTTTCTTTGCTCACTTTTCCATTAGTTTGTTCCTGCCTATCAAACTCTTTAATATCCTAATTTCCATTAAATGATTTGTTTATTGAAGACTTTTTAAATAGAAAAAGCCTGTACATTTTAATAATTAGATATATTTAATTAGTTTAATTTCACTTCTCACATAGTATAACCTATTTCATTTTTGTAAGTAGTAGTAAGTTATGTATGAAACTTTTTTCTTTTTATTTTATTATTATTTTAAATTTTATTATTATTATTTTTCACTTTACAATATTATATTGGTTTTGCCATACATCAACACAAATCTGCCATGGGTGTACACGTGTTCCCAATCCTGAACCCTCGTCCCACCTCCCTCCCCTTACCATCCCTCTGGGTTGTATGAAACTTTTAAAAGAACATTTATTTTGTAAACTAGGAGCCTTTTGTGGCAGATGAGTATATTGAACGTCTTGTATGGAGAACCCGGGAGGAGGCTCTAGAGGGGGACCTGAAGCTTTTGATCCTAAAAGGTGAAGTAAAATTTTTTTCATAGACCCAATCTAGTACAAGTTTTTGTCTGGAACAGAGGTGGCTATTGGAATTCCTTTCAGTATTCATGAAAAGGGAGTTAACAACTGGCCAATAAAAGGAAGAAGCATTAGAAGCTTAAGATTTATTTTTGTTCCTTTTATGTTTCTTTTATTTTAAAGAATGACTTTAAGTGACATGGAGGAAGGGATTTTATTGCATTATGAGAATTTAATCTTTTCTCCAATTAATAATAAATTAGAAATTATTGGTTATACCCCTAAAATAAAACATGTTGAATATGCCATTTTAAGTATTGTTGTAAATTGGGGGAACAAAACTCGGCATACCCCGAAATGCACAGTATCATGTTTATATAGTACATTTTACCCTTTTGACTATTTCAATAAAATTGGTTTCATTTCCGGGGGCTAATCTGGAGATTCCCTATGAGGTTTTCATTTATATCAGAGATAATCCCTAACATGATGCTAGAGAGAGAATTAACATGTTCATCCCTACCTCAAGGAATGCTCACTAATGCTTTATTTGCAATTATAAGTGAATTGATCAGTTCCTAGTTATCAATTATAGATGGATTGATACATATTCTAATTTTCTTTTGTTAGATTATTAGAAGAATTTGTAAATCATATTCAGGAGCTCCAGATAATGGATGAAAGAATTCAAAGGAAAGTAGAAAAACTAGAGCAACAGTGTCAGAAAGAAGCTAAGGAATTTGCCAGGAAGGTACAAGAACTCCAGAAAAGCAATCAGGTAAACTGTTAATTGAATAATGAATATACAGACTTTAATATGTTTATATCCTTTCAGTTTTAAGTTCTAAAAAAGTCTAGTCAAATACTAATTGTTGAAGTTTCTTTATACTGCTCCCATCTCATGTCATAAAATGTTAATGAATTGTTACCAGGCACTCTTGGTGCACTTGTTTGCTACTGAGTGATGGTTTGGGGTCCGAGTACTCCCTTCTTAGGATGGGATGGTATTCAGTACAGTGTGGTCCTTGCTTCCTCTCTTAACAATGCAAATTTTTAAGAATGATACCTCAGCAGACCTGTATTTTTAGGGAGTCATGACTAGCTTGGATATTTAGGTATTTATTTGCATTCTCATTTAATCATAAAGTGAAATAATAATACCAGACCAACCATTGCCTGAATCAGATTTTTCCCTAGAGGAAACCTGGTCTGGGAAGTTTCACAGAAGTCATGAGGCAGATACCCTAATGAGAATGCTGGTGTAACTGGGAAAAGCAGATGCAGAACTCTTCCTCAGTCCATTTTGGAGTAAAACTAGACCATTAGGGTGACTCTGGGGTACATAGGCCAAGCTTCTTAGCCATTCTTACTTCTTAGGCCCTAGGCTTAATCAAGAACCTCTGAACCTCTTTCACATCCTGAGCCTAATGTGGAACTTGACTGACCTTTAGTTAGAAGTGTAGTTAGAAGAGCATGTTTGGCATTGCTGCCTTGTAAGGGTGCTTCTTTAGTATTAGGGATTAGCAAGCTGATTTCTACTCAGTTTTCGTATGTTTAGATTCCTTCACTTAAGCCTGTGTAACTGTTAGAAAATATTTAATAAAATCAGTAATTTACATAAGATAATGTATTTTTAAGTAAAGTAATAGATTCAAAATACTTCTAATGCAAATTCCCCTTGGTAATAACAATAGTATTAATAGTTAATCTGGGTTCTCTGATTGTATTTTATGCTTGTGCATGTTTCTCCTAGGTTGCCTTTCAACATTTCCAAGAACTAGATGAGCACATCAGCTATGTAGCAACCAAAGTCTGTCACCTTGGAGACCAGTTGGAAGGGGTAAACACACCCAGACAACGAGCAGTAGAGGCTCAGAAGTTGATGAAATATTTCAATGAGTTTCTAGATGGAGAACTGAAATCTGATGTTTTTACAAATTCTGAAAAGGTGAGCACTGTCAGAAGAATAAAAGCATGTAATAACATTACTAACAATGCTCTAATTATGAACTCAGTTGCTGCTTTCCAGAGTCAGACTTCAAATCACTGAGTAGCTGACTTATTAAAAGTCTTTATTTTGAAAAATACACTTGCCAACAAAATTTATATTCAAATATTTAGTTGGATTGCCTGGCATTTTGTTTATGAAATGTGTTTGGTTTAGAAATATTGAGTTAATTATGTTAATAAGTATTTCTTTTTCATAATTGACTTTTAATATTAAAAGAATTTAATAGTCATATTCCCCTGGGTGAGGGGTGGTGTGACCCTAAATCATTACAAACTGAAGTATATTTCTGTGCAAGAAATTCAGAGCTTCTAGTTTTTGTTACTTGAATAAAGTTCTTTTATAAAAATTAAAGCATAGTTTGGATCAAAAAGAATTGAAAAATCTGAATTAATTATTCATGTTAATCTTTTTCATAGCACTAGTCACTTAATCCTCATCTAAGGTTGTATGGTATTGGTTACTCTACAATCTTGGGAGAAGGTTATTCAGCTCATTTTTTTCCCCTCAGGGGGAAAAATTAAGAGTGCATGAAAAAATAGACATTCTTATGGATAGTATATGCACATAGTCATAACATTGTCTATTAATATGTTGAATACAGTCTTCCAGACTATTTTCCAGGTTTACCCCATGGGATATCTCAGGTAGCGGAATGTTAAAAGCTAAGTTGTATTGAAGTTCACTTTGAATTAAGCAACGCATTGTTTTGTGAGCAGGAAATATATAGGTTTATAGAGTTTATAATTTATAGAGATCTTTGAAAGAAATGCTTATATGTGTAGAGAAAATTCCTCTATAGAAAAGACAGTATTTTAAATAATGAGTTCCAGGAATTATATTTATAATATAAAGTAGAGCTGATAAGATTAATGTCAAGAACATAATCATACCTAAACACTTATAAAACACTGGCAATATCTAACTTTCATACAGTCATGTGATTCTCACACACACACATACACATAGGGCTTGAACACCAAGCTGTTTTTCAGGGTACAGTTTTGTTTTGTTTGAATGTTTTTGTTTTGTTTCCTACATGAAACATGTATATTTCTAATGTATTATAAAAGTACATATTAATACTTATATATATTTTTTTCATTGTTATATATATATATATAATTGTATGTCATTCAAGTCTTATACCTTGGGTTACCTTGGATTTTACCTGTTGGATTGTAGAGTATATTTATGCTTTGTTATAAACAAAATGCAGATATTTTACCCAGTGCGAGTTAGTCTATTTCACGCAGCTCAAGGCAGCCATTTAGAATCTAGAGAAAAGTAAATATTTTAAAATTGACTGATTACGTGTGTGTGTGTGTGTGTGTGTATGCTCAGTTGTATCCTACTCTTCTGCTATGGACTGTAGCCCACCAGACTCCTCTGTCCATGGGATTTCGCAGATAAGAATGCTGGAATGGGTTGCCTTTTCCTTCTCCAGGCAATCTTCCCACCCCAAGAACCAAATCTGCATCTCTTGCATTTCCTGCATGGGCAGGCAGATTCTTTACCACTAGTGCCACGTATACTTTTTTAAATGAAAAAGAATGATTTTACTATTTATTGCAGAGTATTGTTTTCTTGTATGGAAGATCTTGGGGGCACAAGTTGAAAGTAGTTAAGTATAGAATGTTTCAATCACTCACATATCCATCTGTTTTTATTTTTTTCATCTCTAAATAACGTCACTGAGGATTTAGTACTCTCCATATCATGCTAAGGGTTAATTGCTCAGTCGTGTCTGACTCTTTGTGATCCCAGGTACTGTAGCCCACCAGGCTGCTCTGTCCATTAAATTTTCCTGGCAAGAATACTGAACTGGGCAACCATTCCCTTCTCCAGGGGATTTTCCCCACCCAGGGATCAAACTCAGGTCTTGTGCATTGCAGGCAGATTCTTTACTGTCTGAGCCACCAAAACTATGCAAAATCAAATAACGTTGGCCCTGGTTTTCAAGAAATTTATTTTCAACTGAATTCGATGATGAATATTATGGCATTCTAGAAAGACATCAAAAGTTCAGGCTTGTTATGCATACGTATTAGGTTACAAATAAATAGATCCTTAAAACTTGGTATAATAGTGATGATGTTGATAGTGATTGCACACATATTTTAACCTGATTTGTATTGCTTATGTTTTTATAAGGAAATTATCTTCTTTACATTATCTCTTTACACTTTAAACATTTTAATTATCCTCAAGTATTTGTGTAGTTCATGATGTTACTATTGTCTCTTAATTTTTAAGATTCTTAATGAAAGATGAACAAATCTTCATATCCTTGCTACCTCATTCCCTTGGTCACTAGCTGTCTCATTTTTGAGGAATAAGTACAGACTTAACAGTGTTTAAGCTAAGTCCTTTTATTTTCTTTCCTTTGCGTCACTCTCTCCCATATCTCATTTTCTTTCATCTTGTTTCTTTTTTCTTATACTTTAGTCCTCTTTTCACAATTGTCTTGTTTTTCTCTCATGTCTTCCATAGATTTTGGGTTACGGTTGAGTCATTATTTTTGTCCTGGTAATGTCACAGTTAACTACACTTAGGAACCTCATATATAGTACTAGATTGCTAATTATTAGGTAAACTTCTGCCTGTTTCAGTTTCTGCACTGTGTACCAGCCACCTTCCCAGTGGAAAGAAAAGGAAAATCACCCATATCGGTGTGTGATTGTGGAAGGAACTAGAATGGGAAAAGATAACACATCTCAGTCCTTTTTCTTCCTGCTCCATAGTCATTTTTGCTGTTTTTCTTTAATCTTTGCTTTTCAGAATCTTCTAATTTTCTTCTCTGGGGGGGGAAAAAAAAACATTTTATGTCCATAGTATATATTACCTCTTACCTCCATCTTTACAAAGTATGTTAGTTGTCTTTCTTCTTTGAATCACAACTTAATGTTCTCCATGTAGATAATGCCTGGTGGCCCTGATTATCTTTAACATGTTAGCATTGGGTGGTCTGTCACCTCACGCTGACATCAGTAGCAGATGTAAGCAGGTTATTAGATTGTGGTTTTGAAAACTTCTGTGCCTAGAGTATACTTTAACTGACAGATGATTTTAAGAACTTTTAAGAACTACTTGAAGTAGTTTTTGTAAAATAATTTGGTAATTCGATAAAACTATATGTTATTTACTCTGCTGTACTTCTTCCTATATTGTGAAGTTTGTAAACACTGCATAATGGGGACTTCCATCTCTTAACAAGAACAAACTCCTGATGGAAACATAAAGCATGTACCTGGCAGGTTCCTTCTGAAGGGAGTATTAGTAAGGAGAAAATGGTGGATCTTGCTAGTACCACTGAATGGCATGTTGAAAAGTGATCTTGCAGTGTTAATCTGTGCTTATGTGCAGCAGAATTAGACTGAGCATCTGGTAACTGAAAATGGCAGTGACATGCTGACTAGGAGAGAAGTAGCTGAAGCAGAAGTGCTGTCTATATTCACTCTTATTTGGCATCAGCAGTATCATTTGGCCCTGCTCTTTTTTTCCACTGTTGTTTGCCAGACTTCAGATGAGTACTCACTTAGAAAGGTCTGTTTGAAGGTTCTCACCTCTTCTGTCAACATTTGTAGGAGTCTCTTTCTGTCTTTTTTCTTTTTTTTTCTTGGTGTTAAAGAAAGTGAATGATAAAATCAGTTACTAAAGGTGTACCAAAATTAAACTCAATGCTTATTTGAAATTTGTTTTCAAAAGTTAGCATATATAACTCTCTATACATTAGTATGAATAAGCACAAATTTCTGCATTTAAAAATTTTAGATTCCTTGTCTAAATCCTTTAGTTACACAGCTTGAATAAGTACAAACATTTTTGTATCATATTCTATTCAGAAGACTTCATGTTAACAAGTTTTAAAACTTGGTATGTTCATTAAATGACAAGCATTTTGTTATTTTCTTCACCTAAAGTGGGGTATATGCACCAGTATAGTCTGAATTATTTTCATAAATCTTATTTCACTGTTCATAAACTCAGAAGATACTTAAACTTACTTTTGGCAGTCAATTATTTGAATTTTTTCAGAGTAGACTTGAACTGCAGGTTTCATTGGGAAGGGATTGTGGTATTATAAAATCACAAGATTTCAATACCATAATGACAAATGTTTATGTTTCAATGATTCATTATTGGTGATATCCCAGATGTATTCCTATTGCTCATAAGATTTTATTGTGTATTTTAAAAGAAAATTGTTTGGGTGAGAGTCTGTGGACATACATATGAGAATATTACTATTTTTAAATACAAAATTATTTTTTGATATGTATAAAGGTTTTTTTTAATTATTGCTTTTATTTTTTAATAGATAAAAGAGGCAGCAGACATCATTCAGAAGTTGCACCTAATCGCCCAAGAGTTACCTTTTGATAGGCAAGTTTATTTCTCAAGAGTTAATTTGGCTTTATGGTGTGTAATGTATGGAATAAAATTGTACTTTTACCTGTATTAGTTTACTCATTAATTCAACAAGAACTTACTGAGGACTGCCTTTAAAAGATACAGTATGCAATAATTGAAAAAATATGGTCTCTTAGCAACTAAATTTAATGATGTATGTTGAAATAATCTCAATCCTTTTTCTTTTGAAAAAAATTGATGGAGAATTTTGAAATTGACAAGTAACATATTCAATTTTCTATTTTTTTGGACTTTGATAACAGTGTAGAAGGGCAGAGAAAGATTGAACATGGTTTCTTGAGCTGCTTTGTCTTCTAGATGAGATTTCTTAAGCTTTTGGGAGTCTTGGACACCTCTGCAAAGCTGGTAAAAGCTATGAAATTGCCTTTTAAAAGTTCAGATAAACAGACTGTTGTATACAATTTCTTGGAGTTTTAGACCATTTAACCTATCTGAAGGCTCCTTCCTAGGGACCTTAAGGTTACAAAGTCCCATTTTAGATACCAGGCCTTAGGACCGTTACTAAGTCAAGTATTAATGTTTTCATCCTTAAAGAGGCTTTACTGAGAAGAAAATTCTTTCATGATTTCCTTTAGTCCATGGAATGTCAGACTCTTTAATTAAATTTTATTAGTAGTGGTTCTCCTATTTAAATATCTGGAAAAACATATCTTCTCTTAAAACAGATAATGTATCTTATTCCTTTTGTGGTACTTGAAGATCCTCGGTTACAAGTAGAATGTAAATGTATAACTATACTTAAAGTTTGCCCATTATGTCCCAATATTCCCTACCCATAAATATATTTTATTTTACTTTGAACTTTGTGTCATCATAAAGAGTTAGCAGTAATAATCATTTAGCTATTATTGATACTCTTATGCTTGCCCAACATTATAAGCAATGATTTTTAATGTCACCCACAAAAAAGCTTTTATTTCAGAGTTAAACCATTTACTTAAATGGATAAAATGTATGGCTCACAATGGGTACATGAATTTTCTCCCACCTATACAAACATCAGATACATATACTCATCTTCTCCCACTTCTCAGTTACATACTTCTCTTACAGTTTTATTTTAACCACTCTCCCAAGCCTTAGAATTGAATTTACATCCTAATCAAATTTAGTTTTCTCACAGAGATCAATATAACCTAACATGTATTCTGTACTCTGTGATCCACCATAACTTTGATATATCAATTTTGTTGTCTGTGTGCTCAGTGGCTAAGTTGTGTTTGACTCTTTGTGACTCCAAGGACTATAGCCCGCCAGGCTCCTCTGTCAATGGGATTTCCTAGGCACAAATACTGGAGCAAGTTACCATTTTAATCTCCAGGGGATTTTACCAACCCAGGATTCATTCAAACGCACGTCTCCTGCTTGACAGGCAGATTCTTTACCAATGAGCCACCTGGGAAGCCCATATCAATTTTGTATAGCTCTTTGAATTATTACCCTCTTTATCTATCTTTGGCATCTTTTTGCCATCCCCTCACCTATCACTTAAATTATGTGAGATCTTTCAGCATTAATTTTCCATGTTGTGCATTCCCCTTTGATATTTATGATTTGAAAAAGTTCTAGTGTATTTTAATTGGTATTTTAATTTCTGAATTTGCAGAGGTTGAATGCTAGGCACACGCGGGGTCCTTTTTATGGCTTCTATTTTATTTTTCCAGTTTTAAAATAACTCATTTATATATCAGTTCACTCGCTCAGTCGTGTCCGACTCTTTGCGACCCCATGCATCACAGCACGCCAGGCCTCCCCTGTCCATCACCAACTCCCGGAGTTCACTCAAACTCATGTCCATGAAGTCGGTGATGCCATCCAGCCATCTTATCCTTTGTCGTCCCCTTCTTCTCCTGCCCCCAATCCCTCCCAGCATCAGAGTCTTTTCCAATGAGTCAACTCTTCGCATGAGGTGGCCAAAATATTGGAGTTTTCGCTTCAGCATCATTTATATATACTTATTGTTTATTTTCTTTTAAGTGACAATAATAAAACTTCATATGAGGAAATCCTAACAGAGGGAAAAGAGACAAATATCAAGTGAATTTAAAATGCCAATGAATATGAGTAGGGACAGTAACTCAGTTGTTGGGACTGGCTCAGTTAATGAATGTTCAGAATTCCTCCCTCTTTAAAAGGAATTTAGTTATTCAGTGTGAATGTCCTCAGTGAGAACTAGATACTCCATCTGAATTGCCTGGTTTCAGTTTATTAAATGGCATGCTTTCTGTCAGTACTCTCTCCCCTCTGCCCTTGTCTTTGCCCTCCTTCCTCGGTCACACCCTCCCTCTCACCTCTCTTCCTCCCTCCCCCTCCCTCCCTTCCTTTATGAAGACATTTAGTATGGAGAGTTTCTATGTATCCTCATTCTCCCTTTTATTAATATCTTACATTACTATGTACATTTGTCACAAATAATGAACTTCATCATTGGTTTTTATCTTTCAGATTTTCAGAAGTTAAATCTAAAATTGCAAGTAAGTGGGGTTCTATTTATTTAATTGTTTTGGATAGATGATCAAACTACTTTTGTAAAAGAAAGAAAACCGTAAAGAAGAGAATGGGAACAATGTCATCCTCCCACCCCATCTGTGAATTTGATTCCTTTTCCTTGAAACAGCTATTAAATATTATCTGTTTCTTGTGTATTCTTTCATGGTATTCTATGGATATCTTGATATAAGCATAGAACATAACTCAAGTATATAATATGTAGAATTTTTTTCTATGGTCCCCATGTATTTTAAAATTAGTGGCATCCTATACAAATAGCTTGGTACCTTGTGTTTTCAACAACATATCTTAGGCATTGTTTTTGTATCCATACATACCTCTCTCTCTCTCTCTCTTTAAAAAAAAAAAGCTCATATGACCATTTCAGTACCTATTTAACTCTGTACATGGTAGCTTTAAACTTGTTCTTTAGATTGTATTTTAGGCAGATCATTCCAGATTTCTTTAATAGCCACTATATTTCTAGGCTCTAGGTCACTATTCGGGAACTCACTGAAGTTCAAAAATCACCTGTTTTGCCAAAAGTGTATGGTAATAGCCCCAAGAGTATAGTGAATCAGATTCCACATGTTGTCTTATAATCTGGTATTGAATCTGTTTTTCTTCATGGTAAAGGCATTTGAACTCTAGTAAAGAGTTTGATAGTTCTCTTTACTCTTTCTCTAAAGTCAGGTTTAAGACTTTTCCTATCTCTTGCTTTCAGAAATGACATCCAGTTTTTTCCCATAGTCGTAAATGGAAGTCAGACTATAGGAGCTGATCTGTTTTGCCAGTTGGGAAGATTTTTTGTGTGTGTTGATAATATAGATTTATATACCTTAGTATATTATAATAAGAGTTTTGAACCACTACCTGTAATCTTATGGTTTTTACAATTCTTTTAAAAGAAAGCTAGACTCATAGTCATTATATGTATAAAGAAACCATATACTTACAAATAACCTGTGTACTTTGTCTCACTGTAGCTGAATGACTTTCTGTTTTTAGGTAAATACCATGATTTAGAATGCCAGTTGATTCAGGAGTTTACTGGTGCTCAAAGAAGAGGTGAAATCTCCAGAATGAGAGAAGTAGCAGCTGTTTTACTTCATTTTAAGGTACATAGAAAATATTTAAAGTGCAGATTAGTCTTAAAGAATGTAGAGATGATATGAATTCTGTATGTTGTTTTGCCACTAAGTTGTGATTCTTCGTGACCCCGTGGACTGTAACCCACCAGGCTCCTCTATCCATGGAATTTCCCAGGCCAAGAGTATTAGAGTGGGTTGCTGTTTCTTTTTCTGGAGGATCTTCCCCACCCAGGGATTGAACCCGTGTCTCCTGCATTGGCAGGCAGATATTTACCACAGAGCCACCAGGGTGTATTACAGTCTGTGATTTTGCCCTGTTGTTTTAGTGTATCACAGTGTTAATTTTCATTGTTTGGAATAATTTGAATGTATATTTTTATGTTTCTCCAGAAATGATATTAAATCCTAGGTCTTAAGGATCTTATATTCAGTACTATTATATTAATACTATTAATAATAAACTATCACTGAATTTTTATATAGTTTGATGTAGAAAATTGTCTCCCTTCTGGCTGTTTATTGTTTTTTTAGTCAAACATTTTATGAAATAATTCAAAAGCAAGAAGTCTTGACCTTAAGTTTCCATTGGAATAGAGAAACCAGAGAGTAGCTGTCACTGCTGACCATTTATTGAGGCATAGAGATAGCTCTTTGATATATAATACCTCTTTTATTGACATTGTTATTGTTGTTATAACTTAACCAAAACAGTGATGTGTTTTACTCTTTTCTTTTTAGGGTTATTCTCATTGTGTTGATGTTTATATAAAGCAGTGCCAGGAGGTAACATAACAGTACACTTCATTTGATTTTATCTTATGCTACTTTGTGTTTTAAAAAGCACTTAAATTATATATTCATTATATAAAATTCCTCTGCTCTTTAGGGTGCTTACTTGAGAAACGATATATTTGAAGATGCAGCAATACTCTGTCAACGGGTAAACAAACAAGTTGGAGATATCTTCAGTAATCCAGAAACAGTGCTGGCTAAACTTATTCAAAATGTATTTGAAATCAAACTACAGGTAATTTTAAACAGTGACTAAGTAGTTCTTAAGACAATATGTGTTTTTTTCCTGTGTTTTAAAAGTTTTAAAAATTGAGTTTATTTCTGTAATATCCTGCGGAACAGCAATTCACTTATTAAGTATAGGGGAAAGGAGAGACAGTGTCAAGCTTTAAAACAAAATGTTAAAAGGTGCCACTCAACGGTCATCAGAGCATGTGTTAGAAATTACATGTGTATCAGTAGTAGTAGTAACAGGTGTGATAGATTAGCCTCAGATTTTAATATTCACTGGGCTCTCACCTTGACCAATCAATGGCATTTTGAAGTGCTAAGAATGATACTTAGCATTGACGTTGCTTACCTTATTTTACCTAAGTAAAGTAAATTTGAACAAGATTACAAAATCTGTAAAATTTTTTATCATATGGCACTGACATGAAAGAAAAAAATTCTGAGTGTTTCGTTTACAGCCTTTACTGCCATAGCTCTGTACTTTAAGGCAACATTTCCTAAACTGTTTACCAATGGATTCAGCAGTGTTAAATAAATGTCGTTTTAAAAACACGACTTTTAATATCCTTTAGAGGTACTAATATATACTGTGATCCTCTAGAAGTGGAAATGTAATGTACTGCCTTGCCCAATTTTATAGTAAGGTCTCTTAGTGTCTCAAAGGACACTAGTGTTACTTAGACTACAGTTTGGGAAATGCTGGTTTAAAGAATTGACCGTATGATATAGCTTAAAGTGTTGTTTTTTGGGATTTTTTTTTCAAAAGATAAGATATTTGAGATTCTTAATGCTTAATCCCAACACCGATATAAATGTACAAGTAAATACAAGAAGCAGTAAACTAAAAACCTGTTTTTAATTTTTTTTTTAATATTGGTCTATTCCTATGCATTGCCTTTGCCACTGGATTTTAATTCAGAACAGTTCAAGAATGTGGAGTAATTCTAGAGGAAAAAATATTGACTATATAATTTAATATTTATTTAATTAACAGAATGTTGACTTTTCTTTTTAGAGCTTTGTGAAAGACCAGTTACAAGAATGTTGGAAGTCTGATGCAGAGCAGTATCTCAAAAGTCTCTATGATTTATACACAAGGTATATTTTTAATTATTAGAAAATAGTAATATCTCACCTTTTCTTTTCTGCAAATAGAAAATTGGGAAGTATTCAGGTGTTTTGAATAACAGTTTGTCAGATAGCAATATAGCTTTTAGCATTAAATACTTTGTTGTATAGACTAGTATTGTATAAGAGTATCTTTCTTAGCATGTTAACTATTAGATATTATGCTTTATGTTAATATACTTTATAAAACCTTGTTTAAACTAAGACTTGAGAATTATGTTTTTGATCTTAATTGTAAACTAGTTCATTATTTAATTTTTTTTTTAAGAATGAGTAATAATTACGTTTATTTTCATTAAAGCTTTAGAAGTTGAGGAAAAGAGTGACAAATTCTTAACAAATGACAGTTTCAGACTTAAGTCTGATGTGAAAATTTGTCTTGTGTTTTGTAAATGGCAGTGTTACCCTTTGTAGAAGCTTCATGTGGAGTTTTTTTTCCAATCCTGTTGCTTTTCTTCATTGTCATTTTGAGAAGAGGGTTTTCAAAAGTAACTATAATCAGGAAGTCTGTTTCAACAGCAGCGCTATTCTGAGTCTATCTTCAGCAGTGAGAAACAGAAAATCAGAGGCAAGTCCAGAGAAGAGAATGAACAGAGGAAGTATTTTGACTTGGTACCATGTCATGAATGGCATACTTGAAGCCCTTCTGCCATCGTTGCCATTTCTAGACTGGTTGGTTGCCTCAGTTTCCTCTTGTTGAGTTGTCTCTAGGAGTTTATGGCAGTTTTCAAAACCATCATATTATTTGTAATATACATTCTACTTAGTATATTTATATAACCTTATACAGTTACTCTCTGTATACTAAGTAACTTCCTAGGGTTTAAGAAATGGTGGTTTAATGTAAGTTTTTCAAAAGTCACACATTGTAAAAATATGTATTTCTTAATATTATTTCTATACCTAAAATATACATTTATCTTTTCCCCCTCTTTTCCATGAAAAGAACCACAAATCTTTCCAGCAAGTTGATGGAGTTTAACTTAGGTACTGATAAACAGACTTTCTTGTCTAAGCTTATCAAGTCCATTTTCATTTCCTATTTGGAGAGCTACATTGAAATAGAGACTGGCTATTTGAAAAGCAGAAGTGCTATGATCCTACAGCGCTATTATGATTCAAAAAACCATCAAAAGAGATCCATTGGCACAGGAGGGTAAGTGTTTTTGTTAATTGTTATAGTTAAAACTAAAGGTATTAAAAACATTTTTATATTTGGACAACTTGGGAAATATTGATAGTCATTAGAATTTTCTGTGAAGAATTTTCAGTTTTTTTATACCATTCATCAAATCCTGTCTTTTGAGCCACATGTTGAAATATTCTAACATTATTAAAATGTAAAACAGAATACCAGTGCGATAAAGAGTTCCTCCCATCCTCCCTCTTTTCCTTTTTTTAGACTGAGTTAATTATTCCAGGCTATTAATTAGGAAGTAAATTGTTTTATTGCTGCTGTTGCAGGTGTGGTTAAAAAGAACAAAAACCCCTGCAAATTGATGCCCTGAGCTTTTTAAATGACTTGGGCATGAACTTGTTTAAGTAATACATTAAAACTTGAATTTACTCATATCCTAGAAGAAAATAAAAAGATTTGCTATAAGAATTGGTGGCAGCTCAGTAATCTAGATCTTACCTATCTAGAATTTAGTTGATTCTAGGATGAATCAAAATGACTTTTGTGAACCATCAGAGTTGATGGTTCATATAATATTCATACAGCTAAATCAGCTTTTATTTCCCAGCTTGTTATATATTAAATAATGATCATGGAGAGATTATAATTAGGAATAGGAAGTGACATCTGAAAGGCGGTAGCAAGTAAAAGAGAAAAGCTAAAAAACAACCATAAGAATTTTTTTAGTTCACAATCTGGAGCTATATATTCTATAAATAGGAACAAAAGTAATCTAGCCTTCTATAAATATAATGTTCTTAATAACCCTCAGTCATTTAGAAAAGCTAAATTATGTTTAATAGTAATAAGGAAATGTACAATATGCTTAAGTAGTTAGTATATTTAAAAAGCTTTAAAGTTTGTTTTAAGCAGGGCCGTTTAATTATCTGAAATATTAGCTTACTTGAAAAGCCTACTTCCTAAGGAAACCAAACAAGGAGTTTTTGGCTGTTGAGTCTAAATTGTAGAGCTAAATATTGAGTCAGAATTGTGGACCTAAAAGAGACTTTAGAGATAAATAACTGCACATCTACTCACTTTTCATATGATAGTCTTCTATTTAGAGATTAATGCTTGCTTCACTTTACAGAATTACTTACTGAAATTAGAAGTTTTAGGTATCCTGCTATTGGTCCATTTTTCTTCTTTTTATTAATTCATGTATACTAAGTTTGAGAGTACTTGAAATTGAAATCTATGTATAGTAGTCTTATTTTTTCCTTTGTTTCTATTATCTACTAGTATTCAAGATCTCAAAGAGAGAATTAGACAACGTACCAACTTACCACTGGGGCCAAGTATCGATACTCATGGAGAGACTTTCCTGTCCCAGGAAGTGGTGGTTAATCTATTGCAAGAAACCAAACAAGCCTTTGAAAGATGTCATAGGGTAAGAACTGTACATTTATTTAATTTATATATAGCTGCATATTTTAAGTTTTGCTTGTTTATACTAAGATGTAGCTCTGCTCTCTGCTTATGAGCACCTGTTTATCATAATAAAAAAGTAGGATTTTTGTTTAGGGAACAATTATTTTTAAATTGTTTAGAAGTATATTTTAATATGATTTTAAACAAAGATATGAAATTTTCTTCAGTGAGATATTAAACCAAGATATGAAAGTGAGGGTTAGAACCAGATTATAAAGAAATACAGCATTAGGGAGAGAAGGATGTTTTAAGAACAGATATCAAAGGAAAGGAAAAATTGACTCCATTAAAAATTTAGAATGCCTTCAACAAACAGACTTTAACAAAGTAAATGATTAAGCTAGGGTGTGAAAAGAAGGCTTTAACCAGTTTTACTAGCAGAAGATTTCTAAAACAAATAATACTTGTTAGTAATTGTACAGCACATACTATGTTCCAGGCACTATTCCAAGCACTTTGGGTATGCATTAACTCATTTAGTCATTGTAACATTTCTGTGAGGTTATCTCTGTTTTACAGAGGAAGAAGCTGAGCTACATATTTTTAAGTATGAAATTGAGTTGAGGTAGTCATAAATTTTTATTTGTATGATGTATGTGGTCTATATATTTATATTGATGGATCAATATAGACTATAAATATAAATAGAAAACAAGTCCAAGGGTATACCTAAATACAGAAAATGTGAGTTATCAATAAATATTTAGTCTCACTGGTGGGAAATGAAACTTAAGACAGGGAAAATACTAATTCTCAATAGGTTGGCAAAAATTTTGTTGATACTCTTGGTAAGGATGTGGAGTGATAGAAGTTCTTATACGCTGCCAATGGAAGTAATAATCGGTATACTTTGGAGAGTAATTTGTTAATTTCTTAGAGAATTTGTAGGTTCACAGGACATGTCTAACATCATAAGCTACATTGTTTGTCATGGTGAAAAATTAGAAGAAAACTAAGTGTGCTGTAGAAAGAATTGATAAAGTGACATTGTTCATATACTGGAAAGCTAATATACCAATTTAAATGACTAAACTAGAGTTACATGTATCAGCATGAGTAAATCTCAAAAATATGTTTAGTGGAAAGAGCAAGATGGGGAAAGATATATTCATTATACCACAATATAAAATTTTAAAAAGTAAAAATATTTTGTTCAGGAGCATACACGACATGGGTGTGATAAACAGTTTCAGAGTAGTGGTTGTCTTGGGAGGAATATCTAAGGCACTTTATAATGCTGAACTGCCCCTGCCATCACAGGAGAAAAAAAATCTGAAGTGCATTTGGAAAAATGTTAAGATATGACACTTCAGGGTATGTGATGACTGTATTTGATACAGTAATATCTCTACTCTTCTGAATACTGAAAATACGTTAAAATATTTCTATACCATCAGATCATCAAACCTGAAGCTGTCAACATATTTATTGTTTTGAGACACAGTGTGTACTAAGTCACTTTATTCATGTCCTATTCTGTGCAGCCCTGTGGGGTGTATCCCTCCAGGCTCCTCTGTCCAAGGGATTCTCTAGGCAAGAATACTGGAGTGGGTTGCCATGCCCTTCTCCAGGGAATCTTCCCAACCCAGGGATTGAAGCTGGGTCTCTTATATCTCCGGCGTTGGCAGGCAAGTTCTTTACCACTAGCGCCACCTGGGAAGTGCTTGAATCATACTCAGTAACTAGATCTAAATCATGACCTTCTGTCTGGATAAAGACAAAATCGAAAATCAGTTTAATTCATTGCAGTCTGATCTAACAAACATTATTTTGTGTTTACTTTGTACCACCTGCCATGTTTGGCATTAAGGTTATAAGTACAAAACATACACATCACTTTTGAATAGTGAGAAAAGAGGTAGATACATAAAGAATTAGTGCAAGTAGATATACACTCTATATACAGTGACAGATTTCCTCTTCTTGGGCTCTAAAATCACTGCGGATGGTGACTGCAGCCATGAAATCAGAAGACAATTGCTTCTTGGCAGGAAAACTGTGACAGACCTAGACTGTGTATACTCTGCTGACAAGGGTCCGTATAGTCAAGGCTGTGGTCTTCCCACTGGTGCATGTACTGTTGGGAGAGCTGGACTGTAAAGAAGGCAGAGCACCCAGAATTTATGCCTTCGAACTGTGGTGCTGGAGAAGACTCCTGGAATGCCTTGGACAGCAAGGAGATCAAACCAGTCAATCTTAAGGGAAATCAACCCTGAATAATCTTTGGAAGGACTGATGCTAAAGCTGAAGCTCCAATATTTTGGTCATCTGATGTGAAAAGCTGACTCATTGGAAAAGTCCCTGTTACTAGAAAAGATTGAGGGCAGAAGGAAAAGAGAACGTCAGAGGATGAAATGGCTGGATGGCATCACTGATGTGATGGACATGAACTTGGGCAAACTTTGGGAGATGGCGAGGGACAGGGAGGCCTGGCGTGCTGCAGTCCATGGGGTTACAAAGAGTCAAACAGGACTGGGTGACTGAACAGCACAACAACAGATATACACTGTTGAGACCTAAAGAGGAAGCAGCCACCTCTGACTGGTTAAGGAATTGAGGACGAGTATTTTTCAGGGAAGATGTCAAAAGGAGAGGACATTTGAGGTCTGGGTCTTGAAAGATAAATAGGGTATCTTCAAGATAATGGCAGGCGATTTCAGGAAAAGAGAGTATTACATGCACAAAGACATATACAGAGAACAGTCATGCAGCATGAAATGCTTGAACTGAAAAAGGATATGGGGAGAGTAATGAGACAGGAATTTGAAAATGCAGACAAAAACTCTTTATATACCATACTTAGAAATTTGGACTTGACCTTGTTAGATGTTGATGGAAATATTAAAGGATATAAAACAGGGCAGTGTAATGAGAAGACTGGGTGTATTTTTCTTTTTTAAAAAGCTTAGTAATGTCGAGATATAATTGACATTCAGTAGACTGCATGTATTTGAACTGTACAGTTTGGTAACTTTGGTAAATTATGTGTACATTTATGAAGCTATAGTGCAATCAAAGTAATGAACAGGTCATCACCCCCAAAGTTTCCTTTTCTACTTGTAAATTAATTCTCTTTTTCTCCTCCCCCGTTTCTGTCCTCAGGCAACCGTGACCTCCTTCACTGTAGATTAGTTGTCAAAAGAAGTTGTCAAGACTCAGGACTGAGTCTTGAAAACTAAATAGGACTTTTCAAGAAGTTGATTAATTTTCTAGAATTTGTATATACATGTGTTTCTGGATTCTTTAACTCAGCATAAATGTTTTGAAATTCATTCATGTTGTGTGTATTAGTATTTTCTTTTATTACTGAATAGTATTTTATTCATGGAAAAGAAGTGAAAGTGTTAGTTGCTCAGTCATGTCCAACTCTTTGTGACCCATGGACTTCTCTATCCATGGAATTGTCTAGACAAGAATACTAGAGTGGGTAGCCGTTTTCTACGCTTGGGGATCTTCCCGACCCAGGGATTGAACTGTGGTCTCCTGCATTAAAGGCAGATTCTTCACTGTTTTGCTAATCCACTTAGCTATTGATGGCAGTTTAGATTGGCTCCAGTGTTTGGTTGTTAAAAATGAAGCTGCTTTGAACATGCATGTATATATTTTTATGCAGACATATACTTTCATTTCTCCTTAGTAACATTTTTAAAAATTGGGTTATTTCTTGACAGTTGTATATGTAGTTAAGACTCATTTTTTTTTTTAAGTTTAAAGTGAAGTTGCTTAGTTGTGTCCAACTCTTTGCAACCCTGTGGACTGTAGCCTACCAGGTTCCTCCGTCCATGGAATTTTCCAGGCAAGAGTGGGTTGCCGTTTCCTTCTCCAGGGGATCGTCCGAACCCAGGGATCGAACCCGGGTCTCCTGCACTGCAGGCAGACGCTTTACTGTCTGAGCCACCAGGGAAAAACTCATTTTTCAGATACCTAATCTGCAGATTTTTTTTTCAGTCTGTGGTTTGTCTTTTTCATATCTAAACAGTATTTCAAAAAATAGAAGTTATTAATTTTGACACTTTTCTGTTATGGGAGGTATTTTTGGTATCATATATAAGGAATACTTGCCTAACCTAAGGTTACAAAGATTTCCTTTTATATTTTCTTTTATTGTATTTGTTTCCTTTAAGTTTTCTTTCTTTTTTAAAAAAACTTTTAAAATTTTTATATGACTTTGAAAGGTTACTCTCTATTTACATTTATTACAAAGTATTGGCTATATTCTCCACATTGTATAATACCTTGAGCCTGTCTTATGCCCAGTAGTTTGTGTCTCCTACACCATATCCATATATCCTCCAACACTGGTAACCACGTTTGTTCTCTGTATCTGAGTCTGCTTCTTTTGTAAAATTCACTAGTTTGTTGTATTTTTAGATTCCACATATGTGATATCATACACTATTTCTCTGATTTATTTCACTTAGCATAGTGCTGTGCAGGTCCTTCCGTGTTGCTGCAAATGGCAAAATTTCACTTTTTATATGGCTGAGTAGTACTCCATTCTGTATATATTACCACATATTCTTAATCCATTCATCTGTTAATGGCACTTAGGTTGCTTCCCTATCTTGGCAATTGTAAATAATGCTGCTGTGAACATTGGGATGAATATATCTTTCTGGATTAGTGTTTTTGTTTTTTGCTGTGTACCCAGGTATGGAATTGTTGGTTCTTAAAATAATTCTACCGTCAGTTGTTTGAGGAACCTCCATACTGTTTTTCATAGTGGCTGCACCAATTTACATTCCTACTAACATTTTGCTAGGGTTCCCTTTTCTCCACATTCTTGTGAACACTTGTTATTTTTAGACTTGATAGCCATTCTGTATGAGGTGTGTATTTAGATTTGCATTTCTCTCATGATTAATGACGTTGAGGATCTTTTCATCTGCCTGCTGGCCATCTGTTTGTCACCTTTGGAGAAATGTCTGTTTAGATTCTCTGCCCAAGTTTTAATCAGTTTTTAAAAAATATTGAATTATATGACTTTTTAATATTTCTAGATATTAATAACCTCTTACCTTGCATATCATTTGCAGATATCTTTTCCCATTCAGTATCAGTATGTTGCCTTTTTGTTTTGCTGATGGTTTCCTTTGCTGTGCTAAACTTTTAAGTTTGATTGTGTGCTATTTCATTTTTGCTTTTGTTTCTCTTCTCTTGCTTTAGGAGACAGACAGATCTGAAAAATATTGCTAAGATTTATGTCAAAGAGCATACTTCCTGTGTTTTCTTCTGAGAATTTAATACTACAGATTTTTGATCACTGTAACTATAAATCTTGAATCAGGTAGTGAAAATCCTCCAACATTTCCATAGGAGGCGTTTTCATATAATTCACATGATCAATTTGTCAGTTTCTGGGGGGAAAGAAGTTTGGTATTTTGACTGAAGTTACTCTGAATCTATAGTTCTGTTTGTGGAGAAGTGACATTTTAGCAAAACTGAGTTTTCAGATACAGTTGATTTTTATATGTTGATTTTATACCTTCAACCTGACCTAACTCACTTATTCTTATAATGTTTCTTGTAGATTCAATAGGATTTTCTGTATAGAGTATCATGTTTTCTGCCAATAAAGTCAGTTTTAACTTATTCCTTTTAATATAGATGCCTGTTTCATTCTCTTGCTTTGTTGCACTGGTCAGAACCTCTTCTATAATACTGAATGTAAGTGGTGAGAGCATACACCTTGCATTATTCTTAAAGTATTGTCTTTTATCATTAATATGATTCCACCTGTAGGTTTTTCCTTTTTAAAAAATTTTTATTGAAATATGATTGATTTATAATATCATGTAAGTTCCAGAATGTGTGTGTGTTAGTAATATCTGACTCTTTGTAACCCCATGGACTATCGTTCACCAGACTCCTTTGTCCATGGGATTTTCCAGGCACAAATACTGGAGTGGCTAGCCATTCCCTTCTCGGGTATCTTCCCAACCCAGGGATTGAACCCAGGTCCCCTGCATTGCAGGCAGACTTTACTGTCTGAGCAACCAGGGAAGCCTAAGTTTTAGGTGTACAGCATAGCAAGTTCAGCTATATGTGTATTTATGTGTGTATGTATATTTTTTCCCTTATAGATTGTTATACAATATTGAGTATAGTTCCCTGTGCTATAGAGTAGGTCATTGTTGGTTTTCTGTTTTATACATAGTTGTGTGTATAATCCCAGCCTCACAATTTATCCCTCCCCATCCCCTTTTTCCCTTTGGTAACCATAAGTTTGTTTTCTGTGTCTGTGAGTCTTTCTGTTTTGAGAATAAGTTCATTTGTGTCTTTTTCTTGTAGATTCTGTAGATAAGCTATATTGCATGATATTTGTCTTTATCTGACTTACTTCACTTAGTATGATAACCTCTAGATCCATACACACACACATACATATACACACACTCATATACGTATGTGTGTGTACGTGTGCTTATTTGGGTCCGATTCTTTGCAGCCCCATGAACTGTAGCCTACCAGGCTCCTCTGTCCATGGAATTTTCCAGGCAAGAATACTGGAGTGGGTTGCCATTTCCTACTCTAGGGAGTCTTCCTGACCAGAGATGGAACCCGAGTCTCTTGCATTGCAGGCCACCAGAAAAACCCTGTTTGATTAGGACCCATTTGTTTTTCATAGATGCTCTTTATCAGATTAAGGAAATTCTTTTATTCATAATTCTCTAGGTGTTTTTATAAGGATCAATATTAGGCTTTGTCAAATGCTTTTTTGTTGTTGTTATTCTGTTAATGTTGTGAATTACATTGATAGATTTCCAAATGTTAACCTTGCATTCTTTTAATAAACCCCCTTGATCATCATGTATTGTCCTATTTATGTATTGTTGGATTAGGTTTACTAAACTTTTGTTAAGAAGTTTTGTGTTTGTGTTCACAAAGGATATTGATTTATACATATTTTTTCCTCATAATGTCTTTGTAGCTTTGGTATCCAGGTAATGTTGGCTTCATAGAATGAGTTGGAAAATATTCCTTCCTCTTTAATTTTCTAGAAGAGTTTGTGTAAAATTAGTGTTATATCTTCCTTAAATATTTGGTAGAACTTAGTGAAGTCTTTTGTGCCTGTAGTTTTTAAATTTGTGAGTATTTTTAGCTACAAATTCAACTTCTTAGTAGATATGGAACTATTTTAGTTACCTATTTCTTTTAAAGTGAGCTTTGGTAGTTTGTGTCCTTTAAGATTTGTATATTTCGCACAGATTGTTGAATCTTGGGGGATTAAGTTGTTCATGTTATTGCCGTATCCTTTTTTTTTAATGTTCAGTTGATTTGTGTGTGTGTGTGTATGTGTGTGTGTGTGTGTTTTAACTGAAAAAAAAATGTTTAAAGTTTTGTGTTAATTTCTGATGTATAGCAAAGTGATCCAGTTATGTATATAATATATATAATATTATATATAATATGTATATTTTTTCATTATAGGTCATCATAAGGTATTGAATATAGTTTGCTGTACTTTACACTATGACTTTCTTGTTTATTACATATATAGTAGCTTATTATCTTTTTAAAACCTGTTGAATCTATAGTGATGTCACCTATTCATTTTTGATGATTTGTGTCTTGTGTGTGTGGTATAGGTTTATCAGTTTATTGGTTTCCCTGGAGAATCAGCTTTGGTATCATTGATTTTCCTGTTTTGTATTTCATGGATGTCCACTCTTTATTATTTCTTTTCCTTCTGCTTACCTGGGCTTCATTTGATCTTCTTTATCTAGTTTTTAAGGTGGAAGGTGAGATCAGTGATTGGAGACCCTTCTTTTTTGATACAAGGATTTAATCTTATAACTTTCTCTTTAAGATTCTGCTTTAGCTTCATACAATAAATTTTTATTGTTGTGTTTAAAATTCAGTTCAAAATACTTTCAGATTTCCCTTTTGATTTCTGTTGGCTGAAGAGTAGCTTAGAAGTGTGTTATATCATTTCCAGATATTAGAGGATTTTTTTAGATATCTTTCTGTTAACGAGTTCAGTTTGATTCTGTTGTGGTTAGAGAACATATTTTGTGTGATGTGAATCCATTTTAAATTTATTGAGACTTGTTTTTTAGCCCAGAATATGATCCATCTTGGTAAATGTTTTCTGAATACTGAAAGAAAATGTATATCCTAATGTTGTTGGATAGCATGTTCTATGAATGTCATTTAGGTCCAATTGGTTAAGTTATTTTTGTCTTGTATATCCTTACAACTTTTTCAGTCTACTTCTTTCAATTATGCATGAATATATAGAGGTAGAGAGGAGGAATGTGGAAAATGGCTTGCTAATGGCATTTGTAAAGCATCATTGAACAAAGAAGGGAGGTGAGAGTTGTGGTAGAGAAGGGTAAAGGTTGGGGTGGTATTAAGACCAGCAAGGGAATCAAGTAATACCAAACTAATAATTATAAGCAGTAGAGATTTAGAGAATTTAAAGTGGGTTATGCACTTTTTAACACCCAGCTGTATATATCAGATAACAAGCATTACTCTCAGAGGGAGCATGAATAGAGACAACAAATAGGCAACAATCAATTGATTAATAATGTAGGCACCACTTACAAAAAGTCGAGAGGTTATTTTCCAACATTTTAAGAGGGATTTTTTTCTCAGCATAACTACTAATGATTCTTTTCAGTTCAGTTCAGTTCAGTCGCTCAGTCGTGTCCAACTCTTTGCGACCCCATGAATTGCAGCATGCCAGGCCTCCCCTGTTCATCACTATCTCCCAGAGTTCACTCAAACTCATATCCATCGAGTCCACGATTCCATCCAGCCATCTCATCCTCGGTCGTCCCCTTCTCCTCCTGCCCCCAATCCCTCCCAGCATCAGGGTCTTTTCCAGTGAGTCAACTCTTCTCGTGAGGTGGCCAAAGTACTGGAGTTTCAGCTTTAGCATCATTCCTTCCAAAGAAATCCCAGGGTTGATCTCTTTCAGAATGGACTGGTTGGATCTCCTTGCAGTCCAAGGGACTCTTAAGAGTCTTCTCCAACAACACAGTTCAAAAGCATCAATTCTTCAGCGCTCAGCCTTCTTCACAGTCCAACTCTCACATCCATACATGACCACAGGAAAAACCATAGCCTTGACTAGACGGACCTTAGTTGGCAAAGTAATGTCTCTGCTTTTCAATATACTATCTAGGTTGTCCATAACTTTTCTTCCAAGGAGTAATTGTCTTTTAATTTCATGGCTGCAGTCATCATCTGCAGTGATTTTGGAGCCCAAAAATAAAGTCTAACACTGTTTTCACTGATTCTTTTACTAAGTAGTTAACCAGCAGCAACATCAACATCAAAATGAACATTTATTGTTGTGAACTTATGTGCCAGACACTAAGCTCAAAATATCTTACATGTATTTTCATACTTTATTTTCATCTCAAGGCTAGGATATGAGTACCATTAATACTATTTCTACCTTACAGATGAAGAAATTGAGCTTTGGTGGGGTTAAATAACATCTCAAGGGTTCACTCAGTGGGAAGTGATGAAGGTGGGATTGAGCCTGACCTATTTTATAGTGTCTATTCTTGATTTCCCTGCCCCTGCCCTCCAATAAAATGAAGAATCCTTTCTGGTTCTGAGTTTTACTAGAATAGCTTTTATTGAGTAGGTGACTCTCAGACTTCTTTTACTATGACATTAAGAAAGGCATTTTACATGGCAGTTGGGTGTACTTTATTATATGTACTTATGTGTATGTTATGTTTGTATTTCTTTAAAACATACTTGGCTTTAAAGTGTACCTTAGATTTTCTTTTCTATTGGTTCTCTCTCCTTTTCTTTCTTTCCTGTCACAGCAGGTCAGAAAACAGTAATCTTATTTAAGCCGGGAGAATTGTAGACAAATATGGAGCACTGTAACTATATGTATATGAGAAAGGTATTTTGGGTGGGTGGAAGAGATTTAAGTTACCATTTGACACTGGAACACTATGTCTTATACAAAGTAGATTGCTTTTAAAAAAAAAAGTTGCGTGTTTTTTTTTAAAGGTAAACCTGAGGAATGATGTATTTGGTTTTTCTTTTTAAAGCTCTCTGATCCTTCTGATTTACCAAGGAATGCCTTTAGAATTTTTACCATTCTTGTGGAATTTTTATGTATTGAACATATTGATTATGCCTTGGAAACAGGACTTGCTGGTAAGTATATTTATTTGTATTATACTTCATCTTAAATTCCTTTGATCCTGTTTGGTTAAACTGTATGCATACTGTTGTTTTATATATATTCATCTCAGTCAGTGCAGCAAAATGCTTTTTGAACTTCCTGTCGTGCAAGGATTTGTCAGATGCTAAAAGCTATACAAAGACACAGTTCTCATGTTGCTTACATTGAGCAGAGCAGGATAAACTACATAAGTCACAGCAGTGTGTGGCAGACTGTAATACAATGCTGCAAGTTTTAAATACCAAGGGGGCAGAAATGGAAATGACAGCAATTCTGCTTGAGACAGTTGAGTAATGTAAAGTTTGGAAAAGAAAATAAGCCTTATCAATAAGCCTGGAAAGGAATAGATTCATATGAAATTTTTTCTTTTGTTTTTGGCCTTTTGGGTTTACTGATATTAATAAGATAATGACCTCTTCCCTAAATTCTAGTCCCATTAGTTCAGTTGCCTCCTTGACTTCTCTCATCTGTTCTGTGTACATCTCAAATTTAATGTATCCAAAATGAAACTCTTTATCTTCCATCTAAACTTCTTCCTTTCCCATTATTTCTCATGTCTTTAAAAGACATTGCTCTTTACTATTTGCTGAAGCCCCAAACCCAGGAGTTGCCATAATTATTCTTTTCATCAAGCCTGAAAACCAGTCTGTCAGCAAATCCTGTCTATATACTGTCAAACATAACTCAAATTCTCCTACTTTTCTCCATCTCCATTGATGCCAACCTGATTTAAACATCATGATCTCCCTCTGCTCCTAACTGGTCTCTTACCTTTCCAAAATAACTGACTCCATGTAACAGTCATGGTATAAATTTAAGGGTCTTAAATTTTTTTTGTTTAAGACATTTTAGTGGTTTTCTATTACACTTAGGGGGAAAACAGCAACAAACTCTTTACAAAAGCATGGTTTTGATCTGGCCTCCTCTTATATATTCATCCTCATCTCATCTGCATTTCCGTTCACTATTCCAGCCACTCTGGCCTTTATTCTTTTCCTTACTCAGGTTCTTTGCACTTGGTGTCCACTCCCCCCACCCGGCCCCGCCGACTCCCATTTCTTTTTCTTCAGCTCTTCTGATATCTGGCTTTTCAGCCTTTTGCTCTTAACTAAGGTGCCACATTTTTAGAGAGTCTTTTGCTGATGGACCTAGCTAAAGTGACCCACTTCTCCCAGCCTAGTTACTCATTATTTCATCATTGAATTAACTTTTTCATAGCACTTGTTAAAGTAAAATTTTCATCCATTGGTGAGTGAGGTATTTGCCTCACTCATTGAACATATACTTAAGTGCTTATTATCAACTTACATTCTTATGGAAAAGATTGACAAAAGACTAGTAAGTACAGTGATTTAAAATAAAATTGAGTAAGAAATAGAGAATAGTAATGGGAGGTAGAATGGGGATTTCAGGGGAAGAGGGCTTTTTAGAAAGGATGGTCAGAGAAGGCCTCTGAGGAGACATGAATCAGCTGAATGAAATGAAGGAATAAATTGAATATTTGGAGAAAGAGTATTTTAAGCAGAGAGAATAGCATGCAGGTTCACATGGTTAGGAATCTTATTTGTCTTAATTTCATTATAGTCTAGCACCTAGAAAGCTAGTGGAGGTGATGGAATTCCAGCTGAGCTAGTTCAGATCCTAAAAGATGATGTTGTTAAAGTACTGTACTCAATATGCCAGCAAATTTGGAAAATTCAGCAATTTTTGAAAATTCAGGCTACAGGACTGGAAAAGGTCAGTTTTCATCCCAATCCCAAAGAAAGGCAATGCCAAAGAATGTAAACTACTACACAGTCGCACTCATGTCACATGCTAGCAAAGTAATGTTCAAAATTCTCCAAGAGAGGCCTTAACAGTATGTGAACCAAGAACTTCCAGATATACAAGCTGGATTTAGAAAAGGCAGAGGAACCAGAGATCAAATTGCCAACATCTGTTGGATCATAGAAAAAGCAAGAGAATTCCAGAAAAACATCTACTTCTGCTTCATTGACTACATTAAAGCCTTTTGACTGTGTGGATCACAACAAACTGGAAAATTCTGAAAGAGATGGGAATACCAGGCCACCTTACCTGCCTCCTGAGGAATCTGTATGCAGGTCAAGAAGCAGCAGTTAGAACTGGACATGGAACAGCGGACTGGTTCAAAATTGGGAAAGGAGTGTGTCAAGGCTGTATGTTGTCACCTTGCTTATTTAACTGACATACAGAGTACATTATGCAAAATGATGGGCTGGATGAAAAAGAAGCTGAAATCAAGATTGCAAAGAGAAATATCAATAACCTCAGATACACAGATGACACCACCCTTATGGCAGAAAACGAAGAGAAACTAAAGAGCCTCATGATGAAAATGAAAGAGTGAAAAAGCTGGCTTAAAACTCAACATTCAAAAAACTAAGATCATGGCATCCAGTCCAATCACTTCATGGCACATAGATGGGGAAACAATGGAAACAGTGATAGACTTTATTTTCTTGGGCTCCAAAATCAATGCAGATGGTGACTGCAGCCATGAAATTAAAGGACACTTGTTCCTTGGAAGAAAAGCTATGACCGACCTAGACAGCATATTAAAAAGCAGAGACATTGCTTTACCGACAAAGATCCATCTAGTCAAAACTATGGTTTTTTTCAGTAGTCGTGTATGAATGTGAGAGTTGGACTATAAAGAAAGCTGAGCACTGAAGAATTGATGCTTTTGAACCATGGTGTTGGAGAAGACTCTTGAGAGTCCCTTGGACTGCAAGGAGATCCAACCAGTCAACCCTAAAGGAAATCAGTTCTGAGTATTCATTGGAAGGACCATGCTGTAGCTGAAGCTTCAATACTTGGCCACCAGACGCAAAGAACTGACTCATCGAAAATGTCCTTCATGGTGGGAAAGACTGAAGCCAGGAGGAGAAGGGAATGACAGAGGATGTGATGGTTGGATGGCAACACCGACTTGATGGACATGAGTTTGAGCAAGCTCCAGGAGTTGGTGATGGACAGGTAATCCTGGCGTGCTGCAGTCCATGGGTTCACAAAGAATTGGACACGCCTGGGCGACTGCATTGAATTGAAATGAAGCTACTAGAAAGCACATAGCACATGCTCAAAAATGTTTGTGTGTAACATCTTTCTTTAAAGTTTCTAAGGTTGAAGCAAAATTACCTATAATTCAATAATCCTGTGGTTTATATCCCCCCCGCTTTTTTTATTATTATTTTAACCTAGTTGCTCTCAGGATGTGCATAAACATTTGTAGCCTGTTTGCCTCCCCTTCCTCCTTATAGCAGAAACTGACATCAAGTATTTAACATTTGCAATTTGCAAATAACCTAATGTGGTCATTTATATTGAGATAATATCTACCTCAAAGATATGAAGATTAATGAAGATAAAGTAACAAATTTGATTCCATATGGTATGAAGGATTTGTTTTTAGTATGGAAGCCTAGCATCTTCATTTTAATAGCAGTATTCATAATTTGGAAGGGCTTAGGGAATTTTCTGGTAGGATGAGAATATGCCTTCTATTCCTATGCATTTTCTATGTGGCTGTGGTGAACTCTGTGGAACTTACCGTGTTTTCTTTCTTTTGAATTATTTTCTCTGTATAAAATTCTGGAACTAAAATTACCGGATCAAAGTGTGTTGCAAATTTTTAAAATTTCTGTGCATATAAACTGTTTTCCTAAGGATTTTTCCCCCACTGATCTATACTGCTACTGGCATATATGCTTATACCCATTTTTCTGCACTCACTGAATTTTCCATAAGAACTTTAATAATTTAGTAATTTAAAGACATACATAATTATTGCCTTTCATGTCTTTCATTGGTTGTGTTGACTACTTTATTCTCTTGTAAGTTTGTGTTGGAGGCTTTAGTTTTCTTGCTGGTTGTGATTTTGTCTTGTGGGAAAATAAAAACTTGTTTTAAAACTTTGAGGAAAAAAAATCGTCCTTCTGTAAAGAACTCTAGGTATTAAACTTTTAATTCTCATTTTTCTGGATATTTCTCCTGGCCCTTTATACCTTTTAATTTTAGCTAGGAACATAAATGTCTATAGTTAGTAGGCACCTTGGAATTTAACTGTTACTCTTTTGCAAAAGAGGAAACTGAAATCTGAAGAGGTCAGCTGTTTGCTTTGCGGTCAGAATGTGAAGTGGCTTGAATACAATGCTGAAAATCAGGAATTTATTTTGTTGACAGTGAGAAGTCTTTGAATATTTTTGAGGAAATGGTAGAAAACATAGTGAAATCTGTCAAGTACCTTACTCTGGCAGCAAGATATAGCATAAAAGATAAGGAAATTTGAACTAATAAGAAAATTATTTTAACTGTTATCAGAGGTAATAAGGCCTGGTTATAAGAAAAATAGTATTAATAGAAGTGTGTTCATGGATCGTGTGAATCTTTAGGCACAAGAAGGTGGGGAAGGAGAGGGTATAGTCCAAGATGATTCACTTACAAGTTTAGTTTTTGATTTATCTCAGCAAACAGTGAAGACTTGAGTATATGGTGAAAATTTGGCATTAAAACTTTGTCATTAATGAGCTTAATTCTACTCATTTTGTCCATAAAAATTATTGCTGATTTACTGAAACAGCAGTTCTTTTTATGCATGTTATATATATATATATATATATATATATATATATATATATATAAAACCACATTTTTTTCTGTTGCCTAGGTGAATTTCTTTAATATGATTCTAACATATACATGCCTTCCAACTTTAGGAATTCCTTCTTCAGATTCTAAGAATGCAAATCTCTATTTTTTGGATGTGGTGCACCAGGCCAATACTATTTTTCATCTTTTTGACAAGCAGTTTAATGATCACCTTATGCCACTAATAAGGTTAGTCAAATTGTCTGATTTTCATTGGTATTTCAAAGAATATTATAATATTCTACTTTATGTTAAGTTTTAAAGGTAATAGCTGTTCACTGAAACATCAAACAGGGCAGGAGAGTGTGAAATAAGCAATCTACTTGCTCTCAGGGTGTATGTAAGCATTTGTAACCTGCTTCTTCCTCCCCTTCCTCTCTCACAGCAGAAATTTGACATCAAGTATTTAACATGTACTATTTGCAAATAATGTAGTGTGGTAATTTATATGGAAATAATAATATCTAGCTCAAAGATGTGAAGTTTAAAGAAAATTTTTAAAAAGTAACATAAACTCTTCTTCCTTGCCTTCTATATTCTCTTCCTTCTGTGGTATTAATTTTGTTTTATTTGAAAACACTGTCATAAACCTAAATCTGTATGAAAGGTGACTTCTAGCTTGTTCCCACTTGTTACAATGAAAAGATGTACAGTAACAATTTTATGCCATCAGTAGGACAAGTTTTGATGAGATATTAAATAAGATTTATGTGAACTTTTGAAGCATATGAGAGTTATATAGTGTATATGTGAGCATGTTTTATAAAATTGTATGTGTAGTACTGTCATTAAAGAGGAAAAATATTCATGTAAAAGAAAATTGTAGACATTTTTTATAAAATTGATAATACCAAGAAATTATTAATCTAGGAATGATCTCAAATCTATATGATCTCATATAGATTACTTGTGATCTCTGAATCACATTTTGAAAGGAAATTTACTTTTTAATGAGCTCTAATGCTAACATCTGCTAGATCATGGAAAAAGCAAGAGAGTTCCAGAAAAACATCTATTTCTGCTTTATTGACTATGCCAAAGCCTTTGAAGTGTGGATCACAATAAACTGTGGAAAATTCTGAAAGAGATGGGAATATTATACCACCTGACCTGCCTCCTAAGAAACCTGTATGCAGGTCAGGAAGCAGCAGTTAGAACTGGACATGGAACAACAGACTGGTTCCAAATCAGGAAAGGAGTACGTCAAGGCTGTATATTGTCACCCTGTTTATTGAACTTATATGCAGAGTACATCATGAGAAACGCTGGGCTGGAAGAAGCACAAGCTGGAATCAAGATTGCTGAGAGAAATAGCAATAACCTTAGATATGCAGATGATACCACCCTTATGGCAGAAAGTGAAGAGGAGCTAAAGAGCCTCTTGATGAAAGTGAAAGAGGAGAGTGAAAAAGATGGCTTAAAGCTCAACGTTAGAAAACTAAGATCATGGCATCTGGTCCCATCACTTCATGGGAAGTAGATGGGGAAACAGTGGAAGCAGTGTCAGACATTATTTTTTGGGCTCCAAAATCACTGCAGATGGTGACTGCAGCCATGAAATTAAAAGACGTTTACTCCTTGGAAGGAAAGTTATGAGCAACCTAGATAGCATATTCAAAAGCAGAGACGTTACTTTGCCAACAGAGGTCTGTCTAGTAAAGGCTATGGTTTTCCCAGTGGTCATGTATGGATGTAAGAGTTGGACTGTGAAGAAAGCTGAGTGCCGAAGAATTGATGCTTTTGAACTGTGGTGTGGAGAATAACCTTAAGAGTCCCTTGGACTGCAAGGAGATCCAAACAGTCTATTCTAAAGGAGATCAGTCCTGGGTGTTCTTTGGAAGGACTGATGCTAAAGCTGAAACTGCAATACTTTGGCCACCTCATGCAAAGAGTTGACTCATTGGAAAAGACCCTAATGCTGGGAGGGATTGGGGGCAGGAGGAGAAGGGGACAACAGAGGATGAAATGGCTGGATGGCATCACCAACTTGATGGACATGAGTGTGTGAACTCTGGGAGTTGGTGATGGACAGGGAGGCCTGATGTGCTGTGATTCATGTGGTCACAAAGAGTCGGACATGACTGAGCGACTGAACTGAACTGAACTGAATGCCACATAGCGAAGGATTCACATATAATTATTAAGATTGCATATTGTTTAGTATTTGGGGTGTTATCTGACATTTAGGTAAAATTTAGAAGGTAAATATGACTACCAAGATGTTGGTTTTTGTTTTTAATATAAGAAAGCTAAATACAACTGGATTGAGTGTTAGTCTACAAATTTTAATTAATATAATTTACTATAGTTTCAAGACGCTGTTATTTTTCTTACTGTTACACCAGAAATTTAATTTAAAAAGAAACCAAATTCCAAAATCATGTTTATATTCTAAAGGGATAGCTCCTCAGAGATGAAAATAATATATCTAAATCCTCCTGTTTTAAATGATAAATTTTTCCTATCATGACTATTGTAGTGAATTGAATGTAGTGGATACTAAATAATTACTGTTTATATCATTCTTGGATTTGGAAGCTAATTAAAATTACGTGTGTGTATGTGTGTCTAGGTATGTAACAATAAGCAGGAATTGTGAAAACTTTTAGAATTCTGAGGTTACTAATATGATTTTTATTCCCCTTTAAACATTCAATAGCTCTTCTCCTAAATTATCTGAATGCCTTCAGAAAAAAAAAGAAATAATTGAACAGATGGAGATGAAATTGGATACCGGCATTGATAGGCAAGTGTTTACTATTTCTCTTGCATTTTTTTATTTGTAAAAACACCATTATAACAACATGAAAATTATTTTCAGACAAGAAAAAAGTCTGTTTGAATTCCACTATCCTGCTATAATGTTTGATTTTATTTGTACATATTTATTTCATCCTAATGTAATTTTATTGGATTCCAGATTTATTATTTATGGAAGTCAGCAGGTTTAGATTAACTTTAGACCAATTCTATTTGAAAATCTTTTTTTTTTTTTTTTGGTAAATGCTGCTGTAGACACTCTGTCTCTCTCTGTCCCCATCCTCCCTCTTTCTCCGCCTCTCTCCCTGCCTCCCTCCCTTCCCTTTCCCTCTTCCTCTTCCTCTCTCCAGACTCCTTAAAAATGGTATGTAACCTGGAAGATTTCAGGCTTATATCTGAAATGCATTAAATTAATATACCAATTTTTAAAAGTAAATTCCATTGAGTGAAAACCCTACATTTGAAAAATTTTTTAATGTTTACTTTAGTTAATTACCTGTTCATAATATGGAGCAGTGGACTCTGTCTTTTGAGATGATAATGGACATAGGTTGTTGATGATAATCATGTTTATCAGGCATTTATCAGGCATTTGCTATATGCTTGGCACAATACAAGAATCTTTACCTGTATAATTTCATTCGCCTGCAATTCAGGAAACCCAGGTTTGGTCCCTGGGTTAGGAAGATCCCCTGGAGAAGGAAATGGCAAACCACTCCAGTATTGTTGCCTGAGAAATCCCATGAATAGAGGAGCCTGGAGAGCTGCAGTCCATGGTTTGCAGAGTTGGACACAACTGGGTGATTATTACTTTCACTGGCACAGTACAAGGATCTTTACCTGTATAATTTCATTTAAGAAATACCATTTCCATTTTACAGATGAGGAAGTGAAGGCTTAAAGAAATGAAGTAGTTTGCTAGAGATCATACAGTTAATGCTGGTAGAACTGGAACTCAAATTCTAAAGCCCATGCTACCAGGTTTGGGCATATTTTTACTTCCTGTAATTCTCTTTTCTCTTCCATTCAAGAAGACATACACAAATATAAGTTACTTATAGGAACTCTAGCTCTAAATATCTTTGTCTTTTGCCAATCTATCCTTTCCAGCTTTGTTTGTTTCTTGCCAATCTGTCCTTTCCCAGCTTTGTTTTATTCACTGTTAACGCTTAGATTGCTTGTTCCATATCTTCAATTACTCCCTCATAATTACCCTAAAATTTATTTCTTTCGATCATAACTATCTTACAGATCCTAAACTCTGGATTAATGCAGATTCTGTTATTCTGATAACTGGATGGCTCATTGCTGTTGGAGAATGTCGCAAAACTCAGACATTGTTCGTGCCATTACAAACTCATACTTCATTTCTCAACTGGGCCTTCAGTACCACTTATTCAGCCTCCTGCTTATCCTTAGACTGTGAAACTCGGGTTCTTCTCACCTGTTCTTCCAAACTTTGGCCATTCCTTATAAGTTCTTCTATCTTACTCCCTTCCTAAGCATTCTCCAAATATACTTGTGAAAGAAATGAATTAGTGACAGTCTTCTAAGATCTTTAAGATTTCCTTAAATAAAGTAATGGACAAATGAATCTTTGCACTGTGTTTTGAGCAGGAAGCTAATAAAATTAAGATCTCTTTGCTATCAAGATCTAGAATTTACTTGTTTTAAAATCTGAAGTATACCAATAGTAAAATAGTTTTATGGTGACATGAAATTAAATAATATAAATTTAATTTAGTATAAATAATATAAATTAAAGTAAATTAAATGGTTCAAATACATGGTATTCTCAATTCTGTAGGACATTAAATTGTATGATTGGACAAATGAAGCATATCTTGGCTGCAGAACAAAAGAAAACAGATTTTAAGCCAGAAGATGAAAACAATGTTTTGCTTCAGTGTACTAATGTGAGTATAATGATTTAATATGCTAGTAAGAATATCTGCTTTATTTGTATTCTTAATAACATTTTATTGATGTATCTTATGCTCCAAGTGTTTTTTTTTATTCTTAGAGATTAATGAGAAATTATATATATTTTCTCCTTAGCTAAGTTGATACATATTTCTGTGTAATAAGTGTAGAAAAAATTTTACAGGCCTGTGTTAAAGTCTGTGCTTATGTAAGAAAACAAGTGGAGAAGATTAAAAATTCCATGGATGGGAAGAATGTGGATACAGTTTTGATGGAACTTGGAGTACGTTTTCATCGACTTATTTATGAGCATCTTCAACAATATTCCTATAGCTGTATGGGTGGCATGTTAGCAATTTGTGATGTAGCTGAGTATAGAAGGTGTGCCAAAGACTTCAAGGTATGTATTCACAAATATCAAACTTGTAAATAAGTTCAAGAACATAAGTCAGATCATAAAAATGTAAACTGACATAACCATTAGCAGAAAGTTTATAACTTTTCTTGACACTGTAATGAGACAGATCTGACATTTCCTAAATGAAAAAGTAATATTCCAGACAGTATTAACACATTTTTGCTTTGAGCTTTTAGAAGATGCTGTATTTTAGTTCCATAGACCAAGTGACCTTATTAATGCCCATAACTAATGCTGTATATCATATATCAGGAAAATATATTCTTTCTTCATGTATATCTCTCTGAAATTAGTTTCCATCCAATGTTTAAATTATTTTAAAAGCTGTAAATTAATGATAACTAGTTCTACTTCACAAAAGTATAAAAGATTATTACTGTTTGAGTAAATTGGCACAATATGAATCTTTTCAAAAAGATTATGTTGAGTTTATATAATATCTAAAATACTTGAGTTTTTAACACTTTGGTAGCTTTTAAAAATTCTAACATGAACTCTTTAACATTAGTTAAGTCCTGGCAGTACATAAATGAGAAGAATTTACAAACTGATTATAAAACTAGAAATATTTTTTTTCCTTCTCTTATCTCAATTCAGATTCCTCTGGTATTACAGCTTTTTGATACTCTGCATGCACTTTGCAATCTTCTGGTAGTAAACCCAGATAATTTAAAGCAAGTCTGCTCAGGAGAACAACTTGCTAATCTGGACAAGAACATTCTTCACTCCTTCGTACAACTTCGTGCCGACTATAGATCTGCCCGCCTTGCTCGACATTTCAGCTGAGGTTGAATTTACAAGGGAAATGTGTTGTACTCCAGCAAGCCTTGGTTGATAGAAAGCACAGAAGGTTTCTTATGACACAGCCAACATTTTATTGAAAAATGACTGTTTGGAAAAACAGCAGCCATACTTACCCTTGAGGATTTATTTGAAATTTGGACAATACTAAGAATATTTTGCTTTTTCCTTAAGTTTTAATTCCATTTCTGAACTTCTGTAAATCTCAAACTCTGTGAAGCTATATGTCATTGTTTCCATCCTGGAAAATGTTGATGTCAGGAGGTAAATGGGATTGTTACCAGTATTCCAGTTCATGTTCTTTAACATAGTCCATTGGGAAATTTCAGCTTCCTGTTTTGCACTAATGATCGGTAAAATACCGCAAGACTCACTTATTATTTATCAATTTTCAATGACCTTTTCGGCAGTGGTAATTGTTAATCAGATTATTTTAAGTTTTCCTGGAGAACTTTTTACCTATTTCAAAGGTTGAAAATTCGGCATAATTTCTGTAGTTGGTTCATTGAATTTTTCTGAGGTACAACAGTAATACTATTCCAAAAAAACGTTATAAAGAAAACTAAAATGAAGTACATTTTATGTAGGTATTAGCAGTGTGGATCAAAATACACCTGCTTTCTGGGTAAAAGGAAAAAAAAAGTTTACAATTTCTTATTTGGTAAACAGATTTTAAGCCAATGCTAGCAAGAAATTAATAAAGCTACCTTATTTTATATTTCACTTAAGATAAAGTAGAGGATGTTAACTAAAGGACCATATTTATTCATTATTTTAATATTATAAGGGAAGTAAAAAGTGAGGTATAGACTGAATGGTGCATATGAGAATTATTGGCAGTGTTTAACAGCAATGCAATCCTTTAAGATTTTTATCCTTATGTTAAACTGAGATAAGATGGAATGGCTAAACATGCAGGTAGTCTTCTATTTTAAGAGGAATTGGGAGTTGATAGTCAGCATTATATTCTAGTCCAGAGATCAACTTTGTAAGGACTAGTAGTTTTTAAATATATAGTGTCTGTCATTATCTTTTTCAAGGCATTTCTGAAGTGATTCCTTCTGAAGTGATTCCTATTGAGTGTAGTTAATTGAATTGGCTTAATATGGTGACATAATAAATCACTTATAAAATTTTAAATATCAAGTGGAAATTTTAAAAATTATTAACTATAAACTTTCTCTGTAAGAATACATTCTTAGCTGTATGTAGTGTTTCAGCTTCCATTGTATTATTCATAGTCTTCCAGGAACAGATAAACTTCAATGTTTGACTGATTTTTGGCTTTGTTTTTTCCTCTAATGTAGGCTTTTGGCCTAATTTTGGAAAACTACATTTAAGAATATGTTTCTGAATGTTCAACTTTACCAAAACTTCCAGGTCCAGAGTGAGCTAGCTACTGTTTAAGTTACTTTTAACTGAATTTTCTTCATTTTCTGTTTAGCCCAGTGTTATCTAGGTAAGCAAGAGAAATAAAGTATGCCAACATTTATCAAAGCATTTTAGGAAATTGTGGCAGCTTTGGAAGGCTGTCTAGTTTTCTATTCCTTAGCCAAAGGAAAGCCAGAACAGGTTTTGGGTATTAGAGAAAGTCATATGCTTGTACTATTGCCATTTTAGAAAGCTCTGATGTGAATTCAAATTATACCTCTGTTACTTAAAGCCAACAATTTTAAAGCAGTAGTTTTATGGCCATTTGAACTTTGTACACAGTGTCAATTTGTTTAAAAAAAAAAAGGAAAAAAATATCAAATAAAACAAACATGAGAGAACATTATAAGACTTCCACATCAGAGAAGTGTTTCAAATTATTTTGTTTGGATTAATTTTTAAAATGTAAAGCATATATTTGTTGCTTAGCTATTTTGTTAATTTTTATTTTTATATTTGAGTTATGTGCAATGTTTTCCATTATGACCATTGACAAGACACTAACAAAGAAAACTCATAAGTGAATACTTAATTTAGAAGTGTTAACATTATTGCTCAATAAACAAATTCCCTGCAGTTGTTTTTTTATTTCACTCCATTTTTACAGTTTGAAGATATCATTCTGAATTTTATAAATTATTTTTTATTGAATTTTTAAGATGTTCCTTATTTTTCATGGCATAGGTCTTCTCACTTCCTTTTTAAGCGAAAAATACTTGACTATATAATCAAAATTAGGAACAAAAAATTTAAGAAAAAAATTTATAAGACAGTGTGCATTCTTTGGATTTGTTATATTTGATTTTTAAAGTAGTTTTCATATTAGTGGGCAGTATGAAATTTTGTCCCAAATATATATGACTCAAAAGAGATGATAGATAAGTAAACATATGCATATGGTAAAATTTAGGTATGATAAAGGAGCTTTGTACATTAGTAACTTTAGCCAACATTTGAATAAGGAGAATCTTCATAATTTTCCAGTTTCACATGAGCTAATATGCAATGTTTAGATAATATTTTGAAGTTAAAATATGCTCTTAAACACTGCATTTTTAGAATATGCAGAAATACTCAAGAAAAAGCTTGAGTGTATTATGTTTTCATAAAATGATACAGAAAGTGAAATATAGAATGCAGGTGATATTGAAAACAACAGCTAACCAAAGTAGATGAATACTTATGAGGAATTATTACATAATGGCTGGATGCATCCTTAGACAGTTGGCTATCTGACTATTCTAAGACAATTATTAGTAGCCTCATTTTGAGTACCACCATTGTTGCAAATCCCTAGCACATTTCTTCTTTTAAAGAGAGCTTCTAAGTAAGTTAATTTATAGTATAGTTTGGACTATCTCTTTTCTCTTTCACTTGAAATATTTCACATCATAAAATAATTTAATTATCACCCAGTAGGTAGATTCAAAGTGGAGAATGTGCTGCTCCCTTAAAATGCCTTTTGCTCATCTATGATGATGAATATTTACATCTAGTTAGATAAAGAGATTTTTGTTCCTGAACTGCCAGAAAACCTGTTAAGGTGGTCATGTTTATATATTGCCTAAGGCATGCTTAAACTGTATGTGAGAGTCAGGTATCCTGGGTGTGTAATTTGTTAGTGACTTCAAAAACTCACATCTTGGAGTTCAGCTTTTTTTTTTTTTTTTTTTTAATGCAGAGATATTCTTTGTATTACTCTTATTTGCCCTTTGACTCAGAAGTGTGAAGATGCTTTCTAGAAGCATAATTTCTAGTGGAGAATTTGACATACAGAGCATTGTGTGCTTTCATCCAGTTAGTTTAGCTGTATTCAGTTCTCTGGTACTTCTCTTTGCTTGAGAAAGGCTGTCCTGAAATACATTGTGTACTTTGGAGGAAAAGAACCAGTCCATCTTGTTACTTTAATTCTACATAAAGTAAAAATGGCCTTTAAAATTTTTGATGCATAATAAAGATAATTATAGCTATATTTATTGACTTAAGTCCTGTGCACTGTGCTAAGCGCTTTGCATACATTATTTCATTTGGTTTCAAAGCAGCCCTAAGAGCAGAGTACTGTTATCTCCATTTGAAGATACCCATTGCCCAGAAAGTTTTAAATAGATCTGCTCAAGGTTTGCAGCTAAGTAAAGGCTCAGATTGAAACCCGAATCATTCTCGCTCTTTGTGTTTTATGCACTTTTCTCCTTATGTAACATTAAATAGGTCCTTTAGTTTGATGGGCTCATTAGTTTTGCTTACTCTTTCCTTTCATCCAATATTTTGTTCTCATTGCAGTGTTTAGATTATGAAGTTGAGATACAGAGCTAATTAATTTACTGTTAGACTTTCCTTTAATGTATCCATTGTGTGGTCATACTTTTTAAATTTGGTTTTAAAATTTTATAAGTGGTCATGCAATTTAATTGAATATTAAGTTTGTGCCTACTAGAAATCTTTCCTTCAGAAAGTTCGTTAGTATTATTTTGTGTAGTCATAGTGCTACCTGAGTTATAATTTTTGCAGTAGAAAGAATTCAGATGTTTTGTGCCATATTTTGTACCATAGGAATGAACGACAATTCCACTTTTAAAGATAAGAAATTTTGTTTGTTTCTGCCTTCAGAATCAAACTATTTTAATGTCATAAGTTTGCCAATTCTGTTGATCATTTAGTGCATTGGTAGTTTTAAAATAGCTAATGCTAGAGTGAAAGCATAAGAGAAAAAAGGTACTCAGTGTATTAACAACAGGCTATCATTATCATGTAATCAAATATTGCATATTTAATATTTTTAAAATTTGCCTTAACTCTTAACTTTTATTCTTACTACTGATCAGTCTTTCTCTTTCCTAATTTAAGGGGAGAAATAACCCTCAAGTGTAGAAGAGAAATCTGACACATTAGAAAATAAGAATTTTAATTGGTGATTTAAAGCAGCTAGGTTGATAACCTTGGGCTTAACAAGACTGATATTTTTAAACGAGGCCCTGTGTACTTTTGGGGCTTCCCTTGTGGCTTATCTGGTTAAAAAAATCTGCCTGCAATGTGGGAGACCTAGGTTTGATCCCTGGGTTGGGAATATCCCCTGGAGAAGGGAAAGGTTACCCACTCTAGTATCCTGGCCTGGAGAATTCCATGGACTGTGTAGTCCATGGGGTTGCAAAGAATTGGACTTGACTGAGTGACTTTCACTTTCACTGTATACTTTTGGGCTTACCCTGGTGGCTCAGACAGTGAAGAAACTGCCTGTAATGTGGAAGACCTGGGTTTGATCCCTGGTTCAGGAAGATCCCTTGGAGAAGGAAATGGCAACCCACTCCAGTATTCTTGCCTAGAGAATCCCATGGACAGAGAGCCCTGACAGGTTGCTGTCAATGGGGTCTCAAAGAGTTGGACATGACTAAGCAACGAACACTTTTTCTGTGTATACTTGAACATTGTTATCTGGGAGGTAACACTAAACTTCAGTTCTTAGGATTAATAACACTTTTGTGGGGGAGAGACAAGTAATTAACCATACTTGCTCATTTCCTAAGTGGTTTAGAAGGTTGCTATCTGCCTCACTGTACATACGAAGCCAATTGAAATATGAATATATCACAGTCATACTCCAAACAGCAAACAAGCTCAGAGGAAAGTCATTTATTCAGAAAGCATAGATTTGTGCTAGACAGCAGTGATGCATTACAAATATATAATTATTTTCACTAATATTTGAGCAGGTGGAATGGATTAGAACATGGTCAACATTATGCTGCTGATAACATGTATTTTTCTATATTAATATGTACTGTGCAACATGTATTAAAATTGTCAATAATTCATTTTAGCCGAGATACTAATATTTATATTACAGTGTTGAAGAGACAGTATCCAACTGAGCCACTTTTAATTTAAAAGTCTGAAACTGGAATTAAGTTTACTTTCAAAAACCACGTAAATTATTTTATAATCACTGGAAGGTGAATAAAACATAGAATTATCAGTGACTGGTCACTTAATAGGAAGAAGTATAGAAAGTTAAGAATAAGGATAAGAATCTGGAATAAGTTAAATTTCATTTATAGCTCAGATGAGTTACCTTCTTTTGTTTTCACCATTGGCAATCTTAAATGAAGGAAAATGTCTTTTCCCAGAGCATCTTCACATTAATAAACTAAGTCTGAAGATTGGATGGAACCAACTCCAAGGAATTAATCTTCAGCAGTAGGCTTTCAGACTTTTTAGATTAAATTTTGAGAGGTAGGAAGCCTTCTTGATTCCCCTGTAATCTTAGGTTCCTTGGAATGGGGCCACCCCTTTTTACCTACGTGTTATTTTAATCTTTATACTGTGGATAAAAATTTGGTTTGTTTGAACTGGCATTTTGTGTGGCAGTCTATCAAACCTTCAGCTTTTTGCTATAGAGTAATTATCCAAATAGAATCTGAGCAGTGCTGAACTAAAGAAAACTGTGACACTACCTCTTAAGTATATGGTTGGCAAATGCTGTGTTCTATTTAGAGGATTCACATAAAAATATGTGAAAATACTTTATAAGGAATAATACTAAGTGCCTCTATATTAGGATTTTTCAGTAGAATGTATTTTCAGTTTTTGCCACAAGGGGAGGAGTTATTTTTATAGTAATACTGACAAACATTTTGTTCCATTAAAAAAATAGAATTCACATAACTTCTCTGTCTCACAGCACCTAGGAACATGTCACCCTAACAGGAAGAGGGTGTATGTGTGTGTCTTTAAGATTCTGAAAATCCTATGTGAAAAGAATTATCTGAGTGGATTAATGACATAAAACTAAAACAGTTTTGAAAAACATGTATGTTCACAGTGGACCCAGGAGCTGGACAGAAGAGTTCATCATAATTAAAACTGTTTTTAGGGTTACATATCTCATATAATTCCTTTATCAACTCTTTAATAGGAATCTATTGATTAGTTTTTGGTTTTTAAGGAAAAATTTTTGAAGCAATCTCTGACTTAACAGAAAGGTTTTAAATATTGTACAAATAAAAATTTTCCACTTTGAGAGTAAGTTGCTGTCATGATGCCCCATTACCCTGTAATACTTTTGTATTTCCAACAAGAAGAAATTCTCCTATATAGTCATAATACAGTTATCAAAATCAGGAAATTAACATTGATATATTACTCCCATCTAATCCTAAGACCCCTTTCAAGTTTCACTGATTGTCCTAATAATGGTTTATAAGGATCCACTTTAAAATCATGTGGTGTTTTAGGTTGTAATATTTCTACTTTCTTCCACTCTGGAATGGTTTCTTACTTAGTCTTCCCTTGACTTTTGCTACCCTTGACACTTCTGCAGATTATAAGCCAGTTATGTAAAATGTTCCTAAATTTGAATTTATTTCCTCATGAATAGTTTCCAGTTGTGCGTTTTGGCAGGGATATTACAAAAGCAAGTCAGTGTTCTCATTGCAGCCTATGAGGTAGTGCACAATTTCAGTGCACCATTTCTGATAATACTCATTTTAATCACTTGCTTATGTTGCTACCTATCAGCGTTCTATACTATAAAGTTACTTTTTCCCTTTGTAATTTTGTGGGAAGGTAGTTCAAAACTATGTATATATCCTGCTCCTAATCAAAATTTCAGTGTGAATTAATGGTTTTCTGGTCAAAAGATTATAACACGTTGCTTATTTTGAAACTCAAATTGTCTCACATTTGGTTAATGGGATCCCCTTCAAGTTGGTTCCTATCTCCTTTAGACATGTCATCATTTTTTAAGTGCTTTCTTACACTGGGCACACAGCTTTCTCCAAACTCGTCTCGTATTTGCCTGCCCCATAGTTTGAATCAGCTGTTTCTTCATCTTTTAGTGGAAATTGGTATTTAGAAACTACAATTTGTACGTGAGATATGCTTATAATTGAGATGTCTGTGCCACCACTCCTCAGTGGATGGTGCTATGGGGCTTTGTGTGTGTATATACACATATGTTTTAAATTTACATACACATACACTCCCCTATGTGATACCCTTTTTACCTCATTTGAGCTCCAGTACCCATGTTGTGTTTCCTCCCTCATGCAAGAGGAGGACTTCCTCACTTCACTCAGCCTCTGAGGCTTTGGCCATAGAACAAGGTAGGGGGAATGGAAACAGTCATTACAGAAAACATGTAAAGATTTAAAAATTCTAAATAAAAATTGCTTATAATCGCTTTATTCAGAAACAAATTTTTGGTGTATTTTCTTTTAATGTAGTGATCAAATTAGTAACACTGAATCGAGAAGGGTAAAGTGTTTATGCCAAAAACATGAGACATATTTATTTCGAAGGAATTGAACTGAAATCATGTCATATGTTTTTCTATAATCATGTCCTTGCTATTGTGAGTAGTTGTTAATTAATGATAAAGTATGTCAGTAAAACCAATTCTGAGAATGGAAATCTGACCATTAAGGACTAAATACCAATAGGATATTTTACTAATCAAATTCAAAAGAAAATAATTATAAAATTATTGTGTAGGCTGATAAAAATATACTTAAGATCAATTTTATATGAGAAGGTCTATCTAGAGTGGATTTAATACATGTTAAATTTAATTTGAAATAGGAGTCTGTATCTGGGCAAATTGTTCAGCCTTCAGTTTCCTTCTTAGTGCTCTGTGATCACTGCTATAGCAAGCTTAAATTCTGTAATTCCAAATGTAGGCATACTGTTAAGAGCCTATAGTAATATCAGAAATAGATTAGCTTAAGAAGTCATGTCTGAACCCAAATGAGGATATCTGAAAGCTAGATCCTCCTACAGTACTACTGCTTGCAGTGACCGTGTATCACTTTGGTTAAGAGCTAAGGCTTTTATATCAGCTCAGTGGCAGATGTGCATCATGACCTTGTCACTTACTAATTATGTGACCTTGTGTAAGTGTTATAAAGTGTGGAAAAAAGACAGTTGTGACAGGTGTTTAATAAAAGATTAATAGTTTTAATTATGTACCATCCCCACCAGCCAACAAATAGAATAACAGCTTGCTGTGGGCTTCTACAGTACCTAGTTTCATGCTACCATTATCACACATTACTGGCCTATTATTATGTGCTTACTTTTTCTCAGTAGGCTAGACTTGAGGGCAGGATCTTTTTACTTAATATCCCTAACTTCTAATACTGTACTGAACAAAGGACAGCATTTCAATAAATATTTGTTAGATGAAAAATAAGTGAATGAGATGATCCCACATAGGACTAGAAATACCTTTAAAAAGCTGACAGAAGAGATGATGAAAAACAATCACAAGTGTCTTTGCACTTTGTAACACTTGGACAAGGTCACATAATTAGTGACAAAGTCACGATGCACATCTTGGGCTGATTTAAAAGCCATAGCTCTTAAAGTGGTATATGATCACTGCAAGCTAGTAGTAGTGTAAGAGGATCTAGCGCTCAGATATCCTTATTTTGGGTTAAGACATGACGTCTTAATTTTTTTTTAAGTTAATTTATTTCTGACATCACTATAGGCTCTTAACAGAATGCCTTTTATTAAACAACTATTACGTGTCAGGCAGACTACCCTGGTGGCTCAGATGATAAAGAATCTGCCTGTAATCCAGGAGACCAGGGTTCAATCCCTGGATTGGAAAGATCCCCTGCAGAAGGAAATGGCTACCCATTCCAATATTCTGGTCTGGAGAATTCCATGGACAGAGGATCTGGTGGTCTACAGTCCATGGGGTCACAAAGAGTCGGACACGACTGAGTGACTCACTATTGTATGTCAGACACCTTACTAATAATACATTTGTTATTGCACTTATTGGCTAAGTACTGTTGTTACCCCCATTTTAAAAATGAAGTAAATGAAGCACAGTGAAGATAGCTAACTTGACTGAGGTTACATTTCTAAAAAGTAACAGTCAGAATTCAAACTATAACCATGGGTTGCCAGAGCCAGTGCTTTAACTACTTTGTTCTATTACCTCTACCTCCAAGAAGATTTCACAAAAGAAGGTTAGATTTCAGCTGGGCTTTTAAAAGACAGAGTATTTCAGAAAATGGAACAGGTAGAAGGAAATGGCAACCCACTCCAGTGTTCTTGCCTGGAGAATCCCAGGGATGGGGGAGCCTTGTGGGTTGCCGTCTATAGGGTTGCACAGAGTCGGACACGACTGAAGTGACTTAGCAGCAGCAGAGGGCATTCCATGTAGAGGTGACTTACACTTGCAAAAGTGTGGTGCGTGAGTCCCTGGTGTATTCACTGTGAGCAGATCTTAGGGTATGTGGTCTATCAAAAAAGCAAGTAAAGCTGGAATATTTGGATCAAGGTTAGTTTCTTAAGACTCAGTTCGTTTCAGTTCAGTCGTTCAGTCGTCTTTGCGACCCCATGAATCGCAGCACGCCAGGCCTCCCTGTCCATCACCATCTGTCGGAGTTCACTCAGACTCAGTGTCCATCGAGTCTGTGATGCCATCCAGCCATCTCATCCTCGGTCGTCCCCTTTTCCTCCTGCCCTAAATCCCTTCCAGCATCAAAGTCTTTTCCAATGAGTCAACTCTTTGCATGAGGTGGCCAAACTACTGGAGTTTCAGCTCTAGCATCATTCCTTCCAAAGAAATCCCAGGGCTGATCTCCTTCAGAATGGACTGGTTGGATCTCCTGGCAGTCCAAGGGACTCTCAAGAGTCTTCTCCAACACCACAGTTCAAAAGCATCAATTCTTCAGCACTCAGCCTTCTTCACAGTGCAACTCTCACATCCATACATGACCACTGGAAAAACCATAGCCTTGACTAGATGGACCTTAGTCGGCAAAGTAATGTCTCTGCTTTTGAATATGCTATCTAGGTTGGTCATAACTTTTCTTCCAAAGATTAAGCATCTTTTAGTTTCATGGCTGCAATCACCATCTGCAGTGATTTTGGAGCCCCAAAAATTAAGTCTGACACTGTTTCCCTATCTATTTCCCATGAAGTGATGGGACCGGATGCCATGATCTTCATTTTCTGAATGTTGAGCTTTAAGCCAACTCTTTCCCTTTCCTCTTTCACGTTCATCAAGAGGCTTTTTAGCTCCTCTTCACTTTCTGCCATAAGGGTAGTGTCATCTGCATATCTGAGGTTATTAATATTTCCTCCTGCAATCTTGATTCCAGCTTGTGTTTCTTCCAGTCCAGCATTTCTCATGATGTACTCTGCATAGAAGTTAAATAAGCAGGATGACAATATACAGCGTTGACATACTCCTTTTCCTATTTGGAACCAGTCTGTTGTTCCTGTCCAGTTGTAACTGTTGTTTCCTGACCTGCGTACAGATTTCTCAAGAGGCAGGTTAGGTGGTCTGGTATTCCCATCTCATTCAGAATTTTCCACAGTTTATTGTGATCCACACAGTCAAAGGCTTTGGCATAGTCAATAAAGCAGAAATAGATGTTTTTCTGGAACTCTTGCTTTTTCCATGATCCAGCGGATGTTTGCAATTTGATCTCTGGTTCCTCTGCCTTTTCTAAAACCAGCTTGAACATTAGGAAGTTCACGGTTCACGTATTGCTGAAGCCTGGCTTGGAGAATTTTGAGCATTACTTTACTAGTGTATGAGATGAGTGCAATTGTGCAGTAGTTTGAGCATTCTTTGGCATTGCCTTTCTTTGGGATTGGAATGAAAACTGACCTTTTCCAGTCCTGTGGCCACTGAGTGCAGCACTTTCACAGCATCATCTTTGAGGATCTGAAACAGCTCAACTGGAATTCCATCACCTCCAATAGCTTTGTTCATAGTGATGCTTTCTAAGGCCCGCTTGACTTCACATTCCAAGATGTCTGGCTCTAGATTAGTGATCACATCATCATGATTATCTGGGTCGTGAAGATCTTTTTGTACAGTTCTTCCGTGTATTCTTGCCACCTCTTCTTAATCTTTTCTGCTTCTGTTAGGTCCAGACCATTTCTGTCCTTTATCGAGCCCATCTTTGCATGAAATGTTCCCTTGGTATCTCTAATTTTCTTGAAGAGATCTCTAGTCTTTCCCATTCTGTTGTTTTCCTCTGTTTCTTTGCATTGATCACTGAAGAAGGCTTTCTTATCTCTTCTTGCTATTCTTTGGAACTCTGCATTCACATGACTATATCTTTCCTTTTCTCCTTTGCTTTTCGCCTCTCTTCTTTTCACAGCTATTTGTAAGGCCTCCCCAGACAGCCATTTTGTTTTTGCATTTCTTTTCCATGGGGATGGTCTTGATCCCTGTCTCCCGTACAATGTCACGAACCTCTGTCCGTAGTTCATCAGGCACTCTATCTATCAGATCTAGGCCCTTAAATCTATTTCTCACTTCTACTGTATAATCATAAGGGATTTGATTTAGGTCATACCTAAATGGTCTAGCGGTTTTCCCTACTTTCTTCAATTTGAGTCTGAATTTGGTAATAAGGAGTTCATGATCTGAGCCACAGTCAGCTCCTGGTCTTGTTTTTGTTGACTGTATAGAGCTTCTCCATCTTTGGCTGCAAAGAAAATAATCAATCTGATTTCGGTGTTGACCATCTGGTGGTGTCCATGTGCAGAGTCTTCTCTTGTGTTGTTGGAAGAGGGTGTTTGCTATGACCAGTGAGTTTTCTTGGCAAAACTCGATTAGTCTTTGCCCTGCTTCATTCTGTATTCTAAGGCCAAATTTGCCTGTTACGCCAGGTGTTTCTTGACTTCCTACTTTAGCATTCCAGTCCCCTATAATGAAAAGGACATCCTTTTTGGGTGTTAGTTCTAAAAGGTCTTGTAGGTCTTCATAAAACCATTCACCTTCAGCTTCTTCAGTGTTACTTATTGGGGCATAGACTTGGATTACTGTGATATTGAATGGTTTGTCTTGGAGACAAACAGAGATCATTCTGTCGTTTTTGAGATTGCATCCAAGTACTGCATTAAGGACTCTCTTGTTGACCATGATGGCTACTCCATTTCTTCTGAGGGATTCCTGTTCGCAGTAGTAGACATAATGGTCATCTGAGTTAAATTCACCCATTCCAGTCCATTTTAGTTTGCTGATTCCTAGAATGTCGACGTTCACTCTTGCCATCTCTTGTTTGACCACTTCCAATTTGCCTTGTTTCATGGACCTGACATTCCAGGTTCCTATGCAATATTGCTTTTTACAGCATCAGATCTTGCTTCTATCACCAGTCACATCCACAACTGGGTATTGTTTTTGCTTGAGCTCCATCCCTTCTTTCTTTCTGGAGTTATTTCTCCACTGATCTCCAGTAGCATATTGGGCACCTAATGACCTGGAGAGTTCCTCTTTTGGTATCCTATCATTTTGCCTTTTCATACTGTTCATAGGGTTCTCAAGGTAAGAATACTGAAGTGGCTTGCCATTCCCTTCTCCAGTGGACCACATTCTGTCAGACCTCTCCACCATGACCCGCCCATCTTTGGTTACCTCGCAGGCATGGCTTGGAGTCATTGATTTAGACAAGGCTGTGGTCTTAGTGTGATTAGATTGACTAGTTTTCTGTGAGTATGGTTTCAGTGTGTCTTCCCTGTGATGCCCTCTTACAACACCTACCATCTTACTTGGGTTTCTCTTACCTTGGGCATGGGGTATCTCTTCACAGCTGCTCCAGCCAAGCACAGCCGCTGCACCTTACCTTGGAGGAGGGGTATCTCCTTACCTACACACTGTTCCTGACCTTCAACATGAGATAGCTCCTCTAGGCCCTCCTGCGCCTGCACAGCCACTGCTCCTCGGGTTGCTCCTCCCAGCCGCCGGCCCTGGCCTCTGGCGTGGGTGGCTCCTCAGGGCCACTGCCTCTGGCCTTGGGCGTAAGGTGGCTTCTCCCGGCCACCTCTGACCTCGGACGCAGGGTAGCTCCTCTCGGGCCATTCCTGCGCAGTCGCAGCCTGGCACTCTAGGCCGCTGCCCTTGACCTCGGACGTGGGATAGGTCCTCTCGGCCGCACTCAATGCGCAGCCGGCTTGCAGCCACTGGAGCCTACTCAAACTCATGTCCGTTGAGTCTGTGATGCCATCCAACCATCTCATCCTCTGTCATCCCCTCTTCCTCCTGCCTTCAGTCTTTCCCAGCATCAGGCTCTTTTCTATGAGTCAGTTCTTTGCATCAGGTAGCCAAAGTATTGGAGTTTCAGCTTTAGCATCAGTCCTTCCAATGACTATTCAGGACCGACTTCCCAGTTCTGAACCAGAATTTTAATCTTTAACCTGAGGGCTATCAAATGTCTTCTGGGAAGACACTGCAGATCTGTAACAGTTCTCAGCCATCATATTTAACTGTAACCCTGAAGACTGTATGTTTATCTCAATAAGGTTAACAATACTCCTTAGAAATAGTATGTGCAAAGCATGAATACAAATTACAGATATATCACAATTTAATTGTATTTGATGGATTTCAGACACATTTTGAAGGTATATTTTTGGATCTTTTGGAAGTTTTACATAACTGAGTTGTCTGAAGCAGGCTACTAGTTAACCAAAGGATTAGCAAAATCTAGAAGTAATTTATTTCTGAATTTGATTAAAACACACACACACATTGTCATTCTTATATTACAGATGCCTTTCTATTTTATAAGTTTATTTTTTTGTTTTGATGATCATTTTTAAAGTCTTGACTGAATTTGTTACAATACTGTTTCTGTTTAATGTTTTGGTTTTTTGGCCATGAGACATGTAAGATCTTAGCTCCCTGTCCAGGACCAAACCCGCACCCCTCAGCATTGCAAGGTGAAGTCTTAACCACTGGACTGCCTGGGAAGTCCCTTCAGATGCCTTTATGTCTGCTTTAGCAATTTTATTAACACAATGAAGTAAAATTATTTTCATTGTCATTACTAATGGCTTTGATCCAAAGAGATATACCGAATATTGAGTATTTTTATTACCTAAGAAAATTATGGATATACTTTAAAATTTTATAATCTAGTAAATATTTTAATATACATAGTTAACTTTCATTAATAAAGAGAAATGTGTTTTTAAAGTAGATTTTAATATTTTGATTTTTCTGTAAAGGAGATTGATTATAAAGTAAATGATAGTCACATATAACTACAGAATACATATTCATTTTAAGTGCACATGGAAATTTATAGAATTGACTGTGCTAGGGCTATCATGTCCTAACAATTTCAAAAATTTGACATTCAGAGTATGTTCTGTGACTGTGATAGAATAAAGTTAGAAATGAATCAATTTGGAAAAAAATAAAATTTCTGAATAACTCAGGAGTCAGAAAAATTATACTGGAAATTAAAAAATATTTGAACTGAGTGGTAAAAATCAAACTTAACAAAACTTGTGGGATGCAGCTAAAGTAGTGCATAGAGAAACATTTGAAGACTTTAATGTGAATATATTAGAGAAGTAAAAAACATTTAAATCTATTTCAAAAAATAAAGCATCAGATTAAACACATAGGCAAGAAGGAAAGAAAATAACAAAATATTAAAACATATAGAAGAGAGGATCAGTGAAAACAAAATCTGAAGTGTTTTGTAAAGACTAATGAAACTGATAAACCTCTGCAAGACTGAACAAGCAAAAAGCACAAATTTATCTGAGGAAAGAAGAATGAAGTTCTGTACATATTCTGCAGATAATAAAAAGTAAACAAAAGATTAATATTACCAACTCTTTGCCAATAAACTTTAAAAAATAGATAAAGGTTATGCTTCAAAAACTTTTAAAAACTTTATGCTGATATAAATTTGAAAATAATAACAATTCTATATCTATTAAAAATAGTTACTTCGTTAAAAACTTTGCTGTGAAGGAAACTTAGGCTCGGATGACTTCCTTGATTAGTAATGATAAGAATGGAAACTATCTCCCTGAGATCAGTAAATGCTTGCTACCACCACTTAGGTTTAATATAGTAATGGAGATCCTAGCCAATACAATAATGCAAAAAAAAAAAAAAAGCAGAAAGAAAACTCATTATTTGCAGATATTGTGATTATATACATAGAAGGTCTACAAATAAGTTATAAGTGAAATTAGCAAGGTTACAAACTGTATACTACAGATTAGAAATTATTCTTTATACCAATAAACAATTTTAAGATAAAAATTTTAAAACACTTTTTCAATAAATTACAAAAACATCAAATATCTAAGAATGAAACTAGTGAGAGACATGTAAGACCTCTATGGATAACATTATAAAACATAGAATTTAAAGGGAGTGAAAAGCCATATTTATAGCTCAGGAGACTCAGCATTATAAATCAGTCCTCCACAAAGTGATCTGTAGATTTAATCCTAATCAAAATTTCAGCTCATTTGTTGTAAAAATTGACTGACTCTAATCACAACAAACTGTAGAACATTCTTGAAGAGATGGGAACACCTTAAAGAAAAGCAGAGACCTTACTTTGCTGCTAAAGGTCAATATAGTCAAAACTGTGGTTTTTCCAGTAGTCATGTGTGGATGTGAGAGTTAGACCATAAAGAAGGCTGAGCACTGAAGAACTGATGCTTTCAAATTGTGGTGCTGGAAAAGACTCTTGAGGGTTCCTTGGACAGCATGGAGATCAAACCAATCAATCCTAAAGGAAATCAACCCTGAACATTCACTGGAAGAACTGAAGCTGAAGCTCCAATATTTTGGCTATCTGATGCAAATCAGCTAACTCACTGGAAAAGACCCTGATGCTGGGAAAGATTGAAGGCATGAGGAGAAGGGGGCGACAGAGGATAATATGGTTGGATGACATCACCCATTCAATTCACCTAGGTTTGAGCAAATTCTGGGAGATAGTGAAGGACAGGGAAGCCTGGTGTGCTGCAGTTCATGGACTCACAAAGAGTTGGACACAACCTAGTGACTGAAAGCAAAATTCATATGAAAGTGCAAAGGTGCAACAATAGCCAAAATTTCTTACAGAAGAAAAACTTGGAGAACTTTCAGCACATTGAAAAGTTACAGTAGTTAAGACAGTGTGATATTGGCAAAAAATAGAGCAGCAGAGCAGAATAAAGGGTACAGAAATAGATTGGACTGACACATACATAGATACTTCCATTTATGATGAAGTTGGTGCTGAGGGAGATGGTATATTTATGAATTTTAATCCCTCTTCCCTGCTTAATACCATACACAAAAAGGAATTCTTGGTGGTTTATGCACCCAAGTGTGAAATATAAAACAATAAATCTTCTAGAAGATACCAGGCAAATATCTGTATGGTGGTATAGGAAAAAAATCTTTCCAGGTAACAAAAAGAATTACCTCTATGTTACATTTAAATTAGGAACTCTAAGGAAAATATTTGAAGTATGCATAATTGAAAAAGATTAGTATTCAAAACATGAATAAACGTCTATAAATCATTAAGGATATTTCAGTAGAAAAATTGGCAAAAGATTTTGAATCACAGTCTACAAAGGTGGATATTCAGTGCCCAATAGATAGATAAAAAGATACTCAGCCTCATTGGTTATCAGGAAATTGCAAATTAAAACCACATTGAAGTACTATCAATGCATTCCCCAGAATGGTACGAATTAAGAGGACTTGAGAATTCCAAGTATTGGCAAATGTGAAGCAAGAGGGATTCGTATTTGTTTCTGGTAGGAACAGATGTATTGCTATGTGGGTGGCTATTTTGGGTGGCTATTTGCTATGTTCTACTGAATGTAGTCAGGCTGTGGTTTTTCCTGTGGTCATGTATGGATGTGAGTTGGACTGTGAAGAAAGCTGAGCGCCAAAGAACTGATGCTTTTGAACTGTGGTGTTGGAGAAGACTCTTGAGAGTCCCTTGCACTGCAAGGAGATCCAGCCATTCCATTCTAAAGGAGATCAGCCCTGGGTGTTCTTTAGAAGGAATGATGCTAAAGCTGAAACTGCAATACTTTGGCCACCTCATGCAAAGAGTTGACTCATTGGAAAAGATTCTGATGCTGGGAGGGATTGAGTGCAGGATGAGAAGGGGACAACAGAGGATGAGATAGCTGGATGGCATCACTGACTTGATGGACGTGAGTTTGAGTGAACTCCAGGAGCTGGTGATGGACAGGGAGGCCTGGCATGCTGTGATTCATGGGGTCGCAAAGAGTCAGACAAGACAGCGACTGAACTGAACTGAACTGAACTGAATGTACATACCCAGCAACTCCACTGTTTCCTTTGAGGGGAAGGATAGGTAATATCTGAGGAGGTACTTCAAGAGCTTAGGTTCTAGAGTGTTGTTTTATTTCTTGATCCAAGGCACAGTTACATGAGTGTGTTCACTTTATAAAAATTCACAGAGAAGTACAGAGTGTACACTTTTATGAATTTAAGTTATATTCTATTTAAGAGGTTACTTAATTGAAACAGAACTACTCTGGTTTTGTATTAATAGCCATTAATGGTGCTATTAAAAATAATATAAAATCTAGAGGCACATTTTCTAGAACTTTCTGTATATAATACAGCTCCTTGCTTGTGCTGTTTGTTGAATAATGTATATGACCTCAGAGGATAAGACTTACTAGAGTAATAGATGGATTAATCTGCTACATCTAGTAGTAGATTAATCTACTACTACTAGTAGATGAATTTAATCTACTTGTGTAGATGAATTAAAACATGTGCATATATATACAATATTTTTTCTCTTTCCTCTTTTATAAAGTAATATATACACATTACAAATACCCGAGACATTACAGAAATACACAGTGTAATATAACCAGAAATATATAGGCGGTGTACCCTTGCTTGACTGAGTTGGATTTCAAAAGGTCAATTTTTTAAAAATGATAAACTTTGAAGATGTAAATCCAACACCTTGAATTCCCTCAAACCTAAGGTTGTAGTGGTTAATAAAGCTTCACTGCATGCTTGGGGGTTAACCAAAGAACAGCTCCAAAAGTGATTTTACTCTGCCATTGGCAGTGGTTTTTCTCAGGTTCATGTGCCCGTAATTCAGTATCAGGGACCCTATGGAGTTTCTTTCTGGCTCCCAGATGTTGAGGCTAATTTAACGCCCATCAACAAAACCCCAAGAGCTTTCAGGCTCCAAATCCAGATTCAAAGAATCTCTTTCTGCCCCACCCCCACACTCCTGGTCCGAGGCCCGTTCATTTTTCTGCTTTAAAATGATTGACAGAGGGACTAGATGGTCAGTCACAGTAGAGTGGATTTCTCAAAGCCCAAGTAGGTTCATTTTAATAACACCACAGAGGAACACTGAGAGTCTTATCTAAATATACATATAGGAAAGCACCTCTCCAGTGCTTCAAGTGCCCAGCACCAGCAACACCGTATCTGGTTGCTAAACAGAATTCCTCATAATAGCTAATGCTCATGGAACATCTACTTTATGCCAGATGTTGTTTTAGTGAGTTTGAATTAAGTCTACATAAAAGCTCCATGAAGTAGATACTAATATTGTCATTATTATCTTATGGATAAAAGAGATGTGGAGAAACCCAAAGGACATTCACTCAGGTAGGGAAGGTAGAGCCAGGATTGAACATGGGTAATCAGCCATTGGTACATGTATTCCTAACCACTGTGTTTCGTTTCTTGGAAAATAAGCTGCTCAGATAATATCATCTGGATTTGGACTTCTGACGGCTTCACATGTTTCTCCTAGATCATCTGAAAAACTATTGCTTTCTTGTAACAAGAGACTACCCTGGATAATTTTCCCCAATAAAGGGTACATCTCAGAATATAATGGATCTATCTACTATCAGAAACCCGAACTATCCAGCAACCCCCAAAGCCCATATCATGTCATGAAACTAATACATTGAAAAAGTGAAAAATTCTAAGAATCCTGCTCAGCCCTCAACTCTGTTAGTAGTCATGTCATGAATTTTGACTGGGGTAGCGTCTCACACTTGTTCTCCCTCTTAAAGAAATCTATACTTTTCACCTTAAATATGCAAGTTAAGCATTGATGTGACCCTGAACAGAGCATGGGCAGAGGATGAAAATACCTGAACCACCCTGAAGAGTTTAAGGAGTGAGCCGTTCCTTTGTTATTTAGAGCCAGTGGGTAAGAATTCATAGGCCAGTTGGTAATTGTTGTTCAGTCACTAAGTCATGTCTGACTCTGCGATCCCATGGACTGCAGCATGCCAGGCCTCCCCTATCTCTCCCTATCTCCCAGAGTTTGCCCAATTTCATGTCCAGTGTTTGGCTAGTCCAGACCCAAACCTGCTCCAGGTTTAAAGATGGTCAATAAAGATGACTTGAACTAATTTTAAGATTCTGACCCAATAGACAAACCTGCAAAAGAGCAGCAATATGAGATGTGAATGGAGAGGCCTCAGTGTCTCCTCTGGTTTTCATGGAAGGGTGCCCAATGTTCAGAAGTCAACATGACATATTTCCAGTAATGAATCACCACACAGCTCTACCTCATAGAGTCTTACTAGCCTAGGATAAATGCTCTATCTGCACTCAATGGTTTATTTTTCATTCACTCAATTCAATATTTACTGAACACCTATGTGCTAGGCATTGGTCTAGGTACATGGGATTTATCAGTGAACAAAGTCCCAGATGTTGTTGAGCTTCTAGCAGCAGAAACCAATCAATACAATTAATAAGTAAATTCTACAGTACATTAGAAAGTAGTAAGGGCTTTGAGGGAAAAAATAGAGTATAAAGAGAAAGAAGAGTTGGTAGGGAAGAGTTTCTCTTTTAAATGTGGCAGGGTCAGGTTTATATGTGTGCCTCCTGTGCAGTTATGCAAGGCCTAGGCTCAGAAGGTTTGAGGTTCTATTCACATCATCTTGAAATTCTTAATAATTTTATCTTTGCACTTAACTTTTTTTAAGTGAAGTTTGATGGGACAATGGAATATGTGTATAAGCAGAGGAGATAGTATATGTACAATGTGCATGCCTGCCATGTCTGTTGAGATTCCAACTGAGACTGCATTACATTGGTATATTAATTTGGGGAAAATTGGCATTTTTAGGTTATTAAGTTCTTCCAACTGAAGAAAATGTGGGGAGCCAGCGTGAGGAACTCCGCCCATGGCAAATGTCATGAGGAAGGAGGCTTCAGCATATGCAAAGATGGGATCGAGCCTCAGGAAACCCCCTGTTCCCGAGCATCTACCCCCAAAACCAGAGTCTGTTTTATGCTCTCACCTATACCTCTGACTTTACAGGGGGTTATCCCCCACCACCTCTCTCAGAGAAGGAGTTAACTTGCAGCTCCAGTTAATAAAAATTCCTGGGCGTGACAAGAGTCTTTCAACTTACAAACTCTTCTGAAGGTTCTCTAGCCTGCTGGGGAGGTTCGTCCGGCCACATGTGATTGTTTACAGCCTCCCAACTGTGAGAGGCGCGAGATGCTTTAAACTTTCTATATATAGATTCTTTGAGAAGTCACAAAATTATTAGTATAGTATAGTGGGTTGATTAGAAATTATATTAGTGAAGGGTTTTTCATTTGTTGAGTCAATTTTTGCTGCTAAATCCAAATATTCCCTGCCCTTATAATGAATATAACTAGCATATAGGAAAAATAAGTATTAACCTTTAAGATTAATCATGTTAAACCTTAGGCTAAGTAAATTCCTTTCTTGATTGAAACCCACTACACTCTCACCCTATAGGAATGCAACTTTATTTGGAGGGTGGCGCCTGGTTTAAGAAAAAAATCACCTCTGGAAAAAATAAGTTTTCTGGTTGACTGACCGTTATCTGAAAGGGCCATAAAATGTCAGCAGGCCTCATGGCCAGAAGATGATGTAAAATCCATAAGACCTCTGTATATATTTGTATGAAGCACCTGATTTTGACAAGGGTCAGGTCTGCTGACCCCCGTGTAACTCTGTATTCATCCCTATGTATAACAAAAAGTATATAAGCAAACCTGAAAATAAAGAAAACGGATCAGTTTCTGGAAAGACTGATTCCCCTGTGTTGTTCTTTCTTTCCCCTTCTGGCTGAATTCCCATCTGGAGCATGGGTACTCACCAAGCCTGCTAATTTTGCCTGGGCTTCTAAGATCGGACTGAGGAGGCCTCAGTGCCTCCTCTCCTTCAGGAGAACAGAAAGACGCCTGTGGCCTAACGTAGGTGGTGCAAGCTTCTTGTCTTGAAGCTTTATTGGTATCCCACGTAAACCAAGTTATTCAGCATCTTTTTCTCCACTAATTTTCCTACTACACTATTCTTTTCTAATCTCTCTTTATACTTCTAATTAAATAAGTTCTTTCCTAGGACGCCTACTCTGTCTTCCCTTCAAATTACCCTGGATCCATCGGGGCTGGACCCTGGCAAAAATGGTGTGCTTTTCTATCTGTTTTAATGTCCTCTGGTGATATTATATAAATATTTGCTATACAGGGTCAGCACATTTCTAATTTATTTAAATTTAAATTCTATTTTAATTTGTTCCTAGGACTTTTCTGGGGAAACAGCAGTTTCAATCCAAGGGACATCTTTTTCATATTAAAAATTAGCACTTTGTCTTTTGAATTAAAATCAGAGGAGAAGGCAGAAAGTTCTGGAAAAACACACAACTAGGAACAAAATAGTCTTTTGTTCCTGGCATGTTGTATTTCTGGCCATCCTTTGTTTACAAGTTTATTCTTCTCATTCAGACCCATTGGAATTGGATAAATAATCCTTTTCAGGGGAAAAACACAGGGATCAGTGAGTCTCAGAGACGTGGATAAGACAAAGCCATGAAAGCAGACTGCTCTCTGTGGTTACTTGTTGGGATAACCGTGGCTGTCAGCAAGGCCAAAGGGAAGTAGACAGAGAGGTGACTGACCGCACGCCTTTGGGTGGGGTCCACATATGTACCTTTGACACCAGTGGCCACTGAGGACTGAATGTGAAGAGAAGCACAAGCAGAGACCACCGGGGCTGGGGATGTGTGGCCCAGGCCTGATTTGTGCAAATCTAGGAAAATGAAGCTCATTCCAAATCAAGAAGCCTGTAAATGTTATCGTAAACGTCAATGGACACATTTAGTCAGCAGAAATATTTTCACTAGCAGTGTTGGATGTGCAAATGCACAGAGATGGAAACGGATGAAAAAGAAGAGCAAAATCTGAAAAGTAGCAACAGTGATATGGCAGAAACAGGTGAACATTCTAGACTAAAATTGAGTGGACACAGAGATGTTTTGGTAGGCAGCTACAATCCAGGAGCATACTGCTGGAGACACTGACTCCCAGAGGGCACCAGCCCTGCAAGACAAACATGGATCCAAGAGGGAAGAGGTACCACCAGTCTGAGACGGCTTCTCTCTGCTGTGGGCCATGGGAAAATGCCTAGCCTTACGATAAATGTGTGGAATGTAACAAATTAGTTGTACTCAAATGAAGCATCTCAGTGGACCCCCATGTCATTTACTCATATGGATGTATTTTCTTACCAATAAGGAAGCAGGGACAGGGACTTCCCTGGTGGTTCAGTGGTTGCACAGGTCCAATCCCAGGTCGGGGAAGTTTCCACCTGCTTTGAGTTACTGCCAAGAAAAAAAAAAAAGGAATTGGTAAGGAGCCAACTCGTAATTTACAGTGGCCAGGAGAGATCTTCATTCAGGTGTTAGAAGAGAAACAAAAGAATCTTGCACCCACGTAAATTTTAAGCCATGATACTGGTTTCTATCAGAACACTTGTCAGGCCCCAGTTCATCGGCCACTGCTGTTTTGAGGTTCTAGGAAAGTAGAATGGAAGACTGATTATTTCGATCCAGAATGGCAACACTACTCTGGAGCATTCCCTTTTCAACTGAGCATTGTGAGAACCATAGGCAGGGAAAGAGTTAAGTATGTCAAACTACATACACAAAGTGAAAAAGAGGGAGAAAGAAATGTTACCAGCATATTTTTAAACAATAGACACGAAAATGCCAGCTCTTCTGAGTATGGAAAAAAATGTCCTTTTCATACATATTGACAGCCAGAGGGGGTTATTATTGAGAATATGGGTGAAGTTACTGCCAGTTTCTACTGGTACTCATGTTTAAAAAGAAACTATGGAAACCAGAAGAAGGAATATTAATTAACTTCAAATTCAGAATGTCTTTGCCAGGAGTGGATGAATGAATTCAATGAAGCAACCTGTTGGGTTGTAATTCAGTGTTTTGTTAGCAATTTAATAGGATGCTGAACTTTTCATAAATTAACACTTTGTTTTAATAACCTTATTAAAAAGTTGTTTCTTGATAAGTTTCTAAAATATGATTTTGTTTTAAATTTAAAGAATCGGTATGTATTTCTTTATTTTTCACAATTTAAAATTATTGGTTATTTATAAAAATACTTAATATATTTACATGTTAAAAATAAAAAGCATAAAATAATATAGACAAGTAAATCTTTCCTACTTTAGAGTCTGTATCCCTCCACCCCTAACTAAAGAAATCTCTCATTAGTTTCCTGTGTACACTTTAGAGATATTATTTGTACATCTCTCTCATACAAATTCACAAAATCTGTTTTCTTTTAGATCGATTATAACTCTTTTATCAGTTCCCTATTTATATTCAAGGCCCTTTGATAATCACATCTTTGGGGTATTATTTACTAAGAACACATGCCTTTTACCAGAAAATATTTTGTGATAGTGGAAGTAGTATGGATGTCTGGAGAGGGTAATGCTAATGAGAAAATACAAAATGGGAAAAATTATTCACTTGAAAAAACCTGGAGAGTTTACAAGTAAGGCTTCACTGGCTACTGCAGGGTTTAAAGGAAGTTTCCACTTTAAAACATGAATATGTTGTGGTCGTCTTAGTCCTTAGACTAATTTGCTTCTTTCTGGTGGGGAGGATAGCAATGTTGAGAAAACACTGACTAAACCAAAACTCGGCTCCATTTAAATGTGAAGCTGCGTTCTAAACACAAGCAGAGTCTGCTGAAGGGCCCTGAACATTAAGCTGCATGCCTTGCTGAGTTTTATTCCAAATAGACAACAGCAGATGGTAACAATGCACTTCTCATAGATGGTAGGAGGGAGGCAGTCTTGTTTCAAGTAATACTATTTCTGGGCGATAATCCAAAATGCGCAGTAGGCAGAAGTTAAAAGGAAGCGCTTGCTTTTAGGTTTTTAAAATATATCCCTTAATCCTGGGTGATGATTGACAATCATGATTTAGAGTATGAGGGGCCTCTCTTTAATCTGGCAAGTCTGATGTTATTTGCGTATCTAGTAGGGCTTTTATTCAACTAAAACTAAGTGGAAGCCTGTGCAATTGATGCCGCATTTCAGAATTGATTCCTGGCCTGGTACTCTATTTACAGATTAGTAAGTACACAGGATCCGTCCTCCTCATCATCTTTTTGAAATTTAAAGGCTCTAAAAGACACATTTACAATTAAAATGTGTCTTGCTGTGTTAGACTATGACCAGGAGATGACGTTTTTCCTATGATTTAATTTCTTGAGAAAAGAAGCAGTCTATAAGGTTATATTATAATCCTGATTTGATTCTTAAAATATAATATTAGCCATTGGTATTTCCAAATGATTAAAATGTTTTCATTACTGGCTTCGTGTGGTTTGTTATTAAGTCCTTGGGAAAAATTTAGAGAATTACCTCCAATTCTCTTGCTCCTATTACAAGGTTTCTAGGGAAGTTTTTGTAAGAAAAAGATCAATGTTCAGCCATTGTATTCCTATTGTTTTATCATTTGTGACAATAAATTGATTTTAAAACACTGTATTAAAATAGAATGAAGTGACAAATTCTAAAATGTGATATAGCTAAGAAAAGGAAATTCACAGACATGAAATTTAACAGATGAATTTGACAATAGTAACAACAAATGTGGTTTTCATTGAGGTTTAATCACTACCGTTAATGTCTCTGTCACAATGCATTAAACAAAGCAAGATGGGCTTATGAGACGGGAAAGAAAGCTATTATGTGAAACCCAAGTGATTTAGCGTTTAACCTGTGTTCCCATTATTATGATGTTTTAAATTATGTAATTTGGGGAAAACTTGTAAGAAGTAAAACACATTCATTACAAAAAAATTTGGAAAACCAGAAAAGTATAAACAGAAAATAAATATTACCCTCAACCCCAATTTTTTCCCTTATCTTGCTTTAATCCAGATTTAAGAGCTAAAATATACCTCCCAGGAGACATTCTGGCTGCTGGGGAGTGTGCAGAAGTGTCCAGAAAGGGTCCCGGGCAGCCAGGAGCCAGGGTAAGTGACACAAAGTGCTAGAGGTTTGGTCTGTGTTTTGTATTGGAGTAGCAGAGCTTTCTTCCCATAGAAACCCCAGTGATGGGAACCTTTGTGTTCAGAATATATTCTGACCTAATAAGTGAGTGTTGATTAATACTTTCTGTTAACATTTCAAAAGCACATTTTTGCAGCAGAATCATGTGTTTGATATTTAAAGGCTAATAAAATAAATCCAAGTGATAGAAAAATAGTATGAAAATCGTATTAGAATATCCATTGCAAACAGTTATTAAACCCAAATTTCCTTTTTGCCTTTGGACCTTCAGTTTCTTACCAGTAAGTAATTGAGTGATTGCAAAAATGAAAACGCTACTTGCCTACAGCTTTGCTCAGTTTATTCATAAGAATTGCATAGGTTAACTCATCAAATCTTTATGAGAATTTTCTGAGAAGGTAGACCTAAGTCTACAGGCTCAAAAATTAAAATCTAGGCCCTCAGAATGCCAAATCCAGGGAAAAGTCAGGGACCTTCCTCTCCAGTCAGGGATGGACATCATCCCAGAAACCTATTCCTGTCACATGGTTTTCCCTCTCCCTGGCATGCTCTTTGCCTCCCTCCCTCACACCCTCACGTCACTGGCTGTACTCTTCCTTAGAGATGCTGCTCGTTTGTCTCCCGTGCCATGAAACCTTTGCCTCCTGCCCCTGGCAAGATTTTTGATGCCTCCCTCCACAATACAGGGTTCTTTGCACACACACACACACACACACACGCACGCACGCACATCTCCTCTGCGGCTCTCATCAACTCTGGTTTCCACCATTTATTTACTATCTGTCTCCTCCTTACTTGTGCGCATCCACAGCCTAACACAGCATTAAAAAATGATTTGTTGACTGATTGGCTTACTAAATAGGTGAATAAACAAAGAGATGAGTGAATTTACTCTTATGATAAAGGTGTCTAGCACCCAGCCTAGGAGCACAGTTAGTTAGCATGCATCGTGGTGATAATGGTTTCTGATGCTATGACTCTTACTGAATAGTTACTAGATACTGTGTCCAGAGCTTTAATGAATTACTCTTTTATGGTAATATTATTAACCCTATCCTACAGAGACTGAAGGGCTTCCCTGGTGGTACAGAATCCGCGTGCAATACTGGAGACCTGGGTTTGATCCCTGGGTTGGGAAGGTCCCCTGGAGAACAGAATGGCAACCCACTCCAGTATTCTTGCCTAGAGAATTCCATGGACAGAGTCTGGTGGGCTACAGTCCATGGGGTTGCAAAGAGTCAGACACGACTGAGTGACTAATACACACACACACACACACACACACACACACACAGAAGAAAACTCTTGAGTCTTAGAAGGAATAAATCACTTATCAAAAGGCATACAACAAATGGCTCACAGGGAAGGGACTCAAATTCATGCTGTCTCTTTCCAAAGCCTGTGTACTTACAAATATCAAACACTACCTTTTCCTGCAGAAGGCAGTCAATACTTGTTGAATGAATCAACAAATAAGTGAATGTGTACTCTCCTATATGTGAGAACTTTTGGTAAGAAGCAAGTGAAAAGCTGAAATAAGACAGCATCATCCATCATATAGTAAGGCATAAGAAATGGCAGTGTCACTGGCTTTATTTAATCATCTGTTCTATCTGGAAGTGAACAACACAAATGGCATCAGTGAAAGCCTGACTTGAAATTAGGGCTAGACTGATATGTGTGAACACCGTGAATGTCATTATACTTGTTCAACATTTGTTTAGTGGGAAGGGGTCAACACTGGCAAGAATGCTTTCTTTTCTCCCTTTCAATTTCTTCTAAAAGTGTATGTGCTGCTGCTGCTGCTGCTGCTGCTGCTAAGTCACTTCAGTCGTGTCCGACTCTGTGCGACCCCATAGCCAGCAGCCCACCAGGCTCTCCCGTCCCTGGGATTCTCCAGGCAAGAACACTGGAATGGGTTGCCATTTCCTTCTCCAAAAGTGTATGTACTTCAATAGAAATGGGACCATGTTCCATTTTGCCCTTTATGTTAGGAGGCATGTACTGCAACATACTTTGCGATATTTTTAGCACTTCTAATATATTGGTACTACCAGTTGGTCTAGTTGGGTCCACTGTATAATCTGGCTCTGCATAAAGAGGGATATCATTATGAAAAGTGCCAACAGATATCACAAGTTCCAGGTGATCTCCATGGCTCAACAATTCTCAACCCTACTTTTGAATCAATTCATTTGCGGAGTTTTAAAAATCTACAGTTTCCTAGCACTCAGTCTTCTGTTTAAGGAGACACAGGGAGAGTTGTGGTTGACTTATGTGATTTCAGGAAGCTCAGCACTGTGGATTGGGACATGCAACCCATGTCCAGAAATGATGGAACAAAGTACATAAAGACTTTGTCATAAAAATATAAACTTTCCTTAACCTGGACCCTCCTAAGCGGGATGGCAGACAAAAAGGGAGTAAGGATTTATTTCCAGCCCTGTCTGAGGAGAAGCGACTCTGACTGCGGATATGCTAATTGGATTAACAGATACAGTTCATTGGTTCACAAAGTTAACTTTTCTTTGGATTCACCTGGGGGTAGTTTCAAAAATAACCTGAGTTCACTGACAACACATTTCTGTGGTATTTTTTGAACTCCTAATATACAGATGCCATGGACTTCCCCCCTCCCTGTAGGGGCCCTGATCTAATTGGTCTGGGGGTTGATGTAGTATCAGGATTTTTTAAAGCTAGCAGGTAATTCTAGTATGCAGAAGAGCTTTGGAACCACTCTTGGTCTAGTCGAGGAGACTGGATTGGATATTGGATAACTGACTCTTTACAATATCTCTAAAATAAGGAATTCTCATGGATTGATACTTCTGCCACTCCCAAAGCCTAAATCTCAGAAAGCAGGTCTCTGTTTCAAAGGCAAGGAGAAGGAGGGGCAGTGAGTAGGGCTAAAACATAGGAATCTGTAGTTTTCTAGAATTTCAGCATCTCAGGAAGCATTTTGTAGAGGCACTTTTTGTTATCTATTTTGCTCTACCTTTATTCTCCCTGAGAAAGCTCTTGACTCTAACTAAACTTCCCAAGTTAAGGTGTATGCCAGCCAACAGGAATAGTCCATTTGGCTACCAAAGATCCCAATAAAAATGAATATGTTGGTATTACGCCTTGTGTGTGAGCCACCTCCCGGAGGAGGCAATGGCACCCCACTCCAGTACTCTTGCCTGGAAAATCCCATGGATGGAGGAGCCTGGTGGGCTGCAGTCCATGGGGTCGCGAAGAGTCAGACATGACTGAGCAACTTCACTTTCACTGTTCACTTTAAGGAAATGGCAACCCACTCCAGTGTTCTTGCCTGGAGAATCCCAGGGACGGGGGAGCCTGGTGGGCTGCCGTCTATGGGATCGCACAGAGTCGGACATGACTGAAGCGACTTAGCGGCAGCAGCAGCAGCAGCATGAGCCACCTCATGAAGGCCTGATCACTCTCAGGTACAATGATAGAATTGGTGCAGAGCCCACCAAGCTGAGACCCAGACCCAGCTTTCTTGATGATCATAACAAACTGCCACCCCATGAGACTTGTGCGAAAAGAAACATCTCTTTCTTTTTAAATCCATCTCTTTATAGGAAGACCCAGGGACCATCTGACAGGATTTATCATGTTAAATAAATCAGAACTTCTTGCTCCCTTAGCTGAGTGCTGGAAATCATCGGCAAGTATTTGACTTAGACCTAAGAAGGAAAATATCTGACAAAATAAAGATAACTGGAGGGTCTCAGTGCAAGCATGACCACCACTCAAAGGACAGTGTCTCAAGAAGTAGAGTATGAGATAGAACAATCCTAGGCCAAATGCACGTGTTTAAAGGACCCTCCAATGTCCAGTTCCATGAGGTTTACTAGTGGAGATGGGAACCATAGGATACTGGGGGGCAGTTTCAACACAGAGATCTTCTTTCTGATTCTCCCTCTACTCTGCATCAATCTTGTGGTGTGCCTGCAAATCTCATCATTTAGGCTTTGTTATTTGATATAAAATACAACTACTATTTCCATAGAGGTTAACAAGCCTTCCCATTAATGTCTTTTACAGTGAATCTCAACCCCTGGGTACATGTTAGAATCACTTGGAGGGATTTTTGTTTTGTTTTTAAAATACTGAAATCAGAGCTTCATTGTCGGAGATTCTGATTCAGTTGGTCAAAGGTAGGGCCTTGGCATTAGTATATATTTTAAAAAATGAAAGGTGATTTTAACGTGCAGCCAAAGTTGGGACTCACTGGTCTAGAGTGTGAAAAATTTGATCATATCCTTTCTGGAGGGCAGATTTTGATTGGAAAGGAAAGAAAACTGAATCCTTGGGCAGAGGGAGGTAGGAAGAAGTACCTGGGGTTTTTAAAGGAAGATGGGGAGAGTGGAGATTAGGAATAAGGAGGTAGTGCTGGAAATAAACTTCTATTTGTCAGTTTTGCCTAGGGCTGGCTCTGACCCAGGACATAAGAGAGATAAGAGGCGAGGAGGAGAATGAGCTTATGAGAGAAGTACATCTTCATGAATACATATTTAAAAACTGTCTCAACAAGCATTCTCAGTGCCACTGGGCTTCGGAAATTGACCACCTCTAACAAAGCACCTTTAATTCCTGTAGTACTGATTCTTCCTGGAAAATCATAAAGTAAAAATTAGTGCAAATTTTAGTATTAAAATGTCTATAGAAGTAGTGGTGAGTGAGGTGTTTGCTTAAGGATCGCTTAGGACAGTTTCTGTAAGAACCTTGAAGTGTGCTGTTAGACAAATAAGTCATATTTTTTATTGTGAATTCACTGTGTAAATATCTAAAAAAAAACCAAAAAACCACCAATCCAATTTTATCTTGCTTTAGTTAGCTTCTTCATCATTTGCTAACTAAACAGCTTGCCCCCTGCCCTGTTCACTTGTCACTTTTCTTGGCATGAAGAATATTAATTGGTTTTGTTGGTTGTCCTAACTTTCATTTAGAACAGTTTCCAGGGCTTCTGTAGTACATCTGATCCACAGCCTCTGAGAGGCAGTGTGGCATCATGCACTGAGCTTGTGTTTCCTGGATTTGAATCTCAAGTCTTTGTCCTTGGACAAACTTGATTGATTTCCGTTTCCTCATCTGCAAAATGGGAATGATGCTAATACACTGCCAAATTATGAGAATTGAGTGACAATATATGTGAAAATTGCTTTATAAACTATGTAACATGCTGTGCAAAGGATTTTTTTCCCCCTTCTATGGCTTTTCCTGTGTGCTAAAGCTCTTCAGGATAGGATGAAAGTGAAAGTGTTAGTAGCTCAGTCGTGTCCAACTTTTTGCGACCCTCTGGACTCTAGCCTGCCAGGCTTCACCGTCCATGGCATTCTCCAGGCAAGAATATTGCAGTGGGTAGCCATTCCCTTCTCCAGGGGATCTTCCCAACTTAGGGATCAAACCTGGGTCTCCTGAATTGCAGGCAGATTCTTCACCATCTGAGCCACCAGGGAGGCCCACCAGGAAAGGATGAAAGGGACTAGATTATTTGGGGATATTTTTAAGATATTTGCTCTTGGTCTATGGATCATTTCAGAACAAATCTGCTGATCATTCTCTGGCCTTCCTGTAGCCACAGTTCAAGAATCACAATTACCAGCCTCTGAGCACATCACTCATTGGGTGCTCTGCCCCAAAATCTGACATGAGAGAGATTTGTATGGACTGGGAGAGTTGGCAGATCTAGCCTTAGCTGGGGCTCTTCAGTTTGTGATACTCAGAGTGAGCCATGTGACTTTGAAGATACAGAAACAGTTTCCTCTCAAGATCACCATCTTAGCTTTGGCTCCAATCTCTAAGCCCTTAAAGGGCCCCTTTGTGGTCTGCAATTCCTCGGGGATGTGAAAGTTTCCTATAACATCAACCCAAGACACTCTGAGTAAGAGCTTTATTGATAGGACTTGGTGTACGGTAGAATCTGCTATACAAATATGATTCAATAGGAAATACTGGAGCTTGTTTGTCCATTTCTGTATTAGGCTATCTTTGTCTTGATTTAGGACAGTGGTTCTCAAAGTGTGATTCCCCAGAAGCCACATCACCAAGGGAACTTGTTAATAATGCAAATAATGCATCAGCTCCACCCCCAGAGCTTCTGAATTAGAAATTCTGGGAGTGGGCCCCACAATCTGTTATTAAAAGCCCTCCAGATGATTTTGATTCATTGAAGTGTGAGAACTACTGATGTAGGAAACTGTGACCACCTGTGTTCTCTCCTGGGTTCATTGAAAGTAGAAATGACAATCCTTGGGTGCTTCTCTTAAGTACCCTATTGTAGTCACCCAGTGAAGGAGCCATTATCAGTGGCCCTGTGCTCTGAAAGCAGCCTGGCTGGCTGGCATTGGATTCTCCATCCAGCTAACTGCTCTCTCAGAGCTTTGCTTCATCGACTTCCTGAATTCAGCTGCCTTTACTTTTAGGCTTAACAATTTTGGGAAGAAAAGCATATGATTTCTCTTCCTGGGTAAATGTGCGTTTTGTTATCTGACCTCAAGAAATAGCATGAAATTAACTTATTTCCCCTACCCTTGGTTAAAAGAAATGTAATTTTGTTCTGTGGCTCTTCACACGTTTGGTAATATCTGACCATAAATAGTTTTAGGGCTAGAGAGGGTCAAGCAAATAAAACAGGCTTGCCCATAGGCTGGGGGAAAAAAATTCTGCCCAACAAATTTAAATTGCCTTTCCTTTGATCATAACATATATTGGTGGCCTGAAGGAGGATAGTACCAGTGTGCTAAAGGCTAAAATTTCCATTTCTATCACTTTTTCTTTACCCACTGGAGTGGCTATCTGAGGGACTGTTGGTCATACTCACTCTCAAGTAGGGTTCTGTGTCAATTTTCACTTTCAAAATGTGCTGGAGATCTGAGTAAATTTTTAACCAATAGCTAGTATCATATATTTTCTTGTTTTGCATATGATCACCTCTATGATATTAATATCTGAATAGTAATATTAGGTAAATATAAAGAAAAAATATTTTCCTTGCCTTCTTTGGGGTTTTGAGCCCTAAAAGTTTGTTTCTCAGAAGGTTCTAATTGAAAAGGCCTGTTAGGACCTACAAATTTAATGGTAGTTTCTTACTGTTATTCAACTCTAGGATTCACTGAAATAGGTTCCATATTAAATAAGATCCCCTCTTCAGTTGGCTTTCCTTGTGATTCAGATGGTAAAGAATATCAATGCAGGAGATGCAGGTTCAATCCCTGGGTCGGGAAGATCCCATGGAGAAGGGAATGGCAATCCACTCCAATATTCTTGCCTGGAGAATTTCACGGACAGAAGAGCCTTATGGGCTACATTCCATGGGATCGCAAAGAGTTGGACACGACTGAGCAATTAACACTCTCACTCTCTTCAAGATTCTACTGTGTGGCAATGAACACTGCGCCAAAACTTTACCATTAAAGCCAGTATGCTAGATTAGCTCATATTCTGACCACCAAATACTTCACGGGAGAGCTGGTGATCTTCGACTTTCACTCCTGTTTGAGTAAGCTGATTTTTGTTATTACTCATCCTAAGGTCACAAGTGAGGACTGAAAAAATCAGCTGGCTGAAATGTGAATCACAATATTACCAGATTATTACCAATTGTCCAGTGGCCAGGACAAGCCTGCTCAACTAGCTGCTGGGTTCTGGGTAAAAATGAACCATCCAAATCCATCCCTTTCTCAACTTTTGTTGGCACCGTATGTGGCGATATTTCACTCTGGCTTATGTATCAATGGACATCATTCCAGGTCTTAGAGCTCTCTGAAACTGACAGACTATAATGACAATTCCCAAAATCTCCCAGATAATTGCCTTTATTTGCATCCTCCCAGTAGTGGGACTTGGGTGGGAGGATACAGCATTGTGAGGTGTCTGCTTCATGAAGCCTCAGCCTCTCCCCTCAAAAGGTTAGAATTTTAACCGGCCCCAATTGAGAACGACAGCTAGGAGAAGATAGGAATCCGTTGCAAGGAAAATGATCTAAAATCACACAGCTGAACAGAAATGGGCTGAGACCCAAATCCGTGATTGGATATTCAGCCCAAACCCTTTCTACCTCCCTTGAACAATAAGTGTTAGTGAGGCAATTATATACAGAAGATACTGCAAACTTTGTTCCCCTTCCCCTCAACCCAAAGAGTAATCTGCGCAATAGTTTAGCATCAGTTAAACAGAAACATCTTTTGAAAAGAGACTAAAATGAGCAAAATGATAATCAGACTCAAAATAGAACAACTTTTTTTTTCTTTTTCCTCAAAAGAGGACAGTTTTAATACACATGCCCAAGATTTCGGAGATGGTTTCATTCATAGTCCTGAACCCAGGGCGTGCTTTCCTAACTTCCATGCTCTGTTCCTTTGACTCTGGTGCGATGTGGACTTGGGAAGCTCCCTTCACATCCTTCTGAAGTTCACAGGTGAAAGTGTGTTTATTTGGCTCATTGTGCATGTTTTAGAATTATTTTCTGTGTTTAGGAGAGATTTTGCTGCTGCTGCTGCTGCTGCTAAGTCACTTCAGTCGTGTCCGACTCTGTGTGACCCCAGAGACGGCAGCCCACCAGGCTCCCTCGTCCCTGGGATTCTCCAGGCAAGAACACTGGAGTGGGTTGCCATTTCCTTCTCCCTCTGTCCATGGGATTTTCCAGGCAGGAGTACTGGAGTGGGGTGCCATCGCCTTCTCCGAGGAGAGATTTTAGAACATCAGAAACCGCAAACTTATAGAGCGATCTTATTATTATGCAGTCAAAGTGAAAGTGAAAGTTGCGTCCGACTCTTTGTGACCCCATAGACTATACAATCCATGGAATTCCTCAGGTCAGAATACTGAAGTGGGTAGACTATACCTTCTCCAGGGGATCTTCCTGACCCGGGAATCTGACTGGGGTCTGCTGCATTGCAGGAGGATTCTTTACTAACTGAGCTATCAGGGAAGCCCATTATGCAGTCAAATGCTGCTTAAATAATTATTTAAATTACTTGGAAGCAGTACTTTCCCTGCCTATAACAAGAAATAAAGTTTTATCACTGTTGCCCCAGCTCTTTTTTCTTTACCTCCAAATAGATGGAGATCTTATATTAACCCTGTAAACTGCTTTTTTTGTTTGTTTGTTTCAGTTATTCTTCATTATTTTAATCGACCAGGCAAATATGTACTCTTACTAGTCTGAGATGATGTGACTAAAGAATGATGATTTGATTTTATAACTTGAGTACCCCCTGGAGAAAGTAGCTGGCAAAAATGTCTTGGTATTTAAGTTCAAGTTTGGGTTTTTAGCGATTTGAGTGTGAAGCATATGAATTAAAAAATCAGCTCTTTGGAGCAGTCTGTTCTGAATTCAGACATCAGATATGATATTATTGTTAGTTTTAGAGTAGACCTATCAAAACGCTTCATTTTAGTTGTTGCAAAAGCTATTCATAAAAGCTGTCCTGAGTTATTCATCTAGGTCAGGGGGTCATCAAACTTTCTGTAAAGGGTCAGATAGTAAATATCTCAGGTCTTGTCGTGCTGTATAATAAGAAATATATTTGATCTATGTACCAGCTCTCTGCTAGAGAGCTCCTAAAATCTTTGCAATTTCCTGAATGATAGGGGTGCTAGGAGCATCCTTTGTTCTAATATTTGGTCTTTGGTTCAAGTTCCTGATACCAGAGCTTCCAAGAACCTTGGATTGCTGGGAGTGAGTGTCTTTTTGTATGCTAATGAGAGGACCAGTGACTGGGGGGCCTCTTGATAGCTTCAGGATGGGAGTTATCACCAGAAAGATCAAGCCATGATTAGAAGCCTGGAACTTCAGCCACACCCCCACACCTCTGGGGCTGGAAATGGAGTTAGTCATGCCTACATGATGAAAACTCCATAATGATCTCTAAATTACAGTGTTTGGAGAGTTTCTGTGTTGGTAAGCACACCCACATGCCAGGAGGATGGTGTACCTCAACTTCATGAGGACAGAAGCTCCTGTACATTAGACCCTTCAGACCTCACCCTGGGTACCTCTTCATCCGGCTGCTATCTGTATCTTTATTATATATAAACTAGTAGATCTAAGTGTAATATGAACCATTATAGCAAGTTGATGAGCTTGAGGAAGGGTATGTGGGAACCCGCAATTTATAACCTGTTGGTCAGAAGCATAGGTAAGCAACCCGAGACTTGCGATTGGCATCTGAAGTGAGGGAAGTCTCATGAGACTGTGCCCTTAATCTGAGGGTCTGTACTAACTCTGGGTAGTGAGTGATAGAACCGACGTGTGGGACACCCAGTTGGTGTTTGCAGAGTTGGAGAAATGGTTGGTGTTGGGGGAATACCCACACATCGTTTAGTGTCAGGGGTGTTATGAATAGAAAAGGGAAACCGTTTTTCCTTTAGTGGGTCATATGATTTCTGTCACAAGTACTTAACTCAGTCATTGTAAAGTGGGAGTAGATGTGGACAATATGTAAGCAAATGAGTGTGGTTGTGTTCCAATAAAACTTTATTTACAAAAATAGGTAGTGGGCCAGAATTTGGCCCATAGACTGTGGTTTGCTAACCTCTGATCTGGAGGCTTCTTGGAATAAATTTGCTATTTTAAACTGTAGACAATTAAACCAGGTAAAAAAATAAAAGGATCAGTTAGTAGTAGACAAGAACTTTTATGATTCTGACTCCTATGATTTAGACTCCAGAACTGTACCTTTAAGTGAGGGATTTCCAGTCCTCACATCAGGAATAGGGTGAACAATTAAGAGAATTTAAGTGCTTCCTTTTAAAATACAACTTTTAAATAAGGCATATTCCCCATGAAAAATATATATGCAGGACCTCCCTGATGGTCCAGTGACTAAGATTTCACACTCCCAATTCAGGGGGCCTGGGGTCAATCCCCGGTCAGAAAACTAAATCTCACATGCCACAACCAAAGATCCCACATGCCACTACTGGTCCAGCCAAATAAATAAATACCTAAAAATAAATATAAAAAGAGAAAATCTAAATGTGCGTGTTTGCATATGTATTCATATATTGTACTACATATTTAATATATCTAGCATGCTGTGAAACTCTGCAACATCTTTTTCAAACTTTTTTTTAGTAGTTGCTTTCACAAAGAGCAAGATTGGGTTCCTTCTGGCTAGACTCCAGGGAAACAAGCATCCCGATCCATCATATGTTTGTCAGTAGTTCCAGGGTTGTTCTATTCTAGGTGAGAGCTGCCCAAGGGGCAGCACGTGGGAATCTGTGGCTCTCTGGCTGCCCTGTGCCAAAGCCACTGTTGGTCAGCTCTGATTAAGGTAAAGAAGGATGGTAATCATATCCCAGGTCTCAAAGGCAGGAACTGGCAGGTTAGGTAGACAGGATAGATTTAGAGCATTGAAAGAGATGGTGTCAAATAAGCAAGAAAGCAGTTTGGAGGCAAATTCTCTGAACCTTGGGGCAGAGATGTCCCTTCTCAAGGGCAGCCTGACACCTTTGCTGTCTGGAGGCCAGTTTTAACAGTGAATGAACTCTGTAGGCTACTTAGTGACCCATTCTAAGGGATTTGTAGAGTCCTGAAGGGTCAGTTCACCTTGATTCCATAGCATAAAGTTGAATAGTCAGAAAGAGGACCAGTTTTAACAGTGAATGAACTCTGTAGGCTACTTAGTGACCCATTCTAAGGATTTGTAGAGTCCTGAAGGGTCAGTTCACCTTGATTCCATAGCATAAAGTTGACTAGTCAGAAAGAAGACCAGTAAAACTGTCATCAAATAGCGTTAGGCACAGAATCCCCTTTCATTGTCTGTTAGTGGCGTTTTCAACATGAGTTAGAGCTTTAAAAACGAGGGCTCTGAAGTTCAACTGTCAGGTTTCAAACATCAGCTTCACCACTTATTAGTTGGTAATGGTGCTGTGTAAAATAACCTAATCTGTCTAAAATTGTTGACTCTGTAAGATAATCTATTTTTCTTTCTGAAATGATGTGAGCTCCTGCCTGCCTCCTCTGCTGCCCCGTCCTCTCCCCCATCCCACCCCACATATTTTTCTCGGGCTGCTGCAAATTGCTGGATGGAATCATATGAATTCTAAATTACTTTTTAAAATTGACATTACTTTGCTGCAAGCCAACTACTTCATAAGCTGTGTCAGCTAAAGGTCTCCCCACCAGTTAGTCTGAAGAAGTTTTCGCTGTCATATCTGTCCTGTTAATTTAAGCAGAAACTGTAATTAGATGTAAGTGGTCTGTTCCCACAGAAATGAGTGGCAGCATCTGTAGAGAGACAACCGTTCCAAACCCTTTTGGCGACCAGAGCTCTACAAGTTAGTGGTGTGGAGTGAGGCCCAGATCCAGACTTCTGTCGGCCTAATTTTATATCTGTGGACACACAACACTAAATCCAATCTTTCTAATGCCTTGCTGTGATGGGTGCAAAGCCAAGCACATTCCAGACTTTTGTGCTGGTGACTCCTTCTGAGAAGGACATTCTGTGTGTCTGTGTGTGTGTATTTTCTATTTTCCTTGATCACTAAGCATAGATAGGAAAAATAATAATAATAGCCATCTGATAAGTAGCTCTATGCAAAACCAGAAAAAGTAGAAAGTTGTGCTTATAAATGAGTAATGGAATCCGAAGATATTTTGAATAAAGAAGTTTCATTCCTTTGTTAACTTCCTGACAAAGGAATAAACTGCTTGTATCCTGAAAGTCTGGCTAATGATAGAGTCAAGTGCCAGGGCCTCTTGGCACTTGTGTGGGGAGATGTATTTTCAGGAAGAGTATCTATGGTAGATAAGTTTATATCCAGGCAGTGAAAGAAATCTATATGGAGACCATTCATGCTGCACTAAAACTTCAGCAATGTAATAAAATTGTCAGTTGTTGAGTGTCTACCTCTCATCCATACCATGCTAGATGTTGTGGTGTATTTAAGAGTGACAGAAAACATGATTCTTTTTCTCAGTGAGCTTGCAATTTGCCTGGGGGTTCAAATACACAGACTCAAAGACAACTGGATAATAAGACTGAGTACAATAAGTTGAGCAGAACTCTGTTCATGACAAGAGAAGCATGCTCCAACAAATTCATTTGCTTAAAACCTGGCATCATATTGCAAGATTAATGAAATGAGCAGAGTGAGGTTGTCCAACAAGCCATCTGGGAGTTCAGGGGTCTTTGCCATCTAAATCTGCCCTGGTCCTGGCCTCAGCTTGGTCCCACCTGGTGGCAATTGTCCACTTCAGCTTAAATGTACCTGGAAAGATTCTGGGCCCTGTGGCTGACAGGACTTCCAGCAAAGAGGCAGCGATTCCAGGAATCTCCCAGAAAGTTGGCACCCATTTCACTAGCTCAATCCAGGGAAACTGGGGACATGGAGACCACCCTTGGCTTCCCTGCTTTCTGATGGGGTTACCTGCAAAGGTTCCTCTTTCCCTTCCTAGTTGCTTGTCTTTCCATCCACTAGCATCTTTGAGAACAGGGCTGGCAGGCCATGGCAGCCAATCATTAATTTTGTCAGATTCAAATTTACCTTCTACTGTCTTTTAAACATCTTTTGTTATTCTTTTATTTTACAAACCTGTAAAAGAGTAGTTATTCCAATGTATATTGTAGCAGCAAAAATCTCTTGAAATGTAAAATATAGTATGTCAGAAAAGACAAGTTTTACAATATCAAGTAGAGAATATTCTCTTAAGCTTATTTTACAGTTTTCTGGGAAACATGTACCTGATTTAGTATGTATTTGACCAAATGAGATACACTGAGGGAACTTTGGGATCTTTTGAGGTAATAGTAAGGGACAAGAGTCTGTATTGGTACCTGATGGTGGTTGCCGTTTTCAAAATATTTGATGACCTCTAAGCACTTTTGGCACTAGAGAAAAGGACTTTTTTACAGATAGATATTTAGCTGTGCCAATGCATTGCTTTAAACACCATCATCTGTGACAGGTTTGAATGTAAAGATAACACATGGAAGAAAGAGAGATGGGGAAAAGAGAAAAAGTGTCCAAATGCTCATCTAAGAATTAATTTACCCTGAATTTTTTCTAATTTAAAAAATAGGCTTGCACTTTGTATAAACACAGAAGCTTTGCCTGGAAATGTGATTTTAGTTACGTCTCAATCAGGAATACCTCAGATACTCCAAAGATCAAGACAGGAAATTTAAGTTCAAATCAATTGCGTAGCTCACTATCAGCAATAGCTTTCCTTCTGGTTGATTCACTTGCCATTACCTCTTCCCTTGGTGATTTTCCTATTCCGCCCTGTGGTTAATGCTTTGCTTTTTTTATGAAGTGCATTTTAATCTTTAAAGTGCTATGCAGGCAAGAATTAATCTCTGGTGGAATTTTTCCATTTTGTAGATGGAGGAGATAGAGGAGATATAGATAGATCGTCTGGGACTTCAAAGAGGAATGTTTTCAGAGCTGGGATTTGGTTAGCAGTCCAAGCCCTAGAAATCGGGAGGTAGCTTTAAATATCTGTTTGCTTCTGGACTGTAGATCCTCTTGAACCATATTTGTGAGTATGTGTGTTTGTATGTTGACCGAGGAAGTGGGTAAGGGGTGACCCGTGCATTGAGTTAAATGACGTTTTCAATTGGTTTGATTATTTAAAAAATTAATAATACACTCAAACAAGAAAACTGTTGATGGCCTTAGATATAATAGGAAGATCTCTGAGCAGTTACTTCATCTATTTGGGCTTCAATTTGCCCTCCTGTATAAAAACAGAAACAAAGACAAAATATTTACTGGGCAGTTGTATATTGTTGTTGTTTTTCTGCCGCTAAGTCATGTCCAGCTGCTCTGCGACTCCACGGACTACAGCCTGCCAGGCTCCTTGGGATTTCCCAGGCAGCAATACTAGAGTGGGCTGCCATTTCCTTCTCCAAGCTGTACATTACCATATGCCTGAAACTGAGTGAGGCATATTCCTAATGGTCACTGGATTTCCCAGAGTCCGGTAGCTTAGAAAAGGGAAACTCAGAGAGATGCCATGACTTGTTCTTCAAGATTTCTGTAGTTAAACTATGAACAGAAGAGTCTAACACCCGAACCTAGATCCAGTGCTCTTCCTGTTACATCATAACGGCCTCAAAAGAGGGCCTGTGTAGCTGATCTTGCAGATACTGGATGGCTCTAACATAATGGTCCCATGATGATGGAGAGGGTACAAGTCAATGAGTCTGAGTAGAAGATAGAAGGGGTTCAAGAATAATCATCATTGTGATGACTCACTGAGTCTAGAAGAGTGGATCTCAATCTTGACTTCACATCAGCATCATGTCATGAAGTTAAAAAAATAAAATAATCTGCTGGTACTTAGGTCTATCCCCAGACACATTAAATCATGGGGAAGGGGGCAGACGTCTTTTCAGGTCTCCCTCAGTGATACAATATGCAGCCTAAGTAGAGTACAACTGCTTTAGACATAGGAATTCATACCAGTGAACTTCCTTTTTGAGGTTGTTTGATACACTCCTCTTTCCTCTCTCTTGCAGTAACACATCTCTTCTCCTTTTGCTCTTGCAAGCCAACAGAAGGACAGCAACCTTCAGCTTCCTTATTGGTTCTTCCCATTTACAACGGAGTACGATTGCTGTAGGGGAGGGCAAGAAAGAAAGTTAATAACCACAGGGATGAACAACAAACATGGGCAACAGGTCCATTCCTGACAAAGACTTAGCAGTGCATAAGCATGGCAAGCCAAAACATTAGCAAGGAAACCGCTGACGCATGACTTGCTCTAGTGACTTTGCCAGCAGATAGCAAGGAGCTTCCACCCGGTGCAGCTCCTCACATAGAGGACAGTGCTGCAGCTTTCCTGGAGGGGGAGAGACCAAAGTGCCATGCGGTGTCAAAAGGCTCCCGTGTTCACAATGACCCAGTGCCATATGGGACCCTGTGAGCTAGAAAATAGTTGATGACAACTTCAACCCTCTTCACAGACCAAAAGGGATTTTGTCCTCAAATCTGGCATACTTAGACTGTGGCTGCTTCTAGAGCCGGATTATGTCCTCATGGAAATGGGTCTTAATTTCTACAGGTTCTTGTTCAGAAATTGGGCCTGTTTTGAAATCTGATTTCAAACTCTGACAGGTGAAAATCCACGCTTCTTGAAGTAATACACATGGCAGAGTTAGAAGCAAAAATCTAGATAACCTTGTCGAGTTAAAAAAAAATCTATGCATTTCAGTAGTGAAGTGACAATAACGGGACTGTGTAGTATTTTGGTAAAGTATTTCCAGGATTTTCTTCTATTTTAAATATGTAAAAATTAGGATTTTTTTGTTGTTGATTTTATTGATTTGTTTATTTGTGGCTATGCTGGGTCTTTGTTGCTGCAGGCTTTTCTTCGGTTGCAGCAAATAGTGGCTACTCCCTGGCTGCGATGTGTGGGCTTCTAGAGAACAGGCTCAAACAGCTGTGGGGCACAGGCTTCGCTGCTCCCCGGCATGTGACACCTTCCTGGATCGGGGATCGAACCCACATCCCGTGCACTGGCAGGCAGCTTCTTCACCACTGAGCCACCAGGGAAGGCCTGTGAAGAGTAGTTTTAAAAACGAATCCATCTTTTTCTGATGTTTTTAGCTGGGTAAGAGAAGAACAGTGAAAGTGAAAACCTAAGTGTTTCCCAATTTAGGAGTCATTCTCTCAGCTCTCAGATTATCAAAGCGCTCTTTCATTTTTTCTCCCAGCATTTTGAGTTGTCTCAATTATTAGTGACCAACGCAGTAGTAAGAAATGCTTTTGATAATTTTTAGCCTTTTCGTTGTTAAATACACACACATATAAGAAAGTTACAAACGTAAATAATATGTAGCCCAGTGACCTGTCACAATTAACGCTTGTGGATCTACCACCAGGCCAAGGAATAGAGTGTGGCAAGACCACCTATAGCAAATTTTCTCAGGTAGAAAAAGGCCATCATTTTTAAACTCTTTCTTCTTCCTAGGGAAATAATAAAATAAACATTTGAAGCTGATTCTTGAAAGATTCCTAAGGGGGAAACAAAGGAAAGTATGTCAATGGGAAATGCTGAGTTCATCTCCATGCCAGCTAGAACTTTCCTGTTGCTTGAACATTTCACATATTTCTGTGCCTTTGCCCCTTCTCTTCCTGCTGTGTGGAGATCCTTCACCCCGTGGATTATAAAAGGAATCAATAATTCCTTTCTAGCCAGAGGCTTATAATTATGTAACTTAAATATTAACTTAGGCACAAGTAACCTAGTCTCTGTGAGGCATTATATTCTGAGAAGCCCAGCAACCACAAGAAACTAAAAGAAGTCTAATTCTTACCTAAATCACTTAAAAACATTTTAGGAGGCATATTTCATATCTCATGGTGACAAAAAATCCACCCTCCCCTTCTCCATATCCTGTGGCAGTTTCTTGGAAACCTCCTTTTTCCTCTGTTCTTAATTGTGTAGACCAATTAAACTGTTTATATTCTTTTTTGAAATCCTTTGTGTTTTTCCCATCTCCTAGATTTTTTTACAACAAAGGAGCGCAATTAAAGTGGCCCTACTAGCAAGATTCTTCCCCCATTTTCCTTTCTTCCAGGTCCTTTTTCTGTCTACTCATTCCTCAGATTCTGTCTTGAGAAGAGCCCAGACTGGTTTGGCAAATACCTAACATGCTTAGAGTATGAGGGAGTGGGCACTGTGGGCACCATTCTCTTAGCTGGTAAGGAGGGGAATGTATGTGTGCGAGTGGGTGGGAGAGTGAGAATACTCACATTAATAAGGCTTATCCCAGAAATGATTAATTGACTTGAACTGATTAAAAAAAAATAAAACAACATAAATTGAATGTGGGTAGAGGTTAGGGATGCTACATCTTAACCTCACAAATGAGTAGGACAGTCTATTAAAGCGTTAAAAGTGTTGGAAGACTGCCTTCTGTGAGTCAGAGCTGCCAAAAGCACGTCTTTGATCCTGGGAGATTCCTGAAGACCTGGAAGATGATAGTTAGGGGTGGGATGGGGAGAAAGGAAGGAAAAGGCTAAGTTCTGTGTTTGGGTGGGGATAGTCTTCCTCATGGTTCTTTGCAGAGATCCTCCTTTTTTCCTCCACTGAAATCTGAGTGGAACAGCTATTGGCTCTGACCACCTGGGTGGTGAGTGTTATGAGATTTAAAAAAAAGTGACCAGTCAAGCCCTAGACCTGAGGCCAAGTAGAGGGTGGTTAGTTCCTTTTTCTAAAGTGTTAAAACAGTCTAAGAGATTTGTGTAAGATGGAGAAACATGAAGATGAGAGCAGTGGAGCCCACATAGTATCAGTCAATGCTTAGATGCATAGGCTATTTAAGAGAAAAAGTACTAGACTGTACCCAGAGTACAGTAACAAGAAAGTTCTATATGTTTTATTTAGTAAAATTTGCTTCTAAAAACCCCATGGTATGATTCAGAAATTCTGACATAATGCCTACGTTTCCGGAATTCTAATTAAAAAGCTACTCTGAAATTATCCATAATAGAAATACCTAAATCTAATTTCACCCAACAGACTGTTCATTTAGTTATTGCCCATCAGGGGCTGCTGTACAAGAGGTGTCCTGGTAGGGTTGATGCCATGAGGGTATGCTCCTGTTATCCTGACTAATGCTACTGATTCTGAATTTGTAGTGCCTCAGTTTACAATTGTACATTTATGACTGGTTGCAATTACTCATTCTCACCAGGCTTCATGAAAGGACAGACAGATACAAATTGCCCTCTTCAGCTTCTCTTTTCTTGTCAGTGGGACCACGAGATTCATAATCTTTTCCATCTTTAACATCTTTATTTCCTTGGCTCCCTTTAACCTATATCCTACAAGTTCCCTGTATCTTTCTTTTTAATGTCTCTGGAACCCAGACTGCCTCTGTTATTTGAGGGACCCAGAGCAAGAGTAAAATAATAGTGGCCCATATGCCCTGTGCCTAGATACTTGAAAGTGATAAAAATCAAGCTCACCACTAACGACCTAAATGTTCTCTTTTGTCTGGACAAATAATACCTGGATAAATAATGACACAAAAGAAAAGTGTGAATGAAACTATGGTTTATATGTGACTGAAATTTGGCAAAATGTCAAAAACAACTGAATTTAAATATAATTGCACATGTCTAGGTGTATTGTTGATGGTCTGACAATGTTTAAATGAGTGATAAAAAAAGATATACATATTTCACAAGTTACTGTGTATGTATTATGAAAATTTTTGTCTTCTTTTCAGCAAAATCACCAATTATGTTTTTATAATGAAGATTTTCACATAATTTGTCTTCTATTAATTGGGATGATGTAAAGTCTTGAAAAACAAAACAATTCAAGTGTACAAATTTTGAATATATTTTCACCAAAAATATAAAGTAAAACTAATGGTTGAAACATTGATATGAAAAATTAAAATTATTTTAATAAGCTTTTCAAAAAGTTCTTTTCTTCTAAAATCTTTACATTTACACATGCAAGTTTAAAAGGTAAAATACAAATAATAATGTATTTCAATGTTTTCAAGCATAATTATTTAGATAAAGCTAATCTTTTTAATTTAATTTTTTAAAATGCATTCAATTTCATTAACTGTTGTCATCAAAAATGGAACTATTAGCAACAGTGAAAGTTTTTTTTTTATGTACATGTTGTATTTAGATACTCAAATTTAACAGTAAGTGAATTGTTTAATATAGCAAAATGTTCTTCAGCTTCCATGTGCAATTGTTTTAAATATTCCCTTATTTATGAGGACTCTGAAACCACAAACTGGGACACAAAGAGAAGCAAGAAAATGGATGCTCAACTCTACTAGGAAATGATATTTTTATGCAAGAATCTATTGCATTCATGCTGAGAGGAAGGCTTTACAAATTATTATCTTTTCTTGAATCCAAGCACTCCTGCGGCTGAAGCCCTTCTGTACTCCAGCGCAGTGTCTGCCTCCAATACAAGCAGTAGCGCAGCCCACACCTTCATGGAACTGGACACAGGTGCCTGAACATCACTGCATTCTGTTTTAAGGGTATAGGGCAAGGAAGGTGGAAAAGCATTTCCCTCAGGCTTGAGAGGTGTTAGGTCCAGACCATTTTTGTCCTTTATCGAGCCCATCTTTGCATGAAATGTTCCCTTGGTATCTCTAATTTTCTTGAAGAGATCTCTAGTCTTTCCCATTCTGTTGTTTTCCTCTATTTCTTTGTATTGATCGCTGAGGAAGGCTTTCTTATCTCTTCTTGCTGTTCTTTGGAACTCTGCATTCAGATGCTTATATCTTTCCTTTTCTCCTTTGCTTTTCGCCTCTCTTCTTTTCACAGCTATTTGTAAGGCCTCCCCAGACAGCCATTTTGTTTTTTGCATTTCTTTTCCATGGGGATGGTCTTGATCCCTGTCTCCTGTACAGTGTCACGAACCTCAGTCCATAGTTCATCAGGCACTCTATCTATCAGATCTAGTCCCTTAAATCTATTTCTCACTTCCACTGTATAATCATTAGGGATTTGATTTAAGTCAGATTTTTGGCTCCAAAATCACTGCAGATGGTGATTGCAGCCATGAAATTAAAAGACACTTACTCCTTGAAAGGAAAGTTATGACCAACCTAGATAGCATATTCAAAAGTAGAGACATCACTTTGCCAACAAAGGTCTCTCTAGTCAAGGCTATGGTTTTTCCAGTGGTCATGTATGGATGCAAGAGTTGGACTGTGAAGAAGGCTGAGTGCTGAAGAATTGATGCTTTTGAACTGTGGTGTTGGAGAAGACTCTTGCGAGTCCCTCGGACTACAAGGAAATCCAACCAATCCATTCTGAAGGAGATCAGCCCCCTGGATGTTCTTTTGGAAAGGATGATGCTAAAGCTGAAACTCCAGTACTTTGGCCACCTCATGCGAAGAGTTGACTCACTGGAAAAGACTCTGATGCTGGGAGGGATTGGGGGCAGGAGGAAAAGGGGATGACAGAGGATGAGATGGATGGATGGCATCTCTGACTCAATGGACGTGAGTCTGAGTGAACTCCAGGAGATGGTGATGGACAGGGAGGCCTGGCGTGCTGCGATTCATGGGGTTGCAGAGTCAGACACGACTGAGCAACTGAACTGAACTGAACTGAGAGGTATTAGTTGGCAGAGTGAAGGTTTAGAGACATTGGTTGTGCCGTGCTGGTGCAGAACTTTGGGTCCAGAAAGACTTGTCTATGTGCTTTAAAATTTTTTTTTATTTATCTAGTTGTTTTTGATGTGCTGGGTCTTTGTTGCTGTGCAAGGGCCTCCTCTAGTTGAGACAAGTGGGGGCTACTCTTTGTTGTGGTGCGTGGGCTTCTCATTGCAGTGGCTTATCTTGTTGTGAAGCATGAGCTTTATGACCTTTGAGCTTCAGTAGATGTGGGCCAATGGGCTCAGTAGTTATGATACTCTGGCTTAGTTGCCCTTAGGCATGTGGGATCTTCTTGGACTAGTGATCGAACCCATATCCCCTGCATTACAGGGCACACTCTTAACCACTGGACCACCAGGGAAACCCATTCATGTGCTTTTTACTAACTTTAATTTTTTTGAATTTTGTGGTACATAGAGCCCTCTAAAGCTTGGTATCCCAATTCTGTTGCCTGGCTGTAAGGATGGAACTGTCCTGATAATGTCTCTTCCTCTCCATTTCTTAGTCCTGCTTTGAGTTGTCTTGTATACTGATACTGAAATAGCTCTAGCCACCTATGCATCTTTCTTCTGCCAAGTCATCTGAATCATCTGTAAGATGAATTTTTCTTAAATTCTGTGACCTACTATGTCATTTCTTGCTGTAGAAGTTATAGTAGTTACCGGATGCTGTCTGAGCCACCAGGGAAACCTCGATGCCTGCTGGATTCAATGGTAAATAAAAAGACTATCTCACCTCATCAGTTAATTTTCTCTGTTTACTGATAAATACCTTTTGCTTAACCCTTTGCTCTCCTGACTCACACTAAACTTGTAGTTATCATTCTTCAAGTAATTTGCTCATAAGCATTCCCTCTTGGCTAAAATAATAGTAACTATCTTTTGGCTTATATCCATCAGCTTCTGTTAGGTGACTTGTGGATTTTTTCCAGCTTTATTATATTTTGTCTTCCTAAGTATTTGTTGTATGAAAGTAGGGTAATTTTATTTTATTTTTTGTTCTTTTAAGACTGTAATCATATTTCTATTACAATAGTAAGTATTTATGTTTTAAATACAAATTTAGGAGTATGTGAAGGAAAATGTCATTTTCTTCATCATTCCACTCTCATTCCCCAAGAGAAAGCCCTATCAATAGTTTAGTTTGTTGTTGCAGACTGCTTCATCTACAAATGCTTACATGTATTTTTGTGTATATATATTTTAAAAGTGACTTCCCCAGCGGCTCAGACAGTAAAGCGTCTGCCTAAAATGAGAGAGACCTGGGTTTGATCCCTGGGTAGGGAAGATCCCCTCTGGGTAGGGAAGATCCCCTGGAGAAGGAAATGGCAACCCACTCCAGTATGCTTGCCTGGAAAATCCCATGGACAGAGGAGCCTGGTAGGCTACAGTCCATGGGGTTGCAAACAGTCAGACACAAGTGAGCGACTAATACACACACATACCTTCTTTGCTTTTAAAAAAGTGAAAGTGAAAGTGAAGTTGCTCAATCTTGTCTGACTCTTTGCGACCCCATGGATTATAGTCCACTGGGTCCCTTTGTCCATGGAATTCTCCAGGCAAGAATATGGGAATGGGTTGCCATTCCCTCCTGCAGGAGATCTTCCTGCCCCAGTGATCAAACCTAGGTCTCCTGCATTGCAGGCAGATTCTGTACCATCTGAGCCACCAGGGAAGCCCCAATCATCTTATATATTCTTCTATGATGTCTTTATTTGCATAACACTGTATCATGGATAACTTTGCCTGCCAGAACATCAGACTATCTCATTCTTTAAAAGCTGCATATAATGAATACTATATGGATATAAAATCCCAGCTGTAATAAGGATAAAAGTAGTATGTCTTTCAAAGAGTTGTGGTGGGGAGTAAAAATGTTAAAACATTTGAAGTACTTTGAACTGTGTCTAGCACATGATAGGGATAAATACATGTTACCTGTTTAATAATAAAAATGATTTAATACTATTATTAATTTATTTATCCATTTTCTGCTGAGATTTTTGTTTCTTCTGGATTTTTTTACTCTTGCAAATAATTTCTCAGTGAACATCCTTACATATACATAACCCTGCACACTAAACGCTGCTAATTCATCTTTTCATCAACAGAAGATAAGAATACAGTATGGCAATTTTTATTTTTTTTTAATTTTTATTTATTTAATTACAATACTGTATTTGTTTTGCCATACATTGACATGAATCAGCCACAGGTGAACACAATCTCCCAATGCCGAAGCCCCCTCCCACCTCCCACCCCACACCATCTACCTGAATCATCCTGTGCACCAGCCCCATGCATCCTGCATCCTGCATTGAACATAGACTGGCGCTTCGTTTCTTACAAGATAGTATACATGTTTCAATGCCATTCTCCCAAACCATCCCACCCTTTCCCTCTCCCCCAGAGTCCAAAAGTCCGTTCTATACCTCTGTGTCTCTTTTGTTGTCTCACATATAGGGTCAGCATTACTATCTTCTAAATTCCATATATATGTGTCAGTATACTGTATTGGTGTTTGTCTTTCTGGCTTACTTCACTCTGTATAATCGGTTCCAATTTTTAAATGTTTGTTTTATTTCTGATTATAAAGGTAACACATGCTCCTTGCAGAGACTTCTTTTGTTGTTATTCAGTCATTCAGTCCTGTTCAACTCTGTGACCCCATAGACTGCAGCTTGCCAGGCTTCCCTGTCCTTCACGGTCTCTCAGAGCTTGTTTAAACTCATGTCCATTGACTTGGTGATGCCATCCAACCATCTCATCCTCTGTCATCTCCTCCACCTCCTGCCTTCTATCTTTCCCAACATCACGATCTTTTCCAATGAGTAGGCTCTTTGCATCAGGGGGCCAAAGTATTGGAGCTTCAGCTTCAGCACAAGTCCTTCCAATGAATATTCAGGACTGATTTCCTTGCAGTCCAAGGAACTCTCAAGAGTCTTCTCCAACAACACTGTTCAAAAGCATAAATTCTTTGGTGCTCAGCCCTCTTTATGGTCCAACTCTCACATACATACATGTCTACTGAAAAAGCCATAGCTTTGACTAGACAGACCTTTGTAGGCAAAGTAATGTCTGCTTTTCAACATGCTGTATAGGTTTGTCATAATTTTTCTTTCAAGGAGCAAGCGTCTTATAATTTCATGGCTGCAGTCACCATCTGCAGTGATTTTGGAGCCTAAGAAAATCAAGTCTGTCACTGCTTCCCTTGTTTCCCCATCTATATGCCAGGAAGTGATGGGAAGGGATGCCATGATCTCAGTTTTTTGAATGTTGAGTTTTAAGCCAGCTTTTTCACTCTCCTCTTTCACATTCATCAAGAGGCTCTTCAGTTCTTCACTTTCTGCAATAAGGGTGGTATCATCTGGGTATCTGAGGATACTGATATTTCTCCTGGAAGTCTTGATTCCAGCTTGCACTTCATCCAACCTGGCATTTCACATGATGTATTTGGCATATAAGTTAAATAATCAGGATGACCTTTCCCAATTTTGATGCACTCCTTTCCCAATTTTGAATCAGTCCGTTGTTTCATGTCTGATTCTAACTGTTGCTTCTTGACCTACATACAGATTTCTCAGGAGACAGGTAATGTGGCCTGGTATTCCCATCTCTTAAGAATTTTCTACAGCTTGTTGTGATCCACACAGTCGAAGGCTTTAGCATAGTCAATGAAGAAGAAGTAGATGTTTTTCTGGAATTCTCTTACTTTTTCTATGATCCAATGGATGTTGGCAATTTGATCTCTGGTTCCTCTGCCTCTTCTAAATCCAACTTGTACATCTAGAAGTTCTCAGTTCACATACTGTTGAAACCTAGGTTGAAGGATTTTGAGCATGACCTTACTAGCATGTGAAATGAGTGCAATTGTGTGGTAGTTTGAACATTCTTTGGCATTGCCCTTCTTTGGTTTTGAAATGAATACTGACCCTTCCAGTCCTGTGGCCACTGCTGAGTTTTCCAAATTTGCAGGCATATTGAGTGCAACACTTTAACAGCATCATCTTTTAGGAGAATTTGGAAACCATCAAAAGTGTCAAAGCCCTTCCAATCAGAGAAAAAATCACTAACATTTAATGTCTATTTATTGGGAATCATTTTATTAGATAAGTTTATGTGTTTTGTTTTGACTCAGTACACATTATAGAGAATGCACTTGCTCATGACATATAATATTTTGTTTCATAACTATACCATCATTTACTTAACTGTTCTCTATTTGTCGGATATTTAAGTTATTCCTTAATATTATTTTTTCACCATATAAGTCTATAGTTAACTTTTGAAGATAAGTTTTTGCCCACATTTCAGTTTTACTTAAAACATGAAGCGTACAAACTTTTGATTGCCAAAGTGCTTTCCAGGAAGGTTCTTAGCAGCGTCAGAGAGTGCCTGTTCCAGGAATGGCCTTCAGAAGTCAGCCTCCACTTTTGCAGTCTGGAAACATCCACTGGTTCACCTCTCCCAGGGCCAGACCGAGCCTGGCCATCTCAGCCACAGATAGCACACTGGATATTCTATTTTGTCATTAAGGCTCTGATGCTACCTGTGTTGGACTCTTGCTCTGTGTTCAGGGCTTATCTAACATCATTTCTTGCTCTTCATAATCTTCCTTTCAAATCCTTTATGGAACACTTCATCCTCTTTTGGGATATCACTTCAGTGAACCATAGAAGATTAGATTCTTAGCAAATCTAAATTATATTTTCTGCTTGGGCAAGGACTAGCTGTGTGACACTGGGAAGTGATTTATCCCCTCTGTGTCTCAGTGTCCCAATCAGTGAATTGGAGGTGTGTATAGTATGTCTTTTTGCAATATGGTGTTTATGGTTTTTTTTTTTTTTTGTAGTGAATGAGATTACTACAAAATGGTTAGGAAGATAGAAATTCACATGCATGCATGCCTGTAATGACAATATATAGTTTGTAATTTTGTTGCCCTTTCAAAGGAGGGGTCCTATGTGTTAATGAAGCTGATTTTAGCATTTCTTAGGGCTCTGAAGGAGACTGCTGTGGTACTGCCTTTACTCTGTGGTGTAACCAGGTAATGAGGTAGGCAGTGAAGAGGGCGTGAACGAAGCCAGGGGGCGGGCAGGTAATGACAAGGAACTTGAAGCACCGTCTACCTGTCAGGTGTGTTGATAGCTTTGGTCAAGAATTCACATACCAGGAAGTCAGGTACAAAATACCACAATTTCTTTAGCCACAGGCAGAGAGTTTGTCGGCTCCTTTCTTCCCGCTTTCATCCATATGCAAGCAAGTGATAACATGTACTAAGTTAAATAATGCATGGTACTTCAACTATTCTTACTTTCTATCCTTTGGTTATTGTAATTACATGTAATTTTGTGACGGATTTTCTATTTTTTAAGAAATCACACTTTTGTACTTGATCCAGCTAACAGGATTTTCTTACATTACTTCATAAAGAGACCATCTTTTAAACTTCTAATGTTATTTCTTATTCATTAGTACATTTGCCTGTGGGGTATGTTCATAAATGGGTTAAAGTTACAAAGTTATGCTTATAAAAGCTCATGGTAATTTGGAGTATCAGGAGGATTTATTAATTTTGAAATCTTAAAAGAGCAAAAGCTAAAATGAGATTGGATTAAGTATATTCTTGCATGCAGTTATTCTAAACACCCTTAAGGACCAAAGACTAACTTACAGAGGACATTATGCAAATGTGAATATATCTCTAAGTGCCTTGTAGGCTTGCTGATGTAATATTTTACATGGTTAGTTAAGTACATCAAGTAGAAGGTTTGACCTTGATAGAGTAGAAAGGTGCTTATTTCAAAACAACTCAGTTGTTTTCCAGGCCATTGTAGAGCAATCAACATAAAGTGAGTATAATCTAGAATCTAATATTAATATGTTAGTCAGCAAAGTCTCTGCTTCACAAGAAAACAAAAAACCCGGAACTCCTGTATTCTTGTTTGTCATCTAAATACCACATGTGCTTGAATACTTCTTAGGGACTGTGCTGTTGTGATATGAAGAAATTGTTTGTAGACATGGCTGAAACCAAGAAAGGAAGTTAAAAAAAAATTTAGATTCCCAGGTCTCATGATCACTTAATCAGATTTTGGGGTAAGGACAGCCCCCAGCATCATGAGATTTTTAAAAAACCTTCCCTACACTAATCCCATGATTAGAAACCATCAGAGGCCTCCTAAACTTCAATTTGACAGCCTGATGTGGTACTTTTGTGTCTTTCCTTTTGCCACTTTATCATCTCAATATGATAAGGAGTAGATATACATTTCTGGGATTTATAGTTTCTATATTAATATGAGAATAAATAATTGTTGATGGGGATGCTAAGACTTAAGCTCTAGAAACTTGGAACAAAGGGACCATTCGGTCACACTTTGGTCATCCATTATTAATCATCATCTACCTATGTGCCATATCTGAGGTTGACTGAAAATGAGGAAGGAGTTTAGGAAGAAGAAGACAGGAGAATATTACAGAGAAACCTCAGCACTCATTACCTTCCCTCTGTCTCAAGTGGAGCTTTCCCCAAAAGCACCTAAATAAATCCATTCATTGATCATTAATCACTAACTGATCACTAATTTATATAAGAACTTTCTTTTAGAAATTTAGTCAACAAGTATTTTACTGCATACTTATAGGATACAGAGTTCTGTTCTTGCCAAAGGGTCAGTGGTTTTAGGAACTTTCCGAATATTCACTACCCTGTTCATTAGCAATGGACAAGGAGAAAGCAGAATAAAAATCTGACTGACAAACTTATTTTAGAAGAAATTATTCCAAATGTATGCAGACCAGGAGGGATGCGAATTTCTCATTCTGAGCTAATTGCATTTTTCCTCATCTTAATAAGAAATGCTGTTTCTTTCTGATCATTTTAAGCATCGCCAATGCTCCAGCCGACTGAAATGGGGACAGTTGGCAGGTGGAGAAAATGAATAATGGTAGAAGCAAAATGTGATTTCTTCCACTATAATTCTCCACAAGCTGTGTAAACTTTCCTTAGTTAAAAAACAAACAAAAATTTTAAAGATTTTGCATTTTCATCCAAACACTGCTGTTAACAACTGCTCACTTTCACTCTTTTGGAGGCTTCCCAAGCAGCTAGGAGATTTGCCTTTTCTTTAATAGTCTCAGCAGTATGCTTTTTCCAGAAAAGAGAGAGAAAATGAAAACCTTGCATTTCCTGGAATGCTGACTAAAGTAACATGACTCTGTTCCAGGTGGCCTAGTGAATAAATAGGCAATTATTATTTTAAAATTTTTTTAATGGTTCATGCAGCAAACTTCCCAAGCATTTGAACTTCACACACCACCATTTATAATATGTTGCACTTACACACCAACAGGAAAGACCTTGAGTTTATCTTTCACTATAGTCACTGGATCACTGAGCACACTCTCAAATTGTAGTCAGTGGGACAAATCCTACAACTAGACCCTGTGAAAATTCGAAAGAAAGGCATGTGCATAGAATATGGATGTTATTTTTGTGGAGAGCTGTGGGTATCTAAATTTCATACCTTTTAAAAGGGGAAATAGGATCTCTAAAGGGAATAAATATAGATATTTAATTTTTCTTTGGGAAATATCAATCGCATAGCTGATATGAAGGCCTCAAATGTGTAAAATGCAAAGAAGATGAATGGATGATGAGTGACAGTGTGGATAATTATATCATCCTCATGTATGGATGTGAGAGTTGGACTGTGAAGAAGGCTGAGCACCGAAGAATTGATGCTTTTGAACTGTAGTGTTGGAGAAGACTCTTGAGAGTCCCTTGGACTGCAAGGAGATCCAACCAGTCCATCCTAAAGGAGATCAGTCCTGGGTGTTCTTTGGAAGGACTGATGTTGAAGCTGAAGCTCCAGTACTTTGGCCACCTGATGCGAAGAGTTGACTCATTGGAAAAGACCCTGATTCTGGGAGGGATTGGGGGCAAGAGGAGAAGGGGACGACAGAGGATGAGATGGCTGGATGGCGCCACCAACTCGATGGACATGAGTTTGAGTGAACCCCGGGAGTTGGTGATGGACAGGGAGGCCGGGCGTGCTGCAGTTCATGGGGTCGCAAAGAGTCGGACACAACTGAGCGACTGAACTGAACTGAACAGGTTGGTGAGCATCCGTATGGCTCAACACTGGCTTCAAATCTCAGTTAGATTATCAACTGGCTGTGTGTCCTTGGACAAAACACTTAACTACTCTTGCCTTGTTTTCTCCATATAAAAATAGGGATAATATGTGAGGATAAAATAATGTCTTTACAGCTTTTTGAATAGCACAGAACACATTGTAAATGCTCAGTAAACCCTAGTGATTAATTGCTGTCATATAACCTAGCTTTATGAGAGACTTTTAAGAAACCTCTAAAATGTAACCATTCTGGTTGGCCGGCCCAATTATTCCCACCCACCATTCATGCTCCCCAGAGACATTCTCCAGGTAGCCCTCCATATCCCCAGGTTAAAAAGATGCACAGCTTTGGGCTTGCCAAATGGTGGTCTCAAGGTCAATCCCATGTGGTTCTTTTATTCCCTTTGTGAGATTCTTGGGGTGACATGCAAGCTGCCACTCTGGGAGTATTTGTACTTCTTCAAATACCACCCTTCCTGCTCAGGACTTTTTACTTTGACTGTTCCTTATTCCCTTACCTGAAGGTCTACTAGAACATGGCTACATAGGAGCTTCTGAGTCCATGTCCACTGACTGATTGACCGGCAAGCTATGATTAAGAAAAATTAAGGCAATATTAGCACTAGGTGAAACTTTGAGAGTAACTCTAAAGATCAAGAACAATGAGGAATGCCTAGAAGGAGGCTAAGTGGCTCCAAAATAAGTTTTCATTAGAGGCAGATTGTATTTGTATGTTCTTGGTGGTGCCAGTGGAGACACAAGAGATGGGGGTGGGGTGGGGGAGTAGCAGGTAGGGGTGGAGGTAGGAGGAGTAGGACATGGGGAGGGGGTGCCTAGTCCCTAGGTTGGGAAGATCTTCTGGAGTAGGAAATGACAACCCACTCCAGTATTCTTGCCTGGAAAATTCCATAGACAGAGGAACCTGGCAGACCACAGTCCATGGGGATGCAGAGTCAGACATGACCAAGTATGCAAGTGTTCACAATGTGTTTTTTTTTTTTAATATTTAATTTATTTATTTGGCTGCACTGGGTCTTAGTTGTGGCACGTGGCAACTTTGATCTTCATTGCAGGATCGGGATTTTTAGTTGCAGCATGTGGGATCTAGTTCCCTGACCAGGAGTTGAACCCAGGCCCCTGCATTGGGAGTGTGGAGTCTTAGCCACTGGACCACCAGGAAGTCCCTCAGTGTTCTTTATATATGAGTGTGCCTTAGGCTACAGGTATCCACAGCATCAAAATTCAGACTAAACTGTGAGGCCACTCTATAAAGATCTGATTATGAGGGGAGTCTTTTGTTTAGTTCACAACACACCTCATCTCAAAGTTCTCTATTCTTTGGCAGATGTTTTTATTTGGCTGATTAGTTTTATAGCGAATAGGAATGAGACCCTTGACTCCATAGTAGTCAGCATGAGCTTATTGGAACATCCAAAGGCATGCTCACTTTATTTGAAGGGAAATTAAAAGTTAACAACAACAAAAAAGAAGTTTAGGAAAATTAGGGAGCAGGGGTCACATGACAGAGGGTTATTTATTTATGATCACCATGACAGTCAAGGCAGCAGAATCTAGTTCCCAGAGAGTGGGCCTTCACCATGGACTGGCACAGCTATTTGAAAATAGTCAATACTCTTGTTCTTAAAGGTAATTCTCTAGGAAGTGTGCAACTCAGGGCCCAGATAGAGTAACCAGTAAAGGACTCCTGTTGGATGTTCTGTTAATGGAGCTCTTCTAAGCATGATAAAAGATGCTATCCTATGAATATAAAATGCTGGAAATTCAGAGACCTAGTACAAATGGAACTGGCATAATTTTATGTTGGAGCTTGTCTTTCTGGCTCTCAGCTAGAATTCACAACCTGATTTGTAGTTTCTGACTGAGAATCTCTGCCTACAAGCAAATGACTTCTCTTCTAGTTTCCTAAAGCAGAAGACTTGGATGGAGTCAAGGAGGGGACTGAAAGGAACTCTTTGGTTGCAATCAGCAGAACTCCAGTTTCAGTTAAATTAAACAAAAATGCCTATCCATTGACTCATGTTACCTGGAGTCAGGCATTGCTAGATCCAGGACCTCAGTGATGAGGTCTGTTCTGTCCTTGTCTTTTGATTTTGTGCATTTCTTCTTCTCTCTGTGTATCAGTCTTATTCTTTCCTGCTGTGAGAAATTTTCACCATGGGGAGATAAAGAAGTTTACTAGTAACCAAGTTGTTATCTCTTAGATAACAGTCTAAATAGTCAGGGCTAAATGATACCATAATTGGCCCAGTCTGAGTCACATGTTCAGCTCTGTGACCGAAAGTGGAGTGATTTACCATGATTGAAACTTCTATTAAAATTTGTTTGAAACTAACAAGGAAATGGGGTACTTTTCCAAGGAAGAAGGAGGAAGAAAGACAAATACCAAGCAGATCAAAACCAGGATTCCAACAGCCACTCAGATTGTTCTGCTAACTTGGCAGCTTAATCATAGCCTTGGATGCCAAGGTCTGTGCTTCTGACTTAGTGACCATATTGCATCCAGTTGTAGGCGTTCAGTGACATTAACTACTTGTCTAGGCCAGCACAACTCAGTCTGTTGATTGCTTCTTCTCCACATGCATTCCCTCTTCCCATTCTGATGAATATTTGAGTCAGCGGGGTGAGCTGATAAGAGAAGTGTGGTGCAGGGTGGCTTCCTTGTAGACATATATGAGAATGCCTTTGGCTGACCATGGCACAAATTCTCCCAGAATGGAAAGTATTCTGGTCTGTGATAAGCTGTAAAGTCTGCAAGCTCCCTTGTCTTTGCATAGGCTGGTTTTGGCTCAGAACATCATGCATTCATTCAGTAATTATTTCTTGAATTCTACCATATATTTGGCATGTTGATATGAGTCATTACATTACTCTTGCCCTATGGCAATTGATGCTTTTGAGCTGTGGTGTTGGAGAAGACTCTTGAGAGTCCCTTGGACTGCAAGGAGATCCAACCAGTCCATTCTGAAGATCAGCCCTGGGATTTCTTTGGAAGGAATGATGCTAAAGCTGAAACTCCAGTATTTTGGCCACCTCATGCAAAGAGTTGACTCATTGGAAAAGACTGATGCTGAGAGGGATTGGGGACAGGAGGAGAAGCAGACGACAGAGAATGAGATGGCTGGATGACATCACTGACTCGATGGACGTGAGTCTGAGTGAACTCCGGGAGTTGGTGATGGACAGGGAGGCCTGGCATGCTGCGATTCATGGGGTCGCAAAGAGTCGGATACGACTGAGCAACTGAACTGAACTGATGGCAATTGCAATCTATTGAAGAGTATAGACAAACTCTGAGAGATAGTGAAGGACAGGGAAGCCTAGCATGCTGCAGTCCATGGGGTCTCAAAGAGTCAGACACATGGATGAGCAACTGAACAACAACAAAGAGAGTATAGACAGTAACCAAAGAATTACCCAGTTACCTTCTCAGTTTTGTTATCATATCAACTTTTGTTCCCTTACTCATACTCCAAACAGTAGCCAAACTGACTTTTGTAGCAGACTATATAAAATTGTATAATTTTCCCTGCTTAAAATTCTTCAATGACTTTTTTATTTCTCTGTAAATAAAATCTTTTTATTGTAATCATTTTTTCAACTTTAGACGTATAATTGGCATATAACATTGTGTTAGTTTAAGGTGTACAATGTATTGATTTGATACATGTGTATTTCAAAATGTTTACCACCATAATGTTAGTTAATATCTTCATCACACCGCATAATCACCAGTTCTTTTCTGTGGTGAAAACATTTAAGATCTACTCTCTTTCAATACACTGTAATACAGTATTGTTAGCAACAACCACTGTGCTATACATTAGATTCATAGAACTTGTTCATCTTGCACCTGTAAATCTGTACTCTTTGACCAACACCTCTCCATATCCCTCTCCCTCCAGCCCCTGGTAACCACCATTCTATTTTCTGTTTCTATGGGTTTGGTTTTTTCGATTCTTCTTGTAAGATCATAGAGTATTTATCTTCCTCTGTCTGACTTATTTCACCTAGAATAATGCCCACATTGTAGTAATTGGTAGGGATTTCCCTCCTTTTCATGGCTGACTAATGTTCCATCACACACACACACACACACACACTCCTCACATCTTCTTTATCAATTCATCTGTTGATGAATACTTAGGCTGTTTTTCATATCTTGGCTATTGTGGATAGCCAAGCAGTGGAGCACAGATATATTTTCAAGATCTTATTTACATTTTCTTTGTATACATGCCCAGAAGAAGAATTGCCTTCTTGTGGAGAAGGCAGTGGCACCCCATTCCAGTACTCTTGCCTGGAAAATCCCATGGACACAGGAGCCTGGTAGGCCGCAGTCCGTGGGGTCGCTGAGAGTCAGACACGACTGAGCGATGCAACGTCATGATAGTTCTATTCTTGATTTTTTGTGTAATCACAAAAAATTATCCATGAATTATCCATAGAGACTTCACTGATTTCCATTTCCAACAGAATACAAGGGTTCCTTTTTCTTTGCAATTTTTGTTTTCTTTATGTTTATATGTTTTGTTCCTTTTGTTACTCTTTGCCTTTTGGTGATAGCCTTTCAAAACAGGTGTGATGTGATACCTCATTGTGGTTTAGATTTGCATTTCTGGGAGTAAAATTTGAACATTTTCTGTGTCCTTGAAAGCCCTCTGGGACCTGAGTCCAGCCAAGCTCCCCACTTTCTGCGTCTTGCTATACTGGCAACACTGCCTTTCTGCTCCTTGCCCACTCCAACCCTTATCTGGGCCTGGCACTTGCCCTTCCCTTAGCTTTGCACATGACGAGTTCCTTGTCATCCTTCATGTGTCAACTCAAGTGTTACTTCCTAAGACAGGTCTTCTCTAAACAGCCATATAAAGGAATTCCTTTCCTTATGGCATCTCCCTCAACAGGCCCTTCACAGCACTGATCATAATTATCTCCAGTTATCTTTTCTGTTCTCTTCCTTAGTGTCTTTTCTGTTCTAGAAGAATGAATTCAGGGACCATGTTGATTATATTCAGAGCTTTACTTCTGATCTGAGCAATTGGTGAACTCTCATGTCTGCGAGGCAATCTCTTTTTAAAAAAATTTATTGGCTTTACGAAAAATTTTATAAAACTTTTACAATGTTGTGTTAGTTTCCACTGTATAAAAAGTGAATCAGTGATATATATATATATATATATCCTCTTTCTTGGATTTCCTTCGCTAATTATTAGAGAAATATAAATCAAAACTATGATGAGGTACAACCTCAGACTAAGCAGAATGGCCATCATCAAAAAAAATCTACAAACAATAAATACTGGAGAGGGTGTGGAGAAAAGGGAACTGTCCTACAAGGTTGGTGGGAACTTAAACTGGAATAGCCACTATGGTGAACAGTATAGTGGTTCCTTAACTAAAAATGGAACTATCGTATGAGAAGATCTCTTGAAGAGCCACCACCTTCTCCATGAAGCCTGCCTTGGGCAGAATTGATTTCTGCCTCCTCATTGCCACCATGGTGCCTCATGCGTATCTCAGTGACAGCACTTGCTAGGCTAGGCTTCTCTCCACGCCTGGTTCCTCTGCTAGCATACAGCTCCATGAGATCAGGGACAAAGATTTAGCTCTGTATATCCACGCTGAACAGTGGTCCTCGGCCCATAGCAGGGACTTGGCTGCTTAGTGATGGAATGAAAGCAACTCCAATTAATCAGCAATCTGTATCTGTGTGTTTGTGTATTCATCAGGGAAGGGAGGGGTGGAGAAGAGATCAGCTTGCTTTAAACGTTATTTGCTATATTGAGGGGGTAAGAGTGAAGGAAAAGCTTTATGAACATACAACAGGAAACAAGCAAATTTGCAAAGAAAGAAAACCTGTTGTCGAGCATTTTCAATTCAATTAATAGCCTCTGGTGGGTTTAAAAAGGAGAAAACTACTAGGGAGAACCAGAAGACAGGTACTTGACAGTACTCTTTAATGCTTTTCTTGTTCCTTGATGCATTGTCTTCTTGTGGAAGTATCAATATTGTGTGCAGACAAGGGGAAAAGCATCATCTTCAAACTGTAATGAATCTCAAATGAAAACAAGCCACACAGTTGGCCAACACTGCTTTAAAATTGCACATCAAGAACACTCCCAGTGACAAACACTTTCAAGGCAAACAAACCAAACAGAAATTAAAAAATCTCTGTGGGGTATAAATATGTAATTACACTCACACAGGGAGCATTTTATCAGGTAAACCATCCCACTTTGTTAATTGAAATGCTCCAGCACTGGGCTTTTTTGACAAAGCATCTGAATATATATGGGTAGGGTGTAGACCTGCTGCTTTTCATGGCTCTTCCTAGCTGGGGTTAACCGCCTCAAAGCCATTTTCCCATGCAGCTGGGAGGTCAGTTCTTAAGCCTTCCTTTTGTTTGTTTGCTTCTGTTTCCATCTAGCTGAATGTCACCAGGATGCAAACTGGTGTGGAATTCTAAATATCTATCAGCAACACAGCTATTTTCAAAATAGAGAATAATATTTTACTTTTATATGGCTCATTGGAAATGCATAGATAAGTAATCCTCTGTGGTAATTTAGAAATGTTAAAACAAACCAAAAGAGAGGTTCCAGGATTATACGTTAGTCTGGTGAAGAATAAAGGTATATTGAGCTAGAATCCCTGCTCCCCTGTTCTGCTTCAGGCTCTGCTCCAACCAGGTATGTGGCCATAGCCCATCAAAACATTGCCACCTCAGTTTTCTCAGTTTTGGTTTATGGTTGTTAAAAATTACTTTCTACTCCAGCAAGGCCTATGATTCATTATCTAATAGTCTTGCCTTATCTTGAAGCTTGCTTTGGTGTGTTTTATTTTCTTTTTTTTTGAGCGCTTGGATTATTAACTCAATAAAACTTTTCTAAGCGTTAGAGAGTCACCCAAATGAAGCTCCATCTCCCTCTGGCGTATCTGGTGCTCTGGCCTTTCTTTAACCCCCTGGCTTGGCCAGTGCTATGCTACAAGCATCAGAGGCACCTGCAAATTGACTGGGTGACCTCAGTGCCCTCCCCTGTGAACATGCTGCTGAGGTCATCTGCGGAGGGAGAGATACAGGGTGTTGTCTGGGAGTGGCTAGAGTAGATATCCGTGTCCCAACACATAGATTTTATAGCACTGCTGGAACCTCTCTGGATTTTCCAGTTCCCACGCATAATGTACTAATTTTCCAGGCATGCTGTAACAAATCACCACAAGGTTGGTGGCATAAAGCCACAGAAATTTTTTCTCTTACAGTTCTGGAGGCCAGAGGTCTGAAATCAAGAAGCCTTCCTTTGAAGGTTCTAGGGGGAGTCTGTCCCTAGCCTCTTCCCGCTTCTGGTGCCCCAGTCATTTTGGTTTGCAGCTGTCATCGTTCCAGTCTCTGCCGTCACCCTGCCCTTACACTGGCTCTCCTCTTCTCTCTGTATCTTCTCGTTTTGGGTCTCTTACGAGGATACTTGTCATTAGATTTAGAGTCCACCCTGGTAATCCAGGATCATCTCATCTTTATATCTTTAACTTAATTACATCTGCACAGATCCTTTTTCCAAATAAGGTAATATTTATAGGTTCTGGGGATTTGGATGTGGGCACATCTGTTTAGGGCCACCAGTCAACCTTCAGTTCAGTCACTCAGTCATGTCTGACTCTTTGCGACCCCACGGACTGCAGTACTCCAGGCTTCCCTGTCCGTCACCAACTCTCAGAGCTTGCTTACACTCGTGTCCATTGAGTTGGTGATGCTATCCAACCATCTCATCCTCTGTTGTCCCCTTCCTCCTGCCCTCAATCTTTCCCTAGCATCAGAGTCTACTACACATTAATCTCTGTCCCAAGATTTCTAAATCAGTGACATACAAAGTCAGTCTAGTGATTAAATGTGTACATAAATGATTATCATATAATTCATCCCTAAAGCACCTTAGCCTGTAATTTATTTGTGAGGAACTGTAGGCAGGAAAGTAGCAGGAGTAAGATATGAATGCATTGGGGACTTAATAAGGATAAAAGAAGAAGACAGGCATTTGGTCTGGTATTGAGCACTTCCTGATCTCCGTGAGGTACCAAAGGGCCACAAGGTGTACAGAGTTGGCATTACCCTAGAGCAGCTCACAGAATGAAATAGAATGAAAAGGCAAGAGAAGCAGGGACACGGAGAAAAAGGAAAGTGAGATATGGTTCCTCATGAGATAGGCTAGCAGTTAGGTTTTCCTCCAGCTCTCAAATATTTCTTCTGAAACACACTTGGAAATGCACTAACTTTTCATGGGAAGACAGTGAGTAGAGAGGCAACTAGAACATATCTTCTCTAAAGGTGATCTGATCAGATCCTTTCGCAGTGGAGTTCCCTGGGAAGTGGAATCTGGAATGGAAATTAGCAGGCAGGACATTCATTAGAAGAGCTCTTGGGATTAACAACTGAGGAAGGGAAGGGCAAGGGTTATGCAGAGGGTGAAGCTGAGCTGTAATACAGACTCAACTGAGGTCTCAGTTCACCTCCAGGGAGCTCCAGAGCAAGGTGCCCCTATGGGGAAAGGGCCTTCAAACCCATGATACATGTTACCCAGTAAAGCTCTCTTCAGCCAGAATATGCCCAGAGAGGGCACTGTGCCCCAGCAACTCGAGGACTCAATTTTTCAATCCTGAAGGAGGAGGTGGACTGGCATGTCATGGCGTCTACTAGAGATCCTTGCTCAAGTTTCACCATCCCCAAACTCCATGGTGCCATTCCACAAGTTTTGCAAATTTTTGAAGATATATCTTACTTGAAAGGTTGGCTGGCACTATCCACAAAAATTCTTCTGTCTGGTGACATTTGTAAGCTTGTTACTAGAGAAGAGAGCAGGACCACGCTGTAGAACAGAGCTATGATCAGCTAAAGGGATTCAAGGGAAAAGAGGCTTGGCCTCAAACACCTCAGTGCTCATGTGTGAGGCCTGGCTGGCTCTGCTGTGCCAGGAGATGGCGGGGGGTGGGTGGGGGGAGGTGATGGTGGTACCCTGCTTTCTTTGTGTGCGTGTCTCTCTCTAGATAAATGGGTCAAGTGATTGATAAATGTTCTCAACCTGCAGAGTAGGAGTGGAACTCTAGTAAGTTCTGTCTCTGTGTCACAAGGCAGTGGAAGGAACATGGGATGTGAGGTCAGGTGGACGCTCAGTAACTCTGATCTCATCCTTTTCATCCACGCCTTCTTATCTTGTTTTCTGGGAGTGGCTTCTCCTGCTCCTCCCAGCTTCCCAAGTTTTGTATTTTGTAGCATAGCTGTCTTCAGAGTCTGCACTCTTCCTGGACAATCTTTGTCGGCCAGACTGCCTGGGTCCTGCGCCCATGGCCTCGTCTCCCGGTTCTGCCATTCATGCAGAGTGATCATAGGCAAATAGGCTCACCCCTCTGACACAGCTCCTTCTTGTAAAGTGACAATAACAGTTGTATTCTACACATGAATATATATTTATATGTGTGTGTGCATACTTAAAACATATATTAATAGATGTTAATATATTGTCAGACACTTACTTAGCACAATTCTTGGCTCAAAGTAAGTGTGCCATGTTAGCCATGGTTAACGTCCTTGTTTCATTTCACAGTTATCAAGTTGTCCTTAGGTGCCATCCTTCGTGAGGCCGACGAGGTCCCTGTTCCTTCATCTTTTCTCGCCCTTTGCCATTACCTCTCCTGGGCTAGCTTTTCCACACTCCTTGGTGGAGACTCCCTCAACTTCCCCAGTGGGCAACTCTCCCCACTCTCACCCCCCACCTCTGCCCTTCTCTCGGACTCTCCTCCTGGATCCCAGAGTTTCTCTCCTGTGTGGTGTCATTAGTCATCATGCCACATGTGCATTTTATGGTCTCTCCAGGATCAAGGAACATGACCACTGTTAGACTGAAGGTCAAACACTGACCATGATGAGCTGAAACCCGTGACACTGAGGTGACTCTAAAGAACAGGTAGCTGTGTGCAGTCATGAAGGTCTCCCAGCCTAGAGGAATTAGGTACTAACAGCTCTGCTCTCTGGGTCACTCCCTTTCTTGCTTTTTTGTACCCCCCACCTCCTGGACAATTTCCCAGAGACTTTCTGTTGCTTCCTTTTTTCTCTCCCTCTTACTCTAGGTCCCTTTCTCCTCCGCTGCCTCCCCACTTCCTTCATTCTTTCATTCAGATATTTATTGAGTGACTCCCAATGCAGAGCACTGAAGCCCACTGGTGAGCAGGATGAGCAATACACTTCACAGTTCAACAGGGAGGGCCAAGTGCTAGGAAGTGGGCTTTGAAAGGAGATTTGTGGAGGTGTGGGAGTCTATGGCTGGGACACTTGCTGCTCCTTCTACATCAGTTTTCTCTGAAATACCCTTTGGCCTGTATACAGAAAATAACAAACAAGGTAAACTGGAGTCATGGCAGCTGGAGAGAAAAGGAAATTCTCCAGGACTCTTCCTGCCTTCTGTTTTCCTATTTTTGACTTATTCCACCACTTTTAACTACTTGGTACCTGCCTTTGGCTCGTTCAACCAATACCCATTAAATGACTGTTGCGTGTCAGGTCCTGCATGAGGAGCAGGAAATAGACCAGAGAATAAGACACAATCCATTCCCTGCCCTCATGTAGCTGACGGTTCTATCCTAGGCCTTGGAGCCAGACCTTAATTGGGTGATTTATAGACAGTATGTGAGCTGCAAACATTTCACACATGTTAAGTAATTTAATCCTTGAACTAGCCCTATGTGCTAAGTACCACTGTCCTCACTTTTATAGATAAAAGAAGCACAAAAAGGTCCAGTCACTTGCTCAAGGTCCTGCAGCTAGCTTAAATCTGGACTCCACCATGTATAAGTTATGTGACTTTGGCCACCTCACTTAATCTTTGCATGTATGCTAAGTCACTTCAGTCATGTCTGACTCTTTGCGACCCCATGAACTGTAGCCTGTCAGGCTCCTCTGTCCATGGGATTCTCTAGGCAAGAATACTGGAGTGGGTTGCTGTGCCCTCCTTCAGGGGACTCTTCTCATCCCAGGGATTGAACCCATGTCTCCTGCAACTTCTGTAGTGCAGGTAAATTCTTTACTGCTCAGCCACCAGGGAAGCCTACTTAATCTTTACAATAACAAAATAAAGTAGGGATTATTTTTATCATCCGCATGTTATAGGTGAGAAAACTGAGGCACAAGAAGATTGTTAGTTAATCCATCTAGAATGCTTAGCATGGGACCTAGCAATGGCTGCTATTTTTATGATTATTGAGAAAAAAGATGAGAGAAATGGAGCAGTTACAGAAATCTGGAGAGGAGCAAGGGCAATCCAAATTTTTATAATTGTATGATTCTGCCACTGTAACCTGATGATCTGACATAGGTCCCTGGTAAGATTGACTTTTGGCTGGAAGAATTATTCATGAATCACTGAGAAGGTACTGTTGGGCTCTTTTGCTCTTTCTTTCATGGCATTAGGAATGTTAGCGAGACAGTGAGTAGCTTTTGACTCACAGTGGGCATCATGTATTTGTCTGTTCACGTTGCCATATCAAAATACCACAGATTGGGTGGCTTAAATGACAGACACTTATTCGCACAGTTCTGAAAGTTGGAAGTCCATAATCAACGTGCCAGCAAACTCAGTTTCTGTGAAAACTTTCTTCCTGGCTTGCTTGTGGCCACCTTCTTATTGCATTCTCACAGCGCCTTTCCTCTGCGGTATGGGAAGAGAGAAAGACTGAGAGAAAGAAAGAGAGATGGTCTGTCTTCCTCTTCTCATAAAGACACCAGTCCTATCACATGAGGGCCCAACCCCTGTAACTTCATTTAACATTAATTATCTCTTCAAATATAGTTACACTAGGGGTGAAGATTTCAGAATATGAATTTTGGAGGGACGCAGTTCTGTCCATATCATGCAACTTTAGTTATCAGTATGACAGCTACAGGAAACAATAAACTATATGTTACATTAACAGAAGGAGTGTGCACGTGCTAAGCTGCTTCAGTAGTGTTCGATGTGGTGCGACCCTATGAACTATAGCCTGCCAGGCTCCTTTGTCCCTGGAATCTTCCAAGCAAGAATACTGGAATGAGCTGCCATTTCTTTCTCCCAACCCAGGAGATCTTCCCAACCCAGGGACTGAACCCACGTCTCTTATGTCTCCTGCTTTGGCAGGAGGGTTATTTACCACTAACACCACCTGGGAAGCCAATAGAAGATGAGTGCTCCCAAATGCTCCATTTCTTTTCATGGAAAGGGAAAACAAGCATTTATTAAGCATATACTGCATTTGGTCGGGTCCGACTCTGTGAGACCCCATAGACATTGCGTTTAGTCCTTATGACAACCTTTTAAGTTGCTGCTATTATGGTTCCCACTTGAAAAAAATTGATGAGCAATATGTTACTTAAAATGACACTGGTTATGGTACCAAGGCAAGCCGACCTTGTGGGGAGGCTGGGGTTTGAACTTGAAAGACAGTTATTGGAATAAGGCGCCTTAAAAGAAACTATGAGACAAGGTGGAAGATACTATGGATGATTATCCTAGGAAAATCAAATTTCAGTAGATTACCCTTTCAATATGATTCTGGAGGACAGTACACAAATAAATCTGTGGAAATTATAAGGAAGAAGGCTTGGATTTAATATATATATAAAGCAATTTTAAGCTACAATTTTCCCAAATAGAATAAGTTATTTAGGAGCTGCTAATTAAAGCTAGAAAACTCTTGTTGTGGGAGGCAGACGGATTGGAATGAAGTTTGGGATTCTATGTTCTCCATTATTCCAAGGTTAGGGAAATTTTCTGTTATCACAGAAGGAATTCCACAAGAGCAGCTTTGGTGGTATATGAAATTCTAAATACTTTAACCTTTGGCAGCAGAGTAGTTCAGGAAATTTATTTGGCACATAATTATTGCTAATAGGTTTCTAAATATTTTATATACAAAATGCAGTCAATTCAATAGGAATCTATTTGAATTAAGATATTAGAATTTAAAAAAATGAGAGGCATTTCTCTTTACGACAGCTGGCAACCATCTCCCAAGAATGCCCTTGTAATTACATTTAGAGTTGCTTATCTAGGGCACATCAAAGAATTAGGTGCAAGTGGTCATTGCACTAATGAAATGCTTATCTTCTGCTGCTCATCAAGCTGAAGAGCTTTTAGGAATGTCTGATATTTAGACTCTTCTTCCATTATTAATTAATTGAATGGCCATCAGTGCTCCCAGCTTTATGAAATGAAGTAAGACCTAGATTAATTCTGTTTCTATACAGTAAATATATTTGAATGCTAACAATTTTCAACATGATCATAAAACATATCTAAGTTAGGATGCATCAAAGAATGGCATCCCTCCTTTCAGAGATGCCTATTTTATAAATGGTAAAAGCAATTTATTTTTACCATTTATAAATGGTAAAAGCAATCCCTTTGTTTTCTTTTCTTTTCTTTTTTTTTTTTTTTACTTTATTCTATGTTACAATACTGTATTGGTTTTGCCATACATTGACATGAATCAGCCACAGGTATAATTCTTAGGAAGCCTGAAATTAAACTTACATCATTACCTTTAAAATAAATATCTCCTATAAATATGAAACATACTAGCAATCAGGTCAAGCAGCAAAGGCCCTTTTTATTACAATTCTCCAGATACATCTGCACTTCATATTCTAATTTTGAATGTGCTTAGGGCTGACAGCCCTTGGGTAAAATGTGAAGCAAAAATGCTTTTGGCTTCTTTGGCTGTTTCACCCATCCAAATGTTTCTGGCAAATAAACTCAATGGACAAAAACTAACATCTCCCCAAGTCTCCTGGCTGCCTGCAATGCAGGAGACCCAGCTTTAATCCCTGGATTGGGACTGATCCCCTGGAGAAGAGAATGGCTACCCACTCCAGTATTCTTGCCTGCAGAATCCCTTGGGTTGAGGAGCCTGGAAGGGTACTCTCCATGGGATCGCAAAGAGTCGGACACAACTGAGCAACTTTCACTTTTACTTTCACAGAAACTTCAGCCAAAACAGTATTTGTCTTTAATATAAAGAAAAACAACACTGCCTTTAATAAGAAAAATCACAGCAAACTTTTCCAGCTGGAGATCACTAGCAAATAAAATATAATTTTCAACTGAAATGGAAGATGGTTGGACCACTAAAAGATAATTGGATGGCCCAAAACTTTTACTTATTCACAGGAAATTTTGGTTTTATAAGGCCTTTCGGTGTGTCTGGGACCTTGAGAAACAACTTTTGTGTTCTTAGTTCTGTTCTATATGTTGGAAAATTCTTTTTTCAACCTGTATCTCAAACCTCCTCCCCCTGCCCATCAGCCCATTTCTTTATGAAGAAAGCTGAAGCTTCAAACACCTTGTCTAGGAAAACACTATGTGGATCACTCTGCATGGGAACTAATTATTTTAAGCCACTTTTGTTTGTTGCATTGTGCCTGCTGGGGCGAGCCTCACTTCCCAAGCAAGTTGCCACAGGTCAGCTTTTGCTTGGAACTCAGACACGTGTTGGTTCCACCATAACCCACTTAGTGAGGGGAGCATGTTTGTGCGTTTAATGTTACCACCACATTGCAAACCACACATGATGTCAGGTTTTGACAGTTTCCTTTGAAGAAGTTAACCTTTGAATGAACTTAAAGGGAAAAAGTTATTCTCAATTGAGTAACCTGACGCTGACTAGAGTGGTGAGAATATCATTGACATGTGAATAATTTGGGTGATGCTGGAGGGCTCTATGTTTTACTCGCAGAAACTCTTAGGTTAGGTCAAGGGTACAGACTGATTACTTCCTGGTCAGGAGGCAGTGAAACCTGATATACAAATACACCTGCAATTTGATAGACTCTGGGCAAAATCTTTAAAAGCAAATTGGTTCTTCAGAACTGTTGCATGAAATGGCTTTTATCTATTTTTCTTTGGGGATGGTGGACTGTGTGAGAAACCACTAATCATGGTATTCTCTTCGGGCAGCCTGTGGACCAAGCCTATGAAGTAAGTTGTGTTGCCACTTTTGAGGGGCTCTGGAATTTCCTTTATGCGCCCAGCTCCCCCAAACATATCCCTTGCTGATTCTGTGAGGGCCTGAGATATTTTGACTTATGACTCTCAGGGTTAGAAGGAAATGTCTATCCTGATAGGTAGATAAAAAGTGATGTGCTGACATGAACGCGTTTCAGTGAAGTGACCTCCTCTACAACAGCTTCACTTAGTTCCCCATATTTCTTATGCTGTAATTGTTCTCTGGAAGAGGAATCATGTCCACAAATGCCAAATATTCAGAGCAATTGTTACTGTCCCTGAATTTGCCCATGGCAGCCATCATCAATCAATCAACCTTGATCCTCTTTCCAGTGGAAAGAGACCCAATGCTTCAGAATTATAAGACAAGTCTCTGTGCAGCCACTATCCATCCTTTGGTGTTGGGGAAAGAGACAAGATCTATTTTCTACTGTTTTTAGAATGAATCCTTTACCTGCATCTATTTTTCAACATGTGTTTAGTAGGCCTAGAGAAAAGGATCAGAGGACATGTGGATTTTCCTTAAGCTTTTTTTTTTGGACTAAAATTTTTGTTTCTCATACCCATAGACTTAGAGAATTAACTTATGGTTACTGACGGGGGGGGAAAGGGAAAAAGACAGATTGGGAGTTTGGGATTGCCATGTACACACTGCTATATATAAAATAACCAATAAGGGCCTACTCTATAGCACAGGGAACTCTGCTCAATATTCTGTAATAACCTAAATGGGAAAATAATTAGAAAAAGAATAGATACATGTATATGTATAACTGAATCACTTTGCTGCTTTGCTGTACACCTGAAACTAATACAACATGGTTAATCTATCGTGTTGTTCAGTCCCTCAGTCGTGTCTGACTCGTTGTGACCCCGTGGACTTCAGTACACCAGGCTTCCCTGTCCTTCACTATCTCCTGGAGTTTGCGCAAACTCATGTCCATTGAATTGGTGATGCCATCCAACCATCTCATCCTCTGTCATTCCCATCTCCTCCTGCCTTCAATTTTTCCCAGCATCAGTGTCTTTTCCAACGAGTTGGCTCTTCACATCAGGTGGCCGAAGTACTGGAGCTTCAGCTTCAGTATACTCCAGTATAAAATAAAAAATTTTTAAAAATTTTGTTTCTATTTTTCTGTAGTCATTATCATAATATATGCCAGTTTTTTGTTCTATTTTTTATTTATTATGAAAAATATAGTTTCATTTTATTATAAACACTTGAATGAATGTGTAAATTTCATATAATTTATATTATTATTTTCATACCTATTTCCTCTTGTTGAACATTAGTTTCCTTCTGGGACTTTTTTTTTTTTTTAACTTTGTCTGGTCTTAGCTGCAGCTTGCAGACTTTTCTCTAGTTGTGGTATGCAGGATTAGCTGCCCTGGGGCATGTGGGATCTTAGTTCCCTGACCAGGGATTGAACTCATGTCCCTTGCATTGGAAGGTGTATTCTTAATTACTGGGCCACCAGGGAAGTACCTCTGGTGCTTTGCTTTTATAAATAATATGATATGGATATAACAGAATTAATTTTTACTTGTAAGGATCCTGATATATTTGGAATTATTTCCTTAGGTTTTCAGAAGTGGATTATTGGGTCATGAGCATTTTAAAACATTTGATAGATTCCCCAGCTGCTTTCCAAAGGATTCTATCAATTTATACTCCCAAATACTATTTCAGCTACCCCCTGCCAATTTTGTGTATATTTTAAAATGTATAGGGAACTTTGTTCATAGCATTTAACTTGCTTCTCTAGGGTTCCTGGCATCTACTTGGTGGTATGATGTGCTCATTACTCTGCCGGGCATGCTCTGTCTTTTGCTAGGCTGGCAAGGTTGCCCAGGTCTTCACAATATTTATAGCTCTCCCCAAGTTCCCTAGGTATTGACCTGTGAATTCCCCTGTGGCATCAGCCAGAGACTACAGTTCTCTTGGCAATATTTATAATTAACAGCTTGGTTCTCCGCCTCCAACCTCCTCCATTCTAACCCTTTCAGCAGCTACGTGGCTGTGACTATTAGGCGCTGGACATGTTCTAAGCACTCCACATGTCACATTTTCATTCAGTCCTCACTGCAATCCACTAAGGTAGGTGTTATCATCCCCACTTTACAAATGAGTAAGTAGCTAGTTGAAATTCAGCAAGCTTAGTAACTTCCACAAAAACACTCAAGTGCTAAGTAGAGTAGTCTTCTGCCTGGTGACAGAGCTGAAAAGTCATCAGGAAGATGAGGGCTAAGGAAAGCATTCAATAAAAATGAGCCTTTGAAAGCACTGAAAGAAGGTTATCTTGGGGTGATGGTATGTTTTAGACGCTCCCTCCTCTGATTGGTAAAATCTGACCACACTTCAGCTTCTGCATCTACCTTTTCTCTTTTCTGTTTTGCAACTTGCAGGAACTCGTTTCCAGAACCAGGGATCAAATCCGTGTCCCCTGTAGTGGAAATGATGTGTTTAACCACTGGACTGCCTCTTGTGACCAAATCTCACTTTGTTTTCAATTCCATTGACTATGCTCTTGCCTCAGTTTCTCATGACTGATTCCTGGTCTTGATCAATTTCCCATTAGCTTAGCTTCCATAAGACTGGCAAAGGAATACTGTAGTAGCTCCTGGCCATTATATATATTGGCAGGAAAGGAAGGATTCCAGTAGAAATGATCTTGAGAGGCTTAGAATAGGGGATGGACTATAAGGCTAAATTCACTGATGGGGGATTTTCATCCTATCACTGAGGACTTAATATTATGCCAAGTACTTGCCCATCAGCTGACTATATCCCCTGGGAGGGCTGGAAGACACTGTCTTTGTTTTAGTAATAAATTTCCTGGTGAGGAGGCACTCTTACTTTTTTTTTTTTTTTTTTGGCTATACTGCATCTTTGTTGCTTCGAGGGTTTTTCTCTAGTTGTAGCAAACAGGGGCTACTCTCTAGATGCAGTGCATGGATTCTCGTTGCCGTGGCTTCTCTTGCTGTGGTTCGTGCGCTCTAGAGCACACAAGTTTGAGTAGCTCCAGCTCCTGGGCTTTAGAGCACTGGCTCAGTAGTTGTGGTGCACAGGCTTAGTTGTTCCACAGCATATGGGATCCTCCTGGACCAGGGATCAGACCCACATCTCCTGAATTGGCAGGCACATTCTTTACCGCTGAGCCACCAGGGAAGCCCCAGCACTCTCCTTTTTGATAAATTTGTTGGTGGCTGTATTGTAGAGGTATGTTGAGACTCAGAGAGGAGAATTCCGCCTTGGAATTTAGTTCCCTACTGTCATTAGGGATAAGGATATAGGGACTAGCAGAGATCTGATAGGAACTGTTAATGATATGTAGTGGATACTGTGGAGCTCTGCTTAGATCCCTTTCCCAAGGCCAGTGCATCCTGCTGCTGGGAATATTCAGATCACAGATGTCTATAGCCAGGACACGTCTCACCCAAGGTTATAACCTTTCCCCAGTGGCCTCTGACTAATAACAGAAGATGTGGAGGTACAAATGCCTGGACACCTTGCCTTAATTTTTGACAAGTCTCAAGGTCTATCCTGGTTCTAGAGCTTTCTGTTGAATCAGTGATAATTGTACTGTGGATCAGCTTCATCTTTCGTCCCACCCTTTCCTTTCCCTTTCCCTCAGAAGTATCTCCTAAAAGTACTCCCCAATAAACCTTCTGCATGCAATTTTTCACTCAGAGCATGTTTCCATGGAACCCAGTTCAACACAGTTGGTACCACAAGTGTCCTGGGAATGAGACTGACTCTGAAATGGGAATTTGGTGCTGGATCACTCACAACCAGCTACCAACAACTCTATCACTGAGAACAGGTGGAATATGATTAGCCCCTAGCATTCTGTCACAAGGCAATTTGTTAAAACTTTCACCAGTAGTGAACTGGGATGGCAGACCATTGGATGGGGATGTGCTGTCTGGTGCAATATCTCTACTGTGTAAAGGGTAAGAGAGATATTAGTCTATAAGGACAATGGGAATGTGTGGCTATTATTGAGTGCCACTGACTATTTGAAGAGAGAAAAAGTTAGGTTCTAGTAATTGATAACCAATGCAAGGCAAAATGTGAAAACTAGAGGACCTGATGGGTAGCATTTAAGTGGAGTCTAATGTCTTGCTGCCAATGTATAGACACACGAAGGATCAGACTCAGAATTTTAAAATAGTGGAGCATCACACCAAGCTCAGCATGGACCCTGTGGTTTGAGATGGGGCTGTCTTGTTGTCTTTGTTGCTCAGTCACTAAGTCATGTCTGACTCTTTGCAATACCATGGACTGTAACACGCCAGGCTTCCTTGTCCTTCACTCTCTCCTGGAGTTTGCTCAAACTTATGTCCTTTAAGTTGGTGATGCTATCTAACCATATCATCCTCTGTCACCCCCCTTCTCCCTCCCTCAATCTTTCCCAGCATCGGGGTCTTTTCCAATGACCTGGCTCTTCACGTCAAGTTGTCAGACTATTGGAGCTTCAGTTTCAACATCAGTCCTTCCAATGAATATTCAGGATTGATTTACTTAAGAATTGACTGGTTTGATCTCCTTGCTGTTCAAGGGACTCTCAAGAGTCTACTCCAGCACCACAGTTCAAAATCATCAATTCTTCAGTGCTCAGCCTTCTTTTTGGTCCAGCTAGGTATACGTATTTGAAGACTTTGAACTGCAGAATTTCCTGAAGCTGCTGGGCCTGCAGAAGGCGGCCCTTCTGCTTGTCAGGATATAAGGGACCCCTTGAAGAACATTCAGAAGACTCAAATAATGCAAGTGCTTGAAAAGACCATGCTCTCTCCCTCATGCCTCTCTCTCTGTATTCCATCTCCTCCTCACATCACCAGGCTGTTAACAAAGATCAAATCTCAGCAAAGCCTAGCTAGGAATGTTCTAGGCTGAGGAAGGAGAGGAGACTAAAAACAGAAGGAGCTGTGGCCAGCAGAGTGTGCTTAGGACTGGTACTGAATAAAGATGGTAGAACATAAAATTGGATAAGGAAGAGTTTAGGAAATGAGATTTAATAGACTATGAAAGATCCCAGAGATTGTGTTAATACAGTGCTAGGAATGCTCTTCGGAGAAGGCAATGGCACCCCCACTCCAGTACTCTTGCCTGGCCTGGTAGGCTGCAGTCCATGGGGTCGTTAAGAGTCGGACACAACTGAGCGACTTCACTTTCACTTTTCACTTTCATGCATTGGAAGGAAATGGCAACCCACTCCAGTGTTCTTGCCTGGAGAATCCCAGGGACAGGGGAGCCTGGTGGGCTGCCATCTATGGGGTCGCACAGAGTCGGACACGACTGAAGCGACTTAGCAGCAGCAGCAGGAATGCTCCTAGAAGCTTAGAAACATTGATGGCCACACTAAGTGTAGAGAAAGGAGCATAGCTACCATGGTAGGTAGTACAGGAAAGGATCAAAGGGCACAAAATGCGGGCATGCTAAAATGAATACACTACCTAAGTCTAAAAACTCTTAGTAACCAAGGATTTACCTTCTTCAGGAAGGTAAGGGCCACCAGCATCATTGAGAAGCTCATTGGTAGCTTTCTTCTTCCTCAGCTCAGGTCAGAAATGGTGGTGGAGATGCTGCTACAGAATTGGGCTCTCTGAGAACAAAGGGGATTGTGGTCATTGGTCTTTAAACGGCAGAAGCATGGTAGGTGCAATTACCACAATCGATGGCAAAGTCAGAGTGCTACCAGGAGAGATCTGACTTGTAGGGAGCCATGAGATGGTAAATTGCCAGGAGCAGGAGGGATGCTGCTACCCAATGGGAGCAGGGAAGAATATGGTTTGTGTTCAGTATACCCACTGGCATGCTTCTTGGGGCTTTCAGGTGCAATTTTAGCAGTAAATGAATAGGTATGGTAGCCATGGCCTGAGAAGGGCATGGTCACCAGGGATTCAGGTTCTGTAGAGATGAGAGTCTGAATCACTCCACTAGGCAAGCCACCTAGACCAGCAGAAACTGAAAGAGTGGTAAAGGAGGAGGAGTATTTGTTATGGCCTTCTAACTACACATGAATTGTCTACTGTGTGTGGAGGGAGAAGTGGCTTGATGGATATACATGGAATGTACATGGACTCCTGATCAATGGTAAATATCTTGACTGATTAACAAGGGACTCTGGAAGGAACAGAACTGGAAGACTGGCGACAAGAGTCTGGGCAAGGGGTATGTAGAGAACCCTGGGAGTCGCACAAATTATGTGTGCCTTCGAGTCTCATGTGAATTAACTCTAGAAGAGGCTCTTAACCAAGTGAAGAGTTTGACCCATGTTGTGGATGTCGGCCAGACTCCCTCCTTAGCCATCCTGATGCTTGCTTGAGTGCATGTGTGCTAAGTCGCTTCAGTCGTGTCAGACTGCTTGCAGCCGTATGGACCAGAGCCCACCAGGCTCCTCTGTCCATGGAATTCTCCAGGCAAGAATACTGGAGTCTGTTGCCATTTCCTACTGCAGGGCATCTTCCGGACCGAGGGATCGAATCCGCATCTCTTACCTCTCTTGCCCTGGCAGGTGGATTGTTTACCACTAGCGCCGCCTAATGACCAATAAATACAGTGATCATAGTAGAAGGGATTGAGGCTGTGTGACGCAATACCGTGGATCCCTCTAGGTGAGCCTGAACCAGCTCCTGCCCGCAACAGAGATGGACACTGAGCCCTCTACTCGCCACCATTCCTCAGGGAAGCCAGCCAGCCACATACTGGTAGGTCAACTACATCTAAACCCCTTATGCCTGGGAGGGGGTAGCAGTTCATCGTGACTAGTTTGCCTTGCCTGATTACAGCACCTCCATTAATACTACCATCTGATCCGTCCATATTATATCTCCCACACATTGCCTCAGGTCAAGGGACCCATTCTATGGCCAAAAAAGGGGGCTGTGAAAATAGTCTCGTGACCAAAGCATTAGCATGTGCTTCATTACACGGATTAGATGATTTAACAGCCTACTGAAGCCTTAGCCAAGGTGTTGGTTGTTAACATCTTGCTTGGTTGGGGTGCTGTCTCCTGGGCAGTGGTATATGCATTACACCACTGCCTGATATACGGTACTCTGTCTCCTATATCTGGAATATGTGGGTCTCTGAAGCCATGATGAAAGTAAGGACATCACACTCAAAGACCCATTTGTGAAATCTGTGCTTTCGGTTACCATAAAATGTACATACTGTACATATGTTTATATACAGGTGCATGCATGCGCACATACACACATACTGAGTATAATGACCGTGCTGTAAAGCGGACATCCAGGACCCTAGAGATTGCAAACATGCCTTCCGTTTAGAATAGTGTGTTACATTTATGCCAATTTGATCGTTAACATTAGTAAGAGGCCAATTATATTGTTCAAGAGTAAGATGTTTTGTGAGAAAATGACAAAAAGATACATGTAATCATTGCAACGCCAGTTTACCATCTGATATGATGTGCAATAATCCCTTTAGCAAGCTTAAGCTTTTACATATTAATGGCAGTACTGGAGAGCCAGAAGATGCCTTTTATAGCAGTGCTGAGGTCCTTACAATAAAAAATGCCTTTGCTGCTTGGCCTGATTACTGGTATGTGCAGGGAGAATAATGCTGTTTCGTGGGCTCTATCCTCCTCACAACTGGGTCCTGGGGTGGTGTTTTTTTACAGCAATGCTGTATAACGATTAATAATGAGGAGGGAAAAATTCATTTAGACGTTTGGCAACATCTTTGTGGCTCTCAGTATGGGTCTCATATAGAATAGATTTTCCCTGCAGAGAAACGCTGGCAACGCATTCTTCTTAAACATACGATTAACCAGCTGCCAGAGACAATAGAACATTTAAAACTCCTATGCCAAGGACCAAGTTACCACCTATAAATCTCAGAGCTACTAAAATGTGTTTAAAAATGAGCTGCAGGGCACAAAAGCATGTTTCCTCAAATGTCAAACAAAGGGTTTGAGTTAGATTGTGGCTTCAGTGATGCCATTCAGGGAAGCAATACTAATAATACTTCCCAGTGTAAAGGCAAATAAAGCAGCAAAGAAATGCAACCTGTTGACTTAGGGAAGTGAAGAAGAAACTCAAGAAAATAACTCGACACGAAGTCCAAAGGAAAATGTTTTTATTAGTTAAACAAGTAAGGCTACTCTTTTCCTTTGTGAAAGATGAGCTAAGGAAAAATCTGAAGATACCTATTCTTGGGTATCTGCTGGACAAAACATCTGTCTTTTCTTTTGAGCTTGCAAATTATAGAGTAGACAATCCAAATGTCCATCAAGAGTGAGTAGGATAACTAAATGTATATTCAACAACAGTGAATAAAGAGCAACACTGAGTAAGAGATAACCATGAAAAAAAAATACATATTTCATGATTCCACTTGTTATAGTTCAGAAACAGGACAAATGGACTCTGATGTTTAGGATATAGACACAGATGGGGGAGTTGGAAGGGAAAAATAGGCAGTGAGCGTCGCAGAGCTCAGATGGAGATTCCCTCCGTGGGGGATGCTGGTTGGGGTCATAATCAAGGAAGGGTCCACAGGCCTGCCTTTGAGCCTTTACACTCCTTTTCTTGACCTGAATCCTAGTCACATGCTTTTGCTTAATAATATTTGTGAAGCCCTATCAATATAATTTATGCCCTTTTCTATATATACATTGTTTTACAAAATAGAAAATACAGTAGAAAGTATACTTTTAAACAATATATGCATTACACAGAGTGACCTAATTTTTAAAAAACTTGGAAGTCCCTTTTTAAAAAATTTTAGAATGCTGTGTTGGCTTCTGCCATACAACGTGAATCAGTCATAATTATACATACATACAACCTCTCTCTCCCTAGCCTCCTTCCCCTCCCCTATCCTATCCCTCCAGGTCATCAATCACAGAGCACCATTCTGGACTCCATGCGCTACACAGCAACTTCTCATCAGCTATCCATCTTACACCTGGTAGTGGATATATGTTGATGCTGCTTTCTCCATTTGTCCCACTCCCAAGTCCATTTGTCCCACTTTTCTCCACAAGGTCTATTCTCTACACCTGGGTCTCCATTCCTTCTCTGCAAATAGGTTCATCAGTACCATTTTTCTAGATCCCATATATATGTGTTAATATACTATATTTGTTTTTCTCTTTCTGACTTACTTCACTCTATATAACAGGCTCTAGGTTCTTCTACCTCACCACAATAGACTCAATGCACTCTTTTTATAGCTGAGTAATATTCCATTGTATATATGGACCACATCTTCTTTATCCATTCATCTGACAATGGACATCTAGGTTGCTTCCATGTCCTGGCTATTGTAAATAGTGTTGCTATGAGCATTGGGACACACGTGTTTTTTCAGTTATGGTTTTCTCAAGATGTATGCCCAGTATCTCAGGGTTGCTAGGTCATATGATAGATTTATTCCTACACATGAAAAGATGCTCAACATCACTAATTATTAGAGAAATATAAATCAAAACTACAATGAGGTATCACCTCACCCCAGTCAAAATGGCCATCATCAAAAAATCGAGCATGTCCTTTTAAAAATTAAATGAATGGGACCTTACAAATGAAAGTGGAGTCTCCCCTGTACACTTCTCAGTCCCACCCTCCTTCCCCCTCTATTTGAAGCAACTACAGCATGAACCTGGGGTGTATTTTCTCATTCCTTGTTTGTATAATCTTCTATATATGTGTTTCCCTTGTGAGTTTTATAACTTTGCATCAATTCTTTGATTCATGTGTTATCCTGCCAACTTGCTTTTTGCACTTGACCTTGTTTATGAAATCCATCTATGTTCATACGTATGTATATATGAGGGGCTCTGCTTTCCCTTGCCTCAGTTTCCTCATCAGCAAATATGATGATAATAATGGTATCCACCACATTGAGTGGTTACAGGGTTGAGATGAGTTAATATATAGAAATATCTGACATGCAGTAAGGACCACACACACAAATAATCTATTTAATTAATTCATTGACTAATCTACTTACTTAATCTAATTTTACCTACTACTTACTCTGCCATTATTTCTTCATCTATTTATCTATTTCTTACTGGTGAACATGTAGGAATCTCCAGTGTTTAGAATTATAAATAAGGCTATAATAAATAACTGTATGTGCTATGCTTAGTTGCTCAGTCATATCCAACTCTTTGTGGCCCCATGGATTGTAGCCCTCCAGGCTCCTCTTTCCATGGGATTTCCCAGGCAAAAATACTGGAGTGGGTTACCATTTCCTATTCCAGGGGATCTTCCTGACCCAGGGATTAAACCTTCATCTCCTATGTCTCCTACATTGCAGGAGGATTCTTTACCCACTGAGCCATTGAGGAAGCCCAAACTTTCAGGGGCCAGTGTTTTCTAATTCTGACTTTAATAAGAACTTTGCCCCAGAACAGAGCAAGCTGTCACATCTTTGGAATTCAATGGCCATCATTAAAGCCTAAGGCTTTTGAAAAATTTTTATTAATTAGTTAAATATCAATAACCTCAGATATGCAGATGATACCATCCTTATGGCAGAAAGTGAAGAGGAACTAAAAAGCCTCTTGAAAGTGAAAGAGGAGAGTGAAAAATTTGGCTTAAAGCTCAACATTCAGAAAACGAAGATGGCATCTGGTCCCATCACTTCTTGGGAAATAGATGGGGAAACAGTGGAAACAGTGTCAGACTTTTTTTGGGTTCCAGAATCACTGCAGATGGTGACTGAAGCCATGAAATTAAAAGACGCTTACTCCTTGGAAGGAAAGTTATGACCAACCTAGATAGCATATTCAAAAGCAGAGACTACTTTGCCAACAAAGGTCCGTCTAGTCAAGGCTATGGTTTTTCCAGTGGTCATGTATGGATGTGAGAGTTGGACTGTGAAGAAGGCTGAGCACCGAAGAATTGATGCTTTTGAACTGTGGTGTTGGAGAAGACTCTTGAGAGTCCCTTGGACTGCAAGGAGATCCAACCAATCCATTCTAAAGGAGATTAGCCCTGGGTGTTCTTTGGAAGGAATGATGCTGAAGCTGAAACTCCAGTACTTTGGCCACCTCATGCGAAGAGTTGACTCATTGGAAAAGACTCTGATGCTGGGAGGGATTGGGGGCAGGAGGAAAAGGGACAACCGAGGATGAGATCGCTGGATGGCATCACTGACTTGATGGACATGAGTTTGAGTGAACTCTGGGAGTTGGTGATGGACAGGGAGGCCTGGCGTGCTGCGATTCATGGGGTCGCAAAAAATCGGACACGACTGAGAGACTGAACTGAACTGAACTGAATTAATTTTTGACTGCATGGGTCTTCGTTGGTGCCTAGGGGCTTTCTCTAGTTGTGGCAGGTGGAGGCTTCTCTTCCTTGTGGTGCACGGGCTTCTGATAATGCTGGCTTCTCTTGTTGCAGAACATGGGTTCTAGGGGTCAGTATTTGTGACATGTGGGCTTAGTTGCCCTACAGCTTCTTCCTGGATAAGGGGTCAGAACCATGTCCCTTGCACTGGCAGGTGGATTCTTATCTGCTGGACCACCAGGGAAGTCCCAAAGCCGAGGACTTTTAAGGATGAAACTCTAGGGCACTGGGGCCGGGGGGGCAGGGAGGGGAATCACTAAAGTATACTGGCACTTAGTGTTAAATATTTTGCCCACTTTATCTCATTGGTATAGACAACCAATATTATTATCTCCATTTTTCAGATGAAAGTGGCTTGAATAGTTAATATGCTTAAGATCTTTCCGGCTATAAGGAGAGGAGCTAGCACTCAAAAAAACTAATAGAAAAATGGAAGAAATAAAGGTCAATAAAACATGGGTTAACAGTTTGCCTCAGAGTGGGGAATAAAAAGGATAGTTGAGTACACCTCTAAGGCCTATACCTGTAAAAACCCTATCCTACTTCAGTGGCAACCCAGACAGGATTTTACCCTCCAGGTGACCACGTGCCTTATTCAGCATCTCTGCCTCATTCAGCATCTCTGCCCCACTCTGCCCTTCGAAAAGACCCCAGTGGTGCTGGGAGCTTTGAAGCGGGGTGGCAAGGGGGGAAGAACTGGGGTGGGAAGAGTAGAAAGGGATATGCTACAAAGATGATTATTGAAAGTTGACAGCTGCCAAACACACTGCCTCCCTGGCAACACCTGTTGAGTCAGCCGCCGTGGTGGAGAGTCAGATGAAGAAAGACAGCTGTACACATGCCAAGAGCAGCAGGATGCTGTGCTGGGCTTGCGCTCTGCCAGCAGAAGATGTGCCAAACTCGCTGGCCCAGATTCAAATGGCTGGGTGTCGACTCAGTTTGCCAGCAAATAAACCGGGGAATACATTTGCATTAACACCACTCCCTGTTCCCACCTCCCCAGTCCTTCTCCCGCTCCACATAGAACACAGTTCCTGTTTCCAGAATGTCATCTTCAGCCTGCTTTTCAGAACCTGTATTTCAGTGGAACATGAGGTAAGCCAGATGCTGTCCTGAATTGCCTCAAAGGAAGCCAGCATCAGCAGTCAAGAGCAAGACCAAAAAAAAAAACCAAAAACCTCCATTTCAGGTTTTTGGCAGTTGAGTTAGGAAAATATGCTGGATAATTTTATGTTTTTTCCAAAAAGAAAGAATAGATGGGGTTTTACATTTTATCTCATGCAAACATTATGCTCACCCAGGCCCTTCCTTTATTTGAGCACCTTGAAATTTGGGGGATTCTCAGCTAAGCTGAAAGAGTTTCACAATTGTAGTAGGATATTATAGGAAAGTTTGGTTCTGCCTACAAAATTGCTTCCTAAGATGGAGAAGTGTCAGATATGTCTAATTTCTTCTTATCTTTTCTTAAGACTCCAGGGGTACCCTTGAGGAATAAGAAGTCTCAGGTCTGGATGAGGGAGTTTTTTTTCTTCACAGTCCACTGTGTGGTTTAGAGGCAAGATCTATCTATCTACCTATATATGTTATAGCATATATCATTTCAGCCACTTCATGTCAGCAGGCAGCAGAGGTGGTGAGAGAGATAAAGCCTTAAGGAAGAGAGAAGCTTTGTGGATTACTGTTTTTGATACCCTTTCTCCTAGAGGTCTTAATGAGTAACTAGACCTCGAGTGATAGAATTTACCCCCTTCTTCTTCTTTCTGACCTTCTAACATTGTGCACGCACACACACAAATACACACACAAAGCACTCCTTGAGAAAAACTTTCACTTCATTTCAGCATGGTGTTTGGAAGATCATTAACACTCTTGTGATCATTAACATTTCTTTTTCTCTTAATGATGTTAAATCCTTCTTGAGTAGTTTCAGTTAAAATAGTAATGTTAGAAATTCCCAGTTGGGTAACATGTTTTGAGTCAAAAATTTATCTTAGGAATTTATTTCCCAAATATAACTTATATATGTACATAAAAGATATTGAATACAGCATAATTTCAAATAATAGCAAAAGGCTGGGAAAATTCTAAAGATCCATCTGTAGGGCATATCTCATTGATAGTACATCCATAAGATGTAACAAAGAGCATTATGCAACCGTTCAGGAGCATGAATTAGCTTCCTTGTGTGTAAACATGAGCTAACCTTTCAGACATACCACAAGGGAAGAAGTAAAGTGTAGAATATTGGGTATAATGTGCTCTCATTTGTGTGAAACTGGAAAACAAATACACAGATATGCATATATATGTTTATCTATCCATGGACTATGTCCAGAAGATAAACAAGCACTTAACAGCAGTTAACTCGGGATGGAGGCCCAGTGATCTGACATTCAGGTTTTATTCTGCATTGTTGTGTGCTGCTTGAATTTTTTCTGTGTGTACCTATGCCATGTTTTCAGGTGCATAAAAACTAAATTAATAAAGTAAACTTATTTCTCACCAAGCTCTAAAGTTGAGTGCTGCCTGCCTCCTCAGTCACTTCAATTGTGTTCAACTCTGGGTGACCCTATGGACTATAGCCCTCCAGGCTCCTCTGTCCATTAGATTCTCCAGGCAAGAATACTGGAGTGAGGTGCCATGCCCTCCTCCAGGGAATCTTCCTGATCCAGGGATCAAACCTGCATCTCTTATGTCTCCTGCGTTGGCAGGCAGGTTCTTTACCAATAGCACCACCTGGGAAGCCCCCTAAAGTTGAGTACTAGATCTTTAATTTCTAGGTTCTTTTTGTGTTGTGTGTGAGTTTGATGTCACACACATCTAGTTTGACCATTAACATAGATTAGTAACTTGATTAGTTGCATTCAACTTTCTAGTTACTAATTACAAGATAAGAGTCAATGTAGTCAAAAGATTTATTATGAGTTTAAATTGAGATGGAGTTCTTTTTCTTCCTCAGCCACATAAATCAGCTTAAATGAATTGTTGCTCTCCACGAATGAAATAAGACTGCTTTTAAAGACTTAATTGCCATAATTCTGCAATAGCATTTACACCCCTAGTCTTTTGAATTGCATTTTGATGCCTTCAGAGTTATTCTTGTAAATTTATATCTACATGACTCCATTTATAATAAATAATTGGAAGAACTAGCAAAAGTGTTCATGGATCTCAACATACTTGAGATGTTCATCTACCTTCACGTCAAAATACTTTTTCTTGCATAGATAATATTTTGAAGAAATACATTGAGAGAGATGGAATTTTTGCCTATAGGGTTCATAAGATACCAAAACTCTGATACTGCCATTGAATCAAAGAATGTCAAACTTTAAACCAGAGGTGAGTTTGTTCCCTTTGGAGAGTTTGGAGTCAGAAAAATCTGACTTTCTGTCAAATTAGCCTCCTGCTTCTCCTAGCTTCAATATAATATAAAATGACTGAAATAGTACTTACCTTGTGAGGATAATTCAGAGACCAGTTGACCCAGTGGGTAATAAAAGAGCGCTTTGAAACTGTGATGTTCTAGTAGTTATTTTTTTATTGTATATCACGCTCATTTTGGATAAGAATAAAGTGGATCTTGTTTCAAAATTCTTTGCTGAATCTGACATCAGTACAGTGGTTGGAATGAACATTGTCAGTATGTTCAAGTTAATTTATGCCTGCCACTTCCAAGAGCAGCTTTGCCTAAGAGAACTGATGCTGTGGCAGCATCCGCTCAGAGTGAGCCTAAAATGAAACCCAAGGCACACGTTTAAGGCAGATAACTCTGAGACCACTGGACTCAGCTCATTCTTACGGGTTTAAGTGTACACAAGGCAGAATCCTGGAAAGTACAAACTCATTTTATGAGATTACAGAACCTTAAACTCATGCAAAGAATTTTATTTGGACATGTCGAGTAACACTTAAGTGGAAACCCTTGATCATATTTCTCAGAAATAAGAAATCAACAATTTTGACCCACTAAGTACTGCTCTTTAATTGTACTTATTTTGAATGTTCTTTATTTGATGAACTAATTCCTTCACTGTATTTCTCTTAACTGATGGACAGTATTTCCTATTGAGAACTTGACTGTAAATGTAGTGGTTTTAAATTGGAAGACAGCATTAAGGCATTATATCTCATCTTCTAAACAATGATTTTAAAACATATATTTTAATATGTCAATCCCAATCCCCTGGTTCATCCTATCTCCCTCCTTGGTATCCACATTTGTTCTCTATGCTCATGTCTCTATTTCTCCTTTTTAAATACGATTATCTATATCATTTTTCTAGATTCCACATAGATGTCTTAACATATAATATTTGTTGTTCTCCTTCTGTATAAAACAGATAACTAACAGGAAACTACTGTATAGCACAGGGGACTTTACTCACGCTCTGTGATGATCTAAATGGAAAGAAATCTTTTAAAAGAGGGGGAAATACATATACATATAGCTAATTCACTTCACTGTACAGTAGAAGCTAACACAACATTGTAAAGTAACTATATTCCAATAAAAATCAATTAAAACATGTTTTTAAAGTGGCAGAATATTTTATTTTGTTCAGAAAAAAGAATAGGCAGCTATCCAATATGTCTTTAAAAAAAAAAATGGTGGAGGGGGCGCAAAGTAGAGCTGAAGTGAAAGAAAGTGTGTGTGTGTGTGTTAAAGGATTTGGAGCCCAACTTACTGAACTGTCCCTTCTCTGATGCTCTCTTGTGATAGTTTCCATTAGTGGCCAGTAAAATTGAATGAGTATTCCCACAATGCGAGACCCTTATGCTAAGGCTAAACTGTAATAATGAGTTAGATCATGTTTGGCTATCTTGTACAGATATAAAAAAGAGCTGAGTGGAAGTTCAGGGACAGAAATGGTTCCCCTGGGATTTCTTTGACAGCTATCTGATCATTATGAGTCATGTCAGGATTACAGAGTATGGAATTTGAAGGCATTTATAATAGAAAATAAAAGAGAGCTGGTAATGGCAGGCCTGAGAGACATGCGCAACAGCAAAAAAGCAGGTTGTCTGACAAAATAGTTGATTTCTGAACTTTGATGCACAAAAGTGAAGTGAAAGTTGTTCTATATTGAGAGACACCACGATATGGTCAAGCTTCTTCAGGAGCTAAAATAATCTTTATAACATATATTTCAAGTTTACCTCCATGGGATTGTATAGTGATATTTTCCTTATTGGCTATGAGCCATCTAACTTTCACCTTGGCATAATATAATAGAACTAATAGGTATTTATCTCTAAAAATGTATATTAAATTAGGAATTTTATGCCCACGCTTGTCTGCTTAAATAAATCCAAATGTGTATGGAATAAAAGGCAATTTACATGTGGCATTGTTAGCCTCCCTAGGAAAAGCATTGAAATTTTATTTCACAAAGAGAAACCAAAAGAACTATTGAAGGGCTTCTTGGTAAAGGAAAAGCAGAATTCGTTTCTTAACTTTTCTGATAGAGGACCATACATGTTTCTTTGCATATTTAACATGAAAAAAAAAAAGCCATCAAGCAGCAACCTTTATTTAATCTAGACTAGCGTTGGGAAGGAGAAGGCAATGGCAACCCACTCCAGTACTCTTGCTTGGAAAATCCCATGGACGGAGGAGCCCGGGTAGGCTGCAGTCCATGGGGTCGCTAGGAGTCAGACACGACTGAGCGACTTCACTTTCACTTTTCACTTTCATGTATTGGAGAAGGAAATGGCAATCCACTCCAGTGTTCTTGCCTGGAGAATCCCAGGAACGGGGAAGCCTGGTGGGCTGTCGTCTCTGGGGTCGCACAGAGTCGAACACGACTGAAGTGACTTAGCAGCAGTCACAGCGGCAGTGTTGGGAAATGTCTTTTATAAGGTTTTCATCTTCAAAAGACTTAAAGGTTAAAGAATCTACAATGTGGTCGACCCGGTTTGAATCACCGGGTCAGGAAGATCCCCTGGAGAAAGGAATGGCTACCCACTCTAGTGTTCTTGCCTAGAGAATCCTACAGACAGAGGAGCCTGGCAGGCTACAGTCCATGGGGTTGCAATGAGTCAGATGTGACTGAGTGACTAACACTTGCACTTTGAAACTCAGTTCAAAAATCTTCACTTACTAGTTATATACTTGTTCTAATCATTTTATTCTTTGCTTATCATTAGAACTTTTGTATTTAATTATAGTTCACATCTTTTTGCTTTTATTAATGTGTTGCCTCAAAAATTTTATCTCTACAGTTCAGTTCAATCATTCAGTCATATCTGACTCTGCAACCCCGTGGACTGCAGCACACCAGGCTCCCCTGTCCATCACGAACTCCCAGAGCTTGCTCAAACTCATGTCCATTGAGTCAGTGGTGCCATCCAACCATCTCATCCTCTGTCATCCCCTTCTCCTCCTGCCTTCAATCTTTCCCAGCATCAGGGTCTTTTCCAATGAAAAAAGTTCTTTGCATCACATGGCCAAAGTACTGTATTGGAGCCTCTGCTTCAGCATCAGTTCTTCCAATGAAGATTCAGGACTGATTTCCTTTAGGATGGACTGGTTGGATCTCCTTGCAGTCCAAGGGACCCTCACGAGTTTTCTTCAGCACCACAGTTCAAAAGCAGCAGTTCTTTGGCACTCAGTTTTCTTTATGGTCCAACTCTCACATCCATACATGACCACAGGAAAAACCATAGCTTTGACTAGACGGACATTTGTCAGCAAAGTAATGTCTCTGCTTTTTAATATGCTGTCTAGGTCGGTCATAGCTTTTCTTCCAGGGAGCAAGTGTCTTTTAAAATCATGGCTGCAGTCACCATCTGCAGTGATTTTGGAGCCCAAGAAAATAAAGTCAGCCACTGTTTCCACTGTTTCCCCATCTATTTACCATGAAGTGATGGGACCAGATGTAATGATCTTAATTTTATGAATGCTGAGTTTGTTTGTTTGTTTTTTTAAGACAGGAAATACTTTATTCAGGCTCATCAGAGAAATGGATAGCTTGGGTCTATAACAAAGTGCCATGTTTTAAAGCATAGGTCAGTAATTGTATATGAGAGTATACACTGCTATATACAAATTAACTGATCAGACCACAACTTTTTAAGTTTTAAAACAGAATAAGCAAAGATGCTGTAAAAACAGCATCCTTGTGACATTTTAACTTTCATATTCCTCTCCTTCTTCCTCTCCCTCTTCTCCCACAGAATCCCCACCAACCTCCTCCATAATCCTTCTCAAAGGAAGCCTTGTCCTCATGGGCCTCAGAAAACTCTCCTTCCTCCATGCCCCTACCCATGTACCAGTGAACAAAGGCACACTTGGTATGCATCAGGTCAAACTTGTGGTTTAGGTGAGTGCAGGCCTCAGTGATGGTTGTGGTGTTGCTCAGCATGCACACAGCTTGCTGAACTTTGGCCAGGTCACCACCAGGTACCACAGTGGGAGGCTGGTAATTAATGCCAACCTTGAAGCCAGTGGGGCACCAGTCCACAAACTGGATAGTACGCTTGGTCTTGATGGTGGCAATGGCAGCACATTGCCACAGTACAACAGGCAGCAGGCCATGTATTTACTGTGGCGAGGGTCACATTTCACCATCTGGTTGGCTGGTTCAAAGCAAGCATTGGTGATCTCTGCTACAGAAAGCTGTTCATGGTGGGCTCTCTCAGCAGAGATTACAGGGGCGTAGTGGCCAGAGGGAAGTGGATGTGGGGATAGGGCACCAGGTTGGTCTGGAACTCTGTCAGATCCACATTCAGGGCTCCATCAAACCTCAGGGAAGCAGTGAAAGTGAAGTGAAATCACTCAGTCATGTCTGACTCTTTGTGACCCCATGGATACCAGGCTCCTCCGTCCACAGGATTTTCTAGACAAGCGTACTGGAGTGGGTTGCTATTTCCTTCTCCAGGGAATCTTCCTGATCCAGGGGTTGAACCCAGGTCTCCCTCATTGTAAACAGACACTTTACCATCTGAGCCACCAGGGAAGTGGGGAAGCAGTGATGGAGTACACAATTTGACTTATCAACCTATTCAGGTTAGTATATGTTGGGCACTCAATGTCGAGGTTTCTAGATGTCATTGATGGCCTCATTGTCTACCATAAAGGCACAATCAGAGTGCTTCTGGGTGGTGTGGAAGGTGAGGATGGAGTTGTAGGGCTCAACTACAGCTGTTGAAAGTTGGGGGCTGGGTAAATGGAGAACTCCAGCTTGGACTTCTTGCCATAATCGACAGAGAGACGTTCCATCAGCAGGGAGGTGACCCAGAACCAGTTCCCCCACAAAAGCTGTGAAAAACCGAGAAGCCCTGAAGACCTGTGCACTGCTCAGCCAGTTTCCAAATTTGCTCCAAGATGAAGAGATGATCTCCTTGCCAATGGTGAGGTAGTGACCTCAGGCATAGTTATTGGCAGCATCCTCTTTGCCTGTGATGAGCTGCTCAGGGTGGAAGAGCTGGCAGTAGGTGCCAGTGCAAACCTCATCAATGAGTGGAGATTCCAGGTCTATAAACACTGCCCCGGGCACATGCTTGCCAGTGTCCGTCTCACTGAAGAAGGTGTTGAAGGAGTCATCTCCTCCCCCAATAGCCTTGTCACTTGGCATCTGGTCATCGGGCTGAATGCCATGGTCCAGGCAGTAGAGCTCCCAGCAGGCATTGCCTATCTGAACATGGATGGAGATGCACTCACACATAGTTGCTGTTTTGTGGGTGCCAAGCAGATGGCGGAAAGGAGAAGAGATTGTTACTTCTTACAGCACGACTCCTAGGCGGTCGATGTAAGAGAACCTGTGACACATGGGCGTCTGCAGCTCCCTATATACAACTCAGTCCGAATGCTAAGCTTTTGAATTTTGAGAATATCTCTGCAACTGGACCATAAATTCCATGAGGTCAAGGACTTCTTCAATGTCCTCAAAGAATGAGGAGTCCAGTCTTCTGTACCAGATGATCTGTGTACTCTGCAGCAAATGTGTGTTTATTACTACCTGGTACCCTCTTACTTCTTCTTAATCTGTGAACACTCTCCAACTTACTCAGTTGGTTTACACTCAGGGAAAACAAACTGATTTACTAGTCTGAATAAACAACATTCAATAGAAAGGTAAATCTGTTGTTACAAAAATAATATAAATTTCAAGTCAAAGCAAAATAGTAAGTGGTTTTTGTATTATCTACTTTCTGTGGCTCTTAAATAGAAACCTTTATCATCTGATTAAAATTACATTCATTATAAAGAAGCAATATTAACTGTTAAGTGATACTATCTCAGGACAAATTGGATGGCTTCGTATACTGTTAGGCATTTTTGTAAAGTGCATTCATTTCTCCTTTATTTGTATCCTGATAAATCCAGAGGGTTTTTAAGTGGTTAAGTGTGGTTTTAGAATAGATTTTGCTTGTATTGTTATTTTCAATTTGTGTTGTTTTGGTATTATCATATTTGGCCATGATATATCCAGGTTGTGTTCATGCTCGGTCACTTCACTCAAGTCTGACTCTTTGCAACCCTTTGGACTGTAGCCCACCAGGCTCCTCTATCCATGGGATTTTCCCAGCAAGAATACTGGAGTGGGTTGCCATGCCCTCCTCCAGGGGAGCTTCCCAACCCAGGGACTGAACCTGTGCTCCTGTGTCTCCTGCACTGCAGGCAGATCCTTTACCGCTGAGACACTGGGGAAGCCTTATGTAAATTCTGCTGGGATGTAATTAGAAATGATTGATGAGATTACTTGAATAAATATGTGTGAGAAAATGTAAGAGTAAAAAGAAAAAAATTGTACTGGGGTTTAAAACCAAGAGGAGGAACTCTAGCTTCCCAGGTTGAAGTCTGTCAGATCTTGTGGCTTTGTAGCCCCACTTTTGGCAGCAGGTATCAAAGACATTCAGTGGACGGCACAGTCCAGTCTTCATTTGGGCCCTGTGCTACCCAGCTTTGTGACTACCTAACGACCTGGATAAGTTTCTTAACTTTTCCAATCCTCAATTTCTTCCTCTATAAAATGAATGTAATAGAGATCAAGAGGATTAAGTAAGAAACTTAGTATTTTACCATGTCAAACACTTAGTAGAGTTGCAGGTCCATCTTAAGCATATGATAAATGTTAGCTGTTCTGATTAGCAGATGCTCCTCTAAGTTGTAATTTGATTCCCAGAAAGGTCAGCTCTGCTCTTCAATTCCAGCCCACGTCTCTGGCCAGTCATGAAAGGTGTGCTTCACAGTAATGTTGGCTGCGCTGGGTCAAGTCCCCATTTCTCTCTCCCTTCATTTAGGTGGGATAACCCACACGGCTCTGCATATGAATATGAGCCAGTGTCAAAGTAGGATCTTTGGAAATACTTATAAAATGTAAATCTTACAGTAGATTGTGTTTGAGTAGTGACAGCCTTTAACAGGAAACTCATTGTGATGTGATGTATGTTCCAAGCCATGGGACTGTCTTAGAAGTCAGAACATTTTACACCAAGGGGCTTTGACGCCTAATCTTTTAGGTGGTGCCTGAAGTAGATTTTCTTCCCTGAATCCTACTCTCAGATTTCTCTACTAAAATCTCCGTGATATTTTCACCTTGCTCCACATCTTTCTCATTTCCCAGAGAGGCTTTTGTTCAGCTGGGAGATCTGTCCAGTCCTTTCCCAGGGCAGCAAATGAAGCCGTGTGAACTGAGGCACTCACAGATATCCTTCGAATCAACAGGGCTAAAAACTCTAGCACCACATCTTTGGTTGAAAATCCAGGTCGCTGGGATGGTACTCACACAGTCAACTGGTTAGCGTGCAGAGCTGACTACTAAGAAATAAAAATATAAGTGATTCAGAGCAGTGCAGAGAAGGAAACTAAATATGAAGCCCAGTGCTTCTGGATCCTCTTGTCCACCTGAGGTGGTTTTTATATTTTTAATCTAGCCTAAATTTCAACAATAAATTTCAGATATTGGAAAAGTCTTTGCTGTCTTCTCAGGTTGCCACTCTTCTCATCTTTTATTTTTTTTAGCTAAACTATTATTTATATCTAAAAATTAAAAAATTACTAAAGTACAAAGAAAAACATTTTTAATATATCCACCACTTAGAAAGAACAAATTAACTTATGTTCTAATGTTTCTGTGGCATATTTTACATCCATATTTTTATATAAGAAAAATATTTCACTATTTTAATAAAAATGAAACACACATAGAAAAGAATCAGACATTGACAAATAATGCTGAATATTTTAAAATCATCTCACATTCAATTACCCAGAAATATTATCATTACGTTAACTGCACATATTTTCAGATCTTTTTGTGTGTACACCTACAAATACAGAGAGAGAGAGAGAGAGAGTGAGAGTGGGAGAGAGAGAGATGTGAGTCTTGAGACTGACTTTTTCCTTTGAAATGCCTTTGAGATCCAGTTGGGATGTTTTCTTTATTGTGCAGTGGCCATTCATTGATTTTCTTCCTCCTTCTTCTGATAAGAGATGCTAATTTTCCTTTGGAGAATTATTCTTCCACTCGTTCTCCATTCTTAGTCTGCTCACCACCATACTTCCAACCCTAAGCTCCTGAGGTATTCACATAACCCAAACCTCTTCTCCAATTGCTGTCAATGTGAGAGGAAGGGGCAGTAATGGAGATGGTCTTATGCTGACTATCATGCACTATGCTAACGTCTTTTAGTAATGACAGTACAGAGAAAGAGGGCGAAAATAATAAAAATCTGATGTAAAATCTGGAAGGTTTCCTTAGAGGAGGAGATTTTTGAATTGAGTCTTAAAGGCCGAGTAGTATTTTTCTAGCAAAAATAGAAAATAGTAGTCTTTTTCTAAAGAAAGTGTTGTTGTCTAGTTGCTAAGTCATGTCCGACTCTGAGACCCCAAGGACTGCAGCACACCAGGCTTCTCTGTCTTTCACCATCTCCTGGACTTTGCTCAAACTCATATTCATTGAATCGGTGATGCCATTCAACCATCTCATCCTCTGTTGCCCCCTTCTCCTCCTGCTCCCAGCATCAGAAAGTGGAGAAGGTGATAAAACATCATCATTGCCAGTGAAAGATTAGGAGCTGGTACACACACCTGTATGTTAAAAGACATATGAAAATATCAGAAAATACTTCTGCAAGGGAAAACTCAGAAAAAATTTATGAACTAAGCTTATATGGTATCATTTAATTTAGAAAGATAATTATTTAGTTAAGATCACATACTTTGTTTAAAGGCTATTAACAAATAAAAGGTGTTGGATTTGTAAAGAGTGTTCAAATTTCATGAAACATACATATTAAGTTAAAATTATTTTTAAAAGATATCTCATTAAAACTTTAAAAGAATTTATTGGAACAAGTTTAAGTACACATAGAAGGATAATTGATGAATTTACCAACATTTTTTCCTGACCTCTTTAGTTTTTAGACATATTCCATCCACACTTCTTTCCTTCCATCAGGCTTGGTAGATGAATAGAAACTCTACAAAAGGGATTGTGACAATCATTTGGCAAAACAGTAATAGAAATCTCTCCACATATTAACTGACATTCTTCTACTCAATTGCTGAAGCATACAGTCACCAGGGATTGACCCCCCGCCCCTTCACCATTCAACCTTTTTGTATGCTTTCCTATATTACAGAAACTAAAAATCTGAAAATTGCATTTCCTCGACTCCCTTGTGGACTAGATATAGGGTCAGATACAGTTTGATTTCACCAGTCACGTGTGTTTACCAAAGACTGAATTAAGAAGAATTAACAGGTCCATTGCTTCGGGCAGTTCCTGGAAACTTAGCCTAGAATTTGTATCTTTGGCCACACAACTTCTTGCATAGGCCATGCTGTACAGTGAAATAAGTCCATCTCTGTTTCAGTGAACCAGAGTGGATTCTGTTCTCTGTAACTGATCCCTTACTCATAGTGCTACCTTTGATCAAACTTTCTAGATTTGATTTTTCAAAAAACCTATATAACCACTTAAGTATAAATTGATGTATTAAAGTTGAATTTGGTACTGAGAAAAGAAGTTTTTATTTTAAAATAAAATATACTGTGTTTTTCTTTGTTCAAAATGGAAACAGTTTTATATAATAGCTTTAGTTCTGACTGTAAAATGAACTTATGAACATACTATTAGTTGTTTAGTCACTAGGTTGTGTCTGAATCTTTTGTGATGCCATGAACTGTAGCCCACCAGGGTCCTCTGTCCACGGGATTCTTTGGACAAGGATACTGGAGTGGATTGCCATTCCTTCTCCAGGGGATCTTCCTGACACAGGGATTGGACCTGCATCTCCTGCTTTGGCAGGCAGATTATTTACCACTTAACCACCTGGGAAGCCCCACTAAGTATGTTCAATTCAGTTCAGTTCAGTCGCTCAGTCGTGTCCGACTCTGTGCGACCCCATGAATCGCAGCACGCCAGGCCTCCCTGTCCATCACCATCTCACGTCCATCGAGTGAGTCAGTGATGCCATCCAGCCCTCTCATCCTCGGTCATCCCCTTCTCCTCCTGCCCCCAATCCCTCCCAGCATCAGAGTCTTTTCCAGTGAATCAACTCTTCTCATGAGGTGGCCAAGTACTGGAGTTTCAGCTTTAGCATCATTCCTTTCAAAGAAATCCCAGGGTTGATCTCCTTCAGAATGGACTGGTTGGATCTCCTTGCAGTCCAAGGGACTCTCAGGTGACAGTAAAAGAGTAAGAAAAATAGCAAAAGTTTATTTACAAACATTTTACCTGGAGATAATTGCCTTACTTTTCCTGTGCTTGGACATACATAATGCACATATTTTATAAAATCAAGAACATGACAAAAATATTGCTCTGTAATATGCTTTCCACCTGATGTATTGTAAACATATTTTCATATCAAATCTGCATATTAATATCAAAAATGGATATTAAATTCTTAGCAGATACTGTATATATCTTCTATATATATTTATAACACATCCCCTATTCTGAATATTCAACTTGCTTTTAATTTTCAACTGTTATGAACAAAGCTAAAATGAACATCTTTCATTCATTTTTATTTATTTCCTCAGTGTAAATTCACAGAGGAGGAATTTCTAAGTCAATTTTGAAGATATTTGATATGTACTGTAAGATTGCTCTTTGCAACGATTGGATCAGTTTGCAAGGTCACCAGCAGCAATGCTCTGCCCATTATTTTGCATGACACTGGATATAAATGATATGATAGTCTAATATGGGAAAAACAATATCATTTTATTTCCTTCCTCTCCTTAAAAATGATATATATATATTTTCTACTCCTTAAAGAGCACTATTTTATGTTTTTAGCTTCTTTAGTTTGGGATTATTATCCAGATATCTTCCTAATCATGATGTTAAATGTAGATATAGGTTTAAAAACTGCAGTTTTTCTTCTCGTGTTTTGAAATACTATTTATTTTATATATATATTTAAATACTATTTATTTTATATATATAAATATAAATATTAATATATTTTAAAAGTAGCAAGTGGATTCTTTAATAGCCTTAAGACAGCTGGTTAACATTTGGAGAAATATTTAGAAACATTAGAGAAACAGTAGAGAAAATTTAGAACTCAACCTAGCATTTTAGATTAAAATAGACTCCAGATAAGTTTAAATGTGAAAAAGAAAGACATAAACCCAGAAAAATTATAGATAAATATTGTAACTGGTTGAAAAGCGTGACACATACTGAGACACCATATCAGAAAAGGATAAATTTAACTACATCAAAAAGTCAGATTTTCTGTACTTCAAAAAACACAATAAATAAAATTAGGAAAATGACAAACAAGGAAATTATGTGCGATATGTATGTTGAACAAAAGTTGTCATTTTAATGCATAAATTAATAAAAAGACAACTGTCTCGTATGAGTAAAGAATAAAAATAAGCAATTTGGCAAGAGAAGAAATTAAAATTAAGAACAGAGCTTTGAAAAAACTATTTTTTCCTTGTAACAAAAAAAAGTACCCCAAGCATACATTAATGTAAATATGATATGATTTTTACCTATTGAAATGACAAGAATGGAAAATAATAACATCCAGTGAAATACTGTTTCTGAAAGTGAATCAGATGGCACCATTTCAGGTGCTTTCTGACTTTGTAATTTCAGTAGCATTCTCCAGTGCAACACTCTAAGATGTAGAGGGGGCAGCGTCTGCTTTAAACATTCGGGCTCACGGAGGAGAGCCCCGCTGGCACTCCGTATATGGTTCTGTTGTATAAGTTATCAAAGCTTATTTGATTGCTACCTCTCCATACACAGAGTCTCTCTTCAAACAGCCACAGGGCTCATTGCTATTATTAAACTGTCTCTGTTGCCAGATTCATAGCTTCAGAGTAAGAAAATATTATCTGAGCAAATATTTAAGCAGAATTCTCTACACTGTTATGCTTCATTAAAGAACAGTTTTCATTCGGTTTGTTCTAGAGTAAAGTGAAATGCTCCAAATCAATACACACCCCAGTTTTTCCCAGCATTTTATTTTTTTTTCCCCACCATAGGAAGATAAAGACTTCTCAGGAAGAAAGGCTTTTTATGGTGATGAACCTTCCTCTCTTATCCATGCTCCTCTACCAGAATTTGGTCTGTGACTGGAATGGATAAAATATAGGGTGTTTGTGTGCGTCCTTGTGCAAAGTGGTTACATATGAGTGACATTCTTTTGCCAATTGCTGAAACATATGCTCTGAATTGACTCACGTACTCTTCAGCCTCCTTCATGGGTGCTTTCCTGTGTTGCAAAATTTTCGAGCATTTGGCTAGATTGGAAAGCATAAATGTGTCACCTGTTCAGTATCCTATGGTAATATGGTGCCAGTGATCCTATCCTTATACAGTCTGAAGTCTTTCCTGCCCTCTTCTGCTTCTGTGTCTCCTCCTTATTCTTCAGTTGAATGTACATGCAGTAGAAAGCACCAGGGTAAAGTCACTGAAGCAAAAACAAAAGCCTCTATATTGAAATTATTGATATGGATAACTAGTATTAGTTAAACAAGCTAGTTTAACTTATTGGGCCAAAAAAAAAAAAAGGCCTGGAAAGCAGTGCTCCTGAAATACCAATATTTTGGGGGAGTGTTGGGAGAATGTCTTTCTGCTGCAGTTCACACTGGCACAGATGATATTAGGAAATTTTTGTGTTTTCTCGTCAAAGTTGTTGAAGAGAAGTGTCTTTCAGCTAGTGGTGTTCATGTTGATAACTTCCTATTAATATAATTGCTGATGATAATCTTATAGGTGGGAGAAAAGTTGATGAGTTTATGAGGTATCTGGAATGGCAAACCTTTCAAACTCCTTTTCAGTTTGTCTCAGGTAAGGGAAATTTGGAGCTAGTCAACCAGATTCCTTTTCTCTTGAGAATTTTCTCCCTGATAGTTTTATATCCATGCCCATTGAAAACTGCCCATTGCTAGCTCCTCCCGCCTTATTTTATATGAAAGCTTTTTGAAATGGAGTCGTATTCTCAGTTTGCAGAAAGGCTGCTCTGTTAGTGTCTTCAGGCAGTGTCAACAGGCCTGCCTATTATTAATATTTACTAACATTGCTTAAGAGTCTGTTGGAGTTGGGTCCTATGGATGTTCTTTCAACACACATATGGAAGAAAAAACATAATTTATTATTTTGGATTGCAAACTTGTGTTTAGACTTACAGATAAAAATATCAAACTTTTATCTTACATTTTAAAATAGACATTTTATTATATATAGAAAAAAAAACATCTAGCTCTATCTTGTCATTTCTTTATCACAAAGAAGAGAGAAGTGAAATCCGTATTTAAAAGGCTATGGAACATTGTGCATTTAAAGTACTCAGCAAGTTATTCCCTAAAGCACTCCATATGATATGTAAATCTTTTGATCTTTCACAGAAATGCATGAATACTATAAAGAATAATGAGTACAAGCTTGGAAAATACAATATTGACTGTCAGTAATATGCACTTAGCCACAATTATTATTTGCATGGCTTTTGCAACATAACTGGAGGGGATACTTCTGTGAATATGTTAAGTACACACCAGTGTCTGCTAAAGAAGATTTGATTTTATAAGGAAGACTTCTTTTCTCCTTTCCCCTTCCACTAGTTATTCTTTTTTCGAAATCAGTTTCTCAAGTTAGAAAAAAGAGAAGTGCTGCTATCCTGTTGCTATTAATTACCATATGATGGATAAAATAACTTGGCTTTGGAAAGAATCGTTCTACAGTACCCTGCAGAAAGAATATTTAAGTCATGGTAAGCTTTTCTTTATAGAACTCTTTATTTAAAACTTAGTTCAGCCAGTGGAATGAATTTTTCAGTTTTCTTTAGAAATTACAAATTTTGTTTGAACTTATTCAATAGGATTAACTTAAACAAACAAGTCAATTTCTTTAAATGTATCAGTTAAAATTTTGATATTTGAATTCTTCCCTGGTAGCTTAGTTGGTAAGGAAACTGCCTCCAGTGTAGGAGACCTAGGTTCAATCCCTGGGCCAGGAAGATCCCCTGGAGAGGGAAATGCAACCCTTTCCAGTATTCTTGCCTGGAGAACCCCATGGACGGAGGAGCCTGGTGGGCTACAGTCCATGGGGCTGCAAGAGTCGGACACAACTTAGTGACTAAACCACCACCAGTCAAAGTAATGAGCTAATTTGTCGTTGTAGGTGGTTATACTTCTGATAGATATGACCTGGTTAGTTAATCCAGTTCGAAAAATGCAGAGCTGCTGACTACGGACAAATGGCTCACTGGTAGAGGCAATGTGCCAGGTGATTTGGAAGTAGTTGATGCACCAATGGGAAGAAAAATTGACTCTCACAATGAGGTGAGTGATCATAAGATTATAGTGGCTTGATTAACACAGGAACAAGAACACATGTAACACTTCTTGAATGCATGGGCCTCGATTTGGGTGCGTGGTTGCAATTAAACATTTTAAACTTTAGTTTCTAATTGTATATTAAAAGTATAAGAGTAGATTTTGATCCTAAAATTTGTACAGAAATGTAAAGAAACTAGAATATCTAATATGGTGTTGAAAAAGAAGTACAAGTTTGGAGGACTTTGCTATCTGATTTTATGACTTACTATGAAGTTATAGTAATCAAAATCCATGATATTGGCATACAGACAGATAAATAGGCAATGAAACCAAAGATAGCCCACACTTATTACCTTTTGATTTTTGATAAAGGCACCAAAGTAATCGAATAAGGAAAGAAAATCTTTTTAACAAATGGTGCTGGAGCAACTGGATAACCATATGAGAAAATGAAAACAAACAAACAAAAAAAAAACACAACAAAGAACCTTGATCTTACATCACATCACAGAGAAAAATCAAGATAGATCACTTAAATGTAAAAGCTAGAGCTCGAAAGAATTTTCAAGTATAGGATAATACTTTTGCAACCCGAGGGTAGGCAATTGCTTCTTAGAAGGCCATAGAAAGCACAAACAGTAATAAGAAAAATCTGATAAATTAGATCTTACCAAGTTTATAAATTTGCTCATAAAAAGGCATCATTAAGAAAAGGAACAGGAAAATCACAGATGAGGAGAAAATATTCACAAAATATATATTTGACAAAGAGTGGACATTCAAACTATGTAAAGAACTTATACAACTCAAAATATAAACAACACAATTGAAAATTAGAAAATGATTTGAACAGTAAAGAGAGATATATAAATGACTGAGTGCACAAAAAAGGTGCCTACCATCATTATTCTTAAACAAAATGCAAATTTAAGCCACAACAAAATGCCATTATAGCTGTACACATGTAGAAAGCACAAGATTGTGAGCCGGCTATACTTCAGTGTAAAAACACCATTACACACCTATCAAAATCATTCACACTAAAAGACTGACATCATCAAATATTAGGGAGGAGGCAGAATGACTGGAACCTTTATACATTGTTGGTAGGAATGTAAAATGTTATAACCACTTTCGAAAAAAGTCTGACGATTTCTTCTGAAACTAAATATACACCTGTCTTACATCCCAACAATTCCACTCCTTGGTTTTTGCCCAATAGAAATGAAAACATATGTTAAAAACTTTTACAAGAATAAAAGCTTTTTATTCATAACAGCCCAAACTGGAAGCAGCCCTGTGTCCATCAACAAGAGAATGAATAAATCATGTTAAATTCATTGAATAGTGTGCTACCCAGAAATAAAAAGGCACAGACTACTAAACAGCACAATATGTATGAATCTCAAAAACATGTATGGTATGATTTCATATACAGGAAGTTTTAGAACATGCAAAATTGGCCTGTGGTGCTCCTGGGGTGGAAGTGATTGATGATGTTCTTTATCTCGATAGGAGATTAGGCTATACGTGCTCAGTTGCTCAGTCGTGTCCCACTCTTTGCAATCCCATGGACTACAGCCCACCAGGTAACTGTCCATGGAATTCTCCAGGCAAGAATACCAGAGTGGGTTGCCATTTCCTACTCAAGAGGATCTTCCTGACGGAGGTATTGAACCCACATCTCCCTGTCTCCTGTATTGCAGGCAGATTCTTTATTGCCGAACCACTGGGGAAGTCCTTAAGCTGTACAGGCATATGCATTTGTCAAAACTAATTAAACAGTACACGTATAATCATTTAACTGTAAGAACAATTTGCCTCAAAAGTAAAAATTCATGAACAAATATTTAACTCTATTTGTAATATACATGCTCTATTCTTTAGGAGTGATGTGTAATGATGTTTGCAACTTTGAACTGCGTCCTAAGAATGAGATGCATTGATGGATAGATAGATATGTGATAAAGCTAATAAAATAACATGTTAATAGTAGAATCTAGGTGGTGGGTATATAACTACTCATTGTACAATCCTTTCAACTTTTCTGTATGTTTGAAATTTTTATAATTAAATGGAGAAAAGTAAATGAGTAGCTTTCACTATGGTAGACTGTACTTTATTTCATACTCTAATATTTAGGAGAAAGATTAATATAGTTCAATCAACAGACTGAACTATTTTCTCATTTATCTCACTTAGCTGATGAATAATATTTGAAGTGTATGGCAAATAAGACTGTCAATAATAACAACATAACATATAACAATGTAACATAATGTACATATAATAAACATATGTAAATTTAAATGCATAGGAAAGGTTCAGACCTCTGAACCAATAGTTTCAAACTTGACCAATTATCTGGATCTTGTGAGGGAACCTATGGTAAAATAGATTCCATGGCCTCACTTAGATTAGGGAATATCTTAGAGTGAGGACAGAACTTTGTAACTCTAGCAGCACCCTGATGATTCTGCTGCAGCTAAGGTGTTGGGAATCAGTTATGGACAGCAACTCAAACAGTAGACGTGTTTCACTGTGCATATGGCTTACAGCTTTGAAGTCAACCAACTTCCAGGGTTCTGGGAACTCTGAAAGGGGCACATCTGCTTTTGATCTGACGTCCTGAACACTGCTATGTGGCAGGCTGTGAAAATCAAGCTGGAGATCCAGCATCACAAAGCATTTGAAAAGGAAACATTTGCAAGCTCTTCCTTTACTCATTGCAGTGAAGAACCAAGAGCTCAAAAGGCTCTGAGTCAAACCAGCAAATTCATGGACCAGCCAGGCCTGGAACCCAAGTCCACTTCTTTCAGGCAGTGCTCTCTCTATGCCATTTGATCTTCAGTTCAGTTCAGTCACTCAGTAGTGTCTGACTCCTTGCGACCCCATGGACTGCAGCACACTACACCTTCCTGTTCCTTACCAACTCCCGGTGCTTGCTCAAACTCATATCCATCGTCAACCATCTCATCCTCTGTTGTCCCCTTCTCCTCCTGCCTTTAATCTTTCCCAGCATCAGGGTCTTTTCCAGTGAGTCAATTCTTCGCATCAGATGGCCAAAGTATTGGAGTTTCAGCTTCAGCATCAGTCCTTCCAATGAATATTCAGGACTAATTTCCTTTAGGATGGACTGGTTGAATCTCCTTACAGTCCAAGGGACTCTCAAGAGTCTTCTTCAACTCCAGTTCAAAAGCATCAGTTCTTCTGTGCTCAGCTTTCTTTATTGTCCAACTCTCACATCCATACATTACTACTGGAAAAACCATAGCTTTGACTAGATGGACATTTGTCAGCAAAGTAATGTCTCTGCTTTTTAATATGCTGTCTAGGTCAGTCATAGCTTTTCTTCCAAGGAGCAAGCATCTTTTAATTTCATGGCTGCACTCACCATCTTCAGTGATTTTGGAGCCCCCCAAAATAAAGTCTCTCACTGTTTCCATTGTTTCCACCTCTGTTTGCCATGAAGTGATGGGACTAAATGCCATGATCTTAGTTTTCTGAATGTTGAGTTTTAAGCCAACTTTTTCACTCTCCTCTTTCATTTTCATCAAGAAACTCTTTTCGTTCCTCTTCACTTTCTACCATAAGGGTGGTGTCATCTGTGTATCTGAGGTTGTTGATATTTCTCCTGGCAATCTTGATTCCAGCTTGTGTTTCTTCCAGCCTGGCATTTTGCATGTGTCCTCTGCATATAAGTTAAATAAGCAGAGTGACAATATATAACCTTGATGTACTCCTTTCCCAATTTGGAAACAGTCTGTTGTTCCATGTCCAGTTCTAACTGTTGCTTCTTGACCTGCATACACATTTCTCAGGAGGCAGGTCAGGTGGTCTGGTATTCCCATCTCTTTCAGAATTTTCCACAGTTTTTTGTGATCTGCACAGTCAAAGGCTTTGGCATAGTCAATAAAGCAGAAGTAGATGTTTTTCTGGAACTCTCTTGCTTTTTTCAATGATCCAACAAGTGTTGGCAATTTGATCTCTGGTTTATCTGCCTTTTCTAAATCCAGCTTGAACATCTGGAAGTTCATGGTTCATGTACTGTTGAAGCTGGCTTGGAGAATTTTAAGCATTATTTTGTTAGCGTGTGATCATCAAGGTTCTCATTTAGGAGAAATTGTGAGAACCTTTATATTTCACCCTTCTGCTCTTACAGAAGGAATGTAGTGTTTTTAAATGCACAAAACGTAAATAATTGTGCTCAGGTTATCTCATTGCATCCTAAACTTTCAACTTTTCAAAAATTGAGGGATAATTGACATGGAATGTTTTATTAGCTTCGGATATACAACTGGGTATATACTGTGAAATGATCATCACAATAAGTCTAGTTAACTGAGTTTTGAACTTTGAAAGAAATGGCCAATCTGCCCTTGGTTTATGTGGTTAAATTATGAAATAATCCAGATAATTGCTTTGTATTAGCTCCTACCTTCACTTATATCAGTTCCTTCCTTTTTCTCTCTCTCACTCTTGGTTACCAGATTTTTGATCTCCCTCATTGATCATTCATTTCCTTCATCACCAATCATTTATCCATTAAAAAAAATAGTCTCTCTCTTGTTCCCAGTTTTCTCCTTATCGTCATAGAAGAACTTCTTAAAAGAGTTGTCTATACTTTGTCATTAGTTTCTCTTCTTCCATTTTCTTTGAACCCACTCCTGTTAGGTGATTTTACTCTCACCTGTCCAACTAGAACAGTTTTTTTTTTTTTAGCATTTAAAATTTTATTTATTTAAAATATATATACATTATGGAAATATAGTTGACTTACAATCTTTCAGGTGTACAGCAAGGTGATTCAATTATAAAAATACACATAGATTATTTTTGAAATTATTTTCCTTCCTAGGTTATTACAAGATATTGACTATGATTGTTTCTATCTAGGTCACCACATTGCTGGATCCAGAGGTAAGTTAACTGGCTTCACCTCACTTGACCAATCAGTGGCATTTTACTTTATTGATCCACCTTCCTCCTTAAGGAAGATGGATCACTTGACTTCTAAGACTCCTGATTTTTCAGTATCTTTCTAACCTCTCTTCTTATTAGCATGTTGTGTCATTTTCTTATCATCTCTCAATTGCCGACAACACCTCAATTTGTATATCTAATAGACCTTTCAAACTTAATATGATTAAAATGGAGCTCAAGCTGGTACCCTCCAAATTAATTTCTCCACTCTTCTCATCTCTGATAATGACAACCACACCCTTCTGGCTGCTCAGACTTTCTTGACTCATTTTTTTCTTCTTTTTTGTCTTATATCCCACATGTGATCTGTCAGCAAACACAGATAGCCACACCATAAAAAAATTTATCTAGTATTCTATGGCTTCTCAATATCCTGCTATGGTCCAATGGAAGCCAACATCGTCTCTTATCTAGATAAATAATCTAGTCTCTCCACTTCTACCCTTGTTCTACTTCAGCCTGAATGATCCTATTAAAAAAACAAAGTCAGGCAGATCATATTATTCCTCTATTCAAAATCTTTCTTTGGGTCTCCTATTTCCCGTATAATAGTGGTAGAAATTCTTAGAATTACCCAAACCAACCCCCCTTTATCATCTGGCCCCTCTTATCTCTCTGACTTTATCTCAGACTTCTCTGCCCCTTCTGCCCCAGCCACAAGTGGAGTTCTCACTGTTCCTTGAAAACACCATTCTCTCATCAGCCTCAGGCCCTTTGCACTTGCTATCCAATCTTCCTGGAATGTTCTCCCTGGCCATATAGTGGGCTTGCTCCTTTAGCTCTTTAAAGTCTCTATTCAATATCATCTTCTCAGTGAGGTCTTCCTGATCACATTACATAAAATATCAACATCCCCTACACACACACACACACACACACACACACATACACACACACACTATTCCGTTGATTTGCTTATTTTTATAACTTAAAACTTACCAATATTTAACATATTTTAAATTTTTAAAAGTTGCTTGCTATCTGCCTTTCAAACCAGAATTTAAACTCCTTGAGAGCAGGGAGGGGTTTTTGTCTGTTTTGTTTATTGGTTAATCCCTAGCACCCAGAAAACTGCCTAACATACAATATTAATAGACACTTAAGTTACTGGTGGATGAATAAATGATTTGAATTAGTTTCCATTTGTTATTCATTTACTCTCTTCCTGGTAACAGTTCCTTCAATGGCATTATTTGGTAGATTCTACTACAATTTCAAGTTTGAACACAGAGATTTTAAGCAACATTTCAAGGTCACACAGACACAAGTGGCAGGCTGGAGGCTCAAACATAAGTCTGAGTCCAAAATGAGAGCTCCTAGCCATTGAGCTCAAATGCACTGCAAGTATTTTAAGAAAATTATAATTTCAAACATAGATATAAGCTTTATTTATGTATAATTGTCCAGCTTTAAAAACTATTCTGATAATTAAAACTTGTGGATTATGCATTAATTACTTTGAACTGTCAATTACTATGATAAATGAAGAGTTTCCCCCAAAGCTAAGTGTAAGTTTCCTCAATTCTTATATCTTTGTATTATTTGTTTGTATTAGGCTGTGAGAGTTAAAGGTGAATAAGACAGATTCTGTCTTCATGTGAACTTATGACATAGTTGCCCTTTGTCTCTTAGAAGTAACCCAAAAAACTACTGGTGAAAAGGGGGTCAAGGGGTCATGTTCCAAATGGGACATTTTTAAACAAATGAGACTTTTATAAACAACATTTATGCATTTACAACTTGGATTATAAACTTGTTTTATAGATATGGCTGCAGAAACGAGGTAACTGATTTATTTGTTGTTCTTCTAGTGACTTTGCATAACCTCAAAAGAGGTCAGCTCCCCTGGTTCTCAGGCCTTTGGACTCAGACTAGAATTGCACTGCTGGCTTTCCTGGGTCTCCAGCTTACTGATGACAGACTGTGGGACTTCTCAGCCTTCATAATCATGTAAGCCAATTCCTATAATAAACCTCCTTTTATGTATGTCTGTATAGTTATGTTTATGTGTATGTATACATGTGTGTACTCTATTGGTTTGGTTTCTAGGGAGAACCTGGACTAATATGGCCACTCTGAGTAACCATGTCTTCAGCAAGCATGTTCATGCCTTCACTCAGTAGACATGTGTGGATCCCACTATGTGCCAAGTTCTGCAGTAGATCTGAGATGTTGAGATGTTTTTAAAAAATGGATCCCAGGGTTCAAGGGATTCAGTTAATTAGGAGAAACAGAAAGCAATGTAAATAACTCATTCTCTACAGTGAGATAACCACTGGGAAGACAAATGTGCAAAGCACCCAGTAGTGCGAAGAAGGGTAGATCAACTCCGTGTACATAGATGCAGACAGGACAGTCAAGAGAAACGTGTGAGCTAGTTTTGAGATGATCAGAGCAGAGTGAGTATCTGGTGATGCTGATAACGTGGACAAAGTCATCACCTATGCTTGAAACGCCAAGATAAGAAGCTCACTTTGTCTGGAGCAAGGCTGGAAGCAGGAACTGCTTCCGGGGCAGTGACTGGAGATAAATAGCCAGAAGGCATATGGGCTTTGATAAGAGCTTTGGGCTTTGCTCTATATTGGAAGCTCCTCAATTTTCTTAAGTGTAGGACCACTGGAGAGAGAAAATTTCACGTATTGGTAGCAATAGGAGAGTGAACTGAAGGTGAGAGACTCACAAACCAGGATCCAGGGACCCAACTCAGAAACTTACAAGTGACTTGTGTGATAATAGGACCGATAAGCAGTTGCTCATAAGGGGAGGGGACACAGCGGACACTTTAAAGGTAGAATCAGCAAGATTTTGGCTGAGAAGTTGATCAGAGGGAGGAGCTTCTGGAGAATGAAGAGGGAAGACTACCCCCCTTGGTTTCTGGTGTGGATGAGTAATAGTACTATTCCTTAACTAAGAAATAGAAGGCAAGGCACTTTTGAAGGGAACTTTGGAAGCTGCGTCTTATTTCTTTTGAGTTTAAGATTTCTAGGGGAGGAACAGTTGGAAATAACGAATTGACAGTTCTCTATGTAAATTTTAAGTGTTAATAAACCCCCAAAACCCCCAGAGTGAGTGGGGGGGAGGTTTACCTACGAGTGCCTTAAAACCACAAATTTTAATACATTAGTAAAAGATTAAGGGTCAGAGTTCTTAGAGACAACAACATTTAAAACCCAGAAGGGTGGAAGGAGGTGTAGAAAATGGCCTGATTCTGGAGAAGCTGATTAGAAATGACCGATGCCACAGACACAGGAGAGGCACCAGCAACCTCTGTGTCTGTCTGGATCCTTGGTGTAGCTCCAACCTCTTGCACTTGCTTCACTTGAACCTAGGAGCACATAGAAAACTTAAATGTATAGCTACAAGGCAAGGGGCCACCCGACTGGGGCTTAATGTATTGGTTTAGTTGCCACAACCAAGTAATTTCTTCTGCTCACAAGAACCTGAAGCTGGAAACACAAGGTCAATGGCTCACACTAATCTTTTGAGTGGTGTGAATTTCTTTGACAGGGATCCACTTGTGTGTGGTTTTGCACCTACATGCCATTCTAACCCCAAAATCAGAAAAGAAGAGAGACAGTATAAAGGATATTTGTTTCAAATCACTTGAGTGCCTCAGGGCATGAGAAAGTTTTTGTGCTGATTCATTCTGTTACTTTAAAAATGCCTCATTATTGCAGCAAATGCCACATCTAAGCTCTTTCTTGTATTAAAGATGCAGAACACTTTCTTGAAGAAATACAAAGAAATCTTGTGCATTTCTATATGCCACAATGTTTCCATGAGTCAATTTTCTTTGAGAAGATGTCTTTTCGTTTTGAATGACAATTCATATAATTATACCCCAAACACAACCTATCATTGAAGCAACCAAACAGATGGATAGCCAGTTACTCCCACTGGATAATCAAAAGACAAAGATACAAATTTCTCCATTTTTATTTTTGTTTGGGTATATTATTATTATTTACTATTGATGATTCATGCCATTTGAACCTGATTTTGGAAATTCTCAAAAAAGAACACATTTTTAAAATAAATTATTGTTCTTGGTAATTGATCCTATTTTTATAGTTACAATGTTGTTTAGAAATAATTACCTTTTTCAGATTCTAGTTTGAATGAATAAAGTGTTTGAAAAAAGACCAGATGTTGGAAAGTTGAGGGTGAGAGTTGTAGTTTACACTTCATCATCAAGGTTAGGAAGGAAAATATTCTGGGTAAATCCATGTTTTGCTTACTCAAACACCACAATTAAGGGAAAGGGATACTTTCCTTGGGCTTCCCCCAGTGGCTCAGCAGTAAAGAATCCGCCTGCAAAGCAGAAGACACAGGAATCTAGGGTTTGATCCCTGGGTCGGGAAGATCCCCTAGAGGAAGGCAAGGCAACCCACTCCAGTATTCTTGCTGGGAAAATCCCATGGACAGAGGAGCCTGGCGGGCTATAGTCCATAGGGTCGCAGAGAATCGGGCACGACTGAAGTGACTGAACATGAGCATGATACTGTCCTGTGAGTTCTGTTGTTCAGTCACCCAGTTGTGTCTGACTCTTTGTGACCCCATGGACAGCAGCACACAAGGCCTCCCTGTCCCTCACCAGCTCCAGGAGTCTGCCCAAGTTCATGCCCATTGCATTGGTGATGCCATCTAACTGTCTCATCCTCTGATACCCTCTTCTCCTTCTGCCCTTAATCTTTCCCAGCATCGGGGATTTTTTCCAATGAGTCAGCTATTCACAGCAAGTGACCAGAATAGTGGAGCTTCAGCTTCAGCATCAGTCCTTCCAGTGAGTGTTCAGGATTGATTTTCTTTAAGGTCGACTGGTTTGATCTCCTTGCTGTCCAAAGGACTCTCAGGAATCTTTTCCAGAACCACAGTTTGAAGGCTTCAATTCTTTGGCTCTCTGCTTTCTTTATGGTCCAGCTCTCACAACCATACATGATCACTGGGAAGACGGTAGCCTTGACTATATGGATCTTTGTGGGCAGAGTGATGTCTCTGCTTTTCAACACACTGTCTTGCTTTGTCATAGCTTTCCTGCCAAGAAGCTATCATCTGATTTCATGGTTGCAGTCACCATCCATAGTGATTTTAGAGCCCAGGAAGAGGAAATCTGTAGTTATACTTAGATCTAATTTCTTCATCTTTTCTAATTTGTTTGAAAAGTTCAACTCATTTGAAAATGGTATTAGTTAGCAAAGAGTTTAAGCTGCTTTAACAAAGCAGCCATAAATACAGTGGCTTAAAGAAGATAGTTCTAGGAAGAATGTTCCACAGTGGTAGGAAAGTTCTCAGTTAGGAACCCATTTTGTTTTGTCATCCTTTAAGGCATCAGCTTGACCAAATAATCAAGCCTGGTCTTGCTTAATCACAGCATGGACAAGGTCACATCCATGTCCCAGCTTATGGAACTAAGAAAGAGAGGGGCATTGAGACAAGGAGCTTGCCTGAAAGCTGAAAGTCCCAAAAGTTGCACATATCCCATTGGCCTGAACTTAGTCTCATAACCACACTTGTGCGTGAGGGAGGCTGAAAATGTAGTCTCTAACTGTGCATCCATAATCCTAGTTCAAATTCTAGTGCTATGGAAAGAGGGGAAAACAGATTTTGGTGGACAATCAGGAGTTTTCCAGTCTTTGTGAGACAATCTGATAGAAACATTATGATGCTGAGCCTGGAAGCACTAACTTCAAGAGACAGAACTCGTGGTTCAAACAATGGTTAATATATACTAAAGATTGTACTGCAGAATGAGGGAAATAGAACGCAATCTATTCCAAATGGATATTTTGGGGAGAAGCAGTAATGCAGAAAGATAGTAAAAGGCCCAGAGCTTAAACAAACACACTTGAATAGAAGGTGATATGTGGCAAGACAAATGAAAATCAGCTGATTTACCATGCCTCTATCCAAATGAAAATAAGGTCACTCCTGATTCTGAAAAGTTCATATAGGAAAGGAAAAGAATTCTAATTAGGATTAAGAACATTATCTCTCTCCAAATGTCTGCAAGCATAGAATACTGGTTCTGTCTATGGCTATACCTATAATTTCACAATGTGACTTTTTTAAAAGGAGAAGACAATTTGGTAAACTGATAACTAATTTAGATAATGCTAATTGTATTGGGTGGAAGATGATTAGGAGAGTTATAAAAGAAACCTCCAGTGTGCTCTGCAAGGGATATTATTGAAAACATGAATATTGTGTAAAGCTGTTATCCGTTCCACAAAAGAGAGGTGATTCCTGGATGTGTTTGTATTTCACAAAATCAGACGAGAAAGAGCTGGGGGCAGGCATAGAGGGCATAGTGGTTATGCTAATTTTGGAAGGCTCTAGAATCCCTAATTCCCTTCTGTGAATGGTGCATACACCTATGCACACACATGACTTAATTGTATAACATCCTCACCTGGCCGTATAATCACAAACTGGACTTTGCAAGTGGATTACAAATACAAATTTACTTCCTTTTCAGTTAAACGCTACCCTTGGATATTAAGTAACTCTCCTTATACACTGATTTGCTGCCTTAGGATATTGTAGAACTTACATATCCCTTCCTATGGAATCGTTGCTGTCGTTGAGTCAGTTTTTAGATTGTTAGTCAAGTGTTTGTTTCCATTTTGAGTAAATGTAATGTGCTAATCTCCACAAATGTGGTGACTACATAGACCCCATTTAGTGTTATTTGGAGTAATCAGGTGATAGTCAACAGTAATGATATGATCACTGTTTCTTGAACATTCAATTGAGCAAAAGGTGTGTCCTTTATGTGATGCAACATACATCTTCCTCTTTGGAAATCCAAGTCAAGCAACCTATCTGAGCTTGTTATTTTCTGTCCTTTCCCTCCCTTACCTGTTGACCAGTTTGCCACTCTGCTTGCCCTTTGTGCCATGGCAAGATGGACCCAAGGCACAGAGACCACATCTGAGTTCCCTTGCTGGTGGACTTACAATTAGATTTGATGTACCTTTGGAGATCAGAGGGTGAGAGTGAAGATTTGGGCAGTTTTTCCTGGCTCCCTCCTCCATTCCACACTCTGTCTCAGGCACAGCTCATTCTCTTTATTACCACAACTCCCACTGGATTATTCTTCTCTACTCTTTCATCTGTTATTGTGTTCTAATAACCTAATTTCTTCTTCTTCCTTCAGTTTAGAGGTGATAATACCTTCCCCCTATAGCTAATGCCTGGGACTTCACCATCCGTTATTTACTCCTTAATCCAGCCTACATCTTCTTAAGTAATACTTTCCTTAAAGCTGCTTCATTTATACCACTTGGAATGAATTCTGTTTCCTGCTACGACCATGACAGGGAAGGTAGCTGATACACCTTTGTGTTGATAATACATTCAACAGGTTCTGGAAAGAGTTATCTATGCCTCAGTTCAGTTCAGTTGCTCCGTCGTGTCCGACTCTTTGCAACGCCATGAACTGCAGCACACCAAGCCTCCCTGTCCATCACCAGCTCCCAGAGTTTACTCAAACTCATGTCCATTGAGTCAGTGATGCCATCCAACCATCTCATCCTCTGTTGTCCCCTTTCCCTTCCTGCCCTCAATCCTTCCCAGCATCAGGGTCTTTTCCAGTGAGTCAGCTCTTCGCATCAGGTGGCCAAAGTATTGGAGTTTCAGCTTCAACATCAGTCCTTCCAAAATGAACACTCAGGACTGATCTCCTTTAGGATGGACTGGTTGGATCTCCTTGCAGTCTAAGGGACTCTCAAGAGTCTTCTCCAACACCACAGTTCAAAAGCATCAGTTCTGCGCTCAGCTTTCTTTACAATCCGCTCTTACATCCACACATGACCACTGGAAAAACCATAGCATTGACTAGAAGGACCTTTGTTGACAAAGTAATGTCTCTGCTTTTTAATATGTTATCTAGGTTGGTCATAACTTTCCTTTCAAGGAGTAAGCATCTTTTAATTTCATGGCTGCACTCACCATCTGCCTACTCTATCTAATTTCCTTTCTTTTTTTCTTTTTCTTGAATTCATTCCAACAAATCAATACCCCTAGCACTCTGCCATATCTGCCCTTGTCAAAGTCACTGACAATGTTAATAATAATTCAATGGTCAGTTCTTAGCCCTCATCTTACTTAAGCTCTCAGCTGGACTGGGGGCAGTTGACCCTCTCTCTTTACTGAAATCTTTACTTCACTTGATTTCCTGAACATTATGCTCCTGAACATCATCTCTACCACCTCATCAGCCTGTTTTTTTCTAGCCCACTTTGTTGGTTCTTCCTTGAGGCAGAGCCTAGATAGCTGCTTATCTTGTTTCTCATGAGCACTTATTTAGCTCTCATTTCTGAATCTTCCTTGCAACTTGAAAGGCTCCTGGGTACCACTTTTAAGCATGGTTCCTAAAATTTTGCCATGCATCATTTTCCATGTCCCTTTCTTCCTCCTCACATGAGACAGATACTCATGATGGCCTCAGAAACTATGTGTTGAAGATTGAGGTGCCACAGAATGAAAGAAGAGTCACCCACCAGTGAGAGCACACATTTTAGACTTTGTGTGAGTGAGAAGTGTACTTCTATTAAGCTTGTACTGTTGCTCATTTCTGATTTTTCTGGTTGCAGCAGGTAGAAGTAACTGGACTAAATTGCTCCTGATCTCTCCATCCCTTCAATACTGAATTCCCAGGGCTCAATCCTCGGATCTCTTCTCTTTCTACCCTCTTTTCCTGTGACTTTGTCTAGTCTTGTGCCTTTACACACCAACTCTATTTTTGTTCACTTTCATTCTCCCAGTTGCTCAGACTAAAATCCATTCTTGAGCCCCACATCTGATCGGCCAATAAATCCTATTGGCTCTACCTTCAAAATATACAGTATCTTTCCCCTTCTCACCATCTCCACAGGGATCAGGCTAGTAAAAAATCTGCAATATTACAATAGCCTCTTACTAGTCTTCTTGCTTCTGTCTTTGCCCTTTCCAGTCTTTCCTTAACCTAGTCACAAAAATGAGTCAGAATAAACGTCAGATCATGGCACTCTTCTGCTCAAAACCTTTATAACTTTGCATCCCACTCTCTGGAATCCAAAGTCTTTACAATGACTTGCCAGAACAGCCCCTGTTACCTCTTTGATCTCATTTCTGTTCCAATATCCTCGCCATGCTGGCCACCTCGTGACTCCTCCTTGCACATTCTGACCTTGTAGTCTCTTTTCTTCCTGTTTTTCCCTCCAGATGGTCCCAGGGCCTCCGCTTGTCACCTTGACTCAAATAGCATTTTGTCAGTGAAATTTCCATTACTCTTTATTTAAATTGCAACCCTTCCACACGCACTCCTCTCAGATTCTCCATAGCAGTTATCACCATCATGCATAAAATTTATTTGATTGGTTGCTTCTTTGGCTTCCCCTCCATAGCATTTAGCTCAGTGCAGGCAGGGATTTTTGTTTGCTTTGTTTCCTGCTGTATTTCAGTACCTAAAGCAGGGTCTGCCACACATAGTAGTGCTCAAGAAATATTTGCAGAATGAGTGAATGAATGAATGCATTCTCTGCTTTCCTTTTAAATCAGACAGGAAGAAACAAAATTTAAGATGCTGTTTAAAAATAGACCATATGTAAGAGGAAGGAAAAAGTAAGGAGGGAAGAAGAAGCAGAGAAAGGAAGAAGGAAAGAGGAAATATCTGTGGTTTCACATTCTAACAAAATACACTGTACCTTTACCAGCCAGCATTTTTGCAGCCCTCAAAATTGAATGCATCCCAATAATCATGCTGACAGAGCCATTCATGGAAGATTGAGGTCCTATGACCAGCATTCCAAGAACCCATGGCAAGCAGGCGCTTGAAACTGGTGGTGTCAGAGTGAACATAACAATATGTTAAACCAAGTGTGTTTTTAGCTTATGTAACATTACTAAATGGTATCACATTAACATGCTTTTAAATGTATATTTATCTTTGTGAAAAATATTATATAAGCAGGAGACATAATTTGGAAAATGTAAGAAAGAATAAATGAAAAAAACCAATGAAATAGAATGAAAAAAGTTAGAAAGGAAGGAAAACCCATAGACACAAAGACATGTATAATCAACATATTGTCTCATGACCTACAATCATTTCTTTACATGAAGAACATCATCTTTCAATGAGATTAATAAGTTAAATATGCCAGCATGAACCTCAGTGCACATAACACAAATCACTTATCAAATGCTGAACCAGGGCTGCTCTTATTTCTTGCTGCACACACGTGGCAATCAGTTCTCATGATCATAATTATCCTGTCATCGGCAGCATTTAACAACAGACAGGGCCATTCAGACATCATAAACAACCCGACGTGCAGATCTGAGTAGCCTGTTTCCTCAATATGAAATAACAATTCCATTTATGTAGCAGTAATGAAACATTTCTTCATGAAAAACTCTGAGAGATTAAAAATGGTTTTGGCCTTGTCTGTGAGTAATTATGTCAAGTGATGTAGTGGGGTAATTATTGTGAAGACTTAATTCCTGTGTCATCAGGTATTTATAGATATACAAATCATTCTCCTGATTAAACAACATTCAAGGTGACTAAACATTAACTGTGATTGACAGTTTACAGCTCAGACAGACTAAAAAGATTAAATAACATTAGAAAGTGGCAGGTGACTTCTTTCCCCTCAGGGCACTTTGCCCTGTGAGAAAACGGTTGAGACTTCTAATAATATTGCTAACAAGTAAGTTCTGAACTGTTTGCTTGCAGCAGTCATATTCTGAGAAGGAATGCAAATCCTGTTATGCATCTTTTTCATCTTGGTGAGGTTGCAATGGCTATGAAAGTTAGATATAAGGTCAAGGAAAGTATAACTTCCCTTGAGACTTAAAATACCCTGAAACATGTCCAGCTTCTAAGGGCAGATAATGTTTCAAAGCTGTTGGCCAAGATCAATTTGTTTTATATCTGATACATTCTCTCTCAGAAGTAGAGGCAAGATTATACCAAATTCAGTTATTCAGAATTTCAGGTAACCAATATTACTTCTCTAAAATGTCCCCTATAGCTGAGCCTTCAGTTATATTACATGATTCCTAATGACATACCTATGTGTGTCTTACCTCAGCTTCTTTTTTTCTTCTTCTAGAAGTTTCAGAAGAGATTAGTTTTACCAGCTTCTCCTTAAGTAGATGGTACTACTTCCTACAAAATCATATCATAGAGCTTCTATGCTTGTACTTTAAACTTCATGAAATGTTTTCCACTTTTATCTCATGGGAATAATAGTGCCTATGCACAGGGTTATTACAAGAGCAAGGTGAAAGCATGCGAATGAGATGTTTAGCACAGTCCTGGCCCGTTCGCATTTGCCAGATAATTGGAAAGCATTTAAATGAACTAATTTACCATGCTTTCCATCCTTATAGCCTCATAAAGTAAACAGAGTAAGCAGTATCATTTTTGATTAAGGACTGTTTTGGATCTGAGGCACAAGGGTTGAGGGACTTTCCTGAGATCAAGAAGCTTTTGGGGGATCAGAATCAAATCAGAATCCATAACTGCTGGTTTCCAACCTCAAGTGTGTCACCTAGAGTCTTCTAGACCGCATTATCTCTCTGGGGTGAGAGATGCCTCTTGACTTCTCCATGTGTCATTCCTTAAGCCATCATAACTGTTAGCGATGCTCCCCTAACTGTGCTCTCATTGGCTCCTCTTGTCCCCATCCCATGTCTGTTCTATTAAGACTGCATTCTGTGCTCATAAAGAGCGCAGGCTTTGCTCCCTGACAGACCGAGGTTTGCATCCTGATTCTGGCTTTAAAGGCTGTGTTAAAATGAACATAGATTTGTAAAGGAAGTGAGATATTGCCTGTGTAGTGCCTGGCACGTGGAAAGCACTCAGTAGATTATTTTCATTGCCATTATTAGTAGAATTCTTGAACTCCAGTGCTACCCTTCGGTACCTGCTGCTGCCATAGACACGTTCCCACACCAGCTGCTTCCTTGGGCTCCAGCCAACTTAACCAAACTACTGTTCACTCTGTCAATAACTCCTTCTCCTGACCCCTCCAGGACCTCTCCTGCTTGGGATACTGTGGCCTCCCTCCTGCTTTTCCATCTTGGCATCAGGGTACCCATCCTGGAGGTTTGCCTCATACGTGGCTCCTTCCTCTTCCAATCGTGCCACTTCCCACCCTTCATCCCACCCTCCAGAGCTCTCCCTGTCCCTGCAGATAACATCTTGGAATTACTATTCTCCTCTCCAACTGTGCCCTGTAAGGATCATGGTTTTATTTACCTCTCCATTCATCACCTTGTATTCACCATTTCTACTTCTAGAGCAATTAATTTGGTTTATCCACATATCATAAATGTGTGTGTGTATGATATGTGTGTGTGTATACATTTTCCCTAAAGTCTCGGTAAGGACCATTGAAGAACTGCGATAAATATTGTTGGCTGGAAGTGAAAGGGAAATGCCTAAGCATTATCGGCATCTGTTTAACCACCCTTTAGAAACCTTCCAAGTTGAGTCATGGAATCTCGTGAGTCTCATCCCGTCTGTGAAGGCATCCAGGAGCAATATAAGGGAGTAGTTCCTCCACCACCTCCTGTCCTTGCAAGGTCTTCACAATCTTAAAAGTTTAGAAACTTATGAATAAACAAAGCACATATCCAGCACTGGTGTCCCCTTGGAGTCTCATTAAGTGGCAATAAATGCAAACTCATATAAACGCTCTGGCCCTGCTGGGCACCTCAGAGCTAGTGAAGCTTGGGCATCCCGAGTAGCCACGTCTGCTGCCACTATCTCAGCACATGGGGAATAGCTATTATATTCATGACTTGCTTTTTCTAATCATATAGTGCTGAAAATCCCTCTAAAATCTCAAAAATCCTCCCATTTTGGTGTTCTCCTTCACAGCCATGTGCCACAGTATACTTATTGTCCATCTGTCACTGCTGCATCAGGAGTCATTGATTAGGGTGTCGTGTTGACCCTGGGCATTCTGAGCACCTTATTACAAAGGCGCTGCTGCTAAGTCACTTTAGTCGTGTCTCTGTGCGACCCCATAGATGGCAGCCCACCAGGTTCCCCCACCCCTGGGATCTCCAGGCAAGAACACTGGAGTGGGTTGCCATTTCCTTCTCCAATGCATGAAAGTGAAAAGTGAAAGTGAAGTCGCTCAGTCGTGTCTGACTCCTAGTGACCCCATGGACTGCAGCCCACCAGGCTCCCCCATCCCTGGGATTTTCCAGGCAAGAGTACTAGAGTGGGTCGCCATTGCCTTCTCTGGTTACAAAGGTGCAGGTACTACCAAACTATGGCCATTGATACAAAGTGCTTCTAACAAAGAAGAAATTTGGGAGTAAAGGGTGGGAACTCTGGAGGTTCTTTCTCCTTCTCCAGTTTGATGCCTGGAGAGACCCCAAGTATGGTGTAGACATGCATGTCAGTGCCCTTTTACACAGAAAATAGGAAATGAATTCCAAACAATACTGGAAACAGCTGACCCTTTTAGCACAATGCTTAAATATGCTAGTGCTGAGCCAAGGCAGCATGTGCAGAGTAAATATTTTAATCCCTAATTAATCACTTTGGTTAGATTGGTAAAACACAAGTCTAATGAAAATAATTTGAAATTTCCTTCATGAATAATTGCCTTGTTCGGGGAATTGTGGGAAGAGTCAACTGACTGACCTTCCATTCTTACTCAGCTGTACTGCTCTAAGACTTAATTTGAGTCCTTCAACCTCTTCCAGTCACCGTCATGAGATTAGAAATACCTTTCATGCAGTTCAGCAGCAACTATGCAATATGACAGTTAAGTCAGCAGAGAGGTAAAGAACCAAGCAACTCCTGGCTTGCTCGCCGTGGAGCCTCACAGGACCCTGCAGAAGGGAGGGTGTCTTTGCCACCCTGCATTCTTTTATTAGGTTGTGAGCATGATGGATTGCTCTAGGTTATTGAACTGTTCCTGTTCTTTTTAATTAAAAACCTGAATAATAAGGTGCCCAGGGTTTGGGCATTTACAAAAGGGAGAGAAAGAATTTTCCAGCTCTGAGTGCTGATGAATGCTATCCTGATTAGCACTGTGCCACCAGATTTAATTACTTGAGTAAATCAAATCTTTCTTACAGGGCAGTGTTCCTGGGTGTGCAGAGACCAAAGGTTAAGCCACCTTACTAGTTACCTGTTCAGACATGTTGGAACCTCTTAGATGTGGGTTGCGAGTGTGCGCTACGCCATCCCTGTTCCATCTTGCTTGCCCGCCCATTCTTCTTAACTTTCTCCCTAGTGCCCCTCAACTGCCTTCCAGCAATGAATGTACTGCTTATCTGGTTGGAATGTCACTAGGAGAGAAGCCTGGCAACGCGCCATATGGCTGGTGCACTCTGGCTCTCACTGCACTCAATGCTAAAAATTGCCCGGTCCACCAGTCGTTTGGCCAGTTCTGTGGACTGTCAAGGTCCACCTGGTGGACCATCTGCCACCTTCCCCCGGAGGTTCCTCCTCTCTTTTGTTTTCCAGTCTGGTCCTCCTCCTCAATCTTGCTCTTTTATTTGGAAGATACAAATATCAGGGGGAATTTTGCTTTTGCTTCTCATCGTTCAGGAGAACATGATGTTCTGGAGTTGTTGGAATGCATTCAGATAGTAGCATCTTAACTTTTTGCTATCCTCCAATTGCCTTGCACAATAACCAATTAATGGCGTAAGAACCTTGGTGAGAAAATATCATTCAAATGGAGAAGCACAGAGGCAGGCAACTTGTAACCCAGGGGATAACTGAACCAAATTTTGGAGCAGATTTGGTTTTTCCATTCACAAATGGAATTAACCACATCCCATGCCAAAAGAACCACGGAAGCCCTCCCATTTTACAGGGTCAGAGGCACAGAGAATTCAAAGCCAACCCATTGGTTTTCAATTTATTTTGACCACTGTGGGGGTGTGGAGGGACAACGATGCATCCAGTAGCATGATATATGCTTAAGCATGACTGGCTGAACAAACTGTGATCATAATGATCATCTTTTAAAATAGCTCCAAAGGATTCTTCCCCAGAGCTCCTGCTGCCAGGCCTCTGAATCAGAGTTTCCAGTAAAAGTCTAGTTCCAGGGAAGATGGACACTGGGCTGCAGAAGGCAACACTGACTGCTTTGTCATGGTGGGTCCTGCTGCTGGCATCTAATGAGTGCCTACCCTCCCTCACCAGGGAACATGCGCTAGAAAGGAGCAGGAGTGATGGCTCACTGTTCCAGTGCTCACTTCTGCAGCTGGACTGCCTTTGATCTAAGCCATACCACCCTGTGCAGGGACTCTTCATGAAGTGGACTTGGAACTGGTTTTGAAATTGTCTGTCTGCACTCCTGTTTCCCCCAGCTTTTCTGATTTAAATAAGTTAGGACAGAGCACTCATAGACCCCATGGTATGTATACAAAATGTTCTCTGTGGCTGTGTGATCTTGAATTTCTAGAGTCATCAATAGGACCTGAACTCTGGTAGTGCCTTCCTCACAACTTAACCCTACCCCACCTCATGCGAAGAGTTGACTCATTGGAAAAGACTTTGATGCTGGGAGGGATTGGGGGCAGGAGAAGAAGGGGACGACAGAGGATGAGAGGGCTGGATAGCATCACTGACTCAATGGACGCGAGTCTGAGTGAACTTCGGGCGTTGGTGATGGACAGGGAGGCCTGGCGTGCTGCGATTCATGGGGTCGCAGAGTCGGACATGACTGAGCGACTGAACTGAACTGAGAGCATGTTCATCTGTTACCTGATGAACCACATTCACTGTAACCACATTCACTATTAAGTAAGCACCTTCTAGATACCAAGTGCCCTTCTGGGAACTGCCCTGATCAAATAGGGTAGTCCCTATTCAATTTAAGTTTTTCTCAACATTGCAATTTCATTCTGTTTTCCTGTTTAGTTGGTTTACGATCTGCCATTGAGTTACCATTCATTCGGCCATTCATACATTTTGCCTTCCCAAGAGCATTTCTTACTTTATTTTAAATCCCTCTTGTGGCTGAACCTGGAAACACAGTGAAACTGAAACTACATTGGACCATTTTGCAGAGAGATGGATATGGATATATGAATAGATGGATAGATAGAAAGGTGGGCAGACAGGCGGATGGATAAACAGAGAGATGATTGATGGAGATATAGTTCAGTGTGAGCTGTTATGTTGCACAGAAACATTAAATTGGAAGAAACATAAGACATTTCGCAGGTTCACAGATCTGAGTGACTTGCTCAAGGTCACAGCTAACTGTTTTATAGTTGAGACTAGAAAACTGGCTTCCAGCTCTTAGATAGTACTGTTTCCAACATGCAGGGATCTTTAACCCATATAATTTAGGCTCTATCTTCTTCGGCTATCTAATCAGTGAGAAGTGGATGAACCACCAGAAGGATTCAAACATTTTAATAATAAAGTATGCATGAAATCTGCTGATTTCAGCATGCCCAAAATATATTCACAAAATGTTGAAACTTTCACCTGCTGTTTCTTGGGATAGCTATTCCAGGCACTAGCCCAGAACTTGGCTGTCATCAACACCAGAGAGATTTCAGAACTTCCTGTCCCTTCTCCTCTCCTGTTTTAATTACTTTGCTGGTGCTTCTTCATCAGCTGAATTTCTACATTAAGGCTGAATACCTGGCCCAGCTCCAGAACTGCCTCCTGGATGAGGTGAACTCTAGGTCTGAGTTTGGAGGCCAAAAGATGAGCTCCTCAGTTCCTCTTGTCCCCTCCACCTTTCATATAAATTTAGTTCCAGAAGCTACATAGACCTTTTGGCATTTAAAAACCGGCTAATTTCTAGAAATCAGCTAATCAAAACTGAAGAAACTAGATTTGCTTTTGGGGGCAGACATTTTATTCACAACAGCTTCCTTTTCTTTATTCACATCTTAAAGGCAGTTTCTTATTGATGTGTTGCTTGTTTTTTTGTCACAGTGGCTAATATGTTTTAAAAATATAGCCATGAGTTCTGAAAAGAATCACATATTGCAAACCTCAAATAGTTTGGGTCTGTGAAAGCAGATTGCTCTTAACAAAGTGAGACCCACAGCCCAGACACTTAAGGCGCACAGTTCTCTTTTCTTTGTTTTTGTGAGTCATTGTTAGAAGCTAGGATAGAGGCATTAAGGTCAAAGGGTGGATATGTTATCAAGGTCATAGATATTTAGAGTGTAGATTGGGGATTGAAGGCAGATCAGATGTCTGATGGGTGGGGATACTAAAGACTACTCCCAGAGTTAGCCTCCCTAGCTATGTCAGCGCTGTGCAAAATGGTAACTTTAGTGGCTTTGTTCTCAGAGCTGCTGGTGGTGGAGCTGACCTCATAGGCTGTCAAATCCCACTTATGTCCTCTCTGGTCCATGACAGTAGCCTTGAGAGTATCATTCATTCTATTCAGAAAGTTCTTCTTCCTCTTTTTTTTTTTTTATTTTTTTCTTTTTTCTTTTTCTATCCAGAAAGTTCTGAGTAGAGAAGAAGAAGCAGCACCCTGTGTCTGTCTCACCCTCAGTGCAAATTGGACTTACGGGGAGACAGGTTGGCACTCAGTATGCATAAGAACATTGTAACAATTAGAGGAGATCAGTTGGCTGAGGCTTAAAGACGATCTTTTTAGATAAGAGGTTTAACGGCTGTCTTTCAAGGATTTGGAAAGAGGGTTCCTGTTTTGGATGGAAAGTTGGATAGATGACTTCTAAGATTCATAAAACTGAAAGGACTGTGATTTCCTGCATGTCGTTAACAGAAATCCGTCATTCGATTTATGAAGACTGTTTGATTCCATTTGCAAATTGGCTCCTTAGTGTACATGAAGACCAATAGCAAGGTCAGAAGAGGAACTGCTCCTAGGATTGGGTTTCAAAGGACTCAGGAAGGCACTTAGAAACTGTCACAGTTACAGCCTCACTCTTTTCCTTAAGGCTGTGTCCCCTTCCCAGTGCAACTGTCTGGGGAAAGAAATGCACTGTTACCAGTCAGCTTGTCCCAGTGCACTGAGGCATGATGACTGCAGAGTCCTGTGTTTAAGAGAATGAGCTTTGGGACTTCCCTGGCAGTCCAGTGGTTAAGACTTCACCTTTCAATGCAGGGGGTGTAGGTTGGATCCCTGGTAGGGGAACTAAGATCCTACATGCCTCTGTGTCAAAAAACCAAAAGCTTAAACCAGAACCAATATTGTAACAAATTCAATAAAGACTCAAAAAAGAGAGAGAGAGAGAAACACAAGCTTTGCAATGAAATTTCCTAGGTTGGCATCCCTGTTTGAATTTTAGCAAGTCCCAAGCTTCATCTGTAAAATGGGGATGGAGATAATGCTTATCCTATAGTGTTGCTGGGAGAACTAAATGAAATACATGTCAAATGCTTAGAACAACACCTGGCAGAAAGTGAGAGATCAGGAAAGACCAGCTGTTATTTCCTCTTTGGGTTGAAGGGTTTGATCAGACTCTTGAGAGTAAGTTTTGGCTTTGTGTAGGTGAGGGGCAAGAAAGGATTTTTCTTTAAGGAAGCCCATTCTTTGAAGGGCTGGAGATAGGAACAAAGGGGGAGAAAGTTAAAGAAAGCAGAAACACAGTGCGGGAATAACACCTTTTATTTTGAAATGTTGCCCAAGGAAGTCGCATCCTACCTGGTTTCTTGCGTTTCCGTTTTGATGAGCAAAGCCCAGATAAAGTTTTAAGGATTCATCAGACTTGAAATGCATAGGAGACTCGCCAGCTTTTCAGTCTTTCAGCTTTTCCCTTCTCAAGAAAGACAAGTGGAGAGAATCAAAGCCCCCAAACAGAACGTGTTTACCATAAGGGCCTAATCTACTTCCTGGAAAATTATCCGCAGATTTTAATTAAGTTCTTCTAAAGCCCAGTGAACCTAGAGGGCTCCACACAAAGAGGGAGAAACAGCCTGCCAGGGGTGCACCTTTCCCCAGTTTCTCAGAGAAGATAGGGTGAGCATTCTCCACTTTTGTCTTTTTCGTGACTGGGTCCAACTTTAGCATACTGTAAAGAAAATTCATGTCATGGTATGAAGGGAGTCTTTGAAGCTTCCTTCAGTTGTTGTTTTAACAACATGGGACAGTTGCCTAACTGTTAGTTACTCCCTCCATCCTGCCCCACCCCACCTCTGCTCATGTACAGTTTAAAAAATAATTTAGAGTACATGAGATCAGCGAAACAAGGGCATTAAGTGGTGTCCCCCAGAAATGGACTTCTTGTACTCTGAAAATGTTCTTAGAAACACATGTGAGTTTCCTTGCTCTCAAATTAAGGCGGATTAAAGCCGCCAGACAGTTGTTGCTCAGTTCCTTCAGATCATGTGGCCAAGGCTGAAAGCCTTAAGTTGCTGGCATGAGCCTAAGTCAGTTGCCTGATCTCCAAATTAATTTTTGAATTAAATGATTGTCCCCCTCCTTTTTTTTCCTTCTAATTGAGACTTCCATTGAAAAATGCTTAGCAAACAGATGGAAAACCTAGAACAAGGGGCTATTGTGGAATAATGAAATGGGGGTCATTTGAAACAGTTTTAGGTTAGAACTAAAGGTGCCACTGAATCTTTCTTTTAATCATACTTTTATAAGCTATGCAAATATTTTTAAATAAATTATAAGCATTGTATACAAGAGAACCTAAGGATGACTAAAAGAGCTTAGATCATTTCATAGTTTACTTGTATCGGCTTCTTTCCAGTGACACAGAACAGACTTTCAGGCAGAATAGCTTCACCTCTAACATTGAAATAACAATGACATTACCTTACAGATCTTAAGCAAAGCTTTAATGACCTGAACACTCATAAATAAAGTAAAATAACAAGAGATACATTTGGAATCCCCAATTGAGAAAGAGCCACATGTATAAGGACAGTGAAGACAGACAAGTGTTTGAGTAAGGAAGCGATACTTGGAAAGTAAAGGTTTATTTGGGGAAAAAGAAGACAAAATGTTAACATCAAGAACATGCAAAAATTTCTGTTGTGCTGAAGGCTTACATTCAAAATGTTCAGTAAAAAAAGAAACAAACAAAAAAACTTCATGCTGAAAAAATGCAGTATTGTGTATTTATGTATATTTCAATATTTTAGTCAGCTTGATCAATAAAAGCAGTCCTAAAGCCAGTAATTATTGACAGTGAAATAAAAAGTTTGCCAAATTCATAATAAATCAAATATATTTAGACCAGGCATTGTTTAATCACCAGACCCTTGGCAAAACTCTGTGTGTAACGAGTGCTGGTTTCTCAGTTTTATCCTCCTGAAGACCTTTTATGGATTGAGAAAAGGTAAAGGAATAGTTGTGAACCAATACAATTTCTCTTTTATGTATAATCATCATATTTATTATTTTTATACTTTTATATCATTTTTGGTAAGCTTCCTTGTTTTCATTTTTTTGGCTGCACCACATGGCGTGTGGAGTCTTTGTTCCCCAACCAGGGATCAAACCCATGCCCCTTGCATTGGAAGCATGAAGTCTTAACCACTGAACTGCCAGGGAATTCTCTTCATATTTATTTTTATTTATCATCATTATTACATTTCTGACAAATTTTTTCGGGTTTATAAGTTTATATATTCTTAGAACAAATACTGTTTCTGACTTAAGTGCTGGAAAGATGTCTTGAGGCTTGATGAGTTAAAATTCTCCGAGCTCTTAGGATAAGGTCATTACATCTATGTAGGGTTAAGTCAGAGCAACTTTATTAAAGGAGAACCATGAGTATGTGAGGGGAAGGGACAAGTCCTTGGAACAGCAATTAAAAACCAGGGCAGCTTACTAGACCTGGCTCTTTCAAGATTTTCTTAATCTTGAGTTTTAAAATGTTGACTGCAGACCCCTTTGTGACTAATCTGTATACAAACTCTCATAGATCCTTAATGCCTTGCTTTTCTTTCTTTTGCCATGTTGAAGTCCTCTTCTGGTCCAGCGGCAGAGATGATTTTTCACAAGCTTTCCCTGCCTGCAGAATATGACGTTAAAGAGACCCTGAGATGGGTGAAAAGATGAGAGTAGCCAGTTGCTCCAAATGGATTTGTTAGCCTCCTGATCTTCATTCCTTTACTCAAAAAATACTTACTGCATACCTGACACTGTTGGAGAGGCTGGAAGTATATTAGTGAATAAAGCAGATAAAAATCTGGCCTCTTGGAATTTGTATTCTAGGGAAGTTGGAAGAAGAACAGACAAGCAAAGAGCTATGATAAGTGCTGTGAAGAAAAGTAAAGCAGAGATGGAGAGGAGGGAATGCTATAGAGAGACAGATGGTGATTGCAGTTTAGAACAGGAAAGTCAGGAAAGGTTCACTGAGAAGTGAGTCTTCAGCAACCGAGTGTGCAGGGCATTCCTGTAAATATCTGGGGTGCAAGACGTCCAGTCAGAAGGAATGACAAGTGCATAGATCCTAAGGTAGGGTGTGCCTAGCACGTCCTAGGCGTTAATGAGAATCAGAATCTAAACATGTTTCAGTGGATCAACCGAAACAAGATGGAATTTAGCAGGAGGGAACAAGGGCAGAGGGATGGTAGATGAGGTTAGAGAAGTAGGAAGGGCCCATTTGTAAAGGATCTTGCAGGCTATGATGGGGACATTTTAAGTCCCCTGAGAGAAAAAAGCAAAGAAAATTGATCAACCATTATTGACTATCTAACAAATAAAATAGAAAATTGAAAACACATGGAAAGGCTACAGATGGAAAATGTTTGCTGTTTAGAAGATGGAAGTAGTTGGCAAATTATAGACCCAGGGGCTGGCTTTTAAAGTAAACAGTAAGGGAGTCCCCTGGTGGTCTAAAGGTTAGGATTAGACACTTTCCCGGCCTGGGTTCAGTCCCTTTTCAGGCAACTGAGATCCCACACGCAGCTCGGTGCAGCCAAAAAAAAAAAAAAGAATAATTAAAGTAAGGATCATGTAGTAAATATTATTTTAGATGTTGAGGGCCCTCTGGTCTGTGTTACAACAACTCAACTCTGCCTTTAAGGCATGAAAGCAACTGTTGTTATTCAGTCACTCAGTCCTGTCTGACTCTTTGTGACCCCATGGACTGTAGCCCACCAGGCTCCTCTGTCCATGGAACATTTCAGGCAAGAATACTGGAGTGGGTTGCCATTTCCTTCTCCAGGGGGTCTTCCCTGACCTAGGGATCTAACCCGAGTCTCTTACATCTCCTGCATTGGCAGACAGGTTCTTTACCATACGCTTTCATAAATGAATGAGTGTGGCTGTATGCAGTAAAACTTAATTTACAATTACAGATGATAACCTGGATATGGTCTGTAGGCTGTAGTTTGTTAACTTATCTATATAGACCAATAATTTATGAGGACTTGGCTAAGAAAGAAAAACAAAAATAAGCTCTGGCAGAATCATCTCATTTCTTCATTTAACAGGACTATCAGTGTGTTAGGATAAGTCAAACAGAGTTAAGATTATGGATCTGTACCTCACCAGGGCACTTAAGAAACTCTTTTCTTATTTTTCTGTGAACAAGATGGAAAAACTTTCTTGGATTCAAGAGTGTTTCTCTGCTCTGTGTCACAGAGGCTGACCTAAGTCAGCAGTGTTTTCGAAGCTCCTGCATCAGCTGGTTTCCAGCTGGGTTAGCAAAGGTAGGAAGGGGACGGGCGGGCATCTTTGCCTCCCTCCTGTGCCTCGGTTGGCAGCTCTCGCAGGGGCTGCTTTTCTTCCATGCTCCACTCTTTACTGCTATGAGGGCTTCCCACCCCCACCCCCGTGGGTACTCCAGTCTATGACTGACAATGGCTTCTTGTCACTGCTCTTGCTTGCCTAACTATTCCCTGGTTGACATCTCAGATCTTCTATTGCCTGGGAAACAATTCCCTTGTATTAGATCCTCTCTGTTTTAAGTACCCAGGGTAGTTTCTGTTTTCCTGGCTGAACCCTGACTGATACAGGGGCTAATCTCCCAAGAGGGAGATTTAGACCCCAGTATTACCAGACACCCTTCTCTGCTTTCACCATTTTAATCAATAGTTCAGATGATGATGTAGTGGGTAGGCTAATCACACTTGCAAATGGCCTGGAGCTGGTTGGAAATGCTCCTTGGTAGATGGCAGAATAAAATCTATAAGTATCTCAATGGGCCAAATCTAAGAAAAAGAAATATGTGAGGTCCTGCACCTGGGTCCAAAAATCAAGTATGGAATGGGAGAACTGTGACAATAGCACCTGAGAGCTTCAGGGTTTTAGACTGACATCAAACTGGGGCCAGAATTTACCAAGAAGATGGAAAAGCCTCAGGGAGCCCTAGTTGCATTAATACTTTAGTACAGAGAAAGAGAGTGAAGTGGACTCTTCTCTACTGGCCAGACCATCTTGGAGTGTTACATTTAGTATTTCTGCTTTATTGACAATGCCAAAGCCTTTGACTGTGTGGATCACAATAAACTATGGAAAATTCTGAAAGAGATGGGAATACCAGACCACCTCACCTGCCTCTTGAGAAACCTGTATACAGATCAGGAAGCAACAGTTAGAACTGGACATGGAACAACAGACTGGTTCCAAATAGGAAAAGGAGTATGTCAGGCTGTATATTGTCACCCTGCTTATTTAACTTCTATGCAGAGTACATCATGAGAAACAGTGGACTGGAAGAAGCACAAGCTGGAATCAAGATTGCCGGGAGAAATATCAATAACTTCAGATATGTAGATGACACCACTCTTATGGCCGAAAGTGAAGAGAAACTAAAAAGCCTCTTGATGAAAGTGAAAGAAGAGAGTGAAAAAGTTGGCTTAAAGCTCAGCATTCAGAAAACAAAGATCATAGCATCCGGTCCCATCACTTCATGGGAAATAGATGGGGAAACAGTGTCAGACTTTATTTTGGGGGCTCCAAAATCACTGCAGATGGTGATTGCAGCCATGAAATTAAAAGATGCTTAATCTTTGGAAGAAAAGTTATGACCAACCTAGATAGCATATTCAAAAGGAGAGACATTACTTTGCCAACAAAGGTCCATTTAGTCAGTTCAGTTCAGTTCAGTCGCTCAGTCGTGTCCGACTCTTCACGACCCCATGAATCGCAGCACGCCAGGCCTCCCTGTCCATCACCAACTCCCGGAGTTCACTCAGACTCATGTCCATCTAGTCAGTGATGCCATCCAGCCATCTCATCCTCTGTCATCCCCTTCTCCTGCCCCCAATCCCTCCCAGCATCAGAGTCTTTTCCAATGAGTCAACTCTTCGCATGAGGTGACCAAAGTATTGGCGTTTCAGCTTTAGCATCATTCCTTCCAAAGAACACCCAGGGCTGATCTCCTTCAGAATGGACTGGTTGGATCTCCTTGCAGTCCAAGGGACTCTCAAGAATCTTCTCCAACACCACACTTCAAAAGCATCAATTCTTCAATGCTCTGCCTTCTTCATAGTCCAACTCTCACATCCATGCATGACCACAGGAAAAACCATAGCCTTGACTAGACGGACCTTAGTTGGCAAAATAATGTCTCTGCTTTTGAATATACTATCTAGGTTGGTTATAACTTTTCTTCCAAGGAGTAAGTGTCTTTTAATTTCATGGCTGCAATCACCATCTGCAGTAATTTTGGAGCCCAAAAAATAGTCTGACACTGTTTCTACTGTTTCCCCATCTATTTCCCATGAAGTGATGGGACCGGATGCCATGATTTTTGTTTTCTGAATGTTGAGCTTTAAGCCAACTTTTTCAGTCTCCTCTTGTCAAGGCTATGGTTTTTCCAGTGGTCATGTATGGATGTGAGAGTTGGACAGTGAAGAAAGCTGAGCGCTGAAGAATTGATGCTTTTGAACTGTGGTGTTGGAGAAGACTCTTGAGAGTCCCTTGGACTGCAAGGAGATCCAACCAATCCATTCTGAAGGAGATCAGCCCTGGGTGTTCTTTGGAAGGAATGATGCGGAAGCTGAAACTCCAGTACTTTGGCCACCTCATGCAAAGAGCTGACGCATTGGAAAAGACTCTGATGCTGGGAGAGATTGGGAGCAGGAGGAGAAGGGGATGACAGAGGATGAGATGGCTGGATGGCATCACCGACTCGATGGATGTGAGTTTGAGTGAACTCTGAAGATGATGATGGACAGGGAGGCCTGGCGTGCTACGATTCATGGGGTCACAAAGAGTCAGACACGACTGAGAGACTGAACTGAACTGAACTGAGCAGCATTTAAAAATACTATGGATAAAGTAGCTTCAGACACAGGAGAATGATGGAATAGTAAAAGGAAGGGTAAGTTATTGAAAAAAACTGGAAAGAAGCAGTCAGAGCTATAGTTAGGAATCATTTCCAGGTCTAAAAGGATACCAGGCCAGCAGTGGTTTGATACATTCATTGGTACCTCTGTCTTTTGGAATGGGCAGAGGGTGAACATTTACAGTAGGTAGATACTCTGCTATCTTATATTTTTGTACTAGAAAAGTTTTCCTTATGTCTGTCCACAAATTTGCTTACTCTTGTGCGTGTCCCTAGGCAGTCATTGACATGAGAGCTCGGTTTTGCACAAAATCAGTGGCTGAGAAATCAGTTATTCTAAGAACAAGTTCCTTCTGTGACCCTGGATAGCTCATTCTTTAATTGTCTCCATTTCCTCACCAAATAAATAAATAAATAAACGCAAAACCACCTGCCAAGGAGATTCTGCTGTACACTTAGCTTTTATTGGCCTTCCTCAGCTAAGTAAAACTTTTTGTCCCTTTTCCTGCTTCTTGTTCTTTATGTACTTTGCAAAAATCAGAAGCACCAATATCCTGGGGTCTTTATGCATTTGCAATGAAAAGAAAGGAATAAGACTATAACTAGGAAAAAATAAAGAATATTTTTTATTCTTGATAGTCCATGTTGGAGTTAGCACCCAGCCTCATTAGAAAGACCGTCGCTGTTATTAGGTTGCCACACTTCTATTGTATGTTTTCTTCTTTTCTTAGTTGGTAAGACTTTTTGTAAGCTTGAATATTTAGCTTGCATTGTGTTCTAACAGAAATTTCATGTAATTCTGAACACCAAGCTGATTTTTCTTTGCACTCTGATTCTTAGCTGTGGGATGCCTTTGGTCTGGCATGTTTACCTAGTGACCACTTCCTTCTCTTGATTCTTTGAGGAAAAAAATAAGAAATTGACTGACACCTTTTCTACACATAAAGAATCAACCTGCTGAACTTAGGAATTACTATTTCCTGATGTTTCCTAATAACCCTGAAGTCATTAACACTTACACTGGATATCTTGGTGTGCTTATCATGGGTAGGCTAAAAGAAAAACAATTTAATAATGTTTAACCTAGTATTTTGTGCTGTTTTGATGGATTTAGGAAAAACTGTGAGTGTCACCGCTCTAATAGGTACTATGAATTACTATGAATAACTTATCTTTGTGATATAGTTGCCGCACTTGAGAAATTCTAACATAATCAATGTAATTCTCCAGTAAGAACACTAGGTTTATACAGCATATGCCATTATTCACTTTATTTTATAACTGGAAGAGATCTGAGTGATTATGCAATTTCTGTTACAGATAAGGAAACTGAGATGCAGAGAGATAAAGTGAGTTTCCTAAATCTGCTGGTGAGCAGTTCCCTCCTAATTGGCCAGCACCCTTTCTACTATACCAGCTCAAGGAAGTTCTTCTAGTCCCCTCCCATGATCTCCTGTGTAAACATAATATGCAGATCAATGTTAACTAGACTATTGTGGTGATCATTTTGCAGTATATACAAATATCAAGTCATCGTGTTGTACACCTGAAACTATCATAATGTGATATGTCAATTGTACCTCAATAAAAATTTTTTAAAATACAGATCAGAAATAGTATTATAACACTGAAGAATTATGCTTCTATCAGTTTAAACTTGGGACTTGTCTATAATCCTAATCTTGTGAGCAGAAAATGCATGTAGATTTGTAGACATCACCTATTTCTTTTGCACAAAAGTGCCCTTGATTGTAAATTGCATAGTTATAAAATTTTATATATACTGAAAGAACTGTTTCAGACTTATTTAGATACTGATCTAAGATGCCTTACTCTTGTGTTTAAATAAAAAGAAGATATAAACAAGACCAGTGGTATTTCTAGCAGTTTCTTCTTTGCAGTATTCAATTCTTCTGGATCATTTTTGCGCTTGTAGTTATTGCCATACATGTTTTTTCACCCAGTGTTCTTTATGCCACCGGGAGTAGCAGTGACGTGGTAGTTCTGGGAAAAGTGCTCTGTTAGAGTCTTGGGACTTTTTTCCCAAGCCACAGACATCCTTTCTGCAAATATTGATGTGCATATCCAGGTAAAGACAACTGTGTCTCTACTGCCACCTGGTAACAGCAGGTGTTAAAATGCTCAAAAATTAAAGACAAAACAAAAGAAAAGAAAGGAGAAAGAAGGAAGAAAGAGAAAATATAAGGAAGTCTTAGAAGCAGTGTCATATGGCATGCCATTTGACATTTGTTCCTAGCATTCCTTCTCTGTTCATTGTATGATTGTATACGTGTGTGTGTGTGTGTTAATAACATCTCCAAAGAATTCTGACTAATGCATGGGGCACCCCAAAGCATATCCAAAGAGTATTCCATAGGTTTAAACATATACAGGACAGTAAAAGAAAAATTGCATGCATTGTCAGATAATTTTCTTCACCAGCGTGGACTAAAAGGAATATTGAGGAAATAGAAAAGAAAAGATCTAAGACATGACAAAGTTTATTAAATAAAGTTGGAGTTTTGAAATTTAGTCTGTAAAGTATATTCAGAAAGTAATACCATGTTTTCCAGTGGAACCAATCCCTAGCTCCTTCCGCACATGCCGCCAATAGGGTCAGTAATGCTCTCTTTGCCGCGGAGCATGGACAAAGTGTCCAGTCTCCCATAGACGCCCCCATATTTACTGCCATTTGCTGGGACAATACACCTCTGAAACCTATTTGTCAAGCTGGCTGACACCGAAGGAAGCAACTAAATGATGCAAGCTTGCTTTCTATTTCCCGCTCCAGTCATAGCACGTGATGTAGGAGGAAAGGTTAGAATGTAGTTTGTCACGTGCCTTTCACAGAAACAGCCACGGTTGCTTGGGTAGGTATGTGTTTAAGGAAAGCTCAGGAGTTTGGCTGATGGAAATGTGTATGTGTGTGTGTGTGTGTGTGTGTGTGTGTTTACCCATCAGCTAGGGTAACTACACAATTTATCCTTTAAAATGAGACATTTTTTAAACTGAAAGGGACACTAGTAATTAACACTCAGGAAGCAGTGCAATCCCATCTATTAATAGTATGACCTGGACAGTGATTTTTATTCAACCTGCTAGCTTCCCCAATGGCACCAGTGATAAAGAACACTCCAGCCAGTTCAGGAAGTGCAAGAGACATGGGTCCAATTCCTGGGTTGGGAAGATCCCCTGGAGAAGGAAATGGCAACCCATTCCAGTATTTTTGCCTGGAGAATCCCATGGACAGCGGAGCCTGGCAGACTGCAGTCCATGAGATTGCAAAGAGTTGGACACGACTGAAGTGCTTTAACAGGCACGCGATAGTGCTTTTTTTATTCAACTTGTTAGTCAAACTTGCTGTCACCTACTAAACTGACCCCCGTAAGGCCAAGGTTCAGCTCTTCTCCATGCTCCTGGGCAGTAGACACAGGTGCTTGGTGACTGTTGAGTATCGCAGAAAACAGCATGACCAAGGAGATGGCTGTGAATAACACAAGAAAACGATGGGCCTTTTCATGTTTTCTCATGGTGAGTGGCCACCTATGCTTCCTGAGCAGACCTCTCAGAAGACTGGGCAGATACACAGTCACGCTCCAGAGCAGAAGAGACCTGACAAGCCATTTGACATAAGTGTGCACAGTCGTCGCGGTCCTGCCGGTTGCTGGGCAGACTTGGGGGCATGACTTACATGAGACTTAGACAGGGTCACCTCTATCAGAGGCAGGGGAAATAGAGCAAGAAGTGCTCTGAGGCTTCCTCAGGGACCCACACCCAGATCCTGGTGTGTGTGTGTGTGTGTGAGGGGAAAGGTTGTCCAGCACCTCGGTGTTACTAGTTGGCATAAGGATGTGTCCAGGGGTTCAGGCAAGTTGCTGCCTTCCCCCTCCCCCTCCCTGTGAGATATCCTTTATGGAAGGAAAGCAGCATCTCAGAATCAGGTGCCCCAGACGTCACAGCCGCCACACAAGGAGGGATGAGAAGCGTGGCGGACCCATTCCCATCACACCTCTGTCACAGAGGGACTCCGGCCTTGGAGGAACCCCCTCTTCCTGTCCCTCCCGCCTCTTCCCCGCTTTCTTAAAAGTTCCTCACCTCAGTCCATGGGCCTCTGAGTCTCTAGCAAGATTGTTGCTTAGTCACTAACTCATGTCTGACTCTTTGGACACCATGGACTGTTGCCTGGCCTCTGTCCATGGAATTTCCCAGGCAAGAGAACTGGAGTGGGTTGCCATTTCTTCTTCCAGGCGATCTTCCCGACCCAGGGATCAAACCTGGATCTCCTGCATTGCAGGTAGATTCTTTACCACTGAGCTACCTGGAAGCCCAACAACACTGGAGTGGGCTGCCATTTCCTTCCCATTTTAGCAAGATTCACTTATTTTTACATTGTTTCCTCTTGTCTCCTTTTCTCTTTCCTTCCCTAAGGAGGCGGAAAGCTGAGGTGGAAGGGGACAGGAGCAGAAAATGAGGTGGAAGTTTGCGGAGAACACCCCCTGACTGAAGGCTGCTGCTGCTGGAGCAACCATGGGGCTGGGGTTGAAAGGAAGAGTCGCCCAGTGTGTTCACACTAACGCCCCGGGTGCCTCATTCTCAAGGTTTCCTGAGCTGGAGTGTGGTGGGGAGTATTTCCCATCCCAGAAAGAGAACTCGTGAGAGGTGGATGAGACCCTGAACTCTGGGCCAGCAGGGGGCCAGATGGGAGACCCTCCAACTGAAGGGTGAGCTGAGCAGTGTTGACAGAGGAACTCCGAGGGGCTGGAGAAGGGAGGGTGGGCACAGAGATCATGAGACCGAAATATCAGAGTCAGTGAAAATGGAACTGAGACACTGCTAAGAGACAGACTTGAGGGGAGTGATCTGGGTCTTGACCCCTGGCTCTTGGGTACTTCACCTCTGCAGGCCAGGAGGGTGGTTTAGCTAATCTCTAGGCCAGCATTGAACAGATAGTGCTGAGAGGGATGGGAGTGGGATGAAGGAAGCACAATTTAGAAGGAGGTGATATTATTGCTTAAAGCCTTCACCTCCACGTTTGGAGACCCCTTTGATCAACTATCTAGGTATTTTTTTTTTTTTTAATTGTAGCTCAGTCAGGTATGACTCTTTGCAACCCCAATGACTATAGCCTGTCAGACTCCTCTATCCATGGAATTCTCCAGGCAGAAATACTGGAGCAGGTTGCCATTCCCTTCTCCAGGTTCTTCCCAACCCAGGGATTGAACCTTGGTCTCCTGCATTGCAGGACGATTCTTTTACTGTCCGAGCTATTTCATTACCATAGGCAATTCCCAAGTCCTACCTAGGCCTGCCCGTCTTGGAGGGGATCTTGCTCCAAGCTCATCTCTCAGGCCCACTTCTCCTTACTCCCCTTCTTTTAGTCAATGTCATGTACTAGTGGCAAAGTGTATCCAAGTTAATTCATTTATTGTTCAGTGTTTTTTAACTTGTTAACATCTAGCCCTCAAAATGTTATTGTCTGAAACATAAAGACACTTGATACTGATCAGTTCTATGTGTACTGGAGGCCAGTTGACGTGAGTTCAAACTCAAATACTTGCTGCGTGGCCCTGGACACATTATCTAACTTCCCAGATTCTGTATCTGTACACCTGGGAAACATGTCTGTTTCACTCAGAATTGTATATAAATTGCTTAGCCAATACCTGGGTGCCAAGTAGATGCTAAATAATTAGCCTTCCCTTTACTCTTTTCAAATTCCTCAAAACCGTAGATCAGTTTTCCCTGTTTAGTGATTAGAAGATAGTTTTTATTTGATTAGAGTATACTAAAAGAAATGAGGTCAAGTAATCTTGCTGCTGCTGCTGCTAAGTTTCTTCAGTAGTGTCCAACTCTGTGCGACCCCATAGACTAGGCTCCCCCCGTCCCTGGGATTCTCCAGGCAAGAACACTGGAATGGGTTGCAATTTCCTTCTCCAATGCATGAAAGTGAAAAGTGAAAGTGAAGTCTCTCAGTCGTGTCCGACTCTTAGCGACCCCATGAACTGCAGCCCACCAGGCTCCTCCATCCATGGGATTTTCCAGGCAAGAGTACTGGAGTGGGGTGCCTTTGTAAAGATCAGATTTTGGGGGCTTCCCTGGTGGCTCAGACAGTAAAGCGTCTACCTTCAATGCAGGAGACCCAGGTTCGATTCCTGGGTCGGGAAGATCCCCTGGAGAAGGAAATAGCCATCCACTCCCGCACTCTTGCCTGGAAAATCCCATGGACAGAGGAGCCTGATAGGCTACAGTCCATGCAGTAGCAAAGAGTCGGACACGACTTCACATTCACTTCAATCTTAAAGATAAATTTTAAAACTTATTGTCAATAACTTATTGACAAAGAGTTTGAACTTATTGCTTCAAATTACACTATTTTAATTATTTGGAGTAAAACAACAACTAATATTTAAACTTTCACTTATAGAGTGAAAAATGAAATGTTTTATCTGTTTCTAGTCACTTTTTAAATAATAAAAATAGTAATTAACTATGGCTCATCATTACAAAAGGGCCATCTGACTGCTCTGTAGCAGAAGCAACCAAGAAAATAAGGGCAGGGTGGATTTTTATGACAGTGTTCTTTAGAGAAAGGAAGAAGATCATAAATAGTTATGATTCACAGTTTTAGACATTTAGAAAATTAAAGAAAGGAATAAAAAGAGAATTGGATAAAGGTAGTCAAAAAGTTATAATGTAAATAAGTACTAGGAATACAGTTACAACATGAAGACTGTAGCTGCACTGCCGTATGGTATATTTGAAAGTTGTTCAGAAAGTAAATCCTAAGAGTTCTCATCACAGGGGAAAAAAGCTTTTTGAGGGATATCAATATGAGATGATGGATGTTAACTAAACTTATTGTGTTAATATTTGTAAGGAAATTAAAAAAAAAAACTTAGTGCTATATGTTAACTATATCTCAATAAAACTGGGGAAAAAGGAAATTTTAAGTTATTTATTCATACATGGAAAATCAAAGTTCTTCAGCCATGTGATAACAAACTTAGGTCTATGAGATCTAAACCTATAGCCCCAGAACATCTTTCTTGTTGAGTTTGGCAGAACTTGATTTGTTGGTATTCTTTCTATAAACAGTCCACATCAATGGGGTATATGAATTCACTGTAGTAATAAGTAGACTGAAAGTATTAGCCGCTCAGTTGTGTCCAACTCATTGTGACCCTATGGACTGTAGCCTGCAAGGCTCCTCTCTCCATGGGGTTCTCCAGGCAAGAATACTGGAGTGGGTAGCCATTTCCTTTTCCAGGGGATCTTCCCGACCCAGGGATCGAACCTGGATCTCCCACATTGCAGGCAGTTTCTTTACCATCTGAGCCTACTAAAATCAGGGGGAAATAATCATTCCCCTAGAGAATTGGTCAGTGTTTTTGTTTTTGTTGTTGTTTTGTTTGATTGGCTGGTTCACATCTGAGAGTTGAGAGGCTACAAGAAAAGAAAGCATGTGGAAAAGGTTCTAGAGGTTTGGAGGAAGAAAGCTTTCCCCTTGTCTTTCTGCTGCAGCCCTCCCCACATGGGGAGCAGAGAAAAGCCAATTCAGTGACAAGGAAAGGTTTAATGAACTTCTCAGAATACCCCACCACTGCCTGAATTAACCAAATGTGCACCAAGCTGATAATAGAAAAACTACCGGGTTTGACTTTGAGAGGCCTTGGTTCTTGGCCCCCGAGGGTAAAACAGTTCCTTTCCCCCACAACACAATTTCTTTCCTGAGAATGTTTCAGTGGGAGATAGTGCAGAGAAGGTGTACAATACCACGGGCTGTCAAAGAAGCGAAGCCGGGTCTCTTCTAGTGGGTGGTAGGTAAGAATTACTAATCCAATCTGCTTGAGTTAACTCAAAACAAGGATTAGTGTAAAGTTCCAGAATATGTTAATCTTCCTTTATAGAAGTAAACTTCAGGCTGCCACCAACCCCCTGGTTTATAGTTCCTGGGAACAATGAGCCAATTAAACTTGAGAGGGAAAAAGGATCTTGCCCAAGTTTACTGATTGTTACCTAATACTTTTGAGTCGCTTTGATTCTTGATTATTTGGCTTTGTGTCTCAGACACAGGAAATAAAACATCATTTATTATTCATTAGAATGTCCCTAAGTACAGTATACCTCCTAATTAAACACATACTATTGTGAGCTGGTATTTTTCATCTCCTGCCTTATTAAAGAGGCAGTTTAAAATGGCTTTTGTATACAGCTGATATTGCTTTGCCAAATACGTCCGTCAATATTAATATACTTTTTTTTGAAAACATATTTAGAGCTTACATGATTAGTGAGTGGAACAAATTGTAAGTTATTTGGATTCAGACCCACTTGGTAGAGATTTTCAAATAGACTATTTTCAGATTAAAAACATCATATGAAAGACTAGAAAATTATCACCCCTTCTCCCTAACACTCTGACACTGTTATGTGGGGGATTTTTTTCCATCTAAACTAAAATTGTTGACACTAAATTAATTTTTAAAAGGGTTTGGTACCCAAAAGCATTTTGAAAATACTTTTATTTGTTTTCTGTAAGTAATGATTGGCTTATTTTATTGAAATATAGGATAGGGAATAGATGTTGTAAAATATCAATTACTTTAATCATTAGCAATCAGATATTTGTCTAGAAAATATTCCAATAACTAAGTAATGACAACCAATACTTGCTAGACACTTGCTAGGTTCAAAGCACTTTACATGTGTTTCCCTTCTTACATGATTCATAGTAATCTTACAGGTTAAAATTACTTTGAAGTTTTAACTGTATGTACTCACATAATTTCTCAAGTGATCTTCAGTTAGAGAATGTGTTAATATATTTTTATAACAAGTTTTTTAAAAAGCTTAAAACTAATTTCTTAACTAATGAAATCTGCAAGCAGGCAATTTTAGAATTCTATACCTTTCAAAAGGTATTTCATTAGGAATCAAATTTTGGGGTCTGAATCATTTAAAACTCATTGTATTTAAACTGATTTATATTATTCAGGTTAAATAATGGTTGATATCATTACTTGAATTTTATTTTCTACAACCAGCTTTCTTGTTTTGTTTGATTTTCAGCATCAGAAATTTAGAGAGGTAAAACTCAAAAAAAAAAAAAAATCCCTTAAGTTTAAAAATCTCAATTCTCTTTTCTCATCAATGCCCATGTGTGAACTCCCCACATGTCAACAGCAGCAAAGTCTCCCACGACTAGGCTGACGTGAATCTGTGTAAGAACTTGGGCTTTGTGGTTAAGACAACTTAGTAATATTCTCAAAGAACTAGAAACTGTTTACCTTTCATGTACATGAAAACTTGTGTGTTTTTTTTTAATTTTTGGATTTTATTTGCAGTATCAATATGCAAATTTATTTATTATAAATTGAATCTCATTGAAATGAAAATGAAAAAGGCTATACTATTTCTTTAATATGGTTCACTAACCCTGTTCACACTGAGTTACTGACGCTCAGTAGGAGTTTGCCAACAGCAGTTCTACTCAACCCTTCATGATTATGGAGGATTTAATTATAATTGAAAATGTAAAAGAAAGAAAAAGAACAAAATATAATCCAAAAATCAATTTTGCATAGAATTTAATAACAGATAAAAGCTTAAAATTCTATAACTAACAAATGAAAAATGTCAGGGCTAGGAAATAAGGCTCTCTCAGCATCAGTCCTACACCTGTGTAGATGCTTCCCCGACCTGGCTTCTTTCATACACTTCATGACAAAGGAATTGGTCTCACACTGAGGCATGGCAAATACATTACGAAATAAAGGCGGCACCATAAACAGTACAAACCATGTGAGATAAAGGCAAAAACAGAGCTGCAAAGAGACACAGTTTCTTCCTCTCTCACATTAAAGCAGAGATTCCTTGTATCTGTGGCCTCTAGTTTTTAGATTCCACATCTTGCGCCTGCTGTGAAATGTATGGGGAATAGCCGTCAGTGGTTGCCCACAAAGTTAAAATAGCTTGGTAATGGTTTATCTCTCGGATGGTTCTTCTGTATCTGCCATCACACCAACAGAAAAATCTCAGGAGAGAGTAAGTGAGGTTTCCTTGTTTAGCCTGAATGCCCTCAGGAGGGGCTCATGAGTGTGAGCATGCTCTCTGTTTTACACATTACGTAAAATTCTTGATTCATTACAGTAAAACATTAGCATTTATTATTTGAAGTATGGTGTGTGTTTCTATTTTTTTGATGCAGTAATCCGTTATCTGAGAAAGTTGATGGTTTGGTTGTTTTTAAAAAGTGGACAGTGATAAAATATGGAGGTTTATGAAATGGTGTCACTTAACTCAGATTAAAAAGTCACTGCTAATGTTTGAAAGGAAGGATTTCCAAGCTGCAGGTGTGTCCTACATATGGAGCCCAGTTTTCCCGTTAGGACTCTAGCAGGATTTTGTTGGGAGTGAAGAACTTGATGGTTCCCCAGCCAGGCCCCCTCACTAGGTTCTACTGCAAATAAATAACAGCCCCCACCCCAGTGTCCTGGCTGTCCCCAGGGAAGGGCCGGGGCCCATGTGCCCGGGCAGCTGGACCGTCCCCCAGAGTCACACTAGTAATAATGAAACTGCACTATGGTGCTGCTGAGGGGAGCAGCAGATCATTTGCTCGAAAAGGTGACTTTTTAATTTAAACAAAAGCCTTGACAAAGTAAAAGTGGGTCTTAAAGGCAGTTTAATCAGTCAGGTGAGAGATGTCTAATGAAGCTGCCAGACAGGTCTGCGGTCAGGCTGTCTCTTTAGCCATCCTGTTTACAGCTCCAGGAGTGAGATTAGCTCCGTATCTGAAGACACAAACTTGATCAAAATTCCTCGTGTCTGGGATGGCTGTAAATTTTAAGAATTTGACAGATTATTTTATTGCCGTGATGACGGTCTGGAAAACTTGACTTGTAAGACTTTAGTTCCTTGAGATCTCCCTTCTTTCCACTGGACCTAGAGAGCATTGTATCAATGCAATTGATACATATATACAATCAATATACATCTCTCTATATATTGATATATATTCAATCAATATATATCAATGCAATTATATGCATTTTAAAATTATGTTTATATAATAAAAAGAGAAAATACGTGTATATATCTATATAAATATGTCTATCAAAACATTGCTAAATGGGTTTTTACATTTTCTTCATATGTTATTTCATCCAGTACTTTCAAGGAAAAATTGTCATTTTGGCCGGTTCTTCAGCTAAAAGTTCTTTCCAAAGATGCTTTGATTGAGGAAAACTCTTTTATATGTCAGTGTGACCATATCATGTCACAGTTATTAATTAGTTTGTCTATACTTTGAATTTCTGTTACATTTTACCTTTTGCTATCAGGGAAGATTTGAGTGTGAGTTTTGAAAAGGCCTTCCTCTGTTGGTCGTTTTTGCTAAATACTAGGGAATTTCAGTGGGAGAAGGAAATGGCAACCCACTCCAGTACTCTTGCCTGGAAAATCCCATGGGCAGAGGAGCCTGGTAGGCTGCAGTCCATGGGGTCGCGAAGAGTCAAGGACACGACTGAGCGACTTCACTTTGACTTTTCACTTTCATGCATTGCAGAAGGAAATGGCAACCCACTCCAGTGTTCTTGCCTGGAGAATCCCTGGGACGGGGGAGCCTGGTGGGCTGCCGTCTATGGGGTCGCACAGAGTCGGACATGACTGAAGCAACTTAGCAGCAGGGAATTTCAGTCAGTCAGTCTTCTGCTGCACTGGTATTCTTCGCATTGTTAAATCTTAACTCTCTTTTGAAATACATCTTCACTGAGTGTTTAGTTGAAGACATGCAACATAACCTTTTATTATTGGTTTTCACCAATCTTATTTTAAAAAATAATTACAAGAAAGGAAATTCTCACCCTGGGGGAAAAAAAATAATGTTTGTGAGGTGGTTTTTTTTTTTTTTAATTCGTTGTATTTATTTGCTGAAAATGGCATGCAGTTGTGCATAAACACTAATATTATCCACTTAGTTTTCTGTTAATAATCTAGGGAAGCCTCAGCCTAATCTCTCACTGATTTCATGCTGAAAGCCCAAATGTATTGCTTTTGTTTTACTACATGTTTCATTCCATCGGTTGGAAGCCTAGTAAGTCAATATTTATCACATTTATAAATTGTGACTCACTAGGGGAAACATCATATGGGGGAAAAGCTTGAGCATCATTTTTCTTGACTGTTTTAAAGTGTGGTCTCTCTGATGTTAATTTATTTCTTTTGAGCTAAAATAATGCCGTTTGCATGATTTTTCATTAAGAAAACTTTTTTAAAACTATGTGTTTTTCAAAGTTGTTCATTTGCCTCCAACCTCTCTATAATTGCCTTGTCATGATTATCATTTTCCTTTCACTGTTGCTTTCTATGGAAGCCCCAGGAAAGAGTTCCTAAAATTAAATTTCATGCTTGCATGTGTTTCTGTGATCTGCAGCGTGTATGATCTCTGAGTGGAAAACTTCTCTAAAAATAAATGGATTACCCTTTTTACTACACTGTCTGATGTCTCTTCAACAGATAGCACTGCTTCCTGTGATCTCTAACCCGCCACAATTGAAATGACAAGCGTTGAAATGGGAGCCTCACGGTGGCGCCCTCTACCTTTGCCGGCCACTTCTGCAGTAGAGAGCCAGAGGTTCATGCTGCAGAGCGCCGGTTCTCAAACTTGAATGAGGACCGGACCCCTTCAAATGCGGAAAAGCATCTTCATGCACTCCACAATATATCAGTGGAGTCCACTTTGGAAAACATCGGCTTAAAAGTAAGGATCTTATTCTACATCAATGCCTTTCAATTGAGAATTTTAACTGCAAAGTAAAGTTCTTGGTAACTGCTAAAAAGTTAATTTTTACATCTTTCCTGCTATTTAAATAAAACAATGAAAAGTATTTTCAACATTTTGAAAAGTAAAAGTCTCAGAACCCTGAGAACATGTCCATGGACCACTATTCGAAAACCTCCTTTTCCTTTTGCAAGGACTTGCATCACTTGCTGGCAGAAGGGCATTTGACCTTTCATAAACTGCTCGGTAAATATCATCCACTGCTTAGTTTGTGAAAGACTAATGTGTTTCCACTAATAAAACTGTCTTTCCAGCATTGCTGCTTCCCAGAATATCGCTTGTTTTCCTATTGCACTTTCTATTGCTGGTGTGTGGTTTTTTTAAGGCAACTAAATTTGTCTAAGGGATTGCTGTTTGAGGCAATCCAAGGAATTTTAATCACGAACCAATAAGAAAGTAAGTCTCTAATGGGGAAAACAATGTAATACAGTAGCAGACCTCAAAAATACTGACCAAGTACATTTTCTAATATTTGATACTTTAACAAGAGAATCAACTGCATTTGTTTATAAAAACGTTTTCAAGCAAATGTTAAAAATAAGTATTTCTTATGTGATAACAGTTTTTATATTAAGTAATATTGACAAGTAATAGTTGGCTTTTCTCTCCTCGTGGCAATCAAGAAGTTAGACTTTCTTATGAGTAAATGATGTCCCTGAAGGATCTGTTCTCTCAAAGAGGTTAAATTATTCAATACAAGGGGATGGTGAAGAGATGAAGATTCAAATTTTGGCATCCCCGTAACCTAACTCATCCGCTTTTGTTTGTAGTAGAGGAAGGAGACAAATCAACTAACAGACCTACTAATAAATGAGCTGTGAATCACAGTCTTAGGGCCATATTGCTCAAAGGTACTAGGACCTCCTTGGGTCCTGTGCAGCTCTTGGAATGCTACGGTAATAAGCTCACGGCCACAGGTGTGGCTAGCACTGTTTATCTCTGAGCCAACTCACTCACCTCAAAAACAAATACTGACGGTGACTCATATGTCACTGTGGGAACATACCATGAAACCAACAGAAAGAAAAGTAGTAAGCATGTCATATGGTAAGCACATGCTATGATGCATAGCTTCAGCTTTTCAATAGCTGGGTTTTATGACAGTAACCACAACATGAATGGCTTTGGGAAAGAGAACAAATAAGGTCAATGTGGAGACTGAAAGAATCCATCAGTCAAATGGTCTTCTTTTCAAAGCATAGCTATCTGTGTGGGGCTCGAGTCAAGAACTTGGCACCAGAAGACTGCTCATCCTAGTAGCTTCAAAGATCAAAATCAAACTATTAAGTCTGGATTGAAACTCATGTTGATTGGTCAATGAAGTTTCGTAAGTGAACTCTTTGTTATGAAACTTAGGAAAGATATTTTAATTAACCTGGTATTTAATCAGGCTGTATGTTCTAGATGATCCCAAGAAATCTGTCATAAAAGCCTAAAAATTAGGAGCCTCGTTTCCTAAGAGGCTCAATGTGCCCCTTGTGAAAGAATAAGTACTGATTCTTTTATGCAGTTATTCGCTGGGCTTAAAATACTACATCAAAAATATTTTAAAGTTTTTATATGAAATTAAAATTATCTCCTCAGTGTACCATAGTGTTATTCTTAGTTTTAAATATTCAGCAATTCTCAAAAAAAAAAAAAAAAAAATTTAACCCCTTAGCCCATTTCTTTCAGTTTAAAAGTATAATGCCACTGGGCTAGTATTATTTTATTAAATGAGAATGTTGTAGCTGAGGATAGGTATTTTGTCTTGTCTTCTCATGTATCCTTAGCAGCACCTGACATATAGGAGCCCAATAAATAGCTGTTGAATGAATGAGTGAATTCTTTGCTAAGCTGATAAAAGATTATATTTTAGTTATATAATAATGTGACGACTATAATTATGGTTGTCACAATAAAAACAGAACTTGCCTTTTGATGTTTATATCCCCTAAATATGAACAGGGAGTTCCTAGCCCATCTTTTTAAAATATTTATTTATCTATTTAGCTTGTGTCGGATCTTAGTTGCAGAGCCTGGTGGCGTGCAGGCTTCCTCTAGTTGTGGAGCGCAGGCTCCAGAATGTGTGGGCTCTGTAGTTGAGGCATGGCACACAGGCTTAGTTGCCCCATAGTGTGTGGAATCTTCCCAGACTAGGAATCGAACCAACGTCCCCTGCCTTGCAAGGCAGATTCTTAACCACTGGACCACCAGGAAAGTCTCCTAGCCTTTTAATGTTGTTGCATCTAACAGAAAAAAGGGATTCTTCTCCTGCCTTGGATAACTTTGTGCTTTCAAAAGCGATCTTATTCAAATGAATGTTCATCAGGGAGATGTCCGTTTTTATGTAATTCTTAAGGAATTCCTTTAGTTTTTATGATTGCTGCTCTGATCCTTTCCGTAATATGTATGTTTGCATGTGAAATTGGGAGTATAGTTCTACCTATGATCTACAGGAGCAAAGTGCAGTATATATTTGATGTGGAAGAGCTCCAGCTTGTATGTAATGTGCTATCTACATAACATTAGACTGTAGGTACATATGGAAGTGAGCTGGCAAAAATTAAAAGCTCTACAAGATGTCTAAGGAAGAATCATCTTAATTCTTTCAGAAATTCACTCTATGAAATCTTAGCACTCAAATATTTCCAATTGTGCATTTTTCTGTCAAGTAGAAAAGCATGTATACTAGGGGCAAAAGAATTATTGTCAGTGCTTAAAATTTTTGACAGTGCAGTCCAGGTAGAGGAGAGACATTTCATCAACAAGTGTACACTGTGCCAAGATCTGTATAAGGTACTTTAGAAATTTAAAACAGAGGGAAATTAAAAGATCTGCCTTAAGACACCTGTAGTAATTGAATTCAGTTCTCTTGTAGGAGAATTGAAGCACACGTGCATGTGTATGTGTGTGTGTACACACAGACACACACAAATTAATAAGAGAATAATTAAAAACAACACATGAATAATAATAATTGCAAGATGGCAAGATTAAAAGCTTATATAGAAATCCACGAGTACAAAGTGCTTTCTGAGAGTGGAATTTGTCAGGAAAAGCCCTCTGAAGTAGTGGGATTTGAAGAGCTCTTGATAAATGCAATATTTTATGTTGCTTTTTATTCAACAAATGTTTGTGAAGTAAGTGCCTCTGTGGGCTGGGTCCTCAGTCTATGAACATCTAGGATGATAGGATGATGAGACAAGGTCATAATCCCAAGTTTTAATGTTCATTTTGCCCCTAACCTTTTCTGTGTTCTGTATCATATTAGAATTTTCACTTGACAATTTCTAGATCTAGGGACAGATGTTGACTTTCCTGTCACTGCAGGGACAATTAAAGGAGAGAGGGAGAATTAAAAGAGAATTAAACAAAGAGAATTAAAGTCTGTTATCTAAGGTGTATCATTAGAGCTAATGTAGAATAGACAGCCCCAAATTCTGTGCCAACAAGGAGCACAGTGAACATGTCAAGCTCACATGGACTTCTGAAACTCGTCCAGCAGTTTGGCCTATTCTGTCAAAAAAGTATTCAGATCAGCTGTTTGCCATTTTGCTTACAAAAGAGTTCCTACATCTCCAGCCCAGACCCTCAACTCAAAGTGTCCAAAACTGTATTCATCACTTCTCCCCAGAGTGACCCTCTCTTCACTCACCATGTGCACCTTCTATGTTCAGTGAGTGCGACCCCTCCTACCTGGCTTTCCATGACCAAAGTCTGGGGATCACCCTCCATTCTTTCCACACTCAGTCAGTCCTGTCCATTCAAGTGCCTTAATGTCCCAGGAACATTTGCCCTTATTCCCACCCCTATTTACCTTCTCTCAGGCCCTTGTCTGGATTTTAACACACCATCTTAGCTAATACTCAAACAGTCCCATTTTCCAGAAGAAAAAACGGAACTTAGTTAGATTAAGTCACTGGTACTTGTGGTGACAATTGTTGGTACCAGGATTTGAACCACACATTATGCTTTTGCTACACAAAATGAAGTCTATTCTCTGAAAATGTGGTCCAGGGACCTGCAACATCGCATTAGCGGGGGCCTTGCTAGAAATGCCGAATCTCAAATCTCAGGGCCAGTGACGCTGATCAGAATCTGCATGTAACACAATGCTCAGGTGAACCATGAAAGCTCTGTTTTTGAAGCCCTGAGGAAGGCCAGCTGCTGAGCATGGTGTGCAGATCACTAACCCCGAGGCTTACCTTCAAGTCTCTGTTCTTTAATTCCCTCTCAGATGGATGTATCTGTAGTTTGAGGTGAGAATTTTTCCCTTAAGACAGGAGCACTTCTAACCAATGGCAATGCATCTGGCACAGCTCAAGAAGTCTTTGGGGACACATGGAAAGAGAAGTGGGGACCTGGCATCACAGCTGTGACTATCCGCTCGCTCTAGGATGCCAGCTCCCTGCCTGGGCACAGTCTCTACCTATTCGAACAGGAGAAGCTATGAGTCAAGAAGTTCCCGAGAGGCTCACTGATGTGGAGGGAAAACATCGTCCCTCCCATCTTTTTGTGCTGCCTGGTGACTGAGCCACACTCATTTATAGTCATGAAAATCAGAGATGGAGAACAGCGAAGGCTCCGGTGCGTAGATGTGATCACAAGACCCAAGAATTCCTAGCTCTTATGCTCTGGCTCTAGCAACGGGACCATACACGTGAAATCATCTTTTGTAGTGATTATTGAGTCCGCCCTGACAAAAACCTTGCCCTGGGAACCCTTGTCTCCATTTCTGAGGCCGTGCACGTGGAGGAAATCATGAATGCCACCTCGTCTGCTCGTGGATGGGAGATTTGCCTTCTGTATTTGCACTGACATCTATAGCCTGAGTTACTCTTCTTTGATGCCTCGGAACTATATCCAAAGACAGCGATTGTCTTACTGCTTATGTAAGAAAATCCTTATTTTGGCTTTGAAATCAACACAGAAGTGCTAAATAGCAATATTGACGAGTCTGGGGAGAGAACCAGAAGTCTGGAGAAAATGTGAATGAGTTTCTTTCTTTTTTTTTTTAAAGGCAGACTTAGTGGAAATTTATAGCACTGAATCCAATCCCATTAAAACGGGTTGTAAAAAAAATAAAGTTTCCATGCTGCTAAGCTGCTTTTATGTGGCAGTGGCATCTCGGCAGGCGGCGTATATGTTTGTGATGCTTCGGTTCCAAATCAAGCTGGTGCAAAGGTAGTCCTCAGATCTGCAGTCTGCAGTCAGGAGTCTTCCGAGAGAAACACCCGCCAACTCAATCTCTCTCTGACTAAGAGACACTGGAGCCCTCGGACGGGGAAAAAGGAGAAGTTTAATCAAGCACAGTTTCATAAATACCTGCGACTCATTGTGAAGCCCACGCTGCAGAAAACTGACAGCAGGGAACACATGATGCTGACCTAGTTTGCCGGAACAAAGACAGGATTTACTTTTTCGGTTGTTGGGAATTTCTCTTCTTTATTAAGGGAGAGGAATTTAATGAACATTAGCTCTTAAGGAAACCAGAGGCAGATAAGGGAGGGTGGAGCTGGGTCTCCTTTATCCTCTATCTTCCCTGCCTGGCCCAGCCACCAGGCTTCAGCCGCAACCTTCAAAACCCTTATCTGTCCACTGAAGTGGCAGACTTCTTTAACCTCTGACCTAAATTGTGTTTGAACCTTCATCTTGAGGAAGCAAAGTTTTGAACATTAAGCCACTAAGGACTTCAAAAGCCCCTGGATTCCTGTCCTGTTCTTCAGCAAGAATCTCAATACTCTTGTCTTTGACCAGCAAATAGCGTGGAACCTGCTCATCCCCGTTCTAGTAGTGATACGCTTGGTGAAGCGTTAGCGTCAGGAGGGGGTATTTATTTTCTTTGTTTGTTTGTTTGGTTTCTTATTTCTGGTCACAGAATAAATGTGAACGTAGCTTAAGGAAGACTTTCATTTCTACCTCCCTGAAAGAACCGATAGTCATATAAAAATAAGTCCTGTTAATGTTAGGCTCTAAATTTTAGAAAGTCCAAAAGTTAAAATATATCATACTCTCTTTAGAATAGCTTGCATTGAAAACAACAATGCCTGTTTTCATGGACTGCCCTCTATATTCCCAGTGAAATTCATGGGAGATTTGCACTTAACCATAAGCAACATCCTGATGAAGATATGCCTCAAAGAGAATATCAGAAGGCAGAGTAAGTCTGAGAGGATTAACAGCAGAATAAAGCCCAGATTAAATCAAATAACCAAAGAAAAATTAGTAGAAGAATTAGAAAGGTTTTAATGTTTGTAAGAAGGAAATGCTGACCTCGGAGCATTGAAAAAGGAGGGATACCCAGTAATCTTAAATCCAAGTCCAAAACTAACTCTGATTTTTACTTGTAACTCTTCTGACTTGCTCTTTAAAAAAATAATTTACATTAGTTTTATTTGTCCTGTCAGTTAAAGGAACTGAGGCTGCCAAAACACTGTCATTTCTTATAACTGATTACTCCCCCCTTCCCGTGGCTGTCATATCTGTCTCAAGTGCATTTGTCTTTGGAATGTTGTTCCTTTATTGCCTTTTGTGGGACCTGTCTTACTCTGGCATTTTTACCGCAGTAGACACATTGCTATATTACAGTAGGCCAAAGGTCATCTACACAGCCATCAATTCTAAGAATGATTTTTTGGTTAATAAAACTAATTTTCTTAGCTGAGGGCTGCTTGCTGTGAGAAGGATTTATATCACCAGGTCATATTTTCTAGAAAGTGGTAGAATGCCAATCATTAAACTATAATTTATGATGGTCTAGTTCTTTGTCCAAAACCAAATTTTCCCTTTTTAACATGCAAATTTTGACCACAGTAGGAAATTTGAGGTTGTATGTGAAGTGTCATTGGTGAAACAAATATGTGGTCTGGGAGAATGCATAATAAGTATTATTTTCCTTCTGGCTCAGAAAGTACCTAGGCAGAGAGAACAGAGGGGGAAGTGCTGATTAAGAACCAGGATTTGTAGCCACAGAAATGTGGAACAGAAAACTGTCTTAGCCATCTGCACTGATCTTAGAGGAATTCACTTCTCTCAGCCTAGGCATTTCCATCTGTAAAGTGGGCATAACAGTAATACCCATCTACTAGATTTACTTGGAGGATGAAATAGAATATGCCTCAAAAGTACTTGATACTATAAATTGAATCAGTCTAGCTAGGCTGCTTATACTGCATAACAAACAGCCCCATGTCATCACAGACTTGAAATAACTAAATATTTCTAATTTATGCTACAGCCCAGTGTTGGTTGGTGAGGTGGGGGCTCTGGTCGTGATAGCCATTCAAAGGTCCAGGTGATGGAGTGGTGGCTGTCTTGGACTTTGTTGGTCACATGCAAAGGGCAAAAGAGCTCTAACGGTTTCAGGGCAGCAATAATGGGCTCAGTGTGGAAGTGACACACATCTCATCACATTCATTGATCAGTATCAGTCCTATGACCTTGCCTACTTACAAAGGGGCCAGGAAGGCATATACTTAAGAGGCAGGGAACAGGAAATATTTGGTGAACAGCACTAATGGCTACCACAAAAGTTTTATATACATACATACCTGTATGTGTATACACAAAAGCATATATGTATTGTGTGTGTGTGTGTAGAGAGAGAGCACCCAATTCTCTTTTTCTGCAGGGGAAGTAGGGAGTTACTCCAAGATATCAGTATCCAATTAAGGTGCCATAATCACATCCGCGTTACCAGACAAGCCACATGTGGGTGCGTTCACCCCACTGAACACCCTAGGCAAGGTAAGGAAAGGAGTGGGATCAAAAGGGCACAATGCATCTGGGCCTCTTTTCAAGGAGAGTTTCCCTAATTTTACAGGGATGAAACCCTCCCATCATTTCTGCCAAATATTCAGAGGGACAGTTTTATGCGAGACAATCTTTCTCAGTAAGTCTACGCAGCACACATAAAGTAACTCACAAGAAAGAGAAGAGTTTGTATGGGTGACCTTATTCAGCGGCTGAATTGCCCCATATAGTGGCAGCTGTGGGTAACAGGACACTCGGCTGTCGTCGGGGCTGGAGCAAAAGCCACATCTGGTGTGACACTGGGCAAGTCATTTCAGCTCTCAGAGCCTCTGTGTCCTTACAGGAGAAGCAAGGATAAGACCTGCTCAGCAGGAGGTTAGGGTCACAGAGGTCAGACGAGCTGATGGGGAGAACTTTGGAAGCATATGGCAGAGCGAGGAGCACATAATAGCTATCAGCGGTCCTCCTCCGCTCTTTCCTCCCTTCCTTCCAACCCTCTTTCCTTCCTTCCTCCACCCCTCAGGGATCCCAGATCCTTCCTCCCTGAGTTCTTTAGAAAGTCAACATTCCTCAGTTCTATTCATAACATCATTTTCAGAAGCAGAGTCTCACAAATCAACTGTGCTTTGTTGATGGCGATGTGCACAGTGGGCTAAAACGCCCCAGGCCTCCCCAGCAGGCTCAGGGAAAGCTCTCTGAGTATTCCTGGGCTCTCCCTGTGGGTCAGAGTTGCATCCCAACACAGCTGGTGGGGCAGAACCGTTCAGGGAGGCCCTAGTAACCAGTAAGCCTCCAGCCTAAGAACCTGTTGCACTGTCCTTCTGCCAGCATGGCACTTCCCCTCAAGGCCCAAGGGTCTCCTAGAACTGGGCGCTTGGCAGAGAGAGCCTTGAGCTAGAAGGCAAGACCTGGGTTCTGGTCCTGCCTTGGCTGCTGAGTGACCTCATTCAATCCACTTGACCTCTCTGGTCCTCAGTTTCCTTTTGTGCAAAATATGGCATCTGAATTCTGTTGGCGGCATTCAAACTTTTTCCCCTTCTTCAGAGCCAAGGGCAATTCTATCTACAGTCTTCAGGGTAAAAACCAGCAGGGTCGCTCCTTCTGACCTTACATATGTTCTCACTCTTCTCAAAGCCTCCTCAGTACCCTGATTCCTTCCCATTGGCTTCTAGGCCTGGAAATCTGGGAACACTCACCTCCTATGTGGAGACTTAGGAGCCTTCATTAGGATGTGAGAGGGCTCGCACATTAATCCATTGCCCCTTTTGTGGGAATTAACTAGTCAGGCTGCCTTCAGCTACCTCTGCAGAACATGGGGGACAGAAGTTAGAAAAGATCAGAGAGAAACAACTGCCGCAGCTGCTCTCTGGAGCCGTGGGTCGGGAGCAGGATGAGAGCAACTTCCCCCAGAGTCTCACTGTGGCAGGATGATGTCAAGGCCTCATTCTCAAGGACCAGGGAGTTACTAGAGAGGAGGCCCCTGGTGATGTTCACCCACCACAACATTGCCTGCAGCCAACCCTTCCCTTGCCAATGGGAAGGGAAGCAGTTATTTTAGGTCCCTAAACCACTGCAGATGGTGACTGCAGCCATGAAATTAAAAGACGCTTACTCCTTGGAAGAAAAGTTATGACCAACCTAGATAGTATATTCAAAAGCAGAGACATTACTTTGCCAACAAAGGTCCGTCTAGTCAAGGCTATGGTTTTTCCAGGGTCATGTATGGATGTGAGAGTTGGACTATGAAGAAGGCTGAGTGCCGAAGAATTGATGCTTTTGAACTGTGGTGTTGGAGAAGACTCTTGAGAGTCCCTTGGACTGCAAGGAGATCCAACCAGTCCATTCTGAAGGAGATCAGCCCTGGGTGTTCTTTGGAAGGAATGATGCTAAAGCTGAAACTCCAGTACTTTGGCCACCTCATGCGAAGAGTTGACTCATTGGAAAAGACTTTGATGCTGGGAGGGATTGGGGGCAGGAGGAGAAGGGGACGACAGAGGATGAGATGGCTGGATGGCATCCCTGACTCGATGAACGTGAGTCTGAGTGAATTCCGGGAGATGGTGATGGACAGGGAGGCCTGGCGTGCTGCAATTCATGGGGTCACGAAGAGTCAGGTACGATTGAGCGACTGAACTGAACTGAAACATCATTCCTAATAAGGTAGGAGGAAATCAATAGAAATGTTGCCTAATTTGTAGCAAAGAGCAGGTGGCCTTCGTAAATACCAAATGTATACTGAGCAGGGGCCTTCTAAGCAGGAACTGTTACTTCCTCTCCACTCTGTAAGGTCACCTCTTCTTTGCTTTCCTGCAGGAAGCAGCCTGAGGAGGTGACACGCAGTTGGATGCCACACAAAGCAACTGAAATTCCTGAACTGTTACTATGAACAGCCAGCCCTGTGCTTGGCCATTGACACACATTATGCAGATGACACCACTTTAATGGCAGAAAATGAAGAGGAACTAAAGAGTCTCTTGATGAGGGTGAAAGAAGAGAGTGAAAAACTGTCTTAAAACTCAACACTCAAAAGCTAAGATCATGCAACAACAAGGTTTGTCATAGTTTTTCTTCCAAGGAGCAAGCATCTTTCAATTTCATGGCTGCAGTCACCATCTGCAGTGATTTTGGAACCCAAGAAAATAAAGTCTGTCACTGTTTCCACTGTTTCCCCCTCTATTTCCCATGAAGTGATGAGACTGGATGCTATGATCTTAGTTTTTTGAATGTCAAGTTTTAAGCCACCTTTTTCACTCTCCTCTTTCACTTTCATCAAGAGGTTCTTTAGTTCCTCTTCATTTTCTGCTATAAGGGTGGTGTCATCTGCATATCTGAGGTTATTGGTGCTTCTCCCAGCAATCTTGATTCCAGCCTGTGTTTCATTCAGCCTGGCATTTCACATGATGTCCTCTTCATGTAAGTTAAATAAGCAGGGTGACAATTTATAGCTTTGATGTACTCCTTTCCCAATCTGGAACCAGTCCGTTGTTCCATGTCCAGTTCTAACTCTTGCTTCTTGACCTGTATACAGGTTTCGCAGGAGGCAGGTAAAAGTGAAACTGAAAATTGATCAGTCATGTCCAACTCTTTGCAACCTATGGAATTCTTCAGGCCAGAATACTGGAGTGGGTAGCCGTTCCCTTCTCCAGGGGATCTTCCCAACCCAGGGATCAAAACCAGGTCTCCCACATTGCAGGTAGATTCTTTATCATCTGAGCCACCAGGAAGGCAGGTAAGATGGTCTGGCATTCCCATCTCTTTAAGAATTTTCCATAGTTTCTTGTAATCCACACAGTTGAAGGCTTTGCGTAGTCAATGAAGTAGAAGTAGATGTTTTTCTGGAATTCTCTTGCTTTTTCTATGATCCGACAGATGTTGGCAATTTGATCTCTGGTTCCTTTGCCTTTTCTAAATCCAGCATGGACATCTGGAAGTTCTTGGTTGACTTACTGTTGAAGTCAAGCTTGGAGGATTTTGAACATGACCTTGCTAGCATATGAAATGAGTGCAGTTGTGTGGTATAGCATTCTTTGGCATTGCCCTTTTTTGGTGCTGGAATGAAAACTGACCTTTTCAAGTTTCATGGGCACTACTGAGTTTTCCAAATTTACTGGCATATTGCTGACAAACCTAGACAAATTTGCTGACAAACCTAGATAGTGTATTAAAAAGCAGAGACATCACTTTGTCAATAAAGTGATAGTCAAATATATGGTTTTTCCACTAGTCATGTGTGGATGTGAGAGTTAGACCATAAAAAGGTTGAGCACCAAAGAATTGATGCTTTGGAATTGTACTGCTGGAGTACACTCTTGAGAGTCGCTTGGACTGCAAGGAGATCAAAACAGTCCATCCTAAAGAAAACCAATCGTGAATATTCATTGGAAGGACTGATGCTGAAACTGAAGCTCCAATATTTTAGCTACTTGATGAGCCATCTCATTGGAAAAGACCCCAATGCTGGGAAAGGTTGAGGGCAGGAGAAGAAGGGGATGACAAAGGATGAGGTGGTTGGATGGCATCACTGACTCAATGGACATGAGTTTGTGTGAACTCTGGGAGATAGTGAAGGACAGGGAAGCCTGGTGTGCTGCAGTTCATGGGGTTACAAAGAGTCAGATATGACTGAGCAACTGAACAACAAAAATGAGAGGCTAATTTCTTTACAATATTGTGATGGCTTTTGCCATACAGCAACATGAATCATCATTAGATATACATATGTCCCTGTCCTGTTTCACTCCCCTTCCCACCTCCTTCCCCATCTTACTTCTCTAGGTCATCACAGAGCACTGGCTTTGGGTTGCCTGTGTCATACATGGAACTCCCACTGGCTGTTTTACATGTGGTAATGTATATGTTTCAGTGCTATTCTCTCATAACCACCCTCTCCTTCCCCCACTGTGTCCAAAATGTCTATGTCTCTTTTGCGGCTTTGCTGGTAGAAAAAAGAAAACTGAACTCAAACTGGCTTAAAATGTAAAATTCAATGATGATTTCAGGCTACCGAAAAAGTCTAGTATGGACTTCAGGCATGGTTTAATCAGGGCTTTGGGTCCAATTCTCTGAGTTCTTTCCTTTGTGTGTTGGATTTTCTCTCAGGCCAATTTCCCTATCTTATTTATTTATTTAACAAATATTTATAGTGTACCTGCTGCATGCCAGGAGGCAGGTGGGACCACTCAAACAGGCAGGGAGTACGCGGTAAGAGTCTACTGTGGAATGAATGAATTCCATTTATCAGGTTTAAGATTTCTGTAAGTGGCCTACAAGGAGGTGTCTTCTAGGTGGTGAAATACATTAGTAAACAAAACTAAGTAAATGTTCCTGCCCTTGTGGAGCAAACATTCAAATGAGGGAAGACACACATTTGAAATATCTATACCTACACACACACACACACACACACACATATACATGCACACATATTTATAAATGTGTATATATATATGTATGTGTATATATACACATACAAACCATATAACATGTTACATGATGATGAAGTCTATGGAAAAAGAGAAACATAGTACAGGGTAAAGAGGATTTGGTGTGTAGGAAGGGGTTTCGGTTTTATAAGGTGTTCAGAGAAGACTTCACCAAGAAAACAGCATTGGAGCAAAGATGTGAGAATATGAGTGAGGTATGCGATAGCTTGGGGAACAGTGTTTGTAAGGAACAAGCAGCACAAAGGTCAGCACTGGGAGCAGTATGTTTGAACAGCATCAGAGAGGCCAGTGTGGCTGCAGTCAGAGACTGGATCGTGGAAGTAAAAGAGGGCCAAGTCATATGGACCCACTGCAAGGGCTTTGCCTTTTCATCTGCAGCATGTTGAGTCAAAGAGTAAATGATCCAATCCAAGTTTAAGAGCATCTGGCCAGCGGCTAGGTTGAAAGTAGATTGCAAAGGAGCAAGAGTAGGATTCAGAAAACCAGTAAGAACCTCTTCTAGTAATCCAGACAAGAGATGATAGTGGGTGGACGAGCAGTGGCGGAGGTAATGAGACATGGTGGAAAGAGAATGAGTGTAGGGCTAACAGGATTTCCTAACAGACTGGATGTGGGAGATGATAGGATTTTCAGGAATGACTCCCAGATTTTTGTTGTAAGCCATTATCTGAGATGGGGAAGGCTGTGGATAGAGCAGGTAAGGGAAGGAAGATCAGCCTTGAGTTTCAGACACACTGAATTTTAGAAGTCCACCAACATCCATATGTAGATGTTGAGTAGGCAGAGGGACCTGAGTCTGCATTTGGGAGAGGAGTCTGGACTGGCGATAACATTTTTCAGCATTGTCAGCATAGAGATAATATTCAAAGACATAAGACTGTATGGATCTCCAACAAAGCAAGGGCAGGTAAGAAGAGAAGATCAAGGACTGAGCCATGGGGGCCTCAAAACTAAAAGGACTGAGAGAAGAGGGGAACCAGTGAAGGTGAATAATGAGACTCGTAATAGAAAATGTGAGGAAGGGTGGACTCCTACTGGGCCAGTTTAGGTTCCTTGAACCAGACTCTATAGCCAATGAAAATAATAACATCCATTTTTGAGCTAATCACTCAGAAAGGGTCTCAGATTGTGCTCAGTGGCTGACACATATGAAGAGTCTCCCTAGAACCTAAATGGAGGGTCAGTTATTTACAATTCCATCCAAAGGGAAAACGGAATATTGGGAAGCAACAGTAAAGACATCAGTATCATCTTTCTACACATCCTCTTGGAGAAATAAGCCGTTTCTTCTCATGTACCCTTGGAACCTTTCCTTCAGACAGCTTTACATGGTTAGCTCTCTATTTACCGATTTATTCTCTGATTGTTAGCTCCTTGAAGAGGAACTCTTACTCATCTTTGAAGCCCAGGGCCTAGTTCCAGTGAATATTTGTTGAAGTGAGTTAAATGTGAACATGTGAAAGTAGGTGGAGTTTTGGTCTTTCTGTGGAGTCTTCTGGGTCATCTGAAGCCTTAAAGATAAAAGGAAAAACTGAAAAAGTTTAGAATAGTTTGATCCATCTGTTATATAGACACACAAAACTTCTCCTGACTAAAAATTTCTTTTATGAAGCTATTTCTTAATAATTGCAGCTGCAAAACAGTTTTTTTTCTTTTTCAAAAATTTATTAATTTTTCTAATTGAGGGATAATTGCTTTACAGAATTTTGTCGTTTTCTGTCAAACATCAACATGAATCAGCCATAGATACACCGATGTCTCCTCCCTCCTGAAACTCTCTCCCATCTCCCTCCCCATTCTACCCCTCTAGGTTGATTCAGAGCCCCAGTTTGAGTTCCCTGAGTCATACAGAAAATTCCCATTGGCTATCTATTTTACAGATGGCATTGTAAGTTTCCGTGTTACTCTCTCCATAAATCTCACCCTCTCTCTCCTCCCCCTCTCCCCATGTCCATAAGTCTGTTCACTATGTCTGTTTCTCCACTGCTGCCCTACAAGTAAATTCATCATTCCCATCTTTCTAGATTCCATATATATGCATTAGTATACTATATTTATCCTTCTCTTTTTAATTACTTTACTCTGTGTAATAGGCTCTAGGTTCATCTACCTCATTAGAACTGACTTAAATACATTCTTTTTTATGGCTGAGTAGTATTCCATTGTATATATGTACCATATCTTCTATATCCATTCATCTGTTGATGGACGTTTAGGTTGCTTCCATGTTCTAGCTATTGTAAACAGTGCTACAATGAACATTGGGTTACATGTGTCTTTTTCAGTTTTGGTTTCCTCCAGGTTATATGCCTAGTAGTAAGACTGCTGGGTCATCAGTTCAGTTCAGTCATTCAGTCTTGTCTGACTTTTTGCAACTCCATGAATCGCAGCATGCCAGGCCTCCCTGTCCATCACCAACTCCCGGAGTTTACCCAAACTCATGTCCATCGAGTCGGTGATGCCATCTCATCCTCTGTCATCCCCTTTTCCTCCTGCCCCCAATCCCTCCCAGCATCAGGGTCTTATCCAATGAGTCAACTCTTCGCATGAGGTGGCCAAAGTATTGGAGTTTCAGCTTTAGCATCATTCCTTCCAAAGAACACTCAGGACTGATCTCCTTTAGAATGGACTGGTTGGATTTCCTTGCAGTCCGAGGAACTCTCAAGAGTCTTCTCCAATACCACAGTTCAAAAGCATCAATTCTTCAGTGCTCAGCTTTCTTCACAGTCCAACTCTTGCATCCATACATGACCCTGGAAAAACCATAGCCTTGACTAGACGGACCTTTGTTGGCAAAGTGATGTCTCTGCTTTTCAATATGCTGTCTAGGTTGGTCATAACTTTTCTTCCAAGGAGTAAGCGTTTTTAATTTCATGGCTGCAGTCAACATCTGCCATGATTTTGGAGTCCCCAAAATAAAGTCTTTCACTGTTTCCACTGTTTCCCCATCTATTTCCCATGTGAAGTGATGGGACCAGATGCCATGATCTTCATTTTCTGAATGTTGAGCTTTAAGCCAACTTTTTCTTTCACCTTCATCAAGAGGCTTTTTAGCTCCTCTTCACTTTCTGCCATAAGGGTGGTGCATATCTGCATATCTGAGGTTAATGATATTTCTCCCAGCAGCCTTGATTCCAGCTTGTGCTTCTTCCAGTCCAGTGTTTCTCATGATGTACTCTGCATATAAGTTAAACAAGCAGGGTGACAATATACAGCCTTGACGCACTCCTTTTCCTATTTGGAACCAGTCTGTTGTTCCATGTCCAGTTCTAACTGTTGCTTCCTGACCTGCATATAGGTTTCTCAAGAGGCAGGTGAGGTGGTCTGGTATTCCCAACTCTTTCAAAATTTTCCACAGTTGATTGTGATCCACACAGTCAAAGGCTTTGGCATAGTTAATATGGTGGTTTTATTCCTAGTTTTTAAAGAAATCTCCATGTGTCTTCCTTAGTAGCTGTATTCCCACCAGCAATGCAAGAGGGTTCCCTTTTCTCCACACCTTCCCAGCATTCATTGTTTGTAGAATTTTTGATGATGGTCATTCCAAAGCAGTTAGTTCCTTAATAGCTTTGAGACAGAGAAATCTGAAAGATCTCTTTGATAATTAAACACATTCACACAGCTAATGGTTGAGAGTTCATGAAAGGTGACTAAAGGACTTGTAAGAACCTGTAAATTCATTTTAGGTATATTTTATATATATTAATATATACAAACAGCTTTTTACATATAGACATTTATTCATCTTAGGTATATTATATATATATGAACATATACACAATATTTTACATGTATATTATATATACATTATATAATATAAACTATATAGTTTAAAAATATTGATTAGAAAAGTCAAATGATAATATAGTTGACCAAAAGGGTCTAGTGCATAATGAAAGTAAAAGCCTTAGGAGGAAACCAAATAGATAGGCATGTGCTCTGCTATTTAAGACTTTTTCTCTTCATGGCTATAATTTTTTTGTTGGGCATGATTTGTCTCATAGCATCTCTCAATCTGTACAGTGAAGTGTTTTGGTACAGTGAAAGTGAAATGTTAGTCACTCAGCCATATCTGACTTTTGCAACCCCATGGACTGTATGTAGCCCACCAGACTCCTCTGTCCATGGAATTCTCCCAGCAAGAATACTGGATGGGTTACCATTTCCTTCTCCAGGGGATCTTCCTGTCTCAAGGATCAAATCTGAGTCTTCTGCATTTCAGGCAGATTCTTTAGCATCTGAGCCACCAGGGAAGTTCTAACTAATTCATATTAATATAGAGTCCTAGCTAATTCTGTGCTTGGCCACAAGTAAAATAGTCTAGACTTTCTTAGAAGAGAATAGAAAAGGCAAATTTTGTCCACTATGTAAATGAAAAAAAAAAGCCAAATGTAAACATCTAAAATATTATAAAGTATATTGTTCCCATTGAGTATATTGGGAGTATATTGCACTCAATCATTGACTTTATACTTTTTGGAAATATTTTCCACTGTTACCTCCTCCCATAGACATATTAGGGTATATTTGTCCACATGGGTATTGTCAGAAATTGAAGCAGTAACATAACTTCTTTAAATTACAAAAGATTCCAAAGATTTATTTGTTTGATTGTTTGATTTTAGAAGATGATGGGAAGACTATTGAAACAGTCCTTTTGAATATTTGAAAGCATTTGATACAACAAATATTTTATCCTTATCAAATAAATTGCCAGCATCCAAAATTTCCCTTTGAAGATAAATTCTTTAAGTTCTAAAAAGCACTCATTGTGAGAATGAAGACTTACAGAAACACCAGTCACTGCCATGAAATCAGCCAGCTCAACCTGCATAGGGTGCTTCCCATTTCTTGAATTATTAAGCAAGTCACCGATTTTAGGCTAGGCTCTTTTAGCAGTGAAATAAAAAAGACAGCACATCTGAAAAACCAGATAATATAATGAATAAGACATTTGGTAAATAAGAGCAATTAAACATCAAAAACAGCACACATCTGAAAAGGCAGATAATAGAGCAGGTAAAGACATTTGGTAAATATGACCAAATAACGATGTTGTAAAACCTCAACCCGAATCAGCTATTCAGGATAAGATTCTATACCAAGTGATCTTTCCCCCTTTACTAGGTCCACCTAGATTTAAAAAAATCAAGATAAACTCCAAAGATCAAAAAGAAGTTGTTCTTCTGATTGGGGTGAGACTAGACATGCAATGAGATGTGCGCGCATGTACTTTAAGAGGAAAGGGTTTGTGTTGAGGAGACATGGATGTTCCCTTAGCACAGCTAAGGGTCCCTCCTCTGGTTCTGAGATGAGGACCCAGTATCTGAAGTGGGGACCCGGTAAAGTTGGGATGGGAAAGCAGAGTGTCTTTGGAGGGGGTGTAGGGCAGGGCTACGGGAGGACATGACTTCTCCCATGAAGTGTTTCCCCTGTTTGGTGCTAGTGATGGTTTTATGTTGTTGTTATTTGCTCACTTGCAGGGCTATCAGATGTCTTTCCTGTGTCCTTGACAATGGCATGTGATCTCGTGCATGTGCAAAGTCCTATTAATCTGGTGAGCTACTTTGGCAACTTGAAAATGATCAGAGCGTAGTTGATGACCATGCTGCCCAGTCTGTGAAAGCTTTAGAGAAGGGCCAGGAAAGTCACTCCATTTAAGAGATCTTCTTCCCTTCTGTGGTCACCCAAACCTCCTCTGCCCGACCACTCAGCAGCCTCCCTGGGGCCACTGTAGTCAGCCTTGCCGGACACAGGGTCGTTTCAGGTGGTGATCGTTGCCTTCTTCTCCCTCCATGGAACAACTTCTCTTCATAAGGATTCTTTTTCCCAGCAAGCAGAGATGACCTGGAAATTTGATAGTGCCAGAGTTACAACCTATACTTTCTCAAGAGAGAAATATTACCTTATAGAAACTAGCTTTTATCCTGCTGAGCAACTGTATTTGGCTGTAGGGATTGTCTCTTATTAGAGCCGTGAGAGCTGAGCAAAGCATGTAGGGCTATCTTCCTCACACCAAAAAAGCTGCTGGAATCGCGTGTGACCCTGAAAAGAAACCACAGTGTGACTAAGCGGGGAGCCGAGGAGAGACAAAAATGTCAGCATAAGCCAGCGCATTGCTCGTGCACAGTGAGTTTGAATACTCTTCAACACACCAGGAGAAAAGTTCTCAAGGTTTTAAAACTCCTGGGCGATGGTGGAGTTTTTGGCTAACTTCCTAGAGCATTATTAGGCATTACAAATGTCCTTCACATCCGTGCAGGCTCATAAGAATGAAAAAAATTGCTGTGGGGATTTTTGTATTTAATCTTCAGGAGTTCTAAAGTCTTTATTTTTCCATTTATCAATAAAACCAAACTTTTATCATATAGAATAGGGTAGAAGAGATTGGGAAGTAATTTTATAATAAAAAGGCTAATAAATTTGTTAAATAATAGTCATTGGGCACTTACTGTGTGCCAGGCACTGTGGTGGGGTGGGGGATTGGTCAGCGATTCTGCAGACACAGTCCCTGTCCTCATGACTCTTACACTCTAGTGGGCAGGACAGGTACAGAGTAAGTGTGGCAAGCTAGTCATGCCTAAGGAAAATGTGAGGATAGAATTGACAGTCTCCCAGTTCAGAGAGAACTAAGGGCATCTCCTTGCAGGATTTGGACATCTAGTCTACTAGAGAGAATGCAACTTTAAAAATGCTCTTAAGGACTTCCATGGTAGTCCAGTGATTAGGAATCTGCTTTCCAATGCAGGGGGCACGGGTTTGATTCCTGGTTGGGGAATTAAGATCCCACATGTGGTGGGCTAACTCAGCCTGCGTACCACAATGAAGATCCAACAGAGCCAAAATAAATAAATTAAAAAAAAAAATACTCGTGATTCCTTTTTTTTCCCCCTTTTTCACTAAGCTGCCCTTTGGACATGCAGAACCATGTCCATGGAGACCCTTATTCCTTCTCAGGGACGCTGAAGGGTGTGTTAGTCACTCAGCTGTGTCGGACTCTGCAACCCCATGGACTATAGCCCGTTAGGCTCCTCTGTCCATGAAATTCTCCAGGCAAGAATATTCGAGTGGATAGCCATCCACTTCTCCAGGGACTCTGAAGGTCTCAGTTATTCTTAGGCAACACCTTAGAAAGAACAAACTTACAGCAGTTTTATTTCTTTTTTGGCTTTTCAGATATATTTCATCTCACAGCAGCTTCTCCAAAACTGTTTTACCCTATGATTTTCCATACCATTTTCAAAAACCTACATATATATATATATATGTTAAATAAGATTAAACATAATTCCCAAATATCTATTCATTCCAGTTGAGAATTCAGATCTAAATTTCTAAAGAATAATGATGCTCAAATTTGCAAACTTGAACAATGTCCGTTCATACCAAACCATGAGCAGAAATATTTTTTCTTCACCTGAAAGTCTGAACTAATAATTTTAATATTTTTAAAAATTTTAATAAGGAATATTTTAAAATATAAACCAAAGTGAAGAGGATAACCTGTTGAATCCCAGTGTACTCATTTAAGCTTCCAAAGTTTCGTAAATTTTATTTTCTCTATATAGGTTTCCCCATCACACATAGATATCTTTTAAGAAAATTCTGGAGTAGTTAACATTTAATTTCAAACACTAATAATGTCACTCACAAATATCTCAGTCTTCCTGGTTAGCAGATAAAGAGATTTTAAATATAACTTGCCATCACAACTAACAAAATTAATAAACATGCTTTAGTATCATGTGGGCCTCCCAGTTCTAATTCTCTTTTTCCTATTCAGTCTAATAGCAATTTATTATTGTTTTTATAACATCTTTTTGTTATTGTTTTTTCCTTCTTTCATCTTTGTGTTTCCTATTTTGTTAACTACCTTTTGTCTTTATTAATTCCCACTGTATACTCTTCAGTGTATCTAAGTATCCTGTTACTAATTCTTAAGATGAATGTATTAATTTTCTCAGACTACCATAACAAACTATCTTGGAGTGGGTGGTTTAAGCAACAGAAATTTATCTCTCACAGTTCTGGAGGCTAGAAGTCCAAGATCAAGGTGTGGGCAGGTCTGGGTTCTTCCGACATCTCCCTCTTGACTTGCAGATAACTTTCTCATCCCTGTGTTCTCACATGATTGTTTCTCAGTCAGTGCACTGTCTGTGTCCTAATCTCTTCTTATAAGGACACCAGTCACATTGACTCAGAGACCACCTATATGACCTCATTTTACCCAAACTAGCTCTTTAAAGGCCCTATAATCAAATGCACTTACTTTTGGAGATGCTAGGTATTAGGATTTCAACATATGAAATTTGGGTAGACATAATTCAGCCCTAACAATAAGTCTAAATTACTTTATTTTCAAATTTCTTCAAACATGAAAGGATTTGAGGCTATACATTGTTCTCGGAACATAAATTCAGTTTTTTTAATGTTAAGAATTTAATGTTAAACGCTCGCTTTTCCATGCTTTTTAGATAATATATAATTTCAGTTTAAAAATTTCTCTCTGAGAAGTTATTTAGGAGAGTGTTTCTTAACTTCCAAAATGTAAGGATGTTTTGGGCATTAGTTTTTACTTGCTTCTAATTTTGTGATTTCTGAGTATTCTGCCTTGAAAAAAAATTTTAAGTTTTCTTTGTAGTCAAATACACCATCAATTTCTGCATGTTTTATAATCATACAAAAATGCACACTCTGAGTTGGTAGGAAACAAAATATTATATATAATTTTATTACACCTACCTTATTGCTTTTGCTAGTCAATTTCTCTATGCCCTTATTCCTTAGTGTACTGACTATTTCTTTGTTCCAAATACCTTTTCAAGAGTTCTTGTATAGCAAACAGCCTCAGAAAACAAAGATTGTGTCATTTTCCAGCACAAAAGCAAATTTACTTACTGTCCAATAGAATAAAAATAATCTGTCCCTTTAGGGGCAAAGATCAGGCAGGTTTACTGCTCATTATTCCCATAATGGTAATGTTTTTATTTAAGGGAACATGCCCAAGTTTCAGAGCTAGTTACATTTTAAGTAACATAAGTGAATATTGTCTTCTTGTTTATTTGTGTATCTAGCTATGATTTTAGATACATGAAGGGGTGGAATGCCCACATGATGAAGGCCAATATGAAAGCCATTATTAAGAAGTCAAAGAGAGAAGTCTAGATTTTTTTTTCTTTCTTTAAGAGTCACAGCTTTTGCCTAAGTACTAAAGTACTAAACTTTCTGCATGGGAGCCTAAATAAAACCTCGAAAATTGTTTTTAACTTAGAGCTTTAAAATAACTATAAAAATATTCATTTTCCCATTTCTGGGAAAATTATGTTATCAAAAACTATTTGGAAAGATTCTGACACTTTATGCAATTTTAATGTAATGAATAGAAAAATAAATATAATTTCATAGTGCAACTGACTTTGACAATGAATAAGATATATTTTAATCCCACAATATGAGTGTTGAGTTTTTATTTCTGTTTCTTGTGCTGACTGAATAGTTTGTTTATTATGAGGGAGTTTAATATTATCCTAAATATTTTGTATTATTTAATATTATGAGGGAGTTTAACTCATATCCTTTAATGTGAGTTAAAGGAATATGTGGATATATACGGAGAAGGCAATGGCACCCCACTCCAGTACTCTTGCCTGGGAAATCCCATGGATGGACGAGCCTCGTAAGCTACAGTCCATGGGGTCGCTAGAGTCAGACACAACTGAGCGACTTCACTTTTACTTCTCACTTTCATGCACTGGAGAAGGAAATGGCAACCCACTCCAGTGTTCTTGCCTGGAGAATCCCAGGGACAGAGGAACCTGGTGGGCTTCTGTCTATGGGGTCACACAGAGTCAGACACGACTGAAGCAACTTAGCAGCAGCAGCAGCAGTGGATATACACTAGCCTTAAATTTAGATTATATTCCATGAAAAAATAAGTACAACAGAATTTAGAAATATAGAAGAGGGAATACCATCAGCCAGGCTAGTTTTTGATTTGCTTGTTGGTGTTGGGAAAGCTTAAAGTAAGCCAATTTTAAGAAATAGATGTCAGTATGCCCAAACTTGGCTATGCAATATAGGAATATGTATAGTCTGGCATGCTGGGAAATGCTTTGCTATTAGTGTCATGTTTAAATGAGCAAAACATTTGTCTCAGCAAAAATTTATATCAAGGTTCTGCAAACTTTTCTATAAAAGCAAAACAGTATATATTTTAGACTTTGTAAGCCATATGAGCTCTGTTATAATTACTCAACTGTGTCACTGTGGAAAAGTCGCTTCAGTCATGTCCGACTCTGTGCGACTCCATGGATTGCAGCCTACCAGGCTCCTCCATCCATAGGATTTTCCAGGCAAGAGTACTGGAGTGGGTTGCCATTGCCTTCTCTGAAATGAGCATGGTTGTATTCCAATTAAACTTCATAAAAATGTAATAAATAAAAACTTACAAAACAAGAAGGAGGCTAGATTTGACCCATGGGCCACAGTTTGCTGATACTTGGCTTGGACGATCATTTGTCAATGTTCAGAGTTGAAAAAAGCCATTTTTTGGGCGGGGGGTATCTCCTCCTACCATAAAAATTTTGAAGTCACAGCTTTTGTGACCCATGTAATCCATCTCTTCATCAATTTTAATACTATTAATTTTATGTCTACAAAGAGTGTAGACTCATTTCAGCAGCCCTATAAGAATTACTAGCTTTGGTATTGAAATGTTTAGACATGTATATAAAAATTTTACTCTGGCTCATTAGAAATCTTTAATGCTGACATAGCACTTAGCAAGCAGTGCTCCTTTCTCCAAAGGCTGAATTTTATCTTCACAGGACTCCATCTTTAAGTTTCTAAGTTTTATTAATTCCAATTTCTTCCTTTTGTTTTCCCAGACCTTGCAGTAGTGGTAGCTGCTTCTTGCAGTTGCTATGTCTGTGAAAGCATGTAGTTACCCTCTTTAAAACCCGTTATCAAGTTGATAATTTTGTATGTTGTTGTTGTTCAGTCACTCAGTTGCGTTATACTCTTTGCAGCCCCATAGACTGTAGCATGCCAGGCCTCCCTGCCCTATGCAAAAGCTAAAATTTTGTATAGCTAACAATTCTTTGAATTAAATTCTCTTTGTTCCAATACTAATGTGGTTTTGTCTCCTGAGTGGACCCTAACTGATACATATCCTGAAACAAAACTCAATTCACTTATTGGAAAATTATCAACTATTTTGGAACAACTTGGGTATGTTAGTCTACTTTTCTAACTGTAAATTTTGTCAAATCTAAATACAGATCAAATATCCCCACTTAAATTAGTGTCAAATTGAGATGTACTATAAACATAAAAGAATATAGAATCTCCTTATTAATTTTTAATCGTGATTACATGTCAAAATAATAAAAATTTGAATATATTAGGTTAAATGAAATATACTAGTAAAATTGCTTTCACTTGTTTCGTGTTTCTAAATGCACCTATTTGAAAATTACACAGGCACATTTACATATTTGGCTCTCATGATACTGCAATTGGACAGTGCTGTTTTATGTTTTTTCCTACGATTTTCATCATGTTTTTCATAAGAATAAGAATCAAGGGAGGGCAGAAGAACTGCCAGAAGACTGAGGGAGGAAAAAAGGGACATTTTTTTCTTTTTAAAATATACCTCAGGGTCACAATACTTGAGCTTGGTTTTCAAAGCTAAATTACATTTTAACACATTGTAGAGGGCCATCCAAATTTTCCTTTTGCTCAGTAATTTAATTTTATTCTATATTGGCTGTAATATTTGGGCCATTGGCTAGAATCCTCTTAAATATTTTTCAATTAAATAGATTGATTTCTGCAACAAGATTTGGCTGCATAAACCTTTGGCAAAATATATTTTTGGTTCAACATTAAAAATATGTACATCCTGGTTTGTTAAAAATAAATAAATAGACTTTCATGCATTTTAAAAGCGAAATGTTATATTGAACTTTTAACATGACAAACCCAAATGCATAAATGGTAATAAGTACTGTGACTTTGCTGGATTCATTAGTTTTAATTTAACCAGAGAAATGAATTAAAAGTTTTAAGGAGAATTCCATGGACACCTCTGTCCCTGGTGGGGTATAGTCCATGGGGTCCCAGAGAGTTGGACACGACTGAGCAACTAACACTTTTCACTTTCAATAGCTTTCAGACAGGGAAATCAGTTGTGGCAATCAGTTAAGAGCATCAATTGTTAACTCAAAAGGAAGGATTTGGCCCTAAAAATGGGGTGATAACTAGAACTCAACATCTTCTCAGGTAACTTGGAAAGGAGATCTAGCCTTGAGGGGATCAAACCAATAGAATTTAACTATCTTTAAGAAGTATTAGTCCACAACCCTTCCTTCTTTTGAGAACTGCTCCTTCTAGCTCTTGTGTGGTCCTGGTGTCAGAGTTGTCAGAAAAAATACACAATATCCAGCTAAACTTGAATTTCAGAAAGGCAATAAATAAATGGCCAACTCTATCTGCCAATCAGAATGTTCACAGAAGTGCCTGTGACCCAGGACTGGCCAATCACAGTATCTAAAATCCTCTGTTCACATTGATTGGCCTAATGCATAAATATTGTCCCAAGTAGGGCCAATCACAGCCTTTCCATGTGATTTGATATAAGGAATCTGGGAGAGAGATGGTCTCTTTTCCTTTTGTGTTGCAAGCTACAAGGATTCCAGCTGGGTGGGCAGCAGTCATTTTTTTCTGACATTTGGAAAGAGCCTGCATACAGTAGGTAAGAAAAAAATGCTAAGTGCTGTAGGTAAAAAAAAAAAAAAAAAAAAGTATTGTACAAAGGACCAGATATGAAGACAGAGAGAAAATGTTCTGACCATTTCTTCTGTTTGGAAGTATGCTTGCTATTCTGTGCTTAGGTTTGATTGTGATTAAGTACTCTTCCCCTAGCAATGCCAGATAAACTCAGTTGCAATTTCTTACCCTACAACACACATTAAACAAAGCCATCATCTTGGCCACTGTGCCACTATCAACATGTATTTTCTTATATGTTTGTCATCATTTCTCTAAAATTCTACTGAGTAGGGTGGTGTACAGATGTGATATATCTCACAACTGTTCTTTGCTAATAAATCTATGGTGTTGCTGCCATGAACACTTTCAAGGCAGACTGCGAGTTTCCCTTCCTTTGAAGAGTACTTATAAGAATGCAGTGTAATGCATATTTTTAAATTTCTTACTTCAACTCTATTACCATTCCATTCATTTTCTAAGACTGCCCCATCATAGTCAGTACTTGCAGACATGAACTGGGAAGCTTCTAGTTTTAGGATCCTGAAGATACTGATGCCACTTATGCTGGCTTCAGAGAAAGGAGTAGCCCCCTAACTTCAGCTTGGATTCCACAGTCTGCCAAGTACCATGCAGGAAGGGCTTGACTGGCTGTTTATTTGGTGGGACCCAAAGCAAAAAAAAAAAAAAAAACAGAAAGGAAATATATATATGGTTTAAGAATTTCAAGATGGCAACAGCAAAGCAATAAACCAAGCTTGGGGCCTGTCTAAGCACAAGGTCCTGTGTAATTGCACAGGTCAAAGACCCTGGAACCAGCCCTACCTGACAGTCACAGTTAATCTCTTGATACCTTAAGTTCCTTATCTGTAGAACAAGAGGAAACACTGGCTTTTTAGTGTGGCAGATATTAAATGAGTTATTTGTGAAATTTGTGATGTTCCAGACACACAGTGGTTTCTTAGTAAAAACAGTAACCGCCATCTGACTGTCTTATATGCAGCAATAAGGTGTCTGAAGTCAACCAGACATGGGCTCAGAAGCTAGCTCTGCCACTTATTTGGGTCAATTATGTAATGTCTCTAAAGTTCCAACTTCTGACCTGTAAAGAGGAATGAGTCAATGCATCTACTCCTGAAAAAATCATTCTGAGGACTCAGGGAAATATTACATTTAAAGCATTTAGCACAATGCCTGGTACACAGGGTCACTAAATGTTAGCTGTTATGACTCTGTGCCAGGCACTGTGCTAAATGTTTTATGTCTGCTAGCTCATTGAATCCTTACAACACCTGAAAATTTAAATGTCATTGCTTTCAGTAAATTGCAACTGAGGAAGGTAAGTGCTTTTCCTCCTGTCACATTGTTACTATGTGGAGGGGCCATAACTGAGAGTCCAGGTCTCCCTGATTCCAGAACCTCTGCCTTAACCACTGGGCAGACTGTCTTTGGCTGTACAGTTTTCCCTTTCCTCACTCACTCCTGAATCCTTATGTCTGTCTGCCTCCCTGTAACTGCCGGTGGTGAGGGATGGTATATCACATACAGTATAAGGAAAATTTTAAAAACTATTATATTTGAATGGCCATCTGCCTCTCTATCTTATGAAAAGCAAAGGAGAAGTGCTGGCCACAACAGCAATGACAGATTTAATGAAACTTGAACTCGTGAAGACTGGTTTGAGACTTAAAGATGTTTATCAAACTTTGGTCAGAGCTGGGCTTGTTTACCCTCTAATTATATGTTCTTAATTTGGGTGTTTCTGAAACAATACTCTGAAGGGCCTTTTATGTTATTTTTCTTTTCACTGGATGCTGCCAGTTTTTACACAAAACTGAGGTAACACCCTTGTGTCGAGTCGCAACACAAAAGCAGTTAAAATGGCATTAGAGCTCAGATCAGTCTCTGCTTGTTCAGTCTTCGTTTTCTAATGATCAGGGTGTTGTTATTTTATTTTGCTTTCATCCTAAGGCCTAGTTTGGCCTTAGATTCTAAGCCTGAAGAAAGTAGAGTTGTGGGGACATGCTTTGGCTTTGCTGTCTCTGGAACACTGGACGTGCTTCTGTAATCCTGAAAGCGAACTCTCAGGCTGCTTGGAAATACATAGTGATCAGTACTTTTTACGACTTTTACTAGATCAAAATTTTTTTCTTGCTCTAAAACATAAGGTGATAGTATATACAAGAGAGTTAAACTTGCCATTTGTTGTTTTTTTTTTTGCAGTTTGTATTTTTAAAGAGCAAGCCTTTCTATTAAATGCCTTCTATAAGCCTGCACTCTACTAGGATTGAAGAGAGGCCTATGCCTAAATTTATCATTGCTAAATTAAACAGAATAATAAACTAAGTGAAGTTACCTTTGTCCATTTCACATTTTTCTCTTTCAGCATTTCTTGCTTCTTTCCTTTCTTAAACAGCTTTTTTCCTCCTCACATCCTCCAAAGATTGTATTCTGAGAGATGTTAATAGTGATTGCACTTACTAGGCACAGTTCAGAAAGTTTAGAAAAGGTGTGTTAATAATAAGAACAGCTTTTACTGAGTGCTTTTATGTGCTGGCTAAGTGCTTTATATTCCTCATCTAAGACCTCATTTAATTTTCCCAATAAATCTGTAAGATAGGGCTACTATTATCCTAATATTATTTTTGTCTAAGTCACCCAAAAGGTGGGTGGCAGAGTCATTACGCTAAACCAGACAGTTTCCTCAGTGGGTATGCCTTATTCACCTCCACCAACCCCAACATAAGCAGACTTCAGTAGATTTCATTATTGCACAACTTCCCAGAGCCTGTAGTATGCTGCAGTGAATTTCCAAGATGAGAACACAGTTAACTGAAAGTGAAGAAAAAAACTGAAAGTGTTAGTGGCTCAGTTGTGTCAGACTCTTTGGCACTCGCATGGACTACCCCCTGCCAGACTCTGTCCATGGAGTTCTCCAGGCAAGAATACTGGACTAGGTAGCCATTTCCTTCTCCAGGGAACCTTCCCAACCCAGGGGTCAAACCCAGGTCTCCTACATTGCTGGTGGATTCTTTACTGTCTGAGCCATCAGGGAAGCCCACTCAAGCTGGTACAAATAAAAGAGCAGTCTATTGTAAAGATTCAGTTCTCACAGAATCCAAGGATGGAAAATAAAACTGTTTTATTTTAAAATAAAAAATTATTTTAAAATGAAAATAGTATCTTAGCTCCTGGAAGGACTCTCAAGAATGAAGTCTTTCTGTCTTTCTTAGGGCTACAGGATCTCTTATCTTCGTTTCTCTCTGGCATCTTCTCCATTTGCCTGCTCCTCCTTACTGTTTGACTGGCAGTGTCTATTCATCCCACATGTGGCAAAACCTGGCCATCACACCTGTGTCTGCATGACCTTCCGGTGCTGGCAACTACTCTCTTCAGCTCTTGATTCAGATTCACAAGACTGAAAATTTGAATGGCTCCTCTTGATTAGATGTTTTACCCTGGTCATGAGTTGTGGCTGTGGAATGGGCTCACGTAACTTGTGGCCCCTCCAAGCAGGGACCATGCCAGAAGAAACAATGATAGATCTGTCTTCTACTTAAAGAATCAGGCAATAAGACTGAGAATTATTGAAAGATAAGTCTAATCTTTTTTCCTCATTTCATATTTTTATGAGCCTTCATAGGAAATGGCATTTTAGTACATCTAGAGTACACTTAAAAGAATAGTACAGCTATTCTTTTAAAAGAAAGATAAGACTTCATAAAATTAGTAGTTACTTGTCACTCTGGGACCTTCAAGGTACATCCCTGACCCTAGATTCAGAGCTTGTTTAGGTTATATATATCTGTATTGTGGAGCTGAGTTCAACCCCTAACTAGACAATGAATGAGTCCCTTTGGAGTCCTCCATTAAAGGCTCAGAAATCTAGGATATTGGAAAGAATTTAAGAAATGTCCAACTGAATTGTTCCTCTAAGGACCATATCTTTAAGGATGGCTGTATGATAAGGTATTTTCCAGAAGTTTTTGGTAAATATTCAGGGAAGGCAAAGGATTAGACAGCACAGGACTGCCTAAAACTCCCAGAAGGGGAGGGGTGGTAGCAACAACCTGGCCTAGTTATAACCAACTAGTCTACCCCATATTCCTATGTGATATGAAGGGAGTAGAGGCTAAGTGATTCAATTTTTTATAAATTTTGGCTTTCCTTTTGCATTAATGTAAAAAAAAATCATTAACAAAACATTAGTAGAGAAGTGGGTAGCATTTTACTGCTGGATAACATCTTTGATCCTGGTTCCTTTGTGGCATCCAAGGGGTCATTCTGAAGTGGAAAATGAAAAACCACAGTGAGACTTTGTTCTAGCTTTCTGGAGGGGAGAGTGATTTTCATAATAGTTCTATTTGAAATGGACTTAAAAACTTTCCTCCATTGCTTCCGGCTCAACCTTGGGTGGAGTTAATAAGCTAAGAAGTCTGGTGTTGTATGGAATGTGTAGGGCAAAAGGACAGTGAAATTATAGAAAGACCAGCAGTAACAGAGGACAGTTTTTGCTGTTAGGGCAGCAAACTTCTGTACTATAGGGACATAGCACAGTTCACAAAGGGAGTTAATGAAGCTCTGTGACCTTTGGACAGCTACAGGCAGTACTCCAGCTATACCCCAAGAAGATGTCCACTGGTCTCCTAGGACAGCATGGGACCTAAGAAGAGAGTGTCTCAGGTAGGATAGAAAAGTACAAAGCAGAAAAGAAGCAGAAAAACATCAGAACAAGACTCAGTTGTCTGTGGCTATAGATCCACTCTCTAGGAAAGGAGAACTTATATTGAAATAAGATCATTGTACATCTAAGTTAATAGTGAGTAATTCTGAATATATAAATTCCCCTATAGTATAATTCAGATAATTTCCAAAGTAAAGTAAAGCGAAAGTCGCTCAGTCATGTCCAATTCTTTGCGACCCCATGGAATACACAGTCCATGGAATCCTCTAGACTAGAATACTGCAGTAGCCTTTCACTTCTCCAGGGGATCTTCTCAACCCAGGAATTGAACCCAGGTCACCCACACTGCAGGCAGATTCTTTACCAGCTGAGCCACAAGGGAAACCCAAGAATACTGGAGTGGGTAGCCTATCCCTTCTCCAGCATATCTTCCTGACCCAGGAATCAAACAGGGATCTCCTGCATTGCAGGTAGATTCTTTACCAAATGAGCTATCAGAGAAGCCCTAATTCCAAAAGTGTATTTTAAAAGCACATTATTCAGATTTGTTACAGTAAGACATCTGGACTGGGGAAAACCTTAATTGTGCCCACTTAGGCACAGCTTAAATAGGGCATCCTATCAGAAATGAAATTATAATGCAAACTACTGCTGCCCCAGACTGATCTGTGAATATTTACACTTTATCTTCTTAATATTGATATATGTTATAAACTCATTTTTGTTAATTTAACCTCTTAATATAAAAAGATGCAAACTACTATCTTGATTAGAAGAGGGGCTCTAGAGTTATAGAGCACACTGCTATACAGATATCAAATCCTTACTACCAAAAGATGACAGGGTGACAAGGATGATCCAAAAAAATTTAAAAGATCCCGCTTAAACATAAAGGGCAATTCTTAACACAAATTAGCAAATAATAGTCAACAATATTTTTTAAAATTTATACATTTTGACAAGGGAGGGTTTATCCTGGAACTAACTGGAAGGTAGTTTTAATATATAAAATCAATCATATAAGCACAATCACTATATTCATACAATAAAAAAGAAAAACTATAATAATTCCCATGGGGTCAGAAAAACTTTTGACATGATTAACATCAATTTATGATTTTAAAATTATCATCAAAATATGAAAATGATTGGGAAATTGCACAGATGCTTACTCTCTATTCAGCATTGTACAATGGGGTCCTAGCCATTGTAATAAGGTAAGACAAAAGTTATAAATACTGGAGAGAAAAAGAAATCATTTATTTGCTGAAGACACAACTATAGAGAAAATGCTAATGAACCTTACATTCTAGTAAGAACTATTAAGTAAGTTTAGTAAGATCATAAGCTACAAGATTAGCATAACAAAATCAGTTATACATCTATATACTGGCCACAAGCAGTTGGAAAATTAAGTTCAAAAAATAAATTCCATTTATAACAGTATCCCAAAACAAAACCTACTTACAAATAAAATCATAAGAAATTGTATGCATGACCCCTACAGTAAAAACTGCTAACCATTACCAGGAAAAAAAAAAATTTAAGTCCTAAATTAGTCAAAACATTCTATTGTCATGAATTGGAAGACAGTATTCTTAGGAAGTCAGTTACCCACAAACTGATTAATAACCTAAAAACTGAAAACACCAAAATCTCAGTAGGCAGTCCCCCAAATTGGCAAGCTGATATTGAAATATATAACAAAAGGCAAGTGCCTTGGAATAACTAAAGCAATTTTTTAAGAACAAAATGAGAATATATCATTACCTTATTTCTATAAAATTATAAAAATCCATTCAGTGTTGATGAAAGGACAGACCAACAGAACAGAGTCAGAAATAGATATCCACATGTATATAGATAATTGATGTTTCAACAAAGGTGCCAGAAAAATTCAACAAGGAAAAGAAAAGTCTTTTTGAAGAAATAGTGCTGGGATTGGCTATACTCTAATATAAAATAAATTTTTTAAAAATAAAGTCTTCCTGATAAAAATAGTGCTAGAATAATTGAATATCTTATGGGGAACACAGGCGTTTATCCTATCATACACTAAAATTAACCCCAACTGGGTCACAGATGTAAAAGCAAAACATAAAACTTCTAAAACAGTGTGTAAAAGAAAATAATCTTTGAAAACTTTAAACATTCAAATATTCCTTAGCCACAAAAAAGGTGTACTCCATAAAACAGAGAACTGATAAATTGAACTTTATTAAAATTAAAACCTTTTGTTCAAAATACACCATTAAATAAACAAAAGGCAAGTCACAAAATGGAAGAACATATTCAATAGATAGATGAATATTTGTAGATAATAGGTAGATCTGACAAAAGATTGTATCCAGGATACATTAAAAAAAAACTCTTTCAAGTCAATAAAAAAGAAAACAAATTCTTAAATGAGCAAAAATTTGAACAAACACTTCACAAAACAAGATATAAAAATGGTAAATAAGCATGTCATTCGACATAGGGAAATGCAAATCAAAGCCACACTGAAACACTACCACACATTCACTGTGTGCATGCATGTGCAGTCACTAACTCCTCTGTCCATGAGATTTCCCAAACACAGATACTGGAGTGGGTTGCCGTTTACTTCTACAGGGGATCTAACCAATCCGGGGTTCAACTGAACCTACGTCTCCTGCTTGGCAGGCAGATTCTTTACCACTGAGCCATGTGGGAAGCCCACGTATTCATTAAAGCAGCTAGAATTAAAAAGACTGACCAAAAAAAAAAGACTGACAATTTTGGGCTTCCTAGGTGATCGAATGGTTAAGAATCTACCTGCCAACGCAGGGGGCACAGATTCATCTCTGGTCCCTAAAGAGTCCAGGCGCCCAAGAAGCAACTAAGCCCATGTGTTATGACTACTAGCCCACAAGTCACAACCCCTTAGCCCAGGTACCACAACTACTGAGGCTGCATGCTGCAAATACTGAAGCTTCTGCCCCCAAAGCCCATGCTCCACAACAAGAGAAGCCACTGCAATGGGAAGTCTGGGCACCACAACTGGAGAGTAGCCCCTCCCTCACCAACTAGAGAAAAGCCTATGTGTAGCAACAAACCCAGCACAGCCAAAAATAAATTTAAAAAATAAAATTAAAACAACATATACTGACAATACCAAAAGTGTTGAAGAGGATATGAGACAGCTGGAACATTCACATGCTACTGCCAGGGACATAAAGTGATATAAACATAGACCTACCAAATGACCAAGCATTTTCACTACTAGGTACTTACCCAAAAGTAATGAAAGCATATCTCCATGCAAAGACTTTCATGTGGATGTTCATTGCATCTTCATTTACAAAGCCCAAAACTGGAAACAATCCAAATGTCCATTAACTGGGGGTCAATAAACAAAATGTGGTATATCTAAAGGATGCCTACTTAGTAATAAAAAAAAAAAGTGAGCTATTGGCAAACACAGAAAGGTGGATGAATCTCAAAATTCTTCAGTCAGTTCAGTTCAGTCACTCAGTTGTGTCTAACTCTTTGCAACCCCATGGACTGCAGCACTCCAGGCCTCCCTGTCCATCACCAATACCCGGAGTCTCCCCCAACTCATGCCCATTGACTTGGTGATGCCATCCAACCATTTCCTCCTCTGTCATCCCGAACTCCTCCCATCGTCAATCTTTCCCAGCATCAGTGTTTTTTCAAGTGAGTCAGTTCTTCGCATGAGGTGGCCAAAGTATTGGAGTTTCAGCTTCAACATCAGTCTTTCCAATGAACACCCAGGACTGATCTCCTTTAGGATGGATTGGTTGGATCTTCTTGCAGTCCAAGGGACTCTCAAGAGTCTTCTCCAACACCACATTCAAAAGCATCACTTCTTAGCGCTCAGCTTTCTTTATAGTCCAACTCTCACATACATACATGACTACTGGAAAAACTATAGCCTTGACTAGTTTGTTGGCAAAGTAATGCCTCTGCTTTTTAATATACTGTCTAGGTTGGTCATAGCTTTTCTTCCAAGGAGCAAGCATCTTTTAATTTCATGGCTGCAGTCACCATCTGCACTGATTTTGGAACCCCCAAAATAAAGTCTTCCACTGTTTCTCCAACTATTTGCCATGAAATGATGGGACTGGATGCCATGATCTTATTTTCTGAATGCTGAGGTTTAAGCCAACTTTTTCACTCTCCTCTTTCACTTTCATCAAGAGGCTCTTTAGTTCTTCTTCACTTTCTGCCATAAGGGTGGTGGCATCTGCATATCTGAGGTTATTGATGTTTCTCCTGGTAATCTTGATTCCAGCTTGTGTTTCTTCCAGCCCAGTGTTTCTCATGATGTACTCTGCATATAAGTTAAACAAGCAGGGTGACAATATACAGCCTTGACGCACTCCTTTTCCTATTTGGAACCAGTCTGTTGTTCCATGTCCAGTTCTAACTGTTGCTTCCTGACCTGCATGCAGATTTCTCAGGAGGCAGGTCAGGTGGTCTGGTATTCCCATCTCTTTCAGAATTTTCCACAGTTCATTGTGATCCACACAGTCAAAGTCTTTGGCATAGTCAATAAAGCCAAAATAGATGTTTTTCTGGAACTCTCTTGCTTTCTCTATGATCCAGCAGATGTTGGCAATTTGATCTCTGGTTCCTCTTCCTTTTCTAAAACTAGCCATTCCCTTCTCCAGGGGATCTTCCCAACCCAGGGATCAAACCCAGGTCTCCTACATTGCAGGTGGATTCTTTACCATCTAAGCCACCAGGGAAGCCCGATACACACATACACACATACATATACACATATCAAAACTCACTGATTTGTACACTTCAAATGAATGCAATGTCCTTTCTATAACTTATTCCTCAAACTTGAAAAATAAAGAAATAAAAGTATTATTTGGTTCTTTTACAAACCTGCCTTATAATTTTTGATAGTCTCTTATTGTTGACTCTAGTGATTCCAATTTTAATTTTTAAAAAAATTATATACTTGTTTATTTTGTATTCTATATCTGGTAAATTCTGATCATTTAGTCCTCAAAGATCTAAAAGTGTTGATTGTTTCCACTGACTCTCACTTACAGAGGATTATTTTCTTGTGTCATTGGTGATCTTCAATTAAAAGTTTGTATTTCATTAATCTAAATCTTGTGAAAACCTGGGATTGGGGGTCTTACCTGATGATGCTTTTCTACAGACAGTATTCAGGTTTGCTCTTACGGGGAGCCGGGGTACTACTGAGTTGAGAGCACACCAGCTTCATTTCAGGTTTTCCAGCTTAATGTTGGGATGTAGGTCCAGCCACATCCCTTGTCTCCAGACCAGAGTTGAACCCATGCCAGCCCTGCCCTCAGAGAAACCTCACATGCTCTTTCTACTCAAATGCTCAAGTTTCAACTCATGGATTTCTCCCCTTGCCCCCACCTAGAGGTTTCCCTTACTTCCTGCAAGCTCAGCTACATGATCTAAAGTAGGATACCTTGGAATCTGTTGCTTTGCAGCAAAAGGAACCTTCAGTGAATCTGCTATACTGCTGCAAGGGCACAGGATGTTTGCACTCCTCTTTCTGAGTCTCAGAGAAAATGAAAATAAGCCTAAAACAGTAAAATGATAGTTGTGCCTTTTAAGGGTTTTGAACTAAAACTTGGTGACAAAATATGTATCAGATTCCCAAATCTAGGATCTTTCTCTAAATCTGATTATGGGCAGCCAAGCTAAGTGTTACTTATGTATATAGCTTTCCATTTTGCACTAAGATCAAGGAGAGAAGTGTTTGGGGCAAAGATAACAAAACAACTCTATAGAGAGCATCAGACAGAACAACTGAATGTAAAAATCTCCAGTATCTTGTCAAACCTAACAAAAATAACTTAGAAAGGGGATGACTATGGCCTTTCTCAATAATCAACACTTCTTTTTTCCCCTCTGAATTTTTATCCAGACTATATTTTAGTTATCCTTAGGAATTAAATTACAGTAATTTTAATTATTTGGATTGTGAATATTCACTCTATTTTGAATGTAATGGACTACTTAAAACGACTGGCTCCCCCACGGGGGTTTTGAGGTTGATAGTGGTGGAGAGCTGTGTCTAATTCAAGATTCCAGTTCCCGTCTCTCTTTACATAAGAAATGGTGTAGAAAGTTCATTGAATGTTTTAATTAGCATGCAAGCTGAGTATTAAATCCAAAGGAGAACCTAATACTACTTTTAATTGCATCCTACACAAGGTGATAAAAGAATACAGTTTTGGAATAGCACAAGGTAAAAGATTTTTATTATTGTTATTTGCAATAATAATATAATCATCTATTAGAAACCCGGGAGCTGCCAGGAGCTGAAGAAACATTTTCTTTTTCTGATTAACATACTGCCACAGTGGAGGATTGTAGCAGTTTATTGTTCTGGTTTATGATCTTCATCTGAATTCAGAATAACGCGGCAATGTGCCAACTTCAGACACTCATATACTTTCTTTTTGACCTGAATGGCTGTAAGTCCATTTTTTCCCCCTTAGTTTGAAATCTGTAACTAACCTCCTCAAAAACACTGATTTGGTTAGCCAATCAGGAAACGGAAATTAAGGGAATGCCTCGTCCTGCTCCATTTTACTGAATGAACTTGACGGAATCACTTGGAGTCCGAATTCTCCCTGGTTACAGTCTGCATCACACACAAATATTATCTGGTGGGTTTCCTTGGCTGGGGAACCAGGGGGTGGCTAATGTCGAGAGGCATATCCAAACCCCAGCAAGGTTCCTTGGGATTTGAACTAAACTTTGGGAAGTGACAGGACCTGGCAAAAATGGAAATACCTCCCCTGACATTTTTGCTCATGGTTTCTAAATTCACTTTCAGATAAGGACAGTGAGTTTGCTAGAGTGAGAAGTGCTGACAGACAAAGTGTAGTCTACTACAAAATTCTTCCTGGCACTCTAATTATCCTTTCCTTCTCTACTTCAGTATCACATGTAGCCATGTGTAGAATCATAAAATAATTATGCAGTGTACAAGCTTTCTGGGAGCATGTACCACTGTTTTCCTAATTCTTTATCTCTCCCATTGATCGTGGCGTGTGTGCATTGATCCAAGTCGGCCATCTGGTTAGGCAAGATAAGCGTGCTCGTGTCTTTGCATTGCACTGTCACTAGGGGAGGGGGCACATTTTGGCTGTAGGGAATTACGGGGGCAGGATTAGCCCTCTTCCTATGAGGAAACTGAATTTTAAATGCAATGTTGCAGCTGCATGGGCCATGCTGCTAACTTCTGTTTTTGCCATGAACTGGGTAGATTTTTCGTCTTGTTCATATTGTCTCCAAAGGTATAGCGACGCCTTGTATTAAATGGGGGTGGGGGGCAGGACTGGAGAGAAGATTCATTTTTAGCACATGTTAGACTTGTGAGTGGCTGATATGTTATAGGATTTCTAAATGGTAAAACTGCTTTCAAAGGACTACAAAAGGCTGGTGGATAAAAAGCGTTTTAAACCAAGACTTGTCAGTTTCCCCCTACCCTCGACCCCAAACAAAATTATTTTAGAAAGGGAAGAAATATTTGTATGAGTCTTTGCAAAAGAAACGCACAAAGGAAATTGAAAAAAAAAAAATTGCATGTGTATCATAGCAGAAGGAATTGCCGCTTGAAGCCCGGAACAGGGCTGTGGGGTATCCCCTGTGTTTATCTCTCTCTTTCACGTATTGAGATGAATGTTTGCCCCCAAGTTTATGACCACTGGGACTGACTGAATGTGCTATTTAACTCAAAGAGACTTCTTTCCAGCCCCTTTGGCCACTGTTGTTTTTAAAATTTGATTGCCGCTATTGTTGTCTCATATTCTGCAAATGTGTGGAAGACTCAAAAGCTTTTCCTCTAAAATTGAACAATTCTGTCAAAAAGATTAGTTCTATTTTGTCTGCTGGGTGCTGACTATTCATGAACGTGAAGAGAGAGGGCTTGGGTGTCATACTAAGTTGCTAAGGTGGCTGGATTTCGGCTATTGACTTAAGGATAGCAAACTGCAGTCTACAAAAGAGCAGCCAGAAGGAGAGGGGAGAGCGGCCTGCCATGTGTTTGAGCTATACCTTCTTTAGCTGCCCATTTATTTCTTTTGTTGCCAGAACTTTTATTGTCATACAGTTGAAAAAAATGTTAGACACAAGCTTCAGGCAGCACCAAGCAGAAAAAGGGATTAGCATATCACTAGGATCATCTTACACTGAACCAAATTCTTTTCAGGATGTATAATTAGCGAATACAGTCTTTTTTTTTTGGGGGGTGGCGGTGGGTAGCCTATGGGACAGAAAAAAATAAGCTCAGATCTTTGGCTAGAATATTAGAAGAAATAAAAGACAATTGCCAATTTCAGAGAGATATATACATATTAACTGTTTCTTTGCAGAGCCTTTGCAATTCCCTCAAGAAATGTCTGGTTGAATGGGAAAACTTACTATGAATTCCTGCCATTGTCTCAGGTTTTCTAAGAGGGAAATACGGTGTCATTGAACATACGTTCAAAATTTTAGACTGATGAAATCAGATTCAGGAGTTAGTGAATGGAGAACTTTTTCTGAGTGGGGGCAACTAAAAGGAAATGTGTGGTTTTCACACGATGACTTTTTAACTCTGCAGAAGGTACTTTGTAATTAAAAATGCCATTAGGAAATAGAAGGCAGTAAAATATACATTCTGGGTCTATTAGTCCATAATTCTGTGGGGCTTACTTAAAGCTGTCTAAAACTTCCCTTATAATTCTTGGGCATTGAATAGTTTTATCTGAGAGTAAGAAAATGGAAGTCTGGGATTGCTCCCTTTTATCTTCTCTCTGAGTTGTGCATTTAAGCAGTTTACACTGAGTATACAGGGGAAAACAGATTGGTCTAATTAAGTCATATTTCACTGGTAGATATCTATTTATATTTCCAAATATGCAGGCTTTTTAGAGAAGCACTTCTGAAGTGAGACAGGCAAGAACCTTTTTTCTAGAAGTACATTTTAAAGAATTAATAGAATATTCCTTTAAAGAACTCATCTGTGTGTATCTCAGTTTAAATTTCTAGAGATAGCTGGTGTTTTCGTTTAACAGATGAGGTGTCCTTACATCAATTAGTGTTCTTCCGGGATTCTTGGTTTTGAATAGTGTACTCTGCATGTTTTTCACTCTCCTGCGGATTGTATCACTCTGTCCCACAGCCCTTCTCCAAACAAAACACCCACAAAATACACCCTCCCTGTCTTGAATCTGGTTCAATTTTATTGCATATTTTCTGAGGACACCTTTAGCTCATCTTTGTGGTAAGAATTTTTTTTAATTAAAAAAAATTTTTTTAACTATTAGAAGCAATGGCACTTAGGTGCATAGAAAGCAGTTATTTCAAGATGCACAACTCTTAAGATAAGTGGGGAAGTATCCTTTGAGCTTTTCCTTGGAATTAGAGAACTTAGCCCCGGCTTTTTATTTTCATATTTCTTCTGGCTTGGAATTTGGGGTCAAATGTTTCTCTCTTGGCGAGAAACAAACCATGGATCAAGGACTCAATTGTGTTGTCTTCATTTAAAGAAAATCATTTTAGTTTGCATGGGTTATGTTTCCATGGAAAATTTTGTGTGGAATTAACAACATGACAAGGAAGAAAGAGTAAAATAAAACTGTTGTAAAAATGTTAACTAGAGATATCATTCTTCAATTATTTTCTTCACTTATCCTAATGATACTTTTTAAAAGCCATTCTTTGCTATTTCAGTAAGTATAATTTTTTCTAATTTATAATATCCATGTTGTTCTATGCCATTTACTTGTTAGAAATGTCAGTGCCAACAAGAAACTGGCTATATTCATGGCTGCTTATGATTTAAGACAGTCTTAACTCACTAATACTATTGGTAATTTTCTAAAGACACGGTTTAATGAAACTTGTGATATATTGTCATCAAATCATTGATTATTTAATTATTCACAGATATTTCCTCATCTTCTACCAGCTTAGGGCACACAATCTTGGATCTTCTTGTGTGCACACACACTCACACCCTCATAGATTGGAAACCTAGATGTCCTTTCAAAGGACCAACCCCAGAAACACGACTCTTGGTCTTCTAGACAATAAAAGAAGGATGTTCACATCTAAAAAGTTCAAATGTGATGTCAAGCAAACACTGACTATCCACTGCTGGGTAAACTAAAAGTGAATTCAAGAGTTCTTTCTTTTTTTTTAAGCACTTGAGAGCAAAGGCATCGAGGTGTGAAGGACTCTGAGTAAAGCAACATTTGGGTTACTCTGGATTCTGGAATAGCTCGAGCAGTGGGCAGGGAAAGAAAGAGTGTGACCCATAGTTAAATCTCAGCACTGGACATAGAATTCACAAAGGTAATGAAAGGAAGGGAAAGGAAAGGAAATCGATGACAAGCTTTCTAGTTTAAGTTTTATGAACATCAAAAGAGAGAAACAACCAGAATCTCTAAATATCAGATTTGAGCCTTTAAAAAAAAAGTACTTTGTAATTAATCAAAATATATTAATTGTTAATATTAACAAAGTCTTTAATATTTTTAGCTCATCAGTATATCACTAGCAAACATATAGTGTTTTACATGGTGTACATAGTGTTAGCATGTTATTCAAAAGAACCTATTTGACCTTTCTGTGACATACTAATAATGTCCCTTCTGAAGTTAAACATCTTTCATGGCAGGAGCCATTTAATAGAACATGTCATCAAGTCAGCACCACACATTCATGAAATACCATTAATTAAAGGCTTTCAAAGACATAAATAAGGTTCTCCAAAATACGAGTACGTTGAGTACAACTCTAGCCTACCAAATCTCATGCCTCCTATTAAAGAGGACCAAAGAGCCTTAGCATTTTAAACTTACAATAACGCCACACTTCCCATTTTAAACATATTTGTTCATTTAAATAAATATACATATATATAATTAGAATATCTTAATTGCTTTTGCAGCTAGACCCAATATAAATTATCTTTCATTTTTTAAATAGATCACTTACTCAATGAACCTAGAGCCTACTATGGAGTGAAGTGAGTCAGAAAGAGAAAGACATATTGTGTATTAATGTATATATATGGAATCTAGAAACATGGTACTGATGAAGCTATCTGCAGGGTGGCAATGGAGATGCAGACACAGAGAGCAGACATGTGGGTATAGGGCAGGGAAGAGAGGGTTGGATGAGTTGAGAGAGTGGCACTAAAACATATACATTACCATATGTAAAATTAGATAGCCAGTGGAAATTTGCTGTATGATGCAGGGAGCTCAAATCCAGTGCTGTGACAGTGTAGAGACGGGGGATGGGGTGGGAGGTGGGAGGGAGGTTCAAGAGGGAGGGGACATATGTATACCTATGGCTGATTCATATTGATATATGGCCGAAACCAATGCAATATGTAAAGCAATTATCCTCCAATTAAAAATAAATTTAAAAAAATTTTTAAGTTAAAAAAATATTTCATGTAATTAAATCAACTGGCTCGTTGAACATTGTATATGTACAAAGCTATCAAGAGGAGACCCTCCACTCTTACAGGTAGAAATTGTTATGACAAAGATAAGCAAGTGCAAATTTTCTATGATATGATGAAAACATAGTTCCTTATCAGACATAGTTCTAAAGGCGGGTGTGATTTGTTGTTGTTTGGTTGCTTAGTCATATCTGACTCTTGGCGACCCCATTGACTGCAGCATGCCAGGCCTCCCAGGTGTTACAGCTAATGTTAAAAAAAAAGAAGATAATATTATGAGCCATTTGTGTCTAATACATTCTTGTACATTTTACTTATTGATCTAGAATCTGGAAAAAGAAGCTATTTCATTTCAATGGCTAATATTTGCTAAGTCCTAACCAAGGTCTGGGCACTTTCTGAGAGCTTACAATAGACCTTGTAACTCTGTGAAATGCTATTATTATTGTACTCTTTTTATGGATGAAGAAACTGAGATTCAGGGAGGTCAAATAACATGCTCCTGGTTAAACAGCTGATAAACAGTGAAGCTGTGTTCAAAAGCAGGTAATCTGACTCAAATTTGTCTTAATCACACTACACTAGCCTTCCACATATTCAACAGAATTGAAAATATCAAGTTACCCCTCAGTTTACAGGGTTATTCCAGTGAGAAATATCTGCCCAGGGAAACAGAGGAAGGTATAGATGGAGTCAACAAGACTACCAATAGACAGCACTTCTCATGAGACTCTAAATTCCTGTTTAGGAGTTTTCATCTAGACCTGTGGATGCACAGGGTGTGAGACTTGGAGAGGAGTTAAGAGCTCACTGAAGTCTAATCCTTTTATTTTACAAATTAGGGAACTGAGGTCCAGACTGGTGAAATGACTTTACACGTCAGAGACAAAACAAGAACAAGAACGCCCAGTTCTACCAAGTCCCAAACTAGAGCTCTTCCCAGTGTCCAGAGTCAGTGTCAGAGTTCTTAGGGAAAGAGCAAAATAGGCAGAAAGATATGTATGAAGATGATGCCTGCTTCTGCTGGTAGGCATAAAAATCACTGGAATGTCTAAAGAGGTAGAAGAAAGTGACTGTAGGACTGAACTGCCTAACAGTTGATATGAACAATAGAGGGAAAAGAAGACTTCAATTTTAATGCAATGATGAAACTGGGAAGGAAGACAAGGACAGAAAATAAAATTTTAAATATTAAAAAAGTTGCTTTTTCTGAAATGTTTTATTTTTACTTATTTATTTGGCTGCATCAGGTCTTTGTTGCAGCATGCAGGCTCTTCATTGCATTGCACATGTGGGATCCTTATTTTTCCTGACTAGGGATCAGACCTGCGTCCCCTGCATTGGAAGGCAGAGTCTTAACCACTGAACGACCGAACCACCAGAGAAGTCCCAACATACTTGCTTTTAATTGGAAATTGAATCCCCAAGTGGAGATGCCCTGTTGCATTTAAAATTAGGAAACAGAAAGGGAGAAAATATCTGGACCAGAAATGCAGAGCTGAAGGTCAGTGGGACATAAAAATGGGCATTAGAAGTCCAGTTCATCTTCACACACATACACATCCAGGTCTTCATACCTTTATCTTTTTTTTTTTTTTTTCTTGTTGAAAGATATCTTTTAGGGATGGGAAAATACCACTTTTGTTCTCAGTGAGGTTCACACTTACAGGAGTAAATTTGGTCTGGAAAAATCTTCATAACCCTCCTACTGGAATGGGTGAAGAAATGGTACACTGCATGACAAAGCAGAAGGCAGAGCTTTGGAGATGAGTCAGACATTTTCTTTTCCCTTTGATAAGTTCTCATTGCCATTTCTCAAGGTCATATTTTGGGGTTATTGAGTGTTGCAAGATATTTATTTAAGCAGTGTTCCGGACTGGCATTCACAGAAACTTTAACTCTAAATCTGCTGCCACTAAATTAGATCTTGTTCAAATAAAGAAGGTTAATTGCTGTACACATTTGTTCCCCGTGTTGTCTGTTTTAATTATTACAAAGCTTGTCAAGACAAACAACTGTGTGGCATTTTTGCAAAAGATATACCTGAATTATAAAATGGTTAGATCAGGCCTGTGTCTGACTCTTGACCCAACCATTGCCCCATTAGTTTAGTGACAAAAGTTAGTGTTTGCAGAGGAGGAAAGTGGTTTGGTCACCAAAGAAGGAGTTCTGTTTTCACTATGGGGAGAATGTAGTCTTAATTAGGTAAACAAAGAGGTTTTTCATTACACAGTAAATACATTTCACAAAAAGACTCATTTAAGTTTCTTTTTAAAGAAACTGGAAAATATTAAGAAAGTTAATTGGAGGGCACTCAAATGACAATTAACAAACAGGCACAATTATCTTCTGACTAGTGTGTGGCTTAAGGATGTTTTTATCATTTACTTATGGCAATGTTTTAAAATGTGGGAATGCCAACCCAAGTAGAGGCAAGCACAGTATTAAGTGACACATTTCTCTATTTATATTTAAATAACCATCTGCACGAAATTATGCACAAATCATGGAATAATTCCTAGCAGAAATTACTACTTAGAAAATTAAAAAAATCTGAGACATGGTGTGCTTTTCATATTAAATTGCCCATTTCCAGAACATCACATACATTTGCACAATGTAAAGATGCTGCCGTGCGGGCCAATACAAATCGCTCACAATGTTAATGAAGATGGATGGGGAAAGCTGAAAACATTCATTTACACACAAGGGAGGAAAAGAGAGCAGCAGGGTTCACAATCTCTACCTTAATTTTTTTACCTTGATAATATCCAACTGAATGATGGTAACTTTAATAATAGAGTTCTTAGAAAGGTTTTGTGATAAATTTTCATTTTCAGAGTTGAATATGGCCTGTTTTTTCCCATTTAGAGTGAAAATTGTGTGTGTAAAGTTTGCAGGCTGACTGCTAAGCCAGGAAAAGGAATCTAACCTTGTGAAGAATGATGAACAGGGTAGACTGACTACACAATTTAAATAACCTTAAAAATTGAAAAGAAAAAAAAATGCTTCCTCATCTTGAAATGACTTTCCAACTAAAAAAGGGTCCAGCCTCCCCACCCCCAACCCAGACAAACAATCCCCTCTTCTCAAAACTCCTTGGACAAGGGGCACCTACGGTTGGGTCGATGAAGAGTAGGACACACTCTAAGACAGGGAATCTATTCTAGGACTATAGCACCAGGACCTATCTCAGCCCACCGCCTTTACAGTAAGAGGCTGGGGAATGGCCATCCATGGAGTATCAGGAGGAGTGGGGTGCCCTTGACCAACAAGCAAAGAAAAGTGAGTTGGGGAGGTTTGAGTCTCCCCATGACTCCATCTCCACCATCCTCACCAGCTCTCTCAGACCATCAGGTATCTGACGCCCTTCCCCAGTCATCGCTGGTCCTTGACATCGCTGGTCCACTGCTGGACAGTCATTTGCTTTGCAGGTAGTATTTACACTTTGCAACATATCTCAGGAGGGAGGGTAATAAATAAAGGCAGAGAACCACTCAATCAAACACATTAAAAGGCTACCATTCCTCAGGCTCCAGGATAATTCTTTCTTGAGTTCTCCTATTCAAGAACCTATTTTGCTAATTTATTTATTTGTTTGTTCAATAAATATTCATTGAGGTCAGTCCTATGCTAAATGGACTTCCCTGGTCTCACACAATAAAGAATCTGCCTGCAATGTGGAGACATGGGTTCGATTCCTAGGTTGAGAAGATCCCCTAGAGAAAGGAATGGTAATCCACTTCAGTATCCTTGCCTGGAGAATTCCATGGGCAGAGGAGCCCAGTGGGCTACACCCCATGGTGTTGCTAAGAGTCAGACATGACTGAGTGACTAATACAGTTCACTTCAGTTCAGTAGCTCAGTTGTGTCTGACTCTTTGCGACCCCATGGACTGCAGCACGCCAGGCTTCCCTGTCCATCACCAACTCTCAGAGCTTGCTCAGACTCATGTCCACTGAGTCAGTGATGCCATCTAACCATCTCATCCTCTGTCGTCCCTTCTCCTCCCACCTTCAATCTTTCCCAACATCAGAGTCTTTTCTAATGAGTCAGTTCTTTGTGTCAGGTGGCCAAAGTATTGGAGTTTCAGCATTAGTCTTTCCAATGAATATTCAGGACTGATTTCCTTTAGGATGGACTGATTGGATCTCCTTGAAGTCCAAGAGACTCTCAGAGTCTTCTCCAACACCATAGTTCAAAAACATCAATTCTTCGGCGCTCAGCTTTCTTCACAGTCCAACTCTCATATCCATATATGACTACTGGAAAAAAATATAGCTTTGACTAGACGGACCTTTGTCAGCCAAAATGATGTCTCTGCTCTTTAATATGCTGTCTAGGTTGGTCATAGCTTATCTTCAAAGGAGCTAGAGTCTTTTAATTTCATGGTTGCAGTCACCATCTGCAGTGATTTTGGAGCCCAAGAAAGTAAAGTCTATCACTGTTTCCATTGTTTCCCCATCTATTTGCCAGGAAATGATGGGACCAGATGTCATGATCTTAGTTTTTGAATGTTGAGTTTAGAGCCAACTTTTTCACTCTCCTTTTTCACTTCCATCAAGAGGCCCTTTAGTTTTTCTTTGCTTTTTGCCATTAAGTGTGGTATCATCTGCATTTCTGAGCTTATTTATATTTCTCCCGGCAATCTTGACTCCAGCTTGCGCTTCATCCAGCTTGGAATTTTGAATGATGTAGTCGGCATATAAGTTAAATAAGCACGGTGACAATGTACAGTCTTGACGTACTCCTTTCCCAATTTGGAACCAGTCTGTTTTTCCTTGTCCCATTCTAACTGTTGCTTCTTGACCTGCATACAGATTTCTCAGGAGGCAGGTCAGGCGGTCTGGTATTCCCATCTCTTGAAGAAATTTCCAGTTTGTGTTGACCTACACAAAGGCTTTGACATCATTAATAAAGCAAAAGTAGATGTTTTCCTGTTATTCTTTTGCTTTTTCTGTGATCCAAGAGGTATTGACAATTTGATCTCTGGTTTCTCTGCCTTCTCTAGCTTCCAGCTTGAACCTCTGGAAGTTCAGTTCACATACCATTGAAGCCTGGCTTGGAGAATTTTGAGCATTACTTTGCCAGTGTGTGGGATGAGTGCAATTGTTTGGTAGCTTGAACATTCTTTGGCATTGCCTTTCTTTGGGATTGGAATGAAAACTGTCCTTTTCCAGTCCTGTGACCACTGCCAAGCTTTCCAAATTTGCTGGCATATTGAATGAAGCACTTTCACAGCATCATCTATTTGATTTGAAATAGTTCAACTGAAATTCCATCCCCTCTAGTAGTTTTGTTTGTAGTGATGCTTCCTAAGACCCACTTGGGCTTTGTACTCCAGGATGTCTGGCCCTAGGTGAGTTATCACACCATCGTGGTTATTTGGATTATTAAGATCTTCTTTGTACAGTTCTTCTGTAATATCTTATTATCTCTGTAATACCTCTTCTAAATATCTTCTGCTTCTGTTAGGCCCATACTGTTTCTTTCCTTTATTGTGCCCATCTTTGCATGAAATGTTCCCTTGGTATCTCTAATTTTCTTGAAGAGATCGCTAGTCTTTCCCACTCTATTGTTTTCCTCTATTCCTTTGCATTGAAATAGTGACTAACACTACCAATCTAGACAGCATATTAAAAAGCAGAGACATTACTTTGTAAAGAAAGGTCCATCTAGTCAAGGCTATGGTTTTTCCAGTGGTCATGTATGGATGTGAGACTTGGACTGTAAAGAAAGCTGAGCACAGAAGAATTGATGCTTTTGAATTGTGGTGTTGGAGGAGTCTCCTGAGAGTCCCTTGGACTACAAGGAGATCCAGCCAGTCCATCCTAAAGGAGATCAGTCCTGGGTGTCCATTGGAAGGACTGATGTTGATGCTGAAACTCCAATACTTTGGCCACCTGATGTGAAGAGCTGACTCATTTGAAAAGACCCTGATGCTGGGAAAGATTGAGGGCAGGAGAAGAAGGTGATGACAGAGGATGAGATGGTTGGATGGCATCACTGACTCAGTGGACATGGGTTTGGGTGAACTCCGGGAGTTGGTGATGGACAGCGAGGCCTGGCTGCTGCTGTTCATGGGGTCACAAAGAGTCAGACACGACTGAGCGACTGAACTGAACTGAACTATGCTAAATACTGAGAATACCACTGTGGACAAGAGAAGTGTAATCTCAGCCATCCCAAAGATGATGGACCAACGAGCGACACATGGCATTAAAGGTGAGCAAAGGAACTTGGAACTCAGACTAAAGAGTACTCCTTTAAGAGAGTTCTATATTGTTTATAGTGTTGGTTACAGTCTTATAAGGAGTTAAAATTGCCCAGGGAGAGTGGATAAAGTCCCTACAGAACTTTAGTGTAGAGACAGAACCCTGGACAACACCAGTGTTTAATGGGTGACTTCTGAGAAGCAGCAGCTTCATCTTAGAGTTGGAGTCTGCAGGGACTAAAGACAACTATAATGATGAAGATAATGTGATTTCAGCCATAAGACTTGTGTCATAGACATCCACAAACTTACCTTCATTGTGTTATCTGGATAACAGCACAGATCTTAGAATGTTAAATATTTTCCAAAAATTGAAAAAGATGAAATATGGAAATATCATAGCCACATTTTATAGATTTATAAACTTCTTTAAGAGTTAGGACTATACGTGCTCTTGGTGCCCCTAATCTCTAGCCACACCAAGATGCTTATTTAGTTTCCAAATCCTATCCTGTTTGTCTGGGTTTTTGCATGTGTTGTCATTATTGTTGTTATCCTGAGATGTTCCTCTCCCTCATCACACCTTTTGTCCCTGAAGCTCCCTACCCTTAATTTGCTCCTCACCCTTCAACACCCATCTAAACCACCCTCTCTTTTGTGCAGCCTTCATCCTTAACACCCAGCCTGCCCACTCCCGGATGACTTAGGTGTCTCTCCTCTGGGCTTCTCCTCTGTCCCAAAGCAGCTTAACACTCTGCTGCTGCTGCTAAGTCGCTTCAGTCGTGTCCGACTCTGTGTGACCCCATAGATGGCAGCCCACCAGGGCTCCGCTGTCCCTGGGAGTCTCCAGGCAAGAACGCTGGAGTGGGTTGCCGTTTCCTTCTCCAGTGCATGAAAGTGAAAAGTGAAAGTGAAGTTGCTCAGTCGTGCCAACTCTTAGTGACCCCATGGACTGCAGCCTATCAGGCTCTTCCGTCCATGGGGTTCTCCAGGCAAGAGCACTGGAGTGGGGTGCCATTGTAGACATGATTGATGTTTCTGGTCTGTTTGCCCTCTGAGACTTGGATAGGAAAAATATATCCTGCCACGCCCACCAGCGCTTAGTGTGTATAAAGTACAAGTCTGACATAGACTAGCATTTGCTAAATATTGTTACGATGTGAAAGGAATCTATCACTCTCTCACCTTCCTCTTTCTGCCTCTTAATTTGTATACCTTTTAATGTGATAGATTGAGAAAGGAGTTTCCAATTTTTCTACTAGCTACATCAACTTCTCCACTTACAGCCTTCCTCCTTACTCCCTTTGTTTACAAGGCCAATCTCAGTTGGTCAGAATACTACACTCCTAATGCAACCCCATTCTATTCAGCAATGCTGGACAGCATGCATGAGAGAGTCTGAATATCAATTGTGTGATGTTTCAGGGGGATGTGGTAGGTTCAGGGAAACAATTGGTGTTTGTTGTTTGCAAAGTAGGAGATTTGAGCTCACATTTAAAAGATCACTACACAAAAAAGCCCCTGAAGTGGAGCCTGGATCTCTTGGGGAATCTCTTTAATCCTAGAATCATATGAAGATCTTGAGGGAAAGAATACTCTCCTTTGTTATTGTTTGTAAGTCGTGGGTGGGCAATGGGGGTGGTGGAGAGAGCAAGAGGATGGAGAAGCAGCAAGTTGTTGGCTCTTTCTTATAGCATAATTGACAAATATAGGAACACTAGCTGGGAAGATTATACACAAGGATGTATCTACAGATTAAAGCACCCCAGAATGCCTTCAAAGTGAAGTTAGATACTTCAAGAGCAGAATTAACCACTTGTGGTGAATATGCTCTGATGAGACTTGTGGAATCATTTTTGTCTTCGAGGAGGTCTGTTTATGCACATCCTGCTCTTCTCTCCAAGCACAACAGATGAAACTACAAGTCAGGACATCCCTGCTCTAACCCAAGGGATGTGTCCCACAGGACACCAAGTGAGGTCCTTGAGAAAGAAATCCGGTGTGGGCAAACACCACTTTCCAGTTTTTACCGAAGCTTGATCCTGCAAGAAATAATAATGAGTGCTTTATCTTCATGATCACGTGGGTCCTCCGTGGCCAGTCAGAGAAGAGTGAAGTTAGCAAGACAAATCTAATCAGCATATCACAGGAAGGTGGGAGGGAGATGCATTTTAAGTAGAAATGGGGCCGCAGAAAGGAGGCAACTCTGGCCTGGACCAGTTTCACAGCCTCTGAAGACAAAATGGCTTGAGGCTTAGTCATTGTTTAAAAGTCATTCCTCAAATTCCTTGTTTACTGTCAGCACAGTGAGTTGTGGACTCTGTGACTTTAGCTGTTAATGGGACTAAACACTTCTGCCAACAGATTAAGCCTTGCTGAAACATTAAGAAAACTGGCCCAGAGTTGGGATGGACTCTTGTTTAGTGTTTGTTTCTTTTTGGGGGGCGGGGGGTGGGGCAGGGAGGGTGACTGTCCCAAGACAATGGTTTTCCGATACCTGTGGAACGGTAGCAATTGGTGAGAGCCACTGGGTAGATTTTCTACTATGGGAAAACGATTGTTAAAAAAAAAAAAAGCAAACATTTAATTTCAATCATTTGGACTGACTATACAGAATATTAATGAGGTTTTTCTGAAACTAAAACTGACAAATACTTTGAGGCCCACCAAAAGTCTTAAAAAGTTTTTTTTTTTTAAGTTATAATCAATTTCTAAGAGAAATGAAAAAAAGTCACTATTTTCTTTCATTGTAAAAGGATCCTCCGGGCAGCTGGATGATATTGAAGGTGGGAAAACTTTTCTTTGTTACACTTGAACCTTTTAAGATTTGTCAAACCTATTTCTTCTCATGGAGAAGAGGAGCAGCGCTTGCATGCTAAATGTATTAAACTTCAAAATAGTTTTTCAAGTCTTTCAGACACCATAACCCCCTTCATGTAAATTCATATCTTTACTTGACATGTCTTCTTAAGCAAGGATTTTTTAGGTGGCTTTTATAAATCTTCTTCCAAGAAAGAAGCGAGAACAATTAAATGTTCCATTTTGCTTCCAGGTCTTAAACTTACAGTTGGGAAAGGACTTTATATTCAGAATTAGAACATTGTCCCATTCTTAACTGTAATCAAATATATATATATCAAAATCTTTCAGATGAAGACTTCAAGGGTCAAAATTGAATGCAAAAATGATTTTGAGTTTGGAAATTAAAAGTTCATATTCTATTACAATAACTTTTTGTATACACACATCATGAAAACACACTATTTACATTTGTGTTTGAGGAAGAAGTAGACCGGATAATGATTACATTGTTCATCTCTCTAACATTTCCTTACATTTTCTTCCATGGCCAAGTTGTTTATTCCATATTTATTATCATGAGTAACAAATTTCTCTTTGCTAGTAACTTTTTCAATAGTCATTAAAAGAGAGAAAATAAGGATGCAGGGAGCGCGGGAGGGGAGAGAGAGAGGAGGAAAAGGGAAGAGAAAAGAGAAGAAAGAAAAGGAATCTTCAGTGCTCTCTCTAAATGCTCATATTCAGAGAGGTGCTACGATTTCTATGATTCCGTGTCTTTGGAAACTTCAAACTTGACTTTGATTAACCATGCTAATGACCAGGGTGCTTCTTTTTAGTTTTACTCCTAATGTCACTTACCAGAGCTGTAAAGACATGCTTATATTATTTGCTTTTCATCTGAATCAAGGAGGCAATGCTAAGCGCAAAAAAAAAAAAAAAAAAAGTATTTAGCAGTGCATATAGGATTGAAGCGATGATAATCAGGGACCCTGGTAATTGAAGCTTTTGGGGAGGGAAAGAGAACCTTTCTTCTGGATCCTTCAGTCTGTTTAATAGGATAAAATTAGCTTGAGTGGTTTGGTGTTTGAAGAGGATATGATGTAATTGGAAGTGCCTCCTGGGTTTGCTGCTGGACAAAGCAATCAGGTAGAGACAGGGGAGGGCATGGGACGCTCTGAAGTAAGGGAGCTCGGCTTCCGCCATCCTAATTAGCCTAAATTAGCTATGCCAGTTTTCTGCTTGCTTTGGGCTTTCCCTGCTAATGCTTCTTTCAGGGCTGACAGAAAAGAAGTGTGAAATGCCCACTAACTTCCTATCTAACAGATGAATGACTGAATCTAAAACTGGAGGGTCAGGCTTTGTTGTTAAGGCCTTAAAAGTGAACCCCTTTCAGGGAATACAAACGGCCGGTGGGCCCAGACTGTAGGGAGTGGTGGACACTCACTTGTCCTGTGTGGCGAGGAAGTTTACAAAGCATCTGCAAGAAATTGATTATTTTGTGTATTTTCTACCTATCACTTAGAGGTCTCACCTGAAAGCACTCACATTGATTCTTCAACTTGAGGTGAACTAGGCAGGCCTTCACACAGCAGGCTCGTTTCTTCTCAGATTGAATTTGAAAGTCCAGATGCCAGGAGCGTTTCTGTGTGTGTGTATGTGCAAGTTACTGCCAGTTAAAAATCTTCCCTTTTGACCCCAATTAATCAACTTTCTGCAAAGAGCTTTGCAGCACATTCAAAGTAGTTTGTACAGAAATAAATTGAAGGCAGTATTTGGGTAGAAATAAATAATATCTTGATCTCAAAGCCACAGATTTAATTTTGCTAATGAATAAAATGAAACAGAATGGTATATATGATGAATAATAAAAACCAATAGGACCTAAACATTTCTCCAAACAAGACATACAGATGGCTAACAAATACATGAAAAGATGTTCAACATCACTCATTATTAGAGAAATGCAAACCAAGACCACAGTGAGTATCACCTCATACCAGTCAGAATGGCCATCATCAAAATGTCTACAAACAATGAATGCTGGAGAGGGTGTGGAGAAAAGAGAACGCTCTTGTACTTTTGGTGGGAATGTAAATTGATACAACCACTGTGGAAGATGGTATGGAGATTCCTTAAAAATCTAGGAATAAAACCAGCATCAGTTCAGTTCAGTTCAGTCCAGTCGCTCAGTCGTGTCTGACTCTTTGCGACCCCCAGGCTTCCCTGTCCATTACCGACTCCCAGAGTTCACTCAAACCCACGTCCATCGAGTCGGTGATGCCATCCAGCCATCTGATCCTCTGCCGCCCCCCTTATCCTCCTGCCCCCAATCCCTCCCAGCATCAGACTCTTTTCCAAAGAGTCAACTCTTCACATGAGGTGGCCAAAGTACTGGAGTTTCTGTTTTAACATCATTCCTTCCAAAGAAATCCCAGGGCTGATCTCCTTCAGAATGGACTGGTTGGATCTCCTTGCAGTCCAAGGGACTCTCAAGAGTCTTCTCCAACACCACAGTTCAAAAGCATCAATTCTTTGGCACTCAGCCTTCTTCACAGTCCAACTCTCAAATCTATACATGACCACAGGAAAAACCATAGCCTTGACTAGATGGACCTTAGTCGGCAAAGTAATGTCTCTGCTTTTGAATATGCTATCTAGAGTTGACATAACTTTTCTTCCAAGGAGTAAGCGTCTTTTAATTTCATGGCTGCAATCACCATCTGCAGTGATTTTGGAGCCCCCAAAATAAAGTCTGACACTGTTTCCACTGTTTCCCCATCTATTTCCCATGGAGTGATGGGACCGGATGCCATGATCTTCGTTTTCTGAATGTTGAGCTTTAAGCCAACTTTTTCGCTTTCCTCTTTCACTTTCATCAAGAGGCTTTTTAGCTCCTCTTCACTTTCTGCCATAAGGGTGGTGTCATCTGCATATCTCAGGTTATTGATATTTCTCCCGGCAATCTTGATTCCAGCTTGAGTTTCTTCCAGTCCAGCGTTTCTCATGATGTACTCTGCATAGAAGTTAAATAAGCAGGGTGACAATATACAGCCTTGACGCACTCCTTTTCCTATTTGGAACCAGTCTGTTGTTCCATGTCCAGTTCTAACTGTTGCTTCCTGACCTGCATACAGATTTTTCAAGAGGCAGGTCAGGTGGACTGGTATTCCCATCTCTTTCAGAATTTTCCAGAGTTGATTGTGATCCACACAGTCAAAGGCTTTGGCATAGTCAATAAAGCAGAAATAGATGTTTTTTTCTGGAACTCTCTTGCTTTTTCCATGATCCAGTGGATGTTGGCAATTTGATCTCTGGTTCCTCTGCCTTTTCTAAAACCAGCTTGAACATCAGGAAGTTCACGGTTCACATATTGCTGAAGATTGGCTTGGAAAATTTTGAGCATTACTTTCCTAGCATGTGAGATGAATGCAATTGTGCAGTAGTTTGAGCATTCTTTGGCATTGCCTTTCTTTGGAATTGGAATGAAAACTGACCTTTTCCAGTCCTGTGGCCACTGCTGAGTTTTCCAATATGACCCAGCAATCCCACTCCTAGGCATATACCCTGAGGAAACCAAAATTGAAAAAGACACCTGTACCCCATTGTTCACTGCAGCATTATTTACAATAGCTGCAACATGAAAGCAACCTAGATGTCCATCAACAAATGAATGGATAATGAAGTTGTGGTACATATACACAATGGAATACTACTCATCCATAAAAAGGAATGCACTGGGGTCAGTTCTAATGAAATAGATGAACCTAGAACCTATTATATCAAGTGAAGTGAGTCAGAAAGAGAAAGATAAATATTGTATTCTAACACACATATATGGAATTTAGAAAACTGGCCCTGAAGAATTTATTTACAGGGCAGCAATGAAGAATTTATGCTTTTGAACTGTGGTGTTGGAGAAGACTCTTGAGAGTCCCTTGGACTGCAAGGAGATCCAACCAGTCCATTCTAAAGGAGATCAGCCCTGGGATTTCTTTGGAAGGAATGATGTTAAAGATGAAACTCCAGTATTTTGGCCACCTCATGAGAAGAGTTGACTCTTTGGAAAAGACTCTGATGGTGGGAGGGATTGGGGGCAGGAGGAGAAGGGGACGACAGAGGATGAGATGGCTGGATGGCATCACTGACTTGATGGGCGTAAGTCTGAATGAACTCTAGGAGTCGGTGATGGACAGGGAAGCCTGGCATGCTGTGATTCATGGGGTTGCAAAGAGTCAGACACGACTGAGTGACTGAACTGAACTGAACTGAATAGAGAAATAGACATAGAGAATGTCTATTCTCTATGTCTTATTGGACATGGGGAGAGGGGAGGAGAGGGTAAGATGTATGGAAAGAGTAACATGGAAACTTATATTACCATATTTAAAATAGGCAGCCATCAGGAATTTGCTGTACAACTCAGGAAACTCAAACTGGGGCTCTGTATCAACCTAGAGGGATGGGTTGGGGAGGGAGATGGGAGGGAGGTTCCAAAGGGAGGGCATATATGTATACCTACGGCTGATTCAGGTTGAGGTTTGACAAAAAACAACAAAATTCTGTACAGCAATTATCCTTCAATAAAAAAATAAAATGAAATGACTGTTACTCAAAATTGAAACATACACATTTCCATATATAAAATAGATAGCCAGTGGGAATTTGCTATGTGACACAAGGAACTTAAATCCTACGCTCTGTGACAACCTAGCGGAGTGGGATGGGGTGGGAGGTGAAGGGAGGTTCAAGGGGGAGGTTGGCTGATTCGTGTTGATGTATGGCAGGAACCAATACAATACTGTAAAGCAATTATCCTCCAATTAAAAATAAATAAGTTTATAAGAAAAAAAAATTGGAAATTATTTTATTAACCATTGTTCACAGTCATCCAACAAAAGCACAGGGTTCACCCTCAGTCCCTTATTGGTCCTCACAGATAAACTTTCAGTTATTCCTACACAAACCTTTGGGGTACAGTGCCATTTTTTTTTTCATATTTTGGTAAACTCTGAACATCTTGGAAAAGACTCTGATGTTAGGAAAGATTGAAGGCAGGAGGAGAAGGGGGCAACAGAGAATAAGATGGTTGGATGGCATCACTGACTCAATGGACATGAGTTTGAGCAGGCTCAGGGTAATAGTGACGGTAGGGAAGCCTGGTGTGCTGCAGTTCGTGGGGTCACAAAGAGTCAGACACCACTGAGCAAGTGAACAGGGAACAACAAGTGACCATCTAGAGCTAAATGTTCAAGATGAGCATTAGAAACACACACACAATGTTTTTTCTTCGATCTATTTTATTTGCTATATCAAATGCATACTGAGCCCTGCAGTATGGAAGCCTCTGTGCTAGGCCCTGCAGGGATGCCCAAATCCTCCCTAGTGTCTGTCAAGTTTTTTCTGTAGAAAATAGGTAATAAAAGCATCTTCAAAAATTTCAGAGAAAGGCTAGAGAAAACAGAGGCTGGGTGGGTTCAGGTTTTGGAGCGCCTGAAGCATACACAATCTGGGAGCCTCTTTAGGAAAAAGAATATGCGATGACAAAGAAAGTGCCCCCTCGGAAGGCACGGTGCCGGCTGAGTGTTCTAAAGCTCTACCTTCAGTAGCTTCAGGGCAAATCTGCTCTCCCTAGGACAGCTGCCTTCAAATGTGTCGCCTGTCCTCTTTTTATACTCAGGAGCCCATCCAATTCCTTCCTCCATTTCCTTTACAAAAATTATTTTGACCATTTACTAAAATGCCCTGTGGGGCCTTCAGAGACACAAGCTTCGTAATTTCAAAATACGCATATTATGCAAGCTGGCTTAGTAACTCAGAGTGTGATCAGGAACAACTGTGGACTACATAATTGACATCATTTGGCTTATGTTTGCAACATTAGCAAACAGATCACACGAAACCGGGCGGTGCCCAGGAGGGCAGCTATGATAGACTGCGTGACTGTGTGCTTTGCAATTCGCCACAGGGGCAATGTCGCCCACACTTCCTGATGGCTGGAGCTCCTCAGGCATTTCCAGGATCAGGGACCGGCTCGCAGCAGTCGGAATGGAATCGCTGAAAGCTTTCAGTTGTGAAATTGTGTGTTTATAAAACGCACAGCAGCCAGGTGCTGAGTTAAGATCACATATTGTTCTGAATGACTCAGTAATTTTCAAGCTTCAGTTTAAGAGATGGAATTTTGTTTTCCCTAGTTTTAAACGGAGTGTTGGGCAGCGCCATGACTTTCTTATCAACCCAACTTGAGTCAGTTAAGTTAGCAATTTAGGACTTGGATTTCTCTGGCAGAGTTCCTCTGCATCCCCCAGTGCAATATTTTCACTCCATTTACTCTTGATACAAAGCAACCTTAGTGTTGGGCAGCTTGAAAACAGGACATTGCACGGTTTTCCACGCAGGGTTTGTGAACATTTTTTATGATTCACCTTGAATTCCAATTCTAATTACTGAAGTTGATGTATTTCTTTTATGACACATCTTTTCACTTAAATTGTTTTTGGTCTTTACTTTTAGAAGTCCTATGGTAAAGGTATCCATTGGTTCAAAGATTTTTCTGATGCCTGATACAAATAACCGTAGACTCATTATCTAGTTCATGTGCTGTTGTTTAAGCACTGAACTTATGACAAACGGATTAACACTGATAGACATATATGCTTCAAAGAAAACATTTGTACATTCACTTATTCAACAGATGCCTACATGAGACAGGAACAATTTTGGATGCTGGAAAATATATAAGTGAACATACTAGAAGTGGCCCTGCCTTCATGGATTTCTAGACTAGCAACCTAGTGAAAAAGAAATATACAAGTTCATTTATATAATGTTAAAACTATTAAAAATCAGGTAATATCACCATGAGCTACTATTTCACACCAATTGGAATGGCTATAACATTTTTTAAAGCAAGATTTCTCTCTCTCTCTCTCTCTCTCTCTCTCTCTCTCTCTCTCTTTTTCGGTCATGCCATGTGGCTTGTGAGATCTTAGTTCCCCAACCAGGGATTGAGCCCATGCTCTCAGCAGTGGATCTAATCACTGGATAGCAAGAGAATTCCCTGGATGGTTATAATTTAAAAAAAAAAAAGAAAATAACAAGTGTTGGCAAGTATGTGGAGAATTAGAACCCTCATACATTGTTAGTGAGAATATAAAGTGGTACAACTACTGTAGGAAACAGTTGAGTATTTTCCCAAAGAGTTAAACATAAAACTAGAATATGATCCAGAAATTCCACACCTAGGTTTACACCCAAAAGACTTAAGTAAATAATTGTACACCAACATTTACAGCAACATTACAGTATCTGAAAGATGGAAACAACTCAAATCAGATGAATGGATAAACAAAATATGGTATATGCCTATGGTGGAATATTATTTGGCCATAAAAAAGAATGACACTTTGATATATGCTATAACATGAATGGACCTAGAAAACGTCATGCTTAGTCAAATAAACTAGACACAGAGGGGAAAAAATTGTGTGTTTCCACTTATTTGAGGTACTCAAAATAGGCGAATTCACAGAGACAGAAGGTAAGATAGAGATTAGCCAGAAGTGGGAGGAGAGAGGAGCTGAGGGAATTATTGTTTAATGGGTACAAACTTAATGTTGCTAAAAGTTTTGGATACAGATAGCCCTGATGGCTGCACAACATTGTGAATGCATTAACATTCAGTGCCACCAAACTATACACTTATAAATCGTCAAATGATTCATAGTATGTGCATTTTACCACAATTTAGAAAAATAATCAGAGAGCTGTGACAGAGAATGACTGATGTGAGTTGGAGGAGCACTTACGAAAGCACTAAGTAGGAGTGCTTTATTTAATAATCCACAAAACCTGGATCTGCTCTTGGCGATAAATGATGTAAAAATGAACATGAACATTAGAAGATGCTGGGTATCATCATTTATATATTGGTGCTTGGGAAATTAAATTGATGTGCAAAATATCAACAACCTCAGATATGCAGATGACACCACCCTGTTGACACAAAGTGAAGAGGAACTGAAGAGCCTCTTGATGAAGGTGAAGAGGAGAGTGAAAAATCTGGCTTCAAACTCAGCATTCAAAAATGAAGATCATGGCATCCAGTCCCATCATTTTGTGGCAAATAGAAGGGGAAAAATGGAGGCAGTGACAGATTTTATTTTCTTGGTTCCCAAAATCACTGCAGGTGGTGACTGCAGCCATGAAATTAAAAATGCTTTCTCCCTGGAAGGAAAGGTATGACCAACCTAGACAGCATATTAAAAAGCAGAGATATCACTGTTCTGACTAAGGTCTGTATAGTCAAAGCTATGGTATTTCCAGTAGTCATGTATGGATGTGAGAGTTGGACCATAACGAAAGCTGAGTGCTGAAGAATTGATGCTTTCAAACTGTGGTGTTGGAGAAGACTCTTGAGAGTCCCTCGGACAGCAAGGAGAACAAACCAGTTTATCTTTAAGGAAATCAACCCTGAATATTCGTTCAGGGTTCGTTTAGGGGTTCAGAAAGACTGATGCTGAAACTGAAGCTCCAGTACTTTGGCTACCTGATGCAAAGAACTGACTCATTGGAAAAGACCCTGATGCTGGGAAAGATTGAAGGCAAGAGGAGAAGGGGTGGCAGAGAATGAGATGGTTAGATAACATCACCAACTCAATGGACATCAACTTGAGCAATTTCCAGGAGACAGAGGAGCCTGGCATGCTACAGTCCATGGGATTGCAAAGAGTTGGACATCACTTAGCAAGTGAACAACAACAATTCATATACTCACCCACTATGTTATTCATTCATTTATGTAAGAAATATTTAAGAGGCTCCTAACATACATACCTAGTGTCAAGCTGCAGAGAGGATACAAAGAACACATCCACAGATTCCAGTTTCAAGATTTAGTGGACAAAAAACACACCAAATCAATTACAATATAGGGTTTAAAAACATTTCTAAGTATTGAGTCTGTCTCATCATCCTAGAGGATTGAAAGCTGTTGGAAGACATGACATCATATTTTATAGCTATATGAAACTTAAAGGGTCATCTCAGCTTCCCTGGTGACTTGGGCATTAAAGAATCTGCCTGCAATGCTGGAGACCCAGTTCGATTCCTGGGTCAGGAAGATTCCCTGGAGAAGGAAATGGCAACCCACTCCAATATTCTTGCCTGAAAAATCCCATGGACAGAGGAGCCTGGAGGGCTGTAATCCATGGGATGGCAAAGAGTCAGACATGACTGAGCGACTACACACACACACACACACACACACACACACACACACGTGAAACCTCTCAACTTATATTCAATAAACTCAAGCTAAGAGAAGCTAGATAGGTTGTCTAAGGCCAAAGAAATAATGTCTAAGACCCAAGACTAGAAGGCAGATGTGCCTGATTACCAGTGTTGGTCTTGTCCCACCATTCTACATTACCACCCTTCCATGGGTTCCTTCCATGTCTCTTTCATCTCTTTCATCATATAAGCATCTGAATTTAGTGTTCCAAATATGATGGACATTGGATAAATGGATATTTGATGGTAATAGTCATGTGTATATATAATGACAGTTCCGGACTGGATGGCCTTCAGGAAAGGCCTTCTCTTTACTAACGTGGAGGTTGTAATGAGAATGTTGTGAGATAACATAGGGTTAGTTCTTAGCATAGAATCAGCTTGCCAGTGCAGGAGACGTGGGTTCAAGCCCCAGGCCGGGAAGATCCCCTGGAGAAGGAAATGGCAACCCACTTCAGTATTCTTGCCTGAGAGATCACGTGGGCAAAGAGCCTGGCAGGCTCACAAGAGCCGAACTCAGCTTAGTGACTAAAGAGCAACAGCAAGCTCTCAACACAGTTCCAGGCACATAACAAGTACACAATCAATGTGAGGTTTTGTTGTTAGTGTCATTATCATTAACGCTGACAAATTTTTATGAACTTTTGTAGGATGTTTGTATTATGGTCAATTTTCTAATGCTAAGAAGTTGAGGTCGGGAATTCAGTTCTCTAAAATCTAAAAGGTATGTACAAATTGAAATATCATGCCAACTCATTAAGAAAACTTACAAATAAATATTGACCTTCACTCTACCAGCCCTGCCATTTAAAAATCCACTCAAAATCATCACCTCCATTAGAGTCACCCAGAAAGGAGAGTAACTGAAAACCGCATTCCCAAGCTGGCCTTGTATAAATTGCTATTTGCCCCAGGGCTATTTTCAAGGCTGTAAACAGATGCTAAAGAGGAAACATTGACTGAGGTGTAGACAAGAGATAGGATAATCAGAAGCTTGAAAATGATTAAGGCTTTGCAGTCAAGAAGAGAACTTTGAGCAATTCGCACTTCTATCTTCGACACCGACAAACTGGTTCATTTCTGTTTATGTGGACAGTTATAACGCTGCTCACTTCACAAATTTAAATTTTTACTCAATGAAAACCAAATATTTCTTCTCATACATGTGGTTTTTCCCCTTAAAGTAATAGATTTAGGTGTAGAGAAGTTCTAAGATGATGAGCTTTATGGGAACATAGGAAACGCTTGGCTTTATTTCTTGTTGAGAGAAGGAAAGTTATGCTAAATCATATTAACTTCCTCTTATTCATACCACTGCTGGCTCTGCAAGTCAGTGTTTGCCCCTGGATTATAGGTGAAACTTGAGAAACATTACTGTCTTGATGCAACAGAGAAAATGTTAGTGGAAATGTTAATTGCACCTTGACTGGACTTGAGGAGAAGATTACAGGCACTATGCAAAGCTATCCAACATATCTGAGATTTTCTTCTCTAAATATTTTCAGACTTTTTCTTTATTCATTTAAATTTGCAGCAAATTCATTCAATTTGCAGCAAAGCATCAACCTGTATGAATCTCATTTGCAAAAATTACAGGTGTCTTCTCTTTTAAACAAAAGAATAAGGTGTGAGTTGCCTGAACAATTACTAAATTTATACGATCCACACTTAGCCAAGCTTATTAAGTAAGTAATTGAGTAGAACCAACCAAGAAATGAAAATCAGGAGGCAGGGTAATGAAACTCAAACTTCTTTTGATGAATTTCACTTTTCATTGTTTTTAGATAATTTACATCTAATTTGAAATTTGCTTCTAAAGATGACATGTAACTTAGGGTCAGTGGAGGTTTCTAACACAAAAGATATAAATTCATGGTGATATCTATTACACCATCCTGTTTCACATTCTTTACGGCATTTAACACCATCTGATTCTTTTTGGTTTATTGATTGGCTTATTGTCTGTCTCCCTACACTAGAAAGGAAGTGCCATGAAATACAAGAGATTTGCCTATCTTCCTCATTCTTATGTCCCCATGTGCACCTAACTCAAAGTGGGCGCTCTACAGATGCTCCTTGACACAATCATGGCTGTGCTCAATAGAACCATGTATCTCAAATTATGCTCAAGAGGGCCAGAGCATAGGGATTTCAGGAACAGAGTGAGATTTGTTTTGTTGCTACAGTTGAATAGACCTACTTCTCCATTTCCAGAAAAACAAAATGAGTAATGAATAATGTTTAACAATTTACAATTTTCTCCTTTAAATTCCTCATGCCTTACATTTTTGCTACCTCATCTCTTTGCAATCAACATAATGGTAAGCAAGTAGCAAGCTAATATTTTCAGAGAAATTTGGAAACAGATAATAGCACTAAATTGGACAGGCTCTTATATATTTGTATATATGTTTTACCACCATAAAAAATGGTTAAAAATATGTATCTTTATATATATATATATATATATGTATTGTAAACACTCTGGAGCTGGACGTTGGTGAAAATTGCATAGCAACATGGATGTACTTAATGACAATTTACTATACACTTAAAAACTGGAAAATTTTTAGTGCATATTTTACCACAATTGAAACATGGTTTTAAAAATATACAGCCAGTGACTAGTGAGTACTTGAAATGTGGCTAGTGCAACTGAGGAACTGTATTTTTATTTACTTCAAATTGACTTACATTTAAATTTACAGAGTCATATGTGCCTGCTGGACTTCCCTTGTGGCTCATCTGGCAAAGAATCTGCCTACAGTATGGGAGACCTGGGTTTCATTCCTGGGTTGGGAAGATCCCCTGGAGAAGGAAGGCTACCCACTCCAGTATTCTGGCCTGGAGAATTCTGTGGACTGTAGGGTCACAAAGAGTCAGACAGGACTGAGCGACTTTCACATGTGCCTGCTGGATACTGCATTGGACAGTACAAGGCTAAATGTTTGGACCACTTCACTTAAATAATGCCATTTGGGAGCTAATTTTTAAAGGATTTTGGATGGATTTCCCCCTTGTTTTCAGATTTTTATTATGAAATTGTCAAATACACAAAAGTAGGGAGAATAGTATATCAATATGTTCATCACATTGATTACAATTGTTAATGTTTTACTATATTTGCCACAATTTTACTTGAGCTCCAACTATGCTACTAAGTAGTTGGAAAGCTATGGGACTGAGAAGGGCTCATTCCCACACACACTTCTTCAGGGTCAAAACCAATTCTATTAGCCCTGACCTTCCCTTTGCTAACCAGTTACATTTTTCCCCCCATAGTTTCTAGGGTAATTGTGCCAGAAATTACAAGAATGTAATGACAGTTATTTGTGAGTATGATAAAATTATAGCTTCTAAGTTGTCTCAGATTTGAGCTAGGATTGCTTTGTTATTAAATCATGACTTCTTGTGGTACTTAGGTATTAACAGTAAAAAGCCACCAACCACTGAGTGTGTGACACCTCAGTGAGACAGAAGTGTCCCAACAAGTATGGCCAAGATGACAGCTTAACTGGTTTTCCAAAATTTAAATTCCCAAAAGTGAATTTAAAAATTGGGCTGGGAGGATGGCTATGAAGCGATGAGACCTATAAGCCATTCTGACCCATGTTTTCCATCATGATGATGTAGTTAGAAGGATTAAAGTGGCCATCAAGAGCAGTAGGCTTCTGGGGCCTCCCTGGTGGTTCAGTGGCTGAGAATCTGCCTTTCAATGCAGGGGACTCAGGTTTGATCCCTGGTCAGGGAACTAAGAGCCTGACTGCAGAAGGGCAACTAAACCTGAGAGAGAAGCAGCTAAAGAAAAGCTTGTGTGCTCTGGAGCCTGCACACTGAAATGTGTGTAGATCCTGCATGCTGCAACTAAGACCCAACACAGCCAAGTAAGTAAATATTTTATTTTTTAAAAATCAGCAGTGCTGAAGCTGAAACTCCAATACTTTGGCCACCTGATGCAAAGAGCAGATTTCACTGGAAAAGACCCTGATGCTGGGAAAAATCGAGGGCAAGAAGAGAAGAGGGCGATAGTAGATAAGATGGTTGGATGGCATCAATGAACATAAGTCTGAGCAAACTCAGGGAGATAGTGAAAAACAGGGCAGGCTGGCATGCTATAGTTCATGGGGTTACAGAGAGTTGGACAAGACTTGGCAACTGATCAACAACAGTGCTAAGTGAAGTCAGTCAGACAGAGAAAAACAAATACTGTATAATGTCACATTTATGTGGAGTCTAAAAAAATACAACAATTGGTGAGTAAACCAAAAAGAAAGAGAGACAAAGAAGCAGCCTCACAGATACAGAGAGCAAACTAGTGGATACCAGTGGAGAGAAGAAAGTATGGACAGGGAAGAAAGAAGAGGGAAAAAAAAAGTGTTATTATGGAATTATATAAAATCATGTGTGTGAAACAGTTGAAAGTTGTAAAACACCATAGAATTGAAAGAATCTTTTATTTAATTAAAAGAAAAATTGTAAAAGTCAGTATACAAAAAAAAAAATGAGATTTTTAAAAAGATAATATCTCTTTGAGGAAAGTAGTAAGTAAGGGCAGTAGAGATTGTCTCTTTAACCACAGTCCTCACGGTCTAAAGAAGCATCATACTCCAGGAGGCTGGAGGTAGGAAAAAAACAGGGAAAAGATGAAGGATATTTGTCAACTGTCTCTAGAGTTTTCTAGAAGTGACCACGTAATACATAATTCTAAAATCCAAAAAGATCTGAAAAATTAAACTTTTTTATATACTTTATTTATTTTTAAATAATGAAACATATACAGCTTTATTTCGTCATCTGTAAAAAGTCATACTCTGGCAGAGTGACGCATTCCCTATCTGAGCAGAAAGCGAATGCCAAGTCTGAAAAGCTCCTACCTAAGACTGCAACTGTGTGATCCTGAGCTGACATCTCTGTGCTGTCAAAGTGGGATCCTTACTGGGTGGCAGCTGCTTTCACACTCCTCCTGGAGACACTCTCTGGGAGGGCTGTGACACCCTCACATAGCCGAGGACCGAACACAATTCTACCTGGACAGGGTGCCCTTATGGCCCCTTCCCTCTTACAAGAGGGAGATCACAGAATTAACTTTCTGAGAAATGGGCTCTATGTTTCATTTAGGCTCCATTAAGTCTGCTGAAATCAAGGTTATACTTACAAAGCATTATATTGTGTTAATACCTGTTCCTCTCTCTCCAGCCATTTCCTCATCATCTATATAATTTTCAGGTATTTTTTAATTGGAGGGAAATTGCTTTACAATGTTGTGTGGGTTTCTGCCGTACAGTAATGAGAATCAGCCATAATTATACATATATCTCCTCCCTCTTGACCCTCCCTCCCCTCGCCCCATCCCACCCCTCTAGGTCATCATAGAGCACCAGGCTGGGCTCTCTGTGTTATCCAGCAACTTTTCACCAGCTATCTATTTACACACAGTAGTGTATATATGTCAATTCTTTCTCCATTCATCCCGCTCTCAACAAAAACTCATTTGAAGGTAAAATCTGACTTGAGCTGGCATGAGACTACGACCTTTATTTATCCCACTTAGAGTAAATATTATGCTTTGCTGCAGTTGACAGTGATATGCTGTCCCTGACTCCAACTGACATAGTCCACAATAAGCAGTACGTGCACCATAGCACCTTCAAAATCTGGAAAAATCCTGAATTCCAAGCTATAGCTGGTACCAGGCATTTGGGATAATTAATTCTGGACCACTACTCTGCTTATATTTCACTGTCCAGAAGTTAGTGATGGGTCCACTATTAGCTACAAATGTGCCTGGGAAACCGCCTTTATTCCAGGCAACCATAAAAATCCAACAAAAATTCTATTACTATGGAATAGGGAAAATTGGACATTAGTACCCAGTCAATAGTCTCTGACACAATTTCATTTTTCCCCTAAAGCTTTATCCTAAAACACCTTTCCCCTAGAACCTCCTTAATAAGATCAGAATAGATAGGAATTATTCCTTTGGTTCTCTGTAAGCAGTCTGGATTGACTTCAGATGACCCCGGCGTAGCTGGCTTCTTGCACTCCTACAGAATGCTACCCTGACTTCTCACATGGATCTACAGTTCATAAATCTTCCTCTCACAGAACTACCTCAGTTTGGTTCAGTCGCTCAGTCGTATCCGACTCTTTGCAACCCCATGAACCGCAGCACACCAGGCCTCTCTGTCCGTCACCAACTCCCGGAGCCCACCCAAATCCATGTCCATTGAGTCGATGATGCCATCCAACCATCTCATCCTCTGTCATTCCCGTCTCCTCCTGCCTTCAATCTTTCCCGGCACCAGGGTCTTTTCAAGTGAGTCAGCTCTTCGCATCAGGTGGCCAAAATACTGGAGTTTCAGCTTCAACATCAGTCCTTCCAATGGACACCCAAGACTAATCTCCTTTAGAATGGACTGACTGGTTGGATCTCCTTGCAGTCCAAGGGACTCTCAAGAGTCTTCTCCAACACCACAGTTCAAAAGCATCAATTCTTCCGCGCTCAGCTTTCTTTATAGTCCAACTCTCACATCCATACATGACCATTGGAAAAACCATAGCCTTGACTAGATGGACCTTTGTTGGCAAAGTAATGTCTCTGCTTTTCGATATGCTGTCTAGTTTGGTCATAACTTTCCTTCCAAGAAGTAAGCATTTTTTAATTTCATGGCTGCAATCACCATCTACAGTAATTTTGGAGCCCAGAAAAATAAAATCAGTCACTGTTTCGACTGTTTCACCATCTATTTCCCATGAAGTGATGGGACTGGATGCCATGATCTTTGTTTTCTGAATGTTGAGCTTTAAGCCAACTTTTTCACTCTTCTCTTTTACTTTCATCAGGAGGCTCTTTAGTTCTTCTTCACTTTCTACCATAAGGGTCATGGCATCTGAATATCTGAGGTTATTGATAATTCTCCTGGCAATCTTGATTCCAGCTTGTGCTTCTTCCAGCCCAGAGTTTCTCATGATGTACTCTGCATATAAGTTAAACAAGCAGGGTGACAATATACAGCCTTGACATATTCCTTTTCCTATTTGGAACCAGTCTCTTGTTTTATGTCCAGTTCTGTTTTTTTCCTGACCTGCATACAGGTTTCTCAAGAGGCAGGTCAGGTGGTCTGGTATTCCCATCTCTTTCAGAATTTTCCACAGTTGATTGTGATCCACACAGTCAAAGGCTTTGGCATAGTCAATAAAGCAGAAATAGATTTTTTTTTCTGGAACTCTTGCTTTTTGATGATCCAGCGGATATTGGCAATTTGATCTCTGGTTCCTCTGCCTTTTCTAAAACCAGCTAAAACTACCTCAATCTCACAGATATTTCCCAGTCTTCTGGTAAATTCAAAACAATACCTTTGGTTCTGATTGGTCAGGGTCCCTATGAGTTGGGACTCTCATTTGGACTAACTGCCCATGTCTTTCCAATCTTTCTTGACAGAAGAGATGGAACATCTTCATAAGAATGTTCAAGAAACAACCTTCAAAAATGAACATCCTGATTCAAACATTATCTGTTTGAATTTATCAAACTCCATCAAATGCAAATTCTTCTTCTCTCAAAAAAAAATTATTCGATTTCAACAAATTCAGCTCTGGCATAGAAATAGCATTGTGTTCCAGGAAGCATGGAAAATAAAAGATGAGTATTTTTCCCTGCTTATTGCAAATGGACACAAAAAGAGGAATTTGGGATGAGTGTTGAAAAAGAAAAACAATTAAAATTGGATTTTATTTTCAACTCAGAGAATAAAAAAGCATATCTGAAGAAAATGAATGTGGATAGTGTTTGGTAATAATTCAAACCTAGTCATTGGTAAAATCTAATTTTTCCTCTAGTATAACTGAAATGCAAGATGAGCAAGAAAGAGTCACAAACAGTAACAAAACAAGATTCAGCCTCTCGCATGGGTGCAGTAAACTGTAAATAGATCAGTGTTTTATAGTTGTATGAGATGCTTCTGGAACCCTACTTTATTTTATGCATTCCTTGTCGGTTCCTATAAGAATGTGCTTTTGAACGCCCAATAGTTAAATCATTAAATGGAGATGCCAAACTTTAAGTATTCCATAAGTTCTTATTTAACTTTTTAAATGGCAGTTTGTACAACTGCTCCAGGTAACTTTAAATAGATAAGTATTCTGGGGAGTGTCAGTATTATTCAACCTAAAAGCTAAGTGTAACATAAATGGAAAAATAGACTCGTGCATTTCATACATTTTAATGGCCAAGTGCTATTGATTGTTGTGCTTTTTTGCAAGCAAGGGAAAATTCATACATCACATTGTGTATGTCCTTGTGGTGGAAAGTTATTTTGATCACACCTCACAAATGATCCATACTGATATTAAGTTTACAGTCTTGGGAAAAGGAGAGAAGAGTGAACTTAATTTGAATTTAGAAAGTCTCTAAATGATAATTGAATCACAAGTCTGGATTATAATTCTAGGAGCAACACTTGACTTGGTCAAAATCACTGTTATGAAGAGATGCAATTTTTACACAGTACTTCACATTGATTAAGTAATGTGTGAAAATGGAAAAAAAAGTATTTGAATCTTAATCACAGTCATTTGCATGAAATAAAAGTCTGTGTCAGGGGAATGCACATTATAATAACTCCTGGGTGTTTTGGTTGCATCAGTGAGCAAAGAAGTTGTATGCATTTTTTTTTTTTTTAGTGCTGATATACAAGAATTCCTTTTATATTTATTGTATCTTTGATTGTACAAAAATTCAGCAGTATAGGATTTTGGCTGGTGAGAGACGATAACTGATTAACTACCTTAACAATGGCTGTAATTAAAACAGATGTTTGATAATGCATGCGCCCGAATTAAACTGGGAACATTCAAAGAAAGAAAAGAGAAATAGGAATTTGATATGAACCTCATTCTCAGTCAAGCTCTCCATTAGATGGAAAGGTAGTAAATGTGAAATGAACTTCGGAAAAATTCTTTCAATCTCTCTTCTAAATATTCTTACCCCCACCCCCTGCCACCCCCCACCCCCTGCAGCTGTAAGCTTGTGTGCTAAGTCGCTTCAGTTGTGTCTGACTCTTTGTGACCCTAGGGACAGCTGGCTGCCAAGCTCTTCTGTCCGTGGGATTTTCCAGGCAAGAACACTGGAGTGGGTTGCTATTTCCTCCTCCAGAGGATCCATCTGACCCAGGGGTGGACCCTGAGTCTTTTATCTCTCCTGCATCGGGCAGGCGTGTTCTTTACTACTGGTGACACCTGAGAAGCCCTGTAAGCATGCAAGCTTGAAATGCAGAAAACTGAGGGTCATTCCTGCGTGTTCCTCTTCTCCCCAGTCCTACCTGGGACTGACTACAAGGCTATAGGTTCTACTTTTCTGCGCTGGTGCACACTATCTTCGTATTTCCAGCTTCACTGCCCTGATGAGACTCTTCAAAGTCCGAATGCCTCCAAATCTGGGTCCAGACCCTTTTCTGCCTTCTTCAGACCCTGAATAATCGATGTCATCTTTTAACAACTTGAAATCTCCTGTTCGGGTTGATATACATTTCCTACAATGTTGAATATATATTTTTTTCTTATTTTGATCGTCTGCTTCTAGTTTAAAGGCAACAGGATTTAGGAATAGAGATTTCAGCTTCTGAATCTTTCCACCGTCCCTGGTTTGTGGGTTTCTCTTGTTTCACAGAGTTTTGATTCCTGAAGAGGTTGAAATTTCCAAAAGACAATAATAATTATTTCCAAAATGTAAAATTCTAATTTGCTCAACCCAGGTCAGAAGAAGACAGTTGCTAGGAAAATATCTGCCAGTGATGGATCCCCAGTAAGGGATACACGTGGAGCAGAGATGGAACAGTAATGGATGCAGCAGTGTCTTTAATTAGAAGTGAATGACGGTAAAAAACAATTATTACAATAACATTAATAGTGATAAATACATCTTTATATATTTCACTAACTGAAACTGAGCAAATAAAATACAAAAACAGTAAAATTAAAAGAACGAAAGAAATTTCAGTGGTAACAGAAAACAACTGTGAGCTCAGTCTTATCTTAAAGAGAGACACACACACTCTGAGCGGATGATAGCAGCCATAAAATCTCAAAGTAAATGTGCTGAGCCAGATGCACTGAAGTTACTGCACACTCAAATTTTAACAGCGTTCCAAAATGCAAGCGTTCCTCCTCAACAGCAGCACTCTCTCAACCTGAGCATGTAGGAGTTTGCTTCGATGGTCTCCTCTGTCATAGCAGATTGCAGGCACTCCACAGTGTCTATTGAAAGAAACAATCCGTCCTGCCCTCACAAAACCCACTGCTTCCTTTAAAAATACAGTTTTAGGGGAAGCACTCCCTCCTTTCTACAGCCTCTTCCACCAGCCTTGTCAGACTGCTCGTCACCTCTCCGGAACCCATCCAATCTCTGGAGCTAATTCAGATTGCATCTACTGCACGGCTCCTGTGATGGCTCCAGGCCACAGTGGCTTCTTCATCCCTGCACACCATTGCCTCCAGGGACAATGCTCTCTAGTGCAGCACATTATTGTTTTACGTTAGTTTCTAGTGTTTCTCCCTCCCTGGCGGTAAGCTTCTCCTCGATGAGAACAATGCCTTATCTTCGTTTCTCCCTACTTTCCTTCCTTCTTTTCTTCAACAACTACAAAGTGTTTAGTTCCTACCAGGTGGCTCAGTGGTGAAAGAATCCTCTTGCTAATGCAGGAGACTTGGGTCCAATCCCTGGGTCAGGAAGATCCCCTGGAGGAGGAAACAGAAACCCCTTCATTATTCTTACCTGGAGAATCCCATGGACAGAGGATCCTGGCCGTGGAGTCACAAAGAGCCGGACGTGACTGAGTGAATGCACAGTGTCAAGCAGGGCACTTCCTGCTTTCCTCCTACTGAATGTGGCAGCATTTATCATGTAGTAAAGTAGACTTGAATTACATGTGCATTTTCTTTGAGGATGTGTATTCAACAGCTCTCAATCACCCTGGATGATTTAGCTTAACTCATCTGCTGCTTCCCCAGCATATATTTAACTCATTCTTTTTGACAAAAGAAAAACCTTCATTAGCACCATTCAGCCTATTTGGGACTGTCTGATAGAAGGAAGCAGAGCGGTTTATGCCCCAGCAGCAAAAGCCTGTTTCTATAACCGGTTCCATCCAACTTCATGTGTGCTATTGCTCAACTTTCTTGACTTTCTTGTGCCATCATGTCCCTTTGAGAAAAGAAAGATAATAACGTATTTTATGCCACCCTCAACACTCCCTAGGGTGAGGGTTAATAGAATAATGGCTATAAAACATTTTAAGCTAATCCAAAGAAAGGTGCCACACTGTATAAAAATGTAGAGTTATTATGCAACTAATCAGATTCAAAATTCGGTTGCAGATGGACCTGCAGAGTACTGAAATAAAGCCTCGAGGAAGGATGCTAATGCTTAACTTGCCCCATAGGCCCAGGCAGTGCTTCTGGAAATTTCTCTTACATAAATTAACTTCAGAAAATACATTTCAAATTCACTTTTTTTTTTTTAAGGGAGGGAAGTTTATGCCTGAAGAACAAAGATGAACTTGGACAGACAGAATTCAGATCCCTGATATGTTAGTCCCTCAGTCGTGTCTGACTTTTTACAACCCCATGGACTGTAGCTAGCCAGGCTCCTTTGTCCATGGGATTTCCCAGGCAAGAATACTGGAGTGGGTTGCCATTTCCATTCTCGAAGCTGCGTCTCCGGCATTGCAGGCAGAGTCTTTCCTGTCTAAGCCACCAGGAAAGCTCCCAGTCCCTGATACTTGCTCCCATATGAGGAGGTGTCACAATTGATTTTACAAGCTGCCCTGTGAGGGCAGGAACTGGTTTCCTTATTTACAATTATATGGTCAGCACTCAAATAATATGGACACAGTAGATAAGAACTTAATAAATAGTGCATGTTCTGTTTATTGCTTGAAGGAGTCTGGCTTGCTGGTTCCTGAAAGGAGAGGAGGGCTAAAATAATTGGGGACCACCAGGCCCAACACTTGTTTGTTCACAGAAGGTGCTGAGAAACATACCACCCCCTAGGCTGATTGTGTGACAGCCATGCCATGTGGGTGTTGCTATGGGCTGCTGGGAGCATATCGGCTAGGTGGGTGCAGCAACAAAGACCATTTTGACCTCACATTTTGCTGGAATGTGCAATTTTGGGCCCACCAGGTGTAAATAAGAAACACATTAACCTCAGTTATGAATGAGATGCAAAACACCAAATAAAATACTAGCATATTTAACTATAAGAATAGTAGAATGAAGTAAGAACATATTTTAACCAATTGGAGGTAATTCCAAATTTCTGAAGCTAGTTCAATCATATGAAAAATCTGTTCAGAGACTTTATCATATAAACAGATCAGAGAATTAAAACCACATGATTCAATAACAAGGATCTGCTGTTACAGGGAGCTATATTTAATATCTTGTAATAACCTATAATGGAAAAGAATCTGAGGAAGAAGAGGTATATAAATATATATGTATAACTGAATCACTTTGCTGTATACTTGAAATATTGTGAATCAACTGGATTTCAATTTAAATTTTTAAAAAATAATTTTTACAAACCTTCCATGGCTAGTTCAATACTTGCCATCCCTCCCCCAAAAGGCTTTTTAAAAGATCTTACTATTGTGATAACAGAATAAAACTTTTAAGCCATATATTAAAAAGATACTTCATACATATCTTATAACACTTACTGGGAGAACCTAGAAATATTCTCACAAAAACCAGGTACAAGACAAGGGTTCTTGTTATCACCACAATTATTTAATGATTGTTCTTGAAGTGCTCACCAATATAATTAGATGAGAGAATGAGATAAGCACAAATATTGGGTAGGAAGAGGCAGAAGTATCCTTATTTGCAGATTATAAAGATTACAGTCTTGAAAAACCCAAGTGAATCATCTTAAAAACTGCTAGAAACATGAGAGAATTCGATAGATTATCTGGCTTAAAATACAAATATACAGAGTAATAACTTTCTTAGTTGCCTACAATAATTAATTAGAAAGTAAAATAGTTTTCCACTCACAAAAGAAAAAAATAACAAGAAATGTGTATGCTTTGTATTAAGGAAATGATAAAACTTTACAGAGGACATTGTAAAAGGAAAGAAAAAGAATATTTTAGAATCTTATTATACACAAAACTAAGCAATAAATACAATTAAAAATACAAATTCCTAGCAGATCATTTTTCAACAAAGTTGATAAAAGGGACTCAAATTTATTTGTAAAATTAGTATGTGAGAATAACCAAAACAGAGCTGAAAATAAGAATGATTTGAAAATTACTTTTTAGTTTATATTGATAATTTTGTTTATAATATATTGCTTTTTGCTGTTATTTAGTCACTAAGTCATGTCTGACTCTTTGTGACCCCATGGACTGTAGCCTACCAGGCTCCTTTATCCATGGGACTTTCCAGGCAAGAATACTGGAGTGGGTTGCCATTTCTTTCTCCAGGAGTTCTTCCCAACCTATGGATCAAACACATGTCTCTCGCATCTCCTGCACTGCAGGCAAATTCTTTACCACTGAGCCACGAGGGAAGCCCTTATAACATACTACATAATATATAAATTGATATTACATTAATAATTTATTTTTAAATTAGGAATTAGAAGAATGTGGGACTGAGCAAAGAAACAGAACAGAAAACCAAGAAATAAATCCACACTTACAAAGGAAGTGAAGACACGAGAAAGACAATTTTCTCCTGATAGGCAAAAAGATAAATTGTTTAACAAAGTATATTTAGGTATACAGGCTCAGGCTAAACACCTCGATGTCATTTTGATTGTTCTCTTTCCCTTCCTATCATCCCCTCCATCCATTGGGAGTACTACTGGCTCTTCCTTCAAAACACACCTGAATCTGCTCACTTCTCACTAACTCCACAGTTACCAGCTCCATCATCTCTTACCTGGATGTCTATAGTTTCCTAATTGACCTTCTGGTTTCTCTCTTGTAGAATCTTCCCCACAGTGTAGTCAAGGTGGTCTTTCAAAAACGTAAATCAAATAATGTCCTTCCTCAAAACTTTGGATAGCTTCCTATCATACTAAAGAAAAATCTCAACTCCTTCCAAATGGTAGACATCCCCTGCATGCCTGGTCCCTGCCTGGCTATCATCACTCCCCTCTTACTCCATTCGAAACACACTGGCCTTCTAGACAACACTAAATGTTTTCCTGTCTCACATCTTTGCATTTTCTTTTCTCTCTGCCAGAGTGGCTCTTTCCCAAGAGGCTCATCCTTCACATACTCCAACTTTTCCTGCACAAATGTCCACTCCACAAAGAGGCCATGCCTTACCATCGAGTCTAACATACTCCTGTCCCATAACCCTCTACTTTATCATCACTGAATTTATAACTCCCCAAAATTATTAGATCAGATAGCCTTGTTTAGCATCTGTCTCTCCTGCTGTATTACAGGCTCCATGAGGGCAGAGACTGTTATGCTCACTACTGTAAAACCCTAGTGGTAGCTACTTAGTAAGCATTTGTTCAGTTAATGAATTGCAGGGGGAATAGAGAAAACAGGACAGAACTAGGTTATTTAGCAGGTAGACTGATTGGATGAGTTATTCAACTGATAAATTTAACAGTGGAAGCCTGAGAGACAGGATGATACTAAACTTCTGGACCAGAGAATTGAAGAGATATTGCACCATTTGTATATTAAAAATTTGAGGATGAGAAACTGCATTCCTCTGGAATACGTTGAGTTCAGTTTAGTTCACAGTTCAGAAAATTAGGGTTCGTCACTCTTTTAATGAATGAAAGAGATGGGAATACCAGACCACCTGACCTGCCTCTTGAGAAATCTGTAAGCAGGTCAGGAAGCAACAGTTAGAACTGGACATGGAACAACAGAATGGTTCCAAATAGGAAAAGGAGTAAGTACGTCAAGGCTGTGTCTTGTCACTCTGCTTATTTAACTTATATGCAGAGTACATCATGAGAAATGCTGGGCTGGATGAAGCACAAGCTGGAATCAAGACTGCAAGGAGAAATATCAATCACCTCAGATATGCAGATGACACCACTCTTATGGCAGAAACTGAAGAACTTAAGAGCCTCTTGATGAAAGTGAAAGAGGAGAGTGAAAAAAATTGCCTTAAAGCTCAACATTCAGAAAATGAAGGTCATGGCATCAGGTCCCATAACTTCATGGCAAATAGATGGAGAAACAGTGGCTGACTTTATTTGGGGCGGGGGTGCCAAAATTACTGCAGATGGTGATTGCGGTCGTGAAATTAAAAGACGCTTACTCCTTGGAAGGAAAGTTATGACCAACCTAGACAGCATAGAGAGGCAAAAAGCAAAGGAGAAAAGAAAAGATATAAGAATCTGAATGCAGAGTTCCAAAGAATAGCAAGAGATAAGAAAGCCTTCTTTAGTGAACAATGCAAAGAAATAGAGGAAAAGAACAGTATGGGAAAGACTAGAGATCTCTTCAAGAAAATTAGAGATACCAAGGGAACATTTCATGCAAAGATGGGCTTGATAAAGGACAGAAATGGTATGGACCTAACAGAAGCAGAAGATATTAAGAAGAGGTGGCAAGAATACATGGAAGAACTGTACAAAAAGATCGTCATGACCCAGATAATCATGATGATGTGATCACTAGTCTAGAGCCAGAAATCTTGGAACCTGAAGTCAAGTGGGCCTTAGAAAGCATCACTACAAAAAAAGCTAGTGGAGGAGATGGAATTCCAGCAGAGCTGTTTCAAATCCTGAAAGATGATGCTGTGAAAGTGCTGCACTCAATATGCCAGCAAATTTGGAAAACTCTGCAGTGGCCACAGGACTGGAAAAGGTCAGTTTCCATTCCGATTCCAAAGAAAGGCAATGCCAAAGAATGCTCAAACTACAGCACAATTGCACTCATCTCACATGCTAGTAAAGTAATGCTCAAAATTCTCCAAGCCAGGCTTCAGCAATACATGAACCGTAAACTCCTAATGTTCAAGCTGGTTTTAGAAAAAGCAGAGGGACCAGAGATCAAATTGCCAATATCCACTGGATCATGGAAAAAGCAAGAGAGTTCCAGAAAAACATCTATTTCTGCTTTATTGACTATACCAAAGCCTTTGACTGTGTGGATCATAATAAATTGTGGAAAATTCTGAAAGAGATGGGAATACCAGACCACCTAACCTGCCTCTTGAGAAATCTGTATGTAGGTTAGGAAGCAAGAGTTAGAACTGGACATGGAACAACAGATTGGTTCCAAATAGGAAAAGGAGTACATCAAGGCTGTATATTGTCACCCTGCTTATTTAACTTCTATGCAGAGTACATCATGAGAAACGCTAGTCAGGAAGAAACACAAGCTGGAATCAAGATTGCCGGGAGAAATCTCAATAACCTCAGATATGCAGATGACACCACCCTTATGGCAGAAAGTGAAGAGGAACTAAAACACCTCTTGATGAGGGTGAAAGAGAAGAGTGAAAAAGTTGGTTTAAAGCTCAACATTCAGAAAACGAAAATTATGGCATCCAGTCCCATCACTTCATGGGAAATAGATGGGGAAACAGTGGAAACAGTGTCAGACTTTATTTTGGGGGCTCCAAAATCACTGCAGATGGTGACTGCAGCCATGAAATTAGAAGACACTTACTCCTTGGAAAAAAGTTATGACCAACCTAGATAGTATATTGAAAAGCAGAGACATTACTTTGCTGACTAAGGTCCATCTAGTCAGGGCTATGGTTTTTCCAGTGGTCATGTATGGATGTGAGAGTTGGACTGTGAAGAAGGCTGAGTGCTGAAGAATTGATGCTTTTGAACTGTGGTGTTGGAGAAGACTCTTGAGAGTCCCTTGGACTGCAAGGAGATCCAACCAGTCCATTCTGAAGGAGATCAGCCCTGGGATTTCTTTGGAAGGAATGATGTTAAAACAGAAACTCCAGTACTTTGGCCACCTCATGTGAAGAGTTGACTCTTTGGAAAAGACTCTGATGCTGGGAGATATTGGGGGCAGGAGGAGAAGGGGACAACCGAGGATGAGATGGCTGGATGGCATCATGGACTCTATGGACATGAATCTGAGTGAACTCCAAGAGATGGTAATGAACAGGGAGGCCTGGCGTGCTGCGATTCATGGGGTCACAAAGAGTTGGACACGACTGAGCGACTGAACTGAACTGAAGACAGCATATTAAAAAGCAGAGACATTACTTTGCCAGCAAAGGTCCGTCTATTCAAGGCTATGGTTTTTCCAGTGGTCATGTATAGATGTGAGAGTTGGACTATAAAGAAAGCTGAGCACAGAATTGATGCTTTTGAACTGTGGTGTTGGAGAAGGCTCATGAGCGGCCCTTAGACTGCAAGGAGATCCAACCAGTCCATTCTAAAGGAGATCAGTCCTGGGTGTTCACTGGAAGGACTGATGTTGAAGCTGAGGAAAGATTGAGGTCAGGAGAAGGGGACAGTGGAGGATTAGGTGGTTAGATGGCATCACCAACTCAATGGACATGAGTTTGAGTAAACTCCAGGAGTTGGTAATGGACAGGGAGGCCTGGCGTGCTGCAGTCCATGGGGTTGCAAAGAGTTGGACACAACTGAGTGACTGAACTGAACTAAAAAGAGAAGAAATGAAAGATTTACAAAAAAGCAAAACGCTGGGGAAAGATATTACCAGGAGTGAATTTCTTAACTGCACTGTTTGACACAGAGGCAAATGTGCTCCTGCCATGGATAACTGAGATGACTCATCAGCTGTAAATAAGATGAATTCTCTTAACTATGAATAGCCCAATAATATATCCTAATGACAAAATGAAATGTCAAATGTTAGAACTCTAAATTTAATAAAGGATATGTTCAGTTGAGTGATCAAAGAGCGTCTGTTGAATAACTAATCCATGCTGCTTTTCTCTTTCAGTAGTAAACAAAGGCATCCACTAATGGCTGATCACCTGTGTAAGTGCGCCTCATAGACGCAAACTACTCAACACCAGCCCTGCTCTTCATGATGCTGATCATCCTGTGGGAAAGTAAGTGAAGATGTCATTTTGACCATTTTGCCTGTTTGTTCATGAGAGATATTTTAAATGACTAATTCTTTACCAGTTTGATGAAGCTCATGGTGCATGAAGCATAGTTTTAGTAAAAGACCCTAACTGCTCTTGGTAAAGGGGAATTATCTCAGATGAGATATGTACTCACCTCTAGGTTTGAGACCAGAGCATCTGCTTCTTCAATCCTCCATCAGCCACTCAGTGGGAACCCAGACATTCTGTCTCAGCTGCTCACCAGATTACCTGTTTGCTTTTGATTTTTACTTTTATCATACAGGTAATACTCTGTAGAAAAAAATTTAATACAGATAAATGTTTTTAACTTTATCTGAATACATTCAGAGGTCATCATTAATAACATTTTGGCAAATACATATCCAGATAATTTACATGTTAATTTATTCCTTAACAATATAGCATAAACATCTCCTTATTTCAGTAAATACACATTTACATTATTTTAAATGGCAATAGCATTCAATTGATAGATGTCCCACAATTTATTGAATGAATCCTCTATTATTGGATATTAAATTCATATAATTTGCTAGTAGATTTGCTGTGACATGATTCACTGTTGTACATTTCCTTTTACATTGAGTTTTGCCACTTACGTAAATCTGTTCTCAGAAAGAAGTCTTAGGTGTGAAAGTGTGGGTTAAAGAAGATACACATTTTAAGGCTTTTTCTCTGTATTGCCATAGTACCACTTACTGAGCGCTTGACTACTCTTCACGATCTTGGTTCTGTCAGGCATATCTGTGGGCTTCACTCTAGTTTCTCTGCCAATGGTATAATCCACCTAAAACAGTAGATATGGATACATCTTAGGCCAACCAATGAATTCCTAGAAGTTAATCAGCAAAGATTTTCTTTTTAAAAATCTTTCAGGAAATGGAAGGATAATGTCAGTATCCTTCCAAGTTGTTCATTTTTATTTTTTTTTCTCCTAGAGACCTAAAAATTTCTCTCCTCATTTCTCCAATGTCCCATCTCCCATTCGAAGAGCTAAATGCTGTTTAACCACAATTATTGTTTACTGTATTTCTCCAGCTAACTCTAAATCCCAGTGGCTGCCTGTGAGCCTGCCTGTGTGGGTGCCAAGTCGCTTCAGTCGTTTCCAACTCTTTGTGAGCCTATGGCTCCTCTGTCCATGGGATCCTCCAGGCAAGAGTATTGGAGTGGCTAGCCATTCCCTACTCCAGGGGACCTACCCGGCCCAGGGATTGAACTCACGTACATCTAACCTGCATTGGCAGGCAAGGTCTTTACTACTAGTGCCACCTGGGAAGCCCCTCAGTGGCTGATTACTAGTCTATTATTTTCCACATCATACCATCATCGCTACTCCCACTGCTCATCCAGGGAATGCTATCTGCTTAGCATGGGCTTTAAAAAATCACTTTCAGGTGGTCCTGTCCAAAGAAAACTGATTCCCCAAACTGAAACATTCTTGTCAGAGCAGAAACCTCAGCAAGTCTCCAAAAATCTCTGAAGAAAAAAGATAATGGTTAAAGAAGAAGGTAGAAAGATCTCAAAGTGTGACAGGCTGTAACACATACATTCAGGAACGAATCTTTCTTATCCCTTATAGTTTTAAAAATATGCTAAATCTGAAGTACCCCTATCTTTCATTGTGATTATTCTATCAAAAATGATAATCAGTCAGTTCAGTCAGTTAACAGTCGTGTCTGACTCTTAGTGACAACATGGACTGCTGCACACCATAGTCTTCCTATCTACAGGAAGACTTCCTTGTCTGTCACCAGATCCCAGAGCTTGCTCAAACTCATGTCCATCAAGTTGATGATGCCATCCAATCATCTTGTGCTCTGTCGTCTCCTGTTGCTCTTGCCTTCAATCTTGCCCAGCATCAAGGTCTTTTCCAATGAGTCAGCTCTTGGCATCAGGTGGCTAAAGTATTGGAGTTTCAGGTTCAGCATCAGTTCCTCCAATGAATATTCAAGACTGATTTCCTTTAGGATGGACTGGTTTGATCTCCTTGCAGTCCAAGGGACTCTCAAGAGTCTTCTCCAACAGTTCAAAAGCATCAGTTCTTCAGCCCTCAGCTTTCTTTGGAGTCCAACTCTCACATCCATACACAACTACTGAAAAAACCACAGCTTTGACTAGATGGACCTTTGTCAGTAAGGTCTCTCATTCTATTGTTTTCCTCTATTTCTTTGCATTGATCGCTGAAGAAGGCTTTCTTATCTCTTCTTGTTATTCTTTGGAACTCTGCATTCAGATGGTTGTATCTTTCCTTTTCTCCTTTACCTTTCGCTTCTCTTCTTTCCTCAGCTATTTGTAAGGCCTCCTCAGACAACCATTTGGCCTTTTTGCATTTCTTTTTGGGGGATGATGTTGATCACTGCCTCCTGTACAATGTCACGAATCTCTGTCCATAGTTCTTCAGGCACTCTGTCTATCAGATCTAATCCCTTGAATCTACTTGTCACTTCCACTGTATAATTGTAAGGGATTTGATTTAGGTCATACCTGAATGGTCTAGTGATTTTCTCTACTTTCTTCAATTTGAGTCTGAATTTGGTAATGAGGAATTCATGATCTGAGCCACAGTCAGCTCCCAGCCTTGTTTTTGCTGATTGTGTAGAGCTTCTCTATCTTCGGCTGCAAAGAATATAATCAGTCTGATTTCAGTATTGACCATCTGGTAATGTCCATGTGTAGAGTCATTTCTTGTGTCGTTGGAAGAGGGGTTTGCTATGACCAGTGGATTCTCTTGGCAAAACTCTGTTAGCCTTTGCCCTGCTTCATTTTGTACTCCAAGGCCAAACTTGCCTGTTACTGCAGGTATCTCTTGACTTCCTACTTTTGCATTCCAGTCCCCTCTGATGAAAAAGACATCTTTTTTGGTGATAGTTCTAGAAGGTCTTGTAAGTCATCAAAGATCTGTTCAACTTCAGCTTCTTTGGCATTAGTGGTTGGGGCATAGACTTGGATTATGTGATGTTGAATGGTTTGCCTTGGAAACGAACAGAGATCATTCTGTCATTTTTGAGTATGCATTTATATATTATACATACTATTTTGAATATACATATATGTTATACATACATACACATAAAGTATGTGTGTGTATATATATATACTTTATATATATATATACACTATATATATGTGTATATATACACTTTCTACTATGCTTGATAGAAAGGGCTTCCCTGGTGGCTCAGAGGTTAAAGTGTCTGCCTGCAATGCAAGAGACCTGGGTTCGATCCCTGGGTCAGGAAGATCCCCTGGAGGAGGAAATGGCAACCCACTCCAGTGTTCTTGCCTGGAGAATCCCATGGACAGAGGAGCCTGGTGGGCTATAGTCCAGAGGGTCCCAAAGAGTCAGACAGGCTTGAGAAAGAGCATCAAAAAAGAAGGGATGGAGAAATTGGAGAACATAAACTAAATGAAATGGGAGAACTGAATATGAAATAGAAAAAGCTCAACAAACTAGATAAAAGTAAAAGATCAACATACAGTCCAGTTGTTTTTAAACATGGCTGCTCACTAGAAACATAAATGGAGCTTTTATGGAGAAGAAGAGGAACACTGGGCATTTCTATTTTTCAAAACATTCCACGATAATTCTGATATGCATCTGGATTTTAAACAGTGATTACAGGTTTTTCTATTAAATGGTAGCTTTGGTGATATAGCAGTCTCTTATTTTCTGTTGACCAATCATGATACAATGATAATAAGTGAATAATAGTCACATGATCACAATAGTAAAAGACATTTATCCATTTTCACAATCAATAGCCAGGCAGAAAGGAAATGATAACTATAATAGCAGGCCCACAATGGAAACATGATTAACCTAATAATATAAAATAATTACATACAATTTGGGGGTTAAGGAGAATGATGTAGTAAGTGGAAATGCATGCATGCACCTGTTTTCATCTGCCCAGCCAGTTTATGTCTTTTGGTTGGTGCATTTAATCCATTTACATTTAAGGTACTTATCAATTTGTATGATCCTATTACCATTTTCTTAATTTTGAGGGGTTTATTTTGTGTAGATCTTTTCTTTCTTTTGTATTTCCTAGCATTTGTTGTAAAATTGGTTAGGTGTTGCTGAGTTCTCTTAACTTTTGCTTGTCTGGAAAGCTTTTGATTTCTCCATCAAATCTGAACAAGAATCTTGCTGGCTAGATTATTCTTGATTGCAGGTTCTTCCTTTTCATCACTTTAAATATATTGTGCCATTCCCTTCTGACTTGTAGAGTTTCTATTGAGAAATCAGCTGATAGCCTTATGGGAGTTCCTTATATGTTATTTGTCATTCTTCCCTTGTTGTTTTTAATATTTTGTTTTTGTCTTTAATTTTTGTCAGCTTGATTACTGTGTGTCTCAGTGTATTCCTCCTTGTGTTAACCTTGCCTGGGACTCTCCGTGCTTCCTGGATTTGGCTGATCATCTCCTTTCCCATGTTAGGGAAGCTTTGTGAGCTAAGCATCATTCTAAGCATTTTAATATAACAACTCTATCTTCATTTAAAACAAACAAAAAACCCTTACTATTATTGTTCCCAGATGTGAAAAATATTATAGACAGTTTCAATAATTTTCCCTAGAACCTACAGCTAGCAAGTAATAGTGCTAGACTGAAAATGAAGGTCCCTCCCAAAAAGTTATATTAATATAATTTCAAATCATATTTGCCTAGTTTGGTCGAAGCATTTACGAAAGAAGTAAGATCGATATTTTATCTACTTGCAATATTTAAAACAAGTAGTTTTTCATTTATTCAAAAGCATTTAAGGACCACATATTAAGTTGGAGCTATCATGCCTAATCAGAGAAGGCAATGGCACCCCCACTCCAGTACTCTTGCCTGGAAAATCCCATGGATGGAGGAGCCTGGTAGGCTGCAGTCCATGGGGTCACTAAGAGTTGGACATGACTGAGCGACTTCACTTTCACTTTTCACTTTCATGCACTGGAGAAGGAAATGGCAACCCACTCCAGTGTTCTTGCCTGGAGAATCCCAGGGACAGGGGAGCCTGGTGGGCTGCTGTCTCTGGGGTCACACAGAGTTGGACACACTGAAGTGACTTAGAAGCAGCAGCAGAAGTAGCATCATGCCTAATACTGTAAGAAATGCAAAAGGGAACTTTTTAAAATTCATTTAACAGGTATTTATGGGGTAATTTCTATCTCCCCTGCCCTTGGATGGGCTCAGGGAATACATCTGTGATCTTCTTCCTGGAAGAGTTTACAAAGAAATTCAAGGACAATTAAATATTGGAGGGTGTGTAGTGCTCCCACAAGGGGAAATTTGTAATTCCACATTAAGAAATAGGGTCATTGAGTGGATTATAATAACTACCATGGGAAGGGGAAAATGAGTGCTATTATTCAAGGAAGAGTGAAATGACTTATACAGAGTTCTGTGTAAATAGTTCATACCAGGTCAGATTTTCAGCTCTGAATTAGAGCTTTTGATGAGTATTCTATTTCTTCACAGGGAAGCCATATTTTAGGAGCTGATGGAACAAATGAGAATGACCGTGGATCTGGAATGGCATATATGAAATCAAGTTTTAGGAGGGCTAGCCTTGCAGTAGTGTGCATAATGGACTCAATGGAAGGCTGAGGTTGAAGGGGCCTACAGTGACAAGTCAGACATGAGCCTGATGTGGGGAAAGTGGCACCAGGGATGAAAAGGAAGTGGAGATGAAAACTACATCGAGAAAGAAGACCTAACTCTTCTGAGAGAAACGCAGTGAAAAAGCAGGTTTGGAATCAACTAGAATGTGATGTGTCACTTTCTAGTTATGTGACCTTGGACAGGTCTCTCTGCCTTTGGTCAATAAATGGGTATATCAATATGAACATCACAGATATCACTTTCATAAGAATTCAGTGAGCTGTTAGTAGTGATAATTATTATTGATGACTCTCACCAAAGCTGTCACCCTCTGTCTCCTTCCTCCACATCTTGTCAAAGTTCAAGGAATCCTTGGGAAAAAAAGTCATAAATAAGGAAATTTGTAAAGGGATAAAGGTAATCTCTGACTTCCCATGAACTTGGTTGATGAGCTCCCTGAAAATATCACTTTCCTTCTCCTCATTCATTCCAAACCAATGGAAATAGATAAAATAGTAAAGCAGATATAGACCAAATTGCCAGCTTCATCACTGGCAAAGCCGATGTTGGAGAATGTGGCTTTTATTGGTGGACAATGCTTTCTAGTTCTGAACACAGCGATAAATCAGACCTCCACCGACAGCCACCCACAGGCACGGGCTGCACCGGATGGCCAGAGGCCTTCTGCATGGGACAGGCCTCCTGCGATACATCCTGCGGAGAGAAGGATGGGAGAGTGCTGTGTCTGGTGGCTCACTCCTACAAGAAAAGGAGAGGAAGGATGAGATTCACCAATCAACCATCACTGATTCTGTGAATGAGAGCTCAGGAGACCCAGAGAGTGACACCAGTGCGAGTCCCTCTGAGTAAGGAAACAGCGGGCTTAGTTTAGGGGTAGTGACTTCAGCTCGCATCTGCACCATCTTGTTTCCTCTTTCATCTCCTCTCCCTCTGCCTCTCACCTTCTCACTTGGCTCTTGGTGCCTTATTCACAGAACCGCTTTCTTCCCCATGGGGCTGGACCCTTAACAGGAATTCCAATGCCTTAAATGAGAGGAATGAAGGCCCCACGGGGAGTTGGGGTGGTAATCTGTGCAGTCAATAAAATCCTTTGCAGGGCTTCTGAAAACAGCACTCCCTTGGGTGGTAGTCTGCTGGCCAATGCTCCCAAGATATTTCTCTTTGTCAGCAAGGGGCCTGGGGTATAGATTATTTATCTTCCCTGAGGCAACTTTTCTGGCATAGCAAAACTCTCACTTTTAGGGAAATATATGATTCTGCCGGGGCTAGCTCCTCTAGAAGAATACATTTTGCACAGTGACAATGCAGCTGGACCACTTCAGAAGGAAAAGAAGACAAGTAGTCTGACTAAATAAGTGCTGCCCACACCAGTTTTTCCCTAATGCTCTGCAAGCACCTGTCATGGAGAAGAACATCTCTAGACTTGGACCAGAAGATCTGGCTCTATCCCTTTCTAGCTCTGAGAACTCAGACGCAGGATAACTTTTCTTTTTGAAAAGCTATTTATTTACTTGGCTGCATAGAGTCTCAGTTGCGGCACACAGGATCTTTGTTGCACCATGCATGATCTTTCACTGCAGCACACAGACTCTCTAGTTGTGGCATGCGGGCTCGGTAGTTGTGGCACATGGGCTCAATTGCTCTGCAGCACATGGGATCTTAGTTCTCTAACCAGGGATCACACCCGTGTCCCCTACATTACAAGGTGGATTCTTAACCACTGGACCACCAGAGAGAGAAGTCCCAATGATAACTTTTCTGAGTTTTCATTTCCACATTCAGAAACTAACGCTTTACAACCAAGATGTTCTTCAGCAGGGAAATGGATAAACAAACTGTTGTATACCCATACAGTGGAATACTATTCTGTGATGAAAATAAATGAGCTATTAAACTTTAAGAAGACATGGAGGAAACTGAGTTGCACATTGCTAAGTGAAAATAATCAATCTGAAAAGGCTACGTACAGTGTGATTCCAACCAAATGGCATTCTGGAAAAGGCAAAACTATAGAGATAGCTAAAAAGAAAAAAAGTCAGTTGATGGGGGAAGGAAGAAAGAAAAGGATGAATGAGTAAAGCACATAGGATTTTTCAGGGCAGCAAACTATTCTGTATGATACTGCTTTCGTAGATACATGACACTATGCATTTGTTAAGACTTGAAAATGGTGCAATACAAAGACTGAGCCTAGTGTAAATGGTGGGCTTCAGTTAATAAAAGTGTATCATAGCCACTCGTCAATTGTAAGAAAGCTACTGCACTCATGTAAGATATTAATAATGAAGGAAACTTGGGGAAGGGTATATGGGAACTATGGGAATTCTATACTGTCTGCACAACTTTTCTGTACACATGAAACTTTTCTAATAAACAAAATCAATTTTTTTTAAATGAGGCTTTAACATATACTTCCCAATATTGTCAAGAGGACTAAAGATGCTCCGGAGCAGGTCTGGCACCTAGCCACTACACTGTAGTGTTCCGCCTGTTCAGCATCACTGAGATGCCCAGGGCTCCAGCTGTGTCCCCTTCTCCTTCCTTATACACCTAAGCAGGGGTTGAGGGGGGTTGCTGTCCTATAGTGATCACACCTAGAACTCTTCACTTTCAATGACTGGACATCATGACTATTTCCCCCATAAATAGAGCTACATTTCCCCATAAATACAGCTCTAGTTGTTATTTTTTCCCATTATGTCAATCTTGTTTATTTTTAGCTAGCAGATCTCCTGACCTTAGGAGTCTTCCTGGCAGCTGTGGTATAGCAGTGAAGAGCACAAGTGCCAGAACCAGTGGCTCTTATATCCCAGCTGTACCGTCTACAGGGTTCAATCTCTGGGTCAGGAAGATCCCTTAGAGAAGGACATGGCAACCCACTCCAGTATTCTTGCCTGAGAAACCCCATGGACAGAGAAGCCTGGAGGGATACAGTCCATGGGGTTGCAAAAGAGTCAGACATGACTTAGCAACTAAACACACACCATCTACCAAGGGACAGGGCAACCTTGTGCAAGTCACCAGACCTTTCTCTGCCTCTGCCTCCTCATCTGTTATTTTTAAAAATCTGTTAATTAGACTGATAAATACCTCCTGCACATTTTTTTGAGATGATTAAATGAGATGACCCATGGAAAGCACTTAAAACAGTGACTAGCATATAATGGAAAATTAATGCTATTTTCCTAAATGAGCATTTACATATCAAAGATTTTGTCTTTATGTCCATTGGTTCTTTCCATATGGCTTTTCCCACATTCATGCTTGTGTTATTGGGAACGAGAAGGTGTGTTCTTCCATCCACTTCCTGGGTAAACCTTGGAATTTTATCAAGTAGATAGTGAAGAATTCAGTATGTGAGTTTTTTCAGAGCCATGTTAGACTGACCTGATGACCAGATCCATTGTTAGGATAAGATCTGGGCGAGGAAAACATGAGAATAACTTGGAGCTCTAGAACTCCTAGTTTAACTAATAAATGATTATCTATTTTAAAATAAAGCATGTGTATATTTAACAGATAACTGGTAACTATCTGTTGAGGACATAGACAGGTAATAACCATTCCCTTACCAGATCTGCACTGTCAGTGTCTTATTCAGCAATGCAAAACCCTTCTGCATGTCAGAAACATGCTCTGTTTTCTCTCTTTCAAGAAATAAACACAGATCTTTCAGATGGACAGTGGGATCACATCTCCCTCTCCTCCTTCCCTCTCCACACCTTGTCCACAGCCCCTGAGCTCTGCTGAATCACATAGAACCACCATCCTCAAGAAGCAAGCTCCATGAGAAAATGCATGCTCATTATATTTACATTCAGCACGTCTAGATCAGCAGCTTCATCTGGGACTTAGACCCACAATGTTGATGATGCAGGGAGCCAGATATTTAGTCACATCAAAGCAATTTGCTAATTGCAGATGCTTCCTTTCTGTTTAATGTTTCATGTGCAAGATTAGGTGGTTGATTTAACTGGTTCATAGTGCCTGTTTTATCTCATTAGCTATCTTTAAAGGAAATCAAATCATGTCAAATATAGACAGAGGACATTAATTATCTGGAAAACATAATAGTATAATCTGTATATGAGTATATAAGAGAGATGATTTAAGTCTCTGTGAATTTTCTAGCATCTTAAGTATATGAGAACTCGTATATAGATAAACATGTTAACCTGCAGGACCATCACATATACGAATTAGGTATCCGTGCATGTCAATCATAACATATGCATTCAACACACAATCATCAACTAAATATACACAGGCTTTATTTTAGCACAGATAGATAATCATTTATAAACTAAGCTAGCAGTTCTAGAGCTCCAGGTTATCTAGTGCTTTATTCATCTCTTTTATCTTCAGCACATTTTTAGACTACAGTTCTAGCAAAATGTGCAGATAGCTTTAACGTTGCTCCAACCATGCTCCTGGTCTAAGCTTTATTTTCATAGACTCTAACTAACCTTTATTCTAGTCTACTTGTGCGATTGAAACATTTCAACCTGAGATAAAGCAGCATTAACATATCTGAGAGAAAGAAAAAGTCACAAAATTTCCAGAGGAAAAGATCGCACAAAATCTGTACTTTAAAAAGTTGGCTTAAAAATAAATAAATAATAAATAAAATTAAATTAAAAGTTGGCTTAAAACTCAGCATTCAGAAAACTAAGATCATGGCATCCAGTCCCATCACTTCATGGCAAATAGATGGGGAAACAATGGAAACAGTGAGAGACTTTATTTTCTTGGGCTCCAAAATCACTGAAGATGGTGACTGCAGGCATGAAATGAAAAGATGCTTGCTCCTTGGAAGAAAAGCTATGACAAACCTAGATAGCATATTAAAAAAGTAGAGAACTTACTTTGCTGACAAAGGTCCATCTAATCGAAGCTATGGTTTTTCAGTAGTCATGTATGGATGTGAGAGTTGGACCAGAAAGAAGGCTGAGCGCCAAAGAATTAATGCTTTTGAACTGTGGTGTTAGAGAAGACTCTTGAGAGTCCCTTGGACTACAAGGAGATCCAACCAGTCCATCCTAAAGGAAGTCAACGCTGAGTAGTCATTGGAAGGACTGGTGCTGAAGCTGAAGATCCAATCCTTTGGCCACCTGATGTAAAAAACTGACTTATTAGAAAAGACCCTGATGCTAGGAAAGAGTAAAGGCAGGAGGTGAAGGGGACGGCAGAGGACAAGATGGCATCGTTAATTCAATGGACATGAGTTTGAGCACTCTGGGAGACAGTGAAGGACAGGAAGCTTGGCATGCTGCAGTCCATGGGGTCGCTAAGAGTTGGACATGACTGAGCAACTGATAACATCAAGAAAAAACATTCCTCTGGTAGAGGATGCCTTCGTGGCAAAGGCTATGCACGAGCAGAGAAGGGGGGCCTACAGGAACTCTCTGGACTTCCTGTTCAATTATTCTGTGAACCTGAAACTGGTCTAAAAACTAGTCTACTTAAAAGAAAAAAAATTCTCTTGTGATATTAGTATCAAAAGACAAATATGGCAAGAATAGAGACGCAGATGTAGAGAACGGACTTGTAGACACAGATGAGGAAGGGGAGTGTGAGGCAAACTGAGAAAATAGCATTGACATATATACACTATCATATGTAAAATATATAGTTAGTGGGAAGCTGCTGGATAGCACAGGGAGCTCAGCTGAGTGTTCTGTGATGACCTAGAGGGCTGGGATGGGGGAGTGGGAAGGAGGCTCAAGGGGGAAGGGATATATGTATACATAGAGCTGACTGACTTTGTGGTACAGCGGAAACTATCACAACATTCTAAAGCAATTATACTCCAATTAAAAGAATCGTGTTCCGTGTAGTAAACCAGGGTCTTGTGTCAGTCTGGCCTGTAATAAGGACTATTGCTTGTGCTGTTTATACTGCCATGCCACCAGCATAGAGATATCACAGTAGCCAATAACGACTCCTTAGGGGATGTTTATCATGTCACTGAGCTTTGAATTCACAAGGCTTTACCAAGCACATCAGCCACTGAGGATTATCAAGGAAGGAATTCTTCATTTAAATGCTCCCCACTATTTTACATGATAGAGTATAGTAATCTCTGTATCATATTGATTTATTTTAGTCTCTGAAAATAAATGAAGACAAGTACAGACGAGAGCACCATGAGACTCTGCTCTCCCCTGTCTCCCATTCCCATCACCAAAAGAGTGAATTATTTCTACAAACTTTCAGGACCTGTTCTGATCCCAGGGCTTGCATGTGTATGGGATGGGACTACTCACATTTCCTTGTTTTATCTAAGCAATGCCCAGAGAATCCCATGGACAGAGGAGCCTGGTGGGCTGCTGTCCATAGGGTCGCAGAGAGTCAGACACGACTGAAGCAACTTAGCACGCATGCATGTGTTGGAGAAGGACATGGCAACCCACTCCAGTATTCTTGCCTGGAGAATCCCAGGGACAGAGGAGCCTAGTGGGCTGCCGTCTATGGGGTCACACAGAGTTAGACACGACTGAAGCGACTTAGCAGCAGCAGCAGCAACACTATACGGGCATTAGCAATGCTTTGTTCCAACTGGATAGATCTTGTCCACTTTGGTTCATGTTCTCACCACAGATAATGATATTTTAAATTAGTTCCTGAATAAGTAAAAGAGACTAGTATACACTTTAAAATGTTTGTCTGTTATAATAATTTTTTAAAATGCAACTGAATAACTTCCTTTCAGAGATTATAGTACCCTTGGAAGCCACTATTTGACAAGGCCAAGATGCTGATCCTCAGATAGGATAAAGCAGTATAAAGTAAGTGATGTTCCAACTCATTTAATTATAGAACTTATTGAAGTAAAAAGTGATAACTTGTCATTTTTTTAATCAGAAAAAAAAATACTTCCCAGAGTATAAAGGTAAGAGCTATATGGTAGATTTGTCTTTTTAATGGAGTTTTTCTTTCCACCTAAAGAACTGTGCATTAGTCCCATGAACAATGTCCAAGCAATCACAGCATCATTAATCACCTTTTGCTCAGGCCCCATCTAATGTAAGGATTCTCATTGCACCATACATAGCAGAGCAGATTCTGAAGACTCTAACCACTTGAAGAGGAAAATGATTTCTTAAATGCACTGCCACTACATAACTCTCCCAGCCGTTTTCTGCACCACAATTTTTCTCATTTTGCTTCCTTTGTGTTCCATTCAAGGTTTTCCTGCACTGAGACAATCTTTTACATTTTTTTTCTTCTTTTGCCTGCATCAAAGTTAGGACTTTGTTAGGGATGCTTTGCTATCGGCATCTGTTACCTCTTTTTCTTAGGGGCTAAGGAGGAGGCTGCTGTGTGGCTGAAAAAGACTCTCATTCAGTTTGGAATTGCCTCCCTTTGCTTTCCTGTCACACTGTCAAGCTCAATCAGAACGCA